>CM076954.1:20058750-22772500 GCA_039566865.1 Aurelia coerulea
AATGAACGTGAGCCAACTTCTTGCATCCAATATCGAAGTGGTGGGCAGTCATCATAGCAAGCACGATGCCACAAATTCTGTTGTTGTTGTTGTTTGTTTTTGCATCCATACGTGGAGATCGACACAGGAATTTCAATCAACCCGTCTAAATTCTGCTACGCGCATGCGCTTTAGCAGCAATGAGTATATGTCCTTGAGTTCCGTTATTCTCTTATAGATTTGGTATTAAGAGAGTTATCAATAAGGAGGGATCAGAAGGATGGTATGGATGCAGTAAGGTATGCATGAAATTCATTTGCTTGTCTTATTTTTAATTATATGATGCATTTAATCAGTCAGCATTTTTTATTATACCGATACTTGTAAATGAGGAAATGATTTTATGAAACGGCAATGGTCAGACATATTGGGATCATGAAGAGGGCATTGCATTGTTTAATAACTACGAGACTGTACTATTTATTGTTGTTGTCTGTTGTTGTTATTGTTGTTGTTATTGTTGTTGTTATTTTGCAGCCAAATCTCCCTCAGCTTTGACATGTGATAAAAGCATAGCGATTGATATCATTGCTATGATTTTTTTAAATTTAGGACTTTAATCGAGTCTCTCGGTAGTAGAACAAGATAACGTTTGTACGAAATTGCTATAACGAAATGATTTGTTAGCCCAGCAAGCACATTGCTATTTTCCAAGAATGCAGAACCAAAATGTAAACGAGCAAAACTATTATATATACTTTGATGAGAATAGAACATATTTGTTTTTTTCTTTTTTTCTTTGTTCATTAAAAAATAGTCTTATAGTCAGCGAGTATACCACCTATATATGGCACTTACAATTAAGTTTAAATTGTTCCAATGATAATCATAAGAGAGGGTCAGCCTGGGAGCAAACAATTCGCCATTGTGTTAGGTGCTTTAGGGTTTGACCAGCAACATCAACATCCCAGAGGTGTGCATACTCGTGCACCTTCGGAGGTCCAGGCTCGAGCAAATCTTTCAGAGTTTGAAATGTAAAATCATATAACATTTTTGCTTCATCTCTGATTTCAACATCAATGTAACATATTTGCTGTACAATTTATCTGGGATATTTTTATGCCTCATTCAGCAAACTCCAAGATGTTTTGGGACCATAATAAATGACGTCGCAGCTTTCATATACAAGGGAAGATGGACACCTCCTTGCTGCTTAAGTGAGTTTATTTGATCTACAAAACATGCATAAGCTGAAAAAATTGATATGCTGACAAAATTACACCCTTTGGGAACCAGTAGGCCCTTCAGGTCTAAAGAATGGCCCAATAAGAAATGACAAATGTCTCTTCTAAGATATCATACAATAGTAATCTCCATATGAGAACCTATCACATTTAGGAACCCATAGTAGACTGATTATATGTTCGTAGGTTATCGCTATTGATAGGCTGATGGACGCTATAACTACGACTCATGGACTTACGCTTCTAGAAACGGACATGGCCTAAATTACCTGCTATTTTTTCCTCAAAACCACCGACCCTAAAATGCCGCAAAAAGTGGTTATCCTGGAGTGCTACACTGCAAAACAAACTATCAGTACTTAGATGAATGTTTCTTCAAGCTATTAAAGCAAAAAACTCTTACCTATAAGTGTTATTTTGGTTATTTGGGGGCGCAAAAGATCTCGTAAATTCGCTCGTTACTTTGAGATTTTGATCGTTGCAGCAGTTCAGTCGAACGCGTTGTTCGAACGCTTTTGTTTGCCTTTGGCAGGAAGTTTGAATTGAAGAAGAATCAGCCAATCCCATCAAGTTATTTCAAGTCTTGCATCCTGATTGGTCCAGGAACAAATTTGTTCCTGGCGAGAATTTTTTTGCCGTTTTGAGAAGAGTTAGTCCATAAGGCCCTCAACTGGAGCGACAACAACAACATTAATTCACTTCAATTAGATGAGCGTAAGTTGAGGGTCCTTATGTAGTGAGGCTAAACCCATAGATTGAATTCCTTTATTCGCCTTTATCAAAACGAAAACTGCTAAAGGCTCTTGGGCAACCAGCATGCATTACGATTGTCGATTTCGTTTTTGATGGATTTCATAGACTTCATTCAATTTCCAAGTCCAATGTTTAATACACGTAAGGGAAAGAATGCCCAAGATCCTCTAAGGTGCCTCACTACTATTCAAATAAAGTTCAAGCACATACGAAATGCGCTAAGGTGGCTCAAAACTGATGAACATTTCTACATTAATTTAGAATTGGTGTCCTGTTGCTCATGGGCAAAAATCCAGATTGTTTACAGATCTTAATTTTCGTTTGTAGGGAATCTTCGAGAAACCACCAGACGCGTGCTGACGATTTTTGAAAATCATGATATTCCATATTGGCTCGAGGTACGAATCAATATTTTATTTTCTTTGTAGATTTGGAGATTAAGAGTGAAAGAAAACCTTGATAACTGTCCTTCCAGCCACCTGATTTTTCTTTAAACAATAGAATATATCCAAATGCTTTTAGCGTTTCATTGTTACTCTCGTATAAATAAAGTTACAGGCTCGACAGTTTATTTGCTAAACATGAAGGATAAACCCTACAATTGTACAACATCCTTTCATTGAAAGTATTGGATTTCAGGAGGGAGATCACAATTTCTTTCGTCTCAAAACTGGCAAACAGCTTCAAACCTAAAGAAAAGGATATGAAGAAATTTTATGATGATCTGATTTCATTCATCCTTGTAAGGGAAATTGTGAAGGAAGCTCTGATGGAGGGCTACTAAGTGGCTGGAGCTTCTGGATAGGTCTATGGGTTAATGCTGAAGGTTCTTTTTTATTCTCGCCATGAAATTAACTACCCAACATGAAGTATTTAAAATTTTAGCCTCATTCGAAGCTCTCATCCATCATTGAAAATAATGTTGTTGTCTATATAGTCATCTTGATATTCAGGCAGTGGTAACGTTTCAATCGTTTCATCGATAAGCATAATAATTTTCTTTGAAGTATTCAAGACTTCTTTGCAACGGTTTTAAATGCTAACATGTTTTTTCCCTCAACCTCTTGCAAATTGAACCTTTACTCCAGCAAAAAGCGCTTATTTCATTCATTTCAGGGAGGGAGTCTGTTGGGTGCTGCTAGAAATGGAGACATAATCCCATGGGATTATGACGTCGATATTGGAATGTATAAGCATGATATTGAAAAGGTAAGCGTCAGGAGAATTTGCGTGTTTCATGCATTTCCAAATAACTCGATATTATGATGAATCGCCTCAGAGCACTCAAAAGTGAGCTCGGCAGATGAAAAGTGTTGATATTAAAACGTATGTGTCAAGTGAAAACGGCAGAAACATAATCAACTAAGTGCATTGATCTCTTAACGCCGATCTCCACAAGACGATTTTTCGACGATCGTCCTAAAAACTCACAACAAAAAAGCTGTTTTGATTTGCTTTGGTTGCGAATACCCGAGCGAGGCTAGAGAGTCCTGCGATTCCACTGGCCAAAAACTTAGCGAACGAAATCGTCAGACGAAAAATAGAACTACTGCTTCTTTTCGTCCAGCAAATTTGTTCCATGCGGCGATCAAAAATGCTATACTTTGCATGTGTCGTCGCGAATTTTCGGGACAGTTGTCCAGAAAATCGTCCAGAAAATCGTTCAGTCGGGATCGGCTTTAAAGGACAATCAGTCCATTTTTTCATCAACCACTCTACTTTCGATGTATGTGCTAGCTTGCCTACAGATAGCGGTTACTGTTTAGTTCCACAAGGGTAATGTCGTGTTTTTTGCGTCAATGCTAAATCAGTTATTTCAAATTTAATCACACGAATGACAGTTATAGCTAGTTGACAGTAGCTACCAATTTGAAACTTTCTCTGTTTTTTCTTCTAGCTCCCAAACCTCAGGCGAGCCAAGAATGGTGAAAAAGTGACGGACAGTGATGGATTCGTTTGGGAAAAGAGTCGTGAAGGAGATTTTTATCGAGTCCAGTTTAGCAGCATAAATCATATGCATGTTGGTGAGACCTTTTCCAATGCTTTTGATTTTACAGGCAATTTCAATTCATGAAAAGACGTTTTAGCTACTCTCCAAAGAGTATAGATCGAGCGATATTTTCATACAGTTATATAACATATATGTGACGTTCAATCGAGTGGCGTAGATTAAAGACACTGAAAACACCATGGCCTTGTAGCAAAAGTTCTAAAGTCCTTATCAAATTTGACGTCACCTGAGATTTGCGATCACGCAAAATTCCTTTTCAAAGCACCTCTATTGTTGCAAAAACAATCTTTTTGTATGCGTGTCGTACAATGTTGCTATTGTAATATAACTATTTAGAATAAAATAAATTGTACATTGAACAGAGATGATAAAACACAACTCTGTTCAAATCATCTCTTTATTTTCTTTATTGTATTTTCTGTTCAAATCATCTCTGTTCAATGTACAATTTATTTCATTTTAAATAGTTATATCACTTCTATTGTTGTTATTCGCGGGCAATTGCAGGTGACGTCTAAGTTGAGACAGACTATAATTGTCTGACTCGCCTGGTACAGAGATACAACATAGGTTCCAAATCTTTGAAAAGGCTGGTGTAAAATTCAGTGACCTATTTCTTTGAAGTGAATGACTTCAAAGAAAATTTAGCTATTTATCTATAATTCTACCGTTGGACTTTTCAGAAATCTTCAATATTTTCAGGATTAGCGTGCTTTTCTCCTTTTTGAAGAATTTGAGACAAATTTTCAAAAAAACTTGAAACTATCGTAATTTCTAAACTGTTTGACGGAACATGAAATATTTTTGAAGAAAACCATAGTTTATGAATGCCTACAATATGGCCTCAAGCAAAAGTCTGTCACTCATCTGGTTTATGATTTAGAAATTGGATGACGTCACATCTTCAAATGAGTTGAAATGTAAGATAAGCTGCAATCTTGAAAAATATTCAAAATTTTTGAAAAGTCCAACGCTAGAATTGAAGATAAGTAACTAAAGTTTGTTTCAAGTCACTCAATCAGAAGAAATAGATCATAGAATTTTACACCCACCTTTTACGCCGAGTTAAAGATTTGGAACCTAGATACAAGGAGTGCTAGAATCAGAGAATATTGCTCTCAGATTTTTCACGCTCACGCTATTCAAACCACAGGAGACCCAGGTGGTTCACTGAACAATAACAAATTTACTGTCCCGCGCATCGTCACGTCCGTCCAACTGCCCTTTTATTGTTTTGCTTTTTTTGCATTTCTAGATATATTTCCATTCTACGAGAAAAATGGAATAATGACCAAGGACACATGGTTCAAGTCTCATCGACAAGATACAGAATTTCCTGTGAAGTACTTGCAACCACTACAGCGGATGAGTATGTTCTTTTACTTTTGATAGAATTGTGTGTTTCTGACATCTGTTTTGAATGTGCGCTAATAAGGAATGTTTTCAAACAAAGAAATCTCTTTCGAAAACTTTCAGTCAAAAAGCTGCTGTGGCAGATGATGTTTTTGCCGTATTTTCTCAGACTGCGTTCACACGATACCGACAATATTTTGAAAACGGCATGAAATTGATATGGATAGGCCTCCCATTCACAAGAAACCGGCACTGTTGCCAGCTCAATTTGAAAGTGGCAGCATCTTAAAACGTAACTCTAACAGGCAGGATTGAAAACGGCATCGTGTGAACACAACACTTGAAAACGATGAAATCGGAACTTTTTCAAAATGTTTCAAAATGAGGCTGATTGATTTGTTAGGCCTAGATAAATTTCTTTAACAAAAGGAGAGGCCACGATACCAGCGTCGATCTTCGGATCCGAAGATGCTTGCGGTGACGAATGAGTAAATAAATTTATTGTAGGCAGAAACACCGCAACACGATGAAAAAATAACAGCAAATGTGTGACAATTTATATTGACTTTTTCAGGGCTGTAATGTCACATAGCCACCCTGAAGAAGTCCTGCATGGCAGGACGAAATGTTGGTAAAATATAAATTTTCACATATTTGCTGTTGTTTTTTTCGTTGTGTTGCGGTGTTTCTGCCTACAAATTTATTTATTCATTCGTCAAAATCCAGCTTCTTTGTCCCAGAAATTCCAAAGAGATTGGGACTGTCGATTGGTACTTTTTCTATCGTTTTCAAAATGTGCCGCCATCTTGTGAACACAAGCTGAAATTTTGGTACCATCACATCTTTTGCCGTTTTCAAAATGTGCCGCCATCGTGTGAGCGTAGTCCCAATTTCTGCTGAAAGCTTTCTGGTGCTATTTCAGAGAGGATTTAAAAAATGTTATTGTACTGAATGATTGATTAACCAGCAAACGCACAGTTGTCAATTCCTTGTTTCTGATGTAAGTAAAATTCCTTTTTTAGAATTCGTTGGCATGAATGTGCTGGTCCCCAATAATTACAAAGAGTTTTTGGAGTTCAAATTTGGAAAAGGAGTCATTGAGAATCCAAAATATCCTAATTCACAGCGTGTGAAGGTACGTTTTGGTATTTTACCACGTGCTGATAGAAACCGTTATTGATTAGAAACCATTATGAGTTGTTTTTTAGCAATGCCTTCCTTGCTCTTATTATGATAAATGACAGTCACATTTTTTGTCAAATTTATAGCTGTAATGTACGGTGTGACGCAGAAGATGCTTCCACGTTTGATTGCACCAGTGGACAAGTAAACAGCAATATAATAAGCGACTTATAATTAGCGACTTATAATAAACGACTTATAACAGCCCGTCAATTGCCATGCACGGAGTTTTTCTCCGTCCGCGAGCATAATGAATCGAGTGCTCGTTTAAACTGGTCTCGATAGCTCGTTTAAATAGGCTGGATAGCTCTATTTTAGCAAAAGGTCCGATAGTATCTTTGATACCTGAGAGTGTGGCTTTTTAACATGTGCCATTCTTGTCCTGCAGAAAAGAGGTTGAAACAAAGTGTGTGAAAACACATCACCGTCACTCTTGGCACAAAGGCCTGAGACAACAAATCAGCATGGAACTTCAATCAAGGGACCTTCGCCTGCAGAGTTAGAAATAAACAGACGATCAAGTATCATAAGATTTATTGATGTAACCCAAAGACAGGCAACAAATAATTTGTTTACAGAAAAACTCTGTCAATAACCTCCACTGCTTGAAATTCACATTGAAGAATTGAAAAATTTATAAATTTGTTATACCGGGTGTCCCAAAATGATGTATTATTGTTTGATTGCTTGTATGTCCATAACCAATGAACGGATTTTCAAAAACTTTGTTTCATTTGATTGCCTAAAGGCTAAATTGGATGTTAAGATGTTGGTTGTGGTTTTGCCAGTTTTTGAAAATCGGTTCATCGGTTATGAACATATAAGCCATCAAACGATACTACATCATTTTGGGACACCCGGTATATTAACGAATATTTATATCAGTTATGGTTTAAGTTGTTTATATGCATTTTAAAAACAATTATTTTGTATATTAGAAGTTCAATTTGTGTATAGAATGAATATATACAGGTTGGCATTCGCAACGCAATTAGATACACAATTTTTTACAGTAGCTGATGAATTATAATGTTGATGGACGGGAAGGCTAGTCTAATAACAGGTGACCGTTTTCAATCAATGGATTTCACGAGCAAGCGGACTTTTTTTAGAAGAGAAAATGTCGCGGTGTAGTTGAAAAGAAATTTACTGTCGAAAGACTTTGATTGTATACATTTAGCCTGCTCGGAAAAGCCCAGTGACTGGAAACTAGCCTTTGTAGACAATAGAAATCCCAGTGTTTTCGACCAAGCCATTTTCTTGATTAGATTTTTGGAGCATATTAAAAACTCATTGTCAAGTAAGTCTATGTTCTACCCAAAACATTTGTGACCAAGGCAAGACCTGTTGCTATTTTCTTTTCATCAACTTTGAAATTCAAAATTTTGTAAGAAACCTTTGTATGAGTCAAGGAGACGATAGAATGTTTCATGGCCTTTGAAAGTGTGATTGACATGTTTCGGTAAATGAATCTCAATTGGTTGCAATATCTTGATAAAGCATCCCCAACGCATCCTTGAACTGTACCAGCTCTTGCTCTAGTTTACCTGTGACAGAATATATAGCAATCAGTCCAAGGGTGTTAGGACACGGATATTTTAATTACGTATTTATTTATCTTGTTTTGATCTTCGTCTTGTCTTCTTGTCTTGTTTTCTTCTCTGTTCTGTTTCCTCTTGCTGATGTAAATGCCTCGTGTTATTTGAATATATCTTCCTTGTATTCCTGTGTCTTAGCGCGCCTTCGTACAAGAAAGGTTTTTAAATCGCAGTGCCATATTAAATACGGCACTGCGGTGTAAAAACCTTTCTTATACGAAGGCGCGCTAAGACACAGGAATACAAGGAAGATATATTCAAATAACACGAGGCATTTACATCAGCAAGAGGAAACAGAACAGAGAAGAAAACAAGACAAGAAAACAAGACGAAGATCAAAACAAGGTAAATAAATACGTAATTAAAATATCCGTGTCCTAACACCCTTGATCAGTCATGCAATGAGAGCCAAGGATGTGGGAAGTTCTTGGTACTTAGAGGGGCGCAAATTCAGTTCATATAATTCATATAATTTAAATTCCACTACATACAATTTATAATCCCAACTACCAACTATACAAACAAATAACTAAACTACGAGGATAAAAGATAATGTTACAGAAAATTAATACAATAATACTGAAAATTAATACAATATACAAATACAAAGAGGAGCTAAATAAATTGTATGCAGGGAATTACTTAAAGGAGGAGCTCTCTCAATAGGTAAACTAATCGAGGAGAGAGGCTACTTGCAAATCTTGGAAGGGTACTTGTTAAAAGTACTTGCAAATCTTGGAAGGGTACTTGTTATTACTATTACTATTATTATTACTATTATTAGGGCATCAAAAAGAAAAACAGGGTTTTCATGAATGAGAAGCAGACACTTAAATTTAGAATAGAAAATTTAAAAAATGTATGAAGGGCACCAACCTACATCTCTGATCCTAACATTATTGAACTGTGACAAACGTTAGAGAAAGTTACTTTGAATAGCAGTAATCAAGTTTTTTTCTTAAGTCAAATTATTCCTCTAAAAGATGGTGACAAGTAAAATGTACCACAGTACTACAGGGGCAGTACCAGATGCCAAAATGTCTGGTAGCCAGTACCCGTAAGGTCGGTCACAGGGACTATCGGAGCAGGAAATTAATACCATTTCAAATAGAAAATTACGGAAAAATACTGGGAAAAATTCAGAATGAAAAACATTGATAATTCCCGTGTGCGAGTCCTCGAAAAATGTCTTCGGTACTTCCACAGTAATTCCTACCAGTACCCAGTACCAAATAGCAAGGACAGATTTGGTAAGACAATAGCACGAATTGGTTTTGATTGACACCGCAATTCAAAGCGATTAGCGATCGCAGACAAAGGAAATTCTTTCAACCAGAAATTGTTTTCAAGAGCAAACATGAGTGTTTATCGAAAGAAGAAGGATATATCTAAACATCTACCCCTGGCATTTTATTTCTTTGGTTCAGAAGCTGAGCAGTAAGTGTTTTAATTACACCCAAAAAGTAAGAGAATTGAATCGCCTCCCAATCATCTTTTGAATCAAATAAATTAAATGCCAGTGGCAGATGTGTAGATATATCCTTCTTCTTTCGATCTATGCTCATGTTTGTTCTTAAAAACAGTTTCTGGAATGCACAACGAGCGAGCTAGCTACTTGGGTTTCAGAGAAATTTTTGCGGCTTTGTTTGTTTTGAATTTCTGGTTGAGAGAATTTCCTTTGTCTGCGATTGCTAATCGCTTTGAATTGCGGTGTCAATCAAAACCGATTTGTGCTATTGTCTTACCAAATCTGTCCTTGTTGTACCAAATGTCCAAATGTATCAGTACCAGGTACTGTAGGGGCCAGTACCCAGTACCATCAATACCCCCTGTCTCTATTCTCCCTCCCTCTACCTGATAGTATGATTCATATTTAAGTGCTAGCACAGCTCAGGAAATAGGTTCCAGAAGACTTACTTATTCTGTCCAAAGTGGCGTAAAGATCTTGTAATTTGTCTTGCATTATTCCACCAGTAACTTCATAATTATTGAACAATGCTCTCTCCAAAGCTGAACTGCAATTTTCAACTTGAATTTCCATTGATTTCTTAAAATCTATAAAAAATTGATTGTTTAGTGACTGTAAAGTCCATGTTTACAAAGTTTTCATCTGGGGAAAGAAGAAAGTAGGTCGTTGCATGGCCTCTATTTAGAATTAGTTTTGTCTTAAGGTAGAAGTAGGACTCAGAGGGCCTAAAGAGGGCTGCTGTCCCCTAGACCTGATAGAATTTGGCACAAATATTTTATATTTGGGCAAAATGAAGCCTGAAAATAGAGCAACATGTTTATAGGAACTTGCACGAATTAAGAAGGCCTAGCTTTTATTTAGCTTGTTTCTTCCCAGAGATTATGTTGACAAAGAGAAGGAATATTTTACCATTTAGAAGGACTGAATCATTCTTCCGTTTGGCATTGATTTCACCTACTAGTGACTGTGCTTGATCAAATAATTGTTGAGATGATATGCAAAGAGTTTGACCATTTTGAGTATCTTCTTTTGCCTTCTTGCTTTTTGGTACCATCATTTCATTTTCGTGGTTTTCTGAATCTTTTTGCTCCCTTTGATAAACATAGATTAACAATTGTATAGATAGTATAGAACATGGAATTTATTTACGATTTATTTTACGGATAAAGTATGGACAATTTAGGGCCAATTTGTGGATACAAAATTTTCGTAGTTTAATGAGAGGAATTATATTGGCCATAACTTTTAGGGGCCCTTTTATTTAATGTGAGAACTGATCAAATTTTCACTTCAGATAGTTGTTTTGATAACCATGAAATTATCTGTTAATAAATTATTTAGATCGATTCTAGTACCGGGTGCGCCAAAATAAACTATGCACGTTTGGCAGGCCACAATAAATCGTACACTGGACCGATTTTGAAGACTTATGCCTTAATCTTTAGCAGAAAGCCTGATTTAGATTTTAGGATTTTTTGCAAAATTTTTCCTTTTTCAGTTTTTAGAGCTAGAAGCGAGTTTCTTAAAATGTTCCTTTTCGAAAACATTGAAAGTGATGAAAGAACGTCGATCAAATTTTAAAAGATTCAACATGAATGAACAAAGAGAAAACGCTTTCAGGGGGATTTAGGAGCTTAGTACGAACTCTCGTACAGCAGATTACAATTGGTCGATTTCTAAATCGCAAATCACCACGAACAAGTTCTCTCTTTGTCCATTCATGTCGATTCTTTAGAAAACTTGATCGATGTTTTTTTATCGTTTTCAGTGTTTTCGAAAACTAAAATTTTAGGAAGCTCGCTTCTAGCTCTAAAAACTGAAAATGAAAAAATTTGCAAAAAATCACAGTATCTAATTCAGGCTTTCTGCTAACAATTAAGTCATAAATCTTCAAAATCGGTCCAGTGTACGATTTATCGTGGCCTGGCAAACGTGCATAGTTTATTTTGGCGCACCCGGTAAAGCTTTTCCATGGTTTAGTGGGGATGAAATCACCCCTTTTTTGCCAGATCTCGAGATCTCGTTCCTTACTTATCTTGACCTTTTCTATTTTTTTTTCTTTGGAGAAATGCATTGTCTAAAGCACTTTTTTGAAGCACATTATGACTTCGTCCTGATATTTTGATGTTTTTAATTAAACTCGAGATTTTCGAGACGGAGACTTGACTTTTAGAGCTTCAGGAAGACATCATAGAGCTTCATTCCTGTTCTCGATATTCTATGTTGCTCCCTTTCGTTTTGTTTTAAGGATATAGTCTAAAAGGTTGCCCGTTTTACAATTTTTTTTTATAAGAATAATGTTTAAAAGAATATTCAGGCTCGGAATCATCCAATTTTTAAGAACATTATAAGAATGTTGCACAGCCTCAGTTCGCATATTTGCGTTTCATTTTTCAGCAGTTGCCTGTTTTGCGATGTTCGTCCATTTCCTACGAAATTTCTTTTAACTATGTTGCCCCGAAACCATACCAGATTTGAAAGAAATAAGAATACTTTTAAATATATTTAGGCTCAAAGCGAACAATTTCTTAAGAATATCGAGGCTGGACAAATTTACAGTATTCTTATAAAAAAGGGAGAGTGTACCTTTTGATATCAGAATTTACTGGAGGAGCTTCTTCACTTTGCTGAATTATGGCTATACCTCTTGCTACGTCTGTTCCTTCCATCTTGAAGCAAACCTAGAAGTAAAAAGTAACTTGCAGATTGGCTGTGCAAGATGTAGATCAGATGTTTTGGCCGTGCAAGACCAAAAGAGACTCAAATTGTTTTTACAGCTCCCCATTATTTGCCAAACGACTAGCTACACGTATTTTTATAAGATAACCGCTTAGATCTTTAATCTTCAACATGTAACTCCTACAGCAAAGGCTTTCCAACCTAATTGGATTCATACATTCTTATATGAATCTCAACTTTCAGATTGCCAAAAAATTAAGAATCTCCAGTACTGGAAAAATATGACTTGAATACAATTCATTTTGATAAAGGAAACCCTTGACAAATTTTAGTTCATTTCCACTTCGTTCCTGTGTCATATTAGTCGGAGGGTACTTGAGTAAGTGGAAACATTGGAAAGGCCCCAAAAAACTTTGTTTGAATTGTTCATTCGGGTACGGGTAAACATAAAGTGAACATAAACATGAAGCTTGTATAAATTAACATAAACATAGTCTACAACTGGTAAGAAACTCTGATATTGATAGGCCTACCTACTCGAAATCTGATAATTCTAAGAATCTCTCAATACTGGCTCCAATTCTTAGTTTCTTGTAAAATAATGCATGCATCCCATTTAGAAGTGATACAAAATTTAAATAATAACATATTTGTGTCACTTGCCTTCTGCTCTCTTTGAAAAGCGAATTCATGACTGGACCAAGTTCAATTAGACTCGTTAAGGGTTCGGTTAGGCCTGTTATTTAAAAGCAGAGGAATACTTCTAAAAGCAAAGTAGAGTATTGTCTTAAAATGAAATCTTCTCGTAAGCAAGCTGAAAGCAACTGGAACGTCCATTAAATCAAATCTACTTACTCCCCTGCCTGACTTTCTTCTTCTATTCCTTTGAAAACTTCTTCACGCAAGATAAAGATGACGCGAGCTTACTTTATATTTTGGCGCGAAAAGTTCTAGGCCCAGGCTTCTGAGATTGAATTTGTGTTGTTGTTGTTGGAGTTGCTACGAAATACGAAATTTATGCATTTCTTGTGCATTTATGTTCTTCAAATCAAGCCTAAAGATGCTTTAGAATACCAGGAATAGAACTATTATTTAGATCAATTCAGACGCAGAAAAGATAAGATTAATACAAAAATCGAACGAAACACAGCAGTTAAACATTTGCTTGCAAGAAAGTAAGCAACGTTGAAAATACGGTCGAAATCCTGCCAAAATTTGACGATCTGTATTGGAAGACGGCATCAAAAGTTTTATTGGTATTAAAATCGTCAGGATGCCTTGAAAATTGTGTTGTTGTGCATTTATGAAATTGTTGTTTTATTCGGAAATTAAGTGAATGAAATGGTCCCAGGGGATTAGTGAAAGGAATGGTCACAGACGCATACGAGGGAGGTGAGTCCTATGTTTTCGGGTGATAGAGGGGGTAAATAGACCAGGTGATAGAGGGGGGTATCGTAGGAACTTTGGCAGACAATGAGGATCTGGTCAATTTTGGGGAGCTGATTTCGAATATGGTGTCTGTTCCTTTGCAGGTTACTAAGTACAAAATTAGCTGGTATTTTGAGTTGCAATGGAGCTGAACATATATTTTGGGTTGCCTGAAAATGTCCTGGATTGATTGTGTCTGTATTTGCTGAGTGCCCCCCCCCCTGGGAAAATGGCTCCCGTTGATCCCTTTCAAAACTTTCGTAAGTGCGCTGCTGCACAGGAGGAGCATGGCGCGAAAGGGAAGTGTCATTCATTGTTTTGTTGTTGTTAGTTGCACAGTGTTGCGAAAAATCTCGAAGGGTTTGGCCTAAAAGAAAGAAGTGTTTGGTATCTAGCATCCTTGTGACTTGCTTTGCATCAGCATTGACTAAATCTGTAAATAAATACAACAACAAATTTGCTGATAGTCTGTGAATGTGAGCCTTTATCAAGATGTCCTCCTGAGAAGTTTATTTGACTGTGCTTTTTGTGGGTGAAGCGCCTTCTTATTAGGCCTGGTGCTCCCTTCTAGACACACTGCCACTGAAGGGAAGATCGTTTCTGGAGAATCTCATCAGTTGACAGCAAGCACTACGAAAGATGGAGCGTTTTCGCCAGAGATTAGCAAGATCACTAAAGACTGCAAGGGCTGCAGAATTACCAGCTGGTAAGGAATCATTGTAGATCACCTCACAAATATTTTACATTTCCGACTTTCACGACCATAAATTGTCATGAAACAAAAGAAAACGTCACATTACGTCAGAGGACATCCGTCGGGTCAGGGCGAAATGTAAAATCACGGACACATAAAAATTCAGAGCAAATCAGGGCAAGTCCAGTTGAAAGATTTCATTCTCTTGCTTTTGATGTCAATAGCCTGACAATGGGTCTGGTCACATAGTTGAATACTCAATGTTGCAGAGAAAAGACAAAAAATGGTGGAGAAAAGGACAATATACACCATTCATTACAGTATAACCTCTTATTTTATTATCAATCAGCCAAACCCCCAGGGATTGTCCTTTAAAATTATTTTGATATTTGTTTTCAGATGCAAGTGCTGCAATTTCAACATTGTTTCCATTGGTGATGAGAAATGAGGCGAAGTAAGTTTAAAATCTTAGCTTGCTGAGGGGGGCTTTGGAGTACAAGAACCTGCAAACCAAGACCAAAATTTTAGAAAACCAGCCAACCTGGAGGCAAAGAACTTGAAACCCAGAACCACCCCAAAACTGCACTTTTGAAAAAAGTTTTGAAGTTTGCCAGCAGTGGCGGACTGGCTCCGATTTCGTCATCGGTCATGGATGAGTAAGGGGGCCCTGAGTGGGTGTGGCCTAAGTAAATGGTCATTAGCAAAATTCGTCGCAATTCCTCAATTTCTTACCATGAAAATTAAAATCTTCTTATGGCATGATTAGAAATCTTTACGTAACCTCTACTTTATAAAAGTAATTTTGACATTTTGTTAGTATTGGCCAGACCATCTATAATTTTTTTGTTTCTCAAACTGTTGAGCAACCTTTTTCCGATCCTCCCCCAGCAGTGTGGCCAGGGCAAAATACCTGATGAAATATCCAACTGGATGGTCTAGGGGCAAAGTCTCTAGGAAAATTTCTGAGGACACGCCCCCTACTTTGGCTTAGAACGCTTCTCCCAATCCCATGTTTACCGGTGGTCCCGGGGGGGGTACTTGACTTAAATTTTTACAGGGGTGTGCCCACGAAAAAAATTTTTTTTACCCTGCTCCAGAATTTTTCGCTCAAAATGATAACCTGTTCTAGAAAAAATTGATGAAAAGTATACTCGAAAAAATGAAATTTGACCGAAAAACGACCCAATCTAGCAGAATATTCCCCTCTGACTCGCTTTGACAACCTGCTCTAGAAAAATTGCCTCATTTTGATACCCTGTGCTAGAAAAAATTGGTGAAAACGATACCCTTAAAAACGGCACATCCCCGTCGGACAAATATACTAAGTACCCCCCCCGGGCCGGTGGTAGAATTGAATTTTTGACCATTTGTAACAGTAGTTTTATGAATTAGCATCCACGGGGAAATTTGTCGAGTAGACATCTGTTTCTTTGGCTTAGAATGCCTATCCCCAACCCAAAATTGGAACGAAATTGGAAACTTTGAAATTTTCAAATTATTTTAGCAGTTTTCTGGCAATCAGCACTCTTATGGACATTTTCGCATGAAAGCTCTTACTTTGTCACAATCCAATGCTTGCCCCCAAAGTTGAGGCTTTGACAAAGTTTGTCCCTGAAAATTTTTTGAAACTGGCAGCCTGTACTTTGGCTTAGAACGACTCTTCCAGTCATTTCCTAGCAATTGTCAGAGTTATATCCTACACTACCCTAACTCAACTATTTTCTTTGAAGGAATCTCGAGAACCAACTTTTGACAGAAGTGGAGGGGCCTTTACTTTTTCTGCAACGGTGCTCTCTCCTTCGCGATCCGTATCTTCGTATCTTCACTCTCGACTGTATTCATTTCTTTAAACAAGTTCGCTAAAACACGGAAGGATTCAAATGTGATGCAAATCTACACAAAGAGTCCCTAATTTTGCAAAAGGGCCCCTTTCCAGCAAAAATGGGGCCCTTTTTGCAAAATTTTGAAGGGGGCCCACCGGCCACGGGCCGGTGGGCCGGTGGGCCAGTCCGCCACTGTTTGCCAGTTAAATTTTTGCCAGTCAAAAATTTAGAATTTTTGCCTTGAGAAATTCCAAGTTTTCGTGTTCAGCCACTCTTCCTCGATGCCAGTTCTTGAATCTCAAGCAACTGTTTAAACCATATGCCATTTTGCATCAAATATGAGCACTAGCAGGAGAGAAAAATGTATCATGACATATTTATATATCATATCAGAAAAAGCATGCAACTTTTGGCATGTTCTCCTTGAGACTCTAATAATTTGAATGCTTCTTGTAATCATCTAATTGTTTTGATAGCAAAAAGTTTTATCACAGAGGAAGGCTTGTCATGGAGTGTATTGCCAGCCAACAAGTTGGCAAATTGATCAAACATTGACAGCAAAAAGTTGCTGGGAGATGAATATTGACTGAAATGTTGGATTGTTTGAGGCATCAAATCACAAACCATATAATTTTTGAATCTTCTTTTCAGAGCTGTATCAGAGCTGCTTACGAATTCTGATTTCAATGTAAACCACCCAGCAGGCTCCAAGAGAACTCTTTTACACATTGCAGCAAAGTATGTATACTGTAATTTATAACTCTTCATGTCTCTCCTATGCTTTAACTAATTTCATGTAAGAAAAAATACTTCTCTTCAAATGTGTGATGATAAATGTTTAAGATATATATTGGGGAATTATTTTGCATATACTGACATCTGGTGATTTTTTAAATGTATATTGTTAACCAATAGGAACAAGGTTACAACAAGGCTAACATCTTTCGAGTGAGGATTTTATTAGGCTTATGAGGGATAGCCTAATTTTTACGAGGCTAGCACAAGGTTGATCTTAGCCTTGTGGAAACCTACAAGGGCAGATTTTGTAATACAATAGCATGAGTTGCTTTTGTTGACACCTCAATTCAAAGCGATTAGCGATCACAGACAAAGGAAATTCTTTCAACCAGAAATTCAAAACAAACAAAGCCGCAAAAGTTTCTCGGAAACCCAGGTATCTAGCACGCTCGTTGTGCATTCCAGAAATTATTTTTAAGGGCAAACATGAGCATAGATCGAAAGAAGAATGATATATCTACACATCTGCCGCGGGCATTTTATTTCTTTGGTCCAGAAGCTGAGCAGTAAATGTTTTGATAACACCCAAACAAATAAGAGAATTGAATCGCCTCCTAAACGGTTTTTGAACCAAACAAATAAAATGCCCGCGGCAGATGTGTAGATGCATCCTTCTTCTTTCGATCTATGCTCATGTTTGCCTTTAAAACCAATTTCTGGAATGCACAACAAGCGAGCTAGCTACCTGGGTTTCAAAGAAACATTTGCGGCTTTGTTTGTTTTGAATTACTGGTTGAGAGAATTTCCTTTGTCTGCAATCCCTAATCGCTTTGAATTGAGATGTCAACAAAAGAAACTCATGCTATTGTATTACAAAATCTGCCCTTGTTGTGGAAACCTTGTTTTAGACTGGTTGTAACTTGAAATCTTACCTTGTGAATTTTCTGCAAGGTTAGGACAAGGTCATAACAAGGTCATGATCCCTGTTATACAAGACTAAAACTTAGCCTGTACAAGGCCAAGTTTAGCCTTGTATTTTCATACTTTTGATGACTTTTAGATGGAACTTTGCTTGACCTTTCTTGTATTGAAACAAGGAAATATTTTTTGGGCAAGTTTAGTGGCTACAAAACTAAGTTTGGACTGTTTCTGTCAGATAATGAGTTCGTCATCAAAGTTATCTTTGTAACTATTTTCAATCACAAGGCAGGACTTAAAACCATTGAAGATCAAACTTTAGCAGTTCTCTCATTGCTATTCATTTGTTATTTAGCGTTGGTGCTTCTGACTGCCTTGCAATCTTGATCAAGAAAGGAGCTGATGTAAATGCTCAGGATAGATCTGGTGTAACTCCACTGCAACTTGCAGCTAGAAATGGGTGAGTAATAAAGGATATTCTGACTTAACTATTTTTATCTATTTGAACAATGATTTTAATGTAAATGTTACATATTTTTTTTTAAAGAATTTTATATTGCAATAGTTTACATCAACATGAGATTAAGCTTGAGAGAAAATGCAACAAGGTACAGTACAAGCTGACTTTACACAACTTTGGAAAGCTTCCCAGATAAAACCATTTAAACTTATCTGGCACTTTGGGTACAAACAGTGTGGCTAAGACCATTTGTCTGTCCCTGCAATGCCCGTTCATTTCATTTGAGCTTAACTTGAAATTCAATGTTTTTCAAACAGACACACAAAATGCATCCACAAGCTCCTTGAAAATAAAGCAGACATAGAAAGAAGCAATAGTGATGGAATGACTCCAGTGAGTTGCAATTTTTTGTCTTGATGATAGTTTGTATCAAGGTTGGTTACAAATTTTCAGACCTGTAAGATCTTAGCATCAAAGTAAAAACAAGTCTCTAAGTTAGTATCAGGACCATGCAATAGATAGAAATGTATTGCTTCAGAATTAGGCTGGAACATGATTAAAATTACTTGTCAAACTTAAGACTTGTTACAAGAAACTGTGTGTGATTCCTCACTGACGTGTGGCTCTTGCATTGACTTGAAATCTGGTATGAAAACTGGTTGTCTCAATCAACTCACTTTCTCAAACAAGTTCTTGTTCCTTGTCGTCTTTCTATGGTTTCTTACAACTTGAGATTTTGAATGAATTTCTTTTCCTATAAAAACCATGCTTTCTTGAACGAATCCCAAATTAAGGATCAATCTAGTCAGTTTTACATAGGCCTACACTAATATAATATCTATGAACATTCAATCATAAATCATCACATAGGTTTGAAGTAATCAGATGGATCTCATGGAAGCTATTGGTGTTTTTTTCCCTTGGTATATTTTCAATTTTCAGACTTACAGGGAAATGTTTTGGTCAAACTCACTCAAGTTCCGTTATCTTGAAACATCACTGCTTCGGACAAGTTTTCATTTCCCTTGAGAGTTAAAAGAGTTAGATGGTTTGGTAAATGTTCTACAATTCTTCTCTACAGCTTCACTGGATAGCATCAAATGGAAGAACAGAGCTGCTAAATGATTTTCTTCCATTTATCAAGAACATTGACATTGAGGTACAGTAATCACATAGCAGGTTCATATAAAATCATGTCTTAGAGGTGTTGTGGCGCAGTTGTGTAATCTTCTGACTTTGCAGCCAGAACAATCAGGCGGCCAGGGTTTAATACCAGGTAGAACCCCACCACTTGAGCCTTGTGACAAAGGGTCACAGACTCGATTAGCGCTTAGCTACTTCTATGATCCTAGCCCTTGGCACTAAAAAACTGCAACTTGGAAAAGTAAAAATGTTTTATTTTTATCAAGTTGCTATCGTGTTCATTGCTTCTAAGACCACAAGAGATTGATTTAGTCTTACGTTTTCCTTTAGTCGTGATTTTTATCTGATGTGTTCATTACAGGACTCTAACAAGCAGACACCACTGCATCTGGCATGTTTGACAGGTCACAAAATAGTGAGTGCTTACTTCTATAAATTGCTTCTTTTTGTTTCTCTTGGTTGTCGTTTGGTTAGAATTTCTCAAAGCCGGGCACATAGGGTTTAGAGATAGTTGATAATGGTAATAATGGTACAAATATGTTACATGATATTCTTTTTTTGCCACAAAATTCCAAATATTAGTCCTGATATGATTATAAGCAAAGATCGCATTTTTTCATCCTCTCTCTAAAAACGTTCTAGGATTGCAGTCTTTTTCATACGATTTTCCCGGCGTTCATAATGATAGAAAATCATTCTGGACATTTGTTTCCTTGATTGTATATCCATAGCTTGGTGTTAGCAAACGTACTGTATGAAGATCATGTTTCCTTGCCCGTTTTCTTCTTTTCTGTTTGCCGTGTTAAAAAGACCTGATATCAGCTAAAGTTTCCATGATCTTCTCGCTTAAGATTGCTTTGTCATACGTCATACGATAGTTCAGTTGGTAAAATATCAAGCTATATACCGGGTGCGCCAAAATAAACTATGCACGTTTGGCAGGCCACAATAAATAGTACACTGGACCGATTTTGAAGATTTATGACTTAATCGTTAGCAAAAAGGCTGAATTAGATACTGGGATTTTTTGCAAATTTTTTCATTTTCAGTTTTTAGGGGTAGAAGCGAATTTCTTAAAATTTTAGATTTCGAAAAACATTGTAAAAAGGACCAATCGACAAATCAACCAATTGTAATCTGCTGTACGAGAGTTCGTACTAAATCCTCAAATCCCCCTGAAAATCTGTTTGCATAATTTATGTTGAATCTTTTAAAATTTGATCGTCGCTTTTTGATCATTTTCAATTTTTTCATGTTCAGTTTTTGGTAGAAGCGAATTTGCGTAAAATTTATTGTAAAAAGGACCAATCGACAAATCAACCAATTGTAATCTGCTGTACGAGAGTTCGTACTAAATCCTCAAATCCCCCTGAAAACGTTTTCTGTTTGTTAATTTATGTTGAATCTTTTAAAATTTGATCGACGCTTTTTGATCATTTTCAATTTTTTCGAAAACGAACATTTTAAGAAACTCGCTTCTAGCTCTAAAACCTGAAAATGAAAAACATTGCAAATATCCCAGTATCTAATTCAGGCTTTCTGCTAACGAATAAGTCATAAATCTTCAAAATCGGTCTAGTGTACGATTTATTGTGGCCTGCCAAACGTGCATAGTTTATTTTGGCGCACCCGGTATATTATCTGAGGGTCTCGAGTTCAAACTTCTTTCGTTCCACAATATACCAACAGTCTCAAACTGTCAAAAGTTCTACCGAAAATGCTTCATCTAGTGTTAGTTAAAGCTTCGTTTGTTAAAGGGAATCTAAGCATATATAAGTGGTTCAAGCCATTTGCGAGCCAATCAGATATAACTATTTCCGGTTGACGCAGGTCAGTTACCCAAATATGGTGCGGCACGTGTCACAGCCTATTATCTTTGCATTGCTAATTATATCAAATTATATCTTGATTTGTGTCTTTCGTGTTATCTCTTCCAGACAGTCGACAAACTCATTGACAGTGGAGCAGATTTTGAGAGATTAGATACCAGAGGGTATACCCCTCTCTTGTATGCCTGCAGGTAACTTAAACAGTATGTTGCTACCTTTAGAGATTATGCAAAAGAAAGAGTCCACACAATTTTTGTGCCCATAGTCGAGTCTTATCGGACAACTTAGCGTAATAAGTATGAGATTAAATACATAGTCTTTGGTTGAAGAGAGAGAGCTTTCGACTTGCACAAGGTCCTACCAAGATGTTAATGCTATACAAAACTCGAAGCTCTTTGTCTTCCTGTGAGCACAAGAGCGAGAGATAGATTTCTTGCAAGACCAAAGAAGGCTGATTCTTTCACGAGACCCAGTTTTGCTTAGAAGCTTGGAGAATGGACTTTGCGCAGATTATCTAGAACTTTGACTGTTTTGTTTGACTAATGCTCATGTCCACGTTTACAATTTCTACCCCATATGTTGTGTTTATGTTACCATGATAGATTCTGTGCATTTCTTTCTAGCCATGGACACGCAGATTTGGTCAGTGACTTACTCAGAAGAAAGGCCAAACTTTCACCAAGTTACGGAAATGTCTCGCCATTACAGATTGCTTTAGAGGTACATAAATGTTTGAGGTATATACCGGGTATCCAAAAAAGTACTCCTGTTTGAAAAATCACCAGAATTTGAATACATGGCCGATTTTCAGACTTTTTTTGACAAATAGATCCAAGACCAAATTATTTTCCCCTGTATAGCTGATCTTGTGACTGGTTTTAAAATTAGTAAATTTAGCTCTCTTTAGGGCTGCCTGGTTTTGAAGCATACTGCAAAAGGCACTGAATTTGGTCATGAATGTCAGAAATAACGAAGAATGTCAATAGCGTGGCTCTTTGATAAGATTAACGATGAGGTTTTTCAAAGCGTTACTTCATACCCTTTAAGAAATGAAAGCAAACATTTTACTATCTCTTAATGCATTTGGATCATTGACGTAAGAGATTACAAAGAAATTTTTATGATACTTTTGATAATCGAATTTTGGGAAATTTTCAAACGGGAGTACTCTTTTTGGGCACCTGGTATCTACAAATGTTTGAGGTATATTCTATGCCAGTTTGCCTGAACGAGTTTGAAATCAAACTTTGTTTATGTCTCACACCTTGCAATGTTCTTTCTCCTTATAAAGAGGAAAAAATTGATCGCAGAGATATTGTGTATTCCATGTAGCAATTTTAGACTGGAAAATTGTATTGGTGAACCTTGACTTCGTTGGTTACCTTTGATTTAGATCTACTTTTCCAAACCTTTGGAAAATATTCACAGTTTCTGGGAAGAATGATTATCGTGCAAAAATCGAAAACCTGTCGCATCTAATACCTTTGTTACCTTCCCATATTTCATAGGTTGTTTTAGTTTGGTTCAAATTAGTTAACTGACAACATATTTTTGTTATGTTTAGAGTGGTCATAAAGAAGTTTGCTATGTGCTTGTTCAAGCCGAGAGCAGATTATTAGATGAGCTGTTGACCCTTTCACAAGACGACTCTCTTCCAGAAAATAAGGTAAGCTTTTCCTTACTCTAAGTCCGTTTCTCTTCAGGGGATACGTTAGTGAAATTAATGATTTTGCATTTGTTTTCATTTGTAGCATAGGTTAATCCCAAGCAAGGGGGCATTTGTAAAGTTAGCATAGTTATAGCCTTGCTCTGTGAGCAATACTTGCCTCCTTGGGTATGCCAGGTTGGCATATGCTAGGAGGCAATGCCTACATAGCAAAGCCATAACAAAATAGATAGAGCCATTTACTGCTTGATCTTGAATGCATAATCATTGAGTGTTTTTCTTTAATTCCTTGGGTGATGAAAAGAAACGCCTTTGTGGTAAAAGAACTTGAAGACCCTTTGAGTGGCACCTTGTCATCGACCATTCAAAAACTTTTGTAGATTCTCTCATTGGCCAACTGTGTGCACTGTCTGTGTTCTCATCTTAGCCAGCAACCTTCAGTTCTGATCTTCAACTATTGGAAATTAAGTTAAATTCGACACACTTCTATAAAACTTTTGTAGATTTTCTTATTGGCCAACTGTGTGCACTGTCTGTGTTCTCGTCTTTGCCAGCAACCTTCAGTTCTGATTTTCAACTATTTGAAATTAAGTTAAATTCGACACACTTCTATAAAACTTTTGTAGATTTTCTTATTGGCCAACTGTGTGCACTGTCTGTGTTCTCATCTTTGCCAGCAACCTTCAGTTCTGAAATTAATTTAAATTCGACACATTTCTATAAAACTTTTGTAGATTTTCTGATTGGCCAATGGTGTGCAAAGTCTGTGTTCTCATCTTCGCCAGCAACCTTCAGTTCTGAGTTCCAACTGTTGATCATTCAGTTGAAATTAAGTTAAATTCGATACATTTCTATTCTTTCAAGAAAGCGTTTTTCGTTCACTCATCCAGTATTTGTTTTGTTTTCTCTAGGCCTTAGATGCATTGAAATTCATCTGTGGAATGAACGAAGAATTTCACCGAACGATCCTTATTCGTTTAGCAGAAAAGATAAGGATCATTGGCCTAGAACTTTTATGCTCTTCAAGTGACTACAGCCGTACTCAGCAGATTTTCTTCCGAAACTTGGCACTGCTTTGCAGCTTGTATTCCTTGGCTGCGGAGGACATGGTTAAGAAATCAAGAACTGAATCATTTCCAGCTTCAATGAGATCAAGAATAGACAGTACGAGCACACGTGTTCTTAGAACGTTCACGAACGCCGCTGCAACGCCACGAGCTCCTCCGTTTGAACCCCCTGTAGCGCAAATTGATGAATCGCTCAGTGCATTGTGGAGTTCATTAGAACATTGGTTTGCTGTTATCAAAGATGAAATTAGTAAAATGCCGGAATCTGAGGCTGTCGATCCTAACCCAGATTCTGAATCAGCAATTCCAAAGTCTGAATCTACGTTCTCGAATTTCGAAGACCAGTGTGTCGATTCTAAGCTCATAGCTAGTGAGTTGATGCGTAGCAAACCTAAGGATATGTCAATGAAGCGCAGGAGCACTGCTAGTATTGATAGTTTAAGATTAAGCCAGCCTGCGATGGAATTCAATATGGCGAGACATGGTGGTGATTTAAGTGGAAGCTTGTCACGTGATTTGGGGAGGATGATCTTTCAGAGATCCCTTAGTTCAGGGAATCGTGAACCTAGCCTGAATTATCAGATTCCAGGTAGCCCAGGAGACTCTTTGGAGGATGAGTTTTTACGAGGGCAGCAAGAAAATGTGGATGGCAGTGAACCGATCCTTAATTCTGCGTACGAAAATGCGTTGCTATCAGGTGATTCAGAAAAGCTTAGAGAAACATCCATTACCCCCGTTTCAGTTGCTGAAGTAGCGTCGCAAAATGGGAATGCTGTTAAAAGTGATGGCGAGGTGGAGGGGGCTGTTGCTGATGGTTTATCTAATGGAGTAGCGCATGGGATAATGCATGCATCCTCCACAGAAGCCTCGATCCCAAGTAAAGCAGATAGTGCCTCACCTGACGCAAATACAGATGATTACAATCAATCACATGATCAAAATGACGGTGCTACTCAGCCTGTTATGAGTAGGGCCATATCATATACGCATGCTATAGGTCGAAGCCCATTCATGGAAGGCAATGAGAGATATCCAGTTGGAGGTGGACCACTTCACAGACTGACATCTTTAGGTGCAAATAGTTTAAACTCGGACGAATATTCAGAAGGTTTTAATTCTAACGCCAGTTCACTTGAAAGGACAGTGAGCACGCAGGGGTCAGATGTTGTTGGTAATAAATCGCCAAGGAGTCCTGATGACAAAGGTGAAGTTGGCATGGTAGAGAAATTCGCTGATCGTTTATGTGCTATTGTCCATGGCTTTCATTTGACGAGTTATCAGGGTCCATATTGGGAATCAGCAAGGTGAGAATTCAATATGATTATGGCGTTTTTATAACTTATGTTTAAAAGGAATTCTAAGGAATCATCGTGGCTATAAGATGAGATGAGATTTATTTTCAGTGTTTATACAGACTGAATAACGTATATTTGATGTTAAAAGATAATGCCGGGGTTTCTGAAATTAATGTCAAAAAACAGGCTTATGAACCGCTGAGGAAACCTTGTAACTTTTTCGACATTTTGACATCCGTAAGAGTTGTCAGTTTGTTAAACATTATCACTTTGCGTTGTTTTAAAACATTTTCTGCATTCTAAAGGAAATTCAGATTAAGAGCTTCAAAGTTTGATCAATTCATTGAAAGAAATGAAGAAGTTTTGCAGTTATTTGTGGCGAGGTTTGTTCAGGTTTTCATTTTTCCAGAATTGATTGATATATGGCTTGTTTAAATTAGCAACTGTCGACTCCAAAATCAGGATGTTTGGCAAACAACGATTCTCTCCCAGTAGACAGATTAGAATGCCAATTCCTGGTATAGGCAGATCTTCTGTCGTTGTTTTTTAGTAATTTATTTTTAAGTGGGCTGGAAGTATTTCTAGCTACTTAAAGCTATTTTATGCCCACTATGCATGCCGCATATGCATGCCTGAGTTTCAGAGCAACTTTTGCGGCTTGCCTCGTTTTTGATTACAAAGTCCTTTGTAATCTAAGAAGGGGCTCCGATGTCAGTCAGAAAGAAAGAAAGAAAGAAAGAAAGAAAGAAAGAAAGAAAGAAAGAAAGAAAGAAAGAAAGAAAGTAAGTCAGTCACGCTCGTTAAAACAATTAATTAACGTTTTATCTCTGCTAATTGGCACTGAAATAAAGAAAGCGCACAGAAAGCGCATACAAGACAGAAGTTTCCCGCGATCCTATAGCAACATTTGACGTCGGCTTATTTGATGTTAGACAGATTTGACACCATAAGATGGATAAATCACCATGATGTTTACCCTGGCACAACAACAAATTGGCACGTCCTTGACTTCATTAGCAGCTTAATGATGTTAAAACAATCGTTTTCTAGAACGAACGCATCATTAGCCACTTATTGATAGTACTCATTATGCAAATAAGTCAACCTTGGAGGATGATGTAACCGGCGGCCTGCACAGAGGCTTGCATTCGCAGTATCACCGAAGGTAGAAGGACCACCCTCCTACACAGCTACGGATGCAAACGTCGCAGGTGAAGTTGAGAGGAAAGGTGCAGAATTCCAGCAAACAATGGCCCCATTGACTGGGGGAAGGCACGTGATCACACTGAACCAAAACATCTTCATGCATGTGAATCTGCACAGAGGTTATTTTTGTGACTGCTTGTCTCAAACTAGATGCCCGCGAATAGAAACGTTCTGCAGGGTTCTGCATAAACATAAGTAATTTTGCATTATCGTAAATCTCACATGACATCTAATTTGAGACATACAAGGCGCTTGATCTTCTATTGAAGGCGACTTTAGCAGCAACACTCATCTCTCTGACTGTAGCTAAAAACAGCATCAACGATCATTTGGGGTTATGAAGAAATCAATTTTCAGATTTTCTTATGCTTGCTTAGCTCAGGACGGACTTTGTAATCATCCAAAAGGATCTTATGTTTCTTTATGCCTTGACCAACCAGGCATAGAATTCCCTTTGACTGCAATCGCTTATCGCGTTGTACCAAGGTGTTAACCAAAAGTAGCGGCTCCTATTGTAACATTATCTATCCTTGATAGCTGTTGCATCTTATTACCTATCCACCATTTAGTCATTGCAAATTATTCATTAAATTCCAGGAAACCAAAGCTGATATTTGATCACTTTCAGTTCTTACTTGATAGTCCATTACTGTTGCAGAGATATCTCCCAGTCATACATCAGCAGGTAAGTAGATAGACCTATTACATGAGTCCTTGTTTTCGCTCCTTCCCCCCAACGATGCCCCCCAGTGAATAATAATTCAATTCTATGGAGCAATATCATCTGTCTACCGGGTGTCCCAAAATGATGTATTATTGTTTGATTGCTTGTATGTCCATAACCAATGAACGGATTTTCAAAAACTTTGTTTTATTTGATTGCCTAAAGTCTAAATTGGATGTTAAGATGTTGGTGGTGGTTTTACCAGTTTTTGAAAATCGGTTCATCGGTTATGGATATATAAGCAATCAAACGATAATACATCATTTTGGGACACCTGGTAGTAAATAGATAACAATAATGTTTAACTTTTCAGTTGAAATCGAAAAATTCCAGGTGAGTCAAAAACAAAGGTTTACGCGTTTGGCGGACTGTGGAATAAGAAGTATGTGGCCGATGTTCAAAGGTAAAATTTAATCTATCA
Organism: Aurelia coerulea; assembly: GCA_039566865.1. Taxonomy (NCBI): domain Eukaryota; kingdom Metazoa; phylum Cnidaria; class Scyphozoa; order Semaeostomeae; family Ulmaridae; genus Aurelia; species Aurelia coerulea. The sequence goes on from CM076954.1 coordinate 20,086,430, forward strand.
GACAAAGGTTAACTTAGATGAGAAAATTTTGTTTGGTAAAATCACTCATCTTTAAGAACCAAAAATTAGAAAATGCCTGCAAGGGGTTTGTATGGGAATCGAAAATTCCACCTTCCATTCTGGTCTATGATCTACGTGCTATTGAAATCAAAATATTCTATTTCTGAAACTGACTATTGAATTGATTTTAAATTTCAATGCCAAATAAATCATGGGTCAGAATGGAATGTGGAATTCTCGATTCCCATACAAACCCCTTACAGGCATTTTTCTAGTTTTTGGTTCTTAAAGATAAATGATTTTACCAAACAAAATTTTCTTATCTAAGTTAACCTTTGTTTGATAGATTAAAATTTTAGCTTTGAACAACGGCGACATACCGTTTATTCCACAGCCCGTCAAACATGTAAACTTTTTTTTTGATTCACCCGGTGGATGTTTTTGATTTTGTGGAAAGAAGTTCGTTTTGCAAGAACGATTGATCTTTTTTCTAGCTACAGTAATACTACTTTATTTTCATTTCTACCGATAAACATTTAAAGCTGTGACATATGACAAATGCCACAGCTCACTTCGAGTAGGAAGAAATGTTTGAGAATGAAACATGTTTGTGAATATTCTGTTCAGGGACACATTTAAATATGAACGAAACAGAGTACTTACTTATCATTTAGTGATTTGTTCAAATTTTCTCAATTCTACCGGGTGCGCCAAAATAAACTATGCACGTTTGGCAGGCAACAATAAATCGTACTCTCAGCCGATTTTTAAGATTCATGACTTAATCTTTAGCAAAAAGCCTGAATTAGATTCTAGAAGTTTTTGCAAATTTTTTTGTCTTCAGTTTTCAGAGCTAGAAGCGAGTTTCTTAAAATATTCATTTTCAAAAATACTGAAAACGATCAAAAAACGTTGATCAAATTCTCGAAATGAATGGACAAAGAGTAAACTTTTTCGTGGTGATTTGGGATTTAGAAATCGATTAATTAATCAATAAAATTAATTGATACAATTCATCGATTTCTAAGTCCAAAATCACCACGAACAAGTTTTCATTTTTTCCATTCATGTCGATTCTTCAGAAAGCTTGATTGACGTTTTTTGATCGTTTTCAATGTTTTCGAGAACGAAAATTTTAAGAATCTCGCGTCTAGCTCTAAAACTGGTAACGAAAAAGTTTGCAACAAGTCCCAGAATCTAATTAAGGCTTTTTACTAAAGATTAAGTCATGAATCTTAAAAATCGGTCCAGTGTACGATATATTGTGGCCTGCCAAACGAGCATAGTTTATTTTGGCGCACCCGGTAGTAACTTGAATAATAACTTTATTGAGTCATTATTAACCTCATCATATCCCAATAAAGTATCATTTCGATCTCCATTTCAGCCATTTAAGGAGCGCCAAGTATGGTTTTATGAAAATCTTCACAAAGGAAAAGATCTCAATCATCCAACATTTGATGAAAAATCATTGATCACTGTCGCTCGAGGTAGGGACATCAAAACCGTATATTTTGCATCTAGGTTTTTAAAGCTTTACATCTTTTTTCACATCAAACCAAATGTTTTCGTAAGACTCTAACAAGAGAGATTAAGCAATAAATTCAGTGTAAAGTTTTCCGGCATACTTGTGATCATATATTTAATACCCAGCAACAACTAAATCTTCTCACAGTTTCAATTTGTACGTTGTTTAAAGCTTACGACTGAGATTAGAAAATCTTGAGCTCCTGTAGGTTAGTTTTATGTTTAAGCTGTTTACCTAAAGTCCCTTTTTTCTTTTCAGAATCCCTTTTACTAAGCAGCTGTGGAAAAATCCTGAACCAAGACAGTGGGGCCTTGAAAATGAACCTATCAGTTCAATTTGAAGGAGAGGCAGGGATGGTAAACAGATTTCTCTACTTGATATACTCTCAAGTACCGAATAAATGGGGGAGGGGGTGAGATTAATCGGGGGGGATTCGAAATGGTTCGATCTAGTAATAATCAGGGGGAGGTTGGAAACATTGAAAATAGTCGTTTTCTTGGTCAAGAACTTATCTTTTTTATATTTATTCAAAAATTATGTTCATTATCATTTCAATCTTTCAAGAATTAATGAAAGGGGGTTGGAATAAAAATGAAGGGGGGTTGGAAAATTTTTGACAAATTAATGAGGAAGGAACGATTACTCGGTACTCGAGAGTACTTATCACAGCTCCATAGCTCGTAAGCCCTGGCCAAACCAGCGAAAATCGTTTGCCAACCATTTGAGATTTGCTTGCCGAGCAAAAAGTTTGTTCGTTTGGCCACTGCTCGTTGTGGCAAGCAGAAGATGTCGTAGCTGTTTTCAAAAACATTGCCCAAAAATTCTGTTTCACTGTGCTTGTCAATCAATGTTTTGCAGCATGGCCAAACGGACAGATGCTTTGCTTGGCAAGTAAATATCAAATGAGATGCAGATGATGTTTGCTCATGTGTCCGGGACTGTAGAGTTCGTTGCATCCTTTTTCTTAGATTGTCACGTCACAGTATTATCCTTAAAAGCAAGCATTTACATGTATGCATTGTGTTTTTGGAAGATTTGACTGATCCGCCAAACTTTGGCTTGTCTCTGTTTCTGACAGTTACTTCTCAACCTGCCAATTTCTGGAAAGAAAGATTTTTCAGCTCCATGAAGAAGATTCCCAGAGAGTTTTTTTTAATACAGTAATGAGCATACAGTAACGAGCATACGAAGATATCGTAGCATTTGACATTTCAATTGTGTCCTAGGGTGAAGGAGTTGTCAGAGAGTGGCTGGATTTGTTATTCAAGGAAGTCCTCAATCCTGATTATGCGCTCTTCACACTTTCTGCAGACGGTACGTAGACATCTAATATCAAAATACTCGTTGAAACTGCTGATTTGATTGGTTTAGACTGAGTCTGTTTCAAACTGATCACGTGAAAAACATTGGACTTTAGACTGCCTGGGAAGTTATCCGATGCTCAACCTCGTATTCGCACGAAAGCTGATCACATGAGTCACGTGAATATATAGGAAAATATCACATGCTAGCGAAATATCCCCCTCGAAGCATGCTACTGAGATGGACACATTGCCTTTAAGATTATTACATCCTTGAAAACCAAACTCGAAGGAAAATGGCTGATCTTCCAAGAGTGATTTTTACTTTTCGTAAACCTTGATAAAAGTAAAGCACTTCAGCCTTGACTACCAGGAGCTTCTTTTTTATTCTTTATTTTTTTCTATTCCTAGTACTAAAAGGAACTACAGTGCAATAATCTGAGCCAATCAAAGCGGAAAAGGACACATGGTTATCTAGTCTCCACTATGAATGACTAAAGAGCATCTTCAGCATATCATTGACTTGATGTCCAGCTATTTTGCCCTAGCAAATGGTATCCATAATTCTGCAAAATGTTCAAGACTTTGTTGGGGTCATGATTCGGCAAATTGGATCAAACTGAGGTCCATAATTTTGAAAATTATGGAGATATTCCTGTGACTCCAATGATTTTTTGTAAAATTTCCTCCAAATAGCACCAAGAATTCCACGAAATATCTGAAAATGATACCCATGGTTTGAAAAGTGTTAGGGCTGGTCTGGCAAGCCCTCGACTAGACTAGCAGCTACCTCAGTGCCAGTTTCCGCTTCGTTCATTGAATTGACGGCACTACGCTTCACAATCCATCAGTTTATCAATAGTAATAACTACGAACATGTAATCAGTCTAACCCTTGGCCAGCATGTTAAACATTGTGTCTTTCTAAAGCTTTGAAAATTCTCTGTGTTTTATTCTCGCCTAATTTCGAGGCAATACTGTGGTCTCATTGTTTTTAGTCATCGACCAAGCAAGTCATTTTGAACATATGATTATGTTTTCATTCTAGGTAGCACATTCCAACCAAACAGTAACTCAGCTGTGAATCCTGATCACTTGAATTATTTTCAGTTTGCTGGAAGAATGATGGGACTTGCAATGTATCACAAACGATTGATTTCCGCTAGTTTCACCAGATCATTCTACAAACACATCCTAGGTATGCTGCGTCAACATAACATGTTATATTCATTGCTCTCTTTGGTGTATCTGCGATCTAACTGTGCTCTGTAACTGTGTAACTAACCAGCCAACAGCTAACTGTGTTTTGCCAATGATTTAACCGTTTAATTTCAGGCCTACAGGGAGGGGCGCACCGCAATAGCCACATTAAATTTTCTTTTTAAGGTTACTGTAACTGTTCAGACGACAAATTTTCGATTTTTCGTTTTTGTCATAATCTGATGGTATAAGTATTTGAGGACTGTTTAAACCAACTCACTTCCAGAAATAGCCACAATTACTTAGAAATTTGAACATTTTAAAAGGAGCAATCCTGTTTCTCAAAAATTGCGGGAATATACATTAGGGGATTAAAGTAAACTCACTTGACCTTGCAGCGATATTCATGACATGCCGTGCTGCTTTGTTATTGACATAATGCTTTACCAATACCGCGCTTAAGCTTTATTGCTTGACCTTTCATGCATAATCGTATTTCCCGCAATTTTGCTTCATTTTGATAAAAGGATGATTTCTCTAAACTTAATTGCTACAAAACAGATTTTGGAAGCTTCCTGCGACAATTCTTTTGTCTTTTCTGATTTTCTTAGCTAACTGATCAAAGAATTTTAAAATCAACTGCTTTGGAGCTTGGTCTCCGAAAGTTAGATTAGTTGATGAGGCACCTGTCTCCCCTTTTCGTCTGTTCTCCCTATTATTAATGTTTGCTGCATATATCTACCAATAGGTATCCCTGTGAATTACCAAGACGTTGCATCAATGGATCCTGAGTATGCCAAAAGTCTGCAGGTAATATTACTGTTTATTACCTGACTGACGTTTCAAAAACGAGGCAATACAAGAATCCCGCAAATCCCATTCCTATTCCCGCGGTTTTCCCGTAGCCTTGTATAATACGATACAAGGACACGTTTTTGTCGCCACAGCAACTGCTTTAGGCCCGTGAGATTTACAATAAATTTAAGCGAGATAACAGTAACAAAATACATTTGACTAAACGATATAAGTCAAAATTAGAAGCTATCAGGTAATAGAACTCATACTAACCAGTTTTTTACTTGTACAGAAAAATATAAAGCCCTCAGTCTTAATACACAGACCTCGCAAGCTCGGTCTGTACTTTCAAGACCTCGGGCTTTATATTTTCCTGTAGAACACAAAACCGGTTAGTAATGCGCATATGATCTCTTGTTTCGATCGCTTAATTTCATCCCTTTATCAACCTTGTACCGGGTTGAGTACGAAGACAATCACACTTTGAGAGACCACTGCCCTCTGGATATCAAGATGATAATATAAGCAAATACATTATTTAATGGTGGACATGTGCAAATCCATTAAAAAAATGTAGAAAAAGTTTTTATACAACGTTAATAGCCTATCTTTGAAAATAGAAGCCTTGCTTTGAAAATTTACTTCATTTTGACATTGCTGGGGAACAACAAAAGTGCTGTTTTTGAAGCAACCACATATTTTGCGTTTCCTCTGCCATAAATCAGCAACAACTTGTCAGGTTGACTCAAACAGGGCCTCAAAATCTAGGTTTAAACAGCTCCTTCGTAGGAGCCACACAAATGGAACACAGACACCATGCATGGTATCAATGAGTTGGAAATTTGTAAAATTAAAGTGTTGTAGCTTCAAGGTAGTGGCATCTTGAACTAGGAATGATCTCGAAGTGAAATTTCTATGATTTAATGTTTTTGAGATATTTGTTTTCCCTTACAGTGGATACTTGACAATGACATCTCAGATCTTGGCCTGGACTTGACTTTTGCAGTTGAAAGCAAGGAGTTTGGCCAAGTGCAAGCTGTGGCGTTAAAGCCAGGAGGCCATGATATCTTGGTTACTGAAACAAATAAGGTGCCTCTTTTTGGTAATAAATAAATCAGTTGTTTGTACGTGTGGCTATGATTCTTTGAATGTGCACGAAGATTTTGGTTATGAATAAAGCATGTAGCCTTGATTCTTTTTGGGCTCAGTTTTTTTCTAAATCAATACAAGAATTAAAGGCAGTCTGTCGTGCATCTGATTGGGTGATAAGGACAATACAAAGAATAGGAGGCTACTGATCCTAAGACTTCCTACGACCGTAAAAAGTGAGAACGACCAGCCCTCCTTTGTTTCAAGGCAGTCTGTCATGCATCTGATTGGGTGATAAGGACAGGAGAATTGATGGCTACTGATCCTATGACTTCCTACGACTATAAAAGGTGATAGCGATTAGCTTTCTATTATTCCAAATGCACAGATTCACAAAGACATCCATTATTTTGAGCACTGACTTTGTTGCGGCCAATCAGATACGTGACAGACTGCCTTAACTTACAGACTTACTTTTGACTGTCAATGGTTTCATTGAATTGAAATGTTTATTTGCAATATTTTTTCCTACCTTATCGAATACATCCTGTCTTTTTTCTGTTTACCGATTAAGTAAAAAACCAACAAGTGAAATGATATTTTATCGATACTGGTTGTCCCAAAAAGATGTAAACAGATTTGATTCGACAAAGCGACGCAAATTTAAGCTTTATTCGATCGCTGGTCATTTTTAAAACCTCCTCGATTGTTGACTTGAACACAGACAACTTATTTGTTGATATTGGTGATTTGAGTGTTGAAATATTAATTTTGGAAATTCAGATTTGCTGTCACCTCGAAACCAGAACTCTGGTCATTTGGTGTAAGCAAATTCCTGAAGGTCATCGAAATCAAAATAGAAATCAAAGAAAACTTAAAATACATGAGTTCTAATAAATTTAATATCAAATGATATAATTTTGTTTGTATTTTATCAAAACTATTGTTGATTTATTCTCTGTGCTTCAAGAATGTAAGCCAAAAAAGCTTCTTTGGAGATACAGTTGCAAAAATAAAACAATTTTCTGTAATTGCAACCAACAATTCACTTTATTGTAGGACGAATATGTTCAATTGGCTGCAGACATGAAGATGACGAAAGCAATCAAACCACAAATTTATAGCTTCTTAGAAGGATTTCATGAGTTTATTCCGCATTCATTGGTTGCATTATTTGATGAGTACGAGCTGGTATGTTATCAGGACTTTCTAATAATTTCATGTTAATAATTGATTTACCGTGAAAGCTCTATTTAGCCTCCTCTTTAATACGCCCCTCCCTTCTCAGCCAAAATTGTCAATAAGCCACCTTCTCTATATAGCCCCCCCCCCCCCACCCAACTATATCAAATGCAGGAGGCTACCTAATCTTTTCGTTTATTTAGCTGAACAAGTTTGTATGTTAATTTTTTTCTGATTTGGCATAAAAACTGTGTTGAATTTGGGTATTTAACTCCTGGAAGTTTATGTTGATTCCGCAAATATGGGGTAAAAGAAGTAAAAAGTCATCGTTCATAATCCTTTTCATTTGCTAAAATTTTGGCTCGGAGGGGAAGGGCTTATTAAAGACGGGGGTTAAAATGGAGGGGGGGGGCTAAATAGGACTTTTGCGGTATACCAAGCCTAACAAATGTTTTTAAACTGATATCACCTTGCGATCACCTTTATGACATGTTGGGGAGATGAAGTGCTGACTCTATAGTTTTCACACATTGTTTTCCAGCTTTGTTGTGAGCGAATCAACGTTGTGGCTCACGATGTCATGTGCATCGTATGCGCATGCGATTTTGAGCCCTTTTGGAGGAATCGTTGAGGCTCACAACTTAGCCTGTTCGTATTCCCAACAAGACTAAAGCAGTTCTCATGGACTGACGGGGCTACCGTGCCTAAATAAATAAAAATGAAATGAAATAACACCTAAATGCCATCAAAGATAGCTAGACTAAGTTTGGTCAATCAGGTTATTTCTACCACTTTCCGAAAGTGCAATTTATTGTTTTAGGAACTTGTGCTCTCCGGTGTTCCTGAAATCGATTGTAAAGACTGGAAAGAGAATTCAATGTACCAAGCTGGCTACGATGCTGACTCACAACCTGTAAAGGTAGGAAGTTCATCTTTGTAAGCGGATCTTTAAGTCTTAGGATTTGAATTCCAAAAGGCAATATTGATATTGTCTTTGCTGCAGATTTTTATGACCTTTGACAGGTATAACTTTCAAATAGATTGTCTTTCTTCCAAAGGATATTACACTCCTTTTTTTATAAGAATACTATAAATTTTGTCCAGCCTCGATATTCTTAAGAAATTCTCGTTTTGAGCCTGAATATATTCTTAAAGTATTTATGTCAGTCATGCGATTCTCTGTTATGAACATCGCAAAACACGCAACTGCTGAAAAATGAGACACAGATATGCCTGCTGAGGCTGACAATATTCTTATAATATTCTTAAACGATTGGATGATTCTGAGCCTGAATATTCTTATAAACATTATGCTCTTATAAAAAAGAGTGCAGCACGTTATTGAATGTCTTTACAGAGTTAAATTAAAAACCTTTGGGATCTTTGCCAATTTTTTTATGCCATTTACTTTGCAAATTCGTTTCTTTAAAGTTCATTGCACAGAGGAAGGACATAGATAGGAAAATTTATTTGGAATCTATGCTGGTGTGCCCACGAAGAATTTATTTTTACCCTGCTCCAGAATTTGTCGCTCCAAATGATAACCGATTACAGAAAGAATTGGTGAAAAGTATACTCCAGGAAAATATCCCCTTTTGGCATGTTTTGACAACCTGTTCTAGAAAATTGCCTTATTTTGATAGCCCGTGCTAAAAAAATATTGGTGAAAACGATACCCTGAAAAACGGCGCATCTACGCCTGACAAATATATTAAGTACCCGCTCCGACAACAGACCTTCGATTAGATTCATATTCATTCACGTGTGAACTCCTAAACCATGACAAACACACCGTTTCTCTACCAACAAATTGAAACAAGGCTTGCATTGCGTTAAAGCAATAAAGAGACACTAGTTTAACTTATTCTTTATCCTTTGGGGACTATCAATTTACTTGTCATTATTAGGAAGCAGAAAGTTCTTATACTTTTCCTCAAAATAGCTATGTCACAAAATTGCAAATGAATACGCATATGAATGACCGGTTTTTTTAGCAAACTAAACTTCTGTAGCTAGTCCAATCTTTCTTCTGCAAATTAGAACTTTAGCACACCCCATGTTTTTCCTGACTCACGCGGTAGATCCTAAACAAAATGCACTGTAGCAATTGACGATTCCATAATAAGTTTCCTTGTTTAATGTTGTCTCCAGTTGTGTGCAGATTTTAAGATTCTTTGAAATTACATTCATTTATTGCTCATTCTTCCTTCGTAGTGGTTTTGGGAAGTGGTTGAAGAACTCGAGCAAGAGGATCGTGCTATCTTATTGCAATTTGTAACTGGAAGGTAGGTTTCCTGTCCTTGATTGGAATGACGGAAAATTGTGCCAGATAGAATGCTCTTGACAGAGTACTCCAGAACAAAACACAACCATTGAATTGAACGTTGTTCTGTCGAAATTTATGTTGTTTTTGAAATGAGAGATAAATTTCGTGAGCCTCTTTGATATAGCATTTCTTTTCATCAAATTTTTTGTCAGACAGGTATGTTCATTTGATACCAACCCTTCCCCTTTTGTCCGTTATTTGTTTCCTCTTGACATTCTTTATGTTTACTTCCTTTTATCGCCTGCTTCCGTTATTTCGCTCATTTCCATCTTATTTGAAATACTTTATTTAATAAAGTGTATCTTTTTCTATAGCTCTCGCGTTCCTTGGGGTGGTTTCGCTGGTTTAATGGGAGCATCCGGTCTTCAGCAGTTCACCATATCAGCAATGGCCAATAACAACAAAGACATGTTGCCCTCAGCCAGTACTTGGTAAGATGTGTTTTAACAGTCTTTTTGAGGTGCAGTATGTTTGTGGACCACTCATCATTTCTTGTCGGGGATGGGGTGAAAGACATCTGGGAGGGGGGACAAACATTTTACCTACTTAAAGAGAGGATGATGAAAATAAAGCACTTTTTAGGAAGGTGGGGGGGGGGTGGGAAAGTTTCAGGTATATTCTGTAAATTTCCAAAAAACGTTTTCTTCAGCTTTTGAAATACAGCTCTTTATTTTTAAGTCCAACCCTGATCCTTTCTAACATTGGTTTTCTTCAAGTACTTATTAGATGCAACTTTCTGCTGAAACTCCATTTTTGCTTGTCGTTTTCATTCGTTTTTGCAGGTTTTTGAAAGAGGCTTTCCGCAGAAAAATCGCCCATATCCACGGGAAGGAATGACCGATTAAAACCGGGTTAATTACTGAATCTAACTGATCATTTCGGTAATGAAACAAGGCAGTTTTCAATATTATTGCATCGATATTTAGGGGGCAGTATTTTTCAAACGCCGGACGTTTTTCTTTTTTACTCACACGGTAAACAATCAATTCACAGAAAGTAAGAAATATCATGTTCTATTTCAGCTTCAATCTTTTGAAATTACCAGAATACGCAAGCAAAGAAGAACTTCACAGCAAATTGATGACAGCTTTAAAACATGGTGCTACAGGTTTTGAGTTCGCATGAAAGAGCATTCGACTTGGGAAACTTTTTACGGTAATATGCCAAATTTTTCAAACCCCTCTGTAAGTGACTCGGCCAGTGCCTAAACTGCAAGATTCGTTGAAACAAAAATAGTGCGAGATTTTCTTCAGACAAAAACGAACCCTTTCCAACACAGACGTCAAATCTATTAAAAATTAATTTTGCTTCTTATTTAACGGCTCTTAGGACGCTTCAGATACGTGCTATAAGTTTTTAAAAAAATTCCACGGCAGATATACAGCAAAGTACCCTGAGTTCCTTTCAAACCATTCAATTTATAGAAGAATGAGATCGAATTTTACACCCAGCTTTTTAAAGATTTGAAATATTTGAGCTCTATGCTGCCTGAAGCTCCGTTTCGAGGCATTAAATCAAAAGAAAAAAGCAGGAACAATTTCTCCAATCTTTCCAAACGAATTGATGCTAATACTATCCCTTCCCCCGAAGTTCTTTGATGAAAACTTTCTAATAATTCTTGAATGAATTTGAAAAGAATGAATATGAAAGTTGGCCTAGCCAATTTCAACAGCACAGTGCCTGGTCACTTACATGAGGAGTGTGGTTTCTCAAATCTTCTCAAATTGGGTACCACGTGAATTGCCAATGAAAACAAATTTTGCGTTATCGCAAATCTCATGTAATATCTAATTTGAGACAGACTTTAAATTGAATTGTAAGAATAAGGTATTAATATTTCTTAATTTTTTTACAAAAGTTTGGATGGTAGATCTTGAATTTTTTCAATTTTTGGAGTGATATAATATACAATAATTTATTGGAATTGCAAACTATTTGCATAAAACACAATTTGACAATTACACTTTTCAGTTCAATGCATGATTTTTATTTTTTAATTTGTTTTGCAATTTGATGAAATTTTGTACGCATTTTGTTGAAGAACTTTTTGTCACAAGATGTATAATTTGTACTAACAAATGAGTAAATTTACGTAAATTTTATACGTTTTTGTGTACTTCTCTGCGTGCTCTTTGTCCTCTTTCTTGTAGGCTGCTTCTGAAAGTATTTATCTTCGACCAAAAACAAAAACCTTTTTCAGCAAAATCAAATGATTTTGATAATGCCAATTTTTGACCAGAAAGTAAGGCTATAGGCTTACCTTTTTCGGCAAAATCAGCTGATTTTGAAAATGCCGATTTCTGACCAAAAGGTAAGGCTATAGGCTTACCTTTTTCGGCAAAATCAGCTGATTTTGATAATGCCCATTTTTGACCAGAAAGTTAGGCTATAGGCTTACCTTTTTCGGCACTTTTTCGGCAAAATCAGCTAATTTTGGAAATGCCTATTTCTGGCCAGAAAGTAAGGCTATAGGCTTACCATTTTCGGCAAAATCAGCTGATTTTAAAAATGCCCATTTTTGATCAGAAAGTGAGGCTATAGGCTTACCTTTTTCGGCAAAATCAGCTGATTTTGAAAATGCCTATTTCTGACCAGAAAGTAAGGCTACAGGCTTACCTTTTTCGGCAAAATCAGCTGATTTTGAAAATGCCTATTTCTGACCAGAAAGTAAGCTATAGGCTTACCGTTTTCGGCAAAATCAGCTGATTTTGAAAATGCCCATTTTTGACCAGAAAGTTAGGCTATAGGCTTACCTTTTTCGGCAAAATCAGCTGATTTTGAAAATGCCCATTTTTGATCAGAAAGTGAGGCTATAGGCTTACCTTTTTCGGCAAAATCAGCTGATTTTGAAAATGCCTATTTCTGACCAGAAAGTAAGGCTATAGGCTTACCTTTTTCGGCAAAATCAGCTGATTTTGAAAATGCCTATTTCTGACCAGAAAGTAAGGCTATAGGCTTACCTTTTTCGGCAAAATCAGCTGATTTTGAAAATGCCTATTTTTGACCAGAAAGTAAGGCTATAGGCTTACCTTTTTCGGCAAAATCAGCTGATTTTGAAAATGCCTATTTCTGATCAGAAAGTAAGGCTATAGGCTTACCTTTTTCGGCAAAATCTGATTTTGAAAATGCCCATTTTTGCAGAAAGTAAGGCAGGCTTTTTCGGATTTTGAAAATGCCTATTTCTGACCAGAAAGTAAGGCTATAGGCTTCCCTTTTTCGGAAAAATCAGCTGATTTTGAAAATGCCTATTTTTGGCCAGAAAGTAAGCTATAGGCTTACCTTTTTCGGCAAAATCAGCTGATTTTGAAAATGCCCATTTTTGACCAGAAAGTTAGGCTATAGGCTTACCTTTTTCGGCAAAATCAGCTGATTTTGAAAATGCCTATTTCTGACCAGAAAGTAAGGCTATAGGCTTACCTTTTTTCGGCAAATCAGCTGATTTTGAAAATGCCTATTTCTGACCAGAAAGTAAGGCTATGGGCTTACTTTTTTCGGCAAAATCAGCTGATTTTGAAAATGCCCATTTTTGATCAGAAAGTAAGGCTATAGGCTTACCTTTTTCGGCAAAATCAGCTGATTTTGAAAATGCCTATTTTTGATCAGAAAGTAAGGCTATAGGCTTACCTTTTTCGGCAAAATCAGCTGATTTTGAAAATGCCCATTTTTGATCAGAAAGTGAGGCTATAGGCTTACCTTTTTCGGCAAAATCAGCTGATTTTGAAAATGCCTATTTCTGACCAGAAAGTGAGGCTATAGGCTTACCTTTTTCGGCAAAATCAGCTGATTTTGAAAATGCCTATTTCTGACCAGAAAGTAAGGCTATAGGCTTACCTTTTTCGGCAAAATCAGCTGATTTTGAAAATGCCTATTTCTGACCAGAAAGTAAGGCTATAGGCTTACCTTTTTCGGCAAAATCAGCTGATTTTGAAAATGCCTATTTCTGACCAGAAAGTAAGGCTATAGGCTTACCTTTTTCGGCAAAATCAGCTGATTTTGAAAATTCCCATTTTTGATCAGAAAGTAAGGCTATAGGCTTACCTTTTTCGGCAAAATCAGCAGATTTTGAAAATGCCAATTTCTGACCAGAAAGTAAGGCTATAGGCTTACCTTTTTCGGCAAAATCAGCTGATTTTGAAAATGCCTATTTCTGACCAGAAAGTAAGGCTATAGGCTTACCTTTTTCGGCAAAATCAGCTGATTTTGAAAATGCCTATTTTTGACCAGAAAGTAAGGCTATAGGCTTACCTTTTTCGGCAAAATCAGCTGATTTTGAAAATTCCCATTTTTGATCAAAAAGTAAGGCTATAGGCTTACCTTTTTCGGCACTTTTTCGGCAAAATCAGCTAATTTTGGAAATGCCTATTTCTGGCCAGAAAGTAAGGCTATAGGCTTACCTTTTTCGGCAAAATCAGCTGATTTTGAAAATGCCTATTTTTGACCAGAAAGTAAGGCTATAGGCTTACCTTTTTCGGCAAAATCAGCTGATTTTGAAAATGCCAATTTTTGACAGAAAGTAAGGCTATAGGCTTACCTTTTTCGGCAAAATCAGCTGATTTTGAAAATGCCCATTTTTGACCAGAAAGTAAGGCTATAGGCTTACCTTTTTCGGCACTTTTTCGGCAAAATCAGCTAATTTTGGAAATGCCTATTTCTGGCCAGAAAGTAAGGCTATAGGCTTACCTTTTTCGGCAAAATCAGCTGATTTTAAAAATGCCCATTTTTGATCAGAAAGTGGGTTATAGGCTTACCTTTTTCGGCAAAATCAGCTGATTTTGAAAATGCCTATTTCTGACCAGAAAGTAAGGCTACAGGCTTACCTTTTTCGGCAAAATCAGCTGATTTTGAAAATGCCTATTGAAAATGCCTATTTTTGATCAGAAAGTAAGGCTATAGGCTTACCTTTTTCGGCAAAATCACCTTATTTTGAAAATGCTTGACCAGAAAGTAAGGCTATAGGCTTACCTTTTTCGGCAAAATCAGCTGATTTTGAAAATGCCCATTTTTGACCAGAAAGTAAGGCTATAGGCTTACCTTTTTCGGCAAAATCAGCTGATTTTGAAAATGCCCATTTTTGATCAGAAAGTAAGGCTATAGGCTTACCTTTTTCGGCAAAATCAGCTGATTTTGAAAATGCCTATTTTTGACCAGAAAGTAAGGCTATAGGCTTACCTTTTTCGGCAAAATCAGCTGATTTTGAAAATGCCTATTTTTGACCAGAAAGTAAGGCTATAGGCTTACCTTTTTCGGCAAAATCAGCTGATTTTGAAAATCCCTATTTTTGGCCAGAAAGTAAGGCTATAGGCTTACCTTTTTCGGCAAAATCAGCTGATTTTGAAAATGCCTATTTCTGACCAGAAAGTAAGGCTATAGGCTTACCTTTTTCGGCAAAATCAGCTGATTTTGAAAATGCCCATTTTTGATCAGAAAGTAAGGCTATAGGCTTACCTTTTTCGGCAAAATCAGCTGATTTTGAAAATGCCAATTTTTGACCAGAAAGTAAGGCTATAGGCTTACCTTTTTCGGCAAAATCAGCTGATTTTGAAAATGCCTATTTCTGACCAGAAAGTAAGGCTATAGGCTTACCTTTTTCGGCAAAATCAGCTGATTTTGAAAATGCCAATTTTTGACCAGAAAGTAAGGCTATAGGCTTACCTTTTTCGGCAAAATCAGCTGATTTTGAAAATTCCCATTTTTGATCAAAAAGTAAGGCTATAGGCTTACCTTTTTCGGCACTTTTTCGGCAAAATCAGCTAATTTTGGAAATGCCTATTTCTGGCCAGAAAGTAAGGCTATAGGCTTACCATTTTCGGCAAAATCAGCTGATTTTGAAAATGCCTATTTCTGACCAGAAAGTAAGGCTATAGGCTTACCTTTTTCGGCAAAATCAGCTGATTTTGAAAATGCCTATTTTTGACCAGAAAGTAAGGCTATAGGCTTACCTTTTTCGGCAAAATCAGCTGATTTTGAAAATTCCCATTTTTGATCAAAAAGTAAGGCTATAGGCTTACCTTTTTCGGCACTTTTTCGGCAAAATCAGCTGATTTTGAAAATGCCTATTTCTGACCAGAAAGTAAGGCTATAGGCTTACCATTTTCGGCAAAATCAGCTGATTTTAAAAATGCCCATTTTTGATCAGAAAGTGAGGCTATAGGCTTACCTTTTTCGGCAAAATCAGCTGATTTTGAAAATGCCTATTTCTGACCAGAAAGTAAGGCTATAGGCTTACCTTTTTCGGCAAAATCAGCTGATTTTGAAAATGCCTATTTCTGACCAGAAAGTAAGGCTATAGGCTTACCTTTTTCGGCAAAATCAGCTGATTTTGAAAATGCCCATTTTTGACCAGAAAGTAAGGCTATAGGCTTACCTTTTTCGGCAAAATCAGCTGATTTTGAAAATGCCCATTTTTGATCAGAAAGTAAGGCTATAGGCTTACCTTTTTCGGCAAAATCAGCTGATTTTGAAAATGCCTATTTCTGACCAGAAAGTAAGGCTATAGGCTTACCTTTTTCGGCAAAATCAGCTGATTTTGAAAATGCCTATTTCTGACCAGAAAGTAAGGCTATAGGCTTACCTTTTTCGGCAAAATCAGCTGATTTTGAAAATGCCTATTTTTGGCCAGAAAGTAAGGCTATAGGCTTACCTTTTTCGGCAAAATCAGCTGATTTTGAAAATGCCTATTTCTGACCAGAAAGTAAGGCTATAGGCTTACCTTTTTTTCGGCAAAATCAGCTGATTTTGAAAATGCCTATTTCTGACCAGAAAGTAAGGCTATGGGCTTACCTTTTTCGGCAAAATCAGCTGATTTTGAAAATTCCCATTTTTGATCAGAAAGTAAGGCTATAGGCTTACCTTTTTCGGCAAAATCAGCTGATTTTGAAAATGCCTATTTTTGACCAGAAAGTAAGGCTATAGGCTTACCTTTTTCGGCAAAATCAGCTGATTTTGAAAATGCCTATTTTTGACCAGAAAGTAAGGCTATAGGCTTACCTTTTTCGGCAAAATCAGCTGATTTTGAAAATGCCCATTTTTGATCAGAAAGTAAGGCTATAGGCTTACCTTTTTCGGCAAAATCAGCTGATTTTGAAAATGCCTATTTCTGACCAGAAAGTAAGGCTATAGGCTCACCTTTTTCGGCAAAATCAGCAGATTTTGAAAATGCCCATTTTTGATCAGAAAGTAAGGCTATATATAGGCTTACCTTTTACAGCAAAATTAGCAGATTTTGAAAATGCCTATTTTTGACCAGAAAGTGAGGCTTTACGCTTGCCTTTTTCAGCAAAATCAGCTAATTTCGAAAATGGTCAGTTCATACCAAAAAGTAAGGATATAGGCTTTCCTTTTTCAAAAAATTTGCTCACTTTCAAAGTAAATACTTTTGACCAAATACTTAGACTATAAAGTTTCCAAAAATATTTTCAAATAATTTAAAATACTAGCAATTATGAAATAAGAACTTCCAACCTTACGGTATCGTTTCTTTTATTAATCAATTGATTGCTTGCTTGAAATCAAGGAAACAAGATAAAGAAAAATACAAAGGTTGATGCATTTCATCTCATATATATTTGAATGAACTTGAATAAGAATGATGGAGCTGATAATGAAGATTTCTTGATGAACTACTATTGATCTTTTTTCTCACCACAAAGACCACTTTGAATGTTCTTGATTTCTGTTTCGAATTTATGTGACAATAAGAGGCCATTTTCATCAAACCATTCAGACACTGACCTGCAAATAAATCATGAGAAATTATTCCACTTTCTGTAATGGAATCAAGGTTGAAATGCTTTTTAAACTAGCAAAGTCAAATCTAACCAGGAGGCGAAAATTCTTGCTGTGCAGAAACCTAAAATATGATTTAACCTTTGGTTGCTAATCAAATGGGAAAAATGCCCTTTCAAGGAACATATTACTTACTTCAGCATTTCCACTTCCTTTGATTTCTTTGTCTTTCCATCTTCATACTGAACCATTATATGGTACATGTGATCATATCTTCTCAATGAAGTAGCAATCTTCCATGTGTTGTCAGGATCCTTATGAAAAAGGTTGTATATGTAGTAAGTCAGTTACTACAGCCTGTACAAAACAGTACCTGCTAAGCTTAGCAGTAATCTGGATCATACTTTAGCCATACTACTGCTTAGGTGCAAGTAATTTAAGAGAACATTGATGGTTCTTAGTGCTACCTGAATCTTGCACCATTTAAGTTCTGTTTAAATTGTACTGCTAAAGTACTGCAAATTTGAGCTAATTAGCATCTTTTGGTAAAAATACTGTCAAGGTCAGGTTATTCTATTGTTTGAGAACCGCTAAATATTTGAAAAGTCCATAATACTGCTAAACTATGGCCTGACTGTTCTGTACAGGAAGGCTTGATACATGCTTGTTTGTTTGTCAACTTATTTTCATTCGATTATCTTTATCTAGCTATACTACATATTTACAATATATACAACTAATCCAAATCGAACATACAAATATATAAATTAAGAAATGAAGAAATTAATAGATAAGTTAAATAAGTTAAATGCAAGTCTTTTCATGTGAGCCTGGAAGGGGGCTAAGACCTTGAATTTTGAAATTTCATGTCCAAAAGTTGCAACCAGCATACTTGTTTCACCCTCAAATTTGGAAGTTTCTGAAACTTACCAGCTAGAAAAGAGCTGAAGAAAGATAAATGATAAAATTTTGTTTAAATTTAGAGGAATAAGAGGAAAACTGGGTGCAAACAAAGTACCAGGGGATGAGCGGGAAACAAGTTCCCGCTTTTGAAAATTCATAACACCAATAGTAGTTGCTGGATTTGAAGCATTCAATTCTGTTAAAAAGCTGAAAGACCAAACTCTGTGATTTTTCTCGCCTTTTTATGAGCACTCAAAATAAAGGTAAATTTGACTTAAAGAAAATTTCTTGCTTGAAGAATGCCTGAAAAAGGGTCTAAAACGTCTGATGAAATCGTAAGAAATCTCCTCTCATAGATAATTATTCAACGGTGTTATACCTCCCTCAGGACTGATGAGAAACAGACTTTGAGACAAATACTGAAGATTTCAAATCCGATGGCAATGAAAGTGCATACGTTATCTCTCACCCTTGCAAAATTAATTTTCTTCATTGTCCTGTGAGAGGAGTTTCTTTGTGATTTGATCAAATATTTTTGGCTTTTTTCAGGCATTTTGCAACCAAGGAATTTTCGTAAAGTCAAATCCGTTTGTACTTTCTGTGCTCATGAAAACGCAAGAAAACTTAAAGAATATTTCAATCTCTCAGTTATCACACAGAATTTGATTAATTCCGATCCATCAAGTATTCTCGGTGCTATGAATTTTCAAAAATGGAAACCTTTTCTGGCTTATCCGGTACATAAATGTTAACTGAATGCCTTACCAGTCCAGCCTTATCTTTCTCTGCAGCTATCAAAATGTAGTTTTTCTCCACAAATGCAGTGAAGAGGGTTAGTATTGACATCAAAGTAAAATACCTTTCAAAAGTTAAGGAGCATCAGCATTTCAGCAAAAAAGAATAAGCAACAAATAATAATAGTGATAAAATTTACTGCCTTTCCTTCTGACATTTCTAGCAGTGGTCTGATTCTTTCAAATGCAATCTTGCAGCTACAAAAGGTTGTTTACCTAAGAATTCTTGTTTAGGATAATAGGACCTTTTAGGTATTCTGAAAAGAATCAGAATTGAATGATGTTTTGCTACATTTTGTGGCATTTTCGAATGTGCACAATAGTGATAGAAGCTCTAACACCACTCGATCGAGCCTTGCGCATAAAAATGTATAAAAACAATGCTCGATCCAGGCTCTTTTGTAGAGTAGCTAAAGGTATATTTACAATCTTTCAAATGACTCAAGAATTCTAATCACAATGTAGAGAATGCTTGTCATTTTAATGTGTGCAAGGTCTTGCACACTGTAGAAAGCTTTCTGTCTCCTTCCTCGCATGAAACAATTTTAAGATTAAGCTATTGTGTGAAAAGGATACGTTATAACACAAGTCAGCACAACATATTTTGATTGTGGATATGGAAACATATAATCATATGCCAATGCTGATAATGCAATTGCACACCCTAAAAAACTCAGGGCCAGTCTTATATCAATGTAAATATGTTTTTCTACATATCCTAATGTTTCTGTGAAGACCTAGAAATAAGATAAGACGAAAATAGAGCATTAGAAATTGCAAATGTAATCAAATCAATGTCTGCATGAACTTTGGTATGTCAAGTTCAAGTACACATAGATCATTTGTAACTTTCCTGATATCTTCAATATATAAGTCCTGGCTTTCGAGCCAAATTGGAAATGTAGAGGAATTGCATGGTCTAACTTTCATTAGCTTTTCTTCATGAAAGAATAGAAGTCTTCAGTCTTTTAAAAAGGCTTAGGCAATGGTAAATAGGTTTGTCTATAAACTAGAAGAAAGAAAAGACTCAGACTCATAAGCGTACAGGAAGGAAAAATCTAGGGGGGCGGCCCGACACAAAGTCCATTGTTTACCAACATTTTTGCCCGACTGAGGGCAGATTTTTGCCCGATTGGGGCTGATTTTCAACGATTTTTCCAATATTGGGGGGCTGCCGCCCCCCCGGCCCCCCCGCCCCGTACGCTTATGCTCAGACTGCAGCAGTTTTCCTTTGGCATGCATCTTTCTGGTGTGTGGCCAGTTTTATTACAATTAAACATTTTTAGATTCTTTTCTCCTTGCAAACAAAGCAAGCTTTCAACCTTGCAAAAACCTTGCAAGTTCTTTTGGCATCACCAAAATATTATTTGGAAAATATATTGTGAAATTACCTTTCTAACAACATCATCCAAGGCATTTTTGACAGCATTTCCATCCCATTTATCAACTTCAATAGGCTTCTCTTGATCAAGAAACTGCAAAACATGATTTTTTTATTCATTTAGTAGGGGGCAGTTTCAACCTGATTTTTGGCAATTCAATAATTCAGGCCAGGCACTTTCAAGTTCTACTTTATCATCTTTTCAGGTAGGTACGTCATTCTTGCTCATTTAATCACATTTAACTGAGAGAAGGCCGTCAGCGTTCAGGGCAAAGGATGGACCTTTGTGTAGCTACTCTTTACTCTGTCCACCAAGAAAGAAGAAATTAGAAAGGGTCATTTTTGTTGGGCCTAAACAAACTGAACAAAACAAAAAGCATTATGAAGCCAAACAAATCAATTCATTCAATCATAGTCGAATTAAAACATTAAACCCAGGAGCATTTTTAATCATTTAAATTCATCAATAAGTATACCTCACGCTTACATTCATACATACCTTGTGTAAGAAACCAGACTTGTCTTTTTGCGCTTTTCCCGCGGCAGCCATCTTGTCTCTTTGTGGACGATTTTCATTTGCTGAAACAAGCCCTCCCCCGCAGCGATATGTTAAAAGAGTGTCCTATGACCTGCGCAAAGAAATTGTAGCGGAAGTTTATCTGAAACTTTAAAAAACTGAGAAATGAGAAATATGGGACAATAAAAAGCAATCTCTTTTAACAGTTCCATTCATCAATTTACAGAACTATCAACTTCTATCGCAGTCAGTTTTGGGGAGGGGTCGAAAATGGTTGACAAAAAGTCTGTCTGTACCCAGACAACAGTACAATAAAGGTATCATGTGAGTATCATTTGCCGAAATGTATGACCACTACCACTGGAATCGTTGATCGGAAAAACGTAAGGATCTTTTGAAAATGTGTAAAAAGATCAAGAAATTTTAAATCAAATTCAAACTTTGTCTATTTTTATTTTTGCTTCGAAAACAGCCTGTTTATTTCTGATTCTTTTTGTTCATTTAAATTTTAAGCCTGATCTCTCAGCTCAGCCTGCTTCTTCAAAGAACGACACAAAAAATTCGACAATGCTCTTGAAACTTGGAAGGGAAGTCATGTCATCAGGGTTTCCGAATGAATGATTTTTGAAAGAAACCTGATTTGTCAAAACCGAAGAGAAAAGTGTCATCGTTGGGACGTAAGGAAGTGAGAAAAATTTTCTGTGAACAATTTCTGGTGACAACTTGCTTCTAACGAGTTGATGAGGCTATCTTTAGATTTAAGAGTGTACGACAATGTATGACGCTGGTACATAATTCAAGAAATCCATGCATTCGTTCCTTGCGCAGTGAAGATTTCCAGTGTAGGTGCCCGTTCGATGAAAGAAAGAAACGACCACAGATCATTGGAACAGGGAACAGAACTCTTCACTCGCAAAAAGCCAGTTTGCTGTCTTGAAAATGAAAATAAGACACTTCTTGGGTTCAAATCATTTAAAGTGTTTTCCGTGAATAGATTTCTGTAAACTTGGGGCTTGGGACAGAGACTTGGCCATCGGCCTGGGCTCTGTCACGTTGGACATAAGTATTAGTTTAACAACCCACTATAACAGTTCTGCGAGGATGAGTGACTATTTTTAGTAGCTTCAAGCTGCGTAAACAATAGAATGGCTTTCTCTTTAGGCTGTGCTGACAAAAGTTACAAATCTTCTACTCATGTTACAAAGTACTCTCGACCTTTCTGTGTAAATTTGTCAAAGACAGAGGGTTAAGCCCTTTGCCCAGAATTTTTCACTGATAGCTTACGGGTGAGCCCACAAGCAACAATGGTTTCTTAACTTTTTTTCTGAAGAACTTTCATCTTCTTCAAATTAGAGAGGGTCTTGCCTGAAGGAGGTTCCATACTGGTCTCAGCGAAAAATCCCATTCACCCAGAGCGTCATTTTAGGCGAATATCTAGAGGACTAGAGTTTCATTAGATTTAGAACTGTTTCCAAAATAGTCACTAAATGCAAGAGTTGCTTTCAGCAAAATAAACATTGGTCAAAGGGAGACTTGCCAAGAAAGAATTACGCTTGATACAGCATCTCCAAGTCATAGCTTTAAATTGAAGACAACAATAATAATGAACTATGTACATATTCATAAAGCATGTCCACATTTCCAAAGCAGAGGCTTTCGGTAAGAATCTTATCCTTGATGAAAGTTTTCAGGCTTGTGACCAGGCCCTGACCAGGGCATCAGCAACGCTTGGCTTTGTCATGTGGTGCAATTCATAACAAACAACAAATGGCTCTGTTTTACCAGAAAGTAAATATTTTCAGTTCACTGCAGATATTTGTTTAAAATCAATTTGAAGCCTTATGCTAACTTATCAACACTTAAGAAAACAAAACATCTTGACAAGGAAGATTACAGCAGGCCGGCCAGTATATGATGGTGCCTGAGTTAAACTAAGAGGAGAGTGGTAGCAAGGAATGTAGAGGCTAGAGGGCATAGAAGAGGGAGTTCTAACTCCTAAAAGTCTTGTATCTGTGGGTGTTTTGAAAGCCTCTAAATTGGAAAAATGTGCTGCATATACACATTGTAACTTTCAAATACTAAGAAATCTTAGCGAATCTAACTTTAACTACATAAATCATTTCATAGAAAGAACTACTAAATATTTACATGTTAGATAAATGTCCACTTGCATCATGGTCGCATATAACATTTGAGAACATGTTCCAAACATATTCTATAATTTTGATGAGGGGAATATCACTCCTTTAAGTTTCTACTAAAAATCCTACAAAATCTCTTAAAATTTTTCGTTCTCATAAAAGTCTCTAGTGTAGTGTATGCATGTGATTGCTATGTGATTGCACACATCAAATGACATAAAACAAAGGAGTGATTTTCCGCTCAGTTTCTGACTTGCATGATCAGTTTTGGATTGTTCTTTACATATACTAAATATGTTATTTTAAGAATCAATTCAGCTTGACAAAACCACAAAGTTTATTGTTTGTGCTGACATTTTAATGTCATGTGATGACCAAGTGGTTTAAATTTATACGTTACACAAAAAGAGAATCAGCTCATAGCTATTTGCAAGCATTAACAATATCTAATACAAATTTCCAATGTATACAGCACATTAACCACTGCAGCAAGTACTATTTAACGAGCTCTGTACATATGTAATAATTTAGAGAATATGACGAAATAACAAAAGTGGTTTTCCAATACTTTGTAAATTCATGAATGGCTCAAGCTATTCTTTACTTTTTAAATGTGCAAATAAATTAATTCTGGCTTGGTGAGAAGCACAGATAAGGGCCATCTTGGCCTTGGAATTTTACTTGAAAATATTTCTGAAAAATATTTGCCTTTATTTGTAAATGATTGCAAGCAATTGCTATTTCAGAAAGCCTCTCTGCATATAACTGAAGAATTTGGGAGACCAAGTTTAACTTGTATGTTTAGTTTTGTCAGAATCATTGACTCTCTGGTGTTGCAAATACAGGGGAATTGATCAATGATTTTTCTTCCAGAAAAGGACTACTTTGTCATTATATTCTAAAATTGTTGACCCAATTCTCAAAACAGTAGCTTCCTTTGAATCAGCCAGGCATTTGGCAAGAAATACTAGTGACTCCATTGGGCAAAGCTTTACACAGTCTTCCATCCAAGGCTGCTGCTTTATGAGTCAAAATTATAGCCCTTTCATTAGATGGTGCAAATTCTATGATTCAAACCTTTTGCATATTTTGAGGACCAATTTGACTAACTAGTAACTGTGTGCTTTCCATACCTTAAAAATGAAAGCCCACTAAACTTTGTAAACTGTGACGAGTACACGTTTTTTTTTATAAGAAACTGGTTTATAAGAAACTAGTACTACGATGACCAAAAAATTAAGAAACTCTAGTACTACGCTCAAGAACAGTTAAGAAACTCTAAAACTTTATTTCTTTGTGTCTCTCTTACTCTCTGTCTTTCTAACAAAGGTACATTCGTCTTTTCTTGACTTTTAACTGCAAAATTGGTAAAATTTTGCCTTGATGTGCATGGCTTCTTCTTGATGACAATGTCAATGCAAAATGGAAGCCCTTTCTCGAGAAGAAGGCTCAACTTCGAACAATACCGCAATTTTAGGCCCAAAAAATAAGAAACTGATTAAGAAACTTTACTACTAAAACATCGACATTTTCATGCGAAATTAAGAAACTTTTAGTACTAAGTGCTGATCCAAGTTTCTTATAAAAAAAAAACGTGCATTCAATTTTAAAAGGTATTTCCCAACAGCTTAACCAAAATTTATCCCTCAAGCAGAAAGTAATCATTTTAACAGGCTCAGAGCCAGTCTGGACCTGTCCAATAATTACACCAAAGATACCCTGAAAATCGACATTAGAACCACAAGTGTCCCCTACTTCAAAATTTCTACCCAGTAAATTCAAGCTTTGGTTTGCGCTAAAGGCAATATGAGCCTATTTCTGAAATTGCCCTCCTCCCACAATTGACACCTTTGAACTCTTTCAAGACAATGGTTTCCAAAAGGACTGTTCAAGTGTCCTGCACTGCACGCATAAAATCTGTGCTTCGGATTGGGCGATTCGCTCAAATTTAAATGCAGAACTTCGCAATTTTGATGAAGAATGTCTTCTGGAATAACCAGTGTCCATGTTTCTTCGCATTTCTGCCACCGACCAGGTAGCCAAGAGCATGAATTGACTTCTTATCTTGAGATTTTTATGGGCCAAATTCAGATGGAAGATTGCACTGACAGCAGCAATATTCCCGCTTGCTTCAGCTTTTGGAGACTCAACAGCATCATCCTACATAATTTTCAGAACGTAACAAAATTAATCAATCTTTTTTATACATTAATTCAGGCTTTGCTTCCTATGGAGCGATTCCCCAAGCTTACATGGGGTATGAAAAAATTTTCACCACAGTTCGACGATGGCCTAGGCCCATATGAAGCTTCTTTCGAGAACTGCTGTTTTCGAGTGCAATTCGAATAAAAATTCGTTACAGCATATTCAGTCCGTGTCCTCTTGATTGGTAAATCGTTTTCGAAGTCCAAGTTATCCGTTTCACCGTCTGTAATGTCCATTTTATCAACTTTTTCCTTCAGTTCTTCGCAGCACCGATCGAGTACAGCCGAGATGGGAGTTATTCCAAGATGTCTTCGCTTGCCTCCTAAACTTGGACTTGGTGGTGGAGCTGAAGGCCATCCTTTTTCATAAGCACATGTCAATGTTAATGAATGCACAATATCCATTTTGATTTAGTTTAATATCTGTCTTCTAAATTTCTCTGTAGCAATTTCATGATCGATTTCGACGACTCAAAAAATTTTCTGAGCTCCTGATCGGAGAAGCGTCGTTCAGCACTTCTTCCCACCAGGAGATGACGCATCTTAAAACACATCTTTCATGCCAACGCTCCTCCCCTTCGACTCTGATTCCTTGTGCACTCCAAACAGCAGAAAGAAAATAGCTTTTGGTATAACTTTTCTCTGCAAAAATTCTTTCAGCGGGCAAGCATTTGTTGTTATTTCCCATTTGAAAATGAAATGTCCAAATTTTATTACCTAAGGTTCTTAAAAGTTTATTTCATAAAGTCTAACATGGCCAGTGCAAAACGTAACAGGAAACTGCTTTTTCACTTTTTACAGTGGGGTTAACACTTTTTAAAAGCAAAAATGTACAGGACAGTAACTTCCTATGAGTTCAAAACAAAGTTTGAAACATCACATTTTTATTTGCACAGGCTATCGTAAACCATGTATGTAAGACAAAAATTACTCAGCATTAAAGGATGTAAAATTTCCATGCTTGCAAGAAGGCCCAAGAACATTTCATTTCAAAGTCAATGTCTCTTCTTGTACGAACAAGAATTGATTTTTTCATTGTATTTAAGCTTTAATGCTCAGGAATATGGAGCAGCTACAATTATTCAAGAAACAGGTGACGTGACAGGGCTGTTCCTTTTTTGCAATCATTTCAAGCGGCCTAAGTAGATCTTTTGCAAGAATTTCTCTGACCGGCCATAATTTGATACATTTTGCTCATACACATAAATTTGGCAACAGTAAGAAATCTCCTTAGTTTCATTTTGAAAATGCTCCCAGTCTAATTAGATATTTGGACAATCAGCTCATGTTTTTAAATTTGTTCTTTTATTTTGACATTTCTCATCAGACTCTGGTTTTATCTGTCGTTTTGGGCAAAAATTATATTTTTGTGACATATGTAGTCAAGAAACCCAATTATATTTTTGTGACATAGAGTTTTTATGCATTCCTGCCATCGGTTTGAGATATGTGATGTACAAACGAAGCTCACAGAAAAACCTCACTCGACGGGCAGAAACAGCTAACCAATCAGAAATGCGATTAGGGAAATGTCGTCAATTTCGAACGCGCTAATCCAATCAGAAGGATTATCCTTGAGCGGAAGTAAATGGTTCAGCCAATCAAATGCAAGCAAACACAAAGAAATATACGTGTCTTACGACATACCCTTTACGTGTGTGACGATGTAGGTGTGACTTTTATGACGTATACCAGGTGCGGTTATTTTTCATGCATCACTTTGCTTTTGGGTCATGGGGAACATGGGCAAAACTTGACGCACTTTGGAGAAATTTCTTCAATGAGTAAAGAGAAAAATTACGAAGGTAATGAAGAAATATCGCAACATTCAACCACATGGGATTTCTGTGGCAAAAGTTTGGCTTTTCACCGAAAATAACGCAATAAACTTCGTGGCATGGCGTAATAAATTTCTGTCGAGTTGAGAAATTTTGGACGCAAGAAAGTGTCCTCTTCTCTGTGTGATAAACATTTTTCATCGGTTTTTGATAAGAAGTCTCCACCCCGGGGGGGGGGGGGGTTACTTGACCAGGTTTTGGCCGGGGACGTGCCATCGAATTTTCAAAAACATACCCGTTCCTTATACCAATTTTGCGAAAAAGTATACCCGACCTTATACCAATTTTCCGAAAAAGTATCCCAAAATCGTTCCTTAAAACGAAAATCGCGAAAATCGATACCGTTCCTTATACCAAAATCGCGAAAATCGATACCCTTCCCGATGGCACGTCCCCGTACCCAAAATATGTGAAGTACCCCCCCCCCCCCCCGGGGGGTCTCCACGCCATATCACTTACACATAATAGTGAGTTTTTGTCGTTCTAGTGAATATCCTTGCAGATTTGCACCAGAAGATGTCAAAGCTGTTTGCAAAGAAGATTTAAACTCTTATCAAAGAAAGCGCCCAACAATTTAAGGTTGGTAAGGCTGGGATAATATCAAGGTCTCTGGCTCGACAAAGCTCAGAAAGCTTTTATGGGTCTAAACCTATTTATAATTAACATAACTTTAATATGGATTAATTCCAAGGCCTTATGTAGTCTGTAACATCCCTTCCCCTCCTCTCGAACAGAGAAATACCTTGTTTGGATCAGAAACAGGTAAAACTCCAAAGATTCGCTTCGATTTCGAAATGGGTTCAAAAAATCCGAAACGAACATTACCGAGAAACTGTCGCTCGTTCCAGGCTCTTTGCTGTATGACGCAAGTTTTCATATGAGGAAGATATCTGACGCCATTGCAACAGTATGTGACAAGAGACCATACATATTGGAACTGCTGAATGATAAAGCTATTTTGGTACAGCTAGCTATTTTCGTATAATCCTCTGTGGTTGAAAATAATTCTTCTCGATTTACAGCATCTAAAATAGCATCAAAAATGTCTGCCTTTTATGGAATCTCTGGCTGCTTCCCCTGAGAAATATTTCCTAGATGACTTGCCATGCCCCAGAATTGCCATCGTTTTTCGGAATGGAAACTAACAACTGCTGTGTGGAATCTATCCCCCCGCAGGGCTCTTTACCTTTTGCATTTTTGTGGCTCAATCGACTGATGAAAAAAAGTGAGACTTGGACAAGTCCATGTGGAATCTAAAACGTTTCTTTGAGCAATATTTGATTACCTATTTGATTAGACGATTAGTATAGACAGCTGCAATCAAAATGACAGTAATTCTGGGGCTAGCAATGTGCAAAAACGAGTACTTTTTAAGCACAGAGCAGAGACTTGTTAAAAGGCTCCCAGATCAATGCAAGCCATCAAAATCAATCTTTCGTTTCGTTTTGTAACAGTACAGTTTGGAAATCATCCTACAGGGAACTTTTCTCGTTCCTGCGAAATTTCAGGAATCAATTTATGATTAAGAAGGAGGCGGATGATGGACGTGGAAAACTTAAAGTAGGAGCAAGGTCTTTGAAACAAAATTTTTCAGTGAGTGCATACATCATTTAATCCACACCGTACGCAGTAGAAACTGTTATCAGCAAGTCAAAATTTGATGCCAAGCGATCAAACGGTAGCCTGTTTTCTAGACCAATTGAGAAAGAAAGTTTCCAAGAGGTCTGGAACACAGGCCATCAAACGGCCAGCGCACTGATTCTATGAGTCCTTGGTACAGTAAGTCCTCCCATACACGTATTTTTTTGTAAGAAACTGCCCATAAGAAACTCAACTCTCAGATCGCCAAAAAATTAAGAAACTCCAGTACTGGGAGAATATGAATTAAGAAACTATTTACTTTGATAAAGGAAATCCCTGACATTTTTCACTTTACTTTCACCTGTTTCATGTATCATATTGCTCGTAAGGTGTTTCAGTAACATCTAAACATTGGAAAGGTTAAAAAAGATAGTGTTTTGAAGTGCTCATGAGGGCACAGGTAGTGAACATGAAGATTGCTATGGAACCTCTAAGAAGCTCGTAAGAAACTCCGAGTACTCAAAATCTGAAAATTTTTAAGAAACTTTCAGTACTGGCCCAAATACTTAGTTTCATACAAAAAAATACGCGTATAAGAAATGGACATATAAGAAACTGCAGCCTGCCAGCATAGCGAATATTTTCTCATTTATCAGAAACCAGGCAGCCTGATTTTTTCCAGTTTCTTATAAATGATGCGAAGTTGAAAAAATACTCAACTACACTGCCGTTTTTCTGTGTAGCTTCAGTACTAAAATTGTCTTGGGGCATCCTTGTTTACTATGCAGCACGATCCTTGAATTTAAATATGGTTTTTTTGTTACAAGAAAGCATTACGTAAAAGAAAGTTTCTTAATGGACATATAAGAAATCTGCCAGCCTCATTTGAAAATATATTCTTGCATATAAGAAACCAGATAGCCTGATTTTAAAATTTGAGTTTCTTATATGCGGGGACTTACTGTATTGGTAATCATTTTTCATATGTGAAAGCTACAGTAGCCAGAAATGGTTGCAATTTCAACCTTATGCGACATAATTTTCTTTTTAAATAACCATTCCTATGCATAAAATCGAATAACAGATTCTAAATATAACTTTTTAATTACGGGATAAATAATTTACAGACCAGTTTTTACATACAAGTGAATAGAAGCCACCGATGTTTGAGTGTTATCGCACAACAAAGCTAAATCATATGTTCTCTGACGCATAAAGCAGTATTTGAAGCTACGTAAAACTGTGTCGGTTTGAACTCATAGCAGATTTCTGTCGACATGAATTACAGCAGTTGCTGCTGTATGAATAAAGCACAAAAACTGAACAAAATAGACCTTTTAGCTATTCTGAAAAAAAATCTGAATCGAAAGATATCTTTTATTCAAATTTTAAGAAGTTTCGAATGTGCACAGAAATGATAGAAGCTCTCATGCCACCCAATCAAACCTTTCGTGTAAAAATGTACAAACACATCGCTCGATCCAGGCTCTTTCGTAAAATAGCTAAAGGTCTATATTGCAGAGACACTCCCCAGTAACGACCCCGCTGAAACGTTGCCCCGCCAACGTAGAAAGATGACCCGCCAAGATAATTTCTTCCCCGCTAAGTTTGAGTTTAAGCACTTTCCCCGCTGTTTTTTGTTGGTTCCCCGTTGAAACTTTCGTTTCCTCGTTAAAAATTATACAAATTTCAGCATAGATAATAGCCGAAAATTTCCTTTCCCCGCCATGATATTTCTAATCTCCGCTGAAAATGTTTAATTTCATAATCTCCCCGCTGTACTTTTAATGTCCGGCGGGGTCGTTACTGGGGGGTGTGCAGGGGGATGCGATGCAAATGTGCTTCAAAACTCTGCTCACAAATTTGCACCGATGAATGCATTTAGCATCTTTGCTGCTCAAAATATTCAAACTATTTGGAGACCTCGGTCGTTTCGTATGTTTCATTCCTCAACGCTTGAGATAAACATTTCCTTTTCTCATTCCGTTGACTATCATGGCCTGTCAAGTATACATAGTCATATACCTCGGGAAAATGTCTATTTGCGTTTCATCAAGTCACATGGAATAATAAAGACAGATGGAACTGCGAAAGGTTTAGAATTCCATTTCTCAACGTATAACCTAAATCTTGGCAACTTGATGTTTGCGCTAGGTTATGCACCATACCATTTACACTTACGCCAGAAAAAGATATTCGTGAGTGAAACTAAACTGCGCTTCTATGACCAGCCTCGCACAATGATCAAATTTTATGGCCCAAATAGTGAGGATCATTTCTTTGCAAGAGAGAACTTTCATGATCTAGGCCTCCTAAATATCTCTAATAGCATTCTCTTATGAAAACAAAGTTTTGGAGGTAGCTAGAAAATGTCACCAAGACATTCTTCATCATTGTAAAAATTCATTATGACCGAAGATCGCTGCTTTTTGACAATTAGTTGACCTCGCTACGAGATGCAGCTTTTATGTTCTCTGTAAGGGAGGGGGGGGGGGGTTCTTGGCCAAATTTTGGGTAGGGGTCTGCCCCGAGCATCTTCAAAAGGGTACCATTGGCTAGACAAATTCTTACGAAAATGGTACCCTTGGCTAGACCAATTTGACCATTGTCTGAACCAATTTTGACGAAAATGGTACCCTTGGCTAGACTAATTTTGACCATTTCCTCGAACAATATTGTCAAATTTGTGCCAAATATGATATCATGACCGTTTGTTAGACCAATATTGTCAAAAATGATACCCTTGGCTAGACCGTTGCTGGCCAAAATTGCAAAAAAGTATACCCTTGGCTAAACTAGAAGTCCGAAAAAGTATACCCTTGCTCGCGGCACATCCCCAGGTACCTTTACTATGGAAGAACCCCCCCCCCGTGGTTCTCTGTACTACTCTAAAGGCCAGTTTCCAGTCAGTGGAACTTTCCGAGCGGGTGGAAATTCCCTCATTTACAAGAGAAAATGTCGCTTTGTAACCCCGGGTTCGTAACTGAATAGAACTTCAGGGTTGAATGGCAAAATCATCGAAAATTATCCAAACTATAAAAATATTTCAACAGGTGAACAAAAATATATATTTCTTCAAACAAATGAACATAATTATTTTCTTGAAGTACTTGGTGAATATATATATTTACAATTTATAACTAAAGATTGCAAGTTTACACCGAATCTCAAAATAGATAATTCGTTGAAATACCTCCACACAACTTACAGATATCCTAATAGCAACTTGATTTCTACGCATAATTTAGCTACACGCTATTATCGTTACTATTATTATCATTATTGTAGTTGTTAGTAAAATAGAAATTATTTGTAAAGAAGTAGAAGTTTTAGACCATCTTTACATATTGTGTCATATGAAATGATAATGACTTTTGATTGTGTAAAATTCCGCCCGCTCAACAAGGACAGATTTGGTAAGACAATAGCACGAGTTGGCTTTGATTGACACCTCAATTCAAAGCAATTATCGATCGCAGACAAAGGAAATTCAATCAACCAGATAATCAAAACAAGCAAAATCGCAAAAGATTCTCTGAAACCCAGGTAGCTAGCTCGCTTGTTGTGCATTCCAGAAATTGTTTTTAAGAGCAAACATGAGTATTGATCGAAAGAAGAAGGATCTATCCACACATCTGCCACGGGCATTTAATTTATTTGGTTCAAAAGCCGATTGGGAGGCGATTCAAATCTCTTTTTATTTTTGGTGTAATTAAAACACTTACTGCTCAGCTTCTGAACCAAACAAATAAAATGCCCGAGGTAGATTTTTAGATACATTCTTCTTCGTTCGATATATTCTCATGTTTTCTCTTAAAAACACTGTCTGGAATGCACAACGAGCGCGATAGCTACCTGGGTTTCAGAGAAACTTTTGCGGCTTTGTTTGTTTTGAATTTATGGTTGGGAGAATTTCCTTTGTCTGCAGTCGCTAATCGTTTTGAATTCAGGTGTCTACAAATCATCTCATGCTATTGTGTTACAAAATATGTCCTTGTTCGCCCGCTCAGAATATTCCACTGACTGGCCTTATGGCTGACGTTGAGTCGAAAGCGTGTCTACGTACCAGAAATAAATGTAACTGGCATTGAATTATGGTTCACCACCACTGCATTACTCCCATTCTGCGGAATAAGTTGTCCAAATGGCGTTCCAGCAACTGGAATAGATCCCATTACTGTACTGCATAGGGTTGGCAGTGTAGCCTCAGTTGATAATATAGAGTCCGTTGTCGATGGTACTGAAATTGACGGAAGCAAAGAAAGATTCCCGGATGTAGTCAAATTCAAATTTACAGGAGAAGAAACATTCAAGCCTCCATTTGATGGTGTAATTGGCACAGGCAGACTTCCAGACGAGACTATATTGATGTTTCCAGGTGAAGTGAAAACTAAATTTGTGGGAGTGAGATTTCCGTGCTGTAACTGTGGAGCAAGGTTTATAATTCCTGGCAGAGAGTTTTGCAAAATCAATGGAGACTGCTGCGAAGGAGCAGGCGCAATCTGTACGAATTGTGCTGCTGGTAACTGGACATTTTGTTGCGAAGTGTTGGTCTGTGGTTGTTGCTGTGTTGTGATGAGTTGCGAAACACTTGACTCGTTGATTGTCTCTAATATGTTCGTAGAAGCAGGGGTGATTAGACAAGTGCCAGTTTGGTTGCCATTGGATACCATTGTTGGGGCTGTTGCTTGCTGTTTCAAAAAATTCATAAAAGGGACATAAGTAAATGGAAATCAAGTAATTTGAAATTAGCAAATCAGAAACATTCTTTTGCGTCATGTTTTGAATAAAGTAACTCGAAAACGAAAGGCCACGATACCAGCGTCGATCGTTGGATCCGAAGATGCTTGCGGAATGAATGAATAAATTTGTAGGTAGAAACACCACAACACGACGAAAAAACAATAGCAAATGTGTATGAATTTATAAATCACCAATATTTCGTCCTGCCATGCAGGACATCTTCAGGGCTGTTATGTGACAGTTATATTCAGGATATGAATATGTACAATGATTTGAAAAGGAGAGGTTACAAGTGATTGGTTAGATATGATGGCTGCGCAGAGGTCATATCGGTTAGGTTTACAAGGGTTATATTATATAGTAATGACAATGATGATAATAATAATGATAATAACAATTATAATTGTGTTAGTTGTTTTTTCGTCGTGTTGCGGTGTTTCTGCCTACGAATTTATGTACACAACATTTGCTGGGAAAAACTGTACGGTGTGCGTAAAATGTATCCAATGTTCTATAAATGATACTGGAAAAACTGGCATACCAATTCAAAAAAATTCAAAAGCCTAAGAGGATTTACTCTTGATTCAATTTGAATAATCAAAGGACCTTAGAAGTGACTCACGGGCTTAATGATTTTTATTGTGAAATTTTCCAAATTATGCCATGAGAATGCAAAGGAAGATCAGTGCAATTTTATTGCACCTTCCTCGAAATATGAGTAAATATGCTGTAATGTTACGTTACAGAATGCAGTCTGAGGAAGCAACCATCAAAAATTGGCGTGCAGGAAATGTTTAGTCTTTGCTTGAAGATTTTTCAGTGGAGAACAAACAATCTAATTAAACACACAAGCAATCAAATTAATCACGAAATACACGTTTTTTTATTATAAGAAACTTGGATCAGCACTTAGTACTAAAAGTTTCTTAATTTCGCATGAAAATTTCGGTGTTTTAGTAGTAAAAGTTTCTTGATTAGTTTCTTATTTTTTTGGGCCTAAAATTGCGGTATTGTTCGAAGTTGAGCCTTCTTCTCGAGAAAGGGCTTCCATTTTGCATTGACATTGTCATCAAGAAGAAGCCATGCACATCAAGGCAAAAATTTACCAATTTTGCAGTTAAAAGTCAAGAAAAGACGAAGGCACCTTTGTTAGAGAGACATAGAATAAGAGAGACATACAGATATAACGTTTTAGAGTTTCTTAACTGTTCTTGAGCGTAGTACTAGAGTTTCTTAAATTTTTGGTCATCGTAGTACTAGTTTCTTATAAACCAGTTTCTTATAAAAAAAACGTGTAATCCGTTTTCAGCATGATTAAACAGTGCTATTGTTAATAAGAAACTCTTTTCAAGAATTCAACTAAGAACTAAACCAGTAAGAACCTCGACTGAGAACTTGGATATTGCTCAAGAAGCTTGTTTATTTTGTCTGAGAAGGTAATTCGCATGCTGGCGCTGTATTCTGGTAAAACTCACGAAATGCTTGGGAACTTACCTATCAATGAATACAGCGAACATTTAAGAAGGATGCGGAGAAACTGCAAAAAATTTTGGTACCCATGATCTGCTAATTTCAACTGTTTACTGAAAGCTAAAAGAGACTTTCAGTACTGGGTGGGAAAATTTATTGGTTTCTTGAAAACTCTTCGATTGTTGTTCCACTTGACTGATCAGCTGCCTAAAAGTTCTTAGAAAACTAACAATAATCTTGAAAAAATGCTAACAAAGAGCTTTTTGAAATAATTTTGATGGGAACGTCATTGAGCTAATTACTGCACTCAAAGAGTTCATTTTGTTGGAGAAGTTTCCCTTAGCAACCAATCTCATTCTGTGAAATGATGCATCAATACAGGCGAGCAAGGTGGCTGCCATGCCACACATTATATTTTCCAATCTCGGCCTGTTCTCAGCTGCAGTCCCTCTATTTTCCAGAAGTTTATTATTCACAATTTAGCGCAAACCTCAAGATCAATGTGCTTTGCACAAGTCAACTTAGAGGTATAGTCCGAACAAAACATTGAATTCAGACTATTGCTGAACAAATTAAAAGTCTAGGCCTACTTTTGAAGCAAAATCGGCTATGATTCAAATAAAATGCACAGAAAGTTAAAAAATGCAAGGCTTGAATTGAAAATTGATTTTAAGCAGCTACGAAAAAGTAAGTTGATAAACTTCTTGATCAAAGATGAGAGACGTACCTTTCTTTGCTCGTTGAATGCAGTTTTTCATCTAGCATTTTGAGCGCGCAGGCTCCGCGACCATGATTCGTTCTTTCCGTAGAGTGGCCGCGCGTGCTCAAACCGCTGGAGCGTTTGACCTTTAAGATGTCATACACCTCAGGAGGGCCTCCGCTGAACGACAAGCTTTGACCTCGCGTTGTTGCTAGGCTTGATGTGGACTTCATCACGTCCTTCACCCCATGACATAAAAGATTTTGTAAACAGGAAAATGCCCACCACCCCTATGACTTCACTACCGTGAGTCAAAAACGAGAATAAGAAGTATTGGAACCAATTCTACGCATCAAGAAAGTGATTAAACAGACTTTCAAAAAGTCGTTACTAAAGTTCAAGATAGTGGAAAAGAGACAATAACTCCGACCTCAGATATGCAGAAATCCCAAGGCAATGAATCTATGAAATTATTTATGCCACATGCAGCAACAACGAAAGTACCATAGTTTCATAAAGTTGAAATCCAAGAAACTTTCTCAACTTACCTGTCGAACCATACTTGGCAACTGATTGATTGCGATTGCAAACGTCTGAGAATTCGGTTGTTGCTGCTGTTGCTGTAGCAACTGGAGTTGCTGCACCGGCTGGAGCGGTAGCTGCTGTTGTATTTGGAAATTAGGTATCTGAAGATTCATAGCCAAACCCAATGTGTTCGCAGGTATTGTGATAAAACCTTGTTGGAATGGCGCATTTATGGTTATAATGGATGCATTATTAGCCAATGGGCTACTCAAACTTTGCGATTGTTGTTGTTGTTGCTGCTGCTGCTGCTTTTGTCGATTTTGTTGTTGTTGTTGATTTTGGATAATGGCGGTCAAGCCAGACGTGTTAGCAGCGGCCTGTAAGATGCTATTGGGTTGTAACAGCGCAGTGTTGAATATAGAGGTTGTAGAATCTTGGTTAAATAGCGTGCTTTTAGCAGTTGTTTTGAGAGATGCCTTTTGCTCTGTTTTATCTTTCTTTGGTTTAGGGTGATTTTTCCACCAATTTTTCAAGCCATGTTCTGGGGGTTCTCTGTTTCCACCTACAAGAAACAGTCAATTTCAATTCCTCGGAGTGTCATTACATACTGAATTTTGTCATTATAATAAATAGGCATATTAGTCTAAGAATCTCAAATATTCACTTTCAGAAATTTACAAACTCTCTTTTAATTGGTAACATACTTTGGTCAATGCGGTTCTATCCGTTATATTATTCAATAAGAATTTTCTAAATGAACTGAATAGACATATCCTTGAGATAACAATGCGTTTTGTACACAATACTGGTCACTTTGAATTACCAATACCCCCCACCCCCCTGGTAAGCAGGACCGTCGAGAGGGGGGGGGGTAGCCAGGGTAGTTACCAGGGGGCCCGGGGCCTTTGGGGGCCCGCAAGAAATAAGGTATGTATCTTTTCTTTGTTGTAGTTTTCTTTCGGGAACGATTTCAGGCCCGTTAGCCCATTGAGATTCTAAATAAAATCTTAAAGCAGCGTTTTAACAGTGTACAGGAGGGCGTGGCCCAAGGATAAAAGGGCGTGGTCCGAAAAATTTTCGGCGCCGGGGGCCCGCTTCCTATCCTAGCCCTGGGGCCCGGCCCATCTCTCGACGGCCCTGCTGGTAAGCCACCAATTATTCAGTTAACTGTTATATGAAAAGTTTGTCTCAAATTAGATGTGAGATGAGATTTGCGATAGTGTAAAATTACTCATGCGAACATTGTTATTCGCGGAGATTCTTTACCTGACATCTAATTTGAGATAGAGTGTAATGTTCTTTGCTTAGCCTTTTATGTCTGGTTGTTTATTTTTTATTATTCATATGTATGTCGAATTCATATGCAGGTCGTCTTAGTTTTGTGTAATGCTGCGGGGTAATCAAAGTATTTTCACCCAATGGTATCATCCTTTTTCATCAGAATGCCATCATATTATTTCGTACAGACAAGAGTAGTCTGAAACATGTTGAATCATTTTTGTCATGGAAGTTCCTCCGATATATGGTACTTTTCTTGAGCATTTGTTCTCAAAGAAATAAAATATCATAAATTTTCTGCATACCTGTCTTTTTCATCTGTTCATTGACTTTTCCAATCGTTGTCATACTTCGACCAGTAACCCATGAAACAAATTTGTAACAATTAGTTCGACTACCACCAGACGGAGTAAGCATTTCACCAATCACTCGCCTCGCTTCTGCTTGCCCCTGTTTTGATCTATCTCGCCATTGTTGCAGTAGCGTTTGATGTGTGAGTGCCATCTAGTAAAGATAAAACGGAGGTAAAAAACAAAACATTTTTACGAATAGCAGTTAGGGAGCAATCTTTTCTAAATACAGGGTACCAGGGCGGAGGATAATTTCACACAATCAGAAAAAAATTCGTACCCCATCTTGGATATTTTTGCACCCCCACCATCATTCAG
The DNA here is from genome assembly GCA_039566865.1 of Aurelia coerulea. NCBI lineage: Eukaryota > Metazoa > Cnidaria > Scyphozoa > Semaeostomeae > Ulmaridae > Aurelia > Aurelia coerulea. Next base: position 20,124,318 of record CM076954.1, read on the forward strand.
CAAAATGGTTTGGTACTCCACCCAGAACTCTTTGAGTACGTATAAGATATTCAAACATTGTCCCAGGAGATATTCATATGGGTTAAGGTCAAGTGATACATCATTTCCAAAACTCTGCTAATTTGTCTTTTGCACGTTGATTGATGACTGCATATAGAACTTTTTAATTACTACCCCATTCAGCATGACACAGTTAAATCAGGTTACATTTTAACCAATCAAATGAAATTTATTACTTGGATTAACCAATGAAAATACAGCATTTCATAACCTGGTTTAGTTTAAGCTGGTTTAACTTGCATGTGTGAATGGGGTATAAATTAGAAACTTTTGCTTCCTGGGTTCACGGCATAGGTCCCAGGGCCCAAAGAACGCGGTCGTGGAACGAGGAGCACGGTTTTCTATCGCCCATAAAACAAAAATGGGAGGGATGATTTAATTCATTTCTTCAATTTTAAAGTCGTTTCAGATCAAACTTTAATATGAGCGAAACAATTTTTCCACTGAGAATGTGAACTTTAAGTTTCTCCCTGCTAAATTGCTTGTATGTGATTGCTGCTACAGTTTTGCCAAAATTTGTATAAAAGAAATCCATTCGAAGAACGCATTACCATTGGTTTTACACACACAAGTCAGGCGATTACTTATCCCCTTTGCGCACATTTTCGAAGGAAATGAATTTTCATAAATCCAATTTTACCTACCGGGTGTCCCAAAAAGATGTATATGGATTTGGCTGACTCCAGCGATGTGAATTTAGCTTTAATCAATCTCTAATCACTCTAAAAATGTTCCTCGATAGTTAACTTGGACACAGGTACCTTGTTAGTTGGTATTGGTGCTTTGAGAGTAGAGATGTAATCTTGAAAGCTCAACTTTGCCTCTTCCTGCAAACCAGAGCTTTACACTTTTGGCCTAAGCAAATTCTTAAGGCACAGTGTATAAATCAACGATAGCCTAGTCACCCCCAGTCACCCATTTGGAAGTTTCTCAACTTTTCATTAATTTGAGTTCTTAATTTCGAAGTGCAGGTCAAAGCTCTGGTTTGCAGGAGGAGGCAAATATGAGCTTTCAAGATTGATATTTCTGCTCTCAAAGCATCAATACCAACACACGAGGTATCTATGTTCAAGTTAACTATCGAGGAACATTTTGACAACGATTAGCCATTGATTAAAGTCAAATTCACATCGCTGGAGTCAGCCAAATCTGTATACTCTTTTTGGGACACCCGGTATATTTGCAATGTTCAGAGAGGTAGAAGAAAACCACACAAAAATTCAGCCTGTCGGCTATCAGCTAAGCTTTGATTCATACCAATACGTCCAGTATTCTCCACATGACAAATTTTTAAACATGTCAAGTTCTTTTGGTCGATCCAGTATTAGCCTTAGAATAGTTATTAAACTTACCCTGACACAGCTGTCAACACAGCATTGCGCCTTTGGTAAATCCTTGATGGATGTCAACTTGCCAAGTGCAATCATACCTTTTTGACGAACAACTCGACAAGCTTTCTAAAGACGTGAAAGAAAATGCCACAATCAATGGCTTTCTCACTGGATCATCAGAAAATCAAGACTCGTATTTCAGCGAGTATTTCAAAAGGAGACAATTTTAAATGCATCATCTGTAATTAGCTCAAATTGCCGATAATGTATGTTTGTAGAAAGTTGCTTTGAATTAGTTGCCCTATGCTTAGAGTACGCTAAGTTTTTTATCCAACTTCCTGCACGAAAATACAAGGCTAAACTTGGCCCTGTAGCATTGTAGCGGGGACTATAACCTTGTTATGACGTTGTCTTAACCTTTGAAGAAAATTACTAGGCAATCAGTAAGATTCCAAGTTACAACCAGTCGAACACAAGGTTTCCACAAGGCTAATTAGCATTTTTGAGCCATTTACAAGGTTACAGCAAGGCTTTTTCCAGGCTAGAACAAGGTTACAAGGCCATAACACAAGGCTTCCACATGACTATTACCTGGCCTTGTATTTTCGTACAGGTTTGAATAAAAATCTTGATTATCATAATTATCATAATTTATATAAAGATATAAAATCTTATAATTATTATTAACCTTGATTATCATAATGGAATCACAGCCAAAATTCTCTTAACATCGCTACCAGTGTCAAGGTAAAAGACCGGTTTTGAAACTTGTTTATGCCAATTCAAATAAAGAAATTGGTAAAAACGGATGAGTCAGGAACATAGCGTTAAGAAGGTCGGAATAAAATCATATTACAGTTTTCTTTGAATTAAATGGCTTGAAAGGTTTTTGTTGTAAATCTGCTGTGAAAATTCATTGATATCTTGATTAGCTTCAAAACGGCGGTATTTATTAAATTTGAGGCTAAGACGTCATAAAATTTCTAAATCCTAAACCAGAACAGCTACAGATTTCTGCTTGCCACCACATTTTAGACCTTCATAAACTATGATTTTCTTGTAGGTTACATCATTTTACCTCTTAGGTTTAGGATTTACGATTATTTAAGTTTTCAAAATTTTGCACGACATTTTTCACAAATTATTAAATTGCCGCCATTTTGAAAAAATGAGGATATCAGAAAATTTCCACGGCAGATTTACAGCAAAGTACCATAAGTTCCTTTCAAGCAATTGAATTCACAAAAAAGCACCAATAGCATTTTACATCCACCTTTTAAGAATTTGAAAGGTTTGAGCCCTATGCTTGATTCAGGGCTTTTATGTACAATTTCTACACATTTTTGCACCCATGCACCTCACTCACTGAAACACGGTTGGAGTATGGGGAAAAATCAAACCTACCTCCGGATCTGTTTTGAGTTTCTTATGCAGAAAATTATTTGAGTAGAGTAAAACTTTTTTTGATCCAGCCTCACAGAAATGGTATTTTGCTTTCAACCAAGCACGTTGCTTCAGAACGTAACTTTCAAAGAGCTTTGATTTCTTATGTCCATTTCCTACCGTAAATGAAGTTCTAAAAGGAAATAAAACATCTCATACAAAAGCTGAGCACACTGGAATGAATTCCACATAAAATACGAAAGATATTACAAATAGATGTAATTTACTACCAGAAAAAGTAATCCAGTTTGAAAAATCACCAAACAATTTTTATTATAAGTCCGATCTTCAAATGTCTTTCTTTGGCAAGTAGAACAAAGACCAAATTATTTTCCAGGTATAGCTGATTTTGTGATGTGATTGGCTTTAAAATGAGTAAATTTAACTCCTTTTAGAGCGGCATGGTTTTGACTCACACTACCAAAAAGCAAGGATGATTATCAGATCAATTTCTTTTTGTAAATCAAGCTTTTGGCTTGGTCATAAATGTCAGAATGAAATGCAAACTATTACTGCAGACTTGAAGGATCATGAAAAATCTCAAGATATTGGCTCTAAGGCAAGATTAATGATGTTGCTTGAAGAGTATACAGAATGAGGTTTTCCAATGAGTTATTTGATCCTCTGTAAGGAACAAAAACAAGTATTTTATGATCTTTAAATATATTTGGATCATTGACGAAAGCGATCAAAAAGAACATTTTATGATACATTCGATAACCGAATTTTGGCGATTTTTCAAACAGGAGTACTTTTTATTGGGACACCCGGTATCAGGTGACCCAAACATAATGAACATTTTTGGAAAAAAATCAAAGTTTGAATATTATACAACCGATCATATAAAAAATTAAAACATTGCTTGTACTTTTAATAAATTTGTCGATAGTTGTACCAGGGTTTCATATAGATTCTTAGCATTTGGAGCTATTCAGAAAAATAACCTTCAATGATCGTCTTTCGTCAGTAAATGAAACATTGTTCAATGTTCTGGCTGAATGTTTACAAGCCTAAGACAAGAAAGCAAAAATGATCGAAATTACCGTTTCGTTAGCTTTCTCTGCCGATTCAAGTCTACGTCGTCCTCGTCTTCATCATCATCATCATCATCATCATCATCTTCATCTTGACTGTCAGTCGTTATTGCATCTTCTTCGTCACGACTTTTGACTGATTTATATTGCTTTGCTTTCGACATTATTGATAATAAAGTTCTTGCATTTTCCATAGCTTGTTGAGTATTTACTGCAAAAATTTTAAGAGAAGGTTGTAAAACTAAAATAGGAACAAAATATATTCAAACTACTGTAATTATGTATAAGGAATAAAAATTCGGAGAGCAGTTTCTGAAAAAATAATTGCAGACTAAATTTAGAGACAAAACAGTCCCCAAAATTATACCAAAGTGGTGAAATCTGCGGCAACGTAGCCTGCGTGCAGACTCAACTGTTGAGTCTGCACGCAGGCTACGGCAATGCGAAATGGAGACAGATAATTTAATGAGTAATGATTTCGAAAGGAATAACTTGTGAGGCTCTAAAAGGAGATTTAAAGAGAGTGGGGCTTTAAGGACAGCTTAAACAATTGAATGTTAGAGCTGTAAACGATAGGTCTACCGGGTGCACCAAAATAAACTATGCACGTTTGGCAGGCCACAATAGATCGTACACTTGATGGATTTTGAAGATTTACGACTTAATCTTTAGCAGAAAGCCTGAATTAGATTCCAAGAGTTTTTGCAAATTTTTCCGTTTTCAGTTTTTAGAACTAGAAGCAAGTTTCTTAAAATTTTCGTTCAAATAAAAAATAAAAAAAACATTGATCAAATTCTAAAAGACTCAACATGAATAAACAAAGAGAAAACGTTTCCAGGCTGATTTGGGGGTTTAGTACTAACTCTCATGCAGCAGATTACAATTAGTCGATTTCTAAATCCCAAATCACCACGAAAAAGTTCTCTTTTTGTCCATTTATAATTTATGTTGATTCTTTAGAAAACTTGTTCGATATTTTTGATCGTTTTCAGTGTTTTCAAAGACTAAAATTTTAAGAAACTTGCTTCAAACTCTAAAAACTGAAAATGAAAAAAATTGAAAAAATCCCATTATATAATTCAGGCTTTCTGCTAAAGATTAGGTCATAAATCTTTAAAATCGGCCCAGTGTACGATTTATTGTGGGGCCTGGCAAACATGCATAGTTTATTCTGGTATAACTTTTCATTTCATATTTCTTTCCTTCTTTGGATGGCCAGTAACAAAATCTTTTGTGTTTTAATTGTTTTGATTTCTAAACAATCAAAAAAGTGTACGATTTATTGTGGGGCCTGGCAAACGTATATAGTTTATTTTGGTGCACCCGGTATAACTTTTCTCAAGCAAACGCAAACGAGAATTGATGGGCAACTTTGGTGAAGATTCCCCCATAGTTTTTGTAGGTCAATTTGTAGGTGGTGTAATAAGTCAGCCAAACTTATTACAAGAGACACTTATCTGCAAAATTACAAATTTCTGCTCCAATATCCATCACATTAAAAATTCATAACAAATTCTTTAAAAATGCAGCAGTAACTTACCATCTCCAATATATTTCTGTATACATTTGCAAGATGTTTTTGTGTAATAGGGGCAATAAAATCTTCTTGCTAAAACATAGAATAGAGCTTGATTTAACTGTCAGAAAGGAATTTTATGAGTTTTTCACTTCAGGGTGAGTAAAATTCTACAAAAATATTGCTTCTGATTTGTTAAATTACAGCATTTTCAGAAAAAAGTGATGAAGGAGCACTTTCCGCTGTTGGAAATGGCAAAGAAAAATGATACAATCCATTCCACTTTGGAGAGATGTGGAATAACAATAGATGAATTGATAGAGAATGATAAATCTAATATTCAGAAGTATGGCATGTAACATCATTAGTTTCTACTGAAAACTGTTTCATTAAAGGAAGTACTGTATTTCTTTGACTTTCGCATTTTTTCCACTGGATTTAACTAGAAATGACGCGGGGGACTTGTTTCATCGATCAACAGTCATGTTTGTTTCCAAAGAAGAAAATTCATAGGGAAATGAATTGCTGGAAAAAAATAGTTTCAGAATGATTAGATGAAAATATCAAACATAAACTTTAGCATACCTTCTTCAATTCCTAGATTTTTTGTTAATTCATCAGCATACTTCTGCCCTTCCTCTACATATCGTTGTTTTGCTGCACTGTTTATCAGTTTTAAATTTTTCTTCACTTTCTTTGGCCTGTTGAACGCTAGTCCTACATAAAATGGAGATTGTTAGATAAATTATCACCTATAATCATTGCGTCAAATCAATGAGAGAGCAAAGTAAATCCCATAAAAATATCCCAATCTTTCCAAACTTTGCCTTCCTTGACCAAGGTATCAAATTTCAGCACAAGGGTAGACTGATCTCAGGAAATTAGATAGCCCAACAAACATAAGCGTACAAGGCACAGGTGGTGGGGGCTGGGGGCGGCAGCCCCCAAACTTTTGAAAAACTATGAAAAATGAGCCCAATCAGGCAAAAAAATGCCCTCAGTCAGGCAACAATTATGCTAAACAATGGACTTTTTGTTTGGCAGCCCCCTAGATTTTTTCTTCTGTACGTTTATGCCAACAAACCTTTCATAAGTCAACATAATGTCTTGGAAACCACATTTCTGCATTACTGACATACATGTTACTGTATATACCCTATTTACATAAAAAATACTTTTTTCAATGATCTTTTATCATCTGGTTTGAGAAAAGATCCTGAGCAATAAAGGAGCTAAACTTTATCTAAAAGTATGGCCTTTCTAGGCAAACCAAACATATTCATGATTGAATAAGTGGTTTTTTCCAGGATTAGGGGGGCCAAAGACCTAAAAGCTATGCGGACACTAATGACTAATATAGAGACTGGGGAAATGTCATTGAGTTGGTATATCATGAGAGCATCGGATTCTATGTGTAGATTAAGAATCTAAACCTTGATTAGGAGGGTAGGGGACTTTTCCGAGATACAGGGGGGGGGGGGGGGCGAAGGCCTAAAAATTCCTCAGACACTAAATATTTAGACTATGAAAACGCAAGAGTTAGTTTTTTCCAAAAAGAGCATCTGATTTACACATATTATTCGCGTAGATTACGAAAGTAGACATTAATCGAGAGGTTAGGGGGACTTTCCTGAGATACAGGGAGGGGGAAGTCCAAGGTTTTACTGAGGAAGTGACTCTCCTTTAAGTTAGCTTGAGCCCCTAAAATATAACTCTTTATCCTGCAAGAATTAGTGTATGTAAGTCAAACCCTATCTTTGGCTGCAAAATCTTTGCTCTGATTATGCTAATCAATGCATGAAGTGCTGCTGAAGTGGCACAATATACAAATTTTATCTATAATACACTTACAGCTTATTGTCCGAATAATCAGTCCAATTCACGTACTCCCGGTCTGAAATTTCATTGCCGATGGCTTTGTTCTCTCTATCGATTAAGAGCTCTGCAGCTCTTTCTGAAAAAGGTTCAGTAACCCAGTCGACAGGGCAATCTTCATTCTATCCATAATAGCTTGGATCCTTGATTTCCACGATTGGTTTTGTGCTTGTCGCCAAATTCTTGCAACATAGTTTGCGCGAAGAAGGTGCTTTTCAAGGCTACTCTTGCATAGAGACAAATCAGTGACCTTTTCATTACGCTCAAAGTTTTTCTAAAACATTCATTTTAATGCTTCATTTGCATTTTCGAGGTGCTTCTCTCCATATAAACAGCAAACAAGTTCTTCAATACAGAATCAACTAATTACCGAGACAGACGGTTTTCCGTCCCCAAATTGCCGAGCAACGTTAGGAATTCTTCATCATCCTTGACTATCTTCCATAATTCATGGTTCGTTGCTAATCCAATTTCCTGAACGCTTCCCTCTCTGGAGACTCTAAAGAAGCAGTACAGTGTTTCCTAGAAAAATAAACAACACGATCTCTTTGAAATGATTGCATTTCTTCTTTCCAGACCTCTTCTTTAGAGAGGCTCTTCTCGGGTTGCACGCTTTCTCTTGAAACGACTGGTCTATGTTTCTTCTTTTATGCGCAAAGGAAAGAAAGAAGTTTGGAAGATAGTCAAGGATGATGAAGAATTCTTAATTTTGCTCGGCAATTGCGGGACGGAAACCGTCCGTCTCGGCAATTAGTTGATTCTGTATTGAAGAACTTGTATTGCTGTTTATATGGAGAGAGGCACCTAGAAAATGCAAATGAAACATTAAAAAGAATGTTCCAGAAAAACTTCAAGCATAATGAAAAGATCACTGATTTGTCTTTACTACCCCCATGCAAGAGAAATCTTGAAAAGCACCCTCTTCGCGCAAACTACGTTGCAAGAATTTGGTGACAAGCACAAAACCCAATCGTGGAAATCGAGGATCCAAGCAATCATGGATGGAATGAAGATTGCCCTGTCGACTGGGTTATCGAACCTTATTCAGAAAGAGATGTAGAGCTCTTGATCGACAGAGAGAACAATGCCATCGGCAATGAAATTTCAGACCCGGAGTACGTGAATTGGACTGATTATTCGGACAATAAACTGTAAGTGTATTATAAATAAAATTTGTATATATTTCCACTTCAGCAGCACTTCATGCATCAAATAGCATAATCAAAGCAAAGTTTTTGCAGCCAAATACAGGGTTTGACTTACATATATACTAATTCTTGCAGGACAAAGAATTATCTTTTAGGCCATTCTCCCTAAACTGAACCTCAAACTAACTTAGAGGAGAGTCACTTCCTCAGTAAAACCTTGGACTCCCACCTCCCTGTATCTCGGGAAAGTCCCCCTGACCTCTCGATTAATGTTTATTTTCGTAATCTACGCGAATAATATGTGTAAATCAGATGCCCTTTTTGGAAAAAAACTAACTCTTGGGTTTTCATAGTCTAAATATTTAGTGTCTGAGGAATTTTTAGGCCTTCGCCCCCCCCCTCCCCCTGTATCTCGGAAAAGTCCCCTACCCTCCTAATCAAGGTTTAGATTCTTAATCTTAATATAGAACCCGATGCTCTCATGACATACCAACTCAATGACATTTCCCCAGTCTCTATGTTAGTCATTAGTGTCCGCATAGCTTTTAGGTCTTTGGCCCCCCTAATCCTGGAAAAAACCACTACGACCACCCAACCAACATTAATATTCATAATTTATGGACAAGCTTGATCTAAAAAGGCTACTCTGTGAATTCTGCTCCTCTTAGGCTTTCATATTCTTGTTGTTTGTCTCTATGGTATATTTTTAGCCTTTCCCCCCTGTATCTCCGAAAAGCCCCCTCAACTGCCCGATCAACACCCAGATTCGTAATAACTCTGTTAGAAAAATACATTATGTCTTTAAGATAAATGTGCTCAGTAATTTATACTTTTCAATTATTTAATTTGTTCCACTTACCACAAGCATTGCATAAACTTAATATCTTCTTTGTTTCTGGGTCCATTTTATGCCTTGGACTTGGCAGGTATTTACTCTTTTTCACTTTGTTCCCTCTCACCATTGGATTTGTGATGAAACTAGTTCCACACTTGTCACATTCAAAATCTTTGTTTTCATCTTTATCAGGAGTTGATGCTGCTAAAATAGCTGCTTGCACAGCCTTCTTTTTTACTAATTTCTCCGCCTTCATATATTCAGCTCTTACAGTTTCCATGGCAATCTTTCTTTTCTTTTTCCTTTTTTCATTTTTCGTAACAGTCTTAGTAGGCTCCTTCGTTTTCCGAGTATTCAATCCTTCATTTGCCTAAGAGACACACAAAGCAATCTTGAAAGAAAAAGCAACACCTACATTTTATATAGAAATTAAGAAGTTGGCCAAGGATTGAAAGTTTCTTAAAATTATCAGATTTTTGAGCACTGAAAGATTCTTCACAGTTTCTTGGAATCTCAAATTTTCATTGTTTCTACATTGGGGATCGATCTCAAGTTGCTTCATGACCATTCATGAAGCCATGCACAGAGGAAAATTGCTGTTGTGTTTTTGGGTCTTCCTTTATACATGTCATTTGTTCATTAGATGCTATACTGGTTTTGTATTTTTTTGCAAAAAATATTTCTTGTTTTAGTTATAGTCTTTCTGTTTGGGGGGGGGGGGGGCTCTCTCTCGATTAGTTTATCTATTAGAGAGATCCTCCTTAGACAAATATATCTAAGTACATCTTTTGTCTTGTGATGTTTCCCTTTGTTATTTTTTGATTGTATTGTAGTTTGTAGTCTGTATCATGTATGCATATAATTGTTTATTTTAAGTTAGGTTATGTATGCTGTATTCTTATATGTACTTAGAAATGTTTGTCAATGAAACTGAAACGATGCTTCTTTCAAGACTATAGGTACTAGAGTACAAGATACTTCAGATTCCTAGAAATAAGATCAAAAATAAATCTTAGGGTTGAGTTCCTTATAAACAGATTCTTACAAACAATAATATTTTCATAACGTTCCTTTATACCTCCTCGTCTGAAGCAATTGTTTTCTTTAAGTTTGCATCTTTGGTTTGTTTGTCCTTTTGTGAATTTCTCTTTCCATTTGTCAAATTCTTTTCTTCACATATTTCTTCTCCTACAAAAAACACAATCAGATGCAGCATTCTTCTGTAAATTGGTCTCCTTAAAATCTCAATAAGAGTTGTACTTTCTTTTCAGTTTTAGAATAGTTTTAGTGCCATAGCTTGACAGTTTCACAAATTATAGTTCCGTATTTTCTGTGTTATTCTTCAGATGAGCTGTATAGCAGCCTAACCACTCTAGACCACTCTCCGAAAAAGAAACCGAATCTATAGGCCTAGTGACAGAAGGCTGCAGAAGAAAAGAGGGCTTTTCTTGGAAATGGAAAATATGGGCCTAAATTTCTTTAAAAAATATCAATAAAAAGGACAGTAGCTGACTGATCAGAGAGTCCCCTGAAACTCCAAACACTTTGGTTTAGAAGAGAATTCATACCTTCACCATTTTCCTCTTTTCTGCTTGACACTGTCTCCATTATGGGTGTCTTTGTAGCGAAACAAACATAGCAAGCAAGCAAGCTTTCGAATTTGTTGTTGCCACTGGAACTTTGCTTTGCTCCAAAACTTCTTGAATTGAATTACATGACAATGGAATTCTGCTCTAAATGTCATAGTCATTCCGGCAGGTCATTCCTTCGCAGCAACAAAGTTGGTTGCCAAACTGGTTGCGTTTCAAGAAAAAATTTTTTGTGATTATCAAAAACAAGCGTTATTTTCGAAAATTCCTATAAATTTTCATTTCAATCCCTTTAACTTTGCCACTGGCAACTGAATAACATAAATGTAATATAGATTGCTTAACAAATAATATGAAAGAAAGGAATGTTCAGTGACAGAAATTTTCCGCCAAATTCTCCTTTGGAATTATAGTATGTACTTTTCTTTCTGCAAACAAAATGATGTCATCATTCAATCCTACAATCCTATAAAACTCATTCGATTTTGACTTCTAGTTGAAATATGACATTTATATACTCTCTGCGTGCATGCGGGAAAACGCGAGACCTGCAATCAATAAAGAGACTGGTAACGAATGTCATGCATCCCCACGTTCTTTCTCAAAAACGCTGTCTGTGAAGTGCACATTGTGGCGGAAGGTTTGTAAAAAAATCATAGATTCTCGCCCCTTTTGTGAAAGAAACGATGTATTGAACTGCTTAGAATGTCTTTGAAATATTCAGACATATATTCTGATATGTCAGGGGAGTTGAAATACCAAGAAAACACGTAGTATGAAATATGAATTTAGATGGTCTTCTTTTAGGCCCATTTTTGCTCAATCCAATTCAACGTCCTCTGGTACCTTCACTGGGATACCCTGGAGTTTTTGCAAGTAATGATGCTTCGAGCCAGAACTTGGATGCATGTAGAAAAATATCAACAATTTTGAAGGAATCTATTTTATTTATTCTCCAAACAGCACAAATACCCAAAGAGGAGTTGATTGTTTGAATAACCCTCCTCACTGTCAAATTAAAATCCACCTATCATTTTTCAGTGACAATATTCATTGCATTAACTTCCTGGTCCCTTTTTGGGGAAGTCATGAGTTTCCAGGGTGGAAAGTTCATTTTTGCTATGCCAAAGATTTACACCATGCCAATTGTCTGTAAGACGATGATAGGGCTATGTTTTACCATATTGTTCTTGATGTCCCTCTACGCTAAAGATACAACTATCATTTTACCTATCAAAGATACACCTATAGCATAACATATGCAAGTTTTCCAGTGTGGATGAGTGTAGAAGGGGGCTCTAATTTGTATTCTGGTAGAGAATATCTCATTTTGTTGTTTGCGTTCTTCTTGCTTGCATGCTGCAAATTCGAGTCCACTGATCCTATCCATACCGCAATTTCTACTATTTCATGTCAATTATGTTTCTCATTTGTAGGACAGCAAGCAAAATGTCTGCAGATCTACAGTGGATGCTTATTCGAAACAATTCATGCTTCCTTGTGAAGAGTCTTGGAAAGACATTGACAAAGGTTTTTTTGAATTGTCTTTATTCTAGTGCTAAAACTCAGCATTATCTTGTCCTCAAAACACTTGGTCATTGGGACCAAGTCATACAGTATATACAGTATAAAGCTGCACAAAATTATATTCTTTTACTCAAAACGGCCATTGAGCAGTTAGAAATAGTTGAAGTCAGTTTAACAAGACAGTGGATTGTGGTATTATGTTGCTTTGGTATTGTCTCTGTGTGGTGAAAAATATAACTTGTATCCTAAAATTTAAGCTTTAAAATTATGTTTTTATCTAGGAACCAAACAATGTCAGCAAGGTGAACACCTTCAACAACAGTGGACTTGTACATTCAAAGGTAACATGATGCACTTGCAACATTTTATAAATTCGAATTTACATAAGTAGGTATAGATAAATTTGAATTTACAGCAAGTTGTCAGTTATATTTCCAATGCTAAAAAAGAAGGACAAAATCCACCAAAAGTAATTCAGCTATCAACAATACTTGCAGTCATTCAAATTTGTCAAGTATTGTAGATAACAAATTTTCAACTGCATGAATCTCCTCTGTGAATCATTGAAAGATATTGGTGCAAAATGCAATCTGTTTTCACCAAGCAAGTTAGGAAAAAGTTACACAATCTTTCTTTGGAAAGCTGATTGTTTTTTACTGGCACCTTTCTCAGTAAGTGATTAATTTGTCACATTTTCTAAGTGACTTCTTTTCATGCTTTAATTTTTTGTGCCTTGATGCTTAATTGTTGTAGTACATCATACAGAGCTAACTTGCTGAAATTCCTTGCAATATTTTGTTGCAGACTGTAAGTGTTGAACCAGCTGCTGATGGCAAGGGTGTTGTATTTGCATTGAAGAAAAGGCAAGGTATGTACACATATATATAATTTGTAAGATGCTGTATTTTGTTGGCTAGATCTAGCTTTATACACAAAGCGCCAAATTGCAATATAGGATAAGTTTCATAGCTCAATATTTCCTTGTTTTCAAAAATCTTTTTGCCATTTTTCTTTGAAAAAACTGCAGTTAATTGAATTAGGATTGAATTAGCGAATTATATGCTCAGGTTAAGCATGTCTTTGGTAGTCTTGTCTCAAGTTTAACATTCACAAAATTATATTCACATAACTCCAAGGACCTCCTTGTTCCTCTTGTAAGTGACATCAAAATGGTACAGTAAATGATGTAAAGTAGCAAAACCTAAAAATTCTGCTTTTTTGAGTCATAGTTATTAGTTGAACCCCAAATCAAACACAGAACCACATACCATTCATAGTTTTTTCCAGAACAGATTTAAAATGGAATGTTTTTTCAAATTTATTGCAGCCAAGAATAAGCCAGCCAAAATGCTTAAAGCCACAACAATTCAAAGAGGTGGACGTCATACAATCAAAACCATCAGAAACACATTGCAAAAGAATTTCTATCGCACTAACCTCAGTGATGTGAGTATATGTATTATTTTGACCGTGAGAATTTGATCAATTTCATGAAAATCATTTGACAGCACAGACTTTTCAGTCTAATAGGTACTTTAAGTGTCAGTTTGCTAGGTACTTTAAGATTTAGTACTTTCTGTAGTCAATTTCAGTGCGTAATTCATGTTGAAAATAAAAAATCCCATCTGGAACCTTCTCACTATGGCCAGTGTACACTCCATGAAACAAGTCCAAAATCATGCCATTTTGGCCTTCTGTTTGTACTATGGTGTGATGTGAAATAGACAAGGAATTTCCTACAACTATCTAGCAACCTGCCTAACCTTTGATTTTATACTTGATTTGTACTCAACCTACCATGGGGATTGAAATTAGACTTAGGTACAATTTCAGTTTTGACAGGAATTGCGATTTTTGGTGATGACGCCAGTTGCAAAAAAATTAACTCTAAATAGAAAGCCAAGGCAACAAGATCTTGTGCCGTAAATCCTTAGAGCCCCAAGCCTTGCTGGATTCAACATTGTTAAGACTGTCTTCAAATACTCATGTCTTTTGATATAAAGCTAAGGGATATTAATTTCTTGCAGGATGCAACCCGTCGTGCATGTGCCATCATCAAAAGCCAGTCAGCATCAGCTGTTGTCAAGAAGAAGAGAAGCCGCAGAAAGAGAAATTAGATGAACATTTGATTCATATAAATCTGCCAGTTGCTAACCAAATGTCTCATCTTGATTCTATCTCCTTCAACCATGTTGATTCCTTGTAAGAAAGACTCATTCTTAATGGTGCCAATGCCAAAGTATAGCTTGTGCAAGATGACGCATGAGCTTTGCTTTGGCAGTCTCTAGACTTAACCTGGGTAGTGGCAAGGACAAATCCTACCGAAAAGAAATGTTTTTTAAAGCAGTATCATCAAATTTCTAGTGTCATTCACTTGCTTCGGTGTTGTGGTGCAGTGGTGTAGTCCTCTGGCTTTGCAGCCAGGGCTTAATACCAGGTAGGGCCTCACCACTTACACGCCGTGACAAGGGGTTGCGGACTTGATTAGGTCTTCTCTACTTCAACTGCACCTGCTTCACCGATCTAAAATTTTAGAATCAAATCCAAAATAGGAAGTTCAGCGCACCTTAATCTCAAATTACGGTTGGCAATCATGATGGTTTTATGGAGTATTGAAAAGAAATCAATTGGGGTTCCACAAGTAACATGTCTAGGCTCAGTATTGTTGAGATAATATGACGTGCTGCTAGCAATAATAATGCATGCAGATGGCATGGCGATGTGATACTCTCCTGGTCATTTCTGAGCGCTGGACGCCGTTGCGATTAACAATTTTGGAACTTTGCGCCGAGATATGGTCCGAAGCCCATTTTGCTGACAGGAAGACAAAAAACAAGCTGAAGACTTTCTTGAGGCATTTTTTATCTTTTTTACTATGACAAAATCAAATACAATTCCGTTTCTTAAACAATTTTGTTACAAGCAAACTATGTCAACAGGCAAAAGAAATATGTTACTTGCATGAGCGCATAAGAATGTTACGAGAATAACATCAAAAATTTTGCCATATTACTTCTAAGGGGTGGTGAATCACTCCCTCAAAAAGCATACGACGTTTCCGTAAACATCGTACGAAATGTATAGGAAGTGATATTCCCCTCGATTGCCAGAATGGGATGTTTAATATTCACCTAAAGAATGGTATTCCAGCAGGCAGGGATCTGAAACATAGTGCAAAACATTTTGACTCTCTCAAAACCGGTTGTCTTGCTACTAAAATTCCATATCGTGCACAGTGTATATCTAAAGAACGGCAGTGTCCCAAAACTAGTAGTCTGGCTTGCTTAGAATCTCCTTCCGCCCTTGTGTCGGACAAAGGTAGAACCGCTTTAGTGCAGAACTTTAAATCCTGGTATTTTTTCGGAAATTTTCAGGAGACGAAGGTAGAACCCCGGGTAGAACCGCTTTGGTGAAAAATTGGAGTTCCTGGTCTTGACAAATTTTGCGCGGTTTTATCACACAAAAGGACAGCCTTACGGATCAAAATTATCAAGATACCATTGTCCCTTCAAAACTTGGGGGCAGAGAGTCGGTCACCAACCTGATGGAATACCATACTTGCAAGTAAAAAAGCTATTGGTAACTTTAATAATGCCAACGAAAAGTTAACAAAAGCCAACCAAATCAGCAAACCACTGCTGTTCTCCGAATGCGCGCTGAGCAAAAAGCGGCAAACGTTCCATTTTTCTCGAAAGCTACCTGAATTAAAACAGGCCTAAAAATTGGCTGATGTATTTGGTAATCTCGGCAAGAACAAACAGTAGTGTGTGCAGGTGTTTTCGACGTATTATCAATACGCCACACAATATAGGTTGGCTAGTCAATTTGAACGTCTGCTTTGGCTCTTTTATCAGAAGCATTTTGTTGTACCCACACATATTTCTCCACCGTTATTTGAAAAGATTTTTCTCTATGCCAAGCAAATCTATTCCATTTTGCCATCTTGCCCATAAACAAACTTTTCATGCGTGAATCGTAAAATTTTGCAAAAAAAGCTTTGCAGAGCTTGGATTTCACCAGGCAGGCGATCACTATCATTATCACTAACTAACACAACATGGGCCATTGGTAATCGCGCGAAGCATCAGTTGTAAAGTATCATTTCTACAGGACGCTAAATGCACAATGTCAGCCAGGGTTCTTTGTAGGCATGCTGCAATCTCAGACCGTCATAAAATCACATTTGGCCTACGTAAAAATACGGATCCACACTGTAGCAGTTAAGTGATAGAAAAGTTTGACTTTAGTTGAATTGTTCATTCAATTCAACTACTGTACCGTGGATCAACAGTTTCAGTTTAGGCCAAATTTGATTTTCAGACAGTCTGAAATTGTAGCGTACCCGCAAAGGGCCTTGGGTGACAATGATTCTTTAATTGCAATAAACAGCTTCAATGAGAAATTTAAGTCTCTGCGTACAACAGACTTTGATTCACTCAAATTCTAACAAGATCAACGCGCATCTACTACCTTCTACAAATCCCAGGTCTTTACTCGCCTAGGTACTGGACTCTTGCAGGTCCTTTCCTAAACCTCAAATATATCTACCATGCGGATAAGTTAAGACGTTCATCTGTTTAGGTTCTGAAAATATTGCAATAGTCACCGGTAGTCACCATCAAAGAAAACCAGCTTGTGTTGGATAGGTCCTTGAATCGACCGTGGAAAACCAAGTCTGGTTAAAGGCCCACTATCGCTAAACATGGTCGCCGAATGAAACGCAAAACGAACAGAATCGAGGCCAGAAACGACTTTTACATCATACAAAATTAAAAGGTAAGTGCGTCTGGGCCAAACATAAGACTTGCGATTTCATGAGAAAACCGTCCGAACTCTTCAAGCCCGGAGCACATAACCTTTTGGCCACGGTTTAAAGGCAACCCTTGGATAGGTCACACGGGAAATCCGAAAATACATATTTGTGGAAATTCAGTTCAGTTTGGTACAAGAAACCGAAGCAATGCTGTGATAAAAGCGGTGTTGAAGATAGCAGTGAACAAGACGCAACAGAGACAAACAGTCATCAACGAAACTCTTTTGAATCTTCTACCATTCAACTGAGCCACATTCTATGTGTCTTTCAGGCAGGTCAAGCCATGCTCGACAGCTTTGTGTACTGCTCGTAGCTTTGGCACGTGGCTAGGCCCATTACTAACGCAAGCAAAGAAGAGCCGTAAAGAATGTCGAAACAAAATCATGAAACCCCTGCGTGTGCGCCTTTAACCAGTGAAGCTGACTTTGCAAAATGACAGAACCCAAACCTGAACGACGTTCTACAACCATCTATCTACCTACAGAGCAAAATGCTTTTGCGCAAAGTCCCTTACACTTCATGTAAGAATTCTTATAATGTCCTAAATCTCAGATAGCTAGCACACGGAGTACGTATGATGTAAAAATATAACATAATCTGCAAATTTGATTAAAACGTGACAAATTATGTTCCAAACACTAACGAACAAGTATCGGTTCGTGTCTCTGCTAATCTGATCTCAATGGATTAGTTATGTTATCACAGATAAATTCTGTATTGAAGATTTTAACAGTCTTCAAAGTTCAACGCTACACAAAGTTATTAATAAAGTGCATATGATTCAAATTTTCAACCTCTTTTCTACGTATAATTACATTTAGTTAAAGGGGGTTTAAAAAACCAAAGAATCTCCGCTAGACAAATTACCTGAATTCCTATTATGATGTCTCAGTGGTGAACAGTTAGGCAAGCCTAAAGCAACTATATAGCCGCATTCTCAGCACAAAAATTGACAACTGTAGTTATGCTGCGAGACAAGACAGGGGGAGCCGTCAGAGGCTAGACCTTTCTATAAATGGGTACGAGGGATAGGAATAAGATCCTTCTAGCAACCGTTTAACTTGAGACATTTTTAGCATGAAAACACAAGCTGTATGAATATACATGTATGAATCTGCCTAATTGATAAATCCATCAGCGATCAGCTTTGGTATAGGTTCAAGTTGGGCAACAGGGTGCTCTTTGGTTGAAAGTTGAGGGACAACTCATTATAACGAGTTTCGGGACCAAAAACTACGCCCCTTCTGGTAAAGTCAGCTGGTTAAATGTTTACGGGAAAGGAAGTTCATAGTAAGGATAATAATAAGAATGCGCACGCTTTCATGGTCCAGGGTAAACGGAAGATGATAAATTTCAAGCTATCATAACAACGATTTGCCTGGGCAAGGCGTGCCATTAGATTACGCAGTCTTGTTTTGGGGGTAATGTCTAGTAGGGAAGATTTCACTACAATGGGGCCAAATAACGTCGGAGCTTGTACTCCCATTGGGTTGCCATATGGAATAGAACATCAAAGGCAATGATGGATAAAAATGGCAAGGGGCTGATGGAGAAATATGGTACGGGGCTTAAACTCCTGCCATACACAACAACCGAAGAAAGCACATTATCATATTATTAAAGGTCTGTAAGTACTAAGGCCTTTTAAGGAGTTGAAAACGTAAAATCATACACTTAGATCTGCCCTAACTGTGCAATAACGATGTAATATTAAATCGATGTGATACAATACATTCCATTGGGAGAGTTGATTTAGTGAGGCTGAGCAGTCCAAAGAAAGCCATCAACAGCCTTAGACGTCATTGTTACATCATCTCTTCGAATGAGCTCATTATGTCGCTTTGCATAGTCATGTCAACTGTGCGTGCTTGCTGTATGACGAAGAAGAAAATTACTTGTTAAAACGAGCTTTCCTAAGACGCTTCGAAAACGATGAAGGTTGCTACAGTCGTACAGAAGGTTATACAAGTGTACTTTCCAGACTGAAGGAACATGGAAAAGTTGAAAATTGAGACAGACCACGAAAGGGGATTTTTTTCAGTAATTCATTTTAAGTGGGCTGAAATGATTTTTAGCTATTTAAAGCTAATTTAGGCCCACTATACATGCCGCATCCAGGCATGGGACCCATTATGTAGCAGGCTTTATTTGTAAAACAGAAACAGTGATGACAAGCTTTACACCCTCTCAAGAGAAGCAGAAGAAGAGAAGAGCGAAGAATGACTTATGTTTGTACAACAATTACGTTGCTTCAGGTATTTGACACAAGATCACTATCTAGCTGTCTTCCCAAACGCTATTTTTAGAAGCCTTGATTAGCTGTTATTTCACATATTTCATTGTAAGCCAACAGAAAATAAATTGATAATAACAATAGGGAAGATCAAAACATTGTAAATTTTTTCTTACCGCTTCTCGCTTCCTTCTTTCTTGTTCTTTCCGCCTTTCGATTTCTCTTTCTTTGTTTTTCTGCGCTTCTGTTTTTTGTGCCTCAGATTTCGCTGAAAGATCAGCTTGCTGTTTCCGTGCCTTTTCCAAAGCTTCCTCTTCTTCTCGCTCCCTATAATAAGTACAAAATAGAAATTTACTTGAAGATTCTGAAAATTCTTGAGAAAAGTGGAGGTTGTCTTGGTATCAATCATGGGATGAGAATAAAAACTTATAATTCCTCTTAACACGTCATTATCTAGTTATTCATGCGAAATTCGTGAAATCTAATGCATTTAGGACCTGAATAAAAAGTGTCATAGCATATGGCGAAAATAAGATTAGTGGAAACAAGACTCACGAAGCTCCTGAAAACAAAGGAACCCTATTTTTGCAAACTGAGGTACCAAATGGCGCCTGGTTCTGCAGCGATTGTGTGTATGATCCAACCAGCCGCGTGGCAGTATTCCTTTACAATGAAAGAAGATTGCTTCTTAGCTGCTTTGGGGGATTCTAAAGATCTAACAAGAGAAAGAAGATTGTTTTGAGAGCAAATAAAATGAGAAACGTCATAGTTGCGCCGTAAAATGTTTGACGTACCTCTTCTTCTCTTCAGCAAGTCGAACTCGTTCTTGCTCAGCTCTTTCCCTTTGCAGTTTCAATTGTTCCTCTTGCTGTTTCATCACTCTTTCCTATCAAGACAAAACAGGCATAAAACTTCAGAAAAATTGGCATTTACAAATGCAAAATACCGAGAGGACATTTCACCTACGCAGCAATGCAGTGTTCACCTTGCAGATCAATAGTTTCAGCCTATGATGCCAGTAGTACTCCGACACAGACCTCATACCTCATAGATAACGTAAAATATAAGGAGGAGGGTTGAGATAAAGGAATAAAGAACTACTATTTTGAAATATAACTAAGACTTTCGTGACAAATATAAAATATATCACGCAAGATTTAAAGGCAGTCTGTCACACATCTGATTGGGTGATAAGGACAATGCAAAGAATAGGAGAATGGAATGGCTGATGATCCTACTGAGCTAATGATCAGCCCTCCTTTACTCCAAATGCAAAGATTCACAAAGACATCCGCTGTGTTGAGCTCTGACTTTATTGTAGCCAATTAGAGGCATAACCGACTGCCTTTAATTGACATTCCAAGTGCTAGTAAACACCCCGAAGTTTCACAAAACATTCAACGACACTCCCCAGGAAGGAATCTTCAAAATTCAGGAACTACACAAGGTTCTACTTGACTATAGAAAATCTCCCGTCACCGTGAGAAACTTTAATATTCCGCATAAAACTCGCGGAATTTCCCGGTTATTAAAGACAGCAATTCCTACCGTCAGCATTTGCTGTCAGTAAGATTAAGACTCTTTGTAACATTGCATATTCCTTTCGTCTAGAAAGATCATGCAAAATTTCCACGCTGCAATCTTGAAAAATACGTTATAAATAGAGTATTGTAAATAACAAATATAAGAAGTGTTTGCAAACCTTTTCCTCTTTTTCTCTTGCGATTTTCTGAAATTGTTCGAAATGTGCGCTCGTTGTAACTTTCTTAGCTGGTTTAGCCTGATTTGTGCTTGCAAGGCTTCCCCAAGAGCTCACATGTTTCAATGGGTTCTCCTGAAAAGCAAAAACATTCATCAAAATTATGAATCAAATCGTTATGGGGAAAATTGGGTTCAACAAAGGCGGAGACTGTATACTTTTGCAACTCCAAACGAGAATAGCTTTGGAGAATAACTCCAAAAATACCATAAGAAACGTGGAGACATTATCTGAAGGCAAGCAAGGGTTAAACAAAGAAGAACAGAAGGACGAAAGGACACCTTTTATTTGCCCATTTCTTTCTGAGAGAGACGCTTTTCATGTATGGTGATGACGTTCGGTGCAACAGCTTTCACAAGGAGTTCCAAAAAATATATTTGACGATGATATGGAGAGGCAAGTTTACGCATGAACTTTAACGAAACAAAATAAAGTCTTGAGGTTGACGTGCGGCAATAGTCACAGTTGATAAACATAAATTTCCTAATTGATCAAACTAAAATGCCAGGATTTAATTAAACAAAACAACATAATCAAACAAAATAAAGGGCTACCTTTTTAACCTCTGCTTTCCCATCTTGTCCTAGAAGGAGAATCAATTCAATTAGTGTTAGCTAAATCAATATTTTCCACGAGAAATTGGGGCTAGACGAACACGACCGTCAAACTGACTATTCCTCAAAATCCTAGGTACTGCCTGGCGGGAGATGGGGAGCACTATAATAGTCTATGTAGTGCGTGTGCGCTGCAAAATGGGCTAACGTTTTCAGCGCTTTGTACTCCCATATATTTAAGTGTTCAGTGCCTCCAGAGGGGCGACTGCCTACTTACTTAATGGGAAACAGTTATCGCCCAATATGGACAATAATTTGAAAATATGATTTTTTCTTAAAGGTAATGTGTCCATGTAAGTACAGCGGTTCACGTGATATTTCGTGTGATCACTTTGGTTAAGAAGCTCATTACGTGGCAAGGAGTGATCTAAGCAGACAAATGACTTACTTGCAGTTGCGCTTTCGGAGCTGAAATTTTAGTTTGCATGTGATCAGTTAAATTCTGCCAATCACTGCGCGCTCTGTGAGGCTCTTGGTCAGCGTCGTGTCAGCACATTTTGACAAAAGTGTATACGCGGCTGTACCTACATGGACACATTGCCTTTAACTTGAGCATAAACAGCAGGAATTCAAAGTTGCACCAGAGTTTACGCTGATACGTCAGGCGGTTGAGTCTAGCGTAGTCGAATGAAAAGTTGAAAGAAAAGTCTGTTTGGTCAACTTACCGTTAGAAGTACTATTCGATGGTTCTTTTGATGACAGCAAGCTCCCTGTAAAAAAATGACATTCATTTAATGGAAGTAAGACGGCCAAAATTAGCAACCAAACAGTGATATTTATTTACAATCTCAGTTTTAGATTGAATATATTCAAAATACCTGGCTTTTTGCTTGCTGTGACACTTGATGGCACCAGTTTTTCAACAGCTACAGTCAACTTTTCTTTCGTAGTTCCCAAACTTGTTGCTGGAGCAGAACTGGGTGTCGAAACTGGTGTTGTTGCAGATGCCTTTGCAGTAGCAGTTGGCAGCTGCTTCAAAAGTTTCTTTGTCGTAGTTTCCGTCTTTTTGTCCTCAGATTTTACGGTTGGCGTTGAAGGTTTTGTTGCAGCTGCAGAGTTTGCTGGCTTGCTTGTTTTCACTGTTTTCGAGGCAGCAGTAGTTGCTGGTTTGGCAACTCCTACCTTAGGCACAGGAGTGCTAGGTGTCTCCGGTTTCGATACAGGAGTTCCGGACTTTGTAGCATTTGCTGTTGGTTTGGCAGCACTTGCTTTAGCTGCCGTGACGGCCGTGGTCCCAGCGGTTGTAGGTACTTTCGTGGGGGTTGTAGGCACCTTAGCAGCGGTTGCAGGCACTTTCGTAGCAGCTGCAGGTACTTTTGCAGTGGGTGTTGATGCTGGAGTGGAAACTTTGGTAGCTGGGGTCGGCAGTTTTGAGCCAGGGGTCGCTGGTTTTGAAACTGCAACTGACGGCTTCGTGACAGGGGCAGATACAACAGGGGGTACAGTTGGTATTATATTTGTCACAATTGGTTTTGTCACTGGTGTACTGGGCGTCAGGGAACTTGGTGTGGCAGCAGTGGAGGGTTTAACAGTCGCAGGCGAGGCTGCAACTGTCTTCTTTACATTCGTTGTCTTTACTGTTGTCACAGCAGAAGGTTTAGAATTAGCAGTGGTCGTCTTTGTATCTTGAAGTTGGAGCGTTTGCGGTCGGCTGACAGCCACAGGTGCCTTTGTTTGAGCCGCCGGGGCTTTAGCTGCTTTTGTTTGTGGAGGGGTTGGGGCTGAGACCTGTCTGGCGATTGTCATTGGTGCTGTCTTTTTAGCTTGGTCAACGGACACACCGCGGTTGATTACGGGCGGGACTAATGCAGTTGTTGGTTGCCCTTTCGCTGGAAAAGAATACCAAGACGATCAAAAATGTGTTTTCATAGACAGAAGGAAAATGCTGCTAGACTCCACCTGTTATTACATTTAAAACACGGATTTAAGAATTACTATTTTTAAAGATAACAGCTAATAGGTTAAAAATGTGTACTTTCATATGAAATAAGTTAACTTTGCTACTACTTTCAAAGAAATGTTAGGTTGCCTTTACCTAAACCAAACATTTTCTGAAATTTGCTCAAATCAATTTAAAAAAGGGGCAGATATTACTGCAAAAGGCCTTAATATGTAACTGTTTATCAATATTTGATCATCTGGTAAGGACTGCAATTTTTGAAAAAGAAATGAAGTTTAGAACCAGTGAGACATTAGAAATCAGCCAAGAATAATGCCCCTTGTGCCAATAGACCTTTCGCATCTTGTCTTTCATTTGGTAGAAAGGTCTTTAGAGCTCATAAAACCTTTTACTCAAAATAAATTAAACTATCTAAAATAATTTAGGAATCCGATTTAATGTCCTTTCCAAAGGCAGTTAAAGAGGAGACTCTGAACATTCAGCAAAGGTTAGAAACTTAATATCAGATACACGTTTTTTTATAAGAAACTTGGATCAGCACTTAGTACTAAAAGTTTCTTAATTTCGCATGAAAATTTCGGTGTTTTAGTAGTAAAATTTTCTTAATTAGTTTCTAATTTTTTTGGGCCTAAAATTGCGGTATTGTTCGAAGTTGAGCCTTCTCGAGAAAGGGCTTCCATTTTGCATTGACATTGTCATCAAGAAGAAGCCATGCACATCAAGGCAAAATTTACCAATTTTGCAGTTAAAAGTCAAGAAAAGACGAATGTACCTTTGTTAGAAAGGCATAGAATAAGAGAGACATCAAGAAATAAAGTTTTAGAGTTTCTTAACTGTTCTTGAGCGTAATACTAGAGTTTCTTAAATTTTTGGTCATCGTAGTACTAGTTTCTTATAAACCAGTTTCTTATAAAAAAAACGTGTACTTTGCTTGTCTGAAACTGAACATGAAGGCAACTCACTCACCTGCTGGTGTCAGCTTCGTTTTTTTCTCAACAGGTGTTGTGTTCTGTAATTATAAGCATTTACCTCTTAAACTCACAAACTTACGGCAGGACTAATTTGAAACACGCAAGCTACCGAGCAGAAGGAAAATACTTTTATCGCACCGTTCATATTCCTCCGCAGTGCAATGTCTATAACGCGTAATTATATGTGGAGGGTCCCTTGAACATCAGCATTGCTGAAGGGCTACCCTCCCTAAACATGTGACATCAAATCAAATATGACGACGTTACTCTACAATTCAACTGCTATCTATTTCTGAAGTATGCTTCGAACCTAGACAAAAGCGTTTTGTGTAGTAAAATACCTTTCCATCTTGCAGATCATTACCTTCCATCGCTAAAGACCACCTTCCCCCCATTGCAATGTTGATTGGATTGAAGAGCACATAGTTGTGAATTCATCTGCAACATTTCTATCATATTCCAACATTGTATTGGGGGAGGGGGTCCTTAAGTCACAATTTCTTCCTTAAAGCAAAGTGTCTCAACACTTTTGTCTAAGATTGATCTTAGACCAAAGTCTTTGAGACAAATGCGTTTTGTGTAGTACAATACCTTTCCTTCCTGCAGATCATTACCTTCTATCGCTAAAGACCCCCTTCCCCCCACTGCAATGTTGATTGGATTGAAGAGCACATAGTTGTGAATTCATCTGCAACATTTCTATCATATTCCAACATTGCATTGGGGGAGGGGGTCCTTAACTCGCAATTTCTTCCTGAAAGCAAAGTGTTTCAACACTTTTGTCCAAGATTGTAGGAAGCTCACAGAAAACCATGATTTTGCAAAATAAAAGCTTAGCTCACACAATCACAAATAAAGCTTTGTCCGTAAAACAACTTTGCGCTTGAACAGACAATTTCATGATGGGGTGTTCAAATCGAATTTTAGTGACTTTCAAAAGTATACACTTTATGAAAAACCCTGCAAATACTGGCTACCCTAAACAGCCAACCTGGAGCTTGTTCGTTCTTGAATAACTAGGTTTTTTACGGTTGTAATAGGTTATTTGTTTTTCTCTATTCATGTCCAATGAACGTCTCCCTACTAAGTTGGGGTTATCCCACTGCCTAAATCCCTTTCCGAATTGAATGCTTTTGGATTTAAACTGAGATTTGAGATGTACGGCATCAAAATTGGGCTACTTGTATACTCAAGAAGATATGATGATGATATAAACGGTAGAATGGAGAATTTTATTTACTGAATCATTATAAAAGATTACCACAACATGTCATATTTACTCTTGCCAAGAGACACAACAATTAAAAGTATCACAGAAGACCATTATGGATAAAGAAAGAACTTAAAGGGGCTCCGTCGTCAAAATGTAAACAAAACGATGATTTTCGCAGTTCTTTGACAGGTGATATCACACAGGATTTTTGTATTTTTGTCAAAATGAAAGTTGCTGTTTGGGCATTAATCCTTGTATTTCACTAAGGAACAAACCAAACATTCATATCTTCTACGATTGCTCGGATATAAGTCGATTTCTAACGGTCATTTTTTTGTGACTTGGGTGAAGCCACCAAACAAACTGCAGGGAACAATGGATAATCCCCGACACGTGCGAGTTTACGGATTTGTTTACTGTTTGACGACGGAGCCCCTTTAAGAATAATAATAAGGTCGCAAATAAAATACCTTTGCAGTACTGTTGGGTGTCTTGCGGGTTCTCCCAGCAGCACCTTTACCTGCACAAATGAAAAAAGGACTTAGTTTCCCGCGAGTGTTAAACAAGGACAGGAATAAGCAAACTACAAGACAATAATGCCATTTAGCTGCTGCATCGTCCATGTTCTGGACAAACAGAGACTCGTGGTCTTTGTGCAAGTTCAGCACACATGTCGTGGTACTGCTACAGCCGTGAAGAATGCAACGGTTGTTAGTAACATAAAAATCAAGTGGAATAAGGAAGTCTGAGATTTGAGCACAACATGCACCTACTAGATAAGAACTCTTTATATTCAATGAGCTCCTAGAATCTCAAATAGCATCGCCAATCGAGACACAGGATTTCTGGTCTAAGGCTATGCAGCAATTAAACAAACTAGGTTCCAAATTTAGTGAACAATTATGGAATAACTTGATGTCTGGTGAGAGTTAAAACTTAATATAATTAACCAGAAATTCGCTTTCCCTGTCAGGAACTATCGAGAAGTGTGGCGAGAATGAATGAGAATCCATGGAAAAGTTCTGACTGAGGTTTAGGGGCCCCTACAAAGTTCGTCGCTTTTTCGCCAGTTTTAATGAAGTGGGTAAGAAAATGTTTTGAGTAAAAATGTCACAAATTTTCTCCTAAAAAGCAATTATTTAGGAATAACAATTGCGAGGTAAATTCGTTGAAATTGAAAATATCCCTGATGGGCTGAACAAAACATACATCTCCAGAGAAGACTATTAGCATTGTAGCGAAAATCAGACCTCTTCCTTTAAATCAAACACACGAGCAAGAACAGAATATGCTAAAAATAAGAGACATTTTCTCGTCCAACTATTTCTCTCCTATGAACCAAAACAAACAATATTTACAGCGATTCATGTCCAGCTCATTTCCACCTAAATTTGAAGCATACTAATGGAATAATACATAACTACAGAAACAAGGTAACAACAAAACACTTATATATGATTAAAAAAGATGGGCCTAAGTTATGCGTTAAAAAAGATTACACACTTGAAAAACGTAAAGTTTTCTTCATGAGTTCTTGGTAAAAAATGAACTCTTATTTCGTTACAGTTCATTTAAAATGAATATATTAGATATTTGCTTACTAAAAACCATTTCCATCAAGACATCCATTTGAATAATGCGCCTCAGTGCAATTTGACAACAAAGAAAGCTCAAAATATTCAACTTTACACAATTTTGCTTCTTTTTAGCAAGTCAGCCTGCGTGCAGTCTTTGTAATTTTACACAAAAGAAAGGCTGCATGCAGGCTAATAGCAAGTACGATCTCTTGATTTTTCGCATTATGGGTGTAAAAAAATTCTTGCTGTAAAAGACCAACAGGGGGGAGTTCCTGTCTATCCTTGCATTTAACTGAAAAGCAAAACAACACAACACATGCATATACAGATGGAAATGACAGATCTTGCTAGAAATTTCGAAAGATCTAAAATCAAGCGACCCTCGTCGTTTAATGATCTTTGCATGAGGCAACTAAACCTTCAAAGAGTTGCATTTTATGCATTAACAAGAAGAATGGATGCTAGCCTTCCAGAAATACCTTCAAGGACGTTGAAAAGAAGCTCATTCGGGATGTCTTGGCGGAAACGATAACGATAAAGTCTATTTTGTAGCATCTGTGATTTTTGAGCAGAAACAAAAGAAGGCAGAGACAATTAAGGTCTTTGCCTACCTTCATTGTCTGAACTTTCAGAGTCTGAACTTGATCCAGAACTGGAGCTCGAACTAGAACTGCTTGAGTCACTGTCGCTGCTACTGCTGCTTGCACTTAGACGAGATGATTTCGGTTCAAGTTGATTTGAATCTATGAAAGAAAGAAATCTGACATTAGTTAACTGGCCTAAATTGCAAGTCTGCAACAACGTTTCGAAGACAATACAAAGCTACAAATACGAACTTTTTAGAGATGCCTCCACACACAACATCACAAATTTACTAATGCTTTACAAAGGAAATTAACTTTGTAACACTACTAAGAAAAGACTGAGGCCGAGTTTACACTTGAGGCGATCTTTCGATGCGGGGCATGCAGCAAAGCCAGATCAATCCAACCTCATCGCATTGCCGCGCTTTATGAGTCCAAAGAGCGTCCAGAACGGTGCCTCAAGTGCAAATTCAGTTCAGGGTAACTCTTCTCTCCACCCCAGCGAGAGACGAGCCCTGAACAACGGAAGCTCGTCACTCACCAGAGGGGAGGGTAAAGTCACCCTTAGGGACAGAACTATACATAAACTAAAATAAAAATGAGTACAAAGTACAAACTGTGAATACGCCATCGTCGCAGTCCCTAGGACATAACAGACCTTCACGGTGATCAAAATATGCTCCTAAGAAAGCAGTGAGTACTACATAGCATCGAATTGTTTTAATAAATCGAAAAAAGGAAAGCCCACCTTTCTTCGTTGACTTCTTCTTTGGCTGTGCAGCTTGAAGCTTTCCACTTACATCCTACAAAACAAAACGTACACTTGCAATTTCTGACTAAGTAAGGACCTAATTAATACTCACATACATTTCTTTAGAAGACCAAAATATCTCTTGAGAGGTCTGAAATATCTTTAGTTTTAAGACTTCGAATCATTCGTTACGAAATCCGAGCAACTTAAATTATTTTCGGCCACATCAAGTCGAGCAAGTAACCTTTGGTCCCAATAGCCTAAGGGCCATGGGACCTCTGATATGGAACTGTCTGCTGAATGAATTAAAATCAGCTGAGAACAAAAATAGTTTCAAAATATGAAAAAACAATGGGATGGCTCTAACTTGTAAATGTGACACTTATCAATTCAACGATATCCTGTAGATTCTGTCCACATATCTTCAATTGGTTTTAAATGTTTAACTTATCTATCAATTCCTTTATTACTCATTATATTCGATTTAGAATAGTTTATATGTAAATATGTGTAGCTAGGTAAAAATCGAATCAAAAGAAGTTGACAAACAAATAAACAACCTGTCAGATCAATGCTAAGGAATTACAGAACAATGGCTAGTCCACTTCTATACGCCTTCAAGTGAGATGGATACTGATTTCTTTCCAAAAAGAAAGAAAATGACTTGATCAAACTTGAGCTTTTCAGGGTACTTCGACAATTATATATTTATATTCATATTTCAGCCGTCCTTCGGAACATACGTTAAACTAGGGTCACAAAATTCAATAGATGCGGCATGCATAGTAGGCCTAAATTAGCTTTAAAATAGCTAGAAACCCTATCAGCCCACTTAAAATAAATTGCTACTACTACTACTACTACTACTACTACTGCTCGGGAATTACAGAACAATGCCTAGCCCACTTCTATAAGTCTTCAAGAGATATGAATACTGATTTCTTTCCAAAAAGATTTGACCAAACTTAAGCTTTTCAGGGTAATTCGACAAATATATAACAAATATGTTACCTGCAACCGTTTCTCGAGCTCCTCTTTTTTCCTGGCTTGTTCTGCTTCCCTGTCTTCCGCTGTTTTGGGTTTCTTTGCCGGGGGTTTTGATTTCTTTCGCATACATGAATTGACATATTTTTCTAATTCCCGTAGTGTTGCAGGTTTCAGCGTTTCAAAATCGATTTCAATTTCGTCAGGATTCGTCCCTTTGAGCGTTGGTTCTCTCGTTTGGATGATATGGACAACTTTGCCAAGCTTGTCACCTTTGATAAATAAACAAGTTTCAACAATACTGACAAACGTAAGCAAAAAGTCTAAGCACATAAATAATATTCTTTTCAACAAACCCTGGACTTGTAGGATTACCCTTGTGAGAAACATAGCGACATACGTTTGTGCTTCGTTGGCTTGCTTTATGAAATCAAAAGGACCAAAAGATATTGGATTCCAAACGGTTGTTAGTTCTTTTATAAACCGTCATTACCTAATTAGCTCTTTGACGTGCTGCACCGGCAGAAGGAAGTGAATCAAAATACCGGGTGAGTCGGAAAGACGCGGGGCGGTTGACAATTCTGATTGGTGCAATTTTCTTCGCAAATTGGCTTCTTTAAAAATTCATTGGATAGGAAAAAGGCCAATTTATATAGGAAAATCTATTTGGTCAAAATCGGACATTCCATTCCATAATTACGAGCAGTTTAAGTGAAATCGTCTGTCACGTAAACGCGTGCACTGCTCAACCATGACAAACATACTGTTGCGCTACCAAAAACTTGAAACAAGGGATGCATTGAGTTACAGCACAAAAGGAAAAACTGTTGTTTATTTCATCTACGTGGAGGATGCCAGCTTACACTCAACTGAGAGGCCATTCCAAGACTTGGCACCTCTAAACGAAAAACATTTCTGTCCATTTTTGGAGTTTTTCTTTGGTAACCTGAGGTCAGTTGCTGTATTCCTAAGATTCTTAGGTGACAAGGGGGTATCTGAGACACTTTCTGATAAGATCTTTTTGTCTACGAACCAACAAGGACAAATTTTGAACACAGCAGGATGAGTTGCTTTTGCTGAAACCTGAACTCAAAGCGATTAGCGATCGCAAAAAAGAGGTAGATGTGTAGATATATCTTCTTCTTTCGATATTTGCTCATGTTTGCTCTTAAAAACAATTTCTGGAATGCACAACGAGGGCGCTAGCTACCTGGGTTTCAGAGAAACTTTTGCGGCTTCGTTTGTTTTGAATTACTGGTTGAGAGAATTTCCTTGCCTGCAATCGCTAATCGCTTGAATTGCGGTGTCAATCAAAAGCAACTCATGCTATTGTCTTACAAAATCTGTCCTTATTCTACGTACCAGGCAACTTGTTGATATCCAAACTCAGCTGTCTCTTCTCATCATAAGACATTGACCTTGAAGGTCCAAATTCATCTTCGCTTTCTTCTGCTTGAACTTCTTTCTTGGCTGCAAGTCTAGCATCGAGAAAAAGAGTACCAGGTTGAAATAAAACCAAGGCATTATACTTAATGATATACAGTAAGAAATAACCACTAGTAACCAACCAAATAACCAAATAACCAATAGCCTCTTTGGTTTCTACATCTAAGAAATTAAAGTAAAAGAGTGGTTTCTAAACAAACACTTTTCGTCAAATGAAAATAAAACAACGTAATTTCACAACTCCTATACACCTACCAAACGATCTGACAATATTTACAATTTTCTCAATGCATTGAAATTTGCAAGATACATGACTATATACACGAAAAAAAGAACAAATACATGGCTCATTTCTGGGTCGAGTCTTGAGTTTAAAAGCTACCATACACTCCCTGGAATCGTCGTTAAAACAGCTGCCTCAAAATGACGGATTTGCCGTATTTTTTCGACGGTCAAGAGTCAAGCTCCTACATACGAGGTTTGCAAGAGGGCAGCGTCTTTTCCAGGGTAGATTTTATCATGATAACCTTTCCTATCGATACATGACAGCGCAAAGTATTTGAAGTAAGGCATTTACCAGAAGAATTACTCTTACTAAAATTAAACTAAACATAAACTGTCCTGTGCGTCCTATTTCTCGTCATTACTGATGAAGAGTTGTGTCTGATAAGCTTAGCGTATTCCGATCCTATGGCACTTTAGTTCAATTAAAACAAAAACTTATGTCTATTTGCTGAACTATTTATACACGTCATTCCCAATATGCCATCCTTCGGAAGGGACGTAAAACTAGTGTCACATGCCTGGATGCGGCGTGCATCGTTAAAAAAGCTGCATTAAATTAGTCTTAAAAGATTGAAATCTTTCCAGCCCTACTTTAAATAAAATAATGAGAAAAATGAAATAAACTAAACCATGAATAACATAACAACAACATGAATAACATACTAACATTAATAACATGAATAACATACTTGCTCTTTTTCGATCGTTCTGCTGCTGTACTTTTCCTCTTAGCATTTTCTGCTTTTGCTGGTGTTTTAGCTTTTCCTTTCTCCTTTTCTGCTTTCGTGGATGCTTTCGTATCAGCAACAGGGGTATCTTCCTTCTTTTTCACTTCTACTTTTATTTTCTCCTTCTTGGCTGCTTTCGCTTTCGGTGTTTCATCTGCAGCCTTGCTTTTTTCTTTCTTCGTCGGCTTCTCCTTCAATTCCTTATCCTTGTGTTTGTCTTTCTTATCTTTTTTATCCTTCTTCTTCTTGTGTTTACGTTGTGATGTGAGTTTCGATAGTTGATCATGCACAAGAATTAACTGGAAAGAGAAGTACCGTGGTTTTAACTGTTAGCTACTAAACGAAGGCCTAAACTACACTTCGATAATTTCATGCCTTCCTATCAATAACTATCATTTCAAACATACTTACAAATTTCATGTTTTCTTCTTTCCTTGAAGGCCTAAACGTTTACCGTAAAGGCTCTATTAAGCCCCCCCCCCCACCGGGGCGTACATTTAATTTTTGCGACTCCAGAGGGGGCTTAAAGAGAGGGGGAATTATTAGAGAGGGGGCTTATTCACAAAGTCAAATGACCAATAATAGCTTGTTGGTTCTTTCCCATGTATTTAATGGAATCATCATACAATTTCTTAGGAGTCCAATACACAAATTCGACACAGTTTTCATCCCAAACAGCAACAATATCAACAAGGAAACTCGTTTGGCTAAATAAATGGAAAATGTTTGGTAACCTCTGGCATTTGATATAGGTGGGGGGGGGGGGGCTTAATAGGGAGGGGCGCTTATTTGAAATTTTGGCTTAGAAGGAGGGGCTTATTAGAGAGGGGCTAAATAGAGAGAAGGGCAAAATAGAGCTTTTACGGTAACTTCAAAACTGTATAAGCACAAAATCTAGACCATTGAATTGACTCTGTGACAACAACATATAACAGTATCAATATGTAAAGTTATACATTTCAAACTTGAAAAGCATAGCATGACTCAATGCAAGAATTACTGCCTGAAACCTAGCACAGCCAATTTTCTCTGGACAGCGAATCCCTTGTTTCATTCTTCTTTGAAATGTGCCAGCATCAACTGATCTTTGAGTCCTTAGCACAATTTCGGTGGGGTTAAAGTAAAATCTTTGTTACATTCCTTCGTATGACAGACTGCAAAATATGATCTCCATTAAAAAGAAACTAACAAACCTGCTTCTCCAAATCATGCAGTTTCTTCTGTTCTTCGCTTTCACTATCAGAAGAAGACGAGCTCTGCTCTTCCTCAGATTCTGAATTAGACTCTGCGTGGGCATCAACATCTTCCTCTGATTTTACTGGTGTTTTTGCAGATGGGTCTGGAGGAGGTTCATCAGGCATTTTTGCAAACCTATATTCAAACACATCCTGAGAAAGAAGAAATACAGAGTAGTCATAGCCTTTTGATCTCTATGGTATCATCCCTGTAGCTTTGCAACATTTTTTAAGTGGTGTTAATAGTATCTTGTATACAGTAAAAACCCGCACATAAGAACCTAAGGTTTTGAACTCAGCCTGTTTAGGTTCTTATGCAATGAGGCGCATCCAGTAATCAAGGTGTAGGTTCTTAATATGAGGAAATATGTCAATCTAAATCTTCTTTGCACTCTTGGCCCTATCCATTTCAACCCAATCTTACCTAGTTTACCCATGCAGGCCCTGCCTATCACAGTTCTGTAAGTAATGGTTTGGAGTTCATGAAGGAGGTTGATTGGCAAAAATGTTGCATTTATTTCCCAATGAATGAATGAAACCCTTTATTAAGAACCTAGTTAAGATATCAGCCTGAAATGGTTCTTGTTTATTGGGTACAAAATATATTATTTCAGGCTGTAGGTTCTTAATAGATGAAGGCTCTTATGTGCGGGTTTTTACTGTTTTACTGTAAGAAGATTTTATACATTGAGAAGATTTGTCAAAAATAACTGTAGTAAAGTTATAGTATCTTGTATTGTAGCATCTTCAATTGAATACAAAAAATATATCACTTCCTGTGCAGACAATCTTCTTTTATCACAAATAAAAACGCCTAACTACAATGAAATATAAATATTCTGTGGCTGCCATAGCTGGAAAGGACATGATGTCATCAAGTTCCAACTACAGCAGCCACTTAAATCAATGGAAAAATCTACCTCAAATTTAAGAAAAGAACAAGAACAACACAGGCGTCGTCAGACAGACAATCTACTCAGGTCATGGCCAAAAAATATCATCGAAACAGTATGTCTTTACATGATTTTGTCCAATCGGACAAATGGGGATTAAACAGGCAAAAAATAGACCCTTACAAGCTAATATTGTAACTTAAATGTGGTATTCCTTGATTAAATGAGATTAAACGACAAAATATGCCATATCCAAGTACCATTTTTTTGGTCATATCTATCTTGATTAACCACATCGATAGTATTGCCCAGCAACAAGCTCACTAGACTGACCTTACTACTACCTAAGCCCTTGAGTACTTTCTGTATTTAATAAATAAAGTTATTTTCATTTGAGTGTAATGAATAAGAAAATGAATTGGCAAATTTTTGTTAAACCCTTTTGAGGGACTTTCATTGTTTGGTTTGCAGGAAACAACAATTTAAAATAAATCTTGATACTGGAAGGAAGCTACAAACCTGTAATTTCCGTGCCATTCCAACAACATCATGGTCAGGTGGGTTATACTTGTAGCAGTTCGTAAATATTAATCTAAAATCGCTTGAAAATTCGTTTGCATTATCGTATTCTCTGGTGTCCATCTTTCTCTGAAAAGAAGCAAAGTTTCAAGTTATATACAGATTTGCAACTATCATACCTGTCCCCTATCATAGGGCTCAAATCTTTCAAATCTTTCAAAAGGTGGGTGTACAATTCAGACCTGGCCAGTCAAGGCGCGCGATCGCGCCTCCGCACACACCTCAAACATTCAAGAGGCGTGATCTTTCACGCGCCAAAAAAGGTTTTGCCTAAAAATCATGCACCTCGGCTTTTATTGTTGAAGGAAGAGTATTGGATATTCTTGGAAACTGACATCTTTTTGTGAAAGGAAAATCAATAAAATAGTTTGTTATCTAAATGAAATATGATATTAATGCTTAATCCTTAAGTGCTGCCAATTATATTTGCTCTCAATACTTGCTATTTCCGGTATGTGATGTGATTGTACACAATATCATGATTCGGGCAAGGTCAAACAGGAAGATCAAATACACAGCGAGAATAAACCACGAAAGTTGCCTTTGGGGGACATGTGTCCTGAACTGAATCTTTCCTTTCCAGGGCTCGATCATAAGTTCCATGTATGAAAAGTACCGGGTGTCCCAAAAAAAAGGTAACAGATTTGATCAGGGCTAGCAATAAGGATTTACCTCGAATCGATCCCTAATAAGTTTTGAAGTACTCTTTGATAGTTAATTTGAAGATTAATACCCAGTTTGTTGATATTGGTGCATCGAGAGCTGGAAAATTAATCTTGAAAGTCCAAATTTGCCTCCAGCTCCAAACCAGAGCTTTTGGGTTTTGGCCTAAGCTGTTAATACGCTGCCTTGTAGAATTTCCTCAATCATAGAGAAGTACAGCAAGCAACATCGTGCTTAGAAACACATTGTAATACAAATCTGAAACTAAACTCTACAGTTAGATTCACAAATTTAATCCCACAGAGACATCGTTCTTAATTCAAGGAAAACTTCAAATTGCATCTGCCTAATGAAAGTTCTTCCTAAGCGAAATAATTCCCTTGGGCTATATTGCAATCTTCATCACTTGAATCCTTTAATGAAATTCTTTTTGTATCATCTCTCTTGATATTACGAAACAAGCAATTGTGTATGTCCAAGGGAATATAAAAATGCTTACTCACTTGTGCTTGCTTGGCCTGGTGTACTTTTGTAAATGCATTAATCTTGATTGCAGGAAGATATTCCTTGGTGACTTAAAGTTCATTAATATGTTTGTAAGTTTTCAGTTTTTATATTCTATTCACATGAGTACCCAAAGGACGGATCCTTGTCCAAAAAATTTTATGACTGAGGAGATTCCACTGACCAGCGAGTTTACAGTTTAGGCCAAAACCCAAAAGCTCTGGTTTGGTGATGAACGCAAATTTGGACTTTCAAGATTAATATTCCAACTCTCGATGAGACCAATATCAATAAACTAGGTATTAATCTTCAAGTTAACTATCAAAGAGTACTTCAAAACTTATTAGGGATCGATTCGACATAAATTCTTATCGCTAACCCCGATCAAATCTGTTACCTTTTTTTTGGGACACCCGGTATGTGAATGTGATTTGATGTGGAAAAATTGAAGGTATTTCACTGCTCTTATCCCAGGACTGCGGAAGCGATACGGAAAATTGCCTAAATACGAGTGTCTAACAAAGAATGCAGCAGCCCTATGTTCTGTCCCCTAGCCCTTTTTGTTTCCTTTGGATAAAAGCAAACAAAACTAAATTTGCCTACAGCTCAAAGTATCATTTGTTATCATATCCATTAATGATGAAGAGTGCAAATTGTCTTTTTGTCAACTCATCTGAAGGTAAGAGGAGTGTTATACAAAATAAGAACGGAAAAGGCTAGAGGCTTGCATTTTGTGACAAAAGTTGATGTTTGCCAAAACAATAAGCTGAACAACTTCAATAATATATTCATATCCTACTTAATGTTCAATTAATTATTGAACAGAAAAGCTATCTAATTACTGCCACTGCTGCCTGTTCATACATATATGTTTTCCTTCGAATCCTTATCACATAGATGTGTGAAATGTCAGACAACTTACATCAAAGGTGCCCTTACATGTAGGGTAAAGGGGTTCAGTTCAGTTCCTTTAATTATAAAATTCCACTACATACAAATTCGTAACTAAAGACATTTTACTCAAAATTAAACAACAACTAACTTTAAAATATCAATGAAATACTATTCAAAAGTACAATAAAAAACAAAGGAGGGATTTGCAAGAACGAAATCTCTTACAGGAGGAGCTCTCTCAATAGATAAACTAATCGAAAAGAGAGCACCGCCTTAGTTAAAAACTCAGAGAAGGGTAAATCAAAGTAGGATTTCTATACCTTAATTGTACCTAAATCCATAGGATGCTTGATAATGTCAAGATAATCATGTAACCCAAGACCATGTACATCAACTGGTTTGTAGAAAGGCCAAGCATAAGCCATGTGTTTCTTTGAATGCATCTCTTTCAGGATTCCATTGCAATATTTCATTTGTTCACTGAGCTTTGACCGCTTCTTGCTTTGTTGGGGCTGAAAATAGAATGAAAGCTTTCTCAATCTGAATGGGCTAAATATAAATTTCTTCAAGTTCAATAGGTACCAGATGTGTGAAGACAACAAGAATTCAAATTTGCTGATGGTCTGAAATATTCATATTGAATATCAAGATGAACAAAAAGAAAGACGAACAGGAATATAAATTTTATCTCAATTCCCAACTAGTTTCGACCATAAGGTCATCATCAGGAGAATGAGTAATATTTTCTAATGCAGCATTGAATATCATATTTATAGCCACACATCTCTTCTCTTAAAATGTTCGAAAATGCTCAACATTTCACAAGGTCACTTTGAACAAACTTTTGAACAAAGACCAATCTCATGTCTTTGTGCATGTAGAACAAGTACAAAAAGAAGAGATATTGGAGACTCAGTGATTATAACCTTTGAAGTCATATCATATCCTACTGCAGTCACAATCAGTGGCAGACACTTGGGGGGGGGGGGTTAAGGGAGTGAGATAATCCCCTAATGTTAGCCTACGCGTAGACCCATTATCCCAAAGCAGGAAAGGGTCTACGAAACAAAGAGCAAAGGCTTTCTACAGCCGCCCAATTAATCATTCTAATCCCCTTTTCAAATGATTTGTGGAATGCGTTGAAACCATAGAAATAGAAATATTTCTATGGTTGAAACAAAGGCTGCATAAATTAAGTTCCTAGAAATCTGGAAACCTCAGTAGCAAGCCTTTGCTCTTTGTTTCGTAGACCTTTTCCTCCTTTGGAATAATGGGTCCACGCGTAGGCTACCTAATGTTGGCTGGAACAAACCTGTTTCGTTTGAGAACAATCAAAATAATCAAATGCTTTTTGATGAAACAATAGCTTTGATCCCTCAATATTGGGCAAAATGTCTGCCACTGTTCACAACAACAAATTGATATTTTCAACAAATTGATATTTTTATGAATCATTTTTAGGGGTATAATGAAAAATCAACTAACTTTGGCAAGATCTTCACCAGGCAAATCTTTATTTGGTTTCTTGATGCTTCGATGAGATTCTCTTCTTGACCTGATCTTCCCACTAAGATAAGGGACAGCGATTTGGATAGGAGTGACAGGCGAGGGAGGGATATCATTAACAGTTGAGCTGGGTGTTGTGGTGTCTGCCTTCTTCCGTTTTACACCAGACTTTACCTGTGAAGAAAGGAGATATTTGTATTTACTACTAGAATGATTGCATTTCAAACATGGTGCAACAATTCATCTTACTAAAATAAAAACTCAAACCACATACCAGGTGAGCCAGAAAAAGTTCCTGCCTTCAAAAATTCATAGCACCACAAGTGCTTGACGGATTTGAATGATACATTATTCTACATACTGTATATAAAGCAGAAACATAATAGGATTTACGTGATTTTTCTCATGATTTTACCTTATTTCCAGCACTCATCAAAAAACAAGAAAAACACCATACTTCACTATCTAGTACACTTTGATTCACCTCAATCCATGAAGTACACTTGGTTCTACAAATTTTCCAAAAGTGGAAACTTCTTAGTGCTCACCCAGTACAAATCTACAAATCCAGTAGGATGAAATGGGCAATGGCTGTTTGCAGGGGGTAAATTGTTCTCTTACAGAAAACCACAAGGTTTGACAGCATTTTGAGAGATTCTAACCATTTGATGGATGAAAGAATTGGTTTCTAATTATTTAGGATCATCTCTTTAGAATATTCTATTTCCAAGAACTGGGTAAGGGCAAAAACCTTTGGCTTCCAAATAGCCAAAGAGAGCATTGGCACAACCAGCAATTCTATTCAATCTAGCTCATTATCAAATGGTTGACAAAAAATACAAAAATGTATGGTCTTTATCAAATTAGATGTCACATGAAAATGCCCGCAAGTAGCAACAATTGAATTGTTTGTATGTGCAGTGTTGTTGTTGCAAATCTTACATGACATCTAATTTGTGATAGACTTCAGTGTTTTATGTGACCCAAAAGAAGCAGCTCTCATGAAGATTAAAGACTTCATTTATGAGAGATAAGTCCAAAGAAAAAGGCCAGATAGCACTAAGAAAAATACCACAAAGCCACATTAATTGACCACGTTACCTTGCTTTGAACAATTGGGTTTGTTGGTGTGCCAACTGAAATTGGTGCTACTGTCGTGCTTGTGACTGCATTAGCAGTGATGCTTGCTGGACTTGTGACTTGTGGGCTTGTAGACTCAACCATATCTGGTGCTTGCGTTGTGATTGGTGCAGAAACAAGTGCAGGTTGTGTGGTATCTAAAAACAAATATCAGATTGTTGTTACAAGGCCAAGGCAAACATGTAGTAAACTCTGCAATTGGTTGTTATCAACATACTCAAAGATCAAGAAACAATCCAAAGCAACAAAAACGAGAGAAAGTGACCTCTGAGATTTAAAATAATGTTACAGTTGAGACAGAGGCATCCTAAATTATGTTATACACCAGATGGACCAGAGCTGCAAAAAGTATCAGAACCCGGGAACTAGGTTCCCAGAAAATTTTCAGCCTTGGCAGAAAATTTTTCAAGAAAGTTTGCTCAAACAAGGAGAAAATGATTGTTTTTTACAATTTCTTTCAAAAAGAGAAAACTTACTTGATTTTCTATGCTATTGATCATAATCCCCAGTAAAGATGCATACATACATACATACATACATACATACATCATTTATTTTATAAAGCAGGTTGAAAAATGGCAGCCTCGGGATGGCTGATGTGGACCTGCAAATTAAAGTTGATAAATGAAAGGAAAACTTAAAAAATTTTAAATTACAAGTTCTAACATTAATAATATATAAAATCTTCACATCTGTTTCTCACACAAACTGTCCCTTTAGAAAAGTTTAGCATTCTCAGTTTGTCTCTATCTTCTTTTAGTTTTGTCCTAAAGATCTGTTTACTATTCGCTTCTTTAATATTGTTCGATAGTTCATTCCAAATAAGGATTCCCCTGTAGTTAAAAGTGTATCTTTGAAATTCAGAGTTC
This sequence comes from Aurelia coerulea, assembly GCA_039566865.1. Taxonomy (NCBI): domain Eukaryota; kingdom Metazoa; phylum Cnidaria; class Scyphozoa; order Semaeostomeae; family Ulmaridae; genus Aurelia; species Aurelia coerulea. The sequence goes on from CM076954.1 coordinate 20,164,817, forward strand.
AGTCTTGTTACTTCTAATTTTCCTTCTCTTCTATTCGATTTTCTGAAAACGCTTCCCAAGCTGTGTTCATATTCCTCCTCCAATATCTTATACATTTCAATTGCTACTTTTCTCTTGTATATGTGAATAATGGGGTCCCAGCCTACTTGATCAAGAACTCTGTTACTCTCAATTGTCCTTGGTATGTTCTTTATTAATCTTGTCGCCCTTACATGTTGTTTTTCAATTTTTTCAAATTTATTTTGTGTGCATGTACCCCATACAAGCATTCCATATGTTACTTTTGGGATCACCGTTTTGTAATAGATTTCTTCAAGTGTTTTGGCGGGTAAGAAACTGGCCTTTCTTAACATGGCTATCATTCCTGAGTACTTTTTATAAACCTTGTCAATGTGTGAATTCCAATCCAATTTATTGTCTATATATACCCCTAGAACCTTGGATACTTCTTTATATTCCACCATCCTTTTTCCTATTTTAACTGGTGCGAGAGGGCCAGTAAACCGCTTTCTTTTCATGATCATTGCTTCTGTTTTGTCTACATTTACTGTCATCTTGTTTGTGACACACCAGTTATTTATTTCTTTTGCTAAATCATTCAGCTTACAAACACATTCATCTACACTTTTCCCATTTACGAAAGCTGTTACATCATCTGCATATAAATGTATTTCCCCTGTTGATGTTATATCAGGCAAGTCATTCATATACACTGAAAAAAGTCTTGGTCCTAACAGTGACCCTTGAGGCACTCCATAGGCAACTGTTTTCAACTCAGACTTTACCCCATTTAGCTCTACGTATTGTTGTCTGTTTTCTAAGTAGCTCTCAATCATCTGATATAATTGGCCCGTGATCCCTGCTGCTATCAATTTCTGTTTAAGTATGACATGGTCTACACAATCAAACGCTTTCCTGAAGTCAATGAAGAGTACCCCAACTACTTCTCCTTCACTCATATGCCTTTTCCACGTTTCAGTTAGATACAGGAGAATTGACTCCGTTGATTTACCTTTAGCGTAGGCCCATTGGTTTCTATGTCTTGTCCTGTCAATTTGTTTCTCCATACCATCGCATATCACTGACTCACTAATCTTGCTTGGGATGGATAGCATTGTCAGGGGCCGATAGTTTCCTCTCTCTGCTCTTTCGCCTTGTTTATGTGCTGGTTTCAATTTTCCAATTTTCCACTTACTTGGGTACTTTCCTTCGGTATATCCCATGCGACATATATTTGCTATGGGAAAACTCAACTCCTCGGATGCTGTTTTTAGTTCTCTTGTTGTTATTTCGTCTGGTCCGCATGCTTTCCGTACGTTGAGCTTTCTTAGCTTCTCTGCAACGGCCTTTTCGGTGACTTCAATATGTCCTGTTGTCGGAGTAACCCTGTGTATGTACTCATTTGGTGATTTTTCAATTTCATCGAGATTCTTCGCCAGTTTCTCACCAATATTTGCGAAAAATTCATTCATAAGGCCTGCTTTTTCACTGTCATCAAACACAAGCTCTCCATCCTCATTTTTTAGGGGCCCAATAATTTTCTCTTTTTTCCCTTTCGTTTTGGTAAGCATTTTGATTGTATTCCAGAAGTTGGCGCTCCCCTCGGTTGCTTCTTGCATCTTTTCGTTCCAGTATCTGGCCTCTGCTGTTCGTAACTCTCTCTTGACTTCGTTTCTCAGCTTTTTATATGCATTTCTATCATCAGGATTTTTTGTTTTGTTTGCTTTTATCAGCTGTTTGTATCGTTGATTCATAAGCTTCCTTATTTTGCTGTTCATCCATGGAAGTGAATTTGTACGTACCTTGGCTTTCCTTTTTGTTAAATTATCTTTAACAATATTTGTATAAAGCATTTCACTCATCCAAAGGTTGTCATCTACATCCTCAAAGATATTGCAAGAATGCCAAGGAGCCCTTTTGATGTCTTGTTTGAATTTATCTGCCTTGAATTTTTTCCAGTCAGTTATAAATTTAATCTTGGGTGTGATTTTGGGCTTTGTAACTCTTACCAATGCATATATCACTCTGTGATCAGCTATTCCAGTGTCCATCACTCCACTTTTCATGATTTTCTCCTCATTATTTACAAGTATAACATCAATAAGAGTTTCCGTTGTTTCTGTTACCCTTGTGGCTTTTTTGATGACATTTTTTAGGTTGTATCCACTCATGCTTGATTTTAATTTTTTACCATCTCTGTCGTTTTTCTTACTCAAATCACTATTCAGGTCACCCATTATAAACAAGTGGTTCCTCTTCTCTCTAACAATTTCAACTTGTTGCTCAAAATCTTGATAAAAATCTCTGTCGTCTGGTGGCCTGTACATTACAGCAATTGCAATATTCTGAGAATGCAGCTTCAAATCTGCCCATATCACCTCGGCTTCACCTTTGCTTTCCACACGAAGCTCCATTTCTGTTATGTCTAGATTCTCCTTGTAGTACATTACACAGCCACCCCCATCATTTCTGGATCTGTCTCTACGAAGGGTCTTGTAGCCCTCAATTTCAATGGCTTCATCATCGGTTTTACTGCTCAGTTTGGTTTCTGTTATTCCATGAATATCAATTTGTGTTGCTTCTATCAGGACTTTAATGTCCTGTATTCTTGATACACACATCAATCCATTTACATTTATATGGGCCACCTTCAAATAGTCCTTTGTATTAGCAAAACATTCCTTCAGATCTTCTATGTATCTATCTGATATATTTGCTCGCGATATCTCTGCCCTGTTGGATACAATATGGCCAAGGCATGCAGGGCATGTCCAGTCTGGATTTAAGTCTTTAACCAGCCTTTGATACACTCCTAGCTCTATTTTTCCACACTTTTCACCAATATGGCATTTCATTTGGCACTGTTTACATTTGATGGCTCGATGGCGAGTAGCCACTGGTTTCTTACATACTGAGCAAGGGTTTTTTATCGGTCCAGGGTTCATTTGGATATCCCCGGAGAGTAAAATATGTTCCGACTGGTTGTATTCAATTTGGAAATTGGCCATGCAGCTCATATTGCCATAGTAACGTATTCTAGATTTCATGAATCTTCGTTTTCTGCCGCTTGACGAAAGTTTGCTTGTCAAGGTCAAACCATGCCTAAATTTAGGCCCATTTGCCACGAGGCGAAATCTCGTCGAATCTTTGCAATCCTCGGTTCTTGTCAATAATCTGTGGTTTCTTTTTCTTCTTATACCCTGTCTTGATGAAACAAGCAATGTATTTTCGGTAATAAGAGCAACTAGCAAGCAATACACCAGAAACTTTGATCTCAGACTCGTACAACGTGACGCCATGTTTAATTCAATTCAGTACGTCCTGTACAGGGTACTGCCTTGCACACTGAGGTTACAGCCTTGCACACATTAGTATGGCAAGAATTCTCAAGAAGTCTTAAGAATTCTTGAGAATTTTGAAGAATTCTTTACATAATTGATGAAAATTCTTTAGAGGTACATGAAAGACTACAATCTTCAATCAAGAATTCTTGGGAGAGAAACAGTGTCACTGCATGCATGCTCTGCACTGAAACTGAATATTTGCAATGCAATGAAATGGACTTTCTCACTTTTGTAGACATTTAGCACCCTCTACAATTGTTCCAAGGACTTTGAAAAGCCCTTACATTACAGTGTACACCCTGCATAGGATTATTTTTTTAACTTTATATTCAGAAAATTTTATTGCCTGAAATAGCCTGCAGCCATAGCATTACTTAATTAACACACCTCTTTTACAGTACAGGTCTCAGTAAAAATTTTGATCTTTTGGCGAAAAAGTTTTAAATTTTGTAGAATTCTTGTTTAATGTAGTCACAGTCTTTTATACCTCAGGAGATTAAATATTCATTAAGAATCCATAATAATTTACACAAGGCTGCACTGTACAAATCATAATTCTAGAAACCTAAATTACAACAAATTTGTTTTCATTACAAAGTACAGCACAAACATTTCAAAATACTTCACAAGTTTACCAAATAAAAAATACTGTTTATTCATGAAAAGTTGAGCATTTTCAGTTCAGACCATTTCATTCATATGTATATGTGTGTTCTCCCATTGTTGATTTCAGCAATATTATCAACATTTGGACCAAGATTGAATAGATAAACAGATTATGTAATTTTGCATTTTGATTTAATAATATTTTCTGTGACTGAGTCTACAAACTGGTGAAATTGTCCAAAACATTTTCTTCCAGATAAAAAGTACATGTTTTACTAAATGGCTAATGATTTACATAAGAATTTCAGAGTTTGAGGTCTTGTACAACATTCCCCATTGACTATGGATTGTACAATGCTATATCTAAAAACTCTACTAGCAGTGGCATGGCCACTGGGTATAGGTCGGGTAGGAATTTTCCAAGAAATGTAAAATCTCCCATTATAGCATTGGCAAATACTTTGCAAATTGGAATCAGGTGATGCATTCTAAGCCATTAGGATGTTTCTTCAAAAAAATTTCCTTATGCTCTGATTTTATAGGATAACTGTCACAAAACTATCAAAGTTTCCTTGTTGCCAATGGCAAGCATGATATTGGGAGATGCATTCTAAGCCAAAGTAAAGGTCTTGGTCCCAAAGTTTTTTCCTGGGGGCTTCGCCCCCAGACCCCACTCTAGGCCACGCCGTTGTCTATATCCTTGAACCCTTTGAACACATCGTGGCCAGCAGGGACATCAAGTATTTTGCACAGCATGGCTTGACTTTGCAGGAATTTTTTCCCCTGCTTACCAGGTTCCCAGAAAGGAAAATATTTTTTGCAGCTCTGAGATGGACCAAAATGAACTTCAATTGTTTAAAGGCAGTCTGTCCCCTATTGTTCTGTGCTTAGTTACTCCTTAGTTTCACTGGTGCTAAATTCATGCATCACATCTCTGTGACCCTGATTTCTTTCAATAAAGCAGATTAGCGCAAACTTCTGGAATATACAATAGAGAGCTTTATCAATTTTAATTCCATTCATTATTTTCAAAGGGGACAGACTGCCTTTAAACATGAATAGGTACTTGTGGTATTGAGCTGAATTAAAGCTTAGTTGATAGCCAAAAGGCAGAAGGATTTTAGTGATTTTGCAAAATAGAAAACCAGCATTAATCATCCTTGAAGACAGATGGAAAATGTTGTAAATCACAGAAAATTTACTTACCAGCAGCAGTTGATTTGATTTTGCCTCCTCTTCTGCTACGTTTTGCAGGGGGAGCTCCATCTTGTGTGGATGTTGCAGGTTTAAGTTGAGGGCGGGATGCCTTTGATGGAGCTTCAGTTTCCTAAAAATAAAACATTTTGATTGCTCATTAGACAATTCATTGCTTCCAGCTTTAGATATATTACAACCTAAAAGTATGTGTTTGTTTTCAGTAGTTCTCTTCGTTTGTACAGTAATTATGTAATGTCCTAAGGCAGCTTGCAACCAGAAATTGAAATTGCAAATTTACCATGTTTGGCTCTAACTTTCAAACCTACACTTGCAATTACAGTATTTGATTGCAAGCTACCTTCGCTTGTACTGGGCAAGTAATGTCTCGTTCAATTCCTACTCCGAGCATCCCCCAGTACACCCCTGTATATTCAATAAAAAGTTCTTCCTGGCCCCAGAAATTTGAATGTACATTTCCCCAGCACCAGGGCATTTGACACCACCAGGAGCTTCTGCATTATACAGTTACTGGGAATATGGCATGTTCTCAGTGCCAGGTACCTGGCTATTCGCAAACAAGTTTGTCCTGCCATCAGGTCTTTGTGTCTGATTTCTGTTTACCCTTGGGCTGCCCGATAGGATGCTTTGGGGTAGGCATTGTAAAAGACATAAGACACTAAGATGGCATACTAAGATGCTAAGAAGATGATAAGATACTAAGATGGCATTTAGTTCAGTTCAGTTCAGTTCAGTTCATATATTTTAAAATTCCTCTACATACAATATCTCAATAAAAACACTAATTACATACAATGACTACAAATTACATAAACATACTTATAACATACAATGAATAACAATTACATAAGATGTTGCATGCAGGGGAATTTCTTTAGGAGGACCTCTCTCAATAGCTAAACTAATCGAGGAGAGAGCACCCCCTTTCAAAGATGGTCTTGAATCTTATTTAATCATTTATCGAGGGACCAGAGCGATATTTATCACTTTAGGATCAACTTTGATAGTTCTTCATGAATAAAAAGGCTTTAAGCTTTTGACGAAAACTGAAAGCAGATGACGATGTCTTTATATCAACTGGAATGTTGTTCCAAGATTTAGCACCAAAGAAACGCACAGACCTGATACCGTATTGCAAGGTATTTTTTCGATTTAAGAAAATGTCATTTTTTGAGGCTTGCCGTGTACCATACTGATGAACATTTGTCACTGATTCAAAAAAATTGTGGAAGCAATTAGGAGAGATCTTATTCACACAATCATAAACAAAACAAAGCAATTTTAGCTGAAAAAGATCTTGAAGCTTCAAGATTTTCAAGTCAGAAAAGATAGGAGTGGAGGGTGAGGTGAAATGTTCAAATGCAATATCTTTTACCACTCTTTTTTGCAACAAATATACAGGCTTTATATGAACATCATATGTAAGTCCCCATACTACTATACCATATTGGAGAAAGGAAGAAAATAATGAATTGTATAGACAGATCAAAACATCGATAGGAAGAAAGTGTCTTATCTTGAAAAACATACCACATGTTCTGGCCAATTTTTTTGAAAGTTCAGATAAATGGTATTTCCAGCTAAGATGTTCATCCAAAAGAATGCCAAGAAATTTTACATACCTAGACTGTTTTACTGGTTGATTTCCAATTTTAATATTTACTGTTTCCAATGATGAATGTTGAGGAGATTTAAATATTATGAAATTAGTTTTATCAATGTTTAATGACAACTTGAATCGCAATTTAAAAAAATCACATTGTTTGAAAAGGACTGCAGTGAAAATATTACTCGTTTATCACCAAATCCATCACTAAAATATTGCACATTTTTGGCTGCTAACACAACTATCTTCTAACCAAACTGGCAATAATAACAAAAATTACATTCATAGCTATGATTCTGCATATGAAATGAAGGAAATTTTGTCATTGTGGGTAGCTTTCCTTGAAAACTTTTAGAAGAAACAAAAATTGGTTAAAAGGCAAGTTGAATTAATTCTTTTTATCACAAACAAACCCTAAAACATATGATGTTAAATGCAAACAATACTTAGCCAATGTAAGTTAGAAACAGTGTATGCCCTAGGGATGTTTAAGTTAAGCTCAATGTAAATTCCTTGAACACTAAGAACTCAGCAAATGACTGTGATATTTTTCATGTGACCCTCAGCTTTGTACAGTGATTCATAGGTTTAAACTTTTAGCAGAATCAAAGATAAGCTTATAATCGCAAAATATTTCCTTACCTCAGGGGGCATGCTCATAACTTTATCTTGGAAAAACTTCTGGAGTTCTTGGGCCATAAGCACAACATCCTTGAAAAAAACATAAAGAAATCGATTTTGATGCTCTGGGAGTGTTGGGGGAAGTAAAGACCCAAGCAGTGGAGTCATGTTACTTACTTTCAAGAGAAGAAACTTTCGCACGAAGAAACTCTCATGAGTTGAAAAAAACATGAAATTTTTTGATTAAGCAAAAATTTCACAGGAATAAAATTTTGCTAATTAGGCTTTTTATCAGATTGTGTACCTGTACAAAAATACAAGGCTAAACTTGGCCTTGTACAGGCCAAGTTTTAGCCTTGTAGAGGGGATTATGACCTTGTCATGACCTTGTAATAACCTTGGAAGAAAATTACAAGGCTATCAGTAAGATTCCAAGCTGCAACCAGTCTAACACAAGGTTTCCACAAGGTTTCCACAAGGCTAATTAGCATTTTTCAAGCCATTTGCAAGGTTACAGCAAGGCTATCCCAGGCTATAACAAGGTTATAAGGCCATAACTACAAGGCTTGTACATGGCTATTACATGGCCTTGTATTTTCGTACAGGTAGCGTCACTTCCATCTTGTAGCAAATCATCCAGTAGCATACAGTAGATTGCAAGGGCTGTTAAACAAGATTATATTAAAATTCCTTGCATCTTCTAAGACATACAAAAAATAGCGAGAAGAGGAACATCATTAATTAATTATACAAATGCTTCATTTTATATTCTAGGAAATATTGCAAGAAAAATCTCTTGCAAATTTCACATATAAGAAATTCTGTGGAATGAAGTATTGCAAAATTCAGCCACAGACACAAAAAAGGGAAAGGTTCCTCCTGCGAAATTTCTTTCCATTTTGTATATATTTCTAAGCGTAATTTTCTCATTAGCTCATTATTTCTAAAATGTAAATGACAAAAAAGTCAGTACATAAGGTCTAAGAAATATAAGACATTTAAGGTATATTTTATTTTTAAAGGGAATGTAAGCATATAAAAGTGGCTCAAGCCACTTGCGGTCAGTCTAGCCAATCATTTATCAGTATTTCCTGTTTGAGTTTGATAAGTTACCCAAATATGGTGCGGCACGTGTTACAGCCTTTTGTCTTTTGCACGGCTATTTTCATCAAATGCTTATATATGCTTAGATTCCCTTTAAGGTATATTTTTAGTGTTGTTTATCTTGAAATGAATAGCACTATTTTTCTCTTGTCCACAGTGTTCAAAATAATATCTTTATCCAAACAAGAAAACATGTAGCCCCTTGAGGTGAAAAATTTGACTTTAATCCAATTACTAATCTTGTTGGGTAAGAAATACTTAATATTCTAGAAGGTCTTTCCATTTTAAAATCTAGAATATTTCTGAAAGTCATCTCACCTCTCCAGGTTTGTTGTAGGTATAACAATTTTCAAAAATCCTGTTGAAATCCTCTATGCATTCTTTTGCACTAAAGTACTCTTGATTTTCAAGTTTCCTTTTTATTGAGCCTAAATCCATTGGTACCTTGATGATATCATAGTAGTCCTGCAAAAAATACCATGTACAGTAAGATGAAATGAGCAAATACCAGGTGCGTACCGGGTGACTCAAAAAAGGGACCGGGATTTGAAAGGCTTCTGCTCCCTGAATATATAAGCAATGATATTTTGTAATATCTAGTTGAATAGCTAACATGTTCAATAACTTTTAGAATTTTTCCTGGCTGAAATCGGTCTCTCCGTTAAGATTTTACAAGGGATTTCCTAAAAAAGTCCTTTTGAGAAACCTCGAAAAACATGCTAAAATCATCAGCAAGTTTCCCTAATGTGTTTAATTTACAGCAATGATTTGAGAATGCTTTAGCACGTGCTATTCTCTTAGGGGAATGAAAAAGTCTTCCCCCTAGTATGAAAACTTATTCAAGGGGATACCATTCTTCCAAGAGGACAAAATGCATGAATGCATGTGAGTGTCACTCCTACTAGGAAGGAAAACTGAGAGAAATTTTGTTTGCCGTTTTTCTTCATTCTGTAGAAAATCTCTCTTTCCACCTATTTTTGCTCATAGCCCATGGGCAAAAACCTCCAAGGCCTCATTTTCACGGACCAATCAGTCAGCGAATAAGTGAAGAAGACAAAATAAACCCATGAATATTTTTCTAAATTTTACTTACCTTCATGAAACGCAACAAGGACAAAATACTGCTTGAAATTTACCGAATTTTTTTCAAAAAAAGTTTTGGGTACACAAGTTTGGATGCTGGTAGTCAGGTGATAAAACCTCTTCATAAAACCTCTTGAATTGTATAACTTAGTTTGCATCATGAAAACTTGTAGCCTGCGTGCAGACCTAATATTCTGAAGAAGAAAGGGTCTGCGCAACAACGACCAAAAGCTTGCTACCGCACAATTCTGGGTTTCAGGGAAAATAATTTATGCAATCATGAGTTGATTAATTCATGCATATCTTTTTGTTGTTGTCACAATATGCAGCCACACATTTGTGTTCAGTCGTGTATTGTGTTGTTTGTTCTCGTCACTTGTATGTTTTGGATTGAATTGCGGCTTTTGTTTTGAACGTTTAATTGTTTATTCGTAAAAGGACCCCAAGAGGACTGGACAAGGTGTGATTTTTAACGATGTGTTGTTTTAGCGTGTTGAAAAACATGTTGTTCGCTATGATCATAGTCATAAGAGAAATATTAAAGAGAATCAACGGAGATAAAAGCCCCGCGCGGAAGGAGTCTGGGTATTCTATTATTAGCCTATTGTATTTGATGATTTCGAGACGATCATGGATATTGTTTAGCAAGAGGAACAATAACACGCGTAGGAGTTTTCAATGCCCTATTTATAGATGACCTCCTCTTAGCTCCGTTCATTCACTTTAAGTTTTCTCTTATGACTATGCTATAATTTATCCGTAGTCCGAGTAAAACGAATGGCCTAAAGGGATTTGCACTGTGTAGCAAGCTTTTGGTCGTTGTTGCGCAGACCCTTTCTTCTTCGGAATACTGGGTCTGCGCGCAGGCTAGAAAACTTGTGCCATGGATGCAAAAAGTAGTATAATACAGAAACTTCCTTTGGGTATTGATTGTTACATGACTTGAAGTGCGTCAGCAAACCTTCCTGTACAAAAATACAAGGCTAAACTTGGCCTTGTACAGGCCAAGTTTTAGCCTTTTAGAGAGGGGATAATGACCTTGTTATGACCTTGTATTAACCTTGGAAGAAAATTACAAGGCTATCAGTAAGATTCCAAGCTGCAACCAGTCTAACACAAGGTTTCCCACTAGGCTTCTCCAAGGCTAATTAGCATTTTTCAAGCCATTTACAAGGTTACAGCAAGGCTATTCCAGGCTATAACAAGGTTACAAGGCCATAACTACAAGGCTTGTACATGGCTATTACATGGCCTTGTATTTTCGTACAGGTTAGCAGATTTTTTCAATTCACATAGAAACCGCAGGGGCATTGAATCTTCAATAAAAGAAACTGTGGCAGATGGACAATTGCAAGAACAATTGAAGACGCAGACTTTTAGCGTTTTTGGGTCGTTCTACAACAATCACTATTGTTATCACTATTGTCTCTCTGCCAGAATTTCTATCGTTCAAGGTTCAGTGCCTCATCGATTTGTGTGTGAATTGGAGAGGCAATAACTCCTCAACACTTGGCGATATTATAACCGGCATCCATATTTGTATACCCAAACATCTGGAGGGCAGATTTCTTCAAAAAAAATTTGGGAAATCGCACGCAGTTTTTTGTCCTGATAGCGTCTTATGAAGGTGGGTAAAATTTAGAAAAATCTTCACAGGTTCTTTGTTCTTCTTCACTCATTCACCGTCTAATTGATCCATGAATATGAGGCTTTGGAGGTCTTCCACTATGGGCCACAAGCAAAAATTGGTGAAAGCATCTCACCACCGTTCTAGGGAAAGCATTTTAACAGATGGGTGGTGTTTCTTACAACCAAGAACAGATGAAGAAAAGAAGGAAACAGTTTTCAAAGGATATCACATGTCTCCTCACAAGTAATATCTCTCTTTTCATAAGTTTCACATTCTGTTGCAAGGCAAGCTATTTGTGAGTTGCCAGAAGTTGCCAAAACTTTGTGCAAAGGTTTAATTATTTAAAATTAATTATCAACACCATTGCATAATGCATTATATTTTCTCAAGTTTGCGAATGGGTATTTTGTGTCGCATAACACTAGGAAGCAGATGGCTGAATAAACAAAAGCGCATGTGACATTGACATTGTTTTCTTCTTCAGCTCTGAAAATTTCTCAAAAGCGTGGTCTGTCAATTTTTTTGCAATAAAACAATTCTGCTACTGTACAATAAACTTCCTGCACAATTTTCTTCCTCTTTGAAGAGCAGAGCTGCAAATTTTGCTTTCAGATAAAAAACTGCCTGTTCTTGCAAAGGGCATATATATGTGAATATTTTTCCTTGAAAAGGTTTTGTTGAAAAATAAATGGTCATTCAATGTCTGGATTGGGCAATTGGCAGAAACCAAGGTAACAAAAATTGCTGTCTCTGGCAAAAAGCATGCTGCCGACTTATTCACCCATTTCATGTGAATTACAGATTTTAAGGCCCTACACATCCAATCCCTTTTTCCAGTTTTGGCTCTTGTTTGCATCAAAAACAGCGTTTTTGGTCCATAAAAGCAGAACCTTTTGAAAATGCCAACATTTTAAAAAGTTTCTTCACAGTGGGAAAATTGATGGGAACCACATAAATTTCTGCATAAAAATACATAAAAACAGCTTCTGAATGACCTTATTACACCTTTTTGGTGCAAAAATTTTATCAATCTCTTATTCGGCACACAGTTGGCAAATTGACCAACCTGTCTATTGATGGAAGGGTGACAAATGATATGTTGCATGCATGTATTCTGTTTTGAAGATAGAAGAACCGGGGCTAATACAGTATCGCACACCTTATAGGGTTTTGGTAGGGTTTAGTTAGGATCAGTATAGGCACAGTGTGCGAAACTGCATTAGCGCGGAAGCATCTTCCAAACACAGCAATATTTTGCACAATTAATGTTTTGCAAGATAACATAAGGAGTTTGGTCTTTAAGCTATCTTTTGTTATCTTTAGCTGTTTTTGTATAGTCATTCTTAATTTACTTTCTCTTTTCAAAATATGTTTGAATTGTAACAACAGATTGGAAGAATTTGAACCTGATGCCATTAGCTTCAAGGCAAGAGGTAAAGTTGATGTTTTCTGCAGAAACACAGTTATCCAAATAAAAGCCAAAGTCAAAAATTTAAATGAAGGAAAGGCAAATGATAAGTTACGTGTAGAGTAGGCCAAGGCCATCTTTCATTTAAACTTGACATACTGTGAAACCAGCGAATATATTATTGAGTTCAGTCCTTCAATGTTGAGTAATACTTACTGGAAGATTCAGTTTTACGGTATCCACAGGATTGTGGAATGGCCATGCATAAGAATGCTTCCAAACTTGTCGCATGATAGTCTTCAACAGAAACTGCAATTGGTTTGTGTTTCGGCCTTTCTTTACCCCTTGTTGAGGTGCAATACTCGGCTTTTTCGTTGACATTTTCAAATACAAAGTGAGTGAAAATTAAACTGAAACCAGAATTTCTTCAACAGGTGATAGTTTCAATGTTAAAAGATGAGTCTCCTCGTCCTTGGTGTCACCAAAGGTGACGAATTTCTTTTCACGATTTCATTCCGATTGAATTTCGTTGGCTTCTTGATTTGCCTTGCGAGGTTATATTTTCCAGTTTAATCAACTCGAATTTATCCACCTACAGAAAAGATAAAGTTAATTTAACTCCCTATTGATTTTCTTACGATATGATCGGCAATTCCATACCAATTTTCGCCAACAAAATTCAGGGGTACTTCGATCAAAGAATGGGCCTAAATAGCGTCATGACTCTTTCGGAAAGCATTCCGAAGAGCGTTTCTCCCCAGATGGGTAAATGTCGACAGAGGGATGTTATATACATTTCTTTGATAGAATAGCTAGGTTCTACGTACGCCCAGTAAACGAAAGAGCCAAGAGAAATACCTTCAACATGTATAACGACGGTTATTGCGTTCTGGTTTCATCACGAACGCACTACAAAAGGACGCTCAAATTCAACACAAAGGACTCTTATGAAATAAATCCACAATTTTGAAGCTGGCTTTCACGTAATTTAACAACTTGTGATCACAAAAAATGCCCCACGAAATGAAGCAACTTTTTAATCATTCCATACCCTGTTTTAAGCGATAAACCAGTATGTACAAGCCAAATTCCACAAACAGTCGATCAACACGAAAACCAAGCTTCAAACATGGCGGCTAAGCGTTGTCAAAGTGTGCTAATAGAAAATCCAAATTATCTACCAAAGGACGAAGCAAAATGGGAAAATAACGCTACAATACCCTATTTGGGTGCGTCCTGTAGCATTCTGAGTAATTTGTGAATTCTTTCAAGCTTGAGAGTCGTGAGATTGGGAGGATTCACGTTCTTGCTTCGCTTCTTCCTCAGTGGCAGTCTACCATGGCGGAGAGCGCCACTGTCCTCTCCTTTCAACACACGCTAGTCGACCCCCGCGAAGGTTGCATTACGTCATTTAGCATGTGACCATTTGACCACAACACGGAAAACAAAACATGCCGCAAAGAGAGCAACCTTTTCTGGCTTGCGCAACTTCAAGGGAAATTCGTGGTTATCCCAATTTATCCTTCCTGATTTTGACTTTAATGCTAACTTCCATTCATGTGATTCATGTAAGTATTTCTTGCAGATTGAAAGTGTTGGATGTAAACAAGCCTGGGCTTTATGGAAATTAATTCCAAAAAACAACCAACCCACAGAACTGAACTGGAAATTTTGGTTCCTTCTCCAGGCGAGGGGCATTTCAATCCCAAAAAATCTCGTACACGTTAGGCAAAAATCCTTTTGTTCTGAAAATTCTCGTTCGCTTTTTGAATGAATGAAATGCCCCTCGCCTCCAAGAGTACCCGACCTGTGAGGCAAGAAGGAAATTTTCTTGAATGCTTTATGCAGTATTCAGTAACTCCCTGCAAACAAGAGCCTACAAAAATAAGAACCTTCGTTCTTCCTAAATTTGCATCTGGTAATTGCAGGGGTAGCAAAGTTGATTTTAGATTGTCGTTCTTGAGTTCGTTTTGTCCCAGTTGGCTGTTGAAGTTCGAATCTACTCCCCTGCTGTTTTTAAGCTCAGAATTGGGTATTGGTACCCTGGATACCAGAGCCTCAAAACTGGAAGGAAATTGAAATTTTTTTATTTTTTTTTTACTTTATTCCTTTTTTGGCTCTGGTACCCAGGGTAGGGTATTGGGTACATAATTACTTGACCAAAACCCAAAAAGAAATCTTTGGTGAAGATTCTACTGTAAGATCACTTACATGGGGGTCTTTCAAGTGTAAGTTCAATCACTATGCAGGATGAACACATCAAATAGTTTCTTTGACAGCTAGATATGGCATGAACAAAACTCGTGGATAATCAACTTCTAATAAATGGCGACCTTGAGCGAATACTCAAGCTATTCACACTAAAAAATTCTTAATCAACTCGACTTAACGGCTCAAATAGCTTTAACGACGGTTCTTGCGACTTCTTCCACTTCGACTTAACGGCTTAATAACGGCTAACGGCAACAGTTCGCCACTACGACGAAATGGTTGCACCACACTCATGAAATTATTGCACCACTACTACTTACGTCATTGACTGATGTTAGCATTCAAAAATGCGAAGGAGGCTCCTCGATATAACACTACCCAAGGCATTTATGATTTATCAAATAAGAACCTTTATACCTTGAAATTGGTCTTGGTACATTCAAAATAAGAACCTTTTTCAGCCTGGCTCTCAAAAAAATAGGTCTTATATGCGGGGATTACGGCATTTAGTTCAACATAAACATATTACGACCGACTACAACATAAAATACACCTACCACTCCAGCTTATGAAGAGGAATGATACCCGCGGATGATGAACCAAAAACGCGTTTCTTCGCATATGCTCGTCAGGTTAGTTCGCGCCCCGCTCGTGCGAAGACCAAATTAACGAAACGATGAAAAAGGCCGATTTTACATCAAAAGGACAAAAGAACATCCAAAGCCACGTGACAAAAATTAACCAAGCCAATGATTGGCTAAAGCCTTTGGCGCCAAAAAGAGCCTTGCCTTGCTCAATTCGGAAACAATCCTCGCTATTGTTGCCGGGTCTTCTTTGAAATTTGGCGGCTCTTCTTTGAATTTAGCAAATCATTGGTTCTCGGGTGTCATTCTCACGCGGCTTTGGATTTTCTTTGGCTCTTGTCGTGTTAAATCGGAACTGACAAAGTGTGCGATGAAACGCGTTTTTGGTCTATTTCTGCAATGAACCTGTTTTCTCTCCTTTTGGGGTTTCAAGGTTAATTTGTTGGTTTCTCTCTCTCAGGATTTAACAGTTTTCTCCCTAATTGCAGGTTCATTTAGTTGTTATTCTTCTACAGATGTCTAATGTTGTTTTTGTTACAATGAGTCCGTAGATGCGTTTATTACGATGAGTCCTATCTTTAACTTTACTTGTTTCATGCATCATATTACTGTCCTCGGAAGGTACTTTTGAGTAATGTTTGAAGAGGGGGGCTTTGGGGTTTCACGGGTTGCGGGTTTGATCAATTTTAGCCCTCGGGTTTCGGGTTTTACGTCTAAATCGTGCGGGTTTTCGGGTTTTTGAGATGCTCCACGGGTTACGGGTTTGGCCAATTTTGATGCTCGGGTTTCGGGATTTCTTTCAAAATTTCCAATGTTTTCGCGTTTTCGAAGTCATAAATTCCCTTTCAGTTAGCTGAGATCGAAAAACCAGCTTCCGAATGCTTGAAACGATGCACAGAGTGTCAGTGAGAACGAAAATGTCGGATTTAGTCGAAGATTATTACCGAAAATTGAAATTTTGCGTTCCGAAGTGCAATTTCGGGTTTCGAATTTTTTGCTTGCGGGTTTTCGGGTTTTTGCTAATTTTGGTCCGGGTTTGCGGGTTCTGGTACCCCCCAAAGCCCCCCTCTTTGAACATTGGAAATTAACTTTGTTTCAAAATGTTTAGGATGACATAGGAAGTATATGATGATTTTTATGGGAGCTTTAAGAAACTCGTAACCATAACAAACTACGTGTAAGACAATACAAGAAACTAGTAAAAATAAGTCGAAAGCACCGTATACTGTGAATTTCCTTGACAACAGGAAACAGCGGGAAACAGTTTCTTGTAAACTCTCCTTTTGAAGTTTTTTAATTATTGAAGTGATGATCAAAAGTTAAGTTCCTCATAAGGAGTTTCTTATTAAAAGAAAGGGCAAGAAAGATCCTTGTATCAGGCCTAATCGTAGAAGAAAGAAGCATTTAAAAGCAGAATCGATATTAGCTAAGGAAGGTTTAATTTCTTTGTCCATTCACCCCAGACCTCGTTCATTCGTTCTTACTGTTCACGTTGTTGTTTCTGTTTTTGTTTTTTTTTCTTTTTTTACTTAGTTTATAAATTATGTTTGTAGGTTTAGCTTGTTGTTGTAGAGTTGTAGAGATTATAGAGACCATGTACCTCCGGTATAGAGTCATTGATTGAAAAAAAAAATGAACGCGGAAGATATTTGCTATACATGGTACAGCTTGATCGCTTATGTATTTGTGTTCAAGTCAAGTCCAGCATCGATTCAAAAAGAAAAAGAACTGTCGCCTGAATGCAACCTTCTTATAGATCAACAATTTCAACTGGAACAAGTTCTGTAACGTTATGTTAATACAGTACAACGATAAAATTAAATGATAAATAATTGGTATCAATTACGATGATTTATGCAAAAACATAATAAAAAATTTATCGAAATCTTCGAAATAAATTTGATCTTCTATATAAATGATTAAGCTTTGACGAAAAAGATCCTGAAAACCCCCTTCAAGGAAAGAAATTGGCAGCAAGTTTCTTGAGGTAAAAAAGAGAACGGCAGTTTCATGGTGTTTTCATCTTGCTGTTAAAGACTTTCGGATGGCTGAAATTCGGACAAAATATTTTCGGAGAAATAATATTCGGACGTTTAAAAGTCTGAAAATATTAGTGTTTGAAATTTTTTGCATTTAATGTGTTCATTCCGTTGCACAATGATATATTTGTAATCATCAAAATTTAAAGCTGGCCCGGAGCTCCATTTCGGACGAGTCTTTGTCCTTCAGGAGACTGCTATTTCACGTGCAATGAATCTACAACCTCAACCAGAATCTAACAGGTTAAAACTGGGGTCGAGGCGAGGCATCACCTTCACACCTATTCGATAGTGGAAACGAGGTAATAGATTCCTGTTAACATAAATCTAACCAAGGAGAAGCAGAGGAAGCTAGTGTATAAAAAGGTTCGTAATGTATGTGTGTTATCTTATTTAAAATTGACAAAACTTAAGGGCCTTTTAGCTCTCTATTTGGACAGAATAGTTGTCTATATCTACTGAGATAAACTGAAGCACCTTATTCGAGCACGATGTATCACCAATGAAAGAACCTTTGCTGAGGAGAGTGCCTTTGGGTACAAAAAAACCGATTTTTGGGTGCAAAACAGCTCGCTGTATCCGGACACACTACGTAGCCTCACAACATAAGGACCCTCAACTTACGCTCATCTAATTGAAGTGAATTAATGTTGTTGTTGTCGCTCCAGTCAAGGGCCTTATGGACTAACTCTTCTCAAAACGGCAAAAAAATTCTCGCCAGGAACAAATTTGTTCCTGGACCAATCAGGATGCAAGACTTGAAATAACTTGATAGGATTGGCTGATTCTTCTTCAATTTAAACTTCCCGCCAAAGGCAAACAAACGAATTCGAACAACGCGTTCGACTGAACTGCTCCAACGATCAAAATCTCAAAGTAACGAGCGACATACTACGTAGATGTTTCGAATCGCGAAGACGAACTGATACATTTCTATGACCAAAATATGACCAATGACGGTTTTTCAATATATCTTTTTCCCTTCTGCCTATAAATCATAATTCATATACATAGCTTGATTGTTGTCACTGTGTCAAAAAAAAACACAAAAACCAACTTACAGAAGACAGTCTGACGGAGGATAAATGTGTATAAGATATAATATAAACGGAAACATTGTAATATAAAATTTCCCAAATGGAGTTTAATTCTAGACATATATTCACCACCTTATGAAATTAATTACTGACACAATATTGCATGGCATAATTAATGATACTGCACTACAATTAATCTGCAAATATAATTATGATAGAAGGGTGTCCCAAAGATAAAGGTAACAGCTTGATTGGGCTTAGATATGAATTTATCGTTAAAATAAATTTGAAACAGGACGAATCTTAATTTTTGATACCGTAGACTTCGAGACCATATTTGGCCATATTGATGCTTATAAATATTCATCCTGAAAGTTCAAATTTGCGATCGCAGGCTACCACGAGCCAAGAAAGTGGCCAAGGAAAATCGGAAGTACATGTATAGTATAGCAAAAATTACACAAAAAGAATTGCAGTTTTAGATTGTACCTAAATAGTGAGTTAAAAATGGTGACTACCTCACGGTGAAATCTTGACATTGTTGCTTTTCCTTCAGTGCCTAAAATTCACGGCAGGAATGGCTGAGTGATAGCGCGCTTGAATACCAATCTGAAGGGCGATGGTTCGAGTCCCAGGCCTAGTCAAACCTGCTACATATACAGGGTGTCCAAAAAAAAATTGTGTCCCGTTTGCCTGAATATTGCAACAAAACAGCAAAAGATTCTCACCAAACTTTTGCATAATGTTGCTCTTGAGATGTTCAATTAAAGTTTGCTACTATCCCCATAAAAATCTGTTCAAAAATGATGGAGCTACCTAATTCAGGATACCAAATTTGCCAGATGACTGAAACCAGCCGTCGGCCATTTTGTTTCACTATTTTCTTTAGCAATAAATAGCTTCATGGATGAAATGAAACAGCAGCCTCCAATGTCATAGCTCTTGTGAAAATTCCGATAATACTCAGAGAGTTCCACTGACCTCGCAGAAACTATTTCTTACCTCACGTGAAGCTCCTTAGCACTGCAAAATAGTAAGATAGAATTGCCGACTGCTGGTTTCTGTCATCAGGCAAATTTGGTCTTCTGAAGGTCATAGCTCCATCATTTTTCAACGGATTTTTACAGGGATGGCAGCAAACGTTATTTGAACATCTGAAGAGCAATATCACATAAAAGTTTGGCGAGAATCTTTTTCCGTTTTGTCGCAATCTTCAGGCAAACGAGGCAAAATTTTTGGGACACCCTGTAGTGGGGAGAGTTGCCAATTTTATGCAATTCCACGTCACAGGAATCATGAGATGTGGTCACATCAAGGACCATGATATTGTTTTGATAAGCTTAGCTTCTCGGCGAAAGAAAGATCCGGGCACTGCTTTAAATAGCTTAGATATCCAGTGTCCTAAAACGACCTTCGGATGCTAGGTAGCAATAAGGGGGAAAATGGCTGCATCGTTTCAACAGTCAATTGTTCCAAAGCTGTTATTTATATATGACAGCAAATGTGAACTTTCAAGATATCTTGACATTTAACGCACCAACATTGACCATTTTAAGGTACCAAAACTTAAGGTCATCGTTTAAATGTTTACGATTTGTTATTTCAGATTGATTTGAGCACAAATTGACCACTGCCTTAGATCAAATTTGTTACCTTTATTTTTGAGACCCAAGGATGTCCGGTGCTCTGTGTTCGGTTTAATCGTGGTATCATAAATCTATTTTCGATAGGTTTCGATTGGTTTGATTCTGCGAGCGAAGAGATCTCTGGATGTCTTGTAGATGCATTGATATGATAGTGTCTTGATACAAGGTATCCATGAAAATATCACTGAGACTCATGCAATCGTCTTGTGTGGCTCCTTCAGCTATTTGGTGCTCATATGTGCTAAGATATCGAATTCTCAGTCATTCCAAATCTTTTTATGCAATTAATCATGGATATCCAACGTCATGATTATTGGCCTATTACCTCGACCTCTTCAGCTCATCAAAATAATTACGCCATGAGCAAATCTTTGTAAATGTGGGATTCTAGGTTGGTTGAAGCATCACTATTCTCCTTCTGGTGGGGTATGCACCCAACTGTTGTTTACAAAGAAAGAAATACGTTTCAGATCAAACTTCCTCTTCGCAAAATCACTGCCCTCTGCAAGCAACTCATACAGTTCTTTCAGCAATATGCAATGGTAGATGATTGATAAATAGGTCTTTCATTTTAACAAGACTCCAATTTGCAAAATCTCGAAAGCACTTTTCCACGATTCTGTTCTACACATTAGTTTTCGCCTCTTTCTGAAACTTCTAACGATTCTAACTAAATTAAATCTGGTGTAATTTTGTCCTCATATTTGAGGATCATAATCCATTTGACCCCTTCCCCAATTTCGCAATATTAAAAATGTTGTTCTTCCTTCGATATTTCATACTCATCAGTTCGACGTTCTCCAAATTCATCAATTGGGAATTGCAAACCATCCTTGGTTCCCTTTCCGTATGAAATTGATGCGAATTTCCTCGTATTCATGACGAGGCTCAATTTTGCACTATATTCAGTTTTGCTCTTGCGGCAATATTTCATACTTTGAATTCTGATTTCCTTTAAATTTATCAACTGGCGATTGCGACCCATTGTTGGGTTCCTTCTCAATATCAAATTTATGCGAACTTAATTCGTGCGACCCTTCTCGCATTCATGACGAGGCTCTTGCAATGTCTCAAATTCATGACGAGGCATTATCGGTTGAGGCCTAGCCATTGCTTTAAACGTTCGTATACAACATATCCAATGCTAACCGCGGGTGCTACTTTCATTATATTTGGAGTCAGTCCTCTGTATAATCCAAATGGACCGTTCTGTCGTACTATTGTTCTAAACATTGATACCATACCGTCTCTCTTTGCTAAGTCTGGTTCAAGTTGAGCTAAAATAGAAAAACGGATAAATTCATTGGAAGTTAACGAACATTGAAGTCAAAAATTTTCTTTTTCACAAAGTTTCTTTGAATGAATTTGTAGGCAGAAACACCGCAACACGACGAAAAAACAACAGCAAATGTCTGTGAATTTATTTTTACCAATATTTCGTCCTGCCATGCAGGACTTCTTCACGGCTGTTATGTAACAGTTATATTCAGGATTTGAACATGTACAATGATTTGAAACGGAGAGGTTACACGTGATTGGTTAGATATGATGGCTACGCAGAGGTTATATCGGTTAGATTGAAAAGGGTTGTGTCATAAAGTAATGATAATAATGACCCGGGGGTGAAGCTACCCAAAACCGGGGACGGGGACTTGAGTAGGTCATCTAGGCAAGAGTACCCAAAACCGGGGAGAATATTTTGAAAAGACCACCCAAAACTGGGGTAACTTTTATGATGAAATACCAAAAATTGTGGAATTCCTGTAATCCCACACCTGCAACATATTTCACATGAAAAAACCTTTCTCCCTAATTCAAACAGATTCAAACTGTGTAGAAGCTCTACAAATGTGTTCTGTACAAAAAGTAATGTGCTGGAGCCAAACTATTATGGACCATTATGAGGGACCATTATGGAAACAAGGTTGCACTGATCTTTTAATGCTTATCCCTGCCATTTTCAATTGGGGGTATTTTTAGGTTCAAGTTTTAACTTTTATATTATATGGTACACTTGTAATTAAACTGATTATTTTTTCCTAAATTCATGTTTTTAATTCATAGCAAGGCCAAATTCTAAAAAATACATACATACATAGAACAAAACAGCAAATTCTTGGGTCAACAGGTATATCCCAATCTATATACAATAATATAATTATGAGCAAATGCAGAGCTTAATCAGTGACAGTGGGCCACTTTGGTCAACACTATGCTGTATTCGTTTTTTCTATTTGCTTGATTAATATTTACTTTAGTGCTTTAGTGCATATCTAAATGTCTAAATATCACAACAAACACAGCAACCTGCAAGATTATTCCATGTGTGTACAAAAACTGCACAAGAAATCGTCATCAGTAGTGTGCCTTTCATGAATAAGCTTGATGAGATGGAGAGGGATTCACCATGCTTGCTGATTAAGACTTGCTGATCAAGATAATAACCATCTGTTATACTGTTTTGACAACAATTATTGAGCTCTCGCCTCTCTGTTTGCTTAATCAATAATGAGGCAAGATCTGGCAGCCAAAGAAATCTGAGGTTGAGGTAACGCCCAAGGCCTATAGGCTAGTAGAGGAGGCCTAATAATTTACATACTTCCCCTTTAGTGTGAGTGTAACAGCAAAAATCCTGTTCAGTTATGGCATAATTTGAACTTATAATACAATAAAAGCGGAGACATACCCTCCCTGGTGTGTGGCATTGCTATCTTTCGCCTTTTGTAATTTTGCCATCTCTCCAGTTTTCAAGTTTTCAAAATTTACAACAACATAACAACAACGACAACAAGTTTAGTTTCGCGCCCTTTAGGGCGAAAGCGAGGTCATTCGAAAATGACCGAGCAAAATTTTTCAGAATATTTCACAACTGATTGAGGCAATTGTCTGAAAGCAACGAAAGAAGGCTTTTACTGAAGATTTCATCTCATCTGATGTTATTTGATGGAGTAATCTTGAATATTTCAATGAACTTGAAAATAGTGTGCATACTATCAGATACTATCAACCTGAAACCACAGAGAGCCACAGTAGAGACTTGTTGGCTTGGCCTTTGGGGTATGTATGTGTCAAACGGTACACATATCCCATCCAGCATTGATATGATTTCATGCCATGGTAGAACGACAACGATGGATGGCGAAGCATCAGACAGAGCAGGCAGATAACAGTCACTAATTTATAGTAGAGTGCATATAATGTGGTGTATTAACAAGAGCAGAAATGCTCCAGGAGAAGTTACTACAGCAAAGACTTTGTATCAAAGAGAACAGGGAACATATGCTCCACTTCACCAGTAGTGTCAAACCATGTGATATTATGAACTTCAAAAGACTTCGAAAACTGCTTTATTAGTAAAAACAAAAAATGAATTGGCGTGAGTTGTCAAGCAATAAGCATCAGTAACTAATCAGACCTCTTATAGAGATGAGCTTAAACTTTAGTTTGCGTTGGACAAGTAAGGAGTGGTAGAATTCCTACCCAAAACTGAGGATGATAGGATCTTCCTGAAAAAAGGTGTTGGTATGAATTTATAACCCAAAACCGGGGATTGTGAGAAATTTATGACCCAAAACTGGGGACTGATCGGTATTTATGACCCAAAACCGGGGTCCACAAGTCCCCGTACCCCGGTTTTGGGTAGCTTCACCCCCGGGCGTACGAGACTTTTGGGAGTGAAATGCCCCTCGCAAGTTCTTAGTCTACCAAGTCTACTGTTGTAGGAACTGAATTGCATAGGCCAAACATAAGGTGGATGAGAAGGAGCAAACGTTAAAACTTAGGTATGATAACACAGAAATGTTGGTGAAGGTGAAGGTGAAGTTGCGGTTTTTAGCGCCAAGCACTGGGATCACAGAAGTAGCTAAGCGCTAATCGAGTCCGCGACCCCTTGTCATGACGCTCAAGTGGTGGGGCTCTACCGGGTATCGAACCCTGTCCACCTGACTGTTCTGGCTGCAAAGTCAGAGGATTACACCACTGCGCCACAACACCTTCACTGTTGCATTATAGGCAAATAAAGCACACAAGAACTCAACAAATTCAATAAACAATTACCTTGTGCTTGTAGCTTCGTCCTAACAAGTGCTAATGGATAACTCGCTAATTGTCCACATGTACTCGAAGCAGTTCCACACAACAACAACAAAAACTCAGTGGCGTGCTGGCAGGGGGGGCAGGGGGGGCAACTGCCCCCCCTGCTGGTTGATTTTGAGGGGCGCCAGAGAGAATATCTATTTTAGGGGGCGCCGAAGGCGCCCTGATCAATTAGTTAGTGAACGAAGAGAACTTCTTGAAACATCGCAATGATACTAGGATATCAAATCAAATGGAAACTCAAAGAAGGCGCTGTTTAATACCGGGTGTCCCAAAAAAATGTATACAGATTTGGTTGACTCCAGCGATGTGAATTTAGCTTTATTTACTCTCAAAATGTTCCTCGATAGTCAACTTGAACATAGATACCTCGTTTGTTGGTATTGGTGCTTTGAGAGCAGAAATATTAATCTTGAAAGCTCAAATTTGCGTCCACTTGCAAACCAGAGCTTTGGCCTTTTCGCCTAAGCAAATTCCTGAACCACATCGAAATTAAGAACTGAAATCAGTGAAAAATTAAGAAACATCCTAATGGGTGACTGGGGGGGGGGGGGTGACTTCTGGAAAACGTAATAATACAAGATCTAATATTGCTCCAATTTTATCAAGGACCTCGTTGATTTATACACTGTGCCTTAAGAAATTGCTTACGCCAAAAGGCTAAAGCTCTGGTTTGCAGGAAAAGGCAAATTTGAGCTTTCAAGATTGATATTTCTGCTCCCAAAGCACCAATACCAACAAACGAGGTATCTATGTTCAAGTTAACTATCGAGGAACATTTGGAGAGTGATTAGCCATTGATTAAAGCTAAATTCACAGCGCTAGAGTCAACCAAATCCGTATACATTTTTTTGGGACACCCGGTACTTCTCACGTCATTATCTTTTAGATCATAAATCATTGCGTATCTATTCAAGTATGATTCCAATCAAATAAGCTTGATATTAATCACACAATTAGCAGTCAAACGTCGAATTTGATTTTGATGTGTAGACCAGCCAAACAGAAAACGAACCAACGAATACATGATGACTATGATTATGATGACTATGATGATTATTATGAAGATTTTGATTGGCCAGGTGCGATACACAGAAAGCAAATTGACGAAAAGAGCAAGCTGCCATCCTTTTCTGATGCCTTGCAGCTATGCTATGTCATCCCACGTACCATCTAATGGATGCATATCCCATCTTAGGGCACGTTTATGCTATTGCAATTGCCATTCCTGTGAGCTCCTCAACCGCTGAGCATTCGTTTTCCACGTCGCGGATACGCTCAACGATGGTTCAAGAGCTCCTTGAGGGCCTTCTGATGATGGCGTTTGGAAAAAAGATTTTTCTCTCCCTCGACAAAGACGAGCTCATTGACAGTTTAGAATTAGAAAAAAGTTTTCGAGAACTTTCAATAGCATTTTATCATGAAAAACTGGCATTGACTTCCTTCCCTTGCAAAGAAAATCTGTATTGGTATGAACAAATGAACTGGAATAGACGAATTCAGCTAACGCTGCTATCACTTGGTCAAAGGGACTCATACCATTACTCTTACAAAGTGGGCCCCCTTTAGGCCCACATAGAGTGGTTCCGTTTTTACCCATCCAATTGCTAGAATTTAGTTTTCAACCAATAAGGACAATTGTTGTAATTGCTATTTAGACAGTTGTTGTTGTTGCATCCAAAAAACGGTTGATACGGCCTAGAGTTCTCGTAGCTGCGATGGATCTATTTTGTTTCTACAGAGGAAGATTACTGCTTTGAAAGGTATATTGTCTGTGATGGGTAGGTCAGGAAAACATTATTTTTTGTACTAAAAGTTTGCTTTTCAATGTTTAAGCTCCAAGCGATTTTGTTGTGTGTACGAGAACTCCCGCTTGTTTACGCCGTTTTGAAACAGGGGACCCACTTTATAAGAGTAATGGTACGAGTCCCTATTGAGCAACTGATATCAGCAAATCAAAGGACACGGGGAAACAAGGGACGATAAGTCATAAGTCTAGCAAGGGGCGCCATTTTGACCTATTGCCCCCCCTGCGATCTCATCCCCAGCACGCCACTGGTAAAACTTTTCTATCAAATCAATTATTGCAGTGCAGATCCATGGTTTTCATTTCGCCCAAATGAACAAGGGCAGATTTTGTAATACAATAGCAAAAGTTGCGTTTGATTGACACCTCAATTCAAAGCGATTAGCGACTGCAGACAAAGGAAATTCTCTCAACCAATAATTCAAAACAGACAAAGCCGCAAAAGTTTCCCCGAAACTAGTATGTCAAAATCTCGCCTTGTGAAAGCGAAAAGTGGTTTTTAATAATAATGATAATAATATTATTAATAATAATAATAATAATAATAATAATGATAATAATAATAATAATAATAATAATAATAATAATAAACAATTTATTTAAAGTTAGCTAAGAAAATAGCGTTAAGCTAATTAAGGCCAACTATACAGAATATTTACAAAAGTCTAATTACAAAAAACCTAGATTTGATACAAAAATTTTACACAATTTACAGCTGCAGTCAAAAGTTTTGATAGATTTAATATTTCTTTTAAAAATCTCCAATGATTGGGACTCTTTGATTTCTCTTGGCAGAGTCTGCCATAGTTTTTGACCAATAAACCTGATAGTATCAATGCCATATTGATTCGTCCTAGCTTTAGGCAAAACAAGATTATTATTGCCACGAAGGCTATATGGCATATCTTTGCTAACAAATACTTCTGCCATAAAAGCCGGATTCAAGTTGTTTACGGTTTTATAAATCTCAGTCTGGAGCAGCTGTAAATTCCTCTGGTGAACAAATACTGAGTTACTTTTAATCAATAGTTCCTCAAAATTGGAAGTACTATCTTTGTGTATGATTCTTAGGGCTCTTCCATGGATCTTATTGATCTTGTTATTCGATTTCCTATCATGAAACATCCACACAAGTGGACAATAACTGAAATGTGACATTACAAAAGAGGTCATTGTTAATTCTAACTGTGGAAAGAGAAAGTATGTGCTTATAACGAAAGAATAAGGGTAAATCTAAAGTTCTGTCTGGCGGATTTTGTTTATTTGCATCAGGGGCTGTTTTGTAATCGTTTCATTTAAGCCCTAAATACGCGAGAATTACAATGCTTTCTGCTCGGCCTCTGAATCAAATAAACAAAATCGGCCACACAGAACTTTAGATTTACCCTTCTTCTTTCGCTATAAGTACTTAACTTCTCTTAAAAACCACTTTTCGCTTGCACAAGGCGAGAGTTTGCGCTACTGGTTATGGGGAAACTTTTGCGGCTTTGTTTGTTTTCAATTACTGGTTGAGAGAATTTCCTTTGTCTGCAGTCGCTAATCGCTTTGAATTGAGGTGTCAATCAAACACAACTGTTGCTATTGTATTACAAAATCTGCCCTTGTTGCCCAAATGTGATTTAGTCTGACATTTTAGCGTGCCCGCAAAGGACCCTGGGTGACAATGGTTCTTCAACCGTATCAGGACTATTTAGGAAAAACATTAGGACACAGAGAGGTTAGTAGTCGAGCGTAAAAATCTGGAAACAGAACGAATCCTTTGAATCGATTGTTGAAAATTACGCAAGCATAGGGAGCGTATCCAATTTTATATTCCCTTTTATTTGTGCACGGTGGTCAAAAAAATGTATCAAGGTCTTTGCCTACCTTCATTGTCTGAACTTTCAGAGTCTTAATTTGAACTGATTTGCGTTCACACGACACCAGAACAATCTGAAAACGGCATATTGCTACGGAAAGGTCTCCCATAACTGATCTATTTTTTTGGTTAGGAGTGTAGAAACTGCGACCCATTATCCCAAAGGAAAATGACGTCATCAAGCAATCTGATATAAGGAAGTGTTTGGATATATAAGCTTTTTGAAATGATAAATCAAGAGTTTAAGGCCCAAGGAAGAAAATATCAAGTGTTGCCTAATTTCTGGATCTGTTGCAGGGAGCTAGGGGGGCTCAAAGTTACGAATTTTCGCGCATGCGTGCGCAGTTTCTGCTCTCCATGTTTGGCTCTAACTTTCAAAACTACACTTGCAATTACCGTACTTGATTGCAAGCTTCCTTCGCTTATACCTTAGTTTTCCGTTTGTATTTCAAACATTCCTTTTATTTGTAGTAGCAGTTACGTGTAGTTTTATGTAGGTCCCCTTTAAGGTACTAGCAATTATTTTTCTCTCTAGTAGTTACGTGCAGTGGTATGTTCGTATTTCCTGTTTTATGTTGCCATGAGGTAGCCGTAGTTTTCGCTCCAATTGGTCTTGTATTAGTAGTAGGGTATGGTATTTTGTAAGTAACGTTGAAAGTAATATGTATTGTAAGTTATTAAATGATGTATGAAAAATAAAAAAAAAAGAGTTGCAATAAGTTTGTTACCGCCAGATATTCTGCCGTTTTCAAAAGACACCCGTATCATGTGATTGTAGTGCAATACTTGCTTTCCATCGCATGACTACACGTAGCTTTTTCATGAGAGACTAAGAATCTAGGCCAGTACTGACAGTTTCTTAAGATTATCAGATCTGTGCCCCCCCCCCTCCCCTGAACATTTCAAAACAAGGTGTTTTTGAAGACTTTCCAATGTTTAGACATTACTCAAGTACTTTCCGAGTAATATGATACAAGAAACATGTGAGAATAAAGAAGAATATGCTGGCATTTATTAATTTTTTGGCGATCTGAGAGTCTGAGTTTCTTATAAGCGGTTTCTTATGATGATGATAATGATTCCTGAAACATATGAGTTAAACTAACTACATATAATTTCATACGCCTCAGAAGATCTTTAAAAAAGTAAATCTTATAAAAAAGTACGTGTATGCAAAGATCATCGAAGCAATCCTAGAGACACTGCATGTCTTGACAACACCTTAAAATAGCGAAGAGTATCAAATATAACGAAGGAATAGCTTACCTCATAAATAGCTAGGTCTATCCCTGCATATGGAATTATTCCTATCAGACCAGGAGTCAGTCCTTTGTAAAAACTTACAATGCCCTCATTACGAAAAATCGTTCTAGCTGCATGAAACATTCCATTATATTGACCAGTCTTGCCAAGTGCTAACCGAGTTTTTAGGACCTGCAAACGAAAGTAAAAATACGTCTTAGATTGAAATTAAGATTTTTGCTGGTTCAAAAAGTGTCATGCTGAAAGAAAAAAGGAGTTTAATGATTCTAAAATGAGGAGAAGAGGCATTACCATTATGTGACCTTTGAAGACACAAAATCTGCATACTTTTTCAGAGAGGTTTTACTCTTTGCCAATAATTGGCAGCCTCGAGCTTGCAAAACAGCTGTGATTGTTCAAGGAACTTTGTTGATCTACTCTTGGAAGCATAGGTTCTAAATCTTTGAAAAGGCTGGTGTAAAATTGAGTGACCTATTTCTTTGAACAGAATGACTTCAAAGGATCTTCAGCCAATTCTCTATAATTCTACCGTTGGAATTTTCTGAAATCTTCAAGATTTTCAGAATCAGAGTGTTTTTCTTCTTTTTCAAGAATTCAAGAAAAATTTTCAAAAAACTTAAAAACCATCATAATTGCTAAACTGTTTGACTTAACATGAAATAATTTAGAAGAAAAACATCGTTTATCAATGCCTACAATATGTTATCAAGCAAAAGTCTGTCACTCATCTGGTTTATGATTTAGAAATTTTATGACGTCACATCCTCAAATGAGTTAAAATGTAAGATACACTGTTATTTCCAAAAATATTCAAAATTTCTGAAAAGTCCAATGGTAGAATTATAGATAAGTAGCTAAAGTTTCTTTCAAGCCATTTAATTAGAAGTAATAGGTCATTGAATTTACACCCACCTTTTTACGCCGAGATAAAGATTTGGAACCTATGCTACTCTTGGAAGGTAATTTTAGGTAGGATCTTAAGCTACTTATTGACAATGAAGGCTCGACTGGTCAGTGTTCAAGTATCCAATCGTTATCAAACATAAGATCTTCGATATTTCCAATGTTAAAGGGTTGTGTGCAGCTTATGCCCCCAAAGGATCAACGATTAAGGCGCACGAAAGGTATAGTAGTTATGTCGAGCATTGGGCTCAAATCTTTCAAATCTTTAAAAAGGTCGGTGTAAAATTCTATTACATTTTTCTTTGAATTGGATGGCTTGAAAGGAACGTATGGTACTTTGCTGTAAATCTGCCGTGGAAATTTTATGATATCTTGATTTTTTTCAAAATGGCGGCAATTTGATTATTTTTGAAAAAATTCATGGAAAATTTTGAAAAAATTTAAATCATCGTAAATCCTAAACTAATAGAGGAAACATTACATAACCTTCAAGAAAACCATAGTTTATGGAGGTCTACAATATGGTGGCAAGCAGAAATCTGTAGCTTTTCTAGTTTAGGATTAAGAAATTTGATGACGTCATAGCCTCAAATTTAATAAATGCCACCATATTGAAACTAATCAAAATATCAATAAATAATCAAACGTCGAACAATTTTTCTGGGACACCCTGTACATTTTCCCCAAATCATAAATTGTAGAATCATCTTTGGCAGGCAAGGCCAAGTTATACATAAATCTTTTCCCGTTTGATCAGAATTAAATATTCTACTGAGGAAAGTTATGCACGATACGTGTAGTCCAATTAAATCCTGGCATTTTAGTTTAATCAATAGAGAAATTTATGTTTATCAATAAATTGCCACGGCAGATTTACAGCAAAAAACCCTAAGTTCCTTCCAAACTATTTATTTCAAAGAAAACTGCAATAGAATTTTACACCGACCTTTTTAAAGATTTGAGGCCTATGTTGTTATGTCGTAAAAAGCATAGATTCCAAATCTTTAAATCGATGTAAAAAGGTGGGTGTAAAATTGTATGACCTATTTCTTTTAATTGAGTTGCTTGAGAGAAACTTTAGCTGCTTGTCTATAATTCTACCGTTGGGCTTTTCAGAAATCTTGCATTCTTTCCAAATTACAGCGTATTTTATATTTCAACTCATTGGAGGATGTGACGTCATCAAATTTCTAAATCATAAACCAGAAGAGTGACAGACGTTTGCTTGATACCATACTTATAGACATCCATAAAGTATGGTTTTCTTGGCAATGATTTCATGTTGCGTCAAACAGTTTAGAAATTACGATGGTTTTAAGTTTTTTGAACATTTTTCTTTAAATTCTTGAAAAAGAAGAAAAGCACTCAAATTCTGAAAATATTGAAGATTTCAGAAAAGTCCAACGGCAGAATCATAGCAAAATAGCTGAAGTTTCTTTGAAGCAATTCAGTTCAAAGACATGGGTCACATAATTTTACACCCATCTTTTTAAAGATTTGAAACCTATGCTGTCGTAACATACCTCCATAGGGTATATTGACGTTTGAGAGACCACTCCAGCCATTGATCCAGATAACAACCTTTCTCCTACATTCAGTTGATGTCCATCTGTATTGAATAATTTCTTTATCTAGAAGAAAAATAACAGTTTAAGTAAGCTTGAAACCGCATAGGTCTTGAAACAGCATAGTTTCCAATTTTATTAAAAAGGTTGGTGTAAAATTCTGTGACCTCTTTATTTGAACTTTCACTCTTCTGGTTTACGAATTAGAAATTTTATGACGTCACATCCTCAAATGAGTTGAAATACAAAATACGCTGTAATTTCGAAAAATATACAAGATTTCTGAAAAGTCCAACGGTAGAAATATAGATAAGTAGCTAAATTTTCCTTCAAGCCATTCAATTAAATTTGTCTGTTTCTTTGCGTCCGCCTCCTCCATAGTAGACAATTTTTAGTAACCAAATTTGGAATCAAGTTAGAATCAAGTCAAATAGAATCTTTTAACCGATAATCGGGTGTTCGTCGCTGAATAGCCAAATTTCTTGGTAAATAACTGATTTCCAACAATGCAATATCCGATTACTTGGATTGCAGATAAAAATTAGTTTCAGTAGAACTTGGATGAAAACAACCCATAAATTCTGACAATCCCTTGGAAGTAAGAAAGGTTTCACAAATCAATAAAAACATCCGTAACAAGATTTTTGCCTACAACTCCTAACCATTGAATGCGGGGTGAGTGGCCGAGCGGCTTATACACTTTCCGTCAGGTGGCTGAAGGTAAGCTAGGTTGAGTGAGATCGGAGGAGACTTAACCTCGCAACTCACCTCACCACCCTTCGGAAGGGACGTTAAACTAGGGGTCCCTTGCCTGGATGCGGCATGCATAGTGAGCTTAAATTAGCTTTTAGTAGCTACAAATACTTCCAGCCCACTTAGAAATAAATTACTGAACAAAAACAAAATGCATTTATGATACTGAAAAGTACCGCACTTACTCTTTCGTATGCCATAAATTTGATTGCTGATTCGGGTGCAATTTTCAGCACATTTACACCATTTCCTCTCCATAAAGACTTGATTCCACCTTCTTTTAACATTTGTTGAAACCCTGACACAAGTCCTAAATCTGATTTACTGCCAGCTTGTACCTGAAGAAATCAAAACATTTATAAAACTCATCAAACATTATCTGCACAAATCATGGGTGCAACGCAAGAGATAACGAAAATATACAGCAAAAATGGATGATTTCTAATGTAGAATTTTAGATAAAAATGAGCGGTTGAATCTTTTATTCATGGTAGTTTTCATGGAAACTGGGATGTTCTTTTCAAGCATTAGCAGTAGTCTGCAATCCTAACGCTGACGGTATGCAATAAGAGCCTACTAAATATACACCACCCTTTTCAAAACAGATTCTGTTTAGTCTCCAGTTAAAACTTGTAGAAGTTTCTCACGTGTAGAAGCTACAATCCCGGACAAAACTCATGAGACAAGCATATAAAAACACATATATATTTATCTCAATGCCCCCCCTCCCCCATTCTCAATGTTGGTTTGGAATCAAAGGTCCAAAATGAGAAGTACAGTCACTAATGTCCACAAAAAACAACATTGAGTTGGGGGGCGGGGGGGAAATTGCACTTTTTTGGTCGATTTTCGAGAACAGATTGAAAATATTGCAAATTTTAAGCTTGTCTCATCGAGTTTTGTCCGGGATTGTAGGTCAGAAGTCTTCTGAGGAGAATCGTAGCTTCTGCTAGGAAATTGTTAGTAAACGTCATTTCCCGTGTATAAAAGAGCCATTTAGCTGAAGTGATTGGATTGTAACAATGATTGGTCACGTGATCAAATTCAATTATCGTTTGATTGCCCAATAAAACGTCATAAATCAAACATTTCAAAGACTTTCCAACTCTCTCATTTCGAATTGCCAATCATCAACATGGTCCCACGAAGGGCTATCACAGCAGAGACGAGGGCATATATAAAGTTTAAGAGGAACACATCCGCTGATCAACTCGCAAAAGAAACAGGAGTGTCGAGAGCACATATCTACAGATTATGGAAAGAGCCAGTTGGTCTGAAAGTTGTTTCACGGAAGGGAGTTGGTGGGCGACCAAAAAAGTTGACAACCTGGGACGAGAGAAGGATTATTCGCTTGATCAAGAAATTACGAATGCAATATCCAAACTGGACGATTAAAAGATTAATGAACCAAGCGGACATAACAACTGTCTCTGTTCGTACAGTAAGACGACTTTTGAACCGAAAGGGCTTTTATTACCTCCAAGCAAGAAAAAAGGGCCTATTAACTGGAAAAGACAGAATAAAACGCGTTGAGTTTGCCAAGCAGGTACTGCGAAGCTATGACAAGGATGTTTGGAGCAAGCAAATAGCTTTCTATTTGGATGGAGTAGGATTTGTATATAAACGCAACCCGATGGACCAATCCTTAGCACCTCGTGGCAGAGTTTGGCGTAAAAAAAGCGAAGGACTTTCACCAGGGTGTACCGCAAAAGGAAGTGCTTGTGGAACTGGGGGGAATTATGTTCACTTACTGGTAAATATTACCTATGGAAAAGGTGTTATTTTCATGGAAACTTACGACAAAATGAGCGGTGGATACTTTGCAGACTTCCTGAGAAGAAACTTTCAAACAATCATTGAAAAATCAGGCAAGGGTACACGACTTTGGGTTCAAGATGGAGACCCTTGTCAAAATTCAAACAAATCAAAGCAAGCTCAAGTTGAAGTGAATTCGGAGTTATTTCCAATACCACCCAGGAGTCCGGACCTAAATCCAATCGAAAATCTTTTCAAGATTGCTAAAGAGAAGTTGAAAGAAGATGCAATTACTCGAAACATTACTTCTGAAAATAAAACTGAGTTTGAGAAAAGAGTACGAGACACCTTATTGTCAATACCAGCAGCAACTATTGATACAATTATAATGTCGATGCACAAACGCTTACATAAGATCATAGAAAAAAAAAGGAGCTCGATTAAAGTACTGAATAAAGAACAAATTTAATTACAAAGTTATCAAATATACCGTATATATATATATCTATGTCAAACAAACTGGTTATGTATAGATGAATTAATCGTACAGCCTTTATTAGAAAGAGTGTAATTTTTATTGGTGTGGCATTGTAATTGAATGGATACTGTATTTATGTTTGAAAACTGCAATTGAAAAAACAAATAGTTTTTTGGAAGGACCTCTTCAAATGAACTTGGACGTGTAGTCTTTTAAAACCTTAAAGTTCTGAGGTCACCAATAAGGCTCTATATGCATATTTTCTAATGTTACTATCGTAGGGTCCAACTAACGGTTAACCCTCGGTTAACCGTACGGTTAACCCCACATCTAACCTATGCATAGAACTAATTCTACACAAAATTTGATGGAAAGTGACGGTTAACCACGGTTAACCCCCTTTTTAATAATAAATATAATACTATTTATTTAATAAAAAAGAGGGTAAACCGTGGTTAACCGTCTGTTTCCATCAAATTTTGTGTAGAATTATATCTTTACATAGGTAAGCCGAGGGGTTAACCGTACGGTTAACCGAGGGTTAACCGTAAATTTATAAATCTAACAAAAGTGAGCAACTTAACAAAACATTTCCGACCTGTAAAGTCAAAAGCAGCAAGATGTGTTCATTAGTTTGGTCCAAAGTCACATTTCCTCACCAAGAAGCACTAGCTTCGAGAAGCACTTTCCACAGGGAGGCAGTTCTTTTTGCTGTGCTTGGGGTATTTGGTGAGTGAAAGTGAACACTTTCCAGCGTGCAGCCATCATTTCATTCTCTCTTTCGTCGAATGTATTGTACTTCCCAATGTATGTAATCGGAGATTTACTGGTTGCAAATATGGGCGTGTCTTTTTGCAAATAGA
This sequence comes from Aurelia coerulea, assembly GCA_039566865.1. Classification (NCBI taxonomy): domain Eukaryota; kingdom Metazoa; phylum Cnidaria; class Scyphozoa; order Semaeostomeae; family Ulmaridae; genus Aurelia; species Aurelia coerulea. The sequence continues at coordinate 20,200,291 of CM076954.1, forward strand.
TATCTCTTGCATAGGTTGTCTTTGGAGCTGGAAAATGTATGGGCTGACCCTCTAACAATAGTAGGAACTCTTTCCAGGCAATTACCTCACTGCTCCATCGAAAATCATTTAAAAGTATGATTTCTGCCTTTTCTACCCCTAACCAGGCATAGCTTGTTGTGGCTGGGTTCGCAAATGTCTCAAAAATTGACGTCAGTGGTGACAGTAAAAATGTTTTTCCACAATTGGCAGGTCCAACGATAATTATGTTCCGGAATTTTCCACGACCCTTGTGCATGAGATCTCTCAGAGCTGCTGCAAAAACGTAGGGATGGACATTATTTTGCTTCAGCACTTCATTTGCACACGTTAGCCATTCACCTGCACACCTTTCAACACAATTCCCATTTTCGACTTGGTTTCTGATTGTCTCCATTCTTGAGCGACTTTCTCTTTGAATTGCAGACTTTGCTTCACTCATTTTCCAGGTTGTAGCTATGAGTTCTTGCAGTCCTTTCTCCGACTTTCCTAAAATATATTCGGCCAGGTCTTGCTTCCCTTCTTCTTTCTGTTCGTTTGCTAAAGCCAACAATTCCACGTCACGTTTAATTTCATTTTGCAATAAAAATTCTGAAACTTCGAAGTTACTTAGTCTTCTCCGCTTTCTCTTCGATTGCACACCAGATTGCACACCAGATTGCACACCAGACGGACCTGCAACTTCACCGTCGCCACTGTCCCGTGCTTTCCTTCCCAATGCAGCTGTACGTCTAGCAGCTTTTGTACAGGCTTTTGTCTTGGGTGATCCAATTGCTCGCAAATTTGGATGAGCATCACTATGCAGCGCTTGCTCGTCCTCTTCTGTCACATACAGGTAGGCCGAGTAATAATCGTCGTGCTTGGACGAAAAATGCACTGATATTTTGTACTTGTGCATTAGATATTTCTTTGCAGACTTCCATCGTTTCGGCTCGGTCAACTTTATTGCCATATGGTAATGAGGAGCTCCATCGGCATGCTTCTCTGCGCAACATACCCATTGCTTCATACTAGCTTTGCTGCTGCTTTTATGTTGGAAACTCTCAACTACTGCATCTGCGAAGGATTTTCTTGTAGGAAACATCTTTAAATCTGCACGACTATATGTGATCATATACGTACTCCTCACTGTTCTGTAATGGAGCTCTTCTCCTTCCTTGAAAACGTTCGCCATTCTCCTATCTGATTTACTTTCTCGCTTTCAAATCACAACTCATTGAAGTTATTTCGTTTGATCGATTGAATGAGTTGGCTCCCTTTTATAGAACTAGATACTGTCATGAATTTTATTTGTCGGAAATTATATTTATTGCACTCATTACTACATGATGCAAAACGATGTGACGAAAAATTAGTTCCATGGAGGCACGCAGATACAACCTATTTAACAACCATTTGGCACTATTAACATGCGGCACAGGAGAGTGAACTTTAAATAATTCGTTTCTTGTTGACAATTATCGCATCCTGCATTCATGTTAAGTATTACTGTTACGATTCTGGACACACACAGTGTATCTTTGGGTCTAATATTCGCTGTAGTAGGTAATCTTTCCAGACCTAGGTCAGAAGACAATCCCGGACAAAACTCATGAGACAAGCATATAAAAACACATATATATTTATCTCAATGCCCCCCCTCCCCCATTCTCAATGTTGGTTTGGAATCAAAGGTCCAAAATGAGAAGTACAGTCACTAATGTCCACAAAAAACAACATTGAGTTGGGGGGCGGGGGGGAAATTGCACTTTTTTGGTCGATTTTCGAGAACAGATTGAAAATATTGCAAATTTTAAGCTTGTCTCATCGAGTTTTGTCCGGGATTGTCTTCTGAGGAGAATCGTAGCTTCTGCTAGGAAATTGTTAGTAAACGTCATTTCCCGTGTATAAAAGAGCCATTTAGCTGAAGTGATTGGATTGTAACAATGATTGGTCACGTGATCAAATTCAATTATCGTTTGATTGCCCAATAAAACGTCATAAATCAAACATTTCAAAGACTTTCCAACTCTCTCATTTCGAATTGCCAATCATCAACATGGTCCCACGAAGGGCTATCACAGCAGAGACGAGGGCATATATAAAGTTTAAGAGGAACACATCCGCTGATCAACTCGCAAAAGAAACAGGAGTGTCGAGAGCACATATCTACAGATTATGGAAAGAGCCAGTTGGTCTGAAAGTTGTTTCACGGAAGGGAGTTGGTGGGCGACCAAAAAAGTTGACAACCTGGGACGAGAGAAGGATTATTCGCTTGATCAAGAAATTACGAATGCAATATCCAAACTGGACGATTAAAAGATTAATGAACCAAGCGGACATAACAACTGTCTCTGTTCGTACAGTAAGACGACTTTTGAACCGAAAGGGCTTTTATTACCTCCAAGCAAGAAAAAAGGGCCTATTAACTGGAAAAGACAGAATAAAACGCGTTGAGTTTGCCAAGCAGGTACTGCGAAGCTATGACAAGGATGTTTGGAGCAAGCAAATAGCTTTCTATTTGGATGGAGTAGGATTTGTATATAAACGCAACCCGATGGACCAATCCTTAGCACCTCGTGGCAGAGTTTGGCGTAAAAAAAGCGAAGGACTTTCACCAGGGTGTACCGCAAAAGGAAGTGCTTGTGGAACTGGGGGGAATTATGTTCACTTACTGGTAAATATTACCTATGGAAAAGGTGTTATTTTCATGGAAACTTACGACAAAATGAGCGGTGGATACTTTGCAGACTTCCTGAGAAGAAACTTTCAAACAATCATTGAAAAATCAGGCAAGGGTACACGACTTTGGGTTCAAGATGGAGACCCTTGTCAAAATTCAAACAAATCAAAGCAAGCTCAAGTTGAAGTGAATTCGGAGTTATTTCCAATACCACCCAGGAGTCCGGACCTAAATCCAATCGAAAATCTTTTCAAGATTGCTAAAGAGAAGTTGAAAGAAGATGCAATTACTCGAAACATTACTTCTGAAAATAAAACTGAGTTTGAGAAAAGAGTACGAGACACCTTATTGTCAATACCAGCAGCAACTATTGATACAATTATAATGTCGATGCACAAACGCTTACATAAGATCATAGAAAAAAAAAGGAGCTCGATTAAAGTACTGAATAAAGAACAAATTTAATTACAAAGTTATCAAATATACCGTATATATATATATCTATGTCAAACAAACTGGTTATGTATAGATGAATTAATCGTACAGCCTTTATTAGAAAGAGTGTAATTTTTATTGGTGTGGCATTGTAATTGAATGGATACTGTATTTATGTTTGAAAACTGCAATTGAAAAAACAAATAGTTTTTTGGAAGGACCTCTTCAAATGAACTTGGACGTGTAGTCTTTTAAAACCTTAAAGTTCTGAGGTCACCAATAAGGCTCTATATGCATATTTTCTAATGTTACTATCGTAGGGTCCAACTAACGGTTAACCCTCGGTTAACCGTACGGTTAACCCCACATCTAACCTATGCATAGAACTAATTCTACACAAAATTTGATGGAAAGTGACGGTTAACCACGGTTAACCCCCTTTTTAATAATAAATATAATACTATTTATTTAATAAAAAAGAGGGTAAACCGTGGTTAACCGTCTGTTTCCATCAAATTTTGTGTAGAATTATATCTTTACATAGGTAAGCCGAGGGGTTAACCGTACGGTTAACCGAGGGTTAACCGTAAATTTATAAATCTAACAAAAGTGAGCAACTTAACAAAACATTTCCGACCTGTAAAGTCAAAAGCAGCAAGATGTGTTCATTAGTTTGGTCCAAAGTCACATTTCCTCACCAAGAAGCACTAGCTTCGAGAAGCACTTTCCACAGGGAGGCAGTTCTTTTTGCTGTGCTTGGGGTATTTGGTGAGTGAAAGTGAACACTTTCCAGCGTGCAGCCATCATTTCATTCTCTCTTTCGTCGAATGTATTGTACTTCCCAATGTATGTAATCGGAGATTTACTGGTTGCAAATATGGGCGTGTCTTTTTGCAAATAGATATCTCTTGCATAGGTTGTCTTTGGAGCTGGAAAATGTATGGGCTGACCCTCTAACAATAGTAGGAACTCTTTCCAGGCAATTACCTCACTGCTCCATCGAAAATCATTTAAAAGTATGATTTCTGCCTTTTCTACCCCTAACCAGGCATAGCTTGTTGTGGCTGGGTTCGCAAATGTCTCAAAAATTGACGTCAGTGGTGACAGTAAAAATGTTTTTCCACAATTGGCAGGTCCAACGATAATTATGTTCCGGAATTTTCCACGACCCTTGTGCATGAGATCTCTCAGAGCTGCTGCAAAAACGTAGGGATGGACATTATTTTGCTTCAGCACTTCATTTGCACACGTTAGCCATTCACCTGCACACCTTTCAACACAATTCCCATTTTCGACTTGGTTTCTGATTGTCTCCATTCTTGAGCGACTTTCTCTTTGAATTGCAGACTTTGCTTCACTCATTTTCCAGGTTGTAGCTATGAGTTCTTGCAGTCCTTTCTCCGACTTTCCTAAAATATATTCGGCCAGGTCTTGCTTCCCTTCTTCTTTCTGTTCGTTTGCTAAAGCCAACAATTCCACGTCACGTTTAATTTCATTTTGCAATAAAAATTCTGAAACTTCGAAGTTACTTAGTCTTCTCCGCTTTCTCTTCGATTGCACACCAGATTGCACACCAGATTGCACACCAGACGGACCTGCAACTTCACCGTCGCCACTGTCCCGTGCTTTCCTTCCCAATGCAGCTGTACGTCTAGCAGCTTTTGTACAGGCTTTTGTCTTGGGTGATCCAATTGCTCGCAAATTTGGATGAGCATCACTATGCAGCGCTTGCTCGTCCTCTTCTGTCACATACAGGTAGGCCGAGTAATAATCGTCGTGCTTGGACGAAAAATGCACTGATATTTTGTACTTGTGCATTAGATATTTCTTTGCAGACTTCCATCGTTTCGGCTCGGTCAACTTTATTGCCATATGGTAATGAGGAGCTCCATCGGCATGCTTCTCTGCGCAACATACCCATTGCTTCATACTAGCTTTGCTGCTGCTTTTATGTTGGAAACTCTCAACTACTGCATCTGCGAAGGATTTTCTTGTAGGAAACATCTTTAAATCTGCACGACTATATGTGATCATATACGTACTCCTCACTGTTCTGTAATGGAGCTCTTCTCCTTCCTTGAAAACGTTCGCCATTCTCCTATCTGATTTACTTTCTCGCTTTCAAATCACAACTCATTGAAGTTATTTCGTTTGATCGATTGAATGAGTTGGCTCCCTTTTATAGAACTAGATACTGTCATGAATTTTATTTGTCGGAAATTATATTTATTGCACTCATTACTACATGATGCAAAACGATGTGACGAAAAATTAGTTCCATGGAGGCACGCAGATACAACCTATTTAACAACCATTTGGCACTATTAACATGCGGCACAGGAGAGTGAACTTTAAATAATTCGTTTCTTGTTGACAATTATCGCATCCTGCATTCATGTTAAGTATTACTGTTACGATTCTGGACACACACAGTGTATCTTTGGGTCTAATATTCGCTGTAGTAGGTAATCTTTCCAGACCTAGGTCAGAAGACAATCCCGGACAAAACTCATGAGACAAGCATATAAAAACACATATATATTTATCTCAATGCCCCCCCTCCCCCATTCTCAATGTTGGTTTGGAATCAAAGGTCCAAAATGAGAAGTACAGTCACTAATGTCCACAAAAAACAACATTGAGTTGGGGGGCGGGGGGGAAATTGCACTTTTTTGGTCGATTTTCGAGAACAGATTGAAAATATTGCAAATTTTAAGCTTGTCTCATCGAGTTTTGTCCGGGATTGTCTTCTGAGGAGAATCGTAGCTTCTGCTAGGAAATTGTTAGTAAACGTCATTTCCCGTGTATAAAAGAGCCATTTAGCTGAAGTGATTGGATTGTAACAATGATTGGTCACGTGATCAAATTCAATTATCGTTTGATTGCCCAATAAAACGTCATAAATCAAACATTTCAAAGACTTTCCAACTCTCTCATTTCGAATTGCCAATCATCAACATGGTCCCACGAAGGGCTATCACAGCAGAGACGAGGGCATATATAAAGTTTAAGAGGAACACATCCGCTGATCAACTCGCAAAAGAAACAGGAGTGTCGAGAGCACATATCTACAGATTATGGAAAGAGCCAGTTGGTCTGAAAGTTGTTTCACGGAAGGGAGTTGGTGGGCGACCAAAAAAGTTGACAACCTGGGACGAGAGAAGGATTATTCGCTTGATCAAGAAATTACGAATGCAATATCCAAACTGGACGATTAAAAGATTAATGAACCAAGCGGACATAACAACTGTCTCTGTTCGTACAGTAAGACGACTTTTGAACCGAAAGGGCTTTTATTACCTCCAAGCAAGAAAAAAGGGCCTATTAACTGGAAAAGACAGAATAAAACGCGTTGAGTTTGCCAAGCAGGTACTGCGAAGCTATGACAAGGATGTTTGGAGCAAGCAAATAGCTTTCTATTTGGATGGAGTAGGATTTGTATATAAACGCAACCCGATGGACCAATCCTTAGCACCTCGTGGCAGAGTTTGGCGTAAAAAAAGCGAAGGACTTTCACCAGGGTGTACCGCAAAAGGAAGTGCTTGTGGAACTGGGGGGAATTATGTTCACTTACTGGTAAATATTACCTATGGAAAAGGTGTTATTTTCATGGAAACTTACGACAAAATGAGCGGTGGATACTTTGCAGACTTCCTGAGAAGAAACTTTCAAACAATCATTGAAAAATCAGGCAAGGGTACACGACTTTGGGTTCAAGATGGAGACCCTTGTCAAAATTCAAACAAATCAAAGCAAGCTCAAGTTGAAGTGAATTCGGAGTTATTTCCAATACCACCCAGGAGTCCGGACCTAAATCCAATCGAAAATCTTTTCAAGATTGCTAAAGAGAAGTTGAAAGAAGATGCAATTACTCGAAACATTACTTCTGAAAATAAAACTGAGTTTGAGAAAAGAGTACGAGACACCTTATTGTCAATACCAGCAGCAACTATTGATACAATTATAATGTCGATGCACAAACGCTTACATAAGATCATAGAAAAAAAAAGGAGCTCGATTAAAGTACTGAATAAAGAACAAATTTAATTACAAAGTTATCAAATATACCGTATATATATATATCTATGTCAAACAAACTGGTTATGTATAGATGAATTAATCGTACAGCCTTTATTAGAAAGAGTGTAATTTTTATTGGTGTGGCATTGTAATTGAATGGATACTGTATTTATGTTTGAAAACTGCAATTGAAAAAACAAATAGTTTTTTGGAAGGACCTCTTCAAATGAACTTGGACGTGTAGTCTTTTAAAACCTTAAAGTTCTGAGGTCACCAATAAGGCTCTATATGCATATTTTCTAATGTTACTATCGTAGGGTCCAACTAACGGTTAACCCTCGGTTAACCGTACGGTTAACCCCACATCTAACCTATGCATAGAACTAATTCTACACAAAATTTGATGGAAAGTGACGGTTAACCACGGTTAACCCCCTTTTTAATAATAAATATAATACTATTTATTTAATAAAAAAGAGGGTAAACCGTGGTTAACCGTCTGTTTCCATCAAATTTTGTGTAGAATTATATCTTTACATAGGTAAGCCGAGGGGTTAACCGTACGGTTAACCGAGGGTTAACCGTAAATTTATAAATCTAACAAAAGTGAGCAACTTAACAAAACATTTCCGACCTGTAAAGTCAAAAGCAGCAAGATGTGTTCATTAGTTTGGTCCAAAGTCACATTTCCTCACCAAGAAGCACTAGCTTCGAGAAGCACTTTCCACAGGGAGGCAGTTCTTTTTGCTGTGCTTGGGGTATTTGGTGAGTGAAAGTGAACACTTTCCAGCGTGCAGCCATCATTTCATTCTCTCTTTCGTCGAATGTATTGTACTTCCCAATGTATGTAATCGGAGATTTACTGGTTGCAAATATGGGCGTGTCTTTTTGCAAATAGATATCTCTTGCATAGGTTGTCTTTGGAGCTGGAAAATGTATGGGCTGACCCTCTAACAATAGTAGGAACTCTTTCCAGGCAATTACCTCACTGCTCCATCGAAAATCATTTAAAAGTATGATTTCTGCCTTTTCTACCCCTAACCAGGCATAGCTTGTTGTGGCTGGGTTCGCAAATGTCTCAAAAATTGACGTCAGTGGTGACAGTAAAAATGTTTTTCCACAATTGGCAGGTCCAACGATAATTATGTTCCGGAATTTTCCACGACCCTTGTGCATGAGATCTCTCAGAGCTGCTGCAAAAACGTAGGGATGGACATTATTTTGCTTCAGCACTTCATTTGCACACGTTAGCCATTCACCTGCACACCTTTCAACACAATTCCCATTTTCGACTTGGTTTCTGATTGTCTCCATTCTTGAGCGACTTTCTCTTTGAATTGCAGACTTTGCTTCACTCATTTTCCAGGTTGTAGCTATGAGTTCTTGCAGTCCTTTCTCCGACTTTCCTAAAATATATTCGGCCAGGTCTTGCTTCCCTTCTTCTTTCTGTTCGTTTGCTAAAGCCAACAATTCCACGTCACGTTTAATTTCATTTTGCAATAAAAATTCTGAAACTTCGAAGTTACTTAGTCTTCTCCGCTTTCTCTTCGATTGCACACCAGATTGCACACCAGATTGCACACCAGACGGACCTGCAACTTCACCGTCGCCACTGTCCCGTGCTTTCCTTCCCAATGCAGCTGTACGTCTAGCAGCTTTTGTACAGGCTTTTGTCTTGGGTGATCCAATTGCTCGCAAATTTGGATGAGCATCACTATGCAGCGCTTGCTCGTCCTCTTCTGTCACATACAGGTAGGCCGAGTAATAATCGTCGTGCTTGGACGAAAAATGCACTGATATTTTGTACTTGTGCATTAGATATTTCTTTGCAGACTTCCATCGTTTCGGCTCGGTCAACTTTATTGCCATATGGTAATGAGGAGCTCCATCGGCATGCTTCTCTGCGCAACATACCCATTGCTTCATACTAGCTTTGCTGCTGCTTTTATGTTGGAAACTCTCAACTACTGCATCTGCGAAGGATTTTCTTGTAGGAAACATCTTTAAATCTGCACGACTATATGTGATCATATACGTACTCCTCACTGTTCTGTAATGGAGCTCTTCTCCTTCCTTGAAAACGTTCGCCATTCTCCTATCTGATTTACTTTCTCGCTTTCAAATCACAACTCATTGAAGTTATTTCGTTTGATCGATTGAATGAGTTGGCTCCCTTTTATAGAACTAGATACTGTCATGAATTTTATTTGTCGGAAATTATATTTATTGCACTCATTACTACATGATGCAAAACGATGTGACGAAAAATTAGTTCCATGGAGGCACGCAGATACAACCTATTTAACAACCATTTGGCACTATTAACATGCGGCACAGGAGAGTGAACTTTAAATAATTCGTTTCTTGTTGACAATTATCGCATCCTGCATTCATGTTAAGTATTACTGTTACGATTCTGGACACACACAGTGTATCTTTGGGTCTAATATTCGCTGTAGTAGGTAATCTTTCCAGACCTAGGTCAGAAGACAATCCCGGACAAAACTCATGAGACAAGCATATAAAAACACATATATATTTATCTCAATGCCCCCCCTCCCCCATTCTCAATGTTGGTTTGGAATCAAAGGTCCAAAATGAGAAGTACAGTCACTAATGTCCACAAAAAACAACATTGAGTTGGGGGGCGGGGGGGAAATTGCACTTTTTTGGTCGATTTTCGAGAACAGATTGAAAATATTGCAAATTTTAAGCTTGTCTCATCGAGTTTTGTCCGGGATTGTAGTTATATGAAGGTATAATTTCTCAACAAAAATTGACCTGAAGTTTCTCAAACAGTGGTTTCTGTTTGCGGATTCTTACTGTAGTGCCCGCACATATCGTTTTCGTAAAGAATTCAAAGGCCACTTAAGAGAAATATGAAATAAAAAAAGATAGTTTTTACCTGCAAGATGACTTTTAACCTATCCAAAGGTGCAGTGAAAGTTCTTGATACTGAAATAGAAAGAGAAAATTCAAAATATAGTCTACGATTTATATGCCATTGAAATCTAAATTCGAATTCTGAAACAGACAATTGTATTGAATATATATTTCAATGGCAACTAAATCATGGACCACGGCTACTAAATCATGGACCATGGCAATTAGACCATGGACTAGAATCGAACGTGAAAATCTCGTTTCCAAAAAACCCTTTCCCACCAAACAAAATTCTCACATCTAAGTTAGCCTCTGACTGATAGATTAACATTTTAAAATAGCCTTAAATAACGGACTCATCATATCAAACCTATAAACGCAACAAAAACACCGAAATCAGTAGAAAGAAGACTGTTAGCTCCTGTAAAAGAAACAACAACCAAAGTAAACCTGTAACAAGAGAAAAACTGTTAAATCCTGTGCAAGAAAACTGAATTAATCTTAAAACCTGAACGGAAAGAAATAAGTTAGTAACTCACCAGTAACTGCTATAAATTAACATTTTAGTTTCGAATATCGGCCGCGTACTATTCATCCCACCAAAAGATTCGAATTGTTTGACCCACCAGGTAGAGTGCGAGAGAAGATGTTTCATGAATCACAAATATTCATTGCATACCTCCTGATTACAACTGAAGTGGACCAGGCTCCAGAAAATACAGAACCAGAACTATAACGAATAGTAACTTACCAACGCCAGCACAAGCCCCAGCTACTAGTTGCCTCCACCACTTTCCTGTCACTTTTTCTTCTTCTGTAAATTCATCAGGAATAACCATATTTTCACCGATATCAATATTCTGTAACAAGAGTACACTAAGGATTTCATCATAACTCGTTTCAAAGTTGTCCAAAATTGACAAGTTTGTCTGCATTTTGTTCTTAGGGCAGTGCTGCTGATACAACGCAAAACTAATTGAAACTTTGATGTGAATTATATTTAGCCATTAGTCTCAAGCGATGACACATTAAAAAGACAAAGGCTTGCTCTTTGTTCATATCCTTCCACCAACAATAGCAAAACTCATGTCATACATCCTACCCCACATGCTTCGTGGCTCTATGACTTACTCAGTTCAGCTTTTCTTACAGACACGCTAGAGGATTATAATCACAAGAAGATTTGCTCTGTAGAATATAAAAGAGCACGGAAAACGACTGAACATTACGTCGTAATCATTATCGTTCTAATTTTGGAAAGCTGTCGTTTAATCCTTACTGTTTTCGTCTTACTCGTGGCCCAAACCCCTTTAAAAAATCGAACAGAGAGAAACGAGAAACTATATAACTAGTATTATTATCTTATCGTCGAATAATAAGAAGATAAACAAGTAAATAAAGTAAATTAAAAGCACTTTGATATTAATTGAGGCTAGAGTGCAGTTTAGCGGGTGGCATTCGAATGTTTTGTTGTTGTTTGGTATACGGTAAGGGTTAGGGTTAGTTTCAGAAAAGCGTTTTCGGTGTAATTTAGCGTTAGTTAGGGTAAATTATGGTTAGAAAGGGTAAGTTAGGGTTAGGGTTAGGGTTAGGAATGGAATATGACATTTAGCGCCGCCCGCTAAACTGCACTCGTCCCTTAATTGAATTAAGCACAAAGTTTTGAGCATAGCCCGTTATCAAGCCTGATGAAAAGTCTTGCTTGAAATAAACATTTAACGAGTCTCTTGATTTGATTGATTTACAACAAGAGCAAGAATATAATTTCGAAAACCAACTTAAACATTGCGAGAAACAATTTTCTTAACCTGACAGCGACAACCATAAATTTTAATAGTTCTAAACGATTAACCATAAATTTAAATGGTTCTAAACGAAGCTAAACAGAGCTAAACGAAGTCGCCTTTGGTAATTGATAGTACCTAGAGTACTGGCTTGGCTGAATTTGAATGAATTGAATTATTTTTGATAGCCTAAAATGCCAATTGCATCCCTAGTCGATCCAAGTGATCCAAGTAACAATTATCTTACCTCCATTACTCTAAAAGTTTTAGCAGTTCGAGACGAACGAAATTCTTCCATTTATTTCCAAGCGAAATCAAATATTCAGAACACAATCCTTATCCGTAACAGACGTAAAGATTTGTGCAGTTTCTTTGGAAATTATCTTTAACATTTCGTTCCTTGATTACGTCAAATTAAAAATATTTGGAAACATTCATCGCTGCAACTTCATCTCACGTCACAATTTATATGACGTCAAGTCACAGATAAAACCAAAACAGCTTAGTAGTGTAGTAAGTAGGCTTATTGCATGACTCCTTGTAATCTCACCTATTAAATCCGTTGATTTGCTTTAAGCTTGACACTCAAACCAAAATGCATGCCAGACAAACTTAGCTTATTCTTTTACAGCTCTCCAGCTTCGAAAGTGGCCAGTGACTTCACCTCCTTTGTTCGGAAAACATGGTCTTTAGGATGAGCATTGCAGTAAAAGCTCGATTTCTCTCTCTATTAAACCTCCTGTCTAATAAACCCCTCCCGTCTAAGTCAAAATTTTGAATAAGCCTCCTTTCTCTAATATGCCCTCCAACTTACATCAAATACCAGAGGTTACCAAAGATTTTCCATGTATTTAGCTAACAACTTTGCATGTTAATTTTGATAAGATTTGGGATAAAAACTGTGTCGAATTTGCGTATTTTACTCGTAAAAAATGTATGTTGATTCAGTAACTATGCGGTAAAGAACTAAAAAACTGTCATTATATATCCTTGTCATTTGATTTTGGAAATAAGCCCCCCTCTCCAATAAACTCCCTAAAAATAAATAAGCACCGGGGGCTTAATATAACTTTTGAGTTAGTTCTGCTTTAAAGAAAACGCAATGAACATGTGCAGAAAGCAATCAAACTTAACTCACCATCGAATGTTTCCAGAATTTGAGAATGGCTGTCATACTATGTGAATGTGGATTTAAGAAATGATAATCTCGCCATTCTTTCCATTCTACTTGAAGTGAACCATCTGTGTCCATGCTGGAAGGGAATGGAAACAGGCATTCAAGGTTGATACAAATTTTAGGTTGGCAAACGATCAAGGAGTCGATAGATAGACCATCAAAACTAACGGTTTTTAAAGTTAGTTGACGGAGCTAAGAAGAGGCAATCTATAGATAGCACGAAGAAACGCATATGCACGTAATTGCTCCCCTAGTGATAAGATATGCACGCACGTGTCGAAATCATCAAATACAATAGGCTAATTTTAGACATGCATATGCAGCTCTTGGGTTAGCTATTTATCTCCGTCAACTAACTTTAAATGCCTCAACGACTTTGCTCCTGACTATCTTTGGGATCTTTCATTAAAAAGCTCATTGCATCGAACGCAGCCTACGAAATACAAATACTGACTTGAGGCTGCCTTTGAAAAGTTCTGCTAACGGAGAAAAATACTTCTGGTTCAGGGGTGCAAAAAGCTGGAACAGCCTTTCAACTCAGGTTAAACAGGCATCTTCGGTTAATGCCTCCAAGAGCCATATTTAGCGTAGACTGGTGTGTAGATAATATATTTTAGATACCTTGTAAATTGATTTTAACAATGCATTCCAATACCACCATGATACAGAACTTCGCAAACTATGGTTTTCTTCAAGATTGTACTGTTTTTCCTCCATTAATTTGGGATTCACAACGATTTTAATTTTCTTCAAATAACCAAGACATAAAAGATTGCCAATGAACACTTATAACAAAGTGCGTGAAGTTCTTTTCATGCAATTAAAGGCAGTCTGTCACGCATCTGATTGGCTGTAATGAATTCAGAGCTCAACACAACAGATGCCTTTGTGAATCTGAGTAGGAGGGCTAATCGTAGGATCAGCAGCCATTCAATTCTCCTATTCTTTGTATTGTCATTATCAACCAATCAGATGCATGACAGACTGCCTTGAAACAAAGGAGGGCTAATCGTTATCACTTTCTACGACCATAGAAATTCAGTAGGATCAGCAGCCATTCAATTCTCCTATTCTTTGTATTGTCATTATCAACCAATCAGATGCATGACAGACTGCCTTGAAACAAAGGAGGGCTAATCGTTATCACTTTCTACGGCCATAGAAAGTCAGTAGGATCAACAGCCATCCAATTCTCCTATTCTTTGCATTGTCATTATCAACCAATCAGATGCGTGACAGACTGCCTTGAAACAAAGGAGGGCTAATCGTTATCACTTTCTACGACCATAGAAAGTCAGTAGGATCAACAGCCATCCAATTCTCCTATTCTTTGCATTGTCATTATCAACCAATCAGATGCATGACAGACTGCCTTGAAACAAAGGAGGGCTAATCGTTATCACTTTCTACGGCCATAGAAAGTCAGTAGGATCAACAGCCATCCAATTCTCCTATTCTTTGCATTGTCATTATCAACCAATCAGATGCATGACAGACTGCCTTGAAACAAAGGAGGGCAAATCGTTATCACTTTCTACGACCATAGAAAGTCAGTAGGATCAGCAGCCATTCAATTCTCCTATTCTTTGTATTGTCATTATCACCCAATCAAATGCATGACAGACTGCCTTGAAACAAAGGAGGGCTAATCGTTATCATTTTCTACGACCATAGAAATTCAGTAGGATCAGCAGCCATTCAATTCTCCTAATCTTTGTATTGATATTAAAACCCATCATATGCACGACAGACTGCCTTTAAATCAAACGAAAGATACATCAAACAATCGTGCAATGATTTTTAATGATTTGATTCGTATGCTCAAATTCCGATATGATTTAGCGAAATGTTTATACTCTAGCTCAAGCTGTTCCCAAAAACACAGATCAGCGAATTTGTCAAATGATCTGTTTTACGTCATAGATTTAGTAGTACCTGAAGAGCTAAGTGCATCATATTAATTATTGAGCTTGTCGAAAAGAGCGAACAGCAAACCCGTGAGAAAATATCAAAGAGGAGCTGAAAGGGGAAAATGAATTGATGACATCAAATATTCAAACTATGCATTCTTACTGTCTCAAAAGTGACGCTATTTCTTCATCTTCAACTTCAACACCAAGGTTCTGAAATGCTCCTTTTAATTCATTCTTTGTCACTGTACCTAAAATAACAATTCACTGATATTATTCAAAACATGGTCCAAAAATTGTTTGGGTTAATATTTTTCTGGGAGTGGGAACCATTTCTTGAATTTCTCTTTCTAAAGTTTGTGCCATATTTTTCAAGCTATGTAATGTTCCTTATGCATCACAGGAAGATAAATGGAAATGTTTTGTTATTTATGTATATAAGTATTTGATGGGTTATTTTTACATAAGTTAAATTGAGGAAAATTAAGACCTTGAAATCCAGGTTTGGAGTAAGGTCAAGGACTATTTGCTACTCTGTTCTTGCGCCGCATTCTTTTTTCATTCTATTAACACACTATTCTATGAATCATTCTTTTTTTGCTTCTTATGCTCTGACATACTCTTTAGTTACTACTGATGAAGGGTTAAGCCCAAAACGTTTAGTCTTCTAAGCTCTAGGCTATAAACTGCTATTCAAGATATCTTATGTATTAATTGTTTAGTGTAGCCCGCACGTACAACAAACAACTTATATCTGATACTAAAATAACAATGATTCTTTTTGCAAAAAGCCATTTGCTCAACCAACGCTCATGCAGCAGGTTATAATTAATCAATTTCTAAATCCCAACAGAAGACTAAAACATTTACAAAAAATTCTAAAATTTAATAGACCTTTTAGCTATTCTGCAAAAGAGTCTAGATCAAGCAATATCTTTATACATTTTTTATGTGAGAGGTTCGATTGAGTGGTGTTAGAGCTTCTATCACTGTTGTGCACATTCAAAACTTCTTCAAAACGTATCAAAATGTCATTCCATTCAAACTCTTTTTAGAATAGGTCAAAGGTCTATTCTGGATTTTCACTAAAGCTACAAAAAATCGGCCCAATGTATGATTTATCGTGGTCTGCCAAAAGTGGAAAAATGCATAGCTTTTTTGGCACACCCAGTGTAACACTTGGAGAGAGACTGCATGCCCTTACAAAGTGCTTTGTGTGAGAGATTCCTTATGTTTTGTATGAGAGAATCCTTACAATGTGATCAAGAGTTTCAGGTCCTTTTGTAGCCACTACCCAGTGTTCTTTTGTTCACCCTCCTTCTGGTTCACTTCTGAGAGAACATTCATGACAAAGAAATTCAGAAAAGAACTGGCAAGCAAAGAATTAGTAAAGCAAAAAGAAGCTTCTCAAGTTGTATGTTGATGAGAATCCTCAAAGAAACCTTAAAAATTGATCGGTAAAAATTTTGTGGTGTTGAACGAACACTGTGGATTTGTTACTTCCAACAGTCCTGGTAGATTTTGTGGTGTTGAAATATCACTATTTTGGTACCTTTTTGTGTAAAAGAACGCTTCCAAAGATGAAACAATTGTGATGATCTTATGGTCACTGTTTTTGGTTGACTTCCAGAGAAATTTTGAATATTCTGTTGGGCTCTTCTAAACCTCATCTAAGATATTGTAATGAGCCTTCTCTATAACTTAAAATAATGAATTATTATTCAGCATTTCCAAAAATTTAATTAAGCATTTTTATCTCTTTGTATTCTACCAGCCCTACTGATTTTGGAAACTCTGTTTTTTATATATCATTTTGCTCACTTATGACAGATATTTCTAAGTGGGGCAGCTGGTGGAAAAGATAATGAAATACAGGATTCAACCTTGCACCTGCAAACTGGGCTTCACTTCTGCATTCTTTTCAAAACATGCAATAGATATCAAGGTGACAGAACTTAGTTCTACAACAATGCTATTGCAGGTTTCTTCTTCATATTATGCAATGAATTATTAAACATTTGATCCCTCATAACAAAAACTTGGTCTCAAAGTATGAATATGTTGTATGTATATCTTTTAAGAAAACTATATCAAATATTAATGATAAAATTCTTGAAAGAAAGTTCAGAAAAACTTCAATCAAGGAGTCAAAAATGAAGTAAAACGCCACCTAACAAGGCTTCATATCTTAGAAATTTTTTCCAATGTCATCTTATTTCCTAGAAAATTGATTATCTAAATATACAATATAAATTTGAGCTTTTTCATCTGTCTGCATATAAAAATTATCTCTCTATTAAAATTTGTAACAAAAAAGAGGCCCTCTTTGAAAGGTCATGGTGAATCATATACAGTACATACTGGGCCGATTTTGAAAACTGGTGATTCAATGTTGGGATAAAATCCTACAACGATGGCGATTGGCTTGATAGCGTGCTATGCTCGAAACGTCGTGCTTATTTCAATTCGCATCAAAGTGCTTATATTTTACTTTATTTACTTGTAAAATCCTACAGTTGGGGTAATATCAATTTTTATTCACAAATTTTATTCTGAAAGCAGCCTAATTTGATAAAACATGATAAAATTTCATGAAACACAAGTTTATAGAGCAAAGAGAACCAGCACTGAAGAAGATTTCCATTCCAAGCAGCATACTGTACATCACAGGCCTTGTGCACATGAACAGTTGTCCTCCTGCCTACAACTTCATAGGGAATCTTGACAAGAAAATTTAAGTTCTTACGAATTCTTCTTTGAAATTTTTACAGTCTTTCATACAATGTAAGAAGTCTTATCAGAATGTGAAGAATTCTTGAAAATTCTTATAAATTGTTAAAGGTGGCCTGAAGCAAAAATTGTTATTGATGCAAATGAATAGCAATGTTAGATGATAGAAAATGCCTTTTAAAATGGCTTGATATCTCATTTTGTTTTCAAGTTATGGATTGATTTTAAGGACAAGTTGATGACATCATTTTGTTTGCAAATTACTAAGGGTAAAGAATGGAAATATAGCTGTATCTTATCATTGAACAGTTACAGCTGCAAGAAGTTTTTAAGCAGAGCTATGTAAATGGAATATAAATTGCTTAACAAAATGACATGATGTTTCAAAAGGCTGCTTGGCAACTGAAACAAATTTTGAGTAGATATTTCCCATATAGTCAACCTGGTTTACTTTCTTGACTTTTTGCAAACAAAATGATGTCATCAGTCAATCCTACAAAAAGGTGGATTACTCAAATACGAAATGAGATATCAACAAACTTTTAACAGCATTCCTTACCATTCAATAGTGCCAATCATTTGCAACAATAAAAATTTGGCTTCAGATCATCTTTAAAGGGAATCGACATAGTTAAAAGCTGGCCTGGGCCAGGTCAAAAATATATTCTATTATACTTGACCACTTTGACGCATCCGGTCTCATTGTGTAGCTGAAGAAACAATGGATTTGTGGGTGTTTCTTCAGCCTATTTATAGCGGCTACGAGATATAGCTATGTCTATTCCCTTTAAGAATTCTTGTCAAGGCCTGGCCAAAAGTTAAGCTCAACATAACATAAAGGAAAGTTAAAATACCTGAATTATTTGTATCAATACTTTTGAAGACCAGCCATAGTTTCTTTTCATGGTCCATACAATACCGCAGAAATTCATCTAACGTCAGAAGATCATCATCACTCTTATCTCCAAGTTCTATGATTTTCTGTTGGGAAAGAATGAGATGAGATGCAATGCAAGATGTACCCGGTGGGGTGCAACAATAAATTTTAGATCAAGGGCCTGCATGTTAGAATTGTCATCTTCTTTGCTGTCTGGGGGACACCAAAATTTGTTGAAGCTAAAGTCTTACTGTTGCTATAAATATAGTCATAGCCTCACTTTTGTCAGTTGCTGTTGATCACTACAAGAGACGGTCATGCAACCCTTATTGTTTCCACAGCGCTATTTTTGTATATTTTTATATGAAAGGTTACATTGGGGCTTCTATCATCACTATTGTTTGTGCACATTTGAAAAATCTACAAAATGTATCAAAATATCATTCGATTTAGATTCTTTTTTAGAATAGATAAAAGTTCCATTGGTAAAGTACAAAGGAAACAAATAATTCCGACAACCTTCCTCTACACAGAAACCAAACAAATGAACTATTGACAGCCAATAATTTGAGCTTTCTTTATATAGCCACAGTAAGACTTTAAGCATGAGAGATTAGGGAGATGTGCAATTGTCAAATGCCATTATAACACCTTTTTCTGCACATTACGTACAGCAACTTTTCTGAATATCTGAAGTCCAGTACTTCATCAGAGTGGAAAGAATATTGAAGGCTCTTAGCCTATTACGCGGTGTATTCATTGCTGCTGAAAGCTTGGCTGAAACTTTTCTATGGCTGAAACGTTGTTTGTTTGCATTTTTTCAAAAATCTTTGCAGACCTACTGCACTTGTGGCTGTCAATTGAAATGGTATTACTGCGCTGCGGGCTACCCCTACCAGTACCAGGCATTAATATTAGAATATGTGCAGTAGCCTATGTATGGAAAGTATGGTAATGTCAATCATCTCTTATTTCCAGATAACATTTACAGCGTTGTTTGCATGCTCAATTAATTCAACTAAAAGGCAACATACAACCAATTTGTTATGCGACTGTAACAAGGGTGGAACGGACGGAAGATCTTTGTACTAGCGGGCGGCCATCCACGATATATAATGGGCCT
This sequence comes from Aurelia coerulea, assembly GCA_039566865.1. Lineage (NCBI taxonomy): Eukaryota > Metazoa > Cnidaria > Scyphozoa > Semaeostomeae > Ulmaridae > Aurelia > Aurelia coerulea. Next base: position 20,219,910 of record CM076954.1, read on the forward strand.
AAAAGTCTAAGAATAATAGCCTCACACAATACAAACCTCAGCAGAGCCTGGGATATGTTTCACTCCAAGCTTTTTTAACCCATCAGAAAGTTCTTTAACATCAATCTTTCCATCTTTATTGGCATCTAAATCATTGAAGAGTTTTGCTACCCTATCTTTATCGAATTTATAACCGGCGTAATGATCGGGCTTTCCGACTTCCTGCGCCATCTTGGTGCGACTCTACTAGAAAACATCATCATCATCATGCTTTGTGGGATGTGGCAAGTGTTGGCTTGTGGTGTGGTCAATAAATTGTTTTTTCAGTTTAGGCAAGGCTTTTACATTACATACACAACAAAGAATCTATATCTACAATCATTGCTACCTTTATCTCTACCCCGGTATCGCACCTGGGGGTGGGGTGTGTCGCTGAGGTAACGAGATTTTTGAGGGAGCAATTTTTTCAAATTGATTACCCTGTCTGGGGGCAAATCGGCAACAAAACAACAGAAATATTGCAAATTCCGAATCAAAATCCTGTAAGAGAGCAATCATTTGAAAAGTTTGTACCCTTTCGGGTGCACCATTTGAGACAATGGAAAAACGTATTTCTTCTATGGCAAACTAAGGTCCGGGGCTGGTAGGCAGTTCTTAAATTTTTGGGCCATTTTGCTACTAAAAGTTTCTTACGTGTTTCTTTGTTTTCACATTGCGCCGGTGTGGTGTGAACTTTTTGATAACAAATCTACCAGAATTACGAAGATGTGGTCTGTTTTTGGGTACTATGCTAAATCCTAGGAAAAAGAAGCTAGGCAACTCCATCAGAAGCATTAACTTTGAAGGCAAAATTCACCATGATGACTTTAGTATTGCGAATTCCTTAAATACACATTTTTGTACAATTGGAAACAAAATTGCAAGCAAGATACCAAAATCGCGCTGTGAATTTAAAGCCTTTCTAAAAAATCAAGTTCCAGAGACATTCTTTTTGCGCATGGTAGAAGAAAACGAAGTGCTCCAAGAAATCCAGGCCTTGCAAATCAAAAAAAGTCCTGGACATGACGACATAAAGCCTTCGATTATAAAAGCGTCATACTCTTTCTTAGTAAAACCACTGACGTATATCTACAATCTCTCCTTCCATTCGGGAGTGGTGCCAGACATCTGGAAAATCGCCAAAGTCATTCCCATATTCAAATCTGGTGACCGATGTGATACAAATAATTACAGACCTATATCGCTTCTTTCATGTTTTGAAAAAATTATTGAACGTCTCCTTGCCAAAAGGTTAATTTCTTTTCTTCGAAAGCACAAAATGCTGTATAAATTACAGTTTGGCTTCCGCGAGGGTCATTCGACAACACACGCACTCTTAGAACTCTTAGAAAAGATCTATACGAACCTCGATAATGGTAAGATTTGTGTTGGCATTTTTCTGGATCTCTCCAAAGCCTTTGACACAATTGATCATTCTATCCTACTAACGAAGCTCAAGCATTATGGTTTCAGGGGTAAAGTATACGAATGGTTCGCCAGCTATCTTAGCAACAGAAAACAATACACGTTTGCCAACGGAACAAACTCCTCATATGGCCTGATCCATAAAGGTGTACCGCAGGGGTCTGTCTTAGGGCCCATTCTCTTTACCCTGTACGTGAATGATATGCCAAATGCAACTACACTGGAGCCGAGGCTCTTTGCTGATGACACAAATATCTTTAATTTTGGGGAAAACCTCCAAAATTTAACTCAACAGACTAATATAGAGCTAAAAAAGCTTAACGAATGGCTTAAAGCAAACAAGCTCAAAGTAAATACAGGGAAAACGAATTTCTGTCTATTCAATCCTAATAATAAAACAGAAGCACAAGATGCAATAACAATCAAAATGGGCGACACCTTAAAACAGTGTGAAGAAATTAAATATCTTGGCATTAAATTGGATTCAAAATTGACTTGGAAAAACCACATCGAAAAGGTCAAACTTGAAACAATAAAATTTGCATCTATATTCTATAAACTTCGGTACATTGTCCCGAAACAGTGTTTAACAGTGCTATATAGTTCAATGGTCCTCTCTAAAATAGCTTATTCACTTGAAACATATGGATTAGCCGCGAAGAAATACCTAAACGATCTTCAAACGTTACAAAATAGGATACTACGAATCTTGTACTTTAAAGATCGCAGGTATCCGACTAACGCCTTGCATAAAGAGCTAAATTTTCTCAAAATAAACGACCTTTACGAACTAAAGATACTGAAATTCATGCACAACATATACCATAATGATAAAAACGTGCCAGACGTGTTTCAAAACTACTTCCGCACCAATGAAAGTAGGCACAACTACGCAACACGCCAAAGTAAACACTACGAGATCCCTAAAACACAAAGAAAATGGGGCGAAAAAATGATATTGAATAAAGGAGCCCGTTTATGGAATGACCTTCCATATAATCTTAAAAACATGATTCAAGTAAAAGCATTTTCAAAACAAATTAAACAAAAAATAATAAACAACTACTAAATTAACTTAGATTACGATTAGCAACATACCGCGACGAAACCAACAACTGTTATTCCAATACATACTTAGCCTCTCTGTTTAAATTTTGAAACAGCTACATGGTACTTGTACTATTTTCATTCAGATTTGTAGTTTTATTTTCTCTTTTTATTTAACGGTCCAGGCTTGATAAGCTATGCTTCTCCTGGGTCGTATAGAATACACATTTTTAATGAGAACTTTGTATTAGGGTGTATTTCTATGAATAAAATTGAATTGAATTGAATTGAATTGAACCGCCAACATTTTCAAGCTGCGCAAGGCATCAAGTCAAAGATTTTCAGGGGGTTTCCTCTCAATAAGTTAGATCAAAAGATGGCGGACAGGATGCCGGAACACACTGACTTCTGACGCTTCTGACAATAGATGACCCGAGATCCCGCCTGAGATGACCAAGGATTCCAGAGAAATTGTTGACTTTTGTAGAAAGGATAGCTCTCTTTCTCCCCCGTCAGAACAAGGACGACCATATAATAAAACAATATAAAAGCTGCCAGAAATATCAGCCTCACAAATCGACAAAAAGAGAAACCCAGAAAGAAGGCGGATTCAATATGGATGTCTCGTTGGGTTCGTTCAAGAACTTTTTTGGTTGGTTTGCTTGTTTTCAGTTCAGAAAATGAACTTTCAAGCTTTTGTAGAATATTCACAGGAGACTTGACTTTCACACTATGGTTGGATGGATCATCAAGCGAGGTTTCTCAACAAACCACCAATCTTTCTTGGCCTTTGTTTGTGGAAGGGGCCTAGAAGGGGCCGTCGTCGTCAGAAGTCGTTCATCTGCAAAATTTGCTGTCGCACTGGCCTCCTCCGGTTTTGAACAGATTTCCAAACAGAAGATAAAGAATTTTACGAGTATTGGAGTTAAGATTTAACTGAACAGCAAATGATTTATGGTTATTATTGAAATCTGAACATAATGAGCTGCCAGAGCTGCCTTGGATTTGGAAGATGTTTATGAAAAACACAAAATATCACCAGGAGGGAAGCCCTGTTTCTACAGCAGAGAACAATTTGCAGTAACAACTTGCAGCAGTTTGTATCTATTCTACCTTAGACATTGAAAATGTTAATGCCACATCTATCAAGAACCATTTGAAGAGGATACATTTACAATTTAGTTACAAAGCAAACTTGGATCAGCCCATTGTAACTCGATCAAAGAGGGGACAAGAGTCATGTATTTTGTTCAGTGGAACTTAACAATAACCAGAGTCAGATAATTATCACATAATTAATTTGTATCGCCACTGAAGTGAAGCTTACCTTCTACAGTACAGACTTTGCACACATCAACATGGTTTTCCTTTTCCTGCCTAAAGTTCTGTTCAGAAAAATTTACAGACTGTCATGTGGCTTAAGAATTCTTATCATAAAGAATTGTTGTAAAGTTAATTTGCGCAATGCCTGCACTGTATAGTATGCCTTTAAAAGGTTTCTTAGCTACTTTCAAAAGTGTTGATACCAGATGTTCTTAATAGTTATGCCACCCTATGACTAGTGTCTTATAATTTCATTTCCTATATCAAATATGGTGTACTTTGATCATAAATGATAAATGCAAGTTCTATTGAATGAAATATTACTGGGACCTCCTAAGTCTATCTCAAATCTAGTTAGATGTGATTGGAAATTTACAACACACCTTTTTTATATGAAACTTGGATCAGCACTTAGGACTGAAAGTTTCTTAATTTCGCATTCAGTGTTTTAGTATTAACAGTTTCTTAAATGGTTTCTAATTTTTTGGGGCCTAATAAGGTTTTGCGTATTTTGAAGTTGAGCCTCCTTATTGACAAAGGGCTTGCTTTTTGCATTGATATTGTCACATGAATAAGCCATGCATATTGAAGCAAAAAATTATCTATTTTTTGCAGTCAAAAAGTTGAATAAGATGAAGGTAACTTTGTTAGAGAGGCATTTACAAATGCAATGCTGCATGAGCCCTAATCTACTGACTCTTATTCTAGAATTAAATTTGTAGAGTTTCTTAATTGTTCTTGCTTACTAATCAAATCACTTGAATTGTTTTAGTTGCAGATATTTTCATACAACATCTAATTGGAGACTGACTTTGGTCCAATGTTTCAATTTGTTTCAGGTGGCTATGTGTATGGTGATCCCATATACATTTCACAAATAATGACCAATTTTTAGGAACTTAAATTTCTATTGCCCTGGGGATAGAATTGGTTAATAATTTTTGTTTTAAGGGCTTTAAATAATAACACAGTCCCCCGTTTTGTAAGCCGTTCTGCTGGCCCTAGCTGTGACGTCGCAGCTAGGGCCACGATTGTTCAAATGTTACGAACGTTTAACGAAAGCCAATCAAAAGCCGGGTCTTCGACCTCTTACCCACTCTTTCTCTCTCTGGACCACTGCTCTGGGCTTGAGATGGTGGAGGCTGCGCAATTGGCCTCACTTACCACTGGGCGGGAGGAAGCCGTACAGTCAGTTCGAAAAAAACAAAATGGAAGCCACAATACAGCGTGGAAGAAATAGGAGGATTTTCAAGCAAAGTAACAACAAGTGGCAGAAGGTAAATTGAAATATCGTTATTAATTAAAACACACTGCTCTGGGCTTGAGATGGTGGAGGCTGCGCAATTGGCCTCACTTACCACTGGGCGGGAGGAAGCCGTACAGTCAGTTCGAAAAAAACAAAATGGAAGCCACAATACAGCGTGGAAGAAATAGGAGGATTTTCAAGCAAAGTAACAACAAGTGGCAGAAGGTAAATTGAAATATCGTTATTAATTAAAACATCCAAATTACTCTGTCTCCTATAGCGCGTGGAAGAAGGGATCATTTTTCACTCCTACGATATAAATCTACAATATTTACCTAAAAACTCACCAAAGACACACGACAGACAGTGAACACTGAACAGCTATTCCAAATTGATATAAATTCTTTGAAGATGTCAAAGAGTTGAAACAAGTTTTTGAATCAATCGTTTGAAAGGTAAGCAAATAGATGACCAAATTTTGTGACGGTTGTCCAAACGCACCTTTGTGACATGCTCTATCAGAAGTTCCGTTGTTCTCTTTCAGCTCTGACGATCTATTTCTAAGAGGTAGAAGTCCGTTCAGTAAGGCAAACAATGTTTTTCTCCCAAAGTTGAAAATATATTATCGAAAAACAAAGCACTACTATAGTACATACATACAGTCTAAAAAGCTCTCAATGTGCATGATAAACTTTGTCCTTCCTTTAAAGCTAAGTTGTTAGCACACTAAGCATCACACACTAGCGAATAAATACTTCTAGTAGAAATATGAAAATATTTCATTTACTCTACAGTCTTTGAAGAAAACCTAAGGTCCAGCTAACACTGAAACGGAACGGAAAGGCTGAAACGCAACAAAAGTGAATTTGTAAAACAACTAATTCAGCTCTCCGACATTACGAAGGCATTTCCCTTCCTGAAGAAAATATTCCACACCTTCATAGCTTTCGCTTTCTTTGGAATTTTGCAGCAAACCATCAAACCATAATCATTCAAAAGACTTTGATGAAACTTTGAGGGAAAAATATCGAAATTACGTTAATGCGAGCATAGAGCTCAAATCTTTCTAATCTTTAAAAAGGTGGGTGTAAAAAGTTCTGTCATATTTCTATTTGCATTGAACGGCCCGAAAGAAACATACGAAATGAAAGAAACAAAAGTACTTCGCTGTAAATCTTCCATGGACATTATCTAATATCTTGATTTTTTTCAAAATAGTGGCAGTATAATTATTTCTGAAAAAATTCATGGAAAATTTTGAAAAAATTAAATCACCGCAATTCCTAAACCAAACCAATAGAGGATAATGTTTTCATTCTTCAAACATAAAAAATGATATAACCTCCAAGAAAATCATAGTTTATGAAGGTCTACAATATGGTGGCAAGCAGAAATTTGAAGCTTTTTTGGTATAGAATTTAGAAATTTGATGACGCCATAGCCTCAAATTTAATACATTTCGCCATTTTGAAACTAATCAAGATATCAATAAATTTCCACGGCAAATTTACAGCAAAAAACGTAAAGTTCCTTCCAATCCATACAATTCATAGAAAACTGTAATAGAATTTTACACAAACTTTTTTAAAGATTTGAGCCCGATGTTGTTCATGTGTAATAATATGATTTCGATGATTCCTTCAACTTTTTCGGTCTACCTAAACTCGAGCCATGAAGAATTTTTCCAATGGCAATGAATTTTGTAGCCTGCGTGCAGACTTTTTCCACTGCGAAGGAGAGCCAAGGCTAAATTTTGAATCACCAGATCACCAGACACTTCGCTTGAAGCCATTGCGCCTCGTTTCTGTGTTGCATGGGAAACTAAAGCACCGACAAGCACGGACATCATCATCAATCCAATTAAACACAAAATAAGACACAACTGAATATAAAAAATACCCAAACCAAAATACGTTAAACCATGCGAAAAAAATTGAGACCAACTTGGATATATAAAGTTAAAAACATACCATACACAAAACGTAAAACAAACACTGTACGATTTCTACCGTCCTTCATAACAGATGTATACGAAGAGGTTGGTTAAAGGTGATCTGAAGCGAAAATTTTTATTGATGCAAATGAATATGACTGTTGAATGATAAAGAATGCCGTTTAGATTTTTTGATACCTTGTTTCATTTTCGAGTTATCCATTATTTTTTATGATTGGCTGATGACGTCATTTTGTTTGCAAAAAGTAAAGAAACTATAAAAGGTTGACTATTTTTCCAGATGGAAATCTAATCAAAACTTTTCTTCACCTGAAATGCTTTTCTAAATATCATATCCATCCATGGGACAATTTCTGTTGCATTTATTTCAGCTGACCTCAAATGTCTCCTACAACTGTAACCTTTCGAAGATCGGATACAGCTATATTTCCATATATTATGGTAGTAATTTGCAAACAAAATGACGTCATCAGCTGGAACTTAGAATCAGTGGATAACTTGAAAAAGAAATGAGATATCAAAGAAATATAAACAGGATTCCTTATCATTCGACAGTGCTGTTCATTTGCATCAATAAAAAATTTCGCTTCGGGTCACCTTTAAGCACATACCCTTGAATATTATAATGAGACGTTTCGGGCATAACCGCTCATCAGTAATCAGTAATCTTAATAAAAGATTACATTCATCATTTCCTAGATTGGTCCCGAAATGGCCAGTTTTGTGAACGTACTCCTTGACATTGTGTGACTATCAGGCATCTCGGTTGAGTAAAGATATATTCACTGTTCAAAAAAGTACTCCAGAAACTGTGCAATCAGTTTATACCATTTGAAATCTTTCGTCTGAACGAATCTTCAAACCTTTGAGGTCTTACAAAAGACAAAAAGTCTTGTAAAATCGATACTTATCGTCCAAACGAACTTTAAAAATTTTAAACAACAGGAAAATGGAAGATTTCAATTTGATGGTGAATAATGAACGTAATATCGCCTTCTTTCCCTCCTTATCCATTCATTAGGGCCTGTATATATGGGGAAAACACCTCACCTGCCAGACCCGGGGCTGACCGGTATAGTGAGATATCGCCTCACCAGAGGTGGGCTCACCTGGGCGAGGTGGAATTTTTCCATATCAACGAAACACTACCGGTATGGTGAGGTGTATTGGCTTTCTTCGTTGATTTCTATTGGTTAATTCGTTCTGATTTCACGGATGAGAGACTTTACTTCACCTCGCCTCTCAGCCCGGGTCTGGCAGGTGAGGTGTTTTTCCTCATATAAACAGGCGCAGGCCCTTAGTGATGTGACAACCCTAGCAGCTGCTTCTTCAGGTTAATAGAGAATTCAAGGAACGACAACAACAACAGTAACTGCAACGCAATCTTCTGTTGTTTCAAAACCTTGGCTTCAATGGATTATGTGTTTATTCCAATTGAACAAGTTCAATATTCCATTTCTGTCGCTCTGTACATCAGATCTAGGCCTTTGGGGTAAAACTCTATGCTTTTCAAAGACAAAACATGTTCTCAGCCATTTAACTAAAGCAGGAGGTTTTCGTCTTAGCCTTTTGAACAATGTGAAAACGGTAGCATACAGGGCAGAATATTTGCACAAACAATCTTCTTGTATGTTTATTTTATTTGGCAGAATATTTGGTTTACTAAAAACACGATGACGTTCTCAGTTGCCGTCCTGGTATCTTAAACTCCGCAATATTGGCGCTCGAGCTATCATGAATTTCGCAATGAGTCCCAGGTTTTGATCATATATATAAACGAAATAACATGGCAAAGCCACACAACGTTTTTTCAGGGTTACATCTCGTAGAGCAGCAAGGGCGATGCCACCATCAGAGTCCACCACCAGAGTTCTCAGAAGCTCAAAACCATGCAGTCCAAAAGAAAGCTGAAAGGTCGAGCGAGACTAAGCAATATGAAAAATTGCTTAGGTTTTAATCATGATAACTTGAAATTGATTTAGACTGGTAGAACTTCCAATCTACTGATATCTTGTAAAGGCAAAAGTGTCTGATTTTAGTGCCTAATTTCAAATCAAAATCTAGTCCAACATTATGAGGAACGTGGTATGAAATTTTCTGTCAATTTGTCTGTTAGGTTTCGCAGTTGCCGTCTATTTCGTCAGAAAATCATTGCCTGAAGTGTTTCAGTCCGAATTTTTTCGTTGGTAATGTAGAAAATGATACCAGATCATATCTTTCTCAAGTAAACCACACACAATTGATACAGATTTGCCGCTAGGATGGGCTTCGATTTGGAAACAGTTTATTACTGTATAACAATGATATCCCAATTGGTAATAAGGATTATTTGAGATGGGGAGTCAATTACAATTTAGGCTGCACACTTCGTTAAAGTACATTAATTTCAAATTGGATCTTGAAGATTTTGGATCGAATGATGCAACAATCGGATAATGATGAAAGAAATTCTTGTCTGGGTCAAATAGATTCCTCTTGAAATAATTCAGGTTCACAGGTAAGATATCCGATTGTGAGTACGTTAGGATTTTGGAACCTACGGTAAAATCATATGGATTATGCTGAAACGGCTACATCCCTGTGACGTGCATGGTCCTCTGCAACGAATGGAATAGTTAGCTCCACATGCACTACACTTCAAAGAACTGAAGTCATTGTGAGGCTTAGTCGGGGGGGGGGGGGGGGGTCACTGGGGGGTATGCAATTCCGCATTTCCGCAATTTTTTTGCCCTATTTCCGCAAATCCGCAAACAGAAATTTGCTATTTCCTGCTATCCCCTAGGGCCTATGAGCAACGTCTTCCAGCTTCATATTAAGACGCAACACAATCAACAAAAACCATTTTCTTTATATTTTGGACGTAACCGATCACACTACCCTGGGTACCAGAGCCTAAAAATTTGTTGCTGTTATCTGCAGATCTCTGTGATATGCTTTGCTTTCGTTTGTTTTAGTGCATCTCAGTGAATATTACACAATATTTTGACGGAGTTAGCATCAAATCTGCCATTTTTTAGCACGTATTATCATGTTTGCACAAATATCCGCACTCCGTGAAAATGCAGCCAATATCCGCAATCCGCAGAAATAATGATTGATTTCCGCAATAGACCTTTTAGCTATTCTGAAAAGAATCAGAATCGAACGATATTTTGCTACATTTTGTAGAATTTTCGAATGTGCACAATAGTGATAGAAGCTCTAACGCCACTCGATCGAACCTCGCGAAGAAAAATGTATAAAAATAACGCTCGATCCATTCCCTTTTGTAGAATAGCTAATAGGTCTATTCCGCACCCTAATAGCCCGATATCCGCTATCCGCAAAACCCCAGTGACCCCCCCCCCCCTTAGTCGATGTGAGGAACTGATCACTTTTAACTTCTGCTATCGTTTGCTCATTAATCTATTCGTAAAGCCCCTGGCACATTCTGCCTACTTATAGAAGCTTACACCTGCACAACGTTCGTTGCACCATACCCCGCACAGTTACCTTACATTTCAATATTCAGAATACCCAGATTTGATAATGTCACTAGCCATATTGTTCAGCATTCTCTTTGAGAGTCTTTGCATATTGGCAGCAGCCTTTGTCGCCTCATTCAAGGATTCATTCAGTCGCCAATCATCGTACTGAAAACAGAAATAATAAAAATTAGTCCAAAGCTTCATCATGATCAACATCATCATCATCAGCACCATAATCAGCGCCATCATCATCATCATCATCATCATCAGCATCATCATCAGCATCAGCATCAGCATCAGCATCATCATCATCATCATCATCATCATCATCATCATCATCATCTTACCCCCTCGCCAATGAGTGGTTTGAAAGCCCGGGGGGGGGGGGTAGATGACTTGTTGATGGACGGGGGTCTGCCGCCCGGTTTTCAGAAAGCTACCCTCCTCTAATTACCGAAACCTGCTTTGGATACCCACTTTTATGACGAATTTTGGCGGAAAACTGCCCATTTTAACAATTTTTTGCGAATTTCATCGAAACCCCACCCATGTTTATGGAAAATCTGCCGAAAAAGGACCCTCGTTTAGAGAATTTTGGGCCGAAAAACCCACCCATATGGGCGGCACATACCCGTACCCTGAATATGTTATGTACCCCCCTGCCATTTTACAGCATGCATCGGAGTAAACTAGCATAAAATCTTATGAAACATATATCAATACGTTATGCAATACACCACTTCAATTTACAGCCTCGTTTTGGAAAATATTCAAAATTCTTTGATACGAAATTTTAGAGGCCGAATTCGGATTTAGCACTCAATCTTTAGTGTAACTACAAGTTTTTATGTTACTATCGGTAGTAATGTTAAATTTAGAGCGATGCAAAGTTTGAAAACCTAAAAGGGATTTGACCGTGAAAATGACTCTGGGTGTAAAGTTTCACCCTGAACGATTTTTCACGGTCAAATCCCTTTAAGTTTTTAAACTTTATATCGTCATAAAATCAACATCACAATCGCCGGCAGCTCAAAAACACTAGAGTAGACTAAATTTTGCGTGCTAAATCCGACCCTGGGCTTGAAATTTTCATATAAACAATAGAAAGAAATTTTGATACATTTCCAAAACGAGGCTGCTTAATTGAAGAGGTGTATACCCCAAGGATAAATTTGGCCTAACTGACAAACTAGCAGAGCGAGAAAAGTTTCAGATTGACGGTAAGACTACATTTTAGTGGCTTCTTTAAAGTCGTAATCTTTTTAGGGGCATTCGCAATACACTCCTTTTTCAACAAGAAAGTCTTTACGAGAAACCAGAAAATTAAGAAACTTGATCAGCGAGAAAAAGTTTCAAAGAATCCTTCGTCATTTAGTATATTAAATCCAACATATTTTTCGCTCATTTCTTGGTATTGTTTAAAAGGAGTACAAAGACCAGCATGCCTTGCATGAAATCTGCGACTTCTTCTGCACAACTTCCAGAATAACTGACTGTACGAAATTCCAAAAAACAAAAACAGACGATGGCAAAGGCTGCTGGTCTTTGTACTCCCTTTAACTAAAGTTTAGACAGAGGCATAGTTTCATAAAAACTGTGAAATGTTCCCGAAGGCACATGAAATATTCCAGAGATGTAAATGACGAGAGTTTGAAGAAACTTCCTGAGATACTCTTAAAGATGCTCTTAGTCATCGAATGTGAGAGATTTTAGGAACTGTTTATTACTGGCTAAAATTCTTAGTTTCTTATAAAAATAGATGTATAAAAAGTATGACTAGAAAGCATAGGTTCCAAATCTTTAAAAAGGTTGGTGTAAAATTCTATGACCTATTTCTTTGAATTAAGCGACTTCAAAGAAACTTTGGCTATTTCAGTACAATTCTACCGTTGGACTTTTCTGAAGTAAGAAAAATTTCAAAAAAGTTAAAACAATCGTAATTTCTAAACGTTTGGGTGCAACATGAAATAATTTTCAAGAAAACGATAGTTTATGGATGTCTACAATATGGTATCCAGCAAAAGTCTGTCACTCTTCTGGTTTACGATTTAGAAATTTGATGTCGTCCCAACCTCAAATAATTTGAAATATAAAATACGCCGTAATTTCGCAAAATATTCAAGATTTCTCAAAAAGTCCAATGGCAGAATTAAAGGCACACTATCCCCTTGATGAATGAAAGAAATCGATAAAGATCTCTATTGAATCTTCCACAAATTTACGCTAATTTCCTTTATTCAACGAAGGCTGGACCAGTCATGCGTACTTTTTATGGCCATGAAAATTATGCATGAATGACTTTGCTTTCTTTGGATAAAGCAAATTATCGAGGGGACAGTGTGCCTTTAAAGCAAAACAGCTAAAGTTTCTTTCAAGCCAATCAATTGAAAGAAATAGGTCATAGAATTTTACACCTAACTTTTCACACCGATTTAAAGATTTGGAACCTATGCTGGGCTGGAAAGCAAATTGTTACTGTCTTGAAAAAGTAAACAAACATTACAAATACCTCGTCAAGAAGTCTGCTTTTCGTGCGTTCTCCACTTCTGACCTTGACTCTACGACTGCAAAGGAATCAATGAGATTCAGGCTGGAAAAATCTGGAATTGTTAGGATCCAGTAAACACACTTAAGAAGCTTATAGCTTGCAAATAAATTCTATTAAATGCATAAAAGAGTTTTTAACTCCAGAGATTCGATAAAGTGCATCAATTAGTACCGGGTGAGTCAATAAAACATCAAACACGGGTGAGTCAATTAAAAGCTAGATGTACGTAATATAAATTTAGAAAAAAATAAGTCTAATTACAGATGTACAATATAATATAAAAGTTAAACATTTAATCTAAAAACACCCCCAGTTAAAATGGCAGGGATAGCATTAAAAGGTCAGTGCGACCTTGTTTCCATAATGGTCCCTCCAGAGGTGTCATTGAAAGGAACATTTTCACAAAAGAAAAGAAAAACGATATTTTTGTCTCAATATTTGAGAGTAATGCTGCATTTTTAAGATTGTTGATAGACAGTTCTGTTGCAGCTTTTAGAATTTTGATGGTATAAATAAGGGCTATTTTTCTTGATATGGGAGGTCTTTAAAGAATTTGTCCTTGATCTTATGCTTGAGGCCACTGCTCCATATATCCATACGATAATATTAGCAAACATATTACTTAATGGTGAACAATGTTCAAATCCATTTCAAAAGTTACCTGACTGAAATCGGCCATTCCAATCTGAAATTATGAGGGAATTTCACGAGAAAGGCCCTTCAAGAAACCTGCAAACGTGCCATGGCCTTTCAAACGGAGGATTGTTTTTTGACTCACCCGGAATAATGTTATTGTTGACTGTTGTACGCGTGCAATGGCAAAACGTAACGCAAAATCAGAAATGGGGGAATGGGCTATAATGTCTTATAGTATAGAAACTAACGGCTGTAACAGTTTCCAAGCAAAGTCGTCAATAACTCCAGGACAATGTGACCGATTTTAATGAAAAGAATTTCCACTTCTGAGTTAGCCACTCTGCTGTAAAATAAACCATAGGAAATCAGACTTGGGGGTTTTTCTCGACTGTACAGGGTGTCCCGCAAAAGTTGTGCCCCGTATGTGTGGCTGCCTTGGAGGAGCTGAACTTTTCAGCGTTGTCTTACAGACAAACAACACTGCTGACCCTTTAAAAATGCAGAAAAAAGAATTAAACGCAACGCTAGAACCCTTTGAAAATTTACTCAACGATGACATTGCCGGAGAACAATAGAATTGCTATTTTTGAAGCAACTACTTATCTTGCCTTCCTCTGCCATAAATCAGCAACCATTTGTCAGATTGACTCAAACAAGGCCTCAAACTCCAAGTCGAAGCCTTACCCATGCAACTGTGTTAAAAACCGAGATGATTGAAGCTACAGCTCCTCCACAGCAGCAATACAAACGCACAATTTCTGGAAAACACCTACAATGTTAGACCCACCCTATTGTGTGAAAACTTTGCTTCATTGAAGTTTCAATAGCTAACATACATTTAAAAACTGTCTGCCCCCTTTGATGAATGAAAATAAAATCGATAAAGATCTCTTTCGTATATTCCAGAAGTTTGCGCTAAGTTGCTTTATCCAAAGAAATCAGGCTCATAGAGACTCAGTGATGCATGAATTTCATGGCCATATAACGAAGCAGTAACTAAGTTCAAAACGGTATAGTAGGGGACAGACTGCCTTTAATTAATCACGCCCTGTTATATAAGCCAAGCAAGTACACTGTTCAGAGTTTTTTTGGCGAAATAGACTTGGGGAAAGTCTACTTTTTTTTGTATGATATATTCCAAATAAAATTTACAATACAGATTACGAACTACATTACTTACAAAATTACTCTACAATACTACTAGAACGATCAACCCCAGGGAGCAAAAGGCTGAGTCTACCCCGATGCCATTAAATAAAGATAATAAAGGAAAAGAAACTACTTTAACTATTGGACAAAATCGGGTGGCTTATGAAGGGATGGGTAAGTGGCTACAGAAATTCACTGGAATCGACCAGTTTCATGGCTAAAATGTAGCGTTAGCTCAAGAATATGTCTATTTAGTAAAATGGGAAAACCTTTATTGCCATACAATAAAAGTTGCAGTAAACTCTACTTGATACTAAAGTCTACTTGATTCCTGGATACGTGAAAACTAAGGCAAGGCAGTGTTTTCTGTCTCAGACATAAGTCAAACCAATTCATCGATTGAAACCAAATCCAGCCTCGTGTTCTTTGATGTGCTGTGATTTATGGATACCTCAGGGCTTCGGATTTGTTAAGATTGCTTTTAAGTTAAGATGCGGTATTTAAGAACTGAATCATTTGGAATTCAAACTTCTTAAATTCGAGTTTCAGCATAAAATCAAACCAAAATCCATAGTCAACAAAAGCCATATAATCTCTGCGTAGCCACCATTTCTAACCAATTGCGCGTAGCATAGGTTGCAAATCTTTAAATGGGAGTAAAAAGATGGGTGTCAAATTATATGATCTATTTATTTAAATTGAATGGCTTTAAAGAAACTGTAGCTATTTCACTATATTTCTACCGTTGGACTTTTCTGAAATTTTGAATAATGAATTGGAGCCTATGCTTTAAAATTGTGACGTCTTCATCATGTGAAGGGTTTTTAAATGGCGGGGACCAATGCTCGGTTTCGAAGAATTTATATATTGTCAAAGAATCCTCGTTGGTATATGAACCCGATCGCCATTTAGGGTGTAATTAGGAGCTATTGCAAACTAAACTGACTGACAAAACCATGTTCTTTTTAATACCTTTTCTGGATAAGACAAATTTTAGGAAATATACACCAGCCAATTTTCAATGTGGTAGATATTTTGACTTGCCACTTAGAACGGAAACTAGACCTTCCTATCCAATGATGGGCCGTTCTGCGTCAAAAATTGAGAAACAACAAAATTTTTTACTTGAAAAATGAGGTTTGCTGGCAGAGAACATATTGTGTTTAACTGGAGAATGAAATGTCATGACGTCATGACCACCCTAATGACTTTAAAGAGCCGTTGTCACCCAGGATCCTTTGCAGGCACTCCGCAATTTCAGACCGCCTGAAAATCAAATTTGGCCTAAACGAAAAATTATGCATCCATAATAGTTTAGCGTTTAGTTCAGAGTTTGGTTAATTTTTCTGTGAGTTCAAAAACTGTAGTGTGGGTTAACTAATTGCTGGCATATATACTGTAGTGAGAGTGTTTTAATTGCAGGCACATTTTTCCCAATCATTTGCTTGCAAGCATAAAATGATTTTTTTTTATATTCATAAAATGTTACATTACATGTTACCTACTATACTTTCTAATTACTATACTACAATACAACACTACAGGTACGATACCACAGGCAGCAAAAGACAATGACTACGCCCGTGGCCATTAACATAAAGACATGCAAATAAATGAGATTAAGTAAAACAACTACAAAAAGCTACGCATACAATACAATTAATTACTGAAAAATACTGGGAACTGTTTCATATTTGATGTAAGGCCAGCATAGGCGCACGATACCGAATGATAGGAACCCCGGACGACAGAACAGGGCCACTGGTTTTCAATGTAATCCTTTTAAAATGACTTTGGTTCATACATCGTTTACCGAACATCCAGTGTGAAACAGACTTAACAAACGGGGAGCAAATAAAAAACTTTGTGGCTGTGTGACGTATAATAAAAATTTGAGTTCAGCCAAACCGACCAGTTTTGTGGATAAAATTTAAGGTCATTTCTAGTATATTCTTATTTACGTATTAAAATGATTTCAACGAGGCCTGACCACTGGACCACCTGCCACCTATACCGATCGGTCTAAAGCGCAAAATTTGTTTATTCCACGAGAAAATAAAATCATGGGAACTAAGTATGGATTAGACTGATTACACGTTCGTAGTTATCGCTATTGATAGACTGATGGACGCTATAACCACTTGAAGCGTAGTGCCGTTGTACAATTCAATGAACGAAGCGGAAATTGGGACTGACGTAGTTAGTCTAAGTATTTCATAGGATCAGCCAAGGATTTGTCCGCGATGGTTTCTCTGACGGTATATACCTTGAACAAGATTGACTGACAAAGGAATTATAATTCATTTTGATCGATGATATGTTTTTGGCTCAGAAGCTAGGTCATATCAACGCGCAAAATCCATTTGTAGGTCTTTCGACCAGAAGATATACTAAAAAAGGAATTTTAGTCATAAAACAGAACAATCTAAATCACCTGAAAGGACAGAAAGTTTGGACCTCACTTACCGAGCTTTTTGTCTGTCTGCCTCATCATCAGATTGAGATTCACCAGATGATGATGATGATGCTTTTGATCTTCGCTTGTTATGAAACGTATGAATATGGTGGATAGTATTTGAGAGGCCATACGCAGGAGAGAGGCCATAAGCGGGTGAAACGCCAACTGAAGTCAAATTTGGCATTGATCTGAGGAGACAAGGGATATTTTCAGAATACAGGACATGATAAAGATAAGAGACGATTTTGCCGAGAAGACGAAGTGCTGACCCTATTGTTTTCACATATTGGCTGCGGTCACACTAGACGTTTTTACCTCGTTGTCTGCCTTCAAAACAACGGGTTAACTACGCTGTGATATGTGACCGCATTTCGTTTTCACATACAACGCTGTTACAGTGCTTTGGTCCTGATAGCTGATTCCATAAGAAAATTATCAGATGCAAAGCAACGGGCAAAACAAGGTCCCGACCTATATCTTAGCGTTGTTTTGGAGAATGAACCAATCACAGCCTTGCGTAGTTGTCACATGATAAATCATATCACTGTGTGACCGGGTGTCATTGTACCGTTATGTTTCCGTACTTTCTGGCTACAAAAACAAATTGCAAGAAAGTGAAGCAATTCATATTACAACGGGAAAATACAGTAGTGTGACCGCAGCCATTGTGTTTCAGCTTTGTTCTGAGCGAATCACGGCCGCATGCGCATTGTTACCAATGTTTCTTTTCTGTTTTAAACGGTCAAGCCAATTTGCATATTACGAAAGTGAAATAACTCCTTACTGCGCATGCGATCGTGAGCTCCTTTTCGGGGATTCCTCAAGGCTCACAACATAGCCTGTTCACATCCCCCAACAAGATTGAGCTAAAGATAGCGCCAGGGAATGTCTTATGATGATCCCTCATGTCTGAATAAATTTCTGTTTTTTGATTGGTCGATCTTTCATGGAACGCAAAGGATCATTGTAGAAAATTCCCTGGTGCCACTTTAGCGAAATCATCCATTGAATTTCAAAGCTACGAGTTAATTTACAGATCGTCTGCAGCACCTATCATCAGGCCAGGGCAGTTTGTAAATCAATTTTGTATTATACGTTGAATACTTACCCTGTATTAATATTATATAATGAAATGAAATGAAAATGAATTTCTTTGGATCACAGATCATCTTTGGAAAACAGATCAGTTTCACAAGATTCAAGAGTATACTGAGAAAGGGTGGTCCCAACTGCTTCAGAGCTTTTGGTTTCGCGGCATTTCAATTAAAAAGTGCGCATTAATTGTCTTGATATAAATCAAAGTGTCGTACAATGACAAAAGTCCGTTTCAGATGAGAAAAGGAAAAGCTTTTTGACAGAAAACAGAAACAGAAAAGTCAGTGCTTTTAGGAGGCTAAATATTTATCTCTCAAGAGAACAGGCAATGAAACTGTGCAACACAGTAATTATTTCAAGCTTTAACTATTGCCCATTAGTGTGGATGTTTTGTGGCAAAGATGCCAACCATAAAATAAACCGTACTCATAAGCGTGCTTTAAGAACACTCCACAATGATTACGACTCTTCCTTTGATAAACTTTTGGAGAAAAGTGACACGGTAACGATCCACATCAAAAATCTACAAAAATTGATGCTAGAAATCTATAAGTCAATGAACCATCTAAATCCAGCATACATCTGGCACCTTCATGAAAGGAAAGAGATTCAATACGATCTCAGAACTAAGCATCTGTGTAAATTACCGATTACAAGGACAATAAAATTTGGCACGGAGTCGCTCTCATTCCGAGGAAGCTTATTGTGGAATAATCTAAAAGATGAGATAAAGGAGCTACCATCAGTTGCAAGCTTTAAAAGAAAGATCAAAACCTGGACGGGTGAACAGTGTAATTGTAAAATTTGTAAGTAGCCTGTCCATTATATTATGTAGCTTGTAAATATTAATTATTATACATCTTTGTAAATTATATTGTAAATAGTTGGTATCAATTAGTTTCCTAAAACTATTGTCACACCAACTTTAAATAATGATTATGATTTGATTTGATTTGATTTGACAAAAAAGCGTCAAAATCAGTAGATCTTGAGCGCTAAGTTAAATTCAAATAAGAAAGGGTGTCAAAAGCAAGTCCAAATATGTATTACCCCAGGACTTTGAGGAAGAAACATAAAATACACTAAATAGCTAAGCTGTATATAATAGAACGCCTTCATCTTCAAGATATTGCCTTCGCAGCATTGGTTTCTAGCTGGAATAACATTTTCCTTCTCTATACTACCTGGTCTGTACTATTGTAATGTAACTATTTAGAATAAAATAATTGTACCTTGAAAAGAAATGATAAAACACGACGTTTCGAGCTTAGCCCATTATCAAGTCAATATGTGTGTACTATCTGTGCATTCGTAATGACAGCTCCATCTGCAAACTTCAAATATAAGATTTTCCCTTGTTCTACTTGCTGACCACGTGAAAAAATGTTTTCAATGACGATCTATCATGATGTATTATAAAGCTAAACAGCAATTGATTTCGCTAAGGAATAAAAACTTGTAAGGCAAACCTATATGCAGCAGAATTCATCATTTGGCCAATCTGTGATTGCGGTGATACCTCATGCATAACAGTCTGCGGAGGAGCAGGGGTGGATAATCTAACTGAAACAGGTTGTTGAACTGGCGTTGAAGTGACATAAACTGGCGATCGATCATGTGCAACTTGTGGTGGTATCACGTGAACAGGTTGACCAGATTCTAAGAAATCACGTGGGAAAGTATAATCACCATGCTTGTGGTATCCAACTCCGGAGCAAATAGGACAGACTGGTAGGAAAGTTTGCTGGGGACTCTTGACAGGGGATCCGTCCGATGAAGATTCGAAAGCCGGGCGTCGTAAATCTCTACTCTTCTGAAGTTCATGAGCTAATGAGTCGATTTTGCTCTTCAGGTCTTCGTAATCATGATTTGGCATGAAGGTTTCCCGGTTTACAGGTCGTGGATGGTAAGGAGTCGATGTTTCCTGTGGAGTATTGATCGTTCTTTGCAGTTGATTTCTGAGATCATCAAGTTTGTGTTTTAGATTATCAAATGGCCTGTCTCTTGGAGACCCGTGAATGTGTCCTCTCTCGCTTTGGACAGAGGGATGCCTCCCTCGATCTGGATGTGCATATAAACGATTTAGTTGCGCTAATTGTCCACGCAGGTGATGAAGTTCTTCACGGAGTCGATCTGTCTGTTGGCTGAATAAAAGGGAAATATACCCGGTGAGAAAAAAAATGTATATGCGCTTGAAAGCCTGTAACTCTGAAACAATTGATCCGGATCGGCTTTTTCACAGTATACCGGGTGTCCCAAAAAAAGTATACAGATTTCGTTGATTCTAGCGATATGAATTTAGCTTTAATCAATGGCTAATCACTCTCAAAATGTTCCTCGATAGTTAATTTGAACATAGATACCTCGTTTGTTGGTATTGGTGATTTGAGAGCAGAAATATCAATTTTGAAAGCTTAAACTTGCGTCCACGTGCAAACCAGAGCTTTGGCCTTTGGCCTAAGCAAGTTCCTGAAGCACATTGAAATCAAGAACTGAAATTAATGAAAAATTAAGAAACTACTCCATGGGTGACTGGGGGGGGGGGTGACTTCTGGAAAACAGAATAACACAAGATCTAATATTTTTCAAATTTTATCAAGGCTATCGTTGATTTATATGCTGTGCCTTTAGAATTTGCTTAGGCCAAAAGGGTAAAGATCTGGTTTGCAGAAGGAGGCAAATTTGAGCTCTTGCGATTAACATGTCTGCTCTCAAAGCACCAATACCAACAAACGAGGTACCTATGTTCAAGTTAACTATGGAGGAACATTTGTAGAGTGATTAGACATTGATTAAAGCTAAATTCACATCGCTGGAGTCAACCAAATCCGTATAAATTTTCTTGGGACACCCGGTAAGTACCAGATCTTTTTTTCTTTCCTCCAGTCATTCTTTCCCTAAGCCTGCAGCGCTCCCCCAGCACTCATCCAAAACGTTTTCGAAATAACAATAATCTTTGCATTAAAATATAGCCTAACCCACATACCAAACGAGCTCCTTCAAACAAAGTTAATGGTTAAACGATGAAGATTTTCGTTCTATGATTGCAGCCAAAACTTAGCTACCTAAAATTCTACAAAGCGTCCGCTGCTGAGAACTGAATATAAGGTATATAAAAGGAGTGTTCGTACCTTGGTCTTCTGCCTGATGAGCTGTAAATCGATATATCCGAATGCCGATCTGGGCCATGAAGTCTGTGTTTACCTGAGTAAAGAAAAATATCGTGAGTAAAAGGATAATTCTTGGCATTTTCAGTATTCCTTTTGCGTTTCCTGCTTTCATTTCTGACAGACGCAATCTAAACCCACAGATCGTATCAGCCATTGTTTACATTACATTGCATTGTTTACATTACATTGTTATCACAATTGTGTTTATGTGGCATTGCCCTTTCGAGTGAAAAACAACATCAGGGCCCTCCGCTAAGGCTAGTTTTCAAAACAACATGACCCTCCGCTAAGGCTAGTTTTCATTCAAACGAAACGCAATAAAGGTAAATATATTGCCTTGCCTGGACGTTCGGCAAACGAAACAAAGTGGTCTAACAAGGGGTTTTAGGGAACAATGGATAATTGTAATCTTACGATGGGGACAAGGGTTCCAAACATCAGTGAAAATATTCTTATGAGCAATGGAAGAAATTTATCAAAAGGATCCCATTTTTGGGAACAAACTGATGTATTTTTCAATTTGATTTACCGGGAGGAAGGGGCAACTAAACTCGCCCCAAGTCGATTTGCTGAAGTACGTCTGACCGATCCATTACCACATTTCATGGATCCGCCATTCCAGCATTCCGTAATTTCTTTGCGGAATACTGGATTTGTGGGTCCAGGAATTGTGGACAACGATATCAGTCAGACGGACTTCAGGAATAGACATGCAGTAAGTCAAGGGAGCAAACGGAAAATGACTGGGAACAAGGGAACTTCAAAGCTCCTCCTGGAGAGCTTCAACAAGTTAGAAAATTATATTCTTACTGCTTAAAGATGATCTTCTTCTGTCTCTGCGACTATCCGGAATGACACTTTCTTTTATCCTTGGGCTAGGAGTATCTGGCAGTCTACTGTAACTATCATCCTCTAGAATGTAAACTGATGATTTTGGTTCTGGGTAGCTGGCAAAAGACGAGCGTTGACTACGTGGATGTTTTTTAGCATTTAGCTTCTCTCGAAGATTGCCTAAATTACCACGTTGTGATTCTCCGGTCGCCCTTATTGGACTATCCTGTACATCAAATTCCTCTAGCCTTATTGTGGCTGGGAATGGCGATTTTTCAGAACGAACAGGCAATCGTTGGTAGCTAGCATCAGTGCGCATATCAGGAGGAGTAGTCTGGAAACTAATGACGTCATCTGACTGATTGTGTCCCCTCGCTTTTTCTTTCACCCTAGTTGATGGTCTGCTGGTTGGAACTGAACTACGGATTGAATGATCTTCAATGTAATCTGGTGATTGTTGTGATTGCTGTGTTTGTTGTGTTTGGCTTTGATCTGCTGATTTTGATCGTCGAGTGCTCTGTGATACCCTATCAGCCGATCGTACAGAATCCGCCTTGTTTTGCTTCGGTTGTGAACGTGACTGTGGTGACAGAAATCGAGACTTGTGTAATTGATTCCGAGGTTCAACAGCTTGATAATGAGGCTCATGTGACTTTAAGCGGGAAGATGAGGCTTGGGATTGTGATCCTTTTGATTCTGGTCTTTGCTCCTCCTCAGTCTGCCTTGAAAATGTCTGCTGCAGCTGGCTACCCGTCACCGTTTTCCCTCCGTTTGACAATTCCTGAGACTTTAGCGTTCCTTCAGAACCTACAAATCCACTATCCAAATTACTATCCGCAGTGTTGGGACGATGTCGTGAGCCATAAACATTACTTTTAGGATGGTTAACCAAGCTAGGAACTTTGTCTTGTTCTGAATAAACGCTGCTATTCACTCTGTCGGGCCGATTCGTCGGATAGGACTCCTCACTGGTGGAGCAGTTATACTGCCTTGGTTTTGTCTTGGACAAACGGCTTCCTGACTTAGCACTGGATCGCCTGCCTTCACTTCTGCTTTCATGAAAGCTTCTATCTGATGGGCTTGTCCGCATGTTTCCATCCGGCCTAGCTTTCTTCTGTCGTCTCCTCTGTGAGCTCCTGTCGTCTATAGAACCATGATTACTCCTTTCATGAAGAATTGCCTCACTGTGGCTTCTTTCGTCAAGGGGGCTAGAAGTAGCAGCTGGACCAGTGTGTCCACTTTCACCAGAAGATCGCGCTGGTTTCCGGCTGTGTCGTGATGACCGTCCGACTGAACCAGCATCCGGGTTGTTGGTAGCTTCTTCTGCGGATTCTTCGGTGACTCTTTCAAACCTGATAAAAAAAACAAAGGATTACTTCCTGAAATTTACAAAAATCATTTTATGTGATCTTGAGAAAATCACGAAGTTTCCGAACACTGCAATTGAGCTTTGAAGCTCTACAAACTGAAAGATGGATTTAATGATAACCTGCTACCCTTGAGCTGCTGCAAAAAAGAACGTATATCCTACGCAGAGGTAATCAACTGCAACATGCGAAGCTGCCATGTAAACAATTATTACAGCTACCATTTCCTTGTTCAAGTTGGCCTAAACGCACCTTTATTCAGTCCCACTTCCTCGTCATAATCTCCACCAAGCCGTTAGATTTGTCAATATTGATTCTCTTTTGCTGATATGCCTGATGTCATTTGCGTTGTATTTCAAATTAAATCTAATCTAAAGCAAAGTTTTCCGTTTAAAAAGTTACAGACAGGCAAACAGGCGTTCTGACATGAAACATGAAGCTTCTGCCAACATGGCCTATTGTATTTCTCATGAAACATTGTGGTCCGTAAAGAATGCACATTGACGGACAAGTGTCAAGGCAACGAATAATGAGACCAAAGCAGATCTCCCTTCAGCAATAAGTCCACTTTCAAGCTACCTCCCTCTTGGACTTGAAGTCTATTTCGTCTACTTTCAGCCAGATAGACTTATTATCATTTCATTATTTCATATCGAATCGTTTGCAGAAGGCTTTCGCGTTTTCTAGTGTGGCTTGGCCTTATCTTCAAAATATGACAAATCTACAATGTGCTGCGTAGGAGAAAATTTCACAGGGGATGATGGACTTTCTCCAAGTCTACTTCTCTGATCCATCCCAGAGAGAAAGAGAAATAAAATGAGAAAAAAGAAAAAAAGCAAAGGAGGAGAAGGAGTAAATTTATCCTCCTCCTCCTTTCTTTTTTCTTTTCTTTTTTTCTCACCCAAACCCCCCCTCACCCCCTATTGTCTCTGGGATGGATCAGAGGAGTGTCAGAGGAGTAGACTTGGCGCAAGTTCAAAGATATTTCAAATTATATATATTTCAGATGATACTCTATATATGAATATATTTTAAATAAAAAGCTATCGAAAGTGGGTTTTTTGTCAAGAAAGCAGATCTCCCTTCAGCAATAGGTCCACTTTCAAGCTACCTCCCTCTTCTCTTAGACTTGCCCCCAGTCTCTTTCGTCTACTTTCAGATAGATAGACTTATTACAGTTGACGAAATAGACTTGAGGCAAGTCTATCTCCCTGTCGGCTATACAGATAATGATTCAGATTAAAATAATCGCAAAATTATCAATTCTCTACCAACAAACAAAGCTTTTAACAAAAAATGAATGGATTTCAACAGGAGAACTTTATCATACATATCTAAATCCAGAAACACCTTGTCGATTGCATGAACGGATTTTCTGGAAAAACGAGGTTTGTGTCCAAGTGCAACTTAGGCCCATTCCGAAGAATTCCGAAGAACCACGAAACTGACTTTTCCACAGACAAAATAAGATTTTAACGCAAAATGAACGAATTTCAACACGAGACTTTTATAAAACATATCCATAAAAATCACACAGCTGCTGCCTCAACAATCCAAACACCTTGTCGATCGCACATGAATGCATAAGCGTACGGGAAGAAAAAATCTAGGGGGGCGGCCCGACACAAAGTCCATTGTTTACCAACATTTTTGCCCGACTGAGGGCAGATTTTTGCCCGATTGGGGCTGATTTTCGACGATTTTTCCAACATTGGGGGGGCTGCCGCCCCCCGGCCCCCCCGCCCCGTACGCTTATGCATGAATGGATTTTCCGGAAAAACGAGGTTTGTGTCCAAGTACAACAAAGGCCCATTCCGAAGAGCCACGAAACTGTAACTTTTCTGCAGACAAAATAACATTTTAACGCAGAACGAACGAATTTCAACACGAGAACTTTATCATACATAGGCCTATCTAAATCCAAAAACACCTTGTCGATCGCATGAATGGGCCTAAGTCGCACTTGGACACGAACCTCGTTTTCCCAGAAAATCCGTTCATGCGATATGCGATCGACAAGGTGTTTTTGGATTTAGATATGTATGGTAAAGTTCTCGTGTTGAAATCCACTCATTTTTTGTTAAAAGCTTTGTTTGTTGGTAGAAAATTGATAATTTTGCGATTATTTTAATCTGAATCATTATCTGAGTCTGGGATATGAAGCTGAGTCTGGAAAATGAAACTGAGTCTGGACGAATATTCATCTAGCTTGTATGCGGTTGTATACAAACAGCAATCCACGCTTCTTTAAAAAAATCTCCAGACCAGTGTTGAGATGAAGTACACAGTGGTAAAACCAAACTTGAAAAATGATCTACTGAGCGTGGTGCAAAAATGGAACAAGTACGCCAAAGGGCCTCCAAAGATAATTATCGAATTAGCCAAGGTCACATTTAAACACGGCTATTTAAACAGTGATGACCTTTAGCCTAATTATAGGAAACACTAAACTTGTACTTTGAAGGACACTAGTGGAAGGTCAGAAATGCTAAGTGTATCTGCATTTTCCAAATCAACACAATCCTTATAATGCGTAGAGACAGTTTCTGTTTAGAAGAGACAGCTCGTTTCTATTCAAGATTGTCTACTTTTTCAAAGTGTCAAAGTGATCTTTGAACAGTTCTACAGATTCCTGTTCGCACGTTCTTCGAAATTAAAACCCCGTTTACCTGTGGTATATCTCAGCTAGCATTGAGCGGATCTCTCAGAACAAAGTATCAAAATTCATGTTGGAGATCTTACTCTTAACAGATTTACACGTTTTTTTTTATAAGAAACTGGTTTATAAGGTGCTTGGACTACGATGACCAAAAATTTAAGAAACTCTAGTACTACGCTCAAGAACAGTTAAGGGGCTCTAAAACCTTATTTCTGTATGTCTCTCTTATTCTATGTCTCTCTAACAAAGGTACATTTGTCTTTTCTTGATTTTTAACTGCAAAATTGGTAAATTTTTGCCTTGATGTGCATGTCTTCTTCTTGATGAAAAATGTCAACGCAAAATGAGTGGCAATTGTAACTTCGAGAAATAAGGCAATATGCGATTTTATGCGATACCGGAATTTGAGGCCCAACAATGTGGAGAAACTAATTAAGAAACTTTTACGTGAAAGATCACCGATTAATGTCATGCGAAATTAAAACACTTTTGAGTAGCATTTTAAGTGCTGATCTAAAGTTTCTTATGGCCAAAAAAACGTGTATATCTCAGCTAGCAGTGACCCCCGGATCCCCCAGGTTTTAGTATCAAAATTCATGTTGGAGATCTTACTCTTAACAGATTTACAGAAAGAAATTTAAGGTGCTTGGAATAAGGCCCATCCACAGCAAGGATTCACACCGGATTCAAGCTTTGTATTTTTAATGGGCGCTCAGTGTACAGCTAGGCTGGCTACATCAGTCTCAGTTTCTGCGTTGAATTGTATGGTTTTCCCCTCATTTGACCAAGATGCATTGTATTCTATAAGGGAGTCACCCTGGATTCAACTATGATTCTGTAAGAATTCAATCTTTAAATGCAATACTCAAATGCCCCTCAATAAGACAATCTTTGACACAGCGCACAGAATGACCATGAAAATAGCATATGGAAGACTTGAGAACAAAGATCTATGGATCAATTTTGTGAATCTTGTTAATTTAATTACAAAGAATTCGCAATAGGATTGGCAGATGTATTCACTTGCGACTATTCATGACGCTATTGGCGTTGGCTTACGCAAATACCTGTGTGGAATCTTTGACGTACAAGAGATTTATGTACCAAGATTTATGAACCCAATTTTGAAAATCTTCTTAACATATTTGTAAAGTACCTGCGATTAAAATCAACGATATTTTGTGAAAATTTAATCTCAAGAATTTGAAAAGAATTGACACAGAAGCCTTTCAACGGCAAATGATAATCGATGAAACAATCTCGCGGTTTTATTCCGCGCAACCTACTGCTCAACACGTGCTGCTCCATATTTTGAGCACACGAACACTCACGCTAGGCTGATTCCCTACGTCCCTTGTATCCCTGTGGTAACCTTGCACATGGGGCTTATGAAGCAGTAAAAGATTAGCCTGCCTAGGCCATTCTCAGTTGCCACCCCATGCAAAACGAAAAAGGGCCCCCATAAGAAGTAGAAATGACTCCGAAAATGCAAAACTTTCGCGAGGTTGAGCTCGACAGAATATGGTTTCTAATGCAGAGTTTACTGTACACAGTTTCCAATTAACTGGCTCCCATCACGTGGCCATGACTATTTGAAGAGCCATTGTTACCCAGGGTCGCTTGCGGGCACGCTACAATTTCAAACTGTCTGAAAATCAAATTTGGCCTAAAAGGAAAGGGCTCAACCAAAGTAAAAGTTTTCTTTCAGTTCAACTGTTTAACTGCTGCAGTTTGGACCCACGGTTTCCGCTTTGGTAGTTTCAGACAGTCTGAAATTTCAGCATGCCCGCAAAGCACCCAGGGTGACAATTCGATAGTTGTTGCTCCCACTGCAGTTTTCTTCCTCCCTGTACGTTTCCTTGCCCGGTATCCCTCATATCTGTGTCCTGAACGCAACAAGCTTTTGAGGGCACAGGGACACAAGGAGGTACAAAATGATGTAGGTTTCGAAGCCAATGATTCAAGTATGAATGAAAAGATTCCACAATCATCGGTGGTCAGAGAATTCAGCAACCTAATTAATCTTTGGTTTCACAGTGTTGAGTAGTAAAAAGTTGGTGAGTTACGAACTGAGGGACCACATGCTAAATTTAGAGAAACCAGTAAAGAGATTACGTCTTAACAAGATATCTGTGTTCAACGAAATCGCGCCACGGAAGGAAAAATGATGCATTTATTAATACTATCGAGGCTGTAAAGTAATAAAAAGCAGCTGACCTTCAACCTCTCCACAAGGAAAGGACAACAAGTATAGAATCTAATTTTCTCTAGGCCTACCAGCTGTCTACGAATAAACACATTCATTCAATAAGAAACTAAGAATTTGAGCCAGTAAGGAAAGTTTCTTGCAATTTTCAGATTTTTGAGTTCTCAGTGTTTCAAACGAGTTTCTTACGAGTTCCATAGCAATCTTCAAGTTCACTATCTGTGCCCTAGTGAACATTTCAAAGCAAGCCGTTTTTGAGCACTTCCAAAGTTCAGGCATTACTGAAGTATCTTCCAAGTAATATAATGCAAGGGAAACTAAAGTACAAATATGTTGAGGATTTCCTTGACTGAAATGAGTAGTTTCTTAAATAATTTATTTCCCAGCGGAAAAGTTTCTTAATTTATTAGCCATCTGAGAGTTGAGTTTCTTATGAGCAGTTTCTTACCAAAAAGATTAGTGTAGTACAGCAATTTTTTGCATAGAGTAGAAACTAGGAGGGCCAATGGGGCTATGGCCAATCCAATCCAATCCCATCCAGATTTTTCCTGGCTCCCTCTAGACTCACTGCATAGTCCCAGTTATCGCAGCAGCAACAACAACAACAACAACAACAACAACAACAACAACGCTTTTTAAATTGCTTGAGTGAACTGAATTGTTTGCTTTTGTAATAATTGTTAGGCTCCCCCTTCTTCAAGCTTGGTTCGCACGAGAGTAAGAACCGAGTTGCAAATACATTAGAAATGCACAGAAAAAAGTTTCGGAATGAACGTTTCCTCGATTTGAAATTTTCCATCACATCTGAAGATTTCTTGATGCATTTGATTGGAATCAATGAGTAAAGATTCCCTTTGGAAGCCATACCTCACTAAAAGATCCCTTTAATCAACGTTTGAAAGTCCGCTATCCTTCTTCTGATGCGTTTTTACACCAGTGTGAACCAACGTCTGGAACCAACCCTTCATTAAGGGTCCAATACATCCAAGAACACCTTTATGAACAACACCTTGATACATGGAAGGCACGGGTGAACAAGAAATACAATAGAGCCAATTAGTTCATAGGCATATTTCCAAAACGTACTCTATTGATACAAGTAAGCAACAAAGAAGGAAATATAGCATTAACAGAAGAATCTACTTCCAACATTTAGCAGAATAAGTCGTCCATTCCAATCCTCGTTGGTACAAGATATATTTATCTTACATGATTCCCTGAAATCCTTGTATGCATGCTCAAACTATTCATTGGCAACTTGCATCATGACGAATTTTAAGTATAGCCAAATGGGCAACAGCCTAACCGAGAGATTGAACGAGGAGCGAGGTCCTCGCTTGGTCTGTGAGTCAGGCTAAATAGGTAAATTTTGACCAAATATCAGAACGATCCTCACTGGCCCCTCTGTTGCTTCTATGACTACAAGCATGGGCGAGGGGCAAATCACTTCTCAAAATAGCGTACGTGATTTTAGTGATTTTAAAATCACACGATTTTTTTCTGTGATTTTAGTGATTTTTTTGTGATTTGAGTGATTGATTTTTTTGTGATTTTTTCTTGTGATTTTTCTATGATTTTGTGATTTTTGTGATTTTTGTATGGTGATTTTGTGATTTTTGTGATTTTTGTATGTGATTTTTTTGCGATTTTGAGGAAGGTGTACGAAAAAAAATCAGTGATTTGCCCCTCGAGCATGGGTATTTGAAGGTTACCACATCTCCTGCATAATACCGAGCAATGACAACTATACAATGAAATACTTTTCCAATGCGGGAATGAAGATATGGCTATCCAGCCAACTTTTAACCGCAACTTCAACTTTGAAAGCGAAGACACTGATGAAGTAAAATTCGAGATAAATCTTTGTCTGTGAAAAATCTTGATATTTGCAAGTCGTTGTCAGATTGATGTCGATCTGATGTAACGAGGCGATCCACTGTAACAGGGTGTCACCTTATTAACTTAGCGTCAAGAGGTCAGGCTACGATAGTCTTACGATTCCGTAACACTTTGGCCCCGACAGTTTGGCTCTTCTTTACTTTTTCTTAGCTTCAGTATTATTTGAAGGGGTATTCGATCGGTGGTTCCAAAGACGTAGGAACCGGGGGGGGGCACTGGGGGCAATATTTTGCAATAAACAAAGGAGTGTCCTTTTTATTTTCAGGAAGTGCCTAATGAAAAATGACCTTGAAGTGTCGTGCCCCCATAGTTTGAGATGCTTTCTACGTCCCTGGACATCAAAATCCAAAAGGTTCGTTCTTTAAATATTTCGGACAACATTTTTCCAAACTCTTTTTCCGAAGTTTCTTTAAAATTATTTCCATGTACAGGGTGTCCCAGAAAAATTGTTCGACGTTTGATTAAATATCAAAAAGTAACGATAAAATATACAGGCTCCTGGTTAGACAACCCTGTTACTAAGATTTTAAAATAATTTTTGATGCCAGAATCTTGCGAATCCGTTAAGAATTCACGGAGTTACAAGCTTTTGAAGTTCAAAGTTTGTGCGAAAGCTGAAAGCAGACGCCCCCAACAGACTTGTTTTTCGAAAAAGACGTCCCAAAATCGAGGTAAAAGAAGGACTGTCCAATGTTTTACCTCTCGTTGATATCAGAGCAAACCAAATAGGACTTCAAAAGTAATTTAATTCTTGTAACCGTTGCCAAAATTTACTTTAGAATGCAAGCATCCAAAAACATGGAATAAAAACTTAATCGATGAGAGACGGGGCCATTCCAAATTGTGCTCAACAGAATTTCTCCAAGCATCCATAACCTTGATTTAATATTAGAGAAAGCTAGTTTATCGAAAGTGCTTTCCAAATTCCATTGGATTTGCTTTGAAAAAACGAGATTCTACTTTCAAACAATATGCAATTTAGGGGCGTCTGGTTTCAGCTTTCGCACAAACTTGAATTTTAAAAGCTAGTAACTCCGTGAATATTTAGCCGATTTGCTAGCTTCTGGTGTCTAAAATTAATTTAAAATCTCAGCAATATGGTTATCTTACCATGGAGCCCGTTCATTATTTCGCTATTGTTTAATATCTAATCAAACGTCGAACACTTTTTCGGGACACCTTGTAGTGTTTATCGCGTTAATCGATAATCTTTACGCAATCACTCTGCGTCGGACAGACAAATGATGAACCAATTCGTAAATAGCCCCAATACATCTATAAATCCGACAGTAAACTTTGAAATAATTCTTGATACTAAATTCAAGATATCAAATTCTATAGTTCCTCTGTAGTTAGTTTTCTTGTCAGGCTTTTGAAGCCCGGTAGTTTTGTCTTTATCACATACAGTTAAATATTGTTGCACAAGGTAGTCAAAGGTCCCTTCCCCTCCGAGAGCAAGGTCGCTCTACTGGCTCTTTTGACTTCAGTTCACTGGATCCAATTCTGTCCCTTCCCAATAACGATCCTCCTCTGTGCCATCCTTTACTAATCGAACCATTAGGTGATTGTGGTAGCAGTGACGTTGAAAGTCGATCTTCAAGCGGGGAGGTCGGCAGACCAGACGGTGACACCGAAAAAAGAGGCGAAAAGCAGTCGAAATCATCCTCTGTTGTTCCACCCCGATCATCTTGCGTCTCTTTCTTTTGACAAATATCTATTACTTGTCCGTGCCTATCCGAATCACTTTGACTGCATCTAATACCACCTCGAGAATCTCCTTCACGAACTATCCATACCGGCCTTGGAGTTAAAGGCCGCTTTTTCGACGGCGCAATCAAACGTTCGTTTTTCGCTTTACATATATTAGTCTTGATAAAAAGTGGCGGAAGAGTTACGCCGCCGTTACAGCGTAATGCTTGCGATGTTATTGGTCGTTTGCATTTCGAAAAATCTTTCCATTCATTTTCGACATATTTGTTATCTTGAAGATTCTCGCAAATTGTTGGCAAATTCGTCAAAAGCGTCTCAGTTTCGCATTCTGATTGCGATAATGTTCTGGCTTGTGGCTTGTTACTATCAAATTGGTAATTTCGGTAATTCGTAACTTTCCCCACTGGTTTATGCGACGGCCTGTGTATCGAATCTAAGCTGATGCAGTGGTTCGCCATCTTCGACATTTTCGCAAAGTTTAGGCCGTAACTTCGGGTCTCAACTTTCGTGAGTATCCCTTGAGATCGTCGTAACTTTCAGTCGAAAACTGCAACCTCAGGACGTAACTTGAGATCATAAAAATCAAGATGATTATTTAGTGGGACTCTCGCAAATTTTAATCAAAAGCCGTAACCTTAGGAAGTTACTGGAGATCGTAACCTTCAAAGTGAGTATCCCTTGAGTTCGTAAAGCAAATTTAGTAGCAAACTGCAGGTTTGGAAAGCAGCTTAAATCCTAATTTTCCAGGAAAGATATCCACCTTGCAATTTTTAGAGCAAACTCAGCAAGCAGCCAGCAGATTACAAATATCTACACTTGTTCTATACCCACACAAGTCACAATTTTGAACAAAACACTTGTTCTTGTTCTTGTATGCAGCGATATAAGCAGGTCTACCTGGGTCAAATGTTCGATAAAATCTACTTTTGACGATTGTAGGCAGTTGTCCACCTCTGCAATAAATTAACAATACAAATCGTTAATTTCTCTGCGAACCGTACAGTCAATGTTGAATGATGGAGCTGTTTGAGCGAAAACAGAAATGGTTTAGAATTTCTTCTCCTCGATAAACTCCTCGTTGATCCAATGCAATAAACACCCTCCCCTCCGTATAGAGCTTTCAGAGGCTCAGTGCATATGACATCTAGTGTCTCTTCAGTGACATCCGAAGCGCACCCCTCGAACAACGGAATCTCTTCTCCAAGTGATCAGTTCGGTCACCGTTTTCGACAAAGTTGTACCGAAAGCGATAAATGCCTGAAGAATATGGAATCCTGTTCCACAAGTCATGAGTTGAGCATCTCTATATTTGCTTGACACAACTAAAATGGTCTTCTCTTGCAGAATACTGCACTCCAAGAACAGCAGAAGGTCTTGCAGATTGAAACGTCCTCTGACCTTGATTTCAATCACTGCACGAAGAAAGTTAATCAAACATCATTTGATATCAAATCGAAGTGAACACACCTTTCAATTGATTGCAATCACTGACCAATAAACGTGCATTGCATTTTGCGTCCTATGCTGTTAATTTCACGGACTTCTTCAAAACACTAACGACCTTCTCTTGCAGAATAACAGACTCCAACAGCAAAGTATTTCATTTCATCCAACACGCAGGCAAGAAGATTATTTGTATCTCAAACAGAACACAGCAAAGGGCAGCACAATCCAAAAACAAACCTCCAGTAACAACCCGGTATCTCGTTCTATTTCCTTTACCCTGTAGCTATCTCGTTCTATTTCCTTTATGAATGAATTACTGGTATGAGCGAAATATTCTTGGCTTCACCGTGCAATCAACGTCTTTTTCTTACTCAACAGCGTAAGTATCTATCTGCAGGAGATAAAAACTTTGTCCACGTGATTGTTCTATTCTTATTTGAAGCTTAATTTTGTGAAAAGCACTCAAAAAGTTCTATAAGCAACTGAGCGATAAGCTTAAAGTTCAACGCTTTGAGATCAGCTCTCCCAATCAAACTTTCAATGGCTCGCAAGTCAACTGTTTTCTTCTGGCGTTTTCTTTGCAACCATGTCAAACATTCTCGTGTGTAGGAAAGTTGTTTACAGTAATAAACTGCGTATATTCTGCGTTGTGATCTATTGTGGCAAACCTAATTCTATTTCAGCCGCTGTATTTCGTGCTGTAAACTCTTTTCCTGACGTTTTTGATTACGTTTTATCTTCTTTTGAAGGCAAATAGTCGCAATTTATTAAAACCAAAATATTATCAAGCCTACAATCAACGTCAATGGGTTGCAGCCAATCGAAATGTGCATGACCAACCAATTACGCTCATATGAGGTACCATGAGGCTATATGTTGATAGTCGGTTAGATTCCGAAGAATCTTCGTTAATCGTTTTTCACCGAAAATGTTACGCCACTCTGTTTTATAGCGAAATTTGTCGATCTTTTCAGTTCTTCAATGAGGTCATTTACCGAAAGTTGACACACGTACGAATGATGTTGTATAAACATAACCTTGATAATATCTTCGCTGTTCGTAGCTCAAAACTCTCACCGAATTTGCTGTCGTTTGAAATTCAATGCCACTTACTTTCGGTAAACTTCGGCAACACAATCTTATGGCCTTCTGTGAATTGATCACAAAAATTTTGACAGATCTGCTTTCGTAGAAGAAATTGAACGATCGGATAAACAGTCAAATGATGAAATTCTTCTCTCGTCGCAAACAGCTATGCTTATCGATTTTCTCGGCAGTCGCGACGGAATCTTCGGTTTTCGTATCTGCTCTCAACTTTCGAGTCAAGTGATCTGTAAGTTCTGGTTTGATTAATGAAAACATACTCCAAAATACTTCATTAGGCTTACACTTTACGTCATAGGGGCTTAACTTCTAAGGTCGAAACCTCCACAAATTTTATCTGACACATCTGCTGCAGTTCAAATCATCAATAACCGAACAATGATTAATACTCGATAAGCTGGTAAAAACAAAAATGTTTTTGCTTTCAGGAGGAACTTCTTTGGTTTGACGTGGAACACACAGCTAACGGATTACCTTGAATTAAAGATTAGCAGTAGAAATGTCTGCCAGTTCTCTCTTGGATGCCAACAACAAAGTTTTATTTTTCTTGGTGGAATCTAACAAACGAAACGTCTTACATAACATATAAATCTTCTCAATTGTCTCACTTAGCCAATTAAGAAGATTACGAATTCTTCTTTCAAGAACAGTCATCGATGAAAGGTGCTTGTTTTCCGTTGATGATAGAGTTTTACGTCAGCCAAGAAAATCCATCAACATACGTACTCTTTAAAAATTCTGCAAATATTTCAAATCGGCAAAATCCATCTCCTTGTAAGCGAAATCTCTTCAGAGTATCTTCAGCGAGAGAGATTTGGTCTATAATTTCTGTATAAAAAGCAACGATTTTCGATTTTCGATTTTCCAATGTTGCAAGCTCCAACTCCTGCTGCCTAAATCCTTCGATCTTTATGCAGAAAAATCAACGACTTCTCGACTTTCAAATAATGTACACCTACAAAAACAACTGTGAAATGTTTCTTATAACTTCACCACACAGCTTCGCCATCTCTTGAGCCAGATATAGTCAATTTCTTTAAGTTAACCGCAGTGAGCTGTCTTTTACTTATTCGTACGAAGCAATATTTGCACAACAAATTGTTCTGAACCACTAACAACGCCGTATGTTTTGAACTCTAAATTTCTAGATCGTGCAAGTTCTAATTTGTTCACCTTCTAGAACAACAGCAGCGATACGAACAGTTGTAATTGTTTGTCCAATTTCCTTTGTTAGCTTCTACTTTCTCTGGCAATCTGAGCTCTCAAACGTTTGCCGATGGTTCCTCATTCCATTCTAACGATGCTTAAAAGAAGAATATTTGACAGTGATACGAACACAGTGCTCCAAAGAGCCTCTGCCTTTGTGAATCACGTGGGAAATTTGGTATTTTTCACGGAACATGAACATTAACATAAAACTGAACAAAATGTTGAAGGCTCTGTCAGGAGACTGTTTATGTTTGCTTATCCATCTCTGGACTTGTGATAATCACGATTTTCAGTCATAAATCTTCTGCGTTGATTAAAAGTGCAAATGTTTGGCAAATATTTTCCTCTTGTTTCTGAACAGTGTAACATTGACTTCAAATCATAAGCTATATGCCAATAAGTTCTTTCGAATTATTCACTTGAATCTGATCTCTGAGTTTGTGTCAGTGAAATGAATTCATAAGGCGAGATTGTCTTCGGATTACTCTTTGTACCGACCGATTCCTCCACACTGTATCAAATGAAATCCAGCAGAATTTAACAATACTATATTTGGCTTTGCAAATCAGTGCATATTCTTCCTTCGAGGAAATTAAATTTTCCGTTGGCGATATCCGAAATTCTGTCTCGACGCCTTATGAAGAAGTTTCCAATTAAAACCACGGCTTATCGCCTCAAGATCTGCTAGTGTCGAAAATTGAATATCCCTGCCTGAAAAGGTTTCAGGAAATAAAAAAAAAATTGATTTTGTAGCTGCAAAACAGTTGTTCCCACTCAGTCAACAGATATCAACAAACGCGAGAATTGTCTCTGAAGAAATCAATGACTTTTTAGTCATTCATGATAAACACACTAACATTCAGTACAGTGTGTCCTCTTTAAGCGCACAGCCAACATGAGAAATGGAGTGTACTTGTCCTTTATAAGAGTGGAGGATTTAATAAATAGTGTCAAGCAGAGTAACGTTCTTGACAATGGAAAGAGTGACAGCTGACGAGCGGTACGCCGCAAGGGTCAAACGGAATAATTCAGTGTTAATGCCATACCGTTAACGGTATATGGTTAAGCTCAGGCTTCTATTTGTTGAATATTGATTTTAATTATCACTAACGAGCATGTATCTAATCGCAGAAGTTACTGTGAAGTGTAGTCATATGGTGCAACCATAACGTAGCTTTCTTCGCTGTCCAACACAGACATTGACTTCAAAAATCTTAGGCCGTTACGAACTTGAGTAAGCAAGAATGAATGCCGAGGCAAAAGCGCAGAGATACTCATGAAATGAAGACGAGCAAGGTAACGAAATACATTCATTCATTTAGTAACATTTAGGCCAGGTATTGTGGACACGATCGACACAAATTGTGTCCACAATACCCATGCATTGACACTGTTGAAAGGCAGTGGCGGCGCCATCGCCAGCAGTGCGCGCCTTTGATGGACTGTTAAAGTGAAAACCCACAAAAAACGACAATTTCTTAATTACCTTAAAGGGCATATGTCATGAAGCTGATTGGTTCATGCAATACAATTCTCTCTATCGTTTATTACAAAGCACAGGATCGAGGCTGAATTTTCATTGCAATGAAAATTCATGAAACAGAAATAAAAAGTCACGAAACAATGGAATTCCACTCTAAACTTGTTTGTTGTATTAACCAATTGCTAATGTGACATATGTGCTATAATGCGAAAATTTTGAAGGCGAAAATTTCTGAACTTGTGAAGGAAGAACTTTTAAAATTGCTAGAAGCACAAAGCCAATCATTGATATGATTTTTACCCTCTTATTTATTTAAACTCAAGGAGTTACAGAGCCTTCACCACACCAGCTTTGCTAGGTGAAGCTCAAAAAGTGACTGTTCTTATATGCAGAATTTATTGTTCCAATATACAAGAAGAGGGTTGGGTTGAGCGTCCAGACGTACAAATCCCAGCTTCGTGAAGCAAATCTTTCAGGAAAAAGAAATGTCTAAGGTGCTCTGATAAACTACATCATCATCATCATCATCATAATTGCTATTATGCACTACATAAAATTATGTATGGCAGCTATCTATATATATATTTATTTAAACTAATTTTTAAAGAAAACTAAACTCTATAATCAACCAAATTAAATGTAACAGGAACAAAATATGTGAATAAATTCAAAACGTTAAATCTATATGGTGTTATCTGGCCAGAGTTTCCCTAATATGGTTGGCTTGAACGAGGTACGATGCTAGAGCGGCTATTGTTTCATTATCGTTAGAGCTCATTATCTCCTGGAATTGCAAGTTCGTCGTAAGGGGCTCAACCGAGGTATGTGAAAAAAGGTCCGATCTAGGGGTGCTATAGGCGGGACATACAAGGAGAAAATGTACCTCATCTTCAACGAGACCAAGGGAGCAGTTTTTACAGATACGGTCATTGACATCTAATCCTTTGTGTCTTCCAGTCTCAACTACAACTACCGAAGACAAAAACAACTTGCCCTGGAATCGATACGGTCAGATTTATGGGGGAAAAAGTATGGCAGTCCCTAACACCAGAACTGAAAAATTCAGACTCCCTTCAGATATTCAAAAGATTTATTAAAGCCCGTAAATTCCAAACCTACAACTGCAGATTATGTAAAACATTTTTGCCTGGTTTAAGTTTTTTTATTGTAAATTATGTTTTCCTTATAACTTTGTACGTATTTTTGTAAATAGTTGGCCTCAATTAGCAATTATAGCAATAATTTTTTTAGCCAACTTTAAATGAAAGATTTAATAAAGAATAATAATAATGCTGGAAAATATTTTAAAATTCATCATAACAACTTCGCGTATTACTCTTCCTAATGATTTTTAATCACTACCAATCACTACCAATCACCCATACATAGCCACCTAATCACTATCTGATCACTGAGTACCATTGCAATCACTGTTTCTGTACCACTCCTCCAAGCTTCCTTGTCATAAGTCAATCATGAGCCCTTTTGCTAGGGCTTAGTATAGTCTTATTATACGATTCTCTTGTTTCCGATCCCCGAACTGATTTGTCGCTAGAACAGACGCAACAACAACAACGGCAGCAACAACAACA
Organism: Aurelia coerulea; assembly: GCA_039566865.1. NCBI lineage: Eukaryota > Metazoa > Cnidaria > Scyphozoa > Semaeostomeae > Ulmaridae > Aurelia > Aurelia coerulea. The sequence continues at coordinate 20,258,952 of CM076954.1, forward strand.
ACAACAGCAGCAAACGAAAGTCGGGGACATCTGTAATGAGTTCTTTCTTGAGTCTGACGCGTGTACATTCTAGCACTTCTCAAAGACACTTCGAGAAACAGAAAGATATGGAACCATATTTCATCTTTGTTTACGTCACAGGAAATTTAGTGAGCAGCCTTATCGAAACACATCTACGCATCACAATGAATTTACCACAGTACGAAATCTGCCAACCGGTCCCCAGGCAAAGGTTACTGGCAGCATCCTGAAAACAAGAACCACATACTCTTATCTGTACTTTGAACAAGGTGGGGGAATGTCACAAAACACATTTGTCTATGCACATGCCTTTATTATTACAGGGCTTGGACGTGTTCCTTTGAAAAGGGAAATCGAAAATTCCTATCGAAAAAGTCCACTTCATGGGCCATTTTCAAAAGTGTCAAACTTTGAGTAAAATGCGTAATTATGCAGCCGTATGCATAGTCACAATCCGGTGTTAAGTCTTACGTCAGTCTTAAACAACCGGGCCCAGCAGAATGTGAACTTACGTTAACTCGGACATATATTAGGATACAGCCTCTAAATTCATTCGTTGCTACACTATTTATTTAGTTAAATAACCACTTAACTGTTCTTTGTTTTCAAGCAACAGCAACAATGAAAACTTTATAAATATGCAACCATGGGAATTGTTCTCGCACCTAGGGAATGCAATGTTAACACCTTTGATTTACTTTGAGAATGCATGTTTATATTCGGTGGTCTGTCATGTTGAAAGATATGGATTAATATGAAACTGTAAACATGCCTTCTTTTAGATAACATGCCACAGATATTTGGCTTAAAGTAATCTAGGACACACCTGAAAATTATGTAAAATTATAGTGTTGCTTCTAATGAATTAAGCAATTGTTCCCAAGGGCAAATTCAATCACGCGAGGGAAATTCTTCGCAAGAAGTGCTGCCTACATCATGGGTTTTAAGAACAGCAGTATCAATTAGACTCACGAAATAGTCCCAGTTATCGCAACAACAACAACAACAACAGCAATGTCAACAACAACAACAACAACATGCTTTTTTGCTCAAACTGGAACTTCTGGACCTTGACATCAAAAAGTTGGACGAAAAGAAACAAAGGGGGCACCGATTTGTCTATTCATATCGAAACGAGGTTAGTCCGTAGCTGTGGTGAGCTAAGTGGCCTATAATTGCAAAAAATGTCTTCCCCTTAGCCATATTCTGATTAGCAAAGAAGGGCGACAAAGAATTGTCACCGATTGAGATTTTTATCTGGTTTTACACCCAGGGGGGACACTCCGCACATACACATACGGGGGGGGGTCAGTCCGAGAAATTTCCAGGAACCCCAAAAATATCAGTTTAGCTTCATTACAACCCAAAAATATCAGCTCATTTTATACCTTGACATCTGTAAACGAACATAGAAGATCCAAAAATATCATTTTCACAATATTTGAAGCCCAAAAATATCACAAACATAATTTCAATTTATTTGGACCCAAAAATATCACTTTTGGCAATATTCTGACCCAAAAATATCGGACTTACCTCCCCGTATGTGCATGTGCTGAGTGCCCCCCTGGGGTTTTACAGCTCTGGGGAAACAAGGCTCTCACTGAAGCGACAACAACAACAACAATGCAATGAGATGAGCGAAAGTTGAAGGTCTTAGGGACAGTGCAAAGTTTATTTTATAACATGGCCGGTGCAAAACGTAACGGGGAACTACTTTTTTTTAGCTTGTACAGAACTGGGTCAACACATTTTACAAAGCAAATATGAACGGGGCGCAGTACCTTTTTATAAGCTCAAGATGAAGTTTGAAATATGAAATGGCTAATTTTGAGGCCAAAATTGTGGATCATGCAAGTTGAGAAATGCTTGGAAGGATGTGTATGAACATGACGCAAAACGCCCTTGTCAGTTACTTGCAAGAACGATTCATCAGTCATTTCTCTTCATCTTCAAAGTCGATTTCTTCGTTGACATGGTCTTTGGCTAATTCATCGGTGGTACGATACAACATTTGTTGTTCATGAATACGGGGCAGATACATTTTTTTAATGACAGGGTGACGGGGCAGTTGGTTTTTTGGCAATAATTTCATACAGGGAGAGCAGATTTTTTTGCAAGAATTTTTGTTCTCCACCGGCCATGTAATATAATAAATTTTGCCCTGTCCCTTAGCGAAGTAACGTTAGGTCAACCGATCCAACATAGCGTTTTACCAAAGGCGAGCGGGCGAGCCTCTTGTTATCCAAACTAAATCTTTCGGCTAGACCAACGACGTCAAAAAACCAAAACAGCATTAAGAATAGATACAAAGGATAAACTCTAGGGCAGTATAAGAAAACAGGGAATTATATCAAAATACCAAACGATAACTTCGGAATAAAAGATGTCCAATCTGCTACAAGCATAATGGACGAGTAAGGCCTAAGAAAGCTGCAGGTTTAAGTCATGGCATATGGGATTCTTTTTCGGGAATGAGGCTGACCGCGTGAGTGTCTCAATGACAAATCTACTGCATTGATAAGACACGAATAAGAACGACAGATGATAATCATCTTGGTGGGTAGGCTGTGATCTTAGTTTTGTAATGCCATGTTTAAAGAAGTGGACGCTTAGTTACAAAAATAGTCGTAGTTTCAATCCTCCGCCTCAGTCGATAAACAGGATGGCTCAGTGGTAGCACACTTGACTACCAATCTGAGGGTTGGTGGTTCGAGTTCTGCCCTGTTGAATCTGCCACGTAGAATGAAGGAAGTCGCAAAACCACGGGGGGGGGGGGGTTCTCGGCCAAATTTTGGGTAGGGGTCTGCCGCGAGCATCTTCAAAAGGGTACCGTTGGCTAGACTAATTTTTACGAAAATGATACCCTTGGCTAGACCAATTTGACCATTGTTTGAACCAATTTTTACGAAAATGGTACCCTTGGCTAGACCAATTTTGACCATTTTCTCGACCAATATTGCAAAATTTGTGCCAAATATGATGTGATGACCGTTCGCTAGACCAATATTGTCAAAAATGATACCCTTGGCTAGACCGTTGCTGGCCAAAATTGCAAAAAAGTATACCCTTGGCTAGACTAGAAGTCCGAAAAAGTATACCCTTGCTCGCGGCACATCCCCAGGTACCTTTACTATGGAAGAACCCCCCCCCCCCGTGCGCAAAACCTTTGTAATTCCAGGCTAAAGGAACCATGAGGTGCAGTCACATCGAGAGGAAGAACCAGGGCACTAATTCAATCATGGGTAGTTAGACGGCGCAGTTGTGCTTGATTCCCACAGCTGTGTTCTTTTGCGCTGCGCATTAAAACAGTATTTACTACTATGGAGGAACTAGCGCATACCTCTTCCGCAGAACTATATAAATAATTCCTCCGCAGGTACACATTAGTAGCAGCGCTCTTCCATTGAAGCACACCAGCAGTATCTAGCTACCCATGATTCGATAATCTCAGCTTCTCACTGTCATAAAAGTACATTCGAATACTAGGCAGAAATATAGAGATAAATACTGATATATGTCACTGCAAGCAAAGCCACAGGGAACCCAGGAAATAATTGCTGCTAAATTGCTAAAAATAGAAAGATCTTTCTTTGTCCCCTGCACGTTCTTATGTTTGCCTTTTGTAGGCCCTAATTGGCTGTAATTTTAGCTATGGTTTTGTTTCAGCCTACTTTGTAAATAAATAAATGATGATGATGATGATGATGATGATGATGATGATGATGATGATGTTTGGTAATGTTCGTACCTTGGTTCCCTGTTGAAGTTAGGCCATGTCAAAATACTTCTAAATTTGGGCTTCTGCAGAATCTAATGAAAACAAGGTAATCAGAGGGCCTAAGATGAATCCTTCTTTGAATGTAAAAATGTAATCAATGTTCAATAATTTCTCTCTGTAAAACTAAAGTGGATCAAAATAATCAAACTGATGAATCTACGATGGATGTTGTAAATGGATTGAATGTAAAACCTTGCAGAACTGTAAGAATGTTCAACGAATTCTCAGTGGATCGAATTAATTTACTAGCAGTTTGAGGGTCAAAGATTTTCGACCTCTTTGTGCGTAAATGTTTCCTACAGCACGTCAGTGAAGGACACAAAGAGAATAAACAAGTTTTTCAAACTCCGTTGAGGGCCAAGATAAATACATTAATCATAAATTCGACCAAAAAAGTTAGATTCCGTAAAGTTAATTTATGCTCAATACAGTTATGAACATTAACTTTTAACTGGTCTGGGAGAAATGGTAACATTATAACTTGAATCTAATAAACATGCATTCAAGGAAATGAGATGAAAAAGAAATACTTGGGAGCTAGACAAAGAAGAGGAAGGATAGATATAATAAGTCTCATATTCGTGGTTCTAGCCAGGCTTATTTCTGAATATGTTGATGATGACGTTAGCTTCGAACATTGTTCCTAACAATACTTAGACTTTTATGTGTCTGATTTTTAGTTTTCAACGCGAATAAAAGATTGGGGGACGGGGATAAAAGGTGAAAAACTGGTCTAGACAATTGGTCACAATCTGTGGTGCCTAAACAAAGAGAGTACCAATGTCATAAGTCTTGGAAATAGCATTAACTGTACCTAATTCTATGTATTTTTTGAGAAAAAAAACTCTACACAAAAAACTCAACTCTCAGATCACTAAACCATTAAGAAACTGTAGAACTGGAACAAACTATTTAAGAAACTTTTCCTTTCAGTCAAGGAAATTCATATTATAGACTCACTTTATCTTCACTAGTGTCTTGCGGGCATATTAGTGCACTCTCTTAGTGTCAAAATAAGACACAATCGTGCATTTCATAACACAAGCATGAAATTTGGCAAAAATACTCAGTTTGACCTGCTGAAAACGATTCCGATGAGACACAAGTCGAAAAATGCCCCCAAAGCTATTTATAGACTGGGGGTTCTCGGTCCCAGTCTTTTCTCAAGTCTTTTCCTTCTTTGGCAAACGATATGTAGTAAACACTTGAAACTTGGTACAAATACACAAATCGACATGCTAAAAACGATGCCGATGAGAAAACATCCAAAAAATACCCCCAAAGCTATTTATAGACTTGGGGGCACCGGTCCCATTCTTTTCTTAGGTCCCTGCTTCTTTTGCAAACGATATGTAGTAAACATTTGAAACTTGGTACAAATACACAATTTGTCATGTTAAAAACGATGCCGTTGAGAAAACATCCAAAATATACCCCCAAAGCTATTTATAGACTTGGGGGCACTCGGTCCCAGTCTTTTCTTAGGTCCCTGCTTCTTTTGCAAACGATATGTAGTAAACATTTGAAACTTGGTATAAATACACAATTCGACATGCTAAAAATGATGCCGTTGAGAAAACATCCAAAAAATACCCCCAAAGCTATTTATAGACTTGGGGGCACCGGTCCCATTCTTTTCTTAGATCCCTGCTTCTTTTGCAAACGATATGTAGTAAACATTTGAAACTTGGTACAAATACACAATTTATCATGTTAAAAACGATGCCGTCGAGAAAACATCCAAAAATACCCTCAAAGCTATTTATAGACTGGGGGCACTCCGTCCCAGTCCTTTCGAAAGTCGTTTTCCTTCTTCGGCAAACGATATGTGGTAAAGACTTAACAATTTGTACAAATACGAAATATGACGTCCTGAAAACGATATCGATGAGACAAAATAATGAAAAACCGAAAACTATTTATAGATCAGGGGCACTAGGTCCCAGTCTCTTTTTATCTCTTGCCTCTTTCAGCAAACGATATGTAGCAAAAATTTGAAATTTGGCACTAATACACAGTTTGACATGCTGAAAGAAAACGATTCCGAGGACACACAAGCCGAAAAAATGCTCCGAAAGCTATTTATAGACTGAGGGCGCTCGGTCTCAATCCTTTTGAGTGTCTTGACTATTTTTGCAAATGATATTCCCCAAATTTCCCAAGTTATCACAAGTAAGGTGCTGAAAATAAAAGTCACATTGAAAAATGTATTCAACTATATCACAAATTTCATGCTGATCAAGGAAATCAATTTACATGTTTAATTTTAACATTGTCCTCCACATTTGCAAAGTTCAGTGCATGGGAGATTGATTGATTTGCAAGTGCATCTAGCTGAAGTACATTTTTTTCTGCAGCCACAATTTTTCAGTACTTGAAGGGCCTTTGATGCCTCTGGTTGTGTCATCCACAAGGGCTCGTATCCATCATCAGTCTCCTTCCATCCCCAGTTTGTTGGTTCAGGTAAATTCTGAATTCTCTCCAACGATTGTGCCCAAACATACCTTAAATTGCAGGAAGTAGCAACTTACAAATAGACCTTTTCCTTTGAAAGAATATCTATTATTTAGAATTTCTCTTCGAATGATCTTCGCCGCGTCAGCAAGGCATAATCCGTCATCTTCTGAGCTTCTAACGCAAGCATAAAAAAGAGCATCTCCTGTTATGTTACATCTTCCGATGATAATAGAACTTCTTTTCCTCTTCTGCTTGCTTTGAGACCTCCAACACTTAGGAGCAACTGATCTTTTAGTCTGGAGCTATGGACGTCGATTGTCTTTTTAGTGTACTGCTCATATCTTTGACAGAACATTTTCTTGATATCACTCAACTCGAAAATGGGAGCTGTGCTGCTTTGCTCAATTTTCTTCATTATAGAATTAATTACCTCTGAAAGAACAATTCCATATGTTATTGGTGACTCATCACTGCCAACTTAATCAATCATTCACGTTGTTTTCCCTTGCTTTTGCATAGTAAGAACAAAGGCATTTGTAGTGATACTTTGCATCAGTCGCTATCATATCTCCCTTACTTAGTTTGGCCAGGATCTTATCATCAGCCAAAGCCAATGCTGCAGATCTAACACGAAAGTCCAATTTCATAGTGCTTGCTTTTCGTAAAGTCACTTCTTCTTCTTCCTCACAAAAAAAGCAGGTGGCTTTGAGAAAGTTTTTTGACTCATAAGATGACCTTGTTCCAATACCTTTTGCTGCTTGTGAAGACATTTCAGTATTCTTTCGTTTAAGAGCTCTTTCATAGCGTTGTTTGTCACATTTGTTCCCGCATGATTTATGGTACTTTATGATTTATGGTACCGAGGGCTCCCAGACTATAAATAGCTTTGGGGGTATATTTCGGTGTTTTTTCTCATCGGCATCATTTTCAGCATGTCAAATTGTGTATTAGCGCCAAATTTCAAATGTTTGCTACATATCGTTTGCTGAAAGAGGCAAGAGATAAAAAGAGACTGGGACCTAGTGCCCCCGATCTATAAATAGCTTTCGGTTTTTTATTATTTTGTCTCATCGACATCGTTTTCAGGACGTCATATTTCGTATTTGTACAAATTGTTAAGTCTTTACCACATATCGTTTGCCGAAGAAGGAAAACGACTTTCGAAAGGACTGGGACGGAGTGCCCCCAGTCTATAAATAGCTTTGAGAGTATTTTTTGGATGTTTTCTCAACGGCATCGTTTTTAGCATGTCGAATTGTGTATTTGTACCAAGTTTCAAATGTTTACTACATATCGTTTGCAAAAGAAGCAGGGACCTAAGAAAGGACTGGGACCGAGTGCCCCCAATCTATAAATAGCTTTGAGAGTATTTTTTGGATGTTTTCTCAACGGCATCGTTTTTAGCATGTCGAATTGTGTATTTGTACCAAGTTTCAAATGTTTACTACATATCGTTTGCAAAAGGAGCAGGGACCTAAGAAAAGAATGGGACCGGTGCCCCCAAGTCTATAAATAGCTTTGGGGGTATTTTTTGGATGTTTTCTCATCGGCATCGTTTTTAGCATGTCGAATTGTGTATTTGTACCAAGTTTCAATTGTTTACTACATATTGTTTGCCAAAGAAGGAAAAGACTTGAAAAAAGACTGGGACCGAGAACCCCCAGTCTATAAATAGCTTTGGGGGCATTTTTCGACTTGTGTCTCATCGGAATCGTTTTCAGCAGGTTAAACTGAGTATTTTTGCCAAATTTCATGCTTGTGTTATGAAATGCACGATTGATACACTAAGAGACTGCACTATATTGTCACAAAACTATATTGTGAATTGTTCAAAAGGGCACAGGATGTTACGAAGCTCCAAAGAAACCGTTGAAACTTAAAACGTCGTTATTTCATCACTTTGATCAGGGCTAGCCCGCCAGGGTTGGCCCTCTTACAAAATAATCACGTTTCAGATTTATCATATATCTCATATTTACACGGTCAGCGCTGCTCATGCAATCTGGCTTCATGTAACAAGCTTCATATTCCTTCAAAGAAATTCGTTTGTATGCTCTCTCCTTGAAATAAAATTTTGGGAATAAAACGAGTTTATTGAAGCCTACTCCAAACACATTGTTACAGTTACTCTTCAGTTGTCTTGATTTTTATTCATCAACAAAACACTGAAAATAATTGGCCTAGCAGAAAACATATTTAGCATGCAGGCGCAAAGTCTCTGGGCTTTTGATAAATCGCTATTGAATCTGTCTTTCATGGCATAAAAATGTCCCAAATGAGGTGGAAAATCATCTCGGCAGCTCTGTGGCTAACAGGTCAGTCTTTGGAAGTGAGGAATCTTTAATTCGATTAACGATGTGCGTCTTTGAAATATTATCATCAAAGAGAAGTACAATTTCTCCTTAGAAGATGACAGAAACAGGACCACTTTAAAGTGGTTAGACGTTTTGTATTGAGAGGTTGCTACGGATACAGAGCCTATGAAACAGAAGCCTGATATCTGACATCAGACTGTCCAAAACAAATTGCATGAGGCTAGCGAAACAGGTTATGGGTTTGAGTTTGTGAAATTTGCACAGTTCTGGAAGTGATTTCAAAATCATGTCTTGAAATCTATTGAACAGAAATCAAACAAAAATTGATAAAATTTGAAATAAGGTCCCGCGTGACCTGAAGTAAGCTTAAGTTTTATATCGATAACATAGACAAATATCTTGGTTCCATTTACAACCAAAGGACGTTAATTTATCTATGCAAGAGAATTACTAAAAAATGACCGTCGCTTGAAAATTTTTGAATTTATCTTAATTAAGGAACGGTGTTTTTGTAGTCAATGACGTCTAGAGGGCTCTCTTGCCTGTGGACTATGAACTGAAAACAACCGAGGCTATACTTACTTTTTATGAGAAACTTGACACTGGGACTTGTAGCAGGGTTTCTTAAATTGGAGCACAATTCTTATGATGGAAGTTTTTTGTGGAGTTTCTTTCATAAAGTGAATTGATAATTTACCATAATTCGTCGAGGACTCCTATCTTTTGAGCCTGTAGAACTACATGAAAGAACCAAATTATAAACGAAAATTTCATGTTAGCATTATTTTGGTTGGTAATACATTTTCTGTTTAAAAACAATTCGCAACCCACAACTAAAATTTGCACCCCGCAACTAAAATGGAAAAGTTTCTTAACTTGAACTGAATCGCTTCTCGTGGAGTTTCATGAATCATAGCTAAGGGGTCAGGGTCAAAACTAAATATAACCTGTTGTATTTCATGTTCTCGATCGACGATAACGATAGAAACATAAGTGATGAATGTTATTCTTTAGTGTTATGTTTAGACAAGATCGCTACATCTCCGTTCCTTTACTTTGATTCTCCGAAAGAGGCTAGATGCTACCAAGAGGTCCCTTGTTGATCTACAGCAGTATTACCGATTTTAGAGACATTAATAGACCTTTTAGCTATTCAGAAAAGAATCAGAATCGAACAAACTTTTGCTACACTTTGTAGAATTTTCGAATGTGCACAATAGTGATAGAAGCTCTAACGCCACTCGATCGAACGTCACGTATAAAAATGTATAAAAATAACGTTCGATCCAGGCTCTTTTTTAGAATAGCTAAAAGGTCTATTAACGGCCCCTGTTACGCGATGGGCTTTTACGTGAAAGTTGCTTGCAATGGCGTTGCGGGATAAGTTTCACAAAGCATTGCACCGTGTAACACCCCGAAATTTGACGACGAATTGCCAGATTTTCTTTTACGAGCGCTGCGAGGCAGTTTCACGAAAAGTAAAACTTTTTCTACTCAGGCAACGCCTTGCACCAAAAAAAGCTTAAGGCCCTGTTACACGATGGGTTTTTACGTGAAACTTTATTGCAATGGCTTTGCGAGATAACATTCACTGGGGGTGTTACACGGAAATTTCGGAGAAAATCCTTTAATTCGAATTGAAGCATAGGCCTTGATATAACCTTTGGCCAATACCGATATTTATTTTTTGACTTATCCGGTGTACGTTCTCTCATTAACAGCATCCCTATGAAAAAAGCGCATTTGCAAGAAGGAAGTTAAATGCTGCAAGAATATTATCCTTAAGATTATGAAGTTAAGACATAAATCTACTTGGATGATCTTCTCAATTCTCAATCTTCCCAATTTAAATCATGAAAAGCAGCAGAAGCAAAATCATACCGGCGTGTCCCAAAAAGATGTATTATTGTTTGATTGCTTACATGTCCATAACCAACGAACTGATTTTCAAAAACGTTGTTTTATTTGGTTGCCTAAAGGCTAAATTGTATTTCAAGGTGTTGGTTGTGGTTTTACCACAGCGTTTTCATGTCGAAAAGAAGATCGATAAACCTGCTCAAATTCAAGCCTTAGATGGCAGGAGAAAGAAACGGCCTATTTTTTCAGTCAACATTTTAGATGTGATACAAAAGGCTGAACTCCTATTCGTATTCTCTGAACTCAGTATTAACTGAATTCGTATTCTCTGAAAGACACATCTTCTCTGAACAATATATAAGTTCAGCCTTTTGCATCACATCTAAAATATTGACTGGGAGAGTAGGCCGTTTCTTTTTCATGCCATATAAGGCTTGAATTTGGGCACGTTTATCGATCTTCTTTTCAACATGAAGACATCGGCCTAAGCCACAACCAGCATCATCAAATACAATTTAGCCTTTCGGCAATCGGATAAAATACAGTTTTTTGAAATTGGTTCATCGATTATGGACATATAAGCAATCAAACGATGATACATCATTTTGGGACACCCGGTATAATATGAGGCAACCAAGTAAGCCAACGGATAAAACAGATTGCAATGTGATGTGCCAGAATAATTTTGTCTCCTTGTTGCGCGTAATGCTATTGTACAAAGGTCGATAAGTAAACAAAATAAAATATAAGCACTTTCATATGGAATCCCATTCATATCAAAGTGCTCATAATGTATTCATTTGTTTATCTGCTGGAATAATTAACTAAACGCATGTATCTCTCCTGAAAGTTTCTCAGAATTTCTCATCTTTGAGTACAAAGTTTCTTCAGAGTTTCTTAGAAGGTTCCTCAAGTCTCTGTGGTCTTTCGTGAACATTTTTCACAGTCAATTTATCAGTCAACCAACCAACCAACCCATCTACCAACCAACCAACCAACCAATTAATCAATAACTCAACGAACCTGCGAATGAACATGACTTCCAAACAACCTTGATACCGTAAAAGCTCTATTAAGCTCCCGGGGGCCTTCTTTCATTTCGGACCATCCAGAGGGGGGTTTAAAAGAGAGGGGGGCTTATTAGAGAGGGGGGCTTATTCACAAAATCAATTGACAGGGATACAGATGATAGCTTTTGGTTCTTTTACACCTTATTTTGCGGATTCAACATGCAATGTTACGAGTCAAATAGAATCGTAACGAATCGTAACGAATAGCCAGAATCGTAACGTATAGTAAATATGAGACATCTGCAAAACCTCTGATCCATGGTCTTGGATGGGCAACAGTCAAGCAGCGTATTTTCAAAGAAACAACTTCACTTATGCATAAGTCCTTAAATTCGCTGGCTCCAGGTTATTGGTCCTCAGTTCCCAGCTCCATCTCTTGGTGCGTTCAAAAATCTGCTATAATAAGTCGGATCATGTAGCTTTCCTTTGTATTTAACTTTATTCACTGTATTTTGCGTAAATTATTGGCTTTTGTAAATATATAATATTATCATAACTAGTTTTCTTTTTGTAGCTTAGATTTTTAACAGGTCAGTTTGAAAACCAGATATTATTCTGTAACTTATCCAACTTCTATAAATATTTTAAATTATGAAATGATGATAATGGTGATGATGATGATGATGATGATGGTGGTGATGGTGATGATGATGATGATAATGATGATGATTTATCCGACGTTCCCCAACGGGAAAACATGGCTTGGTTAAGCAGATCTAGTTGTTTTGCAAAATAATCTGATCCCTTTACCAGAGCATAAGGTCGTCAAATTCTCCAAAATTATTGTCGCGAAATAATGTGAAACCATAACAATCATAGATAATCATAGATGTCAAAACTACTGCAAACAAAAGAACAATTAGACTGTCATTTTACATAATGCACAGAAGGCCCTTGGGTATAAAGGCGTAGCATGGACTGCAAAATGACAGGCATAAGATGACACTATTGTGGATATTTGACGGGACTTTGCGCCAGATTTGACAAGCCCCTGCGTCATCAGTTAAAAATTAACTTCAACTGATGTGAACGAATTATTGCTTCAATTCACTTAAGCGTTTTGGGTTTGTCCGTCTGGAGGCGTTAACATGGAATAGACCTTCCCTGAAACAATTTTCAGCTCGAGGTAAAGGCTAGACTCATTACATAAGTCTCAGCATCGCTCATTGAATTGGATGGTCCAGATTGAAAATGTTGACCGAAGACAAGGAATCACGTCGTAAGTTTAGGAAAAGGCTGCAAACCTGACCACAGCTAGAAATCTATACTACGCCTATTTTGATCCAAATAGTATGCGTTGCTAATGGAGGATGCTTTTACGGTTTCACAGGTTGGGCGTTTCGTTAGGAGCATGGTAAAATAGGACTCACTACTTTTTATTGACACCTGGATACAAAGAAATTTGTGATTGCAGACAAGGGGAATTCCATGCTCGGTAGGTCATGACATAAGCAAAAACAAAGCAAGCCGCAAAAATTGCCCTGAAACTCGGGTCGCTAGCTCGCTCGTTGTGCATTCCAGAAATGGTTATTAAGAGCAAATATTAGCACATATGGAAAGAAGAAGGATACATATCTAAAGTTCTGCCTCGGGTTTTTAATTTATTTTGTGTAGAAGCCAATTGGGAGCGGATTCAATTCTCGTACTTTTTAGGTGTAATTAAAACACTTACTGCCCAGCTTCTGGATGAGAAAAATAAAATACCCGAGGCAGAAGTTTAGATATATCCTTCTTCTTTCGATTTGTGCTAATATTTGCTCTTCAAAACCATTTCTGGAATGCACAACGACCGAGCTAGCGACCCGGGTTTCAGGGCAATTTTTGCGGCTGGCTTTGTTTTCGTTTATGTCTTGATCAACCGAGCATGGAATTCCCTTTCTCTGAAATTACAAATTGCTTTGTATCTAGGTGTCAATGAAAAGTAGCGAGTTCTATTGTAACATTACCGAGTAAGGCAAAGAATTAACTTAAAGGGTCTGTTTCATCAAGCATGCTTTGCACGTGCCATCTCTTGGGGGGCCTTCCTTGTCGCCATTTTCATGGCCCATGAAAATGGTGACAACGAAGGCCAATCAAGAGACGGCACATGCAAGGTTTGCTGGATGAAACAGACCCTTTAAATGCCTTTGAAAATTGCACAACTGAACGACTCACCTATTCTGGTGATCTGGTCTGCTTTTTCCACTGTCAACACGCTGTTGATGCGCTGTTTCGTCATCCGATGATTCAATCATGATTTCATCGATTGATTCAGCATTTGAATTCACTTCACTCAACGACCAATGTCTCTTGATTGAGTTCTCCGCAGAGGCCTTCGATTCAGGACTCCGTGATCGTGTTAGGTAACGCAAGGGTACGTTGACGCTGTCTCGTTTTGGTGATTCTCGTATCATCGATTCCGAGGCATAGTATCCAGATTCAGCTAGATCTTCATTTGATGGGCTCATTGTATCTTTCTGTGATAAAAGATGAATATGTTTTAAGTGACAATATGCTTGGGAAAAAGCGGGAGAATGCGAAAAAATATTGGGCACAAGGGAAATAGGAAGTTTTGAAAATCTAACCACAGTGAAAACTAGCCATGCGAAATCCATCAAATGTCGAAAAAATTCACTCAAGGGACAAGAGGTTGGTTCAATGACGATATGTTTGGAAAAAATAAGCCGACGTCAATAGGATCGCGGGAAACTTCAGTCTCGTGTGCACTTTCTGTGCGCTTTCTTTATTTCAGTGCCAATTAGCAGAGGTAAAACGTTCATCAATTGCAAAATGTTGTTTTTACCTTCTTTCTGACTGACCTGGAGCCCCCTCTTACATTACAAAGTGGACTTTGTAATCAAAAAGCGGGAGACGCGGAAATATATAGGGCACAGGGGAAAAAGGAAGTTTTAGGAATCTAAGGACAGTGAAAACTAGCCATGCGAAATCCATTGAATGTCGACAAAATTCACTCAAGGGACAAGAGGTTGATTCAATATGCTTGTTGTGAAGATTAGAACGCTTTTGGAGAATATTCGGTCGTATCATAAGCTGGCAGTAATGAGGCAGTAATACTTAAGAAAGGAGGTCAAATGTCTCTAGGTACACGTGCACAAATCGTTTCTCAAAGTTATCTACCACAAGGAATCCTAGGGGAAGGTTTGTGTAGAAGTTGCCCTCTGGCTTAAACCAGAGGAGTGAAAGGTGTAGCTCAACCGGATTTGTCGTGGTAGAGTAGTAATGAATGGGCAAATGTAAATTGTGCTCATTGTGTGAATAAAGAGGAGTCTACCTGTGTCTCTGTGTCAGCCCTGAGATCGAGAGAAAGAAACTTCCCAACAGTGCTGATTGTAAATTTTAATTTACGGTATAGTGGTAATTCATAATCTGTTGACGGTTTCTTCGATTTCAAACATTGTTTCTCGTGTTTTCATTTTATTTGCGGATATATGCACGCTTTTTCTAAAGAAAATTAGCAAAATTAATGGTGCAGTCTTCAACCAAAGAGCACTTTTTTGTGCAGTAACAGGTAGAGTTATCCCAAAAGGCATCAATTAAAAAGTGTTCAGATGAGAAAGAACGAGAATACTAAAGAAGAAGATAAAATATAAGGAGAATAATATTAGAGAGAGAGAGGTCTTATTCATAAAATCAAATAACATGTTATGAATGATAAAATTAACATCCAAACTTGTGAATATCAAAAATTTTGGCGTAGAAGGGATGGAGTTGTTAGAGAGGAGGGCTTAATAGAGATGGCACTAAATAGAGGTTGAACGAACGGTAATTTGCAAAGGTAGCGTGACTTTAAGAGAAAAGTAAGGGTACTGCAGTAAAATCACAACAACTAACCTTGTCTCTGTTTAAAGATGAGCCTGAAAATGAAAAAAAATTCATTATCAAATGGATTGAGAAACACTGAGCAAAAGAAAGCAAAGCTCAAGCACACGTTTGAAAATAATTTCCTATTTCTTTCATGTTTTTGGCGTTGTGAATGCAATCAAATCGCTGGAGAGGAATCAAGTAAATCAATCAAATCACCGGAGAGGAATCAAGTCAATCAATGAAATCACTGGAGCAATTTGCTTCAATCTGCTAAAGTTTTGAAGTGATTTGAACAATCTCCAAGCCTCTACGGTCAAATTGATTTAAATCAAATTATAAACGAGACACTCTCAAAACTCGCCGTGCGACGCTGAATGTTGAAAAGCCTTCATTTTACGCCAAGTCTGATTTTCGAACGCAAATTGATAAAATCAAATGACATATGACTTCTTACATGCACAAAATGAACGAGACCTGGAATCGAAAGCTTTACTGAACAAAAATACCGCATAAAAGGCATTGTTTTACTAAATTTGCTGGAGCTTCTTATCTTCAGAAAAATTAAAGGATTAATTAGAAATTTACAAAATCAGTTCGAAACTAAATTTACCTCGATGCCTCGTTGAAGAGCTACCTTGCTGTGTACGGTCACTAATATCTGAATTTGATCTAAAGAAAACACAAATCTTTAGCGAGGTAGATGAAATGCCATGCTTGATTCTGGTCGATGATTTACTTGCCATTGAAATTCAAATTCTATGAAATCGTCAGCTTAAGAAATAGAATTTAAATTTCAATGGCATGTAAATCATGGACCAGAGTACAACGTGAAATTCTCGTTCCCATACAAATCCCTTACCAGTATTTTCCTAATTTCTGGGTCTAAAAGACGAGTGATTTTACCAAACAAAACCTTCACATCTAAGTTATCCTTTGACTCATAGATTAACATGTCGGTCTTGAATATCGGCCGCGTACTTTTCATTCTACAGCCCGCCAAACGTATTTATGAACGTATTCCATGCAGATTCACTCGACCACACGAAAATGCGTCAATAAACCTTTTAGCTATTCTAAAAACGAATCTGAATCGAACGCTAATTTGATACATTTTGAAGAATTTTCGAATATGATAAAAGCTCTAATGCCATTGAATAGAACCTCTCATACAAAAATGTATAAAAATATCGTTCGATCCAGACTCTCTTACAGAATAATTGAAAGGTACCGGGTGAGTCAGAAAATAGAATCCCCTTTAGGAAGGCCACTGCTCCATGAATATCAAAGCAATAATATTGAAAAATGTTTTGTTTTATTGCCAATATGTTCAATTAGGTTCAGTAATTTATCCGGCCTTAATCGGCAATTCCTTCCCTTGGATATGGGTGATTTTCTGCAGAAAGCCCCTTCCAAAAACCTGCAAAAACGAATGAAAACAATGAGCACATTTTCCTTCCTAAAATTGATGACACTCACATGAATTCATGTATTTTGTCCTCTTGGGAGAATGGAATCGCCCTGAATTGGTCATCGATACCAGGGGGGGGGGACTTGTTCATTCTCCCAAGAGGATAGCACGTGCTAAAGCGTTCACAAGTCATTGCTGTAAGGCCATTGTAAGGCAGAAATGTTGGGAAATTTGTTCATGATTTTGGGCACGTTTTGAAGGCTTTTTGAAGAGGCTTTCTCGAAAAAATCCCTCATAATTTCAGAATGGCGTGGCCAATTTCAGTCAGGTAAATTTTATAGTAGATTTGAATTGAGTAGAGTTGCCGATATCATTGTCTTGATATCCAGGGAACCGTGACCGTTCAAACGGGGGATTCTTTTTTCTGACTAACCCCGTATATTGTCATAAAACGATCTTTAAACCACAAGATGACGAAAGTCTCTAGAAATCTTACCGCTGCTAAATTTTCATTCAACAGATAAGACATCTTCGTGTTTAGAAAATATGAAACTTTGAGACGATCTAGGTGTATTGTGAAATCATAACAGAACATGTCAATGAAAAGAATTTGTTATCTTCTTGTTTGAACATTTTTGGGTTAGTTTACTCATCAAACCTTCAACAGAAGATAATGGTCATGCCCTACGATAGTAACCAAACAACAGAACGTAGATTCAACATCTTTGCTCTAAAAGGGTAAATAAATTCGCTTGTGACCTAGAAAATCACTTTGAAATTTTCGTGTTTCTTTGATTCAAGATAAACGATCGATGTCTTGACTTTTTGTCGAAGTATTGATAAATATTTCAACTTGTGAATTAGGCGGCTTTTGCAAGAATCATTTTCATCTTTCACTCCTTCACGATGTTTATAAACTCGAGTTTCATGAAAACTAAATCAATCTTCATGCGAAAGAGAAAGAGCATTGAACCCTATTCAGTTTTCAGTCATGAAACGGAAATTATTTAAACATTTGTCAATGAAATTGCTTAGAGAGATGCCGCCCCTTGAAAATGGAAGCAAATCAAGGAATTTTCGTTTGTTTACATCGTTTTTCTCGTTTGTTTACATTGTTTTTCTCGTTTGTTTACATTCTCGTACTGAGCACAGTTTCAAGAGTCAGTCTGTATTGCTAATACATTTTAAACGTCCGAAAATATTAGAGTCAGAAACGAGGGGCGCATTTCATTTCCCAAAAATCCCGTATATCTTTGGCAAAAATCCTTTTGTTTTCAAGAAAAATCCATCAAAAATCCGTAAAAATCATTTTGTTCTGAAAAAATCTCGTACGCTTTTTCGAATGAGTGAAATGCCCCTCGGTCAGAAACTCCTTGGTGGTCCGAAATTTTGCTGTCCGAAATTTTGTGCAGCAAAGAAAATCAGTTGCACGAGTATTTGCTCCATCCCTGCGCAATATTTTAGTATTGGAGTTTATCTCAAAATAGATGTTACAAGGACACCTCCACGAATAGAAACGATTGAAGTGTTTTGCATGCTTAATTTTGCGTAGTTTTCTTTTTGTCCGTTCAAGTTCAGTCTCTACGAAATTTGATCGATGTCTTTCAATCGATCTGGCCTGTTGCCAAGCAAATAGATTCAGGAAGACGCTTATAGGTGGGGAAGTAGGACGCCAAAAAGTCGAGAAAAAAATCGCCAAGTATTGTTTGGGATTTTGGCTATGGATTAATTCATCAAACCCCACAATTGGTCTCGTTTACCATTTATTGTGGCCTGTCATAACTCGATACATTTTTGGCGCAGCCGGTACAAGAAAGTTGCTTGTCTCTAAAAATTCTAAGGGACAATTTAACTGCAAACAAATTTAAATATTTACCTTGACCCTGTATTTCGATGCCTTTGATGGGTTGGCGACCTAACCGCATTTTTGTGCTGGAAATTAAAAAGTCACCTTTAATTAAAAGCAAATAAATTTGTGGTAATATTTGAATACGATATCGGAACAGAAAAGTGGCCTAATAGTTTTATCAAAGTATGCTTTTGAAAGAAATTGGTTGTACGAGGCCATTTATGAAGAGATTGGACTTTCTTTTGATTTCATCTGTGTATGTTATCTGTCTGAGACTTTTATGTATCATCAGTTTTACTATCTATTGGAATTTACCTGCAAATTCATTAGACTTACGATTTTCTACTTTTTCATTCTTTCAATTATAATTCATAGACCACACGCTGTAAACGACAGAGCAGAAACTGCGCAAAATAACGTCATCAGGCAATTCGATATAAGGAAATGTTTGGATATATAAGCTTTTTGAAATGATAAATCGAGAGTTTAAGGCAAAAGGAAGAAAATGTAAATTTTCGCCTAATTTCTGGATTCATTGCAGGGAGCTAGGGGGGCTCGAAAATACGCATTTTCGCGAAAGCACACGTAGTTTCTGCTCTGTTGCTGTAAGCAATTTTTACTTGGACTTGAAACCATTTTAAAAATTTTATTACATACGTATATAATATAAATAAGAAATTGCAAAAAGATTCGGATGTAAGAAAACGAGAAGATTTAGCACACTGAGGCTTTTCTGACTTGTGTCGTCATCAGAGTGTGAATTAAAACAGAACTGATAATATAAAACAGAACTACAAATACATGTAGAATTGGGAATAACTAAAGGAACTTATCAAAGTTAAAGAAAAGTTTGTGTTGTTATGCAGTCCTATTTGCTAGAAATATTCGTTTGAGCACAATAGAATTTTTTTTTGTAAAATGTCTTGCAGAGTTTAGAAATTACATTATAATATTTCCCCTAAACAAATAACGTCACCAAGAAAATTACATGAATGTCTGATACAAAAATAACTACTTACATTCATAGTCTTCAGGCCAGGAATGTCTTTGGGCCTTGCTTGTTCAGATGCCTGTGAACCTCTGTCAACAAAATGAGAAGGGGTCTTAAAAAGATAACCACTTTTGCTACCTAATCTTTGCTCTTTACTAGATTTATTCTATCCTTTGAGACAACTCTTAGCACTATTAATGCTATAGTATAACAATAAATGTGCAATTTTGACAGCATTGTTGTTGGGATGGGTTCTGACAATGATGCATAAGCTGATTACAGAAAACAAGGATGAAAGTTTAACTCAGAGTATAACTGAGGCAAAATGAAGACCTTGGGCAAGGAAGATACATATGGAAGTTGTTGGATCCACATCCCGGGGGGGGGGGGGCACTTAGTATATTTTGCTGTTCCTTTCTGGATATCATTTTTGCCTCTTTTTTCTTCGGCCAGGTATCAAAAGAATGCAATTTTTCTAAAGCCAGTTGTCAAAAGTGTTAGTTCACTGATTTTTGACAAATTTTTACGTTGTGGGATATGCTTTTCGCCAATTTTTTTAAAGCTGGATGAAAATTTTTTTCTTGGAGTGCACACCCCCAAACCATTCAAAGTTGAGTACACCCCCGGGATCCATATAGTCTCTATTGTTGTACAGAGGTTGATGTAAATTCTATGACCTATTTCTTTAAACTAAATGGCTTTAAAGAAACTTTTAGCTGTTTCACTATAATTCTACTGTTGCACTTTTCTAAAATCTTCAATATTTTCAGAATTAGAGTGTTTTTCATCTTTTTTAAGAATTCAAGAAACTGTCCAAAAAAACTTCAAATCATCATAATTTCTAAACGGTTTGATGAAACATGAAAATATTTTCACCAACAGTCTATGGATGTCTACAGCAGGCCTTTTTGTAGAGAAATTTCCACAAGGGCGTCGTATCGCCCTCGTAGTTAAGCTTAGGAGGGCGATCGCCCCCTCAAAATAGTCTCGTGTTTTTACTTGTTTTTACTGATAAGCAATGAAAGCATCCAAGGTTTTGTTCTTGCAACTTGGACTGTTTCCTTTGTGTTCACTTCACCAGAGAGAAAAGAGTCCACTCAAACAGACTACACATTTTTTGATGCAAAGTCACAAGAAGATTTTATTCCATTTGTATGCAATGTTCTTCTTTGTTGCTCCATTATTTTTCCTAAGTTAGCAAAAGGTCACTGCAGTTAAGCCAGCCACTTTCCTGTTGTTCCCTTGTTTGAGTGTGAAGCCCCAGTCAAGATAAACAAAGATTCCACAAAAGTCATTAACAGATTAGAGAAGGCGAATGGAGTAGTGGATGTAAGCCCTTGAAACAAAACAACCAAGTCTCCATTAAAATTTCGTCAGAAAACTTTACTCAAACTTGTAGCAGGCCTGATCTACGGAGCAGAGAAGGGTTGCAGAATGCTAAACTGGAGAACGATTTTGTAAGAAAGTTAAGATAAACTGTGAGTACTATTCATTTCATTGACCGACCCTGATCTTGAAGAAAGATTTAGTTAAACTGGGAACCTCAATGACGATGAAGATGAGGGTTGGTACATATATATCGCAAATACTGCAAAGAAATCTTTAAGGACCACAGATTTTGCTCTTCATTTTGCAGTTCTTTCAAGTTTCTTGTTAAAATCATTTTGCTAAAGACAAATCGAGAAACATTGACATTTTAGAGTTCATTTGGGTTCTCTTCACCTTATTTGCTGCACTAGTGGTTAGCATTCACAACGGGTTTCTTTTGTAAAGAAGTCGAAGAGCTATTCTGTAAAATAGCATGAGCACCGAGTGATGACTGAAGGAACAAAGGGTGAAATACGTTTTTGCGAGGGCAGTCAATAGCCCACGTAAAACATTTTGTGAGGGCGCTGGCGAGGGCAAGGGCGATCGCCCGCGTAAAACGAAAAGGCCTGCTACAGTACTGTATGGTATCAAGCAAAAGACTGTCACTCTTCTAGTTTGCCATTTAGAAACTTGGTGATATCACTTCCTAAAATGAGTTGAAATATAACATACACCGTAATTTAGAACAATATTCAAGATTTCTGAAAAGTCCAAAGGAAGAATTATAGCAAACTAGCTAACGTTGCTTTCAAGCCATTAACAGAAATAGGTCATAGAATTTTACACCCACCTTTTTACACGGATTTAAAGATTTGCAACCTATGCTGTTGGGTCCCAAAACAAACTTGACAAACAAAAGACAAACTTACAATCTCATTCTTTGAAAGTCATCCCTCAAGGCTTGCTCCAAAGCTCCATCTTGTTCCTTATTTGAAAAAAGTTGTTCACCAATATCATCGCAAACTTCACCAAGCCTCAGCTCAAGTCTGTACAGCTAAAATGATAAAAATTCAAAAATATATAATATGAATATACATATGAAGAAAAAACAGTTTGAAACTCCTTTCAGCCATTAACACACCTTTTTTGGATACATGTTATATAGACCTCTCTATTACAGTTTGAATGAATCATAAACACAAACATGGTTCATTTTTGGCAATTTCTATCTCATGTACTCTTTTCTTGTGCAGCACCTCAGAAGCTTTCAATAATATCAACAAATATCACAAGCAAATCATTCCAAGGCAAAATGCAAATTTTGCAACTATAAAAAGACTCTTGACCATTCAAAAGTTCAGCCCTCTTGTTGAAATTGACTTTCACCATTTTATTTTTTCATAATTTATTTTAAGTGGGCTGAAATGATTTCTACCTATTCAAAGCTAATTTAAGCCCACTATGCATGCTGCATCCAGGCATGGGATGCCTATCCTAGTTTAACGTCCCTCCCAAAGGATGGCAAAGTGAGTTGTGAGGTCAGGCCTCTGAGAGGTCACCCATCTGGAGTTTAACCTCACTCGACCAAGCTTAACTTCTGTCACCTGATGGAAACAATTTAAGCCGCTTGTTCACTCACCCCCAATAACTAAATCATGATTATAACTAAACATTTGCAGCTTGTGTTAGTCAGAACGCAGACCAACTATTTTTGGTATGGTGTAAAGCGCAGGGTTCAAGGGCTCAAGAAATACCTTTCTTTCAGCGGTATAATTATGTTTTTCATGAAATGGATCATGCAAGCTGAAAGCAAATTTAGTTGTCATTGAAAGACTTACATGACACCAACGATAAATAGATCCATTCAAATTTAATTTGTTTTTATCAAAAGTGTTCTTGTGATTGTAAGAAAAGATGAAAACATTTTAAAATTAAATGAACTGTGTTCCTAAAATCCTCTTGCAGTTAAATATAAATATAGTCATTTTGAAAGGATTTTACAATGAATGATTATTCTTTCCTCAAAAATCCATGATTAGTCACCAGTAAAAATCCATGATTAATCACCAGCAAGCAAAATATCTATGAAGTTTTTCAAGACAAAATCTAAATAAGGAGCATTTTTTAACACAGTGTTCATTGAACTCTTTCTTTCGTGTCAAGCTATTTTTAATCAAACAGCGAGGGACAGACATGTTCAAAACAGAATAACATGTCCAAAAAAGAGGTTTTCTAATAAAATATTGAAGTATAGCAGTACTGGCCATTGATACCATGGTAACTGTGAAAACAGACATCCGTTAATTCAATAAATGCATTGAAAGATATTCTGTTGCTGAGCAAAGCTGGTTGTACAGCTGCAATGCAGCTTTATAAATTGATAAAGACGTTCTTCAAGGAATTAGCAATTTCAATTTTCTTTAATACTCGGATCATGACAAGAAAGAGACTACACAAACATAGACACTTATATCTATACCGTAGATATTCTTATTAAAAATAGTGAAAGATTCAAAGGACGTGAGTGTGCTTTGTTTAGTAAATTGATTCAATTTCAAAAAGGCTTTCAAAGGTTTTTCTGACACTAAATTTAATCTAAAAAAATTGAAACCTGTATTTTTGAATTTATGAAAATATTTTTGCATTAAGAACTGCCAGCAAGGGTAACTGTATGAATGACCAGGTGCAGTACATTCCTTGCGCACAATAACACTGTTCTTCTGCCTAAGAATTCCTAAGAGTGTGTGCTAACAAGTAACAACAGTTGCATAATCAATTTGTCATACCTCTCCTTCCAAACTGTTTGGATCCAGAAAGTTGTCCAAGCTCCTAAAAAAGATATGATCAATTTCAAAAATGGCATAAAACTTGAAATCACATTGTGTAACAAAACCTAAAATATTTTCATCTGACACTAGTCACAGCACTGTCAGATAAGATTGGAAAGAAAATAAATAACTATACAATAGACTAAAGTTATCAGTCAGATAGCTAATAGTAAAGTTGTCTTTTGCTCTGTTGAAAGGAGGCAACAGTAAAGAAGCTCTTTTTGTTGGCAAGGGTTTTTTCCAAATAGTCCTGCATATCAAGGGAATTTGGGAAAGTTTCCTGAAATAAAAAATGCCTATACTAAATTTAATTAAAAAAGGAATGGACTCTAGGAGTGTTGCGGTACCAGCGTACAGGAAGATAAAATTTGGATGGCTGCCTGATAAAGAGTCAATTACCTACCAACATTTTTACCTGACTGAAGGCTGATTCTTGCCTGGAAACGTTTGTTTTTTGCAAATTTTTCCAACACTTGGGGGCACCACTCAATGGCGGATTTAATGGGGCAAGTGAGGGCAATTGCCTCCTTTTTCAAAGGAAAACTCTCCATAGCAACCTCCCTCTGGCAAGAAATGCACTAACTTTTTTAGTCTGCTTCAGATATATGGAATATGGAAAAACATGCAACACAAACAATATTTTGAGAAAAAGTAGATCTGTTTAGCAAAGTGCAGTCCTCACTGGTATGCTTATGAGTACCATGAGCAACTCCCAATGTCCTCCAGGTCTTTATAAACATGTGGGTTGATATTCTATCCAAAAGATAACCATAAATTCTCTGAAAAACACTATTGTGGTCTGAACATTTAGTCTGAGGTTTGAAGGTCTGAGTCATAATAGATATTCATGGAAATTGATCAAAACAATAGCCTGATTGATTCTGTGAGGATAAATGGACAGAAACCTGTATGGTCATTTCCCTGTATTTGAAACAATACCCCCGCTGTTCTGGCCGCAAAGTCAGAGGATTACACCACCACCAGAACACTTTCAATGTTGGAGGACAACCTTTCAGATGAAATATAAATGTCAAGCTAATTTCAGGGGTGGCACCAGGGGATGGCTACACCCCCCATCGGAAGCATCTAGTCCCCCCTGCCAGAGGAAATTTTGGGCTCTTTTAACCATTTTAGCCCCCCTGTCAAAGCTCCAGTTCCTCTGTCAGAAGATTTTTCACGCCACCCCTGGTTAAACAACCTGGGGGGCACTACATACGTCTTGGATATGGGGCTGTGCCATAGGGAAGGGTATCAATTTTCATGATTTTGGTATAAGGAACAGTTTCAGATTTCACCATATTGGTATAAGGAATGGTATCAATTTTAATGATTTGACATTAGGTATAAGGTTGGTATACTTTTTCGCAAAATTTGGTATAACATTGGGTATACTTTTTGGAAAAATTGGTATAACGTTGGGTACATTTTTTGAAAAAATTGGTATAAGGTTGGGTATGATTATTTTAAATTGGTTTTTGAAGCTTGGATGGCACATCCCTGATCAAAATCTGGTAGAGTGCACCCATGGATAAAGTGATATTTTCAAACATTTTTATGCGAAGAGTTTGATCAAATGGTGTTTCTATTACTACTGTGCCAAATTGGAAAACATGTGTGATTTGACTTAGCGGGTGAAACAAATTTGAAGGTGCGAGCTGCGAGTAGACTTCAAAAATCTGCCAGATGCTAAATTAACAAGAGGTCTTTTGTTTTGGATGCGAGAACCTTTTATTATTCAGCTGCAAGTAGTGAGTTTGACACAGTTTCAAAGTTGTGAGTGAAAGCAAGTTTTCCAACCTGGCTACCATGCACATTTGAAAATTCTTCAAACTGTATCAAAATACCATTTTGATTCAGATTCTTTTTGAAACAGCTAAAAAGTTTGTTTACTCAAGCTACCTTGCATCATCAGTCCCAATCCCATGAGATCTTGTGCTTTGTTGACTCAACACTCCAACCTGGCTCTTCAGCCTATCATGTTTATCCTTTAGGGCATTGAATAATTTTTGCTGCTCTTCATAGCTCAATTCTCTGTCAGCCAACGCACTTTGAAAGGCTATGATATCATTCTGGAGATCTTTGAGTCTTAGAACAATATTCGTGTTTAATTCATCCGGAGATTCAGGAGATTCTGTGCCTTTTTTACCATCAAAATAGTCACCATCATTCGACGTGCCTACACCAACACTTTGATGAGGGCCATTAATTTGAGCTCGATCACCTCTTGAAAGCGATATTGGCTGTGGGTTAGATTTAATTTCAATAACCTGTAATGGCAAAGCTTGATGAGGAATCGGGCCATCAGAAAATAAATCAACTCTAGCCCCAATTCTTAACTGATCAATCGTGTTCTCTGCTTGAGCATATTTCGCTAGTAAACTATCATAGTTGGATTGAAGCTTGTCATAAACTTCACCAATATCTTGTCTTGTCAACGACTCTCGCAGTAATTGCTCATTGAGGCTTCGTATCAGCTCCGATTTCCGAGAACTTGCTCGACTGGAAAGTGTGAAGCTTCGATCATCATCTTCATCCATCTTTATTTATCATTGCATATTCTAAAATCAACTCAAAGAAGTCTTGATTTAATCTGATCTTCATTGTAATGATCCTTCGGTAGGCCACACAGGCACATGTCTTCTTGTACAAAGTGAATTAATTATTTAGCAGATACTTGAATATTGATCAGAAAATCAAAATTGGTTTGCTAACATCTATTCTTTATGGCTTTGATCAAATGTTTCTCGAGGAGGGTTGTAATTCGAAGTGCCACCAGCGGCAAAAAATTAGTAGAGAAGTGAGCGTTGTGTGTGTTGGTCGTAGTGAAGTGTTGCCCGCGCAAACCGCCTCTTTCATCTGCACCCAGCACAAACCAAAACGAAGCACCTTGCAAACAAAACAAACCTACATTTCTTCACATTCATGCTGATCTTTTAAAACCATGTTTATTTCGCTTTCATTTCTTACACGTAATCTTTGCCAACAGACTGAAGTTGAAGTTTCCACAACAAAAACTGAATTTAATTCACGAAACTTGCCTCTAGCACCATGACAAAATGTATCTAAACAATAGATATTAAATACGTTTCTTTAAAAGACAATGAAAGACTAAAGGTTCTTGTCTTTTTTAACAATTAACTGTTAGATTTTTAAATTGTCATACTCCAAGAAGCTATATTCCTTATCGAATTTCTTTGTTTGCTTTGAAATTTGAATACTGGAGTCAGTAGTCACATGGGACAAACAACATTCTTTCAAAGACGGTCGTTCCTATTCCCCCGCAGCTACTAAGCTAAATCTTTTCACAATTTTAACTTACTTGGGAGGATCAACCACTTTAACCACTTAGATTTCAAGTTCATCTCATTAAACTTATTAGTATCCAATCAAAATTAGGGAAAGATTTTCGATGGGAGAAGCTTTGCTGTTAATTTTAACTTGATGAAGTTGGGTCGCTGCGCAGGAAGTTACGAGACACCTGCGACCGAAACAAAAGAGCAAACAATGGTATCTAAGGGGAACATATGGAGGCAGTTTTGAGCTCATGGAGAGTCTGACTAAAGTCAGGAAATTGAGTTTTGAACGTTCATGAATGTGCAATAAACTCATCTTTCAAATAAGTTCCGAAATTAGGTCATTGAAACCACGTCAACCACAAACACGTATTCATGTTTTAGAAACCAGATATTCGTATTTTTTCATAAGAAACTGCCCATAAGAAACTCACTCTCAGATCGCCAAAAAATTAAGAAACTCCAGTACTGGGAATATTTAAGTTAAGAAACTATTTATCTTAATTGATAAGGAAAATCTTTGGCAAATTTTTACTTTACTTTCACTTGTTTCCTGTATAGATTATTCGTAAAGTACTTGAATAATGTCTAAACATTGGAAAAGCTTATAAAACCTTGTTATGAAATGAAACTTTCAGTACTGGCCCTAATTCTTAGTATCTTATAAACAATACGTGTATGTCGTTCAACAGAGTGTCTTTTTCTGACAAAATAATGTGACATGGTATTATTGTTGGTAAGAAAATTATGCAAAAGGGTGTATGTTGAAAGCAAGGAAAATTGTTTAGAGTTCTCTTGGAAGAATTGATCATGTATCATTTTGGCAAAGTTTCATGACTATGGTTTCATGCGACATGGTATACTTTTGGGATATTTTTTATGCGACAGGGTACAGGGTGTGAAGAGGTTTTCCACGCGCTTCCGTCACTTCCCAAGTCAAGTACCAACGGAGCAGTTATGACGACTATGGCAACAGGTACCAAAAGGCCTGGTACCCAGTACCCTCTGGGTCAGCAGCATATCAGGGACCACTGGACCAGTAAAAAGTACAACTTTAAATGAAAAATTGCGCAGCTGCCTGCCAGAAAAATATTGGAAAATGTCCAAATGTGATCATTTCTGTGTTCTAGCCCTCCAAAATGTTTCGAAAATTGACTAAAAAATTCGTTAGAAGGTTTATCATCAAAGGCATGCATACCCCTTAGATTCTTGTACCCAACGCTACACTTGGTACCGGACTTTCTGAAATAAATTGAAATTGGTCTAAATTTATTTTAGAGAATCTTGTGTCCAGGGAAGCCCAACCAAAACTTAGGCAAGGCGAAGAAAATAGAAACAAACCATGGGTATTAAATAGGCAACATTGGTGCCTTTGCTCAATCACAGGCGACAAAAAATGTCAATATTTATGCTGGTTTATGAATGGGTATTGGGAAAAGTGTGTTATGGGATTATGTATAGTAAAGCCCAGGGGGTTACTCATTTACTTTCAATACGGGGGGGTCCATGCCAATATTTGGGGTCCGAAATTTTATGATCAATCAATATTTGGGGTCTGTGAATAACAACATGGACAAAAATTCAACATTTGGGGTCCATAAATCTGAAGAAAGGAAGAATCGCGCAATTTAGCACTGAAGTTGCGAATATGGAAAAGAATGTTTTGGTATTATTCAAAAACTGAGAAAGATAGAGAAGCTCAAATTGAAATCATTCAAAAACATTTCAGGGACCCCAGAAAAAGATAACAATATTTGGGGTCTCCAAAACGTTAGACTCAATATTTGGGGTCCCCAAAGCATCAGGCTTAATGTTTAGGGGTCAGCAAAGAAATAGTGGCATGGACCCCCCGTACTGAAAGTTAGGGAGTACCCCCCTGGGATGTAAAGAATCAGAAGTGTCAGGCGTACCTTTGTGTACGTTTTCTGTCTCGATATTCTCGGATTCTCCGTTGTCCTGTCAACTTGAATTTTCAGTCTGCTTCCAGTCGCTAAGTTTTTAAAGTTGTTGTGTGATATAGCAACTTTAAAAACATGGCGGTTTAAAATGTGGAGTGGAGCGACTGGCCACCACGGACTGAAAATGCAAAATGGACAGGACAACGAAGGATATCGTGACAGAAGAAGTACGCGAAAGGTAGACTTGACAGTTCTGACTCTTTACAACGATATATAGTCCCATAATTCCAGTTTCCCAATACCCATGCACAAACCAGCCTTCCTTTTCCTTCCTGGGTGATGTTTTGCCTCGTAATCATATCGATTAGCGAGGCAATCTCCGCAGGACACTGCCTCGCAGTAATTCTTGGAAATGCCTCTTTGGGAAGCCTTTCGCGTGAAGCGATGAAGTAGGAAAAGGCAACAATATGAAACCGGCCAAAGCAACCTATTTTGCAGCATTCTTACTTGCCTGTTTGATCGATCTTGTTTTCTGTGAGCCGATCAGTATTGGCATCGGTGTGATTGTTGGTGTCAGTGCAATTGGTGTTGGATTGAAAGAAGGTAAAAAAGTTTGGTTGTTTTATGTAGGCTAGGCCATCACTCACTCATTAATTATTCTCAGCTCAGAATCAGACCATTGTTTCTTGAAGGATGCTTGCGACGTGCTTGTGACGTCGCAGATTGTTTTTAAAATATTTCCCGCCCGGTCTGGTAAGACATTTAGTTGCATATTTCAGTACAGTTCACGTTCGGTTCATTGTCATTGATTTAAATTCCTCTACATATAAATATTCAATACATTTATTTACTTACATACAGAATACAAATTAAAATAAAATTAAGATAAAAGTACATGAGGAGAGAATAGACGATAGCGCTAAAGATGGCGGCGAGGAATTTTTTACCAAAATGCATTGCCTTATTCCAAGTATGAAAGAGTGAAAGTAGGCTCAGCATACAGCACTTTTCAAAGCATTTCCACAGGCGTTCCACAAGGGTCTGTACTTGGACCTCTGCTTTTCAATATCTTCATAAACGATCTGTTCTTCACAGATTTGGAATCTGAGATATGCAATTTTGCTGACGATACAACAATTTATGCATGTGACACATCTGTAGATGCTGTCATAATAAAATTAGAGGACGATTTATAAAAGCTCCGAGATTGGTTTAAAAATAATGGAATGTGTGCCAATCCAGCGAAATTTCAAATGATGTTTTTAGGTCTCAAGAGTGACAACTCGTTTTGCCTCAACATCGGTGGACAACAAATAAAGCAGAGCGAGCAGGTAAAGCTCCTCGGCGTACAAATCGACAACTCTTTAACATTTGACGCCCACGTCAAGGAGTTATGTCGAAAAATAAACCAAAAATTATGTGCGTTCTCAAGAATAAGACCATTCCTCGATGAAGAGAAAGCTAAAATGCTACTAACATCAATTGTCATGTCAAACTTTTCATATTGTCCCTTGATATGGCTATTTTGTAGCAAAACTGCTAACAAAGATATAAATAGGACAAATAAACGTGCCTTGAGGGTTTTGTACGGAGATTATGACTCATCATTTGACCAACTTTTAGCCAGGGCTGAAAGCGTTACAGTTCACCAGAAGAATCTGCAAAGTCTTATGATAGAAATTTATAAGACCATGAACCATCTTAACCCTTCATATATTTGGGAGTTCTTTGTTAAAAAGGATATACCTTACAATCTCCGCACCAAAGAGCTATGCAGGCTTCCATCAGCACAGTCACATCGATATGGACTAAATTCTCTTTCGTTTAGAGGTAGTCTCCTGTGGAACACTCTAGATGATGAACTAAAGAGAGCTGATAACTTGAGAAGTTTTAAAAGGGGGATCAAAGAATGGGATGGCAAAAGATGTAAATGTTTAATTTGTAAATAGTTTTGTTATATTGTAAATAGTTGATTTAAATTAGTTTTTAGTAACTATGTACATATCAACTTTAAATAATAATATGATGATGATGATGATAAGTAAGATTCTTTAACGATTCTATAGGAATTCGATTAAAGAACGTAGTGCATCTTGGTAAAAAATTCCTTGCCGCCATCTTTAGCGCAATCGTCTATTGGTATGAAGGGGAATGCTTGAGGTGGAACTGACTAAGCTAATCAAGGAGAGAGCATACCCCTCTTTTGAGAGAAATTTGAACAATCTAATACAAAAAACAAATCAGCACAACACAGTCCAATAATCCCCAATAATACAGTCCAAAATAGCATTATTTCAACCATTTTTCGACACAGTCCAATGTAGTTTTGCTTAGCCTGCGCGCAGACCCAATATTCTGAAGAAGAAAGGGTCTGTGCGCAGGCTAAGTTTTGCTACAATCAAAGGTTTTTTCTCCACAGGGTACTGTCGAATGAAAGAATGTTGCAGAGATTCGTGGACTGCAAGCAATATAAGTGGGCTACAGCAGTATTTCAAACAAAATGTTTTTGGTCAACACCTTGTTTTAGACATTTTGCCCAACATAATTAGAAAGCACAAGGAGGAAAAGGACCCACAAAAGCCTCTTGTTTTGTCTTTTCATGGATGCACTGGGACTGGTAAGAACCATGTCAGTGGAATAATAACAAAGCATTTGTACCCAAAAGGTTTTGATAGCAAATATGTTACAAGAATCTTGTCTTCTCATGAATTCCCTAGTAAAGATCGACTGGAAGAGTATCAAGAAAAGTTGAAGGGAATGATTAGAAATGGGATTTCAAAGTGTGACCATGCACTATTTATCATTGATGAAGTAGATAAAATGCCACCTGGGTTGATTGATACACTCAAGCCTTATTTGGATTACAATGACAAAGTTGATGGAAAGGATTTCAGGAAAGCAATTTTCATTTTTATGGGCAATACAGGTGTTGATGAAATCAATGAAGTGGCACTTGATTTCTTGAAGCGAGGAAAGACAAGGGAGACAATAACAATGAAAGCTATGAACAAGTTATTGAAAACAATTTCATACCATTCTGGTGGTTTGCACAAGTCTCAATTGATTGAGAAGCACCTTATTGATTTTCATGTCCCATTTCTGCCATTAGAGAAGAAACATGTTCGCATGTGTGCTGCTGTGGAGTTTGAGAAACGAGGGATTCGAGTAACACATGAAAAACTCAAGAAAATTGCTGATGAATTGGAGTATTTTCCACCCCCACCAGAGTGTAATCCACAAGACAAGAACTGTATGCTTCATGTATATTCTGTTTCAGGATGTAAAAATGTAGAGCGCCTTGTTCAGGCATTCTTTTAAATAATAGACTTTTGGCTGTTCTACAAAAGAGTCTGGATCAAGCAATATTTTAAGACATTTTTGCACAAAATGTTTGACAGAGTAGCATTATAGGTAGCTTCAATCACTGTTGTGCACATTCGAAAGTTTATCAAATTCTACAAAATGTACCAGGTGTCCCAGAAAAAGTACTCCGGTTCGAAAAATAGCCAAAATGTCATTACAAGGCCGATGTTCAAATTTCTTTCAAGGCAAGTAGATCAATGACCAAATTATTTTCCAGGCATAGCTGATCTCGTGCTTGCCTTTAAAATTAGTAAATCTAGCTCTTTTCAGGGCTGCTTGGTTTTGATGCATACTGCCAAAAAGCACTGATGACTACCAAATTATTATTTTTTGCATATCAATGTTCCAGTTTGGCCAATGTCAGAAAGAAACACAAACTATTATTGCAGGCTTGAAGAATAATAAAAAATTCACTTTCATGTTTCTTAGGATAGTTAATAGCTCAGAATGAGGTTTTCCAAACATTTTGGCGATTTTTCCAACGGGAGTACTTTTCATTGGGACACCCAGAGTAAAAATATCGTTTTATCCAGACTATTTTTGAGAATGGCTGGAAGGTCTGTTGGGAGAGAAAGACCAAACAACGCCAAATGTTAATGTAAAATAGCGTTCAAGTGAATTCTGCTGACAAAGGATACTTGCTCAGTGGGGGCACGAGGCTCCTTGACAAGGGGGCTTTTTTCATGGTGGTACTTGGGGTATACAGTACTGGTCGCCTATAAGAATCCAGAGGATTAAAAACCTGCAGGTTGAAATTGTGCAATTAGGCTACCATTCTATAAGAACCTATCCATTGTATTCATTGTTTAAGGTTCCAGGCTGACTTGCAAAATCGTATGTTCTTACACCCAGGTTTTTACTGTATGGGTCTGGGGAATGTTCTACAAAAAACTCCAAACTTTTTTCCTCGTCGGATTTCCTTCAGCCTCAGGTCTTGCTGGTCTTGTCTTCCCTGACCAATTGAATGGAAGTTTAGAGGCTAAGACCTCTTTTGGTTTGGGCCAAGAAAGAGCCTTGAGTGTATCTTTAGTTAAAAATTTACCTGTTTAAGGAAAGTAAATTTGTAGGTAGAAACACCGCAACACGGCCAAAAAAACGATAGCAAATGTGTGTGAATTTAGTTTTTACTAATATTTCGTCTTGCCGTGCATTCAGGGCTGTTATGTGACGGTTAGAGATAGTAGTTTGTTTATAAACAATTTAGAGTAGAGCGGCTTGCCCCAAATGAGCACCCCAAGAAATTTGCCTTGTTTTGACCGCTTTGAGTACATTCGATTTAGAAAGGGCTTGGGCCTAGCTAGTAGCTACAACCAAAAAACCCGCGAAAATAGTGGTCAATTGGGGCGACGTCACTCTAGATGTCAGGTGAGATTTATGATAACGCAGAATTATTCACGCAAAACACTTTCATTGTTGTTATCAATGGACATTTTTACCTGACATCCAATTTGAGGCATAATCATAATGTTCTAACTTCAGACGTAGTTAGTTAGTCTATACATCCCTCAGGCCCTTGCTTGCTAGCTTCGTTGAGCAAAGTTTCTCACCGGGGGCCCAAGATTAGCGATGCCATAATAAGCCACCAAAGCGTACCCCCCCCCCCCCTGTTGAGCTGGATACTTTAATTAGCAGCTGTATTTTATTCCTGCGAGAAGTCAGATGTACACATTTATGCTTTGAAGTTAAATAGTTGTAGATATAGCTTCAATTTGCTTTGCTGTTTGTGATTTGAGTCTGTTGCTCATCTTTGCTCATTTTCTACTGTTAAGGGTCAAATTGTGTTGTCGCCATTCATTTCAAAAATTTGCTGACCAAACATGTTTTTTATTAAACCTGGTATGCAACTGAAGGATGTCTTGCTCCAAGAAATGACTATTTTTGGCCCTAGGTAGCACAAGTAGGAGAGAGATCAGGTAACGGTTCTGAAATAAAGACTACTGCTATACTGTAACAGTATGTTATAACTAATTGATTTCTGAATCATGTCAAATCTTCAGAAAATTTCATTTTGACGTTTTTGATAATTTTCATCATTTTCGAGACCCAACATTTTAAGAAGCTAACTTACAGCTCAAGAAACAGAAGAATAAGAAATTTGCAAATAATCCTACAGTTGATCTACAACTTTGCCAGGTCTGATTGAAAAAGCTCGGCTAGATCAGCTAGATTTCCTGTAATCGAATTTTATTTTTCTGTTTACTTTTCGACAGTGAAAGGGAGAAACGTATCAGTCAACAGATTTCAGGAAGGAAGCGCTTTTGCCTCGTAGCTTTCAGACAGTCGGCGCTGCAGCAGATGCTACGGAGGAGCAAAACCGATAAAGAGGCAAAACTTCAAAACGAGACTTCTGGCGCCAAACTAAACATTGATAAATTGATAATAATTGATTGATAAAAAGAAGAGCAGACTGGAAACTTGCAAATGTTTATTTGCTATAAAGATCACAAGCAAGACAGTTTTGAGAAGAGCTTAAAAGGCAAGAATGCAGTGTGAAATCTGTCCGACTGAAAATGAAGCCATTTCCAGCCTGGTCGTGTGCGTTTTGTGGCATGCAGCCTTTTTGGTGGCGTAGTATTCTATTAACAAACAAACAAAAATCAAACAGTAATATAATAAATAAATGATTCAAGTACCAAAAATAGCTTAGATGTTTGATTTAAACAAAAATCAAGCCTAAACAAAACACTGACGATGATGGTGTTGTTTACACATTATTACACAGTATACTGTAGATAATACACGGACCGAGCAGCAAGGGACACACACTAAATAATGGTAGAGGTGAAACAAAGGCCAGCCCCCACCAGCCATTTTAACTTGTAAAAACCAGACTGCAAATTTGGTCTCTCATTGAGTAAATAATACACTTGCAGAAGAAGGATCCCACAAATAGAAAACTATGTTTCCAACTTTGGTCTTTTGTTTAAAAATAATAAACCATTGTTTTAGTCTTTTTCTTATCAAGAATTGAGTATCTAAGTTTTATAGATCTTCATGTCTTATTTGCAGGACCCTGCGGCACAAAGAAATGTTTCTGGATAATCTAGATATTAACATTTAAATACATTTGATACAGAGGCGGTCTGGCACCATAGTTGTAGGGAGGCTAGCAAATGAAAAGGGCCCGGTTCAGGGTGTGGCAGATAAATGTTTTACCCTATACCCACTAAAGAAATCACCTTAAGCACTTTAAGTCGATGCATTGTCGATATTAGTTATTGATTAATATATATGCCATGCCATTGTCTATTGATATGCAGAAGAGCACGAAGAGCAACTTTTATTTGAGAAAAACCTTCTGCACGTTTCGTACTTTATCTCAATCAAACGCTGTTTACATACAGTTAACTTAGATCCTAATATACCATCATGGTTCTTCATAGTTCTTCATGGCGCCAAAATATGATTTCTTTGGAAACGTTAATAAAAGCCAGAGTGGCAAATAAGAGTAATGAAACTAGTCGCTCTCAGCGCTTTTCATTGCACATTTCTTATCGTAGTATCTGCAATCTCTAAATTGAATTGACCAGGCCCGTCGCAACGAAATTCGGATTGGGGGTTGCTGAAACAAGAAAGTAGATCCTAGCAAAGCTATGACAAATCTCTTTTCGCAGCGGCATGGCACTGGTAGATTTAATTGGAGGGCATTGAAATGAGGGGGCTGCTGGGGGCAAAGCCCCCAGAAAAAATTTTGGGGCCGCGCCCTTTGCTTTGGCTTAGAATGCATCACCCAATATCATGCTTGCCATCAGCGACAAGAAAACTTTGATAGTTTTATGACAGTTATCCAATGAATCAGAGCACGAGGAAAATTTATGAAGAAAGATTCTTTACTTTGGCTTAGAATGCATCTCTCGATATCATGCTTGCCATTAGCTCAATAGCGACAAGGAAAACCTTGATAGTTTTGTGATTGACTGAGAACATGCTACTTTAGTCTATTTTGACGTTTTGGGTCTAATCATGTAACATGTCAGGTCTATCACAAAACTGCTTTCAACATTCTGGGACTGCATCAAGCCTAAGAGTTTTGGTCTGGGTCTACACAAACTTCTTTTGGTCTACGAGTTTTGGGTCTGGATTGGACACCCCGTATCTCTTTTTGCCCCGGGAATTGGGCCCTCGTGGTTAGTCTGGCCCACTAGTCAAATTTCCCTAAAAGATGCCTTGCTGATGGTGCAATGGGGGTTCCATATAAAACCTATACGGAGGTCATGGGAATCATGGGGGAGCAGGAGGAATATCATTATATATTTAAGCTCTTATGGTCGCAGGTCCTCACAGGTTCACAGGGGTGGATCCAGCCCAAAGTTGAAGGGGGTGGGCAACTTGCAAAGTGGGCGCCAAATATACGACAGAAATTGAGCGCGCCGAAGGCGCGCGAAAATCTTTTGGGCGCTTTTCAAAGAAAATGATTTGATTTACTGCTAAATAACGCCTTGAGTTATATGTTTCCCCCATATTTAAATCGAAACAGTTGAAAAATTACGCGTTAGAGTCAGGAAGAGGGGCGCTTTTCTCGCCAAAAGAGGGGCGCCAAGCTGAGTTTTCATCGTGAAGGGTGGGGGCAATTGCCCCCACTTGCCCCCTAAATCCGCCACTGCAGGTTCATGGGACAGAGAGGGGGCAGGGGGACTCCATGCAATGAAGTCCCTGAAAATGTTTGTTATTAATTGAATGAGACTGACGTAACCCGCAGGTATTACAGTCATATTCGGGGTCCTACAATGACTGACATCTGCTAATTAGAGAACACTTTTGAATTTTCTTATTTCATATGCCAATTTAAATTTAGCAGAAAGACAAGTTTCAGAGAAATAGTATTCTGAAACTGTCTACAGAGATTAAGAACTTTTCTGTAGTCACCATTGTTTCATTTCTACGTGATAATGAACTTCCACATTAATTCAAATTATATAAATTTTCTCTTCCAACTTTTGCGAAAAGGGCCCGTAATTTTTTTAAAAATTTTACAAGTCAGAGGGCCTGGGGGGCGATCGCCTCTTTGCCCCCTGGGCCAGACCGCGCCTGATTTGATATAATCATTCAGCATACAGAGTTTGTTGTATAGTACACTGTGATCAAGCTCATCATAGCATACTACATTTAAACCATACTCTAGAAAACCAGAAAATTTGACACACTAAGCTTTCCTTGGTCTGGGCCTGATGATGACTGGAATTTCCCTGCATTGTTCACCAGGATGATTTAATCTTATTCATTTTCGTTACAGAGATTACACAGAACGTGAGTCATTATGAGTGCCGTTAAAGTGACCAATGAGGAAGAAACTGTATCTGAGATAAAAGAATTATGTACCCTTGTTGAAACAAGTATTGGAGCAAATGGAAGGTATTTCATTGTAATAAAATCACTTGGAAATTTGTTAAGAAAAAGTTCCTACAGACCTTTCAGCTCTCCTATGAAAAATAGTCTGGATCAAGTAATATTTTTATACATCTTTATTGGAGAATTCAATTGAAAAGCATTTGAGCTTTCATCACTGTCATACAGATTTGAAAATCTGTCAGATTTCTATAAAATGTATAAAATGTTTGTTAAATTCAGGCTCTTTTGTAGAATAACTCTCTAAGGTCTACTGCCCTCAAAGATATTTTCATTTCAATTTTATTGAAAGATCAGGGTTGAATTAAGGGTTTAACCAGATTATTTATTTAAAGTTTGTGCAGAAGCATAGTTTGTGTAGAAGCATTAGACTTTCATTAAATGTATGTAAGTTTAGGTAAAGGTTGGAAATCACCTGTAATTTTTGTATTATTTCAGGCTGAAGGTGCTTCAAACAAAAGCTGGTGGCTACGCTATGGTGACTTCAACTTCCTCAAAGATATTTGATTTCTTTACTCCACAAAGCCCTGTGGCTAAAATCCTGTTGTCCGGTTTCCAGTCACATTTGCATCTCTACAATAATGGAGGTTTATTTTTAGCTTCACTGTGTACAAAGTAAGTCCACAATATTCAGTTAACCTGCAAGCCTGGACCAAATTAGCAAAATTAGTTGAAACCCAAAACAATACTTACATATTAAAGTAAATGAACGGAGATATAGCGACATAATCTAAACATAGCACAAAAGAACGGCAGGCGCCATTAATCTTCCTTTTGTTTTCATCGATCAAGAACATCAAATACAATAGGTTATATTTAGATGGACCCAGTCCCCCTAGCTAAGTTGCTTTTTAACCCCGTTGATTTACTTTAAGTTTTCACCCGCAATCTTCAATTTTTCTTATATTTTTACCTCCAATGGCTCCTCTTAAATCATTTTTTAACCATCCAAAAGCCAACTCTTGACTTTAAATCCACGAAGAGATGCTTTTTGAAAACAATTTTCAAAACCTGCAAAACCCATATGCTTTGAATTTGCAACCTGAAACATAAAGGGCTAAAATTTGCCAAACCCAAGAGCTAAAATTGACTAAGTCTGCAGCCCGTGGAACTCTAGACCCTTTAATAATTCTTGGGAATTTTGTTCAACTGAAAGCTGCTTTCAAGAATTCTTGGTGAAGAAGCAAGGATTCTGATAAAAATTCTTGAGAGATATCAAAGACAAAAACTGTTGAGCAAGTATTCTTTGGAAAATTCTCAAAAATTCTTTGGCAGAAAACAATGTGTTAATATGAGCAAAGCTTGTGCTATACAACATGCGTTTTTCAAAATTTCTTACTGTTTTCTTCTAGTTTATTTTTGAGTCATGTCAACAGCACCCTTACAAGACAGCTGTGCATAAAAGTGAATGATTATGTGTTGGAAAAGATAAAAGCAAGAATGGAAAAAGAAAACATCTTTCACAGATTAGATATTGGGAAAGTTAAAGAGATGATGATTCCAGTTGTGTCAATATTGTCATCAAAGCCAGCTTGTCAGTTATCAGCTGAAGAAATGGATCATCTCTCAATCATCATTTTAAAGGTATATACCAGATGTGCCAAAGGTACCCACTTCTGACAGGCCATATTGAATTTTACATTGGCCAATCTTGAGGGTTGAAGATTTAAAGGTAGTTGACGGAGACAAATAGCTAACACATGCAGCCCTAAAATTAGCCTATTTCATTTGATAATTTCGACACGTGCGTGCATTTTCTTTAGCTAAGGGAACAATAGCATGCGTAGGCATTTCCTTGTCTTATCATAGATTGCCTCTACTTTGCTCCGTCAACTACCTTTAACCTTTAGTCAAAGTCCTAAATAATACCTGGTGATTTTTTGGCCAATTTTCAGCAGCTTACTTCCCAAGCTATAAGCAATCCCTTTATTACTTGAAAAAAAATCAATTGAAAAATATCACTCAAATTCCACAAAGATGGAAGTTGAAGAGACGAAAAGAAAACTGTTTCTTCTTATCGATGCAATGGCTTCATGGAAATTATGAAAAGCAAGTGGTATTGAATTGAGGAAAGTAGTACAGAAAGATTTTGCTTAAATTGAGCGACTGCTCGTGCAACTGATCATAACTAATCAAATAAAGACTGATGTATCATGGCATTATCCAATATTTATGCCTTCTGGAATGTTTGCTTTTCTAACGTTTCTACCGTTATTGTTATCATAAGTGTGCTGACAGGATTAACAGCAACAATCACCATTAACATGGGTGAAGGCGAAGGTGAAGTTGTGGTTTTTAGCGCCAAGCATTCAAATCGCAGAAGTAGAGCAGACGTTATCGAGTCCGTGTCTCCTTGTTATGACGCTTAAGTGGTGGGGCTCTACCTGGGATCAAACCCTGTCCCTCTGACTGTTCTGGATGCAACATGAGAGGATTCGCCAGTGCGCTGCGCCACAACACCTTCGAGCGAGACATTGAGCGAGAAGATCTGCTTATGGCCCTTACTAGATAGACCAGAGTTTATGATTCTGTTCAGTGTAAACGGCAAATGTTTGATTATTTATGAACAATATTTACTGTTTCAATTTTCTTTTGTTTCTTTGTGGCAGGCATTTTTCAAGAGAATCAATCTTCAAAGTAATATTCATAGTGGAAAGGGAATCAGAATCCTGTCTTGCGAAGGTCCATCTACAATGCAATCACATTTGGTCTCAGGAATTGTGTTACCATTACCTTTCGTTGATGCGAGTAGTAGCAAGTTATTAGAATTGCTGAAAGGAACACAACAAATTGCAGTATGTACTACGTCCCTTGCAGGAGACCAGTCAAGTATGTTGATATTTATTCCAATTTTTAGACACATCTACCGGGTGAGTCAAAAAAAAGTTTGCCTGTTTGGCGGGCTGTGGAATAATATGTATGCGGCTGATATTCAAAACTGAAATGTTAATCTATCATGCAAAGGCTAACTTAGATGAGAAAATTTTGTTTGGTAGAATTGCTCATCTCTAAGACCCCAAAATTAGAAAAATTTCTCTAAAGGACATGTATGGGAACTAGAATTCCACATTCCATTCCGGTCCATGATTTACTTGCTATTGAAATCAAAATTCTATATCTGAAACTGACAATTGTAGTGAACTCAAATTTCCATGCCAAATAAATCATGGACCAGAATGGAACGTGGAATTCTCGATTCCCATACAAACCCCTTACAAGCATTTTTCCAATTTGTGGGTTTTGCAAGTGAATGATTCTGCCAAACAAAATTTTCTCATCTAAGTTGGCCTTTGAATGGTAGATTAACACTTTAGTTTTTAATATCGGCCACTTACTTTTTATTTCACAGCCCGCCAAACTGGTAAACTTTTTTTTGACTCACCCGGTATACTCTAACTTTTAATGTCAAGTCTAAATCTGATGAGAACGTTTGAAAGACGTCAGGTTACCAGAAATCTGTATGTCTGTTCCTTTGCGTCCGCTTGTTTCGTAGTATGATTTTCAGTAACCATTTAAGTATCGATTTTTAGAAGCAGATATATTGTATATTTGAATATTTAATGACAGTTGCAGAAAGGTACTAAGGTGCGGCGTAGAAATTCAA
This sequence comes from Aurelia coerulea, assembly GCA_039566865.1. Classification (NCBI taxonomy): domain Eukaryota; kingdom Metazoa; phylum Cnidaria; class Scyphozoa; order Semaeostomeae; family Ulmaridae; genus Aurelia; species Aurelia coerulea. Next base: position 20,300,145 of record CM076954.1, read on the forward strand.
ACTTGTGACATTCACGAGCGTTCACTAACTTGAAACGTCGTGTTTTTAACATCTCAGCTATTTTTGGTACTAAAATCATTTAATATTCATTATATTATCGTTCACTACCTTGCTTGTTTATAGACATGTAGATTGATAGATGTATCAAATTTAAGACCTCCTGATTTCTAGTTGGAAGAATAATTCATATTAATCCAAATTTTTGCGTTGGATTTCGCTATAATTGAATTAAATTGAGAATATCTTTGTTGATCGTTGGCCTCTTATGAAGAATTTTCGGCGATGGCTCAATAGTAGCACGGTTGACAAGGCTGGTGGTTCGAGTCCCTGCCCTGAAAAAACCTACTCCATAGAGTGAGGAGAGTCTTCAACACTGTAAGAGGGGGGCTTTGCTTTGGGGGTACTAGAACCCGCAAACTCGGACCAAACTTAGCGAAAACCCGAGAACCCGCAAGCAAAAAATTCGAAACCCAAAACTGCACTTCGGAACAAAAAATTTCAATTTTCATCAATAATCTTCTATTATTTCCTACATTTTCGTTTTCACTGACACTCTGTGCATAGTTTCAAGCATTCTGAAGCAGGTTTTTCGACCTCAGCTAGCTACAGGGACTGTATGACTTCGAAAACCCGAAACAACAGAATTTTTGAAAGAAATCCCGAGACCCGAGCATAAAAATTGGCCAAACCCGCAACCTGTGAAACCCCAAAGCCCCCCTCCTGTAATTCACGGCCAACGGAATCACAAAGTGTGGCCATATTGAGAGGAAGGACCAAAACACTGCTTTGACAAGTTTAGGTTCTCAGTAACCTAAAAACTACCTTCGGATGCTAGGTAGAAATAAAGAAGAAACAAGGTTCTTGTTAACGTTAGGGAAAGATGGAAAGCTGTTTTGGAAGCTTCAATTATCCATTTGACGAACTGGCAAAGTTAAAAGAGCCTCGAGAAATATCACATTTAATTGCGTTGCAATGATGTCGACCATTTCAAAATACGCCCTTTACAGCACTGGCTTGGCATTCATTGATTGAATCAACTCCCTTGAAATTATTTTGAGCGATAATTTAAAAGAAGGGATTCCTAAATTACATTACAAGTTCTTAAAGGACGCATTTGATATCCATTCTGTAGCTGACAAAGTTTCTACTCTATTGCTCTAATGATCTCTGTTTTTATTGGCAGTGGTCACCGAGAATTTGGACTTGGAAGGTACACGCAACTCTCCACTTGATGACGTTACTTTTAGAGAGCTCTTCAGACTAGCTGATGAGATTTTGAAGATGGGTGTGAATATTCTTTGCTGTCAGAAAGTGGTTCACCCTTCAGTTCGAAAGTTCCTCGAGAGAAAGGTTTAGAAATTTTGCGTTTTCAATAAATAATCGAGATATTATGAGGTTCTTTGGCAGAAAAATTGCCTTCCAAATGATTGATAAATAAGTAAATATTCTTGCTTAAAGCTCATGTTTCCATAAATCAAAACTTGATGTTTTCATTGGTATATGCAGTAGCACTTTCATGTTTAAAAAAGGTTGATATGTTGGGTATACGAGTATTATAAGTTTATATCGGGTGAGTCAGAAAAAAGGATCCCCGCTTTGAAGGCCACTGCTCCATGAATATCAAAGCAATAATATTGAAAACTGTCCTGTTTTATTGCCAATATGTTCAGTTAGGTTCAATAATTTACCCGGCCTTGATTGGCCATTCATTCCCGTGGATATGGGTGATTCTCTGCAGAAAGCCCCTTCCAAAAACCTGCAAAATCGAATGAAAACAATGAGCAGATTTTCCTTCCTAAAATTGATGACACTCGCATGAATTCATGTATTTTGTCCTCTTGGGAGAATGGAATCCCCCTGAATAGGTCATCGATACCAGGGGGAGGACTTGTTCATCCTCCCAAGAGGATAGCACATTGTAAGGCAAAAATAATAGGGAAATTTGTTCATGATTTTGGGCGCGTTTTGAAGGTTTTTTGAATTGTCTTTCTCGAGAAAATCCCTCATAATTTCAGAATGGAGTGGCCGATTTCAGTCAGGCAAATTTTAGAGCAGATTTGAACACTTCTACCATTAAATGATATATTTGCGGACATCATTGTCTTGATATCCAGGGAGCCGTGACCTTTCAAACGGGGATTCTTTTTTCTGACTCACCGGGTAGGAATCTGATAAATGGTTAGGCTTGAATTAGCTCTTATTTTATAGCTATTATATACCGGGTGTCCCAAACAAATGTATACAGATTTGGTTGACTCTAGCGATGTGAATTTAGCCTTAATCAATGGCTAATTACTCTCAAAATGTTCCTCGATAGTTAACTTGAACGTAGATACCTCGTTTGTTGGTATTGGTGCTTTGAGAGCAGAAATATAAATCTTGAAAGCTCAAATTTGCGTCCGCTTGTAAACCAGAGCTTTGGCCTTTTGGCCTAAGCAAATTCCTGAAGCACATCGAAATTAAGAACTGAAATTAATGAAAATTAAGAAATTTCTCAATGGCTGACTGGGGGGTGACTTCTGGAAAATAGAATAACAAGAGATCTGATATTGTTCAACTCTTAGCAAGGCTATCGTTGATTTCTATGCTGTGCCTTGAGAAATTGCTTAGGCCAAAAGGCTAAAGCTCTGGTTTGCAGGAAGAGGCAAACTTGAGCTTTCGAGATTAACATGTCTGGTCTCAAAGTACCAATATCAACACACGAGGTATCTATGTTCAAGTTAACTACCGAGGAACAGTTTTAAAGTGATTAAACATTGATTGAAGCTAAATTCATAGTGCTGGAGTCAACTAAATCCGTATACTCTTTTTTGGGACACCCGTTACTGTATATGCCTACTTTAAATAAATTAATGATAATGAAAATAATAATTATAATAATAGTAATTAAAGGCTTTCAAACATCTGAAAGAATTTCTGACTCACCCGTTATTTTGGAAATTTAATTTTATGATGATCAACTTTTTTATTCCAGAATGTTTTTGTAATCGAGCGACTTGGGTACAGTCCAATAGACGATCTGTGTTCAGCCGCTCGAGTCCAACCTGTGGAAAGTCTGTTCATGGAGGTAAACAAATCGAATGTTGGTGTTATCAAAGAAGCTGAAGTCATTGAATTCTTCAATAAACGGTAAGTCGCTTGAAATCACACATTGGAAGTTACACTATGAATACACAGTTTTCTTCCAGGGGTATAATAGACAACTTGAATCTGCTTTTTCGAGTTCTAATACAACCAAAAACACCGTGGATTACTCAACAATAAAGGCGCAATGATATCTACCGTAAGAGCTCTATTAAACCCTGTTGTGGAGGGCTTATTTAACTTCCGAGACTCAAGAGATGGGCTTGAAAGAGAGGGGGCTTATTCGCAAATTCAAATTAGTGATTGCTTTTCAGCTCATTTATCCCAGCCATATCAAAATTAACATGCAACTTTTTTAGCTAAATAAATGCAAAATCTTTGGTAACCTTTTACATTTGATATAAATGGGGGGGGGGGCGGGGGCTTGATAGAGAGGGCTCTAAATAGAGCTTTTACGGTATATCATTACAAGTTTTAATTTGGGTTTTAAAAGAAGTTTTAGTGTTCTCAAAACGTAAACCATGCCATAGCTGCTTAAAAGTTCAGGCCAACACTGACCAAGTGCTTTTAGAAAATACTCATTTGTTGGTTTGCAGGTACCTCGTGCTGAAGCCTCTTTCCGAAAACGAGACATACACCATGATGCTTTGTGGCAGCGACGAGAATACTTTAGATGAACTAAAGAACACTATTGCAGCAACCGAGAAATCATTATTTCATCTCATCAGAGATCCAAGGGTTGTTTGTGGCGGTGGATGCTTTGAGGTGAACATTGCGGCCTACATACGCAGTTTGCCTCGCGTTGCTTTCCAAGAAGATGAAGTAAAGAAACATGCTGTTCTTGGTTATATTGCAAGAGGTAAGGTTCAATCAATAAATCGATCAATCAATCGATTCATCAGTTTTGCCCTTTACTTGTCATATGACATAAAAGTGATACTGAAACAATTTTTATTGCCCCTTGAGAGCCAACGCCTTGAAAGTGACCCTCCCTAAGATAACAAGGACAGATTTTGAAGACAGTAGCCCGAGTTTCTTTTGTTGACACCTGAATTCAAAGCGATTAGCGACAGCAGACAAAGGAAATTCTCTCAACCATAAATTCAAAACAAACAAAGCCGCAAAAGTTGCTCTGAAACCCAGGTAGCTAGTGCACTAATTGTGCATTCCAAAAATTGCTTTTAAGAGCAAATATGCGCATTAATCGAAAGAAGAAGGATATATCTACACATCTACCTCAGGCATTTCATTTATTTGGTTCAGAAGCTGAGCAGCAAATGTTTTAATGACACCCAAAAAAGAAGAGAATTGAATCGCCTCCCAATCGGCTTTTGAACCAAACCAACCGAGGCAGATATGTAGATATATCCTTCTTCTTTCGATCTATGCTCATGTTTGCTCTTAAAAACAATTTTTGGAATGCACGACGAGCGCGCTAGCTACCTGGGTTTCAAAGAAACTTTTGCGGCTTTGTTTGTTTTGATTTACTGATTGAGAGAATTTCCTTTGTCTGCGATCGATAATCGCTTTGAATTGCGGTGTCAATCAAAAGCAACTCATGCTATTGTCTTACAAAATCTGTCCTTGTTCCCTAAGTTAGATTTTTGAAATTGAAAATTGAAGTTGAGACATTAGACTTACGAGATAGTCCCAGCTATCGCAACAACAACCACGACGACAACAACAGCAACATTGAGCATCCGTCGTCCATCATATCAGTCTTTCAATAGCGATATCTACCTTCTTGTAATCAGTCTAGTTGAAACGGGTTGAAAGATTATCATATGAATCTGTGGCAAAATCCATATTCTTCAAGAAACCGTCATGTTTTTCGTCGCCTTTGGATTAATGATTGGAGAGGCAGTTCTTCTTCGTAAAGTACGTTTTGCTCAAGCATAGTGACAAGATGTGCCGTATGTGGAGAGAAGGTAGACTGATTACGATGAGTCCCAGTAATCGCTATTCAAAACGAGACTATTACACCAGACCGAGATCGCTCTTACTGGGACTCATATTATTACGGCAATATTTTTGGACTGACTTTTTTCACTTTTGAACGCCCTTGGGAACGAGGCTGCTATACACAGCCATGTACAAAGTATACAACAAAATACAACGCCATTAGAATCTCTGCAAATTCGATTGATTGATGTTGACCAACGGAAACTCGAAGCTCAAAGCAGAGTTTCAAGGAGCTTGGCCGGACAAAACAAAGTCTTACGAACAAGAGGACCATGAAAACAGTTGGCGACAATATCAAATCTTGTACGTAGGTACCATTTTGCTGCTTTCGCTAAGCATTAACTGATTTATTGTGAAGTTTTCAAATCAATGTGTTTCATTTGAAAACTACAAATGTTTGTGCTTTTCTGCCTAGGCCCTTATCGAAACGAGGCAGTCATAGTCATTTCAAAATAATGGCGTTTGATTATGAGTCGTAGTTAGGAGCGTCCGGCAGTATTTCAATAGCGATAACTACGACCATATCATCAGTCTAGAGAGAAGGAAGAACAGCTTCGATTTCGTACGAACGCTTATGATAGCAGAAATAAAGAATAAACTGAGCATCTCATAGTTAAAGGGGATTGTTGATTTTGCAGTTTATATTAGGCAATAAGATAAATGACATAAATCTTTGTAATTAACTGAGGTGAGAGGAACAAACCAAACATTAAGATCTTTTACAATTTCTCTGATATAACCAGACTTTTAACAGTCGCGTTTTGATGGCTTGGGTGAAGCCACCAAACAAGCTGCAGGAATCAATAAACTTGCCTGAAAAGGGCCTGAAACAATGGTTTTTACAGGTTTGTTAAAATTTTAGCGACGGAGCCAACAAAGACAGATAATGTTACAATAGAACTCGCTACTATTCATTGACACCTGGATGCAAAGCAATTTGTGATTGTAGACAAAGGGAATTCCACGATAGGTTGGTCAAGACATAAACAAAAACAAAACAAGCCGCAAAATTGCCCTGAAACCCGGGTCGCTAGCTCGGTCGTTGTGCATTTCAGAAATGGTTTTAAAGAGCAAATATTAGCACATATCGAAAGAAGAAGGATATCTAAACTTCTGCCTCGGGCGTTTTATTTTTTTCGTACAGAAGCTGAGCAGTAAGTGTTTTAATTACACCTAAAATGTACGAAAATTGAATCCCCTCCCAATTGGCTTCTGCACAAAATAAATAAAATGCTCGAGGCAGAAGTTTAGATATATCCTTCTTCTTTCGATATGTGCTAATATTTGCTCTTGAAAACCATTTCTGAAATGCACAACGAGCGCGCTAGCGACCCGAGTTTCAGGGCAATTTTTGCGGCTTGCTTTGTTTTTGTTTATGTCTTGACCAACCGAGCATGGAATTCCCTTTGTCTGCAATCACAAATTGCTTTGTATCTAGGTGTCAATGAAAAGTAGCGAGTTCTATTGTAACATTATCTGTCCTTGTTGACGGAGCCCCTTTAACAATGTATTTTTAAATTCGTCACGTGAAAGTTTTGTGCCCTGTTCCAAATGACACAGAGGCCTAAATCATTCCGCATTTGAAAATATATCGTACTAAAAATTTAATTCTGATTGTCTTACCTCTTACGACTACAGAATGTAACTTTGTGCAACTCCTTCCAGCGCAACTGGACATTGCACTAAACAACATTGCAAGATCATTTGAACGAATCGCTAAAGCCGTGCAAAAGGACAACGGAGAATGCTACATGGATACAAGTCACAACCATTTATGGTGCTTTCCACCGAACACAGAACCGAGGTCAGTTGTAAATGCCTCCTATTCATGTTGCTGTGGAAGATTAAACTATGAACCGTCGATGAAATTTGAATCTGTTATGTTTGCGGAGCGTGACAAGTATGCTGTTGATTGTGCTAGTCATGCGACAGATACGATAAAGGGGCATGAACTTCAGGCTCCTCCAGAAATTGCTGATTCATTTTTGCTCAAAAAGGAATGCATTTCTTCTGCTTTCGAGCTTTGCAATGTTGTACTCCGTGTTGGGGTTACCCTTGAGTCATAAAGTGAGCTGCTGCCGCTTAACCCTAAAGATAAGGTTTGCACAGGAAGTAGTAGATAAACTGGTCTTGAAAAACATCCAGAAACGCAACTCGTTTTTGAGTATTCACTGCCCCATCGCAGAGGCTATGGCATCGAACCCCGCAGCTGCATGTTAGAGAATGTAATTTCGCCACTCCCAAATGTTTTTTAAATAAATCGCAGCCTAAACTAATGATCAACAGCGATCTACAGTTCGTTGTAAATTGAAATCCTGTTCAAGCTTTTCCATGTTTGCTATGTTCAAAGCAGTGTGGATTAGTAGTGATTAGTGATGTTTGTATGTTAGCTTCACGTGAACACAAATGTTTACTCTAGTCCACTGTCGAATAAATTGGGAAACAACAATCACACAGCGACTTATTATCAAAGTAAGCCTTTGTAGCAAAGAAAAAATATTTGACTGGGCAGCATCTTTGAGAATAATGCATTTTGACGTTGAAAATCTGTTATGACCTCAAATACCTCAAAATCCAAAACAAGTTTCGGATAGTTAAAGTTTCTGACAATGTTTTATCTGAATTTTGTTGTCCGAATTCCCCAGTGTCTGCAGTGTTTTGGCCATATCTGTTGCTCTTGATACTGCAAGATTAGGTTAATTCTATGCAAATATAACTCTGCTTGATCTTGAAGCTAAACAAGCCATACAAAAGTCACCAGCCTTACAACTGGGAGGTTTATTCGTTTTTATTCCCTTACCAAAGTGGAATGCAGTTGTGATATTTTAACTGCGAGGTTGGCCCAGTGGTTAAGGCGCCGGACTCACAACCGCAAGGTCGTGGGTTCGAATCCCACCAGGGTCATACTTGCTGCGAAAGTGTGAGGAGAGCTGCTAACTCTCTGTAATTCCAGGCAAAGGCAAAAGGAATCACGAGGTGTGGTCACATCGAGAGGAAGGACCGGGGTCGCCCTGATGGGCCCCCCCCTGCGCCAAGCGCAGAAACCCATACCTTGCGAGAATAGCAAGTGTATGTGCCTAAAAAGTGAAAGGTTGTGTATAACCCGTGTCCCCTGCTGGAAACAAGTCATCTCGAGACTTTCGCAGGCTAGGCACGTTAAATACAATTACTCACTCACTCACTCACTGAATTCATGGTCCTTGTGTGTGTATGCCTAAACAGTTTCCAAGGATCCTTGCAGACAGTTAATAAATATACCAGTTCGAATATTTTGCCTAAATCGACATTCAGCTGAGCAAAGCCAGACCCCAATAATGCTTCAAATCTATACTTGAATCTTGGATGTGATTTGACTTGCTGCAAGTCTTCGTTTGCTTTCTATTCGTATTGTCATGGTGTATTGTTCATACTGCGCGCTGGAGGCGAAGGAGCATTTAGAACAACTCGATTACTACACTCTCTGAGATTTATACTGAGACTTGTAGCAAGTCAAGGGTGTGATCAGCGTTCCCGTAATCGAAATAAACCGAATTGCCATCAAGCCTGTGAACAAAGTTTCCATTGGGCATTTTGTCAGTACTTCATTTAAGTGGGCTGGAAGGATTTCTAGATCTCAAAAGCTAATTTAGGCCCTTTATGCATGCCGCACTGCAGCCAGGCATGGTACGGCTAGTTTGACATTCCTTCCGAAGGACGGGCATAGATAGATCAGACGTGGTATATACGGCGAACTGCGTCTGAGGAGACAGTTTGTAGATTCATTTATACTTCTTTCGATTTTAATGCAATTCTCAAACAGAAGCTATTGCATGAAAGAATAAACCACCAGACTGGACAATTACATACAAACGCGAAATTATCACAAATATTACGATGACTGTGTCCGATGAAAGAGTTTTTAAACTTTTTATACTGGTTTAACGTTTCAAGGCAATTTTTAGATAGAAGTCATTGGTCATCATAAAAAGAACAAACAGCAGACTTGAAATTACAAACAAACGCGAAATTAGTGCTTCGAAGGAGTATATCAAACCCTTGACAATATTACGATGAACTGTGTCTGATGAAAGAGCTTTTAAAATTTTTATACTGGTTTAACGTTTCAAGGCAATTTTCAGATAGAAGTCATTGGTCATCATAAACAGCAGACTTGAAATTACATACAAACGCGAAATTAGTGCTGCGAAGGAGCATATAAAACCCGTGACAATATTACGATGCCATTCCTTTGCATCTGTGCCGTGGCACGCCGGAACACAAACACACGGAAATAGACCGAATTTTCATCACAGCACAGACGATATCACATTTGCTCATGATTTTGTTTCTTTGCTCAGAGACATTTACACACTGCACACTGGCTTACTATTTACTACTTTTGACAGAAATAGAAAAAACAGGAGTTGTAAGAAGTCAGAAGTAGACAAATATCAATGGGATCTGTGTGGATAGTGTGGACAACAATAGAGAAGACAAAGTCAAGATTACTCGCTCGACCAGCTGATTTGCCCAGCCAAGAAATCGTTGTATATTTGTGAAGAGAGTCAATCTGCAACTGTTTATTAAACTAAAGAAAGATCGCTACTTCTGTGATGATCTGAAGAGAGCTTCCAAGATTATTTGAAATCAATTATTGTAAAGGGAAGCGAACAAGATTATACAGAGGAGATTGCTCTTTGGTTCAAATTTGTGGAAATATTTCAAGAGAATCCTGCATGATCCAGCTATATTAGCAATCAACAGAAGTTTTAGCTCATAGGGATTTTGAGGTTACCAACCACGACGATTTGGTGGAAATTTGGAAGCTGAATTTTGCTCCAGCCGTACCGGAACAGGACGAAAAAGCTCTCAGAGCCGACGATTTATAGATTAATTGCGATAAAGGTACAAAGCATATCGTATTGCGTGGACAGTTTAATTATTCTTCGGTACAAATTTTTGTATCACTGGCTGCGATCGATCATATTAAAGATTTTAGCCAAGATAGCTCTTCAAACGACTTCACCGTTCAAAACAAAAGTATACAAACACATTGTTGGGTTGAAGCCGTTATAGCGTGTACGATCTAAACGTCAAACAGACCAACGTTTGTTATATCGCGCGACAAATTTGATAACGTCAAAGATTTTATGGTGCAACGGTACCCTTGAAGACAAGACGCGATGAATACGACCGCTTCCGCAGAATATCCGCTCGCCGCGCGGATACCAATGGCTATTCTGTTGATTTTGGTGATAATTGTCGGTCTTATTGGCAATGGGGTTATTTGCTGGACAATATACAAGGATAAAGATCTGCGGAAAGTTCTGAATAACTGGTTTATATTAAACATGGCGTTCGCTGATATTGGTGTTCTGCTGTCTTGTGTTTATTTTCCGTTGAGAACGTACATCAAAGGTGAGAATGACGTTGCTTTTATTAAAATTTCATTGAAACCAGATGTTGTCATTAGACGGGAGAAAACACGCTGTGATTAGAACTTGTCTGACCACTCCATGGTAAATTGCCTGCAGACTTAAAGAGCCATTACCATCCAAGATCCTTTGCGGGTACGCTACAATCTTAGAATGCCTGAAAATCAATCTCAAATAGACCTTTTCTGGGCTATTCTAAGAAAGAATCTGAATCGAACCATGTTTTGAAGAATTTTCGAATGTGCACAATAGCGATAGAAGCTCTAACCCATACTCGATGGAAAGTCACGTATAAAAAGTTATAAACATAATGCTCGATTCAGGCTCTTTTGTAGAATAACTAAGAGGTTTATTTGACCTAAACGGAAACTATAGATCCACAGTAGAGTCTCCATGCAGGTTAGAACAATAGACCTTTTAGCTATTCAGAAGAGAATCAGAATCGAACAAACTTTTGCTACACTTTGTAGAATTTCGAATGTGCACAATAGTGATAGAAGCTCTAGCGCCACTCGATCGAACGTCACGCATAAAAATGTATAAAAATAACGTTCGATCCAGGCTCTTTTTTAGAATAGCTAAAAGGTCTATTCAACCAAAGTAAAAATTTTCTATCATTTTCAACTATTACTGCAACGTGGACCCTTGGTTTCCGCTTAAAGGGCATATGTCATGAAGCTGATTGGTTCATGCAATACAATTCTCTCTATTGTTTATTACAAAGCACAGGATCGAAGCTGAATTTTCATTGCAATAAATATTCATGAAACAGAAATAATAAGTCACGAAACAATGGAATTCCACTCCAAACTTGTTTGTTGTATTAACCAATTGCTAACGTGACATATGTCCTTTAAGCCAAATTGGTGGTATCACTATCAGCCTCCTTCCCAATGGCCGATATTTTATTTCTTTCATTCTTTCATTCATTATTTGTGACAAAACTCCCTCAGTTTTAATCATAAGCGTACGGGAAGATGAAATCGATAAAATATGGGGGGCTGCCCGATAAAAGTTCGATCGTTTATGAAAATTGTGCCCGACTTAAGGCTAATTCTTGCCCGAATATGACCGATATTTGCAAATTTTGCCAAAGTTGGGGGAACATGCAACAGTATGAAAAATATGCCTTATTTGTTTTTTATTTTTGAAGCGAAGCATGTCTCACATTAAATGTCGGGAGAAAATATCCGCTAATAAAGCTTTTCATGAGTAATTTTGCGTTATCGGCTAACATCTAATGCGACATGGACTTCAAGGTTCAAATCCTCGAAAACATTCTCATTGCTCTCAACAAATTAATCTGTTATTTCCATGATGCGAGATAAGAAGCATTTTTCACTGCACAGTTATGGAAATGTGTTCGTATAGTTCAACCTGCGTCTTTGAGAAGCAACACTAAGCAAAATGAGAGCAACGCGGTATTTTTCAGGAAAACCAAGTTTATTACTGCACTCACACTGACGCAGTTAAACCAGCTGTTTCTAAACCAGGTTGAATATGAGCCAATCAAATGCATTATATTTGCTGAATTGACTAATTAGAAGGCCCCATTCGCTAACGTGATTTATATCTCCAGCAAAATGTGATCTTCTTGAGAAAGCTCGCAATTTTCATTTAATTTCTAATTCACAATTTTCTTGCAGGCAAATGGGACTTCAGTAAAGCAGCTTGCAAACTCAGTGGTTTCCTCAACTCTGCTCTTATGCTAGCATCCATCTTGACACTCATGATGATCAGTTTACACCAATATTTCACCGTTCTTTTTAAATGGCCTGAAAGACGCCTTCGCCGCGCGGCAATCATAATGATCACATACGTTTGGCTTCACGCGACCATCCTCTCAAGTTTACCGTTAACAGCGATGTCTGATTACGATCTTAAACCAGGCCGCGGTCAATGCGCGGTTAAATTGCCTGTGAAACCTGCGGAGAAGTTAACTGCAACTATCTATATGGTAACCGGTTTCGTTATACCGTTGGTTATAATGTCATTTTCGTATTACCGGATCATGAAGGTGGTTTCAAAACACGCGCGGAGGATCAGCCGTATGTCGAATAACGCGTCGATGGACAGAAAACACATGCAAAGGCAAGTGGCTGTCACCATGATCATCGTCTTGATAGTTTTCTTGATTTGCTGGAGTCCTTTCTTGGTTATGTCACTCTTTGGCACGTTCATACCCGCATTGTCTAATTCCATTCTCGCAAATTTGGCGTTTTTGCTCGGATTCGCAAATTCCTGTTGTAACCCACTGGTTCTTGGAACACGTAACAGAGCCTTCAAGTACGAGTTTTTGGAACTAGTTGATCGTGTAAAGGCTCAGTTTGGTGGTTGTTGCTGTAAGGTTAACAAAGAGCCGACTGGTAGAGTGACTGCGGAGTCTATGGCAGTATCTGACATTAGTGTTGTTCACTCTAATGCGAAGGCGGTTGATGATAGTGGTGTTATTACGATTTGACGGATCATTAAATGTTTATTATTCCATGTTTTAAAATGGCAGGGTTCTTTGGTCCATGCTTTAGGCTGTGGATACTTATTGAAGCTTTCAAAGTTCCACACGCGCCGTGAACAATGGATAGCCAAAGAAACAATGCTGTGTCTTAGCATTTCTTTGTTCCATTTCTATACAAGCTCATTTACCCCTTAAACGACATAAATGGCCAGAATTGGCAATCGCTAGCAATTGTACCGGGTGCGCCAAAATAAACTACGCACGTTTGGCAGGCCAAAATAAATCGTACACTGGACCGATTTTGAAGATTTATAACTTAATCTGTAGCAGAAAGACTGAATTAGATACTGGGATTTTTTGCAATTTTTTACATTTTCAGTTTTTAGAGCTAGAAGCGAGTTTCTTAAAATTTTAGTTTTCGAAAACACTGAAAACGATAAAAAAACATCGATCAAATTTTCTAAAGAATCAAAATGAATGGACAAAGACAGAACTTGTTCGTGGTGATTTGCGATTTAGAAATCGATTAATTGTAATCTGCTGCACGAGAGTTCGTACTTAACCCCCAAATCACCTTGAAAACGTTTTCTCTTTGTCCATTCATGTTGAGTCTTTGGAAATTTGATCGACGTTTTTTTATCGTTTTCAGTATTTTCGGGAACTAAAATTTAGAGAAACTCGCTTCTAGCTCTAAAAACAGAAAAGGGGAAAATTTGCAAAAAGTCTTAGAATCTAATTCAGGCTTTCTGCTAAAGATTAAGTCATAAATCTTCAAAATCGGTCCAGTGTACGATTTATTGTGGCCTGCTAAACGTGCATAGTTCATTTTGGCGCACCCGGTATAAGAGTGTTGACTTGGGAAGACTTTCGTGCCCATTAGTTTCATGTTAATTTTCTCCACTTTCCACCACAACCTTCCCACAGATTTATCAAGTTCAACAGTGATAACAATTTGAGTTAAAGTGAATGACCTTAGCTATACAGTAAAAACCCGCACATCAATGAGGCACATCCAGTTATCAGGGTGTATGTTCTTATCACAGGGAAATATGTGAATCTAAATTTATTTACATTCTTGGCCCGATCCATTTCAATCCAAGCTTACCCAGTTTACTCCTGCGGGCCCTGCCTATTACAGTTCCGTAAGTAATGTTTTGGAAGGGCACTTCTTTGTTTATTGCAAAATCTTGGGGGGGGGCACGTGCCCCAGTGCCCCCCGGTTCCTACGTCTCTGGAGTCCAGGAAGGAGGTTGATGGGCAAAAAGTTACATTTATTTCCCAATTAATGAATGAAACGCTTTAATAAGAACCTAGTTCAGATATCAGCCTGAAATGGTTCTTATTTATTGGGCACAAAATATCTATAAATAGGACAAAGAGAAAGCTGAACACTTAATTGTTTTCTTTGGCTTTGCTTTCTTTCGCCACGTGTGGATTGTTAAATATAAAAGGCTATTTATAGACCTATGAGATCTCAGGTTATTCCCTTTAACGCGCCATTTGACCTAGATTGACTCAGCAGATTATGGTAAGGCATTTCAGTAATGTTTTTAAGTGGAGGGCCCCTTGTAGAGCTCCGGCTGAAAGGCAACCCTTCTTAATAAAATCAAATATCAAAATATATCAAAAAATACTTCAATTTGACTGTACGCTCCAAAATCGGGCCTAAACTCAACCTCTGTTTTCCTGTAGCCTGCGTGCAGACTCTACAGTCACAGACAGTCAGTGCGGAGGAGGGAAAAGGAGAAGGAAGCTTCCTGTAGGGGGCTTCCTTCTCCATTTCCCTCCTCCGCACTGACTGACTGTAGAGTCTGCACGCAGGCTATTTTTCTGGCTATGACTCCAAGTTTCAAGAAACTGTTTGCAATTTTGCTGGTATACAGGGAATGAAGCTTTTGCCTGGATGATGTAAATATTGAATAGACCTGTTTCCGTTATTGATCGGAGCAAGATGAACGTAATTTTGAACGTAAAACGTCTTTTGGGAGGTACGTCTTTCAAATTATCGTCCAGATTTGATATTTCTTATGTTACAGTTTACGATTCAGGTTTTGTAGAATCGAGTACATTTCAGATGATTATAAATTCTGTAATTTTCTTTCCATTTATTCTCAACCGGTGCTTCACAATTGACTTGAAATGCAGAATTGTAGCGAAAGATAGGGTCTACTGGGGGTAAAATGGATAGGCTTGGGAAAATGGGTAAACCAACAGATATGAATAAAGTTTGTGAAAATCTTCATATACAGATTTTCTCTAATTACATCTGATGTAGAATATCTCTCCCAATATATCTCGTTATTCGGCAATCAACATTACCCATGTTACCCCCAGCCTACCCATTTTACCCTGCGGACCCTACTGAAAGCATTTTCGTCTGATAAAAATCAGAGAAGGAAATTTCTGAAAATCATATCAATCTTGGAAAGGTCGATTCTTGGCAACGTATTTTTTGCATGGAGTAAATCGATTGTCCCTAATTTCTGACAAAAAAGAACGCTACGGCATACCCGATCCCCGCCGTGTCAATTTATCTAATTATTCTATCCGGTGAATCAAAAAAGTTATGACGTTTGACGGGCTATGGAATAACAAGTATGAGTATGCTGGTAAGGGGTTTGTATGGGAACGAGAATTCCATGTTCGATGCTGGTCCATGATTTCGTTGATATTGAATTTTAAATTCAATAAAATTGTCGGTTTCTGAGTTACTGTAAACCGCTTCTACCTTCTACCATAAATAATGGACTGTAGATTTCTTAAACACCGTTTCTATTTGGAGATTTGCCCGATTTGCCTTTCTTGCCGTCCTCGCGTAGATAATGGTACTAAGATATGATATGCTACAAAGCTGTCAACAGCAGTGAACTCTACAAACTATGATAAAAATCTATGGTAAAATCATTCTAATATCATTACAGTGCAAATTGATACCCTTTTTTATAATTCGTTTAATTTCTAATTGATACTGTATACTATTCAAACCCCTTGCAAACTGCTAACCCTATGACATGTTTTATTGAGGATATGAACCAGACCCCCCTAAATTCTATATCATAGGCACATACACGACCGAAGGTAGTTTAGATTCTTTTTTCCAGAAAAGAAGCAATTTTTCAAAAGATATATCATATTTGGCTCTATGGCAACGATTGAAGTTCCAGAGCTTTGGGAAGAAGAAATATCTCTCTTTACCTTTTTGCACGCAGGCTACCTTAAAGGTGAATCACGGAGCTCAAGAAACTCGTAACCAAAAAGTGTCAAACTGGGAAATTAAGGAGCAATCAAACCAGTTGGCAGTGTATGTTTCTTTACAAATGATGTTTCTTGAAACTTTAAATAACATCTTGATCTAAAAATAATTTTTAATCTTACCATCTCGCCTAGCTGAAGAGTTTTACGAGAAAAATTCCGTGGGTCGCCACAAGTTTTATCGTTTCATTATCTAACGAAATTTCATAATTTACGAGAATAATTTCTCCTCATTGCAAGAAACGTTGCACCTGATCGAATCTGTCTGTACATGGATCCTATCAAGTAGTACCTCACTACTCTCCTCCGCCGGTTTTTCTTGAAAAAATACGGACCACGGAACCATGGACTATGGAACTACAGAACCAGAAACCGGCGGAGGAGAGTAGTGCCTCATTCATCCGTAATGAACAAAAGAGCAACGAAATCTGTTCGCCAATGACAAACACGGTTTCCGCAAGAAGGAACGAAGCCGAAATACTGTAGGAAAATGCCTGCGAATAACAATAACTGAAGTGCTTTGCATAAGTAATTTGCGCTTTGGCAAATCTCACATAACATCTAATGTGAGACGGAGTTTAGGTTCATTACTTGGCGAATCAATTAATTCATTCTGTGTATCTCATTAGTTTGGGGCTTAATCATTGCACAAAAGTCGTCGTCGGTTCATGTTTAATTTCATGTCTGGTATATGCCTGCGGCTGAGATCCACTGCTGAGATCGCGCAATTCTCAAAACTAGCCAAACGTGAAGTACAAACTCCTTAATGAAGCTTCGATGAAGTCAGTTTTCTCAATTCTGCGAGTAGGGTTAGCAACTGACAATTACAATACGTGGAAAAACAACAAAAAATTAGTCTAATTCTCCTTAATGTCAAACACAAGCACAAATTAGAAATTTTACATCAAGACAAAATTCAAAACACTAGGATCAAACTACAAAATTTTCCAAAAAAACTGGAAAGCTGTAAGAAAGTTATTATTTTATTATTGACTATTTATTAAAGTAGGCATATAAATAAGTAGCTATAGAATAAAAGCTACTTAAAAAAGACAACTATTTTCCAATTTTCATCGGTTACAGTAATCAGAGAAAATATAACACCATTTATAATAAGTGACAACATGGGTTATACGTATTTTTTTAAAAGAAACTAAGGTCCGGGTCTGGTAGGCAGTTTCTTAAATTTTTGGGGCATTTTGCTACCAAAAGTTTCTTACTTGTTTCTTATATTTTTAATGCCGGAAGTGTAGAGTTAATTTAGCTTTGTCAAGAGGGCTCCCAACTCAGAATAATATACAAACAGTTGCTATAACTGTACAGTGTCAAAACATTTTTGGGTGTGGTGGGAAAATTAAAACTGCAAATTACGAAAGTTTCTTAGCTTTTTAAATTCAGGTAGAGTTTTATTTCTTAACTTTCGAAAAATTGAGCCTACCGTTCTTATAAGCGGTTTCTTATAAAAAAATACGTGTACATCTCCAAACAGAGCAGAGTGGATAGCTTTGGAAAACTATTCATTCAGCGCTACCCACAATTCAAAAATTCTAGTGTGTGTAATAGATCAAGGGACAAAGGTTCGTAAAGAAATGCACTCTACACCGGGTGAGAAAACAATCCAGTGTTTCCTGGTTCGGTTCAACTGGCAGTTCGGAATAAGTTCGGGGAATATTAAGACAGAGGTACCATTGAAAGAAGGTGAAAGCCACAAAGATGGCGTAAAAGGATATTTCAGCCCACTGGGCTATGAGTAGCTATTTTGCCATCAATTATGATGACTCAATTAACCTGATTTCAAGAAACAGCTTTCAAGCCATCTACATCTTACAGTTAGAAACCTATAGGCCGCATGCATGTACCATACGCCTAAAGCTGAATTCATAATTAAAGGCAATGTGTCAGTGTGCAGTGATTGGCAGAATTTAACTAATCACATGCAAACTAAAATTTCAGCTCCGAAAGTGCAACCGTAAGAAAGTCATCAGTTTACTTAGATAATTCCTTGCCACATAGTAAGGTCGTTTATCAAAGTGATCACATGAAATATTACGTAAAATTGTCATGCCCCCTCCAAAGCCACTGTACTTACATGGACACATTACATTTAAAGGGGCTGGATAAGAAACTGTCGGGGAAATTTTTGATTTGGCAGTTTTCTGATGAGCTAATTTATCGTGACTATTCAATGAAAATTCAAATTAAATGTATCATCTTGGAGATTCGCCTTTGCACTTCCTTCTGATACAAATTAGATCTCCATATGTTTTGGGATTGCTGTGATATAAATGGATTTCCAACAAATATTTTTGTTAGTCTTTCACCCAAAGATCAGCCTGTATCTAGAAAAGGATCTTTCCTTTTGAATTTAGCTAATTACAAAGGAATTTCTACTTTCAAAATGCGATATTTGATGCACAAACCGAGGATTTGTTTACGTATTTCTTATCCAGCCCCTTTAAAAAGGAAAGTATCAACACAAAATTCACAAGCAATAACCCAATTTGAAAGCTTGCACTGTAACTATATGTTTGTACGTTTACATTAGGCAATCGAGGTTTGCACAGCTTGGTTACCAGAGGGGTTACCAGAGGCGTTACCAGAGGGGTTACCAGAGGCGTTACCAGAGGGGTTACCAGAGGGGCCATCAGCAACGCTTACAGCAGAGCCATTACCAGATGAGTTGCCAGAACGAGGCGAGCTTCCGGAGGAAGCAGTGCTTCTTCGTCTCCACCGTCTTCGGATTTCTTCCAGTGTTTCCTGGTCCGGTTCAACTGGCAGTTCGGAATCCTTGAATGACCAGTTTCTGATGAATCTGCCCGGCCTAAATGGTGTACGTGCCATCAAGTGGATCCATGTTTCCCCACGATGTAGAACCATTGCAAAAATTTGGGCGACCAAGATCTGGTGGGATAGCAAAATAAACGCAGCTGAAGCATGGTTTCATGTGTCATGCATTGTCGTACCGCATCACATAAATTCGCCCTAGCGCAGCACACTAGCACAGCTCTTGAATCACGCTAGGACATAGCTACGGGGATTACCTAAGTACATTGTATCCCTGCGGCAAATCTTGCTAAACAGGGATTCATAATGACAAATAAAGGCTCTCCCAAAGGAGAGACCAACAGAAACTTTGGCATAGCCTGAAGTATATTGCTATTTGTTAAAGTCAAAGGGTAGCCATGCCTTTCATGCTCCCTATGGTATCCTCCTTGTTAATATGTTTTTGCTACATTGTGCATTATTAGATTGTGTATAAAAAAGGGTACTCACCAACGCGTAGACGAACAAGAAACCAACACTGAGGAAATCAGAGCCAAAGATGGTCAAAACAGCGCCTTGGTTCATAACAGTGAGCATAAAAGTCAACCATAACACATTTCCGACGACAAGTACTCCAAGTGACGTGTCACGAAGTTCTGATAGCTTTTCTTTTAGCTCCTGACTTTGACTGAATGCAGCTTGCTCAGGTAATAAACAAAGTTCTCTCAAACCGCTCCAAAATTTGTGCTCTTCTCCTTCATCCATATTCTCTGTTTCTAAACTCTTGCATGGTATCTTGTCTATTGCCTTTCTCGTATTTCGAATCATTGTTTGTGCTATAATGAATAGTGAATAATAGGGATAAGAAATAGTGGTAATAACTACAATATAGTACAATACACTTTTATTTCACAAAAAGGTCCTGCGTTCAGTAAAACACCATCAACCGCTTAGGGCGTATTCTTTTGGCCATTTGAAGTCTGCGAAGTCTTCTGAAAACGGTAGACTTCGTAGAAAAAACGCCAGTTACCAAAAGAATGCGCATTCTGAGAACGGTAGAGTTGGCAGACTTCGCAGAGAAAAATGCCAAAAGAATACACATTCTGAAAATTGTAGAGTTGGTAGACTTCGCAGAGAAAAATCCCAAAAGAATGAGTGTTGTGTTCGGCCGAGCGAATTGAAGCCATTGCAATGCATTTTACTCTTGTTTTGCAAATCCCAAGAGAAAAGAATTTTTCTATACTTCATTGTATTTTCGAACGTTCTTCTGTTTTTGGATCTCCATTGTTGAATGTAATCGTTAACAGAATGATCATTGTCTGTTTATTTCGTCTTTTGTTTCTTCGTTGCTTTTTGTTTGTTTGTTTGTTACTTTCCTTGCGCTTGCTAGTGTGGCAATGCAGTTGAATATATTGTAAGTACCATGTATAGAGGGAACTAGATGACCTTGCGTCTTTTCTCTCTCTATGAATTGCGCCATATGAAGTATTCGTTGCCTGGCTTTAGGGTTTTCTATAGTACAAAAATAGGAAGGGAAGGTTGAAACATCAAGGGAATAAACATGAGCATACCTGCAGTTGGGTATTGCAATTTTTTGACAGCATTAAATATTCTGCTAAGATGTCCTTCTTTTGTTATTTCGAAATTGGCCTTCAAAGTTTCCTTGTCCATGAATTTTAAATCTGCAAGATCCCTCGGTTCTGTGTAGGAATTCTCTTTAAATTTGCTCCAATAATCTTCTAGTCCAAGCCTGGTCAACCATTCCTCGACATCTTCCTGTTGTGAAAGATTAGATTAGCTTTACGGCTTGTGTCGCAAGTATTTAACGCTTACATCAAGAAAAAATTAGGCAACTTCAAGGGTCTGTTTACATGGAGATGAAGGACCCGGCTAGGCGAGTTACCCACCATGCATAGAAAGCCACCCCGGCTGAGCATTTCAATGAGACTGCAAGCTGAGATCCCAGCTAAATCGATTGCTCCATATAAACGGGCCCTGAGTGCAGATGAACAAGTCGTCCGGAAATTGTTTACGATAGGGATGGGAACTTCATGGTTAACATTCTTACGGTTTATTCCAACCTGCCCCGGTTCTAAGAGCTGCAAATGAAACCTAAGGTATGTCGTTGTAAAGTCTCATTTGTATGAGCGCTGGAACCAAAGTGTTCCCAAAAATTGGTGAGTAATAAAAATCATAGCACACAAGTTATTGGAGGAGGTAAGGATAGCAAACAGGAAGGAAGAAGTCATATTCAAGACAAAATGCACAAACATGCTGGCGAGAACAGAGATGGATTTTGAGAACTGTTTGAATTCTGAGCTCAGAAAATTTTTCAAGATGAAAATATAGTCGAAAATAGACTTCGTACAATATTGTTCTAATAATCAATGGCGCTACCAAAATGATTATTTAACCATAAACAAACCCGTTATCTCTAAAATCTATATTGTTTCCAGCACGTGTCCATTGTGTTCTGCACAAATTTGGTGGATGAAGTGAATCCACAACAAAGTTATTTCTAAAAATCCACAGATAGACTAGCTCTGTAATCTAACAACGCATGAATGTTTCGTCTATTTAACTACGAAATTCGACATCTTCAAAATAACACCTTCATTTTGAGAAAAGGAAATCTGTGTGATATGGCCTCATAAAAAAACTGCAAAATCACCGTTTCGAAAGGAGTTTGTTTACTTTTGGACTTGCCCAAGTCTCTCCCGTATTTATAACGAAACAAATTGCCAACAAAAATTGCCCCACTGCCGCTGCGTATGAGAGTAGGAACGCCTTATTTTGGTTTTGGTTTTTATTTTCGCGGAAGAGACTTGGGGCAAGTCCAGTTTACTTTGCGTGCCCCAGCCCTTTGATATAGTAAAGAAGGAGAAAAGAGAGAAATAAATGCAAGAATTCTTACAGGAACTTCTTGTTCAATATCTTCAGGAGGCAGACTGTCAACCAGCATCATGATTCTCTTTCTGTGACCACGATTTCGTATTCCCATTCGAATCAAATCCTGAAAATAATAAAATGAAAGTAAGGTGAAAATATTATGACTTTCTTGAACAGTTTCATTTGAAAACATTAGACAAGAAGGACTCTAAAATGCTTAGAAATAACTCACGTGCATTTTGTGATGCTTGACTTGAACAATTTGTGGTTTTTCAAATCTTGAGATAACAGGTATCGCGCAAGTATAACTGTGTACTATAGAGATTCATGAAGTGTGCAGTGTGTAGACACTGTGAAAATTCTACTAAATAACGTTTTAAATATCTAAATTTCCTAGCTGCAGAAAGAGACATCGCGAAAGGTTTTGAAAATAATAAAGGTCATAAATTCGTACAATTGTGGCTTTTACGCCATCTGATCATAACTTGTCAAGATTTTTTACAGCAAGACAACTTTAATAAATTTTGGCAATGATAAGCAATGAATTTACCTTTTCTTTCAAACCATATATAAAGCTGACATTATCGTAACCATTTTCTTTAAATATTTTGGCATAATCCTGTAAAAGAACGAGATATTACTTGAAAAAATGCAATGCAAAAAATGGTCGTAAAGTTGCGAGACATACACGGGCCCTACATACAGTGTCTGGGCGTGCTAAGATGAAGTCCTGTGTCATATTGTATGAGAATATGTTCTTGTGATTTGATGGGAACTGTTTTGTCTACCTCCGTGAATATGGAAATGAATTATTTTCAGTTTTCGAAAACACTGAAAACGATCAAAAATATCGATCAAGTTTTCTAAAGAATCGACATGAATGGACAAAGAGAGAACTTGTTCGTGGTGATTTGCGATTTAAAAATCGACCAATTGTAATCTGCTGTACGAGAGTTCGTACTGAACCCCCAAATCCCCCTGAAAATGCTTTGTCTTTGTTCATTCATGTTGGATCTTTTAACATTTGATCGACGTTTTTTGATCGTTTTCAATGTTTTCGAAAACGAACATTTTAAGAAACTCGCTTCTGGCTCTAAAAACTGAAAACGGAGAAATTTGCAAAAAGTCCTAGAATCGGTCCAGTGTACGATTTATTGTGGCCAGCTAAACGTGCATAGTTTATTTGGCGCACCCGGTATATATAGGGTGTCCCAAAACAGGTGGCCCGTGTTTGTCTGGCTGCTGTGAACAAGCTGTAGCTTCAATTGTCTCATATTTTACATAGTTGGACATGTCAGGTTTCATTTAGAGTTTGAGACCTTGTTTGAGTCCATCTGACAAGTGGTTGCTGATTTATGATGAGAGAAGAAAGGCAAACTAGGTGGTTGCTTCAAAAACGGCACTTCTGTTGTTCTCCAGCGATGTCAAAATCAAATAATGTTTGAGAGAAACGGTTGAAGCGTCGTATTCAGATTGTATCACAGTGTTGTGTCAAACAAAACCATTAACCCTTTTAAATATGCAGAAAAGAAAGAACGGTAGAGCCCTTCTTTGAAAATTGATTCAATCTCAATTTTGACATTGGTACGAGTGTGAAATTACTCCAGCCTCTCTTTTATTAACCAGGGTCCCAGTCACTGCAATAAATCCAAAATAGACTTTTTAACTATTCTGAAAAGAATAAGAATCGAACGATAATTTGCTACATTTTGTAGAATGTTCAAATGTGCACAACAGTGATAGAAGCTCTGATCGACCGAACCTCGCGTATAAAAATGTATAAAAATAACGCTCGATCCAGGATCTTTTGTAGAATAGCTAAAAGGTCTATTCAACGTTATGCGAATGCTTCAACCACCTCAACGTCTTTGGAAAACCAGGTACCAATTGGAAAACCCTTGGCAGCATTGAAGCACACAGTTTAGTTACAAACAGCTATTGTGCATAGCTATGTGTGAGGCAATGATTAGATTGTGTCATTTCAATACGAGCAGCGTTAGTAAACATACGTGATATGATCTTGGGAGAAATTCCTCAACCGATACTGCTGAATGTAAACGAGGCATTCTAACTGCAAATTTCACTTTAGTTTGGCCTGGAAATTTGAATCCATCAGCTTCATCTGCAGGAAAATCAAAAGCATAAATCTTCTAACATTTTAGATTGGATATCAATCATAAATATTTTGTATACACGAAAACTAAAAGCCAATAGTTGCAAAGAATGATAAAATAGCCCATGGCAATCTAACAAACAAGGGCAGATTCTGTAATACAATAGCAAAGTTGCGTTTGATTGACACCTCAATTCAAAGCGATTAGCGACTGCAGACAAAGGAAATTCTCTCAACAAACAAGGGCAGATTCTGTAATACAATAGCAAAGTTGCGTTTGATTGACACCTCAATTCAAAGCGATTAGCGACTGCAAACAAAGGAAATTCTCTCAACCAACAAGGGCAGATTCTGTAATACAATAGCAAAGTTGCGTTTGATTGACACCTCAATTCAAAGCGATTAGCGACTGCAAACAAAGGAAATTCTCTCAACCAACAAGGGCAGATTCTGTAATACAATAGCAAAGTTGCGTTTGATTGACACCTCAATTCAAAGCGATTAGCGACTGCAAACAAAGGAAATTCTCTCAACCAGTAATGCACAACAAACAACGCCGCAAAAGTTTCCCCGAAACTAGGACAAACTCTCGCCTTGTGCAAGCGAAAGGTAGTTTTTAAGAGAAGTTATGTGCTTATAACGCAAGAAGAAGGATAAATCTAAAGTTCTATCTTGCGGATTTTGTATATTTGATTCAAGAGCTGTTTTGTAATCGTTTCATTTAAGCCCTAGATATGCAAGAATTACGATGCCTTCTGCTAGGCTTCTGAATCAAATAAACAAAATCCGCCACACAGAACTTTAGATTTACCCTTCTTCCTTCGCTATAAGCACATAACTTCTCTTAAAAACCATCTTTCGCTTGCACAAGGCGAGAGTTTGTCCTACGAGTTTCGGGAAACTTTTGCGGCTTATGTTTGTTTTGAATTACTGGTTGAGAGAATTTCCTTTGTCTGCAATCGCTAATCGCTTTGAATTGGGATGTTAATCAAATACAACTGTTGCTATTGTATTACAAAATCTGCCCTTGTTAATCTAACAGAAAAAATAGAGTCCAAAATCGAGATTCCCTTTCGAATTGATTTGTCGTTTTAAACCGGTTCCCACTGGTCGCCTGATCATAATGAAATTCGTACAAAAAACTTCTAATCAAATATTTAGCAACAATCACACAAACACGAAAATGTTCCCCTGCACAATTTTGATTTTTTTCTTACTCTTCCGATAATGACAGTATGTGGATGTAATATATTTTTATCGATTCGTCTGCAAGCTCACCAACTTTTAGTAAGAGACCACAGGGAGCAAAAGGAATATATAGAAACTCTCTAAAGTAACTAAGGCCCTATTAATTTTGAATTGTATAGAGGCCCCAGTCAAGGAGCGAAGCTACCTCATAGTATGTAGTGTTTGTAGCTAGCAACCGAAATATGCATAGTTATTTACTGTTATAGTTTGTTTAGATATTCGATTTAGATTAGTTTCTATTAGAAGCTAGAATGAAATTGAATTAAAATAAGATGACAAACAAAAACGAACAAACAAAAGTCGACGTGATAAGTCTGCAGAGACCACAAACAACACAGTCTGTAGCAAGTCTGTAGACGCTACGCTATACTTCTCTCAAAGAAACCGAGACTTCATTGGGAAGGAGGGAGGGGGGGGTGGGACAGATGTCTATGCGTAGATCCTTTTGAAATATAAGGAGGAAAGCGCAGTTTTATTGCAAATCGGAGGGTAAGAACGACGATGAAAAAGGTCATGTTCATATCAATTGATATTTCTATTCAGCGACAAATCCGTTATTGATATTAAAGATACAAATCCATTTGATAATAATTACAGTCCAGTTCGACAATCCATGCGTGTCATCCTGTATGATATCTAGATCATTATTAAATGTTTAATTAAACCGAACGTTTCGGATCGATTCCAAGATCCATCATCAGCGTGTAAAAGTGGGCGTGAATCGCCATTAAATAAGACAGTAACAAAGGATACCAAAAAACGGCAAAAACGTGAAAGGAGAAAGGATTTTGAAATAGCTGCTTACCCATACTCATTTGCTAAGTAACAAAGGATACCAAAAAAGGGCAAAAACGTGAAAGGAGAAAGGATTTTGAAATAGCTGCTTACCCATACTCATTTGCTTTCTTACTCTTGGTGCTTGTCCTGGTTTCTTCATTGCAGATTTAATGGGTTGAGGTAGAAGCACAGTTGACATAGGTTTCGGGGATGAACTTCTCTTCCTTGCTCCTCCAGCAGGTTCAGAGAATTTGTCCTCGTCATGATCTTGGATTGGAAACTCCCTTCTAATTTCATCGTCTAAATCATCGTCACCATTTACGGAATCTTCTCCATCGGTAAACTCCGTATCCTGAAAAACAGAAATCATAAAATCAGTTCGCAATATCTCGTGCATCGGAAATTTAGTTTTATTTCTATTATCAATTCATTTTCAGATGTCTTACAAACGAAATTAGATGAAAACATAAAAGGAGTAAAGAATGACACATTTATTATAATATTCAGAATTATGTGCACCTTACATTCTGGACACAAATAGTGCCTAGTGTCTGCCGATTATTGCAACGAAAGATACCTCCTGCAATAAAACTTACCGATTCATTGAGAGATTCACTATTTTCATCACCTTCATTGTCTTCAATAACAATAGGCTTTTGTTCCTCATGTTCTTCTTCATATTTGAGTCTCTTTGACGGGGGTAAACAACACCAGCAGAAATGTTTGAAATACTCCTTAAATGAATCAAACAAGCTTCCACTGTCACTTGACGCAACTTTCGCCTCTCTTGTACCTGTAAAGTAAGTCATGTTTGTAAATCAAAGGAATTTGACAGAATAATATAGCGATTAACATTTTGTTAAGAAAACAACTATTTTATGACATTTGAAAAAAATGAGATTTAAAGAAAATCTTTCAGAAGCTACCCTGAAACCATTTCGGCGAACAGTAACATTCAAAGACCCTGTGCTCCCCATGATGCTTTGCACGCGTGCCAACCTCAAAAACATGATGATGATGATGATGATGATGATGATGATGATGATGATGATGATGATGATGATGATGATGATGATGATGATGATGATGATGATGATGATGATGATGATGATGATGATGATGATGATGATGGTGATGATGGTGATGATGGTGATGATGATGGTGATGGTGATGATGATGGTGATGGTGATGATGATGGTGATGATGATGGTGATGATGATGGTGATGATGATGGTGATGATGATGGTGATGGTGATGATGATGGTGATGATGATGGTGATGATGATGGTGATGATGATGGTGATGATGATGGTGATGATGATGGTGATGATGATGGTGGTGATGGTGGTGATGGTGGTGATGGTGATGGTGATGATGATGATGATGATGATGATGATGATGATGATGATCATATTTGCAATAAACAACGTATTTTGAACACACACTAATGGGAACATAGATAGCTTCAAGAAACAAAGCTTTGCTAAGCTTTCAAACATTTGGACGAATGTCTGTTGTTTGAAATCAAATGTGATGGTATAAAAACGTTCATTTGAAGATTGAAAAGATAATACAGCCACGGGATTGCTAGGCCAAAGTAATTATCATACGGCATGGAAGTCATTTTGAGACTGCAAAGGATCATGGGTAGCGCAGGTCTTTAACCCGCTGAGTCACAGAAAGGAACAACTTGAACGTTGCTTTTTGTTCCAGCTATTATTAACGAAGGTTGCTTTTTGTTGCAGCTATTATTAACGAACATTGCTTTTTTTGCAGCTATTATCAACTTATTTCTTCCTTTTTGTTCTTTCTTTATAGGAGTTAACAGTTTTCTTTACACAGATTACAGTGTCTAATGTTGCGTTTGTGGGTCTATTACGATGAGTCCGTTATCGAAGGCTATTTTCAAAGTAAGAATAATTCCCTGAATATCAAAGCAGTACTATCCATAGTAAAAATTTCACAAGTACCACCCCGCCCTCTGTACACTGCCACCCCACCACAAGTGCCACCCCTTCCAGTGGGAAGAATATCTAAATGAAAACTATGATGATTACGATACGATGATTACGATACGATGATTACGATAAGATGATTACGATGATGTTGATTACAATGATGATGATGATTAAGGCCTCGTTTACACGATACCGTTTTCGTTTCATACCGGATAGGTTTTACAGCGGATTGGCCTTCTGTTTACACGAGACCGTTTCCATTTCATATCGGATTGGCCTTCTGTTTACATGAGAACGCACCAATCCGATATGCTTCATATCGTTTTCGCATTTTCAAATGAAAACGCTCTGAAAGTGGCATGAAATGAATCCGATATCGTGTAGACGCTTGAATCCGGGATCAACTGAAAACGGAACCTCTTTATCAATTTTATGAGCCACCTATTTATCTGGTGCACTGCGCAGTGGATGGCAGAACCAGGGTAAAACAATGGTGAATCCTCCGTGGCACAAGACAAAGGTTTTCCGTGCAAAAACAGAACCCCAATCCGATATGAAATGAAAACGGTGTACAGTAAAAACCCGCATATAAGAACCTTACATTTTGAAATCACCCTGTTTAGGTTCTTATGTATATGATACTATTCTTGAAAATAGGATGCAAGGTTCTTAAATAGGTCCTTATCAAAAGAATTAATTACAGATCTTCGGAAATTTAGGCTAAATACAAAAAACAAGGTTGACACAATTTTATAAAGAACAACCTGGACCTAGCCTTATCTGTATCAAATCCATTCGTACAAGGACTTTTTTTACATATGCTTCGCATTTACTTAAGTATTTGGCAAAAATTCTTGAAACATTTTATCACATATTACCAACCAGTAGTTTACATTCAACTTTTTTAAAGATAAGAACCTTCCTTGAATTTCAGGATGAATAGGTTCTTCTGTAATGGAGTGAAATTAGAACATTTTAGGCCTTAGGCTCTTATAAGTGGGTGGTTCTTATATGCAGGTTTTTACTGTAGTGCAAACAGAAGCCCAATCCGACATGAAATGAAAACGATACTGTGAAGATTACTTACCCCATGATCGATCCGTCAGATTTGCAACCGAGTAAATAGTAAGGAGAAGATAGCCAGAGGGGAGACACAACAAATACCACATTCCATGTATCAACGCCATGAATTCGAAGCCATGGAGCAATGCAGTGAAAATAAAAAAGGCAATCATTGCAAAAAGGTACCAAGTTGTTGGTGCAAACCACAACTCTTCCTTCCAGATAACTTCTTTCAAATGCTTTTTAACTGTTTGATTTCCAACTTTATATGACCACGATTTGCTATTATTATGCTTGTAGTCATAATACTTTATGTATCCACCAACGTCTGTGACGGTCTACAATGAGAATGAAACATTTGATTCGATAAATAAAAAAACATTCCAGCAAGCCTTTGAAAAATCACCAAAATTTGAAAATTAAATAAGAATTGCGTTTTTATTCCAAGGTTTTTAACAAAGTTAAAATAAAGTCAAGGTATCAGCGGCTTTCAATTTGCGAAATTCTTAAGTTTTCAAATATATGCCAATTTTTCGAGAATGTTTACCCGACCTTATACCAATTTTTCAAAAAAATGTCTTTTAATTTCTCTTCATACCTAAATCACAAAAATGGGTGCCTTTCTTCACACCCAAATCGTGACAACGATACCCTTCCCAATTGCAAGTGCCCCGGTTACAAAATATCACCCACCCCTCCAACGGGCCTTACAAGCTATGTTATGTTTTTATTCTGAATAGGCGAGAGTTGCACAAGGCGAGAGTTTGCCACACTAGTTTCGGGGAAACTTTTGCGGCTTTGCTTGTTTTTAATTACTGGTTGAGAGAATTTCCTTTCTCTGCAGTTATTAAGAATTGAGGTGTCAATCAAACGCAACTGTTGCTATATCTGTCCTTGATATGCTCAAGATGATAGCGTACGGTTCAAATCTTTAATAAGAAAGGTGTAAAATTCTGTTAATTTTGTTATTGAACTGAATGCCTTTTGACAGGGGTGGAAAAAATAGCGGACCATAGCACCAATGGTCCCAGAGCGAAAAATGGAAAGCTAATTTTACGTCAAAATCCTACAGTAGCTCTTTAGTGATAGTCGTTATCATATAAATTTAGGCTGTTACTAGACCAAGGAATTTCATACCAAAGATGCTATTTATAAGTTTGGAAGCGGTCAGCTGAAAAATAAACAAAATTTGCCCAACAAGTATCATTTACGATTTTGATTGAAATTGATAATTAGTCTTTAAATTCTGTCCAATTCATTACATATTGTGACCTTTCAAAACGTGGATACTTGTTGGAGCGATTCTCGCAAACATTTTTCAAGATTTGTTTTGGTCCCAGATATTAAAATATTTGTTCCACCCCTGCCTTTTGAAAGGAACTTAGGGCAATTTGCAGTAAATCTGTCGTAGTAATTATTTGATATTAGCTTTTAGCTATTCTGAAAAGAATCCGAATCGAACGATGTCTTGCTATACATTTTACAGAATTTTCGAATGTGTACAATAGTGATAGAAGCTCTAATGCCATTCGATCGAACCTCGCGCATAAAAATGTATAAAAATAACGCTCGATCCAGGCTCTTTCGTAGAATAGCTAAAAGGTCTATTGGGTTCAAAATGGTGGCACTCATGACACCTAACAATTTGTGCAACAAGAGCTTTCACAAGCCTCTTGCGCCCAGAACTAATTCGTCCGACAGTAGCCTTCCTAATCCATTGCTGTTTACTGCACTTGAGGCTGTGACATCATTAAATTTTAAAATCCTAAACCAACAGAGTGACAGACTTCTCCTTGCCATATATTGTAAATTTTCATAAACTATGGTTTTCTTGAAGATCGTATCACTTTTCCTCTAGTGATTCAGGATTTAGGATGATTTAAATTTTTTCAAAATTTTCCAAGAATTCTTTCAACAAAAATAGAAATGCCGCTATCTAGACTGCGTTTACATGATGCCGACAAATTCTGAAACCAGTGAAAAATGTGACGGAGAGGCCTCCCGTTCACACGAAAACAGCATATTTTTTGCGAGCAGATTTTGAAAACGATATATTTTGAAAACAGAACTCTGACCGGCACATTTTGAAAACGGCATTCTGCTGGTATCGTGTGAACGCTAGCTCAAATTTTGCTACCGTCACATTTTTCATCGCTTTCAAAATGTACCGGCATCTTGTGAACGCAGTCTTAGAAAATGATAAATAGATCAAAAAATCTTCATGACAGATTTACAGCAAACTGCCAAAAGTTCCATTCCAGCCACTCAACTCAAAGAACAATGTGATAGAACTTTACAGCCGCGTATAAACTCTTGTCAAAATATGCTGATGCGATGCTGACAAAGGGCCTCGAAGAGCACACTGTGATTGGTAGAATTTACCTGATCACATGCAAAACTACAATTAAAATTTCACAACAAGGCTGCCTGCAGTGAGATTTAAGGTTCAGCTCTGGAAGCGCAACCGCAAGTAAGTCATAAGTCTGCTTATATTAGAGCTGGCTATCTCCTTACTCCCATGGTAAAGTGAGCACATAAAGTATCACGTGAAAATAGAAAAGTCGCTGTACTTACATATACGAACTCAAGACGTACGAAGGAAAAGTGAAGGAGATTATTCTCACCTTAAGAATGATTCCAACGATAGCAATAGACATAATGACAGCAAACACGAAAGTGAGGAATTTGGCCACCTTCAGCTGCGTGTCTTGTTTTGTTTTCAAGCAAATAACAATGAAGAAAATGACGATCAGGAATAATGTGATGAAGACACCACCACTATTCAACGACGGGTATGAGTATGTTAGGCCACCACCGACAATTAACATCACCGTTGCAGGTCTAAAAGTAAAGGAAACATCAAACAAATAACAATGAAGAAAATAACGATCAGGAATAATGTGATGAAGACACCACCACTATTCAACGACGGGTATGAGTATGTTAGGCCACCACCGACAATTAATATCACTGTTGCAGGTCTAAAAAGAAAGGAAACACCAAACAAATAACAGTGAAGAAAATGACGATCAGGAATAATGAGATGAAGACACCACCACTATTCAACGACGGGTATGAGTATGTTAGGCCACCACCGACAATTAACATCACTGTTGCAGGTCTAAAAGTAAAGGAAACACCAAACAAATAACAGTGAAGAAAATGACGATCAGGAATAATAAGATGAAGACACCACCACTATTCAACGACGGGTATGAGTATATTAGGCCACCACCGACAATTAATATCACTGTTGCAGGTCTAAAAAGAAAGGAAACATCAAACAAATAACAGTGAAGAAAATGACGATCAGGAATAATGTGATGAAGACACCACCACTATTCAACGACGGGTATGAGTATGTTAGGCCACCACCGACAATTAATATCACTGTTGCAGGTCTAAAAAGAAAGGAAACACCAAACAAATAACAGTGAAGAAAATGACGATCAGGAATAATAAGATGAAGACACCACCACTATTCAACGACGGGTATGAGTATGTTAGGCCACCACCGACAATTAATATCACTGTTGCAGGTCTAAAAGTAAAGGAAACATCAAACAAATAACAGTGAAGAAAATGACGATCAGGAATAATGTGATGAAGACACCACCACTATTCAACGACGGGTATGAGTATGTTAGGCCACCACCGACAATCAATATCACTGTTGCAGGTCTAAAAAGAAAGGAAACACCAAACAAATAACAGTGAAGAAAATGACGATCAGGAATAATAAGATGAAGACACCACCACTATTCAACGACGGGTATGAGTATGCTAGGCCATCACCGACAATTAATATCACTGTTGCAGGTCTAAAAGTAAAGGAAACATCAAACAAATAACAGTGAAGAAAATGACGATCAGGAATAATGAGATGAAGACACCACCACTATTCAACGACGGGTATGAGTATATTAGGCCACCACCGACAATCAATATCACTGTTGCAGGTCTAAAAGTAAAGGAAACACCAAACAAATAACAGTGAAGAAAATGACGATCAGGAATAATAAGATGAAGACACCACCACTATTCAACGACGGGTATGAGTATGTTAGGCCACCACCGACAATTAATATCACTGTTGCAGGTCTAAAAGTAAAGGAAACACCAAAAAATAACAGTGAAGAAAATGACGATCAGGAATAATAAGATGAAGACACCACCACTATTCAACGACGGGTATGAGTATGTTAGGCCACCACCGACAATTAATATCACTGTTGCAGGTCTAAAAGTAAAGGAAACATCAAACAAATAACAGTGAAGAAAATGACGATCAGGAATAATGAGATGAAGACACCACCACTATTCAACGACGGGTATGAGTATGCTAGGCCATCACCGACAATTAATATCACTGTTGCAGGTCTAAAAGTAAAGGAAACACCAAACAAATAACAGTGAAGAAAATGACGATCAGGAATAATGTGATGAAGACACCACCACTATTCAACGACGGGTATGAGTATGTTAGGCCACCACCGACAATCAATATCACTGTTGCAGGTCTAAAAAGAAAGGAAACATCAAACAAATAACAATGAAGAAAATGACGATCAGGAATAATGTGATGAAGACACCACCACTATTCAACGACGGGTATGAGTATGTTAGGCCACCACCGACAATTAATATCACTGTTGCAGGTCTAAAAGTAAAGGAAACATCAAACAAATAACAGTGAAGAAAATGACGATCAGGAATAATGTGATGAAGACACCACCACTATTCAACGACGGGTATGAGTATGTTAGGCCACCACCGACAATTAATATCACTGTTGCAGGTCTAAAAGTAAAGGAAACATCAAACAAATAACAGTGAAGAAAATGACGATCAGGAATAATGTGATGAAGACACCACCACTATTCAACGACGGGTATGAGTATGTTAGGCCACCACCGACAATCAATATCACTGTTGCAGGTCTAAAAAGAAAGGAAACACCAAACAAATAACAGTGAAGAAAACGACGATCAGGAATAATAAGATGAAGACACCACCACTATTCAACGACGGGTATGAGTATGTTAGGCCACCACCGACAATCAATATCACTGTTGCAGGTCTAAAAAGAAAGGAAACACCAAACAAATAACAGTGAAGAAAATGACGATCAGGAATAATAAGATGAAGACACCACCACTATTCAACGACGGGTATGAGTATGTTAGGCCACCACCGACAATCAATATCACTGTTGCAGGTCTAAAAAGAAAGGAAACATCAAACAAATAACAGTGAAGAAAATGACGATCAGGAATAATGAGATGAAGACACCACCACTATTCAACGACGGGTATGAGTATGCTAGGCCATCACCGACAATTAATATCACTGTTGCAGGTCTAAAAGTAAAGGAAACATCAAACAAATAACAGTGAAGAAAATGACGATCAGGAATAATGAGATGAAGACACCACCACTATTCAACGACGGGTATGAGTATATTAGGCCACCACCGACAATCAATATCACTGTTGCAGGTCTAAAAAGAAAGGAAACACCAAACAAATAACAGTGAAGAAAATGACGATCAGGAATAATAAGATGAAGACACCACCACTATTCAACGACGGGTATGAGTATATTAGGCCACCACCGACAATTAATATCACTGTTGCAGGTCTAAAAAGAAAGGAAACATCAAACAAATAACAGTGAAGAAAATGACGATCAGGAATAATGAGATGAAGACACCACCACTATTCAACGACGGGTATGAGTATGCTAGGCCATCACCGACAATTAATATCACTGTTGCAGGTCTAAAAGTAAAGGAAACATCAAACAAATAACAGTGAAGAAAATGACGATCAGGAATAATGAGATGAAGACACCACCACTATTCAACGACGGGTATGAGTATATTAGGCCACCACCGACAATCAATATCACTGTTGCAGGTCTAAAAAGAAAGGAAACACCAAACAAATAACAGTGAAGAAAATGACGATCAGGAATAATGAGATGAAGACACCACCACTATTCAACGACGGGTATGAGTATATTAGGCCACCACCGACAATTAATATCACTGTTGCAGGTCTAAAAAGAAAGGAAACATCAAACAAATAACAGTGAAGAAAATGACGATCAGGAATAATGAGATGAAGACACCACCACTATTCAACGACGGGTATGAGTATGCTAGGCCATCACCGACAATTAATATCACTGTTGCAGGTCTAAAAGTAAAGGAAACATCAAACAAATAACAGTGAAGAAAATGACGATCAGGAATAATGAGATGAAGACACCACCACTATTCAACGACGGGTATGAGTATATTAGGCCACCACCGACAATCAATATCACTGTTGCAGGTCTAAAAGTAAAGGAAACACCAAACAAATAACAGTGAAGAAAATGACGATCAGGAATAATAAGATGAAGACACCACCACTATTCAACGACGGGTATGAGTATGTTAGGCCACCACCGACAATTAATATCACTGTTGCAGGTCTAAAAGTAAAGGAAACATCAAACAAATAACAGTGAAGAAAATGACGATCAGGAATAATAAGATGAAGACACCACCACTATTCAACGACGGGTATGAGTATATTAGGCCACCACCGACAATTAATATCACTGTTGCAGGTCTAAAAAGAAAGGAAACATCAAACAAATAACAGTGAAGAAAATGACGATCAGGAATAATAAGATGAAGACACCACCACTATTCAACGACGGGTATGAGTATGTTAGGCCACCACCGACAATCAATATCACTGTTGCAGGTCTAAAAAGAAAGGAAACACCAAACAAATAACAGTGAAGAAAATGACGATCAGGAATAATAAGATGAAGACACCACCACTATTCAACGACGGGTATGAGTATGCTAGGCCATCACCGACAATTAATATCACTGTTGCAGGTCTAAAAGTAAAGGAAACATCAAACAAATAACAGTGAAGAAAATGACGATCAGGAATAATGTGATGAAGACACCACCACTATTCAACGACGGGTATGAGTATGTTAGGCCATCACCGACAATTAATATCACTGTTGCAGGTCTAAAAGTAAAGGAAACACCAAACAAATAACAATGAAGAAAATAACGATCAGGAATAATAAGATGAAGACACCACCACTATTCAACGACGGGTATGAGTATGTTAGGCCACCACCGACAATTAATATCACTGTTGCAGGTCTAAAAAGAAAGGAAACACCAAACAAATAACAGTGAAGAAAATGACGATCAGGAATAATGAGATGAAGACACCACCACTATTCAACGACGGGTATGAGTATGTTAGGCCACCACCGACAATCAATATCACTGTTGCAGGTCTAAAAAGAAAGGAAACACCAAACAAATAACAGTGAAGAAAATGACGATCAGGAATAATGTGATGAAGACACCACCACTATTCAACGACGGGTATGAGTATGTTAGGCCACCACCGACAATCAATATCACTGTTGCAGGTCTAAAAAGAAAGGAAACACCAAACAAATAACAGTGAAGAAAATGACGATCAGGAATAATGTGATGAAGACACCACCACTATTCAACGACGGGTATGAGTATATTAGGCCACCACCGACAATTAATATCACTGTTGCAGGTCTAAAAGTAAAGGAAACATCAAACAAATAACAGTGAAGAAAATGACGATCAGGAATAATGTGATGAAGACACCACCACTATTCAACGACGGGTATGAGTATGTTAGGCCACCACCGACAATCAATATCACTGTTGCAGGTCTAAAAAGAAAGGAAACACCAAACAAATAACAGTGAAGAAAATGACGATCAGGAATAATGTGATGAAGACACCACCACTATTCAACGACGGGTATGAGTATATTAGGCCACCACCGACAATTAATATCACTGTTGCAGGTCTAAAAGTAAAGGAAACATCAAACAAATAACAGTGAAGAAAATGACGATCAGGAATAATAAGATGAAGACACCACCACTATTCAACGACGGGTATGAGTATGTTAGGCCACCACCGACAATTAATATCACTGTTGCAGGTCTAAAAAGAAAGGAAACATCAAACAAATAACAGTGAAGAAAATGACGATCAGGAATAATGTGATGAAGACACCACCACTATTCAACGACGGGTATGAGTATGTTAGGCCACCACCGACAATTAATATCACTGTTGCAGGTCTAAAAGTAAAGGAAACACCAAACAAATAACAGTGAAGAAAATGACGATCAGGAATAATGTGATGAAGACACAACCACTATTCAACGACGGGTATGAGTATGTTAGGCCACCACCGACAATTAATATCACTGTTGCAGGTCTAAAAGTAAAGGAAACATCAAACAAATAACAGTGAAGAAAATGACGATCAGGAATAATGTGATGAAGACACCACCACTATTCAACGACGGGTATGAGTATGTTAGGCCACCACCGACAATTAATATCACTGTTGCAGGTCTAAAAGTAAAGGAAACATCAAACAAATAACAATGAAGAAAATGACGATCAGGAATAATGTGATGAAGACACCACCACTATTCAACGACGGGTATGAGTATGTTAGGCCACCACCGACAATTAACATCACTGTTGCAGGTCTAAAAGTAAAGGAAACATCAAACAAATAACAGTGAAGAAAATGACGATCAGGAATAATGTGATGAAGACACCACCACTATTCAACGACGGGTATGAGTATGTTAGGCCACCACCGACAATCAATATCACTGTTGCAGGTCTAAAAAGAAAGGAAACACCAAACAAATAACAGTGAAGAAAATGACGATCAGGAATAATAAGATGAAGACACCACCACTATTCAACGACGGGTATGAGTATGTTAGGCCACCACCGACAATCAATATCACTGTTGCAGGTCTAAAAAGAAAGGAAACACCAAACAAATAACAGTGAAGAAAATGACGATCAGGAATAATGAGATGAAGACACCACCACTATTCAACGACGGGTATGAGTATGTTAGGCCACCACCGACAATTAATATCACTGTTCCAGGTCTAAAAAGAAAGGAAACACCAAACAAATAATAATGAAGAAAATGACGATCAGGAATAATGTGATGAAGACACCACCACTATTCAACGACGGGTATGAGTATGTTAGGCCACCACCGACAATTAATATCACTGCTGCAGGTCTAAAAGTAAAGGAAACACCAAACAAATAATAATGAAGAAAATGACGATCAGGAATAATGTGATGAAGACACCACCACTATTCAACGACGGGTATGAGTATGTTAGGCCACCACCGACAATCAATATCACTGTTGCAGGTCTAAAAAGAAAGGAAACACCAAACAAATAACAGTGAAGAAAATGACGATCAGGAATAATGAGATGAAGACACCACCACTATTCAACGACGGGTATGAGTATGTTAGGCCACCACCGACAATCAATATCACTGTTGCAGGTCTAAAAAGAAAGGAAACATCAAACAAATAACAGTGAAGAAAATGACGATCAGGAATAATGTGATGAAGACACCACCACTATTCAACGACGGGTATGAGTATGTTAGGCCACCACCGACAATTAACATCACTGTTGCAGGTCTAAAAGTAAAGGAAACATCAAACAAATAACAGTGAAGAAAATGACGATCAGGAATAATGAGATGAAGACACCACCACTATTCAACGACGGGTATGAGTATGTTAGGCCACCACCGACAATTAATATCACTGTTGCAGGTCTAAAAAGAAAGGAAACACCAAACGGGTCAGTCCCACAAAATTGTCGCCCTTCCCCTCATATGTCCAAAGAATTTCAATGAAACTTTACTAGAAGTAGCAAAATAGGTAGCTGTGAAAAGTCAGAAAGTTTCATTGTCATAAACTTTCTCATTCCAGAGTTATCAGAAAAAATCTACTAGGGGGTCCCTGACCAAAATAGGGTTAAGATTTAGAAGTTGTCCTCGAATGTAGTGAAGTATCAACAAGCTGTAATTTCGAAACTATTGCAGATTTCTGAAAATTCCAACGGCAGAACTATAGCAAAGTAGCTAAAGTTACTTTGAAAAAATTCGTTTCTAAGAAATAGGTCATGGAATTTTACACCCACCTTTTAACACCAAGACCTTTTTATATCAAGACGATCATATTGGGAAATATATCAATAAATGGTGAACATGTTCAAATCCATTTTAAGATTTACCTGACTGAAATCGGCCAATCCGTGATGAAATTATGAGGGATTTCTCAAGAGAGTCCCCTCAAAACACTTTCAAAACAGGCCTAAAATCACGAACTAATTTTCGAATGCATGTATACAAAATACTCACAAATATCTTCTTACCCAATAACTGTAGAAACCATCAAAATGATCTGGTATAAGATAAACAGGAAATTGATCATGTCATTATTTTCCCTCACTTTCTTCTGTTGATCAATCAATAAAACTTGATTAGCAATTGTTGATGGACCCCATCTTCTTCGCTGCTTGAAAAATTCATCGAAATTGTCCGGACAGTATGTTCTATTCTCTGCCGCTGCGGAGTACTCAAGGCGCCAGCCTGCTTCAACCATAAGAGTGCAAAGCCAACGATCTTCCCCTGAAACGAGGAGAATGATTGGTAGAGCCAGGCGCTGTATTTGGATTGGAAACAGAGTTGGTGAAGGTGAAGTCGCGGTTTTAGCACCAAGCGTTCGAAGACGTAGAGAAGACCTACTCGAGTCCGCGACCCCTTGCTATGATGCTCAAGTGATATGGCTCTAACTGGGCTCAAACCCTATCCGCCTGACTGTTCTGGCTGCAAAGTCAGAGTATTACACCACTGCGCCACAACACCTTTGGTTTCTAATTTCAGCAAAGGCCTGAATAGATATCGATTCCACAGAATTCTAGCTATAAAGACCAATCCTTCCTGCCTCTCTTCTGTTCATTTATGTTTCTAGCTCCTTTTCAGTATTTTGGTCTAAATTGAAAACCTACTTCATAGACTCATATTTATGTTAAGAAATTTATCATTACGTAGATCTGGTTGTTTGCTGTTTTTATATAAAATGCTTTTGGTTTCTTTGTTTTTATTGGGGGGACTCTCTCTCGATTAGTTTATCTATTTAGAGAGTTCCACCTTAGTCATTAATCTTAAATACAATCTTGTAAAGTTTTCTTAATGTAATCACTGTTTGTTATGCAATTAGTTGTAATGTAGTCATGCAACCTCGTACCCAGTGACAATGAAGGTTTTCCGTAAACTTCAACGCCTACATTGACCCTGGAGCCTGTTATGCTGTTATGCTATTCTGCAATTTGATTGGCTCTTTTCGAAACAAAAGAAGTTTCTCACCTTTGAAGCCCTGGCGTTCAGTCGAAATGAAGAAAATTCGAATGGCTCTGGATACAATGAGTGGTGTTCGAACCATGGAATATACATTTTGAAAATGTCGAATATGGAACTCGAAAGAACCTGCTGTCTGCCAAATTATGCTAATTATTCCGATCAAAATTTACAAAATTTGTAAACCGGTCCCAGGTCTAGCCTCCTATTGAAAACAACAGATACCCTTGGGAACGAGGTTGGTAGTCATGTAGAATTATATTTAAGGTTTATTGATAAATCAATGAAACTGAAACTGCCTCAAAAAAGATTTTTGTCATGTCCAATCTTTATGCTAACTTCCCACCTATCATTATTTAGATTCGCTGTAGATGAACCATGTTTGCTTCGAAACATTATTTTGTTTCCCAATTTATCAACTCGGGGCATAGGTCTCGGGTCCCTTTTTTCTTTCAATATTCATATGATTTGGCATTTTTGAAAAACAAAGAAAGTGCTGTTTTCGAAGTGATACAATTACTTTCGTGCGCCATAAATCAGCAACCTCTAGTCAGATAGGCGAAAAAACAAAGTCTCAAATTCTAGGTTTAAAGGGCCCTGGGTTGAAGCCTATTCTCTAAAATTGTATCAAGAACAGAATAATAGAACGTACAGCTCTTTCGCAGTAGCCAACCAAATGGTGCAAAATTTTGTTGGGACACCCTTTATAATAAGTCTAATATTTACCCATGTCTTTGGTTAAGAAATCCACTGCACTATCGATGCCAGTCGAGTAAAGCGGCAATACATCTCGCAATGCAGTTGCACGGTAAACACTAAAGCAGCCTGGGGAGCACAATACAGAGCCAAACACATGGTTTGCAACCTGCAAATATGGATGGCATAATTACCAGACAGAACAAAATTATGAAAAGAAATAAAATAACAAAGGAAGCAAAATAAAAATGAAAGAGCAAAGCAAATTAAAACAAGTCAAGCAAAACAAAAACAAGACAAGACAAAACAAGACAAGACAAGACAAGACAGGACAGGGCAGGGCAGGACAGGACAGGACAGGACAGGACAGGACAGGACAGGACATGACATGACAAGACAAGACA
Source organism: Aurelia coerulea (assembly GCA_039566865.1). Lineage (NCBI taxonomy): Eukaryota > Metazoa > Cnidaria > Scyphozoa > Semaeostomeae > Ulmaridae > Aurelia > Aurelia coerulea. The sequence continues at coordinate 20,341,509 of CM076954.1, forward strand.
AGACAAGACAAGACAAGACAAGACAAAATAAGACAAGACAGAAGACAAGATAAAACAAGTGAAAAACAAGAAACAATGAAAAGCAAAGCAAAACAAAATGAAACACAATAAAGCAACCTGAGCCAGAGCAAAATGGAACAATGCAAGAAAAGCAAAATTAAAAAAAGCAAAACAAGGCAAAACAAGAATGAAACAAAATGAGACTAAGCAAACAAAAAGCAGATAACATGAAACAAAGCAAAAGAAAACAATGCAAAATAAAAAAGCAATACAAAACAAAAACGAAGGAAACAAAACAATGCAATACAAGAATGAAACGAAATGAGACAAAGCAAACCAAACAGATAACGTGAAGCAAAGCAAAACAAAACAAAACAAAACAAAGCAAAACTAAAATAAAACAATCTAAACAGAGCAAATTGAAACAGAGCAAACCAAACAAAAGCAAATTAAAATAAAGCACGATAAATGGAGATGAATTAATCACCTTTAGAAGCCAGTGTCCAACTGCGTAATCAAAGATCTGATACCAAACGAGCGGTCCAGCACCCATTGGTCGAGTTCTTCCACAAACAGCACCAACTCTGTGATTTCGGATCATCAAATCCATTAAAGCTGAAACGTCATCAGGGCTGAACTCCACATCTGCATCAGTTGTTAAAATGTATGTCAAATCGTCTTTCCCTGAAACAATATTGCTGCATGTTAGAGAAATTTAGCAAATGATAGGATAGGTCATACCACCTCAGTAGGCGAGGCATCAAGAGGTCTGTCCGTCTTTTGATACTGAACGAGGAGATGTCAGGGGTGGAAAAAATATTTCAATTTCTGCGACCGAAAAGTCACTGAGAAAAACTTTCTGTGACAGCAGGGTGTTCCTAACAGAATCCACTTTTTGGCAGGTCATGATAGAAATACGTGGGACAGATTTTGAAGATTGTTCAGTAATCCTCATTCTCAGTTGTAAAGGATGTTTATTGAATTTTGTTGACTTTGCGACTGACTACTTACCAAGTTATAAACAGTATTGTTGTAGTCTGGAGATAGCCTAAAATAACCAAATATCAATCCAATTTCTTAATTAAGACTTAGTTTGAGATGCAAAGAGAGAATTGTGGATTCTAAAATTCCTCCTTCTCGCATTTCTTTCTTTCAGGAGACATAAAAAAATTTCTGGGACCATTGGTGCCGTGGTCCGCTATTTTTTCCACCCATGGGAGATGTTCTCACAAGAGTCCTTGCATTATTACGATCATTTGGACACAGTAATCTTTCGACTTTCAATATACATAATAATGATAATAATACATAGTTGATTTTATAATGCGCCCCTATATTTTACAATATTCTGCAGCGCATACATCAAGTTTAAAAAACTGTTAAAATTTCAATAATAATCCTAAAAATTACACCATTTTGCATTAGAGATAAAAACTTAAAAAATTAAATGCTTGTTCAAAAAGATAGGTCTTTACTGCCTTTTTGAAAATAGTAATGTCCTTAGATTGTCTGATATGGAGAGACAAAGTGTTTCAGGTATGAGGTGCAGTATATTGAATGCTCTCTTGCCAAAAGTCTCAGTTCAAACGAGGTTCGACTCAGCTTTTAATGTATGGTGATAAATACCCGCCTGATGAAATAAATAGAAAGATATTTGAAGGTGAAGGTGAAGTTGTAGTTTTTAGCGCCAAGCGCTGGGATCACAGAAGTAGCTAAGCGCTAATCGAGTACGTGACCCTTTGCCATGACGCTCAAGTGGTGAAGCCCTACCCGGTTATTTACCCATGAAATTAGGTGATTTGATAGAATTCGTTTAAATTTCCGATATCAGTCAAGCAACGGCTAAGTCCCCATTTTGTTACGATCACTTGGATGAACAGCCGTCCCTCTGGCTTGTACGCTTATGAAGGTGGTAAGTAATGGTAAGTAACTTCAACTTACTTTCTCTTTCCCTTCTCTTGAAATCAAGAATGTATGACATATACATCACTTGGCTCCATCTCTTCTTATTCTTCACCTACAATAAGAAATTAATAAAATTCACTACATTTTCTCTTTACACGATGTATATGAGGAAACCAGTAACCAGAGCACAGGTTTCAAATCTTTAAAAAGGCTGATGTAAAATTTAGTGACCTATTTCTTTGAGCTGAATGACTTAAAAGAAACTTTAGCTATTTCGCTATAATTCTACCATTGGACTTTTCTGAAATCTTCAACATTTTCAGAAATAGAGTGTTTTTCTTCTTTTTCCAGAATTCAAGAAAAATTTTCAAAAAAATTAAAACCATCGTAATTTCTAAACTGTTTGACGCAACATGAAATAATTTCGAAGAAAACCATAGTTTATGAATGCCTGCAATATGGTATCAAGCAAAAATCTGTCACTCATCTGGTTTATGATTTAGAAATTTGATGACGTCATATCCTCAAATGAGTTGAAATGTAAGATACGCTGTAATTTCAAAAAATATTCAAAATTTCTGGAAAGTACAACGGTAGAATTATAGATAAGTAACTAAAGTTTCTTTCAAGCCATTCAATCAGAAGAAATAGGTCATTGAATTTACACCCACCTTTTTACGCCGAGTTAAAGATTAGGAACCTATGGTAGTAACCAGTAAAACGTAACCAGTAACCAGTAAATTCCTAAGCGTAAACGTTCTTTTTCTTTGTAAATTCTGTTTCACATTAGATGCCAGGCATATTTTCTGACCACAAAACAACAAGAGCTGCGCTCGTGACAGTTTAATTTTATCACAACTCTGACCTGACATGTAATGTTAGACAGAATCTAGTACAGTATCCATTAGGTTTACATCGTTTGCAGTGTGAATGTACGTAAGGTTCTTTTTCTTTCTAAATTCTGTTTCACATTAGAAGCCAGGCATATTTTCTGACCACAAAACAACAAGAGATGCGCTCGTGACAGTTTAATTTTATCGCAACTCTGACCTGACATGTAATGTTAGACAGAATCTAGTACAGTATCCACTAGGTTTACATCGTTTGCAGTGTGAATGTACGTAAGGTTCTTTTTCTTTCTAAATTCTGTTTCACATTAGGAGCCAGGCATATTTTCTGACCACAAAACAACAAGAGATGCGCTCGTGACAGTTTAATTTTATCGCAACTCTGACCTGACATCTAATGTTAGACAGAATATAGTACAGTATCCATTAGGTTTACATCGTTTGCAGTGTTGTATGTACGTAAAGGTACTTTTTCTCTCTAAATTCTGTTTCATATTAGATTCCAGGAATATTTTCTGACCACAAAATAACAAGAGCTGCGCTCGTGACAGTTTAATTTTATCGCAACTCTGACCTGACATCTAATATTAGACAGAATATAGTACAGTATCCATTAGGTTTACATCGTTCGTAGTGCAGGCAGTTGTACGTAGTTTAACGTTGCATGTATCCATTTATTGGCCATGGGGTAGTCATTGTCTTTCGCTCCCCTGGCATCGTCCCTATAGTGTTGTATAGTAATTAGAAAGTATAGTAGAATGCAAGATTTACTGTAATATCTTATATGAATAAAAAAACAAGTAACCCGCACTGTACAGATTTTCCCAAAGACAGAACACAAGATCGGTGCACAGTTTTCTTCAACGTAAACCGGTCAGAGGCCCAAGACTTTTAGAGGCGGAATGAGAGAATAGACGATTGCACTAAAAGATGGAATCAGAGGAGTTTTTACCATGGGGCTTTGCATTTGAAAGAATTTCGGTTGATTTGATTGGTTGATTTACCGTAGAACACAAGGGATCATAATCAAAAATTCCCTGACGTCATACTTAGCGCAATTGTCTATTTTAGATGAGGCAATAAAATTCAGTTGAAAATTTTGTAAAACAATAGATTGAGGTCTCTGAAAATACAAATTTAGTAGCCTTTCTGAAGACTAGATTTTACACTAGTGAGTGCACTCAATCAAATCAATGAATTCAAAGTTCGGCGCTGCTTTAACCCATGTTTAACCCAGGGTATCGCGTTTCTACAAAGAGCACGAGATCTGCTAAGAAAAACTCCGTGAGTTGCCAAAAGGCACTTTTTGACTATCATCTTCAATATACTTATTTATATCTATGCATTTCTTAGGTCTTATGTATTTTTATATGTATAAAAAAATCTTCAATATGCATGAATCAACAGCCTATTAGTACAATTCTAGAACACACTTTTATATTTGAGAAATTATGCGATCTAAGCGAAGCAATATCTGAAACAACCTTTGCTGACAGGGGCTACGAATGCTGTCTAACTCAGTGGCGGAGCCACGGGGAATGGGGGTCCAGACTTTAACTCTTTTCCAACAGATGGTTCCTAAGATTCACAAAATGTGCAAGAAAATTGGTCTCTCAGGAGAGGTAAGTCAGATCAATCGTCGTTTCACGTAATTAAATCGAGGGGCAAATCACTTCTCAAAATAGCGTACGTGATTTTTGTGATTTTAAAATTACACGATTTTTTCTGTGATTTTAGTGATTTTTTTGTGATTCTTTCTTGTGATTTTTCTATGATTGTGTGATTTTTGTGATTTTTGTATGGTGATTTTGTGATTTTTGTGATTTTTGTATGTGATTTTTTGTGATTTTTGTATGTGATTTTTGTATGTGATTTTTTTGTGATTTTAAGGAAGGTGTACGAAAACAAAATCAGTGATTTGCCCCTCGAATTAAATGATTTAATGAATATATCTTATTTAATGTTAATCAAACGGGCGTTGCCTGCGTTTTCCGAGATTGAAGGGCGTACGTGGTCAAGCAAAGCTTTCTTGGGCCTAATTTTCAAGTACTGGCTCTGCTGCTGGTCTACCTAATAATTATTTCGTAAGGGATCATAGCCTTTCTCAAGAGAATTATGCTGGCACACAAATGATCATGGTTAGCAATGGGTCCTTCAGGTCATCGACAATGTGCCTCAACAACTGTTCGACGTAATTGGAGCCCGTGCATCACAAAAAGGCTCCCTTTGATCGGCATTGCTACACTACAGCAACTTTCACACTGCAAAAATATTGATGTTGGTCCGACCAAACACAGAAACTAGTTGGTCCGATGGATCTCCAGTATATGTTAGCCTGTGTGCAGATGCAGACTCGATCGGTTTCTTTTCAGAGAGGTTCTCCTAGACTTATGACCTTGAGTCTCTTGCTTCCCTGTGCTCAGGCTAACCGCAGGGATACACGGAACTCATCGTCATAAGTCTAAGGTTCTCCTCCAGTAGGAGCAGAGTCAACAGAGCAAAGTAGGAGAAACCTCTTTGAAAAGAAATCTGCAGAGTTTGCACATAGGCTAGAATATATCAGAGTATAGACTATTTTGCACGTAGGCTAGAATATATCAGAGTATAGACTATTTTGCACGTAGGCTAGAATATATCAGAGTATAGACTATTTTGCACGTAGGCTAGCATATATCAGAGTATAGACTATTTTGCACGTAGGCTAGCATATATCAGAGTATACACTATTTTGCACGTAGGCTAGCATATATCAGAGTATAGACTATTTTGCACGTAGGCTAGCATAAATCAGAGTATAGACTATTTTGCACGTAGGCTAGCATATATCAGAGAATAGACTATTTTGCACGTAGGCTAGCATATATCAGAGTATAGACTATTTTGCACGTAGGCTAGCATAAATCAGAGTATAGACTATTTTGCAGGTAGGCTAGCATATATCAGAGTAAAGATTATCCAACAAAACACTTTTTTGAGCGAATCACGCAGCTAGTTTCTTGTGGCATGAAATTGGACCAACCTTACAAATAGGATTGCAATGCATGACGGTTGCCTAAGAGCCTTTAAGATTCTGGTGTAAGGACCAGAATATTGGATGGTGAAATCGTTCAGAAAGGACCTAAAACTCTGAAATGTTGCTGGTCAATCCATGGGTGGTGAGACACTGCTGGTGTGCTTCTATGCAGGAATGCTGCAAATAATATGTACCTGCGGAGGAATAATTTATATAATTCTGTGGAGGAGATAAAGACTTGCGCTAGCTTCTCAGTAGTATAAAATAATGTTTTAAATAGATATATGTTAAATACAATCGAAATTAATCACCAAGGAAAGCTTATATTCTTATATTCTATGACAAATATTGACAAAGAAAACGCCGAACGTCGTTCCAAAAAGTAAATCTCTTTCGTGTTGAGTGTTCAGCCGTTCAGCTGATAGATCAGTCACCAAGTGCTGAAACGTGATTTCAATTAAATGTGGTCGGAAAGTCTTTCTTTTCCATCATAGTTCATATTCATTTCTTCATCTTTTATGCCCTGGATCATAATTCCTGCTTGGGGCTGGCAATACAAACAAATTTAATGTCATTTGGTGAATAGGACCCACGTCTTGGATAAGATTCACTTTTTCCATAGTCACTATGCTTTTTCTCACTGAAACTTGTGTGTGTGTGTTTATGTCGGGAGTAGCAATGCCATTTTATGACGAGTTATTTAACTCAATCAGTGTCCAGGGGCCATTTTCTACGTGCCAATTGCCAAGCCTAGTCAGTTTCTAAAGGGCAACTGTGCCTTTTCTAACGTTGCTAAACGAACGCCTTGAAACATTCTCCCTCACAATCTTGGCACCATGGAAATAGAAAAAGTAAATCAAAGGGTCCAAGAATGGATTGATGGCAATAAGAGAGGTCACCACATGATACATTGGACTTGGCGTTCCACAATTACAAGTGATAAATAGGTAGTACAAGGGATGCATGAATGTACAGACGAGGAAAGCTATCGTAACAATCAGAGAGACCCGGATAACTTTCATCGCGGAGTCGCCATCAGCACTGTTTACTGCCATGGCCCTTCGGCTTTTTGTCGTCAGCATGGTTTTGTAGCAAATTGCAATATACGTGACAATTAGGCAAAAGCAAACAACAAGCGTCAAGTAATATGTTACAAAGAATAATGCATGTACGCTGTAAAATGCAAGGACACTCAAGGCAAAGCCCAGTAACCATGTGCATGCTAATAGAATCACACATTTCTTGTAGGTAAAAACAACCTTGAACTTGAGGGGGAAAAACACGGCGAAAAGTCTTTGTGCTCCAATGATCAGAACGTGAAAAAACGAGGAAGCGACACAGAAAAATAAAGCAGCATGTCCCCCTTTCCAGCTCTTCTCAAAGTCACTGTTCGGTACTATGATTACCTGTTCCCGACCACTACTCTCAATCAGCCTAAGAAGTCCACAAATCGTGAAAGAAAACCCTCCAAAGATGTCGGCAATACATAAACTGAACAGTGTCAAGCCAAACACAGATTTGTATTTTCTAATCCTCAGAATTGAGACTGCTTCAAGGATATTGAGTATAAAAGCTGCACTTCCAAAAGCAAGCCAAAATCGAGCAGTATAAAACCAATTAACTATCATAGCGGCATTCGTCGGTAAAGCTGCGTTCGTTGTGATGTTTACAGGAGCGTTGGGTGTTGAATTCAAGAAGGAGGCCATGTTCTTGAGTAATAACGATGTCTCTCGTCAAATCGCTGTTGTCTCCATCGCGGATCTAGTAGCAATTGAACAGATCGAACAGAATATTGAACTGTGTACTGAGATTATTTGTTTATCTCCACGACAAGTTGCATTTCTTACATCAAAGGTCTGTCTAACATGAACAATAAGTACAATTTCAGCACAATATCAGACATTCTTACCAAAATTTGAATAAGTGCCTGCTGCGATGAAAGCCCACCTCTACATATGAAATCATTGTCGGGGGGTAATATCAAGAAATCTTAATCAAAAGACTAATCATTTGTTTGTTGTTTGTGAACCAGGTGTTGGTTGGCTGTTTGTGAACACGAAAGGAAATACTAAAATAGACTTGTCACTAACTCATTAAAAATGTTGAATGATGAAAATGCTTTACAGGTTTAGGGGGAGAAACGAGTCTCAGGAAAGGCCTCGCTTGACTAACATCCTTTCACATTGTTTGTTATTAGATCGGTTGCCATAGTTTGCTGTTTGTGTGTTGTTATGCTCCCACTTGTTCCTGCTATGTTCCTGTTACTCAAAATGTTCCCGCACTTCATGCAAGATGGCATAAAAACTAGTTCCCAGGGACGACGCGGTCAACAGTTAACCGAACCGTCCCCGACAGTCCCATCCCGAGAACCAGTTTGTGAAGGCGACGTGTTCATAGGTCAAAGCCAATGTCAGCGAGTAGAGAGCATGGGGGGGGGGGGAGGGGAGTCTGACATGCTCTGACATGTAAATGTTGCTTTGGTAACTCATGTATGTGGTAACTGCTCCAAAGTCTATTTCCCACAAGGCGATCTTTCCAATCCCTATCCCACATTTCCTGGGTTCACAAATCCAACATTCCGCAACCAGTACGAAATGCTGGAATGGCGGATCTGGGAACCATAGGAAAGGGATCGGTCAGAAAAATTTCGGGAACATGTGCGATAAAACTGCATTGCACACATCAAGATAACATATCTTGCACAAATGTGAGCAAATTTAATCGTTAGCACTGGCGGCGAAACTAAATATTATTTACAATTACAAACGTTGTTGAAGGAGAAAACGTGTAAAATCGGTATCTGAAAATCAAATAACTGAAAATAATGTATTTAAAACGTTTTAGTACATAATGGCAAAGCGCTGCAACATTACAATCACAAACGTTGTTGAAGGAGAAAACGTGTAAAATCGGTATCTGAAAATCAAATAACTGAAAATAATGTAATTAAAACGTTTTAGTACATAATGGCAAAGCGCTGCAACATTACAATCATAAAAGTTGTCGGAAACAAGATCAAAAGAAGAGGCCGCAAATTGCCTTCTATACTAGAAAGGACCATGTCGTCAAGTAAAATCAGTAAATGTCAATTTCTGTTCGACTGCTTCAAGAAACCAGATGTAAAAAGTAACTCTTGACCAAAGATCAACTGTAACGATGGTGCTAGGATTTCCATGCAACGACGGCACAACTCCTTTATATCTTTTTTCAATTTTAAATTTAAATGATAATAATAACAATAACAATTCATCACAGCACTATGTATACAAATTGGTATATGGTTTATCAAAAAGGCTGTCTACTTATAACAATAAAGAAAATGACTTTTAAAATAAGTGCGAGCAATTGAATAAAAATAACAGTAACAACAACGACAATAAATTACAACAGTAATAAAAACAGCAACAGCAAAATAGAATTAAAATCAAAAGGATGCTGGCTGTGGAATATCAATTTCGGCTGTTCTTTTTCAAGAAAAAGTTGGCTGTGGAATACCCATTGCACTTCTGTATCTGTGAAATGCCTCTTCTAGGCATTTTCCTAAAACTCTTGCATTTTCTACACTGGCATCGGCAAACACTTGCTTAATAAAAAGTTCAATTCTATCAATTGAGGGATTTTCAATATCAAAGTTAAAATACTTTAACAAGGCTCCGAGCAGCACTTAGTTAATCTGCATCTGTGGAATGCCTCTTCTAGATATTTTCCTAAAACTCTTGTATTTTCTATACTGGCATCGGCAAACACTTGCTTACTAAAAAGTTCAATTCTATCAATTGGGGGATATTCAATATCAAAGTTAAAATATTTTAACAAGGCTCCGAGTAGCACTTACTTAATCTGCATCTGTGGAGTGCCTCTTCTAGATATTTGCTTAAAACTCTTGTATTTTCTACACTGGCATCGGCAAACACTTGCTTACTAAAAAGTTCAATTCTATCAATTGGGGGATATTCAATATCAAAGTTAAAATATTTTAACAAGGCTCCGAGCAGCACTTACTTAATCTGCATCTGTGGAGTGCCTCTTCTAGATATTTTCTTAAAACTCTTGTATTTTCTATACTGGCATCTGCAAACACTTGCTTAAAAAAGTTCAATTCTATCAACTGGGGGATTTTCAATATCAAAGTTAAAATATTTTAACAAGGCTCCGAGCAGTACTTACTTAATCTGCATCTGTGGAGTGCCTCTTCAAGATATTTTCTTAAAACTCTTGTATTTTCTATACTAGCATCTGCAAACACTTGCTTAAAAAAGTTCAATTCTATCAATTGGGGGATTTTCAATATCAAAGTTAAAATACTTTAACAAGGCTCCGAGCAGCACTTACTTAATCTGCATCTGTGGAGTACCTCTTCTAGATATTTGCTTAAAACTCTTGTATTTTCTACACTGGCATCGGCAAACACTTGCTTAAAAAAGTTCAATTCTATCAACTGGGGGATTTTCAATATCAAAGTTAAAATACTTTAACAAGGCTCCGAGCAGCACTTACTTAATCTGCATCTGTGGAATGCCTCTTCTAGATATTTTCTTAAAACTCTTGTATTTTCTATACTAGCATCTGCAAACACTTGCTTAATAAAAAGTTCAATTCTATCAACTGTAGGATTTTCAATATCAAAGTTAAAATATTTTAACAAGGCTCCGAGCAGTACTTACTTAATCTGCATCTGTGGAGTGCCTCTTCAAGATATTTTCTTAAAACTCTTGTATTTTCTATACTAGCATCTGCAAACACTTGCTTAATAAAAAGTTCAATTCTATCAACTGTAGGATTTTCAATATCAAAGTTAAAATATTTTAACAAGGCTCTGAGTAGCACTTACTTAATCTGCATCTGTGGAGTGCCTCTTCTAGATATTTTCTTAAAACTCTTGTATTTTCTATACTAGCATCTGCAAACACTTGCTTAATAAAAAGTTCAATTCTATCAACTGGGGGATTTTCAATATCAAAGTTAAAATATTTTAACAAGGCTCCGAGCAGTACTTACTTAATCTGCATCTGTGGAGTGCCTCTTCTAGATATTTTCCTAAAACTCTTGTATTTTCTATACTGGCATCGGCAAACACTTGCTTACTAAAAAGTTCAATTCTATCAATTGGGGGATTTTCAATATCAAAGTTAAAATATTTTAACAAGGTATTGTGAAGGAAATGACAACTCATTCATTTGTTTGGCATCGTGCCCTTGCGTGATGTTGTGACTTCCTTCTCGGACCCAGACTTCTGGTCGTGCCTCTGTAACTGGCAGTTAGAGTTAAGAGCACGTAGAGTGCAGACATAAGAACAACATGTGATCATTCGGCAATAAGGTCGAAGAGTTTTTGGTAACAGACAAAAGTTCGCATAAAGGCGTTCAATTCAAAGTCACTGCATCCATTTATCTTTATTTACCATTTATTATAGTCATAATCGTTACTGTTTAGTTGCTGTTTGATATATAAAGAGAAAACGTCAAACTTTGTGGTATTCTTCTTCGTCTCATAACGGCTCGACCCAACCAACACAACAAATGGCGCCCAACGTGGGGCAGAGCGATTGATTCGAAGTATTTTGCAGGATGGGCAGTGACGACGAAAGTCAAGGCACTAGAACGGGAGATGATAGTGGAATGCGACTGAAATACGCAAGAAGAGGGACACGTTCAAGTATTACAAAATTCGAAAACCAAGCGGAACATATTTTGAACAGTACAGACCCAACGGTTGCAGACGAGAACGTTTTGATAAAAATCGCGTCGATCAAAACTACGCTGCAGGGAAAATTGAAGATCTTGGAAGATATAGACGAGAAGTTGTTGTTAAAATGTGAGGTATCGGAGATCGAGAAAATCATAGAAGAATCAACGGATGTTACAGCTCGTGTGACAGAAACTGTGAACAAAATCGAAAGCTTTACCAAGAAAGCAGAGAAGACAAAATTACCCGATAGAGATGCCAATTTAGCGAATGCATTTACGACCAGTTCACCAATAAGACCCCCACAAGGAGCAGGGGCAGGAATCCAGAATATTTCAAATAACTCTGGTAGTTCAAGCCAAAATAGCGGAGTTAGACTTCCGAAGATAACTTTGCCACGATTTAATGGGGATATAACTCGATTTTATTCGTTTTGGCAAAGCTTTGAGAGTTCGATCGACAAAAACGATAGTCTCACACCAGTAGACAAGTTTAACTACTTGGTTAATATCTTAGAAGGAGAAGCTTTTCGCGTTATTCAAGGATTAGAGATCATTGAAGAAAATTATGATCATGCCAAGGAGACTTTACACGAACGCTTCGGTCACAAGCAGAAAATCGTGCAAGTACATATGGAGAGTTTGTTAAATTTGCAGTACAGCCCGAATGACACTGTCGCCCAGTTGAGACAAATTTTCGACAATATAAACATTCATATACGTGGCCTCGAATCGTTGGGAGTAAAGCAAGAAAATTATGGAAGTTTACTTATCCTTGTTGTAATGAAGCGAATGCCAAAGGATGTCGCGTTGCAAGTGTCTCGAGAAACAAAATCGGATATCTGGTCGATGAAGGATATCTTAGGAATTATACGAAAGGAAATCGAAGCGAGGGAAACATGTTCGTTTGTTGGAGAAACAGAGAAAAAGGTGACAATCCATCGACCAAGACAAGCCCCTGGTACTGTTTCATCATTTCATGCAAAGGAACAGTCAAATGCAAACAGTCAGTGCTACTTTTGTGAAGGGGAACATCTTTCATATCAATGCGAAAAGGTCACGGATCCGAACAAGCGAAAGGAGATTCTATCAAAGCAGAGACGTTGCTTTGTTTGCCTGAAAAAGGGACATAGAGCGAATTCTTGTAACAGTAATCGAAGATGTCGAAAATGCAATAACAAGCATCATCAATCAATTTGTTTAAAGAAGCAAGAATCTCAGTCCGAGAAAGAAGAAACAAGGAAAAGCGCAAATGGAAGTGAAACTGTCACAGCAACGGCTAGAGTAGACTCACGCAAACAAACAGTGTTATTGCAGACAGCCAGAGCACATGTGTTTGGTGAAAAACGGGAGAACAAGGTTATGGCAAGAATACTGTTGGATAATGGCAGCCAAAGAACATACATCACGGAGGAATTGAAGAGCAAATTGCAGCTAACCGAAGAAAACACACAAGAAATAAACTTGAACACGTTCGGATCTGAGCGGTTTAAGAAGAAAAAATGTAGCCAAGTTAGCTTTAACATAGATTTAGGCGATAGAGCTCTTAGCATAACTGCCCTAACCCATCCCGTAATTTGCTCTCCTCTTGCGACCCCAGTAGAGTACAAGCAATACGCACATTTGCAAGGTTTAAATTTTGCGGATAGCCTAGATTCAGGTAATGACGCGATAGATATATTGCTGGGCGCAGATCATTTTTATGAAGTAGTTACAGGCGAGATAAGAAGGGGGAGCGCAGGCCCTGTCGCAATAAGTAGCAAGCTTGGGTGGTTAATTTCTGGCCCCGTAGATTTATCTTCAAATGATTCGAGTACAAATTCTAATTTTGTTTCTTGTTGTGTTGTAGATCAAAATTTGGTGAACGAAAACGCAAACACTGACGAAGAGCCTATTGTCAGAGAACAAACAGCAGTTGACAATGAGAAGGAGCTTATTGAAACCTTGAAACAATTTTGGAAAACAGAGAGTACAGGGATTGAAACAAGCGATAATCCATATGCAGAAAATCCGAAGAAAGAATTTGACATCACATTCAATGGCAAGAATTACGAGGTAAGCCTTCCTTGGAAGGATGACATTGCAGAACCTTTGCCTTCTGATTATGATTTGTGTCATTCACGATTGAAATCGGTATTTTTTCGCTTACAAAGAGATCCACAATTACGCCAAGAATATGACGCTATTATACAGGAGCAATTGAAAAGCGGTATAATAGAGAAGGTTCCCGCAGGTACAGAAAACAAGGTAGACGCCAAATTTATTCCGCATCACTGTGTTATTCGTAGAGATCATGATACAACAAAGGTTCGTATTGTTTTTGACGGTAGTGCTAAAGGTAGTAATGATGTGTCAACGCTTAACGACCGTCTTGAAGTTGGGCCAAATTACATGCCGCATTTGTTCGATACGTTAGTAAGATTCCGGAGTCACACAATAGCGTTAACAGCAGATATCGAAAAGGCTTTTCATCAAATCGAAATTAAGGAAGCCGACAGAGATTTTCTCAGGTTTTTATGGTATGATGACGTGAGTAGTGACTCTCCCTCTATTGTTCAGTTTCGCATGACCCGCCTTCCATTTGGCTTGACCCCAAGTCCGGCCATTTTAGGAGAGACAATCAGAAAACACGTAAGTAAATTCAAAGAAAGCCACCCGCAAGCAGTAAGTATGCTAGAACATCTTTACGCAGATGACTTCTCAGGCGGTACGAATGACTCTGAGCAGGCGTTGAAAATCTACAAGGATGCCAAGGAAATCTTAGACAAAGGTGGGTTTAATCTTCGAAAATGGAATTCGAACGACAAAGAGGTATTGAGTGCCATCAGATCGTTAGAGGTTGAGAAAGGTAATGTGAAACAAAACAAGAATAAAACAAAGGTTTCCGAAGAAGATCAATCGTATGTAAATTCGGCTTTAGGCCCTCCGTGTAGTGACGATAAGGCGAAAATATTAGGTGTCAATTGGGATAGTGATTCGGACAAGATTTATTTTGACGTGCAGAATGTCATTGACTTCGCAAATTCGTTACCTCCTACAAAGCGTTCTTTACTCAAAATAGCTGCGAAGATCTTTGACCCCTTAGGATGTCTTAGTTTATTCACGATTAATTTGAAGGTAATGTTCCAGCAGTTTTGTTTGGACAAAAGGGGCTGGGACGAGGGATTGTCTGGTGTTGAACGTCGTAAGTATGAAGTGTTCATATCAGAATTAGCAAAGTTGCAAAATGTGTCAATTCCCAGATGCTATTTTCTGAAAGGTAAGAAAGTGCAGAATGTACAAATACACGGATTCTCAGACGCCAGTGAACGTGCCTACGCAGGGGTAGTGTATTTGCGTGTTGAGTATGAGACAGGTGAGGTACAGGTAAGATTCGTAACGTCGAAAGCGAAGGTTTCACCGATCAAGAAACAAACAATTCCTCGTTTAGAGTTAATGGGTTCTGTTTTGCTATCAAATTTAGTGGACACCGTCAAGAAAGCTTTACAGGAAGAATTAGGCCAAGGTCCTATTGAGACACATTACTGGGTAGATTCTGTCGCAACTTTATGTTGGATTAAGAATAATAAACCGTTGAAGCAATTCGTTAAACACCGAGTGCAAAAGATTTTAGAATCGTCAAATCGTGAGGAGTGGCACTTTTGCCCAGGCTCGTTGAATCCCGCCGATTTACCTTCAAGGGGTATTTATGGTAAAGATGTTGGTGCAAATAAGGTATGGTGGGAAGGCCCACATTTTCTTGTATTGCCTTTTTCGGAATGGCCTAAACTGGAATCAAACCAAGAAATCGACCCAGCTGTTGCTGCGGAGGAGAAAGTAAGTACTGAGCCAACCCATGTGATGTTAGGTAAGCAAATTCCAGTTGATAAGACCAAACCTTTGGTAAGTATCGAGAGGTTTAGCACCAAGACCAGACTATTGAGAACGTATGCGTGGATTCTTAGATTTGTGTCGAATTTGAAGGCCATCGTAAATAAACAGGGACCGAAGCTAGGCCCATTAGAAGGAGCAGAATTGCGCTGTGCAGAGAATTTCGTGATTAGAGCAGTGCAAGCCGAATGTTTTTCGAAAGAAATCGAATTTGTTGCGAGTAAATCGAAAGTAGGTTCCAGACCCCCAACTTATGTCTCACAGTTTAACCTGTTTTTAGATGATGACGATATTTTGCGTTGCAGGACTCGTATTAACAATGCTTCTATTTCAGATGCAAGCAAACGACCCATTTTGATGCCCAGAGACCATCATTACACTAATTTGATCATTCGCGAAAGTCATGAATTAGTGTTTCATAATGGGTTAAGAGAAACGCTTAATCATGTCAGGACACAATATTGGATATTGAGAGGAAGAGAAGCAGTAAAAAAGATTATAAGGCCATGTGTCATTTGCAAAAGAGCGGAAGGTTTGCCATTTGTAGGTTGCGTTTTACCCGATTTGCCTCGGTTTCGTGTTGATGATAATGCACCTTTCTCTCACACAGGTTTAGACTTCGCAGGGCCATTACTGGTCACAGGTAAGAATGGGGACTTAATGAAATGCTATGTCTGCTTATACACGTGCCTCTCCACGAGAGCTGTTCATTTAGAATTAGTTGAAGGTTTAGATGTAGAATCGTTTATTCGTTCGTTTAGAAGATTTTGTGCCCGTAGAGGATTGCCCGCAACGTTATTGAGTGACAACGCAAAGAATTTCAAATCAGCGTCAATAGAAATAAAGAAGTTGGTGCGCTCACCCAAAATATTCGAGTATTTGGCCAATAGAAAGGTAAATTGGCAGTTCATTGTCGCTTTAAGTCCTTGGATGGGTGGAGCTTGGGAACGTCTTATTCGTAGCGTAAAACGTTGTTTGATTAAAACTATCGGACGTGCATCACTTAGTTACTTTGAGCTGAGTACAATTTTAACCGAAGTAGAAGGCGTCATAAATTGTAGACCATTAACGTATTTATACGGAGATGAAGACGGTGTTGAATATGCTCTTACACCATCACACCTGATATATGGTCGAAATGTCTCCGAAATGAATGAGAAATACAGTGAAGTGGTAAGTACGTATGAGTCTTTATCAGCGAGAGCCAAGTATCACCATAGACTTTTGAGTCAGTTCACCAAACAGTGGAAAAATGAGTATTTGCTAGGACTTATGGAGTCTTACAAATCTAAAGCCGATGGTAAGAAACCTGTTGTAAGCGTTGGTGACATTGTAATTTTGAAAGATGTCCAAACGAAGCGATCTTTTTGGAAATTTTGTAAAATCATTCAGCTTATTTCAGGTACTGATGGCAACACACGAGCAGCAAAGATACAATTCGTTGCAGACCAGAATAAAAGAGTTTTCACCAGACCTCTTAAACTTTTGGTTCCGTTAGAAGTGTCGCAAGCCGCGCAGCAAGCAGCAGCAAATGCAGCGCAAAAGGAACCTGTCGCCAGCCAAGCCAGCGCACATGCAGCCACGCCTGCCGCCATCCCAGCAGCTATAAGTAGCACCCCCGCAACAGGTCGGCCTAAGCGCAATGCAGCCGTGATCGCAGATTTACGTAGAAAGGGTATGAGTAGTTAATTATTGATAGATACCGCTCAGAGGACTTTTGCATATTTTTTGGAACAATATGGTAGACATTAATTGTAGTTGAGTAGTATGTTGATCATTTTGTAGTTGAGTTGATTTGT
This sequence comes from Aurelia coerulea, assembly GCA_039566865.1. Lineage (NCBI taxonomy): Eukaryota > Metazoa > Cnidaria > Scyphozoa > Semaeostomeae > Ulmaridae > Aurelia > Aurelia coerulea. Next base: position 20,358,628 of record CM076954.1, read on the forward strand.
TATGTATCAACTCGGGGGAGTGTATTGTGAAGGAAATGACAACTCATTCATTTGTTTGGCATCGTGCCCTTGCGTGATGTTGTGACTTCCTTCTCGGACCCAGACTTCTGGTCGTGCCTCTGTAACTGGCAGTTAGAGTTAAGAGCACGTAGAGTGCAGACATAAGAAAAACATGTGATCATTCGGCAATAAGGTCGAAGAGTTTTTGGTAACAGACAAAAGTTCGCATAAAGGCGTTCAATTCAAAGTCACTGCATCCATTTATCTTTATTTACCATTTATTATAGTCATAATCGTTACTGTTTAGTTGCTGTTTGATATATAAAGAGAAAACGTCAAACTTTGTGGTATTCTTCTTCGTCTCATAACGGCTCGACCCAATCAACACAACACAAGGCTCCGAGCAGCACTTACTTAATCTGCATCTGTGGAGTGCCTCTTCAAGATATTTTCTTAAAACTCTTGTATTTTCTATACTAGCATCTGCAAACACTTGCTTAATAAAAAGTTCAATTCTATCAACTGTAGGATTTTCAATATCAAAGTTAAAATATTTTAACAAGGCTCCGAGCAGCACTTACTTAATCTGCATCTGTGGAGTGCCTCTTCTAGATATTTTCTTAAAACTCTTGTATTTTCTACACTGGCATCGGCAAACACTTGCTTAATAAAAAGTTCAATTCCATCAATTGGGGGATTTTCAATATCAAAGTTAAAATATTTTAACAAGGCTCCGAGCAGCACTTACTTAATCTGCATCTGTGGAGTACCTCTTCTAGATATTTTCTTAAAACTCTTGTATTTTCTACACTGGCATCGGCAAACACTTGCTTAATAAAAAGTTCAATTCCATCAATTGGGGGATATTCAATATCAAAGTTAAAATATTTTAACAAGGCTCCGAGCAGTACTTACTTAATCTGCATCTGTGGAGTACCTCTTCTAGATATTTTCTTAAAACTCTTGTATTTTCTATACTAGCATCTGCAAACACTTGCTTAAAAAAGTTCAATTCTATCAACTGGGGGATTTTCAATGTTAAAATATTTTAACAAGGCTCCGAGCAGTACTTACTTAATCTGCATCTGTGGAGTGCCTCTTCTAGATATTTTCTTAAAACTCTTGTATTTTCTATACTAGCATCTGCAAACACTTGCTTAATAAAAAGTTCAATTCTATCAACTGTAGGATTTTCAATATCAAAGTTAAAATACTTTAACAAGGCTCTGAGCAGCAACCATGTTTCCCTTCAGTCATTTGCAGATTGTTTTCTTGTATCGATAAGAGCAGTCAGGCAGAAGTTTCTTCTGGGAAAATCGTTCTCATCCAAGGAGAGCTATCCAACATAGAATTGCCTCTTGTATGTTTTGTGAAGTAAGTCTGGCTGATTGCCAGAATTCCAGTATTCCGTAGTTCCAGTATTCCGTAGTTTGAACTGCGGACCCAAGAACTTTGGGAAAAGGATCGGTTATCCTGGAATAACAAAATAGACTTGGCACATGACTATTCGCATCGCTAACAGTGAAGTCGCTCCATGATTCAAAAGTTGAAATCTCAGATCTTTTCTTGTTTACAAGTGTTATTCCTGGCATCAAATCGGTGCAAGCGAGGGGTAGGGGGAGCAATTCTTTTCCGTCTTCGTGTGTTTTTTCCACAAAAGAGGTAAAAATACAGCAAAGGATCCACGAATGGGTTCATAGAAATCATGGCAGTCACCACATGATACAAATTTGGCAATTTACAATTGATAAAAAGGTAGAAGATTGGGAACAGGAACGTGAAAACGAAAAAAACTACGGTTATAGCCAGAGAGACCAGGACAACTTTCTTCGTGGCACCGTCGCCAGCATCCCTCGATCTTCGTGATAGCGTCATAGCCGTCATAGATCTTCGGCGTTTTGATGTTAACAATGTTTTGTAGCAAATCGCAGAATACAGCATAATGAGGAGGAAACCGACAATCAGAGTAAGCCAGTAGGATACAAGGAACAACGTACGCACGCTGAGGAACGCAAGAATAGATAAGGATAAACAAAGTAACCACGCAAAGACGAGTATGATCGCACAACGTTTGTGAGTGAAAAAAACCTTGAACTTGAGGGGAGAAAAAACGGCGAAAAGTCTTTGTGCAGCGATGATCAAGACATGAAGAAACGATGAAAAAATGGCGAAAAATAAAGCAGCATGTCCGGCTTTCCAACTCTTCTCAAATTCACTGTTTGGTACAATGACTATCGTTCCCCGACCCCCATGCTCGATGAGCCTAAGTAATCCAAAAACGGCGAAAAACAAGCCTCCAAGCATATCGGCAATACACAAACTAAACAGCGTCAGTCCAAACACAGATTTGTATTTCTTAATCTTGATAATTGTGATTGCTTCAACTATATTAAGAATAAATGCTGCACTTCCAAACGCAAGCCAAAATCGTGAAGTGTAAAACCAGTTGACCAGGACATAACCTGCTGTCAATGCAGTTGTTGTGTTGTGTATCATTGGATCCAATGTATAATTCCAGCACGACATTTTTGGGAAATGTGGAAGTGTCAATTTGAAGTTGAAAATTTTGATTAAGTTTGCCTTGAGCAGGGTCTGTTCTGCAATTCAGTGAATAGTAGAGTTTTCTTTCTGCTTTCTCACTTAAACTGTCATTACCACGCTGAACTTGAATGAAATTTAATGTTTGCTTCAAACGTTACAGAGGGTCACACTGGTACATCGAATGTAACTAGTAAATTTGGCAACATACAAACAAACGGAGCTGTTCTAAACTTCTTCCACGTTGTCCACGTTATTCGTGTTTTTGAACAAATTCTATAGAATTCATGGTTTTGATTTTGCAGTCAATGTAAATTCACAATCCCATTGGAGCATCGAACATCTGGACAGTGCAATAAATAAATACATCCATATGTACGTAGAACTCCAATTTGCGAAATCGGAAGTTCTTCGGCTTGAGAAGCGAACAAACCGGTGTCGTTCACTATGAATGCCTCCACCATACAAAACGTGTCTTCCTTCAAGAGGTGAGAAGAGAACTATCACAAATTTCACAAACAAGATGCGACGAACTTGCAAACTTCCTTTCCAATGTCAAGATTTCGCCCCTTGAGGAGATGAGATATGTTTCGCCCGAGGAAACCCATGCTTCCCCCGTGCAGTAGGTTAAAGCTCATGCTTAGTAGCGTTTTGGGGTTGAAGCTCTGACGAGCGCATGCGCTCTAACCTATTGCACGGGGGGACACATAGGTTCCTCGGACAAAGCGATCTTGTCTCCCCAACAGAAGATGGTAGAAAGCATTAAGAATTTGAATGCCATACGTAATTTCAATGTTAACTGAACAATAAGAGAAATACTTGGAAACAAAAGCCATCTTACAACGAAATCTCCATGGCAATTGCTGAGGTATATCCCACATTTCTGCATCGAAAGTTGGACGGAGGTAACGATAGGAATTTCAAGGAACAGTTAACTGAGTTTATGCCAAATAAAGGGATATTTAGCACATGATTCAGTAGCTCACACAACAATGAAACTCTGGAAATTATTAAATGAAAAGGAACCTCCTGATTTCTATAGAATTTCTGAAATTAGGGTTCATCTTCAAGCTTCATTACTAAGAAGCTACCCCCGGGTTCCTATTACTTCAGAAATCGATAATTGTATTGATTTCGCTAATGACTTTCAATTTCATATTGCGTCAATGCTACGTTCTTTATTATGCAAAGCACAAAGTTTACAACAAACATGGGAAGTTATCGACTTTTGAAAGATCATATGGACTTTGGAAAGACAGAAGCTTGAGTTCGATATATTTTACGACGAAAGGAAGAAGAAGAAGCCACATTTTCATTGCAAGTAGACAGAGAAGTGCTATCAGTACAGCGATTATGGCGAGATGTTAACCGAAAGATTGATCCATCGTTGAATTGTATTTCTGGTTAGCTTCGCGTGCCCCCACTGTTTAGGATCATACAGACAACAAGGTGGAAAAACTGTTCTTTGCCATACCCAAAATCTTTTAGATTAAAGGTTGTCTTCTACAGAATACTAAAAGACCCAGTGTGGTCATCACTTTGTTTACCGATCCTACGATCATCGAGATTCGCCTAAAAATTCGACAGTCGAATGTCCCGTGAGAGTTGATCAAGTTATGACGTCATTAAATTACACTGCAGGAGGACTTCCAAACGCGACTCTTTCAAGCCCAAATGCTACTACTGCAAATCTTCTCACGCTAGTAAATTGGTATTACAGTTCCCGATTTTGGTTAACATTCGGTACAGCTGGGTTTCTGTGCAATATTTTTGAGTTAATTGTTATATTCAGGCAGAAGAAGCACAAGGAAAATTTTGGCCTAACCTTGACCAGTTTATGCATTGCTGATATCATTGGTAGTTTGAGTTTGGGACTGGCCGGGGGCTTGAGACTGCTGCAATACGCTGGGCCTAAAACCTTCGCAATCTACCGTAACACTGCCTTGGCTACCACTTGGAGAGCAGGTCATGGAGCTATCCTGTTCTCTATTGGCACATCATTCACGCATATCGTTATCATAGCAATTCAGAGACTATTCGCTGTATTTCTTCCATTAAAATTCAAGGCATTTTTCACATACAGCCGCTGCGCTATTTTGCTAATAGTCATATGGCTGCTCACATTTGTTTACGGTTTATTTGCCTTTTTCTTCAGCAATATAATGTTAAAGGTGTCTTATTACATGATACTAATTATGGACCTTACTCTCATAATTGTTTACGGTGCAATTACACTTAAAACATGGAAAGATGACAAAAAGCGAGCTAAACTTGCATCAACCAGATATCCAACAAAGGATGCTATTCGAAGACTTGCGTTCCACTCATTGGCTGTGACATTGGCCTTTCTTGTTTGCAACATGCCACATTCAGTTCTGTATATTTTCTTTCAAAGCACAGACGAGAAAGATGTGGCTCCTTACTACCATGCCGTAAATTGTTTAATGAGCTTTAATCCATTAATAGACCCTTTAATTTATTTTTTCTTACATTATAAGTGTCGTAAATGTCTTTCCAAGCGAAGAGCAGATTGCCTCACAGGGGACAAGTTTCACCAACAGTACGGATTCGAATGCAAAAAATAAGGACTTCGAAGACTTAGTGTTCTTTGGCCCATGTAAAATCTACTTTATGGGAGGGCATAGAAACTTATGTCTATCAGTCTGATGTTGACACCTGGTCCCAGGGACGTAGGAAGCATCTCAAGCTTGGGGGGGGGCACGACACTTCAAGGGCAATTTTTCCATTAAGCTAAAGGGGCATTTCCTAGAAATAAAAAGGACACTTCTTTGTTTATTTCAAAATCTTGGGGGGCACGTGCCCCCAGTGCCCCCCCCCGGTTCCCACGTCTCTGCCTGGTCCCAGTGTCTATTGAAAATAGTACCCTTCTCTATTAAGCCCCATCTCTAATACAGTAAAAACCCACATATAAGAACCACCAACTTCTAAGAACCTAAGGCCTAAAATGTTCTAATTTCACCCCATTACAGAAGAACCTATTCATCCTGAAATTCAAGGAAGGTTCTTATCTTAAAACATGTTAAATGTAAACTACTGGTTGGCAATATGCGATAAAATGTTTTAAGAAATTTAGCCAAATACTTAAGTGGATACAAAGCATTGTGTAAAAACTTCCTCGTATGAATGGATTTGATACAGATAAGGACAGGTAGATAAGGTTGTTCTTTATAAAATTGTGTCATGATAGTGAGTACGTGAAAACCTTGTTTTCTTATATTTGGCCTAAACTCCCGAAGATCTGTAATTACTTCTTTATGCTAGTTGCAAAAGCATATCTGAAACTATATTCATTTTGTTGGACAATTATCATACCTCTTGTGATATAAGTCCCAGATAAAGAGCTGCTAACAGAGTTCAACGAGGGCTGCTGTTAGACTTGCCCCAAGTCCATCTCTTCCGTCCGTCTACCGTTCCCTTTACGGTAGATCCTGGATCCGCCATTTCCTGGATCCGACATTCCAACATTCCGTCCATAGAGCTCGAGAATGAACTGAGAATGAACTTGGGGCAAGTCTGGCTGCTATTCGACTCAATTACATGTTGTATTTATTCTCCTAGTTTTTTCTATAACCTGTAGCAATGGATTACTTTCATAGTATATTCAAACTGCTGTTCTTAAAATTGTAATTCACAAGAGGGGCATATGGCTCGAAAGCTCATTTGAGTTCTTTTCATATGTCCTTCAGCAATATTTTGTTGTTAATTGTATGCATATTAATGTCATTATTTGTTTTATATAATTTAGCTTTCTATTATACACTACACCAGTTGAAATGTATTAGTTTTAAATTTGCTGAGAATATACATTGAATACTTGAATACTTGTAGTTTCGCTTTTTGCTATAGTTTCGCTATGATTCCCAGATAAAGAGCTGTTAACAGAGTTCAACGAGGGCTGCTATTAGACTCGACTCGATTACATGTTGTAGTTTCGCTTTTTGCTATAGTTTCGCTATAATTCCCAGATAAAGAGCTGTTAACAGAGTTCAACGAGGGCTGCTATTAGACTCGACTCGATTACATGTTGTAGTTTCCTTTTGCCCGAACTGATAACGCTACAATTACAACAACAATTCAACTCAATGAGATGAGCGTACCTTGAAGGTCCTTACTCCTTATGGAATGAGGCTAGGCTGCTATGGCCATAAACGTTTCATTGACTTTCACAAAAAATTGATTTTCCGCGAAGTTCTTGCAGGGAGAAAGTAATATCTGTAGCTGCTTCTTCCCTAAATTAGCACAAGCCTCGTTTTGGTGAGCGATAACAAGAACTCGTTACTCGTTGCAATTAGTCTACCTTTATCCCAACGTCGTTCCCAAGGAAGCCCAAAGCCCAAGGGTATCTGTTGTTTTCAATAGGAGGCTAGACCTGGGACCGGTTTACAAATTTTGTCAATTTTGATCGGAATAATTAGCATAATTTGGCAAACAGTAGGTCCTTTCTAGACTGATTATATGTTCGTAGGTTATCGCTATTGATAGGCTGATGGACGCTATAACTACGACTCATGGACTTACGCTTCCAGAAACGGACATGGCCTAAATGATCTGCTATTTTTTCATGAAACCACCGACCCTAAATCGCCGCAAAAAGTGGTTTTCCTGAAGTACTACACTGCAAAACAAGCTATCAGTACTTAGATGAATGTTTCTTCAAGCTATTAAAGCAAAAAAATCCTACCTATAGGTGATATTTTGGTTGTTTGGGGACGCAAAAGATCTCGTAAATTCGCTCGTTACTTTGAGATTTTGATCGTTGCAGCAGTTCAGTCGAACGCGTTGTTCGAACGCTTTTGTTTGCCTTTGGCGGGAAGTTTGAATTGAAGAAGAATCAGCCAATCCCATCAAGTTATTTCAAGTCTTGCATCCTGATTGGTCCAGGAACAAATTTGTTCCTGGCGAGAATTTTTTTGCCGTTTTGAGAAGAGTTAGTCCATAAGGCCCTTGACTGGAGCGACAACAACAACATTAATTCACTTCAATTAGATGAGCGTAAGTTGAGGGTCCTTTAGACTGATTACAATGAGTCCCAGTAATCGCTATCCAAAACGAGACTATTACGCCAGACCGAGATCGCTCTTACTGGGACTCATAATATTACGGCAATATTTTTGGACTGACTTTTTTCACTTTTGAAGGCCCTTGGGAACGAGGCTGCTATACACAGTCATGTACAAAGTATACAACAAATACAACGCCATTAGAATTTCTGCAGATTCGATTGATTGATATTGACCAACGGAAACTCGAAGCTCAAAGCAGAGTTTCAACGAGTTTGGCCGGACAGAACAAAGTCTTACGAACAAGAATACCATGAAAATAGTTGGTGACAATATCAAATTTTGTACGTAGGTACTATTTTGCTGCTTTCGCTAAGCATCAACTGATTTATTGTGAAGTTTTCAAATCAATGTGTTTCATTTGAAAACTACAAATTTTTGTGCTTTTCTGCGCCTAGGCCCTTATCGAAACGAGACAGGCATAGTCATTTCAAAATAATGGCGTTTGATTATGAGTCGTAGTTAGGAGCGTCCGGCAGTATTTCAATAGCGATAACTACGACCATATCATCAGTCTAAGGGTCCTTATGTAGTGAGGCTAGGTCCTTTCGAATCCCATATCCCATATTCGACAATTTCGAAATCTATATTCCATGGTTCGATCGAACAGCATTCATTGTATCCGTATCAAGAGCCATTCAAATGTTCTTTATTTCGACTGAACGCCAGGGCTTCAAAGGTGAGAAACTTGTTTTATTTCGAAAAGAGCCTATCAAATAGCAGAATAGCCTTACAGGCTCCAGGGTCAATGTAGGCGTAGCCTACGCGTAGACCCCTTATCCAACTGGAGAAAAGGGTCTACGAATTAATGAGCGAAAGGTTGCTACTACAGTTCCAGGTTTCTAGAACTTAATTTATGCAGCCTTTGTTTAGATGGGTTTCACACATTATTTGAATAGAGGATTAACATAATTAATTGAACAGACGTAGCAAGCTTTATCTCATTATTTCGTAGACCCTCTATTCTGTAGGATAATGGGTCTACTCGTAGGCTAATGTAGGCGTTGAAGTTTAAGGAAAACCTTCATTGTCACTGGGTACGAGGTTGCCTTTATCCTAGACTGATTACACGAGTTTCCGTTTTCGGCATCGAGGTGAGTGATGGTTATGGTTTCAAACGGACCTAACAAGGCAGCTTGTTTCTCATAAATCAAATCAAGTTATTGCAAGAACCAATTAATTATCAAGGTATTAAAGTATTCATTCCAAACTGCGTGAAAAACTAATGAGCATATTTCTCTTCGCTGAAATAATGTCAATGTCAATATCTTACGTTTAATGAGGTTTTAACAATCACCATATTGGCCTAAAATTCACATTACAAATACAAATATAGACACAACAGCTGCAATAAACATGGGAAGTTTGTCATAGAAGCAATAACCAGGGGATGTTAACTTTTAATTATTAATTAAGTCTCTTGTTTCCATGTACTCTTTTAATCATGTCGCTTCAGACAGCAGAGACTTACGATATCACTGTGGAAAACTTCGTGGCTGCAATTTGCTCGCAAGATTCGAACAGCTTCAATCGACAATGTGTAGAAAGTCACAAGCGATGTGCAAATGTTATTTGGGGTAGCCTCTCAAATTCAAAACGAATGGTCAAACAGTTTCCTTCATGCTGAGCAACTTGTCATGTTTGATCGTGCCGTTATGGCCTATAAGATCATGAACAGACTCTGCCCGGAAAATCTCTGGAACAAATTCCAACGAACATCCCAAATACTCCAGCTATTACACGCGATTCTGCAGAGATCTTCAGATTCCGAGGTATAATGAGGAGCATGCCAAAAAAGGATTATTGAAATCCCCATAAGTATTAGGGAGCTTCCTACCTTGTGCCAATTCAAAACATAAGATCCTTTTGGATGATTACAAAGTCTGTCCTGAGCTAAGCAAACATAAGAATATCTGAATATTGATTTCTTCATAACCCCAAATGATCGTTGATGCTGTTTTTAGCTACAATCAGAGAGACGAGTGTTGCTGCTAAAGTCGCCTTCAATAGAACGTCAAGCCCCTGGCATAAGGACAAGAATCGCCTGAAAAGCAATATTTTGATCTTTATGTCAAACGAGGATGATACGCAAAAAATCAAAAGCTATTACCCCTAGTTTGCTTAGTTCGTGCATGAAACTATTGGTGCATCTGTCTCAAGTTAGATGTCATGTGAGATTTACAATAACGCAAAATTACTTATGCAGAACCCTCCAGAACCAACCTCGTCCCCAGGACTTTTTGTCATATTAGGACGGAGGTCTCCGTCCCAATATGACAAAAGCCCCTGGGGACGAGGTTGCTGCAGAACGTTTCAATTGTTGTTATTCGCGGGAATCTAATTTTAGACAAGCAGGCAGATAACCTTTGTGCAGAGTCATAAATTCATGAAGACGTTTTGGTTCAATGTGGTCACGTGCCTTCCCCCAGTCAATGGCACCACTGTTTGCTGGGATTCTGTACCTTTCCTCTCAACTTCACCTGCGACGTTAGTATCTGTAGCTGTGTAGGAGCGTGGTCCTTCTAACTGCGGTGATACTGCGAATGCTAGCCTCTGTGCAGGCCGCCGGTTACATCATCCTCTAAAGTTGACTTATTTGCATAATGAGTACTATACTTTTAATTGTTTTCATTGAATATAAAAAATATAAGAAACACGTAAGAAACTTAGCAAAATGGCCCAAAAATTTAAGACACTGCCTACCAGTCCCAGACCTTAGTTTCTTATAAAAAATTAGTGTATTGCGATTTATAAATCTCATGGTGTCAAGTCTGTCTAACATGAAATAAGCCGACGTCAGTAGCTGTGTAGGAGGTGGGTCCTTCTACCTTCGGTGATGCTGCGAATGCTAGCCTCTGTGCAGGCCGCCGGTTACATCATCCTCTAAAGTTGACTTATTTGCATAATGAGTACTATCAACAAGTGGCTAATGATGCGTTCGTTCTAGAAAACGATTGTTTTAACGTAATTAAGCTGCTAATGAAGTCAAGAACGTGCCAATTCTGGGTGAATTTGTTGCTGTGCCAGGGTAAACATCATGGTGATTTATCCATCTTATGGTGTCAAATCTGTCTAACATGAAACATGCCGACGTCAAAAAACAACTAAAACACACTTGATGAGCCGAAAGCCAATAAAAACACGACTCCCTGGAAGATCAGCAATACCATTAGCCTTCAGTATTTTCTTTATGTATATGATATCAATTAATAAAACTTTTGTTTATGTAGTATTAGATATAGCTGAAGGGATTCTTGTGTATAAATAATTCAAAATGAAATGAAAAAAATGTAAATTTTTTTACACTATTTACATTTGCTAGGTTTTCTTCATCAACTGTGCGCCGAATGAGATTTTCCTGCATTTTGTTTTCGCAAGGATTTTTGACGTTATAATTATTTTCAGGATTGCAGCGTTTTACGTTTCATGAAACGAAGTTTGAGAGAGTGTCTAAAGCTTTGACAAACATTAAAAGCAGCATAAATTATACATGGATTGAGGACTAGATTGATCACGAAAATTAGATGTCAACTGAGTTTTGCGATAACGCAAAATTCCTTTGTAAAAAACTTATATTGTTGTTATTCGCGGGTATTCTCAGTGGAAGCATGTTTTTACTTTCGCGCTCAAAAACATGTTTTTATCCCTCGAAAATTAAGTCGTAGGCTATGAACTATTTCTAGCTACATTCTGCATGCAGGCCACATATCATAGACTTTTAGAAATACGACAAGCTGTTGTTTCCTAAGTAGTAAATTCTTCCTGTGTCCCTGTACCCATGCACATTGTTGCTGTCGCGTCAGTGAAATGAGGAGAATTAGAAGTCAAAGGGAACTTTCTGTTAACACACGGACCAACTATCCAATACGACAATTCTTAGTCACGATCTTGTAAACCACAATAACGTGGTAAAAAGGTTGTTGCAGCATTCTCTTTTCGTTGAAACGCAAACAAGCAAACAATGCGCAAAGTTTGACGATTAACAAACACATTTGTGATTGCATTTGGTATCCTATCTTGTGCTTTTTTCTCACAATTTTACAATACGAATGTTATTTACTGTAACTGACTTACGGGCTACAAAATGTTTCTGGCTACATATCAAACAAAACATTAACGTTTCATTCAAAATTACAACATGTGCAACATCACTCTTTAGCAGGGCCAGTACAGAAGCACTGGATACAGTTTCTAGCCAGAACGCTGTCTTGAAGACAACTACATCTTTGTGATGTTAAAGAGGCTGTACAAGATTTTTGTAAACAATTGGAAAGTACGGGACAAACTGCGCACGTGAATAAAGCTTTGGGTTTTCAATGGCGGCCAGTTTCATCGCAGCTTCTACGTAAGTTTCATTGCAGTGTTTTCTTGTCTGTCTATCAAATGTGATGGAACTTTTGATATCCATTAAAACTTTCAAATATTCGGCGTCAGAAAAATAGAACAAATCCTCCATCAAAGCTTCGATCGCAAAGATTGTCGCAGATACTTTGGATTACTATTCTCTGTGCAAAATCACCATTAGCTATGTTGTGTTTAGCCTAAACACATTCGATGATTTGACACGCAGAGCCACGCAGACAGGACGAGTTGTACAGCCCCTTTAATGTGTCGATGAGAAAGGTTTTCATGCTCACATTCAAAATGAAATTAACTATGACAATCAAAAAACGATGAATATTTAGCCTAATTTATGTGCTGCGAGTGATGAAAATACGAGCAAATGGAGTGTACATTTTTGTATTGGTTTGCACAAAATCAACTTGGCCTTGCACAGAACTGTATCTCATTAAACGGCCAATCAGGATTTACGGCTAATGCTTCCAGATTGATAGAAGTCCGTATCAGTGTACAAAATTGTCTGGCACACTAATCACTGTAAAAATGCTATGATCGCTACTGAAGTGATATTGAATCACACCAAAATTCTCAGTTACGTTTCTCACGTTTTTAAACGTAAAGATTCACAATCTTGTCTCGTGCTCTCGAAATCCTAATCCTGAGACTCGGTCCCAGCTCTCTACTGTTCTAAATCGTCCACTAAAGTCTACCAATAACCAAAACATAACGAACAATAACGTAAAGTACAGAAGGAGATTTCTAAAATCATTTGCTCATTAAACAATAAACTTGCACAGGCGACAGAAGAAAACTCTACATCTTATCAGGTACAATCCTTTGTAACCGAATCTGAACATTTGGTGAAACTTTGCCACGAATGGGCTTTCTACTACGCTTCCTAAAACAATAGTTACTTAGATGGTACTGAAAGAAAAAATATATCAACGGGTCCAGAACAGGATTTATGCTTATCAAGCTATTGACAGTATGGTAAGTGTCTAAATCGTGGTATGTGGTAAGGCGTTGTACCACAAGATAGATATAGAAAACGGAATGTGGCAAGGTACATATGAGGAAAGCAAACGTCACAGCCAGTGAATGGAACAACACTTTATTAACTGCACCATCTGCTGTTCCTTGAGAATTGACTCTTGATCTGAGACTTGCTCGCTTTTTGTCGTCTTTCCATGTTTTAAATGTAATTGCACCGTATGTAATAATCAGGATCAACTCCATGACCAGAACAAAGTAATACGACACATGCAATAAAACTTTGCTGAAGAAAAAGGCACATGTTCCATAAATGAACATAATTAGCCATATGATAATGATCCCTGCAGCACAACGAGCATATGTGAAATGTGCCTTGAATTTTAATGGTAAAATCACTGCAAACAGTCTCTGAATGGCTATGTAGACGATATGGATGAAGGATGTTCCAACGGAAAACTGCAGTGATCCGTGTCCCACTTTCCAACCGGTTGCTAAAACAGTGTTTTGGTAGATGGGAAAGGTTTCACGACCTGGGTATGATATCAGTCTGAGGCCTCCGGCCAGAGAGAGGGTTAAACTGCCAATGATGTCGGCGATACATAAACTTGTTAGACTTAGGCCAAAAACTGCCTTGTACTTCTTTTGCCGAATTATGACAACAAGCTCCAAAATATTGAACAAGAACCCAGCTACTCCAAAAGCCAGCCAAAATCGTGAACTGTAGTACCAATTTACATCTAAAAGATGCAGTTGTTTGGTACTTGTTATGTTTGAAAGAGTTGCAGTTGTCGAGGACAGTCCAACAGTTGAATTTAATGGCGTCATTACTGATCAACATGCAGCAAACCAAGATGTTTTTCAGGGATACTCGGGATACTCCTAAATCTTTTCTGTAATGAACCACTGGTTGAATTATCAAGTGAGCAAGTGCTTGCCTTTCTTTGCAGAGCACTGTCTTCGAAAGGGACAACATTAGCATAAGATTGCGCACTCTTGTGCATCATGACAAATTAATGACATCATAAATTGATCAACAAGACTGCAAACCAACGTGTTTTGCAAAGATACTTCTCAAACATGAAGTGAGCAAGTTCTAGCCTTCTCTACACAGCACTGTCTTCGAAAGGTACCACGTTATAGCATAAGACAACTCTGTGGCAACCAATAGCATACAATACAGCATAAATTGCTCAACACATATGCAGCAAACCATATGGTTCATGGGAGATACCCGAAAAGGTTCTTCTGTAAGAAAACACTGGTGGGATTCTGTAAGCAGGAAATTGCCTTCTTTGAATAAAACGTCTTCGGGTCGACTTTATCTTCAGAGGCACTTTGCCAGCCTTTTCTCCGCCTTGTGATCTTAACAATCAGTGGTGATTAAACTTGCACGAAATAGCATGCCCACACGCTTGTCATGTTCATAGAATTTCTCAGTTTCCCTCCAGTGGTAAACGGCTGTTTACGTCATTTGGTTTCACTTACATGAAAATAGTTCAAAAATCGCCAAATTTCAGAAGACTGGAAACTTTTCACATGGCATCACAAAGGAGACCTTGCATAAAGCGCTTGGAAAACTGTCACAGGATTTCAATAATACCTTTTTATCAATCAGAATCATTAGAATAAATTCCATGCGAAAGCCCGGGGGGTCACTTCAATAGGTGGATGACGGGGGTGTGCCATTTTGAATTGTAAAATCATACCCTAAAATTTATGAATTTTTCAAAAACCATACCCCAAACCATAGTCATAAGAAAGGAACTATAGTCTGGAAACAACGACCCGCTAACAATAGCGCCTTTGTTTGAACTTGAAAATAGTTCCCAAACTTTACGGGCCATTCAAAATAGATAACCCTAAAATTGTGACCAAAATTCGAAGTTCTAACCAAGTATCTGAAATTAGATCAAATTCAATACCCTGAAGCGTTTTTCTTCCAAAATGACACCCGAAAATTTATGTTCATTTGTGATGTTACCAAAAATGACACTCTAAATTTATGTTCAGTCTGAAAAAAGGTACCCCAAAAAATGGCACATCTCGAACTGGTACATATGGTAGTGACCTCCCCGGGTGCGAAAGATGCCATTCCATATTGTATGGGATAGGGCTTTATAAACGCAAAAGTACGCCTACGCCAGCAAGTTGCTGAAGAAATCCAGCAAGCTTCCAAAGTAGCACCAAACTATCAAGAAAAACCCCCGCCGAAGATTTACCACGTTCGGGGTAAATGTTGACAAGCACTGAACCAACAACAAATATGGCCTAGAGCTACAACCTAATTAAAACTGCTGTAAATGAGGAAAACGGTTTCATCAAGATGAATTAATGAAAAAAACCAACAGCACATGCAAAATCTCGTGTTTCGCCTCTGTACTGCTTGATTTTCTTATGCAAATAACGTGTTAACTAGCTGTTAATATTGCTTAGGCACAACTTATTGGAAAGACTGTCTTGCCTTGAAAACAAAAAAGTCACAGCACAGTTCACAAAACCACTGACGTTCATTGATTCAATACAAAATGCACGAGGAAGCATGGGACCAAATACGTAGGCTTCTTGAAAAACAGCATAGGTTCCAAATCTTCAAAAAGGTTGGTGTAAAGTTTAATGACATATTTCATTTAACTGAATGACGTCAAAGAAACTTGAGCTATTTTGCTACAATTCTACTGTGTTTTTTTCTTTCTCAAGAATCCAAGAAAAATTTTCGAAAAAACTTAAAACCATTGTAATTTCTAAACTGTTCGATGCAACATGAAATAATTTACAAGAACTCCATAGTTTACAAATGTCTACAATAAGGTACCAAGCAAAATTTTATCACTCTTTTGGTTTATGATTTAAAAATTTGATGGCATCACATCCTCAAATGATTTCAATAAGGAATACGTTGTAATTTCGAAAACATTCAAAATTTCTGAAAATTCCAGTGGTAGAATTATAGGTAAGAAACTAAAGAAATAGGTCTTAAAACCAATCTTTAAATCGGCATAAAAAGGTGGATGTAAAATTATATGGACTGATTAACCAAGTCTCTTGTTTCCCTCTAGTACGTCTTGCTAAAAAGGGATTCGTAATGAGACAGTGACAAATTACCTTGCATGGGCCCATTCTCACATACTGTGCATAATTACAGTAAAGTTGCTACCACAAGTTCTGTTGGTGAAGGCCTCGTTAGGGCAACATAGGGCTCAAATCTTTTAAAAGGTCGGTGTAAAATTCTATCACGGTTTCATTCGAATTCAATGGCTTTGAAGAAACTTAGCGTTTTTTACTGTAAATCTGCCGTGGCAATTTATTGATATCTTGATTAGTTTCAAAATGGCGGCATTTATTAAATTTGAGGCTATGACGTCATCAAATTTCTAAATCCTAAACCAGACATGATACTGATTTCTGCTTTTCACCATATTTCAGGCCTTCATAAACTATGGTTTTCTTGGAAGTTATATGATTTTTCCTCCTTTGGTTTAGAATTTACAATGATGCAAATATTTTCAAAATTTTCCATCAATTTTTTAAAAAATCATTAAATTGCCGCCATTTTAAGAAAAATCAAGATATCAAAAAGTTTCCACGGCAGATTTACAGCAAAGTACTAAACGTTCCTTTCAAGCCATTAAATTAAAAGAATAATTGAATAAAATTTTACACCCACCTTTTTAAAGATTTGAAAGATTTGAGCCCTATGCTCGTTAGGGCGTAGTTTTTCAGAGCAATTTTACGAAGCAATATTATTCAAAATCAAGCATACCGGAAAATACGATTTCAGGACTCGAGTAATAAGTCTAACATTGTTCTTTCCACCTGTTACATCGATTAAGATTTCTATATTCTGCCTTGCATACCCTGCTTGCTAACAAGTTGCTAATAATAAATCTGGTCATTGCTTTCTCAAAATATTATCAGCTGAATAAACAAGCATCATGATTTAAATTTAACATGTTTGCCTTGTGTTTCCCATGCTAGGCATTTGTTTGACTGTTTGACTCGAGGCTGATGTTTGTGACGTAAGACGAATGGAAGTGTTGACCGTTACATCACAGTGTACGTCATATTCTGACTTGCCTGTCATTTTTTTTAATCAATTCCAAGGTGTGAAAGCACCACAGTTTGGCTCTTGACTTGAGCCAAGACATGTTGATTTATGACGTCAGGCGACTGTAAGTGTTGACCGTTTCATCACAGTGTACGTCATATTCTGACTTGCCTCTGTCTGTTTTTATCAACTCCAAGGTGTGAAAGCACCCATGAATTTGCAGTTTGGCTCTTGACTTGAGCCAATACATGTTGATTTGTGACGTAAGACAACTAGAAGTGTCGCATATTCTGACTTGCCTCAGCTTGCCTCTGTCCGTTAAACATAACTCCAACGTGTGAAATTACGTCACCCCTTAAGCCTGGTTTCCATATGATCGTTTCGATCGTCCCAGTCGCCTCAGTCGTTTGAAACTGTGTTCAGGCGATTCAAACGATTATATGGAAACACACCACGGACGATTGCTGACGATTGCTAGCGATCCAGGCGACCCGGACGATCGCGATCGTTTGGATAGAAATGAGTTCTATCCGGACGATCGGGACGATCCGGAACGATCGTAAATTTTTTTGTGGAAACCAGTTCAGACGATTGGGACGACTGGGACGATTGAAATGAATCCCAAGATGCAATGCTTCATCTTGATCAATCTCAAATCAAAATGTCGGACAACGTGGAATTTTCGACTGCTCTCGAAGAAGAAGTTCAGATGTATGCATGTCTATACAAGCCCAGTTCTGTGGTACATCCCCAGGAGTGTGGTACATCTCCAGGTCTTCTCTCTTCTGAAATATTTTCCTCACCCAGAATCTATGACTCCTTAGGTGTTTTCTTTTATTCCGTCTCTTCAAAATTGTAATGACGATCAACAAACACTCAGTGAGTTGTGCCCTTCGATTTACCGCAGCCATATTGTAGAAAGCTGAGTTGGCGACTAATGTGTGTTTCGCGCAAAAA
The DNA here is from genome assembly GCA_039566865.1 of Aurelia coerulea. Taxonomy (NCBI): domain Eukaryota; kingdom Metazoa; phylum Cnidaria; class Scyphozoa; order Semaeostomeae; family Ulmaridae; genus Aurelia; species Aurelia coerulea. The sequence goes on from CM076954.1 coordinate 20,376,583, forward strand.
ATTGTTCATTCATGCTTTTGTCAATGCATGCTTGCTAACGATCAGGACGATTATATGGAAACAAGGACGCATAAGGATCGTCCGGATCGTCTCGATCGCTTCAATTCTTTTCCGACGATTGCCGACGATTGAAACGATCATATGGAAACCAGGATGAGATAGTTTTCTCATATGAGGCAGGGCAGTTTGATAGGTGACGTAAGATTTCCGGAAATGACAATGACGCTAAAATCACTATGCGCAGGAACGTGGGAAGTATCTCAAACTTAGGGGGACTTTTCATTAAGCTAGATGGGCACGTCCTGAAACTTTCTTTATTGCAGAATAACCTCTCCCCAAGTCTAAGAACCTCCAGGTTAAGTCAATCTGCCGCCAAGCGTGGGGATTAAAATGGCGCCTTCGCAGGAGCGGTAGAAACAGAAAGGAAACAAGGTCGACAAATTACGAGTGAAATAATAAATTAGAATAGGAATGACTCGATGTATCATATATAAACCTTCTTTCAAATTCAGCGTTTCCTAAAGCCCATGCTCTGAACACCAAATGAGACATATCTTCCCTTCTCAAAATGAAAAGAAGATTGAGAATATTCATCACTTCAAATGACATTTGCTGTAGTTATTCTTTCTCCAAGCGAGTCTTTCCTCCTTCCAGCATTTAGGCCAACGGGTCTGTGCGGTCTTTGACAATTACGATTGTTCAGAAGAAAGTATATCAAAGGGTCCACGAAATGGTTGATACATACAAGAGGGGTAACAATATCATAAAGTGACAAATTCCTTCGCAGGAACAGAACATAAACAACCAATGGGAATGAGCAGGCTGAATAAGCTAATGTCACTGCTATAGAATGAAAAACAACTCTAAGGCTGGAGCCTTCGTCACTGCTTGTCATGACCCTCCGCTCCCTTGCTTTGAGGCAAATCCTTATACTGATGGCAGTGTAAATAAGCGGAATAATGATGGCAACTACGGCCATGAAATAACATGATATCCCTAACACAAGGGCATATCCAATGAAATGAACAAGTAGTCCACCGGTGGCACTGATCACCCATGCAGCTACAAGCACGGCAACACATCGCTTTGTCGTAAACACTGAACGAATCTTTAATGGCAAGAACACTGAGCACAGCCTCTGGATGGCAATTACTGTGATGTGCAGGCCCGAAGCACTCACTGACGTAACGATAAATGCGTTCGTTGCTTTCCAAATCTCATAAAACGTTGTATTTGGCAGAATCTTTACAGGCAAACGCCCTGAGTACTTCGCGATGCGAACAGAACCAGCAAAAGTGAATGATAAACATGCCAAAATGTCAGCTGCACATAAACTAAGAAGAGTGACCCCGAATACTGAATGATGTTTCCTTTTCGAAATCAGAAAGATAAGTTCGATAATGTTGAGAATTAGGCCTGTTGATCCAAAAGCAAGCCAGCATCGTGCACTTATGTACCAGTGTATTGTCCAGACAGCCGTTGTAGTTGAGTTCGAACTCGAGTTCATCCTACTGTAAATTAAAACTTCATGCAGAGCCAAGTTTACTTTCTTTCATGAGCGATTGTTGGTCAAATTCTTAGGCCTATATTTTGTTTTGCTCTGTATTTCACAATAACAACGATGACGCGAAACAGATCAACTATCAAATCGTCCCCCCGAAACAATCGTCCCCCCGTCGTTTGCAGAGCGAATTCTGCATATTGTTTCACTTTCGATTTTATGTCGTCCCCCGTCTATTTCTTTTCTTTTCCGCCAAATTGACGTAATTAGAATAAAATAAAGAGGTTTACGATATATAATTGTCTGAAGGAGGGTGATTAATATTTTGAATAAAGCCAGTGAGTCAACAAATACGTGGAGCAGTCATCTGGAACTCATCTCGTTATCAATAAACGCCGAGGGCTTGATGGAGGACATAACGGAATAACCAGACTCAGGACCAGTAGGACCAGACCCGGACGGACCAGACCCCAGGACTAGTAGGACCAGACCCGCACGGACCAGACCCCAGGACCAGTAGGACCAGACCCGCACGGACCAGACCCCAGGGGAACACCCATTCTTTTCCTTAGCAAGTTTGCAACGCCGTGTTGCAGAAGTTTTGCTCCAAAAGAATGCAAGAACCTTAAAATCATAGCTGAAAAGAAAAACAAGCCCCCAACAAGTCTGTAAGGATGTAAGAAACTCCAAATTAAAAGTAAGATTTATGTATGATGCATTGAGTCTTCCAAGTCTATTTCGTTTCTGGCATATGAAGCAAGACAAGATATTTCATTCATTTCATTTCATTTCATTTGATTTCAAATATTTCAAATATCATGATCATGTAAGGGCTTGTTTATGCGGTCTAGATTGGACTAAGTAAATATTTATCATTAGTCCAATCTAGACCTCATAGACAAGCACTTACATGACTATTGATCAGCACACATAAACTAAAAATAGAAACCTCTAGATACTCACAATACAAGAATCTTGATACCAAGGGCGATAGGACGACCTTATAGTCGCCCCGTTGCAGTTAATTTCTAATTTTTGGTTTGCAAAATTTACCTATGTTCTCCTTGGTGGCTTCTCCTTTCGTAAATTTCTTGGTTTTGCTTTCTAAACGACATATATTTCTCAAGTTGAAATGAACGAAAGTGAGACTGTTCTCAGCCTTCTCTTGCTCTTGAATTATTGGAGGCTGAAAACAGTCTCACTTTCGTTATTGCAAATGGCTGCCGCCAGAGACGTCGGTCACACGATCCAACAGTTCATTTCAACTTGAGAAATATATGTCGTTTAGAAAGCAAAACCAAGAAATTTACGAAAGAAGAAGCCACCAAGGAGAACATAGGTAAGTTTTGCAAACCAAAAATTAGAAATTAACTGCAACGAGGCGACTATAAGGTCGTCCTATCGCCCTTGTTCATACCAGTAACTGTATGTGTGATTTCTGTGAACAATCTTCAATTTGACAGATGACGTAATGCACTTTATATTTAACTGTACTCATAATCAACGAGAGGGAACTTTATCATTCAACTTATTGGGAATATATAATACAACTAGGTTAGCCATTGAAGAAAATATAGAAATACTTTATAATATTCATATACGAATCAGAGAGAAAGAGATTTGAAAATGCCACAAAATAGTATCTTTTAGAGTATCATTAATATTTTACGTTACATTCAATAAATTTGTCGTTTTATCCAATGTAATCTAGAGTACATAGCTATTATATCTTTTATGTACTACGTGTATGTATTTCAGATTACTAGAACCTATATTGGTTGAAGAATATATGAAAAGAAATGATACGTGATATCTCAGCTACGAACAACATTCGGTGTATCATACATAAATCTTTTCTTAATTCAGAGTTTCCCACAGCCCGTGCATGGACCATAGAAATGGCCACAACAAAAGAGACCATAAAAGAGATGCATTCGCTAAGCATGCCGGGTGCAAAGGCCCCGTTAATTAACCGTAATCTTGCATTGTACAATAGACCTTTTTGCCATTCTGAAATGAATCAGAATCAAACAATATTTTGCTACATTTTGTAGAATTTTCGAATGTGCACAATAGTGATAGAACTCTCCCACTCGATAGAACGTCACGTATAAAAACGTATAAAAATAACGCTCGATCCGGGCTCTTTTGTAGAATAGCTAAAAGGTTTATTCAAATAAAATAAAAACAAACCTCCGCCTTCTGTCCTGTTGTCCATGTCCATCAATTTGACACAACTGCTGCCTCAGTTTGAAAACGAGACAAAGAAAGAAATGCGCAACATACCTTGTGATTGTCTTTCAAATGCAGGACAAGTGGCATTCCTCCTGGTAGCCTCCATCTCAGTTGCATCCCATAAGGCGTTTCGAGTTTATTCCCAACATTACCAGGTTCAACCCCGAGCGTTTTGTGGAAGAGCGAGAGAAGCTGTAAAGCATACCATTTTATCACCTGTCAATTGGAAAATTTGGTATTTCAGAACAGTGGTAAAAGAATTAATTTTACTGTTTTGATGGCTTTGAAGAAATCAACCGATATCGCTAGAATCCTTGCATGGCACGTATCTGTTTTCGTTGAAGAAAATTTGTTTCTCTTTCTAATTTCTGAGAGTGGATATTAACAACATGGTCGGTAGACTTGTTACAAATAATTGCACGAAAATGACGCTCTTAGAATAGAAATTTAGTCGGAGAAAGCGAGCGGTGAAAAACGTGCCTCTGTGACAAAACTTTAGTAAACTGCGCCACAAATTCCAATAGTTGTTAGCTGCGTGTCGCTCCTTTAAAGTTAAAGTTTTCACATGGTTTGAACAGTTGTCAAAACTTTACGGTCACACGGTCACTGACCGTGAGGAAGGTCTCTTTAAACTAAGGAATAACTTATGCCACACCTAAAACACACCTATTTTCTTTTCAAAAAGTGAGGAAAGTTCTATCAAACCTATATTTTTCTGGAGGGAGATTGAGAATTTTGCTGGACTTTGCTGAGCTTCCCAGCTTTTTAAAATTGATCTATCCAGAACTAATCGAGACGCTTTGAATATCTCATTGCGACGGAATGTTCTGAAATTGCTTTCATTGACCATAACTCTAATTTTGAGTCACGTGAAAATACATACCTGACCACGTGCACCATCATCAAGCCAAATATGGGATTCGAAACTCCGTTGCGATTCTCTTCTAGCACCGTCAATTCCAGCAATCGATTTGAGAAGTTGCTCCATTTCAAAATCAGCTTCATGGTACATCGTCGTGCAAATATAAATTGTGCTCTCTTTGACCAATCCTCGATAATTGACATAATAATCATCTGTAGCCTCACTCTTTCTGTTTAATAAGAAGTGCTGCTCGACAAGAACACCTACAAAGTCAGACAAGATCTTTAAAGGACAAGTCCGGGGTTGGTATGATTGATGATAAAATACAAGATAATACTGCTATGAATGATGTATGATACTTTTTTCCGCTCTTTTTCGCTTTCTCCTTGTGAAATTACGTATTCAAATAAGCAATTTGAGCGAAGTGACGTCATATCACGCAAACGAAAACGAGGCTATGCGATTGTTTTTTGCCTCTTAATCGCTGCCAGTCTCTTTATCGTATACTCATGCATTGAAAATGGCACAAGAACCCGACAAAGAGGCTTGCTACGATAAAGAGGCAAAAAACAATCGCACAGCCTTGTTTACGTTTGCGCGATATGACGTCATTTCACTCAAATTGTTTATTTGAATACGTAATTTCACAAGGAGAAGGCGAAAAATAGTGGGAAAAGTATCATACATCATTCATAGCAGTATTATCTTGTATTTTATCATCAATCATGCCAACCCCGGACTCGTCCTTTAAATAAAAAAGTAATTTCCTTGAAAATACAACTTTGTACGAAGACAAAGAATGGTTAGTGTTGTTAGTTGACTATTCTTGGTTTTCTTACATAGTCGTATTTTTAAAGAAATTACTGTTTATTGATGCAACAACAACATTTTTGTTTTTCATTAACATCATGAAACAGTGGGACAGGGCATGAAAACGCACCCGACCATGCGGCCGTACGGTCGCAGGAAATTTTCAATCACAATGTCCTGCAGGAAATTTCTCAAAATCAATCTTGCTTCGTGTATCGAGCTCTGTTTTCTCATTCCTCGAAATAAAAATAGCTTATAAAACCAAGCAAGTTACCTGACATAGATTGTATCTCATGCACAGTTTTTGTGAATATTGTAAAGGACAAATATAAGAGAGGTGCAGAACTTGATTTTTGCTGGTGCCTTTTAGAAATCATAGATGATTGCGTTCATGGTTTTCCAACCTAATCGGCTCCAAACTTCCTAGAATTTACTTTCCACCATGTTTCATTCGCATTTACAGAAAAACCAGTTGGATGTTTATTGCCTATCGTTGGAACATGACCTCTCTTTAAGAAAGCTCCATATTTTCACTTTTGTGTTTTTGCAGGAAATTTAGGCAAGATCTTTGTCTGGTCGCAGGAAGGGAAATAATTTTTCATGCCCTGCAGTGGGAGACCCAGTAAAAATTGAAAAATATTTATATAATGGTAATAATAATAATCATACATTTTGATCAGGTATTTATCAGGATAGGGTTCTTTGTCGTGAAATGTAATTTTACTTTATTTTTAGTTTTACCTTGGCTGTTTATCACGTTGTATAAATTCTCGGTCATCCTTTTAGAAGTAGTTGCGAATCATTTAAAAGTCAGATGGGAGGGTCGTGGGGTTGCCGGCTGGATCCCTTAGAGGTTTGGCCTGTGACTATTTTGATCCTCCAGGGTGAACATTTGCTAATGTGCCAACCATTTCATTTTCTTTTTTACGCTAAAAGCAGTTTGAAACAAAACATGATTTTCATTCCCACTTGGTTTTGATTTCGCGGTTAGTCATGTTTCCTGGGGATAGGGTTCTTTGTAGTGAAATATAATTTTAAAGTATTTTTAGTTTTACCTTGGCTGTTTATCACATAGTATAAATTCTCGGCTGTCCTTTTAGAAAGTAGTGCTGATGAAGATTTTAATCGAAACGTTCCTGATTGTAACAGTTGTGTTTTTAATACATTTATCATTTATACATTTGATTGATTAAGATTTTATGATCGAAACGTTTGTTAGTTTTCTTAGTTACAAAAAGCTTGTTTGTTGGGATCAGCAAGAGTCATTGGGAAGGTTCTGGATACCTAATATTCTATATTCATGTTGTGTTAAGTAAATGGTTTAGATTTGTTTTGTTTAGTAGACGACGTTCCTTGTAAGTGTAGCATGTTTAAATTCATCCAAATTGAAATCGTACAGTAGATTCGCTTTTGGCTCAACCGGTGACCTTTTAACTGACAAGAAATTCGTCATACTTCCCTCACTGAAAAAAATGAAAAATTGAAAGTGAATCAAATAACAGCATACCATCATAACTTGGAAGCCAAAACAGAAATTCTTCTTTGGCCATCAGAAACTGTTGGGATTGCCAAATGTAAATTACTGTGGATAATATTTGCGCCAGCCACATCACAACGGCAAGGGCAATTGTTTCCATCAAATCTGACTTGATATCAGTAGAGAAGTTAAAACTGCAAGGGCACATCCTTAGAGCATTGCATCCATTGAAGGCAATCAAAACGATACTGAGTGGCGTGGACAATATTAAAGGAAGAGCAAAGCAAATCTTTTGCAATCCAATCGTACACGCAAGCCATCCAAATATTTGAGCGAAGAAACTGCATAAAAGTTGCACGATAAACATTGCAAAAAGTGGGGATCTACTGATTTCAAATCCTTCCCCCAAATTGCCAACTTTGATCTCGAGACCAAAGGCAATAGCATACAAAGCTGCAACTGCTGGTGTAAGGAGCAACTTGACAAGTGAGGAAATTGCTGTCATTCGTTCACGAGCTGTTTTCACCCGAAGCTTTTGCGAGTCAAATAAAAAACGGTCATCACTGTCATAAAGATCCTCATCAATTTGATCCACCATCCCTGATGATTTCTTCGCTCGGATCTGTAGTTTACGAATCTTTGGGCACCAAGCAATGGACACAAATAACATAAATGCACCCACTGCAATGCGAGTTTTCGTTGCCTTGGCCTACGACGAAAAAATTTCTTGTATTTTTGCAAAATACAACAAAGAAAATTAAAATACAGTAGCACTTGCAGAATGGAAATACCGGAAGGAAATTTCGTGTTTATCAACATAGGGCTCAAATCTTTAAAATGGTTGGTGTGAAATTCTATTGCAGTTTTCTTTGAAATAAATGGCTTGGAAGAAATTTAGGGTTTTTTGCTGTAAATATGCCGTGGCAATTTATTGATATCTTGATTAGTTTCAATATGGCGGCATTTATTAAACTTCAGGCTATGACATCATCAAATTTCTAAATCCTAAGCCAGAAAAGCTACAGATTTTCTGTTTGCCACCATATTGTAGACCTTCATAAACTATGGCTTCTTTAAAGGTTATATACTGTTTCCTCTATTAGTTGATTTACGGTTGTTTAAAATTTTTCAAAATTTTCCATGAATTTTTTCAAAATAATAAAATTGCTGCTATTTTGAAAAAAATCAAGATATCAAAAAATTTCCACGGCAGATTTAAAGCAAAGTTCCTCTCAAGCCATTCCATTCAAAGAAAACTGCAAAAGAATTTTACACCGACATTTTTAAAGATTTGAAAGATTTGAGCCCTATGCTGTGTTCTTCCCATTTTCGTTCGAATTTCGCGAAAGTTTATTACGCGAAATTTCCTGAACTATGACATTCACGAAAGTTCATTCCCGCAAAATTTCATGAAAAATAGAAATAAAGAATTATGTAACCAAGTATTTATCTTCTTCTTCCAATTATTTTTTCAAACAGTATGTCTAAATAAAATACAATTAAATTCAATATGACCTTGTCTAACAGCAACACTTTCAAATGACACTAGCCTGCGTGCAGCCTCAACTCCTCCTCAAAGGAAAAGTAGACTTGCCCCAAGTCTGTTTTGTCAACTGTAATAAGTCTACTGGAAAGTATATTACAAAAATATATATTCCGCTAAGTATATTTCGCTTTTCACTTTTCCCTTCAATTTTTTGACAAAATTTTTTTTGATGAAATAGACTTGGGGCAAGCCTAAGGAAAAGTAGACTTTCGACACAAAGACCCTGGGTTCGATCCCAGACTGGGGCACATTTTAATTCTCTAATTGTGGTAGCCCACTCATGATAAATATGCCTTCAAACAATATACTGTATCCCAATATATCTGCTGTTCTAAGCATACTGACCAGCCTCAAGTAAAAAAATAGTCCAAGTAATATTTTTGGCTTCTACTAAACAAGCCCCTCCCCCACTCTTGAATAATAAGCCCTAATCCCAAAATATTGTTGTGAGCCCCCAGGGCTTATTTCAGGACTAAGAGTACACCACAAATGCAAATAAAAATCACAAAGTTAAAATGACAAACCAGATAGACAGCATATCCACAGCCACCAAGAGCACAAATCAATGAAACAGAGAGTAACAGAATACCACGCCAGGTCACTTTTCCATCTTCATCAGTAGAATTATTATTATTCCCGACAGCATGATAAGGATGTTGATCTTCTGGCTCACTACTTGTGCACGATTTCATTACTTGTTTTCCAATCTGCCATCCAATTGGAACCAGGAAAATTCCATTCATCAAAATAACAACTTTGATTTCATTGCTTTCCTGTGTTACAATTACAAGTGTAAACAGACAAAGTCCAAATACTTCAAATACAGCACTCAGAATGCCCTGAAAAGAAAGCAAAGTGATGAGAATGCAACGAAACTAGTTTTTGGTGATTTCACTTTGATCTTTTCAGCAGCTACTGGTGAGTTACTAACTTATTTCTATCCTTTCAGGTTTTAAGATTAATTCGGTTTTGTCTTAGGATTTAACGATTTTCTCTTGCTGCAGTTGTTTATTTTGGTTATTGTTTCTTTCACAGGAGTTAATAGTCTTCTTTCTCGTGCTGTGTTTTTGTTGCGTTATAGGTTTAATATGATGAGTCCGTTATTTAAGGCTATTTTCAAAGCAAAGTGTGTCAAAAACCACACAGTCAACTGTCTCTAAAGCCTGTATGAAACAGCCAGGCAATAGTTTAGCAGTAATTATATGGCCATACTTTTCAATTGTTTAGCAGTTCCCCAACAGTAGGATAACGTGACCTTAACAGTAATTTCACCAAAATATGCCAATTAGCTCCAATTCACAGTAATTCATCAGTGAAATAAAAAGAACTTAAGCGGTACAAGATTCTGGTAGTGGTAAAAGGAATCATGTACTGTTGCTGTATTCTTAAATTACTTCTACCTTAGAAGTAGTAAGGCTAAAGTATGGCCGCATCCCGGCCAAGCTAGCATGCAGCACTGTTTCGCACAGAAAAAAACAAAAACATTGAAGGTGTTGTGGTGCAGTGGTGTAATCCTTTGACTTTAATGCCACAAATGTCAGGTGAACATGGGTCAATCCCAAGTAAAGCCCCACCACTGGAGCATAGGGGTTGTGGACTCAATTAGGTCTTCTCTACTTCTGCGACCCCAGTGCGAGCCAACGCAAACTTGCCACAAGTGATCAATTCAATTTTTTAATTTGATAATGTCCAATTTGAGATGGACTTTTAGTTTTCTGTAATGGCTGCAGAGTTGCATAATGCATAGACTTTTGCTCTCCAAGGGTATCGTTTTTGTACTATCGCAAAGTAGTTTCGTAAGTATGTTAAATAGTAAGTTGTATTGTGAAAGTTTCATTAAATAAAAAAAAATCCCAGCGCTTGGCAATGAAAACCACAACTGCACTTCATGATAATTTAAAATGAAATCAAAAGCATCAGAAAACAACAGTCTTACCCAGAATGCAGCTGCTTTGGAAGGCCATGGTTCACTGCTGCAAAATGCAGAATTTCCAACTGATTTCAAGAGACTGAAAAGTTGCGGAATCATCATAATTAGTATCAACATCACAAACGCTCTCTCGTTTTCCCCGTCCTTGTTATCTCCCTTCATAGTGCAGTTCCTGCCGTTTCCCTTCCATTGCTGTCCTATTGCAATTATAGACAGTTTACTTGCAACCATAAGGACAAGTAAACCAACAGACATAAATCCAGTAATGAATAATTTTAACACTGACAAGACCCATGATGATTCACGTACTTTATCTTTTCTTGCCTCTAGAATCTCAACTTTTGGCTGCTTTTTTACTGTGTATGATGTGCTTCCAGAATCTCTTGTATGTGCTCTCTCGGTCATGTTGCTTAGTCTAATAGGTCTACTGGTGCAATCTTGTGTTGTTTGTCTTGGCATATGTAGCTTAAAGATCTGAAATGCAAACATGGAATGCTATATGATCTGAAAAACACCTTTTTTACATTTTTGTCTCACTTCATGATATACAGTACACGTTTTTCAATAAGAAATTGGTTTATAAGAAACTAGCACTACAATGACCAAAAATTTAAGAAACTCTTGTACTACATTCAAAAGCAATTAAGAAACTCTAATTATAATTTCTAGAATTGGTGTTGGTTTATTACGGTTCGTGCAGCATTGCGTTTGTAAATATCAAGTTTTGACTGCAAAAAAATTTGGTAACTTTTTTGCCTTAATGTGCATCCTTATCGCCGTGACAATATCAATGCAAATGCAAGCCCTTTGTCGACAAGAAGACTCAACTTTGAACCATAAGGCAACTTTAGACCCCAAAAAATAAGACCCTAATTAAGAACCTTTTACTACCTACAATACCAACATTTTCATGCGAAGGGAAATTAAGAAACTTTTAGTACTAAGTGCTGATCCAAGTTTCTTATAAAAAACGTGTACAGTAGCTCTAGAGAAGATTTCTTGATATCTCGATGATGTTCAACAATAGTACGTATACATCAACAGCCTAACATTTTGTATCCTAATATTTTTGGACATTTCAGAAGTCAGAAATTTCAATGTCCAAAATTTTATCCAGTCTGAAACATTAGTGTCTGAAATTTTTTGCAGCTAAGAAAAAACTAAAATCCATCTTAGCAATCATTCTCAACAATAACCATTTGTAGAAATTTCTAACCAAGATCAAAACCCTTAAGATGAAGCAAGATCTATAAATATGACATTATTGGTATGAAATAAGCAAAAATTAACTACTGTACAAATATTCTGTGAAAAATTCTGTGAATAGTTTGCCCAAAAATTTATTTGTACGGAATTATTTGTCAATCTAATTCATGCCAGCTCAGGAGAAAAATGATTTCAATCTGATAAATGGAGCACCTCTGTCCATTATGGCACCCAGACCCAAGCCTTTGATTCATGGTCAAAAAGATGAACATTACATTCATATGGTCCTATTGGATCCATTTGGATTAATGCAGGTTGTGAGTTACCAGGCTACCAGCTCTGATTTTCAGTTGATGAAGTTGTTTACCAAATCTGGGACCTACATTATGAATGCTTATTCAAATATAGCTGGTATAAAATAATTCAAGCAATCAACAATCAAAGTCTAGTCTGCAATGCAAAGTATGGCATTCTTTGCCAGTCTAGAAGTGAGGTCCTTTCCCATACTAAAAAACTGGGAAATACCTAGGAATTCCTAGGATTTTCTGGGTATAATACCTGGGCAAAATTCCCTAGCTTCCTAGGATAAAAAAAGTTGGGAAAAAGAGCAAAATTCCTAGGAAAGCTGGGAAATAGTGGAATATAATGGAATTTTTTGGGAACATTTCCCAGCTTTCCTAGCTCTTTGGGTGCTGATTCCCTGCTTCCTAGGAAACAGAATTCCAAGCTTGAAATTTGTTTTGATGAAAAAGCTGGGGAAAGTTGGGAAATCCTAGCTTTCCCAGTTATCTCCCCAGCTTTTTTGGTACGGGTTCCGCCAAAGATCTTTGGTGGAAAGAATTTGGCCCTGTTTATATAAGACAGGCTAGCCCGCCTGACCGGGCTCGCTCGCCTTTGGTGAGATCCAAGGGAACAAAGACATCCTTTCTTGAATAAAGTTGCCTTTTTATGAGCAGCGGGTCAGCCCGGTCAGAATCTGTGAATTAGGTATGCGGGATCCCAGTGATACAGGATCATATAAACAGCATCAGGCGGACTGGCCCGGTTGACGGAGGAGAGGATAGTTGATTTGTCTTGGTGTTTGTTGTTTACATTTCAAAGTCTTTGTCAAGCATATATCAAAATAACTGTGTTTCAAAAAGCCTGGAGTTCTTAATATTGTGTCAGAGGAAAGCCCAAATGAACCCTGCCAGCCTTCCATTCTGCATTATTGCCATTAACTTAGATTTAGTCAGTTGTTCACTTCCTTCATTATTACTATTTGCGTTCACTTTATAATCATTTAGTGTTAGTTTGCTGTCTGCTGCGAAGTGTATGCTGTTAGTTTTGCTTTAATTGTAATTGTTTAGCTTAATTAGTTTGCATTTTTGTTAGGACGACGCTACACAACACACAGTACACAGGTATATCATGCATGCAGCAAGTCTTTATGTTCAAATGAAATTGGCTTAGACCCTCCTAAACAACAACCACTCTACGAATTTTACCACAAATTTGATACGCCTACTAATTTAGGCTGGTACTCTACTTGCTTTTTTGCAATCAAAGCATCTCGCAGATTTGACAGTTGAAGGTCAGCTTCGGCGTTTAATGGCCGACCACAGCAGTGAACTTCAGCTCTGAGATTGGCCTTTGGCTTTGCTTGCTCCGAGATCCGTCTTCAAATGTGTGTGCAGGCTGCTGTAGTGCAACGCGAATTATTATTATTGGCGCCAAAAACTTCTTCACTCAGCTCAGCTGGCTGTACAGACAACTCTCTTTGTGCATGCAGCAAAGTAGACACAAGCTTTTAACAACCTTTTGCAATCTCTGAGATTCTTTTCGTTGCAGTAAGCTTGGTGAATTCATGCAAGTCATGTGACGCTTCCGACTTTAATGGCCGGTCAAGGTGAAAATCAAATGCTTCCTTCGAGCGATGGAGACTTCCTCCACACATCCGCTTCCTTATTTCTTGGAGACCGTGTTGTGGCTTGCAAATTAAACATTCTGCGCATGTGCATGCCTCGTATGTATTATTTCGATTACGAGACCGAGGAAGTTTGGTGCGGCATTCCTCAGGGATCATGCTTAGGTCCCTTCCTTTTTATCGTGTACCTTAATGACTTCGAGGGTTTGCCTGGACTTCTCCAAAGCCAGTGGGGTGGCCACGGGGGCTTTGAGGGACAATTGCCCGCCCCCAACTTTTGTCGAAAGATGGTCCTCGAGATTCCTTTAAAACCGAACAGAAAATAGCTGGGTATAGGTTGGGTAAGAATTTTCCGAGAAATGTCAAATCTTCCATTTTAGCACTGGCAAGGATGATATTATGGGAGCTGCATTCGAAGCCAAAGTAAAAGATCTTTCTTCAAGAAATTTCCCCAAATTTTTGCCCCAAGACCCCCTCCATTACGATGCCCCCCACTCATAATACAGGAACCAAGCGAAAATGAAAAAAGAAATGAACGATTTCTTTATCAAAGTAAATAGTTTCTTTAACTTCTTTTTCGCAATGCTGACTGGAGTTTCTTATTTTTGGCGATCTGAGAGTCTAAAATTGCATTTTGGCTCGAAGTTGAGCATTCTTATCGATAACTTTGGTAGGTAAGGTGCTTTTATTTTGCATTGATATCTTCGCCACGAATAAGCAATGCACAAGGCAAAAAGTTACCAATTTTTTGCAGTCAAAATTTGATATTTACAAACACAACGGCGTGAACCGTGAACCGTAATCTACCGACTTTTATCCTAGAAATAAAATTTTAGAGTTTCTTAATTGTTCTTGAACGACGTAGTACCAGAGTTTCTCAAATTTTTGGTCATCGTAGTATACTAGTTTCTTATAAACCAGTTTCTTATTATAAAAGAACTATGTATGGACAGTTTCTTGTATGCCACAACTATCCGAGTTATTCCGCAATTGATCACGAGAAGAGATGTTTTGGGGCTCATTTTGCAGATTTAGCAAAAATGGTCATATCTCTAAAGCATGTAAAATATGAAAATTTTCCCAAATTCAAAAAGTTGACATGAGCAGAATTTGCCGATTTTGCACATCACCTTGACAACGGAACGGAAGAAAAGAATTTCATCTTTTCAGCAGGTTTTTTCTAACATTTTGTCCCAATTTGAAACAAAGCAATATGATTGGTCATTCTTTAGCACGTGATCCAAGGAAAACAACAAAAAGAATAGATTGATCAAGAAGCTGCTATTTCTTGTCGTCACTTTGAACGAAGAATTTTGTGATGGCAGATGCTGTGCAAATGCAATCGAAAATGGAGGCGGGCACTGGAAATTCCAAGTATGGTACGATAACTGACGGTAATGGTATGGATCGCTTGCCTTAAGCTTTATCAAATATTTGTTCAGTTAAGAAGGACAAAGCGGAGGTACGATGCTTGACAAGCCGCTTTACAGTTGCAAGCAGGATCCCTAGCTAGGCCCATCATCCCTTTTTCTCGATAAATAGGATTCGCGCAGTCAGTCGAAATCAAACTGTCGTAGACTTAATCAACACAGTAGCCTAGTCATATTTCTATGAGCCTAGTAAACAGCGCTTTATACTGAGGATGAAATAACACTGCAGTGTTCTTTATTAACTAGATATCACCGCAATTATCTTGCCAAAAGATCGATAGACGAAATTGCATGTCGCATATTCTGGTTGGAGGTGGTAAAGTCATTCTCGCAAGTCGCAATCGGTTGTCGTAATCAAAAATGTGTCGTAATCAGAAATTTGACAGTGCGCAGTTCATCAGTGAATGTTTATATCGGCATACTGCGAGGTAACGTCTTTGGTCGTTTGACAATTGGCCGGTACTTACACATCCAATATTTGTCAGTATTTTTGTGTGATAAACGTTGCGTAGATAAGGATATGGGTGAATTGTACGTGGAGTTAAATCTTTTATTAGTTGTCTAGATAGAGCTGAGCTGTGAATGCCATAGTAAGCCAGTCTGCAGAGCAAGGCACTTTTCAACAAGATCTCTAGTGTGCAAAGAGAAATTTTGTTTGTTCTCTTTTGTCTATTTTAAGTACTAATTGAAAACTTGGCAATTATAATGTTTTCTACACATAACAATTGATGTTTTTTCGAAGGATTACCTAATAGGTGGACATGTTGATTATTCTTATTGCTGAAATGTAAATTCCTCACCTGGGACGTAAAGAGCGAGCAAATTTATTTTAAGACCACTGATGACTGAAAAAGATTTCATAGAGAAATTCAAATTGCAGTGATTTTGAATTTTGCCACAAGTAGTTTATTAACAATTTCCTATTCCTTTATTCCACCATATTTTGCTTCTAATTTTTCACTGCAAAAGGTACAAATTACAGTGCACTTGCCTACCAAGGACTATATAGTTTTTGGCACTCAAATTGATTCCGAAAAAATGGACCAAATCTTAATTGTCTTGGTTGTATCTTGTACAGTACAGGCCTTGACTATTTTCCTCCCTCGTTGCTCTTGAGGAAGGTTTAAAGTTCTTAAGAATTCTTGTTTGGTGGCTTCTCGCAGCGAGAATCTCGCTAGAATCTGAAGAGTTTTGAAAAATCTAAAGGATTCTAAAGAATTCTTGTAAACATGCACAATGCCTGTTCTGTAATGTATGTCTCAACCAAAGATAGATAAAGAAGAAATACATAGAAATACAAATAGAAATACATAGACCCTATGGCTATCAAAGATGGCAGATGTCATCTTGAAAGTCATTTACTCATTGTTATGTACAACTGAATGATAACATTCAAAGCCATTTGCTATTGGAGACACAAGGTTTTAAGGTTTGGTACCTGCTGTCATATTGTTTGTTTTACAATTCCATACACAGTACCATATCAATGCTTACCTGCAAATTTGTCAATGTTGGCAGATGATTAGACAACACTGTGGACAACAAATTTGACCAATGGTCTTCATTCATTGCTACAGTATGTAGATAGTATTTGTGTAGGAACTGGAATAGACTGAGATTTTTCCTGAAATATATGTTGCTGGCATAATACTTGTGTGTGTGCATGCTTGCATTGTGATACTTTATTATTTTGAAAATAACAGCAATTTTATTACATAAAGATACTTCAAGGACATTTTTGAAAAAATTAGAATGGTACAGGAGAATCATCAAGAAAACCATATTGTTTATCACATAGTATTTAGTTGTAAGAAGTCTGTCACTTTTCTGGTTTTCCATTTAGAACTTTGAGATGTCACAATCACACGCAAGATGACATATAGAAAACATTGTGATTTTGAAGACAACCGAGATATCAAAGAAGTCAATGCTAGTAGAGTTAGAATAAAGTGCTAAAGTTAGTGGCAGACGCTTGGGGGGGGTGAGGGGGTTTGATCACCTGCAATATTGGCTTGAACAGAGATCTTGTGTTCGAAAACAATTAAGATAGACAATACTTTTTAACGGAAACAAAAGCTTGGCCCCCAACATTTGGCAAAGTGTCTGCCACTGGCCTAAAGCTTCTTCCAAGTCATTCAATCCAAAGAGAGATGTGTAAAAACCTGCATTATGTGAACACATCTTTTTCAAACCAAGTTGTTTGCTGCAAAGAACATCATTCACAAAATCGGTTTTTAGGTTCTTTGTTTAATCAGAAAAACAAAGATTGCAAAAATTATCATTTGGTATTCCAGTTTACAAGATAAATCAATTAGGTTCATAAATTTTTCAAAATGTTTTGCAGGATAATGTTTCATTGTTTGCAGTTAGTGAAATGTTTCTGAATAGAGAAGGAACATTTTAGCAATATGGTGGAATCAGACTTTAGTTTGGACCTTTTTAGATGTTTGAGGGGTCTGATATTTGTTATGATAGATAAATCAAATTTACTATTTCAGATTGTCACGGCTAAAATACTATATGATCAATGCATTTGTTCTTCAAAATAAGACCACACAAAACCAGTGCGTCGTTAGGATCTTATGTGAAGGAGTACGTACTATAGATGTGGAAGATTTAAGGCCGTAGGTCCTAGAGTAGACTGATTGCGATGAGTCCCAGTAATCGCTATTCCAAACAAGACTATTACACCAGATCGAGACTGCTCATACTGGGACTCATAATATTATGGCATTTTCTTTGGGCTGACTTTTTCACTTTTGAACGCCCTTCGGGGCGAGGCTGCTATAAACAGTCATGTACAAAGTATACAACAAAATAAAACGCCATAAGAATTTGTGGAAATTTGATTGATTGATGTTGACCAACAGAAACTCACAGCTCAAAGCAGAGTTTCAAGGAACTTGGCTGGACAGAACAAAGTCTTACAAACAAGAATACCATGTTCCATTTGAAAAATACAAATGTTTGCACTTATCAAAACAAGTTGGATATAGTCATTTCAAAATAATAGCGTTTGATTATGAGTCGTAGTTAGGAGCATCCAGCAGCCTTCCAATAGCGATAACTACGGCCATCTAATCAGTCTAGTCCTAGAGGAAGGTTCTTAAATGTGGGTTTTCACTGAAGTAATTTGCATACTTTTTAATGCCTGTGCTTAAAGGCAAATGATGGAGATATAAGGCAACTTAATTTAGAGGCCTGGACAAGCTAAACATAGCCTACTATTCCATTGTATTTGATGATCTCGAGAGATTATCAAAACAGTTGGATAAATGAAGGGATGCAGCCATCCTTTGTCCTTTTTTCAAATTAGATGCTACAGTATACAGTGTATGTATCAGGGGATCATTATGAAAATACGGTCAATATGACCTTTTAATGCTATCCCTGGCACTACAATTAGGGGTATTTTTAACGCATTTTTTTTAATGAGCATTGTCATCGTATTTTATCTATTCTTTAGCTTTTTAAAACTTGTAAATTCTATTTATTTCTTGTAAATTTTTTATTTTACGTGGCAAATATTAACATACATGCATACATCCGTCATTTTTCTTTAAATAGACATGCTTGCATCTATTAAATTAATTCAAGAAGTTCATAGGTAAGCCCTGTGGAAGAATAATCCAATCAGGCTAAAGCTTGGTTTACCATAATGGCTTACTTCAGCTCACAGATTTACAAGAGTCTTAGAGGCCAGAATTTTTAAGATTATTGTTCTCTTCTCTAGAGGATTTGTCAAGGCTGATTTTTCTATCTTCATAACTTAAATAATTCATCAGTTCTAATGTTCAATAGATCTTTACGTTCATTTTGCTTTAAGGACGTGATTCTGTGGTACGTTTCTGTTCATCAAAATAAGAGAAAAGGCAATGCCACCTGCAGAAATACAATTGACCATTCAAACATTTTCTATTCAATTAATCTCAGGGATTAATCAATTTATCATTGTAAAATTTTCAAAAATGGAAGCCATGAATAGTTTATTTGGATCACAGTTCTCATGTTTTTGCTTACCATTTAAGGGTTTAATGGTTCCTGTTAATTTAGAGGTGAATATAAGCAGAGCTTTGCCTAATTATTGCATGAGCTCTCAAAAGCCCTTAAAAATTTGTTTATCTTTTACTGATTTCACACAGTTAAAGACATTGAGAACAAAGAGAAAAATTGATCATTAATACTTGATAAGCAACAGGGATGCCTGTTTGTTTCTGAATGGAGAACTCAGTTTTCCAGCCCTGTTCATAGCCATCTCAAAGCTCTTTCCACAATTTTATGCACCAGTATTTTGTTAGTTCATTTTAGAATTCCACAACATACTGATCACAAGATATTACATCAAAACAACAAATTACAATGTATAAACTGACAAATTAACAAATTTTCAAGGGAATTTGCATGCAGGGATATTTCTTGAAGGAGGAGCTCTCTCAATAGGTAAACTGTGCCGGTACAATCTTGTTCCGTTAAAAAATTGTGAGGGACAGTGCAAGATTTACTTTATGGTAAGGGCAGTGCAAAACGTAGCAGCACAACTACTGTTTTTGAGCCTAGCTAGAACCGGCTCAACACTTTTTATAAAGAGAGTGTGTACCAGGCAGTATTTTTTTTATAAGCTCAAGGTAAATTTTGCACCTTTAAATGGTTTTGTAAATCATGCAAGACCAGAAGTGCCAGAAGAGATGTCTATAAAATGATGTAAAATTTCCATGCCAACTGTTTGCAAGAACCACCAGTCCTATATCAAAACTTTTCATCTTAAAATTAAATTTTGTTGTTGACAAAGACCCGAAAGAACAAGAAGGTATTTTGTTACGATCATTATCTTCTCCAAATACGGGGCAGTTGAATGTAAACAGTTGTTTAAACATCAATTAAACACTTTGCACAAGTTGAAGTGTTACGAGTAGAAAATAGAAGATGGTGGTCGGTGGAAAAGTTTGCCCTAAAAAGCCCAGTATGCCACAATTTTCCTTTGTCTTGGAATGGAAGGGAAATATGGGACACATAACATAGGTTAGGCTGTCCCCCTAGGCATCTCCCTCGTCCCCCTGTGCTCCTGACAATAGGGAAGTTCCGGGTTGCGTTACAAAAACAAAGGGACGACCTTTGCTTCCACATTCAATGCTGAGTCTGCCCTCTGTTCAGTGCAAGGTCGGCTGAACAGCGCAGTGATGGAGGTGAAGACCGCTGAGGAAAAGCAACTGTATATACGTAAGAAACAAGCTTGAGAATGTCCTTAATTTTGTAGCATGTCTTCAGAAATGAGAATCTCACGAGGGAGAATAGTGATCTGCGGCGATGAATGAAAGCTTTGCTTATTTGTGCGAAATATGTTGAATTTGCCTAATGGGCCTAAATGCCTGTTTTTAGGCTGCTCACGCCCAAGTTTTCAGTGACTGACATGCTCTTCTTTGTTTGTTTGTATTGATAATTCTAGTGAATATAATTCCCTAGTTGAGCTACAGTATTCTTTGCAGTTGTACTGGTGTTGCAAGCAGGTGGATTGAGAACTTATTTAGTTTTATGGGTTGAGAATCTCAACCTTACTCAGGTACTGTCATATTGCGTCATGGACTAGATATCATCTGACTTCTTCGTGATCGCCATTAACTTATATTTGGCATATTCAGCAGTATAATAAATGTAAAAATACTTTTCATCATATGATGTGTCGTCAATTTTTGATGTGTCGTCAATTTTCATGAAAATATTGAAGGAAATCGACAGCTCAGCAAAAGTAATGCCCCAAGCCCCAAATATAGTTGCTTACATTTCGAATTTACTCAAAAAGTATTCCTTTCCCTCAAGGCATTTGTCAATAAATTGCATTATAGGGTTTACTGTTGGGGTAAAATGGGTAAGCTTGGGGTAAAATGGGTAAAGGCAAAATGTGAATAAATTTTGTAAAAAATCTCCAGATACAGATCCCAGGGGGTACTTGATCTACGAAAATACAGGGAGGTGCTGCTGGAAAATCTGAAAAGGCACCCTGTTTCGGAGTAAAATTCCCAAAAATGATACCCTGTCCCGGAGTAAAATTTGGAAAACAATACCCTGTTCTTGGGTTTCTTCATTCAAAATTGTAGGCTGCCCCATAAATTATTTGATAGAAATCTATTATCAGAAAGTTTAGAAATGTTGCAATCCAAATGATATCACATCTGCAGAGTGCAAATGGCTTACAATGATGTTGCAGAGTCAATAATAGAAAATATGGACCTTGTCATAGAGCCAACTATACAAAAGTGATACCCTGTCCCAGAGTAGGACCTGAAAATGATACCCTGTTCAGCGGCACATTCCCATACGGAAAATTATATGAGCACTCCCCGGATACAGATTCTCTCCAGCTAGTGTACATCTGTTACCCTCCTTAAATATCCATTGCTAACCATGATCCTTCCTGGTGCCAAAGTCGACTTTCGTGTTATCTAAAAGTCGCTTTGGGCCTAAATTCTCTTTTTTTGCTTTTCATTCTGCACACAAATGATCATGGTTGACAATAGCCCCAAGGTGATTCTAATTCTGAGTGCCTGTTTTCAGAAGATCTTTGGTACAGAAAAAGAACTCATCTGGTTTTTGGTGCACATTTTGGTGCGGAAAAGAGGCCTAAAACAATGGCCAATTCAATATCTCATTGCATTAAACAATAGATATCAATCAATTATTCTTTAGCTCATACTGGACCACAACATTTTTACATTCAAAAATATTTGGTGCAGAGCAACACAGAGATTCACCCTGGCCCCACCCAGCCTACCCATTTTACCCCTGCAGACCCTACAGTTACTGGGAATACTGCATGTTCTCAGTGTGTGACCCCTAGTTGCCCCACCCCAAGGTACTTGTGCAAGCAACTTTGTTGTCCCTGAACTGTCAGAGGGATGGTCAGGGTAGGAATTAATTTATGAGTATGCAGTGAATCTTGATGATAGGCAAAGCTCTTTGGAGAGTACCAGCAAAGACTGAATGTATGTCCTTACAGTGTAAAAATAGAAGTACTGGTCAATTTCAAAGAACACAAAATAAAAATGCATGATTTTTTTATATTGAAAGTGGGAGGACAGGCCTACATATGCCCTCATATTTATGTCATTTTCTTCCATTTGTTGTAGGACTTGATGATGACCATAATCTTGGAATCTGTGGATGGTTCCTTACCGTTGTGTCTCTTATAATCACATTATGCACAATCCCTTTCTCTTTATTCTTCTGCTTGAAGGTGAGTAAAGTAGTGTTGTTTACAATGTCTTTATTTGTACAAAGGATTTTTGAGGTATTTTTGGTGATTAGACCAAATTTCTATCACCATTTTTTGCATTCTCAACTGTTTTAGAGTTGGCATATCAGCCTGGAAAGAGCTCTAGAGTAGGTTTCTTTGTGCAATATCTTCAAAAGGCCTAACCTCATTCCACATCGATTCTGATCTCCATTATGCACTATGTGACAAAGATTTCTCATCTATTATGGTCTGTAAATCTTTGTGGGGCAAACTGGCTTCAAGATGCTACACCTTATGAAAGTGGACACAGTAAGTACAAATACCCCCAAGGTGGTAACTAATAGAAAGAGTTACCTGTATTAATTTCTATAATTTCTCAAAATGTCCATCATTTTTCACTCTCACTGTCTGTATTCAACACACTAATTCACAGTTTTCCATCTTAGATTGTTCAAGAATATGAAAGAGCTGTTATCTTCAGAGTGGGTAGGCTGAGGCCCGGAGGAGCCAAAGGACCAGGTGATTATAAGCTCAAACAGTATTCCTGAAAATAGGTTTGCTGTAGGAAATCTTTCCTGTAGCTATTTATGCTCCCACTACCGTTGTGTTTTCAAGATATTATGTAGCTTACGACCACTAAAATGTGTTGATAGTTCACGCATGTACTCATGATCATGGGAGCATGGGGTCTTTTATACTAACCAGGCCTGTCGGAAGCGGGGGGCTGGGGGGGCCAATAATTTGCTGCAGTTTGTTCACTTTTATAAGTAAAAGAGGCTGTGAAAGCCCATCTCGTGGAAATGAAGATTCAAATTTATTTATATTCGAGGAGGTTATTAGAATTTATCAAGCTATCATCCTTGATACTATGGAATTTAAATATAATCTATATCCTTGTGAAATTGAAGTCTCATTTTTCAGAATTTTCTCGGAAAGACCCCCATCAGACTTCATCCTTTGCTTTTTTAGGTGGCCAGTTCTCAAAAAAATGGGGCGTTTTGAGAAAAATTTCCCAGGGGTATGCCTCCGGACTCCCATTTTTCATCACTCCGCTCTCATGAAGTTTCAGCCTCCCCAATATGAATTTTGTTCCGATGGGCCTGAATACTAACAACCCTCAGCAAAGTACTGAGTATGTTTGCAGCAGGCTTAAAGCCTGATACTTCTGTACATTGTTTTGAGTATGATTTGGGTATGTTTGAGAGCTTGATTCAAGTAAGAATTTTACACCACTTGCGTGCAGCATGCACCTTCCAGACTGAAGGCGAACTCAATCAAGCTATGTTTGAGAGTGATTCTAGCATGGGATTATTGTCAAGCTTGATCAAGCTCTAATCATACATGCAAACTGGCCAAGATTGTATCAACATACTCAATTCAAGCTCCTTCAAGCCAAAATTGTGCTTCTGTCAAGATTGCACAAGCTCCTTGCAAACTAAACTTTTCTTAGGAGAGTTTTACTTTTCTCTGATTAATATTTAAGAAATAAATAGAATTACATGTACACAAATTAATTGTGTATGCTTTATTTCCTATATATCATACAAAGGTGGCATGCGTTGCTAAAAGTTGATGCATGTCTAGTGTGGAGAAAAAGTTATGATGTGAAAATAGTTTCTGGTCTGGCCTAAGTTCTGTTTGTGTTGCTTCTCATTCAACACACAAAGGATCATGGGCGATAATGGGCCTTTACCTACACCTATTGAGTGAAAATCAATTCATAATCAACTGTATTTATATGGGGCTTTGAAAGAAGATTATCACAACTCTACTAATTGTTAAGAGCAACACTTGATGACCAAACAAAGTGCTTTTTAAATGTAAAACATTTAAAATTTTTAAAATAAAACAAAATACAGAAGAATTTTTCATTTTCGGTTTGTTCTAATGGAAAATTTTAATTCTTTTTGACAGGTATCTTCTTTATTCTACCATGTGTGGATAACTACATAAAAGTTGATTTGAGGACAGTTTCATTTGATGTTCCACCCCAGGAGGTAAATTACCTTTATTGGAACCAACACAGCTCTTTGTTTCCATAGAATGAATGTCAGGAGGATCTTTTAAACTTGCTTACAAACTTGGAATGACTATTAGTTGCTGGATTACCACACATATGATTCAATGTTTCCTCCTGATTTTTAGTCAACCCTTGTTGTTTTTATCACAAAAACCTTGTGGTGCCAATTAGCATGCATCAGTTCGTTATGAAACTCAATATTTTATGTCTTGTTGAAAACATAAGTAAGCAAATTATGTTGTAACTCCCACTGCATTTTGATTTAGAAAGTTTTTAGTGCTTCTCAACTGTTTGGCAAGGCCTACTTTAAAACTATTATTGTAAAATTTTGTTATGATACAGCAAGATTCAAAAGGCTATTGTACCAAAAAAGGAGGTTTGTAGCTCTCCCCTGTGAAAATTTTTTAAGAGATAATTATAAGTTTCTTCCTTTGTACAAGTAACCAGGCCTTTTCATTTGACGCGTGCGATCACGTTGGCACACACGCAAATTGAGTCACGAGTGCTTTTCATCGCACGCGCAAAGTGTTATTTTGCTTAATAAGTAAAACTTTGATGTTCGACACATCCAATTCAAAGCATGTCCTTCAATAAACCATAGTGCAAAATGATTGTCGTCGCTTGTCTCACTCTCCGATTTCATGAAGTTTTGAAATTGTTCTATCTCAGTTCATCCATGGGCGGATCATCTCGTAAAGCTAGTCAAAACGTACACCTTCGAGTCTAGCGGTAAATGATTACTGACAAATCCTATAACACTTTCGACTAAGTCCCAAGTGGCAATTCCCACAATATGAAATAATTGCGACACTTGGTGCTCATACAGCGAAGGTGATTGTTGTTACCGATACCGATGTTCATGAAGAAAGTGAACCGAGCAGACAACAGATTTGTCCTGTTGACATTGATAGTTCGGAAGAATCAGACACTAGACGAGTCCGAGTTTACCGAGGAAGAAACTGCTGAGTATAGTCCAGTAAAAACAAAAACTTCATTGACACATAAACATATGAACAATGATATTCATTTCATCGGTAGTGTGATTATCTTTATCAGTAAAGGGAGACTTGAAGACCTATTTTTGTGTCACTTCTTAAATACCGTCTTGAATAACTACGTGTGCGAATTGATTTGCCTGTGTGTTTTGCCGCACGTGTTGTTTTATTCCCGAAAAGGACTGTGTAACAATAGCTTAAATAGGGAATTAAACAGAGCTGTTCTTACTACTTTGGCCAGGGAAATAATTACAACATTGTCTTTTTTACCAGATCTTGTCAAAAGACAGTGTAACGATAGCTGTGGATGCAGTTGTTTACTTCCGTATCTCAAACCCAATTTCTTCGGTTGTCAATGTTGAAGATGCAACTCGCTCCACTAAATTGTTGGCACAAACTACATTGCGAAATGTTCTTGGTACAAAAACTCTGGCTGAGATTTTAATGGAAAGAGAACAGATCAGCCATTCAATTCAGGTATTTAAACATGTTTTATGGATGCAATTCAAATTTTGGAAAGTTTCAAGATTTCATTTTGAAAAGTTTAATTTTTGCGTTTTAATGTAGAATCATAACCATAGCCTGCCAGTACGTCATAACAAACACTATATTCAGCCTTTCGTTGTGGCACCTTGGGCAGAGATAACACCATAACAGTAAAGTAAGGCCAAACATACCCTATAGGTATATTACTGAATGGCGATGTGTGCAAATATGGCGATGTGGGCGCAGTAACCTTTAAGAGTTCTCAGTTCTACTGGTTGCGAAGGCAAATGAAAATTTCAGCAAGAGTAAAGTGATTTTAGAAATTTAATTGAAAGAAAGTCATAGAAAACTTTTATTTTCAAATAATGCTGTAAACATTATCTTAATGTTCAAGAATACAAGTTTTTTTGTACTTTTGTTTCAGCCCAAAGCTTTTCGATGATTGCTACCAGCTTCAAATATTTAAGACTAATTGTTATCTTGCTACAATTCGTATTTGCTGTTTTTTTAGGTTACATTGGATGAGGCAACAGATCCTTGGGGAGTGAAAGTCGAGCGCGTTGAAGTGTAAGTAGTCCTGTGGAGAATTACTTTGTTACTATCATTAGCCTCTGTCAAGTGATGTTAATTTCTGTTTGAATTCTTCATTACTTTTTAAATTTTGACCTGCCCTTCAGAATGTATGTACTATCTTCTTGTTGATATTCGTTTTATATATTATTCAAAGAATCTCTCCTCTGGAAAACTATGAGTGAATTACCAGTCATACAATAGGCTACCCCTTTCCCTCGGAAAACTACGAGGAAATTGCAAAATTGCCAGTCACGCACAATCACCATACCAAACAAGCCAAAGCCTTTCGAAGCGTATGTGAGTCATAGCAGAGGAAAAACTACTAATCAAGTAATAAGTTAACTTAGGTCCAGAAAGATTGCGACATCAAGGAGAATTTTCTTCAAAGAGCATATTGCCTTTTGATCCCCTTGTTTGCATACTAGCTGCTGTTTAACAGGTACCCTACAAAATGTTGGAATAATTTACTCTTTAGATGAAGCATAAACGTTGAAAATATTACAAACACAATTTCATGATTACAGGAAAGATGTGCGATTGCCACAACAATTACAACGTGCCATGGCTGCTGAAGCTGAAGCATCTCGGGAAGCACGTGCCAAGGTATGTCTCGTTTTCAGCTCCATTTTTATCATAAATAGCCTCGTTTTCAGAAGTTTGGTGTAGAAGCCCATAGGAACCGGTTTTCAGAGAAAATTGATCAGAAGAATGCTAAATATCAAATGGCAAGACAAGGTATCAAATAGTCATCTTTACAAAATAACCAAACTAACATCATGGAGTAAGGCAGTAAAAAGACGAAGGCTAAATTGGTATGGGCACCTTCTGAGACTTCCAGGAAAAGCACCAGCAAAACAAGCACTAAGAGAAGCGGAAAAGATAACTAGGAAACCTAGAGGAGGGCAAAAACTTACATGGATTAAACTTATTGAAAAGGACCTAGAAAACATTAGAATTAACATAATAGTTAAAGATAGAGACAAAAATACAAGGAACATCCAAATTAGTGACCACAAGGAAATAGCAAAACACAGACAAATATGGAAATTTGTGGTAGACCGCGCAGTGTCCGCTACGGACGGAGGAGCGTAAAAGAGAGAGAGAGAGTAGGAACCGGTAAAATTAGGAACTTTTGACACCATTTTCCCTTCCACTGACCTGCTTTAGATGTGTTTTTGGTAACAGAGTTTTGAGAATTTCGTCTTGTTTTGATGTACCATTTCGAGTAGAATTTCATTAAAACCTTGGCAGATGTTACGGAGCTCAAAAGCTGCAGTCATTAACTGAATTATTTTCTAAATATGGAACATTATTTGATGAAAATATTACACGACCTGCTTTCATTCTTTTGTGCAGTTTCCATAATCAAATATTAAAGAGTTTACGAAACCAGGACAGCAAGGGCCAGCTAAAACGTGATCTTATATCCTACAAACCAAGTTGTTTTCTGTACCCTACGTTTTACATAGCCCCCCAGAAGCCTCCCTCTACAGTTGAATGCCTGAGAACTATGGCTTTCCTTTCAAAACTAGCCTTGAAGATGAGTGAGTTTCATAGTCTCGTAAGGGAAGACAATGCGCGAGGAATATATTGAAGCCGAAGTTCTTAAATAAAGTGACATTGCGTTGCAGATTTATGACCTGGAGTCCCTTGTTTTCCTGTGCTCTTTGACTTGATGGTGCTTCGGTCAACAGGAATGTAAGGCACGGGGGGTACTTGACTAGGGAAGTGACGGGGGTGTGCGGAAAACCGCTCCACACCCTGCACCCTGTCGCATAAAAAATAGGCCAAAAGTATACCCTGTCGCATAAAAATTCTTAACGCAATTTTGCCTCTCAAATACAGTGTAGAACGCAATTTTTGCTTGTGATACCCTGTCGCATAATTTTTTTTACCTATTATAATACCCTGTCGCATAATTTTCTTTAGAAAAGGACACCCTGTCGCATAATTTTTACCGCAAAAGGATGTAAGGTTTGCCAAGGGATACTGCAGGGTTACATGCGACTCATCGTAATCAGTCCAGTTGAAGTTGCCTTCGTAGTTTTGTAAACTTCTTATTACACACTGTTGGTCCTCTACATAAATAAATGCAGGTCGAATTGTATAACTAAATCGATGAGCTGAATGCAGCACCTGTTATCGTCTGTAAGAAACTAAGATGAGGCTTGATTTCGAGACTTTTTTATGATTAGCTTTATTATAAGAAAGCGTTCTATTGAAAGGTAGGCGACTTGAAACAGAATGCTAATAGCTGGCGTTATTGAGAGCGGATTTTGCTTTGATTTATTGGAAGCATAATAAATTCTTATTATTAGATTGCGAACAATTGTGCTTTTGAATTGGCTCAACATTACCGGATGACGCACAAGTGGCGGAGAATAGTTCATACCGGGTGTCCCAAAAAAAATGTATGCGCATTTGGTTGACTCCAGTGATGTGAATTTAGCTTCAACGAACGTTTAATCACTCTAAAAAATGTTTTTCGATAGTTAACTTGAACATAGGTACCTCGTTTGTTGGTCTTGCTGCTTTGAGAGCGGACATGTGAAGGGCTTGCGAGAAACAATTGATAAGATCCTGCACCTGTATGGATGTTTACTAAAATATTTTGCTTTTAAAATGTAAACTAAGCAATATTATGCCGAATTATCAGTCTAAAGTACAACCATAAACTATGAAGAGTAAAAGTGTTTTTGGACATGGAACTAAGATTATGCTCCAAAATAGATATCATTCGAAAGAGTTTAGCGAGCGGGACGTAATCTTTGCTAGCATTGTAAAAATTTTAAAGTTAAGTCCCTTGGAAATTTTGGGAAGTTTTGTGCTTACCAATGTTTTTGGCTCTCCATACATTCGAAAGTACAGGTCTTTGCAAACAGTAATATAAAGTTAGATTTTGCATGGAGTGACTGGTTTAACTGTCACCTGTCATAGAATGCACTGTGGTCAGTTTATTTCTCCTATTCGTTCTTAATTATTTTTTACAGAAATAGCCTGGGATTGTGGGAAATTACTTTTAAGTTTCCTGAGATCAATTCTGTTGAAAGGACAGGGCAATAACATTTTACACGAGTAATTTTTCCATGCTGAGCAATTTCCACAATAAGGCTCAGTTTAGACGTAGCATTTGTGTCGTATTTATAGCGAATCAAATTCAATTATTCAATTAAATCCATGATAAGTTAACGATGTTCTGTCAGATCATTTGACACAAGTGTGACTTGGGTTTAGACGACGGATTTTTGTCGAGTCGAATTCAGTTGATCTTGGGCTTAATCCGTGATTTGTTTACGCCAACTTACTGAATGTTCTATCAAATCTCGCAGAAATACGACGCAAATACAGCGTGTAAATCGGGAATGCATTTTTGTCTAGTTTGTTTCACGCTCTTGATAATTAGACCTAACACGACACAAATGCGACATCTAAACTGGGCCTTAAATCCATGAACTGGTCAATAACCCATTTTCACCCACGTTACTGTGATCATTTTATCTTAATTTTTCAGAATGTCGCAGTTCTTCATAGGTCATGTGTTATAAATATTTCAAATAACCTTGATCGAGAATTACAATATTTTCTCATTCCGCCGTTTGTAAATTAACTCATCATCTTTCTTCTTTAGGTCATTGCCGCAGAAGGAGAGATGAATGCAGCTCGTGCATTGAAGGAAGCATCTGACGTCATTTGCGAATCACCCAGTGCGTTGCAGCTGCGTTATCTCCAAACATTGCAAGCAATTTCAGCTGAGAAGAATTCGACAATCATTTTCCCATTGCCGATCGATATGATTCAGAGGGTTGCAAACAAAATATAGAGAAGCGTTAGAGTGAGAACTTTAAATACTTGAAACAGCCGAGGCTGTTTTTACGCTGTATGTATAGCCGCATACCTTTATATCTCTATGCATTCTCGTAGCTGTTGCCATTTATTTAACGAGCCAAGGTCACCCAGGGTCCTTTGCAAGCACGCTACGATCTCAGACCGTCCGAAAATCAAATTTGGCCTAAGCAGAAACCATCGATCCAAGGTGGGTGCAGTAGTTGAACTGATAAAACAGTGCAACTAAAATGAAACTTTTCTATCAGTTTAGGTTAACTGCTGCACTGTATGTGGATCTGTTCTTTCCGTTCAGGCCAAATATGATTTTGAGACAGACAGTCTAAAATTTCAGCACGCCGGCAAAGGTCCCTGGGTGACAATGATTCGTGCCCGCAATGTGATGAGACTTTATGAAAGTTTGACAAATGAAGTCGATTATAGAATTGATATTCGCCAGAATCTTGTTTTCGGATAAGATATAGGAGCATTCCCTAATCAGTTATAAAACTTTGCAGAGGGGATTGAAAGCAAGAATCTTTGAGATTGGTCTGCTAGATTTAATTTCTAGAATTGTTCACAGGGTGCAAGTTTTTGTTTACGCACCCAATATTGCATGTAGCCTGATTTTGGCCTAGGCTGGCCGGACGTTTCATGATCTTGCAAAATGTTTCCCGAGGGGAAATTTACTTAAACAGATATCATACAGATTGTTTGCACACACACAAGTGGCTATGATATCCCAAGACCAACAACAACAACAACAATAGGGGCCTTTGTAGATTAATTACCCGAGCCCCTTATTTCGCTAGGACCGTAGTCAGTAACACAAATACTACAGTACGAGATCCCCGCTTTAGAACAGCCATTCAACAGAAGTCCGTCTCATCACCTGAGATTTGCGATAACGCAAAATTCCTTTGCAAAACACTTCTATTATTGTTATTCGCGGGTATTTGCAGGTGACATCTAATTTGAGACAGACTATAGATGTGTCAGTTGAAATAATGTGTGAATACAAACAATCAAAGTGATTTGCATTATCGCAAATCTCATCAAACATCTACGATGGGACTGACTTTGCGTCCCAATTGATCTGTTAACTTTCGGCACAGTGAAATCTCTAAGTTGTGGAAGAATAGCCGAAAACCGCGTAAAGGCAGTCTGTCATGCATCTGATTGGCTGCAATAAAACCAAAGCTCAAGACAACGAATGTCTTTGTGAATCTTTGCATTTAAAACAAAGGAGGGCTGATCGTTAGCACTTTCTACGGTCGTAGAATGTCAGTATGATCACCAGCCATTCAATTCTCATATTCTTTGCATTGTCCTTATCACCCAATTAGATGTGTGACAGACTGCCTTGAAATGCTGGCTCTTGGATGATAAAATACTTTGCCAACTTTATGCCAATAATGTGAATGCCGAAGGTTTCGATTAGATATCCAGAAAAATAGGCTCTTCCCAGCTGAATTTCCTCATTGAACATCCGAATTCGTTTGCTAAAATAGCTGATTTCCAAAATTGCAATATCCAAATACATGAATTTCAGATAAAATTTACTTTTGGTATGATTCGGCTAATAACAACCGATCAATAGACCTTATAGCTATTCTGAATAGAATCAGAATCGAACGATATTTTGCTAAATTTTGTAGAATTTTCGAATGTGCACCATAGCGACAGCTGTGACGCCACTCAATAGAACCTCGCGTATAAGGTTGCATAAAAATAACGCTCGATCCAGGCTTTTTTCGAAGAATAGCTAAAAGGTCTATTGAGACGCAGGTAAGATTCACCTCAGTTACCCCCTTGCACCTACTACATTAATTTCATATTCAACTCAGATGCACCCTTCACATACAGCTGTTCGTTGTTGATTTCATTTGATTAAGTTGCACATGGAATAATCACACAGGGCATATAAGATTGTTAATCAAGCTTAATGGAATTTGAGTAGTAGTCGTGATTGCATGCTGTAAGCTAAGATGTATACCGGGCTGTGTCCCATCTGTCTTCAGGTAAAGAGTATGGTTTTGTTTTGCAGTCGGATCATAAACGTTAGTTTTTTGTGCATATTGAACAAATCTCATTAGAAAGTAGTATTATAAGTTAACGTAAAACTCAAGCTGTTTGATTTATCATTGATTAAACTGCATGACTTGATTATGGGCTATTTTCTGCTTCCATCTGCACTGGTCTGGCATTGGACTGATTACATAGTCGCAGTTAACACTGGGGACAGACTGATGGACGCTCAAAACTATTGAAGGTGTTGCGGCGCAGTGGTGTAATCCTCTGACTTTGCAGCCAGAACAGTCAGGCGGAGTGGGTTCGATATCCGGTAGGACCCCACAACTTGAGCGTCATGACAAGGGGTTGCGGACTCGATTAGGTCTGCTCTATTTCTGCGATCCCAGTGCTAGGCGCTGAAAAACGCAACTTCACCTTCACTATTCGCTTTTGCGAAAAATCTATTTTAAATAGATTCTGATGTGAAACAACATCCAGAACGTTTCCTGTGATTTGCACGAAAGCTTTAAAATCGATTTTGAACAGACCTCAAGATCAAATCAAAACAGGGGCAATAATGCACCGTTGATGTGGCCTATGATCAACATTTATTCCTACCCGTCATGTTGTTTCTCTTCCACGGTATTGAGAGAATAATGTTGTTTTTCCTTCGTTCTTCTCTCGTCACAACAGGGATTACTATTCATTATTCAAACTGAGACTTATCGCTGCGTATTCCAAAAGCCGATTGGGAGGCGATTCAATTCTCTTGATTTTTAGGGTGTTATTAAGATACTTACTGCTCAGCTTCTGAACCAAATAAATGAAATGCCCGTGGTAGATGTGTAGATATATTCTTCTTCTTTCGATACATGTTCATGTTTGCTCTTGAAAACAATTTCTGGAATGCACATTCCTGGTTGAGGGAATTTCCTTTGTCTGCGATCGCAAATCGCTTAGAATTCAGGTGTCAAAAAAACAACTTTTCATTTTATTCTTATTTAGACACAATACCCTATCAGCACTTCAAAGTAAATATGAATATTAATCTAAACAAAAAAAATAAAGCTGCTCTTCCAAGGGGTTGTGTTTGCGTCGCTCTACCTCAGGAACTCCCTTAATCTTACTTTAAAGGAGCCCAATGTTGCAGAGTCTCGTATATGCTTCGGGATCTCGTTCCAGGTACTTGCTCCCTGGTATCCAAAAGACTTTTTGCAGTATTCAAGACGAAGCCGAGGAATTTCGAAATCATCAATTTTTCTTGTGTTATATCTCGAAATATTCGACCTAGGAGTGAATTTATTTTTGAGGTTCTCTGGGCAGAGTCCATTGTTAATTTTGTATGTAGTAATTAGCCTGTCATATTTTATTAGATTGCGTACATCGAGCCAATCACATACCCAGCCATCTTTGTGCCTTGCGCATTCGATTAGTCTGCGTGCCCTGTTTTGCAACCTCTGTAGGGATTCCAGTTTTGTGTTTGACAGACATCCCCAAATGACACTGCAATATCTCAGATGGCATTCAATTAATGCTCGATAAACAGTTGCCAATTGTTTCTGGGAAAGGATGTTTTTGAGTTTAAACATCGCCCCTAAACCGTTTTTTATCTTTCGCTTTACGGTTTTGAGTTGTTCTTCCCAATTCATGCTTTCGTCTATTATGACACCTAGATATTTTGTTTTTTGAACTCTGCATAATTTTTGATCTTCTACTTCGAGGTCAGGGAAATCTTTGGCTCTGTTCAATTGTTTTGGATGCCCTATCAACATAAATTCGCTTTTTTCAGCATTTAGGCTAAGTTTGTTTTGCCTCATCCAGGATGATACAAGATCAAGTTCGCCCTTTATGTCATTAAAGAGCTCGTTGATCTCCATGGAGGCATAAGAAATGCTCGTGTCATCCGCGTACATATTTGGTTTAGATTTTTTCAAACATTTTTCAAAATCATTCATATAAATGATGAAAAGTAAGGGACCCAAACACGACCCCTGTGGTATTCCACACTGTACTAAACGCTTGTTTGACGATTTACCTTCTACATAACAATACTGCTCTCTCCCGGCAAGGTATGAAGTGAACCAACCGTGTGCAAGATCAGTGACTCCATAGGCTGATAACTTCGATAACAGAACATCATGGTCGACAGTATCAAAGGCTTTTTTTAGATCTAAAAATACGCTTACATTCGTTTTTTGCTCATTGATGTTCCTGAACCAAGTCTCTGTTATGTTCAGTATCGATGTTTGCGTGTTATGTAATTTACGGAATGCGAATTGGTTGTCTGAAAGAAGACCACAATCTTTCATATGAGAAAAGAGTTGATCATGGGCCACCTTTTCCAGCAATCTTGACAGTATCGAAACGACAGAGATTGGTCTGTAATTTGTTAGCTCTGATTTTTGACCTGCCTTATAGATTGGTGCCACTCTTGCCAGTTTCCAAAGGTCTGGAAAAATGCCAGTGTCGAGGGATCTATTAAAGATTGTTGTCAAAGGCCCGCTTACAATCTCCACAGCGTCTTTTAATATTTTAATAGGTATTTTATCTGGACCTGGCGATTTTGAGGTCTTCAGTTTGTTTATCTCTTGCTTGACATAAGATACTTCAACATGTTTGAACAAGAATTTCGGGAGACATTTGTCCTTCACCACATCTCGCACGTAAGCCATTGGGTCGGCATCAGTAGGTGCCTCAATTTTGCTTGCAAGCTTAGGCCCAATGGTCACAAAATGCTCATTGAAGGCTTCAGCTATTTCATCTGGACGAACATACTCTCGACCGTTCAGTGTGACTGAATTTAAGGGAGCGGAAGTTTTACATTTGTTTAACACTTTATTTATCGTTTTCCACATCGCTTTTGGATTACCTGAGTTTTCTTCGATTAAATTGTGATAGTAATCTTGCACACTGTTTCGTAGCTCACTTGTTACCTTATTCCTCAGTTTCTTATACCTAGGCCATACGTTATGATCTTTTTCGGCTCTTTTCTTTGCCTGGTCACGCTCTCTCATTAAATTCTTGATTAAGGGTGAAATCCAGGGGGTGTTGTTACTCGAAACTTTCCTACGTTTTAATGGAGCATGCACCTCAAGAATTGAGCCGAAAAGATCATGAAAAGAGCGTACCATGATGTTAGGGTCACCAGCGGCAGCTTCAAAAGCTATTGCTATTGTCTTATAAAATCTGTCCTTGTTCTTGCCATTCCAAGCTTTCTTGTTGCTAACACCTTAGGATGAAATGCATAAAACAACTCCCATATGACACAGAGAACTGATACCCTTGAGAGCAGATTGCACACCTCAGAGAATGGATTGCAGGGGTGCACATTTCCGAAGAGACGAAGCAGTTTGCTGCCTATTTTGCTCTGATAGAGTGCCCTCTTAAGTGTGCAATCTATTAAATTTGCTTGGTTCAAAAGCCGATTGGGAGGCGATTCAATTCTATTATTTTTTGGGTGTAATCAAAACACTGCTCAGCTTCTGAACCAAAGGAATAAAATGCCTTAGGTAGATGTGTAGATATATCGCTCCTCTTTCGATATATGCTCATGTTTGCTCTTGAAAACAATTTCTGGAATGCACAACGAGCGCGCTAGCTACCTGGGTTTCAGAGAAACTTGCGGGTTTGTTTGTTTTGAATTACTCGTTGAGAGGACTTCCTTTGTCTGCGGTCGCTAATCGCTTTCAATTGCGGTGTCAATCAAAACAACTCATACTATTGTATTGTCTTACAAAATCTGTCCTTGTTGTGGTGTTCCAGTTATGGCTGGCTTTTCTGGACTTTCCTTTCCAAGGATACAACAAATAAGAGATGACTAAAGGCAAAGAGTAATTTAACGAGGTGCAAATTGTCATAAATAGATCAAAATCAAACATGATAATATTCCAAATAAAAGCAAATACACGCGGTGTAATCGTGAATATTTATAGTATTCCTCCAAACTATACGCTTATCTTGAAGGGAACGTGCATGGTAAATAGGTCTGTCCATAAATAGAAAAAAAGACAGCACTCGGACACAGCAGTGTTTCTTTGGAAATTTATTGTTCATGTTGCGTGTGCAACTTCGATTTGGATGGGATATTTTAGATTGTTCTGCTCTTTGCAAAATCAAACTTTCAACTCTTTAATCACTTGATAAAATTCGTTTTGAAGTTGAAGTATGTACGCTGTAGTGCAGGGGGTGCCGCCAAGAATTCTTCAAAACAAGGCCTAAGCTCTGGTATCAATTCCCCAACAGGGGGTCAATGTTTGCTTTGAAAAATTCCGTCCAATATGTCCGTCAGTAATCAGCAAAATATCATCTGAAAACATCTCTTTATGGCGAATCATAAAATACGCAAGTTGCAAGAGGCCCCCAAGTGGTAACTAAATGGGCTGTCGAAGATTTTAGTAAACAAGAGGGCGCGTGTCATAGAATCTTTATGGCCTACATTGCATGTGTTTAGGCTAAACACATTTAAAACCTGTGTGGCTGGGAATCCAGCTGTATCTTTAAAATCGTTGATGATATGATATGAAAACACTGATTGCATTGGCTAATTCTGTGGAGTTCAAATCTATAGAGTACATCTTCATTTGCAATGTAACTGTTATTATTTGCCTGCATTAGGGAGAGAAAGTCGTCGTTTTTGGGAAGTTTAGCTCAACTTTAAAACCAACCGTTTGGCACAGCTTCTGCGAAAATATCTTCTCATGCAAAGTCCAACACATCCCTAAAAGATGTGACTTACTTATTCAAGTTGTGATTTGGAGGAATATCTACTGTTACCAAAGCTAACTACTTGGCTGCATAAAACCACTCTACGAAACACCAAACGAACGGCACAAAATTAAATGAAGTTCCAAAACGAAATGTTAACTGTAAATACCAAAAGCGTGCAAACATTAGTGAAGAAACCTTCATTATAACATACAATGATCATACTCGATCTAAATGTTTCAAAATGTTCAATTTATACGATTTTATCATTATATACGCTAAATATACTGCAGGGAATAATAAGGACAGATTTGGGAAGACAATAGCACGAGTTGGTTTTGATTGACACGCAATTGAAAGCGATTAGCGATCGCAGACAAAGGAAATTCTCTCAACCAGTAATTCAAAACAAACAAAGCCGCAAAAGTTTCTCTTAAACCCAGGTAGCTAGCCAGCTCATTGTACATCCTAGAAATTGTTTTTAAGAACAAACATGAGCATAGATCGCAAGAAGAAGGATATATCTACACATCTGCCACGGGCATTTAATTCATTTGATTCAAAAGCCGACTGGGAGGCAATTCAATTTTCCAATTTTCTTCGGTGTAATTAAAACACGTACTGCTCAGCTTCTGAACCAAAAAATTAAAATGCCCGAGGTAGATGTGTAGATATATCCTTCTTCTTTCGATCTATGCTCATATTTGCTCTTAAAAACAATTTGTGGAATGCACAACGAGCGCACTAGCTACTTGGGTTTCAGGTAAACTTTTGCGGCTTTGTTTGTTTTGAATTACTGGTTGAGAGAATTTCCTTTGTCTGCAGTCACTAATCACTTTGAATTCGGGTGTCAATCAAACGCAACTGTTGCTATTGTATTACAAAATCTGCCTTTGTTGCAGGGAATTAAACTGAGATGCGATATCCATGGGTCTTACGGTCATAAAATTTTGCTGGAGACATCGACTGTCAATTTGACAACAAACAGCGAGATGGGAATTTGAATCAACCAGGCCTAAATTTGCCTTTAAATTTTAGCTTGGATAATCAGTCGTTTCATAATTTCCTTTTGACTCTCCTCCGTTCGTACTCCTCCTCCGTTTGTTCTCCTCCGCACTTCCAATTTCTCCTCACCGCGGCATCGCAGAGAGAAGACAAAGAAAATTTCAAAAGCGATCATATCATTTTGGAGAGAAACGAAGTTTTAGGAAAGAAACGAAGTTTACTTACAGAAGGCAATCTTAGTAGTGGATTCCCTGTGTTCATAATTACAGACAACTATCCCTTATCCGACACCTCTATAAGGTAGACATCTGTTTAAGGTGGTGTCCTGATCGATGGATTACAGCAGTGAAATATCTCTCTGCAAGGCAAACGCCTCGGACATGATTAGTTAGAACTGAAAGCATCCGCTTGATATGGAGTTGACTGCATGTCAGCTTATGGCTGCTTTCTTGAAAGCTGTTTTCAATTTTGCAATAGCAAGAGTCTCCTCGGTTGAAGTAAGTTCAAAAGCATCGGGAAAGTGAAATTTCAGAAGAACCAATTGGCCTCTTCTCTCCACAAACAAACTTCAAGAAAACTGCAAAGAAAACAATTTCAGGAATGGCCAATAAGAGCTGGGATATCGCCCTAACGATACATCTCAGTTCAGTTCCGATAGAATCAGAGTTTTGGTTTATCTATTTTCGGATGAGCTCAATAGTTGTATGAAATTGAAGCATTATTGCTGAAACCATGGTAAAACCAATTACGAGGCTTCAGTAATTATGAATACAAGGGTATGTTTAATACTATTCACAGCGTTAAACAACTTAAAAGCTACGAAGAGGAGGCAAATCTTCGTCATTATTGTAAGGAATACTATATTTGACTTTTGGAGTACCCTTCAAGGGGTAAGGTTGCCCTTCTAAGGAATACATATTCCCCCCCCCCAATTCATGACCACAAAAATTTGATGAGAGGCTACAGAAAATAAAAATGTTCTCATTAAGGGTAACAATATCTTTCAACTATTTTTTACATACATAAACTGTTGTTAAGTCAGTTTGAGCATAGCATTTGTAAATCAACGCATGCAAAATTGTTTACCACCCCCTCCCCCAAATTTGCAGACAACTTTGATGAAATTCCAGAATGAATTTGTTTCACATACAGATATAGGGAAAATCTTGACGTTTAGAACGAATGCTTGCCTCCTCCCAGAAAAAATGGCTAGGCTAACAAGGAGATATTTTGTAACAAATGCAATCATTGCCTTTCAACGTGTGTGTAAGAGTTATCTAATGAACAGTGAATCTCTTACTTCGATCAATATTTCCAGTCATTAATTCGCTTATAAAACTGTTAGCATCCTATACCCGTACCTTTCCTACGGGTACCTTTGGTAGAATGTTTTTCTTTATTATAAACATATTTGCTCACTTAAAAGTTTTTACCATTCTATTAAACCTGTCAAGGTGCAGTAGAAGATTCATTACCTGAGTATCAATTTCTCCCCGTTGTTTGACTTGGATGAAGCTTCGTCTCACGTTAAACAAAATGAGCATGTTTAGCCCAGGGTGATAAGTCTAAAGAACGTCTTTTATTAGGTAGATATCAGCCGAAATATCCACGAATAAAACGATCAAAGGGTTTCGTTGCGTAACCGCAAATCTTACTTGAGATCTAATGTGAGAGAGACGGCGGTAGAGCAGATGCCATGGACCTTTTTACTTGGTAGAAAAGAGGTTAGATCGAGCGTCCATATCTGGTAAATTTGGTGCAGGAAAACAAAAGCATATGACCCCCTACTGCTACCTGTAGCAAGAAGTTCATTCGGATCTCGGAACACTTTCCATCAAGTTAATCAACGATAGCGTTGCTCAAATTGACTTACCAGTGGTTCAGTTTATACATTGGCAAATTCTATTCGCCTATGAGCTTGTTTCTCCTTATTTCATTCATCGTTAGCTGATTTTGTTGTGTAACAGTTTCGAAACAAAGGGCAGGCATGCACGGGTTTCATTTGCAAGATTGCAAATCGAAGTTGGCTGTTTTCAACTGTTGTTACTAAATGAAAGATAAGTCAGCTAAGTTTGAATGAAAATAACGAGAAACAAAGCAAAAAGACTAATAACACTTGCCTGTGTGTAAAATAAGCCACTGCTACCTCACTTTGCCCAAAGTAGTTTGCGCATTCTCTGAAAAGTGCTCCAAAAGGCGCTAAGGTCCAAAGCAACTTCATGCCACAGCAAACAGTGTATCTACTAAGAACGGGGGTCGTCCTTTTGTTTTCCTTCCCAAACTTTACTAGATTTGGACGCTCGTTCCAAACCTCTTTTCTAGCAAGTAAAAAGGTCTATTGTTACAAAGTATATCCTTAATGACTAATAAATCTTTGATTCTACATACTGTTATTGACAAAAGCCGTTGCTGTTAATTGACCAAAAGAAATGGTCCTGTTTACAATTTGTTGGTGACTTGTTGAATCATGTCGATGGGCAATGGGAAAATGATCGTTGAATTCTTCTCAGCTGAAATTGCTTGCAATGTTTGGAGATAACGCAACTGCAACGCACTGGGTGATTCGCAAATGACTTCAGATGCTTCCTTCAATGCACGAGCTGCATTCATTTCTCCTTCTGCGGCAATGACCTAAAGGCGAAAGATAATACTACTTTTAAAGGGGCTCTGAATTTTTGTCGAAACGATAATTTGCAGTTTTTTGAAAGTCAATATCACAAGTGATTAAAGTCAATAAATAGACGCCACGAATTAAAAATCCCAGTGCGAAGCCATCTTTCGTAATGGCTTCACCTACCCAAACTACGACTTTCAGCCCCAGTTGATAAAGTCATGTGATATGTCGTCTGGACAAATAACGTATGTTTCTCTATCAGGCCCGTAGGAAGGGGGTGGGGCAGGGGGGCTCAAGCCCCCCCCAATAATTTTGAAAACAATGGTGCTACGTCACAAGTATTAATTAGATGTATTGTTCTCTATTGTTTTAAGAACAATTGCCCCCCAATCAGAAGCAGCTTCCTACGGCCCTGTTCTCTATGATATATTCACATTCAACCACCAAGGTCAATGCGAAACAGAACGAACAATTTAGGCAATTTAGGCAAAGCAAGCTGATTTGATTCAGCTGTTTACGGAATTTAAGCAATATACAGCGATTTAAAGCAAATTTAAAGCGATTTTAAAGAGACACAATCGCATCTCAAAATATATCGGCATACTGGAAAAACCGGACCCTATGACCCTAAGACCCTTATGACCCCTAGGACCTTTAAGTACTGAGTTTTGAAAGGACCCTTAACACAGAAGCGTCATCCCCTCTGCATAAAGGCTATATGCTAATCAGGATGCTATATGCTAATTAGGTTACTTCTGCGATAAATTGCCATTAATGTCCAACAATGGCTCTTTCATTTTGCGTCTAAAATTAGGAATACTGTAATTCTACAAAGGTCGTTTACATACTTTCAACACCAAGGTTTTCATAGTTTTCAATGAATCGCAGAAGTAACCTGATTAGCATATAGCATCCTGATTAGCATATAGCCTTTATGCAGAGGGGATGACCCTTCTGTGTTAAAGTAAATCAACGGGGTTAAAAGCAACTTAGCTAGGGGGACTGGGTCCATCTAAATATAACCTATTGTATTTGATGTCCTTGGTCAATGAAAACAAAAGGAAGATTAGTGGCGCCTGCCGTTCTTTTGTGCTATGTTTAGATTGTGTCGCTATATAACCGTTCATTTACTTTAAGGGTCCTTTCAAAACCCAGTACTTAAAGGTCCTAGGGGTCTTAGGGTCATAGGGTCCGGTTTTTCCAGTATGCCAAATATATCTAATACACAAAACCGAAAATTTAATTGACCGAGATTAATAAAAAGAAACTTGCAAGGCGAGAATTTGTCTGTTGTCTTTCCATTGTTTATGCGCACGTGCCGCAGAAAAGTGTGGGTACAAATACATTGTTCTTCCTTTCGTTGTAATGTTTTATGATACTTCTAGAAGTCGTACGAAACAACTAAATACATTTTCAGAATGTACACATTCTCTTCTTTATGCATGAAGAATCTCGTTGAGATTTTCCGACAGCAAAAATTTGCGATTGTGTCTCTAATTTTAAGCAATTTTAAGTAGTACCTTAGCTCGGGCTTCCCGAGATGCTTCAGCTTCAGCAGCCATGGCACGTTGTAATTGTTGTGGCAATCGCACGTCTTTCCTGAAATCAAGATCGAATCCATTTTAGTGATTGCCACTCAACTACAAAGACACCCGAAAAGTATATGCTTCAGGCAGGACATTAGATTTTCCATACGTTAAGGACTTGTGCTGATATTTTTACAGATCACAGTCTTCTGAAGATGATATCAATGTAACATGTGCATATGGATCGTAACGTTATTAAGACCGTCTAAAAAACCAACAGATTAAACTAAATCAGCATTTGTATTTCAAACTGTACCAAGTATGAACGGAGCATGAACTGAACAGCACAATTTCTAGCATAGGTCGAGGCACAAATCACTCCAAAAAGAAAAATAAAGACTATTGTAAACAATCCAAAAATACAATAGAAGGTGACAAAAATCTTGAAAAATCTTGTAATCTTAAAAAATCTTATGAGATCTAAAAAGTATCTGCAAATCTTTGAAAATCTCACTAATTTCTCCCGACAAATGACAAGAATCAAAAAAAAGATCTTTCATGCATTATTGAAAATCTCAAAACTTCTCTTGAAATCTTAAAATTTCTAAAAATCTTAGATATCTTGAAATAAACCCTGAAATCTTCACCAAAAAGTGATAAAAATCCTCAAGAAAATTCTGTAAAATCTTAAAAAAATCTCGAAGATCCTCAAAAAATTCGAGAGATTTTAAAATCCCAAATTCTCGTACGCTATCTCAAGTGATTTTACCCCTCGACACAAATCACATTCACTCATTACCACAAAATCTTGAAATAAATATATTTGAAATAAAACGACGTCTCTTTTGAGTTGAGCTCTACCATCTTTCTACATAATCACCTTCGTAAATCTAATTTCATACTTACACTTCAACACGCTCCACCTTCACTCCCCATGGGTCGGTTGCTTCATCGAGGGTTACCTACGATAAAATCAGAGTTGAGGAATCAAGTAAACCTCTCTGTATATCTTCGAGAAAACTATTTAGAAACAGAACTATATCAGAAACAATCTTAGCATATTGTTGGGCTTTCATTTGACTAATTTTTAAACACAGCCAAAATCCAAATTGGCAGTCTGTATTGAAGAACCTGCTTTCTTATTTCCTTAAATGCATGAATTATCAAGTAGTCTCTAACATTGCTGCG
Organism: Aurelia coerulea; assembly: GCA_039566865.1. Lineage (NCBI taxonomy): Eukaryota > Metazoa > Cnidaria > Scyphozoa > Semaeostomeae > Ulmaridae > Aurelia > Aurelia coerulea. Next base: position 20,419,660 of record CM076954.1, read on the forward strand.
GGCTCAAATCTTTAAAAAGGTCTGTGTAAAACTCTATTGCAGTTTTCTTTGGAATAAATGGCTTGGAAGGAATATAGGGATTTTTGCTGTAAATCTGCCGTGGCAATTTATTGATATCTTGATTAGTTTCAATAAGGCGGCATTTATCAAATCTGAGGCTATGACGTCATGAAATGTCTAAATCGTTAACTAGACAAGCTACAGATTTCTGCTTGCCACCATATTGTAGACCTTCATAAACTATGGTTTCTTTGAGGGTTATATAATGTTTCATCAATTAGTTTAGGATTTACGATTGTTTAAACTTTTTCAAAATTTTCCAGGAATTTTTCAAAACAAATTAAATTGCCCCCATTTTGAAGAAAATCAAGATATCAAAAATGTCCACGGCAGATTTACAGCAAAGTACAATAAGTTCCTTTCAAGCCATCCAATTGAAAGAAAACTGCAAAAGTATTTGACACCGACCTTTTTAAAGATTTGAAAGATTTGTGCCCTATGCTTGTTTCTTGACATTTAAACCATCAAATAGGAACAAACAGCGCTCTGTTACGTTAAAAAAAACTGCCAGTTATTAATACTCAAGAATAAGGTTTCAACGACATATTTGCCATAACATCCATGAATCTAAGTCTTTAAAGTTTCCTCTTATTTCTCAGACAGAGTACGAGAGTTTCTTAAAACTTCAACGAACAATGAGCAACGAACTCACTCTAGGACAAGATTAAAAATAAACAAACCTGAATAGATTGGCTCATTTGGTCTCTCGCCATTAATATTTCACTCAAACTCCTTGTCCCAAGGACATTTCTCAAAGTTGTCTGTGCCAGAAGCTTAGTAGAGCGGGTGGCATCTTCCACATTGACCACGGATGACACTGGGTTTGACACACGGAAGTAAATGACAGCATCCACAGCCACTGTCACACTGTCTTTGGACAAAATCTGAAAAAGAAATGATTAAAAGCTTATAAAAGAAATCAAAAAATGTTCTTGTTGCGTGTACTGCAATTGTACAATGATAAACAAGTAAATAAAGTAAAATATATAAGCACTTTGATGTAAATTGAAATAAGCACGACGTTTCGAGCATAGCCCGTTATCAAACAAAGGAATATTCCAGAGAAAAGAAATATTTTCAACGATGGTCCTAAGAAGACAGCTTCAAGGGAATCTGTATAGTTTAAAGCTGGCCCAGGCCAAGTCAAAAATTCAATCTAGCTATTGCCTTTATAACTTTGATGCGTTCCATTTCAGAGGTGGAAAAGTAGGTGAAGCAGCGAAGCAGCTTCGCAGGAAGCTTGTTTGTCTGGAAGGAAGAAAAGGGGAGGAAAGAGAGAAAGCGGAAGAGAAGGAAAGAAAAGGAAACACGACGAAAGGAGGAAAGAAGAAACGAAAAGGAAAAAGGAAAGAAAGAAAGAGGAGAGGAGAAAGAACGAAGGATGGCTGGATGTATGGAAAGAAGATAGGACGACAAAGAAAACAAAGATTGAAAATGCGAAGAGAACATGAAAGAATAAAGGAAGGAAAAATTGAAGAAAATCAATGTTTGGATTGTTGCGCTTTTCATTTACAGTTTTGTGATCCAAAAGGAAGCTTTCATGAGAAATTTCAGTTCCCAGTGGCTTATCGACTACACTGTACACGGTATAGTCAACTGAAATTCGGGACTACCGAAAATTAATAAAACAATGGAAAGAAGAATTCCGATTTCATTTTCCTTCGCAAGAAGGCAAACATTTTTTCGACCACTGTTCTGTTTCATTGTGTAGCTAAAGAAACAACGGGTGTATGGGCATTTTTTAGGCTACTTATAGTGGCTACGAGATATAGCTATGTCTATCCCTTTAATGGAAAGGAATATCACTGCCAATAAATGTTTGTGAACTTACAATGGCAATCCATCTGTATTCTCGTAAAAAGCATCACGTTCTTGAAGAGTGTTTTTTGAAGTTCGCTGCTTTCAAATATTTGGTTGTTACTGACACTTTGACAGTTTTGCAGCGTCCCTGACAATTCAGGATATCTTTGCAGATAAATTAACGTCAAATCATAAAAATAATGATCATCAAAATTACCTCTTGCGGTGGAACATCAAATGAAACTGTTCTCAAATCAACTTTGATGTAATTGTCAATGCATGGCAGGATAAAGAAGATACCTGCAAGATAGGGAAAAAAGTCTCAGAGTAATCCATATCAAAATCTGAACAAATGGAAATTGAAATTTTCTCATATATTCACGTTAAAGGCACACTGTCGTGGCTGTGATTGGCTAGTCGTGTTGTTGAAATCACTAGCAACAGACCTGGCCTCTGAATAATTACCAAGCTTTTATGCTCTTGGATCATACTTTGTTTCGAGAATAAAGGGAGTCAGATCGTATCGTAATCATCTTTACGAATTTCAGTGTACAGCGAAATTACTGAAGCATGCCTAATTCTATTCTTTTTATTGTCTTATTTGCCAATCAGCGCCACAACAGTGTGCCTTTAAGCTAGATTGTCCGTATTTGCTTCTACCTTGCATACAAGGGCAGTCTTAGGTCACTGAGCAGCTAAGCTTATTCAAGCAGTGTCCTGGTCCTTCCTCTCAATGCTACTATAGCTGCTCCTAGACACTTGGCTGAAGCAGCAGAGGATTTTATAGATTAGCAAAATTGAAAAAGCAAAGTACAGCATGGAGAGAGGAAGATAGTCTCAAATATATACCCGGTCCTTTTGCTCCTCCTTGTTTAAGTCTACCAACTCTGAAAATGACAGCTCTTTCGTACTCTTGCACAATCTGAAAATAATAAAAATACCCTGAAAATTCTTGCAAGGTTACACTGGTTGGTTTGTGGGCAGAAAATTTCATTCATAAAAGGAGGATTTAAGCCATATTTTGTCTTTTTATGTCTCGTTCTTCTACCGTGTGTTTTTAAATATTTCTTTAAAAATTTACAATACATGCTACAGATTACTCTTCCAACAAACTACTTAACAATACCACAAGATCCATGAGGAAAAATAAGAGTTAAACTGCATACAATAAATAAGAGTTAAACTGCATACAATTTTACATAAATGCTGCAGAAAAAAATAAAAGATAAATACTTTACTGGAGAATATCTAACATTAGATGTCAGGTTGGGGCTGTAATGAATCAAAACAAATGTTGCAAGAAAAACTCTTTTTCTTTTGTGTATTTTTTCATACCTCATACCTGACATCTAATGTGAGACATGATTTCCAAACAAATAGAAATGTTACTTTAAGAGACTTGGTGGCTGCTTGGTATGTGACTAGAATTTGAAATGATATTAGTCAAATCGACCAGGTTTGTGGATGAAGCGTCAAGTCAACTCGAGTATTTTCGAGTTCAAGTCATGAGAAAGGTCTTTATCACGAAATAATAATAGCTGTGTAAGAGCATCGTTTGAAAGATTGGTGATTTGGACAAATGGACGTAATAATTCAACAACTCCAGCGAGAAGATCTTTACGTTGAACATCAAACCGTGTTACCGTGTTGAGTGAACGATTATGGTCATAGTCAGCGTCAGCATGTCATTTATAGAATGTAATGGATCATTCTGACATAAGTATCCCTTGCTTCATTTGGTACGAAACATGTCTCCTTAGGACACGTCCAGCTACAATCCATGATGACAAAGGACACATTAAATGTCTAATATGAGCAATATGAAATTCTATCAATCTCTTCAACACAAAACAGACATGAATAAATAGCTACCTCTTAGTGGTAGACTATCGCCGCCACAGAGCAGCACTTACACGAGACTTTTGATCAGTGCACACAAACTAAAGATAGAAACTAGCAGATACATACAACATAGAAAAATATATAGAGATAAGCGTACTGGTGACTTTTGGACACAAATATCAATTGCAGTAAATGAATTCAATATTTGTCTGCAGAAGTCACGAGAAGATGATTTTACTGCTCTTGAATTTGATTGTTTCACACGGTGCAAATTTTTCAAACATAAATACAATAAAATTGTCCAGCAAGTCTTGGAATTATCGGAAGAAGGTCATGGCAATGTTTTTCTGTATCCATTTGACACATTTTCTATTCTTAGATTTATAAATGACAGTTTTTGTTCACAAGTAACACAACCTTGCCCCCTTAAACAAAATTTCATCTCTCTTTAGAGTTTTGAGAAAATGGGTTCAGGAGCAATGTATTGTTATTTGGATTGGAACTTTTTTGGAAGAAACTCAACAGTGTTGGGGGGGGGTTGATAACAGAACAAGTTGAGAGAATAGGTGTTACCCATCCAATTGGTCAGCTTTTGGCCCAAATTTCTGAACAAAGGTCATTTTTCAGCAATTTTCTTGAGTGTCAGTTTATTTGAAATCAGGAAAACTTGTTGAAAATGGGTAGTTTTCCACCAAAATTCATGACCAAAATGGGTACAAAGGAAAGTTTTGGCAATTAGAAGTAGGTAGCTTTCTGAAAAACCAGGTGGTAGACCTTCCTAGGTCATGAAGCCCAAGGAGTGTTTCACTGTTAAATCTTTTCGGGAAGTTAAGTAAGTCATTGTTTTATATAGCAGCCCTTTCTGTAAGTATAAACATTCAGGAGTGCTTTACAATTCCATTGGCCCTCAGCTCAAGCATTTCTTTTTTGATTGCAGCTACAAATGTTCATATCTTGACTTTTATCAAAGACAATGACACAATACAAGCATAGGGCTAAAATCTTTCAAATCTTTAAAAAGGTGGGTGTGAAATTCTATTCCATTTTTCTTTGAATTGGATGGCTTGAAAGGAACTTATGTTACTTTGCTGTAAATCTGCCATGGAAATTTTTTGATATCTTGATTTTTTTCAAAATGGCGACAATTTAATGATTTTCGAAAAAATTGATGGAAAATTTTGAAAACATTTAAATAATCGTAAATCCTAAACAAAAGGACGAAAAATCATATAACTTTCAACAGAACTATAATTTATGAAGGCATACAATAAGGTGAAAAGCAGAAATCAGTATCTTTTCTGGTTTAGGATTTAGACATTTGATGGCATCACATAGCCTCAAATTTAATAAATGCCACCATTTTGAAACTAATCAAGATTATATCAATAAATATCCAGAGCAGACTTACAGTAAAAACCGCTAAGTTCCTTCCAAGCCATTTAATTCAAAGGAAACTGAATAGAATTTTACACCAACCTTTTTAAAGATTTGAGCCCCATGTTCACAAAAAAGCCATTAGAAAGAAATATCACAAAAACTAACCTTCAGGCAAAAGAACAAAGAGAATGGAAATGTACAGACAACGATCACAAATGATATGATTGTCAGGATCCATCCACAGAGTCCAAGATCATGTCCATCTGGATCAACAGCTAAAAGAAGAAAGTGGATGAAAAAATACAGGAAATAGCTACAAATAATGTAAAGTCCTGCCAACCCTGTTTCTCCAAAAAATGGCTTGAAGAAACAGAAGAATGTATTGTTTAATTTGTTTGCAGGTTGGTATGGGTTTGTAATTCCACTTTTTTCATAGAATACAGGGACTAAATGCTATTACCGATAAATATAAAAAGATCTATCCTATATGTCCAAAGTAAAACATAGCTTATCTTTAGCCGTTAAATTAAAATGCAAAAGAGAAAAGAAAAATATGAGTAAGGGAGCTGTCATTTTTAATGCTGGGTGCAGGGGTGGAAGAATTTTGGGCACATATGGAAAAGTTTTCTTACCCCATTCATTAAATTCAATAATATTTGGAACCCCATTTCGAAATACTGAGCAAATTTCATACCCCCAATAATAGTGCTACTCATGTCATTCATCCATATACATTGTGGTAATGAAGGAAGATTTGATCGAGGGAAACTTTGCAATATTATTCCAAACCTGTACAAAAATACAAGGCTAAACTTGGCCTTGCACAGGCCAAGTTTTAGCCTTGTAGAGGGGATTATGACCTTGTTATGACCTTGTACTAACCTTGGAAGAAAATTACAAGGCTATCAGTAAGATTCCAAGCTGCAACCAGTCTAACACAAGGTTTCCACAAGGCTTCTACAAGGCTAATTAGCATTTTTCAAGCCATTTACAAGGTTACAGCAAGGCTATTCCAGGCTATAACAAGGTTACAAGGCCATAACTACAAGGCTTGTACATGGCTATTACATGGCCTTGTATTTTCGTACAGGAAGTTCTATATAAGAGGATTTAGACATTTGAAGAAAAGGGTGTTTTGTTGGACTAAGAGCTTGAAAGTGCCAAATAATGTAACCCAGAGGAAACTGGAAGGAAACTGGAAAAGGACTAGGAATCAAAGAACACTTACCAATATGATTTCAAATAACTGTTGCATGCACACACCACACAGTAGAAAAATTTAACATTTGAAATTAATTATATAATTATATCTATAATGGGGATGTCTTCAAAACTTTGATACCCCATCTTGAATTAGCAAAAATTATTAGCTAACCCATTAAAACTAGGCTAGAAAATTTAATACCCCTCCAAAAATTCTTCCACCCCTGTACCCAGCATTAAACATGACAACTCCCTAAATATCGAAAATTGCAGCAATGTCAAAATAGAGATATATACAGGGTGTCCCAAACAAATTGTTCGACATTTGATCAAATATAAAAAAATAACAAATAATGTTAACCCTATCTGTACTGGGCGATTTTTTAGGTATTTTGTACTGGGGGGGGGCCTTTTTCGCCCCCTCCCTCTTTTTCTCCAAAACTACAAAAGATATAACAATAAGACTTACCCCTATTGTTCTTTAGACAATTGGCTATTCAAATATAACAATGACAATTAATAAGTCATGTGATTCGTTGCTAGGCAACCGAAAAACTGACGAAAATTGGCAAATTTATACCTTCTTAACCAGAAAAATTCTATTTAATCAACCACTCAACCGATTTTCTCCAAATTTGTTTCAAATAGTAGGAAACATGTCATAGTTTAAATATACATACTTTGCAAAATTTTTTAGTTTCTATTTTTAGCACAATTAGCCTTAAATTAGCCTTTTGTTGCATGCATTTACTTTCATCGCAGGTTTTTGCCAGTCCTGCCCTTTTATCTGGTGAATATAGACTCAAAATGAATCAAATTAATAAGATGAAGCAAATTAGACTAAAAAAATTTATATTTAACACTTCTTTATTAGGTAAATGACGTCATAAATGTGAATGACGTCATAGATATTAAATATTGCTGACATCAGCAAATATGAAAAAGTTATATATCAAATGAAAGTACTCATCAAATGCAATCGAATGGTGCATGTTTGAGATCGATCAAGCAAACGACACGAAAACTACGGACATTTTAAGATTTTTTTTGTTGACTACTCTCCAAATATGGTATTACTGTGGTCACATGATCAGAGGTAGAACAATGAAATGTTAAGAATTTAATTGCCTATGAAATTTGAGTAAAAGTCACCAAAACTGGTGGTTATATCTCTTGTCGTTTTAGCGTAATGCAGCAAAAACTGGTAGGGGGGGCGAAAAACGCCCCCCCCCAGTACGAATAGGGTTAAGTAAAGTTCAAAAAATGATAATTTCTGATTTGAGGTTTGTGATTGTTAGTATTTAGCTATTTTGAACGCTTTAAGGCTTATAATATACTGTTTCATTTTGGTTGTTTTTTATTGATTTTAGCAGATTGTTCCATAATGTGAAGACCATGATAAGAAATAAACTGTGCGCTATTAAAACACAGAAGAGAGATATGAGAATCTTATAATCTATTTGCAGGTGTCAAACTGCTTTCAAGAACACAATGAGCAAAAGATGAGATTTTGAATTAGAAATTTAGGGGAAAGAGACTAATTTTACATTTGTTCAGCTGCTATAAGTGCTTGTGCTTGTCAAGACAATTAAGACTAATGACTCAGTGAATTAATTACGGAATCACTTGTTTCTACCTTTACTTTGCATGACTTGTAATGCATATATTCAATAGTTGAATGCAAATTTGTGACCACAATTGACAATTCACCTTCAAGATGTACCTGTTGTAGGGCAAACAATTTGAGCTTAATTGATCAAAGTTCAAACTTTTCAAAATTGTGTTTTGCCAATTTGATCAACTCTTAATGTAGAGTAATTTTCCTGGCGGTGGCTATCGTTTCAAGGGAAAATTCTGGAGCAGGGTAAGAAATGGTTTGCTGGTTAGGGCCTCTGTAGTACAAATGAAATTAAGCTAAATCCCCCCCCCCCCATTTACAGTATCTGTAACTTTTTTCAATCTTTATGGACGGCTCCTTTTTGGCATTTTGGAGGAGCTTATTCAACAATAAGATAAGGAAACCTGCTGACTGGATGCCGACAACAGCTTGTGAATTTCGCGAAATATATGGCGTCCTAGGCCTAGCCTAACTCAAATCAACGAAACGAACAAGCCTGAAATGAATCTTTAACTTCTTCTGAACAAATTGTGCTTGATTTAGAATTAAATAAGATGAACCATAGAACGTAACATTAAAAACAAGAGCCATCTAGCCTTTCTGCCGCGAAAAACAACTTGGAAAAGGGAGTACTGAAGCTGCACTATCACTTTAAAATCAGACAAAAATAGAGGAAGATGATGACTTCAAATTCTCCGAGTTCCAAAAACATAAAAATCATACCAGTGCCATTACCATCCATTTTTGCGGGTGAAACTTTGTAGGATCCTATCTTGAACGGTGCTTCGCCTTTGCGAGATGACTGTCCTTAAAATATACTTGTTTTGGCCGAATGCGGTTTATCAGCAGTGCAGTAAGGCCGACATTTGTTTGGTGTTTTAAATTTTCATGAATTGAATTTCTACTGAAGTAACGTTGCTATGCCAACATACTCAAAGTCATTTGCAAGGTACTAATAGTTGACAAGGGGGTAGGTGAAGCATCTGGATTTTAATTAAATACATTTTTAGATTTTCGATACTTGAACATTGATAAATCATAAACGTACTTTTTAATAAGAAACCGCTTATAAGGCAGTTCTTCTTATAGTCCTTACACATAGTCGAGAAAAATGTATGAAATATTTTCATTCTATTTTCATTTCTTTCAATTCAAACTTATAAGATGCTTGAGGGTAATTTGTAAATTGTTGACGAGAAATTTCGAGTTATTTTCTGATGCAAGAGTGCTGGGCAGAAAATTCATGGTTCACAAAAATTCCAGGTATTTTCAAGGACGAAACATCCTCACAGCTCTGAAATTTGAGGTAAAATCGAGTGACAATGCACATAGAAAATTAATCAAAGAGTGGTAAAAGATTATTTTTCTGCAAAACACAGCAGTTCTTGTACTCCCCCGCCAACTCACATGTTACGTTGTTCACGTTATTTCTAACACAAAAGGAAGCACAGTGCTATTCTTAAACACAGAGAAGATAAAAATGAATACAAGCAAAATCGTGCAAGTATGCATACCTACTGAATGTCAGATAACATGGTGAGACAACACATATTCTTTGCTAAGAACTGAGAATTTAACCTCTCTTAAAACAAAATTACCATATTTTGAGTACCTGGAGTGTCCTTCAGTTCCATATCAATCTTCACATTGTGTCCTCGTGAAAATTTCAATACAAAGGCCTGGTGATGTTTGGACATTACACGTGTACCCTCCGAGTGACAAGGAGGAATACAGCACAAATTTCCTTTAAAAAATTCCAACATCATTTTTCCAAATTTTCTTAATTAGTGAGCTAAAAGTTGAGTTTCCTTTAACTTGCAAAGAAAATAAGTGTATTGTACATCAATTTCTTATATGAAAATACTGTAAGTATCAAGTCCAACTTGTATCTGTTTCTAAAACTTTTGTCCAAAAACATGTTTATGGATTTGGTTGAATCCAGCGCTGTGAATTCAGGTTTAATCAATGTCAATGTCTAATCGCTCTAAAAATGTTCGTTAACTTGAACATAGATCCTTGTCTGCTGATATTGGTACTCTGAGAGCAGACATGTTATCTTGAAAGCTCAAATTTGCTTCGACCTAAGCAATTTCTTAAGGCAGAGCGTATATGTAAATCAACGATAAATTTGAACAATATTAGAGTAGCGTCGCCCTGGTCTGTCCACTTGGATTCCGGGTTGTGCAACCGCCTTGCATAAAATTTGAAATCAAAGGGAGCTTGAGCCTAGCGTTTCCAAAAAGCGCGCGAAAGTTGTTTGCTGATGCCATCTCTTTGATATTTTTCAATTTCGCTGCTTTGCGTTGCTCAGAAGAGCTACAATAAAGTTTTGAAGTTGACCTACCTCCCGGGGGGGGGGGGGACTCAGTCATATATTTTTCAGTACGGGGACGTGCCGCCGAACAGGGTATCATTTTCAGGATTCCTACTCCGGGACAGGGTATCACTTTTGTATGGTCGGCTCCATGACAGGGTCCATATTTTGTATAATTGACTACGTATCGTCGTTGAAAGCCATTTGCACTCCGCGAATATGATTCAAATCGTTTGGATGGCAACATTTCCGCATTTTCTGATAGATTTCTATCAAATTTCTATCAAATTCCCAGGGCATGCTACAATTTTGTATGAAGAAACCCAAGAGTAGGGTATTGTTTTTAAAGTTTTACTCCGGGACAGGGTATCATTTTCGGGAATTTTACTCCGGGACAGGGTGCCTTTTCAGATTTTCCAGCGGCACGTCCCCGTATTTTCGTAAATCAAGTACCCCCCCCCCCGGGACCTACCTGCAGCGAAGGTGTAAGTACAATTCAATTTCCCTTGACGTTTCCACATACCATGTCTATTTTGTGTCGCTTCTCGGTATATCTTACAGCTAAAACAGAATTGGCTTCAGGAAAGTTTCCTCCGACTCTTCTGGTTTCATATCCAAAGAAATCTCAAGAATCGCACACAAATTGTCAGACCTACGGCTCATTTTGGAAGAGCACTCATGTAACTGACATAATGGCGCCCAGGTGTGTCCACACCGTTCAACCCTTTAGTTCTCTAGGCTGTTGATGCATAATGTGCTTTAGAGGTAACTGAGGTCAAGGATGAGAGAGTTAAAAGCGGGATTGAAATCAACAATATTTTGAAATCATTTTCAATAAAATTAGAATTTGTTTTGTAACTTTCCGGTCTTCTGGGAAATGAAATGATACTGTGGTAAACTGGTGAACGGCCTGAAAAGTTTTTGATGCACTAAAACAATCAATTCTGCCGCGGTCTGACCAGGGCGCTACGGCCTAATTTAGGCGTTCAAGACATGTCCGTAATTGTGAGGTTCCAGCATGACAAAAAGAAAACGGATGATACAGATCTCACTGTGAGGTTTGTAGCACGAGTTGAGAAACCTATTTGAGGTGAGTTCCTCTCCAAAACTTCTTTGACCTCGCAGAAAATCTTCGTTTTCTGAAGAGTGGACGGACCAGGGCGACACCGCTCTATTCCTATTACTTCTAATAAATTCTTCCAATATCATTTTTTCAAAATGTTCTTAATTACTAATTAGTGAGCTGAAAGTTGAGGGCGTATTCTTTTGGGCATCTTCTGAAAACGGTAGAATTGGTAGAAGCTAAAATCCCATTCTTTTGGTGCCATTCTACCGAAAACGGTAGACTTCGCAGACTTCAGATCATTTTTTATGAAAGCCATTCTTTTGGTCATTCTGTTTTCGGTAGACTTCCGAGAGATTTTTGTCGCATTCTTTTGGGCTCTACTGAAAACGGTAGACTTCAGAGGCCTCGGAAACCTTCTGCTCCTGAAGCTGGTAGACTTCCGTATATTCCGAGAGATTGCAAAGAGCCTTGTTTGTTGAATGAAAAAGTTTCAAAACATTCGAAAATACATCATCATCATCATAATTGCTATTATGCACTACATAAAATTATGTATGGCAGCTATCTATATATTTATTTATTTAAACTAATTTTTAAAGAAAACTAAACTCTATAATCAACCAAATTAAATGTAACAGGAACAAAATATGTGAATAAATTCAAAACGTTAAGTAAAGGGTGTGTGTATATCCAGGCACAAATCCATCTATATGGTGTTATCTGGCCAGAGTTTCCCTAATATGGTTGGCTTGAACGAGGTACGATGCTAGAGCGGCTATTGTTTCATTATCGTTAGAGCTTATTATCTCCTGGAATTGCAAGTTCGTCGTAAGGGGCTCAACCGAGGTATGTGAAAAAAGGTCCGATCTAGGGGTGCTATAGGCGGGACATACAAGGAGAAAATGTACCTCATCTTCAACGAGACCAAGGGAGCAGTTTTTACAGATACGGTCATTGACATCTAATCCTTTGTGTCTTCCAGTCTCAATCAACAATGTATGGTCACTACATCTAAATTTGCACAAGGTTTTACGGTATTTAAAGTTCATACTGACTGACAAGTATTTTTCTAGCTTTAGTTGAGACTTGAAAGTTTTGTATGTGCGCAACTTGCTATGTCGTAACGAGCCTTGATGTGCCGAGGTTAGTTCTGACTTCCAGAAGTTATGAAAAATTGTGAAAACTTTATCCTTAACTAGTCTATTAACCTGGTTAGGACTGAGAGATGAAGGGTTGTGCCAAAGGGTAGAAAGTCCGATAACTTGTCTCAAATCGGAATTTTCAGAACGAAAAACCGAATTGTAAATCTGATTGGAGCATTTCGGCTAAAACAATAGTAAATTTTTTTGTAGCCAATCAACTTTTCCTCTCTTTACTTATTTTTACTGGAAAACCTCCCTTTGAAGTAGAGGCCTGTTTGGTCTGAGTTTTTCAAGAAGAAGCAATGCAATGGCGACCGGCGCTGTCGTCGCAGCTTGATCGACCAGAAGCAAATGAAGCTGAAGGAATTTAGCCAGCCATTTGGCATGATAAAGTGGGCACTGGGAAGAGATATTTGTTTGTGCTCTAACAGGAAATGGCAAAATGTAATGCTGTTGCAATACTTGAGAGGCATTTTCAAGACAGCAGTGAGTGTCATTTGTCAGTACAAAACTGAAGTGTAGTGTAGGTGTAGGCCTACTCTAAGTTCAGGTTAGTAGTGATTTTTTCGTTTACATTTGGCTCGTGTATTTCAATTTCTAATATTATCTAACTGCAAGCATGTTACTTCGCAATGTTGGGCTGTTGTACTTTATCACCTTAACAGTTGTTTTGGTTTGAATGCACTTGATTTGCCAAATGAAACAATCTTTAGATATTTTAGTAAAAAAATTTTATGGTTTTTTGTGAACATGACTAAAAATCCCCAGGTAATTTTACTATGGAAGTTCCTTATGTGATCCAACCCCCCCCCCCGTGTTTGGATCACATAGGGAAAGGAAAGGGTGATATAATTTTTTGCTTGTGATTTAACAAGTATTTGTTACTTTATCACATTGATGTTGATGTTCTTAATTCATAGGGGTTTGTTTAAAGCAAGATACCTGCTTCATTATTATCAGACCTTGTACCAGGATGCATTTAGATGGCACTTTTCCTGGAGAGAGATTGTCTATCTGATGCAGCAAATCACTTGGAGCAAATATAAAGGACAGTTCCTTTGAAAATTCCCTGCACTTCAGATACCACTTAACTGATTGCTAATGATAATGTATAATGATGATGTAATGCCTAATCTGGTCAAATCTTTGATTCCTTATCTTTGGTCACTCTGAACTCCTCTGAAATTTCAAATTTATGTTCACTGTCCATGCTCAATTTTGTCAGAGTCATAAACTGTCTAAAATTCTTTCAAATTCACATGAATAAAACTTGGTATCAATGTGTTGTTTTCTGGAGTCATTTTGATGATTACTGATCACAGCAGCAACAACAACCAAATATTAATTCCGTGGTCCGCGTTTTACACATGTAGCGCTTATGAAAACGAGGCTATCAAGTTAGTCCGATTTCAGACACTGTTTGGCAACAAGTCTCTGTATTAGCGACAAATCAGTTCTAAGGAGCATACAGAGATTGTGTAGCCAGTCTATCTAGTGCCCAGAATTAGACCAGTTATTTAAATTACTTGGGAGGGACCTTGAATCAATGAATACTTTTTTCACGAGGGAATCGTCGTTTAATTGGGAGATTCTATGCCAGAATTTAATGATACGAATGATAGCGAACAGGGCAGTGGGCATAATTCCCAGTTCTCCATATACAATGAAGTGTTATAAATTATTTTCTCTTGGGATTTGCAAAACAAAAGCATAATGCATTGCAATGGCTTCATTCGCTCGGCCGAACACAACATTCGAGCTCTCAAACTTTCAGAATTCTCATTCTTTTGGGATTTTTCTCTGCGAAGTCTGCCAACTCTACCGTTTTCAGAATGCGCATTCTTTTGGTAACTGACATTTTTCTCTGCGAAGTCTACCGTTTTCAGAAGACTTCGCAGACTTCGGATGCCCAAAAGAATACGCCCTGTAAGTATCAAGCCCAAATTGTATCAGTTTCTTTCTAAAACGTTTGTCCCAAAAACATGAATATGGATTTGGTTTAATCCAGAGCTGTGAATTTCTTCAATCAATGTCTAATCACTCTAAAAATGTTCCTCGATGTTAACTTGAACACAGATCCTTGTCTGCTGATATTGGTACTCTGAGAGCAGACATGTTAATCTTGAAAGCTCAAATTTGCTTCTTCCTGCAAACCAGAGCCAGAGCTTTAGCATTTTGGCCTAAGCAATTTCTTAAGGCAAAGCGTATATGTAAATCAACGATAAAATTTGAACAATATTAGATCTTGTGTTATTCTGTCTTCCAGGAGTCACCCCCCCCCCCCAGTCACCCACTGGGAAGTTTCTTAATTCTTAATTTCGATGTGCTTCAGGAATTTGCTTAGGCCAAAAGGCCAAAACTCTGGTTTGCAAGTGCACGCAAATTTGAGCTTTCAAGATTGATGTTTCTGCTCTTGCCTCTCAAAGCACCAATACCAACAAACGAGGTATCTATGTCAAAGTTAACTATTGAGGAACATTTTGAGAGTGATTAGCCATTGATTAAAGCTAAATTCACATCGCTGGAGTGTCATCTGTATACATCGTTTTGGGACACCCGGTACATTGAACATTTTTCACTACCAGTAAAAATTTTCACGTTTGTTTTGGGCGCAAGAATTATGATACAGTCCTTGAAAAACTTTCATATCATGAAATTCAAGAATCCAAGAAACATGAATTTTGAAGAACATCATCAAACATTGGTTACTTTGCAAAAATTTGCATTCCATATTTGGTCACTCCAGACGTTACTGTAACAACACTGCTATCGAGGCTTATAAAATGTATGGCAACTGAGTGTTGATAATGCTATCATATGCAGTAGCTGTACAAGTGCCTGAGAATGGTCGGTGTAGAAATTGATAAGTTCCTCTCTTGCTTGCTTTAGTGTTTGCCAAAGCTTGTCTGGATCAAGAAGTCTAATCAAGATGTTTTAGTCCCGTCTCCAAAGCCCAGGACCACTCATACTTTCCTATGGTATCATGCTCGTACAAAGGTATGTACCCTAAACGCTGACCTGTTTAAGCGAATACATTAGGAATTTAGTAACTGACTTGTCAGCGATTAGGGTGCCTGAGCTTGAGAACCACCCTTTCCCGTGTCAAATAGAACTTCTCAAGTTCAGGTACCCTAATCGCTGACAAGAGTTACAAAATTCCTAATATTGCCGGTGTGATTTGAAGAAGGAAAGTGCTCCAGAATTCCTCGTCCTGGTCTGCTAGGTCCTGACTCGCTACAAATTTCATTTTAGAACTTTTGATTAAATCCTGCAGAGGAATTTAAATTTACAGTATCAAATGCAAAAACGTATACTGTTTTGAAATTATGCTTAAATTGGCACCCCTAAAAACGGGCCTACTCTCAAGTACCGAATAAACGGGGGGGGTGAGAATAATCGGGGGGGTTGGAAATGGTTCAATATAATAATAATCGGGGGGGTTGGAACAATCGGGGGGGGGGGTTGGAAAAATTGAGAATAGTCGTTTTTCGTTTTCTTAGTAAAACACGTATCTAACATGGGTACCACGTCTGTAAAACACGTATGTAACACGGGTCAGACAAACAAAGGAGAATAAAGTTAATAAATACAGCAAGTACATTTGCTTAGCAGGAATTATTAAAAAATTTGTTCACTATTACTTCTATTGTTCAAGAATTAATAAAAGGGGGGGTTGGAATAAAAGTGGGGGGGTTGGAAAATTTTTCAAAAATTAATAAGCGGGGGGGACGATTATTCGGTACTTGAGAGTACGCGAGCGTGTGCCTACTTTGAAGAAAGGTACCCTTTCCCGCCTTTTTGTGAGAAGAGAGGATGATAACACATCAGGTACCAAGTGGCCCCTCCCTGGGCTCCAAAGAAATACTGTACACTGATAAAGAAAATAACATTCTTCTTGTTTACTTTTTCCTCAATCTCAACTGTTTTGATCTTGACAAAATTTGGCAAACACAAAGCAAATTAAATCAAGAAAGATACATATACATTTCATACAAATTTTTCCCCAGCCACCTGTGGCAGCTGAATGAAAACTTGTGAATTCCATATGTTTGAACACTTTGAAGGAATGAAATTTCATGAATTGTGTATTGTAGGAAATTTGGCAGGTATCAACTTTTGTGAATTCGTGAAAAATGCAGCAAAGTTTCTTCCCATGATATCAACCATTTTCAAATGTTGATAACATCAATAAATGCTGCATCTTATCATATCTGCTTGAATCATTAATAAAAGACCTGCTGTTTTTGAAGCAACACTCTTTTGACTTTATCATACCATAATCTGCAGCCACTCGTCAGATGACAGAAAAAATTCTCAAACTATAATTTGAAGCCTGAACAGTGAAACTGTATAGGTGAGGCAATTTAACACACAGCCCCTCCTGAGCAGCCCCAAAGACAGGGCAAAGTTGCACCTTAATTACCTATTGGCAAAATGAGTTTTAGGGTGGGATGGATTCAAAGACTTACAGAAAGCAAAAAGTGTCTACTGTAGTTAAGCACTTAAGGAATGTAACAATTGGACTCAAGTCTAGAATCTAGTCAAAAGAATTCACTGCTCCAGGAAGGGGGCTTTGGGGGGTACCAGAACCAGCAAATCCGGACCAAAATTAGCAAAAACCTGAAAACCTGCAAGCAGAAGGTTTGAAACCCGAAACTGCACTTCCGAACAAAAAATTACAATTTTTGTCAATAATCTGCCATTATTTCCTACAGTATATTTTTGTTTTCACTGACACTCTGTGCATCGTTTCAAGCATTCGGAAGCTGGTTTTTCAATCTCAGCTAACTGCAGGACTGCATGACTTTGAAAACTCGAAAAAATTGGAATTTTTGAAAGAAATCCAGAAACTCGAGCATAAAAGTTGGCCAAACCTGCAACCTGTGACAGATCTCTAAAACCCGAAAATCCGTATGATTTAATCGTAAAACCCGAAACCAGGGGGCTAAAATTGGCTAAACCCGCAACCCGTGAAGCCCCAAAGCCCCCCTCCTCCAGTGCTAAGAAGAGATTATGGAGTAGATAGAAAATACAGTATGATATTATTTGGTCAGTTTTTCAATCAATTCTTCACATTTTTAATTTCCCATAAAGTCACTAGACATCCTTATCCAGTGAAGGTTAAAATTGTCTAAATACTGTGGGTCACTACTCAAAGAAATGAGAAGACCAAAAATATTTGTGAACAAAGGAGATACCACAATAGGATAGTCATGGTCAGATATGAGCAAAGGGTTAGGAAAAAAGATGATTAAGGAGTTAATGTAACATGATGATGCTGCATTTTTTGGGGATTTTCAAAAATTTCACAGCCTTCCCATAGGCAAGAATGTGCACAATCAGCAATGTAGCAAAGGGCAAAGTTCATAAAATTAAAATTACATATTAAGTAATGATTTTGTCATTCCCAAAAACAGCTTCTTTTTTATGCCAGCCAAGCATAAACAGAGTGAAATGATGTCATTGTCCTATCTATAGCAAGGAAATTATTTCCTATCAAATAAGAATTGTTGCAAAATTGGAACTGAAGGCCCACTGAAGGCAAGGGACCCTTTGGACGGTTTGCATACTGCATGTAGAAAGACTGACAAAACTTTGCACCCCAAAATTACATACACAGCAAAAAGTGATGAAATTTTACAAGATTTGTTCATGGGGAAACGAAATGGACACTTTCCCCATAATTTCCCAATGAGGTAAATGGAAATGTCCATTTCCCTTAAACTTCCATACAGAAACTACAGTTGGTACTTTTTGCTGAATGATCACAAGATAACTACTTCCAATAAGTTTTTATGTTTTCAAGCAGAAAATTTCCCAAGAATTGCCATCAATTTTGCGCAGTGCCAATCAATTTTTTCTAAATTTGCACATCTGGGAGATTTTAACTTTCCCTGACAATATCCAGCGTTCAGTATGGCCACCTTTGGCCACCTGCATAGGCATAGGAAACAGGGGGCTGCAGGGGCTGCAGCCCCTCCCCCCCAACATCAGAAAATTTTGCAAAAATCAGCCATAATCGGGCAGAAATCCACCTTAAGTTGGGCAAAAATTTTTTAACAATGGATTTTTTATCGGGCAGCCCCCCAAATCTTATCTCCCCCTATGCCCATGGCCACCTGGCAAATGTGTTGCAGCACAACAGTGCTTTTAATCCACAAACTTTGCAGCAGAACAGTCAGGGGGCAGGGCTTTAGCCCCACCATGGACCTTTTTGAGTGTCATGAAAAGGGGTCACATAGCATAGCGCTTAGCTACTTCAATGATCCCCGCATCCCCATCCAACTGTCACAAGGTATCACTGCAACTTTATACACCATCAGTGGGCAAATCCCTGGAATTTCCCTGGAATACTCAACGTCTGCCCCTGATGGAACCATTGGCATTTTGATGGCATTTTCCTGTGAGCGATCTAGAAACTAAGCATTTTCAAACCCAAATGTTGTGTTAGATCATAAATACAATTCCCATGTATTGTTTTATTGGTTTAATTTCATTAGTTCAGTTTTTCATAGTTTTTCGCTTTCTTTGTTTGTCTTGCACTTGTGGTTGCTGCACAAATGAATTTCCCAACGAAAGCCAGTGTTTCTCTTGGATCTTCCCTGGGCCTAATCAGTTGCCTAATCTATTTTCAGCCAAACAGCAAAACCAAACAAGCCATCAATTAGCACACAATCAAAAGTTTTCTTCGGAACCTACTACTTCCCGCATTTGATTAGATAATGAAACATAATCATAAACAAATGAAAAGGCTAATTGAGGAGGTCCCGGGATGGTGACAAAATAAGAAAGGTGTGATTTAGAGAGATGCGTTCAAAACTAGCCGCCCATTTTAGGCCTATGGAAGGCTTATAAATCGGCTTCTGGCAAGCTACGCAGTATATCAACGAATAAATATCGCTACTTCAAAACGCATTGAATGATTCCTTACCTGGTTCTTCCCTCTTCATGATTTTACCACTCTTCTATCTTTCAACCAAACTTAGCAACACGAAATCTTCTTTTTCAGTCTCGAAGAATTGAAATCACAATCGCAACAAGACAACGTTGTGGTCAAAGTTGGGCTGCAGGAAACCCTTATAGAGTTGTTTATCGTGGGTTACAGGAAACCTTTACAACGTGGGCGTGGGAAACCTTTACAATGTAAGGCTTTGTCCCAGACCCCAGTTTCGATAAGATGACCTGTGTACCAGGGGCACTCAACTGGGAGGTAGGTCCGATATTTTTGGGTCAGAGTATTGCCGAAAGTGATATTTTTGGGTCCAACATAAGCTGAAATTATTGCCATAATATTTTTGGTTATCAAATATAGTCAAAATGATTTTTCTGGGCAATTCTGGCCACGATTTGCATTGTTTCAGGATCTTCTGTGTTCATGTACAGATATCAAGGTATAAAGTGAACTGATATTTTTGGGTTGCAATGAAGCTAAACTGATATTTTTGGGTTGCCTGACAATTTCTCGGACTGACTCCCTGAAAAGCGTATGTGCCGAGTGCCCCCCTGGGTACCAGACTCCAGAAACGGGGAAAGAGCTGATGGGAAATCAAGAAAGGAGCTGGGGTCAGAAAAAAAATTGATGGCTGCCCTATAAAATTAAATAGATTGTTTAACAAAATTTTGCCTGACTTATGGCAGATTTCTGTGAAAAAAGACTGACATTTGCAAATTTGTTTAATGGAAGGGGGACTGGCAAACGCTCCAGCCCCCAGGCTTGTAAGCTCATGGCAATTACCGTTGTGGAGAAAGATAAAACATATCTACCACATGTCAAGTGCCATATGCCATACCGGGTGTCCCAAAATGATGTATTATTGTTTGATTGCTTACATCTCCATAACCAATGAACCGATTTTCAAAAAATTTGTTTTATTTGATTGCCTAAAGGCTAAATTGTACTTTAAAATGTTGGTTGCGGTTTTACCACGGCGTTTTCATGTCGAAAAGAGATCGATAAACCTGCTCAAATTCAAGCCTTGGATGGCATGAGAAAGAAACGGCCTATTTTTCCAGTTAACATTTTAGATGTGATACAAAAGGCTGAACTCCTGTTCGTATTCTCTGAACTCAGTATTAATTGAATTCGTATTCTCTGAACGCTATATATTCTATGAACGACATAAAAGTTCAGGATTTTGCATCACATCTAAAATGATGACTGGCAAAGAAGGCCGTTTGTTTTTCATGCTATCCAAGGCTTGAGTTTGAGCAGGTTTATCGATCTTCTTTTCAACATGAAGACATCAGCCTAAACCACAGCCAACATCCTCAAAAACAATTTAGCCTTTCGGCAATCGGATAAAGTGAAGTTTTTGAAAATCGGTTCATCGGAGATATAAGCACTGCAACGATAATACATCATTTGGGACACCCGGTATACTTTCACAAAGTGTAAGTATCTCTCAAACTAGGAATCCCCATGGGTGGTGACAGTTGAGGGCAAGAGGGGGTTAAGACCCCTTGTCTGAGCAAATTTGACTTAAAATTGTCAAAGGAAATACGGAAAAATCTCCCATTTGATTTGAGAAACATTCTTCAGAAATTCAATATGAGAATTTGGTAGAGAATCACTACTACAGAAAAACATCTATTCCACTAAGACTGAGAAATTTATAGAGAAACATTGATTGCTTTGCTATAGCAATGTTTCGATGCAGAATTGAATGCTGAGCTCAAAAAAGTTATTCAGACTGCTGTCACTCTAGAAGGAGTAGAGATATTAAGCTTTAATCCAACATATTGCAATAGATGCGAGAATTTAGTAGAGAATCACTACTACAGAAAAGCATCTATTCCATTAAGGCTGAGATATTTATAAAGAATCATTGATTGATTTGCTATAGCAATGTTTCGATGCAGAATTGAATGCTGAATTCATAAAAGTTACTCAGACTGCTGTAACTCTAGCAGGAGTAGAGATATTAAGCTTTAATCACAAAGATTGCAATATATTTGAGAATTTGGTAGAGAATCACTACTACAGAAAAGCATCTATTCCATGAAGGCTGAAAAATTTATAGAGAATCATTGATTGATTTTTTATAGCAATGTTTCGATGCAGAATTGAATGCTGAGCTCAAAAAAGTTACTCAGGCTGCTGGACTTCTAGCAGGATTAGAGATATTTAGCTTTGATAGCAAAGATTGCAATAGATGTGAGAATTTGGTAGAAAATCACTACTACAGAAAAGCGTCTATTCCATTAAGGCTGAGAAATTTATAAAGAATCATTAATTGATTTATTAAACAATGTTTCGATGCACCATTAAATGCTGAGTTCATAAATGTCACTTAGACTGCTGTAACTGCTGCAGGAGTAGAGATATTCAGCTTTAATCCAATAGATTTCAATAGATGCGAGAATTTGGTAGAGAATCACTATTACAGAAAAGTATCTATTCCATGAAGGCTTACAAACCTATAGAGAATCATTAATTGATTTGCTATAGCAATGTTTCGATGCACAATTGAATGCTGAGTTCAAAAACGTCACTTAGACTGCTGTAACTGCTGCATGAGTAGAAATATTCTGCTTTAATCCAACATTTTTCAATAGATGCAAGAGTTTGGTAGAGAATCACTACTACAGAAAAGCATCTATTCCATTAAGGCTGAGAAATTTATATTCAATCTTTAATTGATTTGTTATTGTAATGTTTCGATGCACAATTGAATGCTGAGTTCAAAAACGTCACTTAGACTGCTGTAACTGCTGCAGGAGTAGACATATTCAGCTTTAATCCAACAGATTTCAATAGATGCAAGAATTTGGTAGAGAATCACTACTACAGAAAAGCATCTATTCCATTAAGGCTGAGAAATTTATATTCAATCTTTAATTGATTTGTTATTGTAATGTTTCGATGCACAATTGAATGCTGAGTTCAAAAAAGTTACTTAGACTGCTGTAACTGCTGCAGGAGTAGACAAATTCAGCTTTAATCCAACAGATTTCAATAGATGCGAAAATTTGATAGAGAATCACTACTACAGAAAAGCATCTATTCCATTAAGGCTTAGAAACTTATAGAGAATCATTAATTGATTTGTTATAGCAATTCTTCGATGCACAATTGAATGCTGAGTTCAAAAACGTTACTTAGACTGCTGTAACTGCTGCAGGAGTAGACATATTCAGCTTTAATCCAACAGATTTCAATAGATGCGAGAATTTGGTAGAGAATCACTACTACAGAAAAGGATCTATTCCATTAAGGCTTACAGACCTATAGAGAATCATTAATTATTTTGTTATAGCAATTTTTTGATGCACAATTGAATGCTAAGTTCAAAAACGTCACTTAGACTGCTGTAACTGCTATAGGAGTAGACATATTCAGCTTTAATCCAACAGATTTCAATAGATGCAAGAATTTGGTAGAGAATCATTACTACAGAAAAGCATCTATTCCAGTAAGGCTGAGAAATTTATAGAGAATCATTAATTGATTTGTTATAGCAATTTTTCGATGCACAATTGAATGCTGAGTTCAAAAAAGTTACTTAGACTGCTGTAACTGCTGCAGGAGTAGACAAATTCAGCTTTAATCCAACAGATTTCAATAGATGCGAGAATTTGGTAGAGAATCACTACTACAGAAAAGCATCTATTCCATTAAGGCTTAGAAACTAATAGAGAATCATTAATTGATTTGTTATAGCAATTTCTCGATGCACGATTGAATGCTTAGTTCAGAAAAGTTACTTAGACTGCTGTAACTGCTGCAGGAGTAGACATATTCAGCTTTAATCCAACAGATTTCAATAGATGCGAGAATTTGGTAGAGAATGACTACTACAGAAAAGCATCTATTCCATTAAGGCTGAGAAATTTATATTCAATCTTTAATTGATTTGTTATAGTAATCTTTCGATGCACAATTGAATGCTGAGGTCAAAAAAGTCACTTAGACTTCTGTAACTGCTGCAGGAGT
Organism: Aurelia coerulea; assembly: GCA_039566865.1. NCBI lineage: Eukaryota > Metazoa > Cnidaria > Scyphozoa > Semaeostomeae > Ulmaridae > Aurelia > Aurelia coerulea. The sequence goes on from CM076954.1 coordinate 20,443,015, forward strand.
AGACATATTCTGCTTTATTCCGACAGATTTCAATAGATGCGAGAATTTGGTAGAGAATCACTACTACAGAAAAGTATCTATTCCATGAAGGCTGAAAAATTTATAGAGAATCATTGATTGATTTGCTATAGCAATGTTTCGATGCAGATTGGAAAGCTGCGTTCAAAAAAGTCACTTAGACTGCTGTAACTGCTGCAGGAGTAGACATATTCAGCTTTAATCCAACAGATTTCAATCGATGCGAGAATTTGGTAGAGAATCACTACTACAGAAAAGCATCTATTCCATTAAGGCTGAGAAATTTATATTCAATCTTTAATTGATTTGTTATAGTAATGTTTCGATGCACAATTGAATGCTGAGGTCAAAACAGTCACTTAGACATCTGTAACTGCTGCAGGAGTAGACATATTCAGCTTTAATCTAACAAATTTCAATAGATGCCAGAATTTGGTAGAGAATCACAACTACAGAAAAGCATCTATTCCATTAAGGCTTAAAGACCTATAGAGAATCATTAATTATTTTGTTATAGCAATTTTTTGATGCGCAATTGAATGCTAAGTTCAAAAACGTCACTTAGACTGCTCTAACTGTTGCAGGAGTAGACATATTCAGCTTTAATCCAACAACTTTCAATAGATGCGAGAATTTAGGAGAGAATCACTACTACAGAAACGTATCTATTCCATGAAGGCTGAAAAATTTATAGAGAATCATTAATTGATTTGTTATAGCAATGCTTCGATGCACAATTAAATGCTGAGTTTAAAAAAGTCACTTAGACTGCTTTAACAGATGCAGGAGCAGAGATATTCAGCTTTAATCCAACAGATTTCAATAGATGCGAGAATTTGGTAGAGAATCACTACTACAGAAAAGCATCTATTCCATTAAGGCTTACAAACCTATAGAGAATCATTAATTCATTTGCTATAGCAATGTTTCGATGCACAATTGAATGCTGAGTTCCAAAAAGTCACTTAGACTGCTGTGACTGCTGCAGGAGTAGAGATATTCAGCTTTAATCCAACAGATTGCAATAGATGCGAGAATTTGGTAGAGAATCACTACTACAGAAAAGCATCTATTCCATTAAGGCTGAGAAATTTATAGAGAATCATTAATTGATTTGTTATAGCAATGTTTCGATGCAAAATTGAATGCTGAGTTCAAAAGAGTCACTTAGACTGCTGTAACTGTTGCAGGAGTAGACATATTCAGCTTTAATCCAACAGATTGCAATAGATGCAAGAATTTGGTAGAGAATCACTACCACAGAAAAGCATCTATTCCATTAAGGCTGAGAAATTTATAGAGAATCATTAATTGATTTGTTATAGCAATTTTTCGATGCACAATTGAATGCTGAGTTCAAAAAAGTTACTTAGACTGCTGTAACTGCTGCAGGAGTAGACAAATTCAGCTTTAATCCAACAGATTTCAATAGATGCGAAAATTTGATAGAGAATCACTACTACAGAAAAGCATCTATTCCATTAAGGCTTAGAAACTTATAGAGAATCATTAATTGATTTGTTATAGCAATGTTTCGATACACAATTGAATGCTGAGTTAAAAAAAAGTCACTTAGACTGCTGTAACTGCTAGAGGAATAAACATATTCAGCTTTTATCCAATATATTTCAATAGATTCGAGAATTTGGTAGAGAATCACTGCTACAGAAAAGCATCTATTCTATTCAGGTTGAGAAATTTATAGAGAATCATTAATTGATTTGTTATAGCATTATTTCGATGCACAATTAAATGCTGAGTTCAAAAAACTCACTTAGACTGCTGTAACTGATGCATGAGCAGAGATACTCAGCCTTTAATCCAACAGATTTCAATAGATGCGAGAATTTGGTAGAGAATCACTGCTACAGAAAAGCATCTATTCCATTCAGGTTGAGAAATTTATAGAGAATCATTAATTGATTTGTTATAGCAATGTTTCGATGCACAATTGAATGCTGAATTCAAAAAAGTCACTTATACTGCTGTAACTGCTGCAGGAATAGACATATTCAGCTTTAATCCAACAGATTTCAATAGATTCGAGAATTTGATAGAGAATCACTGCTACAGAAAAGCATCTATTCTATTCAGGTTGAGAAATTTATAGAGAATCATTAATTGATTTGTTATAGCATTATTTCGATGCACAATTAAATGCTGAGTTCAAAAAACTCACTTAGACTGCTGTAACTGATGCATGAGCAGAGATACTCAGCCTTTAATCCAACAGATTTCAATAGATGCGAAAATTTGATAGAGAATCACTACTAAAGAAAAGCATCTATTCCATTAAGGCTTACAAACTTATAGAGAATCATTAATTGAGTTGTTATAGCAATGTTTCGATGCACAATTGAATGCTGAATTTTAAAAAGTCACTTATACTGCTGTAACTGCTGCAGGAATAGACATATTCAGCTTTAATCCAACAGATTTCAATAGATGCGAGAATTTGGTAGAGAATCACTACTACAGAAAAGCATCTATTCCATTAAGGCTGAGAAATTTATAGAGAATCATTAATTGATTTGTTATAGCAAAATTTTCGATGCACAATTGAATGCTGAGTTCAATAATGTCACTTAGATTGCTATAATTGTTGCAGGAATAGAAATATTCATCTTTAATAAAACATATTTCAATAGATGCGAGAATTTGCTAGAGAATCACTGCTACAGAAAAGCATCTATTCCATTCAGGTTGAGAAATTTATAGAGAATCATTAATTGATTTGTTATAGCAATATTTCGATGCACAATTAAATGCTGAGTTCAAAAAACTCACTTAGACTGCTGTAACTGATGCATGACCAGAGATATTTCAATAGATGAGAGAATTTTGTAGAGAATCACTACTACAGAAAAGCATCTATTCCATTAAGGCTTACAAACTTATAGTGAATCATTAATTGATTTGTTAAAGCAATTTTTCGATGCACAATTGAATGCTGAGTTAAGAAAAGTCACTTAGACTGCTGTAACTGCTGCAGGAATAAACATATTCAGCTTTTATCCAATATATTTCAATAGATGCGAGAATTTGGTAGAGAATCACTGCTACAGAAAAGCATCTATTCTATTCAGGTTGAGAAAGTTATAGAGAATCATTAATTGATTTGTTATAGCAATATTTCGATGCACAATTAAATGCTGGGTTCAAAAATCTCACTTAGACTGCTGTAACTGATGCATGAGCAGAGATACTCAGCCTTTAATCCAACAGATTTCAATAGATGCGAGTATTTGGTAGAGAATCACTACTACAGAAAAGCATCTATTCCATTAAGGCTGAAAAATGTATAGAGAATCATTAATTGATTTGTTATAGCAATGTTTCGATGCACAATTGAATGCTGAGTTCAAAAATGTCACTTAGATTGCTGTAATTGTTGCGGGAATAGACATATTCATCTTTAATCCAACATATTTCAATAGATGCGAGAATTTGGTAGAGAATCACTACTACAGAAAAGCATCTATTCCATTAAGGCTTACAGACCTATAGAGAATCATTAATTATTTTGTTATAGTAATTTTTTGATGCACAATTGAATGCTAAGTTCAAAAACGTCACTTAGACTGCTCTAACTGTTGCAGGAGTAGACATATTCAGCTTTAATCCAAATGATTTCAATAGATGCGAGAATTTGGTAGAGAATCACTACTACAGAAAAGCATCTATTACATTAAGGCTTACAAACCTATAGAGAATCATTAATTGATTTGCTATAGCAATGTTTCGATGCACAATTGAATGCTGAGTTCAAAAACGTCACTTAGACTGCTGTAACTGCTATAGGAGTAGACATATTCAGCTTTAATCCAACAGATTTCAATAGATGCAAGAATTTGGTAGAGAATCACTGCTACAGAAAAGCATCTATTCCATTAAGGCTGAGAAATTTATAGAGAATCATTAATTGATTTGTTATAGCATTATTTCGATGCACAATTAAATGCTGAGTTCAAAAAACTCACTTAGACTGCTGTAACTGATGCATGAGCAGAGATACTCAGCCTTTAATCCAACAGATTTCAATAGATGCGAGAATTTGGTAGAGAATCACTACTACAGAAAAGCATCTATTCCATTAAGGCTTACAAACTTATAGAGAATCATTAATTGAGTTGTTATAGCAATGTTTCGATGCACAATTGAATGCTGAATTCAAAAAAGTCACTTATACTTTTGTAACTGCTGCAGGAATAGACATATTCAGCTTTAATCCAACAGATTTCAATAGATGCGAGAATTTGGTAGAGAATCACTACTACAGAAAAGCATCTATTCCATTAAGGCTGAGAAATTTATAGAGAATCATTAATTGATTTGTTATAGCAAAATTTTCGATGCACAATTGAATGCTGAGTTCAATAATGTCACTTAGATTGCTGTAATTGTTGCAGGAATAGAAATATTCATCTTTAATAAAACATATTTCAATAGATGCGAGAATTTGCTAGAGAATCACTGCTACAGAAAAGCATCTATTCCATTCAGGTTGAGAAATTTATAGAGAATCATTAATTGATTTGTTATAGTAATGTTTCGATGCACAATTGAATGCTGAGGTCAAAACAGTCACTTAGACATCTGTAACTGCTGCAGGAGTAGACATATTCAGCTTTAATCTAACAAATTTCAATAGATGCCAGAATTTGGTAGAGAATCACAACTACAGAAAAGCATCTATTCCATTAAGGCTTAAAGACCTATAGAGAATCATTAATTATTTTGTTATAGCAATTTTTTGATGCGCAATTGAGTGCTAAGTTCAAAAACGTCACTTAGACTGCTCTAACTGTTGCAGGAGTAGACATATTCAGCTTTAATCCAACAACTTTCAATAGATGCGAGAATTTAGGAGAGAATCACTACTACAGAAACGTATCTATTCCATGAAGGCTGAAAAATTTATAGAGAATCATTAATTGATTTGTTATAGCAATGCTTCGATGCACAATTAAATGCTGAGTTTAAAAAAGTCACTTAGACTGCTTTAACAGATGCAGGAGCAGAGATATTCAGCTTTAATCCAACAGATTTCAATAGATGCGAGAATTTGGTAGAGAATCACTACTACAGAAAAGCATCTATTCCATTAAGGCTTACAAACCTATAGAGAATCATTAATTCATTTGCTATAGCAATGTTTCGATGCACAATTGAATGCTGAGTTCCAAAAAGTCACTTAGACTGCTGTGACTGCTGCAGGAGTAGAGATATTCAGCTTTAATCCAACAGATTGCAATAGATGCGAGAATTTGGTAGAGAATCACTACTACAGAAAAGCATCTATTCCATTAAGGCTGAGAAATTTATAGAGAATCATTAATTGATTTGTTATAGCAATGTTTCGATGCAAAATTGAATGCTGAGTTCAAAAGAGTCACTTAGACTGCTGTAACTGTTGCAGGAGTAGACATATTCAGCTTTAATCCAACAGATTGCAATAGATGCAAGAATTTGGTAGAGAATCACTACCACAGAAAAGCATCTATTCCATTAAGGCTGAGAAATTTATAGAGAATCATTAATTGATTTGTTATAGCAATTTTTCGATGCACAATTGAATGCTGAGTTCAAAAAAGTTACTTAGACTGCTGTAACTGCTGCAGGAGTAGACAAATTCAGCTTTAATCCAACAGATTTCAATAGATGCGAAAATTTGATAGAGAATCACTACTACAGAAAAGCATCTATTCCATTAAGGCTTAGAAACTTATAGAGAATCATTAATTGATTTGTTATAGCAATGTTTCGATACACAATTGAATGCTGAGTTAAAAAAAAGTCACTTAGACTGCTGTAACTGCTAGAGGAATAAACATATTCAGCTTTTATCCAATATATTTCAATAGATTCGAGAATTTGGTAGAGAATCACTGCTACAGAAAAGCATCTATTCTATTCAGGTTGAGAAATTTATAGAGAATCATTAATTGATTTGTTATAGCATTATTTCGATGCACAATTAAATGCTGAGTTCAAAAAACTCACTTAGACTGCTGTAACTGATGCATGAGCAGAGATACTCAGCCTTTAATCCAACAGATTTCAATAGATGCGAGAATTTGGTAGAGAATCACTGCTACAGAAAAGCATCTATTCCATTCAGGTTGAGAAATTTATAGAGAATCATTAATTGATTTGTTATAGCAATGTTTCGATGCACAATTGAATGCTGAATTCAAAAAAGTCACTTATACTGCTGTAACTGCTGCAGGAATAGACATATTCAGCTTTAATCCAACAGATTTCAATAGATTCGAGAATTTGATAGAGAATCACTGCTACAGAAAAGCATCTATTCTATTCAGGTTGAGAAATTTATAGAGAATCATTAATTGATTTGTTATAGCATTATTTCGATGCACAATTAAATGCTGAGTTCAAAAAACTCACTTAGACTGCTGTAACTGATGCATGAGCAGAGATACTCAGCCTTTAATCCAACAGATTTCAATAGATGCGAAAATTTGATAGAGAATCACTACTACAGAAAAGCATCTATTCCATTAAGGCTTACAAACTTATAGAGAATCATTAATTGAGTTGTTATAGCAATGTTTCGATGCACAATTGAATGCTGAATTTTAAAAAGTCACTTATACTGCTGTAACTGCTGCAGGAATAGACATATTCAGCTTTAATCCAACAGATTTCAATAGATGCAAGAATTTGGTAGAGAATCACTACTACAGAAAAGCATCTATTCCATTAAGGCTGAGAAATTTATAGAGAATCATTAATTGATTTGTTATAGCAAAATTTTCGATGCACAATTGAATGCTGAGTTCAATAATGTCACTTAGATTGCTATAATTGTTGCAGGAATAGAAATATTCATCTTTAATAAAACATATTTCAATAGATGCGAGAATTTGCTAGAGAATCACTGCTACAGAAAAGCATCTATTCCATTCAGGTTGAGAAATTTATAGAGAATCATTAATTGATTTGTTATAGCAATATTTCGATGCACAATTAAATGCTGAGTTCAAAAAACTCACTTAGACTGCTGTAACTGATGCATGACCAGAGATATTTCAATAGATGAGAGAATTTTGTAGAGAATCACTACTACAGAAAAGCATCTATTCCATTAAGGCTTACAAACTTATAGTGAATCATTAATTGATTTGTTAAAGCAATTTTTCGATGCACAATTGAATGCTGAGTTAAGAAAAGTCACTTAGACTGCTGTAACTGCTGCAGGAATAAACATATTCAGCTTTTATCCAATATATTTCAATAGATGCGAGAATTTGGTAGAGAATCACTGCTACAGAAAAGCATCTATTCTATTCAGGTTGAGAAAGTTATAGAGAATCATTAATTGATTTGTTATAGCAATATTTCGATGCACAATTAAATGCTGGGTTCAAAAATCTCACTTAGACTGCTGTAACTGATGCATGAGCAGAGATACTCAGCCTTTAATCCAACAGATTTCAATAGATGCGAGTATTTGGTAGAGAATCACTACTACAGAAAAGCATCTATTCCATTAAGGCTGAAAAATGTATAGAGAATCATTAATTGATTTGTTATAGCAATGTTTCGATGCACAATTGAATGCTGAGTTCAAAAATGTCACTTAGATTGCTGTAATTGTTGCGGGAATAGACATATTCATCTTTAATCCAACATATTTCAATAGATGCGAGAATTTGGTAGAGAATCACTACTACAGAAAAGCATCTATTCCATTAAGGCTTACAGACCTATAGAGAATCATTAATTATTTTGTTATAGTAATTTTTTGATGCACAATTGAATGCTAAGTTCAAAAACGTCACTTAGACTGCTCTAACTGTTGCAGGAGTAGACATATTCAGCTTTAATCCAAATGATTTCAATAGATGCGAGAATTTGGTAGAGAATCACTACTACAGAAAAGCATCTATTACATTAAGGCTTACAAACCTATAGAGAATCATTAATTGATTTGCTATAGCAATGTTTCGATGCACAATTGAATGCTGAGTTCAAAAACGTCACTTAGACTGCTGTAACTGCTATAGGAGTAGACATATTCAGCTTTAATCCAACAGATTTCAATAGATGCAAGAATTTGGTAGAGAATCACTGCTACAGAAAAGCATCTATTCCATTAAGGCTGAGAAATTTATAGAGAATCATTAATTGATTTGTTATAGCATTATTTCGATGCACAATTAAATGCTGAGTTCAAAAAACTCACTTAGACTGCTGTAACTGATGCATGAGCAGAGATACTCAGCCTTTAATCCAACAGATTTCAATAGATGCGAGAATTTGGTAGAGAATCACTACTACAGAAAAGCATCTATTCCATTAAGGCTTACAAACTTATAGAGAATCATTAATTGAGTTGTTATAGCAATGTTTCGATGCACAATTGAATGCTGAATTCAAAAAAGTCACTTATACTTTTGTAACTGCTGCAGGAATAGACATATTCAGCTTTAATCCAACAGATTTCAATAGATGCGAGAATTTGGTAGAGAATCACTACTACAGAAAAGCATCTATTCCATTAAGGCTGAGAAATTTATAGAGAATCATTAATTGATTTGTTATAGCAAAATTTTCGATGCACAATTGAATGCTGAGTTCAATAATGTCACTTAGATTGCTGTAATTGTTGCAGGAATAGAAATATTCATCTTTAATAAAACATATTTCAATAGATGCGAGAATTTGCTAGAGAATCACTGCTACAGAAAAGCATCTATTCCATTCAGGTTGAGAAATTTATAGAGAATCATTAATTGATTTGTTATAGCAATATTTCGATGCACAATTAAATGCTGAGTTCAAAAAACTCACTTAGACTGCTGTAACTGATGCATGAGCAGAGATATTTCAATAGATGAGAGAATTTTGTAGAGAATCACTACTACAGAAAAGCATCTATTCCATTAAGGCTTACAAACTTATAGAGAATCATTAATTGATTTGTTAAAGCAATTTTTCGATGACCAATAGAATGCTGAGTAAGAAAAGTCACTTAGACTGCTGTAACTGCTGCAGGAATAAACATATTCAGCTTTTATCCAATATATTTCAATAGATGCGAGAATTTGGTAGAGAATCACTGCTACAGAAAAGCATCTATTCTATTCAGGTTGAGAAAGTTATAGAGAATCATTAATTGATTTGTTATAGCAATATTTCGATGCACAATTAAATGCTGAGTTCAAAAATCTCACTTAGACTGCTGTAACTGATGCATGAGCAGAGATACTCAGCCTTTAATCCAACAGATTTCAATAGATGCGAGTATTTGGTAGAGAATCACTACTACAGAAAAGCATCTATTCCATTGAGGCTGAAAAATTTATAGAGAATCATTAATTGATTTGTTATAGCAATGTTTCGCTGCACAATTGAATGCTGAGTTCAAAAATGTCACTTATATTGCTGTAATTGTTGCGGGAATAGACATATTCATCTTTAATCCAACATATTTCAATAGATGCGAGAATTTGGTAGAGAATCACTACTACAGAAAAGCATCTATTCCATTAAGGCTTACAAACTTATAGAGAATCATTAATTGATTTGTTATAGGAATGTTTCGATGCACAATTGAATGCTGAGTTCAAAAAAGTCACTTATACTGCCGTAACTGCTGCAGGAATAGACATATTCAGCTTTAATCCAACAGATTTCAATAGATGCGAGAATTTGGTAGAGAATCACTACTACAGAAAGGCATCTATTCCATTAAGGCTGAGAAATTTATAGAGAATCATTAATTGATTTGTTATAGCAAAATTTTCGATGCACAATTGAATGCTGAGTTCAATAATGTCACTTAGACTGCTTTAACAGATGCAGGAGCAGAGATATTCAGCTTTAATCCAACAGATTTCAATAGATGCGAGAATTTGGTAGAGAATCACTAGTACAGAAAAGCATCTATTCCATTAAGGCTTACAAACCTATAGAGAATCATTAATTGATTTGCTATAGCAATGTTTCGATGCACAATTGAATGCTGAGTTCAAAAACTTCACTTAGACTGCTGTAACTGCTATAGGAGTAGACATATTCAGCTTTAATCCAACAGATTTCAATAGATGCAAGAATTTGGTAGATAATCACTACCACAGAAAAGCATCTATTCCATTAAGGCTGAGAAATTTATAGAGAATCATTAATTGATTTGTTATAGCAATTTTTCGATGCACAATTGAATGCTGAGTTCAAAAAAGTTACTTAGACTGCTGTAACTGCTGCAGGAGTAGACATATTCAGCTTTAATCCAACAGATTTCAATAGATGCGAAAATTTGATAGAGAATCACTACTACAGAAAAGCATCTATTCCATTAAGGCTTAGAAACTTATAGAGAATCATTAATTGATTTGTTATAGCAATTCTTCGATGCACAATTGAATGCTGAGTTCAAAAACGTTACTTAGACTGCTGTAACTGCTGCAGGAGTAGACATATTCAGCTTTAATCCAACAGATTTCAATAGATGCGAGAATTTGGTAGAGAATCACTACTACAGAAAAGCATCTATTCCATTAAGGCTGAGAAATTTATATTCAATCTTTAATTGATTTGTTATAGTAATGTTTCGATGCACAATTGAATGCTGAGGTCAAAACAGTCACTTAGACTTCTGTAACTGCTGCAGGAGTAGACATATTCTGCTTTATTCCGACAGATTTCAATAGATGCGAGAATTTGGTAGAGAATCACTACTACAGAAAAGTATCTATTCCATGAAGGCTGAAAAATTTATAGAGAATCATTGATTGATTTGCTATAGCAATGTTTCGATGCAGATTGGAAAGCTGCGTTCAAAAATGTCACTTAGACTGCTGTAACTGCTGCAGGAGTAGACATATTCAGCTTTAATCCAACAGATTTCAATAGATGCGAGAATTTGGTAGAGAATCACTACTACAGAAAAGCATCTATTCCATTAAGGCTTACAGACCTATAGAGAATCATTAATTATTTTGTTATAGCAATTTTTTGATGCACAATTGAATGCTAAGTTCAAAAACGTCACTTAGACTGCTCTAACTGTTGCAGGAGTAGACATATTCAGCTTTAATCCAACAACTTTCAATAGATGCGAGAATTTGGTAGAGAATCACTACTACAGAAAAGCATCGATTCCATTAAGGCTGAAAAATTTATAGAGAATTATTAATTGATTTGTTATAGCAATGTTTCGATGCACAATTAAATGCTGAGTTTAAAAAAGTCACTTAGACTGCTTTAACTGATGCAGGAGCAGAGATATTCAGCTTTAATCCAACAGATTTCAATAGATGCGAGAATTTGGTAGAGAATCACTACTACAGAAAAGCATCTATTCCATTAAGGCTGAGAAATTTATAGAGAATCATTAATTGATTTTTATAGCAATGTTTCGATGTACAATTAAATGCTGAGTTCAAAAAAGTCACTTAGACTGCTGTAACTGTTGCAGGAGCAGAAATATTCAGCTTTAATCCCAGAGATTGCAATAGATACGAGAATTTGGTAGAGAATCACTACTACAGAAAAGCATCTATTCCATTAAGGCTGAGAAATTTATAGAGAATCATTAATTGATTTTTATAGCAATATTTCGATGCACAATTAAATGCTGGGTTCAAAAATCTCACTTAGACTGCTGTAACTGATGCATGAGCAGAGATACTCAGCCTTTAATCCAACAGATTTCAATAGATGCGAGTATTTGGTAGAGAATCACTACTACAGAAAAGCATCTATTCCATTAAGGCTGAAAAATGTATAGAGAATCATTAATTGATTTGTTATAGCAATGTTTCGATGCACAATTGAATGCTGAGTTCAAAAATGTCACTTAGATTGCTGTAATTGTTGCGGGAATAGACATATTCATCTTTAATCCAACATATTTCAATAGATGCGAGAATTTGGTAGAGAATCACTACTACAGAAAAGCATCTATTCCATTAAGGCTTACAGACCTATAGAGAATCATTAATTATTTTGTTATAGTAATTTTTTGATGCACAATTGAATGCTAAGTTCAAAAACGTCACTTAGACTGCTCTAACTGTTGCAGGAGTAGACATATTCAGCTTTAATCCAAATGATTTCAATAGATGCGAGAATTTGGTAGAGAATCACTACTACAGAAAAGCATCTATTACATTAAGGCTTACAAACCTTTAGAGAATCATTAATTGATTTGCTATAGCAATGTTTCGATGCACAATTGAATGCTGAGTTCAAAAACGTCATTTAGACTGCTGTAACTGCTATAGGAGTAGACATATTCAGCTTTAATCCAACAGATTTCAATAGATGCAAGAATTTGGTAGAGAATCACTACTACAGAAAAGCATCTATTCCATTAAGGCTGAGAAATTTATAGAGAATCATTAATTGATTTGTTATAGCATTATTTCGATGCACAATTAAATGCTGAGTTCAAAAAACTCACTTAGACTGCTGTAACTGATGCATGAGCAGAGATACTCAGCCTTTAATCCAACAGATTTCAATAGATGCGAGAATTTGGTAGAGAATCACTACTACAGAAAAGCATCTATTCCATTAAGGCTTACAAACTTATAGAGAATCATTAATTGAGTTGTTATAGCAATGTTTCGATGCACAATTGAATGCTGAATTCAAAAAAGTCACTTATACTTTTGTAACTGCTGCAGGAATAGACATATTCAGCTTTAATCCAACAGATTTCAATAGATGCGAGAATTTGGTAGAGAATCACTACTACAGAAAAGCATCTATTCCATTAAGGCTGAGAAATTTATAGAGAATCATTAATTGATTTGTTATAGCAAAATTTTCGATGCACAATTGAATGCTGAGTTCAATAATGTCACTTAGATTGCTGTAATTGTTGCAGGAATGGAAATATTCATCTTTAATAAAACATATTTCAATAGATGCGAGAATTTGCTAGAGAATCACTGCTACAGAAAAGCATCTATTCCATTCAGGTTGAGAAATTTATAGAGAATCATTAATTGATTTGTTATAGCAATATTTCGATGCACAATTAAATGCTGAGTTCAAAAAACTCACTTAGACTGCTGTAACTGATGCATGAGCAGAGATATTTCAATAGATGAGAGAATTTTGTAGAGAATCACTACTACAGAAAAGCATCTATTCCATTAAGGCTTACAAACTTATAGAGAATCATTAATTGATTTGTTAAAGCAATTTTTCGATGACCAATAGAATGCTGAGTAAGAAAAGTCACTTAGACTGCTGTAACTGCTGCAGGAATAAACATATTCAGCTTTTATCCAATATATTTCAATAGATGCGAGAATTTGGTAGAGAATCACTGCTACAGAAAAGCATCTATTCTATTCAGGTTGAGAAAGTTATAGAGAATCATTAATTGATTTGTTATAGCAATATTTCGATGCACAATTAAATGCTGAGTTCAAAAATCTCACTTAGACTGCTGTAACTGATGCATGAGCAGAGATACTCAGCCTTTAATCCAACAGATTTTAATAGATGCGAGTATTTGGTAGAGAATCACTACTACAGAAAAGCATCTATTCCATTGAGGCTGAAAAATTTATAGAGAATCATTAATTGATTTGTTATAGCAATGTTTCGATGCACAATTGAATGCTGAGTTCAAAAATGTCACTTATATTGCTGTAATTGTTGCGGGAATAGACATATTCATCTTTAATCCAACATATTTCAATAGATGCGAGAATTTGGTAGAGAATCACTACTACAGAAAAGCATCTATTCCATTAAGGCTTACAAACTTATAGAGAATCATTAATTGATTTGTTATAGGAATGTTTCGATGCACAATTGAATGCTGAGTTCAAAAAAGTCACTTATACTGCCGTAACTGCTGCAGGAATAGACATATTCAGCTTTAATCCAACAGATTTCAATAGATGCGAGAATTTGGTAGAGAATCACTACTACAGAAAGGCATCTATTCCATTAAGGCTGAGAAATTTATAGAGAATCATTAATTGATTTGTTATAGCAAAATTTTCGATGCACAATTGAATGCTGAGTTCAATAATGTCACTTAGACTGCTTTAACAGATGCAGGAGCAGAGATATTCAGCTTTAATCCAACAGATTTCAATAGATGCGAGAATTTGGTAGAGAATCACTAGTACAGAAAAGCATCTATTCCATTAAGGCTTACAAACCTATAGAGAATCATTAATTGATTTGCTATAGCAATGTTTCGATGCACAATTGAATGCTGAGTTCAAAAACTTCACTTAGACTGCTGTAACTGCTATAGGAGTAGACATATTCAGCTTTAATCCAACAGATTTCAATAGATGCAAGAATTTGGTAGATAATCACTACCACAGAAAAGCATCTATTCCATTAAGGCTGAGAAATTTATAGAGAATCATTAATTGATTTGTTATAGCAATTTTTCGATGCACAATTGAATGCTGAGTTCAAAAAAGTTACTTAGACTGCTGTAACTGCTGCAGGAGTAGACATATTCAGCTTTAATCCAACAGATTTCAATAGATGCGAAAATTTGATAGAGAATCACTACTACAGAAAAGCATCTATTCCATTAAGGCTTAGAAACTTATAGAGAATCATTAATTGATTTGTTATAGCAATTCTTCGATGCACAATTGAATGCTGAGTTCAAAAACGTTACTTAGACTGCTGTAACTGCTGCAGGAGTAGACATATTCAGCTTTAATCCAACAGATTTCAATAGATGCGAGAATTTGGTAGAGAATCACTACTACAGAAAAGCATCTATTCCATTAAGGCTGAGAAATTTATATTCAATCTTTAATTGATTTGTTATAGTAATGTTTCGATGCACAATTGAATGCTGAGGTCAAAACAGTCACTTAGACTTCTGTAACTGCTGCAGGAGTAGACATATTCTGCTTTATTCCGACAGATTTCAATAGATGCGAGAATTTGGTAGAGAATCACTACTACAGAAAAGTATCTATTCCATGAAGGCTGAAAAATTTATAGAGAATCATTGATTGATTTGCTATAGCAATGTTTCGATGCAGATTGGAAAGCTGCGTTCAAAAATGTCACTTAGACTGCTGTAACTGCTGCAGGAGTAGACATATTCAGCTTTAATCCAACAGATTTCAATAGATGCGAGAATTTGGTAGAGAATCACTACTACAGAAAAGCATCTATTCCATTAAGGCTTACAGACCTATAGAGAATCATTAATTATTTTGTTATAGCAATTTTTTGATGCACAATTGAATGCTAAGTTCAAAAACGTCACTTAGACTGCTCTAACTGTTGCAGGAGTAGACATATTCAGCTTTAATCCAACAACTTTCAATAGATGCGAGAATTTGGTAGAGAATCACTACTACAGAAAAGCATCGATTCCATTAAGGCTGAAAAATTTATAGAGAATTATTAATTGATTTGTTATAGCAATGTTTCGATGCACAATTAAATGCTGAGTTTAAAAAAGTCACTTAGACTGCTTTAACTGATGCAGGAGCAGAGATATTCAGCTTTAATCCAACAGATTTCAATAGATGCGAGAATTTGGTAGAGAATCACTACTACAGAAAAGCATCTATTCCATTAAGGCTGAGAAATTTATAGAGAATCATTAATTGATTTTTATAGCAATGTTTCGATGTACAATTAAATGCTGAGTTCAAAAAAGTCACTTAGACTGCTGTAACTGTTGCAGGAGCAGAAATATTCAGCTTTAATCCCAGAGATTGCAATAGATACGAGAATTTGGTAGAGAATCACTACTACAGAAAAGCATCTATTCCATTAAGGCTGAGAAATTTATAGAGAATCATTAATTGATTTTTATAGCAATGTTTCGATGTACAATTAAATGCTGAGTTCAAAAAAGTCACTTAGACTGCTGTAACTGTTGCAGGAGCAGAAATATTCAGCTTTAATCCCAGAGATTGCAATAGATACGAGAATTTGGTAGAGAATCACTACTACAGAAAAGCATCTATTCCATTAAGGCTGAGAAATTTATAGAGAATCATTAATTGATTTTTATAGCAATGTTTCGATGTACAATTAAATGCTGAGTTCAAAAAAGTCACTTAGACTGCTGTAACTGTTGCAGGAGTAGACATATTCAGCTTTAATCCAACAGATTTCAATAGATGCGAGAATTTGGTAGAGAATCACTACTACAGAAAAGCATCTATTCCATTAAGGCTGAGAAATTTATAGAGAATCATTAATTGATTTGTTATAGCAATGTTTCGATGCACAATTGAATGCTGAGTTCAAAAAAGTCACTTAGACTGCTGTAACTGTTGCAGGAGTAGACAAATTCAGCTTTAATCCAACAGATTTCAGTAGATGCGAGAATTTGGTAGAGAATCACTACTATAGAAAAGCATCTATTCCATTAAGGCTGAGAAATTTATAGATAATCATTAATTGATTCGTTATAGCAATGTTTCGATGCACAATTGAATTCTGAGTTCCAAAAAGTAACTTAGACTGCTGTTACTGCTGCAGGAGTAGAGATATTCAGCTTTAATCCAACAGATTGCAATAGATGCGAGAATTTGGTAGAGAATCACTACTACAGAAAAGCATCTATTCCATTAAGGCTGAGAAATTTATAGAGAATCATTAATTGATTTGTTATAGCAATGTTTCGATGCAAAATTGAATGCTGAGTTCAAAAAAGTCACTTAGACTGCTGTAACTGTTGCAGGAGTAGACATATTCAGCTTTAATCCAACAGATTGCAATAGATGCGAGAATTTGGTAGAGAATCACTACTACAGAAAAGCATCTATTCCATTAAGGCTGAGAAATTTATAGAGAATCATTAATTGATTTGTTATAGCAATGTTTCGATGCAAAATTGAATGCTGAGTTCAAAAAAGTCACTTAAACTGCTGTAACTGTTGCAGGAGCAAAAATATTCAGCTTTAATCCCAGAGATTGCAATAGATGCGAGAATTTGGTAGAGAATCACTACTACAGAAAAGCATCTATTCCATTAAGGCTGAGAAATTTATAGAGAATCATTAATTTATTTGTTATAGCAATGTTTCGATGCACATGTGAATGCTGCGTTCAAAAAAGTCACTTAGACTGCTGTAACTGATGCAGGAATAGAGATATTCATTTTTAATCCAACAGATTTCAATAGATGCGAGAATTTGGTAGAGAATCACTACTACAGAAAAGCATCTATTCCATTAAGGCTGAGAAATTTATAGAGAATCATTAATTGATTTGTTATAGCAATGTTTCGATGCAGAATTGAATGCTGAGCTCAAAAAAGTTATTCAGACTGCTGTCACTCCAGAAGGAGTAGAGATATTAAGCTTTAATCGCAAAGATTGCAATAGATGCGAGAATTTGGTAGAGAATCACTACTACAGAAAAGCATCTATTCCATTAAGGCTGAGAAATTTATAGAGAATCATTAACTGATTTGTTATAGCAATGTTTCGATGCAAAATTGAATGCTGAGTAAAAAAAAGTCACTTAGACTGCTGTAACAGTTGCAGGAGTAGACATATTCAGCTTTAATCCAACAGATTGCAATAGATGCGAGAATTTGGTAGAGAATCACTACTACAGAAAATCATCTATTCCATTACGACTGAGAAATTTATAGAGAATCATTAATTGATTTGTTATAGCAATGTTTCGATGCACAATTGAATGCTGAGTTCCAAAAAGTCACTTAGACTGCTGTGACTGCTGCAGGAGTAGAGATATTCAGCTTTAATCCAACAGATTGCAATAGATGCGAGAATTTGGTAGAGAATCACTACTACAGAAAAGCATCTATTCCATTAAGGCTGAGAAATTTATAGAGAATCATTAATTGATTTGTTATAGCAATGTTTCGATGCAAAATTGTGTGCTGAGTTAAAAAAAGTCACTTAGACTGCTGTAACTGTTGCAGGAGTAGACATATTCAGCTTTAATCCAACAGATTGCAATAGATGCGAGAATTTGGTAGAGAATCACTACTACAGAAAAGCATCTATTCCATTAAGGCTGAGAAATTTATAGAGAATCATTAATTGATTTTTATAGCAATGTTTCGATGTACAATTAAATGCTGAGTTCAAAAAAGTCACTTAAACTGCTGTAACTGTTGCAGGAGCAGAAATATTCAGCTTTAATCCCAGAGATTGCAATAGATACGAGAATTTGGTAGAGAATCACTACTACAGAAAAGCATCTATTCCATTAAGGCTGAGAAATTTATAGAGAATCATTAATTGATTTTTATAGCAATGTTTCGATGTACAATTAAATGCTGAGTTCAAAAATGTCACTTAGACTGCTGTAACTGCTGCAGGAGTAGACATATTCAGCTTTAATGCAACAGATTTCAATAGATGCGAGAATTTGGTAGAGAATCACTACTACAGAAAAGCATCTATTCCATTAAGGCTGAGAAATTTATAGAGAATCATTAATTGATTTGTTATAGCAATGTTTCGATGTACAATTAAATGCTGAGTTCAAAAAAGTCACTTAGACTGCTGTAACTGTTGCAGGAGTAGACATATTCAGCTTTAATCCAACAGATTTCAATAGATGCGAGAATTTGGTAGAGAATCACTACTACAGAAAAGCATCTATTCCATTAAGGCTGAGAAATTTATAGAGAATCATTAATTGATTTGTTATAGCAATTTCTCGATGCACAATTGAATGCTGAGTTCCAAAAAGTAACTTAGACTGCTGTTACTGCTGCAGGAGTAGAGATATTCAGCTTTAATCCAACAGATTGCAATAGATGCGAGAATTTGGTACAGAATCACTACCACAGAAAAGCATCTATTCCATTAAGAATGAAAAATTTATAGAGAATCATTAATTGATTTGTTATAGCAATGTTTCGATGCACAATTGAATGCTGAGTTCAAAAGAGTCACTTAGACTGCTGTAACTGTTGCAGGAGTAGACATATTCAGCTTTAATCCAACAGATTGCAATAGATGCGAGAATTTGGTAGAGAATCACTACTACAGAAAAGCATCTATTCCATTAAGGCTGAGAAATTTATAGAGAATCATTAATTGATTTGTTATAGCAATGTTTCGATGCAAAATTGAGTGCTGAGTTAAAAAAAGTCACTTAAACTGCTGTAACTGTTGCAGGAGCAAAAATATTCAGCTTTAATTCCAGAGATTGCAATAGATGTGAGAATTTGGTGGAGAATCACTACTACAGAAAAGCATCTATTCCATTAAGGCTGAGAAATTTATAGAGAATCATTAATTTATTTGTTATAGCAATGTTTCGATGCACATGTGAATGCTGCGTTCAAAAAAGTCACTTAGACTGCTGTAACTGATGCAGGAATAGAGATATTCATTTTTAATCCAACAGATTTCAATAGATGCGAGAATTTGGTAGAGAATCACTACTACAGAAAAGCATCTATTCCATTAAGGCTGAGAAATTTATAGAGAATCATTAAGTGATTTTTATAGCAATGTTTCGATGCACAATTAAATGCTGAGTTCAAAAAAGTCACTTAGACTGCTGTAACTGATGCAGGAATAGAGATGTTCATTTTTAATCCAACAGATTTCAATAGATGCGAAAATTTGGTAGAGAATCACTACTACAGAAAAGCATCTATTCCATTACGGCTGAGAAACTTATAGAGAATCATTAATTTATTTGTTATAGCAATGTTTTGATGCACATGTGAATGCTGCGTTCAAAAAAGTCACGTAGACTGCTGTAACTGATGCAGGAATGGAGATATTCAGCTTTAATCCAACAGATTTCAATAGATGCGAGAATTTGGTAGAGAATCACTACTACAGAAAAGCATCTATTCCATTAAGGCTGAGAAATTTATAGAGAATCATTAATTGATTTTTATAGCACTGTTTCGATGCACAATTAAATGCTGAGTTCAAAAAAGTCACTTGGACTGCTGTAACTGTTGCAGGAGTAGACATATTCAGCTTTAATCCAACAGATTTCAATAGATGCGAGAATTTGGTAGAGAATCACTACTACAGAAAAGCATCTATTCCATTAAGGCTGAGAAATTTATAGAGAATCATTAATTGATTTTTATAGCAATGTTTCGATGTACAATTAAATGCTGAGTTCAAAAAAGTCACTTAGACTGCTGTAACTGTTGCAGGAGTAGACATATTCAGCTTTAATCCCAGAGATTGCAATAGATGCGAGAATTTGGTAGAGAATCACTACTACAGAAAAGCATCTATTCCATTAAGGCTGAGAAATTTATAGAGAATCATTAATTGATTTGTTATAGCAATATTTCGATGCAGAATTGAATGCTGAGCTCAAAAAAGTTATTCAGACTGCTGTCACTCCAGAAGGAGTAGAGATATTAAGCTTTAATCGCAAAGATTGCAATAGATGCGAGAATTTGGTAGAGAATCACTACTACAGAAAAGCATCTATTCCATTAAGGCTGAGAAATTTATAGAGAATCATTAATTGATTTGTTATAGCAATGTTTCGATGCAAAATTGAATGCTGAGTAAAACAAAGTCACTTAGACTGCTGTAACTGTTGCAGGAATAGACATATTCAGCTTTAGTCCAACATATTTCAATAGATGCGAGAATTTGGTAGAGAATCACTACTACAGAAAAGCATCTATTCCATTAAGGCTGAGAAATTTATAGAGAATCATTAATTGATTTGTTATAGCAATGTTTCGATGCACAATTGAATGCTGAGTTCAAAAACGTCACTTAGACTGCTCTAACTGTTGCAGGAGTAGACATATTCAGCTTTAATCCAACAACTTTCAATAGATGCGAGAATTTGGTAGAGAATCACTACTACAGAAAAGCATCGATTCCATTAAGGCTGAAAAATTTATAGAGAATCATTAATTGATTTGTTATAGCAATGTTTCGATGCACAATTAAATGCTGAGTTTAAAAAAGTCACTTAGACTGCTTTAACTGATGCAGGAGCAGAGATATTCAGCTTTAATCCAACAGATTTCAATAGATGCGAGAATTTGGTAGAGAATCACTACTACAGAAAAGCATCTATTCCATTAAGGCTGAGAAATTTATAGAGAATCATTAATTGATTTTTATAGCAATGTTTCGATGTACAATTAAATGCTGAGTTCAAAAAAGTCACTTAGACTGCTGTAACTGTTGCAGGAGCAGAAATATTCAGCTTTAATCCCAGAGATTGCAATAGATACGAGAATTTGGTAGAGAATCACTACTACAGAAAAGCATCTATTCCATTAAGGCTGAGAAATTTATAGAGAATCATTAATTGATTTTTATAGCAATGTTTCGATGTACAATTAAATGCTGAGTTCAAAAAAGTCACTTAGACTGCTGTAACTGTTGCAGGAGCAGAAATATTCAGCTTTAATCCCAGAGATTGCAATAGATACGAGAATTTGGTAGAGAATCACTACTACAGAAAAGCATCTATTCCATTAAGGCTGAGAAATTTATAGAGAATCATTAATTGATTTTTATAGCAATGTTTCGATGTACAATTAAATGCTGAGTTCAAAAAAGTCACTTAGACTGCTGTAACTGTTGCAGGAGTAGACATATTCAGCTTTAATGCAACAGATTTCAATAGATGCGAGAATTTGGTAGAGAATCACTACTACAGAAAAGCATCTATTCCATTAAGGCTGAGAAATTTATAGAGAATCATTAATTGATTTGTTATAGCAATGTTTCGATGCACAATTGAATGCTGAGTTCAAAAAAGTCACTTAGACTGCTGTAACTGTTGCAGGAGTAGACAAATTCAGCTTTAATCCAACAGATTTCAATAGATGCGAGAATTTGGTAGAGAATCACTACTATAGAAAAGCATCTATTCCATTAAGGCTGAGCAATTTATAGAGAATCATTAATTGATTTGTTATAGCAATGTTTCGATGCACAATTGAATGCTGAGTTCCAAAAAGTAACTTAGACTGCTGTTACTGCTGCAGGAGTAGAGATATTCAGCTTTAATCCAACAGATTGCAATAGATGCGAGAATTTGGTAGAGAATCACTACTACAGAAAAGCATCTATTCCATTAAGGCTGAGAAATTTATAGAGAATCATTAATTGATTTGTTATAGCAATGTTTCGATGCAAAATTGAATGCTGAGTTCAAAAGAGTCACTTAGACTGCTGTAACTGTTGCAGGAGTAGACATATTCAGCTTTAATCCAACAGATTGCAATAGATGCGAGAATTTGGTAGAGAATCACTACTACAGAAAAGCATCTATTCCATTAAGGCTGAGAAATTTATAGAGAATCATTAATTGATTTGTTATAGCAATGTTTCGATGCAAAATTGAATGCTGAGTTAAAAAAAGTCACTGAAACTGCTGTAACTGTTGCAGGAGCAGAAATATTCAGCTTTAATCCCAGAGATTGCAATAGATGCGAGAATTTGGTGGAGAATCACTACTACAGAAAAGCATCTATTCCATTAAGGCTGAGAAATTTATAGAGAATCATTAATTGATTTGTTATAGCAATGTTTCGATGCACAATGTGAATGCTGAGTTCAAAAAAGTCACTTAGACTGCTGTAACTGATGCAGGAATAGAGATATTCATTTTTAATCCAACAGATTTCAATAGATGCGAGAATTTGGTAGAGAATCACTACTACAGAAAAGCATCTATTCCATTAAGGCTGAGAAATTTATAGAGAATCATTAATTGATTTGTTATAGCAATGTTTCGATGCAGAATTGAATGCTGAGCTCAAAAAGGTTATTCAGACTGCTGTCACTCCAGAAGGAGTAGAGATATTAAGCTTTAATCGCAAAGATTGCAATAGATGCGAGAATTTGGTAGAGAATCACTACTACAGAAAAGCATCTATTCCATTAAGGCTGAGAAATTTATAGAGAATCATTAATTGATTTGTTATAGCAATGTTTCGATGCAAAATTGAATGCTGAGTTCAAAAAAGTCACTTAGACTGCTGTAACAGTTGCAGGAGTAGACATATTCAGCTTTAATCCAACAGATTGCAATAGATGCGAGAATTTGGTAGAGAATCACTACTACAGAAAAGCATCTATTCCATTAAGGCTGAGAAATTTATAGAGAATCATTAATTGATTTGTTATAGCAATGTTTCGATGCACAATTGAATGCTGAGTTCAAAAAAGTCACTTAGACTGCTGTGACTGCTGCAGGAGTAGAGATATTCAGCTTTAATCCAACAGATTGCAATAGATGCGAGAATTTGGTAGAGAATCACTACTACAGAAAAGCATCTATTCCATTAAGGCTGAGAAATTTATAGAGAATCATTAATTGATTTGTTATAGCAATGTTTCGATGCAAAATTGAATGCTGAGTTAAAAAAAGTCACTGAAACTGCTGTAACTGTTGCAGGAGCAGAAATATTCAGCTTTAATTCCAGAGATTGCAATAGATGCGAGAATTTGGTAGAGAATCACTACTACAGAAAAGCATCTATTCCATTAAGGCTGAGAAATTTATAGAGAATCATTAATTGATTTGTTATAGCAATGTTTCGATGCACAATGTGAATGCTGAGTTCAAAAAAGTCACTTAGACTGCTGTAACTGATGCAGGAATAGAGATATTCATTTTTAATCCAACAGATTTCAATAGATGCGAGAATTTGGTAGAGAATCACTACTACAGAAAAGCATATATTCCATTAAGGCTGAGAAATTTATAGAGAATCATTAAGTGATTTTTATAGCAATGTTTCGATGCACAATTAAATGCTGCGTTCAAAAAAGTCACTTAGACTGCTGTAACTGATGCAGGAATAGAGATGTTCATTTTTAATCCAACAGATTTCAATAGATGCGAAAATTTGGTAGAGAATCACTACTACAGAAAAGCATCTATTCCATTACGGCTGAGAAACTTATAGAGAATCATTAATTTATTTGTTATAGCAATGTTTTGATGCACATGTGAATGCTGCGTTCAAAAAAGTCACTTAGACTGCTGTAACTGATGCAGGAATGGAGATATTCATTTTTAATCCAACAGATTTCAATAGATGCGAGAATTTGGTAGAGAATCACTACTACAGAAAAGCATCTATTCCATTAAGGCTGAGAAATTTATAGAGAATCATTAATTGATTTTTATAGCAATGTTTCGATGCACAATTGAATGCTGAGTTCAAAAAAGTCACTTAGACTGCTGTAACTGCTGCAGGAGTAGACATATTCAGCTTTAATCCAACAGATTTCAATAGATGCGAGAATTTGGTAGAGAATCACTACTACAGAAAAGCATCTATTCCATTAAGGCTGAGAAATTTATAGAGAATCATTAATTGATTGGTTATAGCAATGTTTCGATGCAAAATTAAATGCTGAGTTCAAAAACGTCACTTAGACTGCTGTAACTGTTGCAGGAGTAGACATATTCAGCTTTAATCCCAGAGATTGCAATAGATGCGAGAATTTGGTAGAGAATCACTACTACAGAAAAGCATCTATTCCATTAAGGCTGAGAAATTTATAGAGAATCATTAATTGATTTGTTATAGCAATGTTTCGATGCAGAATTGAATGCTGAGCTCAAAAAAGTTATTCAGACTGCTGTCACTCCAGAAGGAGTAGAGATATTAAGCTTTAATCGCAAAGATTGCAATAGATGCGAGAATTTGGTAGAGAATCACTACTACAGAAAAGCATCTATTCCATTAAGGCTGAGAAATTTATAGAGAATCATTAATTGATTTGTTATAGCAATGTTTCGATGCAAAATTGAATGCTGAGTAAAAAAAGTCACTTAGACTGCTGTAACTGTTGCAGGAATAGACATATTCAGCTTTAATCCAACATATTTCAATAGATGCGAGAATTTGGTAGAGAATCACTACTACAGAAAAGCATCTATTCCATTAAGGCTGAGAAATTTATAGAGAATCATTAATTGATTTGTTATAGCAATGTTTCGATGCAAAATTGAATGCTGAGTTCAAAAAAGTCACTTAGACTGCTGTAACTGTTGCAGGAGCAGAAATATTCAGCTTTAATCCCAGAGATTGCAATAGATGCCAGAATTTGGTAGAGAATCACTACTACAGAAAAGCATCTATTCCATTAAGGCTGAGAAATTTATAGAGAATCATTAATTGATTTGTTATAGCAATGTTTCGATGCACAATGTGAATGCTGAGTTCAAAAAAGTCACTTAGACTGCTGTAACTGATGCAGGAATAGAGATATTCAGCTTTAATCCAACAGATTTCAATAGATGCGAGAATTTGGTAGAGAATCACTACTACAGAAAAGCATCTATTCCATTAAGGCTGAGAAATTTATAGAGAATCATTAATTGATTGGTTATAGCAATGTTTCGATGCAAAATTAAGTGCTGTGTTCAAAAACGTCATTTAGACTGCTGTAACTACTGCAGGAGTAGACATATTCAGCTTTAATCCAACAGATTTCAATAGATGCGAGAATTTGGTAGAGAATCACTACTACAGAAAAGCATCTATTCCATTAAGGCTGAGAAACTTATAGAGAATCATTAATTGATTTGTTATAGCAATGTTTCGATGCACAATTGAATGCTGAGTTCCAAAAAGTCACTTAAACTGCTGTGACTGCTGCAGGAGTAGAGATATTCAGCTTTAATCCAACAGATTTCAATAGATGCGAGAATTTGGTAGAGAATCACTACTACAGAAAAGCATCTATTCCATTAAGGCTGAGAAATTTATAGAGAATCATTAATTGATTTGTTATAGCAATGTTTCGATGCACAATTAAGTGCTGAGTTCAAAAACGTCACTTAGACTGCTGTAACTGCTGCAGGAGTAGACATATTCAGCTTTAATCCAACAGATTTCAATAGATGCGAGAATTTGGTAGAGAATCACTACTACAGAAAAGCATCTATTCCATTAAGGCTGAGAAATTTATAGAGAATCATTAATTGATTTGTTTCGCAATGTTTCGATGCACAATTGAATGCTGAGTTCCAAAAAGTCACTTAGACTGCTGTGACTGCTGCAGGAGTAGAGATATTCAGCTTTAATCCAACAGATTGCAATAGATGCGAGAATTTGGTAGAGAATCACTACTACAGAAAAGCATCTATTCCATTAAGGCTGAGAAATTTATAGAGAATCATTAATTGATTTGTTATAGCAATGAATCGATGTACAATTAAATGCTGAGTTCAAAAAAGTCACTTAGACTGCTGTAACTGTTGCAGGAGTAGACATATTCAGCTTTAATCCAACAGATTGCAATAGATGCGAGAATTTGGTAGAGAATCACTACTACAGAAAAGCATCTATTCCATTAAGGCTGAGAAATTTATAGAGAATCATTAATTGATTTGTTATAGCAATGTTTCGATGCACAATTGAATGCTGAGTTCCAAAAAGTCACTTAGACTGCTGTGACTGCTGCAGGAGTAGAGATATTCAGCTTTAATCCAACAGATTGCAATAGATGCGAGAATTTGGTAGAGAATCACTACTACAGAAAAGCATCTATTCCATTAAGGCTGAGAAATTTATAGAGAATCATTAATTGATTTGTTATAGCAATGTTTCGATGCAAAATTGAATGCTGAGTTCAAAAAATTCACTTAGACTGCTGTAACTGTTGCAGGAGTAGACATATTCAGCTTTAATCCAACAGATTGCAATAGATGCGAGAATTTGGTAGAGAATCACTACTACAGAAAAGCATCTATTCCATTAAGGCTGAGAAATTTATAGAGAATCATTAATTGATTTGTTATAGCAATGTTTCGATGCACAATTGAATGCTGAGTTCCAAAAAGTCACTTAGACTGCTGTGACTGCTGCAGGAGTAGAGATATTCAGCTTTAATCCAACAGATTTCAATAGATGCGAGAATTTGGTAGAGAATCACTACTACAGAAAAGCATCTATTCCATTAAGGCTGAGAAATTTATAGAGAATCATTAATTGATTTGTTATAGCAATGTTTCGATGCACAATTGAATGCTGAGTTCCAAAAAGTCACTTAGACTGCTGTGACTGCTGCAGGAGTAGAGATATTCAGCTTTAATCCAACAGATTGCAATAGATGCGAGAATTTGGTAGAGAATCACTACTACAGAAAAGCATCTATTCCATTAAGGCTGAGAAATTTATAGAGAATCATTAATTGATTTGTTATAGCAATGTTTCGATGCAAAATTGAATGCTGAGTTCAAAAAAGTCACTTAGACTGCTGTAACTGTTGCAGGAGTAGACATATTCAGCTTTAATCCAACAGATTGCAATAGATGCGAGAATTTGGTAGAGAATCACTACTACAGAAAAGCATCTATTCCATTAAGGCTGAGAAATTTATAGAGAATCATTAATTGATTTGTTATAGCAATGTTTCGATGCAAAATTGTGTGCTGAGTTAAAAAAAGTCACTTAAACTGCTGTAACTGTTGCAGGAGCAAAAATATTCAGCTTTAATCCCAGAGATTGCAATAGATGCGAGAATTTGGTAGAGAATCACTACTACAGAAAAGCATCTATTCCATTAAGGCTGAGAAATTTATAGAGAATCATTAATTTATTTGTTATAGCAATGTTTCGATGCACATGTGAATGCTGCGTTCAAAAAAGTCACTTAGACTGCTGTAACTGATGCAGGAATAGAGATATTCATTTTTAATCCAACAGATTTCAATAGATGCGGGAATTTGGTAGAGAATCACTACTACAGAAAAGCATCTATTCCATTAAGGCTGAGAAATTTATAGAGAATCATTAAGTGATTTTTATAGCAATGTTTCGATGCACAATTAAATGCTGAGTTCAAAAAAGTCACTTAGACTGCTGTAACTGTTGCAGGAGCAGAAATATTCAGCTTTAATCCCAGAGATTGCAATAGATGCGAGAATTTGGTAGAGAATCACTACTACAGAAAAGCATCTATTCCATTAAGGCTGAGAAATTTATAGAGAATCATTAATTGATTTTTATAGCAATGTTTCGATGTACAATTAAATGCTGAGTTCAAAAAAGTCACTTAGACTGCTGTAACTGTTGCAGGAGCAGAAATATTCATTTTTAATCCAACAGATTTCAATAGATGCGAGAATTTGGTAGAGAATCACTACTACAGAAAAGCATCTATTCCATTAAGGCTGAGAAATTTATAGAGAATCATTAATTGATTTGTTATAGCAATGTTTCGATGCACAATTAAGTGCTGAGTTCAAAAACGTCACTTAGACTGCTGTAACTGCTGCAGGAGTAGACATATTCAGCTTTAATCCAACAGATTTCAATAGATGCGAGAATTTGGTAGAGAATCACTACTACAGAAAAGCATCTATTCCATTAAGGCTGAGAAATTTATAGAGAATCATTAATTGATTTGTTATAGCAATGTTTCGATGCACAATTGAATGCTGAGTTCCAAACAGTCACTTAGACTGCTGTGACTGCTGCAGGAGTAGAGATATTCAGCTTTAATCCAACAGATTGCAATAGATGCGAGAATTTGGTAGAGAATCACTACTACAGAAAAGCATCTATTCCATTAAGGCTGAGAAATTTATAGAGAATCATTAATTGATTTGTTATAGCAATGTTTCGATGCACAATTGAATGCTGAGTTCCAAAAAGTCACTTAGACTGCTGTGACTGCTGCAGGAGTAGAGAAATTCAGCTTTAATCCAACAGATTTCAATAGATGCGAGAATTTGGTAGAGAATCACTACTACAGAAAAGCATCTATTCCATTAAGGCTGAGAAATTTATAGAGAATCATTAATTGATTTGTTATAGCAATGTTTCGATGCACAATTGAATGCTGAGTTCCAAAAAGTCACTTAGACTGCTGTGACTGCTGCAGGAGTAGAGATATTCAGCTTTAATCCAACAGATTGCAATAGATGCGAGAATTTGGTAGAGAATCACTACTACAGAAAAGCATCTATTCCATTAAGGCTGAGAAATTTATAGAGAATCATTAATTGATTTGTTATAGCAATGTTTCGATGCACAATTGAATGCTGAGTTCAAAAAAGTCACTTAGACTGCTGTAACTGTTGCAGGAGCAGAAATATTCAGCTTTAATCCCAGAGATTGCAATAGATGCGAGAATTTGGTAGAGAATCACTACTACAGAAAAGCATCTATTCCATTAAGGCTGAGAAATTTATAGAGAATCATTAATTGATTTTTATAGCAATGTTTCGATGTACAATTAAATGCTGAGTTCAAAAATGTCACTTAGACTGCTGTAACTGCTGCAGGAGTAGACATATTCAGCTTTAATCCAACAGATTTCAATAGATGCGAGAATTTGGTAGAGAATCACTACTACAGAAAAGCATCTATTCCATTAAGGCTGAGAAATTTATAGAGAATCATTAATTGATTTGTTATAGCAATGTTTCGATGCACAATTGAATGCTGAGTTCCAAAATGTCACTTAGACTGCTGTAACTGTTGCAGGAGTAGACATATTCAGCTTTAATCCAACAGATTGCAATAGATGCGAGAATTTGGTAGAGAATCACTACTACAGAAAAGCATCTATTCCATTAAGGCTGAGAAATTTATAGAGAATCATTAATTGATTTGTTATAGCAATGTTTCGATGCAAAATTGAATGCTGAGTTCAAAAGAGTCACTTAGACTGCTGTAACTGTTGCAGGAGTAGACATATTCAGCTTTAATCCAACAGATTTCAATAGATGCGAGAATTTGGTAGAGAATCACTACTACAGAAAAGCATCTATTCCATTAAGGCTGAGAAATTTATAGAGAATCATTAATTGATTTGTTATAGCAATGTTTCGATGCAAAATTGAATGCTGAGTTAAAAAAAGTCACTTAGACTGCTGTAACTGTTGCAGGAGTAGACATATTCAGCTTTAATCCAACAGATTTCAATAGATGCGAGAATTTGGTAGAGAATCACTACTACAGAAAAGCATCTATTCCATTAAGGCTGAGAAATTTATAGAGAATCATTAATTGATTTGTTATAGCAATGTTTCGATGCACAATTAAGTGCTGAGTTCAAAAACGTCACTTAGACTGCTGTAACTGCTGCAGGAGTAGACATATTCAGCTTTAATCCAACAGATTTCAATAGATGCGAGAATTTGGTAGAGAATCACTACTACAGAAAAGCATCTATTCCACTAAGGCTGAGAAATTTATAGAGAATCATTCATTGATTTGTTATAGCAATGTTTCGATGCACAATTAAATGCTGAGTTCAAAAAAGTCACTTAGACTGCTGTAACTGTTGCAGGAGTAGACATATTCAGCTTTAATCCAACAGATTTCAATACATGCGAGAATTTGGTAGAGAATCACTACTACAGAAAAGCATCTATTCCATTAAGGCTGAGAAATTTATAGAGAATCATTAATTTATTTGTTATAGCAATGTTTCGATGCACATGTGAATGCTGCGTTCAAAAAAGTCACTTAGACTGCTGTAACTGATGCAGGAATAGAGATATTCATTTTTAATCCAACAGATTTCAATAGATGCGAGAATTTGGTAGAGAATCACTACTACAGAAAAGCATCTATTCCATTAAGGCTGATAAATTTATAGAGAATCATTAAGTGATTTTTATAGCAATGTTTCGATGCACAATTAAATGCTGAGTTCAAAAAAGTCACTTAGACTGCTGTAACTGTTGCAGGAGCAGAAATATTCAGCTTTAATCCCAGAGATTGCAATAGATGCGAGAATTTGGTAGAGAATCACTACTACAGAAAAGCATCTATTCCATTAAGGCTGAGAAATTTATAGAGAATCATTAATTGATTTGTTATAGCAATGTTTCGATGCACAATTAAGTGCTGAGTTCAAAACCGTCACTTAGACTGCTGTAACTGCTGCAGGAGTAGACATATTCAGCTTTAATCCAACAGATTTCAATAGATGCGAGAATTTGGTAGAGAATCACTACTACAGAAAAGCATCTATTCCATTAAGGCTGAGAAATTTATAGAGAATCATTCATTGATTTGTTATAGCAATGTTTCGATGCACAATTGAATGCTGAGTTCAAAAAAGTCACTTAGACTGCTGTGACTGCTGCAGGAGTAGACATATTCAGCTTTAATCCAACAGATTTCAATAGATGCGAGAATTTGGTAGAGAATCACTACTACAGAAAAGCATCTATTCCATTAAGGCTGAGAAATTTATAGAGAATCATTAATTTATATGTTATAGCAATGTTTCGATGCACATGTAAATGCTGCGTTCAAAAAAGTCACTTAGACTGCTGTAACTGATGCAGGAATAGAGATATTCATTTTTAATCCAACAGATTTCAATAGATGCGAGAATTTGGTAGAGAATCACTACTAGAGAAAAGCATCTATTCCATTAAGGCTGATAAATTTATAGAGAATCATTAAGTGATTTTTATAGCAATGTTTCGATGCACAATTAAATGCTGAGTTCAAAAAAGTCACTTAGACTGCTGTAACTGTTGCAGGAGCAGAAATATTCAGCTTTAATCCCAGAGATTGCAATAGATGCGAGAACTTGGTAGAGAATCACTACCACAGAAAAGCATCTATTCCATTAAGGCTGAGAAATTTATAGAGAATCATTAATTGATTTGTTATAGCAATGTTTCGATGCACAATTAAGTGCTGAGTTCAAAAACGTCACTTACACTGCTGTAACTGCTGCAGGAGTAGACATATTCAGCTTTAATCCAACAGATTTCAATAGATGCGAGAATTTGGTAGAGAATCACTACTACAGAAAAGCATCTATTCCATTAAGGCTGAGAAATTTATAGAGAATCATTCATTGATTTGTTATAGCAATGTTTCGATGCACAATTGAATGCTGAGTTCAAAAAAGTCACTTAGACTGCTGTAACTGCTGCAGGAGTAGACATATTCAGCTTTAATCCAACAGATTTCAATAGATGCGAGAATTTGGTAGAGAATCACTACTACAGAAAAGCATCTATTCCATTAAGGCTGAGAAATTTATAGAGAATCATTCATTGATTTGTTATAGCAATGTTTCGATGCACAATTGAATGCTGAGTTCAAAAAAGTCACTTAGACTGCTGTAACTGATATAGGAGTAGACATATTCAGCTTTAATCCAACAGATTGCAATAGATGCGAGAATTTGGTAGAGAATCACTACTACAGAAAAGCATCTATTCCATTAAGGCTGAGAAATTTATAGAGAATCATTAATTGATTTGTTATAGCAATGTTTCGATGCAAAATTGAATGCTGAGTTCAAAAAAGTCACTTAGACTGCTGTAACTGTTGCAGGAGTAGACATATTCAGCTTTAATCCAACAGATTGCAATAGATGCGAGAATTTGGTAGAGAATCACTACTACAGAAAAGCATCTATTCCATTAAGGCTGAGAAATTTATAGAGAATCATTAATTGATTTGTTATAGCAATGTTTCGATGCACAATTGAATGCTGAGTTCCAAAAAGTCACTTAGACTGCTGTGACTGCTGCAGGAGTAGAGATATTCAGCTTTAATCCAACAGATTTCAATAGATGCGAGAATTTGGTAGAGAATCACTACTACAGAAAAGCATCTATTCCATTAAGGCTGAAAAATTTATAGAGAATCATTAATTGATTTGTTATAGCAATGTTTCGATGCACAATTAAGTGCTGAGTTCAAAAACGTCACTTAGACTGCTGTAACTGCTGCAGGAGTAGACATATTCAGCTTTAATCCAACAGATTTTAATAGATGCGAGAATTTGGTAGAGAATCACTACTACAGAAAAGCATCTATTCGATTAAGGCTGGGAAATTTATAAAGAATAATTAATTAATTTGTTATAGCAATGTTTCGATGCACAATTGAATGCTGAGTTCAAAAAAGTCACTTAGACTGCTGTAACTGCTGCAGGAGTAGACATATTCTGCTTTAATCCAACAGATTGCAATAGATGCGAGAATTTGGTAGAGAATCACTACTACAGAAAAGCATCTATTCCATTAAGGCTGAGAAATTTATAGAGAATCATTAATTGATTTGTTATAGCAATGTTTCGATGCAAAATTGAATGCTGAGTTCAAAAAAGTCACTTAGACTGCTGTAACTGTTGCAGGAGTAGACATATTCAGCTTTAATCCAACAGATTGCAATAGATGCGAGAATTTGGTAGAGAATCACTACTACAGAAAAGCATCTATTCCATTAAGGCTGAGAAATTTATAGAGAATCATTAATTGATTTGTTATAGCAATGTTTCGATGCACAATTGAATGCTGAGTTCCAAAAAGTCACTTAGACTGCTGTGACTGCTGCAGGAGTAGAGATATTCAGCTTTAATCCAACAGATTTCAATAGATGCGAGAATTTGGTAGAGAATCACTACTACAGAAAAGCATCTATTCCATTAAGGCTGAGAAATTTATAGAGAATCATTAATTGATTTGTTATAGCAATGTTTCGATGCACAATTAAGTGCTGAGTTCAAAAACGTCACTTAGACTGCTGTAACTGCTGCAGGAGTAGACATATTCAGCTTTAATCCAACAGATTTCAATAGATGCGAGAATTTGGTAGAGAATCACTACTACAGAAAAGCATCTATTCCATTAAGGCTGAGAAATTTATAGAGAATCATTAATTGATTTGTTATAGCAATGTTTCGATGCACAATTGAATGCTGAGTTCCAAAAAGTCACTTAGACTGCTGTGACTGCTGCAGGAGTAGAGATATTCAGCTTTAATCCAACAGATTGCAATAGATGCGAGAATTTGGTAGAGAATCACTACTACAGAAAAGCATCTATTCCATTAAGGCTGAGAAATTTATAGAGAATCATTCATTGATTTGTTATAGCAATGTTTCGATGCACAATTGAATGCTGAGTTCAAAAAAGTCACTTAGACTGCTGTAACTGTTGCAGGAGTAGACATATTCAGCTTTAATCCAACAGATTTCAATAGATGCGAGAATTTGGTAGAGAATCACTACTACAGAAAAGCATCTATTCCATTAAGGCTGAGAAATTTATAGAGAATCATTAATTTATTTGTTATAGCAATGTTTCGATGCACATGTGAATGCTGCGTTCAAAAAAGTCACTTAGACTGCTGTAACTGATGCAGGAATAGAGATATTCATTTTTAATCCAACAGATTTCAATAGATGCGAGAATTTGGTAGAGAATCACTACTACAGAAAAGCATCTATTCCATTAAGGCTGAGAAATTTATAGAGAATCATTAATTGATTTGTTATAGCAATGTTTCGATGCAAAATTGTGTGCTGAGTTAAAAAAAGTCACTTAGACTGCTGTAACTGTTGCAGGAGCAAAAATATTCAGCTTTAATCCAACAGATTTCAATAGATGCGGGAATTTGGTAGAGAATCACTACTACAGAAAAGCATCTATTCCATTAAGGCTGAGAAATTTATAGAGAATCATTAAGTGATTTTTATAGCAATGTTTCGATGCACAATTAAATGCTGAGTTCAAAAAAGTCACTTAGACTGCTGTAACTGTTGCAGGAGCAGAAATATTCAGCTTTAATCCCAGAGATTGCAATAGATGCGAGAATTTGGTAGAGAATCACTACTACAGAAAAGCATCTATTCCATTAAGGCTGAGAAATTTATAGAGAATCATTAATTGATTTTTATAGCAATGTTTCGATGTACAATTAAATGCTGAGTTCAAAAAAGTCACTTAGACTGCTGTAACTGTTGCAGGAGTAGACATATTCAGCTTTAATCCAACAGATTTCAATAGATGCGAGAATTTGGTAGAGAATCACTACTACAGAAAAGCATCTATTCCATTAAGGCTGAGAAATTTATAGAGAATCATTAATTGATTTGTTATAGCAATGTTTCGATGCACAATTGAATGCTGAGTTCCAAAAAGTCACTTAGACTGCTGTGACTGCTGCAGGAGTAGAGATATTCAGCTTTAATCCAACAGATTGCAATAGATGCGAGAATTTGGTAGAGAATCACTACTACAGAAAAGCATCTATTCCATTAAGGCTGAGAAATTTATAGAGAATCATTAATTGATTTGTTATAGCAATGTTTCGATGCAAAATTGAATGCTGAGTTCAAAAGAGTCACTTAGACTGCTGTAACTGTTGCAGGAGTAGACATATTCAGCTTTAATCCAACAGATTTCAATAGATGCGAGAATTTGGTAGAGAATCACTACTACAGAAAAGCATCTATTCCATTAAGGCTGAGAAATTTATAGAGAATCATTAATTGATTTGTTATAGCAATGTTTCGATGCAAAATTGAATGCTGAGTTAAAAAAAGTCACTTAGACTGCTGTAACTGTTGCAGGAGTAGACATATTCAGCTTTAATCCAACAGATTTCAATAGATGCGAGAATTTGGTAGAGAATCACTACTACAGAAAAGCATCTATTCCATTAAGGCTGAGAAATTTATAGAGAATCATTCATTGATTTGTTATAGCAATGTTTCGATGCACAATTGAATGCTGAGTTCAAAAAAGTCACTTAGACTGCTGTAACTGATGCAGGAGTAGACATATTCTGCTTTAATCCAACAGATTGCAATAGATGCGAGAATTTGGTAGAGAATCCCTACTACAGAAAAGCATCTATTCCATTAAGGCTGAGAAATTTATAGAGAATCATTAATTGATTTGTTATAGCAATGTTTCGATGCAAAATTGAATGCTGAGTTCAAAAAAGTCACTTAGACTGCTGTAACTGTTGCAGGAGTAGACATATTCAGCTTTAATCCAACAGATTGCAATAGATGCGAGAATTTGGTAGAGAATCACTACTACAGAAAAGCATCTATTCCATTAAGGCTGAGAAATTTATAGAGAATCATTAATTGATTTGTTATAGCAATGTTTCGATGCACAATTGAATGCTGAGTTCCAAAAAGTCACTTAGACTGCTGTGACTGCTGCAGGAGTAGAGATATTCAGCTTTAATCCAACAGATTGCAATAGATGCGAGAATTTGGTAGAGAATCACTACTACAGAAAAGCATCTATTCCATTAAGGCTGAGAAATTTATAGAGAATCATTAATTGATTTGTTATAGCAATGTTTCGATGCAAAATTGAATGCTGAGTTCAAAACAGTCACTTAGACTGCTGTAACTGTTGCAGGAGTAGACATATTCAGCTTTAATCCAACAGATTGCAATAGATGCGAGAATTTGGTAGAGAATCACTACTACAGAAAAGCATCTATTCCATTAAGGCTGAGAAATTTATAGAGAATCATTAATTGATTTGTTATAGCAATGTTTCGATGCAAAATTGAATGCTGAGTTCCAAAAAGTCACTTAGACTGCTGTGACTGCTGCAGGAGTAGAGATATTCAGCTTTAATCCAACAGATTTCAATAGATGCGAGAATTTGGTAGAGAATCACTACTACAGAAAAGCATCTATTCCATTAAGGCTGAGAAATTTATAGAGAATCATTAATTGATTTGTTATAGCAATGTTTCGATGCACAATTAAGTGCTGAGTTCAAAAACGTCACTTAGACTGCTGTAACTGCTGCAGGAGTAGACATATTCAGCTTTAATCCAACAGATTTCAATAGATGCGAGAATTTGGTAGAGAATCACTACTACAGAAAAGCATCTATTCCATTAAGGCTGAGAAATTTATAGAGAATCATTAATTGATTTGTTATAGCAATGTTTCGATGCACAATTGAATGCTGGGTTCGAAAAAGTCACTTAGACTGCTGTGACTGCTGCAGGAGTAGAGATATTCAGCTTTAATCCAACAGATTGCAATAGATGCGAGAATTTGGTAGAGAATCACTACTACAGAAAAGCATCTATTCCATTAAGGCTGAGAAATTTATAGAGAATCATTAATTGATTTGTTATAGCAATGTTTCGATGCACAATTAAGTGCTGAGTTCAAAAACGTCACTTAGACTGCTGTAACTGCTGCAGGAGTAGACATATTCAGCTTTAATCCAACAGATTTCAATAGATGCGAGAATTTGGTAGAGAATCACTACTACAGAAAAGCATCTATTCCATTAAGGCTGAGAAATTTATAGAGAATCATTAATTGATTTTTATAGCAATGTTTCGATGCACAATTGAATGCTGAGTTCCAAAAAGTCACTTAGACTGCTGTGACTGCTGCAGGAGTAGAGATATTCAGCTTTAATCCAACAGATTGCAATCGATGCGAGAATTTGGTAGAGAATCACTACTACAGAAAAGCATCTATTCCATTAAGGCTGAGAAATTTATAGAGAATCATTAATTGATTTGTTATAGCAATGTTTCGATGCAAAATTGAATGCTGAGTTCAAAAGAGTCACTTAGACTGCTGTAACTGCTGCAGGAGTAGACATATTCAGCTTTAATCCAACAGATTGCAATAGATGCGAGAATTTGGTAGAGAATCACTACTACAGAAAAGCATCTATTCCATTAAGGCTGAGAAATTTATAGAGAATCATTAATTGATTTGTTATAGCAATGTTTCGATGCAAAATTGAATGCTGAGTTAAAAAAAGTCACTTAAACTGCTGTAACTGATGCAGGAATAGAGATATTCATTTTTAATCCAACAGATTTCAATAGATGCGAGAATTTGGTAGAGAATCACTACTACAGAAAAGCATCTATTCCATTACGGCTGAGAAACTTATAGAGAATCATTAATTTATTTGTTATAGCAATGTTTCGATGCACATGTGAATGCTGCGTTCAAAAAAGTCACTTAGACTGCTGTAACTGATGCAGGAATAGAGATATTCATTTTTAATCCAACAGATTTCAATAGATGCGAGAATTTGGTAGAGAATCACTACTACAGAAAAGCATCTATTCCATTAAGGCTGAGAAATTTATAGAGAATCATTAAGTGATTTTTATAGCAATGTTTCGATGTACAATTAAATGCTGAGTTCAAAAAAGTCACTTAGACTGCTGTAACTGTTGCAGGAGTAGACATATTCAGCTTTAATCCAACAGATTGCAATAGATGCGAGAATTTGGTAGAGAATCACTACTACAGAAAAGCATCTATTCCATTAAGGCTGAGAAATTTATAGAGAATCATTAATTGATTTTTTATAGCAATGTTTCGATGCACAATTAAGTGCTGAGTTCAAAAACGTCATTTAGACTGCTGTAACTGCTGCAGGAGTAGACATATTCAGCTTTAATCAAACAGATTTCAATAGATGCGAGAATTTGGTAGAGAATCACTACTACAGAAAAGCATCTATTCCATTAAGGCTGAGAAATTTATAGAGAATCATTAATTGATTTGTTATAGCAATGTTTCGATGCACAATTAAGTGCTGAGTTCAAAAACGTCATTTAGACTGCTGTAACTACTGCAGGAGTAGACATATTCAGCTTTAATCCAACAGATTTCAATAGATGCGAGAATTTGGTAGAGAATCACTACTACAGAAAAGCATCTATTCCATTAAGGCTGAGAAATTTATAGAGAATCATTAATTGATTTGTTATAGCAATGTTTCGATGCACAATTAAGTGCTGAGTTCAAAAACGTCATTTAGACTGCTGTAACTACTGCAGGAGTAGACATATTCAGCTTTAATCCAACAGATTTCAATAGATGCGAGAATTTGGTAGAGAATCACTACTACAGAAAAGCATCTATTCCATTAAGGCTGAGAAATTTATAGAGAATCATTAATTTATATGTTATAGCAATGTTTCGATGCACATGTGAATGCTGCGTTCAAAAAAGTCACTTAGACTGCTGTAACTGATGCAGGAATAGAGATATTCATTTTTAATCCAACAGATTTCAATAGATGCGAGAATTTGGTAGAGAATCACTACTACAGAAAAGCATCTATTCCATTAGGGCTGATAAATTTATAGAGAATCATTAAGTGATTTTTATAGCAATGTTTCGATGCACAATTAAATGCTGAGTTCAAAAAGGTCACTTAGACTGCTGTAACTGTTGCAGGAGCAGAAATATTCAACTTTAATCCCATAGATAGCAATAGATGTGAGAATTTGGTAGAGAATCACTACTACAGAAAAGCATCTATTCCATTAAGGCTGAGAAATTTATAGAGAATCATTAATTGATTTGTTATAGCAATGTTTCGATGCACAATTGAATGCTGAGTTCAAAAAAGTCACTTAGACTGCTGTAACTGTTGCAGGAGCAGAGATATTCAGCTTTAATCCCAGAGATTGCAATAGATGCGAGAATTTGGTAGAGAATCACTACTACAGAAAAGCATCTATTCCATTAAGGCTGAGAAATTTATAGAGAATCATTAATTTATTTGTTATAGCAATGTTTCGATGCACATGTGAATGCTGCGTTCAAAAAAGTCACTTAGACTGCTGTAACTGATGCAGGAATAGAGATATTCATTTTTAATCCAACAGATTTCAATAGATGCGAGAATTTGGTAGAGAATCACTACTACAGAAAAGCATCTATTCCATTAAGGCTGAGAAATTTATAGAGAATCATTAAGTGATTTTTATAGCAATGTTTCGATGCACAATTAAATGCTGAGTTCAAAAAAGTCACTTAGACTGCTGTAACTGTTGCAGGAGCAGAAATATTCAGCTTTAATCCCAGAGATTGCAATAGATGCGAGAATTTGGTAGAGAATCACTACTACAGAAAAGAATCTATTCCAGTAAGGCCGAGATATTTATAGAGAATCATTAATTGATTTTTATAGCAATGTTTCGATGTACAATTAAATGCTGAGTTCAAAAAAGTCACTTAGACTGCTGTAACTGTTGCAGGAGTAGAGATATTCAGCTTTAATGCAACAGATTTCAATAGATGCGAGAATTTGGTAGAGAATCACTATTACGGAAAAGCATCTATTCCATTAAGGCTGAGAAATTTATATAAAATCATTAATTGATTCGTTATTGCAATGTTTCGATGCACAATTAAGTGCTGAGTTCAAAAACGTCACTTAGACTGCTGTAACTGCTGCAGGAGTAGACATATTCAGCTTTAATCCAACAGATTTCAATAGATGCGAGAATTTGGTAGAGAATCACTACTACAGAAAAGCATCTATTCCATTAAGGCTGAGAAATTTATAGAGAATCATTAATTGATTTGTTATAGCAATGTTTCGATGCACAATTGAATGCTGAGTTTCAAAAAGTCACTTAGACTGCTGTAACTGCTGCAGGAGTAGACATTTTCAGCTTTAATCCAACAGATTGCAATAGATGCGAGAATTTGGTAGAGAATCACTACCACAGAAAAGCATCTATTCCATTAAGGCTGAAAAATTTATAGAAAATCATTAATTGATTTGTTATAGCAATGTGTCGATGCACAATTGAATGCTGAGTTTCAAAAAGTCACTTAGACTGCTGTAACTGCTGCAGGAGTAGACATATTCAGCTTTAATCCAACAGATTGCAATAGATGCGAGAATTTGGTAGAGAATCACTACCACAGAAAAGCATCTATTCCATTAAGGCTGAGAAATTTATAGAGAATCATTAATTGATTTGTTATAGCAATGTTTCGATGCACAATTAAGTGCTGAGTTCAAAAACGTCACTTAGACTGCTGTAACTGCTGCAGGAGTAGACATATTCAGCTTTAATCCAACAGATTTCAATAGATGCGAGAATTTGGTAGAGAATCACTACTACAGAAAAGCATCTATTCCATTAAGGCTGAGAAATTTATAGAGAATCATTAATTGATTTGTTATAGCAATGTTTCGATGCACAATTGAATGCTGAGTTCCAAAAAGTCACTTAGACTGCTGTAACTGCTGCAGGAGCAGACATATTCAGCTTTAATCCAACAGATTGCAATAGATGCGAGAATTTGGTAGAGAATCACTACCACAGAAAAGCATCTATTCCATTAAGGCTGAGAAATTTATAGAGAATCATTAATTGATTTGTTATAGCAATGTTTCGATGCAAAATTGAATGCTGAGTTAAAAAAAAATTACTTAGACTGCTGTAACTGTTGCAGGAATAGACATATTTAGCTTTAGTCCAACATATTTTAATAGATGCGAGAATTTGGTAGAGAATCACTACTACAGAAAAGCATCTATTCCATTAAGGCTGAGAAATTTATAGAGAATCATTAATTTATTTGTTATAGCAATGTTTCGATGCACATGTGAATGCTGCGTTCAAAAAAGTCACTTAGACTGCTGTAACTGATGCAGGAATAGAGATATTCAGCTTTAATCCCAGAGATTGCAATAGATGCGAGAATTTGGTAGAGAATAACTACTACAGAAAAAGCATCTATTCCATTAAGGCTGAAAAATTGACAAAGAATCATTAATTGATTTGTTATAGCAATGTTTCGATGCACAATTGAATGCTGAGTTCAAAAACTTCACTTAGACTGCTGTAACTGCTGCAGGAGCAGAGATATTCAGCTTTAATCCCACAGATTGCAATAGATGCGAGAATTTGGTAGAGAATAACTACTACAGAAAAAGCATCTATTCCATTAAGGCTGAAAAATTGACAAAGAATCATTAATTGATTTGTTATAGCAATGTTTCGATGCACAATTGAATGCTGAGCTCAAAAAAGTTATTCAGACTGCTGTCACTGTAGCAGGATTAGATATATGTAGCTTTAATCACAAGGATTTCAATAGATGTGAGAATTTGGTAGAGATTCACTACTACAGAAAAAGCATCTATTCCATTAAGGCTGAGAAATTTATAGAGAATCATTAATTGATTTGTTATAGCAATTTTTCGATGCACAATTGAATGCTGAGTTCAAAAAAGTCACTTTGACTGCTGTAACTGCTGCAGGAGTAGATATTTTCAGCTTTAATCCAACAGATTTCAATAGATGCGAGAATTTGGTAGAGAGTCACTACTACAGAAAAGCATCTATTCCTTTAAGGCTGAGAAATTTATAGAGAATCATTAATTGATTCGTTATAGCAATGTTTCGATGCACATTTGAATGCTGAGTTCAAAAAAGTCACTTTAACTGCTGTAACTGCTGCAGGAATAGACATATTCAGCTTTAATCCAACAGATTTCAATAGATGCGAGAATTTGGTAGAGAATCACTACTACAGAAAAGCATCTATTCCATTAAGGCTGAGAAATTTATAGAGAATCATTAATTGATTCGTTATAGCAATGTTTCGATGCACAATTGAATGCTTTGTTCACAAATGTCACCTAGACTGCTGTAACTGTTGCAGGAGTAGACATATTCAGCTTTAATCCAACAGATTTCAATAGATGCGAGAATTTGGTAGAGAATCACTACTACAGAAAAGCATCTATTCCATTAAGGCTGAGAAATTTATAGAGAATCATTAATTGCTTTGTTATAGCAATGTTTCGATGCACTATTAAATGCAGAGTTTAAAA
Organism: Aurelia coerulea; assembly: GCA_039566865.1. Lineage (NCBI taxonomy): Eukaryota > Metazoa > Cnidaria > Scyphozoa > Semaeostomeae > Ulmaridae > Aurelia > Aurelia coerulea. The sequence goes on from CM076954.1 coordinate 20,485,318, forward strand.
ATGTCACTTAGACTGCTGTAACTGCTGCAGGAGTAGACAAAGTCAGCTTTAATCCAACAGATTTCAATAGATTCGAGAATTTGGTAGAGAATCACTACTACAGAAAAGCATCTATTCCATTAAGGATGAGAAATTTATAGAGAATCATTCATTGATTTGTTATAGCAATGTTTCGATGCACAATTGAATGCTGAGTTCAAAAAAGTCACTTAGACTGCTGTAACTGTTGCAGGAGTAGACAAATTCAGCTTTAATCCAACAGATTTCAGTAGATGCGAGAATTTGGTAGAGAATCACTACTATAGAAAAGCATCTATTCCATTAAGGCTGAGAAATTTATAGATAATCATTAATTGATTCGTTATAGCAATGTTTCGATGCACAATTGAATGCTGCGTTCACAAATGTCACCTAGACTGCTGTAACTGTTGCAGGAGCAGAGATATTCATTTTTAATCCAACAGATTGCAATAGATGCGAGAATTTGGTAGAGAATCACTACTACAGAAAAGCATCTATTCCTTTAAGGCTGAGAAATTTATAGAGAATCATTAATTGATTTGTTATAGCAATGTTTTGATGCACAATTGAATGCTGAGTTCAAAAAAGTCACTTTGACTGCTGTAACTGCTGCAGGAGAAGACATTGTCAGCTTTAATCCAACAGATTTCAATAGATGCGAGAATTTTGTAGAGAATCACAACTACAGAAAAGCATCTATTCCATTAAGGCTGAGAAATTTATGGAGAATCATTCATTGATTTGTTATAGCAATGTTTCGATGCACAATTGAATGCTGAGTTCAAAAAAGTCACTTTGACTGCTGTAACTGCTGCAGGAGTAGACATTGTCAGCTTTAATCCAACAGATTGCAATAGATGCGAGAATTTGGTAGAGAATCACTACTACAGAAAAGCATCTATTCCATTAAGGCTGAGAAATTTATGGAGAATCATTCATTGATTTGTTATAGCAATGTTTCGATGCACAATTGAATGCTGAGTTCAAAAAAGTCACTTAGACTGCTGTAACTGCTGCAGGAGTAGACAAATTCAGCTTTAATCCAACAGATTGCAATAGATGCGAGAATTTGGTAGAGAATCACTACTACAGAAAAGCATCTATTCCATTAAGGCTGAGAAATTTATAGAGAATCATTAATTGATTCGTTATAGCAATGTTTCGATGCACAATTGAATGCTGCGTTCACAAATGTCACGTAGACTGCTGTAACTGTTACAGGAGCAGAGATATTCATTTTTAATCCCACAGATTGCAATAGATGCGAGAATTTGGTAGAGAATCACTACTACAGAAAATCATCTATTCCATTTATGCTGAGCAATTTATAGAGAATCATTCATTGATTTGTTATAGCAATGTTTCGATGCACAATTGAATGCTGAGTTCAAAAAAGTCACTTAGACTGCTGTAACTGCTGCAGGAGTAGACAAATTCAGCTTTAATCCAACCGATTTCAATAGATGCGAGAATTTGGTAGAGAATCACTACTACAGAAAAGCATCTATTCCATTAAGGCTGAGAAATTTATAGAGAATCATTAATTGATTTGTTATAGCAATTTTTCGATGCACAATTGAATGCTGAGTTCAAAAAAGTCACTTAGACTGCTGTAACTGCTGCAGGAGTAGACAAATTCAGCTTTAATCCAACAGATTTCAATAGATGCGAGAATTTGGTAGAGAGTCACTACTACAGAAAAGCATCTATTCCATTAAGGCTGAAAAATTTATAGAGAATCATTAATTGATATGTTATAGCAATTTTTCGATGCACAATTGAATGCTGAGTTCAAAAAAGTCACTTTGACTGCTGTAACTGCTGCAGGAGTAGACATTTTCAGCTTTAGTCCAACAGATTTCAATAGATGCGAGAATTTGGTAGAGAATCACTACTACAGAAAAGCATCTATTCCATTAAGGCTGAGAAATTTAAAAAGGAATCATTAATTGATTCGTTATAGCAATGTTTCGATGCACAATTGAATGCTGAGTTCACAAATGTCACGTAGACTGCCTTAACTGTTGCAGGAGCAGAGATATTCATTTTTAATCCCACTGATTGCAATAGATGCGAGAATTTGGTAGAGAACCACTACTACAGAAAAGCATCTATTCCACTAAGGCTGAGAAATTTATAGAGAATCATTAATTGATTTGTTATAGCAATGTTTCGATGCACAATTGAATGCTGAGTGCAAAAAAGTCACTTTGACTGCTGTAACTGCTGCAGGAGTAGACAAATTCAGCTTTAATCCAACAGATTTCAATAGATGCGAGAATTTGGTAGAGAATCACTACTACAGAAAAGCATCTATTCCATTTATGCTGAGCAATTTATAGAGAATCATTCATTGATTTGTTATAGCAATGTTTCGATGCACAATTGAATGCTGAGTTCAAAAAAGTCACTTAGACTGCTGTAACTGCTGCAGGAGTAGACAAATTCAGCTTTAATCCAACAGATTTCAATAGATGCGAGAATTTGTTAGAGAATCACTACTACAGAAAAGCATCTATTCCATTAAGGCTGAGAAATTTATAGAGAATCATTAATTGATTTGTTATAGCAATGTTTCGATGCACAATTGAATGCTGAGTTCAAAAAAGTCACTTAGACTGCTGTAACTGCTGCAGGAGTAGACAAATTCAGCTTTAATCCAACAGATTTCAATAGATGCGAGAATTTGGTAGAGAATCACTACTACAGAAAAGCATCTATTCCATTAAGGCTGAGAAATTTATAGAGAATCATTAATTGATTTGTTATAGCAATGTTTCGATGCACAATTGAATGCTGAGTTCACAAATGTCACGTAGACTGCTCTAACTGTTGCAGGAGCAGAGATATTCATTTTTAATCCCACAGATTGCAATAGATGAGAGAATTTGGTAGAGAATCACTACTACAGAAAAGCATCTATTCCACTAAGGCTGAGAAATTTATAGAGAATCATTAATTGATTTGTTATAGCAATGTTTCGATGCACAATTGAATGCTGAGTTCAAAAAAGTCACTTTGACTGCTGTAACTGCTGCAGGAGTAGACATTTTCAGCTTTAATCCAACAGATTTCAATAGATGCGAGAATTTGGTAGAGAATCACTACTACAGAAAAGCATCTATTCCATTAAGGCTGAGAAATTTAAAAGGGAATCATTAATTGATTCGTTATAGCAATGTTTCGATGCACAATTAAATGCTGAGTTCACAAATGTCACGTAGACTGCCTTAACCCTATCTCACCTGGGCGTTTTGAAGCGGTCAATACCTGAGGGGGGGTGGATTCCACCCCCCCTCTTTTTCTTCGCTGTTGTAGTAGCTACAATCTTTGAAATTGTAAATATATACACTTTGATGCAAACAATCAAAATCACATGATTAAATCAAATTATCTCTATTGTTCCCGTTGCTATGACAATAAGAAGATTTTAAGTTATGATTATCATGATTGTTACCAACATGATTGAAACAATGAAATGAGGCACTAAATTGAAATTTTTTGTTTCAAATTGAGTTGGATATCATCAAATACATGTGTAAGTATAATTTTGCATATATATGAGATTAAAATTTGCAACAATTAAAAAAAAGGTATACAAATTTTGTTGACTACACAGTAAAACATTGGTTGCCATGGTTACGAGGCTATATTTAGCATCTTGAAATTTTCATCATTTGATACAGTATAGATATAAAGTCAAAGTAGCGGAGTCTTGGCATCCTGCATTGCATATTATAGCATAGGCGAATAAAAGTTTGGTTGGGGGGGTGGAATCCACCCCCCCCCAGGTGAGATAGGGTTAACTGTTGCAGGAGCAGAGATATTCAGCTTTAATCCAACAGATTGCAATAGATGCGAGAATTTGGTAGAGAATCACTACTACAGAAAAGCATCTATTCCATTAAGGCTGAGAAATTTATAGAGAATCATTAATTGATTTGTTATAGCAATTTTTCGATGCACAATTGAATGCTGAGTTCAAAAAAGTCACTTAGACTGCTGTAACTGATGCAGGAGTAGACATATTCAGCTTTAATCCAACAGATTTCAATAGATGCGAGAATTTGGTAGAGAATCACTACTACAGAAAAGCATCTATTCCATTAAGGCTGAGAAATTTATAGAGAATCATTAATTGATTTGCTATAGCAATGTTTCGATGCACAATGGAAATGCTGAGTTCAAAAATGTCACTTAGACTGCTGTAACTGCTGCAGGAGTAGACATATTCAGCTTTAATCCAACAGATTTCAATAGATGCGAGAATTTGGTAGAGAATCACTACTACAGAAAAGCATCTATTCCATTAAGGCTGAGAAATTTATAGAGAATCATTAATTGATTCGTTATAGCAATGTTTCGATGCACAATTGAATGCTGAGTTCACAAATGTCCTCTAGACTGCTGTAACTGTTGCAGGAGCAGAGATATTCATTTTTAATCCCACAGATTGCAATAGATGCGAGAATTTGGTAGAGAATCACTACTACAGAAAAGCATCTATTCCATTAAGGCTGAGAAATTTATAGAGAATCATTAATTGATTTGTTATAGCAATGTTTCGATGCACAATTGAATGCTGAGTTCAAAAAAGTCACTTAGACTGCTGTAACTGTTGTAGGAGTAGACATATACAGCTTTAATCCAACAGATTTCATTAGATGCGAGAATTTGGTAGAGAATCACTACTACAGAAAAGCATCTATTCCATTAAGGCTGAGAAATTTATAGAGAATCATTAATTGATTTGTTATAGCAATGTTTCGATGCACAATTGAATGCTGAGTTCAAAAAAGTCACTTAGACGGCTGTAACTGCTGCAGGAGTAGACATATTCAGCTTTAATCCAACAGATTTCAATAGATGGGAGAATTTGGTAGAGAATCACTACTACAGAAAAGCATCTATTCCATTAAGGCTGAGAAATTTATAGAGAATCATTAATTGATTCGTTATAGTAATGTTTTGATGCACAATTGAATGCTGAGTTCACAAATGTCACCTAGACTGCTGTAACTGTTGCAGGAGCAGAGATATTCATTTTTAATCCCACAGATTGCAATAGATGCGAGAATTTGGTAGAGAATCACTACTACAGAAAAGCATCTATTCCATTAAGGCTGAGAAATTTATAGAGAATCATTAATTGATTTGTTATAGCAATGTTTCGATGCACAATTGAATGCTGAGTTCAAAAAAGTCAATTAGACTTCTGTAACTGTTGCAGGAGTAGAGGAATTCAGCTTTAATCCAATAGATTTCAATAGATGCGAGAATTTGGTAGAGAATCACTACTACAGAAAAGCATCTATTCCATTAAGGCTGAGAAATTTTTAGTGAATCATTAATTGATTTGGTATAGCAATGTTTCGATGCACAATTGAATGCTGAGTTCAAAAAAGTCACTTAGACTGCTGTAACTGCTGCAGGAGTAGACAAATTCAGCTTTAATCCAACAGATTTCAATAGATGCGAGAATTTGGTAGAGAATCACTACTACAGAAAAGCATCTATTCCATTAAGGCTGAGAAATTTATAGAGAATCATTAATTGATTCGTTATAGCAATGTTTCGATGCGCAATTGAATGCTGAGTTCACAAATGTCACCTTGACTGCTGTAACTGTTGCAGGAGCAGAGATATTCATTTTTAATCCCACAGATTGCAATAGATGCGAGAATTTGGTAGAGTATCACTACTACAGAAAAGCATCTATTCCATTAAGGCTGAGAAATTTATAGAGAATCATTAATTGATTCGTTATAGCAATGTTTCGATGCACAATTGAATGCTGAGTTCACAAATGTCCTCTAGACTGCTGTAACTGTTGCAGGAGCAGAGATATTCATTTTTAATCCCACAGATTGCAATAGATGCGAGAATTTGGTAGAGAATCACTACTACAGAAAAGCATCTATTCCATTAAGGCTGAGAAATTTATAGAGAATCATTAATTGATTTGTTATAGCAATGTTTCGATGCACAATTGAATGCTGCGTTCAAAAAAGTCAATTAGACTTCTGTAACTGGTGCAGGAGTAGAGGAATTCAGCTTTAATCCAATAGATTTCAATAGATGCGAGAATTTGGTAGAGAATCACTACTACAGAAAAGCATCTATTCCATTAAGGCTGAGAAATTTATAGAGAATCATTAATTGATTTGTTATAGCAATGTTTCGATGCACAATTGAATGCTGAGTTCAAAAAAGTCACTTAGACTGCTGTAACTGCTGCAGGAGTAGACAAATTCAGCTTTAATCCAACAGATTTCAATAGATGCGAGAATTTGGTAGAGAATCACTACTACAGAAAAGCATCTATTCCATTAAGGCTGAGAAATTTATAGAGAATCATTAATTGATTTGTTATAGCAATGTTTCGATGCACAATTGAATGCTGAGTTCAAAAATGTCACCTAGACTGCTGTAACTGTTGCAGGAGCAGAGATATTCAGCTTTAATCCAACAGATTGCAATAGATGCGAGAATTTGGTAGAGAATCACTACTACAGAAAAGCATCTATTCCATTAAGGCTGAGAAATTTATAGAGAATCATTAATTGATTCGTTATAGCAATGTTTCGATGCACAATTGAATGCTGAGTTCACAAATGTCACCTAGACTGCTGTAACTGTTGCAGGAGCAGAGATATTCATTTTTAATCCCACAGATTGCAATAGATGCGAGAATTTGGTAGAGAATCACTACTACAGAAAAGCATCTATTCCATTAAGGCTGAGAAATTTATAGAGAATCATTAATTGATTTGTTATAGCAATGTTTCGATGCACAATTGAATGCTGAGTTCAAAAAGTCACTTAGACTGCTGTAACTGCTGCAGGAGTAGAAATATTCAGCTTTAATCCAACAGATTTCAATAGATGCGAGAATTTGGTAGAGAATCACTACTACAGAAAAGCATCTATTCCATTAAGGCTGAGAAATTTATAGAGAATCATTAATTGATTTGTTATAGCAATGTTTCGATGCACAATTGAATGCTGAGTTCAAAAAAGTCACTTAGACTGCTGTAACTGCTGCAGGAGTAGACAAATTCAGCTTTAATCCAACAGATTTCAATAGATGCGAGAATTTGGTAGAGAATCACTACTACAGAAAAGCATCTATTCCATTAAGGCTGAGAAATTTATAGAGAATCATTAATTGATTCGTTATAGCAATGTTTCGATGCACAATTGAATGCTGAGTTCAAAAATGTCACTTAGACTGCTGTAACTGTTGCAGGAGCAGAGATATTCATTTTTAATCCCACAGATTGCAATAGATGCGAGAATTTGGTAGAGAATCACTACTACAGAAAAGCATCTATTCCATTAAGGCTGAGAAATTTATAGAGAATCATTAATTGATTCGTTATAGCAATGTTTCGATGCACAATTGAATGCTGAGTTCACAAATGTCACCTAGACTGCTGTAACTGTTGCAGGAGCAGAGATATTCAGCTTTAATCCCACAGATTGCAATAGATGCGAGAATTTGGTAGAGAATCACTACTACAGAAAAGCATCTATTCCATTAAGGCTGAGAAATTTATAGAGAATCATTAATTGATTTGTTATAGCAATGTTTCGATGCACAATTGAATGCTGAGTTCAAAAAAGTCACTTAGACTGCTGTAACTGCTGCAGGAGTAGAAATATTCAGCTTTAATCCAACAGATTTCAATAGATGCGAGAATTTGGTAGAGAATCACTACTACAGAAAAGCATCTATTCCATTAAGGCTGAGAAATTTATAGAGAATCATTAATTGATTCGTTATAGCAATGTTTCGATGCACAATTGAATGCTGAGTTCACAAATGTCACCTAGACTGCTGTAACTGTTGCAGGAGCAGAGATATTCATTTTTAATCCAACAGATTGCAATAGATGCGAGAATTTGGTAGAGAATCACTACTACAGAAAAGCATCTATTCCATTAAGGCTGAGAAATTTATAGAGAATCATTAATTGATTTGTTATAGAAATGTTTCGATGCACAATTGAATGCTGAGTTCAAAAAAGTCAATTAGACTTCTGTAACTGTTGCAGGAGTAGAGGAATTCAGCTTTAATCCAATATATTTCAATAGATGCGAGAATTTGGTAGAGAATCACTACTACAGAAAAGCATCTATTCCATTAAGGCTGAGAAATTTATAGAGAATCATTAATTGATTCGTTATAGCAATGTTTCGATGCACAATTGAATGCTGAGTTCAAAAATGTCACTTAGACTGCTGTAACTGCTGCAGGAGTAGACAAATTCAGCTTTAATCCAACAGATTTCAATAGATGCGAGAATTTGGTAGAGAATCACTACTACAGAAAAGCATCTATTCCATTAAGGCTGAGAAATTTATAGAGAATCATTCATTGATTTGTTATAGCAATGTTTCGATGCACAATTGAATGCTGAGTTCAAAAAAGTCACTTAGACGGCTGTAACTAATGCAGGAATAGATATATTCAGCTTTAATCCAACAGATTTCAATAGATGCGAGAATTTGGTAGAGAATCACTACTACAGAAAAGCATCTATTCCATTAAGGCTGAGAAATTTATAGAGAATCATTAATTGATTCGTTATAGCAATGTTTCGATGCACAATTGAATGCTGAGTTCACAAATGTCACGTAGACTGCTGTAACTGTTGCAGGAGCAGAGATATTCATTTTTAATCCCACAGATTGCAATAGATGCGAGAATTTGGTAGAGAATCACTACTACAGAAAAGCATCTATTCCATTAAGGCTGAGAAATTTATAGAGAATCATTAATTGATTTGTTATAGCAATGTTTCGATGCACAATTGAATGCTGAGTTCAAAAATGTCACTTAGACTGCTGTAACTGTTGCAGGAGCAGAGATATTCAGCTTTAATCCAACAGATTGCAATAGATGCGAGAATTTGGTAGAGAATCACTACTACAGAAAAGCATCTATTCCATTAAGGCTGAGAAATTTATAGAGAATCATTAATTGATTCGTTATAGCAATGTTTCGATGCACAATTAAATGCTGAGTTCAAAAAAGTCACTTAGACTGCTGTAACTGTTGCAGGAGCAGAGATATTCATTTTTAATCCCACAGATTGCAATAGATGCGAGAATTTGGTAGAGAATCACTACTACAGAAAAGCATCTATTCCATTAAGGCTGAGAAATTTATAGAGAATCATTAATTGATTCGTTATAGCAATGTTTCGATGCACAATTGAATGCTGAGTTCACACATGTCACTTAGACTGCTGTAACTGCTGCAGGAGTAGACAAAGTCAGCTTTAATCCAACAGATTTCAATAGATGCGAGAATTTGGTAGAGAATCACTACTACAGAAAAGCATCTATTCCATTAAGGCTGAGAAATTTATAGAGAATCATTAATTGATTTGTTATAGCAATGTTTCGATCCACATGTGAATGCTGAGTTCAAAAAAGTTACTTAGACTGCTGTAACTGATGCAGGAATAGACATATTCAGCTTTAATCCAACAGATTTCAATAGATGCGAGAATTTGGTAGAGAATCACTACTACAGAAAAGCATCTATTCCATTAAGGCTGAGAAATTTATAGAGAATCATTAATTGATTTGTTATAGCAATGTTTCGATGCACAATTAAATGCTGAGTTCAAAAAAGTCACTTAGACTGCTGTAACTGTTGCAGGAGTAGAGATATTCAGCTTTAATCCAACAGATTGCAATAGATGCGAGAATTTGGTAGAGAATCACTACTACAGAAAAGCATCTATTCCATTAAGGCTGAGAAATTTATAGAGAATCATTAATTGATTTTTATAGCAATGTTTCGATGCACAATTAAATGCTGAGTTCAAAAAAGTCACTTAGACTGCTGTAACTGTTGCAGGAGTAGACATATTCAGCTTTAATCCAACAGATTTCAATAGATGCGAGAATTTGGTAGAGAATCACTACTACAGAAAAGCATCTATTCCATTAAGGCTGAGAAATTTATAGAGAATCATTAATTGATTTGTTATAGCAATGTTTCGATGCACAATTGAATGCTGAGTTCAAAAAAGTCACTTAGACTGCTGTAACTGCTGCAGGAGTAGACATATTCAGCTTTAATCCAACAGATTTCAATAGATGCGAGAATTTGGTAGAGAATCACTACTACAGAAAAGCATCTATTCCATTAAGGCTGAGAAATTTATAGAGAATCATTAATTGATTTGTTATAGCAATGTTTCGATGCACAATTAATACTGAGTTCAAAAACGTCATTTAGACTGCTGTAACTACTGCAGGAGTAGACATATTCAGCTTTAATCCAACAGATTTCAATAGATGCGAGAATTTGGTAGAGAATCACTACTACAGAAAAGCATCTATTCCATTAAGGCTGAGAACTTTATAGAGAATCATTAATTGATTTGTTATAGCAATGTTTCGATTCACAATTGAATGCTGAGTTCAAAAAAGTCACTTAGACTGCTGTGACTTTTGCAGGAGTAGAGATATTCAGCTTTAATCCAACAGATTGCAATAGATGCGAGAATTTGGTAGAGAATCACTACTACAGAAAAGCATCTATTCCATTAAGGCTGAGAAATTTATAGAGAATCATTAATTGATTTGTTATAGCAATGTTTCGATGCACAATTGAATGCTGAGTTCAAAAAGTCACTTAGACTGCTGTGACTGCTGCAGGAGTAGAGATATTCAGCTTTAATCCAACAGATTGCAATAGATGCGAGAATTTGGTAGAGAATCACTACTACAGAAAAGCATCTATTCCATTAAGGCTGAGAAATTTATAGAGAATCATTAATTGATTTGTTATAGCAATGTTTCGATGCAAAATTGAATGCTGAATTCAAAAAAGTCACTTAGACTGCTGTAAATGTTGCAGGAGTAGAGATATTCAGCTTTAATCCAACAGATTTCAATAGATGCGAGAATTTGGTAGAGAATCACTACTACAGAAAAGCATCTATTCCATTAAGGCTGAGAAATTTATAGAGAATCATTAATTGATTTGTTATAGCAATGTTTCGATGCAAAATTGAATGCTGAGTTCAAAAAAGTCACTTAGACTGCTGTAACTGCTGCAGGAGTAGACATATTCAGCTTTAATCCAACAGATTGCAATAGATGCGAGAATTTGGTAGAGAATCACTACTACAGAAAAGCATCTATTCCATTAAGGCTGAGAAACTTATAGAGAATCATTAATTGATTTATTATAGCAATGTTTCGATGCACAATTGAATGCTGAGTTCAAAAAAGTCACTTAGACTGCTGTAACCTTTGCAGGAGTAGAGATATTCAGCTTTAATCCAACAGATTGCAATAGATGTGAGAATTTGGTAGAGAATCACTACTACAGAAAAGCATCTATTCCATTAAGGCTGAGAAATTTATAGAGAATCATTGATTGATTTGTTATAGCAATGTTTCGATGCACAATTAAATGCTGAGCTCAAATAAGTTATTCAGACTGCTGTCACTGTAGCAGGATTAGAGATATTAGCTTTAATCACAAGATTTCAATAGATGTGAGAATTTGGTAGAGAATCACTACTACAGAAAAGCATCTATTCCATTAAGGCTGAGAAATTTATAGAGAATCATTAATTGATTTGTTATAGCAATGTTTCGATGCAGAATGTGAATGCTGCGTTCAAAAAAGTCACTTAGACTGCTGTAACTGATGCAGGAATAGAGATATTCAGTTTTAATCCAACAGATTTCAATAGATGCGAGAATTTGGTAGAGAATCACTACTACAGAAAAGCATCTATTCCATTAAGGCTGAGAAATTTATAGAGAATCATTAATTGATTTTTATAGCAATGTTTCGATGCACAATTAAATGCTGAGTTCAAAAAAGTCACTTAGACTGCTGTAACTGTTGCAGGAGCAGAAATATTCAGCTTTAATCCCAGAGATTGCAATAGATGCGAGAATTTGGTAGAGAATCACTACTACAGAAAAGCATCTATTCCATTAAGGCTGAGAAATTTATAGAGAATCATTAATTGATTTGTTATAGCAATGTTTCGATGCACAATTAAATGCTGAGTTCAAAAAAGTCACTTAGACTGCTGTAACTGTTGCAGGAGCAGAGATATTCATTTTTAATCCAACAGATTTCAATAGATGCGAGAATTTGGTAGAGAATCACTACTACAGAAAAGCATCTATTCCATTAAGGCTGAGAAATTTATAGAGAATCATTAATTGATTTGTTATAGCAATGTTTCGATGCACAATTAAATGCTGAGTTCAAAAACGTCACTTAGACTGCTGTAACTGCTGCAGGAGTAGACATATTCAGCTTTAATCCAACAGATTTCAATAGATGCGAGAATTTGGTAGAGAATCACTACTACAGAAAAGCATCTATTCCATTAAGGCTGAGAAATTTATAGAGAATCATTAATTGATTTGTTATAGCAATGTTTCGATGCACAATTGAATGCTGAGTTCAAAAAAGTCACTTAGACTGCTGTAACTGTTGTAGGAGTAGACATATTCAGCTTTAATCCAACAGATTGCAATAGATGCGAGAATTTGGTAGAGAATCACTACTACAGAAAAGCATCTATTCCATTAAGGCTGAGAAATTTATAGATAATCATTAATTTATTTGTTATAGCAATGTTTCGATGCACAATTGAATGCTGAGCTCAAAAAAGTTATTCAGACTGCTGTCACTGTAGCAGGATTAGAGATATGTAGCTTTAATCACAAGGATTGCAATAGATGTGAGAATTTGGTAGAGATTCACTACTACAGAAATGCATCTATTCCATTAAGGCTGAGAAATTTATAGAGAATCATTAATTGATTTTGTTATAGCAATGTTTCGATGCACAATTGAATGCTGAGTTCAAAAACTTCACTTAGACTGCTGTAACTGTTGCAGGAGCAGAGATATTCAGCTTTAATCCCACAGATTGCAATAGATGCGAGAATTTGGTAGAGAATCACTACTACAGAAAAGCATCTATTCCATGAAGGCTGAGAAATTTATAGAGAATCATTGATTGATTTGCTATAGCAATGTTTCGATGCAGAATTAAGTGCTGAGTTCCAAAAAGTTACGCAGACTGCTGTAACTATTTTACTTGGAGAGTTTTTCAACTCTTGCCAGTGGCGGACTGGCTCCGATTTTTACACCGGCCATGGATAAGTTAAGGGGGCCCTAAGTGGGTGTGGTCTAAATGGTGCGGGTGCGGTCATACGAGCAAAATTCGTCGCAATTCCTTGATTTCTTACCAATAGCAAAGCTAAAGTCACTTTCTTTGAAAATGCATGGCCAGGGTAAATTAAGTGGGGGTGGGCAGTGCAATGGGGGGGGGGTCTGAGGGCGAATCCCCAAGGAAAATTTTTGTGGCTACGCCCTTTACTTTTGCTTAGAATGCATTTCCCAATAGCATGCTCGCCTTTTGCGACAACAAGGAAACCTTGATCGTTTTGTGACAGTTATCCTATGAATGAGATCAGAGCACGAGGAAAATTTTTGAAGAAAGGTCCTTTACTTTGGCTTAGAATGCATCTCCTAATATCATGCTTGCCTTTAGCGACAAGGAAACCTTGATCGTTTTGTGACAGTTATCCTATGAATCAGAGCACGAGGAAATTTTCGAAGAAAGGTCCTTTACTTTGGCATAGAATGCATCTCCCAATATGATGCTTGCCAGTGCCAAGATTTGACATTTCTCGGAAAATTCTTTCCCAACCTATACCCAGCTATTTTCTCTTCGGTTTTAGAGGAATCTCGAGGACCACCTTTCGACAAAAGTGGGGGGGGTGGCAATTGCCCTCCCCCCGTGGCCACGCCACTGATCTCGAAAACCATTTTTTTACAGAAGTGGAGGGGACCTTTACTTTTTCTGCAACGGTGCTCCTTTCTTCGCCATCCGTATCTTCACTCTCTGACTATATTCATTTCTTTGAACAAGTACACTAACTAGGAAGGATTCAAATGTGAAGTGAGATGTCCATTATTCAAAATGTAAAACTACGAAAGAAGTCCCTTATTTTGCCAAAGGGGCCCTTTTCCAGTAAAAAGGGGGCCCTTTTTACAAGATTTTGAGGGGGGCCCACCGGCCACGGGCCGGTGGGCCGGTGGGCCAGTCCGCCACTGACTCTTGCGATAGATCATTGCAAGGTCTAAGATAGTCAAATTTCCATTTGAGATAGAGATGTGATGTAGCGTGACCAGTACGAAAAGATTGCATGACATGATACAGTTTCTCGAAGTGATTCTATAATCGTAAGGGACCAAACTGATGAAAAGTTGAAAATAGTGTTGCATTCTTGGCCAAATTTTATCTCTGTCGTTTATTAGAACAAAATTCGGGGAGATTAGACCTCACTCCCGACCCCACTCTCTCTCCATGTCATTTGAATCGAAATTGGCGAAGTGAGAATAATGATCACAGTTTGGAGGAAACTCTGTCTGATACAGCGTTTATGAAGGCGGCTTACTTGCCCGGGGGGGGGGGGGGTACATAACATATTTAGCGTACGGGTATATGCCGCCCATGTGGGTGGGTTTTTGGGCCCAAAATTCTCTAAACTAGGGTCCTTTTTCGGCAGACTTTCCATAAACAAGGGTGGGGTTTCGCTGAAATTCGCAAAAAATCGTTAAAATGGGCAATTTTACGCCAAAATTCATCATAAAAGTGGGTATTAACAGCAAGTTTGGGTAATTAGAAAAGGGTAGCTTTCTGAAAACCGGGCGGCAGACCCCCGTCCATTCTGAAGTCATGTACCCCCCCCCCCCGGGCTTACTTGACACTGGTCAAACTATCACAGAATTTTCCATGCTTCTATCTTGTGGAGAGACACACGTTGGAAATATTGTGGTCTCTTATTTGTCACTGGCAAACAGTACATCGAGAAAAGCATAGGCGTTGAGGCATTTTAGCCCAAAGTAAATGACATTTACTCTAAAATTTTGTCAGGGATGCTAGTTCATAAATAACTTATTAAGAGCTGTCAAAATTTTTATTTTAACACCGGCAAAGCAAACATAGAATCTGATGAGGTATTCTGAGCAAGCTCACAGGTTGTTCGAAAAAGAGTACTCTATTCGTTTATCAAGCCTAACATAAAAATTTCTTTTCGGTCTCTTTTGTCAGTTATCCAAATATGTATAAAGATGATAAGACGTTATAGGCTAGCTTCCTTGACTTAGAGTGTATAAAAGATCGTGTATCAAACACCTTACTTTAAACTATATTCTTTAACCAACGTTGTAATTCTTGCTTATTACTGTCAAAACAACTGGTGCGTTTCGTATGGTCCTCTGAGCACCAAATGGTACTTGAAATCTAAATCCGCTTGCTCTTTGTGGTTTCAGTTTTTACCTTTCTTTATTTCGATTGATGATAGTCAAATAAGGATTGGTAACGGTGTCAATGGATTGATCGATCGCCATGATGTGACGCTGACGCAGTACGATTCGTCAGCAAGTATATGTATGATGATGATTAAGTGTCAGGTCAAAGTTAGAACATAATCTTCATGCCTCTGCTATCATCTGAAATATCTAATGTTTGTGCTTGAAGGAAGAAATTAAACCCGAAATGTAAATATGGAATTTGCATTTCTTTCTGAAATTCATCTCCAAATTAAACAAAATAGAAGCTGAACACGGAAAGAGAAAATGAATCTGATAATCATGAATGCTTCTTTCATCGTGCTTCAAAGCCAGGCAGCCCTAATAGAGCTAAATTTACTCATTTCAACACCAATCAATCAGTTGTGCCCTGGAAAATGATTTGCTCTTTTGTCTTTGGTCTTTGACTTGTCAAAAAAAAATTTGAAGGCCGACCATGTGATCAATTGTTGATGATTTTCAAACAGGAGTACTTTTTGGGACTTTTCATTTTCAATCTTCATTAGTTTTATATGGTATTACATCAAACTAAAGGACTACTTTACAGCAGGCCGTGTCAAACTTTTCAATATTATCAATTAACTAAAAAGAAATTGACTAAAAATCACTTCTATGTTTACAATATAAAGATAAGAAATGAATAGAGTTAGGCTGAGAGAGGCAAGTTACTCTTCAGTCTACTTTTAAAATGCTAAGGGAGGGTGCTACAGGGACACCCGGTAGATGAGGAGCTCTCATTCATTTCTTGATGCTCCCAGTCAATTTGACATGTCGATGCTGCTAATAGACCTTGTACTAACTATATTGTTCTTTATAAGAGAGAGTGTGTTTCCAAATCATGTCACGAGATTGCATTGAAAACTGCTTGTTTATCATCTCATCCAAAGTTTATCAGGAGTCAGGACCTGTTTCACAGACTCAAAAGAGAAGCGGCTTGTGATAATTATTCTGACCTTACAAAGGGACCGTGGATAAAAAAAAAACCGTGGATCACCGGAAGGTTTTACACCTTTCATTCTGGGCGCGAGGCCTCAATGCTCCATGCTCCATCGCAGCAAATTCATGAAATCGAGATTTTTGCATCGAAATAGAGGCTGAGGCCTAGGCAGTGTCAGTGATCAAATCAAATCAACACCAAGGAATTGAAGGAAGGAGCAGTCTGCAGAACACCGCTGGAAAAGAATCGCTGAAAACGAAATGAACGACGAGGAACTAGAATCAGAAAGAAGCTTGACTATTCTTTATGGATCACAGACAGGAACAGCAGAAGAAATAGCAGAGAGAATCGGAAGGGAAGGAAAACGACGCCATTTCAAGTGCAAGGTTTTTGCCATGGACGAATTTGATATTGTAAGTTTTTGTGTGCGTGTGAATTTTTGCAGGATTTGGTCAATTGACCTGTTCATTGAGGTCTTTTGGCAAAAAGTCAGGGCGTATCTGAATGTCTATTTTCAGAAGATCTTCAGCGCAAAGAAAGAAAGACAGGAAGGTTTCTGGCGCACATTATTAAACAACAATATAAAATTTAATGTCTTATAAATTGTGTATTAAGACAAAGTCGGGTTGGTTGTTGTTTTAGATGATTTACACTTTATGCTCTTTTCAAAATGTGCCAGGATCATGCGAATGCAGTCCTTTGATCAGAGTTTTTTTCATTCTTGCAGGCAAAGCTCCTTCATGAAGACCTTGTAATATTTGTTGCTTCTACGACCGGTCAAGGAGACCCACCAGATAACATGTTGGTATGTTTCCTGAACAGTATTGGATGACTGAGATGACATCTAGATTAAGTAATTTTGCAATATTTTGATTGCGCCAGACTGATAAGTTTGCAAAGTGCGCAAGGAAGATACGTACCTGACCATTGTTTTAAAGACAATAAACCTATTGTTATGCTTGAAATTGCATGTGGAGTGATTGTATTTAATTATGGTATTCAGAATTTAATTCTTCTTCAAATGATTCAATGATTCAGATTACTAATTTTTCCCTATGATATGCCAAACTGTAAGTTGAATTATCTAGCACGTAACTACAGTAGAATCAATACAAATTGCCAGATTCAAAAGATTTGTCACTGTGCTCAATCAAACGTCGGATCTTTTTTTGGGACACCCGGTATAATTTTGCTTGGTACATTTTACCAAACGGCCATGGTTTTTTCTATCAAAATCTGAAAAGGCTAAGATCTACAAAATACCGTACGATTCAACTATGGCAATTATAACACTATGACTGGCACATGTGACAAAAAGATTCTTAATTGTTGCCTCAAGGATGACAATAACCTTAATAACCTCTGGTAAATCAGCCTGCTTTCTTTTGCAGAAATTCTGGAGATTTCTTTTACGAAAGAATCTACCTACTTCATCACTTCAAAATCTCAAAATTGCAGTTTTAGGACTAGGTGACTCAAGTTATATCAAGTGAGTTTCTTTTGGTCCTAGTAAACATCTTTTTAAGGCTCCATGTTTAGAATTCACCATCGTTTGCATTGCTCTACAGCTACCAGCTAAACCATTTGAACAAATTAAGTGTATCAGGAAATATTTGCTTTGTGGTTCATATATATTTCCATGTTAAAGTGAGTCAATAATATTTCATTTTTTTATCTCATATTTCTAGGTTTAACTTCATTGCAAAGAAAATTTTTAGAAGATTGATCCAACTTGGAGCAAATCCAATCACCAAGCCAGGATATGCAGATGATCAACATGACCTTGGGTAAAATAGAAAATTAATTACCGGCTGAGCCAGAAAAAAGTTCCCACATTTGAAAATTTGTAGCACCACAGGTACTTCATGGATTTGATTGATTCAAATTGTAGTTAAAAGCCAAAAGATCGAAGTATTTTTGTGATTTTTCTCGTTTTCTTACGATCACTGCAAATAGAGGTAAATTTAACTTTTTGAAAATTTAATGGTTGCAAAATGACTGAAAAACGGCCTAAAACACTTGATCAAATCATTAGGACTCTCCTCTCACAGAACAATACACACGGGCGTTTCACCTCTCTCAAGAGTAATAGGACATAGATTCTCAAACAGATACTTCAAATTTTCAATCCCATGGCAATAAATGTGCAGACAATATCTCTCACCCAATGAGAAATTGCATTCTCTCTGCTGTTCTGAGCTGGGGACAGTCTTTTATGATTTGATAAAGTATTTTAGGCCTTTTTCAGTCATTTTGCAACCACCAAGTTTTTCTAAATTTGAATATACTAATTTGTCCAGTGCTCGTAAGAAGGCGAGAAAAATCACAAAAATACTTCAATCTTTTGGCTGTCAAGCGAATATTGATTCATTCCAATCCATTCAGTACTCTTGATGCAATGAATTTTCAAAAGTGGGAACTTTTTTCTGGTTCACCCGGTAGATTTATTGACTAACATTGATTCCATTTTTCCCTTAAATTTTCCAATTCCATTTTATTTGAAAAGGCAAACACTTACAATACAGGTACAGGCCTTGCACATATGAACATACAGTGCACAGATAATGCACACTTGCTACCAGCAATTCGCACTCAGACAAATGTTGTCCACAAGTTTGGCAGACAGTACACACAGACAGGAACTTAGTGTGTAGGCCAATCAGATAACAGTATACTGTGTTCATTTGTTGCATGATGGCAAGGGATTAACTTTGGTTTTAACACCTCATCACACTGTTAACATTGCCCATGTCTCTTGAACTTAACACAGCAAGGGACCAGGATTCCTTTATAGTTATTAAGAGGATTATCTTTTCCATGGGTACTTAGGCATCTCAGTTATGTTTCAGTAATGTTTTCCTCCGAAGTAATACAACTGCGGCGTCTAACCACCCATGCTTTATGCTTTAATCAACGAAACCTATATTTAAATATTATGAGCCTCTGTTGACCAACGCAACATCATCAAGTCAAAGAGCACTGGGAAACAATGCACTCAGGTAACCCTGTCTAGCAAAGACCTTCGATATGTACAACAATTCTGAAGTCGTAGTCTTTGGCTCAGTGATAACAAAAACCATTCATTTCATTTCATTTCATTTCATTCATTCAAACCATTCAACCATCCACACCTCTGTAGACCATACAGTAACTGCATAACTAATGATAATGTCTTGGTCTTACATAGCAATATTAAGAGAAAGGTCCTACAACATACCTCCGATTTCTGATTCCCAAACAAGGCAGAAAGCTGAGCTCTTTGCTTTGGACTAGTCAATATCTCAGGGACATTACCAAAAGGATCCAGGGCACTTGAAAGATCGGTGGTGAGAAATGGCCATTGGACGTTAACGTTCATCTTCAGCCACAACACGAAAAGTAGTGCCATTAAATTAGCAAGGCACTGCCTAGTCATCTCAGTTTGAGTTATTACTGTATAAAGTTTTCACGAAGCACGCTTCTAAAGTTTTTTCCCTGTTATCCCGCCAAATTGATAACACAGCTCGGAGAGTGGATAAAAGCAGACAAATTCTGCTAACTTGCTCGTTCCTGATAGGCTGCCAGGGTTTCAAGGCTCCTGATTCGACAGAACAGCCCGCGCTTTTTAGGAAGTTGGATATCATTGGACGAAAAAGCAGGTAAAACAGTGTGGTCACGGACAGAACGAATTGATTCTTACTTCCTGATTGGAGAGCCTTAAGTAAACCAGGAATCCCCCCGCATGCCGTTTCATCGTTCGGAATCATCTTTAAGCCTCTCTAAATCTCTCACGCTCTGTAAACCGTCTCTCGCGCTCTGTAATACTCATCGACAAGATATGAGTAATATTTTAAGGAATGAACAGTTGGATGATTTCACAAGCAATGCAATGGCTGTGTTTTTGACCTAACAGAAAATAATTTCTCAATAACGACCGACGAAAAGCAAAATTTTAATTCGTCGTGTAAGGGCGCTTTTACTTTTTATGAACAAGAAACATGCTTTCTTACCCTTCATTCTCCTTTATTCACTTTGAGCTGTCTGTAGTTGTCTGTTGTTGTCAGTTGTTGTCTGTTGTTGTCTGTTACTGTCTCCTACTCTAAGATTGCCAAGACTTAAAAAAAAGAGCTCCATGGGCGAACCGCGAAAGTAATAAGACATATTTCTGATGGAGGTCATAAGAAACCTGCAGTTGCATGTTCTGTTGAAACTCAACTCTCAGATTCCAGTACTGGTTGATTAAGATCTATCGAATGATGGTAAACGAATACGATTCCTCTACCCCTACGCTCCCATGTACAAAAGTTTCTTAGCTTTTTAAATTCAGATAGGGTTGCTTTGTAACTTTCGAAAAATTGGGCCTACCGTTTCATATTTAGCGGTTTCTCACAAAAAATATTAAGTCCAGCACGTCGCAACGAGACTTTGCTCAGTAAAATGGGCTTTGAACAGCATCGTAAAGAGGGGGGGGGGGGGGGGGGTTTGGGTTTCACGGGTTGTGGGTTTGGCCAATTTTAATGCTCGGGTCTCGCGATTTCTTTCAAAAATTCCGTTGTTTTCGGGCTTTCAAAGTCATACAGTCCCCGTAGTTACCTGAACCTGACATCGAAAAACTTGCTTCCGAATGCTTGAAACCATGGACCGAGGGTCAGTGAAAACAAAAATGTAGGAAAAAATCGAAGATTATTGACGAAAATTAAAATTCTTGGTTTCAAAGTGAAGCTTTTTGCATTTTCTATGTGTGTATTGGATAGATTGAACAAACTTCGCAAACAAGTCGCTGAAGAATATAGATATAGTTCATTCATAATGATTTGCGTCTGATTTGTTCGAGCAAAAACTCCAATCTACAGCTTTTTTTATATTGATTTGAAAAAATTATCTAAACTACAAACTACATACATTCCTATGTACCAGCCACAGCGGGGAAAAACACTGGGTCATTTGGTCTCCACTATGCATGGCTGGCACTTACAATTCAACTATACTATGCACAGAACAAGAACGAAAAAAATAAACACATATAGGGAGAGGTGTTGCTGCTTTGTGTTATGACATAATATACTGGCTGAGTCTACAGCTTACTTGCTACTGTATGAATTTTCAACCTCAAATGTTAGCATTGAAAAAAAGTTTGAATTCCTATGTTTAGGGAGGTAGTTACATCCCTGAGATTTGCAAAGGTTCTTTCACCAGACAAAATGTGAATCCATCAATCAATCAACAGTTATATGAATATATGCCCATAGGAATGTTAGCTAAAAACTGTGATGTTTGTTACAAATGCTTGGCAATGATCTTGATGCTCGTTCTCCAGTATGAGGAAAGATGAAGTGAGTGTCACTTTCTGGTTGTACGAAGAACTTTTTTTACATTGTGTTATTACAGTACATGAGGACAATTATATGTATGTGCATATAGGGTATATGACACGAGATTTTTTACCAATCAAAGACTTCTAAACGATTGCAAAGACATTTCGCTGTATGAAGTAATTACTGCCGCTTAAAGTATCATGGAGATATCAAGCATAAAATTGATGAAAAATATTGTGTAACGAAAACAACACCATCGTATCTTTTGCTTCCTTTACAGTCAAAAGGGAGTACTTTTATGAGACACCCGTAGTATAGTCTGATTGAACGCATCCACAAGGGCAGTAAACGCTAATGAATGTGGAAACCACACAAAGGGGTAATTGTTGACGTTTTTGGTGCATTGTACTACCTTTCATTTTTGGAAAACGAAAACTCTAATTATCATGATAATCGAAAATCAGATTTATGCTCGTGCTGACAGATCAACTAACAGACAATCTGACAGTCAAGTTTCTTATAAGAGTTTTAACAGACAGTAACAGACGGTTACAGACAGTAACAGACAGTAATAGACAAGAACAGACGAGAACAGAAGACAACTACAGACAGCCCAAAGTGAAAAGGAGGGTTGAAAGCAGGTGTCTTGTTCATAAGAAACAAGGCACTCTTACACGGTAAATTCCCAAAACTAGGTAGACATAGAATAATGTATGAGGATGTTAAAGAAATGCTATAACACCCAGTTCATTGCCCTCTACGCTCTCTTGCGGAGGGGGGGGGGCTTTGAGGGGGGGGGGGTACTAGAACCCGCAAACCCGGACCAAAATTAGCAAAATCCCGAGAACCCGCAAGGAAAAATTTCGTAACCCGAAGCTTCACTTTGAAACCAAGAATTTTAATTTTCGTCAATAATCTTCGATTTTTTCCTACATTTTTGTTTTCACTGACCCTCGGTCCATGGTTTCAAGCATTCGGAAGCAAGTTTTTCGATGTCAGGTTCAGGTAACTACGGGGACTGTATGACTTTGAAAGCCCGAAAACAACGGAATTTTTGAAAGAAATCGCGAGACCCGAGCATTAAAATTGGCCAAACCCACAACCCGTGAAACCCAAACCCCCCCCCCCCCCCCCCCCTCTTTACGATGCTGTTCAAAGCCCATTTTACTGAGCAAAGTCTCGTTGCGACGTGCTGGACTTAATATTTTTTGTGAGAAACCGCTAAATATGAAACGGTAGGCCCAATTTTTCGAAAGTTACAAAGCAACCCTATCTGAATTTAAAAAGCTAAGAAACTTTTGTACATGGGAGCGTAGGGGTAGAGGAATCGTATTCGTTTACCATCATTCGATAGATCTTAATCAACCAGTACTGGAATCTGAGAGTTGAGTTTCAACAGAACATGCAACTGCAGGTTTCTTATGACCTCCATCAGAAATATGTCTTATTACTTTCGCGGTTCGCCCATGGAGCTCTTTTTTTTAAGTCTTGGCAATCTTAGAGTAGGAGACAGTAACAGACAACAACAGACAACAACTGACAACAACAGACAACTACAGACAGCTCAAAGTGAATAAAGGAGAATGAAGGGTAAGAAAGCATGTTTCTTGTTCATAAAAAGTAAAAGCGCCCTTACACGACGAATTAAAATTTTGCTTTTCGTCGGTCGTTATTGAGAAATTATTTTCTGTTAGGTCAAAAACACAGCCATTGCATTGCTTGTGAAATCATCCAACTGTTCATTCCTTAAAATATTACTCATATCTTGTCGATGAGTATTACAGAGCGCGAGAGACGGTTTACAGAGCGTGAGAGATTTAGAGAGGCTTAAAGATGATTCCGAACGATGAAACGGCATGCGGGGGGATTCCTGGTTTACTTAAGGCTCTCCAATCAGGAAGTAAGAATCAATTCGTTCTGTCCGTGACCACACTGTTTTACCTGCTTTTTCGTCCAATGATATCCAACTTCCTAAAAAGCGCGGGCTGTTCTGTCGAATCAGGAGCCTTGAAACCCTGGCAGCCTATCAGGAACGAGCAAGTTAGCAGAATTTGTCTGCTTTTATCCACTCTCCGAGCTGTGTTATCAATTTGGCGGGATAACAGGGAAAAAACTTTAGAAGCGTGCTTCGTGAAAACTTTATACAGTAATAACTCAAACTGAGATGACTAGGCAGTGCCTTGCTAATTTAATGGCACTACTTTTCGTGTTGTGGCTGAAGATGAACGTTAACGTCCAATGGCCATTTCTCACCACCGATCTTTCAAGTGCCCTGGATCCTTTTGGTAATGTCCCTGAGATATTGACTAGTCCAAAGCAAAGAGCTCAGCTTTCTACCTTGTTTGGGAATCAGAAATCGGAGGTATGTTGAGGACCTTTCTCTTAATATTGCTATGTAAGACCAAGACATTATCATTAGTTATGCAGTTACTGTATGGTCTACAGAGGTGTGCAAGGACGCTAAGCATGAATGAATGGTTTTTGTTATCACTGAGCCAAAGACTACGACTTCAGAATTGTTGTACATATCGAAGGCCTTTGCTAGACAGGGTTACCTGAGTGCATTGTTTCCCAGTGCTCTTTGACTTGATGATGTTGCTTTGGTCAACAGAGGCTCATAATATTTAAATATAGGTTTCGTTGATTAAAGCATAAAGCATGGGTGGTTAGACGCCGCAGTTGTATTACTTCGGAGGAAAACATTACTGAAACATAACTGAGATGTCTAAGTACCCATGGAAAAGATAATCCTCTTAATAAATACTGTAGTTTACCTGCCTAAGAATTCTCAAGATTCTTAAGAATTCTTGGTTAAAAAATTTTACAGTATTTCATGTGGGTCAATAATTCTTATCATAATATGAAGAATCCTTAAGCATTCCTAAGAATTCTCGAGAATCCTTTCCATTTTAATGTGCGCAAGTCCTATACTGAAAATGCATTTTATTTTTCACATCAAACGTTGAATTCAACACCAGAAAATAGGCTCTCAAACCTCAAAGCTAATTTCTCTGAAATCGTTGTATTCATAGAAGAATATTTTATCCTGAAATAAAAAGTCTAAATTGATTGCATGAAGTTTTTAAGATATTGGCTTTCTAACCTTGGCTTTGTTATTATATAAGGATATCATGAAAAATCACTTGAAAAGAAGAAAGGCAAAGATAAGATCAAACAGTCTTCCATGGATGACCACTCTGATTAGAAAGTCTATGAACAATAGGTATAAATTGTTACAAAGAGCTCAAAAGTCAAAGGATTTAAATGACTGGAAAGAGTACAAAAAGGCTAGAAATCACACCACTTCCTTATGTAGAGAAACAGAGAAGAACTACTGGAAGACCAAATTAGAAAATGCAAAATCCTCTAAAGATTTCTGGAATACAGTAAACAAATTTCAAGGGAAAGCAAGAAATGCCAAGGTTGGTCCATTACGGGCCGAAAATGGAAGTGTAGTTTCTGCCAAACAAGACATTGCTGAAGATCTGAACACCTTCTTCTCAAATGTAGGTAAAAACCTAGCAAAGGATGTTGAGAAAGTTGAAAACTTCACAGAATTGGAGCACTTCCACAGAGTCACACCAACAGTACAGGAGGTAACTGTTAACACCGACATTATAAAGAAAACAATACAAAAAAGGATCAAACCTGGAAAAAGCTCAGGCCCAGACATGATAACATCAAACGAGTTGAGGATTGTTGGGGATTTTGCGGCAGAAGGCCTTGCCATAGTAATGAAGAAAAGCCTAGAAAAATCGCAATTCCCAAATAACTGGAAAATTGCTTGTGTAAAAGCATTACACAAAAAAGGAACATATCTTGAAAGAGGAAATTATCGTCCAATATCGTTGCTAAACTTACCAGGAAAGCTGCTTGAAGCAATTGTCGGTGATGTTATTGATAACCATTTGCTACACAATATCAGGATAGATAAAAAACAGCAATGGGCTTTTATGAAAGGGCGATCACCTGAGCTCTTAATGTTACACTTGACTGAAATGTGGAAAGAGGCTCTTGACAAGGGTAAAGTTGTGGGAATCCTCTTCATAGATTTTCAAAAAGCTTTTGACTCAGTGTGTCATGAAACTTTAAGGCTCAAAATGCAAGCATGTGGAATATCTCAAACTGTTTGCAGATGATACTGAGTGTTTTTGTATCGGTGACAGTGTTGATGATGTGACTTCATCTCTTCAAATACTGCTTGATGATATCCATACTTGGTGCTGTAAAAATTCCCTGACTATACATCCTGAAAAGTCAGAGATTCTAATTCTAAATCGAAAAAAGCTTGTTGGTCCATTACAAGGAGTGTTTCTAAACAAAAAGCCTATAAACTATGTTGCCAAATCGAAATGCCTTGGGATGACTCTAGATGATAAAGTTAGCTGGAAAAGTCATGTACAAAATGTCAGCAAATGCCTAGGTCAAAAGATTAAATCACTTAGAAGATTAAAAGGTCTTGCACCCTCAGTTTTGGAGAACATTTACTTTAAAGGACTTTTACCAAGTGCCATCTATGGATTAGTTGTTTGGGGCTCATGCTCTAATAATGCATTGTCACCTTTAGAAAGAGTTCACAGAAGAGCTGCCAAACTGATCCATAACATCCCAACATCTATCCCTGAAGATCAAATTCTAGACAAGGCAAAGTGGAAGGATATAGAATATTTGTACAAACGAAGAGTTGCTTGCTTAACCCATAAAGCTTATTACGGAGAAGCACCAGAAGAGATAAACTGCCTCATAAAAAAGAGTGAAGCAAAGAGATCTCTCAGGGACAATTTGAAAATAGAGTTACCAAGATCTAGGACAGAACTGGGGAAGAGATCATTCAAACGTCACGCTGCAATCATTTGGAATTCTCTTCCTACAGTTGTGAAAAGATCAAGTAGTATTTACTCTTTCAAGAATCAAATCAAGGGAAACTCCCTTGCATTGGATAGGATTAATTTTGGATCTACAGCAACGGTAAACAACAAAGACACAAGCACTTTCTTTTATTATTAACTTACATTTAAAGGAGTGTAAAACTTTTATGCCGAAATTTTGTATACGCTTTAATGTTTATTTAGTTGAGTAAATAGCAGGACCACATCAGCCTTGTGCTGCCACCTAATTGTCCTGCTTTACCAAAAAAATAATGTATGTATGTATGTATGTATGTATTATATTACAGGCCTTGTGCATGTTAACAAATTGTTTTCTACCTAAGAATTCTTCATAATTCTTGAGAATATTTCTAGCTTCCCAAGAAGTCTTGTTTAAAGAATTGACAGTTTTTCATATGACTCAAAAATTTCTAAGAGAATGCGAAGTATCAATGAATGTTCTTGAGAGTTCTTAAGGATTTTTATGATATCAATTTGTGCAAAGCTTATGTGCATACTAAACGGTTTAGTGTTGTACAGGAAATTATAAAGCCCAAGGTCTTAAAAGCACAGACCGAGGTGCAATTAACCAATAGGATTGGCAGGATTCTTGTACTGCCTCGTTTTTGAATCTTCAGTCAGGTAATAATGTACTGTAATAGCCATTTCAGGAGTTTTTGTAATTCATCTTACATCTATCTGTCTTCTGATTTTCTTCTTTCTTCTCATATGCCGTCTACTCGTTGTAGGTAGGCTGCTATGAATTGTTTCCACTTTCCTCTATCCTGGGCTTTTCTTACAAGCGATCCATAATGTTTTCTTCCCACCCAATCTCCGATGTTGTCCATCCACATAGCTTTTGGTCTTCCTCTGGGGCGTCTTGATGGTATTCGACCTTCCAGTATGACATGATGTAAGTTGTCCCTCCTTATCATGTGACCGAAGAATGTTAGTTTCCTTGTCATTATTATTTTCATGATGTTTCTTTTCTCTCCTATTCTTTCTAACACTGTCTCATTTTTAGTATGACTTTGCCATGAAATCCTCTGTATTTTGCGCCAAACCAACATCTCAAAGGCTCTAATCCTGTCCATCATATTTTTAGATATAGTCCATGTTTCTGCATCGTATAAGAGTGTAGACCATATGTAACAGTTAACTAGTCTTTTCCTTATTTTGATTGATTTAACCTGGAGGGGAAAGGAATGTAATTGTAGAATATGCAGACCTTTCGTGGCACAGGTTGGGTTCTTGAGCTGATATTAAATTTTCTGCTGTATTTACCGAAAACAAAAGTAAGAAAACATTGTAAATATTAAAAGCATTGTAAAAATCTGTAAAATGTATCTGTATTTAATCATTCGGAATTTTATTTATATTTTACTTTTTTCTTACAAATTTTACTTTTTTAGATAGTAGGCTTGAATTAGCTCTTAGTTATAGCTATTGTATCTATATGTAGGCCTACTTTAAATAAATTGATAATAATAATAATAATAATAAATTGACAGATCTTTGGAAGTTAGTGTGTGAGACATACTCTGATTTTCTTAATTGATTAATTGTTTATTCTAGAATAGATGGTGTCATTGATCCATGGTTGAAGAATCTTTGGGATGAAATTTTAAGGCTTTATCCTTTACCAGCTGGAAAAGAAATTCTTCCATCAGACATCAGGTGGTTAAAATTATTCTTATTATCTGTTGTCTCATAATCACATGGAAATAGATGGAAAATCAAGTTTGAAATTGACGTGTCAGGAGAAAAGCACAGCTTTGTTATAATTGTAGGATGAGAATATAGATGACAATCATGTTTTGTTTAGGTTGCTCTAAATTCTGAACAGTTTTCAATCCCACTTTGTCTTTTTTAGTTTTCCCCACCCAGGTACTTTCTACTCAGTACTTTTTCTCCTTTGATGATTACATTACGTAATCAATAAGTGTTTTGCATCTATCTTGTATCTTGATAATTTAACATCATTAGGATCAAATCATCAAAGAGGTCAGTGTAAGATTCTGTTGTAATTTTCTTTAATTAAATAGCTTGGAAGGAACTGAGAGTTTTTTGCTGTAAATCTGCTGTGGAATTTTATTGATATTTTAATTAGTTTCAAAATGGCAGTATTTATTAAATTTGAGGTTATGACATCATCAAATTTCTAGATCCTAAACCAGAAAAGCTACAGGTTTCTGCTTGCCATCATATTGTAGACCTCCATAGATTATTGTTTTCTTGAAGGTTATATCATTTTTCCTCTATTGGTTTAGGATTTACGATAATTCAAAATTTTCCATGAATTTTTTTCAATGATTATTAAATTGCTGCCTTTTTGAAAAAATCAAGGTATAAACAAATTTCCACGGCAGATTTTCAGGAAAGTACCATAAGTTCCTTTCAAGCCATTCAATTCAATGAAAAATGTCATAGAATTTTACACCCACATTTTTAAAGAGTCGAAAGATTTGAGCTGAGCCCTATGCTGATAATGCACGTTGATTGTAAAAAGCTAATGTTTAATGGTAGTTTCCTGGGTTGATTAGGAATCATGGTTGATTCGAAAGGTTTCAGAAAATTCAGATGCATGACGACTGCCTAAACAGCCAGGAAACTTCTTCACTTTGTATAATAATGCCCTGAAGCAATTCATCATCATCATCATCTTTGTCCTTAATTACCTTGTACATTCAGAATTGCTCTTGATAAGTTGATTGAATAATTATATTGCAGAATTGTAAATCGTTTGTTCACCAAGGAGCTGCACTATCTTCCATTCTCTGTCGCTTTTTGAGCCTGCATTGTTCAGTCAAACAGATCTATTTTTTATATAAACCATTATTTCTGCAGGACAGCTTTATGATATGATGACTTTTGACACATCCTGTTTTTCTACTTACACAGACCATCTTCAAGATTTAAAGTCGAAATATCTCAGACCAATGGTTATCAGCCTGTCCGGGATAGATGTCCCAACGAACTTGGTCAGAAATGTGAGTATTAAAGGGGCATTCCGCAGAAAAAACTGGATATCGGTGAACTGCGTTGTTTGCTTTTAAAACGAACATGCTTATCATTAGAAACATTTTCCAATGTTTCTCCAACTTGAATAAAGCTCAAACCGGCCAAAAACGAAACAGGTATTCTTCAAAATAGAAACCGAGAACTCAGCCATATCCTGGAATTTGAATCCGAGACAGAAAACGAGAATTCTCGGTAAAACCGATCAATTCTCTTTCGCGTAGTCGACCATGGACACATGAATGAACGAA
The DNA here is from genome assembly GCA_039566865.1 of Aurelia coerulea. Lineage (NCBI taxonomy): Eukaryota > Metazoa > Cnidaria > Scyphozoa > Semaeostomeae > Ulmaridae > Aurelia > Aurelia coerulea. The sequence goes on from CM076954.1 coordinate 20,515,092, forward strand.
TACAACAGGACATTCAAACTCAATTTAACGAGCGTTGCGCAACGAGCCTATGAAGACTCGCTTATGACCGACCGACGGACAAAAACGAAAATATTCTACCTTTGTTCGCCGAGAACGATGCATAAAATGGTAGGGTATTGAAATTAAAATTGGTCAAATGTTTCCTTCCTTATCTCGCGTTTGAGAAGTGCGATCGAGGAAAGGAAAACGATTTCCGAGGGCTGACATAATCTGTTTCTCGATCGGGATCACAAAATGAATCTCTGCATGCATTTACTTTTCGAGGAATGCCCCTTTAAATAAATTTCCGAGTTTCATTCGTAGCAGATTCCAAACAGACATAAGTTTTAAAAGGAAAATTATGAAACTGAAAACTGGAACTGTACTTAATTGCCATTATTCAATTCTCGTGCTTCCTGAACAATCAAACAAAACAGATTCTGGAAGAACACAAATTGCTTGAAAAAGAAACAGCCTCTGGTTCTGATAAGATAAACTTTCAGTGCCATGATTTCTTTATTCGTACGAATATTCATCTGGTACAGTGCAAACGTCATATAGGTGTGATTTTCACAATGCCACTCAATTCACCATTTAAGTGCCACTCGAGAACTTTTCCAAACATGACAAGAGCTAGCTTCACTCCAAACCAAGATTTAAAAGAAATTGCCACTTGTCAGGAAATAGCTACATCACTGATCTTTTTTTATTTTTCTTTGCAGTAGGCAGAAAGAGTTGGTCGAAAGATCGGCCTTTCCAGGCAAGAATCATTAAGAACCAAAGAATGACAGCATCGGACCATTGGCAAGATGTCAGACTCATTAAATTCGATATAACAGGATCAGAAATAAGGTATTCATAAATCTGATATGATTTGATATTTAAATTCGAAACTATGGAGGCTAGCTTTCCGGTTCAGGCTTTCATGGAGTAAATGTTTTGCCTAAATGATGGCAGATAGATTCCCTCGATTTTAGAACTAAAAACTGTGTCACATTACTTTAGATACCAGGTGAGATTTGCAATAACGCAAATTACGTGTGCCTAACTCTTTAATTGTTTTATTCGCGGGAATTTTGAACTGAGATTAGGATTCAATGTGAAGGTTCATATCTGAGGAGATGAGGTGTCCTCTCAGGGTTGGCGCCTCCGTTGGAAGCACCTAGAGCATCTAGCCCCCCGTTGGAGGAAATTTTGGGTTATTGTCGGAGAAAATTTGGCAAATTGACGGATGAAAACTGCACTTTTGCCATTTTTGCCCCCGTCCCATCGGAAGTTCCAGCCCCTCTTTCGGAAGATGTTTGGTGCCACCCCTGGGTGTCTTGAGCAGGAGAGCCAGTGTTTATGAGTTATATTTTTGGCACGAATAGACCTTTCAGCTATTCTGAAAAGAATTAGAATCGAACGATATTTTGCTACGTTTTGTAGAATTTTCGAATGTGTACAATAATGATAGAAGCTCTAACGCCACTCGATCGAGCCTCGCGTATGAAAATCTATGAAAATAACGCTCGACCCAGGCTCTTCTGAGAATAGCTAACAGGTCTACAGGGTGTCCCAAAAAAATTGTGCCCTCTTTGCCTAAAGATTGCGACAAAATGGCAAAAGATTTTCGCCAAACTTTTGCATGATGCGACAAAATGGCAAAAGATTTTCGCCAAACTTTTGCATGATGGGGCTTTTCAGATATTCAATTAAAGTTTCCAACCATCCCCGTAAAAATCCATTGAGAAATGATGGAGCTATGACCTTCAAAAGACCAAATTTGCCTGATGACTGAAACCAGCGGTCGGCCATTTTGTCTTACTATTTTGTAGTGATAAATATCATGACGTGAAGTAAGAAATAATTTCTGTGAGGTAAGAAATAGTGGATCTTTCTGAGGATTATCGGAATTTTCACGAAAGCTATGAAACTGGAGGCTGCTGCTGCTGTTTCATTTTCAATCCATGAAGCTATTTATCGCTGCAAAATAGTAAGACAAAATGGCCGACCGCTGGTTTCAGTGATCGGGCAAATTTAGTCTCCTGAATTTCATAGCTCCATCATTTCTCAACTGATTTTTACGGGGATGGCTGGAAACTTTAATTGAATATCCGAAGAGCAGCATCATACGAGAGTTTTGCGAGAATCTTTTGCCGTTTTGTCGCAATCTTCAGACAAACGGGGCACAATTTTTTGGGACACCCTGTATTATGATAAAGATGGATTCGCTTGATTTTACTACTAATTCTTTAAATTGACTTTTCAGTTATTCGCCAGGAGATGTTGTTATGATACAACCAGAAAACATCGAAACAGCAGTTGAAGAATTTATCAGTTTATTGAAACTAAATCCTGAAGAGACAGTCATTATATCAAAGAATGATCCAGGTAATTTTGTTTCTTTTTATGATGTTGATGATAAGAGTAAACATTGAACAAAATGTAACGTAACAACTGTGATCCCAAAGAACAAGGGCAGATTTGGTAATACAATAGCATCTGTTGCTTTTGATTGACACCTCAATTCAAAGTGATTAGCGACTGCAGAAAAAGGAAATTCTCTCAACCAATAATTCAAAACAAACAAAGCCGCAAAAGTTGCTCCGAAACCAGTAGGGCATACTCTCGCCTTGTGCACGTGAAAGGTGGTTTTTAAGAGCAGTTATTTGCAAACGACGGCCCAATGAAAGAAAAAGGGTAAATCTAAAGTTCTACCTGGCGGATTTTGTTTGGATGATGTTAGAGGTAATTATTTGATTTAAGCCCTAAATACGCGAGACTTACAATGCCTTCTGCTCGGCTTCTGAATCAACCAAAAAAAATCCGCCTGGTAGACCTTTAGATTCACCCTTTTTCTTTCGTTATAAGTACATAACTTCTCTTAGAAATTACCTTTCGCGTGAACAAGGCGACAGCATGCCCTAATGGTTTCAGGGTAACTTTTGCGGCTTTATTTGTTTTGGATTACACATTACACAGGAGAATTGACACAAAAACACACGTTTGGAGAGTACATTATATGTTTCTTATTGCACATGTCTGGACTGGACTTCCTGTAGAACAACTTCTCGAGCTTATCAAGCATATCGATCTGCTGCCTTAAGGCCAGTTTCCAGTCAGTGGAATTTTCCGCACGGGCGGAATTTTATACAATAAAAAGTCATTCATGCCTAAATTTCTATTCAATTACAGAGCGACATTTTCTCTTGTAAACAAAAGAATTTCCGTCCGCTCGGAAAATTCCACTGAATGGAAACTGGCCTTTAGGCTTGAAAAGATTTATCCTGAAGGATTCATTTGTGGTAAAAGTCTCCTTTACTTCGTTCTAGATTGCAGCATTCCTAATCTTCTTAAAGATCCAATCACCATTCATGATTTAATCAAAAAATATTTCGATATACAAGCAGTTCCAAAGCGGTACTTCTTTGAACTTCTTTCATTTTTCACGACATCTGAAATGGAACAAGAAAGATTATTGGAATTCGCGTCAGCAGAAGGCCAGGTAAGACAAAAAGATTGAAGTTTATTTGCCTTTACAAGAAAACGGATTAACAATACCTTAATCCTTTTCTTGTGGGACATCGCATTTTTCCGTGAATGTTTGGGGAATAGACCTCTACTGTGTCAGTCATCTACTGCTTCAGTCCTCTACTGAATATACATCTACTGTTTCATGATAAAGTTAAAATATTTCATAATTCACAACAAATTGTTTCGTAATAATAGATGTATTTTCTTTCACAGGAAGAACTTTATAGCTACTGTTACAGATCGAAGCGTAACTATTTTGAGGTGAGTGTTCATATCTATACAGGAACCTTCTTGCATTTTAGCCTTACCCTTAGTGTATATTTGCCCATCAAACAACGAAGCGTGTGAAGGACACGTGATCTGCTGCGTGCGTTTTTTTGTTGGTCTTTTTTAGTTGTCTTTATTCTTGGACATGTGTCTCTCTATTTAACGGACTGTTATTTAGGCGTAGACCAAGTGTATGCGTCAAATCTTCAAAAGGTTAGTGTGAATGGCATCACCTCTGTCTTTTGACTGAATGGCTTGGAAGAAGCTCAAGCTACTTTCTTATGATTCAACCGTTGCTGCACTGTTAGGAAATCTTCAATTTTTTCAAACCGTATCACATTTTGTGTTTCAATTCATTTGAGAACGTGACACCATCAAACTTCTAAATCATCTTCTATTTGATGTTTCTTTTCGATCCGAATTTGCAGGTAGCTTTTCCATTCATTTTTCTCAGTCACTTAACTCTCAGCAATCTTCTATTCCCTTAGCTCTGTTTTAGGTATTGTCATCCGGGCTTACCTCATTATTTATTTTTCACGTAGGATTTGTAAACAACGCATTTTTGGTAGTTTATTGTCTTTATGGATATAAATTTAGCCTCGTGCTTTAGGAAACTTGGTATTCTGATGATGAAGCACAGCTTTGCTTCGAAACGTCAATAATTCAACATGGCCTAGTCTTTTAATTAACTTCTCGGATTTGTCACACATGGATTTGTCGTAGTTATTAACTTGGATTGTCTTGGAATGAAATAATATAAACAATGAAAATGATTATCGTCGCAATTCTTGCTCTTCGCTTCCTCATTGAACTCCGTTTTCCTGCCAATACACCGATTTCTCACTTTTTAAATTTCGATAGGTATTGCAAGACTTCCCAGTCGCTGCATCAAGTGTACCAATGGAATACCTCTTTGACTTGATTCCTTCAATGAAACCAAGAGCTTTCTCAATTGCCTCCGCTCAGATTGTAAGTTTTTCATGTTTTATTGCAATAACAGTTCAGTTCAGTTCAGGTCAGTTCAGTTCAGTTCCAACTTCGAACCCAGGGTAACAATGTGCGGCCGAATCGAGGTTGGTTCAGTTCAGTTCAGATCAGTTCAGTGAAGTTAAGTTCAGATCAGTTCAGTTCAGATCAGTTCAGTTCAGTTCAGATCAGTTCAGTGAAGTTAAGTTCAGATCTGTGAAGTTCAGTTCAGTGAAGTTAAGATCAGATCAGTTCAGTTCAGTTCAGTTCAGTTCAGTTCAGTGAAGTTCAGTTCAGTGAAGTTAAGATCAGATCAGTTCAGTTCAGTTCAGTTCAGTTCAGTGAAGTTCAGTTCAGTGAAGTTAAGATCAGATCAGTTCAGTTCAGTGAAGTTAAGTTCAGTTCAGTTCAGTTCAGATCAGTTTAGTTCAGTTCAGTTCAGTTCAGTTTTTCATTTTAAAATTCCACAACATACAAAATTCACTAAACAAGCAAAATTTACTTAAAATTATAACAAGTTACAACGACAACAAAATATCTTACCATAAATTATTGCAGAATACATACAATTAACCAGAATATAAAATTACAGAACATGAATGAATTTTACAGCATGATTATGGGGAGGAATTTCCTAAGGAGGAGCTCTCTCAGTAGGTGGACTAATCGAGGAGAGAGCACCCCCTATCCTAAAAACTTATTTTTCAATTTGCAACATTTTTACTTGATTTGATCGATCAATGTAAAACAAAAGTTTTTACTATCAAGATAATCAGGACTGGTGACTAATGGAGAAAAGATATAGTTTCATTTCGCGACGGAAAATCATTACTGAAGGAGACTGTTTGATAGTAACCTTATGGTGGGCAATTAATAATTCTTACCACCTTGAATGTAACGCTGGTGTGATTCAAGCAATCAATCAATCGATCAATCAATCAAAATCAACGAGATGCTATTGAAAATCTATTTTTGATCTCGAAAAATATCAGTGACCGATGGGGCAGAAATACCAGTCCCTGAATTCAACGCCAATTTTGAAATTTACTTTACTTCTTTGAGCACATGAATGTATCTCATGATGTACAGATTATCCTAGAAAGGTTGCCTACCGTAGATTCTCGACTAAGCCTCCACGTTCAAGTAACCCCCTCGGATAAGCCCCCCATCAAAAAATTTATTTCTACCAACAAGCTAGACTGATTACAAGTTCGTAGTTATCACTATTGATAGACTGATGTTTGAGCAAAAAATGTTGTTGTTGTTGTCTTTGTTGTTGTTGCGATAACTGGGACTATCTCGGTGCTTATTTGATAATTTATAGTATGCAGCTGAAATTAGATCGTGTGTCGGCAATGCAAATTTTGGCTATATGAAAGAAAATCAATCTTTCAACTTCAAGATCATCGGCGACTTTTTATTTGCTTTGTTATTGAAAATATTAGAAAGTTAAAATTGTTATATATTTTTAGTTTCTTGTAGATCTTGAACAGGAAGGACAAATATGCCGCAAAATTAACTCATTTTTTTAATTTTATTCTCAAAAGTTCTTTTGATTGCATACATAGCCCGCATGTCGTTTTCTGTTGAGGACATGTCAGCTGATAATCATATTGCTATGCATAATTTACAAGGCGCTATGTGTGATTTCAAGTCAGTCTTATTTTTAGTTTTGTTTCAACTGAACCACACTAGCAGAAAGGCGCAATTAAGACCCTTGATTAAATTTCGGTGCATTCTTTAAAGGGGCTGGGTCACGTAAAGTAAACAAACTTCTTTCGAAACGGCGATTTTGCAGTTTTTTTGACAGGCCATATCACACAGATTTTCCACTATTTTTCTCACAATGAAAGTGCTATTTTGAAGATGAACTCTTGAACTTCAGAGAGAAACAAACGAAACAACTATATCTTGTAAGATTGCAAAGATATTGATGGATTTTTAGAAGCAACTTTATCGTGGATTCACTCCATCCACGAAAATCTGTGCAGAACACAATGGGCGCGTGCCGGCGCGTGTGGGCAACAATATAACAACATAATATAACAACATAGGCAACAACATAAAGATAACAGATTTGTTTACGGTTACGTGACCCAGCCCCTTTAAGTCAAGCGGAAGTCTTTGTTCAGTGTTGCTAGTTTTCCTTCAGGAGTAAAGAATTGTGAAGCCCTGGCCAAAGGGGTAATCATTCCTTGCCAAACTCTTCAGACTTGCTTGCCATGCAATACCCAAGGGGTGTACTCTGTGGTATGTTTAGGATAGGGGTGCTCAATCCGGGGTAAAAAGCATCAAAAACTAATTTCTGGTATGAAAATAAACCCAAAAGAATAATTTTCCTTACCCTATGGATCCAAAAATGATGAAGTCAGCATCTTAAGTCTATGGTGAAATGCCCTATCTGACAGATTTCATATACTGTATTTGCATATTTAAGCATTTTTATATTAGTGTCGTTGCTTGATTCCAATTTTGTCAGTAACTTATGTTTTGTTCATTTCTTTACTTTTTGCTATTTTTGAGATCCAAAGAAGTAATCCAGAATTGCAGGAAGCCAAAAGATAACTGTGCAATTGATTCACCTAAAAATAATCCTTACCGAAGCTTTAGATCCAAAAAAGTAACCCGAGCACCTCTATCCTAAATATACCAGAGTACTCCCCTTGGACGCAATGTTTTCCAATTTTTCCACATCGCAAAGCATTGCTGGAGAAACATTTTTTTGGCACAAGCAGAAAACCTTTTTGAACCCATTCTTTGCCCTAAAACTTCTGCTTGTCACCCAATGTTTGCGACGTGGTCAAACGGGAAAATTCGCTATGAAAGCAAATTTCAAAAGTTTGGTAAAAATATTTGCTACTTAGGCCAGGGCTTAAGAATCTCTGTATCATGGTTTTCTGTGAAATTCACTATCTTATGATATGTACAATAAGCAAAGAAGATAGGACAAGGCTTTTTAATCGTTTTTAATTCAGCAAAACCTTCTTTCAAATTCATGGATGAACGAAGAATTTGAGTTTTTGCATCCTGATTCATGTTTTGAAGAAATGTTTCTGTCCTATCCGCAGGCACATCAAAATGAAATACACATTCTAATGGCTGTAGTAAAATACAAGACAAATATGCATCGACCACGGCTTGGTGTTTGTTCAAATTGGCTGGCTTCGTTGGTTGAAGATAACGCTGGGAATTTGCGAATACCAATATGGATATCAAAGGGAACCGTGACATTACCGAAGAATCCAGAAACGCCGATCATTATGGTTGGACCAGGTATTTGTTGGGGAGACGAGATAGCTTTGTCCGAGGAAACTTATGTTTCCCCCGTGCAGTGGGTTAAAGCGCATGCGCCCGTCAGAGCTTCAACCCCAAAACGCTACTGCGCACGAGCTTTAACCTACTGCACGGGGGAAGCATGGGTTTCCTCGGGCGAAGTGTATCTCGTCTCCCCAACAAGTATAGTTATAATCATCATGCGTTGACTGATGCAACAGCTAATTTAGCTTATTAACAGCAAAATTTCTACTGGCAAGGATATTGAATCGTTTATTGACAAGTTCAAAACGATCACGAACAGAAACGTTATTTACAAATTCTAATCCGGAAATATTCTGGGTGACCCAAAAAAAGGAAACTTTTTGACACCAAGCTAGACTTGCCCCAAGTCTATTTCGTCAAAAAATTCGTCAAAAAAAGTTGAAGGGAAAAGTGAAAATCGAAATTTTGTAATATACTTTCTGGTAGACTTATTACAGTTGACAAAACAGACTTGGGGCAAGTCTAACACCAAGCTGATGATCAAATTTTCTTTTTGTAAATCTGTTTGAAAGACAGAATTAATTGAATAGATGATCGTTATTCTATTGGGAGATAGATGACGAAATTGGTACACAATTCACCTTTCGCGTGCAGAAGACGAGAGTTTGCCCTACTGGTTTCAGGGCAACTTTTGCGGCGTCGTTTGTTTTGAATTACTGGCTGAAAGAATTTCCTTTCTCTGCAGTCGCTAATCGCTTTGAATTGAGGTGTCAATCAAACGCAACTGTTGCTATTGTATTACAAAAACTGCCCCTTGTTTATTCTTTTACTTCTTGCCACGATAAAGACAATTAAATCAGCAGAGCTGTTTACTGGCATTCAATTTCAAATTTCATTTTAGGTACTGGAGTAGCACCGTTTAGAGCATTCATAGAATATAGAGTAGAACAAGGAGCGAAAGGTACTGACTTGGTTTCTTTAATAATAATTTTGGCTGTTTTGTTGTTCCTTAGTCATTAGAAATGGGTTCTAGGTAATTTTCACATAAAGATTTTATTCTGCGAAAGATCTGCGAAGTTTTACTGCTGAATGTCCAAATGTTCTCCTTGATCTTCAGCGAAAATTAAAGTTAAAGCGTCTTTTTGGCAGCAAATTGTAAGCTCCGAAAGAAAAGATTATTTCATGGCATAAAGTTTGATGCTACATGCAGTACAATTGCAAATCACGTGCTTTCAGTATCTAAGATGTTTTATGTAAAGAATTCTTTAACAGATGTACGTCTTGAATTTTTACGTCATGTACAATTTAAGTGTAATTTGATGTTCATATGAGGAGCATAGGGCTCAAATCTTTCAAATCTTTAAAAAGGTGGGTGTAAAATTGGTACTTTGGTGTAAATCTGCCGTGGAAATTTGTTGATACCTTGATTTTGTTAAAATGGCAGCAATTTAATTATTTTTGAAAAATTCATGGAAAATTTTGAATAAATTTGATTAATAAATTTTGAAAAAATTCAAATCATCGTAGATCCCAAACCAATCATGGAAAAATAGTATAACCTTCAAGAAGACCATAGTTTATGAAGGTCTACAATGTGATGGAAAGCAGAAATATGTAGCTTTTCTTGTTTAGGATTTAGAAATTTGATGACGTCGTGGCCTCAAATCTAATAAATGCCGCCAATTTGAAACTAATCAAGATATCAATAGATTTCCACTACAGATTTACAGCAAAAGACCATAAGTTCCTTCCAAGCCATTGGATTCAAAGAAAACTATAATAGAATTTTACACCGACCTTCTTAAAGATTTAAGTCCTATGTTGCTAAACACTCAAATTTTCGGCAAATTTTTAGGCTGTGTATTGATTTTGACTTGATTTATCTGCCTAGACTTTGAGGTCCAAGTTTGAATCCTACAGAAAGTTGACCTTTTATTATAATTTGGCAAAAATTAACTTTGCATGAGCCATTATTTTTCCTTTCTCACTCCTTGTTTTTCCTTTATAATTTCAAATTCGTCTTCCCATTTCTAAAGTTGCGTTATTGCAATCCCTGCTCGTACATTTACAGACCTGCCTGTCGAATCCCATTCCCCCTGTGTTCATATGAGGTATATTGACGTTGAAAAGGGCCTAACTACTCAAATAAAACAGGCATCATTATGATTTTAGCACTTTTTATTTATCTTTTAGTGCTGACTAGTTTTGCCCACTATGGCACCTTCCGAGCAACTCCTAACCGTACACTATATATCTGCGTACTTTTTATCGACGTGAAGTTATATCTTTTTCAGGTAATGTGTTATTGTTTGGCTCAAGAAATAAAGACAAAGACTTCTTTTTTGAAGAGGAATGGAGTTCCTTGTCCAGCACTGGCCATTTGGATGTTTTCACAGCTTTCTCACGTGACCAGGTGAGACTGAACGACTTTTTACCTTTCAAACTTGTTTGTGCAGTTTTATGCCTGTAAACTCCAACACAGGTAGCAAACATATCAGACGATATAGCAAGTGAGTCAAATTACGTTAAAGGGGCTCAGTCGTCAAACAGTAAACAAATCCGTAAACTCGCACGTGTCAGGGATCATCCATTGTTCATCCATTGTTCTCTGCAGTTTGTTTGGTGGCTTCACCCAAGCCACAAAAAAGTGACCGTTAAAAATCCATTTATATCCGAGCAATCGTAGAAGATATTAATGTTTGGTTTGTTCCTTAGTGAAGTACAAGGATTAATGCCCAAACAGCAACTTTCATTTTGAAAAAAAATACGAAAATCCTGTGTCTTATCACCTTTCAAAAAACCGCAAAAATCATCGTTTTGTTTACATTTTGACGACGGAATCCCTTTAATGAAGCTGAAGGGTCTTTAGACGTTTGCAATTTATCAGCATATTCTGCATCGTGAACTTGCTGTCAAAACTCCACTGCTGAGATCAGCATGAAAAGCACTGTCAACGTTATCAAATACAATAGGGTATATTTTTACGTGTATTTTTATTTGTTTACATTTTGACGACGGAGTCCCTTTAAAGGGGCCTGTGCAAGATAGAGCCTTTGCGGGCGTGCATGCAATCAAAACAAATACTTGGCCTTTCGGTACAGTGAACAGGAATCAATTTCGTTCCGTTCAACTGAGCAAAATTAAGCTGATTTGCATGATTGTTATGCTTATTGTCTTTATTGATCTGAGCCGAGTAAGTTACACAATAACTGCTGGAAATATTGCTGAATATTTCAACACAGATTACCCAACATTGTTTTTGAAGACAAACATGGCCTGATCTTCTCTGTCGTAAATAAAGCTTGAAATTCGATCGTCATGATATGGCCAACATGCCCGCAAATCTATAGATTGTGCCTTTTTAGACCACCAAAATTTGGGGTTCGTAGAGAAAGCACCTTTATATTTATAAGCACAGAGGTTTGAATTTGAACTTACTGTTTTCCTCTCATGCAGAACTTATATCAACTCGGAAAAATACACAACAGGTCCACTTGCTCCCCACAGTGCAAGACACCTATTTCTAATACACAAAACGGAAAACGCTGAAAACAGGAAACTTGCTGCTGTGCGGTAGCCATCTTACTTTCTGATAATCAGAAAGTCGAAGTCGGCGCGCAAAGGTTTTATAAGGTTTCTCGAAGGGACTTTTTTAGAGAATCCCTTCTAAAATCTGAATGGAGTGACCGATTCCAGCCAGGAAAAATTCTAAAAATAATTGAACATGTATGCTATAAAATCAGATATTGCAAAATATCGTTGCTTATAAATGCAGGGAGCAGTAGCCTCTCAAACGCCGGGCCTTTTTGACTCACCCGTTACGATGTGAATAAAGATGTTTTCTCTTCTTGCAGGAAAAAAAGATATATGTACAACACGTTTTGAAAGAACAGGCAGAGTTAGTTTGGAATATCATGCATTCACAAAATGGATACTTTTACATTGCTGGGTAAGATTTTTGTGTGCATTTTTGATATGAAAAATATGAAAACTACAATTTTGCGCAAAATATGCAAAAACTAGAGTCTTAAATTAGTATTTAAATCATCATCATCATCATCATATCTCTTTAGGCCGTTGTTCCCATTAAGGTGTGGGGAATTAAAATCTAAACTTATATCCTACACATCAGAACGAGTTTCCCGTTGAATGCGGATTGGTACAGCGCTGTTTGCCGTTGTAGTGTTAGAATTTTTCAAACTATGCCTCATGGACCAATTCCTTAAACTTCCACTTTGAAGAAATTCTGACTTTTAGCAGCGCTGATTTAAAGTGTTAAAAAAAGATGTTAGAACTAAGTTTAATCTCTTGCAGAAATTCAAAAGACATGCCAACTGCAGTCATGAATTGTTTGAAAGAAATAATCAAAGAAAAAGGAAAATTAACAGACGATGATACCGAACTTTATTTTAAGAAATTAGATGCAACTAGACATCTACAATGTGAAACATGGTCGTAGGTACAATCACTGCCAAAACTCTTGAAAAAATCTCATGTTTTTTGTGCTCTTCTTTCCCCCTTCCCCCTTACATTGTTGGTTCCTTGTATGCGATTACGCAGTTGTTGGGGAGACGTGATATGGTTTGTCCGAGGAAACGCATGTGTCCCCCCGTGCAGTAGGTTAATGCTCGTGCGCAGTAGCATTTTGGGTTCGAACTTTTAATAGACTTGCTCCAAGTCTATTCAATGGACCATCAGCAATAAAAGAATATAGCTTACGCCCCCGCAGAAGAAACTATATTCTTTTATTGCTGATGCTCCACTGAATAGACTTGGAGCAAGTCTAAACTTTTAAGGGTGCATGAGTATTAACCTACTGCACGGGGGGCACACAAGTTTCCTCTGACAAACCGTATCTCATCTCCCCAACAAGCAGTGCTTTAGGGCACGACAACGCTGCCGAATTGCTTTTCTTCATATCTGGTGGTCATATTTTCGGATTAACATTGTTCAGGGGGCAGGGGGCGGAGAAGAAGGAGGAAGTGAACTGTGTATTTTGGATGGTTAATCAGAGGAAAAAGCAGCAAAAGGATGTTTTTTTTCAAGTTGTTTTGGCAAGAATTGTAGCTTAGATCGTCATTTTTTGCCTTTTTTGTGTGAATGACAAAATATGATTTTGGTGGGGAAAGGTACCTTTTTGGAGGATTATTAAGAGATAATCTTATTGACCAGGTTTAAAGATTCTTTGATCTACATATTCATGAAAACTCATTTAGAGAGAGCAAGGACGACCACACGTTAGGAATTTTTGTGTACATTTAGACCTAAGTGCTGTGAAAGCAATGGAAATGAAATGCCAGTTTCACTGCAATTACTTTAAAGGGAGTACAAAGACCTTTGCCATGGTTTGTTTTTATTTTTGTCAATTTCATACAGTCAGTTATTCTGGAAGCTGTGCAGAAAGTCACTGACTTCGCGCAAAGCATGCTGGTCTTTGTACTCCCTTTAAAAATATGACAAGTGTGGTAAGACTTGAGAATGCACGATTACGCTAGAGATGGTGGCAAGGAACTTTTTACTAAGATGGATTGCGCTCTGTAACCAAATTCCTACAAAATAGGCCAGCTGGGCCATGTAATCACCCCCTTAGATATCGAATAATCTGTGGTTATTTGTCATTGCATGCTACTTATGTTTCTATGTCAATTTGAACAAAAAGTTATCTTATTTCTTTGCTCGAGAAAATACTGTTTATCTAGTAACTGACAAGTAACAAATGAAAGTGCAACGCGAAAACAAACTAAATTTTTAACGAAATATCAAATGCATAGTGTGTTATCTTGCACTGTCGCTGGCTTCATTGATTAGAATTTTCTTCGCATAACAGTATCGCTGATACTGATTGGTCTCTTCAAAATTAACCCCCTTTAAACTTTTCTTGCTTCTTGAAATCTTCAAAACTTTTCTTTCTTCCTCTTTCTTAATTCCTGAAAATGGCGCCTTTGCCTGAAATTTAGCAATTTTGATCTAAAGATGCATATACAGTAAATGCCCGCATACAAGAACCTTCAAAAATATGAACGAAGAGGCTGTTTTTCCTAAATTATGCACCTTGTAATTAACCCTATTTTGGTTGGGGGGGGGGCAAATTTGCCCCCCCCCCCCCTAGTAGACTTTTTGTTATAACTCTGTCAGGACAACAATTATGACCCTGAAACTTTCTGACTTTTTGCTTATACTTATTGTGCAATGACTGAAGAAATTTCATAAAAATACTTTGACAAATGAGGGGGAGGGAGACAATTTTCTGGAACTGACTCTGTCAAAATTGCCATTTTTCAAATGTTAATTTTCGCGAAAAAAGTAGCAAAATTGCAAAATTTTGCAAAGACGTTTTGCAGGGTAGTGCTATTTGATGTATTCTATCATAATTATCATGTTTGGATGGAAATTGTGCTCCAAATTAAATTTTATCGCATTTTTCCTGATTTTGACCGATTTTGCCACTTTTCTTGACCACACAAAGAAAAATGCTGACGCAAGCAATAATGACGGCTAATTTTAGGTTAATTTTTATATTTTCGTAAAGTACATGCCTAGGGCTATTAGTACACCAAATCTGATTGCTCTATCTATTTCCAGTCAAGAGTTAGGTAGGGGGGGCTTTTTTGCCCCCCCCCAACCAAAATAGGACGTGTCAGATAGCCCAACCACTATAGGGTTAAGAACCTGTTTCAGTTTGATGAAAAATATATTCTCATTGCAGGGGTAGCAAAGCTGATTTTGAATAGTCGTTATTAAGTTCATTTTTGTCCGAGTTTGCTGTTAAAGTTTGAATCTCCTCCCCTGCTGTTTGTAAGTTTAGAATTGGTTATTAGGTGCATAATAACGGGATAATAACTTTCCCAAAACAAATGACAGGGCTGAACATCTTTGGTGAAGATTCTAAAACGGCCCACGCAAGGAACTCTTCGAATAAGAACCGTTATACTGTACCTTGAAATTAGTCTTGGTACCTTTAAAATAAGAACCTATTTTAGCCTGGCTCTCAAACGAGTAGGTTCTCCGTTCTCATATTCGGGTATTAACTGTACATGAGTAGGTAGGGGTTGAAATACCACTGCCTTCTTCATTCATACGTTTTGTTGAGATAAGTTCAGATTTCTGCAAGGGCGCCGGAGCCACGGGGGCAGCGGGGGCAGCTGCCCCCGTTGCCCTAGTGGTACGGGGGCAGCGCGGGGGCAGCAAAGTGCCCTTTCCAAAAAATGTATTTCAGAGAACAATTGATTAATCGCGTCTGTTAGTTGGAAGCGAGTTGTTTCTCGTCCGCAGTCACAGTAATAGAAGAATTCCTTCTGCTCTCAAGATTACAGTACGTTCGAAGGACAGTGGCATCGCCACGGGGTGGTCTGGGGTGGACATGTGCACCCCAGATTTCACAGAGTCAATGTTATAATTTCTCGAAATCAGTCAAAAAGATTCGGTAGGGTAGATTTTTATTGACTTGAAACTTCTGTGATAACTGGCCTTCCTCTTGAATTCTCAATTCCTTTATAAAAAGTACTGCTTGAGATGGTTGCTTTTCCATAAATATCGAAATAGATCAAAATATTAAAAAGGGCATTCCCTTCATGTTCTCTGTGTGTCTAAAGGCCGGTTAACACGGGCGTTTTTTCCTAAATTTTTCGTAAACTTTTTCTGAAATTTTCAACATTTAGGAAAAAGTTACCGTGTAGCAGGAAAATATTTACGGTGAAGTTTGATCTTATCTCCCGTTTTTAATCTCGTTAATTGGTTTTAATGAGCCATCGTTCGATTTTATTCTGATCCAAGGTCAAAATAAAATCGCTTCTAGCATTTTTTTTTCAAAGGAGCCGACAAAATTTGAGATAATTGACTGACTTTGCTCAAATATTTTGGCGCGCTATTTGAATTTATTTCACAGAGGATTGGTGGATACTTTGGAAAACAGCATCGAGAGAAGACAAGACAAAAGATTTTTTCTATCAGCAACAGTTCTCAAGAAAAATACAATTCTTTTACATTCAAAAATCATGTTCGATATCAGTTTGTTCTGTTGTATCGCATTGTTCTCCAAGTTCTACTCTTGGTGAAAGAGTGGATGTACTGGCTCTTGACAACGATCGCTGATACGTTTCCTGCATCTGAGATATTCCACTGTCATTCCAATTTTTCTGAACAGGAGTGGAACTTTTGAAGCTTTGTAGACCTTTGTAGATTTTAATTATGAGTTGATATTTCACAAATCGCCAAGTTTTGCTTCAATACAGATTGTCCCCAGCATTGGACATTGGTTTGGAAACGAAGTTGCTACTGACGTCATGATCTTATTCCGGTTTTGTCGCGCTTTGCCATTTTTGCAACGAAATCGAAAGGGGGAAGTATGCTTATCATGGGGATAATTCTAATCTACAGCCATAAAGTCGTTGAAGATACTCAATTAATTTTCATCCTCTGTGAAATAAATTCAAATAGCGCGCCAAAATATTTGAGCAAAGTCAGTCAATTATCTCAAATTTTGTCGGCTCCTTTGAAAAAAATGCAAGAAGCAATTTTATTTTGACCCTGGATCAGAATAAAATCGTCAACGATGGCTCATTAAAACCAATTAACGAGATTAAAAACGGGAGATAAGATCAAACTTCAACGTTAATATTTTGCTGTTTAAAAATCTCAGAGAAAATTTACGAAAAATTTAGGAAAAAACGCCCGTGTAAACCGGCCTTAAAGGGCATTTCCCACGCTCTCCGAGGGTCTGAATGGAGTGGTCAGGATAATTTTTCTGGGGGCTCCGCCCCCAGACCCCCTTCGGCCTTTCTGCTCCAGCTTTTTGGGCTGGCGACGCCCTTTGTCGAAATAGATGTTGAGCACAATATCCTAAACAACGATTACCGATCGTTTTCAACGGCCAACTTTGACACCCTAAGGTGCCCTTTCTGCGATTCCTGCCCCCGCCGCATCATGGAGCCTCCGGCGCCTCTGGATTTCTGACCTTGATTGAGAATTTCTACAAGGAGGGAAAGGGCTTCCAAAGATTCTGTTCCATTTCTTTCTTTGCTATACCCTTTCGTGCTCGAGAGGTCTCCAGTTTCGTCCATTTCTTTCTTTGCTATACCCTTTCGTGCAAAGAAAGAAATGGAACAGAAAAACACTGAAATATGTGTAAAAATACATTCTAATACTACAAATCTGCAGTCTGTCTCAAATTAGATTTCACGTGGTATTTGTTATAATGCACAATTCCTGATGCCAAACACTTCAATTGTTGTTGGTCATAAAAACTTTCCCGCGACACCTAATTTGTTTGGACAGGCTAGAATCAACCATACAGTTCTGTTGATATAATTTATTCAGTTAACGGAGAGAGACGATGCCCAAGAAACTCAAGTCTAATTTTGTAATCTGCTGTGCCAAGATCCTTGTTTTGGTGTTTTTGGTGAACCCAGCAGTCATCATGTATTGTCAATGTGATTCATTTTCCCTTGTCTCTTATTCCTCTCAGCGTTCTTGCTTATTGTTTAGTCTTTCCCTGTATTGGCAAAACCATCACTAGTCTTGTAACTCTGTGGATTTAAGATCAGTCAACAGAAAATCCAGATTGCAATGATTAACAAAGCAAGTGTAAATTCCATGTAATAAAACGACAATAAACACATCAATCCCATTAACACAAAGCAACCAGCAGCCACATGTAACTTTATTTGTCGTTTTGAATCGGAACTTCCTTGAGTAAAATCCGTTGCAATCGTTCGCACAACAAATGCTAGTTCATCTACAGCCATTTTGAGTTCTCTTCTTTCCTAAGGTTTGTATATACCTGCAGAGGTTCAATGATTTAACCAAATCATAAAAGCTCACCTGCAGGCCTAATGTTTACTTGTCAATGATGGCCATTATTGGTTGTCATGGTGATGTCTGCAATTTCAAAGCCATAACTGTGGCCATAAAAGATAGTTTATTAATAGCTTTTGCCACACAAATTCAACGGATTTCCTTTGTGAAAACTGGTGGCAAGTAGTTGATTGTCTTTCTACTGAGCAGAGAAAAGTGTAAAGGATTTTTCTGTCGCAGTACGTCGACTGTTCTGTTCTTTTGAGAGGTGAAAGCTGATGAAATAGAACGGGATTAATAAGAAATTTGCGAGGGGCGTATCACTCTGTAATAATCTCGTACGCCTTTGGCAAATAGACTGACACTCAATTTTTTGTATATGAAACTTAGGTTCGGGGCTGCTTCCTTGAATTTTAGGACATTTATTGCTGCCAAAAGTTTCTAATGAGTTTCTTATATCTTTATAATACCCCAAACATTGTTGATTTTTGGGCAGTAGGCCATGCGGACAAGAACTAATAAGGTAGGCCAACATTTGATCTTCTTGTTGCCCGTGGGCTTACACAATGCAAATAAATAACTGCCATTCGAATCCTTTTGAGTGGACCGAAAGAATTCTTTTGTGAGAGCTCAGGGTCGAGAAAGAACAAACTGACACAAAGTTGCGAATAAAATATACATGAATCTAACTAAAAAAAACTTTATATACAGTAATATACGTCAGTCATCTTCAGGTATGGCTCTGATTATGTATACATCTTGCGTTGGTCTGAAAGGAAATAATTTCAACATTAGAGTACACTGTGGATACATTTTGCTATCGAACTAGACCATAGGGCTACTGTTTCAGTTACTCCCTAACGTAATCAATCAATCAATCAATCAATCAATCAACCAATCAATCAATCAATCAATCAATCAATCAAATAAAAATAAGCATACACATTTTTGAAAACTGCACCAAGAATCTGTTTGCTTGCTTTTCATTCTGTTCGGCGCGCAAAAGATCATGGTTAGGAACTTTTAAACATGCAAAATATGCACTTTTCTCCTCGTTTCTCCTTTTCCGGGCGACCCATATGACGATTGCTGTGATCAGTATCAGTCAAACATTTTTAGCCAATGATTTTGGTGCTAGAAACGACTGTTATATACGCTCTTCGACTACTCAAGGTAATAGGCCAAACTTTGCCTATTATATTTCGCTTTCTACACGGATTCAAACCTGCACGAGTGCAGCTTAAATGAGGTCAAAGTTATAACCAACCTGTCGCTATTATCTGTAGGAACTTTCCCTAATCTCTTGACTATTCCCATTCCATCAGAAATCCGTCCAAATATTGTATGTTTTCCTGCAGGAGGAGAGATATACGTCAAAACAGAAGCTGGTAGGGTAGAAAGGGATATAATTTCATGGTTATGAGCTGCTTAGTAGACAAAAAGGGGCAATTTTGGTTGTTTGCCTTCAGGGAAAATTAGCACGACTTTCCCTGAAGGGTAACCTTAAGGGTAACAGAAGGGTAAACAGTAACCATTTTTGTTTCAGATCTTATTAAAAAATAACATGTCTGATCATACTATCTCTACTCTGTTAAAAAGTCTTATACGCAAAGTTGCATGAAATCAAACCCCTTAACTTTCTGTACAAAACTATTACTTCATACTATCAAGATAAAGTCTCGCCTAGCTTGAGATCAGACTTTAAGACCCAAGATTAAATCAGTTATTCCTTTAAACAATCCATTTCAAAACTGAAAAATTCATTGTGCTTACCATCTAACCATTGTGCAGGAGCTAGTGTTATAAAGAATTGACTGCCATTCGTATTCGGACCACTGAAATTGAATAAAAACAGATGGCTAAAGAGTTTGACTTCAGAATATGGTGTCTTTCTGCTTGCAAAAGTGGACAATCTCCCAATCATATTATCAAAAGCCTAAAATCCAAAAATCAGAAAGAGGATCTGTGAGGTTGCCTTTAATTACAAAACAAATATTAGGAATATAATCACGTCAAGAACATCTACTGTATACCTATTTGCCATGGAAAGTATCCCAGCTCCAGTGTGTTTCAATTCTCTATGAATCTCATCTTCAAACAGAGGCCTGCAAAACAAAAGCAACACTTCATATGAGGCATTTTTCAAACTGAAACTTTGTTTCATTGGATGCTTATTAAAGAGAGAAAATCACTAACAAATAACACATGAAAAAAAATGCCACACTTTTTACATTTTAGCAGTAGAGCTAAGCTTCAAACAGACTGATATCATTTTGACTTTTCTCTCTAAGTTAGACTTTAAATATGGTCAAGTAATTCTTACCCATAAATTGAAGATCCCCCTTTTCCAGTGCCAGTAGGGTCACCAGTTTGGATCATGAAATCCTGCAAATAAATGCTAAAAATTGTCAAAAAAGCTAATGGGGCACTAAAATTTAAAAGTTTCACGTGTGAATCCCAGTTCAAAAATAACTGATGATAGATTTTCAGCTACACAGACTCAGAGAGGGAGAGATGAAATGGAAAGATCCATACTTACTGAAATAACTCTATGAAATTTGATATTGTTGTAGTAACCTCTCCGGCACTGAAAAATAAAGCAATACATACAGATGGCAAGGTAAGAGGAATATCTGTATGAAAGTAGGAAACAAGGCAACTTCATTATCATTATTAACCAAATAAGTTTATCTTATGAGTAAGTGGACTAAATTTGCTAGAAACATAGCAACATATGACTGCTTCAAACAGTTTTTTTATCATTCCTTAAAGGTGACAAAAGGAATTTGTCAATTCTTTATTTGTGCAAGAAAAGTGACAAAATCATACCAGCTCAGCAAAATTTCTGCATGTTCTTTGTGCATGGTTCCAATAAAGTTCACATTTTATCTCTCCCTGTGAATTAGAAATAATTGAATCCTGTGTCAGCTAAAGGAATGAAAAATCTGAAGACCGGTTTCCACATTCCAAATAAAATGATATTTCAGCATGAAAAGAGAACTGTCTCTAAAAGGAATTATCAATATTTTTCAAATAAACTTTTCAATATCATGTGCTCCATTATTTTCAATTTACAATCTTACCATAGACGTGTCCAGTGTAACACGAGGAGGTCTCCAGTTTTCTGATGGCATAGACATCTTCACATATATATTTCCTTTCTTATTGTTTTCTTCAGAGAACTTTTAGGCCATGCGTCTATCCAAAATGGTGGCCTTCTCTAGTCTCGCTTGCAAAGAAACCTCACTATGATAGTGAGGTGAATTAAAAATGTGTATTTGGTATCGTAGCAACGCGAGAATTATTATTTTGTGGTCATGGAAAAGTCAGAGAAACTATCAAGATATAAAACGATGCTCTTTATCAGTCAGTGTTATTAAATATTTACAACTCTTCTTTACCGAAGTACTGCTAAGCAGTGTTTTGTTTGGTTCCTGAAACCACGCAACAGCATAATGGGGTCGCGAAACTCTTGACATTTTGGAGGAAACAGAACGGAGAAGAAACAGAAGCCAGCCAACAAGTAAACCCGGAACAACATCACAGAGTCTTCATACAGCCAAAGGGACAATCTTTGAAGCCTGAAGATGCCGGTTTCACAAGGTCGCCTTGAACAGCTTCAAATTTTTAAATTGCTGCAGTCAGTTCGAAAAGAAGATACAGAGCAAATTGAAAAACTTACAACAAATGGAAAACCTAATCTAATCAACTATTCAGGTAATAGTTAGTTGCATGCGCAGAAATTGGAAAAACCACATGTATCCAACAACGATTTTCATTCAATATACCACTGTACAAAGAAGGATTAATTTTTGAGAAGACTGGTTGACCTCAATTTATTCACACAAATAAAGCAAACAATTGTTCACATAATAATGGCATGTAATTACATGATGTATTGGATTCCTGTATGAAGGAATTAGGTCACCTATGTAAATCTTTCAGGAATTAAAAGCTGAGAATCATTTTTCCATCATACATAGAAACATAGAGCTTTCGGAGAGCATGCTGTATATTTGCATTGGCTCTATCCAAAATGATACCACTGTTTCTTGTTTAAGTTTCCCCACATTTAAATAAGTAATTTCTCATATGATTATATAACAACAACTAAATTTTAAGAAATTTTTAGGCAGGAAAATGACGTTAACATAAAATAGCTTCTTGTGTTAATTTGTCAGAAAAATGATGGGACAACATATGGGTTTCATTATTCCATTCAAGCTTCTCCTCTTGAGCCAACCCTATTCAAATTAATTTCGACTTTATTCAAACTGTTTGATTGATGAAAAAGTGCCACAGTGCCTATTATAACATTAAATCAGTATGTGTCTTGAGATCTGGCACATGGCCACTGCATCTTGAAAAGGATATTACATTTTTTTAAATGTTCATTCATACTATCGTTCTTAATTGAGGTATCTTAAAATCTTCTTGCAGAGCCAGAAAATGGAGAAACAGCCCTTCATCTTGCTGCCTGTGCTAATAATGAGAAGATAATCAAACATTTATTGAGTTTGGGAGCAAGCCCCAATGTATCAGATTCTCTGGGAAGGACTCCTGCAATGAGGGCCGCTGATTACGGTCATGTGATTGCTCTTGAACTTTTAGCTGAAGCTGATGCTGACCTCACAGGTATTAGCTGAATACAATTGACCTTTTAGCCGCATAATAAGTTCCAAATCTTTATAAGTGTCGGTGTAAAATTCTACAACCTATTTCATTGAACCGAATGGCTTGAATGAAACTTTAGCTTCTTTGCTATATTTTTGCCACTAGGCTTTACTGAAATCCTCAATTTTTTCAGAATTACAAGTGTTTTCAACTTAGAAATTCAAAAGAAAATTTGGAGAAGCAAAATCATCGTAATTCCTAAACTGTTTGACGAAAAATGAAATGATTTTCAAGAACACCATAGTTGATGGATATCTACAATTATGGTATCAAGCAAAAGTCTGTCACTCTTCTGGTTTACAATTCAGAAATTTGATGACATCACATCCTTGATTGAGTTGCAATATAAAATATGCTGCAGTTTTGAAGAATATTCAAAATTCTTAGAAGTGGAATGGTAGAGTACTGTAGTTAAAGTTTCTTTCAAGCCATTAAATCAAAAGAAATAGGTCATCTAATTTTACACCCACCTTTTCACACAAATTTAGAGATTCGGAACCTATGCCCCTTTTAGCTGTTCTACAAAGGGGTTTGGTGCAAGTGATATCTTTATGTATAAATCTGATCAATTTTCAAATGTACACAATAATGAAAAGAAGCTTTTAATATCACTGCCCAATAGAACCTTTCCAAATGAAATGCACAAAATTATTGCTTAATCCAGACTCTTTTGTAGAATAGCTAAAAGGTATAGTGGATGAATGCACATGGTTGGTTTGGCAGTACCCCCTCCTTCTTTCTGGAATATGGTTTGCTTCAATCAAACCCAATGAATATTGCATGCTGCCTATCTTTAGAATTAATTATGCACATGGTTTTTACTCATTCCTATAGAATACCATATGTAATCAAGTAATTCTTAAAAACACGACAATGTACTGAGAAAGTTATAAGATACCAGGCTTGAAGTTGATTTAAGTAATTTGTTATCACCTAGTCAGACATTTTGTATATCATTAATTAAGTTTACCACTTTTTATTTTACTGGTAGTTTTTTAGGTTGTGACATCATAAGTGACAGGCTTAAACTTCCTGTGCAAAAATACAAGGTTAAACTGGCCTGGTAGCAGGGATTATGACCTTGTTATGACTTCTAATCTTTAATACATGATTCCTTCTCATGAAAACAAAAAATGCTGTTATTCTGAAAGTATTGATATAGAATCTAGTGCTTGTGGTAGAATTGTAACATCAATTTGATTTCTTTGCAGCAAGAGATAAAAAAGGAAAGAATATCCTGTTTTACTGCATACATGATACAGCAAGGCACAAGGAATGTTTAGAAATGGCACTGAAATATGGTGCATATCAGCACAATGTGGTAAGTCTGCTACTTATAGTTTCTTGTCATAGGGGCTGGGTAATTTTAGATATAACTTATTGTAGGTATTTGGTGTTTTCAATTGCTTTAATCACATCCTTCATGTCGTTTTAGATTAGCTTTGATTTTCTGGACATCTTTTCACCTGAACATTATTTTTAGCATTCCTTTTTTTCAGCCAAAGCATCAATCAAATTAACCAATCAATGAAACCATGAAAAAATGAATGATTGAAGGAATGATTCAATCAATCAATCAAAATCATATATCATTTTTTTACCTTCATTTTGACAAAAAGCCCTTCATATTTTTCACGCCTCAAAATTTTATGTGCCAAAGATGCGCCCTCTTTTGACAGACGACAATAAGTCATACGCTCTACTGATTTTAAAAAATTTATGACTCAATCTTTAAAAAAAATTCAAATTAGATTTTAGGATGATTGTAAATTTTAGCATTCTGTATGTTGAACTAACGCTTGTGCATCAGGTTATAACTGATTGATTTCTAAATTCCTAAATCATTATGGCAAGGTTTCTCTTTGTCCATTCATGTCGAGTCTTTGGAAAATTTTATCAATGTTTTTTTCGTCACTTCAGTTGTTTCCAAAAATTTCACGAAACTCGTGTGTAGCTCAAGGAACGGAAGATGAAAACATTTAAAAAAACATCGGCCTAGAATCTAATTCTGGATTTTAGGTGCAAGCTAAGTCATAAATATTCAAAACTGATTCAGTGTACGAGCTATCGAGGCCTCACAAAAGATGATGGTTCTTTGGTGCACCCACAAGATACATGATCTATATACGATTCTGTTTGATTTTCTTTTTAGGGAACCGATGGACAGTCACTTGCAATTGTAGCAGCAAAAGCAAGACTACCAGATCTTTTACGAATCATCCTAGATTCCGGTGTTGATCCAGACAGTCGTATGGCGGTAGGTTCCATTAGATATACTCATTTTTTTTATAAGAAACCGCTTATAAGAAACGGTAGGCTCAATTTTTTGAAAGTTAAGTAACAACCCTACCCGAATAGAGAAAGCTAAGAAACTTTGGAAATTTACAATTTTAATTTTCCTATCGCACTCAAAAATGTTTTGACAGTGTACAGTTATAGGAACTGTTTGGACGTTATTTTGAGTGCGAATTATATTATTTACTTGTTTTGAGATCTTACTAAGTAATTTGGGAGCCCTTTAGACAAAACAAGATGAACTCTACACTTTCGGCATAAAAAGTATAAGAAACACATAAGAAACTTTTGGTAGCAAAATGGCCCAAAAAATGTAAGAAACTGCCTACCATCACCAGACCTTAGTTTCTTATAAAAAAATGAGTGTAGTTTGTTCCGTCTCTGTGTAATGTCGTTCGTATCATCTTTTCTCTTGGCACTGCTTGGGGCACTTCTCTATGGGGGGGGGGGTGTACAAAGGAGGGCGAACAATAGGAAAATATCATATTTTGGCAATTAACGAGAGGACCGGAGGAGCAGTTACTGCCATCACCTACTCTCCAGTGTTCCTAATTTTACCATACCAATGTCTGTCTCAAACTAGATGTGATCTGAGATTTGCGATGACGCAAAATTTACTCGTGCAAAACGCCCTAATTTCTGCTATTTGCGGGCATTTTCAGGTGACAGCTAGTTTGAGACAGACTATCTGCATTCAATGTGAGCTGTATTCAGATAAAGTTTTTAACATCCTTTGAACTCATGGAAATCTTAAATCTCCTGGCTGTTAAAACTGTACAATTGTGCAGTTTGTTTTTTCATGCACCCAGCATAAAAGAGTTCTTCTCGTTATGTCGCTTCTTTAGCAATTAGGATCGTATTTTGTTACATACGTGCTAGGGTTTTAGTAGCATAGATTTTCTCTAGATTTTCTCCCCTGATATCCTTTCGTTGCATGCAGTGTCAATGCCGGTTATGCCAATGCAAATGCCGACTATGTCAAATTTTTATTCCAAACTTAGGCTTTATTTGATTTTAACATTTATGGTTTTCGTGCTGAAAGTATTTCAATTTTTTATATTTACTTTGTCTACTATTTCACTACTTTTAACTACATATATTTATGTATATTGTAATTTTTTAGTTGGCCTAAATTAGCTTTAGCTTTAGCCAACTTTTAAAGAATTTGATAATGATAAAATGATAATAATGTCAAGGTACAACTTATCCTCCTAAGTACCACGTTGTGTTTCTTTTCGCAGGATTCAGGAAAAACTGCCCTGCACATCGCAAGCTCCAATGGCTCAATAGAATGTGTTCGAGCTTTATTAGAATATAGAGGTAATGTCGATCTACTGGATAAAGACGGAAAGCATGCAGCTCATGGGTATGTAGCGGGTGTCTGAAAAGGAGGAAACACGTTTGAAATGTTCACCAAAATTATATCATTACTGCTAAATTTACTCTTTTCCTTGTTTTGTCGTTGAGAGACAAAATTGGCTAAGCTTTGTTTGCACCCACTTAAAATCAAATGATAATTTTCTTGATAAAACATCCTTTGAATTCGTTAGCATATTTTGCACCATGGAAAATTGTGCCATGAAAGCAAAAGTGGTACGATACTAATAGTTCCCAAGAGTATGGTCACATGACTTTGAATGGGTGCGACAAACCTTAGCCGATTTTGTCTATCAAAGGAAGTTAACATAGGGCTTAAATATTTAAAATGGTCGGTGTAATGAATTCTATTACAGTTATCTTTTAATAAATGGCTTTGAAGGAACTTTGGGCTTTTTGCTGTAAATCTGCCGTCGAAATTTAATTATATCTTGATTAGTTTAAAAATGGTGGAATTTATTAGATTTGAGGCTATGACGTCATCAAATTTCTAAATCCTAAACCAGAAAAGCTTCAGATTTCTGCTTGCTACCATATAAGATTTGAAACATTTGAGCCCTATGCTAAGGAAGCTGACTTGGTGAAATAGAGCTTATCCCATATCTGCATTTAGAGGGCCAATGAGATGGCGTTTTGAGAATGAATGTCCTATCAGATGGGGCCATTGTCAGTTTTATTTTATGCTGTTGTCGTTGTGATTTCTTGAATGCTTTACTAGCGTGAAGAAGAAACTGTTAACACTGTCATATCATTAAGGAGTGGATGATAATGGGGGGGGGGCGCGACAAGGGCGACACTATGCTCGTTGTTCGTCATCGAATCGAAGGATACCCTTTTCCTGTCGTTACACGTCAATTTTCGAATACAAGGAATTTTGGTCATTAGAATTTTGAGCACAGTCTGATTTGTCCTTAATTAAAGAAGCAAGATGCCTCTTTTGCAAGAATTTGTAATTGCTCCTTATAATGCTATTTCCGACTAGAAATAGGCAAGTAATCCCTGCTTGACTTTGACTCACATAATTCTGCATTTTAGAGCGGCGATGAGTGGTAATCTACCAATTCTGAGGATATTAGCTGCATACGGTGCTGATATGGGAGTAGTAGCAACTGGAGGGAATACTCCACTACACGTGGCTGCAATCAAAGGATCTGGACCTATTTGCAAATTTCTTGCTCAGAGAGGTATTGATTCAATGTTTTGCATTACCTTTGGTACCTCTCAGCATTGTGACTATGCTTTCAATGGCGTCATACATGCCTTTTAAGCATGCAACCGTTCTGTAGCCAAAATTATCGACGTTGATATGACTTGCGAAATAAGAATACTGTTGGCATTTCAAATGCCAGGACAACTTCTTATGGCATGGAAACTGTGAGATATTTGGGTCAAAAGCTGTGGCAACCATTACCTCACAGTATTAGAGAGTCCCAATCATTGACAGCTTGCAAAAAAGAATTAAGAACCCACACAATAGAGTGTGACTGTAGATTATGTAAAATATTTATTTCTGGCTTGGGTTTTGTTTAGCTTATACTTACTTTAAAATCTTTTTGGTACATTGTATGTAACATACACTTAGGACATTTCTGATAGATAGTTGACATTAATTAGCTTTTTACATAGCTATTAGAGTTGTACGCCAACTGTAAGCAAATTATTGTTATTTATACATATTGTTATTATTACAATGTTAAGCTCGATCAATAGAGAAGATTCTACAGAAATATCACAGAATATCACACATAAACTAGTTTTCGGATTTTATGCTTCTTAACTGTCCTTGTTGAAACTTCAAAGAGCAGAGAGGCTGTTGTTGACTTCATTCGCTCATTTTACGTTTAGGTTGCCCAGCTTTGCTCAAAAATGGTGATGGAAGGACTGCACGCTTGCTGGCCAAAGAGGAAGATAATAAAGAGGCAATGAAAGAATGTCGAAAAGCTGAGAAAGCAAAGACAGGGAAAGCAGGGACAGAAAAGTGGCAAGTTAGGGTAAGAGATTATTTATCTAAGTTTTACATATTTTGTTCATTCTTAATTTTCTCTCTGATGGTTAACAGTGCACGAATAAGAAGTGTAAAAGACAGGAAAACTTTACAAAATAGGTTTTTTTCTGTATGATTTTAATCGATAATTCTCGAAGAATTTGCTGCCTTGGGAAGACTTTCAGGTGAATAACCACTGCGACTAAATGAAATTAGATTTTATCATGAAGGGACATTTTTCTGTCTCACGTTTCTCGACAATATGCCATTTTCAAAATTTTGTGTTGTCAAGTAATGTCTTTTTGAAATTCGCACCTGTCGATTGATTTTTCACAACAAACGATGAACGTTTGACGATTGATGTTTCTCGTGATTCTTTTGATGACGATCTCTATGTTTATTTTTAGCGTTTGAAAATTGCGTTGGATGTAGTTTTTCGTGAAGATATTTCTGTTGAATTTTCAGTTTGTTTTGTTGCGTTTTATGAAGATAATCGATGTTGTCCTGAAGTTTTCAAATTCTTATGTGATGTTCTATATTGGTTTTAAATGCTGCATCATGTCTTTTTGATTCAACTGAGTTAAGTTTCATTTTTATCAGATTTTATTTTATTTGTTCTAGTTCTGCACATTTTTTGCAAAGTTTTTTGGTTCTTCTGACATTTAAAGATTTTGGTTTCATTTCATTTGTTTTTTAAATGTTTTCTCTTTACCGTTTTACATCTTATTACCAAAACGTTACATCAAAAGCTCTATGAGAACGATGAGCCACCATACTTATGTTCCTTTTTTTATATTCCAGCTTTATGATTGGGTGCTCGAAAAATCGAAGCAAGTTACTGAACATCTATGGAAATTTGATCCTGAAGTAGATGGCGTAAGGAAGGGTAAAATCGGAATGCAAGAATTCATTTCCGTTTTACAGATGGAAGGTGAGAAAAATATTCCTACTTTTAACTTTACTATGGGATGAGCGAGAAAGAGCTCACATTTTTAAAAATTCATGGCATCAAGAGCATTCAATGAATTCGAATAAGTCCAATTCTTCGTGTTAGCCGAGAGATGGAAGAATATTTGTGCTTTTTCTCGCCTTTTTATGAGCACTGGAAATATAGGCAAATTCGACTTCACGAAAGTTTCATGGTTACTAAACGCCTGACAAAAAGCCTAGAGTACTTGATCAAATCGTAAAGAATCTCCTCACACAGAACAGTAAAGAAAGTAGAATTTTTGACGGATGGAAAGATATCGTCTGCACATTTATTGCCATGAGTCAAGCATCCTCAATATTTATCTGTATCTATTTTTCACAATTCCCGATTGATATGAAATGCCCCTGCGATTGTTCTGTGTGATGAGATTTCTTACGACTTGTTCACTGATGAAGAATTATACTGATCAACAGCATAGAGCTCAAATCTTTCAAATTTTTAAAAAGGTCGGTGTAAAATTCTATTGCAGTTTTCTTTGAATTGGATGGCTTGAAAGGAACTTATGGTACTTTGCTGTAAATCTGCCGTGGAAATTTTTCAATGCCTTGATTTTTTTCAAAATGGCGGCAATTTAATTATTTTTGAAAGAATTCATGGAAAATTTGGAAAACATTTAAATCATTTTAAATCCTAATCTATTAGAGGAAATATCATGAAGCCTTCAAGAAAACCATATTTTATGAAGGTTTACAAGATGGT
This sequence comes from Aurelia coerulea, assembly GCA_039566865.1. NCBI lineage: Eukaryota > Metazoa > Cnidaria > Scyphozoa > Semaeostomeae > Ulmaridae > Aurelia > Aurelia coerulea. The sequence continues at coordinate 20,544,911 of CM076954.1, forward strand.
GGCAAGCAGAAATCTGTAGCTTTTCTATTTTAGGATTTAGAAATTTGATGACGTCATTGCCTCAAATTTAATAAATGCCGCCATATTGAAACTAATCAAGATATCAATAAATTGCCACGGCTGATTTACAGCAAAAAACTCCAAGTTCCTTCCAAGGCATTTATTTCAAAGAAAACTGCAATGAAATTTTACACCGACCTTTTTACAGATTTGAGCCCTATGTTCTGATCAACTGATATATAATGATCAACTAGCTACCAAGTTGGTAACTTTCAGGAAAGACAGGAGAAGCATCAGTCTGCGCGCAGACCAGGCTAGAGAAGCTCAGTTCAGTTCAGTTCAGTTCATTTAATTTTAAATTCCACACAACATACAATTCAACAGTAAGATAACAACAACAACTATATTTAATAACATTTCAATATAAATATGGATATAGGAAAAAAAACAAAAAAAAAACAATTGCTGGATTTTAAAATTGTTTGTGGAGGAATTCTTTAAAAGGAGGAACTCTCTCAGTAGGTAGACTAATCGAGGAGAGAGCACCCCCTAGAAGCATCTGCTCCATGAATTTTCAAGTAGAAGGACAGTTTTTTTTCTTAAATTGGTTTTAATCTTCCCATTTGTCTGAACTATTTTTCTGCATTACATTAATCATAACTGGCATTTGGAATAACGTGTGCAACCGACTGAATTCTTCATAGGTGCTCCTTTGGCTGATGACCAACTAAAGCGTATATGCACTCTTCATGATCCAAATAAATCTGAGATTATTGACTACAATCTATTTCTCACTGGTAAAAAGTTTATCAATAAGGTAAGTTGTTAAAAATTAACTTATCCATCATTTACAGATGAATAAATCTTTAAACCACAATGTAACAAGATGTGAAATACAGCGGGTACCTGCAAACAAGAAACAACTTTTTAAATTGAGGCCTCAGAAAGGTTCTTATTTAAAGAGACCTTTTCATGATGAGGGTCAAAATTTCTTATGCATAGGTACCATCAAGTCAAGTCAAGGTATATGACAGTACCGTACATGCATGTGCATGTGTATTGAACATTACTGGTACATTTGACATTTTCACCATGTTAAATTTTTGTTGTGGGAATCTTTAATTTTGAAGTGTTCATTCTGTTTTGAGAATGCTACATTATATTACAGTCATTTATGGCAATATTTTTTGGCATTCAGGAACAAACTATGACATACCTGAAAATAAGAAACTTTTAAATTTCAGACCTAAAATCGTTTCTTATTGAAGGGGCCCCTTTTGAAGAAAATGAGGCCTGTTTCTTATAAAAGGGTGTTTCTTATTTGCGGGTACTTACTGTATTCAGTTTCCTGACTTTGTTTCTCTTTATTATTGCTACTACGTTGGATCCGAAGGTAGTTCTTAGGACATACCCGAGAAACTAAGCTTATTGAAGCAGTGTCCTGGTCATTCCTTCCGATGTGACCACGCCGCCTGATTCATTTAGCCTGGAATTATAGAGAGTTGGCGACTCTCTTCACTCTACATAGCAGGTGACAGGGCGGGGACTCGAATCGCCAACCTTCAGATTTGCAGTCAAACATGCTACTAATGAGCTTTCCCCGTTATGATCATGAATTTATAAATTCGTGAATGTGACCTGGATAATCAAGTAGGGATGAAGCTTTTTGACCAATGAAAGAGGAATAAAAATTGATATCGTTTTCTTTGTATATTGCAGCTTTACACAATTGATGGAGGCAAGGTAAATAAACTTTCCATGATCTGTTATATTTTGATAATATTTTCTGTTTTCTTGTTATGTTATTTTTGCTTTTTCGAGCCTTGAAAGTTGGATTAGAATGCTAGATTCTAGAGAGCGAGTCAGAAAATTGTTCGACGTTAGAAAGCCTGCAGCTGTCAAATCATGGATTAGATCCCTATATACTCATAATACCTCTGTACTATAGCTAATATATAAATTTAGATGAAAAAATCTCAAGTTTTTCCAAATCGGCCTAGTTCTTCTCAAATACTTCTTTTTAAAGTCTTTTAAAGTAGGCCTAAAATTCTTGATCAAATTTGCTAGCATTGTTTGATTGTTTCATTTTTAATTTTTAGAAAAAGAAGAAGGGTGGCAAGAAAGGTGGAAGAAAGAAGAAGGTAATAAATATAATTATTCATTTCGTTACAGTCAAGGTTTTCATGAAACTCTTTGACACTTGAAGAATTTTCTATTCTTGATAGTAACTGCAAGAAAATACTTTCATTTAAATTAAATGTTATTTGGTCATTGAAATACTAAAAGTAAATCAATATGCTCATATCTTGGATTGCAGGGAAAGACGAAAATAGTCATGCAAATCTCGACCACACCAGATGGCCCAAGAACGAAGAAAGGTGGACCTCCAGCTTGTTATCTAGAAAGATATGCGGTGAGCTTTTTTTCTTTCCTTTTTTCAATCAATGACACTATACCGGAGGTGCATGGTCTCTACAACTACAAGCTAAATCTACAAACATAAGTTATAACTAGGTAAAAACAAAAACGCGAACAGTATGAAAGAATGAACGAATGAACGAAGTCTGGGGTGAATGGACAGAGAGATTAAACCTCCCTTAGTTAATATCCATTCTGCTTTCAAATGCTTCTTTCAAATACTTTGCAATAGATAAAATGTTGCCCGGGTCTTCATTGGTATTTGTCAGTTTGAATGCTTCATATTTACAAGCGCTTATCTTCTCCGGATGTTACCACTAGGATTTTCATCAATTCTGTGACATGTTTGTTCCCTGGCGATGGGTGTAACATTACAGACGGCACAATGACTTCATTCTGCTGTATCAATACATCATCTAAACGAACCTTTAAATGACTCCATGCTACCTCTCGTGTATTAATATCTTGGTATCAGTTAAATCTAACACTATACGGCTTCGAATTTATGACATTAACCCTCCGATAATTCTTAATGACAGATCACACGTATTTAAAGGCAATCTGCCCCCTTCGATGAATGAAAATAAAATCTATGAAGATATCTATTGTATATTCCAGAAGTTTATGCTAATTCGCTTTATCCAAATCAAGGTCATAGTAACTAAGATCAGAACAATAGGGGCAGACTGCTTTTAAAGTAGGTAGGGGTCGAGTTTTGCAAAACTGCACTTACGTGTTTTCGTATGATCTCTGAATCTATTAACATGAAAGAAGTAGGGTCCACTGGAGTAAAAATGGGTAGTGTGGGGTAAAATGGTTAAAGCAAGCGAGTTGGACATATCTTGCCAGATTTCTGTTTACAGCCTTCCTATAGCTATAACACCCTTCGTAACATAGTGAATGCTGATTTATCACTTCAAGGTCTACTGTTTTCCAGAAATCAACACTGCCCGTTTTAACCTGGCCTACCGACTTTTCCCCTACAGACCCTACTGTAATACCTTTATTTTTCCTTGCAGCACTTTACAGACAACACTCGCTTTGATCGTGATAATCCTCCTGATCATCCAATTCAAGATGATTCAGCATGGTATCTCACATATCCAGGTAATTCAATTCAATTTTCTGTTGCGAAAATATCTTCGTTTATAGTTTATTCTCTTAGAAAGTGTGTATTCAAATTCAGCCCAAGGAAGAAATAGTAGCGATGTACACTAGCCATTTTGAAGAATTGACCTCTTGAAATTTTAGGAGGTCTTGGCTAATATTTTTCATTTTTCTGCAGATGAATTATACATTTTACATTTCTCATTTTTCATCAATTTACTTATTTAGGCACGGTAGCCCCGTCAGTCCATAAGAACTGCTTTTCAGGGAACCGTGGCAAAACATTCACTAATCAAAAGATCATTACATAATAATTAACAAAATAAGAACTGTACGAAACTGAACATCACGGCCATTGCCACAAAAGCATGTTGCCACATGTTGCCACAAAAGAGTAGCAATAGACAAAATCAGCTAAGGTTTGTTTATACCCATTTCAAGTCATGTGATCAATCTCTTGATAAAGCATCTTTTGATTCTCTAACATATTTTGTACCATGCAAAGTTGTGCCATGAGTGCAAAATATGATCATATGACTTGAAATGGGCAAAATAAACCTTAGCCGATTAGGTCTATTAGGATACTGTTTTCACTATTGATTTATGTTTCAAAGTTGTGGCTCCTCTGAACTTAATAAATGTACATTTAAAGTGATCGAATTAGTTTTTCTTCATTTTCAGAAAAAACATACATCAGCATAACAGGTGCAGCGAAAGTGAGTGACATGGAAACAATGAAAAATGCATTTCTAAGAGGAACTCACGTCGATCAAAGAGATAAATATTATAAGACACCTCTTATGGTAGCATGTCTTGAAGGTCATATTGAAATGGTGAAATTTCTTATCGAGCAAAAGTAAGTCAATGATTGACTATGAATATGATACCAGCCTATTGTGGTTTGCTATATATTATACAGATTTGTTAAGAACGTTTACCATTGTGCAGTTAACATAAACAAGGACAGATTTTGTAAGACAAAAGCATGAGTTGCTTTTGATTGACACCGCAATTCAAAGTGATTAGCGATCGCAGACAAAGGAAATTCTCTCAACCAGTAATTCAAAACAAGCAAAGCCGCAAAAGTTTCTCTGAAACCTAGGTAGCTAGCTCGCTCGTTGTGCATTCCAGAAATTGTTTTTAAGAGCAGACACGAGCCTATATGGAAAGAAGAAGGGTATATCTACACATATAAAATGTACCCTATCGTATTTGATAACTTTGAGACGTTCCGTATCTTCTCCAGGGCAGACGTCAACGCAAAAGACAATTTCAAATGGACTCCATTGCATTTTGCATGTCATACAGGACAATTAGATGTGATTCAATGTTTACTTGAAAATGGAGCTGAGCTGGATGCTCAGACTACAAATGGGGGTACTCCTATCACGAGAGCTATTGAAAGCTCAAGAGAGCGTGTTGTATCATATCTCATCGAAAAAGGGTACGTCTTTTGTTTTCTGTATAATTTCGGTTTCATTTTCTTTGCAAAAAGAGTTCTGTTGCTGAATGTGTTTGTTGGCTAACTGACTAGCTGCAAATAAGTTGCCAGGCTGTTTGTTGCTTCATATTCTTTCCTTCTCCGCCTCATATTTTCGTTCATCATCAATAGCTCTTCATCATAAAGACACTCGTTTATGCAGGCAGTCTCGTATTAACCAATGGGAAATGATACGCCCTTTTGGCCTACTGTGTGCTTCAAAATAATTCAGGTGTTTGTAAAATCGTATTACCAAGAGTACTGGATGGATTTGAATGAATCCAATTTTGGTAGCAGAAAGACTGAGGTACTTTTGTGATTTCTCTCCTATTTTTAATCAGTGAGGAAATGCAGGTAAATTCAACTTTGCGAAAATTAATTGGTTGGGAAATCGCTAAAAAAGGGCCTAAATACTCGATCACATCTTCAGGAATCTCCTCACACAGAACAATGTGCAAAGGCATTTAATCTCTCTCAAGAGTTAAATGAATTTTTAGATAAATGCTGAAGTGTTTTTGTCCCATGGTAACTGTGCAGATGACACCCGATACCTGTAAAAAATTGTTCGCCTATCTGTGTTATTTTGCGCAAGGAGTTTCTTTACTGCTTGATCGAGTATCACCAAGTGTATCAAGATGTTATGCAGGCATTTGCAAACAGGCAATTTTCGTACTGTCAAAGTTACCCATATTTTCAGTTCTCATGAAAGCACATGAAAAGTAGAAAAAATACGCATCATTCATTCAGCTATGGGACAGAATCTGTTTCATTTCAGTCCATCCTGCACACTAAGTACTATGAATTTTGAAACGCAACGCCTGAAATTTTTCCATTACGTTTTTACTTTGATGATGTTGCTTCTCTGTCGGTTTTGTCTGCTCGCTACTTAGCTTGGCCTAAACTCAGCTGCTACGTATCGACTAGTGCTCCGCCTCTAAATTTCGGTCCAAACGGTGATTTTGAAGTTTTTTGATGGGCACTATCACACAGACGTTTACCTGTTTTTTCGAAAATGAAAGCATCACTTTGTACTTCACAGGGGAAAAATCCAAACATTAATATCTCTTACGATTGCTTGGATATAAGTGGATTTTTAAAGAGCATTTTATGGTGGCTTGGGTGAAGCCACCACACAAACTGCAGAAAACATTGGAGAACAATGGCCACGCGCGGTGTTATCAGATTTGTTTACAGTTTGGCGACGGAGCCCCTTTAATCAAGCAATAGTTTTTAATGGCAGTGTGCCCATAGAAATATCAGTTGCATCCACACTCGTTAAAACTGCTGACAGCATGCTGACACGCATGCAGCTTTTGGATGATTTGATTGGTTTAGACTGAGTCTGTTTCAAACTGATCACATGAAAAATATTGAACTTTAGACTGCGTGGAAAGTCATCCAATACGCAACCTAGTATTCGCACGAAAGCTTATCACATGAGTCACGTGAATACATAGGAAAATATCCAATGTTTGCGAAATATCCCCTCGAAGCATGCTATTTGCAATGGACAGATTACCTTTAAATGATTTTACGTCTGATTTTGCAGAGCTAAAATCCAGGTGACAAACAAGAAGGAACAACACGCGTTGGACATTGCCAAAGCCTACGCAGACCCAAGGATAGTTGCAATCGTGCAGAAAAGATGGGATCAGCTACCGCCACCAGTGGATAAAAAACGTAAGACTTATTACTGTAGAACTAGAGTGAAGACGTGATTCGTTGTGTTCGTTCAATGCCCGGTTCAATGCTTTCAATCTGATCTTTTTATTTTCACCGGTACAAGGACTCACAACCAAGCAGATTGTAAACACGGACTAAAATCTTATGAAAAATCTGAAGAGAGATCGAATTCTTTCTTTCGAACGTCGAATGAAAAGTCGAGCGCTGCTTCGAACGCTGCCTTCTCTGCAAAAAGTCGATCTTTTGTCTAATCAGCCAATCCAACGCCAAGAAGAGGCACGTGGTCTGACCATATAAAGAAAGTAGCGATCTGATTGGACGCACCCCAAATGCAGCGCATTTGGTCTAATTGGTCTGTGTTTTGAAGCTTTGTTTTTTGAATCTCAGTTTGAAGCCAAAGGATCCTGGGTTTCTAAAGTTGAACAAGGACAATTTTATTCACAGTTAGTTTTTTATTCTCTTGTCAGGTGCAAGAAATAAAAGTCCTCGTAAGAAAGCACCAAAGTCAGCAGCAGGGGAAAAGAAAGCGAATGCAGCAAAAGAAGGGAATGCAGATGAGCAGGTAATTAAAATGTTGTTTGTTTGTCATCTTATTTTAATTCAATTTCATTCTAGCTTCTAATAGAAACTAATCTAAATCGAATGGCTAGATGGACTACTAGCAATAAATAAATATACATATTTCGGTTGCTAGCTACAAACACTGCAGCTGCAAGTTGGCCCATCCAATTGTTCCAATTTCCAATTTCAAACTTCCCTTTTTATATTCAAATGTTGAATATATAAAGTTGAATATGTATTAGATATGTTGAACATATAAAGGGACGTTTGAAATGAGACGTATCGCTGCGTAGGATCTCCAAGCGTCTCAACAGTATTTGAATAATGGCGGCACTCGATTCCTTGCTGTGACGAGAGAAGAACGAAGGAATAGCAACATTACCAAGCTTTTCTCGCAATCCCGTGGAAGACAAACAACCATAAAGAATATGCGTGCTCCTAGGAAAAGGAGAATATATGCAACAATAAAATGACACAGATTAACAATATGAGTAACAGTAAAATGTATACAATGGTAAACACAAAAGCATCAGTTATCATATGATGGCTCTATGTGAAAATTTACTAAATAGACTGGTCTTTTTTGAAATATTCCTTATTTTTCGAAAATAATCTTGAAAGTAACAGCTATATTTATAAATAAAGTGTAAGGGAAAGCAATCCTAAGACATGTAAATAACTTTGATGAAACGCCGAATTATTATGTCTAAATTCAAATAAATCTACGCAATAACAGAACAGTGCTGTTTCATAATATTATCCTCGTACTCACAAAGCACAAACGTGAGAATTTTAACATCAGGGCTTAAATATTATATTGAAAACAACTAAACTTGATTTCAAAATATTTGGAAAATAATTTTTTGGTGACCATCCAAGATCTGACTGTGCTTGCTTTATTATGAGAATCAATGCAGTGCATCCGGCACAGTACAATACAGAATCGGTGTGAGTTTGTGTTTTTGCGAAACAGCTATATTCTTTTTTGTTCAACATATGTCAGCATAACTGTTAACTATACAAGATATCAAGCTAAGATTTTTGGGTTTATCTGGCCATCTGGCTGATAACCTGTTCTGGTTGTCAGCTTAAGCATAGCTTCCAAGTCTTTAACTAGGGGTAAAAAGGTGGGTGTAAAATTCTGTGATCTATTTCTTCGGAATGAGTGGCTTGAAGCAAACTTTAGTCACTTATCTTTAATTCTACCGTTGGACTTTTCAAAACTTTTGGATATTTTTCAAAATTTTGGCATATCTTACATTCCACTCATTTGAGAGTGTGACGTCATCAAATTTCTAAGTCATAAACCAGAAAAGTGACAGACTTTTGCTTGATACCATATTGTAGACATCCATAAACTATGGTTTTGTTCGACATTATTTCATGTTGCTTCAAACAGTTTAGAAATTACGATGGTTTTAAGTTTTTTTGAAAATTTTTCTTGAATTCTTGAAAAAGTAAAAAAATACTCTATTTCTGAAAATATTGAAGATTTCAGAAAAGTCCAACGGTAGAATTATAGAGAAATAGCTAGAGTTTCTTTGAAGTCATTCAGTTCAAAGAAATAGGTCACTGAATTTTATACCAGCCTTTTTAAAGATTTGGAACCCTGATTTCTATAAACGTTGGGCACTCAAAATCTGATAGTTTTAAGAGACTTACTGGCTGAAATTCTTAGTTTCTTATAAAAAAATAAGTGTATTGCACCAAGTGTATGAAACATTGCACAATCGACCAGGCTTGCAGTTGCGAACCATCATTGACCTGCAATGACCTGGCTGGTAATCGTGCAACTATGTTAAAAACCAAATTGAATTAATTTCAAAATGAATATTGCAACTGTAGTTTGCAAGAAAATGATGTCAAGCTTTCATGTCTGAAGTATATCGATTCCAGTCTTAATCTGATCCACAATCCACTGATTAAAGCAACCAAATTTGATCTTACTACGGGTTAATAAATGTGAGCACTGTAGTGGTCAATTTGAATTTCCGTCCGGTTAATTCAATGCTATTTGGTGACCTGACATGCTTCTGAAACCAGGGGAAAAGGTATTCTCATTCTCTTGGTATTTTGAAGCTCTGGTTAACCACACGTATGTTTTGAACGATTTGAGCCGGCACTGAAAGTTTCTTGAAATTATCATATGTTGAATACTCAGAATTTCTTAGGAGTTTCTTTAAATATCCCATAACAGTCTTGATGTTATCTACCTGTGCCCTCGTGAACATTTCCAAATATGGCTTGTTAAGCATTTCTAATATTTAATTATCTTCCTGGTAATATGATACGGGAAACAGGTGAAAATAAGATAAAAATATGCTGAGGATTTCCTTCATTAAAACACATAGTTTCTTAAGTTACAAAAAGTTGTATGTGTCTTTACTGGTTAAAACAGTGCTCAATGCCATGAAGACAGAGCGAATTATAACAGGATTGAGACAAAAAGAAAGATTACATTCTTTGCTGTTACTCAGAGTTTCACGCTAGACGGCGTTTCAGTTGTCTGATGATCGCCGTATAGCGTGAAACTCTGAGTAACAGCAAAGAATGTAATCTTTCTTTTTGTCTCAATCCTGTTATAGTTTCTGAAGTTATATTTTCCCAGTACTGGGGTTTCTTAATTGTTTGCAATCTAAGAGTTTAGTTTCTTACCAGCGGTTTCTTGTAAAAACATACTTGTACTGCAGTATTTTTATCAATAAATCCTTTTACCGAACGTCCCAAAAGTGTACAGAATGTTTTACCTTGACATTTCTGAGCTAATTTTGAGGTATTTTGAGGCAGTAAAACCAAAGGCGTTGCTTCAGGAAATACACATTCTTGCAAACCCTTTAATGACAGGGCAGACCACTCTAACTAGATTTCCATCCTTATCTTATTTGATACATCTGGTTATGCATTTAAGAACACGTCTTAATCTACCCTCAGCTCTCGCATCATACAAATATTTGCAAGATTCTCTTTAATCGAATCAAGACGAACAACCTATGCATTGTAATTTGTATCAATTTTGTAATTCAATCACCTAAACAATAAAGATGAGGTCAACTCAGATTCGAAACATCCCTTTTACTTTATTAGGTTATCTGTCAAGCTATGTATTACTTAGATCGGTTCACAACATAATAGTCCGGAAATTGGGATGATTTCTTGTTTATACATGTTCCTTCGTTGGGGTTGATTTGCATTATGTATGGGTAACGCAATGTTGCATTCGTCGAATTGAGAGAATAGGTAGGTAAGGTTAGCTAAGATCTGCTTTTCCAAGGAGAGGCCTTTCAGTACAGTCTGTTTTGCATCGACATTATTTTCTCACGTTAAAGAGCCATTGTCACCCAGGGTCCTTTGCGGGCACGCTGAAATTTCAGACTATCTGAACATCAAACTTGGCCTAAATGGAAATCATGGATCCACGCTGCAGTGGTTGAATTGATAGAAAACGTTTACGTTTACTTTAGTTGAATTGTTCTGTCAGTACAGCTACTGCACTAGACTGATTATATGTTCGTAGGTTATCGCTATTGATAGGCTGATGGACGCTATAACTACGACTCATGGACTTACGCTTCCAGAAACGGACATGGCCTAAATCACCTGCTATTTTTTCTTAAAACCACCGACCCTAAATCACCGCAAAAAGTGGTTTTCCTCAAGTGCTACACTGCAAAACAAGCTATCAGTACTTAGATGAATGTTTCTTCAAGCTATTAAAGCAAAAAAATCCAACCCATAAGTGATATTTTGGTTGTTTGGGGACGCAAAAGATCTCGTAAATTCGTTCGCTACTTTGAGATTTTGATCGTTGGAGCAGTTCAGTCGAACGCGTTGTTCGAATTCGTTTGTTTGCCTTTGGCGGGAAGTTTAAATTGAAGAAGAATCAGCCAATCCCATCAAGTTATTTCAAGTCTTGCATCCTGATTGGTCCAGGAACAAATTTGTTCCTGGCGAGAATTTTTTTGCCGTTTTGAGAAGAGTTAGTCCATAAGGCCCTTGACTGGAGCGACAACAACAACATTAATTCACTTCAATTAGATGAGCGTAAGTTGAGGGTCCTTATGTAGTGAGGCTACTACTGCACTGTAGATTTGTAGTTTCCGGTTAAACCAAATTTGGTTTTCAGACAGTCTGCTTTTCAGACAGTCTGAACTTGGGCCAGAAACGAAGCATAGGTTCCAAATCTTTAACTCGGCGTAAAAACGTGGGTGTAAATTCTATGATCTATTTCTTTTGATTGAGTGACTTGAAACAAACTTTAGTTACTTATCTTTAATTCTACCATTGGACTTTTCAAAACTTTTGAATATTTTTCAAGATTGCAGCTTATCTTACATTTCAACTCGTTTGAAGATGTGACGTCATCAAATTTCTAAATCATAAACCAGATGAGTGACAGACTTTTGCTTGAGGACATATTGTAGGCATTCATAAACTATGGTTTTCTTGGAAATTATTTCATGTTGCATCAAACAGTTTAGAAATTACGATGGTTTTAAGTTTTTTTGAAAATTTTTCTCAAATTCTTCAAAAAGGAGAAAAGCACGCTAATTCTGAAAATATTGAAAATCTCTGAAAAGTCCAACGGTAGAATTATAGATAAATAGCTAAACTTTCTTTGAAGTCATTCACTTCAAAGAAATAGGTCTCTGAATTTTACACCAGCCTTTTCATCGACTTTCCGAAAGTTAGATTTTTAACTATATTCTTTTAACGCTGATAGACCACGGAATAGACTTGGAGCATGTCTAACTTTCGGAAAGTCGTTTCGGGCCCAGGTTCTTTTTGTCTTATCGTTTCATTCAGAGCACAAAGAATGACGGTTGACAATGGATCTTTAAATGGAGGCATAATTCCTAAATGGAGGCATATTTCCTAAATGGAGGCGTAATTCCTAAATGGAGGCTTATTTCCTAAATGGAGGCGTAATTCCTAAATGGAGGCATATTTCCTAAATGGAGGCATATTTCCTAAATGGAGGCGTAACTCCTAAATGGAGGCATAATTCCTAATTTTTGCTTGTTTTTATAGGTCCCACCAATTGTCGATGAACTTGCAAAGAGAAAGAATTCAGTTCTAAGAGCAGCATCTGTTATCGGAATGGCACATGAACAAGAAGAATCTATTACCTTTACACCTAGACGAGTCTGGGTTGCACAACAGACAACTGTAAGTTTTCTTTCGTACATTTTTGCTAACTGTACACACAGGTGGTTGTATATGCCCATGTGCTGCAGTTTTTCATTTCCTTTTACTGTTTTAAAGGTAATGTGTCCATGTAAGTATAGCGACTTTGCTATTTTCACGTGATATTTTATGTGACCATTTAACCGTAGAACTAAAAAGATAGCCAAGTCTAATATAAGCAGACAGATGACTTACTTGCGGTTGCACGGTTGCGATTCTAGAGCTGAACCCGAAGTCTCACAGCGGGCAGCCTCGTTGTGAAATTTAAATTCTAGTTTTGCATGTGATCAGTTAAATTCTACCAATCACGTCAGCATCGCGTCATCAAATTTTGACAAGAGTGTATAAATATATTTTCGGAACGTACAAGGTCTCTACCTTATGCATGAGGAATCTCATTGAGATTTCCGACACCAAAAGTTTGTGATTGTGTCTCTTTGAAGACAAATGACAGAGATAAAGGGCAACTTAAGTTAGAGGCCTGGGCAATCTACATATAGCCTATTGTATTCCATTGTATCCGTGATATTGAGAGATTATCAAATCAATTGGACAAATGAAGAAATGCAGCCGTCTTTTGTTCTATTTTTAAGCTATATATCCGTCATTTGTCTTTAAGAATAATTTTTTCTTCCTTATAGACTGACCTCCTGATTGCAAAAGAAGTTCGTCGACAGAGATATGGCTACGAGGTCGATTTTGCTGACTACCAGCCACCGTTTCAGAAATACGTCACTGAACGAGTCGCTGAGCTTGAGGCTGAAGAGGAGGCGAAATAACAAAGAGGTTACTATCACTGATTGTTGATGGCACATCATTATTTTCTGGATGATATGGTCAATGCCTTGAGCAGCAGGAAAGTTGAATTTTCAGATCTTGGAGATTGCAAATTGGGAAGTATTAGCATAATGCTTTTTGTCCACAACGAACTGAATTTGCTGAAAAAGTAAGAGAAAACGTTAATGAAAAGTAGGTTCAATGCAGCCATGAACAGTAGCTATTTCAACGTATTCATAAGAATTTTTAGATTGACCTGATCCTTTTAAGATATTCATATTGCAACGCACAAAGTAACGATATAGGTTTATTATCAAGCGTTTTCTTATGTAAGAAAGCATTGTTTTAGATGTGAAGGTCTTGTTTCACCACCATCTACTCACCCTGAATAGCTGAAGGCAAGAGACCCCAGACATGTACAGTAAAAACACGCGTTTAAGAACCTAGTGGATCAAGAACTTACTGGCTGAAATTGTCCAATCAGGCTACCATTTTATAAGACTACCTCTCCATTGTATTTTTTATATATAATATACAGGGTGTCCCAGAAAAATTGTGCCCCGTTTGTCTGAAGATTGCGACAAAACGGCAAAAATTCTCGCAAAACTTTTGCATGATGGTGCTTTGCAGATGTTCAATTAAAATTTGCCACCATCCCCGTAAAAATCCGTTGAAAAATGATGGAGCTATGACCTTCAGAAGAACAAATTTGCCTGATGACTGAAACCAGCGGTCGGCCATTTTGTCTTACTATTTTGCAGTGATAAGTATCTTCACGTGAGGTAAGAAATAATTTCTGTGAGGTCAGAAATAGTGGAACTCTCCGAGTATTATCGGAATTTTCACGAGAGCTATGACATTGGAGGCTGCTGTTTCATTTTCAATCCATGAAGCTATTTATCGCTGCAAAATAGTAAGACAAAATGGCCGACCGCTGGTTTCAGTGATCGGGCAAATTTGGTCTCCTAAAGATCATAGCTCCATCATTTTTCAACTGATCTTCATGGGGATGGTGGCAAACTTTAATTGAACATCTGAAGAGCACCACCATCCAAAAGTTTGGCAAGAATCTTTTGCCATTTTGTCACAATCTTCAGACAAACGGGGAACAATTTTTTTGGGACACCCTGTAGTCCAAATAAAATTTACAATACACATTACGAACTACATTACTTACAAAATTACAACTACAATACTACTAGGACGATCAACCCCAGGGAGCAAAAGGCTGTGTCTACCCCGAGGCCATTAAATAAAGATAATAAAAGAAAAGAAACTACTTTAACTACTTTAACTACGCGACAAAATCGGGTGGCTTATGAAGGGATGGGTAAGTGGCTACAGAAATTCACTCGAATCGACCAGTTTCATGGATAAAATGTAGCGTTAGCTCAATAATATGTCTATTTAGTGAATTGGGAAAATCTTTATTGTCATACAATAAAAGTTGTATTAAAGCTCATTTGCAAGATCTTCATATCCAAGTGCATAGATTACATTGTATTCATTGTTGAAGAACCCAGGCTGAATAAAATTATAGGTTCTTATACGCGGATTTTTACTGTACATGCTTGGAAACTGGAGATGTTTTGGGGTCTTGCTTTTTCAAGACTTGTGTTTTTTGATGTAGATTTTCAGTTTTTGACGGGCCTTCATTTGGTAAAATGGTCAATTTTTGACGGACCTTCTAAGGCTCGGTAAATTCTTAGAATATTCTTAATTTTGTTTAAAATTTCAGCTGATATTCTTGCATAGGATATCGTAATAGAAAACGATGCGCTACCCTAAGGGAGGGTCCTGTGCTGATCCGGAAATGGTAGGCAGATCCGGAAAGAAAGGCAGATCCGGAAAAAGGTCATGTAAATGACACAAACTAAGCGGTTGTCTGAAAATGTCGCCTGCAGATAACTGAATTAAAAGCTGCCCAGGGATACGAAACAGGCCATGGCTAGTTTAGCATCTATTTTCTGGTTTTAAACCTGCTTTCAAGGATTTTGAGATGAAAAATGACAGAACTCCACACCATCAGTGGTCGCCACTGTTGTAAGCCAAAGCTTCAGTGGCCAAGAGATACAATGTTCCCGTTTTTCAGTCATATAAATTTTTATATAAAATGTCTAGCGTTAGATATTTTCCGCATCATGCAATGTATTGTTCTTCTGTCGTCCAGTTAAACGTTCAGTTTGATGCTCATCGGAATTTCTGTTGGGATCATGAGCAAAAAGACACCATGTATGTATCAGTGTTTCAATTTTGTATCAATGTATCAATTTTGTTATTAATGGGTCACCTTATAGGGACAATGTCACCCAGGGTCCTTTGCAGGCACGCTACCACTTCAGACTGTCTGAAAATCTAATTTTGGCTCAAACGGAAACTATAAATCCTTGTTCGGGATACTATCAGTGAAAGTCTTACAGATTTTCTCCAGAAGAGCTAGACCCAAGTTTAAAGCGCTTTGGAATATGCGCACTAGCGATTGCAGGGTCATCATCCTTCATTTTTCCTTTGTGAATTCGCGCATGCCCCAAAGCGCTTCACCTATTCCATTGATCAGCGAACCAATCAGAGTTATCATCTTTTCCATTGTGATTTACAAAAGGGGGAGTTCGCAGTATCCCGAACGAATCCCCACACTGCAGTAGTTCAACTGATAGAAATGTTTCATTTTGTTTGACTTTCTATAAGTACTGCTACCCGCGGTTTTCTCTCAGGCCAAATTTGATTTTTAGAAGTGTGAAACTTTTGTCTGACCACGGGCAACGTGAAGATCAAATGTTGGCCTATCTTAGTTTGTCCGTTATGGCCTAAATGCCCAATAATCAACAACCTTCGCAACATACCTCCAGTCCTTTGTTGACTAAAGCATGCTTAGCATCAATTTAATGTTGAAAGCAGCGCGTTTTTTCTTCTTCTATGTTCATCTGCTCTTGTATTCTAAAATGGAGGCGCACTTTGAAATTAGGCCTAGGAATGACGGCGGGTAGCCGGATCGCTTGCAGTATGCCATGGCAGTTTCGATAATGAGAGCAGATGAACACAGAAGAAGAACAAACGCTGTTCTTTCAACATTCAATTGATGCTAGGCATGCTTTAGTCAACAAAGGACTGGAGGTATGTTGCGAAGGTTGTTGATTATTGGGCATTTAGGCCACAACAGACAAAACTTAGGCCAACATTTGATCTTCACGTCGCCCGTGGTGAGACAATGGCCGACAATGGCTGTTCAACGCATTGTCTAATGTGTTTGGAATTTGTTCTTTATTAGTTAGTAGAGAGCCATCCTAAGTGCTTTCAAGGTGGCTCACTAGACAATTCAAATCATGGAACAGCGATAAGGTAGCTCTACTGATTAAAACAATTCCAACCACAACAAACACAATGGGTTAAGTTGAGTCATTTCTGATAAAGATTTAGCTGGTACACACATGGTATCCTGTGGCTCTTACTGTGATAGATCAACAAGAATGTTTCAAATAGCTCATTTCTCTGTTCAGAAACTAAGAGATATATTTTTGATTGACGTTTAAGCTCTGTTATATCCAATCAAATCTTCTGAAATTGTAGCTGCACGTAGTGGTTCCATTGCCATCAAATGAGAAAATTTAAAAGAATGTTGTCAAAGAGCCATTGTCACCCAGGGTCCTTTGCGGGCATGATGAAATTTCAGACTGTCTGGAAATGAAATTTGGCCTAAGCAGAAACGATGGATTCACACTGCAGTATAGATTGATTACGATGAGTCCCAGTAATCACTATTCAAAACGAGAGATCGAGACCGCTCACACTGGTTAGGAAAGCATAGGTTCCAAATCTTTTTCTCGGCGTAAAAAGGTGGGTGTAAAATTCAATGACCTTATTCTTTTGTTTGAATGACTTGAAAGAAACTTTAGATACTTATCTATAATTCTACCGTTGGACTTTCCAGAAATTTTAAATATTTTTCGAAATTACAGCGTATCTTACATTTCAACTTATTTGAGGATGTGACGTCATCAAATTTCTAAATCATAAACCAGATGAGTGACAGACTTTTGCTTGATACCATATTGTAGGGATTCATAAACTGTGGTGTTCTTCGAAACTATTTTATGTTACGTCAAACAGTTTAGAAATTATGATGGTTTTAAGTTTTATTGAAAATTTTTCTTCAATCCTTGAAAAAGAAGAAAAACACTCTAATTCTGGAAATATTGAAGATTTCAGAAAAGTCCAATGGTACAATTATAGAGAAATAGCTAAAGTTTCTTTGAAGTCATTCAGTTCAAAGAAATAGGTCACTCAATTTTACACCAGCCTTTTTAAAGATTTGGAACCTATGCTGGTTAGGAACGACTTTGATCAGTGGGAACGACCGGCAGCCTTTCAATAGCGATAACTACGGCCATAAAACCAGTCTAACTGCAGAAGTTGAACTGAAATAAGAGTTTTGCTTTAGTTGACCAGTTCTATCACTTCAACCATTGCACCGTGGATCTATGGTTTGCATTTAGGCCAAAGTTGATTTTCAGACAGTCTGAAATTGTAGCGTGCCCGCAAAGGACCCTGGGTGACAATGGCTCTTCAAAGAACAGGAATAATTGTAAATTGTGTATTTTCTAAAAATCTTTGCATATCATTCATAAAAAAGAGTTACTTTCTCTCGCAGTTTTGTTCTCTAAGAGCTAAGCGCCTTTTGGGTAGTTTTTGAAATGAACTGTTGGTGACCAAGGCGAACAAGGGTTGAACCAAAAGATGAATTTGTGCTTGAAAGCAAGAATCTTTTCCAGCTTCGCTAACTTTTATTCAGAAAAATGTGTTTGTTTGCTTACGCTTACATGCTTTCTCGATTCAGAAAACATCGTTTAAGAAATTATACTTGTCGAGCCCGTATGAGAAGTTGACGGCGCAGTGGTGCTTATGTGCTTTCTATGCTTCTGTGGAAGTCTGGAAGAAGTAGCAAAAGGGAAAAAAGATGGTTCTTAAAAGCACGTAAGGTTTTCATGCTTGAAGAAAGAAAACATTCTTCCGCAGAAGCATACAGGCACTCCTGCAGCGTAGGTCGAAAAATTATGAGTGAATGGCCAACACAGGTAAAATACTGTGCTAACAAAGCACAATGCAAGCATTTATTGAACCGAGTCTACGTTGCTCTCACACCTTCAATACCCAAAATGAAAATTGAATTTTTGGGTCGAGTTTGTGGCTAGCAGAACATAATTGCAGGGAAACGCTTGGAAGAAGAATCAGCGAATTTTCTTTCTTTTTGCGATGCAACAAAAATGCATTAATTACAAAGTATCTTCAAATAGAAAATTAGAAAGAATGACGACAAAATTCGAATTTAAAATCAAGATTCTGCTATATCTGAAATCTGACATTTAATAATTCAGACAGTTTGTCTCAGGGTTTTGCTTACTGACGTACTGGAATTTTGCTTACTTAGGCCATACTGACAGCAAAATACCCTGGAAATCACGTGACAAAACCGGGACTAGGACTACCTCTGTCCCACTTCGTTTATTGAACTGCATGACAGGACTCCGCTTCAACTGGGACTGATATTCAAACTATCTGAAAATCCGGCCGAAAAATCACCACAAAACTGGCGTAACCAATCAAATCGTAATCTTTCAAGCCATAATTGACCATGACCAAACAAAGCGAAACTATGACTTGTAGTCGATCTTGTCCAAACTGACCAATAGGCCATCATCATTTCAACCTGACTCTCAGAAGTAGCCTCCCTTTAGTTTAGCCTCCCATCATCATAGGCCGAAGAAAGTTGCGAGAATTGATGTGATGAAATACGACCAACATATTGGCTTTTAAAAGCAGGTTTTCAGAGTCAAAATGACGGTGTCTTCAAGCAATACATAGAAGAAGTACTCAACTTGGCACTGGTAGGTTTTGTTTTCTCTGCAACCTTATTATGAGTCATGAATTAGAGGCGTTATGGGTTGGGATCGTGTAGAATTGGCCTAAGCTCTTGGCGCCCGGCACCAATGCGAGGTTCATTAATTTCTGGCAGAATCTCCAATAGTTTGATTGTAAGTCGTTGAAACAGGGTGAATTTCGTCAAAAAAAGAATCAGGTCTCCGACAAGGCAAAGCGATTTTCGGTTCTGACTTATCAATTTCACTCCTTTAGCGCACCCAAGCAAAAAGTTTGCTCTCTTTGTTGTTTTGATTTAAAATGGAGTGTGTTTCAGAGGTGTGAAATCTATTGTTTAGAAAGGTAAATTTCTTTGTCTGGAGACTTGATTCTTTTGTAAGCAAATAATATGTATAAACAAATAACATACATTTTTATTAAAAAGTGCTGATAAATAGATGTCCTTTGATATTTCAATTCTAAAACAACCTGCATAATGTAGCATTAGCTGACCATTGATAAATAGGTCAAGTCAAGTAAGTGATTCTTGATAAATCACCTTTTCTTAATCATAAAATCACACGATCACTCGTTTAATAATCAAACAATCAAGCTCTGCGAGTATCTGGTCATTATGAAAAAATCAGTGGTGTTTTTTCCTTGGTTCTTCTTCATTTGACTTAATTTTCTACGATCTATCGTAAATCTTGTGCTAGAAAGTGAACACGTTTGAAGAACTGTAAAATTTTCTCCTTCCTTCTGTCTGCCTAACATTTTTGTACCCTTGGTGCTAGAGCCAACAAAAATGAAGAAACGATAGAACGAACATTTTTTGAGGCTCTGATAACCAAAGTGACATTTTTGAAGAACACAGGAACAGCTGCTTTGAAGCAAGGGCGCCTACCTTGTAGGAAGTGTGTTTATTCCCAGTACTGTACCCGTGACCCAGTACACAGAGTAATTGGTGTCTTGTGACCCAGTCTGTTAATCTGTGTATATCATAAGAAAGTTTTTTTAGTTACAAGGATTTTCAAATTCTAACGTCTGTTAGTGTTGACCAATCAAAAATCACGCTGTCTGGTTCCCTGTGGCCAACTCGTATAACAGTTGATCTCGTATTACATCAACATCGGAATTTGAAACCACAAAGTTATTCATACGTCATCTTGACCTTGACAGGACTGACTCTGTGTACTGGGTCACGTACAGTACTGGGATACTCTGTGTACTGGGTCACAGGACACCAATTACTCTACAGTACTGGGAATAAATACAGTTCCTACAAGGTAGGCACCCTTGTTTGAAACAGCCACTTATTTTGGCTTCCTTGTGCCATAAGCCAGCCACCACTTGACAGATTGACTCAAACAAAAGTTGAAGCTGAAGCCTTTCCTGTGCAACTTTATATAAAAAAGGTGAACTTAAGTTAAAGCTCCTCCACAGTAGCTGCATCGGACACCACGTGCAAATGTGCAATATGGTACAATGTGATCAAAAGTTGGGAAGTAAACCTAAAGCCTGAATGTGCAAGGCAATAAATAAGATTACTTCGGATAGCAAAGGAGAAACTACGAATGACTGGACAATCGGGGAAAATCATTTGAACCCAGCTCTTTGAAATTCGTAGAACAGAAATTCCTAGTTGATCGTCTCAAGGAATTTAACTCATTTTTGCTGTAACTCTTTACTCTAACGGGCCAGCTTTCCCAAAGAGCTCTCGCTCTTACTTCAGTTTTTAGCTCGCCTAATCAAAGGTGTCTGTACTCTTTAAGCTCTTTTGTAATGGCCCGTGAAACGTCAAAATATTTTGCTCACATTAAAGGTGCACAAGGGTGGGCCAAATGCAATGCATGGAAATTCCATCCAATTAGGTACAGGAAACCAAAGAACACTGTGGTGAAAGCACTGGCCAAGATGGCAGAAAACAAGACGCAACAGAGGCAAAAAGCCCACCATCCATCATAGAAACGTTATTCAAATCTTCTACCATCCAACCGAGCCACACAAGGAGTGTGGTTATGGCAGGAAAGGCACTCTTGGCGGTTTTTTGCACTGCTCGTAACTGTGGCCACATGGCTAGGCCCTTTACGAGCGTGTGCCAAAAAGGGCGAGAAAATACGCTTAAACTTAATCAAGTGCCCCACCTTTGTGCGCCCTTTAGTTGAACTAATTTCATTTACTTGATATCCTCAGTTTCTCGCTTCAAAATACAAACAACACATTTGATAGATTTATCGTCTAAGTCACTACCACATGATTTTCCATGACACAAAGCTTCAATGGCACTTAATGTTGACGCCTTTCCATCGTAGGCAGGAACCTTCAATTTTTCAGCCTCTCTATCAACACAGATATTCTCGCTTCTAAGATGATTCCAGTTTTCTGACATCACGTAGCCATGGTAAACTGCGGACCAATCGGCCGGGCATTTTGATGTACCTTGGAACATCAGGACCGTCTCTACCTCCGTAACGAGGCATGATACGCAGGGGACTTCGCCTCCGTGTAATTCTTTCTTGTTTTTGAAAGGAGAATGGTGTCTGACTCTGTATTTCACGCTGTATTCTGGCGTCATGAATTGAAACTGCGGGAAAAGATGAAAGCCTGGGATCTTCTGCTTGCGAGGTCCTTCGTGTAATTCTGAGCATACGTATTTGGGATCCATTTTCATGTAATCAATCGTGGCACGGCCTGTGGAAAGATGAAATTAAAAATGTGTTTAAACCTTACCTGAACAATCCCAACCTGTTGTTTGAAAGCCTGTCTCAAAATAGATGTCAACTGCAAATGCCCGCAAATAACAACAAAGAAGTGTTTTTCAAAGGAATTTTGGGTTATTTTTGCTTCAAATAAAGGAAGAAAGCGGGGACTAAAAGTTGACAAAAGTTGCTAATTAATATCACAAAGCAGATACAATAAGGAGCAGAGGTGCTTGGTTCGTGAGAACTACAAGCTTGGCCAAAATGTACAGGAAAGTGAACTACAAATAGGATGTTTTCATGAAACCCGATAATTTCCCCCGTCCCCCTTCTTCAATGTTGGAAAAATTTCGTCACCACTCTCACCCACCATTGAAAAAGAAGGTGAAGGAGGGATTTTGCCAGTCACTCATCTTGTTTCCAGAAAATTTTCTAATGCATGAAGAACGGCAAACTCTCCTCGCTATGCTCCTTATTGGTTTAAATTTGTAGTTGTACCAACATGCATTACCTTGGGTTTTAATAACAGCGGAGGCAACATACAAACGCACCCGATTTCGAAACTATTTAATCAAGAAAAACTGTGGAAACAATAAGGAGCATTAGGAGGGGATTTTTAAGAAAATTATTTAACTAACTCCCCATAAAGGACAGGAAATGAAACAAGATTCTGGATTTGTTTCCGCTGACAAATAGTCATGAGGTTAATATTTGGATTCAGGATTTCTTTCGAAGTGTCTATATTTGCACCTCGTCAAAATTAGATTCCTTGCGACGAAATATGTAAAATAGTCGTACTGCTCAAAAGCATTTTTTGGGTGAAAATGCTAACCTATTGCTATCCTAACCCTACCCTGGGTACCAGACTCTCTAACATCAAATGGACATATGTTAGAGAGTCTCTCCATTTTATGCTAGAGAGTCTGGTACCCAGGGTATCCTAGCCCTAACCCTAACCCTAACCTACAAGCAAGAAAGTAAAGTCCAACCAACGAAGGGCACAGTATGCTTAGCTTATACTCTCTAGAAATAGTCGCATTTAAGACCTTTTAAGACCATTTAAGACCATTTAAGACCTTTTAGACTAATTTCAAAGCAGTTTCAACCAATAATAATAATAATCTTTCATATTTATACAGGTTAATTTGTTCAGTAAATAAGATTACTGTTATCAATCAAAGACCTTGCGTTATAAGTTCCTTTCTTTCTGGATAACATTCTTCAAAGAGAAAACAAATTATAGAATACGAAACATTGACAAAAGTCATACCATGTTTGAGTTGTGATACCGCTTTCAGGTCGGGACAAGAAGATTTTCCAAAACGCACAAATGTAACATTCTTTACTGGAATAACTTCGACAGTTCTTTTACTTCTGCCTGTAAATGCAGATTGAAAATTGTTGCCAAGTAGTTGACCATATTCTTGTTTTTGGCATGGGCAGTCTCTGCCGTCACGTCCTGCAGGACCATCCCTGCCCGGAAGACCGGACAATCCATCACGTCCGGGTGGGCCTTGCGTCCCTGGCGGTCCTGAATGACCACGCTTCATTTTTGTGAGTTCAGCACATCTGGTATTCAGGTCAGATAGTCTGAAAGAGAAAATTCATTTTATCAGGAACTTTTTATACGGAATATATCACTTTTTCATTTAGACTTTTTAAAGGGCCATTGTCACCCAGGGTCCTTTGCAGGCAAACTTGAAATGAGAAGCATAGCTGCATAGAAGCTCAGGTACGAAATACGGCTTGAATGTTTTGAATAATGGCGGCATTGATCGAAGCGGTGCTTTATTTCCCATGGTCTATTCTTGTTGTTCATGCACATAAAGCCATACTAGATACTCGCAAAAGGAGATAAATCGGAGCTGTACACTTCTGCAAATAAGTTAATATGAAGGCGTATTTAGATCAACTTTAGCTTAACCTTGTTTCGCCATGTTACAATCTGCATGCAAACAATGCAAGTCTACACTAACAAACTGAATCACGCTTGTATTGCCATTCATTTGCAGGCCTTGCCACCCATATTGGAACGACGACATTCAACGCCCCATCCTAGGGTTGCAATACGGCAATACGGCAATAGGGTTGCAATACGGCAGCCGATGATATGCATGACCTTCTTATAATTATGGTCTGGATTATGGTCTGGGTTGAGTTTGTGTTAGCTAATGGTATGACAGCTTCTTTTTCTGAAGGCAACTATTTGCTGAAATCCTCAGGATCGTTCTCGCCTGTGGGGGGGGGGGGCACTTGACGAGATTTTGATTGGGACATGCCACCTAAGCTTCAAAAGCATACCCGTTCCTTCTTATTCTAATTTTTCGAAAATGTACATATACCTGAACCTTACAGCAATTTTTCAGTAATGGCTTATTTAATTGTTCTTCTACCAAAATCACAATATTGGATACTGTTCTTTCTACCAAATTCGTGAAAATCGATACCCTTGCCGATGCGTAAGTATCCAGATCAGAGTGGAAGGTCGAGGCAAGGCAAACGAATGAGCATGTATTCAACAAGGCAATCAAACTGAAAAATAAAACGACACGTGTATACCACACATCCCAAGAGGGCCTGGGACCTACACTATTCCAAAATGAAAAATTATGTGACAGAAAATTTCATCTGAATGTATTGTGGAAATATCTGTCTCTCACCCAACTTTGAAAGTACTGTTTCATTCAATAACTTAATAATTCAACACAACCTGACGAGGTCTAAATTTCTACATTAGCAGTTCAGTTAAATACTTGAGGGGTACCACATTCGGTCAAATTTTTAGCACCTGTTGGAAATCGAACCAGAGCTCCCCAAACCTCAACCACCGAGATAATTCCATTCTATTACGCTATCATGCACCCTGGGGGGGGGGGTTACTTAACCAGGTTTTGGTCGGGGACGTGCCATCGAAGCTTCAAAAACATACCCGTTCCTTATACCAATTTTCCGAAAATGTATATCCGATCTTATACTTTAACCAAAATCGTGAAAATCGATACCGTTCCTTACACCAAAATCGTGAAAATCGATACCGTTCCTCATACCAAAATCGCGAAAATCGATACCTTTCCCGATGGCACGTCCCCGTACCCAAAATATGTGAAGTACCCCCCCCCCCCGGGTCATGCCAGAGGTATATTTATGCATGGCAAAAGATAACATTTCACAAGACATGAATTGTGCATCTTACGATACAAGCATCAATTTCGACTGTATCAACCAATTGTTTGCAATCAATAAATGGAAGCAAATAAAGCGTTTGTTTGCAGCAAAGAAGCTCAGTTCAGATTTATATTGTATCAGTTGATAATTGATCAGATTTCAGAAAATTCTCAAAATGATTGCGGAGAGATTTAACGTTAATCTTTGATAGAATTACAATCCAAACATCAGATAAATCAAGGTCAATACTGATTTATAGTGATTATCACACTCACGCGATGCATTTTGCAAAAGCATACCAGCAACGAGCACAACAATGGTGCCACGAAAGAGGAATGGGCGGGATGGACTTCCAAAGCTTTATATTTCATTTGTAAAAGATGGGAAAAGCCACAAAATCACTTGATATACGAACAATTAACCTTTGAAGCTCTTTTGTTTCTCTGTCTACCCAAAGCTGGAGAGCTAAACTTCAGTAAAAAAAAGATTGGCACAAGACATCAACTTTGGTCAAAACAGAGGAACCTTCTCATGACTCACGGGTCATCTTCTTTTCTATTCTGATAATTGCTGCGAAGCGCGCATGCGCAAGCAGTCTTCTAGAGGGGTTTGATTGAGCATTGAGGGCGGACAGTGGACCGTGGGTTATCTTAAACAAGCTGTTAACGCAGTTAAGTAAGTGCTGCTCATAGCATTGTTTGTAATACAATTGTCCAGGCCATTTTTACGGTCCACAAAAAAGACCACCAATAATACAAACTGTTACCAGATGAACCTTTGAAGAACTGTTGTGGCTAACTGTTGTGCATCATGTACTCTCAAGACTGATTTCAATTCAAGGCAAAGTACAAAACCTCTTATTTTATACAGAATTGAACGGGAGAGCACTTTGTATGGTACTATATTGTATCAAGTTCCGGGGGAGGGGTGGGGGTAACTTAAATTTACATGGTACGGGGTTGTGTGATTCAAAGCGTAAAACTACCACCCATAAATCCGGAAAAATTTCTGAAGAGTATACCCATAAATCCGGAAAATCTCTGAAAAGTATACCCATAGATCCGGAAAATCTCAAATACCCATAAATCCCGAATAACCGAAAAAGTTGGCCCATAAATGAAGTTTTACCAAAAATCATACCCATAAATCCAGATAATGTAAAAAATCGTTGAAAACCATACGCATGAATCTGGACGACTCCATTGTAAAAACGTTTCCCTAAAAATGGCACAACCCCATACCAAGGAGAACTTAAAGCTAACCCCCCCCCCCCTCCGAGATCAAATTGTTTGACTATTATTGAAGATACTGATCAATGCAGATAGAAGCAGATAATTGAGATTCAGGGCTAATTACAAAGAAATGATCAAAGCTGAAAACATCGAACTATCTTTGCTTCAAATGCAAATGTCGATCTTCGGAAAAATATAAAAAAACATACCTTGTGAAGTACCACCTGGGGAAAAGAAAGCCTTGTAGTCCATAATAATAATAATAATAATAATAATCCATTTCTTTAAAGTTGGTAGAATACGTCTATAGTGCACATCAAAAGATGTGCACTAATTAATACCAACTATCTACATAAATATACAAAAGCAACTTAATTACAATACAAAATACAAAACGAACTGACATTAATTAACTGTTCTTAAAATTGCACTTCATTTGAGTCTAACATCATTTTGAGTTTTTATGAATATTATTGTCGCATAATGCAGTTTTCAAATTTGCAAACAGTTTTTTTAGTTCTTCAAAAATTGTTTCTGCCTCCGAAAAAACTGCAATTTAACTTGATTTTAGCGCCGAAATCTCCATGCTGTGAGCAGCACTTACTTAACTGCGTTAACAGCTAGTTCTAATATTATGAGAATATTAGCTTATTGGGACTACAAAATTTGTCTGTCGGCATTGAGATTGACAGAATTTCCCAATCATTCTAAATTTGCCCTACGAGAACGAATCAACGTTCTCTTCCATGAAATGTGATGAATTTGATCAGGTGGCAGTTATGGTAGTTACACGAAGGATAAAATGCAAAACTCCGTTGCTTTTAGCTTCATTGACGATTGAATCCATTAGAATATTAGTTATTGTATAAAAGGGTCTGTATCAAATGCTATTTTCAAACATATTGCAGAAATCTGACGACTTTTCGAATGTACACAACAGTAAAAGAAGCTATAGCGCCACTCAATCGAACATTTCGTAAAAAAATGAATAAAGATGTCGCTCGATCGAGACTCTTTTGTAGAATAGGTCAAATGTTTGTTGGTAAGGTTTCTTGTGGCCGTGGCCATCTTAATGACGTGGAAATTCTTAAAGTCGAGCTGCCAGTTGCCTGGTCTGGAGGCAATAAGCTATCATAGAACTTCTGGCATATTGCAGTTTGTCCAGATAATCTTGAGGAGAGACAAGTTCTGTCTTTTGCAAGTTTTATGAATTGGACATTCACGAGGCATCAAATCCAGGTCATTTGGGCACCGTTATGGTATAACAATGAGGCCAATCAGTAATAACTGTGAAAATCCTTAAAACGAATGATTAACAACGGTTTGTAACAATGGAAAACATGAAATAATTACTATCCACAGATTTGCACTGCCATATATGGTATGACAAATGTATCTCTTAAAGATAGTATAATGCGAAGATTAATTAGCTGCACAGGATAAGACTCCTTTCTGCGATATCTCCTTTTTCAGCCAAGATTAGCTGTCGTTTCCGAGACTGCTTGTAGATAGGTGGGTAAGGAAATGATGGATAAGCGTAGGTAAGTAATAGGAAAATGCTACGAAATACGTCTGTAGTTCAAAATACCGTAAGATCAAAGTGCTGCGAGTTCTTGAGAGCGGCGAAGACAATCTGCCTAGCAATGCGAAACCTCAGGAGTCTTAGAATACTTTACACGAGGGCGAAAGGACCCAATTGGCCTAAATTGTCGATTCTTATATTACCTTCATGTAGCGTTAACTTGATTTATGTAACGAGGGCTTAGCTTGCAGGTAAAACTTGAAGTTGAACGCCTTCTGCCCGTCTGCGGTGCAAGTCGTGTTGCCCTTGACACCTAGGCCATCGGACAGTCCGTTTCTGTGGACTCACAAACCCCTGAAAATATCATCAGCCAATTAAAAGCATAGTTGAAATGTAGAGACAAAGGAACCGAGGGGGGGGGAGGAGCACTTGCAATAATAACGAATAAGTGCCCTTTTTGTTTCAGAATGTGCCCCTTTAGCTTGATAAGAAATTGCCATTGAAATGTAGTTCCCCCCAAGTCTAAGATACTTCCTACGGCCCTGCTAAAATGCCTGCGTTATTCATGTAGAACAAAGGAATGTGATATTTCAGTTCTTGGGACCTAGCAGTAGCTACCCTGGGTACCAGAGCCAATAAAAATATAATATAATAAAAAAAGAAAAGAAAAAGGGAGCGAAAGTTCCTTTCTTCCTTTCCTTTCTTCTTTCTCTCTTTTCCTTTTCTCGATGTTTCGTTCCTTAGTTTTGAGGCTCTGGTACCCAGGGTAGCAGTTAGCATGAGTTAGCAGTTGTCAACAGCAGTTAGCATGACTTAACTGTCAATCATGCGTTGTGTATTTCATTCCATATTTCCCGAAGATAAATCGTTAACAATATACCATTTATTATTTTCTACTCAACGATTCAAACTCTAGATTTCTATACAAAAATTTGTACTGCGAAACAACTGCGGTTGTTGTGGTTGTTGAGAAACCGTTAACGCCAAGGATACGCTGTGCGACGTCACAACAAAACATAGACTATCCTTGTCCGGTTTCCTTCCCTTTTGTTTTCTGTCATCCTTTCTCAGATTTTCTCATAGCTCACAATTTGGCTTTCAGGAAATACCCGGAGCACAATCGAACATTGTGTTTAAAGAGCAATTGTCATCCAGTGTCCTTTGCAGGCACGCTCAAAATTTCAGATCAACATGGTAGTGGTTGAACCAGCATAGGTTCCAAATCTTTAAAAGGCTGGTGTAAAATTCAGTTACTTATTTCTTTTAACTGAATGACTTCAAAGAAACTTCAGCTATTTTTCTATAATTCTACCGTTGGACTTTTCTGAAATCTTCAATATTTTTAGAATTAGAGTGTTTTTCTACTTTTTCAAGACTTCAAGAAAAATTTTCAAAAAAGCTTAAAACCATTGTAATTTCTAAACTGTTTGAAGCAACATGAAATAATTTCGAAGAAAACCATAGTTTATTGATGTCTACAATATGGTATCAAGCAAAAGTCTGTCACTCTTCTGGTTTATGATTTAGAAATTTGATGACGTCACGCCCTCAAATGAGTAAAAATGTAAACAACGCTGAAATTTCGAAAAATATAGAAACTTTCTGAAAAGTCCAACGGTAGAATTATAAATAAGTAACTAAAGTTCGTTTCAAGCCACTCAGTCAGAAGAAATAGATCACAGAATTTGACACCCACCTTTTTACGCCGAGTTAAAGATTTGAAAGCTATGCTGGTTGAACCATGCTGAACACGTAGCAAAGTCATTCATAAAAGTGAAACTTTTCTAAATCAAAACAATTGAATATTGTGTTTAAAAAGCTGCATTGTGTTTTATTACCCGGTATACCACGCACAAAAGGCTCTATAGATCGCAAAATGGCGTCACAAAAGCGGCGGTAAGAACTTCAAATCAAATCAAATGTACCTTTCAGGCAACCCACGGAGCCTAAGTTTTTGTATTGTCAATGAAGGTAATTCTGCATGTCTATATCCTGCCATACTGCAGATCTACATTGATATTAACATTAGGATGGCAATCGGGACTTCGAATACCAACACAGACTGCCATGAAAAATGTTTATACGATGAACCAAGGATGAGAAACAAAGGATCCTTAATAGACTCACAGGACTTCAAATTCTCTATCGAATGCGAAAAGTTTTCAAAGACGGCAGTTAAAAAGGTTGTCTGAAAGTTAGCCTGAAATAAGGCAAAAAATTAAGATAAAAACGAATAAATGAAAAAAACTTTGAAGGCCTATTAACACGTTAGAAGCGGTGTGAATAAGAAAAATCGGGAGGCAAAAATTCGACAAATTTCAACAACCTTTAAGTTTTAGCAAAAGATTGTTTTTCAGCAGAAGGTGCCCAAATAGGAATCTGCAATACCTAATTGATTGGGGGGGGGGGGTTGGGGGGGATCGACCATTGATTTAGCTATTCTGCAAAAGAGTCTGGATCTTTTTATTTATTTCAGTCGAAAGGCGTGAGTGAGTGAGCGTCGTTTTACTTCCATCACTGTTGCGTTGTGTGCATTCAAAAACTAGTCAAATTCCTGCAAAATGTACAAATATATCAATCAATCCAGATTCTTTTGTAGAACAACTGAAATGTCTCTTGTAACGGTTTACATTGCAGTGTCCCATCTCGATAATGACGTATCATTTCGCGACCATTATTGAATTTTGGTTACATAGCAGTTTTCTTATGTGGCTGTTTTATCACTCAGTGGCTTCCTAATCCTACAACTTCATACACCACAGATGTTCAATCCATTTAGCCTTTAGTTCTTCCATTACCATTGGTTACTGTGGGCAAATGTCTCCAAGGGCAATGGGGATTTGGTGCTTGGATGGTTCTCAGATAAAAAATGACCAGATAAAACTTGATAGCAGATACTCATTTGCTCTTGAGATATGGTCAGATAGCCTGCGTACTTTCGAGGAGTTGAGCAGTGGCGAAGTTAGAGGGCATGCTCGTCATGCTCAGCATGACCAAACATTTTCAAAAATAACATTTTTTTCAATCACAAAAAATAGGTTTTTCTGCTCGAAAACGCAGTTTCTTATCGCCTTAACCAGTTCAAAAATACAACGATTGATCGAATGACCCCCCCCCCTGGTCAATATGGCTTCTGATGATATCCCCCGTATTCAGTTCGGCTAAGCCAATGAGATTCGCTACTGAGAGCAGGAAGAAAGTCAACAGGGCATCCAATCTGGTCATGTCCTCATTCTTGAGCCCGACCTACCGGAAATCCCCCTATGAATACGGTCATGCCCATAAGGTTGGTACCCTATGTTCAGTCATGCTCGACAAAAGAATCCACTTCTGAAACAAAAGAAATGAACAAAGCTTGGTCTGGCAAACGAGAAGAGCATGACCTCGTCGTTATAATCATCATAACCTAGTCCTACAATTTCGATGAATGGTTCGTTTTGATTGGCTGAATATTTTATTCTGCAAAATCCATGGCAAAATCATTGCAAAGATTTTCTACATCAAGGCATGTCAAGTTCTCAGGGCATGAGTGTCGTATGCAGGGCAACCCTGTGTCATTTCGTGAGTTTCACTCCGACAAGAGTGTGTTTTGGCCTAGCCGATTATGGCGCAAGTTCAAGCTCAGGGAATTATTGCTGATCGAGACCTTGTGTCTCAGTTATTAAGAATGTCCTTTGCTTCGAGGACTGTTGCTGAGCAGAAGCACATCTACCAACAACAGCGACCAATGCGGAAATTGGCAGTGTGCGAGTGAAGGTATGAAAGGGGCTGTTTTGTTAGTCATGTACATTAAATTAATGTAATTATTAGGCCAGGTGTATCCCAAAAATGGACAGAAACAGGCTATACCAACATTCATGGCATGTGTTCCTCTCTGATTGCAAAACTGGCTAGGTGCACTGGTGCAGTATTATCATAATTTGTTGCTGACTATGAGAACTTTCACATGCCCACCATGGTGAAGGAACTTTGCTGTTGTCTGTTGATGATTGCAGTATTATCATAATTGCTGATCAAAGGAACTTTCCAAGAGAATTTTCCTGTTTGTGCAGTATTTTCATAATTTGTTGCTGACTATGAGAAATTTCACAAGGAACTTTCCTGTTGGTTATTGCAGTATTATCATAATTTTTTACTTATCAGAACAGCTTCCTCCCACAACAGCCAATTTTCTTTTATGGTCAATTGTAATGCAGTTTGATTACCCCCCCCCCAGTTTTACTGTTGCCATGAGCTGGTGGGGTTCCTCATGCTTAAAAATGGAAAACTCAAGCTAAATTTGCCTTGCAAATGTTCAACAAAATTAAATGTGAAAATCTTGACACAAAATGCTTGCCAAATTTATGACAAGCTTAAAATGCCTTTGAAATGTCAGACTTAAAACAAGAACATATGAAAACCAAGTCTTGGCCTAACATTTTTTGAAAATATAGAGTTTTCCCTTCTGTGTTCAGGTGCATAAATGTGAAAATCTTGACACAAAGTGCCTGCCAAATTTAGTAGGCAACCTTCGATCTTAAAGATCATGGTGTACGCATTAAATAAAGTTTTAGTCCTGGTGAGTCCGGATATGACTAAACAATCCAATTCTTGAACGGCAGCGCTTGTTACAGTGTTCGCAAATAAATGCATCATCGTTCGCATCCAAGTTTGTCAAGGGCTGCTTTCTTCTTTTCCTGCTCTCCTCTTTTCTCTGTATAAGGGCTTGTTCATATCTTCTTGCTCCCATGGTCACATTTTCTTTCCATGATGAACGTTGTGTTGCGCAAATCTCCCAGCTATCTACATTCACATCAAACGATTTCATGTCACTTTTGCAATTATCATGATATCTTAACAACGGGCGTCCTTGTTTCCTAGAGCCATCACGAGCTTCGCTGAAAAGAATTGTCTTTGGAATACGACTATCATCCATCCTTTTGACATGCCCTAGCCATCTCAACCGTTTCTGCATTATCATAGTTTCCAAGTGTGTTAGCCCCGCTCGCTTTAGTACCTCTGTATCGGGTATCTTGTCTTGCCATTTTATTTTCAGCAACTTCCGTAAGCACCTCATGTGAAACCTATTTAGCCTTCTAATATTCCTAGCATACGTAGTCCATGTCTCTGAGCAATATAGCAACGAAGAAAGCACACAAGTCTCGTATATGCGAATCTTAACCTTGGTAGAGAGTTTATTATTTTCCCACGCTCGTTTCTTTAGTAACCCAAAATTCATAGCTGCTTTGCCGATTCGTTTTGATATTTCATCGTTTAGATCTAAGTTCTTTGTTACTGTGGAACCAAGATAGCAGAATTTGTCGACACTGCCAAGACTATTTTCATCTAAAGTAATTTCAGAATTGGATCCCGCTGATCCCTGATGCATTATCACAGTTTTCTTTAAACTTATCCTGAGCCCAAAACTCTTGCATGACTCTGAAAATTTGTCCAGAAGCCTTTGCAGAGACTCTTCACTGTGAGCAACTAGCGCCGCATCGTCGGCAAAGAGTAGTTCCCGTACAGTCGATTCTCTCACTTTGGTCTTTGCTCTAAATCTAGAGATGTTAAAGAGTCCGCCATCATGTCTGGTTCTGAGATAGATCCCTTCATCATTTCCTTCGAAAGCATGTCTTATTAGGTAAGAAAAATATATGTTGAATAGAACAGGAGCAAGGACGCATCCTTGCTTCACTCCGTTATTAACCGAGAATGCTTTGGATTCTTCATTTTCATAGACAACTGTTGCCATCATACCCATGTGTAACGAGCGAATTAAGTTTAGTAGCTTTTGTGGACAGCCAAGTTTCCTGAGAACAATGTATAAACCCTCTCTACTGACTGAATCGAAGGCCTTCGTAAGGTCGATAAATGCCATATGTAATGGGATACGCTTTTCCCTGCATTTCTCTTGAAGCTGTCTTACTGAAAATACCATATCTGTAGTAGAACGCCCCTGTCGAAAGCCACATTGACTTTCTGGGTAAATGTTTTCTCCTAAAAGTTGTATTCTTGGAAGCAGGGTACGACTAAATATTTTACCAATAATGTTCAGCAGGGAGATACCTCTGTGGTTATCACATTCACTTCTGTCACCCTTGTTTTTATATAGTTGTATGAATCGCGCATCCTTGAAATCTTGTGGAACGTCGTCTTCACGCCAGCAGAGAAGTAAAACTTGATGAATCTTGGTAAGCAACTCTTTGTCAGCACATTTATAAATTTCAGCTGGTATGCTATCATTTCCCGATGCCTTATTCACAGGAACAGAATTTATAGCTTGCTGCAGTTCTTCTAGTGTTGGTTCGGCGCTTAAATCTTCCATGACTTCAAACTGGGGTAATGTCGTAAATGCAGCCTCATTGATCTCAGATGTTCCTGTATATAGAATCCCGTAATGTTCAACCCAACGCTCAAGCTTTTGCTGCTTGTCTATTAAAATATTTCCCTGAAGATCCTTCAGTGGGGCTACTGCCCTTTTTACTGGTCCAATACAACGTTTAATTCCTTCGTACATTCTACGAGTATCACCCATATCAGCCGCTCTTTGAATTTCATCGCAAAGGTTAAGCCAATAGCTCTGGGCACATTTCCTTGCCTCTGTTTGCATCTTGCTACGCGCCATCCGTAAGTTTTCCAGATTTCTATTACTTGGAGAGTTTTTGTATGCAATCAATGCTGATCTTTTCTCCTCAACAAGTGGTAATAGCGTTAATGAGTTTTCCTCAAACCAGTCGACATTTTTCTTTACACTCTTGCCAAAGGCCGCAATAGCAGCATTGTAAATTCCATCACGTAGATTACACCATGCATCATTAGCTGATGTCAAAACCAGACTGAGTCTGGTAGTTTCGTTATTGAATGTAGTGCATTTTTGATAATCCTTTATTTTACCAACGTTTATACGAGAACGACCAGGAGTTTTGTTGCGATATATCTTCTTAACACAAATTTTAACCTTGCAGCCAACCAAAGAATGGTCAGTGTTACATTCAGCACTCTGATAAGATCTCGTGTGTAGGATTTCCTTTAAATGGGAACGTCTTGTCAGCACTAAGTCTAATTGGTGCCAATGCCCAGATCTTGGATGCTTCCAAGATGTTTTTCTTGATATTTTTCCCGCAAAGAAGGTATTAGTGACACACAGATTTTGGTTTGCACATAGTTCCAACAATAGTTGTCCGTTATCGTTCATATTTCCGACGCCATGTTTCCCTAGTATGCCTCTCCAGTTTTCAAAGGAACATCCAACTCTTGCATTAAAATCGCCGAGTATTATAATGGTTTCAGTTTGTGGGATTTTTTCTATCTCTTGTTCGAGCTGTTGGTAGAAATTATTTTTATCCTCATCGTCAGCCTGGAGAGTGGGTGCATATACACTGAAAATTGTTAGAGGGCCTTTGGTAGTGTGAACCCTCAAAGTCATAAGTCTGATCGATATAGCGACTGGAGTTTCACAGAAAGGAATAATATTATTTCGTATGGCAAAACCAACTCCATGTTCACGTTTTTGTCCTTGTGGCTTCCCATGCCAAAATATGGTGTAACTGCTCTCCTTGATTGAACCGTTGTCTGGTAAACGGGTTTCAGATAATGCAGCAATATCAACGTTAAGCCGATCCAACTCATAATTCAATAAAGACGTTTTCCTTAAATCCGAGTCCGTATTAAATCCGGGGGTCAAAGTCCGTACATTCCAACAAGCAAGAAATTTAATTTCAGTAGATACAGGATGTGTTTTTTTGGAGCATGGCTTTTTTAGCCCACCTTTTCTAGGGCCTTCCTCTGATTGAGGCAAGCAGGCCATCCCTAAATAGGGCTGCTTGGACATCTTGGTAGCTGCCTCAGGTTTCCTTCTGCCCCGTACGGAATCCTGCGACCATCACACCAAAACCTTCGACGCGCACGCCTAGGCACTGAATATGGAAGATGTCGAACGTTACATTATAGTTCTTTACCAAGCATTTTGTCTTCTTCGTGAAAGGTCTATATTGTACAAAAAATTCACTCAACTTGCCAGTGAGGTTGACGAACTTTGCATAAACGGTGCACATTCGCAAACTTAAGTATGTGAAAAGGCCTGCCAAATTTATGACAAGCTTAAATGCCTCTGAAATGTCAGACTTAAAACAAGAACATTTGAAAACCAAGTCTTGGCCTAACATTTTTGGAAAATAAGAGTTTTCCCTCTGTGTTCAGATACAAAATGTGAAAATCTTGACACAAAATGCCTGCCAAATTTATGACAAGCTTAAATGCCTCTGAAATGTCAGACTTGAAACCAAAACAAAAACATTTGAAAACCAAATCTTAACCTGAAATTTTTGAAAATGGGAGTTTTCCCTTGTGTTCAGGTGCATATTTATCCTGTAAAGGGATAGGCGTTGTCCCCATTCTTGTGGGAAAAGGGGCGTTTCCTGGGTTAAAAAGGGCGTGGTCCAAAAAATTTTCCGGGGGCTCCGCCCCCGGACCCCCGCGCTCTTTACGCCTACGGCGCAAAGAGCTTCCATTTTTACACCTTCGGCGCAAAGCATGACCTCCCCTTTTGAGCCAGCTTCGCCCCTGGAGTTGAGTCTGCACGCAGGCTATGGTCAGACTGAATACTGATCGATTTTGAAACAGCGATCTGTTGGACTTCTTAAAGAATCTAATAGCATTTAAGCAACGAAAAGTAGACCCTTTCCATCACACCACAATTTCAAATCCTCTTATGCTCTTATTCATTCAGTCTTGCCCATGCTGATATTGTCTTTCCAAATTTAAGAAATGCCCTCGTGGCTTGATCGTGGTCTTGATGTAATTAAACGAGATTCTTGACCGCGAATGCCTCGTTATTGCAAGAGAACCCTCCAACGATGTTATTTATTTCAACATCAAACCAACAAGATTACATTTAAGCATATTGGCATACGCTTTGCCCCATAACTTGCTCAGGCAAAAAGGAATGAGAAATTAGTATGCCAAGGCCCTCCCAAAGGGGGTTAAGTTCCCATGTTCCCCAGTTACTTTCCTATTTTCCGTTCTCTGTACTGGCAAGTCTGAAAATTCATCGACTGGTTTCCTTACTAATATTTAGAACAGGCGATCATCTGGAGAAAAATACCCCATTTGCAGGTGTTGTGGTGGCATATATTGCAATGATTTTGATGCATTCGAATGGCAGGAGAAACGTCAGTTGTTTGCACAGTTTATGCAGGCAGGGGTGTGGCCTTGCAGCTATATACTCTGACTTCAAGTTGCTTCTAAAAAATTTCTGGAAAAGATGTTTGAAAATCTTTCTAAGACTCAATGGAGACATTGTCTGTCAGGGTTGAGTATAAATTCAAAGTTCGTCGAACTTTACCAAGCATTTTGTCTTCTTCGTGAAAGGTCTATATTGTACAAAAAATTCACTCAACTTGCCAGTGAGGTTGACGAACTTTGCATAAGTTGTTTAATCAAATTACATAAAACATGATATCGTTCTAACACATGTGCGGGTGTGAACCAGTGAACTCAATATTTCTATTCTATTCATGACATGTTGAGTATCAAATTGTGATGCATATTTCCACCCTCAGCTCATAAAGTTATCGAAATTCAATCCTTTGTCACAAACGTTTGAAAATCTCCAGGAAAAATTCGGCCTTACAATAAATCGACGTCAAGGAAATTTAGCAGAAAATTACTTTGATTGTCTGCGAATTGGATAACATTCTTCCTGTGACAATGTTCTAATCTCGATATCAAATATCTAAAATTCTTTTTTACCAATTAAAATACATTAAGAATCCTTGGGAGCAGTGTCTGCTACTCTGAAAAATCTGCCCTTACAGAGATGTGTAAATCATCGTCAAGGATGAAGAACTTACCTCATGAACAAGTTTTCGTAGAACGATATTTCGACAAAAAGTAAATTGAACTGATCGTTTCGTAGCGTTTTACAGTCGTTTTATCACATCGAACACCCAAAGGCGATTGAAAACTTTTCATATCATATCTAAATTATCATTGATTGACGGAAAAATATTCGAATTATAAACTAGAATTTCAAGATTAACGTAGGGTTGGCATACAATGAAAGACTACTTCTATAGAAGATCTAAAATGGTAAAGTGTGACGAACAAGACGAATATGAAGGTATGCAAAATGGAAAAAAACAACAAATAAAACGGATGGAAATACCTTTTCTCCAGAATGTCAATCCTCGTCGTTAGATGTTCCATAGTATTCGTTAAATGTGCTTGCTTGTGTTTGATTAACGCAATTTCACATCTCATAAATTGAAGACATGCCAAAATAGCAACACAATTCACCAACCAAGCCATCTTGAAACTTCACTCTTTGCTTCAAATGAAACAAATGTTTGAACCTTTCTTCTTGTGGTTATAACCAAAGCCAAAATGTACTTCAGGTTAATGTAGTGAGACTGATGATGCACGTGTTCGATGGGAGTGTATAATGGCACAACTGTTGTGTGAGCTCCGTTTAAGTACTAAACCACACGGAATTAAAACCAAATATTTAAAATGTCCCCCTCTGAGGATTATTCGCTTATCCCCTTGAATGCGATTCAATTTAATGCCATAGGAAAATATTCAACGCTTGGTTGATTATTGCAAAGAGAGCGGGGTGATCATTGACTAGATAGACAATGGCACGGCTGACGTTACACAATAAATTATGAAGTGCTTATACAAATGTAAGTATCGATGAGATTGATGACGGGATGTGTCGATGCGTCATTTATTACGGTGCCAGTATCGGAAATTTCTAGTAGGTGCTGTCACATAAAGGCTATTTTTACACTTGACCGGTTCCCCGACCGTCTGAATAAATCAAATCGGAGACCGTTTTCCTGACCGGGTTTTTATGAAGCCTGATCGTTTAGTTCCCGCACTCCCGCACTCTTTGTAGCCTGTAGCCTTCGTTCTAGATCCAGCCAGGACCAAGGAAGAAAGTCGGTGCTCATGCCCTTCATATTGGGACTGAGAGACTCGGGGTATCCCTCTGGGTACATCTTGCACTCATGAAATGAGGAAGAGATTAGATTGAGTCTGTCCGAGTCCTTTTTTGCTTGCACCAAAATTTTCCGCAATTTTGAACCCTCTTGAATGAAATTGAAGGTTCCCACAAAGACACATAACCAGGAGAAGGTGCCCACTCTTCCACGTGAAAACTGTGCAAGGTATCCTCTTTCTAAGAGAAATGTGGAACTTTTGATAGCGACACAACACAAATCCATCGTTCTAGAGCTGCTCATATAAAACGAGCTAACGGCATACAGATTGCAGCATTCTCAATTCGAACGCAAAAGAAATTTTCTAACAAGCTTTCAAAAACGTTTCATACACCTTATACACCTTTTATCCATACCGGGGGTTAGACTAGCCTGCGTGCAGACTCCACTGACTGCACTGGCATACGAAATCAAATTGAGTTGAATGGAATATTGAAACGGACTGAAATTTCAATTTTCCATTCAACTCAATTCGATTTCGTAAACCAGTCAGTCGCAGGCAAGGGCTAGACTTGCACCAAGTCTATTTCGTTTCGTTCATTCGGTCAAAAAGTAAAGAAAACAACGGGTTTCGGTTTCCCCTCACCCGCTTTTTAGCTACTTTCTACCCGAAAGAATGAAAATAGACTTGCTGCAATAGATCGGGGCTGAATCCACTACTAAATTCAATCTATGTTTATGTGGACTGTTTTTGGGCCTGGTCATGAAAAGCACAAAGCCGTGAGAAAATTGATATAAGTCCATATCATCCATGCCCAAGGAATGGCCTAAGTACTATGTAATAAGATTCGTGGAGCTCAAAAGATCTTATTTTCCAATCTTTTCTTTTATATCTTAACATTTAATTTTGAGCTCATCCACTCTGAACTCTAACGGCTTTCAATCCACACGAAGTTCAAAATCGAAATATGAAAAAATCTTAGTGGTTTGACCGGGCTTGGCCTCATCCAACAAGGAAATATTTCCTGGTCAATGTCTCAATGATCAACCATAGTATTTGTTACGATGGCAATGAAGTATCACACTCGTATGTGTTGTATACAAGAACGAAGGTAATCAGTCGATTTGTTGGTGACGGTAAATTTGGCACCAACAAAAGAGTCTGGAACGAGCTCGTTTTCTACATTTCGCACAAATGAACGAACTTTCGAATGCACCACACAACGATAGACCTTTTGTTTTTTTTTTCAACGAAGACTCAATATCATTAAGATACATGGTCTAACTACGAACTACAAATTAAAGCTACTAACAAAATATCAGCGATTATATGAAAAAATCTAGGTTATATATCATCAATCAAGTTTAATGTTTCTGGATTTCGTTTTTGGATCTCAGTTTGTATGTTGTGTTGAGATATCTTGTAAAAGCCTCTAAAAAGTGACAATTTTCATTAGTTTGTAGAAATACGAGCTTTTGTTTACTAGTTGGAATTGATTCAAAGTTTGGGCAAGTCTCTTTTCCGTAATTTAAAAAGGTTTCTCGTGCTGCCTTGAATGTCCCACTTTCAAGGATAAAATGTGTCTCGTCTTTTAGCTATAGCTATAGACAGAGGCTCTAACACCACTCAGTCAAACATTCCATGTAGAAATGTAAAAAATATCGCTCGATCCAGGCTCCTTTGTAGAATAGATATTAGGTCTATGAGCAATTCTAATCCCGTTTTCGAAATTGCTCAATGGTTCATGATACGCAGTGATACGCAGTGCATCTTTGTCAGATGCCCCTCAATGTCATCTATTCCGCAATCGTTATTACGGTTCAAAGGTTTTCCTAGACTGATTACAACTTGTCGTAAATTTCGCTCCATTTTTATATTTTCGATCTGAACCTTCGAGCGATTAATTCAATAGATAAATGAATTAATAGATAGCGAGCGAAAACTGAGACGAATTGTAACAAGTCTAAGGTTTTCCCACATGTAATTTTGCCCTATCACTTTACATTTGGTAGGCACTGAACCAAACTTTATTTCTATGTCTCCCTTGGAACAGTCACCAAGATCGATCTGACCAATCAAAAATTAGAGATAGCTAACCGATAATCGTTTCTTTCTTATGATGGCTAGTTTCTTAATGCAGTTTGGCGAGTTCAGCGCTTTGAAGCTTTCCCACGTAAATGTCATTTTTTTCTCTTGTGTTAGGCCAAACAAAATTCTTGCTAATATCATAATTAATCCAAGATTTAAAACTAAGGATATGGCGAGTGCTTAGAGTAAGGAAAATTTAGCAAGAAAAGAGACCGTTAG
Organism: Aurelia coerulea; assembly: GCA_039566865.1. Taxonomy (NCBI): domain Eukaryota; kingdom Metazoa; phylum Cnidaria; class Scyphozoa; order Semaeostomeae; family Ulmaridae; genus Aurelia; species Aurelia coerulea. Next base: position 20,585,819 of record CM076954.1, read on the forward strand.
GGAATCTACTAGTGTTGAATTTTAGGAGACGAATAAATCCCTGTCTGTAGGGCTTGATGCGCAAATAATTTGTGGAAGTTGGGGTGTGTGTGTGACAAACCTCGGATAGTCAAAATATGTTACTCATCTCAAGGAATTCTTAGTATCAAAATCATGGAACCTAAGAATGCCCAGGAGCAGGACTAACTTGAACAGTATACTATGGGTTGCTAGATACGTTGTGCTTGTGCCTGATTGCCGCAGCTGTATGCTTCTGGGGAGGAGAACTTTACTGCAAGAGCAAAACGTTCAAAATCTCCTCCGCAGAACGATATAAATTTACTCGGCACAAGCAAATACAAGATGGAACATAACTGGGGTGTCTTACTACCTATGAGCATACAATGTGTGTACAGTGTTATAGAGACCGGACTCATGCATGCAGAGATAAGTGAAGAATCGTTGCTTTTAGAAGCACAATAGGACCATGTTTCTTTGTGAATCTTCCTCTGTCCAAGCATGTTAGTTTCTCGAGTTTTCATTACGTCCCACAGTGGTATTTTTGTAACAGTTTCTTGTTAAAGAAGACGGGACTTGCCCAAGTCTACTACACCCATGAAAGCCCTGTTGTTACGTTGTTTCAAAATTAGGACAATTTCAAAGCAGACTTGTGCTCCTAACGGTGACCTTAAGCAGTAGCATAACAAGATTTGAAAGATAAATGAATCAATGTTTTGGGATAGGCCCACGGGCGGTAGCTAATTTGCCGAACCGCAGTCTCCAAAGCTCAACCAGAAAACGTTTGAACAGTACGCGAAGATAATACCTTTTGTGACAGTCCAAAGGGCCTAGCGGACACAGAAGAGCTCTGAGCAGACCAAACAGATAAGAAGGAACATTAGGACAAAAAGATACTGTTATGGTTATTACAATTAGGTAATATCTAATTTGTTTTAAATTTCATGAGAACGCGATAATAACTGGCCAGAACTACGAGATAAAGCAAGCTTGTTTCTTGTCACCGTTTTCATTGGTACCGCCTTATATTTGTCGTGGTTACTTCAGAATCTATTTCACTAGAATTGGGGTCAATTATTGTTTCTTAAGTTATGTTACCGTGCGTTTTATTAACAATTTGGCACGAAAAATTGAGATCTTGATAACCCCGTGAACTGATGGTGCAGTTATGCGGCTGGAGCCCATGACTGGAAATGTTTTCTCATCTATCATGTGTGTTTCGCCTGTGCATGCGACATAACGTTTGAATAATGAATAGGAAGAAAGTTGCTGTCCTACATTTCAACAACAGCCGATCGCGCTACTGGTAACATCAGAGAATTTTACGGAATTTTACCATTACCATTTGCGATAAGAAATTGATTTGATTGGTCTATTGGTTTGATTGGTCGGTTTATTATGGAACGCAAAGGATCACAGTAAAATTCCCTGACCACATCATCTTTAGAGCAAATTGTCCGTCTTTTACTGAGACTTACGTATTGATATGGGTAGTTAGGTTACAGCTTTATTCTTCTGTTCTGCGGAGGAATTTACCTCGCTCTGAGGCAGACGCAACTTTTCCTCCGCAGACCACAGAAGCAGTGGCAATCAAGCATCACTGCAGCGTATAGAGAACGATGCCTATTGCCGATAAATTTTGAGGAACGCTAATGTCTGCCAAAGTAGGGAGTATACGCGAGCGGCGAGCCTCACTTTCAAATTTATCTTGGCTTAGAGATCTTTTTCAGTTCGCAATGAGGCTCTGATAGGGGTTTTTGGGAGGAGGAAGGCAGATCCTAAAAAGGTCTGGGAGCCGGGATGCACGACTATAAAAATGCGGGGTCTAGGGAGCAGAGAGCACACAAATCTTTGGGGGAATTGAAAAAGCTGGCGAATCCAGTTTGAGTTTGAAGGGAGAATGCTGCTTTTTGAGTAGGAGAGAGCGAGCAACAATCCTTGATCAGCGCCTCAGTAAATCAAGGAGCTCTGAGCTAGAAATGAAGTTCCGTTTCAACATTTTGCCACTCTTTACCATTTCACTGGAACCAAATCAACGTCCAGAAAAAATGCTGCCTGTCTGGACCTTTTTAGATTACTCTGTATCATCCACGGGTGGTAAGGACAAGACAGAAACTCTTTTAGGCCATCCATTCTTGAATTCAAAGAGACGAAACGTTAATAGTCCTTGAATCTAAAGCCGCAGCGGGAAACTTTATGATCCGACCGAAAACGTCCCTCCTAAATCCTCACAGAAAACACAGGAAATATACTTCTTAGAGACGGATTTGTGTCTTGCAAGAAACTTAAATGAGATTTCAGCATTGTTTAAAGTAACTATAATCCTCTTTATCTTAAAAGAAGAACTTCAAGCTGATCTAGCGTCAGGTTTTGTTGAAGTTTATATCCAATAAATTTTCTTCATTCAAAAATAGTACATTGTTTGCCATGAATATAGAACACCCCAGAAGGCAAAGGTCATACAGCGGGAGAAGCCGAAATGTACAAACGAGAAATAGAATTTGAACCATATTTTCTTTCTTGGAAGATAGGCTAACTTTATTTCACTAAAATTGACCAAACCGTTTTCAAGTTACAGGGAACAGACATTACATCTCGTAGCCGCTATAATTTGGTGAGCGATGACCAGGACTCACTTTAATCAGTCAAGGCTAAAGCAACGTCCACACACCCATTGTTTCATTTCATTAGCTACACAATGATACGGTGCGTGTCAAAGTTGTCAAGTACAATAGCCTATATTTTCAACTTGGCTCAGGCCAGCTAGTGTCTAATGTTGCGTTTGTGGGTTTTTTATTACGTCGAGTCCATTATATTTAATTCATTTGCATCAGGCGTTTTTTCACAATAATTGGCGATTTTAGAGCTCGGCAGATGTGATGTGATTTGTCGGTTCAAGCAAACTCGCAACGTTTTGCTTACTTTAGAAGGAGCATACGTCTATCAGCACATGTACGTTTCTCAAAGTTTATTTGAAGAGGAAATCGAAGCAACTCTTTGATCAAGGCAGCAAAACCACTTCATGCAAATTAAGTCAAATCGATACATAATGGCGCTCTTTTAGTTCAAATTAAGTTAGCATAAATATTTTAGAAAACTAAAAATCTCCATATGAATTTCAAATGCATTTAAAAACATATTGAAGTTAAAAGGTTGAATTGAGCTTCGTTTCATCCGATTAAGATCGTTCCTGATGAGAAAATCATGATGATTGATCTCAAATCTGGTACTGATCCTAATTACTTTACGATTAAAGGATTGTTAATGGAAGAATTACCTTAACCCTAGGAATCAAATCGATTAAAAGCGAGAGATGACCTTCGATGAAACAAGATCTCGTCTCCTAATGTTTGCCATTCTTTTGCAATAAAATAAATCAAAACTTGCCGCTGTAATTAAAGGTACATTCGGCGTCGAACGGCCTAGCCTCACCTCCATGCTAATGTCATTTCCTCGCCACATGTTTCAAAGGGGGTCTCTTGTGACTGTACCCGCAATAGAGTGGCACAAACGAAATCAAAATGCCTGGAGTAAAATTGATTGCATCTTGGTATTTTATGCGTAGCCTGTTTGTTTACACACGATTCTTTGACGTACAGGGGAGGGTGAGACCATAGATTCATTACAAAAGTCTCTCTAACTTCTGCCTGTTGTTGTTGTTGTTGTTATTGCTTGTAGCGGCAAATCAGCAGAGGGAGCGAAACAAGAGACTTTTGGAATGAGTCTAGTGAGATCAAAGAAACTGCAGCTTTTGATCAAAATCAAAATGAGAATTAACTCACTGCAAAACCCACGTACGCAACCATCAATTTTTTTGCACTTTGAAGCCCTGTCTTTTATGAGAAAGGCTTCATAGTGCTTCAGAAGTGCTATCAGGAACCTTGAACGATAATGAAAATAAGGAGAATTTTTTCCAAAACTGTTGCATGTTGAAGCTAAGTTGAAGGCGTATATACTAACTACTTGTTGTCAAATTAGAATAAGACCCTATTTGAAATAATGTTGAACAGATTGGATATTAATAAATTATACAGTAGAAGCTGAAGGAAATTGGCTGCCTTTTATCCTCTTAAATCTTAACCATATTTACAAGGACTGGTCTTACCACCGAATTACACAATAATTTGTTGTTTGATCTTAAACTAGGTCCATTGATTGAGAAAGAAAGAAGCTTGTGTGTAGAGAAGGCAACATCTGAGGGTGAAGAGAAAGGTTATGGATGAATGAAATGAAACACTGAAGGAATAAGTCAATGAAAGAGGAATGAAAGGAGTTATGAATTTGATCAAAGAAGAATAAATGAAAGCATAGGCTCCAAATCTTTATGGATGTCTGGGTAAAATTCTACGTCCTATTTCTGTGAACCTTGTCGCTTGAAAGAAACTTTAGCTACTTAGCTATGCTTCTAACTTTGGACTTCAGAAATCTTCACTATTTATAGAAATTACAGCATCTTTCATATTTAGCATGTGACATCATCGAATTTCTAAATCCTAAACCATATACAGTAAGTTAAAGACTTGTGTTTGATGCCATATTGTAGACATTCATAAACAATGGTTTTTTAGGAAACAAAGTTTAGAAATTACCATGGTTTCAAGTTTTTTTTTCATAAATTCTTGCTGAATTCTTAACCCTAATCCATATGGGCTTTTTTCGAGCTACCATTTATGGGGGGGGGGGTGCTTTCCACCCCCCTCTGAAAACTGCATTAGACTCATCCGAATTCGATGCAACTTGGCACAGTTATAGAACGGGTAATTTGTAGCTTGTAGCGTAATTTGGGTGTGGCTGCCACGCTTTGTGACGTCACAGTGACGTCACGAAGCTGAAAATCTGTGAAAATCAGGCTTCCAAGTTGAATTTAAGTTTAATGAAGATTTTGCATGAACTTTATGCAGTTTTTGGTTCAGTTTGTCAACATATATGATGGTAAAATATCATTTTATTGAAAATAACGATTTTGAAGTGATATTTTGGCAGAAATTAGCCGATTCTTATGACGTCATTTGTGCGATTAATTTATTCTATGTAAAAAGAGACCAAAGGAACCTGCAAAATGGTGATTATCTTTAACAAATGTATCATTAGAATGTTTTTTATTGAAAAAGTTCGAAAAAACTTGAAAAAAATGCTAATTAGTCCAAAATGGCGGCCAAAATGACGTCATTATCAAAAAATGCTGACATCATCAAATTCCAGAAATTATGATATCAAATTGAAGCCCTTTGTTTGCTGATTCATTTGCTGTATAATACTTCATAATTCAATCAAATAATTCCATTGAAATCATTGAAAACAATGATTTTGCTGCTACCTCCTTCCAAATATGGGCATGTCACGTGACCTGTGAGTCCTATTGTTCAAAAATTTTTCTACCAAAATGTGGCTAATAGATAATTAGTAAAAGTCAGGGAGGCTGGGGGACGTAGCCAATGTCGTTTAAAAAAAACGCGGTAAATAAAACCTTGAGGGGGGTGGAATCCACCCCCCATGTGGATTAGGGTTAAAGCAGAAGAAAAATCCCTCAGTTCTGAAGATATTGAAGATTTTAGAAAGTCAAATGGTAGAATTATAGCAAAGTAGCTTAAGTTTCTTTCCAGAGGTTCAAAGAAATAGGTTATAGAATTTTCCATCGAAATTTTGTAAAGATGTGGAACCTATGGTTTGGATGAAGGCCTGAATAAACAAAGGAATGAAGACATTCTTCAAAAGACATTTAACTCTCAGACTACTAAAAAGTTAAGAAAATTTGAGAACTGGAAAATCACATTCAAGAAACTAGTCTACCGGGTGAGTCAATAAAAAGAATCCCTGTTGGAGAAATCACAATTCCCTGAATATCAAGATGATGATATTGGGAAACAAAACGTTTAACGGCAGACATGTTCAAATGGACCGCAATATTTACCTTACTGAAATCGGCCACTCCAATTCTAAAGTTATGAGGGATATTCCTCTAGAAAGCCTTTTCGAGAAATCCTCAAAACAGGCGCAGAACAACGACCAACATTTCCCGAGCTCAATGAATTCAACACATTCTGACATGTTTTTTCCTCTTGGGAAGATTAAATCGTCCGGAATAATCTTTTTTTGCCTCCAGGGATGACATTTTCATCTCTCAAAGGGATAAAACATGCCAAAGCATGTACAAGTCATTGCTGTAAGGCATAGACATTCGAGAAATTTGGTCGTGATTTTATGCAGTTTTGGCAGCTTCTTGGAGGGGCTTCCTCCTGAAAATTTCTTATAATTTCAAAACGAAGTGGCCGATTTCAAGCAGGTAAGATTTAGAATATATTTGAACATGTTCACTATTGAATGACATGCTTGCCAACATTATTTTCTTGATATCGAGGGATCTGTCGTCTTTCAAACAGGGATTCTTTCTTTTGACTCACCCGGTATTTCGTCCCGGGGGGGGGGGGTACTTAGTATATTTGTCCGACGGGGATGTGCCGTTTTTAAGGGTATCGTTTTCACCAATTTTTTCTAGCACAGGGTATCAAAATGAGACAATTTTTCTAGAGCAGGTTGTCAAAACATGTCAAAGGGGAATCTTCTGCTAGATCGGGTCGTTTTTCGGTCAAATTTCATGTTTTTGAGTATACTTTTCACCAATTTTTTCTAGAACAGGTTATCATTTTGAGCGAAAAATTCTGGAGCAGGGTAAAAAAAAAAATTTTTCCTGGGCACACACCCCCGTACAAATTTATGTCAAGTCCCCCCCCCCCCCCCCCGGGATTTCGTCTTGAAATCTAAAGCATCCTTCCGTGCAAAACTTGTGCATGTGCAGTGCAATTTTTTCTACTCATGTGATTTAAAGATATAAAACCACAAATGTTGGAATAAAAGAAGATTTTTTCAATCGATGATACAACTATCATCAATACATTGTTTATTCAGTACTCTGTCACAAAGAACTGTTATCGGGAAACAATAAACTGTGCTACAAGTCTGGGAAAAGCAAAGCTTATCAAATTTTCGATGTATAATTCATAATCGACATTGAATTTTCTAAATATTGACAGTGCGTCCCAGAATAATTTTCATTGACAATTAAAACGATATCACCATCTTATGATCAAATTCATGATAAAATGTCCTTTCCTATCATCAAATACAACGGTCTATTTATCCTCAAAAGCTAAAAGCTCGACCAAACTGGGCAACCGTGTTGGCCAACATTTGTTTCCCAGTTTATCGATGTTGCTTGAAGATGTTGCTAGACGTGGCCAGCCGTATTGAAAATGTATTGGGAGCAATTATTTCCTTACTCCTTGAAGTTTCCCATATGAGAAAATGGGGATTATTTCAATTTTATATGAAAACAAAGTTAACAGGGTGTCCTAGAAAAGCAGATTGTTACTTGTTTTGGGTGGGGCTGCTGTTTAGAAGTTGTTGAGGGTGGAGGGGGGGAATGCCAATGACCCAAACAGGAAAACAGCTTTTGCGAAACACTGTGCGTTTAGAAATGGCATGGCAGTACAAACATGGGTGAGGGGAAACAAGATGTTTATTGCTTAATAAAATGTGTACACAAATTTTACCTTTATCGTTGTTTCTGTCTGCTCTTCCTTGCAGCAACCTAAGCTCATCTTGATTCGAATTTGCAACGGCCTAAACTGCCTAATTTTGTTTCCTGTAAAAGCAAGGCTGTCCTAAAAAATTAGGCCGTTTAGGCCGTTGCAAATTTGAATCAAAATGAGCTTAGGTTGCTGCAAGGAAAAGCAGACAGAAACACGTAGAAAGATACAGGTCGATACAGGTATGATTTGTGCATACATTTTATCAAACAATAAACATCTTGCTTCCTCTCACCCATGTTTGTACAAAGTTTAGGAATTATGAATAACAATCTATCAATTCAAATTGATTCTTTACCTAACATAGTGACCAAACTGAGAGAAAATCAATGAATGAGTATTCCGAAACCAATTTTGCCCTGAAGTGAAATTTTTCGGTCCACGCAGCTGCCAAAACGAAAGATATCATAGCAGCATTCGCTAAATTTGATATGTTGGTAACAATGTTTCCCAGTTAACGGAAGGCACATTTATTTGGCTTAAAGAATAGGTTAGTGGTTTAGCCGTTGCATTTGAAGTGGAAAGTGTGGGTTTTGATGCCACACATCTTGCCGGCCTGTGTTGTAACTGTTGAATTCTAAGAGACGTACGTAATTAAGGTTGATGGTTACCCTGGGTCCCACAGCATAACATGGAGCAGTGGTGGTGAGCTTGAGGCTATTGTAGCAACGATACGCCGACGTTAGTGAAAACAAGACTATGCCAAATCTGTTTCGAGCATTCAGAAAACATCTCCAAGAGAGGATAACGAATGAAAATATTTAGCAGATTCGCTCTTGCAACAGCTTTAAATATTCGTGTAATTTTCTCACTTCTCTTTTTAAATAAAGTTGTTAACATAAACCAATTTCGAGCGTCGGATTTTTGAGTAGGTTTCCTTTGAAAGCTTGAAACTCAAATGAAGTGGAAAACAACAGATAGCTTGCTAAAGTAACAAATATTTAAATGATTGATCTTTTAGAGGTTCCTTTTAAAAGTTCACTAAACACAAGTTTACAAAAACAAATAGAATTGTCGAAATCAATGAACATTTAAAGTTTTAATTTTTACCAGTTAATTATTAGCAGTTTTCTCTAAAAGCTTGCTAAAAATAGGGCTGTGAGTAATAGATGAATCGTTTAACTTTTCGAATGTTGATCTACTTCTTATTTTTAAAGGAGTTTTTCTAAAAAGCTTGCTAAAGATAGCGCACAGTAGGCCAAAATGATGATTTTGCAGACATTCATGGATTACTCCAGGGAAATAAATGTTACAGCAGCAGTTGGTAGCTCGTTTTCAACGTATGAGAAGAATAAATCAACTGGTTCACAAAAAAAATCAAAACTTTCATATTTAGGGAGGCTGGGGTCCGATATTCTAATTTTAGACTCTGAACCAAAAACTCCTTTTATACTTCTCGGTCTCAAGAATCTCAGCAATGGTGAATGATGGCTCTTTTCAACGTATTCTATTGGAACAATGAATAAAGTTGAATGTCTCTCCACATTTAGGGGATCGGGACCCATCATATTCCAGTTTTGGGAAGTCTAACAAAAAATCTCCTTTCTGGTGCATTTCAATATAAACAAAAGCAATGTAGAAGGTTCTTATGCACATGATATTGCTACAATATTACTGAAGGGATACTCCTTAATTAAAATATTTTGTAGTGTTCTGAAAAAATGGGCCTGGTCTCAATATTTTTCTCGGGACACCCAAAATTTCCAAAAAAAGCCATTCCCCCCGATTTATTTGAATTTGCGGAGGTGAAACAAAATGAAACCTTCAAAAATAAACTCATCATAAGCTCCTCTCTCAGAAAATGTATTGGTGTTGTATATTTCTCCTCGTACTTTTGGAGATATTCTTGATTAAGTAAAATTTTGCCCTCTACTAAGGTGACCTAAACTGCGTAACGCCACTGGTTTTTCGGCTAGAAAAATGGGTTGCAGAATGTTTTATCAGCATTACCAGAACGTAAATAGTCGTTGCTGTTGATTGAAAAGCAAGATGAAAATGCTTTATCAAGTCCACTTCAGATCTTAAGGGGACGACAAATCTGACAAAGTGTCTGAAGAAAATTGTTGCCATGCTAAAAGTGGACTTGATAAAACATTTTCATCTTGCTTGTCAATCAACAGCGACTAGTTACGTTCTGGTAATGCTGATGAAACATTCTGCAACCCATTTTTCTTGCCGTAAACCACATTCTTTGCCACCAGAAGACTGGGTGTAACATTTTCACAGATTTTGTCAAATTTTCTCAGGTTCAAAAATCTATAACTCTGTGATAACACAAGATAAATGAAAACTATAAAAAACGCACGATAGCTCAATTATTCAGCTTTCTAAAACTAAAACTGCATAACAACTAGTGATTTAGAGAACTTCCAAATTTTTCAATGTCTGCCTATGGCCCACTGTGTAGCGACATATCAAATTTGATGCAAATAGACCAATTTATTCAAGAAAGCTGGGACCAAACAAAACAAATTTTAGAAATTAGATGTGAGTGAAAAATTCATAACTTCGGATCGAAAAAGTTAGAAACTTGCAAAATATTGTCTCAAATAATGCACAAAAGATCCATATTTCTAAATGAAAAGACAAATTTTACAATTAACACCAGATAAAATATTTAAAAATCAAACATTTCGCAAATGAAAAGACACAGTTCATAATTAAGACTGAAAGAACATAGTTAAAAATTGCGCATATTAAGATATTGAAAAGATTTCATGGGATCAAAATAATAAATAATACCAGTTTCGAATAGCAGCTAAATAAACAAAGTTTGAGGAGCACATCGCATCGAATTGTTGTATAAATAAACTTGTTGTTAAATAACTGCGCAATACAAGGGCTGATCTTCGCACGAAATACGCAAGCGAGACTACAAGGCTCACGAAGATGAATGGTACTGTTGCATTGTTACTACTGGTTGTTGTTGCTGTTGCGATGGCATGTGGGCCTAGTAAGTAAGAAGCTTTGTACAAGATTAATTATTCGTTCATGATCTTTAGTATACAAAGCTTTACGACATCAGTATCAAAACCTTCTTGCAGTAGATACCAAAACCTAACCCTTACCCTAAAAATGAGCCCTAACCCTTAAATAAAACCGTTCCTGATCCTAACCCAATCCAGCAAACTAATTCTTACCAAAACCCTCAAACCCAGATGTAGGTATGTGTGGATACCAAAGATCTTTGGCTACTTGCTCACTTTATCGACCTTTTTCAGTTCATGTATACATTTGATATGAAATAAATTGTACTTTGAACAGAGTATTATCAAAACGCGACGTTTCGAGCTAAGCCCGTTATCAAGTGAACGGGCTTAGCTCCAAACGTCGTGTTTTAATCATACTCTGTTCAAAGTACAATTTATTTCATATTAAATGTTCATATTGATAGAGACATTGTACAACACGCCTGCAAAAAAATTTGTTTGTGCATTTTTCAGTTCATGATCGGATAAAAAACAGAAATCGTACGAAAATAGCGCCACTAGATGATCCAAGTAGGGATAAGAGAGACTTTCACGAATGTTTGATTGCACTGTGGAGTGGATCTTATCTTCTCTTCACGTCCTCCCGAATTTGGACGCATTTTCCACTGAAATAGGGCTTTTGACACATGTTTTGTGTGCAAGACTTTCTTAGGTATCAGAAGAAAGAAGATGAACAGAAATGTGTGCCAACTTGATTGAACGAACTACGATCTGTATATTTCACTAATAAACCAAACTAGAAACTTGGTTTGTCACCCAGTCTCTGCATATTTCGCGTCGGAGAAGGGCCAGTTGGCACGGCTCTTGAAGTTCCACTATGGGAGCAGTCTTTGGATCATAAGAGAGCTTTGTCTATTACAGAACCGTTATCAATTCAAGTAAAAGATTAAGGTGAAAGTCATCATCATTCGATGGTTAATAGGATACAATTAATTTAAAAAAACTACAGGAAAAAGATAACACAAATGAAAATTATTTTACCTTCAAAAAAATGAGTCTCTTCGCATTGTTAGTTTTCTTCATTCCTAATTGTGTATTTCCAGCCTTCTGTGTCTTTTTGCTTGAAATTTCCTTTCGGTGGATGTGTGTTGTTTAATCTTAACCTGCAGGCTTTTTCTTCTCACTTGTCTGTCTGCTTCTTCTTCTCACTTGTCTGTCACACTTTTTTCTAAGAAGGAACAGCAAAACAGGGTAACTTACAATGACAGACAGAAAGGAAAAATCGATCAAAACATAGACTTTCCCCAAGTCTATTTCATCAACTGTAATAAGTCTATCTGAACTGAATGGGAGCAAGTCTAATCAAAACACAACACAGCTTAAAGGTTTCCTCGAGCAACTATTCTTTCTGCGAAGAGAAATACCAATTAAGCTTGCAAAATGCTCACATCGCAAGCAATCAAATTTTGTACTGCATATAGACTTTTAAATACGTAATATTCTGCACCGCGTAACGGTTGCACTTGCTGCATGATTTCGTTAAAGGCAGTTATTGGAAATACCACTTGGAAGCAGTTTTTGAAAGGGTTGAAATAACGATATTAAACAAGATTAACTTCACACTTCTGGCATTAAAAATATAAGAAACACGTAAGAAACTTTTGGTAGCAAAATGGCCCAAAAATTTAAGAAACTGCCTACCAGCCCTGGACCTTAGTTTCTTATAAAAATGAGTGCAGAAGCATGATGTGATTGTTGATCAGTACATGCCTCATCTTCAGCCTTAACCCTACGGTCACGAAAGAGTGTCCGTAATGTTTCATTTTATAAAAGATATTCTATCATTTTAGACAGCAAAGATGACCCAAAGTTTGGAGCATTCGGACTCACAAATAATGGAGCATATGAAGGCACTGTGACTGGCAAGGTTGGACAATATTGGTTGAACCTCAAGTACAACATCCGCAGAGTATTTAATCAAAATCCATCTCCTGTGCAAGCAACCAAACGATCTCAGCCAGGCACCGAAATGGTAGAAGACCTGGATTCACCTCCGATGATGCTTGACAATCAAAATTGAGCTTCTGATCAGCTTACTGTATTTATGATATAGCATTTTAACTTGGTGAAATGAGACTGGAATAATTTGGCATTGCTGATTGTGTAATATCTATAAAATGTATGAAATCGTCATGAATTAAAGTAAAGATTCTCTTTGAGTTCTATATTCTCATACTCTCCTCTTATTTTCCCTTCGCAAAATTACGGACCACCTAACCATGGACTACAGAACGACGGAACCAAGAACCATGGACTACGGAACTAGAAACCGGCGGAGGAGAGTAATATTCTCTTGTGTAACCACCAAAGGCAATTGCGTCATTGATGTGATTTGCCATGAAGCAGCTTTGATCACCTTCAAAACTTTCACACCTAACCTCAATTTTAATATTTCTGTAACAAGTGAATGAGGCAAAATCAAGCCTTGTTTTCATTAGACACTTTACACCAAACAGTACAGGCCTTACGCAAATTAAATTGACAAACATTTTTAAGAATTTTCAAGAATTCTACACGTTTTATGATAAGAATACTTCAGCCATATCAAAGATTGTAAATCTTCTTAAACAAGAATTCTTAAAAAACTGAAGAGAACTCTTGGGCAGGAATACCATCATGTTAATGTGCACAAGAGCTGCACTGCACATGACTTTACCACTGTTCTTCTCAAAAATATTTCATAAAATTGTTGCTTATATTAATCATGAAACTATTAATAAAAAGCTACAGACCTTCCAGAACATTATCTGGAACAAACTGAATGTCGTCTTCTGTAATTCTTTTCACTGTACCACCTTTCTCAGCAATGATGTCTTCAATATTTCTGCAATTGTAGGAGAATGAATTTAAAAAAATTGTCTTGAGCACCTAATGGGTATTAAACTCTATCATAGCTACAACAAATATAACATTAAATTATATATGTTCATAGGATGCTGCTTATTCCGGGGGGGGGGGGGGTACTTAGTATATTTGTCCGACGGGGATCTGCTGTAATCAGGGTATCATTTTTCATCTATTTTTTCTAGCGCAGGGTATTAAAAGAAGGCAATTTTTCTAGAGCAAGTTGCCAAAACATATCAAAGGGGGGATATTTTGTTAGATAGGGTCCTTTTTCACTGAAATTTTTATGTTTTGGAGTATACCTTTCCCCAATATTTCTAAAATCGGTTATCATCTGGAGTGAAAAATTCTGCAGCAGGGTAAAGAAATTTTTTTGTGGGCACACCCCCATACAAATTTAATTCAAGTTAATTCTTAAAATTGAGAAACAACATCCATAAGAATGTCATAATCTGCAGTCTGCAAAGTTCACAATCCGTTCTTTGGGTGTACCTCCCGGGAAAAGTATTACAGTTTTGATGCGAGAGAGCAGGAGAACTTGGCAGATGCTGGGATTTGATGCAATTTCCTTGGCATTAATTATTCGTTTTATTAAAAAAAACTTTCTTTCTCTTCTTGTATGAAATGAAACCAATTAAATATTTAAAAGATAAAATCTTTGCATGCAAACACAAATTCCAAAGAACAAAAAGGTTGCTCTACTGTATCAAGTTGGGTCAAATTGGAGGCAAGAATTACACATATTTTTTTAAATAAGAAATCGCTTATAAGAAACAGTAGGCTCAATTTTTCGAAAGCTAAGAAACAACCCTACCTGAATTGAAAAAGCTAAGAAAGCTTTGTAATTTACAGTTTTAATTTTCCTGTTGCACTCAAAAATGTTTTGACACTATACAGTTATAGCAACTGTTTGGACATTATTTTGAGTGCAAATTATGTTATTTACTTGTTTTGAGACTTGTAATTTGGGAGGAGGCCTTTAGACAAAAACAAAATTAACTCTACACTTCTGGCATTAAAAATATCCAATCTGCAGCGTGTGGCAGCTGCACGTGTGAGACTTTTTTAAAAAATTTTGTGTGCACGCCAATTTTGAACGAGATCTTTTGTTCACTACTTTGAAAACAAAGGAATCAAAGTCCTTCTACGTGAGAAAACAAAGGAATCAAAGTCCTTGCACGCGAGCACGCCACTGCTTCGTTGGTCTGCACGTGCCAGATCTCGTCGAGAACTACCATACTCTGCAGACTGGAAAAATACAAGAAACACGCAAGAAACTTCTGGTAGGCAAAATGGCCCAAAAATTTAAGAAACTGCCTACCAGCCCCGGACCTTAGTTTCTTATATAAAAAATAACTGTACTTCAATGTTTTGTAGTATAACTTGGCACCCATTTCCAGACAGCTGAACTCACTTTTTTTCATCAAAAAACCAACCAAGATTATCCGCTATAAGATGATTATTATTACACCCGTCACATTTGATGATGATCACTCCTTTTTCATACGCCAATTTGCTTATAATTTTTGAAGATCTCTTTTGACAAACATTGCATGTAAATACAATTTGCATTTTGTCTGTTTCGATTTTCCCAAGTGGTTTAGCTGATGATGTTCCGTCACAGAAATGTCTTACAAGTTTTCTCTCTTGTTGGTAGCTGCGCAGGCGCTGGCCTTGCCAAGTCGGCCTAAGTAAGTATTTCTGTGATTTCTTGTTCAAGGAACTTGCGGAACATGATGAAAAATGCCTGGAAGGTCTTTCAATGTTAGCAAACGACTTTGACGCTTGAAAATCAGAAATCGGCCTTGTTATGCTGCTGCAATATCTTCGCAAACTTCCACTCCAGAATTTCATCACCTCTTTCCTTGCCGCCATTTTTCGAAGGTTTAGATTCATGTCGAGGCCAGAAAACTCAGACTGAGGCAGATTGAAGAGGATAGAATCACACGCAAGATGAAATTTGAATCAGAGTGGTGCAATCTTTTGGCAATACAGATGTGGATCATGTAGATTCTGTGCTGATTTTGACGAGAAATCTTTCGAATAAAGATTGAAAGCAAGAAAATGAAGAATAATTCGATGATCAGCAAGCTGGTAAGAAAATTCAAGATTTTATTATCATTGACATTGAATAATCAGCAGCAGGAGGGGGAGAAAAGAAATTGAAAATGGGCCTAAAAAGATAAAAGACCTTGTGATGTTATTTACCACTAGGTAATAGCTATCACAGTATCAGTGTAAAAACCTACTTTAAGTTGTTTCCTGCCTACACACATACAAACAAAGGCAGTCAAAATTTCAGTTGTGGTGTGGTCTTAATATGATTAGTCATTTTGATTAGACATTGCTTAGTTTAGAATTCCAGAACAGAATAGAACGCCCGTGTGCAGAGGATGGCACTTGCACACCGGAGATTTTGATAGGCTATTCAAAATAAACAATAGAGAACAAAAGAAATTTCTCCTTGCACACCGGAGATCTCGTCAAAGGGTTCCATACTCTGCAAACTGGATAGAACGGAAAGTTTTCTCTCAGTAAAATCATCCAAAACAAAATTTCTCAACTGCATCTGGTTTTTGTTGAAAGCTTTTGCATCTACACAATTGTTTTGTAGGGATTATTAACCGTTGTTTGGATTTTTAATTCTAAACATAAGATCCTTTTGGATGATTACAAAGTCTGTCCTGAGCTAAACAAGCATAAGAATATCTGAATGTTGATTTCTTCATAACCCCAAATGACCGTAGATGCTGTTTTTAGCTACAGTCAGAGAGATGAGTGTTGCTGCTAAAGTCGCCTTCAATGGAAAATCGAGCGCCTTGTATAAGGACAAGAATCGCCTCAAAGGCAATATTTTGGTCTTTATGTCAAACGAGAATGATACGCAAAAATCAAAAGTCATTACCCCTAGTTTGCTTAGTTCGTGCACGAAACTATTGGTGCATCTGTGTCAAATGAGATGTCATGTGAGATTTACGATAACGCAAAAATACTTACGCAGAACCCTACAGAACGTTTCAATTGTTGCTATTCGCGGGCATCTAATTTGAGACAAGCAGTCACGAAGATAACCTCTGTGCAGAATGATATGCATGAAGATGTTTTGGTTCAGTGTGATCTCGTGCCTTCCCTCAGTCAATGGCGCCATAGACCTTTTAGCTATTCAGGAAAGAATCAGAATCGAACAAACTTTTGCTACACTTTGTAGAATTTTCGAATGTGCACAATAGTGAAAGAAGCTCTAACGCCACTCGATCGAATGTAACGTATAAAAATGTATAAAAATAACGTTCGATCCAGGCTCCTTTTAGAATAGCTAAAAGGTCTATTGTTTGCTGGGATTCTGCACCTTTCTGTAGCTGTGTAGGATCGAGGGGGATCCTTCTATCTTCGGTGATGCTGCGAATGCTAGCCTCTGTGCAGGCCATCAGTTACATCATCCTCTAAAGTTGACTTATTTGCATAATGAGTACTATCAATAAGTGGCTAATGATTCGTTCGTTCTAGAAAACGATTGTTTTGACATAATTAAGCTGCTAATGAAGTCAAGAACGTGCCAATTCTGGGGAAATTTGTTGTTGTGCCAGGGTAAACATCATGGTAATTTATCCATCTTATGGTGTCAAATCTGTCTAACATGAAATAAGCCGACGTCAAATGTTGCTATAGGATCGCGGGAAACTTCTGTCTTGTATGCGCTTTATGTGCGCTTTCTTTATTTCAGTGCCAATTAGCAGAGATAAAACGTTAATCAATCGCTTTAACGAGCGTGACGGAAGTGGGTTACTTACTTTCTTTCTTTCTTTCTTTCTTTCTCACTGACTGACATCGAAGCCCCTTCTTAGATTACAAAGTGGACTTTGTAATCAAAAATGAAAATTTGCTATGTGCAGAATCCATATTGGAGAATTTGTTGAATGCATGGAGGATATTAATATCTCCTTCATTCAAAGTGCTTGCACGGCTGTATTTGTGTCGCTAAACAATTTATCCATGCTGTTTTCTCTGTTGATGCATGAAAATTTTGCACCCAGAACTGTGGCTGAGATTTAAAGTGCGTGGCAGAGAAATTGGCTGCACAAGGCAAATACTTTCCAATCTGGTGCAGAATGAAGTTATTTGGAAACCATTTGGTTTATGGATCCAAAAGAACTCTCCAGAAATCATTCAGATGCTGTTATCAGATAAAATTTGTGACCAGAGTTGAGTGACTGAGTGACTGAACTTTCGAAATGGTGTATCTACATACTGATCCATTCTTTATAGATAGTTTGATTATTTAGTTCTTTGTAATTCCTCACAGTTGAAAACATCATTGATCTCTGCTTAAGTTAAATTTCATTTCTATGGTATGATTCATATAATAAGGACTTGCATTTAATGATTGTGGATTGGTCAACAGATCTGAGAGTTTTTCTACTTGACCAAGGATAACGTTTTCTCATAGATCGTTGGGCTAGGCAACCATTCTATCCCAACAACAAGGCACAGTATTGGCATGGCAGTGCTGAACAGTCTCGCAGAAAATCTTGGAGTTAGCTGGAATTATGAAAGAAAATGTTCTGGCTTCATTGCAAGATATATCAGAGAAAATGAAAATATTATTCTTCTGAAACCAAGAATACCAATGAATGTAAATGGAAGGAGTATCCACAAAGCAGGTTAGTTAATAAAAGTTTTATTTGTTTGTTTTTTCAGCTCTAAGAAATCTATCTTGTGATGCACACAGGGGCGTTGCCAGCCCAAAAAATATGGGGTGGACAAAGATGAGGGGGTCTGGGGGCATTGCCCCAAGAAAGAATTCTCCTGATCACACCCTACAGACTCTCGGAAAAAGTACAATGATCTATTATTTTTTTAGATGTAAATTTGCACCTTAGTCAAGAACATCCCCTTCATAACGAAATTTCAAGAGGGTTTACAAGTCAATATAAATCTGCATTTCTGAGAAATTGCAAGATTTTGCCTGGTACAAACTTTAATGAGGACTTTTTTACATGCATTTCTTACATTTGCCCTCACTTTTATTACAAACATTTCCCTTTTATTATTGAATTTGATACTATTGAAAGGTGAAGAGGTATTCAAGGATCATAAGATTAAAGTCTGTCTCGGATGTCATATGATGAGATTTACAATATCACAAAATTACTTAATCTAAGACACTTCAATTGTTTTTATTTGCACGCATTTTCACATAACATCTTATTTGAGACAGACCATAGGTACATTAAAGATTTATAATCACTTAACGTTTTCCACAGTGACGATGTATTCTGTTGACCTGGAGAACGTGTTTTTGGTTCATGATGATTTAGACAAGCCGTTGGGAAAAATTCGAATCAAGACAGAAGGCAGTGCAAGGTAAAAATGCAATTCTTTTTATTTCAGAATTACTTAAGTTTGTAAGTCATACAGTACAGACCATGGGTACAACCCTTCACAAGGATTCTCAAGAATTTTAGGGAATTCTCAAAAAAGATTTATAGATCTATACTGGATGAGTAAATAAAAAGGCCTGGGGTTTGAAAAAGTGCTGCTCCCTAAATATCAAAGCAATGATATTGAAAACTGTCTTGTTTCATTCCCGATATGTCCAATTAGATTCAGTGATTTACCAGGCTTTAATCAGCCATTCCTTCCCGTCAATATGGGAGATTTTCTACAGAAAGACCCTTTCGAAAACCTGGAAAAACGAACAGAAACAATGGGCAAAATTTCCCGTTGTTTTACTTCCTAGCAATTATGACACTTTCATGCATTTTTGTATTTTGTCCTCTTGGGAGAATGGAACCCCCCTGAAAAAATATACAAGGGGAAGACATCTTCATTCCCCTAAGAGGATAGCAGGTGCTAAAGCATGCTCAAATCGTTGCTGTAAGGTAAACATATTAGGGAAACTTGCTCACGCTTTTGGCACCTTTTTTAAGGTTTCTCGAAGGGGAACTTTTTTCGAAAATCCCTTGTAAAATCTGAACAGAGTGCCGATTTCAGCCAGGAAAATTCTAAAAATAAATGAACATGTTAGCTATAAAATCAGATATTGCAAAATATCATTGCTTATATATTCAGCGAGCAGTAGCCTTTCAAACCCCAGGCCTTTTTGGACTCTCCTGGTATATTTATATAAAATATTGCAATAAAGGTTATGTACATTCTATTATGCTTTCTAACTACTATACAACAATACAACACTACAGAGAACGACACCACAGGTAGCAAAAGACGATCTTTCCCCATGGCCATTAACATAAAGACATGCAGATAGATACAAATTAAGTAAACAACTACAAAATGCTATCAAATGAAATTCCTTCGGAGGTACTGTATAGTACATACAGGACTTAGGTACATCAACATTGCCCGTTGCCTGAGAAGTCTCTTATAATTCTTAAGAGTCTCATTTTAAAATTCTTGCAATCTTCTTCTGAACAATAAAAGTACAAGCTTTTCACAAATATTGGATAGTTTCTTCATACTTATTGTCATGGAATCTAAAATCTTTAGCATATGTTGGAAAGTTTATATCCTGTAGCCTCAAAAGAGATTAAACGTCTTGTGTTTTGTACTGTGTGAGAGATTCCTTTTGATTCGATAAAGTGTTCTAGGCCCTTTTCAGCCACTTCACAACAACTGAATTTTTGGATTTTTGGAAAGTGGAATTTAGTTATTTTTTCTTTACTCAGAAAATACTAGAACAATCATAAGAATATTTCAATCTTTTGGCTATTGTGCAAAATTTAATTCATTCAAACTTATCCACAGTTACTTTGATGTTTCAAATGCCTGAACTCTTTTTGGTCCACTCAGTATACCTCTCATGTAAAGTACGCAAGGCTGGTATTGTATGTTGGACAAACAACTGTGTATGGCAGGATGGTTAAGCTATCTTATTCCAAGTTCTCTAGCTACTGTAAGGTTTTCAGAGAACTTTAATGAATTTTCCCCACAAGAATTCCTATGTCCAACTTTCTAGACATGTATGCAGGCCTCATTTTAAAATATTCTGTGCCTGCCGGCCATTGGTTGAGAAGAATGTGCCTGCATTCTAATCTCTCTCAGTTGAGTAATGATATCAGGAACTAATGTGTAATGATATTTTGTGCCCAGGGCTCAAAACAATATTTTCCCTCCTGGTAGCAAGCAAAGCACCTTCGTTTCTTCTTACACACTCTCTTCTGCTTTCCCTGTATACCTCCCAATTCTATCCTTTTTCCGTTCTCTCCTTCTTTCTTTCCCTTCTTTTCCCTTTCCTTTTACTTCCATTTCTTTTTCCTTTTACCTTTCTTCCTTCCTTGGAAGTTTAAGCATTTCAGCTACCTTCCTCGTAGCGCCGCTACCACGCTACTTCGTTTTTGAGCCCTGTTTGTGCCTGTAAGCGGCTCTTGTGTGCTCGCGCACATTAATAAGGCCTGTATACTGCATGCAAATATTTTCTATCTCAATCTAGATCATCAAATTCCAAAAATCAATACAACATATTTAAGCTGTTTTCGCAGTATCTCACTTAACTTTGCATGCATTTAGCTGTAATCTTATTTAGATGTTTACACCAATAGCTAGCAGGTAGAAGGTAATCTTATTTTTAAACTTTAGATTCAAAGAAGCTTCCAAAATATTTTCCAAAACATCCTTACTTGTCAGAGCTGTCTGCAAAACATATTAATTTTTGATGACCTGGCATCAACCACTGTGCATCTTGTCACGTTTCTAGTTCTAGAAACTTCCCAGAAAAATTGTTTTTATTTGAGGCTTATTGCCTGATCCAAAAGGTCCTATAGTATTTCTAGAAAGAAAGAAATCTTCGAAAAATATATGGAAATGAATGACTATTGATTGCATTATTCAAGAGATTTTATGTCAGCTCAAAGTTTCATATAACAACTTCTATGATTGCAAAGCTCAAATGAAAACTTAGGCCTAGTTTAAGCATCGTTTTTTTGCCTTTTCGAATCAAATTGTATTAAAAACGGCAGAATCTGCTGTGTCTAAAAATATGATTTAAACATCGCTTTTTTGCCATGTCGGATTGAAGTTAAAATGGTTTAAATGGCCAATTTTCAAGATGCACAAGCGCAGTGGCTGATCACACATACAAACCACAGACCATGGCATGGCCTAGAATTGATTAATTAAACGTAGCAGAAATACGATGTTTAAATCAAGTCGTTTTTCTGCCGTTTGATACGACAGAGCTGGTGAACTCCTGCCGTTTTATCTATTCAAAACGGCAGGTGATTTAAACATCGTTTTTATGTCGAATATGATTACAATTAGAACTTTTTACCAGCATCTATTGAATTCGACACGGCAAAAAAACCATGTTTAAACTGGGCCTTAACGTTCTTTAGAGCAAAGATTAAAATTCTTGGCATGAGGGTGTCCGTAGGCAATGTTCTGGTCCATTTTTTTTGTGAGCAGCTGGGGCCCTTTCAATGGATGAAACACTGAAAATATTCTGATTCGAATAATAGTCTTCAATCTAGCTAAAAAGAGGGCAAAAGTTTCCACGGTTTGTTGCTGAAATTTTGTTAAAGTTTCGAGGTTGACAAGATAACAGCAAACTTTCCATTAATAGTCTTATTCATACTTTGCTACGTATATAATTTTCCTTTATCTTTAACAGTGGACACAATGGAGTTCGGTCAGCAATCGCAACATTGAGAGATGATGTAAGTCTTTTTCAACTTTATTTTTTTATATGAGGTAAAATTAAGCAAATGTTTCCATTATTTAGCCTGTTCTTCTAGCTCTGTACTACCTGATGACTGTTTTGGCGTGAAGGAACATCGTTTTGATTTCACTATTTATAACTGAGATCAAACAGTGGGTGCTGGCTTTACCGCATTTGTAGTGTAAATGCTACACGTATTTTTTCTAAGAAACTAAGAATTTGGGCCAGCATTGAAACTTCCTTGAAATTATCAGATTTTGGGCACTCAGAGTTTCTTGCAAGTTCCATGACAATTTTCATGCTTACTTCCTTCTCCCTCGTACACATTTCAATACGAAGTTGTTTGATGCCTTTCCACAGTCCCAAGTAATATGATACAGGAAACTAGTGAAAATATATTAGAATATGCTTAGGATTTCCTTTATCTAAATGAAGAGTTTTTCAGATACTTTTCCCAATATTTGAGTTTGTTAATTATTTAGCGATAGGGGAGTTGAGCTCTTAAAAAGAGTTTCTAATGTAATACAAGAAACTGGACAATTCATTTCACTAAATCTTACCAAACTATTCTTGATATTACAGTAACTGATGATTTCATTTGAAAGGGCATTGGTTTGCTAAAATATCTCTCCAAATACTTGCCAAGGCATACCCTAAATGAATTATATAAGCTCTATGTTCGACCCCACCTAGACTATGGTGATGCCATTTACCATATTCCTGCCAAAGTATGTGAATTCAGTCAACATATTATTATACCAAATTTAATGGAAAAGCTAGAGTCCGTACAGTATTCTGCTGCCTTAGCTGTGTCAGGTACATGGAGGGGAACATCTCGAGAGAAGCTGTACGCAGAGCTTGGTTGGGAGTCACTGAGTTCCCGAAGATGGAGTAGACGCCTTACCTTGTTCTACAAGTTTATAAATAATCTTAGTCCTGAGTATACAGTTGATCCAATTCCCCCTCTTCATCAGTCGCAGTACCGTCTCCGCGGACAGGATGTCATTGGGCGACTAAAGGCAAGGACAGAAAAATTTAAGTCTTCCTTCTATCCAAACTGTTTATGCGAATGGAATAAGCTTGAGCCTGAATTGAGACTTGCACCTTCTATTGCTGTTTTTTAAGAAAAAGCTCTTATCAATAATCCGTCCCCCTGCAAAATCTGTATTTGGAATTCACGATCCCACAGGATTATCCTACCTAACACAACTCAGGGTTGGTCTCAGCAAGTTAAATCTCCATAAATTCAAGCATAATTTCAGAGATACCATAAACCCAATGTGCCCAACAAGCGATGGCATTGAAGACACGGAGCACTTTTTGTTGCTCTGCCCTTCTTTTGATGTTCAACGACAAAATCTTCTCGCTGAAATTGTTGAATTATTACGACCATATGTACAAATCACCAATCTTTCAAATCATTCTTTGACGCAGCTTTTATTGTATGGTGATGAAGACCTTTCTAATGAGTTGAATAGAAATGTACTCGAATTAACTTTACGCTTCATCCACGAAACTGGTCGGTTTGATTAAGATCTATTGAGAATTTAGCCATGCACTAAGCAATCACCAAGTCCCGTACCGTTAGTGTTTCTTTTCCATTTCATTTGTCGATTCTGAAAAATCTTGAAAAATGATTTTCAACTTTCTCCCAGTTTTGAGCTTTTAATGATTTATATCCATTTGTTTTCATTGAACAGAGATTTAAACGATTCAAAGTTGGAATTGGACGGCCAAGCAATAAAAATGAAATAACGGACTATGTATTGAGAGACTTCGCTCAAGAGGAACTTCCATTAGTTGACGAAACATTATCAAAATGTGTTGCTTTGATATTAGAAAGACTAAAGATTAATGTTAGGCCGAAACAATTTCAAATACTGACGGACGATGATTATGAAAAATATGAGAGCATCGATGCAGTGCAAAGGACTACAGGTAACGCCTTTTATAATCGTGATAGTTGATGTTTGAGAATTTGCTCTGTCTATTAATTGATTTACATGCTTTTGGATCGAACATAATATTAGCACATTACAAACATAGCGTAGCACTGGGACTTTGAAATTATCTCGTTTATTCATTGAAATGAATCAATTCTAAAAGCTGGGAAGTTTATTCAAAAATTTTAACAGAATTCCTTCCCGTGTATTTGGGTGATTTTCTGCAGAAAGCCCCTTCTAAAAACCTGCAAAAACGAATAAAAAGAATGAGCACATTTTCTTTCCTAGAATTGATGACACTCACATAGATTCATGTATTTTGTCATCTTGGGAGAATGGAATCCCCCTGAATAGGTCATCGATACCAGGGGGAGGACTTGTTCACCCTCCCAAGAGATAATAGCACGTGCTAAAGCGTCCGTAAGTAATCGCTGTAAGGCCGTTGTAAGGCAGAAATGTTGGGAAATTTGTTCATGATTTTGGGCAAGTTTTGAAGGTTTTTTGAAGAGGCTTTCTCAAGAAAACCCCTCATAATTTCAGAATGGAGTGGCCAATTTCAGTCAGGTAAATTTTATAGTAGATTTGAACATTTCTACCATTCAACTATATATTTGCCGATATCATTGTCTTGATATCCAGGGATCCGGGACCTTTCAAACGGGGATTCTTTTTTCTGACTCACCCGGTAGATTGACACCCCTTGTGAATTGAAAGGATGAACTTAAAGAAGTGATGGTGATCTTACAATTGTTTTAGTTTGTGGCGTGGTTTGCAAATTTTCGTCGCAAAGGCAAGTTTTACACGGCTTTCTTGCACCAACTATATGGCTCGCTTTTAAGAACTGTATGTCTTATGGACTGATATGTTTTGAAAAATAGAAATTTTTAATCCCAACGAACTGACAAACGAGTAAGAAAAATCGCAAATTCGAAAAAGTAAATTTAAAAAAAAACGGGTATTATCAGGTTTTATATCCGTTCAAACCTATGGGACCGATAGATAGGCTCGAAAAATCAAAGGCTTGCTCGGAAAGACCCGGGGTGGGCAATTCGGAGTCAAATTGTGGTCTTTTTGCTCTTCTTGGAAATGTTTTAAAATCTCGGCTTTAAAACCTCGTGTTTAAAGAAATTAAATTTAAACTCCAGTTGTATTTTCAAATTTCGAAATTTCGTAGGTTTTCAAAGCATAGGTTTCAAATCTTTAAATAGGTGGGCATGAAATTCTATGACCTATTTCTTCAATTGAACGAGTCAGAAGATAATTTATATATTTTGCTATAATTCTACCGTTGGACTTTTCAAAAAAATTCATTTTTTTCAGAATTAGAGTGTTTTTCTTCTTTTCTAAGAATTCTAGAAAAATGTTGAACAAATCTTATAAAGAACATGAAATAATTTTCAAGAAATCCATTTTTGTGAATTTCTACAATATGGTATATAACAAAAGTCTGCCACTCTTTTGGTTTACGATTTAGAAATTTGATGACATCACATTCTCAAATGAGTTTACGCTGTCATTTTAAAAAAAATCAAGATTTCTGAACAGTAGAATTTTAGATCAGTAGCTAAAGTTTCTTTCAAGCCATTCAATTAAAAGAAATAGGTCATGCAATTTTACACCCACATTTTTACACCGATTTAAAGATTTGGAACCTATGCTGGTTTTCAAACGACAAAAATCTTGCTTGACATTCCTTGGTTTATACCTCATAAGCAAATGAACCACCACAAATAATAAAGAGAGCGTTTAACTGTCCGAATGAGTCATACATTCCAGAATAATTTAAACAAATTAACAATAGATTACAATCAATTTTAATTACAATAACCAAATTCAACTTTTCTTTACAATTAGACTAAAACTAGGATTCGTGACGTTGCATTCTGAATTCTATGTCAACAATCAATCAATACATTTCTGTATAATCTTATCATATACACGATGAAAATGTGTGCATTTTATTTAAATATATTTTCTGGGGGAGAATTTGCTGTCAAGGCTGTCGCATCCTTTTTCTTATTGATTTAGGTGCCGCAAATTCAATTCGCATCATATCAAAACGTGAAAATCCATTAAAATGATTTGCTTTTTAACCTGTTCACAATATTTGTGTTATTTCTCAGTTAACTAAATAGAACAATTAACGGAGTAATCAATTAATCAATGAATCGATCACGAGATTTGAGGATCACGAATTTTGCTCGAATTAGTTTCAGCAGCTATTTTTACCAAATTATAAAATTGTGGGAGTTTAGCTATTTAGGTGTCTTGTTGAGATATTTTTCAATCTATGATGTTGATACTCTTGCTTCCACGCTTCAAGCCTCGTTTGTCAGCATAGAATCGCTATTTGTGGGGCTAAGAGGAGAAGTCAAATATGATGCTTTGCTTGAGAAAATTTAAGCTTAACTTTCAGGCAAACGAAAGGGTATTACTAATCGAAACAAAGGCATCTTGAGTAAAAAGAACAGCGATTACAATTTTCAATCTTCAAAATTTTGAATGGAAATAGAACTTTTTGCTATTCTATATAGAGTCTGAATGGAACCATATTTTGATACTTTCCGTAGAATTTTCGAATGTGAATAACAGTGAGAGAAGCTCTGACGCCACTCAATCGAACCTTTCGTACAAAAAAAATGTGCAAAGATATCGTTCTTTTGTGGAATAGCGAAACGATCTACCCTGGTGGAGTCAAGCGTAAACACTCTAGCAATAGTTCATACCCCATGGCCTTGCTGGCCATGGCCATGGCCTTGGATTTCGTGAAGTTTATTTGGGCCTATAAAATGATCTTTGGAAGCATGTATTCTTTGTTCAAAGATCTATGAGAAGTAATAACAGACCTTTGAAATTGTGGTACATTTCTAATTAACTAGTCAGTTCTCTTGAGTATGAGATCTTAATGTTTACTATTCTCAAAGTAACCAATTTTAGAAGTTCCCAAAGTAGACACTAAACGTGTCACAAGATAAGCTTCTAATTTCGTGATCAATTCATTGATAAATTGATGCATGGATCAATTCAATTGTGAACAGGTCATTGCAAACGTTTTCACAATAGCTTACATATTTCACCAGTTTGCAAATTAAAAAGCACGGGATTAGGTAATTTGTGTTTGCGATGACGTTACCAAATGGAGAATGGCACATTTTTGATTGCGTAGCAGAGCTGAACAATTTGCGTGATATTTTGACGAAATAAGATTTTTTAAGTATATTAATGCATTTGAAATATGATTTTTTTTTCTACTACGATGTATTCATCTGCTCCATATTAGGCCTCTGTTGTCGCTGTCAAGTTTATTCATAAGAGAACTGATGGGGTATGTTACCATATATCCCAAGAATATACCATTTAGCTATTCTAAAAAAGAATCTGAATCGAATGATATTTTGATAAGTTTTGTACCGGGTGTCTCAAAAAGAGTACCCCCTTTTGACTGGAAATAGGAACCAAACAATAAGATATCATTACTCCCCGAGTTCACAGCTAAATTCATCAATTTTCAACTTAGATGCACATACCTTGCATTTCGAAATCGTCCACCAAACACCGGAGTTACAGGTTCGCAAAGTCAAAATTTACAATGCATCCAAAAGCAGAGGTTTTGAAAAAGGGCCTAATCACAAATGTAGCCATGATTTTGAAAAGTCCCGAGATGTTATCGTTTTGTTGCCTTGTTCAGTCAAAAGGGTGTACTTTTTTTTGAGACACCCGGTAGAATTTTCGAATGTGCGTGCACAAAAGAAGCTCTAATGCCACCCAATCGAACCTTTCTTATAAAGATGGATGAAAATATCGCTCGATCCAGACACTTTTGTAGAACAGAAGGTCTATTCATCCTCAAATGAAATTTACTTGCATGGATGTTAATATGGACTGTGGACCAAATTTTGATATTACATGCCACAGCTTCAGTCCTTATGCTTATGACAAAAATTTACTTTTGATAAGGGTTGCGAGATAAAGTTCTATTTTTGAAAAAAGCTGGGGTTGTTGATATTTCCTAACAGCAAATTCTACCCCGTATTCCTTTGAGAGAACATGCTACAAATGATAAAAATTTCATTAAATTTACAATAGATACAATAAATTACAATCTTCGTCTTCCGATTAAATTTAACCATTTAACATTTTTTGCAAGCAGTAACAATAAGTTATTTCGTTTCAAACCAAATAATTGTCAAGATTTCTTCTGCCTTGAATTTAAGATTGTAAAGATACTTCATTTGGAGAGGAAAGAGATAGAACCCCTAAAGTATTAATTTTTGAAAGTCTGAACTTTGGCATTGGCAACACAATAGAGTTGCACTTTTGGTGTTCGAAGCGATCAGCGTGTTTGGAACGATCAGGCTTCAGCGAATGTCATTTCATCTAAATTTACGTAAAAACGTCAGCAACACAAATTCAGACAAATTTCTCAATCGTTCTGTCAAGAAAACCCAGTGGTTTACCTTGCAGAAAGAGAACGGGAGTGTGCCTGCCATTGGAAACATTTCAGACCCCGTCCTGGAACACAATCTCAGAAATTGCGATATCGACCCTAGAATAAGATGTACTAAAATGGCTAATGTTGTTGCTTTTTAGTGTCTTCATAAATTTCGTGACCTACATAGGCGTAGGAGATAGGGGGCTAGGGGGGGGGCTGCAGCCCCCCCAACGTCAGAAAAATTTGCAAAAATCAGCCATAATCGGGCAGAAATCCGCCTCAAGTCGGGCAAAATTTTCTCAAACAATGGATTTTTCGTCGGGCAGCCCCCCCCCAAATTTTATCTTCCCCTACGCCGATGGTGACCTATGCTGGAAAAATGATCTTTATTGACATACCTGTGTCCTCAAACCAAGATGCCACTGGTACAATCTTGTCCTGGATATTTACTGAAATTGATACCCCCATCAGCAGGCACATCCCCGGGTGCTTGATCTATTAAGTAGACCCCCTGGGCAAGAACACCAAAGTATTTATTGTACTTATGGGACGATGAGATGATAGAAAGAACAAGAACATGATTTCCCGTGAGAGAAAACAAAAAGATGGTACCAAAATTGGGAAAGGCAGGAAAAATCTTAGTCATTATTATGATACGTGGTCTTTCAAGCATAGCATAGCATGGTTGACAGCATAAGCATTATTCAAGCGCGAGTAGTAACTAGCTGTCTTTTAATGATAGCAATTCCGTTTCAGTGAAGGCTGTTTGAACGTTTCAAGAGTTGAACAATTACAGTTGTGTTTGAGGAAACATCACTAAAAAAACTGTCATGTTTTGGAAAATATGAGTGGCAATGAAATGTTTGTAAAGATGTTTAAAACATTCATATGAGATTTTGAAGAGTATTATTTTGTTGTGAACGTTTGTAGCATCTTGGGAAAATATGCATCTTTCGTCTAGAATCTAAGATTTTGGTATAGCCTCATGATATTGGATCAAAAGGTTGCATCATTGCATAACTTCTCCGATATCAGGTTGAATATGAAGAATTTAACCGGGCGAAATGTTCAGGCAGATTTCCTGAATAAAAATTCTCTGACCTTTTTCTAAACATCTTTTGCTTCTAAATCTTTTTTGATGTGCTTTATAATTTTGCGCTATATTTCGCCTTCTTTATTTGCTAGTTGAAACTCGTTTTAAGCATACATGATAATTATCACTATGTTTCCTTTATGCGAAATCCGTGCAGTCGACTATCCTTATTTGGTCCTACGGGAATGCATTGTTGTGATTACACCTATTTGGCACTGTGCATGTTCTTTTATTCAAGCAAGGACATTTCAGGAAGAGGTATGCTTGGATGCATGTGCAGGCGACAAAAATGCCCACTGCTGCAAGTAGAAAATATACTGGCATTTGGTCAGTTCCGTTGCATCGAATTTAGGTGTCTCGTTCGTTGTGTTGCAGTCATCAGCTCGCTTCTTTATTCACTTTGAGGTATGACTCAAAATCGTTTGGATATACTTCGGTATTTCGTTCTTTGTGTTTAAGGCATGAGCTTGCTACTTTACCATTCAATTTGAGGTATGACTTTGGAATCTATTGAAGTGTTTCTTTCTTTGTATTGAAGGCATCCGATTGCTAAATATCCATTTAGTGCGAGGTACGATGTACGGCATCGAATATTGATGCTTCTTTGGTGTCTATCTTCAGTTCTTGCCTGTATGTTTTGCAAGTTATGCAGTGTGGCAGTGCATCTACGAAAGATTATATATTGCATATTAGCCTTCCAATTTCGCATTCTCTACCAGGCGTGAAAGAAATATTGGCATCATTCAAAAGTTTGTCTTAAGAATAAGGATCCATTGCCTCGAATTATGTCAAGAACAGACCCTTCACTGTACTAAATAGAGGTTTGGAAGAAGGTTTGATAATGGACTATGCTCGAAACGTCGTGTTTATTTCAATTGGCATCAAAGTGCTTATATTCTACTTTATTTACTTGTTTATGTTTGGAAGGAGCGTTTCAATCTGGTGAATCTTCATCGCTCGAAGTCTAAACAGTTAAGATTTTAACTCGATTCTCCACCATTTGCCAGAAAGGATTGATTATTCGAATCTCATTTTTACTTGGTAAAGCGTTATAGTTATTGCAAGGCCACAGTTTTCGTTGAAATATCATTGGGTGATTGCGTAACTTACCAAAATTCAAAAATAGAGCTTTAAATTCTTTAAAAAGCACATTATTTGGAGGCTGTAAATTTCATGTCAAAATTCGGTAACAAAGCCCTCAAATTTTCTACCCCAGAGATTCAGTCTATCAATTTATCTTCGTTATGCAAGATCAATGTTACAAATTCTCTACTATGTGCATACAAGGCTTACAGCCTTTTTTATTTTGAACTCTGCTGTTAGCATTGCGAAATACAATTCAAAACTTGAGATTTTCTTTGAATGCTCATCATAATCTCCAAAAGTTTCT
This sequence comes from Aurelia coerulea, assembly GCA_039566865.1. Classification (NCBI taxonomy): domain Eukaryota; kingdom Metazoa; phylum Cnidaria; class Scyphozoa; order Semaeostomeae; family Ulmaridae; genus Aurelia; species Aurelia coerulea. The sequence continues at coordinate 20,616,768 of CM076954.1, forward strand.
CTTTGGCTAAATAATTTGAGACAATTCAGTCTTGTCAAGAGTTGCCTAATCAAAACTTCCACCTCTCTTCGCCCTCTTCCATGTCTCTGAAAACTCCACTATGCCGTAGTTATTTTTGCCACTTACCTGTTGTTTAAAATTTTCGTGAAAAAGATCATAGATGTTGCCTCAATCTTCTGATAAACTCTGAAACAGTGTTTCATTGAGCTCGACCAACGTAAAATTTCATGGAAGTATCACTTCCTTGCAAGTCTTTTTATGTTATATAAAGCAATTTAGTGTTGAACGAACAGTTTCATTCAGAAATTGTTACATAATTCTTGATCTCATTTTTATTCCAATTGATAGTCGTTTTTATCGAATAGAGAGCATTTACTGCATGGTTTTACTGGTGGCTAGTTTGAAGATTTTGACCGTAGGGTTTTCCTATGGATATACAGGGTGTCCCACAAAATGTGCTCCATCTGTGCGGCAGCTGGGGAGGAGCTGTATCTTGAATTGTCTGTTTTTATACAGATGGATAGGACCGGCTTGGAAAGGATTGGAAAGATATGAAATTTCGTCAGTAGCTATTCTAACCTAACAAAAACAACAATACTTATTGTAAACATTATCCAATTCCAAGAAGCCCCCACTAAATAGCCTGCATGCAGACTCTTGGACAGGACAGGAACGAGAAAGTTGTTCCCTCTTTTCAATTTTTGTCACAGGGTCTGCATGCAGGCTACTACTAGCTCAAGCTGGTATATTAGTTTAACAGTTGATCTGCTTTGGTGAACGTTGGTGGCCTAGTTTGGTAATAAAATCGGGATTGGTTTATGTGGATTTCCCTCAGGCGTCAGTCAATAATTGATTACGTGTTACACAGCAACTCGCCGTGGTTACAAGTTTGCGTCAATTCAAATCTTATTATTCACTCCTTGTGTTTTGCGATCACAGACGACAAGTAGAACCTCCCTTTCGCGCCTTGAATGCACCTACCTGTTTCGTTTCAGTTAAATCTGCAGGCATCTTTGTAATCCAACAGTCACATAATCATAAGTTGAATTGGATTGAATCAATCGTATCAACATGTCTCATTTCAATTTAGTTAAATCTGTAGGCATCTTTGTAATACCTACCTGTTTCGTTTCAGTCAAATCTGCAGGCATCTTTGTAATCCAACAGTCACATAATCATAAGTTGAATTGAATTGGATCAATCGTATCAACATGTCTCATTTCAGTTAAATCTGCAGGCATCTTTGTAATGCAACATTCATATGATCATGAATTGAATTGAATCAATCGTATCAAACTGTCTCATTTGAATTAAATCTGTAGGCATCTTTGTACTCCAACAATCACGCAATCATAAACTGAACTGAACCAAGAACTTGAAATGGGACATGATGGTGTGCCAAAGCCGCGATTCAAGAGAATCAATACAAAATATCGTGTTCGCGGTAAACTAGGGAACAAGGGATCATAGTAACGAATGAATGGTCTATGTTGTTCCTGTTCTCGTATTTTGACAAGCAATTTCTTGTAAACATGTGGTACAATATTTCATTAAAAACGAACAAATATGCTATGATAAATCGTAGTTAGAAAAAATTGAGAATTTCAAAACAATTTACAATTTTTGATAGTGCTACTTATGCCTATAAATTCATACGAGGGTTTTGAGTGCATTTGTGAAACCTGTTACAGTTCAGTGCATTATTTGAACAACAGTTACGAGAATGCTTTTACATGATTTCATTTCATTTCTGGTAATTTTGTCACACAAACCTATTTCACTTTTGTCGTGAAAGTAGATCTGGAAACAAATTAGTGATGAACAAAGAAGCTGTAGAGTTTAGCCATAAGTTGTGGGGTCCGTGAGTCGCCAAGAGGGTACCTTCCATTATGCATGATGACGAGAAGGGGAGATTTTATTCTGTCCCATGAATTCTGTTCCATTTCAAACTCTTGCTTTGGCGCAAAGAGAGAATGACGGAACCGTACCTTTATAAATTATCGACCGCAGAAAATCTTTGGAAAGAGAATGAACATAGCAAACGAAGCTACAATAACGGAGTATCTTAAAATATGGACCTCGCATTGCTTGTTTCTGGTTGTGTTCTCTTTGGATTCTTCTCTGACAATTTGCTTGGACCATCTTGAGACGAAAATAGTGCTCAGCAATTCATTGCGTTTTTAAACGCAATTTTCTGTATCACACAAAAATCTGTACCACATGAAAACAATTCCAAATAGTGTTACTTGCTACACACCGCTTGTTTACAGAATCACACAGTGAATTCTGCTTACCTTTTAGTGAGCAAAACAGTCAAGATTGATTCATATTTTGCTCAAATGCAGTCAGCCGTTACTAATTACTTTAAAGAAGGAACAAGACTCAAGCTGTAAATATTAGAATGACAATTATTGTGATGAAACAGCGTGAATGAACAAGCGTAAACAAAGCAAGAAGGAAATTGAGGTTTTGAAAAATAATGACGAAGAAGCGCTAGAAAACTTCTTGCGTGAGGAAACTTCGAGGAGGTAAGGAACTTCAAAAATGCAGAAGGGAGAAGAAACAGAGTGGGGAAAGGAGTAAAAATATTGAGAGATATTATTTGCGAAGGAAGGTGAAACGAGAAAGCGCGATAAAAGAGGGAAAAGAAAAGAAAACAACAAAAGACGAAGAGAAACAGAATTTAGGAAGGAGACAGATACAAGGACACTGCAGAATGATAACACTTTTATTGTTGACTTGAAAGGAATATATGATCTTTCACAAAAATTCTGCATGCTAAAAGTTGGTCATCTTTTCGAATCAACATATGGCGACATTTAAATAGCAAATAAACTGAAATGTTACCTTTAAATTGGCCAAGTGTTTGCCAGTGCATGTGCTCCCAACTTTGCGTTGAAAAAGCTGCTTGCCATTAAAATACATCTACAAATTAGTTGATTAAACGCTGTTGATAAGTCAGCGTCCATTTCTGGTGCTGAATGAAAAACAAAACAATGCGCCTTGTTACATATGTCTTTGTGCAATCCAGGTATCTGCGTCAATGTTCTTTCTAGCATGTTCTCTCAAAGTATTGCAATGTGCAATGGCTCATTCGGTTACTAAGATCTGATGACTAAAATGTGCATTTTCTCTCGGCTGGCCAACAAGAAAACACTGTCGCATGACACACCCTTGAACGACAAGGAGAGAGCCTGCGACCAATCCCACAAGAACGATCAAAATTTCGATCATAACTCGATGAGGCGTAATTTCGTTTTGAGATGTTAGACGCTTCCCGTCTTATTCATATACTTTCCAACCTGCACGTTTTGTGAATCGCGTTTCAACGTGTTTGATTCAGGGTGGCAAGCGTATTTCAACTCGTGATGGTTCTCTGTTATTAAAAATTCATCTACAAATCATGAGTATGTTGTTTTTGTCGAGCTTTGTGTATTGTTCAGTTTATTGCCCATGATGAAGTAATAGTATATTCTAGGCAATTGATCACGTGATTTTCTAGTTGACCATTGTCGTTTCAAACTCCTCTGGGTCCATAGCTGTAAGGTAACACTTCGGGTAACTTCGGGTAACAGGTAAGGGGTACGTGAAATTTACCGTCCATTTTTCATTGTGCAGTTTATTGCCCATGATGAAGTAATAGTATATTCTAGGCAATTGATCACGTGATTTTCTAGTTGACCATTGTCGTTTCAAACTCCTCTGGGTCCATAGCTGTAAGGTAACACTTCGGGTAACTTTGGGTAACAGGTAAGGGGTACGTGAAATTTACCGTCCATTTTTCATTGTGCAGTTTATTGCCCATGATGAAGTAATAGTATATTCTAGGCAATTGATCACGTGATTTTCTAGTTGACCATTATCGTTTCAAAGTCCTCTGGGTCCATAGCTGTAAGGTAACACTTCAGGTAACTTCGGGTAACATGTAAGGGGTACGTGAAATTTACCGTCCATTTTTCATTGTGCAGTTTATTGCCCATGATGAAGTAATAGTATATTCTAGGCAATTGATCACGTGATTTTCTAGTTGACCATTATCGTTTCAAAGTCCTCTGGGTCCATAGCTGTAAGGTAACACTTCAGGTAACTTCGGGTAACATGTAAGGGGTACGTGAAATTTACCGTCCATTTTTCATTGTGCAGTTTATTGCCCATGATGAAGTAATAGTATATTCTAGGCAATTGATCACGTGATTTTCTAGTTGACCATTATCGTTTCAAAGTCTTCTGGGTCCATAGCTGTAAGGTAACACTTCGGGTAACTTCGGGTAACATGTAAGGGGATACGTGAAATTTACCGTCTATTTTTCATTGTGCAGTTTATTGCCCATGATGAAGTAATAGTATATTCTAGGCAATTTATCACGTGATTTTCTAGTTGATCATTGTCGTTTGAAACTCCTCTGGGTCCATAGCTGTAAGGTAACATTTCGGGTAACGTGTAAAGGGATACGTGAAATTTACCGTCCATTTTCATTGTGCAGTTTATTGCCCATGATGAAGTAATCGTATATTCTAGGCAATTGATCACGTGATTTTCTAGTTGACCATTGTCGTTTCAAACTCCTCTGGGTCCATAGCTGTATGGTAACACTTCGGGTAAATTTGGGTAACGTGTAAAGGGATACGTGAAATTTACCGTCCGTTTCTCATTTTGCAGTTTATTGCCTATGATGAAGTAATAGCAAGGATTCTTTTAGACAATACATCACTTGACTTTCTTGTTGACCATCATTATTCTAAACTTCTTAGAGGTCCAGCGCTTCAGGAAGCAAGTGGTATGCGTGTGGGGGGGGGATGCTTGCGACAAAAAGTTGTATGAGTAGTGTGTAGAGGATATTTCCATTTTACCACGCAATCTCCTTGGTTGGGTGGGCTAGGTATGGGATGCCATCTACAGTTTATTTCCAATAGTGAAGTAATATCATATTCTAGGCAATTTGTCATGCGATATGTTCAGTTTATTTCTGATGATGAGGTAATGTCATGGATGCAAAGATCATTCCAGGCACGTGACTTTCTTGTCTACCATTGTCGTTTCAACTTTCTGTGAGGCCTGAGGCTACAGGTAAAATAGGGCGAAGATACTTAAAGGGAATCTATGAAGTGTAATCGAGGCCAAAATCAAACCTTGATTTCCAGCACTTTGGCACTTTCCGATCATGCACTTTCCATCCTTGTGCTTTCCAATCGTGCACTTTGTAAACGTGCACTTTTCAATCGTGCACTTTGTAATCGTGCACTCTCTGTTCGTTCATTTTGTAACCATGCACTTTTCATCAGTGCACTTTTCATTCATGCACTTATAAAGATATTTGTGCACTTGAAAAGACATTCATGTACTTTATAATCGTGCACTGTCTAATCTTACAGTACTTAGTAATCTTACTCCATGTGCAAAATTCTGAAATCACTCAACCCCTAAGTGAAACATAGCGCGCTTGTAGAATTGACGTTTGCTTTAAGCGCGCTTGCTAATTGTCTATCAAGCTACACTGAATCAAATAGGTAAACATTTATCACTTCACTGGCATATATTAAAAAATTTTAATATCTCCTTCGCATGCCTCTAGGTGTCACCTAACGAGCCAAAACACCGAAATTGGCATAGGCTTGTCATTGTCAATATGTGCTCGACAAATGTTCCATATGTATTGAGAACAATAATTGTTTCTTTATATGAAATTTGGGTCAGTACTGAAAGTCTCCCAAAATTATAAGATTTTGAGTAATTAGAGTTTCTTACGAGTTTCTTAGGAGTTCCTTAGAGGTTCCATAACAATCTTCATGTTCACTACCTGTGCCCTAGTGAACTTCTCAAACAAGGCTTTTTAATGCCTTGTTTTAAGGCCTTTCCAATGTTTAGACATTATTCAAGTACCTTTCGAGTAATATCATATGACTATGAGTAATATGATATAGGAAACAAGTGAAAGTAAAGCAAAAATATATCAAAGATTTCCTTTATCAAAATAAATAGTTTCTTAACTTAAATTTTCCCAGACTGGAGTTTCTTAATTTTTTGGCGATCTGAGAGTTGAGTTTCTTATACGTGTATATCGATTAACCACCAATCGCGCTTCGCCTGAACTTCCATTTAAAGTAGACATATTTTTTTATAAGAAACTGCCCATAAGAAACTCAACTCTCAGATCGCCAAAAAATCAAGAAATTCCAGTGCTGGGAAAATATAAGTTAAGAAACTATTCATTTTGATAAAGGAAATCCTTGACAAATTTGTACTTCATTTTCGCATGTTTCTTGTATCATATTACTCAGAAGGCACTTGAGTCCTTGAGCAATGTCTAAACATTAGAAATGCTTAAAAACCATATTTTGAAATGTGTTCAGAGTGGAATAGGTAGTGCACGGGGGGGGGGGGGGAGGTTCTTAGTCAAATTTTGGGCAGGGGTCTGCCGCGAGCATATTCAAAATGGTACCGTAGGCACGAAAATGGTACCCTTGGCTAGACCATTTTGACCTTTCTCTGGACCAATTTTTACGAAAATGCTACCCTTGGCTAGACCAATTTTGACCATTTCCTGGACCAATTTGTCAAATTTGTACCAAATATGATAGCATGACCGTTCGCTAGACCAATATTGTCAAAAATGATACCCTAGGCTAGTCCGTTGCTAGGCCAAAATTTCAAAAAAGGATACCCTTGGCAAGACTAGAAGTCCGAAGAAGTATACCCTTGCTGGCGGCACATCCCCAGGTACCTTTACTATGGAAGAACCCCCCCCCCCCCGTGAGGAAGTGAACAAGAAGTGAACATGGAGATAGTTATGGAAACCTCTGAGAAACTCATAAGAAACTCTAATTACTCAAAATCTTATAATTTTAATAGTGAAGTAATATCATATTCTAGGCAATTTGTCATGCGATATGTTCAGTTTATTTCTGATGATGAGGTAATGTCATGGATGCAAAGATCATTCCAGGCACGTGACTTTCTTGTCTACCATTGTCGTTTCAACTTTCTGTGAGGCCTGAGGCTACAGGTAAAATAGGGCAAAGATACTTAAAGGGAATCGACATAGTTAAAAGCTGGCCCGGGCCAGGTCAAAAATATATTCTATTATACTCGACCACTTTGATGCATCCGGTCTCATTGTGTAGCTGAATAAACAATGGATTTGTGGGCGTTTCTTCAGCCTATTTATAGCGGCTACGAGATATAGCTATGTCTATTCCCTTTAAGTAAGTTTGTAGGCCGAAACACCACAACACGACGGAGAAACAACAGCAAATTTGTGTGAATTTAGATTCTACCAATAATTGGTCCTGCCATGCAGTACTTCTTCTTTGATAGCTGCTTTGTGATAGTTATATTCAGGATTTGAATATGTACAACGATTTGATAAGGAAAGGTTACACGTGATTGGTTAGACATGATGGCTACGCAGAGGCTAAATCGGTTTGGTTTACAAGGGTTATGTTGTATAGTAATGATAATAATCATTATGTTATTGCAATATAAGATAATGACTACAATGGTAATGATAATGATGGTGATAATGAGTAAGAATGGTAAGATAAGGGAGTGTGCTAGTTGGCTAGTATAAAATTATGTTTGCTAGCGGCCTGTGGTTCTGTTTAGTCCGTTGGGTGACAGAGTGCTAGCCAAGCCAATGAAGTAAGTTTCTTTTGTTCGTCTCATTCTCTCTCTGGTGTCATGTATTATTATTATTATTATTATTATTATTATTATTATTATTATTATTATTATTATTATTATTATTATTATTATTATTTATGCACAGCTCTTAAATGGCAACATTTCTTAAGAATACAACGACAATGGTCTTTTGGGTATTGATTTTAGGCTGACTTATGTGTTTTTTTAGAACTTGTTTATGTATCATGTATTCAATTGTAAATTATATTTTATTTTAAAGTGTATGTATTGTGATGTAAATAATTGTTTACTATAAATACTTGGCTGCCCTGTAAATAGCTCACACTGACGAAGATTTTTATCGAAACGTTTGAGGCATTTAACAGTTGTGTTTTTATATTTATTTTCTGTTAACACATGATGGTGGTTTAGTTTATTATTATTATTATTATTATTATTATTATTATTATTATTATTATTATTAAAACAAAACCACCATCAAAAATAACAGAAAAAAGTATATGAAAAACAAAACTGTTAAAAGCAAAACGTTTCGATTATAAAATCTTCATCAGTTGATCTTCATCAATATAATTCATCAATCTTCATCAATATAATATAATATAATAATAATATAATAATATTAATATAATAATTAAGGCTCCAAGGCCATCTTTCCGGTTTAGGCCAAATTTGATTTTCAGACAGTCTGAAATTGCAACTGATGAAGATTTTATAATCGAAACGTTTTGCTTTTAACAGTTTTGTTTTTCATATTATTATTATTATTAATTCTTTCATTTCAAGTTGGCTAAAAAATATAGCTACAATTGCTAATTAAGGACAACTATTTACAAAAAATACATATAATATTACAAGTGAAGATATAATTTACAATAAAAAACCTAAATTGGGATAAAATATTTTACATAATCTGCAGTTGCAGGCGTGGCATTGATGGGCTTTGATAAGCCTTTTGAAAATCTGAAGGGAATCTGAATTTTTCAGTTCTGGTGGTAGTGTCTCCCATACTTTTTTCCCCATAAATCTGACTGTATCGATTCCAAGGCAAGTTGTTTTCGCCTTTGGTAGTTGCAGTTTATCAGAACACCTTAGGTTGTAAGGCATTTCTTTTTCCTCAAAAATTTGCTTCATAAAGCTGGGATTTAGATCATATTTTGCTTTGTAGATCTCTACCATGAGCAACTGCAGGTTCCTCTGATGAACGGTTACCGAATTATCCATTTCTAACAATTTTTCATAGCTAGAAACATTGGCCTTGTATGCGATTCTTAGGGCCCTTTCATGTATCCTGTTTATCTTATTATTCAAATTTCTATCGTGAAACATCCAAATCAGCGAGCAATAGCTAAACTGGGACATAATGAATGCTTTCGTCAACAGTTTTAGTTTCTCGGGCTCCATGAAGATTGAAATGCGAGTAAGAGCATGAAGCTTCTGACTAGCTTTTTTACATAGCGTTTGGACATGCTTTTTGAAACTTAATTTCTTATCAAGACTAATGCCCAGTAACTTCTCTTCGTCACTTTCTTCTATCTGGGCTTCTCCAACGTGTATATTAACTCTCTCTTTGCTAGCCCCAAAAAGAATGAAGTGACATTTACCTGAAGTAGCGGTAGAAGCTGTTACTCCTTTACGGAGTGCCTGGGTTTAAAGAAGTGCTCTGCAACTCCGGAAGATACTTGCTGTTTCTCAAGCTTTTTGCATTTTGCATTTGATTTCAAACGGTGATTGCATTGGAAAAAGTCTTCAAAGCAATTCGTAACGTGACATGCGAGTTAACAATAGTTGTTTCTTAACATTTCTCCAAGGCCATCTTTCCGGTTTAGGCCAAATTTGATTTTCAGACAGTCTGAAATTGCAGCCTGCCTGCAAAGGATCTTGGGTGACAATGGCTCTTTATTTGGAGGGCCTGAAAAGCTGAAAGACTAATTGTCACGTGACGACCCCGACGACCCCTAAGAAAGGTGACAAGGCACTGAATGAAACTATCTTACAGTTTTCATATTTTTATTGCTAGAAATTTCTTTAGAGTTTCTCAGAACTTTCCTCCAATTTGTTAACAGCCAAGTTACGAAGCCATACATCTGTACGTTTTACCGAACTCTAATGGCTGTGCACTTTCTAATCATGCAACCCCCTAACCGCCCGTATTTCGTGTGCTAGTAAGGGAGATGGGATAGAGAGGGAGGGGGGCTACTTGCAAGCTATTTTGCTCTATAAACTTGCAAATTAATCAAATTTTTATGATATTTCCCAGGAACTAGTTAGTATTGATACAACAGTCAACAATCACCATTTTCCAAACGATTCCATGATAAAATTTTGCATAGGTGATGTGCAAAGTAGCAGGTTTTTCGGACAGAAAAAACTGCTCGATTAAATGATAACAGGTTGATATAAACAATATACACCAGTGGCATCTATTACATGGAAGCTTCGTTTCATGATAGATGCGCAGACATGCCTTGTTTTGGCGTTCTGATCTGCTGAAATATGCATGAATTTGAAGATAGAGTCTATTGATTATTCATTTCTGGGGTATCTTTAGGACTCCGGAGTAGAATGCCCAGTTGAGCTGCAAATGAGCATCTGACAAGAGGGAGAGCGAATTTGAATTGGCTTCTGGGTGATTTAAGTCGTTGGTTCATGTGCACTCGAAGTGAGCAGCCAAATTTGAATCGATTGAACTTCATTTACTGTTGCAAAGATACCTACTTTCATTGAAAATATTGTACTGTCAAGACACTTCCAGCATTCAAATTGTAGAGAGTTCAAATTGTCAAGATTTTATCTGGTCTAAATTTTACCTTCTCGAGAGCTCAAATTGTCGAGAGCTCAACTTCCACAGCCTCAAGGGATCATCGTCAATTGTGAAATCTTCGAAAGAACATCTTTCTAGCTCTCAAGAGAGTTCACGAACGAAAGAAAAAGCCACCGTATTTATACAAGCCTTGGAATGTACGGTCACAAGACTTTTAGCAGTGCATCATCTCAAATTTTCCTCAATGTGCAAATTTGAAAGCCGACTGAGCAATCATATCCCCGCCAGATTTCGTCAAAATTTAGACTATTCCTCTCCAGCAAATGCCTTCTTTGTGAGAAACACATTGCCTCTAAGTTGCAAGAAAGATCAACAAATCATGTTTGTCATTGCAGTAGTTTTGTTTGTAGTAGGCTCTATCATTGCAGTGTTCAATGCTTATTACTGCGGGAAATGTTTTGCCGTTGGGCAGCCGAAAGAGTATGCTCATTTTAGTCCATGTACTTTCTATTGAAATGCTGTCAATACAGCTGCTTTTTGGCCTGATGCTGTTGGCACAATGATGACTGTCTGGCACCAAAGAATTCCGAGGACTGCTTCTCATCCGAGAGCTAAATGTTGTTGTCGAAATGGCAGTTGCTTCCAACTTAATCGGTTCATTTCATGGACAAATGTAAACCTCAAATATGCTACAAGTTGTAGAGATGTTAAACCTTCGATGAAGAATGATGTTGAATCTATCCGGATCCAGGTGGACCACTCAATACATTTTAAATGTAAAGATGATACTTTTATGCAGCTAAAAACCAGAAATATAAAGCTATCTTGAAGCTTCCTCGATGAAATAGAATTTTCTTATACCATAGCTTTTAGGACTGTTGAATTTAAAACGTCGAAAATTCAAAAGTCCAAAGCCCGTTTTCCACTAGCGCAACGCGACAAATTTTGAGTATAAGCTCCTTGGGAAAAGTTGCTTTTTTGCCATGCAAAGTTTTTGCTATTGAAATATAGTTTGAATCAATCCTACTTTCTTGCGACAAACTTTTATCACATTTCTGGCGCGCGACGTGTGTTGTGTTGAGCGACATTTGTCGCCTAGTGGAAACGGATCAGTTACTGATTGACAAGTCTCTGATTGTTACTATTAAAAATGATAATTTTTTTTATAGATTTAAAATAGAATAGAATTAGTATCTATTTATCTTCGTGTACATTATGTACATAGAAATTTGTAAAGAATATAGATCCATTCGATAGATTTAAAGGCACACTGTCGTGGCACTGATTGGATGAATAAGACAATATGAAAGAATAGAATTAGGCAGGCTTCAGTAATTTCGCTGTACACTGAAATTCACGAAGATGATAACGATCAGACTCCCTTTATTCTCGAAACAAAGTATGATCTAAGAGCATAAAGGCTTTATAATGATCCAGAGGCCAGGTCTTTTGTTAGGGATTTCAACATCACAACCAGCCAATTACAGCCACGACAGTGTCCCTTCATACTCGTTTCTCCTTCACAGCGTCACCTTAGTAGCTTACGCCTCCGCAGCAGTAATTATATTCTTTTACTGCTGATAGATAGTCCACTGAATAGACTTGAAGGACGTCTAGCGACCATGACGCCCGGGGGGGGGGCACTCCCATACTTGACCTGACGGGATGTGCCGCTCAACAGGGTGTCCTTTTGCGGTAAAAATTATGCGACAGGGTGTCCTTTTCTAACGAAATTTATGCGACAGGGTATTATAATAGGTAAAAAAATTATGCGACAGGGTATCACAAGCAAAAATTGCGTTCTACACTGTATTTGAGAGGCAAAATTTTTATGCGACAGGGCATCACAAGCAAAAATTGTGTTCTACACTGTATTTGAGAGGCAAAATTTTTATGCGACAGGGTATCACAAGCAAAAATTGCGTTCTACACTGTATTTGAGAGGCAAAATTTTTATGCGACAGGGTATACTTTTGGCCTATTTTTTATGCGACAGGGTACAGGGTGTGGAGAGGTTTTCCGCACACCCCCGTCACTTCCCTAGTCAAGTACCCCCCCCGGGCCATGACGCTCAAGTGGTAGGGCTCTACCTGGTATCGAACCCTGTCCGCCTGACTGTTCTGGCTGCAAAGTCAGAGGATTGCACCATTGCGCAACAACACCTTTAGAAATGCACAAAGACAACGCTGGAACCCTTTCTTTGAAAATTTACTCGATTTTGACATTGCTAGAGGACAATGAAAGTGCTGTTTTTGAATCAACCACTTATCTTGCCTTCCTCTGCCATAAATCAGCAACCACGTGTCAGAATGACTCAAAGAAGGTCTCAAGCTCTTAGTTGAAGCCTGACCTATGCAGCTATGTAAAAGCGAGATAATCAAAGCTACAGCTCCTCCACAGCAGCCACACAAACTAGGCACATTTTTTTGGGACACCCTGTAGTTTTTCAGAAATCAGCCCGGCGGCTCGTTAAAGTTAACAATTTACTCGATCATGACTTGATCGTTCACATCATAATTTACTGGATTTGTCAAACTTGGACTTGTCACTGTTATCAATTTTGATTTGTCGATCAATTACCAGGGCTGTAGAGAGAGCGGCCGGGCCCCAGGGTTAGGGCCGGAAGGGGAGGGCCGAAAAATGTTTTGGACCACGCCCTTTTATCCTTGAACCACGCCCTCCTATGCACTGGTAAGACGCTGCTTTTAGATCTTATTTTGAATCTCATTGGGCCCGTGGGCCTGAAAACGTTCCTGAAAGAAAACTACAACAACAACAAAATACATACCATACTTCTTGCGGGCCCCCAAAGGCCCAGGGCCCCGGGTAACTACCCTGGCTACCCCCTCCCCCTCTCGACGGTCTTGTCAATTACTATTTTCACTGGTTCAGCACAAGTCTTTTCATTTTGTTATCTTGCTCAACAAAATATGAAACGATTCGTCGTTACACTGATAATAGAATTCATTATCAGACTACAATTTCCTAAGCATATTCCAAGTTAAGCAATAGATGGCAGAAAAATGATTTAATCGACATTCGTCAGTCTTTTGATGATGATGTATGGCCATGGGCAATAATGTACTGTTGAAATGGCCTATATTATGATCAATATTGTATTTTTAGTCACTGTGTTGTTTCTCTTCCACGGGATTGCGAGTAAATCTTGATACTGTTACTATTCCTTCGTTCTTCTCTCGTCACAGCAAGGAATCGAATGCCGCCATTATTCAAATACTGTTGAAACGGTTGGAGGGAAGTTTGATATGAGACGTATCGCTGCGTAGGAGCTCCAACCATTTCAACAGTATTTGAATAATGGCGGCATTCGATTCCTTGCTGTGACGAGAGAAGAACGAAGGAATAGCAACATTATCAAGCTTTACTCGCGATCCCGTGGAAGAGAAACAACACAGTGAGTAGAAATACAATTTTGATCATAATATAGGCCACATCACTGTGATTTTATGATTTGCATAGTCATGCAAGATATTTTTGGGCCTACTGTTTTTGGCATGGCAACACAGACAAGATGTAGTTTCAAATACCGCAGTACTCGATATAGAACAGCCTCCATCGAGCCCTTAACCAAGATATTGTCAAAGATCCGTGGGAATGGCCTCCAACTGAGCTCCAACCCCTCCAAGTCAAAACCAGCCACCCATTGAATATGTCACCAGGAGTCCCAAGTTCCAATCAGTACCCAGTAGTCAATAAAGAAATAATGTTCAATACCAAACAAGAAATAGAATCCAGCTGTGATCTGTGGACTCACCAGGCAACCCCAAGGTAAACATTATTGCAGCATGCAATGCAGCCTCCGTGAAGGCAACCCCAAAGTAAGCATTATTGCAGCATGCAATGCACCCTGGGTTATAAGCTGTTTTAAAATTCACTTGTGTTGATGAAGGTCGATAGACCATGGAATGGTTAAACGATATACCAGACAAAGATGTAGAACCCAGCTGAGTGTGGTATTTGCCGTGAAGGCAACCCCAATGTAAACATTATTGCAGCATGCAATTCATCCTGGGTTATAAGCTGTATTGAAATTCACTTGTGTTGATGAAGATCGATAGCCTTAAACCATGGAATGCTCAAACGATATACCAGACAAAGATGTCGAACCCAGCTGAATGTGGTCTTTGCCGTGCAGGCAACCCCAAAGTAAACATTATTGCAGCATACAATGCATCCTGGGTTATAAGCTGTTTCAAGGTTCACTTGTGTTGATGAAGATCGATAGACTTAAACCATTGAATGCTCAAACGATATACCAGACAAAAATGTAGAACCCAGCTGAGTATGGTCTATGCGATGATTCTACCAGGCAACAACAATGCCAACATGATTGCAGAATCAATTGCGCCCTGGGTTGTAGCTGTATAGAGAGCTGTATTAAATTCTCTCTCAAGAATTGGATAGTAAAACTTTATTGACTACCGTATTCACTATTCAGCTATGTCATAAACACAGGGAGGAGAATTCAAGCTTTGAATAACACTGTAGGCGTTTGTAGTTCATGAGAAGTCTTCACACGATCTTGAATCCCTTTGGCAACCTATGGCTTCCATCAGGCGATTGACGCGATTAAAACGATAGCGATAACTAGATAATTCGTCTTGAATGCAAAAGTTCTCAAACTACTGGTGCGGCGGTGTGAAAAGCGGACAATTATTTAATCGTAGCTGCGAAAGAGCCTCATTTGCAATAATTTGATATTTAGACTTATGACGATGGTCCCTTGTATCCCTGCTTTGCTCTTGCTGTTGACTGGCGCCATCTTGAAGTCAAAGAGCACAGGGAAACAAGAGACTCATCGTCATAAGTCTTTCAGTGAAAGTCTTCGGATTTTTCCAGAAGAGCAAGACCCCCGTTTAAAGGCTTTGGAATATGCGCACTAGCGATTGCAGGGTCATCATCCTTCACTTTTCCTTCGTGAATTCGTGCATGCCCCAAAGCGCTTCACCCATTCCATCGATCAGTGAGCCAATCAGAGTTAACGTCTTTTTCATTGTGATTTACAAAAGAGGGGGGGGGGGGTTCGCAGTATCCCGAACAAAGCTAGAAACTTCAGTTATTACAACTTTGGCACTTTGATGAAATTGGTCTGATATCATTGTCATTTTTAGCCATTTTTTGTAGTTTCTGGACTCTGAAGGCGTCTCAAGGAGCCTTCTCGAGCGGATTCATTACTACTCACGACATAAGGAAAACAAGAAAAAAGAAGTTCTGCCACCGCTCTTTTTTATTTTATTTACACTCCAAATATACGATAACTGTAAAGCCTTTTTCTCAGCTTCTGAATCAATTTCACAAATAAAGTCTTCGAGGCAACTGTTTGGGTGGCGCTTCTTCTTTCGATAAATGCTTTCATATTTTCAAGCCAAAACCAGTGGCTTCGGTTTTTAATTTTAAGTCATTTACACACGATATCCCTTCAGCTCTTAACACTACATATACAGTTCTACAAATCAACATGATCTATCGACAAAAAGAAAAACATTGAAGGCTAATCGTTGCTGTTTGCTAAATTTTAGGGGGGGCGAAGCTATTGTTTCAGTTGAAAAGCATTGTTTATTGATATTGTTTTCAAACAAAAGATCTTTGTTTTAGCCAACAATGGGGGGGGGGGGCGATCGCACCCCCTCGCCCTCAGGTGTTTTTTTGTTGTTTTTATTGTCTGTCTTTCAAAGAATATTGTTGTTAATTAATTTGGTCCAAGATTCTTAAATGATCTTTAAATTTACAAAGATACTCAGAAGCGCAGAAGCCGAGGGGCCTAGGGGGCACAAACCATCATACCCTTCCATGTTTTTTTTTAAATTCACTTTTCACGGCCTTTTTAAGGTTTCACTTTGTCCCTCCGATTCTAACAAGTACCCCTCTGAGACCCCTCATGAATAACAAAGTATAATATCCAGAATACAATCTACTCCCTACGTTCCTGAGGTTATGTGCTTACAGCATTGTGCAACCAATACACGTGCTAAAACATGCAAAAAATTCATGCCCAAACTTTAAGTCTGTCTCTAATATGATGTCAAATGAGATTTGCGATAACGCAAATTAATCATGCAAAACTTTTGAGTTGTTTTATTCGCGGACATTTTTTAAATGACAATTTATTCGAGAATAAAATCAGGCTAGATAATATCATATCATCTATACTTTATCATCTGGTGTCCCTTGTTTCCCTGTGGTCTTTGACTTGATGATGTCACCTAGTTGCGGTGATCAAACCTATTTTATATTTGATATATCTCATATTTGATTCTTTTAAGGAAGGTTGTCCTCCAGAGAATCTGTTTTTCAAGGGGCCCTCCAATAAAACTCAGTTACAATATGCAATGTACCTTGTCGATGGTTGAACATATCGCACATAAATGGGCTCTCTTGGTTGGCCGTTTCTTTGCCTCGGATTGGCAACATTTTCCCGCGCTCTTGCTTCACTCGAACAAAACTGCAACATTCATGGGAAGGAGGTGCACGCGTTTCTAATCCACCATGATTAGCGGAAAGAAAATTTGTTAGTTATCCTGTTGAGCAAGGTTTACCATAGGGATACGAGGGATTTAGGAAATCAGTCTGCATAGCATCCAACTTCTACCGTTCTGCTACCTCTAGCTGCTTCCTAAGGTTCAGTCCAATTTGACTCGTTCTTGAAGTTGCTAACGAGCTTGCAGCAGACACTCTGTTGTCCCCCGCTTTACACCGTAACAACGCTAGTATATTTCGTTTCAGCACACTCAGCTGGCGACATGCAATCAGGGGGTTTATGAATGAACTCGTCAAAGCGAGGAACCATCCCCAGTATAACGCCACTGAAATGAATGTAGTCTGCTTTCCTATGAAAGCAAGATAGAATTCGAGAAATATTAACGGCGTGTAACAGATTACGACAGCAAGAAGGATTATACTCGTCGCTCTTGCGACTTTCGATTCCGAATGCATTCTTCTTTGTTCTCCCGAGCAAAAGACTTGCATGCTTTTCATTTCTTTTTCGATCCTTTTCACTTCTCTAAAAATACGCGCGTAGCAGAATATCGTAACACAGAAACATAACAGCGAAACGGGTCCAAGAATCCCATAGAACACTTCATTGTTCTTAGTAACAAGCCAAATGGTTACGACAATTGTCGAAAGAATCCAAGTGCTCGCATTTGCGATCATGATGTTTCGGGTTGTTAATTTCTCATGATACCAGAAGGGGATGAAAACAGCGATATACCGTTCAACTGTCTGTATAGTAATCGTGTTGTAAGATGACAGGCCGAGAAGATAGCCAATCAGAGTTCCGACATATGCCACAGAACAAGGGTCTTCATGTCCTAAGACGAACTGAATGTTGACAATTGCATAGCATATGCATGTAGTACAACCCGTAAGGCAATCTGAAATTGCCAAGTTTGCGATTATGAAGTAGGCTGGGGTATGTAGCTCTCGTTTTCGGGTTATGACCAAAATGATAGCAGCATTAATGAGAAATGTTGGCAGCGCAATCAATATTAGCATACTTGCAATAATCAGGAGTGGAACTTTGTAAGTATTTGTGTTCTCAAATGCGTATCCCATAAATGCACAGGATAAATTCATTTTGGCACCTGGAGTCATGATTGAGTTTTCCTCTTTTCCAAGTTCGATCTCTTTGTCAAACAAACAGAACTAAGGTTGCAGGTTTTTATTTGTCAATTATTCCCTTCCCTCCTTCAGAGATGTCCCTTTATGACTGTTAGAATTGTTTATCCACAAACAAACTGCTATAGAGCTAAACTTTTTCTTTCGGCAAGTTGAATGTACACGTTGACTTTCTCTGACAGCGAAATTCTTGTCTAAGAATTGTTTATTTATTGCCCTCGTTTAGAGAAGTCTCACTCTTTGCGATCTTTCAAATCCTTGTCCATCAAATCCTTGAATGTACACTTTGACTTTCTCTGACAGCGAAATTCTTGTCTAAGAATCGTTTATTTATTTCCCTCGTTTAGAGAAGTCTCACTCTTTGCGATCTTTCAAATCCTTGCCCATCAAATCCTTGAATGTATACTTTGACTTTCTCTGACAGCGAAATTCTTGTCTAAGAATTGTTTATTTATTGCCCTCGTTTAGAGAAGTCTCGTTCTTTTCCTTGCCCATCAAATCCTTGAATGTACACTTTGACTTTCTCTGACAGCGAAATTCTTGTCTAAGAATTGTTTATTTATTGCCCTCGTTTAGAGAAGTCCAACTCTTTGCGATCTTTCAAATCCTTGTCCATAAAAAATTTTAAACATTTCATTCCTGAAGTTTTATGTACACTTTGACTTTACCTGACAGCGGAATGCCTGTCCTAGAATAGTTTAAACTTTGCTACCCTTCAGATGCGTTCTTCTCTTCCAACGGAGCAACTGCTTCACAGCTAATTAACAATACACTTTATAAGATTGGGAGCCTTCCAAATGTGGTTGTTACTGCAAAACTGTGTATAGCTTACGATCTTGAGATTCAGCCTGGAGACTATTTTTATCTTTTCCAGCTGATTTTAGTCACTGTGGCGTATTTCGCTCAACCTTGAAGTTGTGTCTGCTCATATCAAAACTGCTTTGCAAATGAGAGTTCAATACAACTCGTTAAAAGACAACCGTTTCTGACGATAGTGCTTCGACGATGCTTTCTCGTGATAATGTTACGATAAAGTTTTCTCCCGATAATGCTACGAGTGTCGATAATGTTATGACAATGACTCTGATATTTTATTCATGATGTTTCGATCTATGCCTGACTTGAACAAACAACGAGCCGTCTAAATTGAACAAGCTCTACAGTATCCGACGCGTCGTAGTATTAGCCAATCCGAAGAACTTCCTTGCTTACTGCAGGCCTTGGAACCAATGTGTGTTAATTCCAGTTGCCGTAAAGCTTGCTGCCAGAGTCCATTGTTCTAGACTCCAAAGATCCATTTTAACTGAAGTATTTTGATCGATTTTCGTTGATTAACCAAAACTATGAATTTACCTCTTCTCCAGTATCATGTTGCAATAGTGTATGTTACGTCGTGTAAAGTACGTTGCGTTTAAGGCAGAATCCTTCAAAAGTATTGTGTGAAAATCATTGTATGTAACTACACACAAGGACACAAGATAATCAAGCTTTCTTGTCAATGTCCATTGATTAACCCTACAATTTAGCGGTTTTTCAAGTGTTATGTTGCTATAATGCATATCACTTCGCATCAAATCTTTGCGTTTAATGCAGAATCCTTCACAGGTATTCTGTGAAAACACTATGTCAAATGACGCACACAAACTCAATAGAAGGAGGTCTTTTTGATCGATGTTCGTTGATTAACCATGCATGTTTCACACAGAAATACAATTGAACAAGGTCTTTTGATCGATGTTGGTTGATTAACCAGATTTTGAGGGAAAGCGTTGTGTTCAATGCAGAATTTTTCAAAAGTGTTCTTTCAGCATCATTGTGTGTAATGACACACACACAAAATAGTAGAATCAGGTCTTTTATTGATGTTCGTTGATTAACCAGACAATTGCTGTATGAACTAGATAGCCCTCGTGTTACAGCCACCTTACTTTGCCTTCAAATCAGTTTTTTGCCAGTACCTTCTGTAATGCTGTATGAACCATCACACTGCACCACATCGAATTAGAGTCACCAGAAAACTGCCTGCTTTTGCCTTCGTTATAGGCAGAGCGCTTGTGTCACTTGTAGCTCAGAACATCCCATTTCTACTGGAAGTACTTTAACTTCAATTCAGAAGTGTTTCTCGAATCATCTTTCATGTTGCAGTAACATCTTATTTGATCTTCTCTGTGTTTAATTTCTGAAAGGAATAAATGTGTAAATCTAATCTGCCAATAAGGTTTGAAACTAGTAATTTAAAATTTTTTAAATTTCCTTTTATTTTGTTGATTTTAATTTGCAACTCCACATCAACCGATTTCAAACCTGCATTACAAAATAAATGGTGCACGCATGTTTGTACGTACCTGTACGCTTTTATCTCCTTCGATTCAAAACTGCTGTTGTGTTTATTGAAATAACACCTTGAGGTTACGTCAAACAAGGGTCGCAAGTCATGCTCCCCCTGATTAGTCTTAGTTTCATTGTCTTTCGATATCCTAAATCCTTTTATTGCTGCAAATTTGTGAACTTAAACTGCAAGAGTCTCTGGTATCACCCCGGTATCACGTTTGGCCATATCTACTCTTCTGAATTAATGTTTTTAAGCTGTGCTAGGAAATAGATACCTTAAACTCGTATTCTTATTTGCAATGCAGTATTCTTTGTATTTGATGACGCTGCAAATCATAGCATATCCAATCTTTCTACCACCTAACTTTCGCCAAAATTGTTCTTTCAAACAAAGTTGGTTCAGGTTTATGCAAAATTAATACCACTACTTCGAGATATCTGGTTGCCGTTGCAAATCCTTTAAATTCCTTTGAAATGGCATGCATTTAATCTAGTAACTCCAATCCATTTAAACTATAATCATCGTCAAAGTTCCATCAAACAAAGTTGATTCAAGTTTATGCAGAATCAATGCCACTACTTAAAAAACATCTGGTCGCCACTCATAAGCAAACAAATTTAGCAAATCTCACCTTCTTAGAGTCTAACTTTTGTCCAAGTTGTTGCATCAATCAAAGTTGGTTCAGGTTTATGCAAAATCAATACCACTATTTCTTACTATTTAGCCCTTGCTACAAATTCTTTAGACCAATCTTCATAGAGCTTCTGCCAACAATAATTAATCAGAACAAGACACCCTGAAATAAATACAATTTTTTTACGTCCATTCATAGAGTTGCTAAAGATGCTTACATGACTTCATATAGAACACCTGTTCCAAAAAGAATTTGCCTTTTGCATTCACCGAATTCCCTGCTGTGGATTTTAATGTTTTTGGTTTATTTTTGCAATGTTGATTTTCGCGTGTTTGGTATTTACTTCTATGAAGTTAGACACGCAGA
Organism: Aurelia coerulea; assembly: GCA_039566865.1. Taxonomy (NCBI): domain Eukaryota; kingdom Metazoa; phylum Cnidaria; class Scyphozoa; order Semaeostomeae; family Ulmaridae; genus Aurelia; species Aurelia coerulea. Next base: position 20,638,144 of record CM076954.1, read on the forward strand.
TGTTTAAATACAAGTTTAATTGATTCTGTTAAGGTACGCTCTCTTCATTGAAACCGCTCTTTTACCCGTTTAATCACTTCTCAAGTTCATTCCATTTATTAATTAAAGAATTTGTTGAAATCATCTACGGTGCTATTCTCATCTTTAAATAGCTAATTAACAAGGGCAGATTTTGTAATACAACAGCATCAGTTGCTTTGATTGACACCTCAATCCAAAGCGATGAGCGACTGCAGACAGAGGAGATTCTCTCAACCAGTAATTCAAAACAAACAAAGCCGCAAAAGTTGCCCCGAAACCAGTTGGGCAAACTCTCGCCTTGTGCACGCGAAAGGTGGTTTTTAAGAGAAGTTATGTGGTTATATCGAAAGAAGAGGGGTACATCCAAAGTTCTGCCTGGCGGATTTTGTTTATTTGATTCAAGAACTGTGTTGTAATAATCGTTTCATTTTTTACCCTAAATGCGCGAGATCGGCTTCTAAATCAAACAAGCAAAATCTGCTTTATCTGCATTTGTAAAATGGTTCACAGTGTTGATATACAATACTATTAAGATAAACAACACTACTTACCTTTTTAAACATGCAGGAAAAGATTGAAAATATAAATTTTCCAAAGTAAAAAGATATGCTAGCTAGGATAAACATATTCCATTTACCAAGTGATCGCAATGACACCTCTTCGTTATGCTGGCATAAACTTGTCCTCTCTTCATGGGCTTTTGTTCCACAGCAAAACCTTCTTTGAGCACTGTCTCTTCACTTAAAATGTTGTACTGTGCGAAACAACTAAAGTCCTTCCTGCATTGTTCCTCAGCATTGCAATTCCATTCAGTCCTATTTTGTTTCTGCAAGATCAGGCAAAACATGTCTGTTGACAATCAGTTTGAAATTTAAAATTGGTCCTGTGAATAATACGAAACTTGATATTTACGATTATCTCCATAATAAATAATCGATATTTGCAATTATCTCTATACAATCTCTTTAAAACTAAGATGCCGAATCAGAAATCTCAAATTCTCTTTTACTTCTTTGCAATGCAGCGCAGTTTAGCATTTCTTCATCACTTTTTAAAACAAACGTTGTGGGACGTTAATCCGAAAAATTTTTGTCATGAGGCGAGGGGGGGCAGGCAGAGTATACTGTATTCAAATTTTTTGGATTAGTTCACACCACAAACGCCAATGTCGGCTGTTTCGACATACATAACTGTTTGCATAGAGAACGGAAGTAGGAGGAACCAATAATGCCCTTGACGTATCCTCAGGGGCGGATTCAGGAAAGATTCTGAGGGGTGCTGAAGAGGGAGCAATGAGGGGGACCGGGGGCGAAGCCCCCGGAAAAATTTTTGGTGACCACGCCCTTTACCCTCTCGGAAATGATGACCACGCCCATAAATAGCCAGAAAATGCTTTATTTACCAGTTCAACGATTGGGTAGTTTGTTGCTCAAGCTGGATATTTCGAGGAAATCTCTTTGAAATCCTATGGAAGTATTCATGTAATTTTCTTTCTTTCCCGAATGAATTGTCGAAATATCCCATTGTTTCTCGATAAAAGATGATATGGTCTGCAGAAAATTTGTCTCGCATTGTGTGAACTGCGTAGGCGGCTGATCTATCGATTACACTATTACACAAAAACAGAACAGAAGACGATAGAATTCATGATTCATGAACAACAATAGGCCTAATGTCAAGGAACTCTCAAGCTGTCGCTGTGATCCCGGGTGTGATCCTCAATATTTCTAGGATCGTTAGCATCTGAAACTATAGCGAGAACCCCCAATAACCCAAAAGTGAAGCACAAACCATATTTCATATCATCTCATCTTACCGTAACACGCTGTAACACCCCATCTTCCTTCTCTCTGGATATCCTCTTGTTCACCCCTTCCAGCCCAGAATTTGCAGTTGCAGTAAAATCCATTTCAGAAATCTTTGATTATCTCATGTCCTTCTTATTTTGCTTTATCATCTTAGATCCCCATTCAAATTACTGTCTTCCAAATGCATTACACAATTAAGTTGTTTAGAACAGGAACTGAACGCTTGCAACACACATAGCTTAGGCCATTGGCGAGCAGCAAACTGCCCCGCCAAATTTTGGAAGGATAAACTTGGAAAGTATGAAAATTTATCCCCCCCCCCCCCCCTCCCCTTCAACTGCATTCTGTAATTCCTATGACTATGATGTAATGAAGCTCCCCCTGGTTAGTTTTATCCCCCCTTGATATGATATCGTAGTATCATCGACTTTGATTTCATTCACTGAAATCCCCCCCGAACAGCTCGGTTTCTTTGATGTTTCTGGATTTTCAAATCGCATGGGTGCTCCCGCCAAATCTGAGCACCCCTAGATGCGGCAAGCCTATTGGTTTATTCACTTCCACGGGTGCTCACACTCGGATGATTTACAGGCCATGGGTGCTCTGTTGCGCTGGCTATAGAGAAGACAATAGATTCCGAGTCCGCAAAGTGTAGGAAAGGTCAACCAGGGGGAGTTTAGACTGAAGAGTTTTGAGTTTTAATATCGACAGTGTGGAGGAGGCGAGACGGGGGCTTGATAACGCAGTGATAAATAACGTCGAGGAATGAAGATGCGGAGCTTCGGACAGCTCGCGAGCTTTCATTTTGTAGCAGAAAAATGTATGCATATTATTTTGGCAAAGAATTAGACTGAAAGAGAAAAAATGTTCAGTTAAAAAATCTGACAGGTGCTTGAGCACCCTTCGCACCCCTCTAGATCCGCCACTGATCCTTGACGTGTATACCAGGTTGAGCACCTCCATCCAGAGGACCCTTTTTTGCCGATTTGTAGACAGAAACGTAGAAACTCGCTGAGATAAAGCTGGGGGAGGGGGTTGGCTACCCGATAAAAATTTAATGTTTGCGAACGTTTTGGCCGATTTCTGCTGATGTTTTCAAATTTTTCCTACGTTAGGGGGGGGGGGCTGTAGTGTAGCCCCCTAGCCCCATGCTTGCTACGCCTATTGCAAATATTGTCGAATATAGACTATTCTATTCAAACTAAAATCTCATCTAGTATGCGCAGATCCATTCCGCTGATCTTATTGCGTTCCATATTCTGCTGTCTTGCGTTTGGCATGTTACTGGAAAGGAATGGAAATAGTACTGCGGAATGGGGAACTGGAACGAAGCTGCCCAGCAAGGAAGAGATGTGAGACTAGGGTGCCCATGCCTGGATGAGACATTCACAGCAGGCCTAACTTAGCTAGAAATCCTTTCAGCCTACTTAAAATGAAGTAATGAAAGAAGTAATGAATGAATGAATTGATTGATTAATTGTTAATTGATCAATTAATCAATTTGCACAAGCCTGCTTTGAGAGTAGCGAATATTGAGTTGATCAAAAATCAATCTTGTAAGCCCCCCCCCCCCTCCCCCCAGTTAACGACCCCGCTAAAACGATGCCCCGCCAAAGTAACAGGATGACCCGCCACGAAAATTTGTTTCCCCGCTAAGTTTAAGTTAAAGGGTCTGTTTCATCCAGCATTCCTTGCACGTGCCGTCCCTTGGTTTTCCTTTGTTGTCACCATTTTCATGGGCTATGGAAATGGCCGCAACAAAGGCTAACCAAGAGATGGCACGTGCAAGGCATGCTGGATGAAACAGACCCTTTAAAAGGATTCCCCCGCCTTGCTTCTGTCGTTTCCCCGCTGAAATTATTGTTTCCCCTTCGAAAATTATACAAGTTCGATCGTAGGGGATTGCCGAAATGTTTCCTTTCCCCGTCAAGATAATTGTAATCCCCGTTGAAAATGCAAGATTTCAACACTTCCCCGCTGTATTTTATATGTCTGGCGGGGTCGTTACTGGGGGGTGTTTGTAAAGCTCCTGTAACTCGTGAATGAAATCATTGTCTGATTAATTGGGGAAGAATTTGATTTCTCACATTAAGAACCCACTAGTACTCAGGCTGAAAGGCTGAGAAACAGAAGCACAGAAAAACTTTAAATCTTGTGAGATTCTACATTGAAGTTTCACAAGAAGTCGTATTCATTCCCATTTTTATTTGTTTATTTTTCATTTTCTTGCAACTCCAAAGCGGTAGAGTATTCGCAAAGAAACTGTTCGTTGTGTTCTCATCACCAACAAATGATAAGTTTTGGCCACCTGAATTAAAATTACTTAGGAAACTATTCTTAGCAGGAATTCCAAAGCTTAATAGCAAACAGTATGGTTATACAAGAAAAGCTAAAGATAAACATCTGCTGAAATCGGAGAAATGGCGCGCTCAATGTACACAATCCTAAATGCTTGAGCTAATATTTTGCAACCTGCCAATCTCGTCCCCAGAGTGAGCTCGTCGCTCTACCTCTACTCTGGGATAAGAGAGGCCGTACTGCAATTTGATTGGCTGTTTGAAAAAAATTGCAAATATGAATTATTACTCGAAAAATTTCTAATTATTTAAATAACAACAATGCAACCTTGCCATTTTTAATTTTGAAATTTTCATACAGGTTTATAAGTTTCAGATGCTATGTTTTTCTAACAAAAGAAATTAACATGCCTAATTTACAATATTATAGAATACAAAGTCTATGAAAACGAACGTAAACAATTAAGTTTAAGTTACACCCCCTTCTATAGTTGTTCTTTGAAGATTCTCAGGGAGGGTGCCAATTTTTTCTCTCTTTCCAGACTGTTCCAGAGTTTCGCAACGCGACAAGAAAAAGCCTTATGGCAATTGATCGTTTTCAGTAACGGTGTCCTGAGATCAGCACAGAAACCGTTTTCGATCATGCGACCATTTTATGAATAATTTTCTCCAGTAGCAAATTCAAATTCAAAGACTTGCTCCAAGTCTATTCCGTTGTCTATCAGCGCTAAAGTAATAGCGCTAAAGTCAGAGACGTAGGAACCGGGGGGGCACTGGGGGCACGTGCCCCCCCAAGATTTTGAAATAAACAAAGAAGTGCCCTTTTTGTTTTCAGGAAATGCCCCTTTAGCTTAATGGAAAAAGTGCCCTCGAAATGTCGTGCCCCTCCAAGTTTGAGATGCTTCCTACGTCCCTGGCTAAAGTAATATATTTACCTCTGCGGTTGTACGTTAGTGTGGCGGTCTCTTTTCTTACAAGATTACTGATATTTGACCAGCCAAGATTCTGAATTAGCAAAGCAACAACATAATCGTATGGGCTGTTCGTTGCAATTCTTGCAGCTCTATCTTGCTTTTTTGCAAGACGTTAATTTTTGATTCACTACAGCAGCCCCAACCGGAGCAACACTAACTCAAACATGGCTCAAAAATTCCTCTGTGCATTAATTGTTGAGTACGTCAGATGGAAGATATTTCTTAGAATACTTAATAATTCCAAGGTCTCTATTAGCCTTGGTCTTGGTAGTATCGTTATGTTTGTCCCAGCTTAGTTGACTGTCTACCTAAGTATTTTGTATTGGTAATCATTTCAATGTCCTGATCACCTATTGAAAAAGATGGTTGAGCATCACGGCTGTCGATCTTACGAATGTTGGAACCAGAACCTATGATGAGCGACTGCGTTTTCACAACATTCAGAGAAAGTTTGTTTGCATGCAGCCAATCCTCTAGCTTCAAAAATATCTAAGTTTAGGTCATTTTGTAGGTCGTCAATGCTTTTTGAAAAGAAAGAGTGGAATGGCCGTATCATCACTATTACATGCTGACATGACCATGAGATTTTTGCAGGGAAAAAGGCAAATCATTGATGCAAATAAGGAATAAGAATGGACCAAGACAAGAGCCTTGAGGAACTCCCCAATTTATTCCTTCACATGATGAATGAAACAGCCTCGCCAAAAGACACTACATACCAATTCAAGTGATTAGGAGGGCCCCTTGAAGACTAGCTTCTGCTGAAGGGCAACCCTTCTTAAAAGAAATGAAATGAAATGAAAGCGATAGTGCAGGACAATCGGAGGGCTGTCATCAGTGATTCGGAGGAGAGCTGTTTACGAAAAACTTGCTTCAAGTGGAGCTGTGGAGCTTTCTGAAATGAAGCTAAGAAGCAGCATGGCGCATAGGTTTAGGTGCATTATATTTTAAATTCCACAACCAACATTTTCACAAGTACTATATGAAAAACGACAAATTTGAATAACAAACAATTTTACATATTAAGTCATAAATAATGCAGATGGCTATTGTGTGTAATGTTATGGTTTTTACTGTACAGCAAGAAGCGCTCTTTGCATATTCAATCTAAAATGCAACTCCCTATTCAAACATTTGTATTCCATGACAATCGTTTGCTGGTATCGGTGTGAATAGAGGTATCAAAATGAATGGAAACCTAGACTTGCTGATTCATGATCCCAAAAATAACTACATTTCAAGTAGTTTGCCATGCTCAATTTGGTAAGGTACGAACGGAATTCGCTGGATTTCAGATCTACCATGTTATAGCCTCACTAGGACCCTCAACTTATTGAAGTGAATTAATGTTGTTGTTGTCACGTCTATCAATAGCGATAACCTACGAACATATAATCAGTTTACCGTGTTTTGTTGCTAGCAAGGTTCTTGGATGGAAGATGTGAAGATTGGTTAGTTTATCGTTAGATGTAATACAAAAGATATCAACTAAGAAACGTATGACACACTTTGATTGGAAGGACTGGAACTGAATTGAGGACGTTGTTTCTACATGGTTGATTATCAAGTGAAGAGAAATCAATAGAATAAGATCTGATCGAGGTGAAAGAAGATGCACGATAAAGAAATGTAAAGAGGAAAATATGAGGCGATAGAATCTATGGGAAAGGAGAAAAAACTGACGAGCACAGAAGGTATCTAATATCAGAACTTGAGAGTAATCAATCAATCAATCAATCAATCAATCAATCAATCAGTCAGTCAGTCAGTCAGTCAGTCAATCAATCAGTTAATTTATCAATTTATTAATTCAAACGTGCTACAATCAACAGGAGCGTTGTCTACTGAACTAAACAAAGCTAAACTATTTAATTAACGAAACACGAATACAGAAATACCTCAAGAACTATAATTAAGAACAACTAACAAGAAAAGCAAAGCTATAAATACGGTTGCTATTAGGGCGTTTTTTAAAGGCATCATTTTCATGCTTTGTGACCTCTATCACTAGTTTTCGCTGGCAATGACCACAGTACTAAAGAATCTTCCATTTGTATCATAAAAAAGCTGTTCAGATGAACTCAAGGCAAATCAACTCTGTTTCAAAGTTCCTTCAAACAGATCATGTGGTGAAATAATTTTGTTGGTGAAAAGTTATACAATTATCAAGACAAAGCAAGATTTGTCAAACTCCTTCCAACAGCATAGGTTCCAAATCTTTAAAAAGCCTGGTGTAAAATTCAGTTACTTATTTCCTTGAACTGAATGATTTCAAAGAAACTTCAGCTATTTCTCTGTAATTCTACCGTTGGACTTTTGCGAAATCTTCAATATTTTCAGAATTAGAGTGTTTTTCTTGATTTTCAAGAATTAAAGAAAAATTTTCAAAAAAACTTAAAACCATCGTAGTTTCTAAACGGTTTGAAGCAACATGAAATAATTTCAAAGAAAACCATAGTTTATGGATGTCTACAATATGGTATCAAGCAAAAGTCGGTCACTTTTCTGGTTTATGATTTAGAAATTTGATGACGTCACACCCTCAAATGAGTTGAAATGTAACATACGCTGAAATTTAAAAAAATATTGAAAAATTCTGAAAAGTCCAACGGTAGAATTAAAGATAAGTAACTAAATTTTGTTTCAAGCCACTCAGTCAGAAGAAATAGATCACAGAATTTTACACCCACCTTTTTAAGTCGAATTAAAGATTTGGAAGCTATGCTCCTTCCAACCCAATTTCAGCCAATCAGATGCCTGCTACTTAAATCATAACATGCCTCTTAACTCAACTTGGGATTGCATGAAATACGGTGTCGGTTTTTCTGACAGCCTTGCATTCGATATAACTGTTGGCACCTTTGCCGCAATACTCTTATTAATTTCACTACCGACAATAATCCTCAACGTTTGCATCATACACGCTATTATACACCGGCGTGAGCTGCAGCGACCGTCGTTTCTGCTTGTTGCAAACCTGGCACTGTCAGATTGCTTAGCCGCGGCCGTTACATACACAGGCGTATCCACTTTATTTATAAGACTGATATCCGAGCCAGGCGCAAGGGAAGAAATTTGCCAGGCAAGTTCTGTTCTTGTGCCGCTTGGACACGCGTTTATAGCTGTTACGTTTTTCAATTCTCTGTTTCAAGTCTTGGATCGATATTTCGCTACTTTTATGCCATTCAAATATAGCGAAATGGTTACGAAACGACGAATGATTTACGTTTGTATCGTTGCTTGGACTGTCCCATCGATAGTGGCAGCAACTTGGTTCATCAGTAAGAACAAGGTCTACAGCCAAATCTTTCAGCTTTTAGGAACTTGCATTGGCCTGGCATTAGAAATTTGCTGTTACGCACGGATAATACGGGAAGTAAAGAGAATAGAGGCAAGCATGAAAAATATGCTACGAACAGTTGATGAGAACTTCAAAACTGAATCCAAAATAACGAAAGCAACAGCAATGATCGTTGGTGTTATTATTTTGTCATTTGTGCCATCATTCGCGGTGGTTATTTGGGACAGGGTTGTACCAGACAACAAGCAAGGTATCACATTTGTGTATGCTAATTACACAAGCTGGATCTTCGCGTTGTTGAATTCATTCATAAACCCAATAATATCATGTACACAGCTTTCTGTTTTACGACATGCTGTTCAAGATATTTTCAAAGTAATTCGTTGTAAACGTAGAGTCAATGGCGTGGATGTTGAACTGGAGATGGCACACACAGAAGGTGGAGAAATGTCGAGGACAATCAAATGAAACGTTTCCAACTGTAGGACAGCCTGCGGTTTGCATTCGTCCATAAGCTGAGGAGCAAACTACTGCGCAGGTGAATCAAATTCAATCCGCGTCATTTAGGACGCATTTGTCAGACTTGTTCGCAATTTGCACGAGTCCGTTGGCGGAATAACAGGAGAGAAATCCTCCCAACACTGGTGAGTAAAAAAATGCATTCCCCGTTGGAAAGGCTACTGCTCTCTGGATATCAAGGGAATAACATCAGCAAGATGGAGTTTAATTGTAGACATGTTCAAATCCATTTCAAATTTATCTGACTGAAATCGACCACTCTGTTCTGAAATTATGAGGAATTGTTCCAAGAAAGCCCTTCGAGAGACCTAAAACATGCCTAAAACACGACCAACATTTTCTGCCCGACAGCAATGACTTTGACATGCTTTAGCACGCGTTATCCTTTTGTGATGATGAAAGCATCATCCCTAGGAGCATAACAACTTCATTCCGGGTGATTTAATCAAGGGCGCCTACCTTGTACTGTACCCGTGATCTAGTTCACAGAGTAACTGGTGTCCTGTGACCCAGTCCTGTAACTGGTGTCCTTTGACCTAGTCCTGTTAATCTGCGTATATCATAAGGATTCCAATTTCTAACGTCTGTTAGTGTTGACCAATCAAATATCACGCTGTCTGATTTCCTGTGGCCAATTTGTATAACAGTTGATCTCGTATTGCATCAACACCGGAATTTTAAACCACGAAGTTATTCATACGTCATCTCGACTTCGAGAGGACTGACTCTGTGTACTGCTGGGCCACGGTACGGTTCTGGGACATTCTCTGTACTGGGTCACAGGACACCAATTACTCTACAGTACTGGGAATAAACACACTTCCTACAAGGTAGGCGCCCTCTATTTAATCCTTCGAAGAGGATAACACGTGCTGAGGCACGTAGGAGTCATTGCTGTAGGGCCCGTGTAACGCAGAACTGTTCTGAGCATGTTTTGAAGGTTTCTTTGAAGGAGCTTTCTGAAGAAAATCCCTCATAATTACCGAACGAAATCGCTTATCGATTCGAATGAAATCACCTACATTTTGAAATGGAGTTGAAAATGTCCACCATTAAAGTATATCTTTGCCAATATCATCATGTTGATATCCAGGGAACAGTTATTTTGCACTCACCAGGTGGAACCAAACCAAAGCGAAGAAAGCGACACAAGCCAAGTCAGTAACAGTAATAGTAGTAATCATACATAAAAATTTATTCTATAAAAGCAGCTTGTGAAGATTAGTGCAGCTATGAAGTCAATGTTCTTTTCTAACAATTGATCAAAAATAATGAAATAAAACTATTTCTAAAGCGAAGCTGATTTCTTCCTTTCTCTTTTTCTCTCCTCTCCTGAAAAGATTTTTAAAATTAGTCCTGCGAAATAATTATGCCTTTTCTAACCAAATGAATTTGAAGTGAGACCCGACAATGACTGGTTAGATGCCACAGCTTTGCTGGATTGCTGCAGCTCCATGCCACTGCAGATGAAAGATTTCTATACTGCTATGGAGAAGCAAGCGAGCCTCCTCCGCAGGGTTTGTATATTAATTTTGATACGGCTTTAGATATACTGTGTCGAACTTACGTATTTGACTCATTACATTCTATGTTGAATCCGCAAAATAAAGTGTAGAAGAACTAAAAAGATATCATATCTACCCTTGTCATTTGATTTTGTGAATAAGCCCCCCTCTCTAATAAGCCCCCTCTGGACTCTGGACTCTGGAGTGTCTGAAAGTAAATGAGCGCCCGGGGGCTTGATAGAGCTTTCACGGAACACACGGCATGGAAGGGATTAAATGTAGTAGATTTCTAACAATACTCACATTTTGGGCAAAGTCCACAAGTTAATGGGCACAACACCTTCATTCTCCCTGTCTGTTGTTTACATGCTCTATGTTTCTTCAACAATTCGCAATTATTATATGTGTCTTTGCCTATGGGGAAAAATGAAAGGTGTATAGACATCTTTTCATAAGACTAACAAATCACGACTTACACATTGATAATGAGGGATACGAAGATTTGCCAGTCGAGGAAAGACTATGTTTGTTGGCATTTTATAATAATTCAAGCACTATCGAGTAAATTAGGACATAGTGAAAGTGTGCATTGGATTTCCTTATTAAATCAAATAACATGTTTCTCGAAAAATTCTTCCAGTGCCAAAATTGTTTATTGTTCTGATGATGTTATACCAAAAATCTCCCCTCTGCTTCGATTTATGCTAAGGTAACTATTCTATCACCAACAAAGCAAATTAATTTGAGTGCCTTCTCGTCCTTGCATCATGGGGGGGGGGGGGTGTGCTTGCTAGTTTCCACATTGATGAACAGTTCCAATTATTTTTGCCGGTTTTCCATTATGTCTGCCGAGAAAGGACCCTTGTTTGATGCAAATCTGCTAAAAAGACATTAGTTCAGAGAACACTTCGCATGAAACCCATGCATATTGGTGGCACATAATACCCGTACCCACAACATGTTATTTACCCTCTCCTCATGTTCCATTCCATTTTGGAAAGTGTCCTATCTCCTTCACAACATGCAAATTCCTCTGTAATGCATAAAGTACTCCGCAATATAACTTTCGGTACAATGTAAGACTATGGTTTCTTCTGAAGAGGTTTTTGAAAAAAAAACAATACATATATACTTACATGGTTTGCAGAAGCCGCAGGTTTTTGCACACCAGAATCTCATATATTTTGCACTTGTTTTGCAAAGTCCTTCGCTCTTGTACTGAGGACAGTAACTTTCCTGCCGGGGGTCGTCCATGCAATATGGATGCTCTGATTGGGAAGAACAAATTTCAATTAAAAGAGAAAGGGTTTAAATGGCGTCCGTTTCCCCGATGAAATGTTCGAGTCGATGTTATTTAGAGAACCATTGTCACCCAGGATCCTTTGCGGGCACGCACAAATTTCAGACTGTCTGGAAACCAAATTTGGCCCAAGTGGAAACCACGGAGCCACACTGCAGTAGTTGAATTGACAGAAAAGTTTCACTTCAGTTGAATTATTCTGTCAGTACAGCTACTCCATTGTGGATCTATTCTCCGTTTAGGCAAAGTTTGATTTTCTCAGACAGTCTGAAATTTTAGCATGCCCGCAAAGGATCCTGGGTGACCATGACTCTTTAAGTAAGCCTCGGGATTTTCCTGATGTTGAAGCCTCCAAGGGGACTTAAAGGGAATCTAAGCCTTCGATAAAAATAACCTTGCAAAGACAATAGGCCGATACACGTGCCACACCATATTTGGGTAGCTGATCTATGTACGTCAACAGGAAAACCTGATATCTGATAGGCTAGACTTTGACCGAAAGTGGCTTGAGCAACTTATACATGCTTACATTCCCTTTAACAAGACAGGGAGGCTTACATTTTCCCGACCAATTGGTATAATGTATAACGAATGGGTCTGTTTTTGCATGTATCTATCTGCTAAAGTTTTGGAATGGTTAGCATAGCTTCCAAGCTTTTAGAACTGATTTCTTTCGATAAGTAAACCAAATACTCAAAAATCCTAGCGCAACGTGTATGTTTCTAAAAGATGTTGAACTGCCATTGATGCAAATATCCCTTTCACGTTATCTGCTCTTATTCCTGGGTGAGTAAAACAAGTCACAACGCAAGTGGTCCCCCCCCCCCCCACCGGATGATTCAATTTCCCATTGCGATCAATAAGATGTCAGATGAAGCAAAGGAACAGATGGAAAATCTCAATAACAAAATATAAAAAGCTTTACCTCCACAAACTCTGCAGGTTTTAGGGCAAAAAGCACGGATTTGCTTGCCCTTCACAATAGCTGGGTTGAAATTGAAGCAATCCGTCTTAAACGTGTTGCACACGTGTACATCCTTTTTGTCGACACAAGCTAAAAATAAATCACCATTTGATGTAGAACGCACGAAAAGATGAATGAATATGTTTAAGAATATGTTTTGTGATGGGCTACAGGAAGTAAACATGAATAATGGTTTGGAACTCGTAGGGTACTCTGCGTACTCAAAATCTGACAATTTTAAGAATCTTTCAGCACTGGCTCAAATCCCTATAGGCCAGGCGGAGAATGCGGGAATGGTCCCCCGACGGGGGAATTTACGAGAACAGGTTGACTCGGTCAGTTTTGGGGTCCTGAGTCCGAAAATCGTTGGTATACAGGCAATGGGTGGGGCCTTCAGCCTTGGCTTCAGTAACGAAATGCGTTTGACTAAATAATATAAGTCAAAATTAGACGCTGTCAGGTAATAAAACTCATACTAGCCGGTTTCAGTTTCAGTAGATCTGCCCTAAAACTGGTTCATGATTATCTTTCAAATAGGAAACAGCGAGTTAAGGTCAATGAGTCATTCAGTTCCTGTTCCTGGCAGGAATCAATTAAGGGTGTACCGCAAGGCTCTGTGTTGGGACCCCTCTTATTTAATGCATTCATAAACGACCTTTTCTTTTTGGTGGCAGGGATTCAGATTTGCAATTACGCCGATGACACGACTATCTATGTGTGCAGTCGTGAACTAGAACATATAATTTCTAGCCTTGAAACAGATGCTCAAAGGCTCTCTTAGTGCATTCTTGATAATAGTACGAAGCTGTATGCTGACAAATGTAATCTTTTGATTTTTTGGAGAGAAAAACACTGGCGTATCAGTGCATATTGGTGCAACTACGACACCAGAATCTGTTGAAGAAAAGTTTTCTGATGTAACATGGATAAAAACCTTGATTTCAAAAATCATGTAGACAGACTTTGTTAAAAGGCTGGACAGGAGTTGCATGCACTTGCACGTATTTCAAACAATGTGGATGTCGAGAAACTGAGGGTTATGATGAACGCTTTCGTTATTTCTCAAATTAGCTATTGTCCACTTTTTGGATGCTCCAGTTAATAGGAAAATAAACAAGATCCACGAGAGAGCTTACAAAGATAGCTGTTCAAATTTCGAGGAATTACTGACGAAAGCAAACACAGTGTATATTCACCACAGAAGTTTACAGTTGCCTGCTACTGAAATTTTTAAAATTCAAAGGAATCTCAATCCAAGTTTCATGAATTAAATCTTCAGCGAGAAAGATACACCATACACCCTTTGCAGTGGCAGAAATAGTTTGGCACCAAAGCCAAACACGGCAGGGTATGGTATTGAAAATGCACGTTTTATTGGATCAAAGATATGACATTCAATTCCATCTTCCTTAAAAGAGTCCCAGACATAGAATAGTTTCAAAACAAAAATTAAAATCTACGATTTTGATTGCAACTTGTGACATTGCTTTCCTTGGGACTTTATTAGGACATGTTGGGACGCATATGAGCCATGCGACTGAAACAGCACGAACTTTATAATTCGATCTGGAATTTTCGAATTCGAGAAATTCTTTGCTTTTTGGGTAGAAATCTCATTCACACAGTAACAGGAACGGTGTACCGTTACCATTACTGCATGAGAAGTACTCTTGCCCTTGATCTCAGAAAAGTTAAAAACTTATCCACGTATTACCTGCAAGGTGGGAGATTGCAAATAATAAGATGCTAATGAGTTAATTCTTCTAATGAGAAATGATTCTGTAAGGCTTGGCTTTAGGTACAAAATTTCCTTCTTGTATTTGTTGGAATAGGAAAATTACACACCAGTAAATGAAATTTTCCTTAATGGGAAAATAGGAGGAAATGAAACACGTAAGAGTTGAGGAACAAAGTTTGTTGTGTACAAATGTTTTGTTTGAAAAGAGAAACGGTTTCGTAAGATTCTATAACCTGAGTTTGCAGTGCACATCTGTTCGCAAATTGCAAATTACCAAATGCAAATTACTTGCCCTAAATGGGAAACGAATGCGCAAGATTTTAGGAGCAAATTTTCTAACTTTCTATATGATCGGAAATTGCAATCTATTAGAATTTAATGATTTTTCTCAATAGGAAGGCGAATGGCTATATTTTAGGTCCAAAAGGTTTCCTGTAAATTTGTTAAGAAAATGCAAAAATTATTGAATGAAAACTCGTTTTTCTAACAGAGGAAATGAGACACGTATGAATTCTGGTACAACTTTCTTGTGTGTATGTGCAGTTAAATCGTAAATTGGAAATGAATCTGTAAGACATCGAGAGCAAATTTTCCAGCCCGGTTTTACAAAAGGGAAGCTATTTGTTCAAACCAACGAGTTTGAGATATCTCATATCTGCTGACTCGAATGGCTTTGAAACAAATCTAGCCAGGGGTCTTGTTTTTCGATATTTAGTCTAGACAAAGGTGTCATTTTTGTAGAAATTGGTCTAGCCAATGGTACCATTTTCGAAAAATTTAGTCTAGCCAAAAGGCTCCTTCATATCAGGACTGGTTAAGATATACCGCTCGCTTACACCTCTCGCCTTATTATTATTATTATTATTATTATTATTATTATTATTATTATTTACAGTTGGTATTTTACAATAGCTTAAAATACACTAGCTAATTCAAACCAACTATCTACAAAGGAAAAATTTACAATAATATAAGGAAAATAAATATATTTATACATGATTTCTGTTTTCGGAGAGATTTCCAAAGATATTGTTGCTACAAGCAATTTTTGCATGTGCAATTTTCATCCTTCCATTCTTTTATCGATTTTTTGAAGCATACAACAGATGGTGAGCTTTTTATAGAGTCAGGTAGGCTGTTCCAGAGGATGCTACCTCTAAAGGTCAATGAACTGGTCCCATAGGTTGTAGTTTTCGCTTGTGGTAGCATTAATAGTGAACCTGATCTTAGATTGTATGTAAGGTCCTTTCGCCTGGCATTCTCCACCTTTGATCCTATTGTCCTGGGCCGGGTTGTTCAAACCACGATTAGCGCTAATCTTGGATTAAAGGTATGATTCTGTAGTCATTTGCATAGTCCTAATACGGTATTAGCCTACTACCAGTTTTGAACAACCGGGCCCTGGTATTTATCTCGGTATTTATCACAAACTATTCGTGGATTTGATATTGTAATTGTAATCCCTGATGTCAATTTGGTTGCATGCCACGCCCATTGACAGTATACAATCAATTTTCTCACTCAGCAGTTGGTACAACATAGTGTAAGCCATCCTTGTTTATCAAAGTTTCCCTTGCTTTGGCTTCAATCAGGCATCGATCGTTTTTCACCAAAACAAGACTTCAAATCACGAAAACGAGGCTGAAGGCCCCGCACATTGCCTGTATACCAACGATTTTCGAACTCAGCACCCCAAAATTGACCAAGTTCACTTGTTCTCATATATTTCTCCGTCGGGGGGCCATTCCCGCATTCTCCGCCTGGCCTACTAGTTTCTTTCTGAAAAATGAGAGTAATTCTCAAAGTATCGTATGATGACATCATCAGAAATCTACCCTGGGTACCAGACTCTCTGACATAAAATGTAAGAGAGTCTGGTACCCAGGGTATCAGAATCCTACTTCCAGTTAAACATCAAACTGTTTCTGAAGCGTATTTTGAAATGAAACAAAAACTTTACAGTTAGGCATTGGATGGTAGTTAGAAACAATTCCTTTCCATTACAGTGAACTTCATGTCATATCACCAGTGCATTATTATGAACAACTCAGGTAATATACTTACGAGGACAGTTTTCCTTCCCACTTCCAAAGGGTCCCGATGCTGGAGTCTTTCTATCCCAACAGCAGCCATATTTACTGTCCAAGCATGGTGGAGGAGCAGGCGCTTCAACGAGAAATAAACAAAGTTCAGGTCATTGCCCCCGGATTGCCCCGCACCGAAGCGGGGCTTAGTAGTACTCCGTGAGTAGATCCGTGCGATACACGGGGAGAGCATCCCAATATTTTGGCTTTTCCTGTTTTATGAAGGGAATGAAAGGGAATATACAAGATTTTAGTGAACAAGGGGCATGAGTTATAGGAGTTCTAAAGCCTGCAGTAGGCTTTCTTGGGTTTCGGCTGGACATGTCTGAAATTTTTCGTTCGGAATCAAACTGTGTCTCCCTCCCCAGAAGTGTTGATGGTATGAAAATTGCAGTAGTTAATTCCAAGGAATTCAAACCTATATAGAAAATATCTTCATTTGCAATGCATCTGCTGCTATTTGCCTGCATTGGGAGAGTAGATTATTATTTTTTCGAAGTTTTGCTTGTGCAGCCAGTTTAAAGAATTGCCGCGAAGGTAAAGGTGCGGTTTTTAGCGCCAAAGCGCTGGGATCGCACGCAGAGATAGAATAGGCCTAATCGAGTCCGCGACCCCTTGTCATGACGCTGAAATGATGGGGCTCTACCTGGGATCGAACCCGGTCCACCTGACTGTTCTGGCTGCAATGTCAGAGGATTACACCACTGCGCCACAACACCTTCAATGTCTTTATCCATAAGGGTTTCGGTTTAAAGAGTCAAATAAAGCAATTAATTACCTTTTCCACAATATTCACATGTTTTTGGACAGTAAGCTCGCATAGTAAATTTTGCAAAACTAGCGTGGCAGAATTTTGCTCTAGACTTGCAGAAGTGATCATAGTATTCTTTGTCAGCACCTGTCATTGAAAAGAAATGTTTACAGGGGCGCACATCATGGGGGGTGAAGGGGGTGAGACACCCCCCCCAATAATTCTGAATATTCGGTCCCAAAATCTTGAAATTCGGTCCCGCGACACCTTCAAGACCTCAGTTGTTAAACTGTCTTTCGGCAAGGGCAACTTTCTTTTTTCGGGCCGAATTTTTGATCGAAACATCTTCCAATTTCTCTCGCGACTCCTTTCTTAGTGCTTGATAGAACTGATTAGCAACAGGGTACTGTGTCATTCATTAGTCAAAATCATTTTCTCGTCAAAAACTGGTCCCAACAGAGGCAACAAGTAAATCAAAATGTCTCTCGAATAAAAAAGTTGGATTGTCTTAAAGAGGACTGGCCAGTCATGTTAGCGGGATGGGGCCCGAATGGACCTGTCAGCAATGGACCCTTGGGCCCTTCAAAAACTGAAGAAAAGAAATTCTAGATAGCAATTTTTAGGCTTGACTTTACATTGAAAACAACGAAAGTGGTGCTAAAGGGTCTTGTAACAATATTACAACAATGAATGTTGATGTTAAATTGTTTGCCTGGGCTCAGAAAAAGTCCAAAAAATGCAACTGGGCCACGATAATCAAGATAAGGGTAAGTTGAAATTTAATCATCTCTGAGTTTTGAATAAATGAATGAATTCAAACTAGTTGATAGGTGCTGGGGAAGGTCAACCTCGTCCCCAGGCCCTTTTGTCCTGTCCCAATATGACAAAAAGCCCTGGGGACGAGGTTGGAAGGTGCCAATGTGGAAATTGACGGAAACGGGGCAGCTCGGGCCTTTGTGGTCTACAAATATTTTTTATAAGAAATGCAGTTCTCAGAACTGAAAATTTAAGAGACAGCAGTACTGGGAACATTTGTTGAAGCAACTAATCATGTAGCCTGCGTCACAGACCATACGGAAAGGAAATAGTATAGTCGTCTACTATTCATTTCGGTCCAAGAAATACTTGGCATGCTTGTACTTCATCTTTATTTGTTTCCTGTACCTTTTCGAAAGCCTTTAAGAAACTTCGTTCGACATGTCCCTGAGGGCACAGGAAAATTATCTTTGCAACAAAATTTGCACAGCTTGGAGCACGAGCAAGGTTCAAACTTTTCTGTGACTTGACAATCAATTTCTAAGAAGGTTTTTAAGCTCTACTTTCAAAAAATTTTCACTTGGAAAACTATTCGTCAACAGTGACCCTTCTTTGTAGAAAATTAATCTTTTCAGAACTGGGGAATCTTGAACGATCTGAAACGCCTTTCATCAAAATTTTGCCTGAGAGCAAATGGTATTCTCGTATTCAACTTTTGGATGCTTTTAGGCTGATGCTAAAACTTTATTCTACGAACATCACTATGGAGAAAGTAGATATCAATTCGTTGGAAGCCCATTCAACTTATTATAAACAGTGGCGTGGCCACGGGGGGGGGGGTATGGGGGGCAATTGCCCCCCCCACTTTTGTCGAAAGATGGTCCTCGAGATTCCTCTAAAACCGAGGAGAGAATAGCTGGGTATAGGTTGGGTAAGAGTTTTCCTAGAAATGTCAAACCTTCCATTTTACCACTGGCAAGCATAATATTGGGAGATGCATTCTAAGCCAAAGTAAAGGGCGTGGCCCCAAAAATTTTCCTGGGGGCTTCGCCCCCAGACCCCCTCATTTCAATTTCCCCCCCACTTAATTTACCCTGGCCACGCCGCTGATTAGAAATGACCGATTCGAATGCTGTTTTTAGCCAAACTAAAACTTGTGTAGCCTCAAAGTTTTTCTAGGGAGTACACTCAGACTCCTTTTTAAATGTTCAGCTCCATTCACTCGCTTTTGGCCTCTCATTTTATCGCCAATCAGCACCCTGCCGAAATGACGTTGCTATATGCTCAGTACTACCTCGAGATATTTAATGAAAAGTAGTTGTTGGCAAAGTCTCTTTGGACAAGGGCACAAAGGAAGTTCAGATGCCGCACGGTCGATACTAGGGAGCTATAGACTATTGCTCCCTGATCAATACAGTCAAGTGTGCGCCGTAGGTTGTGGAAGGAAGGCATGGGCCAGAAAAACGCACCCATATCTTGCTAGAATGAACCATTCAATCAACAAAATATGACATCGGAAAATTCCAAAATATCCAAGCCTAATTCATGTTTGGATAATTTTTTTTACCCATGAGCAAGTTAGTAAAAACAGGTAATTAAAAGCACCAGAAATTGGATAGCATTCAAACTTCCAGAGCTGCGGTCTTAGACATGACTTACAGTCTCATAATTCGAAAACGTTTCTTAAATTTTGCACGAGAGTCAACTGGTGTTTCCAAAAATAAATTAGTATTTTGAACTAAGTTTTCTCATTGCTTTTTTTAGCTCTGGGAAATGTGATCGATGTTTCAACTGATTTATGCAGCTGCCGAAGAAGGGTTATCAGAAAATTTTCACGTGATTTGCAGGGCGAAAGGATCAGGAATAGATTTCATTTGTACCAAAGCAATTGGCTATGATTTTGCATCACATTTGGTTTATCATAATATCAGAAGTGGGGCAAGGTGGACCCAGAATATGACACAAAAAAGTATTGTTTGGTATGCTTTGAATCCAATCATATGTTGGGAAGCTTCAGTGGCAGATTTAGGGGGGCAAGTGGGGGCAATCCCCCCTTCATGATGAAAACTCAGCTTGGTGCCCCTTTTTGGCGAGAAAAGGGCGAGAAAAGTGCCCCCTCATCCTGACTCTAACGCACAATTTTTTAATTTTTTCGATCTAAGTATGGGAGAAAATATATATCAAGGCCTTTAAAAAGCGTCCATTTTTGCACATCTTCAGTGCGCTCACTGTCCATTAATGTTTAAGGTACGGCAGGCTGAGCAGATTCAATTTTTATTTAAAGGGTCTGTTTCATCCAGCATGCCTTGCAAGTGGCATCTCTTGGTTGGCCTTTGTTGCCGCCATTTTCATGGCCCATGAAAATATCGACAACAAAGGAAAACCAAGAGACGGCACGTGCAAGGAATGCTGGATGAAACAGACCCTTTAATGTTTCATTTTCAAATGTTTTATCCAGGGTTCAGATTAAAGGGTTTGTTTGAACCAGCATGCTTTGCATGTGCCATTTCTTATTAAGTTTTTGTTTTCGCCAAGGCAGTCTGTCCCCTTGATAAATGAAAATAAAATAGATAAAGATCTCCATCATATATTCCACTATTGTTCGCTTATCTAGACTTGTTACAGTTCGTCTCTAGCGTGTGCTCGCAATTACAAAACTTTCTACTTACTTATCTATTGAGTAGAATTACTGTACCTAATTATTTATTGAATTGAATTGCTCAAGGTTCAGATCAAAAATATAAGAAATGAGCGAAATTTATGACGAATTGCAATCAGTTTATCGTGTATCTACTTTATCCAAAGAAATCAAAGTCATGGAGACTCGGTGATGCATCAATCCAGTGAAATAACTTAGAAAAATAAGAGACAGACCAAGAGCGCCTACCTTGTAGAAAGTGCGTTTATTCCCGGTACTGTACGCGTAGTAATTGGTGTCCTATGACCCGGTCCTGTTAATCTTGTATACAGGGATTTTCAAATTCTAACGCCTGTTAGTGTTGACCAATCAAAAATCACGCTGTCTGATTCCCTGTGGCCAGATCGTACAACAGTTGATCTCATGTTACATAAGCACCGGAATTTGAAACTACAAAGTTATTCATACGTCATCTCGACCTTGAGGGGACTGACCCTATGTACTGCTGTGTCACGGTACGGTACTAGGACACTCTCTGTACTGGGTCACAGGACACCAATTACTCTACAGTACTGGGAATAAACACACTTCCTACAAGGTAGGCGCCCTTGGACAGGCTGGCTTTAAATGACTGTTTTACATTTTGTCCTGCAATATAGAAATAAGCACATTCTGTGCCATATATCAGCTCTGGGGAAAGCAAATGACTGTAACAAAAAGCTGGCCTAGAATTTTTGATCAAATTGGTTATCAATTTAGCATGAAGATACTGACTTTCCTACGCAGGGGCTCCCTTTTCTGCTACGCAATCTTTTTGTGTTGAAAAATGATACAAGGAACCTCTGCATTCGAGAGTACGAAGATACTGAAATTTATTTAAAAAATAGAGCTTACAGCATGCAAGGCAAGTCCTTGGGCATCGATCTCTGACTGCTTTATCCTTGCATCCGTTAGCTTTCAGTACATTGAAGCAGTTTCCATGAGTGTCCAAATCCTTGCATGTGGCTGAAAAGAAAGCTCAAGGATAGAGTCAAAGAATACGCAAACCACGTGAAGAGTCCAAATGTGCACCTTTTGCAGGGCTGATATCAGCGACGATTGCATAGGGGGTCAAGAACCAAAATTTCCCTGCGGCAAAACCATGGGTAGTTAGACACTGTTGGTGTGCTTCTATGGAGGAGCACTGGATATTATGTATCTGCGGGGGAAATTTTTTTGCAGTACTGCGGAGGAGATATCGAAAGAACAAAAATATTATATCTCCTCTGCAGTACTATAAAAATTTCCCCCGCAGATATCTCCTCCGCAGTACTATAAGAAATTTCCCCCGCAGATATCTCCTCCGCAGTACATTCTGTCGCACGAGCGGTCGTTCAATGATTGCGCAAGTTTAATGTCATTTTTATTAACACAAATACTCTCAGTTGTTTTATCATTTCTTTGAAATGATACTTGATAGCAAATGTAAATCAATTCATGTTGGGAATTTAAAAAATATTTCAAACAGGCGTGTAGATTTAGCACTTTGTGACGCGAAGACCTGCTAGCCGCGCGTTACTTTAACTATTCCCGACGTGTGCAAGCGTTTCATTCAAGGCGCTTAGCAAGTGCAGTTCTTCCGTGAAGCATTTCAAGAACATTTTGCTTTATTGAAGCGTTATTTGCTCAAGTTCACTTTCTGTTTTTGATATTCCTGTTGGCCTAAGAGCGGCAAATATCACGTAGGCCGAAATTGGCCAGTAGCAATTTTTGAACTCGAAAATTATGTTTATTGTCGATTTGATGTGACCAGTCCCAGACGAAAATAATATTGTGACCTTTTCCTTGCACTAAATTTGGGCATCTGATTATTCTTTCGTCAATTTTCGGCTCAAAATAATCATTCATTATTATCTGCACTGCTGCAAAAAGTTAAAAAATTTTCCAATGGAGAAACGACTTTGTCAGTTGCCCTTTACCTAGCCTGCCTGCAGACTCTACTGATTTATTTTCATTTCAGAGATACTGGAGGGGAAACCTGGAGAAACCTCTCCGAAAAAGAAATCAGTAGAGTCTGCACGCAGGCTACCCTTTACCCAGCTTTTCATCCGTTTTTCCAAAGTAAAACCAGTTGTGCCCCTCCGCTTGTCACTGTCCAATTTTCAGTTTTCAAAAGTTGCTACACGTTTTTTTTTAGAAACTTGGATCAGCACATAGTACTAGAAGTTCCTTAATTTCGCATGAAAATTTCGGTGTTTTAGTGGTAAAAGTTTCTTGGTTAGTTTCTTATTTTTGGGGTCTAAAATTGCGTTCTGGTTCGAAGTTGAGCCCCGGGGGGGGGGGGGTACATGACTTGAGAATGGACGGGGGTCTGCCGCCCGGTTTTCAGAAAGCTACCCTCTTCTAATTGCCCAAACCTTTTGATACCCACTTTTATGATGAATTTTGGCGGAAAACTGCCCATTTTAACCATTTTTTGCGAATTTCAGCGAAACCCCACCCTTGATTATGGAAAATCTGCCGAAAAAAGACCCTTGTTTAGAGAAGCCCAAAAACCCGCCCATATGGGCAGCACATATCTGTCCTCTTTTGCCTCCGCATGCTTCAATGAGGAACTGCACTTGCTAGGCGCCTTGAATAAAAGGCTTGAATGCGTCAAGAAAAGTTAAAATAACGCGCGGCTAGCAGGTCTTCGTGTCACAAAGTCCTAAATCTACACGCTTGTTTGAAATATTTTCTCAATTCCCAACATGCATCAATTTACATTAGCTATCAAGTATCATTTCAAAGAAATGATAAAAGCAATTGAGAGTCTTTGTGCTATAAAAATGACATTAAACTTGCGCAATCATTGAACGACCGCTCGTGCGACAGATTGTACGTAATCCATTTCCAAATTCCCTAGTCATTTCGAAGAGCACTCCCTTTGTTCTGCCAAGCTCAATCAGTAAGAAATTTGATCACTGTTTTTCGATCTTTTTGGACAGTCTGCAGGCCAAAAAATTTCAAGAAATCATTCATATATCGATAAATTGGCATCCGAAAAATCTACAAAAAATAACTCAGAATAATATAGGGTATTGACAAAAGATTAAAACAGAAACAACCAAAATTGGCCTAGTGTGTGATTTATCCTGGCCTGTTGAAAGTATTATAAAAAATTTCCCCCGCAGATACATATTATCCAGCTCTTCTCCATAGAAGCACACCAGCAGTGTCTAACTACCCATGGTAAAACCATCAACAACAACAGCAAAAGCAAAGTTGTAGGAATACCTACAGGTATTTAAAAAAATGTTTCCCATAAGAAACTTAACTCTCAGATGGCCAAAAAATTAAGAAACTCAATTGGGGGGTCCGGGGGTACTCCCCTGGGAAAATTTTTGTGGCCGCGCCCTTTAGGCTGGCTTCAAATGCTATCAAAAATGTTTTAACGAACATTACTCATGTTCTTCACGAAATTTTTCGGCTATTTCTCCACATGTCCTTATTCCGAATCGCATGAAATCACATATTGCTTATTTAAAAGTTGCAATTGCCAGTCATTTTTCGTCAATGGTGTGTTTCTGATAAGAGAATGAAGCTATGGCGGCTTTTCTATCAAGTTTCAAAGTAAATTATTGTTTCTCATTTAAAGGGCACTTTTGCACCCCTTGCCCCCATTAGGAAAGGGCAGGAGGGGCATTTGCCCCCCCCCCCGCACCCCTCTCCGGCGTTCCGGCTAAACGCTATTGTCTCTGCCAACTTTGAATAAATCGTTTATTATTATTACTATTATAAATCTATAATTTGTAACTTCATTTCGAGTCAATAATGGCAATAATGCACCGTTGATGTGCACACTGCCTGGATAACAGTCCACGGATAGTGTAATACTCACGCTTGTCATTTTCAATTCTTTGAATTTCTGCATCTAATTCAATTTCATCATCTAGAGAGTGGTCCTCCTTCGCAATGTCTTCCACAGCAATATCATCATTTTTGGCATCTTTCTCTGAAAAAGAAATCACTTGGCTTTTTAGGAGAGTGCAGGAGGCAAGAGAAATCAAGAAGGGTAGAGGTTAAGACTTTCATGGTTTCACTGATCTCACATTTCAGGGGTATGGGTGTACCCATGGCCAATAATGCACCGTTGATGTGGCCTATATTTTATGATCCAAATTGTATTTTACCCACTGTGCTGTTTCACGGGATTTCGAGAAAAGCAATGGGTACACCTTTGAAATGAGACGTATCGCTGCGTTGGAGCTCCGGTCGTTTCAACTGTATTTGAAGAATGGAATAATGGCGGCATTCGATTCCTTGCTGTGACGAGAGAAGAACGAAGGAACAGCAATATCATCAAACTTTACGCGCAACCCCGAGAGTGAGTAAAAAGACAATATTGATCATAATATAGGCCACATCAATGGTGCATTGAAATTTTTACCTTGATTTGCTACTAAGTCTTCGTTTGCCATCTATTCGTATTGTCATGGTGTATAGTTCATACATTTAAAACCCTCTCATCTGAAGCACTACACTCTCTGAGATTTATACTGAGACTTGTAGCAAGTCAATATTAGACCATGAAAACGCAAGAAAAACTAAAAAAACTTGTAAACATAAACCTACCTTTCTTATAATCATCAACAAGATCTTTTAGTTCCTTCAAAATCTTGTCAGCTGCAAAAAAAACATATAATAATTCTGACAAATGCTCGTTCGAACCGAAATATTTACTGGCAGAGCAATCAGCTAGTGCCAAAGTTTGCCCTTCTCGAAGGCTGTCCAAAAGTTTTGGGAGTTTTTCACATCAAAATATTGCCAATGACTTCCTTCAAACTTGAGAAAATGTGGAGAAAACTGTGGAGAAAATGCCACCCTGGACAACTCAGGAAAGCCATTAGCAAATACCTGCCTTATTTTCTACGAATATGGCATCATCGATTTTCTGAGTTTTTGAATGGGTCGTGAGTCAGGCAATACATACCAGAAGTAAACAAGATTTAACGCGCAATACGAAACAGTATACTGAAATCACGGTGTTCCAAGCAGGACGATACCACAATAGTACTTAAGAAAAGCCATGCTAAATACCTGTCGTATTTTTCGATCAATGCTATGCTAGCTTTTCAATCATCTTACATGAAGCAATACCAGGAGTAAATAAAATTTAGTGAGCAATATAAGAGAGAGATTATGAAACAAAACGAAGCAGTAAACTGAACATAATTAAGCTGCTAATGAAGTCAAGAACGTGCCAATTCTGGGTAAATTTGATGTTGTGCCAGGGTAAACATCATGGTGATTTATCCATCTTATGGTGTCAAATCTGTCTGACATGAAATAAACCGACGTCAAATTTTGCTATAGGATCGCAGGAAACTTCTGTCTTGTATGCGCTTTCTGTGCGCTTTCTTTATTTCAGTGCCAATTAGCAGAGATAAAACGTTAATCAATTGCTTTAACGAGCGTGACTGGCTTTCTTTCTTTCTTTCTTTCTTTCTTACTGACTTTCTTTCTGACTGACCTGGAGCCCCCTCTTAGATTACAAAGTTGGACTTTGTAATCAAAAATGAGGGTGTTCCATGCAGGGCGATGCCACCCCACTCAGAAAAACCGTTATCATCATATCATGCCTGTCACATTTTGTTCTTTGTGTCAGCTTTTGAATAGATCTGTGTCAAGCAATGCCAGAAATTAATAAGATTTAGGTATTAAGCAATATAAGAAAACAGTTAAAAACAAATGACGTAACGTTTAGGTATTTGCTTTTCAGAATGCCTTTTATATTCGCTTCGGAGCATTGAGAAAGGAAATGCCCGCCGATATTCAAAATTCGACCGCTAAAATTAACAGTTGAGCTATTGACCATTGACCATTAATTAATCATAATCAATAACAATAGTGTATGCATCAAGAAGGCTATAGCCTGATAACCAGACCCGATTTCAAAAGAAAAATATTTGAATAGCCTTGCTAGCATGCTGCATTTAACATAGTCTGAACATAAAATTTGGCCTAAGTGAATAACATGGCTCGGCTCCAAAACTGTAGTTGTTGAAAACTCGTGCAATAAGTCTAGTAGTTCAACGGATAAAAGAGTTCGTTGTCTGACCTTTGTTACTGATTAGCACAAACTTCTGGCATATATAATAGAGATCTTTTAAAGGCAATCTGCCGGGATTAAAGATTTATATGGCAGGATTAACAGAAAAGAGTTCGAAAGAGATCGTCTCGAATTTATCATGCGAAAAATTCAAAAAGTCTGGGCACTAGCTCTTTTCCTTCATCTAAAGCTTTGTTCTCTAAACCAATCAAATCCTTTTGTTTTTAAGATGAATCCATAAAAAATACTGGAAAATCCTATCGTTTGACAGTTGAAGCAAGAGAAGCGTGACCAGCATAATCCTAAGAACTTTGATTATTCCAAATCATTATTGGATTATTATTGGAATAATAATTCGAATAGTGATCTCTTGTACTGTCAAATGCATTGAATGCCCTGCCATGTTTTGCACATGCACACACGTCCGTCACGTCCGCTGAACTATCGTCGGATTTCCACAGCGCAGGAGCGGTCAATAAAATCGAAATGTTATCATTTGATTCTTCGAAATCTATATTCGATTATTGTACGATTAATATTCGCATAATCCAATTCAATCGGTCACACTATTCTTGCTTCAACTGTAAAAACATCTCGTGATACACCCCTCGCCCAGGCCCCTCGCCTTTGTGCACCGAATGGAAATGGAGACAAGAGTCCTTGGCCAGACCAGAAAGTGATTTTGGCGCCAAAAAAGATCATGGTTAACAATGAGCCTTTTAAAGAGTGCAATGGTAAATAGACTTCTCTATAAAAAGAGCAAAGAAATTACTCAGACACAGCATTGTTCCTTGGCACCATCCTTTAAAACTGGGACCGCCCTATGAATTTCCAAAAAACATGAAAACATGCAAAACTGCAAAACACCTGCAAGCATATCAATTATCAAAAATTGTGAACGAATTCAAGAGCTTCAAGCCAAAAATTCAGAAGATGGCCGCTTCATTCTCTTGGCATCTTTCTTTTGATAGCAATTTTGCTTGCAAGTTGCAACCCTTGCCACCCTTCAACCTTCTGCTTGAAATATGAAAAGATACTCCCTAAACTCCCTACATAAACACAACCGCCGGTTGTTTTTATGGTATTGGTCCACCCCGCACATATGAGTAGGGTTGAACGTTAAAACCGAGGGACATTTCACTCCCAATAAATCTTAGCCACCAACCAAAGATCTGTAAAAATCCTCTTGTTCTGAAAAAATCTCGTACGTTTTTGCGAAAGAGCGAAAGGTAACAAGCTGCCTAAAACCTACACTGATTACCATAGTTCTAGTCTAAATCCATACCAAAACAATCGACTGTCCTGTCGCATACGAAATCAGCTTCTAAGTTCTGTCATGTTATTTAATTCCTTTAGTCCGATCATGTCTTTATCTTTCCTGCCTACACAGAGTTTTATTTTGGTGTATTCTTACTAAAGGTGAAGGTGAAGGTGAAGTTGCGTTTTTCAGCGCCAAGCGCTGGGATCGCAGAAATAGAGCAGACCTAATCGAGTCCGCGACCCCTTGTCATGACGCTCAAGTGGTGGGGTCCTACCGGGTATCGAACCCACTCCGCCTGACTGTTCTGGCTGCAAAGTCAGAGGATTACATCACTGCGCCAAAACACCTTCAACACTAAAGCAAGCTGGTACCGTGGGTCAGAGTATTTATGAAGGAAACTCTGACTCGGGATTACCAAGCGCGAAAGGCGTGGTCTGCTCATTTTTGACAAGCTTTTGGGAGAGGGATATTTTCACTCCCAAAAAATCTCGCACCCCTTTGGCAAAAAGCCTTTGTTTTCAAGGATAATCCGTCAAAAATCCGTTTGTTCTGAAAAAAATATCGTACGCTTTTTCGAATGAGTGCAATGCCTCTCACTTTTGGGGGATCTGATGCATGCCATTTGCTGCTTTGTAGCCTATGCCCTGAAAAATTCTAAATCTCGAGTTGAAATAATCAATAATAATAAACAAAAACTAACCTGTTATTGACTTATCTGCTGCAAAAGTGACAGCAATAACAAACCCCAAAAAGAAGCATCCGACGAGACTTTTTTTCATCTTGAGTTCCCTTTTTAGGCAATTTTCAGTCTGCTGCTCCGGGAAACGTCTGACTTTTCTGGCACACCTCTTGAAATGCTTTGCATGTCCGATTATGCTAGGATATCGTCATTGTGCAAAACCAATTAATTTCGAAAACAAAACATGAATCATAAAAGTTCTATGGATATTTTACGCACTGTCTGCGAGGGGAAGAATCCCAATTAAAAAGTGCTTTGTTTACAAGATAAGCAGCGCACAACAGAGAGAACTCGTATCCTAGAAATCCCAGAAACAATTTAAGCTCTCAATATCAAGAATTCATGCGCCGTTAACTGTGACCATTTTTTTTTTCATATTTACACCTTTCAGCCTCAGCCTATCAACATTCATTTCAGAGAAAAATAAAAGAATAATTTGGAAACCAAGGGGTCGTGTTTGGGTCTTGTAGGTTCAAAAGATACTTTGTTCTCGAATGTTGTCCGGGATATCATTCCAATTTTTGACACCAGAGAAGAAGAAACTTCGCTTTGCCTAACGTTGGGAATCTGCAGATCTCCATGATTTCTGGTTCTATAGTCTGAAATCATGGATCTTTCAGTGAACTTATGGCGAAGATTTTCGGGACAAAGGTCATGCAGAATTTTATATGTCTTGACTTTGTCAAAGGAGAGCAATGACTTTACATTGAGCCATTTACAATTCCAAGACCCAGTCCCTTCATTCCCAGCCTACATGCGGACTGCTAATCGTTCCCGGTAAATCAACTCTTAGAGTTCAAGTGTACAGTGGCGGAGCCACGGGAGGGTATGGGGGGGGGTAAATACCCCCCCACTTTTTTGAAAATGTGGTAATTTAGATTCGTCCAAAAATGTCATAAAAATCTTTAAGGGCACTGTGTCCATGTAAGTAAACGACTTTGAGGGGGGTATCTCGAAAACATGTGATCTTTCGTCGTTTTTTCATGTGAGCGTTGTTTCTTGCAAAGTCTTTTCTTGCAAAGCGTTGTTTGTTAGTCAAACGATTGTTTCAAGTTCTTTTGAATTCGTCAGCAGGGACTCAGCAATCTCGCCTTTTGAAATGATGTTCTAGAATTTTCAATGGTCCTTGTTTTCTTCTTTTGTGTGATTGTTATCAGATAGAATAGGTTTCCTTTCCTTTCGACAACGAGGCTCTTATTTTCATGTGATCAGTTTAAAACAGCCTGCCCTAAACCAATCAAATTCTCGAAGAGTTACATGCATGTCAGCATCGTGTCAGCAGTTTTAACTGTTCGTGCATGCAACTTATTGATATATGGACACAGTGCCTTTAAGGTAGGGGTAGGTTTGTGTTCAGTCTTTAATCTCGCTTTCTTAGTCATCTAATGCTAAACACGATCTCATCATTCTGACATCTCTTTGTGTCGTTTGTGATCACATAGCAAAGTGACGTTGATCAGCACACATACTTGGGCGCAAAAATGGGAGAAGAGCGACTTGAGCAGTTGATGGTGGGTGCTCATTAATAGTGAGCGGGATATGTCCAGTTCAATAGAGTATCAAGCCAAGAAAAGTTCCCCTGTGAGCATTATCAACTTTGCAGGCTGACCTAACTTCCTTAGACTACATACTTTGGCACTTGTGTTCAAGATCAAATGTACATTTCAAATACATTCTCATATAACTCATTTTTAATTTTACTATTTGTAATACTAGTTGTAAGCGTTTCCCTAAGATCTAAAGGGCCGCTGCAAGTGTAACCATGCCCTTCTATGAAGTCTACGAGAAAGGGGGTAACAGAACTAGGAAAAAGTTAGTTTTTTTTAAGGAACCTAGATTTCCTGAGTACTAAGGGGTGAAAATATATTTGCTGCATCTTTAATTGTGTCCTAGATGAAAAACCCCAGAAACAAAAAACCATTGCAACATCAGTTGAAATGAGAGTTAAAGTCAGAATTATTCTTTACAGTACATGCCTTACATGCACTAACACCACTATTTTCTTGTCTGAGAATTCTTTCACCAAAGCCTGTTTTTAGTCTTCTTCATACCTCTAAGAAGAAGTAATGATATCATCTACACGCCTGGATAAGTTCACCCAGCTATTCATTCATCCTACGTTATGAGTCCTATCTGTCAGAGAAATCCTGTAAAAAAAGCTACAATATTTTCCACATTTATCGGAGAAAATTCGATAAAAGGGGTTGATTTTTCAACCAGAGCATCAGAAGTGTCAACTTGAATAGTTTCCAGACTGGCATGGTTACACTTGGACCCACTCAGACCCCTAGAATTAACCTGTCGAGTATTCTACTAAAATGTTAAAATGAGTTGTCGCATTGTTAATGTATTTCTAACTTTTCTACTCCAGTGTGATCCAAGCTCAAGTTGGAGGCAAGTTGCTGCGGAGCTACAAAGCGCAGTAAGAACATGGTATCACAAAGACACAAAGTGAACGCTTTGCAAAGACGTACTCAAATCGTTCGCTTTATATCAGTTGAATTTTAACC
The DNA here is from genome assembly GCA_039566865.1 of Aurelia coerulea. Taxonomy (NCBI): domain Eukaryota; kingdom Metazoa; phylum Cnidaria; class Scyphozoa; order Semaeostomeae; family Ulmaridae; genus Aurelia; species Aurelia coerulea. The sequence continues at coordinate 20,669,380 of CM076954.1, forward strand.
ACCTGAACCGTTCGAATTTAAAGTAATCGCATTGACTTAAACAGTTTGTGCATGTATCAAACATTTTATATACTAGTTACTAAATCTGTTAATCAAAGTACCGAATTAATTAAAACGATATGTGGATTATGAATTACAATGTAGTACCCTATGACGTAGTTATGCAAAACCAATTACTTTACTTTACTTTGCTCTGCGAACTTTTTCACATCAAATGGTCGTTTTTATAGATTCAGCAGCCAGTGGCGTCACCACGGGGTGGACTGGTTTTCCCACAGCTCGATTTTCTAATTGCTCGAAATCCGTTAAAAATGACTTGGAACTTTTATGATAACTGGTTTTCCTCTTGAAGTCTGAATTTCCTTATTGCAAATTTCGAGAAAAGCCTTCATTTTCAATTTCAAATTATACAGTAAATCCCCGGCATATAAGAACCTGAAAAAATAAGAACCTACAGGCTGTTTTTCCTAACTTATGCACCTTGTAATTTAGAACCTGTTTCAGTTTGATGAAAAATATGTTCTTATACCAGGGGTAGCACAGTTGATTTTGGATTGTCAGTGTTAAGTTCATTTTTTACCCAGTGGGCTTTTAATGTTTGAATCTCCTCCCCTGCTGCTCGAAAGCTTAGCATTGGTTATTAGGTATATTATAACCTTGCCAAAACAAATAATAGGGCTGAAAATCATTGACGAAGGTTCTAAAACGGCCCACGCAAGGTACTCTTCAAATAAGAACCATCATGCCTTGAAATTTGGCTTAGTACCTTTAAAATAAGAACCTATTTCAGCCTAGCTCTCAAAAAAGTAGGTTCTTATATGCGGGGATTTACTGTACCGTTTCCTTCCTCGTAAATTGATACATCATGTACCTTTCTGTTTTCGTTGCGCAAAAATGCTCTCTGTTACGAACAATCCTGCTTGTCATCATTGCTTTTCCAAAAACATCGAAATAGATCAAAATAATGAAAAGGGCGTCTCCCACGTTTTCCGAGAATCTGAAGGGCATATGGTCATGAAACTTTTTTCTAACCCCCAGCCCCCAGACCCTTTCATAATTGTCCACCCAGATTTTTTGGGCTGGCGACGCCCCTGTCAGCAGCAATCAACTAAATAACAGGCAAATTCTTCCGGGTTACCATATCAAATCGTCACCAATCGTAGGGGGTGTCGTGAATATGCAGGTAAAGGGGCACAGTTTTTCCATTTCTTTGGGATATTTTTGACAAGCTCCATGATTCTCGAGGAAGGAGCATCTCGGAGCCGCATCTTGATGATCGTTCACTGAAAAAAGATCGAGAAAAAATTGTGAATCTAACCATGGGTACTGGGAAACGTGGAATTTGTTCTGGGATTATATATCGTTGCAAAGAATCAGAACTGTCAGGCCTACCTTTGTGTAATTTTTCTGTCTCCATATTCTCCGTTGTGCTGTTCACTTTGCATTTTCAGTCCACTGGCAATCACATCAGGCGACTCAACATCAGGCCAACGATTTCGAATGTTGTTGTATGTTACTGTATACCTAATGTTGGGCCTAATGTTGAGTCGCCTGATGTGATTGCCAGTGGACTGAAAATGCAAAGTGAACAGCACAACGGAGAATATGGAAACAGAAAAAGTACACAAACGTAGGCCTGACAGTTCTGATTCTTTGCAACGATATATAATCCCAGAACAAATTCCACGTTTCCCAGTACCCATGATCTAAACTGATTCGTAATAGACTTTTCAGCTGTTCTGCAAAAGAGTCTGGATTGAGCGATATTTTTATACGTTTCTATTACTGATCAGTGATTTTTAGGCGATAAGTTCGACTGGGAGGTGCTAAAGCTTCTATGACTACACGCATTTTTTAATAAAAAACTGCCAATAAAAAACTCCACTCTCAATTCGCCAAAAAATGAAGGAACTCCAGTACTGGGAAAATGTGGGTTAAGAAACTATTCATTTTAATAACGGAAATTCTTGAACAAGTTTTACCCTACTTTCAATCCTTCCCCGTATCAACTTACTCGCAAGGTAGTTGAGTAATGTCTAAACATTGGGAAGGCTTCAAAAACCTTGTTTTGAAATGTTCACAAAGGCATGAGTTGCGAAAATGGGGATTGTTATGGAACCTCTAATAGCCTCGTAAGAAACTCCGAGTACTGAATAAAAATACCCCTGGCTAAACTAGATAAAAGTGGTGTGAGTATGGCACACCCCTGTGTACCTTTACCGTATTGGATCGCTTCTCTTATGGTCTTCCTATTGGAAAAAATCCTGTATCTGTTACTTACAGAAATTGCAAAATCTGCATGTTTTGTTGCAAAGGAATTTCATTCGCTTTTGGTCTGTTTTGCAGAATCCTTGATCTTTATATTGTGGGCAGAAAAATTCATATTTTGGTTCGTCCATGCAGCGGGGAGGCTTTCCTGCAACAAAAAAGGATGCTTAAACTACGGTGGCCCATACGTGCCGTCTGGTTTATAGTTTTGCGACTGGTTTATAGTTTTGTGACGACTTTTCTGACGACTTTTGTGACGAGTTTCTTCCAGGGGGCAAGCTGCTTATTATATTCTCCAAGAAACAATAGAGACTCAATAGAATCCATTGTATTCCACTCTAAATTTTACCCCCTGAAATCACAAAATTTCCTTTCTGGTTTATAGTTTTGCGACTGGTTTATAGTTTTGCGACTGGTTTATAGTTTAGCGACTGTTAAACAGTATATCCCAAGCCTGTGGGAGGAAGGGAACTCATGCACAGACGTATAAAACGGGAGCACTGGTGCACGTAGTAAACGTAGATTGTTTGTTGAAGATTGTTTGCAACCTTTTATTTTAATAAACTCGCAAGATACTCTAAATACTCCAAATCTGATGATTTTCAGCAATTTTCAGTGTTGGCTCAAATTCTTAGTTCTTACATAAAAAAGTGGTTGGTGTATACTATACGCTTATTCATCTAACTGATTAAGCAGCAAGTTAGAATGTACTCGTTGCCTAAATATTTGCAAAAATACAATCTGATGTTAAATCAAGAAAGAAAGCAGGGGATGTTGAAGTTAAAGGTAATAGACACAGGTATATACGTCCATCTTTAAAAATAACAAAGGAAACATCACGCACTCTTTGTCTCGTCAGCTCTTGCACGTGTTAATTTCACCCATTTTAATTGTTTTTTACTTGTGCCCAACCCCTTGTTCATGAACAAATCTTTCAACACTGCCGATTACCTTTAGAGAAGAAAAATAAGGAGGCAGACAACCTACCATCGGGTCCTTTACACACTCTGCACGTTTTTGGGCAATACTTCTGCATTTGCCTTCTTTTTGGAAGATGGATTGCGTTACATTCTACAGCGAAAAGGCTACAGAATCCGTTCCTTAAATTGTCCTTGCATTCTGCAATGAAAAGCAATGTATGTTACACACCAACCTCGTCCCCAGGGCCTTTTGTCTCCGTCCCAATATGACAAAAGGCCCTGGGGACGAGGTTGGTTACACACGAGTCAGTTCTTTGGCCAACATTTGATGGCAGTAGATGTTTCTAGCACAGAGTTGAAATCGTTCCAAATCTGCAAAAAGTTTGGTGTAAAAATCTATCAAATTTTTCTTCGAATTGACTGGCTTGAAAGGAACTCGGGTTAACAGGCTACTTTACCGTATGTCTGCCGTGGTAGATTGAACAAAATATTCAACAGGCACTTACTAGAAAATAAATAGTTGGTGAAAATCTGTCTTACTATTATCAAATTACAAAGGATTATTTAAAATGTTCGAATTTCTCACTTACCCAGTGTTTACAACAACAAAAAAAGATATGCAAATGCATGGATAGCTTACCTGGACAACCGTCGTCTTGACTACCAACTGGAGCAGAAGCAGCTGTTTTTCGATCCAAACAACAACCATATTTGGAGCTGACACATGATGGGGGCTCAATCGCTGATAGAAACATGAAGTAAGACGTGTTAGTTTATCTTACGAGCTCAAACCAAATTTTGCTTACAAGACCAAGGGTGTTAGGACACCCATGTTTTGATTAAACATTTCTTACCTTGTTTTGATCTCTGTTGTCTTCTTTTTGCGTCTCAACTCGTACCTGCAACCAATATTGGCTTAACCTCTATCAGGTTGGTCATTCGAGTCTAGCTCCCTTGTATTCCTGTGTGTTAATGCACCTTTGCAGAAGAAAAGGTTTCAAACTACAAGGACCTTTTCGTCTCCGTCCCAATATGAGTACCCTGGGTACCAGACTCTCTCTAGCATAAAATGGAGAGAGTCTGGTACCCAGAGTACAATATGACAAAAGGCCCTAGGGATGAGGTTGGGATACCTGAGTACGGAGAATTACGCAAGTTAAAGGGGCTCCGTCGTCAAACAGTAAACAAATCCGTAAACTCGCACGTGTCGGGGATTATCCATTGTTCATCCATTGTTCTCTGCAGTTTGTTTGGTGGCTTCACCCAAGCCACCAAGAAAGCGACCGTTAAAAATCCACTTATATCCAAGCAATTGTAGAAGATATGAATGTTTGGTTTGTTCCTTAGTGAAGTACACTAATTAATGCCCAAATAGCAACTTTCATTTTGAAAAAAATACGAAAATCCTGTGTGATATCACCTTTCAAAAAACTGCAAAAATCATCGTTTTGTTTACATTTTGACGACGGAGCCCCTTTAAGCCCTTCTAAATACGTGTACCCATTGTTATAGCAGGCTAAATTGCAAACAATATTTCTGAAAGTTGGGGGATATGTATACTGTATTGACTACATGTCTTAGTGACTCAAAATCAAAGAACAAAAGGAAACAAGGGAGAAGGCAATAAATCCATACCTTTGCCACAGTGTCCACATGATTTCGGGCAGTAGAATCTCATCAATTTTTTTGTGCCGTCCAAATTACAAAACGACAATCTATCCTGACTGCAAATTTTTAGCTGTGTTGAATGAAAAGCAAAATCAGCACCTACAAGAAAGCAGAAGAAAGAAACTGGTCACTCTTTTCATGTTCCGAACTTAAAGGGGCTACGTCATGTAACCGTAAATAAACCTGTTATCCCTATAGGCTATATCGTTGCCCACACGTGTCCAATGTGTTATGCATAAATCGTTTCGTTAGGCCTGCCTAATTTTAAAAATACTTACAACAGACGAGACAAGCCTGGTTACATTCTTCTCTGATTTTCTTGTGTTTACATTGCCCTTTCATCGCGGCTTTTAAGCAGTAGTTTCTTGATTTCTTGTTTCTACATTTCCCTGAAAAAATCAGAGGTTTATCTTTATGAATCACGTTTTTGCTTCATTTGCTTCAGCTTCTGGACAAAATTTCTATACCGTACATAACTGCTGTTTTCAGCTTAAACATTGATGCTCAACCATGGGCAACAATGCACCGATGATGTGGCCTACATTATGATCAAAATTGTATGTTATTCACTGTGTGTTGCTTCTCTTCCACGGGATTGCAAGTAAAGCTTGATAATGTTGCTATTCCTTCGTTCTTCTTCCCGTTCTTCTCTCGTTACAAACAAGGATCGAATGCCGCCATTATTCTAATACGGTTAAACTGTTGGAGCTCCTACGCAGCGATACGTCTCATTTCAAACTTCCCTTTGCTAAGAAATGAGACGTGTCGCTCGTAGGATTCCTATGCTGTTGTAAACAAGAATCTTTTCCTTACATGGTACCTCAAGTTACCTTTGCCAGCCTCTTTTTCAATATCATCTCGGTCTGGTGCAAACAATTCCTCTTCGTCTTGTTCGCTGTCATTTTGAGGTAGTGCGAACAAAGAGTCGTCCATTTCTTAATAGAAAAATTAAACCATTAAGCAAAATAGCCTTCAATGAGCTTTAATGCGAAGGAATCCCAACATATGCTGATGAAGGATTGGTTATTCTAAGGAAAGTTTGCTAGTAAAGAGAATGAAGTTCAGCATCCGGTATGGGTGTCATTCATTAATACGTACAAATGCATTTTAGGGATTTTCCACAACGTACGTTAAAACGTTCGCTTTTGCTTCATCAAAAATTTGCTTACAATAATTCGAGAAGTACTTGTAAATTTATTCATGGATACGTACATATGGGGACTTTCTCAACAAAATTTATGCGAGAGGTAAAACTAAAAAAATATCAGTAAAATTAGCAACGTACCAGCCTTTTCAATATCTTTGTCAAGTTTGTCCCGAGCTTTTGCAATTTCATATAGAACCTTCACCTCTTTTGCTACCTCTGGAAAAATAATGAGAAATATCAATAAAAAGCAATAAAAATATTCTCAAAAGTCTTTTTAAAGGCAAACGTGAGCTAAACAGCAGAAAAGAGGGATATCAAGGCCAATTCTCCAAACCGCCAATATTCAGTGCTCAAATTTGGAGTTCCTGGGGAATTCTACCAGGTGAGTCAGAAAAAAAGTGGGGCATTTGACGAGCAAAATTTGAATGAAAAACAAACGAAATTGTGTTTGTTGAAGCTTTGTATTGAAGATGAAAGATTGTGATTTTGTGATATTATGGCCATTTTGGTGAAAAAGGTATCATTTTTACAAACAATTTCTGCTTCCTAATAATGACAGTCAAATGACAACACTTGTTACATTCATTTAGGGGTGTACCCAGCAAAAAAAAACAAGTATTTAGCTAACCTTCATCACTGATGTTGTTATTTTCTTCAGTTTCGTCTCGGCAGTTTCCTTTCGTATCCTCTTCAGATTCTGGAATGTCAAAATAAGCTGCTAGGAGCATGAGTCTCAGGACACAGTTGGGTTAGATTCGAATAAAGTAGTTTCTTTGCCTACCTTGAAAGGCCATAAATTTCCTTTCCTTCGCATTGGCAGCCTTTCTCAGCCATTGTTTGTTTTGATTTGAGTTCTCTGACCCTCCTGTATTGGGCCTAATTCAGTCATCTTGGCCACCTTCGCAGGAGGGACATATGTTTTTATTTCCAAGATGGTAGCTTAGGCCCATCACTTGAGGCAGAGCTCTAAAGTCAAAACAATAAAATATGGGTGAGAAAGGCTGCCAAGGCCAAAGAAGGGACTAGGGAGATTTATGGCATTTCAAGGTAGGCAAAGAACCTAATTCATTCGAATCCAAACCAATTGTGTCCTGCCACTCATGCTGACTCATGCTAAAAGGTGAACTCATAGCGGTTCGCAGTAATATTCACAGAAACTTAACATTGTAATGTTAGTATCATCACGAAATCGATAATAAGATATCGTCATAATGTTACCTTTGGCGATTTCATAATCTCCACTCCCCTCAGCGCTTGCCTCGTCAATCACATCTTTAGGGTTATCTAGGAGGAAGAGTAGACTCAATACAAAGTCCCAGTTATCTCAATAACAACAACAATCAATAACAATAACAACAACAACAACAACAAAAACAACGATTTACCAAGAATATGTAGCATACAGGGAAATAATCCAAAATTACTAAGTAACATAAACAAATGTGTGGAACAATTTTGCTTTCTGAACCAAAGCAAGACCAGTCAAAAACCCGTGTTACTACTCTCACTGCACTTGTGCAAAGTAGTTTTAAAGTAGTTCTCCGAAATGGAGAAGAGGTATATATATTATTATTATTATTATTATTATAACAAGTTTTATGATTGAATTTAGTTATTGAGTAAGTCTAGAGGAGGAGCATTCACCAAATGGTTGAGCCTCTTCGTTACGAAGTTCACCGGTTCAATTTCTAAAGAGGGAACAAGGAATTCACTGAGAAAAAGTTAACGTCATGTATGGGCAAGGATGCAGCACCTATATTATGCCCATTGCATTGTTTCTCTTCCACATGATTGCGAGAAAAGCTTGATAATGTTGCTTTTCGTTCGTTCTTCTTTCGTCACAAACAGTTTTGAACTCCTACGCAGCGATGCTTTGTATTTCATACTTCCAATCAAACATTGGGAAACAAATGATTTAGTCTTACCGTATTGGCTGACCATTGCAAAGGACAAGCTCAGAAGAAGCCCATCGAACAAGCCAAGAAGAAGCATGACATGCAAAAGCTTCATTTTGACTGGAAACCTACAAAAAGGAAAAATAAGATGTACTTCCTTCCACTCGTTTAGAAAGTACGTTTCTTCCACTCAAAAAGGACAGATAATGTTATAATAGGATCCGCTACTTTTTGTTGACACCCAAATACAAAGCAATTAGCGGTCTTAGACAAAGGGAATTCTATGCCTGGTTGGTCAAGTCATAAACAAAAACTTAGGTAGCTAGCTGGCTCATTGTGCATTCCAGAAATGGTTAAGAGCAAAATTAGCATAAATATAAAGCAGAAGGATATATCGAAACTTCTGCCTCGGGTATTTTATTTGTTTGTTTCAGAAACGGATTGACAGGCGATTAAATTCTCCTACTTTTTGGGTGTAATTAATTTAGGCACTTGCTACTCAGCTGCTGAACCAAACAAAAAAATACCCGAGGCAGAAGTTTACATATATCGATCCTTCATTTTGGATTTATGCTCATATTGGCTCTTAAAATATAGATAAGAAAAAGAAGAAACTAATCAAAATAGAAGACAAGAAAAATACATGACTTGAACAAAAAGAACAATCAGACCTACATAAAATCTACTCATGAATTACTACTAAACGGGGCAAGCTGGTGGCATGTAACGAAGTTTGGAATTATCTTAGGTACTGTTCATTATTTATAAAGGGGTTGGTACCGAAGAGAAATGGGTTGGGTAAGAGAAATTTTCTAACATAAAAAGGTTGGGTAAATATTTTTTCATCTAATTCCATGGTTGGGAAAACAACATTTTCCCACCAATTACTACCAAATGTTTAAAGTCCAAAGTTATCAATGTCATCATCAACATCATCAACACTATCAATTTCACTTTCAGTGTCTACTTTGTTCATTTTTGTCATAAATATTTACAGTATTGAATTTACAATTTCATCGTTTGACATTGAAACCATTGGTTATAGGTAGGGGTTGGGCAAAGTTTTTTCAACCTGAAAATTGTTGGGTAGATGTTTTTGCTGTCACTTTTAGAGTTGGGTAAGAAGATTTTTTGGACAAGAAAACATTTGTCTTCAGTACCAACCCCTCTGTAAATAATGAACGGTCCCTTACTCAAATTATCTTGTGACAATGAAACGGAAAGTCCGATTTCGTCCAAATAAATTTTGCTGGTTAGCCTTTTTCCTATGCAATGCAACTGTTTAACAAAATGATTATGAGGAGTAAACTGAATTAAACAAGTTGGCAAAGGCCACACATTCTTTTACTCACCCGTTATATGAGAAAAACTTACCCTTTTTCTCAGTAAGTTTCTTTTACTCTCTGGATCTTATTCAACTCCAAATGACGTTCTGTTATGAGACTCGTTAGCGTAAATTAAAAGGTACCCTGAAATGATCTATTGGTCCTGAAAAGCTGCCCTAATTATGTAATGTTTAGTGATCACCTGTTTGTGCAATAAATGAAATTAAAATTAAATAAATGATAATATGGAATAACCGTCCGGTAAGCAAAGCAACGGGTGATGAGCAAGACTGGTGACCTGTTTGTCAATTGAGTGATAAAAGCCAGATTGTAATATGAAAAACTAAGAGCCTACGAAAAGGAACATGTCCCTCTCAACTCCTGCCCCCTCCCCCCCCTCCGGGCAATATACTTTGCTATAGCGCCATGCTCGTACAAAGGTGTAACGTATGCACCCTAAACGCTGATTTATAGAAAAAACCCTTAAAGTTCCTTCCAAGCCATTCAATCAAAAGAAAACTGCAGTAGAATTTTAGATTGACCTTTTTGAAGATTTGAGCCCTGAGTTGTTTCTCTGCTACTGTTCACCAGACCAGAACCGCAGTCAAACACTTCAACCTTTACTCCAAGTCTCTGAACGGACATTTAAAAAATCCTCCACCTAAACAATTATCACACAAGTGTCGAAATAAAATCAAGCGCCGTAGGAAGAATTCAGCTAAAGATTAAATTTAGCCGAAAGCCAAGCAGACCATGATCAAAGAATATTATCAAACAATGGGATTGCGCAAAGTGTAAATATAACGCCTGTCAACTTCAATGTTAACCCTATTCCACCTGGGGGGGGGGCCATTATGGCCCCCCAACCAAACATTGATATACAGCTCTTTGACGATATAAGACAGAATGCTGGTACCAACTGACTTTTCCTAAAATTTGATGCTCTGCAAGATCCTACAAATTTCGTTTTAATTATATGAGTCATGTGACCACTGAATGCCCTTATTTGGAGAGATGTCACAAAAGAAAACACTAAATTGCTTCTATTTTAGTCAATCCTTGTTCGATTTTGTTTTAATTAGTGTCATTGAATTGCTCTCATTGAGGGCTTTCATATTATATATAGTTTGTTAATTTTTTTTATGTTGAGAGTTTTTTAGACATATGACGTCACATATATTTATGACGTCATTGTTCGAAAAGGTATGAAAAAAATTAAAAATTAATATATTATTTTGCGAGAAAATATGATGTTGTACAAGATTTTTAACAGTTTATTAGAACAAACTTTGTTTTCTCTAAAATATAGGACATTATTGTAGTTTCCATACATAAGCTTATTGCAGACTGGCCACAATATCTCTAGTTGCCTAGCAACAAGTCACGTGACTAATTAAACGTTTATTACTTAATTAGAATCACAAAAGATTGTTGACACTGTGTACAAAGTTACAACTATATAACTCTATTGGTTTTGGAAATAATTAGGGGGGCCATAATGGCCCCCCTCCAGGTGAGGAGTGAATCAAAAGAGCCCAGGTGGAATAGGGTTAAATGATATCCTGTAAATCTTGTCCACATATGTCTTGAATATTTAATTATCATTTAACTTTTCTATCAATATCTTCATTTCTTAATTCATATGTTCGATTAAGATTAGTTGTAAACATGTAAATATGTATAGCTAGGTAAAAATCGAATGAAAATGAGTTGACAAACAAACAAAAAGACAAGGAGCTGTGGCGGCCATTTTGAATAACTACAAACTGAACTAGAGTGAGGCCAAGAAGACCAAGGGCGGATCCAGCCCGAAGCTGAAGGGGGGCAACTTGCAAAGAGGGCGCCAAAAAGATAATGGAAAAGTGAGCGCGCCGAAGGCGCGCAAAAATTTTTGGACACTTTTAATAGGAAATTCTTTGATTTAATACTAAATAATGCCTTGATTTCTAAGTTTTCCCCATATCTAAATCAAAACAGTTAGAAAATCAGGTGTTAGCGTCAGGATGAGGGGCGCCTTTCTCCCCAAAATAGGGGCGCCAAGCTGAATTTTCATCGTGAAGGGGGGGGGGCAGTTGCCCCCACTTGCCCCCCCTAAATCCGCCACTGAAGAAGACTAACTATCGCTTTCGCTTGGTTTTCAAAAAAGAAAATGAATGACTGCCAACGGTTGGATCGGTTGAGTTTTAATTGTTAATTTGAGAAAACGAGGGATTTGTGTTGCTTGAAAAACACAGCCAAGAGAAGAATAAACAAGGATACAATGAAGGGCCATTCTGGTATGGTTTTCTTTATTTTACATTGAACTCTTCCTACGGCCCTTGATACAATAGGCCACTAATAGAATACCCAGACTGCGCGCGCGTGGCTTTTATCCCCAGGGGGGCTCCCTATTAGTAGGTGACAGGGGCGTTAGCCATTTTTTGGGTTTGGGAAACATTGTCTAGAATAATTTGGGTACGCCCTTTGGTGCAGAAATCAGTATATTTTTGGGGTTGCTGATGAGAAAATATGCTGTGTTGTGTCTGACTCACTGACCCCCCGTCACATACAATAGGGAGTCCCCCACCCCTGGGCTTTTATCTCCGTTGATTCTCTTTAAGCTTCGTACGCAACAGTAAGACAGAAAGACAACGGAAAGGAAAACAGTTTCAAAACAATTTTCTTTGCTCTTTGATCAAAAAATGACATTTCTTCTTGTTGCCATACAATACCAACAGTCAAATTTTCATCCTTTTCGATTTTGATAAATTTCTGGAAAACTCTGGAGCTGCCATAAATCGAGCATAAGTTTCAAAACGGTCATCGTTTCGCTTCTCGTGTTGGTTTACCTGAAGAAGATCAATTTCAATATTCATATTTCATCACCTATCACAGGAATAGTAGATAATAATTTACATATAAATCTACAAAATTTAAAATGAAAAGTAACACTAACATAACAATAATAACGTAAAATTGATAAAAATTATTTGCTAAAAAATTTGCATATAACACAATTTGATAAGAACGTTTTTATGGATTTAGTTTTTGACACGAACTTTTGAATTTTGAATTTTGCAAACGTTTCTGCCGTTTTTCCTTCATCAGATATACTTAACAAATCCCTCAATACTTTAATGTTTCTTTAAGTGGTGACAGATTGATAGGTATCACTTTCCATACCCAGTTTTTCAAAATGCTAATCTTTAATCGTCCTGTTATTTGTGCAATCAAAGATGAAGATAACTTGTTTGCTTTTGGGCAAAATTCGCAAAATCTTTGGTTAAGATCTATTTTTGGATTTTTGGCTTCATATCTATATGTTTGGCTCTAGTACCGAAGGTAAATCGGCGTTAAAGCTTGGCAGTTCGAGGTCATTAATCTTGAAATTGTAATTTAGTTTTACATGCACTATATCGTAGAACCATGATATTTTGTTTAAATTTCTTTCCTGGATTTTTAAGGCTGTGGTTAAGATCAAAGATTCTGCATTAATTAAGGTGCCTCTGCTTTCGACTCTGATGAGCTAGGAAAGCCAGTTTTCAGAAATCATCACCTCCAGAAGCAACTGGTCTATCGAAATTCTGTAAAAACTATGCTATTCTATTACTCATATTCTGGGCAATCGAAAGATAGGTCAAATAAAATTGTTTGTTCTCACGGCTTTGCAGAAGGTTCATTCTAAATATTCTACATGGTCTCAGTTCAGAAGAACGTCATTTTCCACTCCGCTAATCTAAAGATTTCAATCAAACTTCTTTCACGGACACACATGACAAATTTGAAGTCAAAAGCTTGGCATGTTTTTCCAAGGGCCGTAGGAAGAGTTCATAATATAACAAACCATACGCTTCGTACGGTACTTTTGAAATTGAGATAACAGACCACAGATGAAGAAGAACCTGGCAATAAATGAACAAAAAAGACCTAAACATTTTGTGTACTGCGATGAACTTTCTAGTAATTGCAATAACAACGTGTAACAACGCCACACGTTTTTTCTTTTATAAGAAACTTGGATAAGCCCACAGTACTAAAATTTTCTTAATTTCACGTAAAAATTTCAGCTTTTTAGTACTAAAAATTTCTTAATGTTTCTACCACTGCCACGTATTCGTTTCTTGACAGACGGCCCAATTTTTAGCAAGAAGGAAAGTTCTATTTGATTCAAAACATAAATTTATCGTGAATATTACTAAAAAATAAAGGCTCCACTACAATTTTCCCATGATATCCTTGTGTTTGGCTTTAAAATTTTCTTAGCAATTCTCAAGCATAGTTCTAGAGTTTCTTAATTTTTTCGCCATCCTAGAACTAGTTTCTTATAAACCAGTTTCTTATATAGAAAAAAACGTGTACTTTCATCCCAAATCTTGGCCAAGCCCGCGGCGTTGACCACAAGGCACGGTTAGTTGAAAAGTGGTATTCATTTTATTTTGAAATCTCATCGTTATTTGGTGCTTTAAACCCAAGACGGAAACATTCTTTAAATGGGTCACGATCAGTGGCGTAACGCAGTTTAGGTTACCTTAGTTCAAGAACTAAGGGCCCCCGATCAAAAGGGGCCCCCAACAAATTTTTCGTATTGTGTGCTTTTTGCCTTTTTGGCCAAACTGTGCTAAAAGTCTGCTAAGAGATTCTGGATTTTCATTCCGTTTTCGTTCATTCCCTGTAATTGTTCTCAAAACTTTATTCTTGTGAGCAAGAGCACCTCATAACATACTGTGACTTTGCATTATGTTTACTAAAATTCTTTTTAGAATTATTGTGTTTATTTGCATGGATAACTTTCAGGTATGGGAGAACACTTGGTCTGCACTAAATTTACTGCACCTATTGCACTATTACTATCCGCAGAAGCTTTAAACCAGCTTTAAACATAAGTTTCAAGCCAAAGAACCTGCCATGGAAGATATTAATTTCTTGGTAGCATTTTTGTGTGTGCAAAGTAATCTTCATCAAACAACACAATACCGTCCGAACCTTTGAATATTGCCATATTTCTTTAAAAAAGATTCAGATATCATATGATTCCATACCGAAGAACAACAATTTGTTATGTAAACTACTTAGCTTTTTGAAACGCAATTCATATAAATGTGCTAAATTTACTAATGATTTTTCAGTGGATTTTTCGAGGTTTTAAAAGGCATATTTTCAAAAAAATTTTCCCACCACCCCAAACCCCCTTCTAACATAACGGCCCCATCTTACCGAACTCCTACAGGCCCCGAGTGTCTCTGTTACGCCACTGGTCACGATTCCATAAATGGAAATAGAAGGGTTACAAGCCTTGGGATACGAATAGTAGCGAATGACTGGCCCTGCTTTCGCTTGGTTTTCGAAAAAGACAATAAATGGCAGCCAACGGTTGGATTGGTTGAGTTTTAATTTGAGAAAACGAGGGATTTATGTCATTTGAAAAGCAAAGGTAAAAAAGAATCCACAAGGATACCATGAAGGGCCATTCTGCTGTCTTTTTCTATTTCATATTGAACTCTTCCTACGGCCCTTGGTTTTTCCGCAGTAAAATTTTGGTAGCCTACTCGACAACAAACACTAGAAAAATTGGTCAATCTTAAAGCGTACCTCAACAAAAACGACATGTGAAGGGACACAGAACCTTCATTTGCCTGGTATTCCGCTGGCAGGCTTTGTGCCGATCCCAATGATCACACATATTTGCTACATCCGGACGGTTTTCACCTGTAACAATGGGTTAATGATATTTAGTATGCATCAAACTAATATACGAAATGTAAAGCGTTTCCGTGTAAACAGAACCCCAATCCGATGTGAAATGAGAAGGGCGTTGTGTAAACAGATCCCCAATCAGATATGAAATGAAAATGATACCGTGTAAACAGGGCCTATCTGATTGGTATGCTAGGAATCCCAGCATATTAGGCCTAATAGGGCTTTATTGTCTACCAAACGGCTGGCAGCTGCTTTATTGTCTACCAAACGGCTGGCAGCTGGCAGCGTGCTAAATCGTTAGAGTAGTGATTAAACAATCTTTTGGGAGTAGAAAGATTGTTGTTATCCATGCAAAAGTGAGTCAGATACACAGGGGGAACCCTTCTTTTATAAACAAATGTTCGCAGGATCTGCCGTGAGAAACAAAATTTCGTTCTTATCCCTCTAATTTTAGCTCCAGCTAGATAAACAAATTACATCATGCGGGCCCATGAGAACTCTAGATTACAAATATGAAATTTGCTATTTGCTGCATTTGCCGATGGCGGTGTTGTCTCATCAAAGGGGCCCAAGCACGGGGGGGTTCTTGGCTAAATTTTGGGCAGGGGTCGGCTGCGAGCATATTAAAAATGGTACTGTTGGCTAGACTAATTTTTACGAAATGGTACCCTTGGCTAGACCAATTTGACCATTCCCTGGGCCAATTTTACGAAAATGGCACCCTTGCCTAGAAAAATTTTGACCATTCCCTGGACCAATATTGTCAAATTTGTACCAAATATGATATCATGACCGTTGTTCGCTGGACCAATGTTGTCAAAAATATTACCCTTGGCTAGACTAGAAGTCCGAAAAGTATACCCTTCGTCGCGGCATCCTCAAGTACCTTTAATATGGAAGAAACCCACCGTGGGCCCAAGTTTGGGATTTAACGAAGCTGTCTGAAAGAAAAAGATTGGTGAAAAAAGCTTGTAAAAATACTCACAAGGTTTACAAAAATTGCATGTTTTGCTGCAAAGGAATTTCATTTCCTTCTGATTCGTGCTGCAGAATCCTTTGTCTTTATATTGTGGGCAGAAGAATTCATGAACTGGATCATCCATGCAGAGGGGAGCTCTTCCTGGAATAACAAATAAAACTTATATTTATAAGAAAAACGTGCTTTTCCCTTATTCGTGATAGCTATCATAAAGAAACATGTTTTTGGTAATTTTCTGCAGATGTGTCAAATAAAAATTATTGAAAACAGTGATTTTATGTATAAAAATAAAAAGCAAAGCTTTCCGAGGGTTAGATTTCATGACAATATATCAAAGAAATGGTTCATTATTTCTATTGCAGAAAACATTGAAAAAATCTGAAAAATCTTCGCTGTACCACAAAAATAAGAATGACCAGAAACCTTTTTTGAGTACGATTTAAAACAAACCCTTGTGTAGAAGCTTGCACATAGAGTGGCTTTAATTTTGTAATTTTTTTGGTAAATACATTTTGCCCCAATTTTTACATTTCAACTGTTGAATTCTGAAAACGATTGTTAAGGATATGAATTTTGCAAATTTCCACCATTATGAATTGCATAGGAATAAACCAAAATATAAATATTTCCAATCATTGTTGCAATTATTTGAAAGTACACGACTAGAGAATTGAAATAGGATCAAAACGAAAATTTTCGGACCTTTCTGAGCGGAGAAATATTGCAATGAAAATTCAGTCCAGGCAGCGTTATTCTGAAAGTGCTTATGTTATGGGCACAACAAATCAAACAATGTTATGGGCTTAACAAATCAAACAATAAGGCCCAGCTTCAAAAATCATTTTCTTGACTATCCTTTGTTCAATTTTTAGAATGTTTGTGTTTTATAAATCTTCAGAGTGTGCTTGATGATATGGGGATGAAATAAATTCAGATTTTGAAACTTCATATTTTGGTATTTAGTAAACACTTTCTTTTGTTCTGGATCACTGTGGCCTATCCGTCACATTTTTCACCGTTTTAAAAATGTGCCGGCATCGTGTGAACGCAGTCTAAGTTGACGCCTATCCAATGAAACAGCATAAAAATGGCACAATAGACTTCTTAGCTACTCTAAAAAGAATCCGAATCGAACAACATTTTGCCACAATTTGTAGAATTTTCAAATGTGCACAATAACGATAGAAGCTCTAATGCCCTTCGATCAAGCCTTGCGTATAAAAATGTATAAAAATAACGCTTGACCCAGGCTCTTTTGCAGAATAGCTAAAAGGTGTATTTGATGTTACATCTGCGCAACAGCAGCCACCCCATAAACTTGGCAAAATTATTTTGGGACTCCCAGTAGATGAAGTAAAGGAAGATAAACAACTGACCATCGGCTCCAATGCATACTCTGCACGACTCTGGGCAGTGCTTACGCATGTACCATCCCCCTTTAAAAGACTTCTTGAAGTTTCTACAGTCCGCATGAAATTGTCCACACAAGTGGTCGAAGCTATCCACACATTCTGCAAGAGAAAAACGATTCAGAGCTTAAAGTCATATGGTACTGGACTACTTTTACAGCGGGCTGCTTGCAAGTAGGCGTTCAAGTTACAAGACCCTCTCAAGTATGACCAACAACTGTGCCATTTCGGCTCTGTTTGCTTAACGTTACAGAAAATGTTTTCAGGGTTAAAAACCAATTTTGCATTTCTTCATATGAACTTAAACGTAAAAAAGTAAGTGCATTACATTCCAGAAGAAAAACAGAACTAATAAGAAGAACGCTACGCTTTCATGTTTGGAAATAAGGAAATTGAATCTGTCAGTTCCTTCAACTATTTGGGTATGACAATCAACGCAAATGGTTCACTACACAACTCAGTGGCAAATCTTTCATCCAAATCACAGAGGGCTGTGTACACTCTTAATAACAGATTCCCGATTAAACGACTGCCTATTAAAGCAGCTCTGAAGCTTTTTGACAGTGTGGTATCTCCCATTCTGCTGTATGGTTCTGAAATATGGGCGACATATAACTATTTGAGTTTTGAGAAATAGGACAAGTGTCATATTCTACAGAGACTTGGGGATATTTAAAATGTGTAATGTTTTTCTTGGATATCAGTGATTTGTCCAATAAATTTTAGGAGATTGTCGATTGTTTCTTGATCCTCACATAAGAACATGATACGTCAGTATCGACGCAGGAGTTTTTTTTATATTCAAATATTAAATCTTACAATATATTTTACCTTCTACTATACCTAATTCTAATTACTATACGATACTACAGGAACGATACCATGGGGAGCGAACAACAATGACTACCCCATGGCCAATATCTAAAAACACGAAACATTAAACTGTATACAGTCACACTACGAACATTTATAAATTGAAAGATATTATACTAGATTCTGTTTCACACCAAATGCCAGGCACTCCACTGACCCCAACCAACAACAAACGAGCCGCGCCCGCAGCACCAACATACCCATCGCAACTGCGATGAATTTATTCGTCCACGAGCGCAACTCACCCGCCACCGGCCAAGGCAAGCAAAATGCCCGACCTCCGATGCGAAACAGAATTTACAAGGAAAATAAACACCAACGATAAGGAGTTAAAATTACGTCCCCCTTGCAGGTAGCAGCAGCTAATCATTAGTAGCATCATTTTATTCAAAGCGTTGTGTTGCATTTATGTATGCCTTAAGAAACGCAGGAGTAATGGCCGATGTATCAAGGTTGAGGCTACCTGGGCCCTGTCGATTCAGTCCTCGCCTGAACCAATAGAGTTATGAAGTTGTAACTTGATACACAGTATCATCAACCTTTCGGGATTCTAATTAAGTAATTAAAGTTTAATTAGTCATGTGACTTGTTGCTACGCTACGCTATGTTGTGGGCAGTTTGGAATAAGGTCATGTATGGTAACTACAACTACAATAATGCCCTTTACTTGAGCAAGAACAAAAGTTTATTCTCATAAACGATTGGAAATCTTGTACAATATCATACTTTCTAACAAATTAACATATCTATTTTTGATTGCTTGCAAACATATTCAAGCAATGACATCATAAATATATATGACATCATATGACTAAAAACTATAAACATACATGAAAATTAACAAACTATATACAGGGTATCCCAAAAAACATGTGCGTTGTTTGAATGGCTTCTGCAGAGCAGTCATAAATCTATCCTTTCTGTTTTTAAGATTCTTGACAGAAGAGACTTCAAATTAAAGGTTGACACTGAGTTTAAGTTAATCTGATCACTAGTTGCTGATTTATGGAGCAAGAAAGCCAAAAATATTAGCTGCCTCAAAACCAGAGGATTCATTATTCTCAATTGCGTTAAAATCGACGAAATTGATCAAAAAAACATACCGAGCCCTGTTTCCTGATGTTCATAAGTGAGACAGATGGTTATACATTGAATTTTGTGACAACCAAGAATATTGGACATATCTAGGGTTGCTAGGAATGGTAATGTGCAACACAAGTGCTGTAGGCCATGGCATGCGTCCATCAGCTATTTTGCTTCTCAAAAATGATGAAGCCGTTTTAAACCAACAATATTGCGTTCAGCAGGCTGCTTGGTCAATATTCTTGAGTTAGATGGTCATTAATTACTCCCAAATGCATTTCCTGGCATAACTGTAAAGTTTAAGTTTATTTAATGTTAAAATTCAAGTTCATAAGGTTAAGTACGGAGATAAAATCCTCTGGTTTTGAAGCAAGGAATTATTGTGACTTTCTATCTCAATAAATCAGCAACAACATGTCAGACTTGCACAAACTCGGTGCCAAACTCTAAGTTGAAATCTCTTCTACCCACAAATTTGAAAAACAGGAAAGTTACATTTATGGCTCCTCCACAGTAGCCATTCAAACGGAGCACAT
Organism: Aurelia coerulea; assembly: GCA_039566865.1. Lineage (NCBI taxonomy): Eukaryota > Metazoa > Cnidaria > Scyphozoa > Semaeostomeae > Ulmaridae > Aurelia > Aurelia coerulea. Next base: position 20,689,159 of record CM076954.1, read on the forward strand.
GTTTTTTGGGACACCCTGTATATCATATGAAAGCAATTCAATTCAATTCAACGAGAGCAATTCAATGATTGACCGGACTAGAAGCAATTTAGTGTTTTCTTTTAGTGACATCGCTCCAAATAAGGACATTCAGTGGTCACATGACTCATCTAATGAAAACGAAATTTGTAGAATCTTGTAGAGCATTAAATTCAGGAAAAGTCAGTTGATGCCAGCTTTCTGACTGATATAGTTAAAGCGCTGTATATCAATTTTTGGTTGGGGGCCCATAATGCCCCCAGGTGGAATAGGGTTATGTAACCCCCAGACCCTGGAGGAAAGAAAAGAGAAACGATACTCACTTGAACAATTGTCTGATGCCCATTTGTCTGATAAATCTTTACCACCAGCAGCCCTGAATTTGATTTTGGTTGTTTTTCTGTCCCAGCAACAACCAAATTTTGTGTAGAGGCAAGCTGGAGGTTTAATTGCTGAAAAATAGCAAGTGATATGGCATTATAGACGGATTAAGGTTGCGATTATGACAATAAATGAGACAGCTGTTATTACTTTGAGAGCATTGTCAGGTTTTGCGCCATGATATCTTTGGAACCTATTCAAGAAAAGTTCTGCGCGTGATATCAATATGAATTTGTGCAATGCCACATACGATGTTCTTCCTCCAAGGATGAACACTTGCGAATTTAGCTTCAATCAAGGTCTAATCACTCTAAAAATGTTCCTCGATAGTTAACTTGAACTTAGGTACCTCGTTTGTTGGTATTGGTGCTTTGAGAGTAGACATGTAAATCTTGAAAGCTCAAATTTGCCTCTTCCTGCAAACCAGAGCTTTAGCATTTTAGCCTAAGCAAATTCTAAGGCACAGCGTATAAATCAACGATAGCCTTGATAAAATCTTAACAATATTAGATACTGTGTTATTCTGTTTCCAGGAGTCACCCCCTCCCCCAGTCACCCATTGGGCAGTTCCTTAATTTTTCATTAATTTCAGTTCTTAATTTTGATGTACTTCACGACTTCAGGAACTTGCTAAGACCAGAAGACTAAAGCTCTGGTTTGCAGGTGGACGAAAATTTGAGCTTTCAAAATTGATATTTCTGCTCTCAAAGCACCAATACACCAACAAACCATGTATCTATCTTCAAGTTAATTACCGAGGAATATTTTGAGAGTAATTAGCCATTGGTTAAAGCTAAATTCACATCACTGGGGTCAACAAAATTTGTATATTTTTTTTTGGGACACCCGGTATGGAGAGAAAAACATTTGAATCTCAAACCAAACAAAGAGCGCAGCTAGACTCATAAACCTCTCGCCGAGAACCATGACCAAAGCAACATTGCATGTAACATCTCAAAGGAATGAATGGAGCAAGGCAAACCGTTAATAGCGGATCCAACAATTTAACGAAGTAATAATCCATATAGGAAGCAATGACATTTCGAAAGGCATTCCAGTAAAGAAAATAATCGACAATGTAGACACAGCTGATCAAAGACAGCAAGAGGTGAAACCCGGCATAAAGATCACTATTTTCTCTATATTTTTACAGGGGTACGACCCACATAAGAATATCAATGTAGTTGAAGCAAACCAGACACTCAAGCGATACTCTCTTACTAAGGGGTGGGATTTCATCGATCATGGAAATATCACCTTCAAACATTTGGATGGGGGCGGAATGCATCTCACCCCTGAGGGGAATCGCTTGTTTTCCAGGAATCTGCTAGCTCATACAAATTCTGGGTGATAGTAGCTGGTCTACCAGGGTGGGGGAAGTACGTCCACCTGACTCTAGAATTAAGGCTTGATGATGCTTCCCAATCCAATACTGTTGGTGGTGGCTCGCGTCGGCAATATCTAGGATTCAGGAAAGGCATGGCATTTGCCACTCTTAATGTAAATGGTCTCCGTGGCCGATTTCCGATTACGTTAAACTGCTGTTAAGGAACCTGGGTATCCATATTCTTTCTTGAGTGAAACAAAGCTGGACAGGCTAGTTCCAAAAGAACTGATGACAGATATCCGGGGTTATCAGTAGTTTCGCCTTGAAAGAACTTGCAACGGAGGAGGGGTCTCAGTCTATGTGCGGGACTCAGCCAAGGCCACTCACTGGAGTGATGTACCCTCTGATGGTCTTGAGCTTCTCTGTATTGAGATTAAGCCACCACACAGCAAACCATTTCTTGTTACTGCATGGTATCGACCACCCAGTCACCCTGTTGGTTCCTTTGATTAACTGGAAAAACCCTTGCCTACTTGGATAGAGAAGGCAAGGAAATGATCTTAGATACTGGTTAATAAGTATCATTTTCATGTTTTTTAATTATTCGAAATTTAAATTAAGCACTTAAATTCTAGTTTACAACATCACATGAAGTCGTTGAGATAGCATTTAAGATTCACCCCCGTCTATAGTACCTCAGTTCAGAAATTATCGCGCGATGATAATTCATGATTTATCGTGCAAGAATTATTTGGAATTTATCACGCGATAATTTTCGATTTATCGCGCGATAGTTTCATCTTTTACGCAAGTATTTTTTGCGCTGGCAAAGATATACAACTAAGCTTTTGCACAGGCAAAGAGTTGGCCCTTGTGAGGCACCATAAGTTTCTTATAAGTAGTTTCTTATCAACAAATTTCTTGTAGTATACCTTCGCCACAGAAACCACATGTTTTAGGACACTTGAATCTCATTTGCTGATGTGGATGTTCGCATACGTGTTTTCTTTCTTGGCAGTTAAAATTAGCAGATTTCCGATCAGCACCTAAAAGATAAAAGAAGCAAGATATCAAAATTTTATCATGATGACATGAAAATTACAATATCTTACCAGTCAGCAAGTCAGCATAGGTTCCAAATCTTTAAAAAGGCTAGTGTAAAATTTAATGACCTATTTCTTTGAACTGAATGACTTCAAAGAAACTTTAGCTATTTCCCTATAATTCTACCGTTGGACTTCGCTGAAATCTTCAATATTTTTAGAATTAGAGTGTTTTTCTTCTTTTTGAAGAATTCAAGAAAATTTTTCAAAAAAACTTAAAATCATCGTAATTTCTAAACTGCTTGATGTAACATGAAATAACTTCGAAGAAAACCATAGTTTATGGACTTCTACAATATGGTATCAAGCAAAAGTCTGTCACACTTCTGGTTTATGATTTAGAAATTTGATGACGTCACATCCTCAAATGAGTTGAAATGTAAGATACGCTGTAATGTCGAAAAATATTCAATTTATCTTAAAAGTCCAACGGTAGAATCCTAGATAAGTATCAAAACTTTCTTTCAAGTCATTCAATCAGAAGAAATAGGTCATAGAATTTTACACCCACCTTTTTACGCGGAGTTAAAGATTTGGAACCTATGCTTTACCAGTCTAGTTCCCTGACATCATGTTTAACTGAACTCTTTCATGACATCATGAAGAGTTATTGAAAAAATCAGGCAAAAATTATATGCACGTTTTTCGCTTAAGATCTCTCTGTATCGAAATTTACAAAACTATGAAGCAACTAAATCCTGTTTTATGCAAAACATATTTTCTTTTAAATCATCTGCTAATCTGAGTCGCTCTCAGAGAAATTCACATAATTCGTTACTTCATAGACCTAATCAAACGAATTTTGGTACTAATAGCCTAAGAGCCCTGGGGCCTCAAATATGGAATGGACTCCCGAATGAAATGAAGTCTGCTCATTGCCCCATATTTCAGTACAATATTCGTAAAATGACTCCAGAGCAGTGCAGCATAGGAATCATTCATCGTACATAGCCGAATGCTCGTGGCCCATGGCCGAAACCGCTAAAGACCAATCAGACGTCTAAAAAGAGAAGGAGACAAAAGAAATCCGTGAAGATTTTTCTATAAGATTTAATAATTGAAAACGCAGATTTTGGCGTTTTCGGGTCGTTCTTACGACAATCACTATTGTTATTACTGTAGTGCCTTATCGGTTTATTTGTGGCAATAACTCGCCCATGGGCCACGAGCAATCGGCTATGTACGACGAATGATTCCTATGCTGAGCAGTGGCCTGTAAACAGCTTTTGCGGGAGGATATTCTTTAGCTTTTCGATAGAAGAATTTCCACTTTTGATTTTACTTTTGAGTTTCTTATCCTGTGCAGTTCACGAAAGATTTTACCCTTTTGATTTCTTCTTCGCCTTTAGACAGATGGACAGGATTTTGGATACGGTTTAGCTGCCGTTTATGGCCTATAACCATGAATTCATATCTTTAGGAATTCAAACTCATCGACGAATCCATTCTGAAATATTGAGCAATTCATTTCGCAAATCGTTGCGGAGTTCTTCCATATTTTCTGCAAAAATGTTTACACTGGTATCATCCCTATACATATTAGGAGTACAGTTTAAGGCACTGCTCAAAGCCATTCACGTACACGATGAAAAGAAGGGGACCAAGGCATGAGCCCTAGGGAATGCCACATTTAACATATTTTCTTGGTGCGCCAAAATAAACTATGCAGCATAGGAATCATTCGTCGTACATAGCCGATTGCTCGTGGCCCATGGTCGAAAACGCCGAAGCCTCATTTTCACGGACCAATTAGACGGCTAAAAAGCGAAGGAGACAAAAGAAACCCGTGAAGATTTTCCTAAATTTTACCTACCTTCATAAAACGCAACCAGGACAAAAAACTGCTTGAGATTTCCCGAATTTTTTTAAAGCAATCTACTCTCCAGATGTTTGGGAGCAAAAGTTTGGATGCCGGTTAAAATATCTTCAGGATTGGCGGAGTTATTGCCTCTCCAATAGACCAAATCGGCGAAGGCTTGTCGAGACTTGTTTACGCCACTTCAAATCAGGTGATAAAGCCTCTTGATAAAACCTCTTTTGAATTTTATAAGTTACTTCGCAACGAGCAAACTTTTGCCATGAATGTAAAAAGTAGTACAATACAGAAACTTCCCTAGAGTATTGCCATATGACTTGAAATGCGCGAACAAGCCTTTGTAGACTTTTTCAATTCACATAGAAACCGTAGGGGCATTGAATCTTCATTAAAAGAAAATTTAGCGAAAGACAATAGCAAGAACAATTGAAAACACAGATTGTGGCGTTTTCGGGTCGTTCTTACAACAATCACTATTGTTATTACTATTGTCTCCCGGCCAGAATCTCTATTGTTCAAGGTTCAGTGCCTTGTCGGTTTGTTTGTGGCCATAACTCCCTCAATCCTGGAGATATTTGAACCGGCATCCAAACTTTTACTCCCAAACATCTGGAGAGAAGATTGCTTTAAAAAAATTCGGGAAATCTCAAGTAGTTTTTTGTCCTGGTTGCGTTTTATGAAGGTAGGTAAAATTTAGGAAAATCTTCACGGGTTTCTTTTGTCTCCCTCGCTTTTTAGCCGTGTGATTGGTCCGTGAAAATGAGGCTTTGGCGGTTTCGACCATGGGCCACGAGCAATCGGCTATGTACGACGAATGATTCCTATGCTAAACTATGCACTTTTGGCAGGCTACGATAAATCATACACTGGGCCAATTTTGAAGGTTTATGACTTAATCTTTAGCAGAAGGCCTGAAATAGATTCTACGACTTTTTGCAAATTCCTTTGTTTTCAGTTTTAAGAGCTAGAGGTGAGTTTCTTAAAATTTTCGTTTTCGAAAACACTGAAAACGACCAAAAACGTCGATCAAGTTTTCTAAAGAATTGACATGAATGGAAAAAGAGAAAACTTTTTCGTGGTGATTTGGGATTTAGAAATCGATTAATTGTAATCTGCTGTACGAGAGTTGGTTCTATTTTGGGAGAAATATAACATTATTTTTCAATGATATAAAAAAATGTCTTTCCTTTTGTAATTTCATTGAATTTATGCTTTGGTGCAGGTTGTGTTCCTGTGTCAAGGGGGTTAAAAAGACAAGCGAGGAAGCGTCATCAGGCCAGCAAGCATAGAGTCTTGGTGAATTTTTGATTTTTGACAGCTTTTGGGCCGGCACTTTATTGCAACTACTACAGAATTTCGCAACAGGCCAATCGTTGAAATAATGTTCGTGCAGACGGTTACACTGATCAATTTCTAAATCCCCAAATCACCCCAAAACTGTCTCTCTTTGTCCATTCATGTCGAGTCTTTAGAAAATTTGATCAACGTTTTTTTATCGCTTTCAGTATTTTCGAAAACGAAAATTTAAGAAACTCACTTCTAGCTCTAAAACTGAAGACAAAAAAATGGCAAAAATCCTGGAATCCAATTCAGGCTTTTTACTAAAGATTAATTCATAAATCTTCAAAATCGGTCCAGTGTACGATTTATCGTAGCCTGCCAAAACTGCATAGTTTATTTTGGCGTATCCGGTATTATCAGGCGGTAGGTTCTCTTCAAATGAAGGTTCTTGTGTGGGGGCTTTCACCGTGATGGTAATTTACTTGCAGTTCTTTCTAAGCCATTAAATCAAAAGAGAGATGCAATGACCTGTTGTGCAATCATTTTTTAAGATTTAAGGTCTATGCTCAAGTGAAATACTTACAACAAACAAGACAAGCTTGTTTACATTCATCTCTGATCTTCTTGTGTTTGCATTGTCCAGTATTTGCTTTTTTTCTGCAGTATTCCCATGGTTTCTCGTCTCGACATACACCTGAAAGACAAAGAATGTGTTGCATCTCCAGCAAAACTTTAACAAAAAAGTAAAGCTGCCTCTCTTACTTCGCTATGTATTCTAAAATCTCTTTGGAAGGCATGGCCGAATATCGAAACCAATGAAACGAAGAACAACTAAGACGATAAGTGTCTTTCGATCTAACATTCAAAACTGCAGCTGCCTTCCATCAACTAATATACACCTATTTTTTACAAGGAAACTGCCTGCTGTATTGCTCTGCACCGATTCTAAAGATCGTACTAATACTAAAGATCATACTCATACTAAATGGCATTGCGGTTTGACTTCTGCGAAGGCGCGCTAAGACACAGGAATCCAAGGAAGATATATTCAAATAACAGGAAGCATTTAGGCCTAAACCGTTCAGTTGCACACATCAGTTGAAGAGGAAACAGAGAAGAAAACAAGACAAGAAAACAAGACAAAGATCAAAACAAGGTAAATAAATACGTAATCAAAACATCCGTGTCCTAACATCCTTGGTACAAGAGGCAATAAAGCTACTTTGCGCGTTCCATGGGTCAGAAAAGAAGCCGCAAAAAGTCCATCTGGTTCCAAGACCCATCTTGTTTCAAGGAACTACCAATTGACATACGAAGTTTAAATTCCATTGTTGTTTTCAAGAAATGACTTAAAAGAACATAGCTGTTTGCAAGGATCATAACTATTTTACCCAACACGCATCTGGCATTCAATATGTAAACAATTAAGAAACTCTATGATCCCCTAGGTCAGCATAGGAGGTACATTTAGCCCTGCCATGAAGTACCTGAGGTATCAGTTGCCCCAATTTTCAAACAGGGCGCTTATTGATAACAGTCCTTGTAGTTTTGACAAGGTTTTACCATGTATAAATATTTCTCTTATTATTATCATTACTATCATTATTATCGTTATCATGTTGCTTTTACACGGTATTGATGTACGAACCGGCCAATTGTCTAAATTATGTTTCCTGGTCTAGGATGGGAAGCATTTCTGTCTCTCTCCTTATTATTGTCCTTCTGTGGTGTTCACCTTTGCTCTTTACTTCGTATTAAGGACTTTCCGGATAATCCGTGCTGTGCCAAGAAGACATGTATTCTACACGTTTCACTGGTTTATAAGCATCTACGTACCCTCAAACGTACAGGTCTAGCTATGTCTTTTTCAAGGTTTTTTCTCAAATTTTTCTTTGTCACAGTTCCCAAAGCCCCGATGATGATTGGTAGGATTATGACTTTGTCAACTTCTTTGTTCCAACATTTCAGAATTTCGTATTTCAAGTCAGTAAAGTATTCTATCTTTTCTTGCTAAAATGTGTCTAAAATGTCACTATCATTATCATTATCATTATCATCATCATCATTATCATAAGAAAGTCAACTCTCATATCGCCAACAATTAAGAAACTCCAGTAATAGGAAAGAGCAGCTCCTAGGGGGGACACTCAGCACAAACGCATACGGGGGGTCAGTCCGAGAAATTTTTAGGAAACCCAAAAATATCAGTTTAGCTTCATTACAACCCAAAAATATCAGCTCATTTTATACTTTGACATCTGTAAACGAACGTAAATGATCCTGAAACAATGCAAATTGATGCCAGGATTGCCTCTAAAGAACCCAGAAATATCATTTTGACAATATTTGATGCCCAAAAATATCAAAAAAATAATTTTAGTTCATTTGGACCCAAAAATATCACTTTCGGCAATATTCTGACCCAAATATATCGGACTTACCTCCCCGAATGTGCATGCGCCGAGTGCCCCCCCCCCCACTGGGGAGCAGCTATTCATTTCAGTCAAGGAAATCCTTAGAATAGTTTTATTTTACTTTCACTTGTTTCCTTCATTAGATTGCTCTTGCTCGAAAGGTACTTTTTACTTGAGTAATTTCTGAATGGTCGAAAGGCTTCAAAACAGCAAGAAACTTGTCTTTGAAATGCTTTGAAAAATTTCACATGGGCGCAGATTCGGGAGGAACTCCTAAAAAACTTTGAGTACTCAAAAATCTGTTTGTCTTAATAAGCGTTCAATAATATCTCAAATTCTTACGTTATTACAACAGAAAATATGTGTGCACATAGAGAATATAGGATAAACTATCACCTCCACTGTTGCTAACTGTGTCATCGTCCAATCTACCAGTTGGTGTGTCTAAGAAAATAACGAACAATTCTCAGATCATCAGGTATCATAACGTGCCCAGTGATCCAATAAAAACATCACGAGTAAGATCACGCCTAGCTTCCAGAAAGAAAATTTATGAACACAAAGAAGATATCAGCATGCACCTTAAATATCTTTTGAGATATTGCTTGAGCAGTTAGAGCGATAACTATCTTTCAAAAATATGGCAATATATTCATTCCTTGGTCTTTCCCATCCTATCAAGATCACGTTTGGAAGTTGTGACAAAAGTCAAATTCAAAATTTTCTTGGGAGCACAAAATTGGAAAAAAGAGCAAAGATCAGTCATTTGACAAACAATAGATTTCCCGATAGGACTTCAAATCCATCTAAGGGCGCCTACCTTGTAGGAACTGCCTTTATTCCCAATACTGTATTCGATTGGTCAACACTAACAGGCGTTAGAATTTGAAAATCATACACGGGTTAACAGGACAGCAATTACTCTGTGTATTATGTCACGAAAATAGTACTGGCAAAAATACAGTTCATCCATCTCTACGTCATTTTGCCAAACATTATCACTGGAAAAGGATGGCCATATACTTTCAGCCTCGCTTTTCGGGTGGTATTCATCGCTTAAAATGACCATGCAGCATCTCAAGAGATAACCAAGCCTTTCATAATAAATGTTGGAAACAAAGCATCTCATGGCTCATGTAGCAATACTTTCAATTACCTTCGTCAGTCTCGGTTTCATCTTCATCTGTTTCGTTTTCATCTCGGGGTGGTTCGAACAAAGGTGCATCCATTGCTTAAGAGAAAAAAGAAAGAGCTGGACAATGTTCTCAATGGGAGAACCACTAAAAAGATTAACGTACAAAGCTCTCTCTTTCTGCTGTAGGTGAGCATAAAAAGAATCCCCGTTTGAAAAGGCTCCCTTTTATACTCCATTTTATATTCCCTGAATGTCAAAGCAATAATATCGAAAACTGTCTTGTTTTGTTGCAAATATGTTCAATTAGGTTCAGTAATTTACCCGACTTTAATCGACAATTCATTCCCATAGATATGGGAGGTTTTCGCAGAAAGCACCTTCCAAGAACCAGCAAAAACGAGTGAAAACAATGAGCGAAGTGTCCTTGCTTTTCCTCATGACACTCACATGTATTCATGTACTTTGTCCTTTCGGGAGAATGGAATCCCCTTAAATAGGCTATCATACCAGGGAGAAGACTTGTTCATCCTCCCAAGAGCACAGCACATATTAAAGAGTACAGAAGTCATTGCTGTAAAGCCTGTGTAAGGCTGAAATGTTAGGAAAATTTGTTCGCGTATTTTGAGCACGTTTTGAAGGTTTCTTGAAGAAGCTTTCTCAAGCAAATCCGTGATAATTTCAGAACGGAGCCACCGATTTCGGTCAAGTGAATTTGAAAGTAGATTTGAACATGTCTACCATTAAACAATATATTTGCCGATACAATCGTGTTGATATCCAGGGAGCCGTGGCCTTTCAAACGGGGATTGTTTTTATTGACCCACCCAGTAATTTTTCCTTCTCGTTCACTGCATTGACACACAGACCCACTACGTATGCGAGTCATTCTCATCATCCGAACAAATTTTCGTTGTGTCATGTATGTGGTTTGCTATTTTTTATGTTCCACTAAAATGCACTGCTACTTTTGACGAAAATGTAATGCTATTTTCGAGCATAATGCAGTTCTTTCATGTGCCAGTTATATTCAGAATTTAAAAAAAAACTTGGTAAAATATATAACTAGAAACTTGATGTAGAGAGGTTGGACGACAAAAAATACTATAAGCTATGTTTTAACACACTGAGGCCTTTCGGACTTGTGTCCTCATCAGAGTATGATTTCGAATCTAATAGAATCTAAAGAATTTAAATATATACATTGCGAATTGTGTGCTCTCAGGCTGTCGCTCTCTTACGACTATCATTGGAACAACTTAAATTCAATTGTAAGTGCCATACTTAGTGGGAACTCGTGACTATAAGTCCTTTCCGACTATGGATGACACGTAGTTAATTAGCCTTTTTGTTTTTGTAAATAGTTTGTTTTTTTGAATGAATAAAGAAAAAATATGTACAGCGACTTTGAAAAGGAGATGTTACACGTGATTGGTTAGATATGATGGCTAGATGGTTAGATCTGAGTAGCCATCATATCTAACCAATCACGTGTAACCTCTCTTTTTCAAATCGCTGTACATATTTAAATTCTGAATATAACTGTCACGTCACAGCCCTGAAGAAGTCCTGCATGGCAGGACGAAATACTGGTAAAATATAAATTTCCACACATTTGCTGTTGTTTTTTCGTCGTGTTGCGGTGTTTCTGCCTACAAATTTATTTACTCATTCGTCACCGCAATCATATTCGGATCCAACCTGAGTAAAACCGGGTAAAACGATGTTTTAAACGCCTGATTTTCTTAGCGCAGCAAACAGTATAGTTATCAACAAACATACCAGCCTTTTTTTCATCTTTCTCAAATTGATCATGAGCCATTACCATTTTGTAGTAAGCCTCTATCTCTTTGTCTATCTCTGAGAAAATAAGAAATTTTATTCAGAAGTCACTACTAGACAAAATTTTACCAAATCTGTTCGTTCTGGCCGTGATGGATAAGGTACGCTGTTATCCTTCTCGTTGTCTGGCAGCAGTGCGTCATTGTTTTGCATCCATGTTAGAAGATCTCGATAGTAATCGCCCAAATGAATTGCTTTCGGATCATATGCCAACAGATGGAGATTGTTGATATCCTTTACTCTGGAAAGGGCCACATAGGCCTGAACACTTGCAAAAAAGCTCTTATTCAATTGAATGTAAGCTTTGTCAAGGGTCATGCCTTGTACCTTGTGCACTGTGAGTGCCCAGCCCAAAATCAATGGAAATTGTTGTCTGTAGAACTTCTATTAAGCAACAAATATTCTCTAGACAATTAGACAAAACAATTACAGGGTGTCCCAAAAAAGATCTGCGCTGTTTGAGTGGCTTCTGCGGAGCAGCCATACATCCAATTTTTCTGTATTTAAGATTCTTGACAGAAGAGACTTCTAATTAAAGGTTGACAAGGAGTTTGAGTAAATCTGATCACTAGTTGTTGATTTATGGAGCAAGAAAGCCAAAATTATTGGCTGCCTCAAAACCAGAGGATTCACTTTTCTTCATTGTGTTAAAATCAACGAAATTGATTGAAAAAACATACCTAGCCCTGTTTTCTGATGTTCATAAGTGAGACAGATAGTCATACATTGAATTTTGTGACAACCAATAATATTGGATATATCTAGGGTTGCTAGGAATGGAAACAAGTGCGGCACAAGTGCTTCAGGCCATGGCATGCGTCCATCAGATATTTTGCTTCTCAAAACTGATAAAGTCGTTTTAAAGCAACGATATTGCGCTCAGCAGGCTGCTAAGTCAATATTCTTGATTTATATGGTCATTAATTACTCCCAAATGCGTTTCCTGGGCCATGAAAATGGCGGCAACAAAGGCCAACCAAGAGATGGCACGTGCAAGGCAGGCTGGAAGAAACAGGCCCTATAATAATAATTTTATTTTTGTTTATTAGGTAGGCATCAATTAGCTGTAACATAGCTATTTTCAAACACCTACCATAAAGAAAGTAATAAATTCGTGTTTGCCCTAGTGTCCGAGCTGACAGCTCAGTTAACATAATACTTATGTTTACTAGGCATACGTTATCCACTACATTCATAATCAGTTCATACGGTGTAAGACACAAGATTTAGAAGTCATTCAGTATGAATATTGTAATATAGAACTTTAGTGTATCTGATCATAACAAGGACCGAAAAAAAAAAAAATTCAACTGAATAACTTCTTCACCCTGTGTCTCCATATATAGTTGGCCATTATTAAATTTGATACTGAGCACCACTGTAATGTGTTCTTTACAATTAACTTATCTACTGACAATGATCTCATAACAGTCCAAACATCCTTTTTGATACAACCAAGTGAGCCAAAGCAAAGCACTTTCAGATCTACATCCCAACCTAACAACTGTAGTAGACTGCACAGCGGCTGATACCGTTCCTGTTTGGTGTTTAGTGCTTGTTCAAAATACAGATCGTAGCAGACAGTCACCTCTAAGATAATGCATTTACGTGACTGATTGTCAATGACAAGGATATCAGGTTTACGATGCGTAATCCTCCGTAGTTCATCACCATAGTCTGTCATTATTGATTCTGCAAGTTTGTTTGCATGAAACTGGAAAACTGGAAATAATAATAATAATAATAATAATAATAATAATAATAATAAATAAATGACTTTATTCGAACTAACCCTCTTCGCTCATTTCTTCATCATTGCTAGTCCCGTCTCTACAGTTACCTGTTGTTTCCTCTTCAACGTCTAAAATGTTAAAATATTTCATTAAAGACTTCGGGGCTAACGTCAGGACTAATCAGAGGGTGTTTCCAGCCAAATACGTTTTCAACTATTCTACAAGGTATTTCAAAAAACTGTGCCCGTTTGTGTGGTCGCTGTGGAGGAGCTGTAGCTTCAATTGTCTCGGTTATTACACAACTGCATCAGTCAGGCTTTAACTTAGAGTTTGAGACCTTGTCTGAGTCAATCCAACATGTGGTTGCTGACTTGTGGTAGAGGAAAGGCAAGATATTTCGTTGCTTCAAAAAAGCACCTATGTCGTTCCCCAGCGATGTCAAAACCAAGCAGTGTTTGAAAGAAAGGGTTCAAGCGTCAAATTAAAGTTGTCTCTACTTTGTAAAAGGGTTGACAGTTATCTATAGATTGACAACATTATTAACACTTTTGAAACGCAGAATATTTTAAATACAACGCTAAAATCCTTTCTTTGAAAATGTAATTAATTTTTACTTTGCTGGGGAACAATAGGAGCTATTTCCTTTGCTATAAATCAGCAAAAACTTGTCAGATTTACTTATACAAGGTCTCAAACTCTAAGTTGAAGCCTTGCCTATACAACTGTGTTAATAATCGAAACAATCAAAGAGATCGCTCCTCCACATCAGCCACACAACGGGCACAATTTGTTTGGGAAAAAGACTGGATTGAGCGGCATCTTAATACACTTTGTAGAAATGCGACGAATTTTTGAATGTGCATAACAGTGACGGAAAATACCACAACGCTCAATCAAACTTTCCGAATGAATGCAAACAAAGATATCTCTAGATCCAGGCTATTTCGTAGATTACCTAAAAGGCCTGTCGGTAGTTTCAAATATTTAAAAATTGTGCTGGGGATAAGGTCTGAAACCGGAAAATCCTTCGCATATTTAATGGGAAAACCCATCGCCGTCTACGTTACCTGGAATTATTAAAAATATTTCAAGCATGGAATGTCAATGAAATTAAAATGAAGAATTACACAATGATAGCTACAGTATTACTCCGCCACTAAGAAACTCGAGAAACTCATTTTGTAGAACCAGGCTGCTTGGTTTCTTATGAATATTATATAAATGTTATATCACACCAAATGTTGGACAATGATTATGGTACCATCTGGCAGGCTGCATTTTCTCATAAGTTAGTTTCTTAGTGGCGGGGTAGTACTGTATTCGTAGAAACTGAACCCTGAATATCGATGAAAGAAATGAAACCGTCAGCGTTATCATACCTTCTTCTCCGATTTCATTATCTTCTTTACCGTTAGCATTTGACTTGTCAATCACATTTTTTGGGATGTCTAGAGGAGAGAACAAGCGCGAATTATGGGGCTTGGGGCCCTTGCTTGGTAATGAAAGAGCTTACTGTGAGTAGAGCAGAAGAGTAAAGAAGTCTAGTTTGATGATTTTGGGAAGCTTACCATTGGTTGCGCCCCACCTTCGCTATCTTTACTCAGTGTGGGGTAGCTATCTTTGCTCTGTGTGGGGTAGCTGTAGAGACGATCGCCTGTTAATGCTACAAAAGTCACACAATCGTGCTGCGAGAATAGTCACGAACAGTAGCTATGATGCACCAGCAGCAAATTTGATAAAAGAGCTTAAATGGCCGACAGTCCAAGATATGATCAAACTAGAGACGGCTACCATTGTTTTCAAATCAATAAATGGTCTCGCGCCCACTTACATTTCGACTCATGAGTTTGTAAATTTGAGAAATTATGAGACTGACTTGCTTGCACCACGAATGAAAACGAGCAATGGCCAAAAAGCATGTTCATTTCGTGGATCAAAGGTTTGGTTTGGTCTTAATAATTATTGGCCAAACGCAAATACTGCCAAATTAATACAACGATGTATGGATATGTCGAATAAATGAAAAATAACATTATGGTCGCTTTCATTCTCATTCTCCGTTCTTAACAGAGATATGATTGTCACCTAAACCTAATAAGCAGAGTAAAACAGTATGGCCGAGCCGAAAAAGGATGAGATAAAGTAGAGTATGACCGAGCCGAAAGAACAGTAAGGCCGAACCGAAAAAGAATGAGACGGCAAGGGCACAGTAGGTCTCTATCTGTAAATTGAGCCAAAAAGCAAAGGTATCATTGATATGCATCATTTAGCTTACCATTTTGGCTCACTGTTGCAAGGGTATGGCCACCAAACAGTCCCAAGACAAGAATGATATGCAAAAGCTTCATCTTGGCTATAGGTCTACACAAAAAGACGAATAAGACACAATTAAAAGCTTCCATATCATGATCTAGGATAGTATTACAAAATTAGGCGGCTAGTTTTATTTTTAAAAATTAAAAGAGTACAAAAGGTAAAGTAATAGGAGCGACTTACCAAAACCTGATGCAGCACTCTCTTCTTTCTCAGTGAGTTCTTTGCAGTCCAGATCTGCTTGAAGCAAGAGCCGAATAATCCTTTTTTTAAAGGATCTGTAGAGTAAACCCAACGATGATCTATTGGTCCGGAAAAGGGCACCATGACGTTGTGTTCACGGATGACCTATTGCGGCAATAAATGTAATTAGAAATTGAACAAACACAATTATTAAAGATTTCCAATTTGAAAAGCAGTGGGGTAGGCAAAATGCTTTCACGGAAGGAAACTTTTCCGAGTTGAAAAAATTGTAACATTTCTTAATTAACTTTCATAAATCAGCCAGAATGGGAAATTTTACGGGAATAAATTTCACGAATTATGTTTCGTATTAAAGTTTATTTATGTCTTCCGAATCATCTATATGACTTTTCCGAATCTTCCATCTATGCTTTTTGAGCTTGAAAAGGTTGCTGTCAAACAAGACCATTGAATTTCCTTGCATTTAATAAGACACAACAAAATGACAAGAAGGGGAATCATGATTATTTGATTTTACAAGGTGTCCCAAAAATTGTTCTACGTTTGATTAGATATTGAAAAATAAACGGAGTTGCAAACTTTACTTATGGGCAGTTTCTTACAAAAATAAATACATGCAATTTTAATGCATGATTATTTCATTGCTTTGTGGGAAAAACAATGAAATTGCCGTGTAAAAAACGTGTTTTGAGTGATAGTATTTACAAAATATTCAATTTTCAGCAAAAAGCATATTTCTCGTGACTTCACATTAAGTTTTGAGATTTAGTACATGATCCAAAGATTAATTTAAGTGGTACTGGGGGGGATAACAACCATTTCACGTGATTTCTGACAATGATTCAAATCCCGGAACACTCTTTTTGATATAAGAATAGACTTCAGACGTGATTCCTTGTATTCGTTCAAAATTTTTAATCTGATTTTTTATATTCCAGCGATACCATCCAATTCAATGAGCGATGCTGAGACTTATGTAATGAGTATAATATAAGAATACTATAAATCTTATCCAGCCTCGATATTTTAAAGAAATTTTCGTTTTTGAACCTGAATATATTCTTCAAGTATTCATGTCAGTCGTGCGATTCTCTGTTATTTATGAACATCGCAAAACAGGCAACTGCTGAAAATGAGACACAGATATGCGAGCTGAGGATGAAATATTCTTATACCATTCTGAAAATTGGATGATTCTGAGCCTGAATATTCTTATAAACATTATTCTTATAAAAAAGAAAGTATTTGGTAATCTGGCAATGCATTTGGTAATCATTTCGTAAACTGTGGTTCTTGGGGCATGTAGTCAGGAAATGTTATTTATCTTCAATGATGTTTTTATTACAAAGGCACGTTCTGTCCTCGACTGGTAAATCATCTCTCCGGCCGAATATAATAACTTCTTGATGATTTTTCAAATTTTCACTTTTTTTGCGTCACCCGGTAGTTTTGTAAGCAAAGTAACCGGTACTACAAACAAAGTTTGGGTTTTCAAATTACAAAGAATAATTGAAATAATTATTGATTGAACAAGATTTTCCGTCACGCAAGAGCAGTTGAGTAAATAAAATAACTGGTGCACCAAGTTGCTCTTCATTTTGAAAATATGGCTACTTTAATTTAGTGTTCAGTGAAGACCTGTTTATGCAGTGAAATAAGAGTAATTAAAATATGATCTTACATTCATGTACAATATTTAGCTATAACTTACACAATTTTGCATAACAAAACGTTGAAGAACATTAAAATGTAGCTATCAAATAGATTTTTTAAAAGGTACTCAGGGAGGACACCAATTTAGTTTCAATGATAAGTTCATTACTTAATTTTGCTCTACGATAAGAAAACGTTTTCGACCGGTAGATGTTATTAACAGATGTATCTGCAAAGTTGGTTCGGTAGAGCGAAAATTGAGGAAAATTGCGATCATTTCGTAAAAAAGTTCTCCTAAATAATGAGGAGCAAGTGAATGTAATGCTTTACAGGTCTATGCTGATTCTTTCCTGGTGAGGTATTTGATTATTTGATATAAACAAAAATATCTTCAATTGACGGCCAGCCAAGAGTTTGGAGCAGAGGGACAGTAGCTAAGGACTATTAGTAGTTATGCTAGCAACTGTATTCTGGATCTTTTGGAAAGAATTGAGTTTGGTCTCACAACTACAACCCCAAACTGAGCAGCAATAACTGAAATGTGACTCGAAGATTCCTTTTACGACTGAACAGCGAAAACAGCGTTTTCAAAAGAACTGAAAGCGATTGATGAATTCAATGTCTATGATGTCACCGTTTACGAAAGTATGCGTTCACGACTGCGCACATGAAAACATGGAAACAGCGCTTTTAAAAGTACCCACTCTGGAAAGGGTTTTCGAATGTATGCGTAACGCAAACGTGGGGCCTCAGACCATCTTGAAATCAAATTCACCATGAATCCAAACGGCAGTAAACTGAACTGATGACATCTATCTATTCTATCAGTTCAATATCTGCACATCGGATGGATTTCAGTTTCAGTTTCATATAATTTAAATTCACTACATACAATTTATAATCCCCTAACTATATACGAATAAATAACTGAACTACATGGATAACAGATAATATTACAGAAAATTAATACAATGATACAGAAAATTAATACAATATACAAATACAAAGAGGAGCTAAGTAAATTGTATGCAGGGAATTACTTAAAGGAGGAGCTCTCTCAATAGGTAAACTAATCGAGGAGAGAGCCCTCCCTATCCTTAATTATTACCAGGTAAATTTAGATGAATTTACATAATTGTGCATTTTCTCTTCATATAGATTAATAGAACTACTGCCAGTATCAAAATGGAATCATCAGTTGACTTTGTTCAATAAATGAATTTTCAGTTTAGTTTTGAAGGATAGTTTTGATGGAGAATTTCGGAGTTCCATGGGTAATGTATTCCAAAGTTTAGCACCAAGATATCGAATCGACTTTAGACCATATTGAAGACTGTTTTTTCGAGACATATATAAATCACCTTGACTGGCCTGTCTTGTGGAATACTGATGAACAGATGAACTGAATAAGAAAAAGTCATGAAAGCAACTAGGTGAAGTTTTATTAACAGAATCAAAAACAAAAATTAATAGTCGGAGTTCAAAAATTTCAGAAAGTTTCAGGAGCTTAAAATCAGTGAAGATTGGAAGAGAGGGAGACATGCGAGGCTGAAATGAGATAGCTCTGACTGCTTTTTTCTGTAATTTGAAAATTGGACCAATGTATGATGTATATGTTTGACCCCAAACAATAAGACCATATTGTAAGAAGGACAGAAACAAAGCATTAAGGATGGATCAATTGTTTCCGTTCTGGCCACATTTGATTTTGAGACAGTCTAAAATTGTAGAGTGCCCGGAAAGGACCCAGGGTATGGCATTTTAAAGATCATCCTATCGCAGAGCTTGAATCACAATTGAATTTTGTCAAGTCTTGGGAGCTGAATACTGCCAAAAGTTCTTGCGAAGAGGAGTTACATATGGTTTGTCTCTGTTGCTGTTGCCTGAAGTCTCTGTTGCCTGAAGCAATACCTTTATATGTTATCTCATGGTGTGGGCAATCCAATCTCAAAATTGTGGGCAATCCAAAATGATTAGCAATCTAAAAATATTATCATTTCTCAAAAATGAATCATTTGAATGCCAAATTTTAGATTGTTTTAAAGCTATATTCTGCAGGAATAAATTCATAATTTGTTCAGTACTCATAAAAAGATTAGGAAAATCCCACAAACACTTCAAGATTTTGGCTATCAGACCAATTTGATTCTTTTCCAATCAATTTGTGTAGGTGCTATGAATTTCCAAATGCCAGAACATTTTTGATTACAAAGTCCAACTTTGTAATCTAAGAGGGGGCTCCAGGTCAGTCAGAAAGAAAGAAAGTAAGAAAGAAAGAAAGAAAGAAAGAAAGTCCGTCACGCTCGTTAAAGCGATTGATTAACGTTTTATCTCTGCTAATTGGCACTGGAATAAAGAAAGCGCACAGAAAGCGCATACAAGACAGAAGTTTCCCGCGATCCTATAGCAAAACTTGACGTCGGCTTATTTCATGTTAGACAGATTGGACACCATAAGATGGATAAATTACCATGATGTTTACCCTGGCACAACAACAAATTTACCCAGAATTGGCACGTTCTTGACTTCATTAGCAGCTTAATTATGTTAAAACAATCGTTTTCTAGAACGAATGCATCATTAGCCACTTATTGATAGTATTCATTATGCAAATAAGTCAAGTTTAGAGGATGATGTAACCGGCGGCCTGCACAGAGGCTAGCATTCGCAGCATCACCGAAGGTAGAAGGACCCTCCTCCTACACAGCTACGTATGCAAACGTCGCAGGTGAAGTTGAGAGGCAAGGTGCAGGATCCCGGCAAACAATGGCCCCATTAACTGGGGGAAGGCACGTGATCACACTGAACCAAAAATCTTCATGCATATGATTCTGCACAGAGGTTATTTTCGTGACTACTTGTCTCAAACTAGATGCCCGCAAATAGAAACGTTCTGCAGGGTTCTGCATAAACATAAGCAATTTTGTATTATCGGAAATCTCACATGACATCCTAATTTGAGACATACAAGGCGCTTAACTTTGTATGGAAGTCGACTTTAGGAGCAACACTCACTGTAGCTAAAAACAACATCAGCGATCATTTAGGGTTATGAAGAAATCAATTTTCAGATTTTCTTATACTTGCTTAGCTCAGGACGGACTTTGTAATCATCCAAAAGGATCTTATGTTTAGTGCACCTACTTGGTTTAATTTCAAAGCGTACCTCAACAAAAACCAATCATGTAACCACATCTTCTTCACTTTATTGGCATCCTGCTTGCAAGCTCTGTGCTCCTTCTGAAAAGGAGACCTCTTTGCAAAATCATGATGGTTGTCACCTGTAACAATGGATTGATGATTTTTAGTGAGCACCAAAACATGCCCCTTATAACATACAAAAATTCATTCCTTACCCTAAAGACTGGGCCTTACCCTACACCTAAAAACTCCTCCTGACAAGAACCCTGATAACTAAGCCTAGAATCAAAACCCAAGCCCTAAACATAGTAATTTGACTTGATAATGGGTTTAAGCCCGAAACGTCGTACAAAATAAAACTCTGTTCAAAGCTGGATTATTTATACTGTTATTTTTTTGTATTTACCTAAACATAGTACTTGGTGATAACTTGATTTATTGTTTATTGACATTAAAATTTATAGGCAGGAATATGGCCCTCAGAAGGGTGATCACGATGATAATGATTCAAACGTTGAGACAAATGTTGATTCATAGTGAATTTTTGAACATCTTTTGGTCCACCAGGTATTTATACGAAGAGGCTGTTTGCACAATTTTCTGTCTTCATCAAGTACAGTGGTGTCCCACATGTGTTTCTTATAAAATGAGATACATTAACTTGCAAATCAGGGTAAAGTTTCTTATTACAAAAATCATGTACTATTGACTCAGACTTGAGTCTTGAGCTCTATGATTGTGATACAACAAATATTATTTTGAATTATACTTGTAAATGTTCTCCTCCAGAAAATGCTACAGTTATTTCAGGGAGATGCTTTTTGCTTAGTTTGCATACAAAATTCTTGTTTCCATTTTAATAGGTACAGTTGAATTCAACTGGAAAGCTGAAAGATTCCAAGGTCCCAAATACATAGTTATTAAATAAGAAACAAGCTTTTTTCAGACCAGAACAAGTTTCTTATAAAAAAGGGTATTATTTTTAAAATCAGGGTCTGTGCTTCTTAAATTTTTGTTTCTTATATGCGGGACACTACTGTATTTGGAACAATTCGTCAAAAAAAAGCTCTTCCAAATAATCTTGACGTAAAGTAGTTTACAGTAAAACCAGAAAAAGCATGCCACATTTGGTTTCAATATTCAAAATAGAATTGTATCTTTACAGAATTTTGTTTTCTTTGCAACAAAAGATTCTGGTTTTCCTGAGCTTCTATCAAATCAAGCAAGACTACCCTCACATTAGCAAAGTCAGACTGTCCTGGGTTTCAGATCAGCTTGAAACTCATTTCGGTCTGCGGTCAAAGCCCTTAGAGTGCTCACATGATGCAGGGGAAATGAAACTCAGGTCAACCTGAAACTCATTTTGGTTTCTCAGGTTCATACGAAAAAGTGCTTTATAGGGATTGGACATTTGCTATTTGCAGCTCCTAGGTATTACTGCGCAGCGATGCATTGTTATTTGATGAAATGGCCGAACAAAGATAGGGCGACTCATGATTCTATCTCAAACGTGACAAGAGCATTTCTAAGCTTCACACTGAAAATGCCGGTTTCTTTTTCCCAGCAAAGATAATAATTTTCATATAAAAAAGACCCGCCAAAACTGCTCTGTTAGCCTCGCTCAACGTGTAATTTTTATATCGTATACGAGGCTTATACAATATTGCAGATTTTGGGGCAGATCTTCAAATTGAAAGATCGAACGGACGCCGTAATGAAGCACTCACGATCGCACATGAGTTGTTGTTATAAAGTCAAAATTGCCGGTTCGAAACTTGCAGAAAACGGAGAAATAAGTCATCCAATGAAATTGTAGAGAGTTTACTATGCCAGAATCATGTGTACTTTTTTTATTTATGCTCGCAGTTTTACTCAAAGGATGAAAATTGTAAGAAATGTGCTGAAAATGATCGCTGCAGCCTATTCAAAACAGTTGGAGTTGCGGGTGAGTGAAAGCTATTATCTTTTGTCCAAGCCCTTTTCCACATGGGTGAGAATGAAAGTTATTTGAAGTCAGCTTCAAATTTGTCAAAAATCTTTCCTTGCATCTTTCTGAAAAAGGAGCTCAATCAACATATGAAAGTTTTGCTTGATTCTCTGTGAAATTCAATAATCCATCTTCAAAATAACGCCTTCCTTTTGAAAAAGTAATGGGAAATATGTGTGACATGGCCTACAAAAACCGCTAAATCATCGCTTCAAGAAAGAAGAGAGGTTTGTTTGTTTACAGTTACGTGACTTTAATTTAAGCCCCTTTAATTTGAAAATCTGATATCAATAAACTTACAGCTTGACTTCCCATTATGATGGATTTCCTCCTGAAATCAGTGCTTTACTGACAGGAAAGCTTCAACTGACTTTTGCAACGAACGGCCATCTTCCTTGCTTCGCGCGCGCAAATGACAAACACTCATCCCCAGACCCCAGATCCCCAGATTCGTACATCCCCAGACTGTACGAAAAGCCGAGTGCTCCAGGCAATGGCGGATGGGCCTAACTTGTCGGCTCAAGCCTCAGATGATAAAACGCCTCAAAATTCACGTTTTCAGTGACGTTAGCAATGAAAAAGCCACAAGTATCCAGATGAATGTTTTCTCAATCCAAGAAGCAACAAACCCTTCACTTTGAACCAGAATTTCCTCATTTTGAAGGCCACTCAGCCTCCTTCCACTCACAATAGTGCACGCCACAGCGATAAAATTTTCCAACAGCCGAGAAGTTGCCATGACTACGAATTAACCTCGTTTCAACCTCGTTTCAACGTAAATAGAAAATTCGGTGCCCCCATTGTTTATTTTCGTCCCACTTTTTTATGTGAAAGTCCATAAGTCCCAGTTTGAAAGTTAGCCTACGACTACGAGTAGACCCATTATCCTAGGGCTTACTACGGCTGACCAATTAATTATGTTAATCTTCTGTCCAAATAATGTATGACACCCGTCTAGACCTTACATACATGCGGTGATAAACTGTCCCCGTCCATACCTACATGCCCACCGTGCCCACCCCTGCTTGGTTTGGTTGTTTGGTTGTGGCGCGGATTGTGGGTGTTTGCGTGAATAGGAGATTTGCCTTCCTCGGCAAAGGTAACGCAAACAACAATTAAAACAATCTGAAATCAGACAAATCTGAATCAATTAAAACAATGAACATAGAGGTTGGCGTGTTTAGGCCTGTTCTATAGACAAAGAGTCTTATCTCCTTAAAAATAGCAATTGAATTGTGATTGTCAGATTAATCGTCACAAGACAATGGGATTAATACTCAGTCCTATTTCTGTAATTACAGTACTGTTGTATTTCATGTGGGGCGGCACTTGGCCTTCCCAAGAATTGGCCCACGAATATTTAGGCCATTTTACGAGGTAAAGCAACAAACTTTCGTACTTCAGAACTATGTTGAAACAGATGAAGACTATTCAAGTTTAGCTGAATCTTGCTCCTTTTGATAGCATTTCTAATCGCTTATTTTCCCACAAAAAAGATAAAGAAAACTTGTGTAACCTTGACATGAAAAATATTTAGCATTCCTGAACGGTTGATTAATCTGGGATAATGAGATGGCCTACCAGCGCCTTATCAAATCAAAACACAGAAAAAAACAAAGGATTGTATGGGGGTTGCATGAAGAATGACTGTGATTATAAACATAAGGAAGCACTGCATGCGGTTTTATTAGAGTTGAGCTCCATCGAGTGAAAACACGCAACATACAGAGAGGTATGTAAAGGCTAAGCACAGTTTTAAACCACAGAAAGTGTTCAGAAAGATTTTCAAACTGCAAAAAGTTACTTGGATTTGTTGGGGGAAAATCATGAAGCCTGCCAAGTTCAGAAGGACCCAAAGTGTCCCTGATGTTTATAACAGGATGATCAACGTACTGGTGTTGGGAGGCGCCGGAGTCGGGAAAAGCAGTCTGGTCCGACGTTTGTTGGACAAAGAATTTCTGGAGGAGTACATACCAACTGTATATGATGTTTACCACAAAGAAATCGTGAACGACAATGGAAAAGTAACATTTCAGATAACCGATATGTCAGGGTATTATTCTTTCCCGCCAATGAGACGACTTGCAATTTCTAAAAGTAACGTTTTTGTGCTGGTGTATGAGATTGGAAATGAAAAATCTTATAACGTAATTGTGCGATTGAAGGATGAGATCATTCAGTTACGAGGCGCGTCAAATATCTCTATCATTGTTGTCGGGAATAAATCAGACATTGTTAGGCCCGGATCGATCAAAGATGTCGAAATGGAAGATGATCTTATAGCGTCTTCCTTCGCATCTTTGAAAGTATCAGCAAAAGCAAACAACATGGTGTTCAGGCTTTTTCAATCAATCATTGAAGCAAGTGATCAACTAAGCTCTGCTGGATTGCGACGTAGAGAGTATGCAGACAGAAAGGCGAGATCATTAAAAACACGTTCTATTATATGGTAGAAATCAAGAAGTAAGTGCTTGGCTTGTGCAGTGTTAGTGTATCATGATGTATCAGTCATGGAGTAGTCAGTCTAGTCATAACCGTGACATGCATAAAGAGTCATTGTCAGCCACAGTTCCCTTCGCGGGCTCGCTGCAATTTCGGACTGTCTGAAAATCAAATGTGGCCTAAGCGTAAAATATAGCTCCACGCACTTTGACGTTAGCAGTTGAAATGATTAAAAAGTTTGATTTCTAGATGACCCTTTTATCTGTTCCACCCAATTCACACTGTCTGCTTGCTTAGGCCAAATTTTATTTTCAAACAGTCTCAAATTGCAACGTGCTTGCCTGCAAAGGAACTTGGGTGACAATGTCTCTTTAAGAAGCAGAAGGCGCAGAGAAGGCTCAAATCTTTCAAATCTTTGAAAAGCTGGGTGTAAAATTCTATCACATTATAAATTGACTGGCTTGTATGTATGTATGTATGTAAAATTTTGCCATACAAAGTAAAAATTGAAAATGTAATAAAGGAAAGAAAGGCTATTTACATGTATAAAATGGTAATAAAAACTAAAGATCTAGTATAAAAATACCCCTAGTTTAAAGGAACTCAAGAGCACTGTCTTGTAAATCTGCCATGAAATCTTTTGATATCTTGATTATTTTCAAAGTGGCAGAAAATTTTCAAAATACTGAAAGCATTGTAAATCTTAAATCTATAGAGGAAAATTGATACAATCTTCAACAAAACCATAGCTTATGAAGGTCTACAATATGGTGGCAAGCAGGAATCTGAAAAATAATAAATCCCGCAATTTTGAAACTGACCAAGATAATAAAAGATTTCCATGGCAGATCTACAGAAAAATACCCAAAGTTCCTTCCAAGCCATTAAATTCAAAGAAAAATGTAATAGAATTTTACACCCACCTTTTCAAAGATTTAAGAAATGACTGGTAATTATATTCAGTTGATATGATTAATGGTTTCCAAAATAGAACCGTAGACAGAAAATGTGCTTGAAATCTGAGGGCCTGATGGTGGTCCTTCGAAACATTTCAGTGCACAGATCACCAAGAAATTAAGAAACTCCAGTAGCTACTGGGAAAAATAGCTGAAGGAAGCTGAAAAAAAACTTTTTCTTTGAATCTTGAAATGTTCAACAGTGCACAGGTAGTAAACATACTCGTAAGAAACACCGAGCACTCAAAATTTGAAGATTTAAGAAACTTTCAGTGCAGGCTCTAATTCTTAGTCTCTATAAAAAAATTTTGTATTTTAAAGACAAATGTAGACTTGCCCCAAGTCTGTTTTGTCAACTGTAATAAGTCTACCGGAAAGTATATTACAAAACGTTTCGCTTTTCACTTTTTCCTTCAATCTTTTGCCCGGGGGGACCACTTGGTACCTGATGTGTTATCATGCTCGTACAAAAAAGCGCGGGAAAGGGTGCCTTTCTTGAAATTAGGCACGGACCCGCGCGGGCCCTTGTTTAGGGGTGCCAATTCGACCAAAATTTTAAAAAAGGGTGCATTTTTCTGCATTTGATCAATTCAAATTGTTCTACACTGATATTTTAGTCATGATTTATAAAAAAAATTCTTAACGAGTCAAAGAACTTATCAGACCAGCATAAGATGGGGAAGGAAGACGAGAGCATTTTCCTCCTTTTCAAATCACACCGGCAATATTAGCAAATTTAGTAACTGACTTTTCAGCGATTAGGGTACCTGAATTAGAGAAGTTTTATTTTGACACGGGAAAGGGTATGTTCTCATGAAAATTTTCCGCGATTAGGGTATGTATTTCGCTAAAACAGGTCAGCGTTTAGGGTGCCAATGTTAAGCCTTTGTACGAGCATGATACTATAGGAAAGTATAGGAGTGGTCCCCCCGGGATCTTTTGACGAAATTTTTTTTGACGAAATAGACTTGGGGCAAGTCTAAGACAAATGTTACCTAATTTAAGAAATGGCACAGGATGCAGGAAACCCATAAAACAGTTTCTTTATGGTTATTTTCCCTTTTATAAGTAAAGGGAATATAAAAATTTTTTCCAATCAACTTTTTTATGGGCTTCGTGTGGACACGGCACCATTTTGCATGGTTGAATTTCTCAAACTTTCCTAATAACAGAACATAAATTCGACACGTACAGTAAACACCCTTGTATGAGGACCTACCTGGAGAATTAAAAACCTACAGAGACGTAGGAACCGGGGGGCTCTGGGGGCACGTGCCCCCCCCAATATTTTGCAATAAACAAAGAAGTGCCCTTTTATTTATCAGGAAATGCCGCTTTAGCTCAATGAAAAAAGTGCTCTTGAAGTGTCGTGCCCCTCCAAGTATGAGATGCTTCCTACGTCCCTGGAAGCCTACATGCTTAAATTGTCAAATTAGACTATTCATTGCACACCCAGGCTGGCTTAAAAAATGGAGGTTCTTATGCCTCGGTGTTTACTATATAATTCATTTATTTCCTTCTGAAAAAGATGTAGTCTTATATTGTCATATAATTAGTATTAGTTCATATTGCTTTTATATCATTTGAAATCCACCAAATATTTGCAATAATCAAATTTTATAACAGAGGTAGAAATTACAAGTTGCTTGGAATAGGAGAAGGCCCACTATTCATCTTCAAATATAGAAAGATTTTGAAATACTTTCTAGAATTAGCCAATTTGATCTTCCTACAAGACAATGGGGCCAAGGATTGAATTTCTATCTCTGTTTCATCTAGGGCACATATACCATAAGAAAGAATTTAACTTAATTTTGTATGAAATGGCAACCTCGTTCCCAGGGCCTTTGCCATATTTGTCAAACGGCAAAAAGGCCCTAGGAACGAGGTTGATAAAAGTGGTATGTAATACACATGTAACGATGCCGATAAAATGTTTATATCTCAAATTGTAAATACTGATTTCAGTTGTTTTATTTGGCCTTGGCCTTTGGCATAAAGAAACAACGAAACCATAGTGCAATAGCCTGTGCGCAGCCTTAACTCCTCCTCAAAGGAAAAGTATGCTGCATGCACAGGGCCGCATTTAAGTCTGTTGGGGCCCTGGGCCCAAAACTAGTTGGGGCCCCTTAGAATATACTTGACAAAAATTGTATTGTAATACTCGGTACCCTGTTAGCGTGTATGGACAAGACCGCCAGATTCAGTCGTAGCCAAACAAGTTGATATCAACTCAACAATTTGATAAGGGAAAACTCGAAAAAATGAGTACACATATATACATTTCCGTAAAATCCCAAGAAAACTACCCTTGTCCAATCGTTTTTCATGATTTTCGTCTTGCCTTCACTGCTGCAAAATTTCGGATGATTTTCTTGGGGTCTAAAACCCTCAAGACAACGGCGTGGCCAGGATAAATTAAGTGGGGCGGGAAAATTTTGGGGGCCACGCCCTTTACTTTGGCTTAGAATGCATCTCCGAATAGCATGCTTGCCATTAGCGACAAGGAAATTTTATTATTTTGTGACGGTTATCCTACAAATCGGAGCACGAGGATATTTTTTTGAAGAAACATCCTTTACTTTGGCTTAGAATGCATTCCCTGATTCCATATTCCATATTTGCCAGTGCTAAAATGGAAGATCTGACATTTCTCGGAAAGTTCTTTCCCAACTTATACCCAGCTAGTTTCTCTTCAGTTTTAAAGGAATCTCGAGGACCATCTTTGGACAAAAGTGGGGGAGCAATTGCCCCCCATACCCCCCCGGTGGCCACGCCACTGCCTCAGGACATCAAAATTTGCTGTCATTCATTAGGCACAAGCAACAACGCGCTCTTGTGACATTGTGGACCTTAGTTTACTCTTGACCGGTTGACCCGTCCCCCCCCCATTCCCCTCCGTGGCTCCGCCACTGGGTTATTGCCTCTTTTGGGAAGTTGCAGCTTCATCTCCTTTAACAATTTGCTCTAATAGATCATCAGAAATAGGCTTGTGTTTCATGGGGCTGTCGCCTCTTCAAGTTCTTTCTTTTTATGGACTTCAGCTTCGGTATCAACGAGATTCCTCCTTTTATCGACGAAATTTTCGAGAGTCTTTTTTAACAATCATTTCAAACCTTTTCAAACACAAGAGTGAAATCAACAGCACTTCATAGGCTTTTTCAAATTTTGCTCGGGGCCCCCTAGATTTAAGAATTCTAGGGGGCCCCTGGGCCCGGGCCCAGTGGGCCCATGGGTAAATGCGTCACTGTGCATGCAGGCTACAGTGCAACTGCCTTCACCAGAGTTGCGTTTTTTGACCACACTGTTGAATTGAAAAGCAGCTGCGAAGGAGACTGTAGTCTGCGTTGCAGACCGTTTTGCTCCTCCCCACAACCTGCACTTCAGCCTTAGGAGACCGTAAATTATAACCCCATTTACATTGTGTACCGTCCTGCAAACGTGGTCCCGTTCTAGACTGATTATATGTTCGTAGGTTATCGCTATTGATAGGCTGATGGACGCTATAACTACACTTGACTGGAGCGACAACAACAACATTAATTCACTTCAATTAGATGAGCGTAAGTTGAGGGTCCTTATGTAGTGAGGCTAGTCCCGTTCATGATTTAGGCCCCTATCAGGCCGAAAATTCTCGACCATTTTGCCTGTGGGGTAAAATGTTTACTTGTTTACGATCAAAACCAGCCGTCATGATGCTTGAGCAAAACATTTAGAAAAGTAAATAAACAGGATATTTTATAACTTCAAGTCCGGAAATTTACGGAAACATCCAGCAATGAAGGAGTGAGATAAAATCGGGATAAAATGTTACATTCATCGCGTGTTGTATCAGAAACGACAAACCGATCAGAAAACGACATTCCTGGGAAGAAAAGATAATCGAAACAATGAAAAAATCAGCAATATTTTCTAGATTTTCCTGTTTTGTCGTTTACTCATTTAATTTTCCGAAAACGGATTTCTGCCTACTTGAAACCTTCGTTCCAAAAAACATGTGGCTAAATTCTTACCATTAAAACCATTCAAACGCAATAATAGGCCTTTTAGCTATACTGAGAAAGAATCTGAATCGAACGATATTTTTTTATTTTGTAAATTTTCCAATGTGCATAAAAGCGATAAAAGCTTTAACGCAATTCAATGGAATGGAGCCTTTCCTTCTAAAATATACAAAAAATATCGCTCGACCCAGACTCTGACCGTGTTCCCCAACGATCTAAAGGGCGTGGGCTCATGAAATTACTCGGAGACAAGCTCCCAGGCTCTCATTTTAGTTCGTTCCACTCGCATCGGGCTTCAGCCCCCTTACCCCCCCCCCCCCCCCCCCCTTCGAAATGAATTTCGTTCCGACGGGCTTGACACTTAACGATTCAAAGATGTAATCTTTTGAGTTGTGAGAGCCGTTGCCCGTCTCTTTTGACGAAGGATAATCGGTCATCGCCCCCTCAGCAGTCTCCCCCTCAGCCTCGGTCGTCCAAGTGTATGTGCTGCATTAAAAACATTTCAAAACTGTGATCCTACACATCACCCACATAGCTTATCGAAAAGTCAGATTTTAATTCGGCATGAGTAACCAGGCCTAACAAACAGCACTGTATCACATGATGTTATTCAAAATATTAGAAAGGCGGTTTTAAGCCCTTATCCTTGGTTTTTCTGAAGAAACCCGAAAAAACCGAACTACACAAATAGCTCTTTTGTGACAGCTAAAACTTGCTATGTTCAGCATTGCTTGAATTCAAAACATTACCACAAGTTGTACTTTGCAATCGTACGATGGAAAAAACATTGAAAGAACGATATTTCTGAAGTTCATGCATTAATCTGCTAAGGTAAACTTATACGTACACACAATCCCTTGGACGTGAATTGAGTACCAAAACAGGAAGATTCGAGGGTATCTAGTATGAAGGGCGTGTGATTCCAATCAATGGGCATTTCACTCTGACGATGAAGCACAGAATTGCTTAGCCTGATAACCAGACCCTACTAAGGAAAAGAAGAATTGCTTCGAAACGTCAACAAATAATATAGCCATGGACTAGTCCACTAATATCAATTTATTTTAATCATTTATCAGATTTATCATAACCTGGAAATGTCTCAAAATTAACTTGCCAAACTTGGAATGTCTTTTTGAATATGAATGTGATTATCGTCACAATTCTTGTACTACGTTTATTATGTTTGAAGAATGAAAACATTATGGAGGGGTTTTGCTCCAACCGGAAGGAATACACCTATATATATAGGTATAGTACCAGGAATCAGGAATGTTGTAACAATAGGCATTATTTATGATGACAATCGAAACAATCAGCGAAGCATTTGAGATATTTATAGGCATTGTTAATGTGCACAATCAAAACCATTCAGAGATCTTTTGGGCTAACAATCAAATTTGGCGTAGTTGCCAATTCCCATTTCCTCATTAAGGCTAATTACTACTTGCCCCTAACATTAATGGAGCTACCAACTCATTACAAGGCAATCTTCAAAATTTGACCTCTTTGACCTGGCACACTGCCCTTAGTGTTCGAAAAATCTTCAATATCGATAATTGTTAACAAGGGAACCTAGCAACCCATGTAATACTATATCAAGGAACAAGTGTGGCACTGTTATACTGGAAACTTTTGTCAGGATAAAGTAGCAAATTTGTCAATATTGTCGGCTATCCTTTAGATTCACTCAGGTCACTAGGAAGCATCTTAAACTCGGAAGGGCGCACGGCATTTCAATGGCCCTTTTTTCGTAAGAAGGGTATTATAATATACATCAGATTTTTGGTGGTAAAAATATGATACATAGAAGAAAATAGTATGAATGCTGGTAGATATCAGATTTCCTTCACAATGAAACAGTGAGAAGTAAATATAACTAAATCACGAAGTAAATAATAACATAATTAAAGTACCTTCTGTCTGCATTGGTCTGTAAAAGGGGCATATCCTGAGACAAAAAGGTGACCTTTTGGTTTGTTGCCAAATCTTGGGGGCATGTGGCCCTAGTGCCCCCCGGTTCCCTACGTCTCTGGACTCTCGCTACATCTACTATAATAGATCTGATGCATATGAAGAATCTGGTCTGCTTCATCAAGTGGGCTCGTTATTAGGCTACATCCATTTCGACATGAACTAAATCGTGCATTGCAATTGCAAGTAGATATTCTATTACTTTGAGGCAAGCTATGTGCATATCTCATTCTTCAAACATGGCTAATGGGGGCCTTTAATTGGTGAAGCTTCGATTTCCTGCCAATACTCCGATTTCTACCGATTTCTCTCTGAAAACAAATAAGCAGGGTCTGCACGCAGGCTACATTTCACCAATTCGAAAAAGCGTACTATATTTTTTCAGAACGAAAGGATTTTTACCAAAGGTGTGGAGACCACCAAAGGTGTGGAGGACCATTTGAAAGAACAGGTCAATAACATTTTGCACATATCACTTGAAAGTTTTGCAACAAACGAAATTTTATAAGAAGTCTCAACAATTTACAACCTTCAAAGTGAACCATAAAAAAGTTAGCTTAAATAACAAAAGAATACTTCTATACTAAGCAAAGATACAAGTGGAGTTCAACAACTTTATAACGAGGAATTTAACATTTAGAAACTCGATTGCAGAAAACTCCTTCCAAACTGTTTTCTGTCAGCTCTTTTGGATAACTAAAAAAGCGTACGTCCTAAAAAGGTATTCCAGTTTACAAAATCACAAAACTCGATTATCAAGCATATCATAAAGTTTCTATTCGGTCACTTTTGTCAATGATGCAAACATATCTAAGGATGATTAAATGCTTGTTTTCATTACTAAAAGGGTATAATAAAATGACAGGTTAAAAAACCTTATTCTTTGCTATATTCTTCAAGCAGTATCATGAGCAACAGAAGACATTTAATTATTTGAATTTGCAATTAACATATAATGGGAACTTGCTAGAGATCTTCTTTGTCGTTTTCTAATCTTGCAATTACTGTCTGAATCTTATTTCCCAAGCCTATACAAACGACCGCCATCTTGAACGAATTTTTACTCCTCCGCTAGCATGTTTTTGAAAGGTTGCTTGCGGAGGAGCGAAGCTTCATTCAGAAACCGTTGATGCAGAATGGCAGTTTGAAGGACTCACGAGCTGTGATGCTGATTGTGTTGACTTGGAAAATGCGATTTAAACAGTAATTGTAAGATTAGGAAACGACAAAGAAGAATTTGAGTAATTTGTCAATATATCTCAACAGCGGAATGATTCGTTCTTCAAGTTGAAAGTAGTTTAGGCCATTCGTAGCTTAGGCCATTTTCAAATCACTCATTTTGTCTTCTGGTGCTCATGGCAGTATCGTAAATCTTGCAATGTTTTTGATTTTCGATTATCCTTTAAGTCCCCAATTATATTTTGCTTTTAGTTTCTGAGATTTATGACCAAGCTAGAACCTTCATCTACAAAAAAATGATTAGGTAATCATCAGTGCCTTTTGCAGTACGCTTCAAAACCAGGTGGCCCTAAAAAGAGTTAAATTTACTAACTTTAAACGAATTACGAGATCAGCTATACTTGAGAAAATGATTTTGTCTGTGATGTACTTGCCAAAAAAGGACATTTAAAGATCGACCATGTAATCAAACTTTGGTGATTTTTCAAACTGGGGGTACATTTTTAGGGACACCCTGTACTAAAATCTGTCTCAAAGATTTTGTATCACTGTAGATTTTGTGTCAAAGGGAAGCTGCTAGCTGCTCAAACTAAAAATTGCTTTCCTTGGCCTCTGTGCGCCTTATAAATTTTGTACCTTAGTCCCCTGTGTTCTTGTTCTTTCTTGGAGCATAGGCGATTAAAGGGGCTATGTCGTCAAAATGTAAACAAAACGATGATTTTTGCAGTTTTTTAAAGGTGATATAAAACAGGACTTTCATATTGTTTTCAAAATGAAAATTGCTGTTTGGACATTAATCATTGTATTTCACTAAGGAACAAACCAAATATTCATATCTTCTACGATTGCTCGGATATAAGTGGATTTTTAACGGTCACTTTTTGGTGGCTTGGGTGAAGCCACCAAACAAACTTCAGAAGACAATAGATGAACAATGGATAATTGGTGACACGTGCGAGTTTACGGATTTGCTTACTGTTTGAAGACGGAGCCCCTTTAAGGTACAAAATGGAGCAAATGCACGGGGGACAAAAAAAGATAGCCAGCCTCATCCTTGGGCCTTTTTCGTCTCCATCCCAATATGACAAAAGGGCCCTGGGGATGAGGTTGAAAGACAATTACTATTCTTAGTAACAGTTACAGTTATTTCCTCGTTTTCCTGTGATTATGTAGCAAAGATGTTCCAAATACTAGAGTACCTCAGTGGATTAATCTAAATAGGACAAAGAAATGCCTACACATGCCATTGTTTTTAGTTTGTTTTTGTTGCACAATCCCCACGCACGTGCTGTGATTATTAAATACAATAGGCTAATTTTAGACTGCCCAGACCCCTTCCGTGCTGGGCTTTTAGCTCCGTCGATTCTCTTCCAAGTGAATACGTCAAGATCTGATAGGTTTTGAAATAGCATATTGTATTTGATAATCTCACGCGTGGCTAAAGAAAGCAGAACTAAAAGAAACAACGGCGTGTTTTTTGGTTTTCCTATTTATTGACTGTGCCCTACAGCTCAAATCATTTATTCTAATTAAACTTAAATCTAATTTCTTCTTTTTAAATTTGATTTGGCTCAATAGAAGTTTCAGCTATTCTAGAAAAGAATCTGAATAGAAATATCGATTTAGAAGAATTTTCGGATGTGCACAATAGTGATAGAAGCTCTAAGGCCACTCAGTATATAAATATGTATAAAAATATTGCTCGATCCAGGCTCTTTTGTAGAATGGCTAAAAGGTCGATTGAAGTATAGTTGCAGTTATCCCAGAACCTGTTTAGACAGCAAACACAACTACAACTTTTGAGACAGATTCCAATTGGAAGCTCTTTAACATTAGACAAATGCTCTGAGGGCCCATGACCAACAAGAAACAATTCATCGTCAAAGTAGTGATGATGAAACTACCTTTATATTTCTTCCTGAGGGCCTTCCAATGCCAACTGAATTCTACATATATTTTGTCCAACGATCTTTGAATGTACCTTTCATGAAAATAAAACTATGTTTCAATTTTTAGAAAGAGATGTTCATTTAAAAGTGAAAGCTAGCAGGCTTTTTGGAGAATTTGAAAATTACAATTAAAGGTTCGCCTTTTCCTTGAAGACGCAAAAATCCAAGGAGGAAGATTTGCGGTAGGAGATTGCGGATCGAGTGGCACAGCACTCTGTAAAAATCTTGTATACCTAAAGAAAAATCTGTAAGAATCCCTAAAAATCCTTTTGTTCTAAAAGATCTCGGAAGAGTGATGCACCCCTCGTTGCGGATCGCCAGCAAGCAGGAAAAGAGGCATGCCAGCAACATTTTATCTGCGAAAGCAGGCTGGAATTATAGGCAGCTATACAGCTGATGTGGGCCTGCAACACTATGGTTTGTACCCACAGAGTTACCCACAGAGTTACCTCTGAGTACTCATTTACCCTAAACGTGGCTTAGTATCAGTATTATCATACCTTTGGCTTCACAAGCCGCTTGGCTATCTATTTGGTGATAGCGGAGGAATAGTATGGTCCACCTTGTAGCCACGATCTCCTGAAAGAAAGATGGGAACATAATACTTTTAAAGCGAGAAACGTGCGCATTTTTGCTAAAATTCGCGACAGTTTATTCTGCAAAATTTCATAAAATATAGAATCAAATATTTAGATCATTCAGTGTTGATATTCTTCTTATTATTATTTTGTTATATGTCTTGACACAATGCAAGGAAATTCAATACAACCCTTTCGGATTATGTTACTAGCAAAGATAAACAAGTAAATAAAGTAAAATATAAGCACTTTGATGCGAATTGAAATAAGCACGACGTTTCGAGCATAGCCCGTTATCAAGCCCGTTATATGTTACTAGCAAGTATAGGTATGGAAAGATTTGGAAGAGTCAGAGTCATGGAACGTTTGAGACATTATGAACTTTCCAAAAACCTAATTCGCGACAGTTTATTCTGCGAAATTTCATAAAATATAGAATCAAATATTTAGATCATTCAGTGTTGATATTCTTCTTATTATTATTTTGTTATATGTCTTGACACAATGCAAGGGAATTCAATACAACCCTTTCGGACTATGTTACTAGCAAAGATAAACAAGTAAATAAAGTAAAATATAAGCACTTTGATGCGAATTGAAATAAGCACGACGTTTCGAGCATAGCCCGTTATCAAGCCCGTTATATGTTACTAGCAAGTATATGTATGGAAAGATTTGGAAGAGTCAGAGTCATGGAACATTTGAGACATTATGAACATTCCAAAAACCTAATTCGCGACAGTTTATTCTGCGAAATTTCATAAAATATAGAATCAAATATTTAGATCATTCAGTGTTGATATTCTTCTTATTATTATTTTGTTATATGTCTTGACACAATGCAAGGAAATTCAATACAACCCTTTCGGACTATGTTACTAGCAAAGATAAACAAGTAAATAAAGTAAAATATAAGCACTTTGATGCGAATTGAAATAAGCACGACGTTTCGAGCATAGCCCGTTATCAAGCCCGTTATATGTTACTAGCAAGTATAGGTATGGAAAGATTTGGAAGAGTCAGAGTCATGGAACATTTGAGACATTATGAACATTCCAAAAACCTAATTCGCGACAGTTTATTCTGCGAAATTTCATAAAATATAGAATCAAATATTTAGATCATTCAGTGTTGATATTCTTCTTATTATTATTTTGTTATATGTCTTGACACAATGCAAGGAAATTCAATACAACCCTTTCGGACTATGTTACTAGCAAAGATAAACAAGTAAATAAAGTAAAATATAAGCACTTTGATGCGAATTGAAATAAGCACGACGTTTCGAGCATAGCCCGTTATCAAGCCCGTTATATGTTACTAGCAAGTATAGGTATGGAAAGATTTGGAAGAGTCAGAGTCATGGAACATTTGAGACATTATGAACATTCCAAAAACCTAATTCGCGACAGTTTATTCTGCGAAATTTCATAAAATATAGAATCAAATATTTAGATCATTCAGTGTTGATATTCTTCTTATTATTATTTTGTTATATGTCTTGACACAATGCAAGGAAATTCAATACAACCCTTTCGGACTATGTTACTAGCAAAGATAAACAAGTAAATAAAGTAAAATATAAGCACTTTGATGCGAATTGAAATAAGCACGACGTTTCGAGCATAGCCCGTTATCAAGCCCGTTATATGTTACTAGCAAGTATAGGTATGGAAAGATTTGGAAGAGTCAGAGTCATGGAACATTTGAGACATTATGAACATTCCAAAAACCTAATTCGCGACAGTTTATTCTGCGAAATTTCATAAAATATAGAATCAAATATTTAGATCATTCAATGTTGATATTCTTATTATTATTATTTTGTTATATGTCTTGACACAATGCAAGGAAATTCAATACAACCCTTTCGGACTATGTTACTAGCAAAGATAAACAAGTAAATAAAGTAAAATATAAGCACTTTGATGCGAATTGAAATAAGCACGACGTTTCGAGCATAGCCCGTTATCAAGCCCGTTATATGTTACTAGCAAGTATAGGTATGGAAAGATTTGGAAGAGTCAGAGTCATGGAACGTTTGAGACATTATGAACTTTCCAAAAACCTAATTCGCGACAGTTTATTCTGCGAAATTTCATAAAATATAGAATCAAATATTTAGATCATTCAATGTTGATATTCTTATTATTATTTCGTTATATGTCTTGATACAATGCAAGGGAATTCAATACAACCCTTTCGGACTATGTTACTAGCAAAGATAAACAAGTAAATAAAGTAAAATATAAGCACTTTGATGCGAATTGAAATAAGCACGACGTTTCGAGCATAGCCCGTTATCAAGCCCGTTATATGTTACTAGCAAGTATAGGTATGGAAAGATTTGGAAGAGTCAGAGTCATGGAACATTTGAGACATTATGAACATTCCAAAAACCTAATTCGCGACAGTTTATTCTGCGAAATTTCATAAAATATAGAATCAAATATTTAGATCATTCAATGTTGATATTCTTATTATTATTTCGTTATATGTCTTGATACAATGCAAGGGAATTCAATACAACCCTTTCGGACTATGTTACTAGCAAAGATAAACAAGTAAATAAAGTAAAATATAAGCACTTTGATGCGAATTGAAATAAGCACGACGTTTCGAGCATAGCCCGTTATCAAGCCCGTTATATGTTACTAGCAAGTATAGGTATGGAAAGATTTGGAAGAGTCAGAGTCATGGAACGTTTGAGACATTATGAACTTTCCAAAAACCTAATTCGCGACAGTTTATTCTGCAAAATTTCATAAAATATAGAATCAAATATTTAGATCATTCAGTGTGGATATTCTTCTTATTATTATTTTGTTATATGCCTTGACACAATGCAAGGAAATTCAATACAACCCTTTCGGACTATGTTACTAGCAAAGATAAACAAGTAAATAAAGTAAAATATAAGCACTTTGATGCGAATTGAAATAAGCACGACGTTTCGAGCATAGCCCGTTATCAAGCCCGTTATATGTTACTAGCAAGTATAGGTATGGAAAGATTTGGAAGAGTCAGAGTCATGGAACGTTTGAGACATTATGAACTTTCCAAAAACCTAATTCGCGACAGTTTATTCTGCGAAATTTCATAAAATATAGAATCAAATATTTAGATCATTCAATGTTGATATTCTTATTATTATTTCGTTATATGCCTTGACACAATGCAAGGGAATTCAATACAACCCTTTCGGACTATGTTACTAGCAAAGATAAACAAGTAAATAAAGTAAAATATAAGCACTTTGATGCGAATTGAAATAAGCACGACGTTTCGAGCATAGCCCGTTATCAAGCCCGTTATATGTTACTAGCAAGTATAGGTATGGAAAGATTTGGAAGAGTCAGAGTCATGGAACGTTTGAGACATTATGAACTTTCCAAAAACCTAATTCGCGACAGTTTATTCTGCGAAATTTCATAAAATATAGAATCAAATATTTAGATCATTCAATGTTGATATTCTTATTATTATTTTGTTATATGCCTTGACACAATGCAAGGGAATTCAATACAACCCTTTCGGACTATGTTACTAGCAAGTATAGGTATGGAAGATTTGGAAGAGTCAGAGTCATGGAACATTTGAGACATTATGAACTTTCACAAAAACCTAATTCGCGAAAGCTTATTCCCATGAAATTTCCCACTTTAGCCGATTCGCAAAAGTCAATTCCAAAAGTTTCTTCCCACGAAAGTTTTCTTCGCTTAAAGTAGTAGACATACAATGCGTGTCAAAAGTCTTGGAGCACCTTGCTCTAGTAATATCCTTCTCTTTTAAGACCCCCTCTGAGTCTCCGAAATTAGATAAGCCTCCTGGGGGGGGGGGGGTTAATGGAGCGTTTATGGTAGTAATAAAAGGGTTTCTTCATGAAAGGCAAGATACATACCATTGAGCTGCATAGTCTTTTCTCTCACTTTCCTTTACTTTTGCCTCAGTGCTTACAACTGTTGATTTTAGAAATAAAAATATCATGTTCACTATTCATTCGTGTGAAAATGAAAAAATTAGTATAAAACAGAGAGAAGAAGGACAGAAATGAACTAATAGAGTAATTAATCAATGGAGAATGCATGAATGAATGAATGAATGAATGGATGGATGGATGGATGGATGGATGGATGGATGGATGGATGGATGAATGGATGGATGGATGTGGATGGATGGATGTCTGAAATAAGTTTGGCCTGCACCGAAAATCTAGATCCTTGGGGCAGTAGTTGAAGTCATACCTAAGAATATTTTAGCTAAACTCACAGCAATTTCAATCCTAGCCTCATGAAACAAATCTTCGTTGAAAAAGATATACCATACACCCTTCGTAGTGGCAAAAATATTTTGGCACCAAAACCAAAACCAAAAACAAAGGGGTATGGTATTGTAAATGCAAGTTTTCTTGGATCTAGGATATGGCATGCAATGCCATCTTCCACAAAAGAGTACAAAACACCAAACAGCTTCAAAGAAAAATTAAAAACTACGATTTTGGTTGCAGCTGTAGACTATGTAAATTGTATGTTGATAATTTAGCGTTCTTATAGTTGTAGCTTTTGAATTGTATACTCTCTTTGTAATATAGATCTGATTTATTATAAGTGACATGTCTTTAGTTTCGGTTGGCGTTAATTAGCACTTATCTAGAAAAGAGCCAACCTTCAACAAAGAAATTATTATTATTATTGTTATTATTATCATTATTATTATTATTATTATTATTACTATTACTATTATTATTATTAGTCTAACTTATTACATTATCTAACCTATTATTATTATTATTATTATTATTTGTAAAGTATAACTTGTCTACCAGTTCAAAAATTGCGCGTGGGAATTCATGGTTTCTGCTTAGGCCAAATTTGATTTTCAGACAGTCTGGAATTTCAGCGTGCCCGCAAAGGACCCTGGGTGACAATGGCTCTTTAAAGTCAAAGTTCGATAGGGATACTTTTTACGGACACCTTGTGGGAAGTGTGAAAAACATCAAATTAACAGAAGTACTTACTTTCATGACGACTGTCTTTTTCTCTGGTGGAACTAAAATTGGAAAAGAACTTGGTAAAATCAAAGAAAAACAACTGAATGATTGAATCAAACACACAAACAGGTTAACAGCCTTCTACAAAATTGTAGGTACCAAATAAAGTTCATATCTTTAAGAGCCAACCATAAGGAAACTTATAAAGTAACATGTTTTGTTTCTATGCATTTCCAAACTATTAAAACCCGATTGAACTTGGAAATAATAGCTAAGCTGGGTTGCTAACCTATGGGTAAAAAGCTAAAGAAAAAGAAGGAGAACATAATTCCAAGTTTATTTAAGGCTTAGTTCACACTGCCCCCTTGTACAAAACGGATGGAAAAACACGGGAAAACACATTGATTGATCCACCTGCTCAATAGCGAAGAGAGCCTGATCTCAGGCTAATGTGTTTTTAAAAACCTCCGCTTTCGTGGATATCCACCTTTGACAGCGTTTTTGAAAACCTCCGTTTTGATGTTTTTTTTGTGAGGATTTGTGTGAATATTTTTCAAAAACGGGTGTTTTTTCTCCGTTTTCGTACAAAAACGGAACAGTGTGAATGGGGCTCAAAAGAATGACCTACTTTGTCTTATTGAGGGTCAGTTTAATTTCATTTGTCTTCGATTTTTTGGCAGCTATTCCATCTTCTTGCACAGCAGATTTTGAAGTTCTATCATAGTTCCTCTTGGCTCGGTTCATTCGCGCTTTGTAGCTATTGTAATTCCACTCTGGATATTGTGTTTTCAGATGATGTAGTTGTAACTTGAACTGGTTTCTACGATAATGATATACTTTATGAAAAGCCAGTTTCAAGGCCTACAACGCAGGTAGTAAAATGTTTTAAGGGTCACCCGAAGAG
This sequence comes from Aurelia coerulea, assembly GCA_039566865.1. Lineage (NCBI taxonomy): Eukaryota > Metazoa > Cnidaria > Scyphozoa > Semaeostomeae > Ulmaridae > Aurelia > Aurelia coerulea. The sequence goes on from CM076954.1 coordinate 20,730,480, forward strand.
AAAAGTTGGGACAAACAACCCCAAAGATGAATGTGAACGGCAAAATCTCAGTCGTAGGTATTAACGTACTTTTTGTAATCTAACTGTTAATTTTGAGGCTCCCAATCGAGACACTATTTCGTGTCACCAATCAGAGAGCAACATTTGCATTCGAGAGCAAGTCAGCAGCAAAATATGGGGGAATAGCACTGAATAACGCACTCTGATTGGTTGATCACATTGTCATGACAACAATGCTGACAGACGTAGACTCTCGCAGCTTCGAGCAGATTTATCGGACCTTATTGCAGAAAAGTTCAGGTGTTAACTTTTTGCATTGAGGAAAACTTCTTGTAAGTACCAGTAAGATAGTTCTTCCATGTCCAAATGCCAGAACCTCAATTTTTAAACCGTTTTTCATCGGTGTTTTTCGCTGAAATAGCTTTGCTCGCTAGCTCGCTCGTTGTGCATTCCAGAAATTGTTTTTAAGAGTGAACATGAGCATAGATCGAAAGAAGAAGGATACATCTGCACATCTGCCTCGAGCAATTAATTTGTTTGGTTCAAAAGCCGATTGATAGGCGATTCAATTCTCTTATTTTTAGGGGTCATTAAAACACTTACTGCTCAGCTTCTGAACCAAAGAAATAAAATGCCCGAGGTAGATGTGTAGATATATCCTTCTTCTTTCGATACATGCCCCTGTTTGCTTTTTAGAAAATTTCTGGAATGCACAACGAGCGCACTAGCTACCTAGGTTTCAGAGAAACTTGTGTGGCTTTGTTTGATTGAATTGCTGGTTGAGGGAATTTCCTTTGTTTGCAATCGCTAATCTCTTTGAATTCAGGTGTCAACAAAAACAACTCATGCTATTGTGTTACAAAATCTGTCCTTGTTGCTTACCTGTAAGGCAATTTTTCTTCAATCGGAAGCTCTCCCCATTCTTTGCCAAGTAGCCTGCTAACAGTTCTGTTATCCACGCCAGGATTAGCTCTACGAGTAAACAGTGAACATTCTTGTGAATCAAATAAAGATGCATAGTTCTAATGACTTGCTCCAATGACATGAAGGAGGATTTGAAAACAAACCCCAGATCTATCAATTAAAGTTTGCAACCATCCCCGTTAAAATCCGTTGAGAAATGATGGAGCTTTGACCTTCAGAAGACCAAATTTGCCTGATGACTGAAACCAGCGGTTGGCCATTTTGTCTTGCTATTTTGCAGTGATAAGTATCTTCACGTAAAGTGAGAAATAATTTCTGTGAGGTCAGAAATAATGGAACTCTCCGAGGATTATCGGAATTTTCACGAGAGCTATGACATTGGAGGCTGCTGTTTCATTTTCAATCCATGAAGCTATTTATCGCTGCAAAATAGTAAGACAAAATGGCCGACCGCTGGTTTCAGTGATCGGGCAAAGTTGGTCTCCTGAAGGTCATAGCTCCATCATTTTTCAACGGATTTTCATGGGGATGGTGGCAAACTTTAATTGAACATCTGAAGAGCACCATCATTCAAAAGTTTGGCGAGAATCTTTTGCCGTTTTGTCGCAATCTTCAGACAAACGGGGCACAATTTTTTTGGGACACCCTGTAGTGAAAGCAAAAGTGCAGGATATGTAGCCTAAATACAATGATGTAAAGTTCATTCTTCTGTATTCTTAGTAGTGTATTTCCTTCAGTATTGTACAGTGTCTCGTAAAATGGTAGTTTTATTTCGATTATGTAGAATTTTACCGTGTGAGTGTAAGGAAAAAATCCCCTTTTTGAAAGTTCACTGCTCGTTGGATATCAAATCAATAATATTGACAAATATATCATCATTCAATGCTGGACATTTCAAGTCTAATTAAAACTTTACATGATTGAAGTCCACCACACCGTCCTGAAATCATAAGGGATTTTGCCGAGAAAGGCCCTTCAAGAAACCTTCAAAACGTGCCGAAAATCACGAACATGTTTAACTTAAGTAACACTTTAGTTTCCATCAACCAGTGTGGATTCATGGTTTCCGCTTAGGCCAAAATTGATTTTCAGGCAGTCTGAAATTTCAGCGTGTGTACTATGTAGATGATCATTAAAAACTACTATGTAGATGATCATTAAAAATTACTATGTAGATGATCATTAAAAATTACTATGTAGATGATCATTAAAAATTACTATGTAGATGATCATTAAAAAATTACTATGTAGATGATCATTAAAAAATTACTATGTAGATGTGACGACGGCTCTTTAATGGTCTCTGAAAAAATATTATATAGCATATAACAGCACTTACGCCATGATTCGTGATCTGTGCTGTTTACTAAACACCATGAATGGGTTCATCGGCCGCTTAACATGTGCGACGGCTTTGTCTGTAGGAGGAATATTCCAGTTGCTCGATGCACCGTTTTCATGACAATTTTTGACAACAGGATTGTTTTTAAACGGTATAAAATCACCAGTATATCTCTTTTGATGAACTTCTAGACCAATTTGTGCAGCATGAGAGGTCTTTTGATGAACTTCTAGACCAATTTGTGCAGCATGAGAGTGGTTTAATGTCGAGGATTGGACACCTTGAAATGGAACAACAAATTTCTTGGCTCCCACTCCATGGACCAAATGCGACCGAATATGCTGCTGGTCAGAGTTCATTGAAAGACCATGCTGTGAAATGTCTCTGTGGTCGGTATTCAGCGCATGGTGCACAATGCTACTTGGTAGCTGCCTCTGCTGTTCCAAGGAATTCTCGTTCGATGCATAGGTCACATGGTTGATGATGTAAGACCTTGCGACAGGAGATGGTTCACATGTGGTCCTTGATGGTGCTACTGTGTTTTTTGTCTGCATGGATCTGCACCTGAGTGTTTCATCAATTCTTTGCCCTCTCGAGCTTGCAAGATCATTCGTCACCTCATTTGCTGCAATAAAATCAATAAACGGATAACAACCGGATGAGTTAAAAGAAAGTACAGTAAAAACCATGCATATAACAACCTTCATTTATCAAGAACTTGCAGCCTAGAATTGTATATTTTGTACCCAATTAATAAAAACCATCGCAGCCTGATATCTTGACCAGGTTCTTGATAAAGGGTTTTATTCATTCATTCATTCATTCATTCATTTATTCATTCATTCATTGGGAAATAAGTAGGACCTGTTTGCCAATCAACCTCTTTCATGGACTCCAAAAATATTGTATACGGAACTGTGATATGCAGGGGTAAACTGGGCAGGCTTGGAATGAAATAGGTAGGGCCAAGAATGTAAATAAATTTGGCTAAACCTAACCCTATGTTAAGAGCCTACACCCTGCTTACTGGACGTACCTCATTGCATAGGAACTTAAACAGGCTGAGTTCAAAACCATAGGTTCTTATGCGCGGGTCTTTACTATATATTCAAAGCCAACAATTTCGGACATTAATGTTTTCGGATATTTCATACGTCCAAAAATTTTACTGTCCAAAATTTTTTGTAGTCCGAAATAGCGTCCGGAGTTTTTTGCAGCATAGAAAGATCACAGCAAAACGTTTCAACTATTTGAAAATGTACTGTATGTTTTGTTTACGAAATGCTTTGCATTATTTGAATGGCTCAAATCTTTAAAAAGGTCGGTGTAAATTTCTGGTACAGTTTTCTTTTAATCAAATGACTTGCAAGGTAACTCGGAGATTCTTGCTGTAAATCTGCCATGGAAATTTATTGATATCTTAATTAGTTTCAAAATGGCGGCATTTATTAAATTTGAGGCTATGACGTCATCAAATTTCTAAATCCTAAACCAGTAAAGCTACAGGTTTCTGCTTGACACCGTATTGTAGACCTTCATAAACTATGGTTTTCTTGAAGGTAATATCATTTTCCCTCCATTGGTTTAGAATTTATATATATAAACGCTATAACGTGGCAAGCCACACAACGTTTTTTCAGAGTTTCATCTCGTAGAACAGCAAGGGCGATGCCAACATGAGAGTCCACCACCAGAGTTCTTAAGAGCTCAAAACCATGCAGTCCAAAAGAAAGCTGAAAGGTTGAGCGAGACTGAGCAACATAAAAAATATTTGGAAAAAACGACAGAAAAATGAAGAAAAAATTCTTTCGGACAACAAGGCTCAAGAACCAGAAAAGCTCGGTAGCAGACCCCACAATGCCACCACTCCTGCTCTCTATCGTTTCAAAATATCCTTCCATTTTCGCGATCCTTTGCCAGGTGACTTTCCTCTTCCCATGTCAAATTTATTGCTTGCAATTGTTTCCTCATCAGTTCAATCCATGTGAGTTTGGGTCTTCCTCGCGGTCTTTTGGACTGCATCAATACTACTCTTAACGTTTTTCGTGCGGGCGTGTTCTCGCCTAACCTCATCAAGTGACCAAACCATTTTATTCGCTTTTTCTCGATTTTTTTGCTCCATGATTCTGTTTTCGTTTTTTCATACTACCTTCATATAACTTTTCATATAACTAACTTCGATTTAATGGGATATTTCTAGATGTTTCCTCTTTGCAAATGTAAGTTTTAAACTTTACAAAAACCCTTCAAAATAATAGATTTTCATCGGATTTTCAGTCACAAGTAGAAGGCAAATAAAATACTTACAAAAATCGCTGTCAGCAGGAGAATCTTCATTTGCATCCATGCTGAATTCACATCTGATCTTCATGCCTAATTTCTTCTCTAAAAGTTTGATATCTTCTTCCAGTGAGGTGATATATTCAACAGCTTTTTCTAGAATCATAGTTCTCGATGGTCGACTATTCTTGCACACTTCATAAGGTAATATCTCAGTCAATGTTTTCAGCTTTTCTCGAATTGATCTTTCACGTAACCTAAATGCAAGTAAATACATAAATCAAGTAAATACCGCGGGTGGTAGGCCCGGGGGAGGGGGGGGGACTTAACTTAGCTTTGGTTGGGGATGAGCATAGGTTCCAAATCTTTATCTTGGCGTAAAAAGGTGGGTGTAAAATTCTATGACCTATCTTTTCTGATTGAATTGTTTGAAAGAAACTTTAGATAATTATCTATAATTCTACCATTGGACTTTTCAGAATTTTGAATAGTTTTGGAGATTACAGCGTATCTTACATTTCAACTCATTGGAGGATGTGACGTCATCAAATTTCTAAATCATAAACCAGATGAGTGACAGACTTTTGCTTGGTACCATATTGTAGGCACTCATAAACTATGGTTTTCTTCGAAATTACTTCATGTTGCGTCAAACAGTTTAGAAATTACGATGGTTTTAAGTTTTTTTGAAAATTTTTCTCGAATTCTTGAAAAAGTAGAAAATTTTCTGATTCTGAAAATATTGAATATTTCAGAAAAGTCCAACGGTAGAATTATAGAGAAATAGCTAAAGTTTCTTTGAAATCATTCAGTTCAAAGAAATAGGTCACTCAATTTTACACCAGCCTTTTTAAAGATTTGGAACCTATGCTTTGGGGATGTGCCACCTAATCTTCAAAAACATACCCTACCTCATACTATTTTCTCAAAAATGGCCTATTTATTGGCTTTTTTTGCTAAAATCACAAAGATTGATACTGTTCTTTATACCAAAATCGTGAACATCGATACCGTTAGGATTGTTGAGTCTGCACGCAGGCTACGATACCGTTCCTTACAGGCCCTTAGAAGATAAAATTGGGAAACTCGATACCGTTTCTGATACTGAAATCGTTAAAATCGATTCCCTACCCGATGGCACGTCCCCAGTACAAAGTATACATAGCAATCCCCGGGTGAAATTACAGAAGATTCTCTTCGCACAATTCAGTTGAAAGAAAGGGCACTTTACACATTCAATTTCAAAGTTTTGCAAAGATTCAACGTGTATGCTCTTACCTTTCTTTTGATTGGGACATCTTTTGTCTCTTTGCGTTTGCTTTTGGCGAAGGCTCTTCCATTTTGATTTTGGTTGGTAGTTGAGCTTGTGTTTGCTTCAAAACTTCAGCTGGATATGTCAAGGGCTTTTCTTGCGATGATATTGGGTATCCGATGTAACAAGGTTTTGGCGCTGAAATAAAAGATAGTAATACACTTTTAGGACAAACTTTGCAGCTATTCTGTGGCTTTTAAATTTGCAGCAATTGCATGTGGTGAGGCTTTACCTTTCTCGTTTGATAGCCAGAAAGCAGAAACAGTTTTATTGCCCCATGGTATCGGCATTGTGGCATTACAAAGCAGTTTATAGGGAGCGTACTTAGGGCCTGTTTATATGAGGGAAAACATCTCACGTACCAGACCCAGGGTTGACAGGCGAGGCGAGGTAAATTTCAGCCACGGTTTATATGAGATTGTTTTACCTCGCCTGTCAGCCTCGGGGCTGAAAGGCGAGGTGGAGTAAAGTCTCTCTTCCGTGAATTGGATTCTTTGGGAAGGTGGAATCTCGCATGTCAGCCCAGGGTCTGGCAGGTTCGGTGTTTTTCCTCATATACACAGGCCCTTGTCCTCATATAAACAGGTAGGTCTTGTAAATTTTGTATCTAATTTATAAAAAGAATTTTGCTGTGTTAGATACCTGTTGCAGTGTAAGGCGGCACATAACCCCAAGTCCCGAAACTTCTATTTGAAGTGTAGCCTTGTTGTCTTGAGAATGCTCTTCCAGAAATGTTCATAGACTTCTCAATGCTACTCAATCTTACAGCTGTGTTGGCTGGTAGTGGAAAATAACAAGGAATTGTCTTTGGCTGCCACATGTCGAAAGGCAACTGCCTCTGTTCAACGCCAGGTTGACTCTAAAAGATAAACAATGTCCACAATTAGCTATTAACCGTAGTAAATTCCTGCTTTCAACCCTTTCACTGCTGATTTCGATTGCTTAAAGAGCCAGTGTCACCCAGGGTCCTTTGCAGGCACATTGCAATTTCAGACCATCTGAAAATCAAACTTGGCCCTCTTTTAGATATATGATTCCCTTTGACCTGCTTTGACAGCAAACGGATTTCAAATCAATATTACATCACATTGACGCAAAAATCAACGGACAAGAATCTTATCATCATTGTCAAATGATACATAATCATTTGTCTTAATTCCCATAGTATGTAAGCACACAACACATGTTTCCATGACTCGTGAGTTGTTTTAGTAATCAAGTTTAGAACGGTTTTTTTGTTTATCACTTGGTAAACATGAGAGTCGAACAAAAGTCTCTTTTCTGATTAATATAACTCAACATGGTGACAGAAGTGGGATCTAAGGCTGCGGGCGCATTGACCTTATGTTGCAAGCAAAATCGACAGCCCTGTACCATATGCTTTGTATGCCCCTACTTAATGGAAGAACGTAATGCATCTTTTCCATCATCCTTAGCATAATCGTGCATTGAAAGACTTTGGCAATGAGAATCAAAATCAAGTTACCGTTTTCCACAAATCAACATAATTCGACATCAAGTGTTGATTCTTGATTGTAGGTTGGTATTGTGGCAGGGAATACATTTGTAGAAATTGTGTTGAAGAGATTAAATTTCTTGCTGCTAAGTGGTACTGGCCTGAAAGGAAGAAAAAAAGTTACTCAAAAGGGCGAAATATTTTGTGTAAGGAGCCAGGAAATAATTTGCAGTCGAATTTAAGAAAAAATAGCGGTGTTGTAAAAATAACTTGCCCTTCTAATGAATATAAGAATATCGGGTACAATGAATGGAATCTTTTAAGACATCTTTTAAAGTACCAGTATTTTGGGACATTTTAGGGATCCTGTTGATTTACAGAAATCCTTTGTAGGTAGGTACAAATTCCAAAAAAATAATTAAAGATTCTAGAAGAGTAATATTCTAGAATTAATATAAGGAGTACGGGAAACCCACGGCTCAAAATACCATAAAACCGATCTTTGTAGAAGCAAGGACGGACATTTAAACGCTAACCTTTTTCGGGATTAAAACCAATCTGATCTATTGGCAAACTGTTGTTAATGTTGTTGTTGTTGTTGTTGTTACTGATAATGCAGTTACTGTTCTTTATGTTGGTGGCAGCATCAGCATCTGTATATTCACATCTAGGACTGCCACTGCCATTTGAACTAAAATAATCACTGTCTGTGTTTCTGTTCTGAAAATCAGTCTGTGCTGGATCTGTGGTTGCACCAAATCCTATTCTGTATTTGTACTGATATGCTCCAGGTGAATGGGGAAGCCGTCTTCGGTCTCGATTTTGAGAAGACTGAAAAGGACAAGATGAATTGATTCGTTTAGTCAAATAGATTGATTACATATATTCGTAGTTACCGCCTTTTTTTATATATATTCCAATAAAAAGTTACAATATATTTACGAGCTAAACTACACTACTTACAGAACTACTCTACAATATGAGCTACCCTACACTACTTACATAATTACCCTACAATACTACTACAACGATACTCCAAGGAGCAAAAAAGCAATGTCTACCCTGAGGCCATTAACATATAGATATATAATATAAGAAAAAGAAGAAATTAGTCAAAATATAAGACAAGAAAATAAATGACATGAACAAAAAGAACAACTACAGTTACCGCTTTGATAGACCGATGGACGCTCAAACTACTTCGGTTGGGCTAGAGCGATTAGCAATTGCAAAAACGAAGGGCAAAAAACAACATGAAACCTGCGTGGCTGATTAACTCATTATACTTGCGAAAAGGGGGTTGTTATGAGAAGACAGGAGCATTAATAAAAACAAATTTAAGTATGTACCAGCTGGAGTTTAGTTTACCAAATTCAGAAGCTGAACGGTAGGCAAAGAGGCAATCAAATTCGCGCATATTTTTGAAAGCTTTTTAGATGTTTAGATATATTCTTTCATTCGAATTTAAAAATTTTTCACACGTAGGGTGAGTGAGTTAGCCATACATTATTGGGATCTTTTTCAGCTTTATTTACAATTTAAAAATAGTTTGATTGTGTTTCCGATTTTTAAGTTTTCTTTTTCCTGTATTTGTATAAAGGACCCGTTATTTTATTCTTTTGGGAGAGAGACGACGAAATTACCACATGAATGATTTGAGGAATATAGATAGTGGCTGTGGTCACACTACTGTATTTTCCCGTTGTAATATGAATTGCTCCACTTTCTTGCAATCGGTTTTGTAGCCAGAAAGTACGGCAACACAACGGTACAATGACACCCGGTCACACAGTGATATGATTTAACATGTGACAATTACGCAAGGCTGTAATTGGTTCATTCAGCGGAAAATATTGAATTTCAAGCCGTTGTATGTGAAAAAGCGTTGTCTGTGGCCACTCACACGAATGGATACAACGGGGTAAAAACGTCTAGTGTGACCGCAGCCATTGTATTTTAAGACAAAGAGCTTCTCATACGAATGGAATGATTGAATATTTGACAAACCTTCGGATTTCTTATTGGCGTAAATATCTGGCTTGGATTTACAACCTTACTTGGTGACCACTGACTTGAAATCGTTGCTGAGCAGTCCAAAAGTCTACCTTCGCCACAGGGTACAACGCCACACGGCAGCGCTTCACCAGCCTGTTGAGTTGTAAGCTAAAAGGAAGAAGGAATTGGTGTGAAAAGAAAACGGTAGACTTCTGATTCGTCTTGTTGACCCCACAATTCTGATACCAGTATGCTGGGTGGTAGGTTTGGAATGGAAGGCCGTTTGAACTCGCTGCTCCAAAGGCAGAAGAAAATTGTCGTTTTTGATAGCAAATCCGAAACTTACCGTTTTTAAACATCTTTATTTTGATTGAAAATGCAGTTTCGAGCATTTCATAGGCTCCATTCAGATTTGACTTTTGAGAACATTAAATTGATTGAGTCATGTCTACTGCCATTGCCCAAGTGTGATTTGCGTCTGCTTTTTGGTGCCAAATAAGGCTCGAGCGTCAGTAACGACAGCCTTCCCTGACGTCACGAAAAAGTGTGAACTTGAAGTGTCAACCTTTGGGTGTAGCATTTTTTTACGCTGGGCGCTGCTCAGAGTAGCTCAGACACGCATTAAAGATGAATTCGCAAGAAGACGTGACCTAGACGTGACCTACCTCCTGTGTAGGACGTGCATATGCCCTGGCCCAAACAAAGACGCGTGCGTCGTCAAATGCGCACGTTAACCCAGTATCGAAAGGAGGTGTTGTGAACAAGATAATCCGGTGCACAGCAAAACTTCTGGTGCGCAAATTGGTGCAAAAACGTCAGTTGTTACTACAAAGCTGTTTATGTCTTGGTTGGTGCACATTTCTTAAAATAGTTGGTGCAAGCATTGATGACTTCATATTCGAAGCGTCGTTCTTCTTGACGCATTCCGGATAAACAAAGAAGTGCGGTGCTGCGCTGCAGTACATCATAAAACCTTCTCCAGTATAAAATCAGCTTGAGGAAAACTAAATTAATGGCCATCCACTAAACCACTGAACTGCATTTTAATAAAGAGAAAGCGAAATTGAAAAATAAAATGCCTTACCTTAAATGCTTTGCCTTTAAGAAATTGCAGACATTTACGTTGCGTCGAGAAACTGCAGACATGTGTTGTCTCGTTCACGCACAAAAACTTTAATTTCACGATTCGAATGTTGAATGAAACTAATATTTTTCGAATTCTGAAACCTTTAAGTGCAAAATGTCTCGGTTTTTGGGTCTGGAAAAGGTGCTGAACAGCAAGAATTTTTCCTTGGAATAATTCTTCAGACACTGGTCAAAGCAACTCTTTAGATTGAAAACTTGGACTGAGGTAGTTAGTCTACTTAGATGGTGCATGGCGCGGCGCGGCGCGCCTTTGATGCATTGATCACAGCCAGCTAACTACCGTAGGAAAAAGTGGCAAAAATCACAATTAAACAGGGTCTAGTTTTTGTAACAATTTAATTGGAAATATAATGTTTAACAGGGCATGGCGGTATCATAAGGGTTGGCGGGTCATTCATCGAGATTTCAGCGATATTTTTATTTTGATAATAACAGAAAAAGAAAGCAGCTCTCGCTGGCTAAAAAGTTTCAGATAAGAAATCAATATCGTTAGATTCTTTTGGTTTATTTTACTCACCAGAGGAGAAAATGCATCACGAAACGACACCAAATTATTGTCAAATTCCGACGTGTTCGTTGCGATGGGACGATGCATCGGTTTCAGCTCTATGAGCAGTTTATCTGAAAGGAGAAAATGAAGGAAATTGTATTGGGTCTGGATGTGAAAACCTGAAGTTCATACACATACGAGGAGAGAGTTCACGACAAAATTAAGAAAGAATGTTGATGCATCCCTTGTTGATGATCTCCCAACACAAAGAAGCTTATATGTCGAGCTTAGAACTTCACTGCCAATTTCAGTATAGACAATAGTCTTTTCAGAACATCTTACGAACATACATCTGCTGCAAAATTTTGCACAGCAGTACAATGTCACACATGTATTGACTTTGAAAATCCCATGCTGAAATTGACCTAACCGGAATCTTCGTAAGAGTTTCAAGTCATTAATTAGATTAAATTTTCAAACGTTTGCGAAGATTCGAAGCCTATGCTCTCGATGGCAGCGCGTTCTCCTACCATCAAGTTGAACAGTCGTTGGTTGAAATCCCTGCCTGCTACCAGAGCGAATCGCCTATCTTTTGAAAGCTAACGGGATCACGGGGAGTTGTCACAATTGAGAGGAAGGACCAAGGACCAGAACACTCGCTGCTTCGATAAATTTAGCCTTTGATTTCACAAAAAACTTCCGATGGAAGCAAGGCAGAAACCACAAACTCGATTTCCCTATTTTCAGAATATTCTTCTAGGGCAGGCCTAGATCTGGTCCTGCAAATTTGAATAAATTTCCATACCTTCAGCTTCAGTCATCGATTTGAAATCCATTCAGCAAAAATTAAGCACCTCGTTGCACGTGTAGAAAGAGCTCAAATCTGATCAAATAGAAGCAACGCGCGGAATGAACACCCGAACACGTTTTGATGGCATTGCTTGGGTTTCTTTAACTGATTGGCTGCAAAATATTCGAAGTTGTTTTTAAAAGTAACAAAGTTTATACAAAGTCTGAAAATTAAAGAACTGATAACAAAATATATTTTGATCGATCATGTCTTTTAAAGTAACTTATTTCCGTTTATCAGATTTCATTTTTAGGAGTTTTCAGTTTCCCTGAATAGAGGAGCTCCTGTTTTTGAACACGAGGGGTAGGAAAAATGCAGGAAGTCCCCATATATGACTTTCTAAGAAGATTGCCGTACTCCAAGTTGCAAAATTTGGAGTTGTCTCGCGTCTGGCGCTAAATGCATTGTCTGAAGACGGATGAAAATGCCAAAGATTGCAAATGGGTTCGTCTCCTTGATTTTGGTTTTTCGGTAAGAACATGGACAGGAAAGAAGATAAAGAGCCGAGGACAAAGCCATTTTGCTTTTGTTATTGAGAGTTGAGCATTTTCAGAAATTGTCTATTGTTTGTCTGTAAATTGTCTGTGATGTGTCTGTGATTTTTCGGGAATTTGTCTGAGGAATTTCTCAGATAAAAGTGTACGAAAAATATCTATGTGCTGCCCCCCTCGGGGTAACATTTGACTCTTTACAAAGAAATCGAAACACAAATTAAAATAAAACGCTATGTGTAAAGCAAAGGAAAGATGTTAAACTCAATATTGTTCCAAATATTTTGATATTTTGATTCTATCTTTAAGTTTACAAGTTGTAAATAACAAAATGCGTCCTATGGGATCTTTGAAAAAATCATATTCGAGACGTCACGTCTCAAATGAGACGTGTAGAGTTTTTGAAACCATTACAAAGGTCACTTTCTGCAGGTCGTAAAACAGAAAGGAAGGGTAATAATTAAACGGGGGTCCGGCTCTTTCTGGAAAAAATCCTAAAGGCTTTCATTGATAGTATCCCGAACCTCGTCCCGAACAAGTAAGAAAGGAAGAGATAGAACGAAGAGTTGAATCTGAAAATGCATAAATAAGCTTCATTTGAAATATTGTAAACATATTTTGCAACAGCATGCATGAAATAAATATTGAATTAATTTGCAAATTAAAATAATCATATATATACAAAACACGAAAACCCTCTTGCTTCTTGGAACCACTTGGGTTTGAGTTTTTTTCCTAACACAGGACAAAAATATGATTTCTTCTTGCTAAAACCGAATTGTCTACTATAACGAGAATAGACTGTTTTGAATTAAAAATTCAAGGAGAACAGAATAAAATTTCCTTTATTTCAAATATCAGCTGAACCAAATTAGTGCAGGTGCATGTATAAAAATCCGTGCAGCAGGGCTTTAAGAACACGTAATAATCTCAACGAAATAGGCAAGATTGCACGAAGAACATTGCAAATGTTCCGTCTCAGGTTAAGAAGAGAAAAGGAAACATCGAATTTCTCTCAAAGAGCCCAAGCTGGCCTTCATGATGTCTATGGGTGTCGTAGATTAAATAATTCTTTAAATATTCGCCCTCATAATTAAGTCCACTCGTCCTCTGTTTTATGAAAAACTGAGGGCCATTTGGCTATTAGCGTCCTAGCCTCCTGCTCAAGGAAATACTGGGCTATAAAGTCAAAACAGTGACAAACAATAACCCTGCTAAATGCACATAGGAATCAAACATTAGTGCAAAACAGCACAGAAAGATCAACGTCAAATGTTTAGTGGGCACAAGTTTACAAAGAATTTAACTTTACAGAGTCTTAGCTTTACAGAGCATTAAATACAACAATATAAGCGTGACAGCAAATGAAAAAAAATGTATTTAACGATACTTCAAAAATTGTCATCACCGCCATCATCAATTTCTTGTCGGATGCTGTCCAAGAAACTTGATTTCTTTTTAATCATTTTTTCCTGTTGTTTTTCATATATTTTTCTTTTTTCCTGTGTTGAAGAAAATAGATGGGATCAGAATATCAACAAATGGAGGGAATATTTCAGAATACAGCAACTTTTGCAATAATTTACAAAACTCTGAAAAGGAGAAGCAATGAGCATATATTCTTAGGAGTCAAGGAAATTTGCAGATGCAAAAGGTTTTCGAGATTGCAAGAAGCAACATTTAACAGTTCCTTCAAACTGTAGCAGTTCTTAAATCAGATAGCCCTTCATGCTTGCTTCATGGGGCAAATAATTCCAAAACTCTGGTATGTTTTCGTAAAAAATCTTAAAAATCTCGAAAAATCTTGAAAATCTTGAAAATCTTCACAAAATCTTTGAAATTACAAGTTCGTAGTTATTGCTCTTGATAGAATCTTGCTGTTGTTGTTGTTGTTGTTGTTGTTGCTGTTGTTGTTGCAATAACTTGAACTATTTCGTGAGTCAAAAGCCTTGCAAAATCTCAATAAGTCTTAGAAACCTTAGAAAATCTTTGGAAATCAAAGAAAAGATCTCGAAAATCTTTGAAAAATCTGACAGATTTTCAAAATCCAAAATCTCGTAGGCTATTTTGGAGGGATTTGCTCCTCGTTTGCTATTACTGCACCATGGATCAGTACATCATTGTTCCCTTGTGGGGAAGCTCCCAGGTTTTCGAAACAATCCAGTTCTACCATTCACATTTAGACCAAAGACACACCCATTTGGTCTAGCTTGGAACGATATCCCAGCTAACGGGTGCGGCAAAATAAACTATGCACATTTGGCAGGCCACAATTAATCGTACGCTGGGCCGATTTTGACGATTTATGACTTAATCATTAGCAGAAAGCCTGAATTAGATGCTGGGATTTTTTCAAATTTTTTCATTTTCAATTTTTAGAGCTAGAGGCGAGTTTCCTAACATTTTAGTTTTCGAAAACACTGAAAACGATAAAAACATCGATCAAGTTTTCTACAAAATCGACATGAATGAACAAAGAAAGAACTTGTTCGTGGTGATTTGTGATTTAGAAATAGACCAATTGTAATCTGCTATACGAGAGTTTGCACTAAACCCCCAAATCCCCCCGAAAAAGTTTTCTCTTTGTTCATTCATGTTAAATCTTTTAAAATTTGATCGACGTTTTTTGATCGTTTTCAACGTTTTCGAAAACGAACATTTTAAGAAACTCGCTTCTAGCTCTAAAAACTGAAAACGGAAAAATTTGCAAAAAGTCCTAGAATCTAAGTCATATCAGAGAAATCAAAACACTCGGGCGCTTCAAAAAAGAACTAAAAGCACATTTGAAAAATAAAAATGCTGAAACCCTCTGGAAGAACCGGGAAGAACAGCCCATTTTTATCTTAGATATTATTTTCATTTACGTTAAATAGAACACTTGTATTAGGCCTTCATAAGAATTTCATGTAAGCTGAAGGGGTATTGTGTATAAATAATAACATTGAAATGAATTAATGAATTTGAGGGTGAAACACGAAAATTTTTTATTACGCCCTAATCAGTCCAAGCTTCTCGTAACAAATTTCCTGGTCTCAGCACTGCATGATTCTAGGCCTTCAAATGATAATTCCACAGAAAATTGCGATATATACTTTACCTCTTTCTCGTCATCAGCCCTCTGTTCTTGTCTTGATTTTCTCCTTTCCTTAGCTGCCCCAAAGCTTCCGGATTTCGCTCTTCCTGACGTAGGTCTGTCACCACGGCCTACAACGTCTTCCTAAAATTTGAAAGATGCAATCAATTTGTTATGCTGCAGGGTGAGGCAATAAAAACAACCCCCGTTTGCAACGCCACTGCTCCCTAGACTGATTACAATTCGTCGTACATTTCGCTGAGGTAAAGCCATTCAGTAAGAAATAACTAGGACGACTTGTAATAAGTCCAACTGCTCCTCAAGTATCAATGCATTAATATTGAAAAATATATCATTTAACAGTGAACCTGTTCAAATTGATTTTAGAAATCTAACTGACTGAAATCAGCTACTCCGTTCTGAAATTATGAAGGATTTTCTTCAGAAGGACCCATCAAGAAACCTTCAAAACACGCCTAAAATCATGAATAAAGTTTCGTAACATTTCTGCCTAGCAATGACTTCAACATGTTTTAGCACATATTATCCTCTTAGGGGGTAGAAATCACCCAGAATCAAGTTGCTATGCTCGGATGATGTTTTTATCTTCTCAAGGCATAATACGTGCTAAAGCAAGTTTAACCTAACAAATGACTCACGATGGCCTTCTTCGGCCATTTCGCAACAAAGAATTTTCGTAAAGTCAAATTTATTCAAGTTGTCTTTGCTAAAAAAATGTGCAAAAATTACAAAAGTACTTTAGTTTTTCTGCTGTCAATGAAAGTTCCATTCATTCAAATACGTCCAGTACTCTAGGTTCCGTTTTCTATCTTTTTAATTTCTTTAATTAGCTTAGTATTTATATATTGTATTAATACAGGTTTTTTCACAGGGCCAATTGTAAATCAGGTCTTTTTAACTCTGAATTGTATCCCTGTATAAATAAGTTTAAAATGAAAGTTTTTTCAAACGTCTGCATTCTTTTTGGCACACCCGGTAGATGAAAGAATTTAGCAAAATAACAAGAACGCTTAAAGATACACTCTTTTTTATAAGAATAATGTTTATAGGAATTTTCAGGCTCAGAATCATCCAATTTTTAAGAATATTGTAAGAATATTGCTCAACCTCAGCTCGCATATTTGTGTCTCATTTTTAGCAGTTGCATGCTGTTTTGCGATTTCATAACAAAGAATCACATGAATGACCTGACATATCTCGTTTTTTCAAAAAGCATGGTTTCTATTCGAAACCATATCAGATTTGAAAAAAAGAATACTTTAAGAATATATTCAGGCTCAAAACGAAAATTTCTTAAGAATATCGAGTCTGGACAAAATTGACAGTATACTTATAAAAAAATTGTAAACCTCAGCATCACTGATCCAAGCATCTTCTCCACTATCAACACCAGTGAAACCATTGTCAGCACCTTCAGATGATTCACCTCGCTCGAGACTGAAAGTCATCATCATCATCCTATATCTATTTAAAATGGGTTAAAAAAGAATAGATAAATTACGGATAATTAACGCCTACTAACTATACCGCAGAATATCTATCCAGTAGTATGGAGGTTGTTCAGCGCAATCACACCATGTTGTTAGAGGGGTACATGCAGTAAGTCAGAGGATATTCAGTTATTTGGAGAAATAATATACAGTAAGGTGGAAGGATACAATCGTGTTCTTGGAGGGACTACATTCAATAGAGTGGAGGTCATTCAGTTATTCGGAGGAATACCAAACAGTGTGATGGAGGGATAAACTCCGCACTACTGCACAGACGTTCTACAGGGTGAAAATGGAAATTAAAGACTATCAACAACTTGCAAGGAAACGAAGCATTGAATTATTTTTCCCCAGCAAAAGATCTTTTGGATGATGAGCTGAGCTTCATAGCATAGTAATCAAATCTTTAAAAACATTACACGGGTCGATGCAACTTTAGTTTAATTCAAAATACAGCTACTCACTCTTTCAACTGTGGATGTCTCAGCTTTGTGATTATGCTGTCTTTTCTCTTCATTTCGTTCTCTGCAAAAAGAGAATTTACAAATCACCAAATTTTGTTCCATTATTACATTTATATATCGTTTGGGCTAAAACATAATATTTGCAATACAATGTACCATCGATAGCCAAAAAGACACAGGTTCAACGAGTTATGGCTATGAACTGAACATAAGGCTCAAATCTTTAAAAAGGTCGGTGTAAAGTTCTATTACAGGTTTCTTTGAAATAAATGGCTTGGAAGGAACTTAGGGTTTTTGCTGTAAATCTGCCATGGACATTTACTGATATCTTGATTAGCTTCAAAATGGCAGCATTATTAAATTTGATGCTATGATGTCATCAAATTTCTAAATCCTAAACCAGAAAAGCTACAGATTTCTGCTTGCCACCATATTGTAGACCTTCATAAAATATGGTTTTCTTGAAGGTTATATCATTTTTCCTCTATTGGTTTAGGATCTACGATGATTTAAATTTTTTCAAAATTTTCCATGATTTTTTTCAACAATTGCTGCCATTAGAGCTACAGACTTCTGCTTGCCACTATATTATAGGCCTTCATAAACTATGATTTTCTTCAAGATTGTATCATTTTTCCGCTATTGATTTAGGATTTAGGATTTTTTAATTCTTTCGAAATTTTCCATCAATTCTTTCAAAAACAATGAAAATGCGGTCATTTTGAAAATAATCAACATATCAAAAAATTTCCACGGCAGATTTACAGCAAAGTACCCTAAGTTCCTTTCAAGCCACTCAGTTCAAAGACAAATGTGAATTTTTAAACCCATTTTTTTAAAGATTCTTTCGTATTTCATTTCTTTCGGATTCTTTCGTATTTCATTTCTTTCGAAGATATTATATCATCTTTTTATATTAGATAGACCATGTAAGCTTAGCTGAGAATATTCATGAACATGAAATGAAAAAAAGATAGAAATATTTGAGCCTTATGCTTCAACCCCATCGAATTTTTTTCCTAATTGGAACATGATTGAAATATCTCACCCATTAATTCGAGGAGCTCAACACAATCATCATGCTGATACTCTCTTGCCAGATCAAGTGGTTTTCGATCATTCGAATCACGGACTGCATGATTTGCTCTATTTGCAAGCAACCATCTCACACATTCAACATGTCCACTGCAAGAAAATAAGTTTACATCAAGCTTCAAGGAAATTAAAGGTGGTGGATACAAGCATCGGGTTGGTGAAGGTGAGGGTGAAGTTGCGGTTTTTAGCGCCAAGCGCTGGGATCGCAGAAGTAGAATAGGCCTAATCGAGTCTGCAACCCCTTGTCATGACGCTCAAGTGGTGAAACCCTGTCTGACTGACTGTTCTGGCTGCAATGTCAGATGATTACATTACTGCGCCACAGCACCTTGAAGCAAGGGTGTTAGGACACGGATGCTTTGATTACGTATTTATTTACCTTGTTTTGATCTTTGTCTTGTTTCCTTGTCTTGTTTCCTTCTCTGTTTCATCTCCAACTGATGTGTGCAACTGAACGTGGGTTTTTAGGCCCAAATCCCTCGTGTTATTTGAATATATCTTCCGAAAATTATATATCCGCAAATTGCGGTTTGAAACCTTTCTTCTGCGAAGGCACGCTAAGACACAGGAATACAAGGAAGATATATTCAAATAACACGAGGGATTTGGGTCTAAAAACCCACGTTCAGCTGCACACATCAGTTGGAGATGAAACAGAGAAGAAAACAAGACAAAGATCAAAACAAGGTAAATAAATACGTAATCAAAGCATCTGTGTCCTAACACCCTTGCTTCAAGGGGCTGCTGGATTGCTTCAAGGGGCTTCAAGGGGCTGCGGGTTGCTTAATGGGGCTGTACTACCGTTTCTTGGAAATTCATGCAAAATGGATTGTATCAAATTCTTTTCTTAAAGCTATCGTGAAACTTTTTAACAAATAGCAACGGATTCTAGTTGATCAACGATCGGACATTTAGTGCATGCTTTTAAATATTCCATATGGCGACAACAAAGAGACCATAAAAGGATGTATTCACAAAGCATGCCGGTTGCAAAGACCCCTTTAAATTCTATAGCTAAATCTTATGTAAGATAAACTGAAATGTATGCAAACCTCATAGCAGCCGAATGCAATGGTGTGCTTTCATCAACTGTCCGACAACCAAGAGGGCAACCCATTGCTGCAAGCACCTATAAGGAACAAATGAAAAGAACAGTTAATGAATGGCATAAATACCTGTGTCCACAAGACTTATGACCTAGAGTCTCTCGTTTCCCGGTGCTCTTTGACTTGATGATGGCGCTTCGGTCAACAGAGCTTGTAATATTACTCTGAAAAACTTGACCCTATTTAGGCCCAAATTCTAAGCTTCCTAGAACACCAATCGGATTGCGAGGTTTGTGGATTACTATGGTGACGGCAATCATGATCGACCTTTGATTCAATTGAACAACTGACAACATTCGGACGAGATTCGAGGCCGTGATTTCATCATAATTCGACTGATGAATGCATATTCCAGGGTTAGCTTTTTCACTGCTTCATTATGAGTCCTTGTTGAGCAAGGTTTACCGCAGGGATACAAGGGATTAATCGTCATAAGTCTATTTGCACAATTGATAAATGTATGCCTTTTTGCTTATGGTATCATTCAAATACGGTAGAAAGCAGGACCGAGAAATTGTGGGAGTACGGGAGTCACTACTTTCCGCTCATCAAAATAACACAGGGAAGCAGATACAGTTAAGCCCGAAATTATTCATACCTATGCCAAATTCTGAGTATTTTGCATCGTTCTATTTGAGGACAAATTTTACTGTGGCTGAAGTTTCATAAGAATGTGATAAAAGGCTGAAACAAGTGCTACAAGAGACATTTCAAGGAATGAAATATCTTGTGAATTGGTTAGCAAATATAACGATTGAAAATACTCCATATTTGGCATAGGTATGAATAATTTCGGGCTTAACTGTAACTAAGGCTATGATTTTAAATGCTACATCTGAAGATTGATAGATCCGAGCCTGTTTCTGAATGCTGATTTCAGGCTGATTTGATACTATCCTCTTATATGTTTGATATAAACTCCTTTGCTTGTGATTACAAAAAAATCATTCAAACTAGCAGATACTATAGATTGCGTGTTACATGCTGTTGATAAGAGGCTCCGCCTATTGACGCAAATAGTCGTACGCTCTTCAACTCTCACGACACGTCCTTTATTCAAGACAAAGGAAGTATTTTTCACTTGAAACGGCAAAGTTCTTAGAAGAACCACATTTTGGAACTCAAGGGACACTTTTAAACATAAGAAAGACTGAATAGAAGGCAGTTAGAGGCTACAAGACTTTTTGCAAGTATCATTTATAGCATTTCTAAATATGTCTAAATAAATTTTGTGATACCGTTTTTGAAATGAAAAATTTCTAAAATTTATGTGATGATGTTTCACATTTTTTATTGCTTTACCAAGAAAAATACAAACTTTGGGGTATGGTTTATGAAAAACTAATAACTTTAAATTTTTATTTTAAAGTCTAAACTGGCATACCCCCGTCATCTCCCCATTGAGGTTACCCCCGGGACTTCAACCCTTTAAAGGGAATTGACACAGTTAAAAACTGACCCAGGCCAAGTAAAAAATATACTCCATGGTCTTTGATAACTTTGACAAGTGCCGTTTCACCGTGCAGCCAAAGAGACTATGGGTGCGTCGGCGTATTCTCCAGCCTATTTATAGCGGCCAATTGATACAGTTATGTTTATTCCCTTTTATGCTTACCATTATGCATTTAACATGTCCATTCATAGCTGCCAGGTGAATAGCCGAGAATCCTGTTGGTGTTTCTTCAGTAAGATTAATCCCATTGACAGTCAACCATTTTAAAATATCAAGGTGACCAAATGCTGATACAATGTGCAAAGGAGTCCAGCCTCGTTCATCTGGCTTCTTTTTCAACTCTGGTACTTCATTTACAAGTTCTTTTATGCGATCGAAATCCCCACTTTCACATGCCTGGTGAATTGATGCACCTAAAAATGAAGGAACACCAATCGATACCAAGCGATTTACCAGTTGTTGGGTGAGTAGCCGAGCTTCGATGACCTTCGGAAGGGACGTCAAACTAGGGGTCCTATGCCTGAATGTAGCATTCATAATGGGCCTAAATTACCTATGAATAACTAGAAATCCTTCCAGTCCGCTTAACATAAAGTATTGAAAAAACAAATGCATGACGTTTGAAGGAAAACTGTTCGTAACATATCATAGCAATAATAATGGCAAATGTCTTCTTCACTAGCCCATGTTTTCAATCAGATATGAAAATTTACATGGATTAATTGTAATTCGGTCTCTTCTGACTGGAGTGATGGAAAATGTTTGTCCCATTACCGCCAGAAAGTGCTCTTAAAAACGATACCTTTTCACCAACATAGACATATCACAAAATCGCAAATAAATACAGAAGAAATGGCAGACTTAACAAACAAAATTCCTATAACTAATCGTAATCTTTCTCTGCGTTACAGGATTTCAACAAACACAATCTTAGTTGCTGTTTTTCGCCAAAAATGTGGCCTTTTTACATGCAGCAAATATTCTCTAACTTTTTTATATTTCTACCTCGCATCCAAAAGTAGTTTAGGGCCCTGAGAAACTGAGCCTATCAAAGCAGTATCCTAGTTCTACCTCTCAATATGACCACATCTCGCTTTTCCTTCAGCCTGGGATTACAGAGAGTTGGTGACTCTCCTCGCACTCTACATAGCAGGTTTGATTTAAACCACCAAAACCCCCGGAGTGGTAGTCAAGCGTGCTACCATTGAGCCATGCCCGCTTCTCAGTGTCCTACATTCTGGCTCAAACGACATAGAAAAAACCTTTTAGCTGTGGATTCTCCTCGTTAAATAACGCCTATATTTTAATAAACATTTCAGAATGGTTGCACAGGATGCAAAGTATACAACAACAACGGTAAATGGATTTAAAGATACCTTTAGTTAACACAGAATCCATCTGCTCAGGAGTTTCTTTTCGGACATTTTCTTGACTTGCCCGGACACCAGCTAGAAATCCTGCCATATAATCTTCTTGGGCTGATTTCTTGCGTTCATCGTTAGTTGCATTCTATGAGAAATTTTTTATAAATATTTGAATGATCTGGGTTCAAATCCCTCTCTTACGCTCGATTCGGTATTGTATTATTCAAATCCATAAAGGCACAAATTAGCTATATTTTAACATCCTCAAGAATTTTTCGTTTCTTCTATGAAAACTTTTCTTTTATTGACACCTTTGGAGGGACCATTATGGAAACAGGTCACACTGACCTTTTAATGCTATCCCTGCCATTTTAACCAGGGGTGTTTTTAGATTAAATGTTTTTAACTCTTGTTTTTACTTAATATCACATGCATGTGATGAGATTTTTCCATTTTGATAAACTTATTTTTATTTTAAATAACAGTATTTGTTTGCTAATGGTCAAAGCAAACTTCTAGTTGAACAAAAAACAAGGACAGAAGATTCTAATTGTAAGCATGCAAGATTAAAGTTAGTTACAAAATGACCTGAAGATACCCATCGTTTGAAAACAAAAAATTGCTTGAAATTCAAAATTTTTAAATCTACTTTTTAACGCAGATGGCAGTCGAAACAGTGGATATATATTGCCTTCAGAAGGTCATGGGCTCGAATCACATACGGCATAAGGGGGAAGTAGCACCCCTCATCCTATGAGCTCCCTATGTTCTCTCCTCGTAGAAAAGCTTCAGTATGAGATACAAGTAAGGCGTATTTTGTTCAAATCAACAGGGACCTTCGAGCATTTGATATGATAAAAAAATACCATCTTACCTCTTTTTTGCTTGTATCCATCTGCACTCGTTCAACCTCTTCTTCATCATCTGACCCTGCATCTTTCTTGGCCTCGTCTTCAGATTCATCACTGCTCGAACTATCAGATGAGAGGCTAAACAATTCACTATCGCTAGAGCTAGAGCTGCTTTCACTATCACTGGAATGATTCGAGGCACTGTCCTCCTCCGTAGCTTTCGCAGCAATATCAGCCTCCTCAGTAGCTTGGATTTCATCCTCCTTCACAATTTCTGATGTGTTTTGATCTTCATTAGAGGTAGCAGGTAAATTTTCGTCTTTCCCAAGGGTCTCTTCATTGTCGTCCGCATCCATATCTCTTGTAACGTCATGATTTGTGTCCGTATCTAAATTGGTTGGACTCTTTGCAACTACGGACACCTCAGGGTCTTCATGATTTCTATTATCTTCATTTTGTTTCCTATTTTCACTGTCTGAATTTCTTCTTTCCTTTTTATATTTACTTCTCTTTTTCGTTCTTCTTTTCGGCTTTGTTTCAATCATTTCATGCTCGGAATGTTCTATTTCTGCCTCCTTCGTCTGGACATCTGCAGTGTCGGATTCATTTCCTTCAACATCCTTCGCAGCCATTTCCTTCGCAGCCTTCTCCTTGGCTCGATTCCTAATCTCTTCAGCCGAACTCTCTTGAGCTGCTTTAATAACCGCTTCGACCGTCTTTTTAGCCAATTGAATTTCATCGATTTCCTTAGCCTCGTTGTTATTTTCTTCCATATGTGATTCAACAGTATCAGCCTCATTCTCATCTTTTTCACTTTCATCATCTGAAGAGCTCTTTTCAGCGCCCCGTGTAAAATATTGTCTTTTTGGTTTCTCCGCATCCTGTTCTGTTGCCATTGTAGATGATGTACTGCTTTTTGGTTCGTGGGTAAGTTCTGAATTAAGATCTGAGTCCCTTTTCGCGGATAATGGCCTGAATGGCATTTTTATGCTGTCATTTGAACTGGCCGAGTCCTGCCGGTATTTGAAATATGTTCGGTTAGCGTTACTAGTCTTTGGAACGTCTTTGCCTATGAAGAGAGAAACATTTCATTAAATTCTGAAGAATTGTTGACCAAGGCAGCACTCAGTCACTACACACCAAAGAAATCTACGGTCGCTAACTATAAAAATTTATCAGACCAAAAATGATCTCAATCCTAAATTCATGGATGAAATCTTCGTCGAGAAGGAAATCACATATCGACTGAGAGGTAATGACA
Organism: Aurelia coerulea; assembly: GCA_039566865.1. Lineage (NCBI taxonomy): Eukaryota > Metazoa > Cnidaria > Scyphozoa > Semaeostomeae > Ulmaridae > Aurelia > Aurelia coerulea. Next base: position 20,754,944 of record CM076954.1, read on the forward strand.
AGTTGTCAGTACCAATTCCATGTACAAATGCGGACGGTATAGAGATAATAAGGTACACTGGACACAAAACTTTGACAGAATTTAAGCGGAAAATAAATAAGCATCAATTTAGGAATTGCAAGTGTAGATTGTGCAAGAGATTTGTAAATAATTTAAGGATTTCATAGATATTTTTCTATTTGAATGGTAAAGATGTAAATGGGATTATTTGATTCTGAGCTTTCGTTTTTGTTTATAGTTGGTTTTGATTAGCTTCACGTAGCTATCATCGTGCCAGCCATAAATAAATAAATAAATAAACAAATAAATAAACAAATAAATAAGATTAATTATCATTATTATTAATTAAAAACAAGCTGAAATTTACATAACCTAACGACTGGGGGTTGGAGTTTAGAATTAGCTCTTCATAATGAGCAAATATACCAAGCCAATGATAGAACTTGCATCCAAAAAAGAACTTAACGGTCTGTTTTATCATCAGAAATCAAATTCTGTTCAAATTCTTCACTTCAGAGATCGGTTCTGCTTGAGTAAATTTTTGGCAATAAGGACACGAAGTATAATTTTGCATACCAATAAACAACAGTTTTAAATGGAAGTTTCTAAATTGGCTAAAACAAGCCCTGCACACCTATCAGATCACGAACAAATTTAAGAAACTTCAATGCTGGGGAAATATCAAAAAAAGTTTCTCCGTCATGAATGTATATGTATGTACAATTTTGCAATCAAATTAAATTTCAAATATTTAATTAAAAGATCCATTGCTAGCCCTGATCATTTGCACACCAAGTGAAACACAGCATAGGTTCCAAGTCTTTAAATCAGTGTACAAAGGCGGGTGTAAAAATCTATGACCTGCTTCTGTTAATTTAATGGCATGAAAGAAAATTTAGTTACTTGTCTCTAATTCTACCGTTGGAATTGTTTACAGCCTATTTTGTAGTTCAACTTATTTGAGGATGTGACGTCATCAAACTTATAAATCTTTAAGGGTCTGTTTCATCCAGCATGCCTTGCACGTGCCGCCTCATGGTTGTCCTTTGTTGTCGCCATTTTGATGGTGCTTAATACCCAATTGTAGACATTCATTAACTATGATTTTATTGAAAATTATATCATGTTTCATCAAAAGTTTAGAAATTACGATTGGTTTTAAATTTTTTTGAAATTTTTCTTGAATTCTCAAAAAAGAAGAAAAAGCCCCTAATTTTGAAAACATTGAAGATTTCCTAAAATTCCAACGGTAGAATTATAAGTACTTGAAGTATATTTCAAGCAATTCATTTCAAATAAATAGGTCATGAAATTTTACACCAAACCCTTTTTAAAGATTTGAAACCTATGCTGTGAAATGCAAGACAACAAGAACAAGGCCAGAAACGACTTTCGAATCATATGAAAGTCGACATTGACATCGCAATGGATCATGGTTAGCAATGAGCCTTTAAATGCAATGAAATGAAACGATCCCATACCTGACAACGTTGCAGACAAAGGCAAATCTCTGACAATCTGACCATCATCATCTCGGGCAGATAGCCATCTATGAGGAATAAGATATACAAAATATCTGAAACAAAAACTTTATCTTATACCAGAGGGAAACCAGGAAATAACAAATGCTGAAAATAAAAATTGTCTTTCCCTGTCCCCAGTAACAAGGAAAAATTTGGTAAGACAATAGCACGAGTTGGTTTTGATTGACACCGCAATTCAAAGCAATTAGCGATCGCAGACAAAGGAAATTCTCTCAACCAGTAATTCAAAACAAGCAAACCGCAAAATTTTCTTTGAAACCCAGGTAGCTAGCTTGCTCGTTGTGCATTCCAGAAATTGTTTTTGAGAGCAAATATGAGCACATATCGAAAGAAGAAGAATATATCTACACATCTACCTGGGGCATTTTATTTCTTAGGTTCAGAAGCTGAGCAGTAAGTGTTTTGATTACACCCAAAAAATAAAAGAATTGAATCGCCTCCCAATCGGCTTTTGAACCAAATAAATTAAATGCCCCAGGTAGATGTGTAGATATATCCTTCTTCTTTCGAAATGTGCTCATATTTGCTCTTAAAAACAATTTCTGGAAAGCACAACGAGCGCGCTAGCTAGTTGTGTTTCAGAGAAACTTACGCGGCTTGTTTTGAATTTCTGGTTGAAAGAATTTCCCTTATCTGCAGCCACTAATTGCTTTGAATTCAGGTGTGAACAAAAGCATTTCATGCTATTGTGTTACAAAATCTGTTCTTTGCCCCCAGTACGATTGGTTATTTTCTTCAAAATTGTAATTTTGTACCTTAGTCCCTTGTGTTCTATGACCGAATACACAGCGGGCAGAGAAAGACAATTTTCAATTTTAGCAACAATTAATTCCTGGTTTCCCTGTACTTATACTGAGCAGTGATCAGATAACATCAAGGATTTGAAAAAAAGGCAGACAGAGATATGAATAAGTAAAAATAACTAAGTACGAACCTTCCGCATTTGAACTCAAATGATCTCGCAGAACTTTGACCTTCACGTATTACGACTCGATCCAAAAACCATCCGGTGCCTACAGTGAAAAAATCACGATGTCAACTTTAAGACATACATTGCGATAAAGAATCAATTCAGGATGACAATTTTCATGCTACGAAACGGTTTCAGAAAAATGATACTACAATATTCTTAAGAATACAATGAATTAGATTCGTTAGCTCTTTAGAGAATTTCAAATAAAAACCTTCATGGAAAAGTTTAAATCATTAATAACAGATACAGTAAAAGATCTATTAAGCCCCCTCTCTATTAAGCCCCCCCCCACTTATATCAAATTCCACAGGTTACCAAAGATTCTCCATTTATTGAGCTAAACAAGTTTGCATGTTGATTTTGATGTGTTTTGAGAAAAAACTTTGTCGAATTCATGTATTTAACTGGTAAAATTGTATGTTTAAACCGCAAAATGTGGTGCAAAAAGGACTAAAAAGTGTCCAAAATTAAATAAGCCCCCTGGGGTTTATTTAACGGTAAGCTTTTACGGTAAGACGATGTGAGAATAACATTTTGTGGACAAATTGAAGTTGTTAACGGTGAAGACAAACCTTCACAAAATACAAAAATAGAAAAATATTTACCCAAGGCAGTGCCATTGTGTCCAATTCGTATACTTGTCAAATTGCCAAGAAATATGGAATCGATTATGAATAAATCGACCTACGAACAATGGAAATTCCCTTCATGAAATGTTTATCAGTCAATTTTCTATCAAATATAAGCGCTAAGGAACTACAAGTAACGAGGTCATCAGGTTTCCACTAGGACTGGCACCTATTTCAGAGTTGTTTGAAGCTTTCACTTATTTTAAAATGGAATGGGCAGTCACTTATTTCAGACGTGCATAGGGAACTCAACACCAAGGGAGAGATTATTTATGGCGTTTCAAGAAAGGCAAATAATGTAATTTACTATAATTCGTAGTTATCGAAAAAATGCTGTAACAAAGCAAATGTGTCCAAAAATTCACGTTGCGAATGTATCTGTATGCTGCATGGTTTGCCACGGGGTCGTGTTTGGATCCTATACTTTCAAAAAAAAATTCAAACCTGTTGTAAAACAAGCGATTGGTCTTTTTCTCGAATTTTTCTCATGGTTATCATTTCAGTTTTGACACCAGAGAAGTAGAAAGTTTGATATTCTAACCTTACTTTGGAAATTTCAGGTCTCTGCGATTTCTGGCTTTACGCACTGAAATATAGGGTCTTTCAAGTCAGGCGCATCTCTTCGGGATAGAAGTCATACAAAATTGCATAGCCAGGGTCTAGCGGGCAAAGTTTAGAGAATAAGTTCAATCGAGCATAGGGCTCAAATCTTTCAAATCTTTGAAAAGTTGGGTGTAAAATTTTATGACATTTTTCTTTGAAGGTGGAAATTTTTTGATATCTTGACTTTTTCAAAATGGCAGCTATTTAATCATTTTTGAAAAAATTGATGGGAAACTTTGAAAAAATCTAAAACATCGTAAATCCTAACCCAATTAAGGAAAATTGATATAACCTTTAAGAAAACCATAGTTTATGAAAGTCTACAATATGGTGGAAAGCAGAAATCCTTAGCTGTTCTGGTTAAGGATTTAGACATTTTATGACGTCACAGCCTCAAATTTAATAAATGCTGCCATGCCATTTTGAAACTAATCAAAATATCAATAAATTTCCACGGAAGATTTACAGCAAAACACCCTAAGCTCCTTCCAAGTCGTTCATTTCAAATAAACAAACTGTAATAGAATTTTACACCGACCTTTTTAAAGATTTGAGCCCCAGGTTGTCCAATCGAGAGCCCCATTTTATTCTATGTTCTATGAAATTGAAACGAAAGTCGAAAAGAGTAAAATGCTTACGTTCTTTCGTTCGAAGGGATTTCTGTTTGACTTCGATCGAATCAAGGGTCGATCGCCAGAATCTCCAAATTCTCCAAATACATTGATTTTGACGTCACTGTTTGTGCCAGCACCCAATTTATCACCAGTGACAACAAAGACTTCGTACGCAAGGACTAAAATAAAAAGTATTGCGAATTAATGAAAGGATATATCATTGAGCAGACGCACAATGAAATAACCGGTTTCTTATAAAAAATACATGTGTGGCTATCTGCCAATACAAAAAAAAGCAGAGATATCTAAGCAAATCTAACTACCTTTTCGTTCAATTTGTCGTGGTTTTGTTTCTGATGTTTCTTCTACTTGAGTACCAGCATTTGTTGTCGAAGGAAGAACTGATTTATCAAAGGAAGAGCTACGACTTTGAGTTTGTATTCTTTCTGGCCATGCTTCAATTGCGACATCTTTATTCTCAAGCTCTTCTGCTGTTTGCGTACCTATGGAAGACAGTTAATAGTCTAGCAAATTAATCTCACAGTGTGGCAAAAAAATTGACTTTTTGATCCACGAAGGTCTGCTAATCTCAAGGGATTGACAGAAATTCTTTTTTAAAATTTCTACCTCTTAGATAATCTCAGCAGAGTGAAAGTTAACTTTTTATGTTCTCATTTTACAGCAAAGAAAGAATGTCGGTCAAGTTTGGGCTATCCCTCTATACTTGTGTCAAGCCTGAAGGAAAATTAGAAAACAATTTTGTTGTGCATATTGTTCGTGGTTTGTATCAATAAAGTAGTAACTCATATAAAAAATAAGACTTTGTACGAAGGCTAAGAATTACAAAACTTTGTGCTTGCAAAATAACTCAAAATGGCCTAAAATACTTGATCAAATCATAAAGGATTCCTCGCTTAGAACAACAGAGAAAATGTAATTCTCATGGGTGAGAGATATCGTCTGCACATTTATTGCCATGGGATTGAAAATCTTTAGTATCTGCTTGAGAACCTATATGTCTTATAACCATTGAGAGAGGTGAATTGCCCGTGCGTACTGTTCTATGTGAGGAGAGTCCTAACAATTTGATCAAATGTTTTAGGCCCTTTTCCAGTCATTTTGCAAACAACAATTTTTTGTAAAGTTGAATTTAACTGTATTTGCAGTGTCCGTGAGAAGACATGAACAATCACAAAAATATCTCGATATTTTGGCTTTTAACTAGAATTGAATCATTAAAATCCATGAAGGACTTGCGGTGTAACAAATTTTTGAAAATGGGAAATTTTTTCTGGCTCACCAGGTAGGCTAAGACTGAATTGGTATGATAGAAAAAGATTGAAGATCAAATAATAAATAAAGATCAACTTTTTTCAATAGAATCCAATTTACCTTTATTTTCAACGGTTTGCGTACAACTATCTACTGTTTGTCGAGGGCTTTTCTCAGTCCATGCAGAGCGTGGTGACGTCAGAGGTGATACTTGTGATGAGGCATGATCGTAGAAATCATCGTAATCAGAATCAGTGTGATTCGGGCTTAATTTATCTCCAGCGCTTTTGGGCCTAAGTTTCGTTTGGGACGACGTCTCTTGATCAGCTTGATCAGCTTGATCAGTCTGATTCGCTGTTGGTGATCGATCATCTTTCTCTGATACAACGAAGCTGCTTCCACTAGAGTTTAGTTTTAGATTGAGCTCCTGCATCTGGCTTCTGGAAAGGAATTGATAATTATATTTAATAATTGTAATAATTGTATTTAAACCTGATTTAGCATTTGACAGTGTCGTTTGAATTCACAATAGCCCAGGGGTCAACAAAAATTTCTTGCACAAATGTCCGGGGCCCGGGCAATTTTCATGTGGCGAATGCCCGGGGGTCGGGCACTGAGAAAATACCATATTCCCAGTTACTGTAATAAGTAAAAGCTCCTGTTCTTGTCAAATGCTACTCAAATGCCCGGGGGCCGGGGAAAAAATTTACGGTCACATGCCCGGGGGCCGGGAATATTTTTGGGCAAATGCCCGCGGGTGTCTCGGAGGGGGGGGGGAGGTCAGGGTAGGAACTGAACGAGACATTATACATACCTGACACTGTCCATGGTACTATCGAGTGATGTTTCACCAGAACTTGAATCATTCCATCTTCGTGGTCTTGCACTTCGATGTCGTTGAGAATGGTGCTGAAAGGTAAGCGTTAAGAATTATATTAAGATGTTACGGTGAAATTTTGCCACATTTCAATGTCTGCTTACGAAATAGCAAAAACGTTACGACTTTTAAAAAGTTAAATTGAAAATCAAATGACAAAATTATTACTGTTTACACCCACTTGAGATCACGTGATTGTTCTCTTTCTTTTCACAGAAGTTAAGAGCTTAATACCAAGAAAAGCGGGATGGAGGTATCGGCATCATCAGATGAAGAGATGATTTCCCAAGTACATGGTCCTTTGACTGACGTGGGTAAAATTAGCTGAATCTTTCTACCGGGTGTCCCAAAATGATGTATTATCGTTTGATTGCTTATATGTCCACAACCAATGAACCGATTTTCGAAAACTTTGTTTTATCCGATTGCCAAAAGGCTAAATTATATTCGAGAATGTTGGTTGTGGTTTTACGCCGATGTTTTCATGTCGAAAAGAAGATCGATAAAACTGCTCAAATTCAAGCCTTAGAAGGCATGAAAAGAAACGGCATGAAAAAGAAACGGCCTAATTTTCCAGTCAACATTTTAGATGTGATACAAAAGGCTGAGCTTATATGTCGTTTAGAGAATAGGAATTCAGTTAAAATTGAATTCAGAGAATGAATACGAGTTCAGCCTTTTGCATCTGAAAAGGTAGGCCATTTCTTTTTCATGCCATAGCCATCTGAGGTTTGAATTTGAGCAGGTTTATCAATCTTCTTTTCGACTTGAAAACATCGTCGTTATACCACAACCAACATCTTAGAATACAATTTAGCCTTTCGGCAATCAAATAAGACAAAGTTTTGGAAAATCGATTCATTGGTTATGGACATTAAAGGGGCTCCGTCGTCAAACAGTAAACAAATCCGTAAATTCGCACGTGTCGCCGATTATCCATTGTTCATCCATTGTTCTCTCCAGTTTGTTTGATGGCTTCACCCAAGCCACCAAAAAGCGACCGTTAAAAATCCACTTATATCCGAGCAATCGTAGAAGATATGAATATTTGGTTTGTTCCTTAGTGAAGTGCAATGATTAATGCCCAAACAGAAACTTTCATTTTGAAAAAAATACGAAAATCCTGTGTGATATCACCTTTCAAAAAACTGCAAAAGTCATCGTTTTGTTTACATTTTGATGACGGAGCCCCTTCAAAGCAATCAAATGATAATGCATCATTTTGGGACACCAGGTATATTAGTCTCCTTGACTTTGATACACTTAACTACTACAGGAGATTTGTTTACCTTCTTTTCTGGAGGATGTGGAGTGGCTCTTGGCCCTGGATCTACAAAGAAGATAACGAAACTAAAACTTAACCACATCTCGGAATTTCACAGTTCTGTTTTTCACTACAGGATGCCCAAAAATTGTGCACAATTTCCTTTATCAAAAAATGAATAGTTTCTTAAGTTATGTACAAGAGTTTCTTAATTTTTGACGATCTGACAGTTGAGTTTCTTGCAAGCGGTTTCTATGAAAATTATATGTGTATAGAAGCATGTAAATTTACGTGACGAAAAATGAACATATGGGGTAAATACTGACAGAACCGATAAGAAGTCGTAACAGATTTGAAAAAATTAGAGGCACGAAAGATTTTTAATGTAGAATTGTTACCTGAGGCAGAACTTTCCGGTCGTCCATTCACATCATCGCGAACAAAAGGTAGCCGTTCCTGAAAGTTGAATGAACCTTATAAACAAGACAGCAAATGAGGGTAGGCAAAACTATTGTTTAAGTGCACAGACGCATTCTAACCCTGGGATTTCCCCGATGGAAAAAATGAAGCGAAATCTATCTTCGAACACGACATGAATCTCCCCAGCATAAGTGAAACCCCGGCTGCAAATTTTGCAAACCCCGGGCAGAAATTCCAGAGCTTAATTCCATGAAGAAACAATTCCTCGCCAAAGAGAGTATGTTGTTCATAGACGAGAAAAATTGAAGCTCCTAGGCAAAAATTTGAATAAATTTTTTCGACCACCAGGACATCGCCAAACATCTGACTTCTCATTGGGGGCACTTAATCCGCGGGGGAGGGTGTTGATCGGTTCAAACGACATTAGGCATGGTACTGTGGATAAGCTAGGGAAGTCTGCAAAAGTGGAAGCAGCCAACCTTCCTAAATAACTGAGAAAAGAGAAATTACGGAATTTTCAAACTGAAATGCAGAATTTCATTCTTATTAAATTCATCATGCTGAAATGCAGACTTTGCATATACTTTGTCAAATTTCAGCAATGAACGCATTCAACATTTAGAAGAATTGCTTACCGATGAATCAGTCTGGTTTCCTTTCGACCTTCTTCTGTTTTGTGGCAAAGCAATTGTTTCCTAGAACAAGACATGATTTCTTTATTTTGTCTGATCAGTTCTTTGGAATATGTTAAGGCCTCGCTGAGTTCTGAACCTAGAATAATGGTGTTGACAGTGGGCCTAAATACTATCAGTATAAACGCAAGTTTTTCAAGTTGGAAGCTTTCAAATTGCAACACTTTTGAGATATTCCGTTTAAGCATTTATTAAAAAAAATTTAACAGGATAATTCCTTTTTCGTTCCGACACAGGAATTCAAAATTTTGCAAACAAAACTAGGTTTGCTAGATCAGCCCATCCCCGAGGGGGCTATTTGACTTGGATGTGGATAGGGATGTGCTGCCCAAGAAAAAGGACATGATAAAAAGTTTTTCTAAAGTTGTGCACTTTTTCCCTCATTCAGCACAATAGTTATACACCATGCAGCTACAAAACTAAAGCATGACATGACATGACATGACATGACATGACATGACATGACATGACACGACACGACACGACATGACATGACATGACATGACATGACATGACATGACATGACATGACATGACATGACACGACATGACATGACATTAATGAATAAATGAATGAAAAAATTAATGAATAAACAAATGAATACCCACGTCTATGCAAAATTTCCAAGAAATCACATTCAAATAAATATTTATATACCAATTCTCCAGCAATCAAGACCCTTATTCATAATTCATAAAAATTTTCAAGAAAGCAAGACCCATGTTTACACCGAATCTTAAAAATATATACTCTTTTCCCAGTATATACAAAGTGTATCAAGTATATTAAGTAACCCCTCCCTGGATGTCAGCGCCAGAACCTAGATTAAGCCAATTCTACCAAGTTTGATCCAACCCCTAGCTCGGAGTTATCTAATCTGTTTCAAACTTCTCAGTGTGAATGCAGCACAAACCATCTCTGAAGAAGCAATAATTTCAATAACAACAAAGTCTTTCTTGTCTGGAAACGACAATTTTGCGGATAACAAAGATTAAAAACAGTCTTGATGCTTTTTCAACAAAATACCTTGCTCCTGCTTTTTGGCTCAGCTTGTGTCAAATAATAAAATATTTTGAGTTAATAAGTAAATATTATTTTGCTCGGGACCAGTTGTATCTAAAACCAGATGACTGCGGCTTGCCATATTCTATCAGGATTTTCAGGCGAAAAATCAAATTCATCGAATTGCGCAGCAATGACCTATCAGATTTTTGAAATGTCATCAATTATTGAATGATCAGAAAACCAAAATTAGATAAAAAATTTTGCAATCTGCGTTATCTTTACGTTGTCGTGTAAAATGCTGATTAATGATTCATTCACGAATCCAAGGGCTGGATTTCTCAAGAAAATTTTTCGATGTGGGGAGAGGCAATTTCAAAGATACCAATGTGTCTGACAAACGATGGTATTGAAGATACGGAACACGTCTTGTTGGTCCGTCCTTGCTTTAATGCACACAGAAAAAACCTCCTCGCTGGAATCTATGTATTAGTACGACTACTTGGACATGTAAATCTTGCAAATGAAACTTTATTACAACTTTTATTATATGGCGATAAAAATGTTCCCAATTCACTCAACAGACATATTTTTGAGTTTACGCTATATCTTATCCATGAAACTGGTTGATTCTAGTGAAGGCCTAAAGTCCTTTATCCCATCTCTTCATAAACCATCCAGTTTGTAACTTGTTTGTAGCAACTGTCATGCAGTTAAGGGATCGTCTCCAAATATTCGTATCAAATTCGTATAGGGAATTCGTAGCGTTATACGATATTGATACGATATTTTAGAAGCCCTATACGAATCAATTCGTATACAATTCGTATGTGATTCGCATAAATTCGTATACAATTCGTATATGATTCGTATAGAATTCGTATATGAATCGTATACAATTCGTATAGCAAATTCGTATACAATTCGTATAGCTAATTCCTATACAATTCGTATAAGAAATTCGTATACAATTCGTGTAAAAAATTCGTATACAATTCGTATAACAAATCCCTATACAATTCGGGTTGTATACAATTCGCACGCAGCTCACCACGGGATCAAAGTTCAAATCTGATTTCGAATACGTAGTCTCTTTGAAAATTTTTGCGATGCGGTGTTGATACGACAGTATTATCCCGGTACAGTGAAACTCCAATAAAAAGTTCCTGATTTATCGAACTAGGGCGTATCAATAATGACAATAATGATTGATAAAAAACGAAGCGATTCAATTTCATCTAAGAATCAAAATATCGTAATGAACACGGGAGCTCTGTGAGAATGGACATTTTCTAAATTGAGTCGATATCTATGCTTACAAATAATGATTCGGCTGTTTGTGAGTGAAGATAAATCACCTCAGTTATGTTGAGAAATACGTACACCTGGCATCCGAAAAGTTAGGATCAGCTTTTTGTTAAAAACCTGCTAAAAATGAGGCGTAACGGGTGCAGTTTTGAATAACTGGTGTGACGAGAATTGAAATCAAAGACGTGAAACGGCGACCTTTGTGGAGCATGATTCCGAAAACAATCTGGCTCCCTTGACCTTCTCCTACCTGTAAAGCGCTGCAAACGCCAGACAAATATATTCAATGTGTGGCAAAGCTATTTCACAGCAACTGCTTGTTTATTTAGTTACGGTACTTTCTTGGTTGAGGGGGGCTTTGGGGGGTACCAGAACCCGCAAACCCGGACGAAAATTTGGAAAAACCCGAAAACCCGGACGAAAATTTTGAAAAACCCGAAAATCCGCCAATATAAAATCAAAAATCCCGAAAAGTGCACTTCGTAACGAAAAATATTTAGTTGCAAGGTTGGTATCATTCTTTGATATTTCACGTTACTGGCCTCATCCCTTTACCAGTGTACCCTACAATAGAGATCCTGAAACTTACGAAGAAATCTAAAAAAATCCAAGAGTGGCCTCTTGCAAAACGTAGCTAATTTACTTTTCAAACAACAGTCTGTTATTAAATCGTGTCTTCGACACCTTCGTCACTGTCCTCGTCTACCCTCTCGTCAAACTTATTTCGTCTGGTAATACTTCCTCCTTCCATTACTTGATCTGCACCGTCTTCATTTCTGCTGCTGTTGTCATTCATCTTAAGAAGGGGGTCTGGGGGCGAAGCCCCAGGAAAATTTTTGGTGCCACGCCCTTTACTTTGGCTTAGAATGCATCTCCCAATATCATGCTTGCCAAGGAAACCATGATCGTTTTGTGACAGTTATGCTATAAATCAGCGGACTAGGAACATTTTTGAAGAAAGATCCTTTACTTTGGCTTAGAATGCATCTCCCAATATCATGGTTGCCTTTAGCGACAAGGAAACCTTGATCGTTTTTGTGACAGTTATGCTATAAATCAGCGCACTAGGAACATTTTTGAAGAAAGATCCTTTACTTTGGCTTAGAATGCATCTCCCAATATCATGCTTGCCTTTAGCGACAAGGAAACCTTGATCGTTTTGTGACAGTTATCCTATGAATCAGAGCACGAGGAAAATTTTTGAAGAAAGGTCCTTTACTTTGGCTTAGAATGCATCTCTTAATATCATGCTTGCCTTTAGCGACAAGGAAACCTTGATCGTTTTGTGACAGTTTTTCTATGAATCAGAGCACGAGGAAAACTTTTGAAGATAGGTCCTTTACTTTGGCTTAGAATGCATCTCCTAATATCATGCTTGCCTTTAGCGACAAGGAAACCTTGATCGTTTTGTGACAGTTATCCTATGAATCAGAGCACGAGGAAATTTTTTAAAGAAAGGTCCTTTACTTTGGCTTAGAATGCATCTCCTAATATCATGCTTGCCTTTAGCGACAAGGAAACCTTGATCGTTTTGTGACAGTTATCCTATGAATCAGAGCACGAGGAAAATTTTTGAAGAAAGGTCCTTTACTTTGGCTTAGAATGCATCTCCTAATATCATGCTTGCCTTTAGCGACAAGGAAACCTTGATCGTTTTGTGACAGTTATCCTATGAATCAGAGCACGAGGAAAATTTTTGAAGAAAAGTCCTTTACTTTGGCTTAGAATGCATCTCCCAATATGATGCTTGCCAGTGCCAAGATTTGACATTTCTCGGAAAATTCTTTCCCAACCTATACCCAGCTATTTTCTCTTCGGTTTTAGAGGAATCTCGAGGACCACCTTTCGACAAAAGTGGGGGGGGGGTGGCAATTGCCCCCTCCCCCGTGGCCACGCCACTGATTTCGAGAACCGTTTTTTTACAGAAGTGGAGGGGACCTATACTTTTTCTGCAACGGTGCTCCTTTCTTCGCCATCCGTATCTTCACTCTCTGACTATATTCATTTCTTTGAACAAGTACACTAACACAGAAGGATTCAAATGTGCCGAGATGTCCAGTATTCAAAATGTAAAACTACTAAAGAAGTCCCTTATTTTGCCAAAGGGGCCCTTTTCCAGTAAAAAGGGGGCCCTTTTTACAAGATTTTGAGGGGGGCCCACCGGCCACGGGCCGGTGGGCCGGTGGGCCAGTCCGCCACTGATTGACATTCTCGGAAAATTCTTACCCAACCTATACCCAGCTATTTTCTCTTTGGTTTTAAAGGAATCTCGAGAACCATCTTTCGACAAAAATGGGGGAGGGGGCAATTGCCCCCCATGGTCACGCCACTTTCGTCATCTTCTTCAAAATTCAAGAAAGGGTGCCATGCTTGTAATTGTAGTTTCTTGTCTGACCATCCTCTGTCGTACAGCAGCACCATAAGTGGATGCTCAGCCTCTAATAATTTTGATAAGTCGAATGACCGAAAAGTCGGAGATGGGATTTTTCTCCCTTTAATTCAGTGAATTCTGTTGTAAAATGTCCTTGTTCTAATGTTCTTAGAGAGCATTTGCTGCTTCCTAGCAGTGTCGTTCTAAGATTAGCTAGGAGATTTTCCTCCGACTTTTCGTTTATTGCGTACCATTTTATCAACAGAATTCACTGTATTGGTTGCGTATGAAGGCTCTGTCTACTTTTGACATTTCATATCCAGTTTTATTGTCAAGATTTTAAAAATAGTTTCATGTTCATAACCAATTTGGTGAATAGCCTAGCAGCGAGCCTAGCGGCTTATACAGTTTCCGTTCGGTGACTGAAGTTAACCTCGGTCGAGTGAGGTCAAATACCGGATGGAGACAGTGACCTCTTGGAGGCCTGGCCCCGCAACTCACCTCGCCGTCCTACGGAAGGAACGTTAAACTAGGGTTCCAATACCTGGATGCGGCATACATAGTGGGTTTAAATTTGCTTTAAGTAGCTAGAAAGAATTCCAGCTCCAGCCTACGCGAAATGAATTGCTGAAAAAAGATAATCGCACTGTCCTGTAGAAATTGAAAACCCGCATGACGTCTAAAACCCGAAAACCCGCACATTTTAACTACAATACCCGAAACCCGAGCTAAAAAAATGGCAAAACCCGAGACCCGTCCAAGATCCAAAACTCGAAAACCCGCACGTTTTTCAGAGAAAACCCGCAACCCGACGGCCAAAATTGGCCAAACCCGCAACCCGTGAAATCCCAAAGCCCCCCTCCTGATTCGTATAGGCAATTCATATCAAATACATATACGCCATTCCTAAACGCAATTCGTATCAAATTCGTATACGCAATTCGTATCACATTCGTATACGCAATTCGTATCAAATTCGTATTGAAATCGTATCAAATTCGTATCAAATTCGTTTCATAATTCGTATAGAAATCAAACAATTCGTATGCAAATCGTATCGCTTTTGTGGCTTTACGAATTTAATCGTATAACACCTTATCCCGTATACGATTGAATTCGTATCAATTCGTATAAAAGCTATACGATAATTTGGAGACGATCCCTAAGGTAGCTTCGTGCAATGGCCGCGGAGGAGACACAATCATTTGCTCCCCGGGGTATCGTCTTCCTAGTATGGTAGTATCGTAGAGTAATTTTGTAAGCAGTGTGGCTTGTCATATGTATTGTAACCTTTTATTGCTAGCAATTTATTGCTTTAGTCTTAGCAATCGCTACCACCTACCTACCCATCCACCCTACTCGCTCACACCAACGTCTTTCCCACCCAATCACAAAACTCATACATCGATCAAAGCAAGGAAGCTTTATTTAACTTACCGTTGCTACTATCAGCTTTGTCGCCATGTTTACCAATCTCTGTTGCTCCAAAAGAGACACTTTTTCATCCGGGGCTCTTCGACCTACTTTTGCCTCTTTACCAACTACCATATCAGAACGTTTCCTGCAAAAAACATTTTCATACAATTCATTAGACATCAATATTCATGAAGATTGGGATATGTTAGATTAATCAACAGGAAAAGGAGGAAAATGGTCCGAATAAAAACACCATTAACTTTGACAAGGGACAAATCACTCGAAGAAAAGCGTACAAGATTTTGGGATTTGCCCTTTTTTGATTTTTTCTGAGATTTTCAAACAGTCTTTATGATTTCAAAGACTTTTTGGCATTTTAGAATTTTTAAGATTTTCTATATTTTGCAAAATTTTCAAGATATTGCCAGATTTTTGATGGCGATTTCTGAGATTTTCAAAGAACTATCGACATTTTTTTGAAAATTCTTATCTTCTGTAGGGGAAGAAATCTAGCACCTTTTTAAGATTTGCGAATATTTTCAGGATTTTCTTTGGGATTTCGAAGATTTTGTGAAGATTTTTCAGATTTTGTGAAGAATTTTGAGATTTTGTGAAGATTTTTGAGATCTTGTGAAAATTTTTTTGAGATTTTCAAGATTTTTGGAGTGATTTGCACCTCGACCTCTGAATTTTCATGCTCTCTCCAAAATCGATAAGGAGCATTAGCAGGAAAAGCATTTCCATGAGTTTTCTATGACTCTAAAAAGAAAGAAAGATTCCCTGAGTTTGCAAGGTTTTCCAGTCCAAGCATTTCGACCAGCTTTCAGATTTTCCATATTTTCCGCGACTAATATCACAGCTAAAATTCATGTCGAGAACACAGTAAATCGTAAATCAACACAAAATTCGAGCATTCCCAAAAATAACATGAAAGAAATAAACTGAAAAACATCTTACTTCCTTCTGGACGTGGACGTTTTCATCGGCTTGAAGTATGCCTCGCTAGGCTGTGTTGCGCTTTTTAGCTTAACCCAATTTGGCTTTGCGTAAGGTGAAATTTTTTTTGGCGTTATTTTATAATCATATTTTTGCATTGTCGATTCTATTCTTCTCTTCACTTGTTTTTCTCTCCCATGTAGTCCATCAACGGTTTTCATTTTCTGTAATTGTTGTTTTACGTCTTTCTGTCGATAATAATGTTTGAGACTGCGATCGTGAAGACCTTCGTAAGCAAGGGACGATCCCTGAAAGAATGAATAAATAGGTTTTGGTAAAATCATCATTTTAGATGGCTACATAATTGTAGAGACGAATGAATGAATTTATTAATACTGGGTAGCATAGGTTCCAAATCTTTAAAATGGATGGTGTAAAATTGAGTGACCTATTTCTTTGAACTGAATGATTTCAAAGAAACTTTAGCTAATTCTCTATAATTCTACCGTTGAATTTTTCTGTAATCTTGAATATTTTCAGAATTAGAGTGTTTCTCTTCTTTTTCAAGAATTCAAGAAAAGTTAGAAAACAAACTTAAAACCATCGTAATTTCTACACTGTTTGACGCAACATGTAGTAATTTCGAAGAAAACCATAGTTTATGAATGCCTACAATATGGTATCAAGCCAAAGTCTGTCACTCATCTGGTTTATGATTTAAAAATTTGATGACGTCCCAATCTTAAATGAGTTGATATGTAAGATACGCTGTAATTTCCAAAAATATTCAAAATTTCTGAAAAGTCCAACGGTAGAATTATAGATAATTATCTAAAGTTTCTTTCAAGCCATTCAATCAGAAGAGATAGGTCATAGAATTTTACACCCACCTTTTTACGCCAAGATAAAGATTTGGAACCTATGCCATACTGGGTGAGTAAACAAATGTATTCTCTGTTTGACAATACATTCGATTAAAAAAATTCCAACACCAGTCACTGAGTGAGGCATTAACACCATTTTGAGAATTCTGATATACTTAACAAAAATTTGGTTCTTCTCAAATGAAGAATTTGACCGAGGTATTGTTGATGATTTAAAGGAGTTCTGTAAGCTTAACTCCAAACGAACTATGATTTTCGTTCCCTAATTCTGGCAAATACCAGCAGATATACCTATTGCAAATGATATTCTCTATTGGTTTAAACTCCGTAGAATTATGAACATTCCCAGCCACAGTTTTTAGATATGTTTAGCCAAGACAAGCAATCGCCACTGCAGACGTAAGAAATTCTATGACACACCCCCTGTGTTTACTAAAATTGTATGCAGCTCCTTTAACATGGCGCAAAATAGTGTCTCGATTGAACTTTCAATTCAACTTTCGTTGACAACGATTTGGCCATTTGCTTCAATTTTTAGGCCCGTCTTTCGAGCAGGGAAGTTTGTCCTTAGATATCATTTTAAGTATAATGAAACTCTTGCGTACAACCAATTACAAAGTTGCACTAGAACATGGCCTACACAGAGTTGAATTTGAGATAAAAGTCGAATTCCAACTAACCGGCCTAAGTGCAGGCTGATTCCTCTCTGGACGATATGGTCCGGACAAATCAAAAGCATCTTCACGTCGTTCTGTATCCAAATAGAATTTCCTGAAAAGAAATGAATGAAGACTTTTATTGTGTAGCAATTCATCAAACCTACGTACACTGCAAGTTATTAAACTTTATCAAAGTATGTTATTAAAGTTTATAAAACTGAAAATCCTCTCTCTTTGGCAATTTGGCTGTGTATTGGATTGGCTCTAATATAAGACGAAAATTAAAAAACGACAATCTACCAAGTGAAACAAAATATGTTTAGATGTTTGAAAGGCTGTAATTTTCAAACCATTTATCAGATTCCTATTAACCGCTAGTACATGTGTAAGAAATATATCAATTTAGATAAGACAATTTAGTTTGCCAAAATCAGTCGTATCTTTCTCAAATTAGAAGCGATTGCATAAAAATGATTCATCTCGAAATCCTTCAACACAATCCTAAATTCAATTCAATTCAATTTTATTCGTAAAATACAAGCTGCTACAATGTACGATCAATCTATAATGAAAGTAAATGTATCCTACGCGACTCAAGTAAAGCATTGCTTATCTAGATTGGGTCACTAAAGTCAATTTTGCAAAATAAGAATAAAAATAAAATGATAACAATGAAAATTAGGCTAAGCTTAATCGTATAATGAGATATAAGGCGACTTGAAGATATCTAGATTTGTGAGCAGGGAAATGGATTATAAGATTATTAATATAGCATTTTTGCACTCTTTTTAGTTTAATACTTGCCAATGAAACTTTTCTTTAGTTTCTTGGCGAGGGCATTAGGGTTTGAGATACCTTTAATTGCAGAGGGAAGCTCATTCCACAAACGAGCTCCTTTATTACATATCATCTTATCACCCAGCATTTTGTTTACTCGAAAAATTTTACAGTCTAAAATTTAAAATCCTTGATCAAATTGTTACATGGTTTGAGAGTAACAAAATGTCAGACTGGTTTTGCCTCACCCAGTATGTCACTAAACGTATACGTGTGAATCTCCCAGGAGAAAAGCAAACAACAATTATGTAAACAAACAACGAAAACAAAACTTTACATTTCTGTCTGACAGTTCATCCAAAAAACTTCATTCCACCATCAAACATCAATGACTTGCGTGAACACAAATCCAAAATGCTGCCTCTAAACTTTCAAACGACATCATCAGTTCAAAATTCACTCCCCAGAATTTGTCATCAATACAATAGTGATCACATTAGCTAAAATGTCACTTCAAATGTCCTTTCATTTGTTAAACCAACTTCTACTTCTCCACGAAAACGCTCAGTTTCCTCGACTCAACTCACTATGATTCCAGACGAGAAGAAAATTTCTAGAAATTTCCAGACGATGGAAATTGAGATAAAGAAAAAACTGGTCAAATTTTCACCTGTTTTTAAGTGCTCCTGGATAACTCGCCCACGATTCTCTGATCGACGAATCTGAACTTGAATCTATGTGCTCGGCGAGTATTTCGTTCACAAAGTCCATCATTACATTAGTCTTAAGATCATTTTAATTGTTATGTAGATAGCAGGCAAAACAGCACATAAAAACCGTATCTATAAGTCTGATAGTCCAACGCAAATATAACTAGCAAATATAGCTCTCGATTGACGGGGGTGCTATCGACAATCGGTTTTTAAAGGTTAAGTGAAGGTGAAGTTGCGGTTATAGCGCCAAGCGCTGGGATGACAGAAGTAGAGAAGACCTAATCGAGTCCGCAGACCCCTTGTCGTGACACTCAAGTGGTTGGGCTCTACTTGGGATCGAACTCTGTTCACCTGAATGCTCTGGCTGCAAAGTCAAAGGATAACGCCACTGCGCCACAACATCTTCTAAAGAGTAAAAGCATTTTATTGACTTGTTTTCAGGGAAAGTTGGAACATGTTTCGACTTTACAAAAGTCGGCAAAATTCTACTTTATTTCTTTGAAATTTCTTCCTCTCCAGTAGTAGTAGCACCAAAGGCAACAAAAATTCTATCACTAATGATGATTATGCCAAATGATGCAAAAGTCTTGCAAATTATAGTTTGAAAAGCTCATCCGGTAGTACAAAGCAGGCAAGTATACATTCATTACAACAGTGTTGTCTTATACATAACAAGATTGTTAACCCATTTACAAGTTCAGAAAAAGCCAGAACGATTGCTGAAGAAAAAAGAAAGTGCTGTTTTTGAAGCAGCCATAGATCAGCAAGCACTTGTCAGATTGACTTAAAGGGGCTCCGTCGTCAAATGTAAACAAAACGATGATTTTTGCAGTTTTTTGAAAGGTGATATCAAACAGGATTTTCGTATTTTTTCAAAATGAAAGTTGCTGTTTGGGCATTAATCCTTGTACTTCAAACCAAAGGAACAAACCAAACATTCATATCTTCTACGATTGCTCGGATATAAGTGGATTTTTAACGGTCACTTTTCGGTGGCTTGGGTGAAACCACCAAACAAACTGCAGAGAACACTGGATGAACAATGGATAATCCCCGACACGTGCGAGTTTACAGATTTGTTTACTGTTTGACGACGGAGCCCCTTTAAACAAGGTCTCAAACACTGAGATGAAGAATAGCCTTTTCCACTGTATAAACACAGCAACATTGAATTTACAGCAGCCGCATAAAAAAGGCGAAATTTCGTGGGACCCCTTTATGCTCACCAACAATAACAAGCCCCAACATAAACGCTCCCAGTCTTCTACAAATGAAAACCTTCCGTACTTACGGTTTGTGAGAGTTGCTCTCGCATTTGAGCCCCCTGGAATATTTAGCTAAAACGAAATTCTACTTATAATAAAACATCTGCACATCTTAGAATTCAATTAAACCGTTCTCAAGCAAAAAAACTAACAACGCAGCTATGTACTGGTTTACGCAAGATGTATTTCAATCATAAGTGGTTGAATTGTTCACTAAGTTAACAATTAAGTTATATTTCGTGGTCACAGACTAGCATAGTGTGCGAATTCTTAACAACGACACATATTAATCATTAAATAGCTTAGTGCTAAGTAGCTAGACGGTTTCTGTTGGTATTGACAACTGCTTTGTATTGATTTGATAGTTTAAGCTATATGTGATATTTAGGTTGACAGACTTCGTTACCAGATCTACGAGAAAGAGCTCCGTTTTCCTCGTAGCATCTTCCATTTACCGGACGAGCAAAACAAGAATTTGAGGCCTGCTTTGTATTGTAGGTTGACAGACTTCGTTACCAGATCTACGAGAAAGAGCTCCGTTTTCCTCGTAGCATCTTCTATTTGCCGGACGAGCAAAACAAGTATTCGAGGTCTGCTTTGATTTGATAGTTTAAGCCATGTCTGATATTTAGGTTGACAGACTTCGTTACCAGATCTACGAGACAGAGCTCCTCGTTTCTCGTAGCATCTTCCATACGTCGGATGAGCAAGACAAGTATTCGAGGTCTGCTTTGTATTGATTTGATAGTTTAAGCCATGCCTGATATTTAGGTTGACAGACTTCGTTACCAGATCTCCCAGAACGGATCTCCCTTGTTCCTCGTAGACGTATCATCTCCCATTTGCCAGGTGAATAAGAAGGTATTTGAGGCCTGTATTGAATTGAATAGTTTAAGCACAATGATACTGAGGTTGACAGATTTTGTTACCAGATCTCCAAGAAAGGATCTCCTTTGTGCCTGATAGCATCTCCTATTTTTCGATATTATCCCCGTTTGCCAACAATCATAAATTACAGTAACCTGTTTTATATTTCGAAAAAGGAAGGTCACGATACTAGCGTTGATCATGGGATCCGAAGATGCAGTGACAAATATATGAATAAGTTTGCAGGCAGAAAATACCACAACCTGATGAATAAACAAAACAAAAACAAAACAAATAAACAACAGCAAAATGTGTGTGGATTTATAGGATGTCGTGTTTCTGTCAACAAACTTACTTTTTCATATTTTTCATATTGACTTGATAAGCAAACTCTGAAAGCAAAGCAAACTCAATTTCTAACAAACCAAACTATTTGCCTTCAGGCAGTCGGGAAGAACATTAGGTTCCAAATCTGTCAAAAAGCTGGTGTAAAATTCAATGACCTATTTCTTTGACCTGAATAACTTCAAAGAAACTTTAGCTATTTTGCTATGTAAACCTTCAATATTTTCAGAATTAGAGTATTTTTCTTCTTTTTCGAGAATTCAAGAAAAACTTTCAAGAAAACTTAAAACCGTCATAATTTTTACACTGTTTGACACAGCATGAAGTAACTTCCAAGAAAACCATTGTATGTGGATGTCTACAATATGGTATCAAGCAAAACTTTGTTACTATTCTGGTTTTGTGATTTAAAAACTTGATGACCTCACATCCTCAAATGAGCTGAAATGTAACATATGCTGTAATCTAAAAAAATATTCAATATTTCTGGAAATTCCAATGGTAGAATTATAGATAGGTAGCTAAAGTTTCTTTAAAGCCATTCAGTTAGAAGAAATAGGTCATTGAATTTTACACCTACCTTTTTATGCAGATATAAAGATTTGGAACCTATACCATCAGGAAGATATTAACAAGGTGACGGCTGAAAGGAGTCAGGAAATCCAACCAGATACCTTTTACTGCATTTAAACATGGTCATAATACAAATCATCACAACACAGCCAATGCCTGTAAAATCAGAAATCGAAACGCAAAATAGCCAATTAATATCATATTTCAGTTCTGTGTTCTATCTTCTCAAAAACTAGTACCTTTTTCAAGTTTATAACTTTATATTTTGTGTAGCATCATTATTTTGAGATAGAGTGACGTAAAAGAAAACTTCAAGGTAAACATTTGTAGAGGTTAGACCAAATTTTTCAAGGTAAGTGATTAGTTTTCTGATATCATTGCTGACTACATTTAGTGTTATTTCCAAAGTGACATGCAGGACCGTCGAGAGGGGGGGGGTAGCCAGGGTAGTTACCAGGGGGCCCGGGGCATCTGGGGGCCCGCAAGAAATAAGTTATGTATTTTTTCTTTGTTGTAGTTTTCTTTCAGGAACTTTCTCAGGCCCGTGGGCCCACTGAGACTGTAAATAAACCTAAAAGCAGCGTTTTGCCAATGCATAGGAGGGCGTGGCCCAAGGATAAAAGGGTGTGGTCCAAAAAATTTTCCTGCCCCTTTGGCGCCGGGGGCCCCCACTCCTGCCCTAGCTCTGGGGCCCGACCACTCTCTCGACGGCCCTGGTGACATGTCCTAGTACCAGGAAAAGTTAGCGATATCCATTTTTTGTGAAACAAGGAAAATGTTCTCAGTGATGGAAAATCAATATCTCTAATATTAATTTTAAGAACTGTAACATTGTATTTATGCTTACTGTTCTGCTGTGAATACAATAGAGATATTGGTTTTTCAATTTCCTTCTGATGTCAGGCTCTGGCTCTCATGGTGCTGTTAGTACTAACAACAAGTATGCAGTCCCCAGATAAAATCAAGGGGGGCAGCCTTAAAAAATCCATTGCTTACCAGCATTTTTGCCTAACTGGGGTGGATTTTTGCCTAAAGAAAGCTAATTTTTCTTTGTAATTTTTTCAATGATGGGGGGTTGCCACCCTCCCAGCCCCCTCTGGCTTGTACACTTATGGTGCTAACTTTTTTGGAAAACAGAAACAAGCAACTTACAATCTTTTGGCAACAGCCTTTGCAACATCATCTGAAGTCATGCCTGCCAGCAAAACCAACAGAGAAGAAAAATTGCCTTGAGAGTGTTTTCAAATCTTTTACTAATTTCAGGATCCCCAAGTGGTTCCCAAACAACCACGCTGACAATGAGCAAATGTCTGCAAATATCCCCTCCAAATCTTATCTCTGGGTCCGATAAAACCAATCGTGTTTCTTTAACAAATCTCCATCCATGGTTGCAACAGCTCTTTGAGGAACCCTTTGAACAAGATCACCAATTTGGATGGAGGCGGATACGAGATACGTGAAGTGAAACACTTTTAATTCATTCGAGGCAAACCTCCAAAGAGAAGCAGTGAGCTGGTTGTAGGCTGAGAATGAGCAATGGTCCCCTCCAAATCTTATCACTGGATACGATAAAACCACTGGTGTTTCGTTAATAATTCTTCACGCACAACTTGAACAGGTCTTTGAAGAATCCTTTAAACAAGATTAACAGTACACAAGCGAGTTAAGTACAGCGAATGCTTTGATTTTCTTGGTGCAGCTGTTCTGCCCGCCATCTCTTCCTTCCCAACTTTGCTTTGATACTAATTGCCGTTGTTGTTGTGTATCCAAGGGCTGTAATTTATTCAGTATCATGACAACGCGCCACCACAGCAACGCTTGGTAACTGCGGGTAACAGGAGACCCCGCCTGCGAATTTTTGTCTTTGACCTGTTTTGGGGAGTCAAAACAGAATCTATGAACCATATCACTGGAAGCACAACCTACCCTGGGTACCAGCCTCTCTAACATAAAAACAGAGAGTCTGGTCTAGTGCGCCCCTCTCCTCGTTCTGATGTGCCCATATTGACCAATCAGGAGCCAGTATTCATATCTGTGTAAGTGCAAAAGGTCACAGTGAAACAATAGGGAGCACTTGCGATAAGCTTCGATGTAAAACACTGAACGGTTGCGTGACTGAAGAAGGCAACTGACTGCGAATACGGATTGCGAATAAGTTTAACGATACTGTCACGCGTTCAGCCATTAGAACATTTACAGACACACGGGACACACTTGCCAAACTGCCCATGGCTTTAAAGATCAACGACATTTTGTCAGGCTGCCGCTCTCATCATCGCAACGAAGTTGGGCCTAAATTGCACTGTTCTGTTAACAACCACCATCGTCAATGGGCGCTCCCGTGATGCTAATATGCTAATAAAGCCTATTGCCCGTCATCTAATATGCAGCAAGTCATATTTACATCATAGAAAGGACATTTTTATCAGTATACTGGAAACAGGTAAGTTCGATTTGTTATTCTTCACTCACTGACCTCCCAATCATCATGGGCTATTCCATTTTTAAATTCATATAGGTTTATGATGGAGGCACCTAAAGTTTAGCCCTGGACCTTTACTAGCTACTGGCTGGAGTCCCTGGACTCCAGGGCCAGGGGGGTTCTTCATTTTTTCATCATGACCCTTGATTTCTGGGAGTCGGGAGCTTCTGTAACATCCCTGGGTTTCCAGGTTGGTTAGAGTTTTGGATAAGTACCCTGGAAATTATATGTAATCTCACCCCTGAAATTTGCCTTGCCACCTGTACGGATTAAAAATGGAATAGACCATTGTATTTGTGCTCAATGTCAACTTGTCTAGACAACACAAAGTGTTAAAATTTAGGCTGCTGTGAGTATTGAGCATATACCTACTGTATAATCTAAAAACAACAAAAAACTTGAACAGTAAGAGAAGAGTAACTTGTGCAAATGGCACATAATTTGGACTAGGTAGGCCAAGCTGCCATGGAGAGTATTTTGGCAATTCCACACTGGAGAATTTACACAAGACATTTTTGGCACACTTTGAACAACAGATTTGCAAACCTGAGGTGATTTTGTTGAAAACTGGTGTACCGTGCACATGTGCAAGGGGCAGAGACGAGTATCCTTCCCATGGTACTTTTGCCTCTGAAAATGTGTTAAGTTTAAAGGATTACAGGGTTGTGCCATTTTTAAATGCCTTTTTCAAAACACCATATGAATTTTTCTTTATGCTTTTTCTGTCAATGCAGCATTTTTATGTATGCTTTTCCTCAGTTCTTCTGGATTTAATTACAGTATGTCAAAATGGGCTAACCTTTAATAATGACTCAACTCTCTATTATTATCTTAGGTTATCCAACAAAAGAACACATCTGTTCTACCAAATGATCATCAGCCTATGAAACCATCAATGGGAACTCTTAGCAAAGAACTATGTTAATAAAGGAATCACACATCAATTTATCTGAAAATGTGCTGCTTGGATCTATAAAATGGTTGCCTGCATTATCAGGAGAAAGCAGCTGTAATTGATGTTCGCTTATTGGCCTTTTTGTGTATTGGTCCACATGCTCATTGCAACTGAACAAAATTCCCGTCATTGTCTTGTGAAATAAGGGGGTATCTGGCTTTTGTTGAAGAGAAGTTAAAAGTGCTGATATGATAATGCCTCAAAAATAAATACTGTGTAGTTTTCTGCTTACTTGCCTCATCTTTTGGCCTCATAAATTTACAGCACAGGTCAGTGTACATTGGTAGTGTTCTGTTAACAATTTTATAGAGATCAATGAATTGCCAAATTTTTCACACTCCTTGAAAATTCTTCAAAGAATTTATGTGGAAAATTCTTGCTGATCAAAAATAAATACTGTGTAGTTTTCTGCTTACTTGCCTCATCTTTTGGCCTCATAAATTTACAGCACAGGTCAGTGTACATTGGTAGTGTTCTGCTAACAATTTTATAGAGATCAATGAATTGCCAAATTTGTTCACACTCCTTGAAAATTCTTGAAAGAATTTATGTGGAAAATTCTTGCGGATCATTGAGAGGTCTTGTGGTGTCAATGTATACATGGCCTGTACTGTATACTAGTAAGATCTAGCAGCTGTCACTGCAACTCAGACACTAGAAATTCATTGTATCAAACAGATAAGAAACTTTTCAGGCTACACTCAGATATATTTCATGCAATGCTTACAGTACACATATTTAAAACAACTAAGAATTTGGACCAGTACTGAAAGTTTCTTGAAATTATCAGATTTTAGGTATCAAGGGTTTCTTAAGTTTCTTATAGGTTCCATAACAATCTTCATGTTCCATAACAAAATGGGCCAACATGTGCCTTTGTGAACATTTTAAAACAAGGTTTTTCAAGCTCAAGAGTAGGGCTCTTCTGTGCTATATAATGTACAGCAGCAACCAATGGATGATTAAAGGGAATCAACATAGTTAACAGCTGGCCCAGGCCAGGTTAAAATATAATCTACTGTACTCGACCACTTTGACGCATCCGGTTTCATTGTGTAGGTAAAGAAACAATGGGTTTGTGGGCATTTCTTTAGCCTATTTATAGCAGCTACGAGATATAGCTTTGTCTATTCCCTTTAAAGGTACAGCAATGTATTCTCAAAAATTCTCACACACAACCAACAGCTGATTAGGAAGGAAGAATATGTTGCTGGCTGGGAGCATTATACTGTCATGCTCAAAGATAAGGAACTATATGGTGCCAACTTGGAGCAAGTTTATCATAAAAATAGATGATCATTATTGGGTTATAAACATCTTTGAAAACAATTACCATTAAACACTCTCAGTTGGTGGATTTTCTGCTCTTGCCTTCTTTCTTACCATTTAAGGATTGATTAGCAGGTTTTTCACAAGAAACTTGTCCAAGAAACTCCACACTTAATGTGATGGACTAAAAATTTTAGGAAACTTGACTAATATGGACAAGAAGCAGTAAGAAACTATAAAAGTTAAATTCAAGGATATTAATGGCAAATTTGACATTGGACGTTTATTCTTGCATAATTTCCACTCCAATTTTATATTTTGAGTCAAACAGTGTTTTTCTTGCAAAATGTTGCTTGCAGAAGTAGAAGTGGTAGAGATCATTCCATAATCCTTGTACCGAAAGTAAGAAACAAATTAAGAAACTTTTTGTATAAGAAATTAAGGAACTTTTTTTTGGTGCTATAGGATGGGCTGTTACAAGTTTTGAATGTATGGAAATTGTTTCAAAACTCTTCCAGCACTCACAACAAAAGAATCCAACAACCTTTAGTCACAGTGCTAACATGAAGAACTCAGGTATAATATATGGCAAGATACAATGGTGTGATGGGGCTGACTAGTAGCTGGCGAAGCAACTTCATCAAAAGACCCTTTTATAATTGTTTCTGCAGCCATACCTGCTCCTGACGACTGTGAGCTAAATGGTGCTGCTAATATCTGACCGAGCTTACAGTACTTACATTAACTAATGCATTGATTAAGGAGTGTGCTTTAAAACTTTAACAGTTGCTTAAAATATACTCAAGCCAAGTTTGTAAGTTGTCAAATTGTCATTTTCACTTGATAAGTTCAGAGTTTATACCATTGATGATAAGGAGATCGCAGTGCAATTTCCGAAGCTTCAGTTCTTGTCAAGTTTTTAAAGCGATTCACACCACAATAATAATAATAGGAAGGAAAAGCACATATTTTTTTGTTCTTTGCATGACCGTGCAAGCACCCATTTTCCTAATTTTTGCACCGAATGAAGAAAAACGTCTGACGGTGTTCATCGCTGATTATTCCAGGTTTACTATTTATCCCTGGTTTATTCCATCTGGTATCGGTGTTCTTCCTTAGGCCCATTTCGTTGCATTTCATTTTCAGCAGCACGAGAAGACTTCTTTCACTCTTGACTGTGTGTGACATGTGAGTCAGTTGCGATTCTTTGACAGTGCTGGATGAAAACTCCTTGCAAAAATCCTCTCACAACACTTGCTCATCCCGATAAGTTTGGCAAATGGCGAAGAAGTTCTTTCTTCGTCTTCGATGTTATTCCAGTAGGCCTGAGTAGCAGGCCCAGGCTCTCGTGGAGTCTGATTCCAGTATTCCAAGATTCCAGTCCGTTGAATAGGCTAAGCTACTTTTCAAATGAGCTCAGCCGATTCGCACCGGAACGAGGTTTGGGCGCACTAGACCAGACTCTCTGTTTTTATGTTAGAGAGGCTGGTACCCAGGGTAAAAAGTTTTCTTTTCATCCTGAATCCCCAAAAAATCTGGCTGGTCATGGCGAGCCTCGTGATCAAGATGAGATTGATATATTATTGAAGATGAACATACTAGGCCATGGATGGTAGGCCTGACTTGTTTCATTGGCATTGTAGATGGCACGTTGTTTTTATGAAGTGAATCATCGTATCCTTTCGATCATCAAATCACTAAATCTGTATCTATTTATGGACAATGAAAGACAAAATATTTTCAACAGGAGAGAGTCATTTCTTTGAATGCAAACAAGAAGGCAGAACGTTAACAACTTGATTTGGTATTTGATTGGAGACCCCTAAAACGAAAGGTCCAACCATCTTGGCTCTCATTGATTTATATGGCCTGCCGTGCGAGGAAAAGCTGATGTCTGCATTATTTACTTGATAGTTTCATATAGTGGCTGGACAGTCACTGTATTTGCTGTAACCTACTTCCATATCAATCAATGTCTCGTCATCAGACATCAATAATGTCGAATAATAAAAAGAAGGGTGGAAAGAAGAGGAAAACAGCTGGGATATTTGGAGTCAGATCAGTCATAATGAACAATTCATCATCATCAGATAGCTCAGATTCCGATTATCTGCCTGATTTTGAATTGGAAAATGAGAAACAATGCAACAAGAAAAGAAAAGATATTGCACCAAAAAATCAGGGAAGAGACACAGCAGCAAAGAAAAGCATCAAAAGAAGATTGAAAAATGGGACAAAATCCACAGAAGAAAAAGCTACTGATTCTAAAATGATGAAATTTCAAGGAAAGAATGCTAACTGGAATTCCATGCCCTTGGAAATATTGGTGAAAATTTTCACTTTGGTGCTTGGCGAAAAATGTGAAATTGAAAACTTACCAAGGTGATGAAAAAATAACACTGCAGACTGACATTTTGCAATTTCGTCAGTATGAACTATGTTTAGCAATGGAAACTCAGCCCCATTTTGTTTTGGGGTAAAAGCTATGAGAAATTTTGGAATAATTTTTTGTATAAATTCACAAGAAAGTCTCGTACACATTGCTGCTGACAAAAGTGAAAGAAGAAGTGATATGATGTAATTTTCCATGGGACTTTAATTGTCAGTATTTCAAAAGAAGGTCAGTAGGACCAAAAAGATGAAATTCCCATGCAAAATTAACAAATCAAAATTTACATTTAATTTCTAGATTTAAGAAGGTATGCAAGCAATGGCAACATGCCTCCCAGCACCCTTCGCTTTGGAAAAAGCTTGATCTGTCCTTCATGGCAAAGTCAAGTAAAGCCAATGACAAAACTTTACAAAATCTTGCAAGTCAATACGGAGCACATATCTTGGAACTTGATGTGAGCAATTGGAAAAAGCTAACTGACAGGGGATTAATGGTAAAAATCCCTTTAATTTTTCTGTACCCGACTCGTTGTTATTACTTTGTTGAGGCACCCTTGGGACTGGAAAAAGCACCCCCTGCTTATTAATTTTTTATACAACACAGTGTGTTGAACACACAAGATTTCAGACGTTTTTCTCCTGCTGATTACAGGAAATTTTCCTCCCAACCTCTCCCCCCCCCCCTTATTCTTTTCCAGACTGAAAAAGTATTTATCTGTAGCAAAGGCCTCATAAGAAGTAATGTAAAAAAGTTTTATTATATCATTAGTCACTAATATATTGAAGAATTCTACACATTGATAAGGTACGGAGATAAAATGAGGAATGAAAGCCTGTAAGAATTCTCAAAAGGATTCTTAGAAAATTTGAAAAGGAATTTTAAAACAAGAAAGCACTCGTGCAGAGCATGTGCTGTACTACAGTGTCTACAGTAAATATTGTCTTGTGTTAGATACTGTAGAATGCATTTCTTTTTCAAGACAAGTTTTCAACAGATTATTCCAAGAAAAGAGCCTTAGTCATAAAATTATTTTTGAGTGGTGCCTTATATACTGTATCAAGAAGATTTCTGATTTAGAAGATTTCAAGAAGACTTCTGATTTAGACATTCTACTTTATATTGAAGTTGCTGTGTTTTTTCATAGGCCATTGCAGAGATGTGTCAAAATTTAAAAGTGTTAAACGTGTCTAGCTGTACAGATAATAAGAAAAAAGAAAACTGCATAACTGCAAATTCAATCATTGAAATAATTGATAAATGCAATATTACCAGCATTGATTTGTCATGGTTGCAGGTTTGTAAAGATTCTGTTTAAAAATGCACCAAACTTCTTTCTGAAAACACAAAGCTGAAATTCGCAACAAAAACTTCTGTCTTCTGTGGCTTGAATTAAGTCCTTTGTCACTCCATATTAATCCATTGAGTACAGCCCTTGCACACATTAACATGGTTTGCGTGAATAGGAATCCTTGTTTAGAGAAATTTACCGTAGTTCATCATATGGCTCACGAATTTTTATCATAATGTAAAGATTCCTTGTCATGTTAGTGTGTGCACAAGCCTGTACTGTATAAAGCATGGGTTATTTTGGTGTCTGTTTTCCATCACTCAGGTGTTTTGAAAGTACAATCAAAAATAAATATAATCAACAATAAATGTACAGTAATTTGACTTGTAGATGATTCCAAAGTCTAGTATGGTTATGCAGAGGTTAATGGAAAGACGAGGAGAGCATCTTCTGAATATGAATTTATGTGGCTGTCCTGTCAGATCAACTGTTCTCAGTAGCATCATGGTGAGCCCATTTTCATTTTACTGTCATTGATAAATTTGTGTTTCGGGATCTCTCAAAATACTCTGTGACTGGGTTGGGCTGGCTTTGGTTATTTTGGCAATTCTTTTCACAGACACTAGAGCACTGTTTTCATTGCTGAAGGGGCACTTCTTGAAAATAAAGGACACTTTTTTGTCTATTGTAAAAACCTTGGGGGCACGTGCTCCCAGTGCCCCAGTTCCTACATATATGGCTGTAATGCTGGTACTACATACAAGTGGTGAAAATGGGGGAGGAACAAACAAGTTTTAATTCTCAATGCCATCAAAATGCAATGAATGTTAATTACATACTGAGGATAAAGTGACCCTAAGAACCAGTTTTTCCAATTGTATACTATAACTTTCTTTTGGGATAGTGGATTGCCGTAAAGTTGTGGTGGCGGTTTAGGGTGATATATTATATTTAGGCCGATTTAACCAACAGTGCTAGTTACGAAGTGATTCCGTAAACATATAAACATGTATGAATTGAAGAATCTTATGATGGCAAGTAGCAGTTTTTAAAGTCCCTATCATACCGCACATAATAGATATTTATCTAAAAGGTGGCGGTTCGTATGATGGTACTCTTTAGTAGTTTGATAAGTGGTGATGGTGTTGCCTTTTAGAGAATGATAAGTTTGGGTCTTGTGTTTTTAGTTTTGTAATCCTTTCTTCTTATCTCTAGGCATTTTGCCCCAATCTGCGGACTCTTGACATTTCTAGGACTGAAATTAGACACATCAATGTGAGAAAGCTACAGGTAGGAATACCTCTTACACGTTTTTTTTATAAGAAACTGGTTTATAAGAAACTAGTACTACGATGACCAAAAATTTAAGAAACTCTAGTACTACGCTCAAGAACAGTTAAGAAACTCTAAAACTTTTTTCTGTATGTCTCTCTCATTCTATGTCTTTCTAACAAAGGTACATTCGTCTTTTCTTGACTTTTAACTGCAAAATTGGTAAATTTTTGCCTTGATGTGCATGGCTTCTTCTTGATGACAATGTCAATGCAAAATGGAAGCCCTTTCTCGAGAAGAAGGCTCAACTTCGAACAATACCGCAATTTTAGGCCCAAAAAATAAGAAACTAATTAAGAAACTTTTACTACTAAAACACCGAAATTTTCATGCAAAATTAAGAAACTTTTAGTACTATGTGCTGATCTTAGTTTCTTATAAAAAAACGTGTATTTGTATCTTTGTCTTAAAACTCTTAGAATGATATACAATTTGAATAAGCAGCTGTCAGGCATCTCTTCTTAAATTGCTTGAAACCTCAAAAATTGATGCAAACTTTTCTTAAATTTCAGATGAGTTTTCCAAACCTAGAAGAGCTTTACATGTCCAGTGTGGAATTTAGAAATTTCTCTTGGAAGGATGAGGTACTGTAAAGTTGACATGTGCACACTCGTAACGGAATGTTACAAACTCTGTAGAACTATTAAGGATGTCATGTTATTGTTAGCGTGCCTCAGTTGGGCTATTCCTATCACGAATAAATAGACAACAGAACGAGAGATCACAAAGAGAGCTCAGGTCAGTTCTGTTCAGGTCACACATATTTTAGAATTCTACTACATACAACACAATAACACTAACAAAACGTAAGAAAGTTTAAAGCAGTTTACTATTATTGAGAGTTCAGGAGAGCTGTCTGCAGCTCAACTGCAGTATAGACCTTTTAGCTATTCTACCGGGTGTCTCAGAAAAAAGTACCCCCTTTTGACTGGAAATAGTAACCAAGCAATAAGATATCATTGCTCCCCGACTTCACAGCTAAATTCATCAATGTTCAACTTAGATGCACGTACCTTGCATTTAGAAATCGTCCACCAAACACCGGAGATACAGGTTCGCAAAGTCAAAATTTTCAGTGCACCCAAAACCAGAGGTTTTGAAAAAGGGCCTAGTCATGATTTGTATCGTGGACATTTTCCAAACTACCTGGAGACTTTATGTTTCCGTGTTTTCCTTTTGAAAAGAATAAAAGATGCATGGACATGGCGCTGATTAAACAAATTTAGTAGAAATGTGGTAAGAGTCATAAAATCGTGCCACATCTCCAAAATAAGCGTGCATGTGCTCTTTTTCCTCTTCTTTAATATAAAACATTTGGGATCGAATACAATGCAAGGACCGTTTCTTCAAAAGAAAAGTCACTGCAAGCACAATTGAAGTAATTCAAGGTATAAATCTTTTCAAAAATAAAAAGTAACGGTCAAAGTCGAAAATTCGTTTGCAAAATGCCTGTTTGTTGTCAAATTATGGCTAGGCCATTTCTCAAAACCTCTGGTTTCAGGTGCACTCCAAATTTTGACCTTGTAAACTCATATCTCCGGTGTTTGGTGGTCGATTTCCAAATGCAAGGTATGTGCATTTAAGTTGAAGACCAACAAATGTAGCCATGAATTCAAAAAGTCCAGAAATATTATCGTTTTGTTGCCTTGCTCAGTCAAAAGGGGGTACTTTTTTTTGAGACACCCGGTATATAAAAGAGCCTGGATCGAACGTTATTTTTATACGCGGCATTCGATCGAGTGGCGTTAGAACTTCTATCACTATTGTGCACATTTGAAAATTCTGCAAAATGTAGCAAAATAGCGTTCGATTCTGATTCTTTTCAGAATAGCTAAAAGGTCTATTCTGCCTTTCCTGGCATTCTCTCTCGACGGGGTGGAAATACTTCACAGAGGAACAAGCCAAACATTCCCATCTCTTACCATTGCTTAGATATAAGTGGATTTTTTACTGTTATTTTTCTACAGAAAACAATAAGCCTGTTTTTTACAATTTGGTGACGGAGCCCCTTCAAAACTTTCTTGTCCTTCATATATTCTTGCTGGCTAAAGTGCTGCTCCTAAAGCTGTTTGCCCTTCTACTTCCATGGAAATTATTGACAGAAGAAACAAGATTGTTTTGCATAGATTTCTGTTCTTTTCGTTTAGGGAAATGATCCATACTTTGAGAAGCTAGCTGCATTGAGTGTTGTCGATTCCAACCTGTCAGCACCAATCTTGCATCGGTAAGCTGTTAGATTTTTTCGAGGATCTTCAAGAATTGTTCCTATGCTACGTTTTTTATTCTGTTTAGGATGCAACTAATTCAGATCCAGTTAGTAATGCATTCTTCGTTAAGAATCAAAACGATTAAGTTTTTGAGCCAGTTGCATGAGAGTTGGCAAATTAGCTTCCTATTAACACTGTGGGGCGGGCTGCGGTTCCAATGACAATGTGTGACGAGAATGGTGAAGGGTTTGATGAATGGTACTGGGGTGCTGGCCCCTATGATAGCACCTGGTACTGATAACTTTGGTACTGAGCAGAGATGGCGCCAGGGAAGAAATGCTAGGGGGGCAAATACTGTCAGAGTGCCGACAGTGAAAAATTTTTTATGAACGAGTTCAATTCTAGTTCACTGAAATGACAACCCAGCAAAGAAATCTGGAGGTGCAGGTTATGAAAATGCCGACAGTGCCTAGAAATTGTCGAAAATTTAAGTGCCGATGGGGGGGCTGAATGAAATTTTGGGGGGGCTCCTGCCCCCCTAGCACCCCCGCTGGCGCCATCCCTGGTACTGAGTGCCCGTAGGAATTATTGTGGTACCGGCAACATCTTTTGAGAATTAGAACATGGAAATTATCGATTTCTTTATTTGGATTTTTCTGTAATTTTCTATGTAAGATGATACTTTTTTCTGGTCCAGCGGTCCTTGGTGCTGACCTTAAGGGTACTGGGTACCGGGAATGTTGCCCAGGGGGGTACTCCCTAACTCTCAATACGGGGGGGGGTCCAGGCCACTATTTCTTTGCTGACCCCTAGATATTAAGCCTGATGTTTTGGGGACCCCAAATATTGAGTCTAACATTTTGGAGACCCCAAATATTATCTATTTCTGGGGTCCCTGAAATGTTTTTGAATGATTTCAATTTGAACTTCTTGATCTTTCTCAGTTTTTGAATAATACCAAAACATTTATTGGTACCTTTTACTGCCCCTTTGGTGTCGTGGTACATTTTAACTTTCATCATCCTTGACCAGTGCCAGATGTAGCTACAGTGCAGGCTTTAGATACAGTAACAATATCCTCCTGCCTAAGACTGTTTAAGAATTCTTGTCCAAAAATTCCTGCACTCTTTCATACCTCTTAACGAATACTTGTCTGCATTTGGAGAATCTTTAAAGATGTTGATTTGCGCAAGATCTTTTTTAATATTACATTGCGTCTCAAACGCAAGATTATAGGATTCGTATTTCTTTTAGGTTATTGAAAAATGCAAGTAAATTGAAACTGCTCGATTTACGGTGCTGTAGAAATTTTACAGGAATGCACACTGTAACGGTAAGAGCAGATGAATTATTTTCATATCTATTGAAAAATTGGAGGATTACTTCAATCTCTTGCAGTGAAAAATGAAAATAAGATAAGAGGACGGGGAGGGGAGGGGAGGGGAAGATGCCCTTCTTTCTCCTTATCTCGAAAATTGTTCCTTTTTCTAATTGGTCCATTCTTCGTTGCCAGAGACTCTGGTACGTCATGGCAGGCTTGTTGCAAAGCCCAAGGAAAAATGTTTGCAAATGGTGATCAATATGGAGCTAAACAGCATCTTTTTCTTGACATTTTAAGAAGCAGTTTTCATCTTGTCGGAAGCTCGCTTCATTGATGTAGGTTTTTACTTGAAAGGAAATCGGTGGTTAAATTTTCGGAAAATATTACCCTATCTAAGCAAGGGCGCCTACCTTGTAGGAAGTGTGTTCATTCCCATTACTGTACCCGTGACCCAGTACACAGAGTGACCCAGTGTACAGAGTAATTGGTGTCCTGTGACCCAGTCCTGTTAATCTGTGTATAAGGATCTTCAAATTCTAACGTCTGGTAGTGTTGACTAATAAAAGATCACGCTGTCTGGTTCCCTGTGGCCGACTCGTATAACAGTTGATCTCGTATTACATCAACACCGGAATTTGAAACCACAAAGTTATTCATACGTCATCTTGACCTTGACAGGACTGACTCTGTGTACTGGGTCACAGGACACCAATTACTCTACCTACAAGGTAGGCGCCCTTGATCTAAGCAATACATAAAAGCAATAAATTGCTTTGATTCTGTTGCAGGAAATAGAGGCAACTGGCGTTGAAAGGCTGTTTTTGTCATTTGTGGGTTCTTGGTTCATGCTAAGTGAAATAATTGACAAGGTAAACGTTTCAAATCATTTTTCTCATTGAGTTTATTTTTTGCATCGAGGTTCTTAGAGTATGTTCTGCTTCAAGAATTCATTGAATAGAGAGAGATACCTTCATCGTTCTTGCAAAGTTTTTCCATTTAGAAAATGACCGTTTTTCCCATAACTTCTGTTAATTGAAAAGCTCTTCTTGTGATAAAAATTGCTTTTGAAAACATAACTATCATGACACATACTAAAAGAGTTCTCGCAAAAGCGTAGACCCTTTCGCGCCCGTTGGAGGGTGTTTGGTATGTTTTCCTGCCGGGATGTGCACTCCTCTCCGGGTATCATCTTCATCTTTTATTCCAAGTGCCGGGTATCGAAAGAAGGCAATTTTTAGAGCCCGTTTTTCTAAAGGGGTATTTTGTTAGAATGGGTCGTCATTTCAAAGTTTCTCGGTGTAATTGCTACGTTTTGGAGTAATTCGCTACTTAATTCGCCAACCTCGTCCCCAGGGCCTTTTGTCATATTGGGGTGGAGGCGACAAAAGGCGCTGGGGATGAGGCTTACTTTTCGCCGGTTTTTTCCAGAGCCGACTGTCATTTGGAGGGAAAGTCTTGAGCCATGTAACATTTTTTGCTGGTGCGCGCACCCTTGTGCGAACGAAAGTCAAGTACCTCCCATTGGGAGCGAGGCTGCCTTTAGAGAACTCCTGGATGAATTTTCCATTTTCATAACCTTTCACCTGCTTTTTATTTCAGTGGGGAAACTCATTGATTGAGCTGGACTTAAGCTGGAGTGATGCTTTGAGCAATGAAGGATTGAATGATATTGCACTGGGGAATGCTCAAATGTGTAAACTTGAGAAGCTTAACCTAACAGGGACGAGAGTCGAAGACGAAGGTGTAAGGTGAAGACAGTTATTTTTGAAAATAGCCTTAAATAACGGACTCATCATATTAAACCCATAAACGCAACAAAAGTACCGAAATCATTAGAAAGACGACTGTTAACTCCTGTAAAAGAACAACAACCAAAATAAACATGTAACAAAAGAAAAACTGTTAAATCCTGTAAGACAAAACCGAATTAATCTTAAAACCTGAAAGGAAAGAAATAAGTTAGTAACTCACCAGTAACTGCTGAAAAGATCAACGTGAAATCACCAAATACGCGTTTCGTCGCACTCTCGCCAGTTTGGTTCGTGCGAAGAACAAATTAACAATGAAACAGGCCACTTTTATTAGCAGACGAACAAAAGAAATTGAAAATCAAAGTGGCTTGTTTTATTGTTAATTTGTCCTTCGCACGAACCGCTTGTGTGTAAACTAAGCCATTGCTAACTCACTTTGCGCAAAGTAATTGATAACAATCTCTATGAAAAGTGTTGAACAGGGATTGATAACAATCTCTATGAAAAGTGTTGAACAGGGATTGCACTTTTTGTTTTTCCTCTCAAATTTTACCAGATGGACACTCTTTTCTAGCAGGTCTATTTTAAGGAAGATATTTTTAGATTCTTCAAGACGAAATCCAAGTTCAAAAACTGTAAAAGGATCTTCAAATTGAGGTCATGTCATCCATGCATTTGATGCCATTCTTTTTGTTTTTCTTGCAGGTATTTGATATCCATATGCCCAAAGCTTGCTCTACTAAACCTGACATCGTGCAAGGGTGTATCAAGGGGATACAAACACGAACACGACAAGGACAGTATTGATCAAATGCGGACTGGAAATAACGGTAAATTTGATGGAACGTGATTTGTCAACAGGTGACGGAACGAGTGACCATTAATTAACCTTTGAATGTAATGATGCACGGTTGAAAATAAACCTTTAAATGTAATGATTGTGATGGGAAGACTTGTTGCTACAGCAAATCTTCAAAAAAGACAGTGGAAAACTATATTACCTCTTTCGCGGCATTGAGTGGCTTGAAGCAAACTTCTTTGGTAGTCTACTGTAATTCTTGATAAAAGTAGATCGGCATAAAAACATAGCTTTGGGAAATAGGATTTGCACCAAATGTAACGCGGAACGCGCGTTGTTTTGAGGACGAGGTCCATCTGCTACTCGACTGTAGTGCATACGAAAACGTAAGGCGACAATGCTTCAGTCAGGAAATCAGGCAAATAATTAACAATCTAAAGGACAAAAATGAAACATTCAAACTGATGAATACCAATGAAGACCCAGGCAACATTTTATTTATTGCAAAATATTTAAAAGAGGCATTTGAAAGCAGAATGGATATTAGCTAAGGGAGGTTTCATCTGTCCATTCGCCCCAAACTTCGTTCATTTGTTTCTTGTTACTGTTCGCCGTTTGTTTTTACTTAGTTATAACTTATGTTCGTAGATTTATCTGCAGTTTATTCGTAGATATAGCTTGTAGACACCATGTACTTCTGGTATAGTGACATTGATTGAAAAAACTTCCATCATGGAATGGAAATATTTGGTATCTTGATTAATTTTAAAATGACGAAAAAATTTAAAAATTTCCAGAGGGAAATTCAGTCTCCACTAATAGGAATCGATAAGAAAGAATGCACCACCTTTTGTCAGTGGCCCAAGGTTAATGTTAATATTTGCTGTACCGAACCAGTATTATGTTTTTAAAAGTAAATAATAATTAGATTTTGATACAAACGAGAATATATTTACATGCACTATGTATCTACATTTTAGTCGTCAATACAGGTCTAATATTTTGCTGATTGATTTGTTCCAGTTCTCAGTCCATCTCTCTTCGTCTTGCTGCAGTTTCTTTGCTTCTTCTTCGATATCCTCCATGCCTGATTTGAAAATGCTGCAGCATTGCTATAGAAAAGATTGGTTGAATTAAAGGGGCTCTACAACCCGTCCTCTCTGCGGGACTCTGCGTGTCAAATCATCGAATGTGTTAGTCATCGAAACACAACATAGCTAATGGCGATTTTGCAAAGAGAATAGTAATCCAAAGTATCTGCGACAATCTTGGTGATCGAAGCTTTGTTGGAGGATTTGTTTTATTTTTCTAACGCCGAATATTTGAAAGTTTTAATGGATATCAAAGGTTCCATCACCTTTCATAGACACGAGGGGCGTATCACTCTCCAAAAATCTCGTACACCCGTGGCAAAAATCCTTTTGTCTTCAAGAAAAATCCATAAAAATCCCTAAAAATCCTATTGTTTAAAAAAATCTCGTACGCTTTTACGGAAGAGTGATACACCCCTCGCATAGACATACCGGGTGTCCCAAAATGATGTATTACCATTTAATTGCTTATATGTCCATAAACGATGAACTTATTTTCAAAAACTGGTAAAACCGTAACCAACATCTTAAAATGCAATTTAGCTTTTAGGCAATCAAATAAAACAAAGTGTTTGAAAATCGGTTCATTGGTTATGGACATGTAAGCAATCAAACAATAATACATCATTTTGGGACACCCGGTAGACAAGAAAACACTGCAATGAAACTTTCGTAGGAGCTGCGATGAAATTGGCCGCCATTAAAAATCCAAAGCTTTAATCACACGCGCGGGTTGTCCCGTACTTTCCAATTGTTTACAAAAATCTTGTACAGTCCCTTTGATCAATCGTACGTAACAAATGAATTTATTGATCCCCGGAGATCTGAAAGGAGTGGAAAAGGTCCCCCTAGAGCTGGCATGATGCAGTACTGCTTAGGAGTGTCCCAAGGGAGTATGTAGTTTATAAGGTTGCCACGAGGCAAGACATCACAGCTCGATAGTGATTTTGTATCTCAGACCCCGTCCCCTCCCACCCACATCAAAACATATCTTAAAAAGTAAAAGTAAACGTTGAGAGTCAAGGAGGGTGCTCGAAACTGCTTCCGACATGCGTTCACTAGACTGAGACTACTATACCTTTGTTAGAAAATAATATTTATGTCTTGTGTTAGACTTTTAAGTTTTTGTAGCATAATTAAAATATAGTATTGATCACTAAATAACGTTATTTTCGTTTTGAGTGTAACGAATTAGAAAATAACATACTATTCATGCTGTTGTCGTCAAAATTGGACTTCAACCCAACGCAAAATTTTCAGCAAAAAAAATACTGAAACTTTCAAAGGGTGTGGGTAAAACAGATTAGGCATATTAAATACCGTATTCTAACAAAGGCAGATTTTGTAATACAATAGCAACAGTTGCGTTCAACTGCAGACAAAGGAAATTCTCTCAACCAGTAATTCAAAACAAACAAAGCCGCAAATGTGTCCCGAAACTCGTAGGGCAAACTCTCGCCTTGTGCAAGCGAAAGGTGGTTTTTAAGAGAAGTTCAGAGAACTTGGAGGAGAGGACACACCCCCAATTTGCCTAAAAAAGTGGGCATTTCGGATGTACTAGTTGGCAATAATAGAACATAGCCAACTTTGTACACAAGGTAAGGGATGTTCGGTAGCTCTCCGCACCCCCTTACACCCCTGCAATTATTCTCTGTAGAATTTTTCAAGACAAGGAATTTTTAGAATCACAACTTTTAATTTAGTTACATCATTCCAGGTTTCTAGGCTACAGTCAAATGACTGCTTGACACAAAACGAGACTTTGGCATAAATGAAATTCATTGAAGACCAAACAGAGTAATGAAAGTGAAGCATCTATGACTAACCTGATATGCTTTGTCTCTTGCTTCGATAACTGCTCTGTGCGCCGGCGTAACTTTCCTCGTAAATATTGCGGTAGGTTCAGTCGTAACATTATCAGCATCTTTTTCAGTAAATTCTTCAGTTGATAATGTTTTCCATTGTTCTTCGACTGTCTTTTTCTCATCATCATCATCTACAAAACAATTTGTAACTTCTGCGTCTTCGAGTAGAACGTGGAATTCGACGTTAAATGATTGGACCTAAGTGGAGCTGATCTATACACAAGACAAATAAAGCTTCTACGCACTGATCCTCTCACTTAACGATATCCACGCACAAGAAGAGGCCTACTATCCCAAAGAATAAAGGGTCTACGAAATAAAGAGATAAACCTTGCTTCGGCTACCCAGTTATGTTAGTTATTATTTATCTTGTTGTATTTATTTTGTTTCTTTTATTTTTTATGATAGTAACTTTCAATTGACTTTCAATTTTTTTTATAAATGTCTTTGGGATTGTCATGTGTATTTTGATTCGCTTAGTATCGTAGTCGTAGTATTGTAAAGTGGTTTAAATAGTGTGATTGGTAATGGTAATGTGTCATGTAAATTTTTAGGGATAGCATGCATGCAGACTCTATTTATTCCTTTTCAGAGAGGCTTCTCCTTTTTCAGGGGGGAATCTATCGCCGCAAATTTGGCCTTGAGGCCTATATCCAGTCCCTCTCAAAATTATCTTTTCATTAGAGCAGTGTAGACTGATTATATGGCCGTAGTTATCGCTATTGAAAGGCTGCCGGACGCTCTTAACTACGTAACTAAAACAGGTCTCGGTTTGGTGTAGCAATCTCGTTTTGAATAGCGAATACTGGGACTCATCATAATCAGTCTAAGAGCAGTGTATATCTCAGAGTTTGATCTTCGATTTAAGAAAACAAGCTGCGTACGAAGGTACGAGGAAAATGAGGATGTTATTAGCATGGATATTCGATAAAATCATGAAATCTTACTTGGTTTATCAGTAACACCAGACATCATCTTTTCCCGCAACAATTGTTTTTCTGATTTGGGCTGTGGTTGTACTTCTAGAAGAAAAACGCACGAACACTGCAATTTAGAGACAATTCATCAACGCAGAGAATCTACAACAATACCTTACGACAGCATAGGTTCCAAATCTTTTTCTCGGCGTGCAAAGGTGGGTGTAAAATTCAATGACCTATTTCTTCTGATTGAATGACTTGAAAGAAACTTTAGATACTTTCCAATAAATCTACCGTTGGACTTTCCAGAAATTTTACATATTTTTCGAAATTACAGGTATCTTACATTTCAACTCATTTGAGGATGTAACGTCATCAAATTTCTAAATCATAAACCAGATGAGTGACGGACTTTTGCTTGATACCATATTGCAGACATTCATAAACTATGGTTTTCTTCGAAATTATTTCATGTTGCGTCAAACAGTTTAGAAATTAGGATGGTTCTAAGTTTTTTTGAAAATTTTTCTTGAATTCTTGAAAAAGAACAAAATCACTCTAATTCTGAAAATATTGAAGATTTCCGAAAAGTCCAACGGTAGAATTATAGAGAAATAGCTGACGTTTCTTTAAAGTCATTCAGTTCAAAGAAATAGGTCACTCAATTTTACACCAGCTTTTTTAAAGATTTGGAACCTATGCTCCTTACAACAAATGCGTGTATTGTTTTGTAAAAAACTTAGGTCCGGCGTTGGTAGCCATTTTCTTCAGTTTTAGTATCTACACTTCGATACCAAAAATTTCTTGTGAGTTTGTAAAATCTTTAATTCTCTAAAGGTAGCATTAATCTATTATTCATCAAAGGGACTTCAAAAATGCCTATTTGAATCTCAAACAAGAAGCAACAAAATCACAGTCTAAAATTTCAGAATATTTATTATTACTGCACAGTAGCATATGTTCCAAATCTTTAAATCGGCATGAAAAGATGTGTGTAAAATTCTATGACCTATTTCTTCTAGTTGAATGGCTTGAAAGAAACTTTAGCTACTTATAAGTTTCATGTCATTTTAGGAGGGTTGCCCTTTAGCAAAGGCTGATTTTCAAGGGGCCCTCAACTAAAAAGTTTTAATTACAATATACAATAAATTTTACCTACATTATGAAAACCATAAAGCTAAAAACCTATTTACAATAATTATACGATATTTACAATGAAAGAAAAGTTAACTCTTAATAGAACTCTTGAAACTACTAAGGGAGGATGCCTTCTTTGACTCGGCTGGAAGGCTATTCCACAGCTTAGCTCCCCGGAAAGGAAACATTTCTGCCCATTTGCTGATTTCTTCTTTGGTAACCTCAAGTCAATCTCTTATAAGTGCACCAATAATTCTGCCATTGGACTTTTCAGAAATTTTGAGTATTTTTCGAAATTGCAACGTATTTTTTATTCTAACTCATTTGAGGATGTGACGTCATCAAAGTTCTAAATCATAAACCAGAAGAGTGATAGACTTTTGCTTGATACCATATTGTAGACATTCGTAAACTATGGTTTTCTTGGAAATTATTTCATGTTGCGTCGAACAGTTTAGAAACTATGATGGTTTTCATTTTTTTTGGAAATGTTTCTTGAATTCTTGAAAAAGTAGAAAAACCTTCAACATCTAAAAACATTGAAGATTTCAGAAAAGTCCAACGGTAGAATTAAAGGTAAGTAGCTGAAGTTTCTTACATGTCATTCAGTTCAAAGAAATAGATCATAGAATTTTACACCAATATTTTCAAAGATTTGGAACCTATGCTGTGCACAGTGTCGAAGCTTGAGAATTTAAACGTCACAACTCACTTCCACGCTGTATATCATCAACTGTTAAACATGCATCAAACTGCAGCAAGAGTTTCTCTGTCAGTTCATTCAAGGCGTCTACGAAATTTTTGCCGTATGCTCTCTCGACATGCTGTAATAAAAAAAATGTAATGACATAGATGGGACGAAGGCATTTATGTAATTTGTTACAGCATATTTGATTCTAATTTACCTTTTAGCTATTCTGAAAAGAATCAGAATCGAAAGATATTTTGCTACATTTTGTAGAATTTTCTAATGTGAACAATAGTGATAGAAGCTCTAACGCCACTCTATTGAACCTCGCGTATATTTGAAAATGAAAATTTCCGCGAATAAAAACGATTGAAGTATTTTCCATGACTAATTTTGCATTATCGCAAATCTCACGTAACATCCAATTTTAACAGACTTTGGAAATCAGGTGAGATTTAACGATAATGCAAAATTACTCAAGCAAAATCCTTCAAGTGTTTTAATTCGCGGATACATCGCCAGACACCAAATATCAATTAATTCGTTCAAATGCAATATCATTACCTTGCTCTCGTCAGTATGCTTCTCAACAAGGCTTTTTAAGTTCACCT
Source organism: Aurelia coerulea (assembly GCA_039566865.1). Lineage (NCBI taxonomy): Eukaryota > Metazoa > Cnidaria > Scyphozoa > Semaeostomeae > Ulmaridae > Aurelia > Aurelia coerulea. The sequence goes on from CM076954.1 coordinate 20,799,056, forward strand.
TTCTTTTATTTTCATTTTCTGTTAATTTCTCAAGTTCACTACGGTTGTTTGGATGGCCAAGAGTTGGTCGTAATAATGTTTGATTGCTTCTCTGCGATAGAAGGATAGCAAAAAGTTAATAATGGCTGATAACATATGACCATGCCATGAGCTGCTGTATTGACCTGGATATTGTAGGGCCTAGATGTTGAAGGTGATATGGCGCAGTGGTGTAATCCACTGACTTTGCAATGTAACTTCAAGCTTTACAAGCAATGCTTTGAACTTTTGCTTATGCATTGAAAACATAGAATAATGTAGATAAATGCGTTGGATTTCATACACGAACCTTACGCAAGCTATTGCAACATTACAAACCTTTTGATTTTCCAAAATTGCAATTTTAGCAGCAAAAGCCTTCTTGGACGATTTTTGAGCCTTTCTATGAATTGTTAAATGTTGCTTGAAGGTGAAATCAACAATGAGAGGTGGAAATTTGATTAAACTCTTCCCAAACGTTTCAACTTGAGCTCGAAGCTCTACAATAGAAAATATAAACAAAGTGATTAAAATCCTGGTTCAAAAAAGATAAAATTTCCTACGACTCTACGATTACAACTGGAATAAGCATGCATTTGCGTTGAAGACGATTCTAATATTTGAGACGACGTTTTCCATCTGTCTTTCCTCAAAATGCCGCTCAATCCATTGACAAAGATATGCAAGGAAATGTCCACTTTTACAGCCATCGTTAGTTCTCTTTATTGTTTTCTTTAAGCATAGTATACTTGCAGACATTTCCTAAGAGATTATACTCGGGACTATTGGGTGAAGGCATTGGCTGAAATATTTTGACCAAAATGAGCCTAGATTTTGGCAATAAATAAAGAACAAATTCTGTACTTCTTCCTTCATGTAAAACATATGACATACTCATGAACAGAAACCCCACCGCAGCGATTCTGATTATGATAAACTGATATCATATTTTATAAAGATCTAACTGCTCAAGATTTTTTTTAACAGTAGACCTGAAACTGTGAAATATTTTGAGCATCTCTGAGCAGCGGACCAAACGCGATTTTCAAGCTCTGTGCCACAGGAAAAACTGCCAATCTAAGCATTTATGAAGCCAAATGAAAACTTTCCCAGCATGCAATTCACCAAAAACGTTCCCAGGCTGCATTTCAATAGCAATAAACTGGAGACATAATAGGTAGTTCGTAAGGTGGTTGCAAAGATTAATCCAAGATTCTACAGATTGCAAAGATGAGAGAGATGAAATTACCTTGCATACATGTGTTTCGGTAATCCTTTGCTTGCCTTTTGTAAGATCGTACACGATTAATCAACGATTCTGCACACATATCGAAAGTGTCATGGATGGCAGACGCACGCGTTGCGACTCGATTGCCTTTCTGACGATAATACATCTAGGAAATGAGGAAATTTGATAAATAATTTGGCGAAAGCTAGGACGATATAAACAATGTAAGTGTGAGTGTGGAGGATTGTATTGCATGAACCAATCAGGTTCATGACATATGCCCTTTAAAATAAATGGCAAAAAAACAAAAACACAATTACAGTTTAGGAAATAACACTCGGGATCAAATTGAAGCTTTGGGAGGTTTTGCTAAAAGAAGAAATATAATTAAATAATTAATTAAAGTGTTGTTTGCCCCCATTTAGCAGCTAATTTTGTAGAGAGATCACGGATACATAATAGATATATTTGGTTGCGCAGGTTGGTATAGTATGTTTTTACTTAGGGTATAATGTATCATGCTTTGGGGCTATAATCCTCGCTAGAGCTCTCTAAAAGTTCAAAACAATTCTAAATTTGGTTGCTTCGGTATTGCAGCAAATATCTATGCGCATCAGAATTCTACGAAAGAATTTAGCATGTCTTTCTCAATCGAAGCATATCTTTCGCAAGCATATCTTTCTTTCGCATATCTAGAAGTATATCTTTCTCAATCGAAGCATATCTTTCGCAAGCATATCTTCTTTTTCGCATTTCTAGAAGCATATCTTTCTTTCGCAATCGAAGAATATCTTCTACTGCAATTTATTCACAAAACATTGCTTCAATTAAATCCTTGCACAGGACTTTTCCAGATCTGCAATCTTTGCCAAAGTACACGTTTTTTTAAGAAACTTGGATCAGCACTTAGTACTAAAAGTTTCTTAATTTCGCATGAAAATTTCGATGTTTTAGTAGTAAAGTTTCTTAATTAGTTTCTTATTTTTTTGGGCCTAAAATTACGGTATTGTTCGAAGTTGAGCCTTCTTCTCGAGAAAGGGCTTGCATTTTGCATTGATATTGTCACTACGAATGAAGCCATGCACAATAAGGCAAAAAGTTATCAATTTTTGCGGTCAAAACTTGATATTTACAAAGGCAATGCCGCGCGAACCGTAATCTACCAACTCTTATTCTAGAAATAAAATTGTAGAATTTCTTAACTGTTCTTGAACATAGTACTAGAGTTTCTTAAATTTTTTGGTCATCGTAGTACTTGTTTCTTATAAACCAGTTTCTTATAAATAAACGTGTATTTGGAAAGTAGCAGAAAATTAGCAAAGTCGGAAATGTAAGGACACATGTCATTGAATATCAATGTGGAAGCACGCAAGCATTTTGGAGTTAGCAAAGTGCTACCAATACAGTAAGGCAAACATGAATTTAGAGGAGAGGTTTATTCCCTTTAAAGACAAATTTAAAGAGGGGAGCTCCCAATTTAAGAAAATTCTGAACATATCCCAAAGCATTTTATGCATGAGAATGGAACACAAGAAAATACTTACATCAGATGTGATTAATAGACCATCTAGTCCATCTTTGCAGATATCAGTGATATGTTTCATGAATTGGTTCCTGTGGGAAATAGAAATGATATTTCAAAGAATACTCAAGTCTATAGATAATTGGGAAAAAACTAGAAATAGCAAGCCTGACCATGGGTGTGAGGAAACAATATGTTTGTTTTCTCGAACATTATGTGTTAATAAATCATACCTGTGTCTTTATTCTTGTTGTTTTCGCCTGCAATTTATGATCAAATCCTCAAATCAACTACCAAATTCAAGTCTGTAACTGTAACGGCCTAAATATTTTCTGTGTTCTGTAAAAGCGAGGCTGTCCTCGTCTGCGGTTTCGTAAATTTCCTGCCGTCAAAAGATTTATTAACACATTATGTTCGAGGAAACAAACATATTGTTTCCTCATACCCATGGCCTGACCTTGAAGCCTGGTTTCCACTTAGTCGTTTGGGTCGTTGACGACGAATCAAACAACCTCATGAAAACACGTTATCCTGCGACCCAAACGACCCAACGACCCAAGTGACCAAGTGACCAAGTGGAAAATAATTTAGCAGGCATGAGCGATGCTTGACTAGACCTTTTAGCCATTCTACAAAAGAGCCAGTATCGATTCTTATACATTTTTATATGCGATGTTCGATCGAGTGGCGTTAGAGCTTCTATCACTATAGTGCACATTCGAAAACTCTATAAAATGTAGCAAAATAGCTTTGATTCTGATTCTTTTCAGAATAGCTAAAGGTCTGTTCATAGCTTTTTTTGTCCCTGGAATATGTTCTGACGTAAGGGGATTACAAACAGGCCTAACATTTCTCACACAAAATTAAATAGCTTAGAATTCCCCATTCTTTTCATCTCAATATCTTAGAAAATCCCAACCAAATTACAACATAAAATTGCATCAAAACTATAATCTATAGACCATATCAACTGTAAAAGCTTTATCAAATCCAAGCAAAATCAGTGGTAACTAACTTATAAAGTTCCTAAGTTATAAAAGCGACTTACGTATATTCGTCACTTCCATCACCAAAAGCGAGATATTTCTTCTCATACTTGGATGCTGATGCTTTCAAAACACTGCTTTGCCGGTTTTCACTGAAAGAAAGGAGAATCAAAGTTGTAACGGTACGATTTTCAGATAAGGTCTTGAAGAGATGGAAATTTAAAAATCACCAAAATTGATTACCCGATGATGGTTTTAGGAGTCCTCCCTTGGGTCCTCTTCCGGGTCCTCTTCCAGGTCCTCTTCCGGGTCCTGGTCCTGGTCCTGGGTCCTCTTTTTCCGGTATGCCAACTCACCATGGGCTATCAAATGGACCAGATCGAGTAAAGTCCGTCTCAAATTAGATGTCACCTGAGATTTGCGATAACGCAAAATTCCTTTGCAAAACACTTCTATTGTTGTTATTCGCGGGCATTTGCAGGAGAAATCTTATTTGACACAGAGGACAGATTTAGTCTGGAGATACTGCATCTTCTATAAATGGATCTAAATTTGCCAGAATATGAGGATACCCAAATTTGAAGCATAATACGAAGTCACAAAAGAGTCACAGGTTTATTTTGGTTGTTGTTCTTTTACAGGAGCTAACAGTCTTCTTTCTACAGATTAAGATTACGGTGTTTTGTTGCGTGTATGTGATTAGTACGATGAGTCTGTGCTTTAAGGCTTTTCACAAAAGATGAATGTCATATCATTTTCCTATCCTATTACGAACTTAAAAATGGTCGCAAATCTCCTAAATGATGCTCCATTGTCATGCAAGTCTCGAGCATTCCTACAGACTTGCAAAGTACCAATTTTTCGAAGAAATGGAATGTTTGATATGTACTACTTCTCCAAATGAGGGTTTTAAACATATCAGTAAGTCAAAGATCTGTTTAAATGTTTGAGACATTTAATCACGAAAGTTATGGGGCTAAATTGCTGGAAATTTGATCAAAGATTTGTGGCCTATTTTGAAGGATTTAGTGATGAAGCGCATAAAATTACTTGACAGGTATCATCAGTTTCTATAGGAATCTAATAAATGGTTTGAGAGCCAGAGACATTCTAGTCTATTTGATACAACTGTAACCTGGACAGGGTAATTTGACGTTATCGAGGGGCAAATCACTTCTCAAAATAGCGTACGTGATTTTTGTGATTTTAAAATCACACGATTTTTTTCTGTGATTTTAGTGATTTTTTTTGTGATTTTAGTGATTTTTTTGTGATTTTTTCTTGTGATTTTTCTATGATTTTGTGATTTTTGTGATCGTTTGTATGGTGATTTTGTGATTTTTGTGATTTTTGTATGTGATTTTTTTGTGATTTTAAGGAAGGTGTACGAAAAAAAAATCAGTGATTTGCCCCTCAATTTGATTTAATAATGTTTGAATTTGTGAGAAAACAATGTTTCATAATTCAGAGGAGCTAAGCTGGCTGGATATACCAGACTAAAAATTCTTTACGTACCTATCCGATCTGACTTTGACGAGCTTTTCACCGTCAGGGTCCGAAGGAGATTTCACAAGCTGTAATAAAAATGTAGAATTAAAGCATGGCGAACAAGACTGCTAATACAGTGATGCAATCCCTTATAACAATTCCAATCAAAAATATCTTAATTTTACATTAGTGCACTGAATCAAGTTTTGGCAAAATAATTAAATTCTATAAATAAATGGTTGGTCTAGCGGAATTTGATATCCCTATTCCTTTACATACGATTCATAAACATCCATACGATGTAAATCAAGTTTTCTATAACCACTACAGGAAACGCAATGTTTCAAATTCAAGTAAAAAGTCCCCCTTTTGATTAGATTTTGTTCAGAGCTGCATTAATTTCTACTAGATTACTGTTCTTCATTACCTCTACCGGATGCGCCAAAATAAACTATGCAAGTTTGGCAGGCCACAATAAATCGTACACTGGACCGATTTTGACGATTTATGACTTAATCGTTAGCAGAAAGCCTGAATTAGATACTGAAATTTTTTGCTGATTTTTTCATGTTCAGATTTTAGAGCTAGAAGCGAGTCTAATAAAATTTAGTTTTCGAAAACACTGAAAACGATCAAAAACATCGATCAAGTTTTCTAAAGAATCGACATGAATGGACAAAGAGAGAACTTGTTCGTGGTGATTTGCGATTTAGAAATCGACCAATCGTAATCTGCTGTACGAGAGTTCACACTAAACCCCTAAATCCCCCTGAAAACGTTTTCTCTTTGTTCATTCATGCTGAATCTTTTAAAATTTGATCGACGTTTTTTTGATCGTTTTCAATGTTTTCGAAAACGAAGATTTTAAGAAATTCGCTTTTAGCTCTAAATACTGAAAACGGAAAAATTTGCAAAAAGTCCTAGAATCTAATTCAGGCTTTCTGCTAAAGATTAAGTCATGAATCTTCAAAATCGGTCCAGTGTACGATTTATCGTGGCCTGCCAAACTTGCATAGTTTATTTTGGCGCACCCAGTAGTCCTTTTATAAGAGACTTATAACGGTAAAGAATGCCTAGCAAGGTTAAATTCCTAAAAGATGAGGCATCTTTGTTTACTTGAAAAGAGCACCTGTCATGCTAAAATCGGGGAAATTTGTTCATGAAGGAGATGAATTTGCCAAAAATAGTTCTATTTCTAGCCTGCATGCCAGAAATAGAACTAATTATCATTCTGGTTACCATTCTAGCTTGCATGCAGGCTTTACTTTCTGCTGCAAAGGAGAGCCTCGTTGGCTTTCCTTCCAATTGTAAAGGTAAGATCTGCATGCAGGTCTTTATAAACGAACATGGTTGCTTCTAACAAACTATGCTCCAAACTTACCGAGATTTTGCTGGTTGACTTTTGGGTGGGAACTGTGATCGGCCGTTGCTCGCTTTCAATTCGACGCATAGCTAGGAAAACGAAGTTTATTCATATTTTAATGCTGTGAATTCAATTTTTGCCTTTCAGGTTTTTCCGAAATTCTCACGCCACTAATTAACCCTTTGCACTAACTCTAGTGTCTAGTTTTAGACATTATGGTTGGTTCTTACTATTCATTTCAACCGGGTACACCAAACAGAACTTCTAATATTCTAAATTCATTGTTCGAAGAATACCTGAGGTATTGGAATCCGTTGGAATCAATCAAAGTTGGTTGATTGCCGAAAGGCTGAAGTATCTCTTGTGATATTTGTTTTATTTTCTGAGCAGTGCAATTGAGGTAAAATTTAATTGCGTGAAAAGAGGCCTCAAACCCTGAATCAAAATTATGAAAAGTCCTCCCTCAAACACATTTAATTCCCCTCAAACTTCAAGAAGTGTATCATCCGTTACTTTTGTAAAAACACTTTTTCATCATCATCATCATCATCATCATCATCATCATCATCATCATCATCATCATCACCACCACCACCACCACCACCACTATCAATCATCATCATCATCATCATCATCATCATCAAATAAATGTAATGCTCAGAATGCGAATGGCGCCTCACCAGTAAAAGTATACTCACATAGCTTGGATGTCGGTGCGAGCTTTGACTTGGATGGTTTACCAACGCTGGTCTCAGAACCTTTGAGTTTCCGTGATCTACGGAGAAAGAAACAAAGAGAAGAGTCAATGTGCAAGATCAAAACACCTAGAGAGGGATTCAAACACAAAACCAGAAACCATCAAAATATCTACCAAATGAGCTATCCGGACTTTGGTTCTCCACAGTGCTCTACTCGTAGTAATTGAGCATATTGCCCATCTCTTTCTGTGAACGAGAGGTGATTGTCATAGCTAAAGCATAAGTTCCAAATCTTTAAAAAGGCTGGTGTAAAATTCAGTAACATATTTCTTTAAACTGAGTGACTTCAAAGAAACTTTAGCTATTTCTCTATCAGTCTACCGTTGGATTTTTCTGAAATCTTCAATATTTTCAGAATTTTGAATCAGAATGTTTTTCTTCTATTTCAAGAATTCAAGAAAAATTTTCAAAAAAACTCAAAACCATCATAATTTCTAAACTGTTTGACACAACTTGAAATAATTTCGAAGAAAACCATAGTTTAAGGATGTCTACAATATTGCATCAAGCAAAATTATGTCACTCTTCTGGTTTATAATTTAGAAATTTGATGACGTCACATCCTCAAATGAGTTGAAGTGTAAGACAGGCTGTAATTTCGAAAAATATTCAAAATTGATGAAAAGTGCAATGGTAGAATCATTGATAAGTATCTAAAGTTTCTTTCAAGCCATTCAATCAGAGGAAATAGTTCATAGAATTTTACACCGACCTTTTATGCCGAGTTGAAGATTTGGAGCCTATGCTCATAGCCAACAACCCCTGCATGTTTAGTTAAAAGAGTTCAAACTTAGCGGGGATGGCTCAGTGGTAAACTTGCGGGTAGCTTCTCAGTGTCCTGAAACTACCTTCAGATGCGAGGTAAATATAAATGGAAACGAGATATAATTTGGTTTCAACCAACCTTTTGCCTGTCAGTTTTACTTCCTCCTGTTTCGTTTCAGCCTTTGATGCAGTAGCGTATAATTCTGCAAATGTTGGTGCAACTCCTTCACTAGCTGCACAATCCAAATATCGAACTTGTACATGAAAAGCTTCGAGCATTGGCATCAAAGTTTCATGTAGTTCACTTGCATTAATTTGCTGCAAAAGAAGAAATCAAAACTCAGGCCATTCGTAGAAACATTTCAAGTATATAACAACGGTCTGTATATAGAATTTCACTGAAGATACTAAAGGTGGTGAGCGCATGATCTTGCAAACTACGATCCACAAGGATCTTCGGTTAGATACAATTTTGCCCAGCCCTCGCTTGTTTACATTGCGCACTATGAAACATTATGTGCCACAATATGTACCACATTATGCCCCCGTTAATAAATATTATGTACCTCTGGTTGGGTTTCTAATACGATGGACTTTGCTGTTTTTACCCCATACTTAGCGATATCATTTATGCAGAAAAATTGTAAATATATGTAAATACGTAAATAGGCTTAAATTAGCTTCCAATTTAGTAGTTTTCTATTCTGACTATAAACAAACAAATTGACGACGATGATGATGATGATGATGATGATGATGATGATGATGATGATGATGATGATGATGATGATGATGATGATGATGATGATGATCAATATTTAAAGCGTTTTTCTTCTTTTTCAAGAATTCAAGAAAAATTTTCAAAAAAACTTCGTAGTTTCTAAACTGTTTGACGCAATATGAAAGTATTCGAATAAAGTGATCATAACTCCACACGAAAAGATTCTTACCTCTCGATCTAAATTTGGTCTCAGAACTGCGTCAATTCTTCTGTCAAATGTCGCTATCATTTTTGCAATCTTTTGTGACTGTGTATTGCTATTCGCAACCTAAGATAGAGGCAAATTTGCATCAGATGTTTATTCTGTGTTAGATATCTTTGCGTTAAAGTGCTTTCTATGAAGTGTAATATCTATAAAGTGAGATATCTTTGCATGTAAATATTTCTCCATGTTTTAAAGGGTTAGAAGTGTTGTTCATCAATAAGACGAGGCCATTAAAGTGAATAACCTGAGTTAAAAGATGAGATCTCATGGATTTATAAATAGCCTATTGTATTTTATAATCCAGCTCGTGGCGAATGAAAGCTATGCGAAGAAAACAACAGAGGGATTAGGAGTTTCTTTGTCCTATTTATAGACAAGCGCTATATATCTCATGTCATTCACTTTAACCCTTTGAAAAATGTAAACACAATCTAAATACATCGCTAGAACCCTTTCATTCAAAATCTTCTTGATTTCGCAACTGTTGAAGGAAAACTGAAGTGGTGTCTTTGAAGCAACCACTTTCCTCTACTATAAACCAACCAAAAACCACTGGTCAGATTGACTCAAACAAGGTCTCAAACTGTAACTGGACGCCAATGCTATGCAAATGTGTAAAAACTGGAACAACTGAATATACAACTCCTCCGCAGCAGCCACATAAATGGGGCACAAATTATTTGGGACATTCTGTAGAATTACCTCTGATTTTATTTTCACTTGTGTATTTGTCAACCAACGAGCTGTCTTTTCCAGGAACGTCAGATCAAACAAATGATGTTTGAATCTACAAAAAAACAAAAATGTAGATTACTCTAAGTTTCTTGGACGTGCTAGGAAAGCGTGCACAGGCGTTAATCAGCAAAGGTTCCAAATCTTTAAAAAGGTTGATGTAAAATTTTATGATCTATTTCTCTGAACTGAATGACTTCAAAGAAACTTTAGCTTCCTTGCTATAATTCTACCATTGGACTCTCCTAAAATCTGAAATATTTTCAGAATTAGAATGTTTTTCTTCCTTTTTAAGAGCTCAAGAACACTTTTGAAAGAACTTCTTTGAAACAACGTACTTTTTAAACTTTTTGAGAAATCACAGAATAATTTCCAAGAAAATCATAGTTTATTAATGTTTACAAATGGGATCAAGCACAAGTCTCTCATTTTTCTGGTTAACGATTTCGAAATTTGATGAAGGCACATCCTCAAATGAGTTGAATTATAGAATACGCAGTAATTTCGAAACATGTTCAAGATTTCCGGGAATAAAGGCAGAGTTAAAGCAAAATAGCTAAAGTTTCTTTTAAGCCATTTAGTTCAAGGAAATAGGTAATAGAGAATTTTACACCCACCTTTTTATATCAATTTAAAGATTTGGAACCTTTGCTGGCCTAATCTACGCATGTGTAAATGCCTTTTAAACATTATTTCCAGCAGTAACTTATGATTTTAGAAGTTTACCATCTTTATAGTCCTCTTTTATCTAAAGCAAAAAACAATGAATACCGAAAATCCACGCACAAGATCTACGGTGAAGATGAAGGTGCAGATTTTAGCGCCGAACGCTGGGATCACACAAGTAGCTAAGCGCTAATCCAGTCCAACCCTTTTTGTTGTGAGGCTCAAGTGGTGGGGCTCTACCGGGAATCGAGCCCTGTCCACCTGACTGTTCTGGCTGCAAAGTCAGATGATTACACCACTGCGCCATGACACTTTCAGACAGGACAACAAATGCAGTAGTTTTATGAGCTTTGCTCTCATGGTCCCAGCTCCCTCCTTCTCAGTGCTACTCTCATAAAACGAAATTCAAAAAGTAGGGATGTGATCTGACAGGAGAAGATTTAAAAAACGTTGTGCACCAAGGCTGAGGTTTGTCTGAACGTATTTTTATAAGGAACTAAGAATTTGAGCCAGTGCTGAAAATTTCTTAAAATTGTCAGCTTTTCAGTTCTCACAGTTTGTTACGACTTTCTTACTGTAAAGGTTCTTCATGTTTACTACTTGTACCTTCTTGAAAATTTCATGAACAAATTTTTCGAAGCATTCCCTGTGTTTACACATTACTCGAGTGCCGTTAGTGTAACATGATACAGGAAACAAGTGAAAATAGATTAAAAAAATGCTGAGGATTTCTTTGACCAAAAGGAATAGTTTCTAAAGGTCCTAAAGCTATATCTTCCGAGAACTGGACTTTCTTCATTTTTTGGCGATGCGAGAGTTCAGTTTCTTATGAGTGGCTTCTTATCAATAAAAATGTGTGTATCTTCCAAATATGTTTGCAGCTGAGCATAGGTTCCAAATCTTTAAAAAGGCCGGTGTAAAATTGAGTGACCTATTTCTTTGAACTGAATGACTTCAAAGAAACTTTAGCTATTTCTCTATAATTCTACCGTTGGACTTTTCTGAAATCTTTAATAGTTTCAGAATTAGAGTGTTTTTCTTCCTTTTCAAGAATTCAAGAAAAATTTTCAAAAAACTTAAAACCATCGTAATTTCTAAACCGTTTGACGCAACATGAAGTAATTTCGAAGAGAACTATAGTTCATGGATGCCTACAATATGGTATCAAGCAAAAGTCTGTCACTCATCTGGTTTATGATTTAGAAATTTGATGACGTCACATCCTAAAATGAGCTGAAATGTAAAATACGCTATAATTTTGAAAAATATTTAAAATTTCTGGAAAGTCCAACGGTAGATTTATAGATAAGTATCTAAAGTTTCTTTCAAGCCATTCAATCAGAAGAAATAGATCATTGAATTTTACACCCACCTTTTTACGCTGAGTTAAAGATTTGGAACCTATGCTTTGCAGCTGTGCTCATATTCAGAGCAAAGGGTTCTCCTGAAGAGACTCCCAAAACAAACACAGAATGCTAATAACGGTCTTCAGTGTCTTCAGTATCAAAGCCACCAAAGAAACCAAATGAATCACCTTTCCTCCAACTTCCCAGAATATTCGTGACCAGCATCTAATCTTTTTGTTTCCATCCCTTCAAGCTCCCCCATCATTGAGCCTTCAGCATTATCGATTTTGCTTGCCATGTTTTCCTTATAAATAAACAAACAAAATAATAGATCATAGATATAGGTTATAATCGATTAGTCAAGTCAAACCACCAGCCAGCCATCGATCTTCGATCTTCACCAATAAATCAATCAATTGGGAATTTCCTTGCATTTCATCATTTTAGGAAATTTCGCGGGATAAACTTTCAAGAATATTTCATTTGAAGAAATTTTGCGGAATAAAATTTTGCAAATTTGGGCCAAAAACGCGAAAAACGCGAAAGTTTCGTCACTTAAAGTATCACTCAAATAAAAAACAGTTGACGAATGCACGATCCTATTTCGAATCGAGGTTGGTGTTTAAAAACGAGGTATGGAAGACTTACCAGCTTTTTACGATATTCATCAACTTCATCTGGACAAAAGTTGCCTCCTTCGGAGAATATCCTAAAAATAAAAAGAAGGTAAACGAGATATAAATAAACGAGATATAAATAAAACAAATTAGAAGAAACACGTTTGATGCAATTCACAAAAAGACTAATAATGAGGAACCTTGCGTCAGCGGGCAACAATTCAAGCGGACAAGGGCGGCAAGTAGCCTGTATTCCAGACCCCTAACGAGAGGAACACCTTCCAGACACTCTTTTCGTTAGGGGTCTGCAACAAAGGCTAAGGAGCAAGCCCCCTATTGGCTCGCTGGCCTCCTCTGACTCAAGGCCTATGACGGCACAGAATATTGTATTTTGTTGTTTTAATATAAAAAATAAGAAACGAATAACAAAACTTTTGTTACTAAAATGCGAACATTTCATGTGGAATCAAGGTAAGTACTATGGCTTACACTATTTTTTTTATAAGAATACTATAAATTTTTTCCACCCTCAATATTCTTAAGAAATTTTTAGTTTTGAGCCTATTCTTAAAGTATTCTTATTTTCTCAAATCTGGTATGGTTTCAGGGGAACATAATTCAAACAAGTGTCATATCATTATGAAGAAATGGTCGAACGAAAGAAAAATTTAAGCAATTGTAACAATAAGAATGTTATGAACATCGCAAAACAGGCAACTGCTGGAAAATGAGACACAAATATGCGAGCTGAGGCTGAGCAATATTCTTATAATATTCTTAAAATTTGAATGGTTCTGAGCCTGAATATTCTTATAAACAATATTCTTATAAAAAAAAGAGTGTAATCCAAGTTTCTTATAAAAAACGTGTATCAGTGCAACCCAGGGGGCACTCAGCACATGCACATACGAGGATCTGCCAAACGTGATATTGTTGGGTCTAAAATTACCTGAAATTATGGCCATGATGCTTTTTGGGCATCATATATAGTCAAAATGATATTAATTTGCATTGTTTCAGATGTCAAAGTATAAAATGAGCTGATATTTTGTGTTTTTGGGTTGTAATATGAAGCTAAACTGATATTTTTGGATTTCCTAAAAATTTCTCTGACTGACCCCCCCATATGCGTATGTGCTTAATCCCCCCCCTAGGCGATGCAATACTTACTTGAGCATCCGGCGAAATCTTGCATTTGAATTCCTCAAGTTATTCAGCATTTCATCAAGGTCTTGTCTGAATTTCCTGAGAGATGCTCGAATCACTTTCATGTACTGCAGAATAGAAATCGAGAAATATCATCGCAGCTTTTCTCCGTTTGGATACACTCATTTTTTATAAGAAACAAAGGTCCGGGGCTGGTAGGCATTTTCTTAAATTTTAAGGCCATTTTGCTACCAAAAGTTTCTTACATGTTTCTTATATTTTTAATGCTGGAAGTGTAGAGTTAATTTTGTTTTGTCTAAAGGGTTCCCAAATTACATAGTAAGATCTCAAGTAAATAACATAATTTCCACTCAAAATACTGTACAATTTCAAAACTGTAAATTACAAAAGTTTCTTAGCTTTTTCAATTCAGATAGGGTCGTTTCTTTATTTTCGAAAAATTGAGCCTACCGTTTCTTATGAAAAAAATACGCGTAAAAGGGGTGTGGGCGAGGGGGAAATCACTCTCGAAATCTTACAATTCCCATTAATAACTCTCAAAAAGTCTTGATTGAAAATCTCGAAAAATACCCCCGGAAAATAACTTCCGCCAACAGTCAAAGTGTTTTCGCCGTGGGGCTTTTTGTTCAGCGGTATAAAATTTTCCCTCTTCTTTGCACAACATTCCTGTGTTTACATGAGTCATGATAGTGCCACAAGTTAGTTTCCACACCTCCAGGCCTCATGTGATTCTCAAAAGAAATATTGCAACATTTAAACAGGGCCGAGGCCAGCGGGGGGCCGGGACAAGAATCTGAATTGAACGACATTTTCCTAGACTTATGACGATGAGTCCCTTGTATCCCTGCGGTACCTTGCTCAACAGGGACTCATAATGAAACAGTTAAAAACCTGACCCTATCTTCTGCATTCGATCGATCGAATCTGGATCGAACGACTGTGTAATAAGTGGACTGTGAAGTTATTGACTGTGAAGGAGCATGGAAGTTATGCTTGATGTATTTTGTGAATTAGAAGGGGGCGTAGCAAGTAGAATTGTGAGTTGTTGTGAGAAGAGTTTGTGTAGAGAAGTATTACGTGATTGAGTTGAAAGTAGAGATGAAGTTTGAGTTGAGTTGAGAGATAAATTGAAGGTGTAGATGGCCGAAGAATGCGTGTTTACTATTGAGCTACTCGTGATCGTTTGGGCACACTTCGTGACATAAAATTTTGGAGGTCTACCGAGATATTTGAAGATATTTGATCGTGTTGTTTGTAAATCTGTAAATAAACATGCCTCCGCCACAACAGGATGCAGGCCAAGCTGATGGAGCTGCACAACAAGATCGTGCTACGAATTTGCAATCGATTTTTCGTAGACCAGAAAAGTTTAAGTTGGGAGACGATTTTGATTTATTTTGGAGAAAAACATTGCTGTATTATGAAGCTATTGACTTGAAAGAGGATAAGAAGAAACGTTTAGCTTTGTTGTTTAATCTGAGCGAGGATGCGTTCAGAGTTGCTGAGTCGATTAATGTGCAAGATGGCGACGGAGGTTTTGCAGCTTGGGGAAAGGTTTTGGTGCAGAAGTTTGAGAAAAACATGACAGTTACGGAGAAAAGATATAATTTTGCAAAAAGGGTACAAGATCCAGGTGAAAGTGTTGACCATTTTGCCGTTAGTTTGAAGGAGCATGCTGCAAAGTGCAATTTTCAAGGGGAAGAATTTGAAAATCGTTTGTTAGATCAATTTATTGTGGGCCTAAGAGACCTAAGTATTCAAAGCAAGTTGTTGCAGGAGCCCAAAGACACTTTGGATGAGGCTATAGGAGTTGCCAGGCGTTTTGAGGCTGCAAGGACCACTGTTGGTGTTCTGAAGGGAAGAAATCAAGTTGGTTTTGTGGCAAATGTTGCAAATAAGAAATGTTATGCTTGTGGTAAAATGGGTCATCTTGCTAAAAATTGTGCAACTAGCAACAAAGGTTATTTTGCATCCAAGAGGAATACTGGACAAAATGTTGTTTGTTTCTTCTGTAAACGTCCAGGTCATGTGGCTAAAGATTGTTTCGCTAGCCAGAGAGTTGCTGCTAGTGGTGATGGTGCAAAGGAAAAGGGTTTTGTTTGTTATCGTTGTGGTAAAGATGGGCACATTGCAAGGAATTGTCAGAGTAATTTGAGTCCTCCTCAGGTTGAAGGGAATGTTTCGAAAAATGTTGCAGGCAAAACAACTGAAGCTAGAACAAAGCTGTCATCCGTTGTTGCAGCTAACAAAAGACAAACTTTGGTGATGGAAGCGGAAATAAATAAGAACTCTGTTCTTTGTGTGATCGATACAGGGGCGTCAATTTGTTTAATGAGCCAAGCCAAATGGAATGAGATCAAGACCAGTGAGCAACTGGAGCCCTCTGATATAGTGGCTGAAGCTGCAAACAATATGCCACTTGGTATTCTTGGAAAAACGAATATGAAGCTTGTTTGCTCAGGTCATGAATTTGATGTGGAGTTTTATGTTGTTGATAGAATGTCGCAAGATATTTTGTTGGGATTGAATTGGTTGATTGATCATGAAATAACTCTTTTTGTGAAGGAAAGGAAGATGTCATTTGTCAATGGAAGGGAAATTAAATTGTTTTTGTATGATTCAAGTTTGCTTGATCCTGATGTTGCTCTTTGTGAAGATGTTGTTGTTCCAGGAAAGCATGAGGTTATATGTAGGGCTAAGTTGAGTAACCCAAGCATATCGGATGGAATTTTGGAACCAAATGTAGAGTTCGCAAATAAAGGCGTAATTGTTGCCAGAGTGATTGTTAGGCCTGAAGGTCAGTCAGTCCCGGTTCAGATTGTTAATCCTGGTGATAAAAGTATTAAATTGTTCAAGGGTACGAAGTTGGGTCAGTTACAAGCTTTTGAAGAGGATTTTAAAGACCCTGGAGTCAGTATAGTGAATCAAGAACAAAAGGATCTTCACTTTGAAATTGGACAGTTAGAACAGAAAGACAAGGAAACTTTGCAAGCATTCTTACATGATCAACGAGACATATTTGCTTCAACGGTCAAGGAAATTGGCACAACACATGTTACAGAACACGTCGTTGATACTGCAGATTCTAGGCCTATCAAGCAGTTGCCTAGAAGGCTGCCGCAAGCATTGAAGCCAGTTGTGGATAAACAAGTGAGTGAGATGCTTGAGGCTGGGGTCATTCGGCCGAGCAACTCACCTTGGGCTAGTCCCATTGTCTTAGTGCGGAAAAAGGATGGTTCCTGGAGATTCTGTATAGATTTCCGAAAAGTGAATGATCAGACAGTGAAAGATGCATATCCATTGCCCCAAGTAAATGATATTGTTGATTCTTTGAATGGACAGAAGTATTTCTCCACTTTGGATTTGACTTCAGGTTATTGGCAGGTTCCTGTTGAGAAAGAAAGTATTCCAAAGACTGCATTTGTGATTCCTGGTGGTGGACATTTTGAATTTTTGAAGTTGCCTTTTGGTATGTCTAATGCAGTTCCAACTTTCCAACGTTTGATGGCCACAGTGTTGCAAGGTTTATTGGGTACAAAATGTCTAGTCTATTTGGATGACGTTTTGGTTTTTGGGAGTTCATTGGAAGAACATATGATGAATTTGAAAGAAGTTTTTGAAGCTATAAGAAAGGCTGGATTGAAATTGAACCCAAAGAAATGTGTGTTTGCCAAGACAAAGGTCAAGTTTTTGGGGTATGAGTTGTCTGGTGAGGGTCTTGCTCCTGATTCAGAAAAGGTTTCAGCTATTAAAGAGTTTCCAAAACCTGTTGATGTTAGTTCACTGCGAACTTTTCTCGGAATGATGGGTTATTACAGAAGATTTGTTGGTGAATTCAGTGAAGTTGCTGCACCTTTGCATAGATTGCTGCAGAAAGATGTCAAGTTTATGTGGGACGAGAATTGTCAGAAGGCTTTTGATGAGTTGAAAAGATCTTTGATTTCTGCACCGGTTATGGCGTTTCCAAGGTATGATCGAGAATTTGTGCTGTACACAGATGCTTCTGATGTTGGTGTTGGATCAATTCTTGCGCAGAAGGATGATTCAGGGGTTGAAAAGACAGTTGCTTTTGCATCTAGAGCGTTTTCAGGAAGTGAAAAGAATTGGACGACTACAGAAAAGGAGGCATTTGCTGTTGTTTGGAGTTTGGAACATTTTAATGCTTATGTGTATGGCCACAAAGTAGTGGTATATTCCGATCATCGAGCTTTGCAGTGGTTGAGAGACATCAAGAATCCTAGTGGAAAGCTGGCAAGATGGATTTTGAAATTGGAAGAATTTGATTACACTATTGTGCATAGAGCAGGATCACTTATGGCTCATGCTGATGCACTTTCGAGAGCTCCAGTGAATGGCATAAAAGTTGTTGGAATGTCAGCTGAAGAGTTGTTAGATGCTCAATTGTTTGATGAAGATCTTAGAACTGTTTTTGGATGGGTAACAGATGGTGTGCGACCTGACAGTATCAGTGGTGATTCGCAGGTATTGAAGATTCTTTATAATCTTTTTGACAACCTCTTGATCAATGAGCAAGGTCTTCTTTGCAGGAAATGGTTTGACTACAACAGTGAAAAGATTAGAATTCAAATTGTAGTTCCTGAAGGAATGCAAAAGAAAGTGGTGGCACAAGCTCACTCAATTTGCGGTCACATGGGTGTAGCTAAAACATTTGAGCAAGTACAGAGAAATTATTATTGGCCAGGATTTAACAAATCGGTTGAGGTATTTTGCAAAGTTTGTGATACTTGCGCACGGAATAAAGTTGTGCCTAGGCCAAAGTTTCCCATGAAACCTATTGAAGTGATTTTGGTTCCTTTCCACATGGTTGGGATAGACATTGTTGGTCCGTTAGTACGTACGAAAGCAGGAAATCGTTACATTCTGACTTTGATTGATTATTTCACAAAGTATACGGAAGCAATTCCTTTACCAAATCAGGAAGCAGAGACAGTTGCACGTGCATTGGAAGAAATATTTGCTAGACATGGGTTGCCTTCTGTCATTTTAACTGATCAAGGCACTAATTTTGAATCAAAGATTATCAAGTCGATTTGTTCCTTGTTTGGGATCGAAAAGAGGCGTACAACACCTTATCATCCGCAAACTGACGGATTGTGTGAGCGTTTTAATGGCACTTTGAAGTCTCTTTTGAGGAAGAGAGTAAATCGTGATAGAGACAATTGGGATGAGCAGATTGCTGCTGCACTACTTGCATATAGAAGCTCGATTCAAGCTACAACGGGTTTAAGTCCCTTTGAAATGTTATATGGTCGTGAAGCTACTTTACCACTCTCAGTTAGTCGCGATGAAAACACGCTGAAGCCCATTCAAGGGCCTACGAGATACTTATCAGAGCTGAAGGATCGATTCAGTCAGTTGAAAGATATTGTGGGTGCGAGACAGAGAACTGCACAACAGAAACAAAAGGAATTGTATGACATGCGAAATCGCGTTGTATCAAAGAAAGAATTTCAGGCTGGAGATCTTGTTCTATTATGCAATCAACGAGCAAGAGGCTTAGACGACAAGTTTATTGGTCCATTTGAGATTGTTAGCACAATGGATAGCAGTTGTTTGATTCGTGCACTTGATACACAGAAATTGAAGACTGTTCATTTTAATCACTTGAAGCCTTACTTTGCTGATATTGGGAAAGAAGCCATTGTTGATGATGTTGACAATGTGGAATTAGACGATTTGTCTTCAGATGAGGAGGAATTTTACATTGATACTTATGTTCCACCAAGAGTTGAAGAACATGCACCGGAGATCAGATTCATACCTGATGCTCAAGAAGAAATTGTTGAAGCTGACAGAGGAAGACAAGAAAGAAGAAATCCAGAAAGGGTAAGGAAACCACCAGAACGCTTTGGAGCTTGGGTGAGTGACTTTTAATTACTTACTCTGAATTGGTGAGAAACATCTTGAGACATTTTCGGACTTTATTTGACAAATTGATTGATTGGCAAAATTGTTTTGTAAATAGCGTCTTGTATATATACGTTGTTTGAGCTGTGTATGGACTCATTAAAGGACTGAAAAACACAAAAAAAAGTTTAAAATGAAGGCTGATGTATTAATGTTCTATTGTAGAAGTATGACTGTTGTTAAGGAGGGGGGAGTGTAATAAGTGGACTGTGAAGTTATTGACTGTGAAGGAGCATGGAAGTTATGCTTGATGTATTTTGTGAATTAGAAGGGGGCGTAGCAAGTAGAATTGTGAGTTGTTGTGAGAAGAGTTTGAGTAGAGAAGTATTACGTGATTGAGTTGAAAGTAGAGATGAAGTTTGAGTTGAGTTGAGAGATAAATTGAAGGTGTAGATGGCCGAAGAATGCGTGTTTACTATTGAGCTACTCGTGATCGTTTGGGCACACTTCGTGACAACTGCTTCGGCTTTGTTCAACAGTCACTCCTCAGAAAGGAAATGCGATAGAAACCACGGTAAGCAGACACTTAATCAACGAAACTTGGTATTCATCTGAAGAAGAAAGTTCACTTTACCTCGTCAGTGCAAAATAAGTCAATAGACCTTTTAGCTATTCTCAAATAGAATCTGAATCGAACGATGTTTTGCTACATTTTGTAGAATTTTCGAATGTGCACAAAAGTGATAGAAGCTCTAACACCACTCAATCGAACGTCGCATATAAAAATGTATAAAAATAACGTTCGATCCAGGCTCTTTTGGAGAATAGCTAAAAGGTCTATTAATGCTGCAATTTCCATGTTTTTAAGACCAAAACATACCAGAGAGATCTTCAAGTACTCGAGGGGCAAATCACTGATTTTTTTCGTACACCTTCCTTAAAATCACAAAAAAATCACATACAAAAATCACAAAATCACCATACAAAAATCATAAAAATCACAAAATCATAGAAAAATCACAAGAAAAATCACAAAAAATCACTAAAATAAAAAAAAATCACTAAAATCACAGAAAAAAATCGTGTGCTTTTAAAATCACAAAAATCCATTTTGAGAAGTGATTTGCCCCTCGCAAGTACCTTCCGCAGCAACTTGTGCGTCAATCGAATTGAAGGTTCGAAATTTATTGTTCTTCGCCAAATCTCGCAATCTCATTGGTATGCTAGGAATCCCAGCATATTTTTTTCAGAGTAATAAATAATACGAGTCTCTGTTGACTGAAGCGCCATCTTGAAGTCAAAGAGCACAGGGAAACAAGAGACTCAATATTTTCCATGATATTTTCCTACATCTTGTAGAATTTTCGAATTTGCATAAAAGAGATACAGTAGAGGCTAGGCTCCAACATTACTCAATCGAACCTCCTTTCATATGATAAAATTAAAAGTATAAAAAATATCGCTGAGTAAACAAGGAGTTTCATAACGGTCTCTTGCAGTGATTAGCGCGAGGCTTTGACTATATTTATATTCAAAATCTCACCTGCCAGTACCCCCGGCAAAAAAACCTGCTCTTTGTTCATGCGGTGCGGTGAATGATGATATGCACAATAGGCTAGGCCATTTCTGTTAAAGGCCTAACAGGTTGAAACACGATGATTCAAAGCAGAGCAGCAAAGGCCTTCTTTTTGCTAACTATATCAAGCATTTGTGTTATATTTTATTTTCAACGAAGTTTTACTGCAAGAAAAGGCCTACCAAGAATTCGAAGGATAATTCCAGACTGGTACAGAAATCTAACGCTGGGAGACGGAGAAATATTTCACTACAGACAATTTAAAGAAATGGATTCGAAGTATAATAACAACACAGTGGTTACAGGAGATTGCTTTACAGGTCGTAAGACCAAAGGCGATAACAAGAGGGGTAAAATTATGCTGGTTACGAATTTCTTATACTTCAAGCTTGAGAAATATCGTAAGAAACTTTTCTTTGCAGGCGGGAAGTTAACTGATGAAGTGTTAAATGCACGTATCATGGAAGTTTTGGGTGTATTCCAAGATAATTTAAAACACCCATCTATACAGCAAGTACACGTGCTGGTACATGACGTAGAAGCTGTGAATTACCTGAGGAGAATAAAGTTTGAGAACAGTGAGAGACTTGTTATAACGCCAACGAACGAATCTGTATCAATGAAAACACAGCTACTATACGCAGCAATGTGCTTGAAAGATAAAATAGTGGCTATAAGTCATCAGGACAATGCCTTCGGGAAAGGGTGGGATAAACTGAAACCACAAATCCTCCGTAAAAAGAAAATAATGTATGCTCTCACCAGACATACTTCGTTGTGGCCTAACAGTAAATGCAAAGCTACGAAGGCATCGGCATCGTGCGATCGAGGAATGAGGTATATAGGCAGTCATGACACGTTCGTGTTTTACGTAAGAAATGGATTTACTGCAAAGAAACTTGCTGCCATTGATAATGTGACACCAAATCTGTACGGAATGGAGAACCTATTCATTTGGTTATTCCATAAAAAGCTTGGATATAAAGTACTTAACCCATGCCCTATATTATTTGTGCATCATCATCATTGCGTAAGTGTGAGGGATAGCGGGCGAAAAAGGGTCGATAGTAAGAACACCAAAGGAACTGCACCTTTTACTTACAAGCTACAGTGATGTAGATACGGTACAGTAATGTTGTGTTATCATAAACCAATTGTTCTTCTTCAATTCTGAGTAAATGGAGGCACTTTGCAGCCCAGCAGTCCGGTAAAAGCTCTCAATTCATTAACGACTAACCGATCTATTAGTGACTAACAAATAGATTAGCAACTAACTGATTCATTAGTAAATTTACTAACAGATTCCTTAGTCACTAACCTATAGGTTAGTGAAATTTGATAGGTTGTGGAGCCGCCGAAAACAGTACAAAACCGCGGCTCGAAAATACTCCCATCGGATTCAGCATGTTAAAAAACGCTATTTCACCGGGTGAAAAAAAGTCTCTCGGTGCAAAGGAGAGCTACACTCAAATTAGGATCGATTTGCATCTTTATGCACGCACGTAACACCATGAGCGATAGGACACCAAGTGTGTGCCACCTTAACGTTATTTTGGTAGTGAGCCACCTTAATCAATTGTTTTTAGTGTTTTTGCCTATTTTTACTTGGTAGTGAGCCACCTTATCGCGGTTTCGCCATTTTGAAATTTTTGGTAGTGAGCCACCTTAGGTGCAGATCCTTACGGTTAAGGTGGATCTGCACTTAAGGTGGCTCACTACCAAAAATTTCAAAATGGCAAAACCGCGATAAGGTGGCTCACTACCAAGTAAAAATAGGCAAAAACACTAAAAACAATTGATTAAGGTGGCTCGCTACCAAAATAACGTTAAGGTGGCACACACTTGGTGTCCTTCATTGAACGATCCAAGAGATTTTGCTACCAACTCTTTTCCAGTAATTTCATAGCAGCGACCTCCCTCTAATTCTCTTTTTTTCCTTTCTTGGTTTTGGTTTGGTTTTGGTTTGTTTTTTTCATTCTTTGTCACTTTCTTTTTGGAAATTGCGTGCTTTAACAAGATTTTTTACAACAATAGGATTTTTAGTGATTTTTACGGACTTTTCTTGAAAACAAAAAGGTGTACGAGATTTCTACAGAGTGCTATGCCCCTCTGTCCTATTTGCAGTGGGAACTACAGTCTTGGCCAAAAGAAGCTGGGACACAGGCAAATTTCAGTGTCTTCATGATGTTTCCTAAAATGTCGAGGAGAAAACATACGTTTAGAGTCTCCTAATCCCCCTTCCCCCTACTTCACCATGGTGAAACGGGAGGAGCGGGGGGCACGTAATCAAAGACCGAAGTAGTGCAATTTTATGGTTTGTCCCAAGTATTTTGGCCAAGATTTTAGGTGACTGTGTGTCTTTTTTGCAGTGGGAACTATGTTTCAATTCACCACAAAATTAAGATATTTACAATTTAAAAATAATACAGAGTAATTAAAATACGCAATTTACATAACAATACATTTAATATAAATTAAGAAACACCCCTAATCATAGTGGCAGGGATAGCATTAAAAGATTGAGTTGACCTTATTTCCATAATGGTCCCCTAACTAGGTGACTGTGTGTCTTTTTCCGCTGTGGATGGGACCAGTAATGTATTGTATATTTGATAAAAAAGAGAGGACCAAGTCATGAACAAAAATATATTTTCTAGCGTAATTTGGTCTGGTAATACACTTTTTGTTTGAAGACACTTTGCAATCCATAACCAAAATTGAACACTCTGGACTTTGAATTGAATTTTAATCGTGAGTGCAAGAGTTGAAAATTGAGTGTATCTATGAACTATCAATTTATACTATGGAGGAGGCGGACGCAAAGAAACACACAAATTTTTGGCACACTGAGACATTTCCAACCTACGTTCTCATTTTTTTAGTTTGATATTCATATGTATATTATTAAATGCCTGGCTGAGTTTATTATGGGGATGCTAACAAACTGAGAGACTCACTTCAAATTGCAACCTCAGCCCAGCCTGGAGCTTCCAAGATACCTAAACTTTTTCGTCTGTTTGTTATTCTACATTTCACCACAGTTTTATTTGATTCATTTTCGTTCATTTCTCTTGCTTGTATTACAGTAGGTAGTGCATTTATGCTATGATGATGATATTTGCTAATATATTTCTAGCTATTCTACAAATCATTCAAGAAACGATGGCCTAAATACCGTAAAAGCTCTATTACCCCCCCCCTCCTCTTTATTAAGCTATCCTCCCTAATAAGTCCCTCCCCTCCAAGCTAAAATTTTAAATAAGCCCCCCCCCCCCTTAATTTATATCAGAGGTTACCAAAGATTTTCCATTTATTGAGCTAAAATAATTTTGCATGTAAATTTTGATATGGTTTGAGACAAAACTGTGTTGAATTGTATGTGATTCGTAAAATTGTTTGTTGAATCTGCAAGATATGATGTAAAAGAATTTAAAAGCTATCATATATATCCTCCTCATTTGATTTCGTGAATAAGCTCCCCTCTCTTTCAAGCCCCCTCCCCCTCTGGAATGTCCGAAATTAAATAAGCCCCCTGGGGGATTAATAGAGCTCCTACGGTAAGTAGTGATGTCTTTGAATTATTTACTTTAGTAATAAAAACGAAAATAGGTAATATGATAAGGAAAAGAGATTATTTTAATGTTACTTTTCGATTCTTATGTCATAGTCGTCTTCGGTATTTAGATTTTTTCATAAGAGATTATTCTTGGTTTCCATCAAAAAAAAATCATTAAAGAGCCATTGTAACCCAGGGTCCTTTGCGGGCACGCTGAAATTCCAGACTGTCTGAAAATAAAATAAGGCCTAAGTGGAAATCCTGGATCCACACTGCAGAAGTCGAAGTAATGGAAAAGTATGACTTAGTTTATGAACTGTTCTAGCAGTTCAAGTACTGCACCCAATCAAATCAATCAATCAAATCAATTTTTACTGCACCCATGGATCTATAGTTTTTGTTAAGGCACAGCATAGGTTCCAAATCTTTAAAAAGGCTGGTGTAAAATCCAGTTACTTATTTCTTTGAACTGAATGAATTCAAAGAACTTTAGCTATTTCTCTATAATTCTACCATTGGATTTTTCTGAAATCTTCAATATTTTCAGAATTAGAGTGTTTTTCTCCTTTTTGAAGAATTCAAGAAAAATTAAAAAAAAAACTTAAAACCATCGTAATTTCTAAACTGTCTGAAGCAGCATGACATAATTTCAACGAAAGCCATAGTTTCTGGATGTCTACAATATGGTATCAAGCAAAAGTCTGTCACTTTTCTGGTTTGTGATTTAGAAATTTGATGATGTCACACCCTGAAATGAGTTAAAATGTAATATACGCTGAAATTTCGAAAAATATTGAAAACTTCTGAAAAGTCCAATGGTAGAATTAAAGATAAGTAACTAAAGTTTGTTCCAAGCCACTCAGTCACAAGAAATAGATCACAGAATTTTACACCCACCTTTTTAAGCCGAGTTAAAGATTTGGAAGCTATGCTTTAAAGCACAATTTGATTCTCACACTGTCTGAAATTTTACAGTGGCCGCAAAGGACCCTGCCCTGGGCGACAATGGCCCATGGCTCTGTAAGGCCAATCTCCAAGAATGGAAATTGAAGTGGGATTTGAAAATCTGAATGGTGCTGAATAACTTTTCACTGGTAATTGCTAGAAAGTTCAACCAACTTCAACTCCAGTCTCCAGGGTGAATTACGGCCAATGGCTTGAAGGTGCGAAAAAATGAATGACGCATGTTCAAAGTTTGGCAATCATTGGCAATCGCTGCATTTCACTTTGAATGGGGATTGGCATTGACCTGACCCAGCCAAAAGAGTATGCTTCGTGGAAATTTTCTATTTGCCCTATTTAAAGGCGTACAGTGGGAGGACCTCTTTTAACATACTATCTGGGTGAGCAATTTCCCCCTGGTTCCTTCTTTAGTTCCATTGTTTTACCTTTTTTTTAATCAAGGACACAATATTGATTGCTCCCCTGAATCCTGGTCCCTCATAAGAGGTTGTGGGAGGAAAGGGGTATGAAATCCGAAAATCATTGAGTACGCACGTTAAAGATGCCCCTTATGAAAATTGGTTTGGTCAAAGGTGCTTTTTGGGAACACGTAACTCGAAATTTGACAGTCAATCAAAATGATAAATTTTACCTCTTCTAGTTGATTGCTGACTTCATCTTTGATTGAGAGTAATCTGCAGAAAAATAAACAATTGTTCTTGTTAATAAATGCTAATAATTTCAGATTTTTTTCTTTAAAAAGATTTGAAACCAAATGAATTTGGCTGAGGAAGTGATTTTTTGCAGTTGACTAAATAAGGCTTGTGTTGACAAATCTTATGCTCAAGCTACTCTCTGGTGGTTGGTGGTTATTAAAAAGGATCGAAGAAGGCATTGTCTATTCATCCCCCTTCTTTCTGAGGACATTTAGTTGTGTTGCTATTTGGTGAAATGTGATATATCACATATTTCTATTAGCTCAAGTAGTTGTAGTTCGATGACATGTGTCCTTTCCACCCGTTTCCACCTACACCCTTGTACGTTTTATGACATGACTACTACGTGCAACTGCGCTGGCTATTTTCATTTGTTCATTTGTAGTTGTTGTAGATCCATTTTTCATGTAGATTCCAAATTTGATGTTATCTTTTTGAAATTCTGCGCCATTGTGTTGTGACATAAAGATGAAATGTTTTGGTTCAATTAGAACAAGAGCGGGGCACTTTATGAATCCTTTATTGAAATTTCATTGTCGTGGCAGATTCAAGCAGATTTTGGATATGTTGTAAAGAAAGTAATTCTGCATCGATTGATGTAAAATGCAGCTTGTTTCCCATTATTCTCGGGGATAATTCACTTTTTGGTGGAAGTAATATTTTTTAGAATCAGAATTTCGAAAATAACATCAAGACTTGAAATCTACATGAATAATGGATTTAGGGTAATAACGAATGAATACAGAATACAGAGCAGTTGTACTTACCGGGTGCGCCAAAATAAACTATGCACGTTTGGCAGGCCATAATAAATCGTACACTGGACTGATTTTGAAGATTTATAATTTAATCTTTAATAGAAAGCCTGAATTAGATTCTAGGACTTTTTGCAAATTTTTCTGTCCTCTGTTTTTGGAGCTAGAAGCGAGTTTCTTAAAATGTTCGTTTTCGAAAACATTGAAAACGATCAAAAAACGTCGATCAAATTTTAAAAGATTCAATATGAATGAACAAAGAGAAAACGTTTCAGGGGGATTTGGGGGTTTAGTACGAACTCTCGTATAGCAGATTACAATTCGTCGATTTCTGAATCGCAAATCACCACGAACGAGTTCTCTCTTTGTCCATTCATGTCGATCATTTAGAAAACTTGATCGATGTTTTTCGATCATTTTCAGCGTTTTCGAAAACTAAGATTTTAGGAAACTCGCTTCTAGCTCTAAAAATTGAAAGTGATAAAATTTGCAAAAAATCCCAGTATCTAATTCAGGCTTTCTTCTAACGATTAAGTCATAAATCATCAAAATCGATCGAGTGTACGATTTATTGTGGCCTGCCAAACGTGCATAGTTTATTTTGGCGCACCCGGTAGTATTTTCATGCCAAAAACGTTACCAGATTACCTGTGATTCAATTAATACGAACAAGCGTGCACGATAGCCAAGCATAGGTTCGAAATCTTTAACTCGGCGTAAAAAGGTGGGTGTAAAATTCAATGACCTATTTCTTCTGATTGAATGGCTTGAAAGAAACTTTAGATACTTATTTATAATTCTACCGTTGGACTTTCCAGAACTTTTGAATATTTTTCGAAATCACAGCGTATCTTACATTTCAACTCTCATTTGAAGATGTCATGTCATCAAATTTCTAAATCATAAACCAGATGAGTGACAGACTTTTGCTTGATACCATATTGTAAGCATTCACAAGCAGGCATTCATAAACTATGGTTTTCTTCTAAATTACTTCATGTTGCGATAAACTGTTTAGAAATTGCGATGATTTTAAATTTTTTTTGAAAATTTCAGAAAAGGCTAACGGTAGAATTAGAGAGAAATAGCTAAAGTTTCTTGGAAATCATTCAGTTCAAAGAAAAAGGTCACTCAATTTTACACCAGAATTTTTAAAGATTTGGAACCTATGCTCGATAGCCATAGAACATGAGAAGATTTGAAACGAATATTTCTTACAAGGCCTAAACTTTGGAAGAAAGATTCGAGTCATTGACTTACTGATGTGACTTCGTTGCACTGACAAATGTATTCTCAAGGGATTCAACTGAATTCTTGAACTTTTCAGTCTGAAAGAGATTTGATGACGACTCAGTAAAACAAATTTCTGTAAAAACAACGGCAAACACAAAATGTATAGTTGTGCAGATCAACAAGGACAGATAATGTTACAATAAAACTCGCTACTTTTCATTGACACCTAGATACAAAGCAATTTGTGATTGCAGACAAAGGGAATTCCATGCTCGGTTGGTTAAGACATAAACAAAAACAAAGCAAGCCGCAAAATTGCCCTGAAACTCGGGTCGCTAGCGCGCTCGTTGTGCATTCCAGAAATGGTTTTCAAGAGCAAATATTAACACATATCGAAAGAAGAAGGATATATCTTAACATCTGCCTCGGGCATCTTATTTTTTTCGTACAGAAGCTGAGCAGTAAGTGCTTTAATTACACCTAAAAAGTATGAGAATTGAATCCCCTCCCAATTGGCTTCTGCACAAAATAAATAAAATGACTGAGGCAGAAGTTTAGATATATCCTTCTTCTTTCGATATGTGCTAATATTTGCTCTTGAAAACCATTTCTGGAATGCACAACGAGCGCGCTAGCGACCCGAGTTTCAGGGCAATTTTGCGGCTTGCTTTGTTTTTGTTTATGTCTTAACCAACCGAGCATGGAATTCCCTTTGTCTGCAATCACAAATTGCTTTGTATCTAGGTGTCAATGAAAAGTAGCGAGTTCTATTGTAGCATTATCTGTCCTTGTTGTGCAGATCAACTATTTGGTAATCAGTCTACTAGGTACCTACAAAAATTACGAGGTACCTGAAGAGCAACTTACCTCGTTATCATGATCTTCGATCATGGAAGCAAACCTCGATTTGAATGTCGATAAAGAGGCAAGGATCCCATGACAATGTTGTGTTACTCTATCTCGATGCATAACAAGTTCAGCTGAAAAAAGAATCGATGTTTGCATGAAATGACTGACTGGACACTTTAATTTTTACTCTTTATCTGTTATGGTTGCATTGTTGTCAACAGTTTTTCCTTTGGATTTCGAATTTTTAAATTACGGATTTTAGCAACAAACCTATATTTCAAAATACTTGGAAAAATAGAACAACAATCACCAACATCCTTCAGACTTCCGGCTATCAACTAAACTTCGATTCAGTCCAATTTTGAATTTTCAAACAATTGAAGTTCTTTTTGGTCCACACAGTACAACCAAAGTACAACAGTACAACGTCATGGCTTCACAATCACAGAGGAGGGGGGGGGGGGAGTTATTCAATTTTCTGGGGTCCCTGTGATATCACAAAAAATCTGACAGGTAGAGTAAAATTTCTGACAAGTGGCCGACTAGGTGGACGCTCGGTCCCCAGCCTCGCCCCCACTGGCTTCGGCCCTGAACAGAAAGCAGCAACATACCTGCCCTGACATTGTGCACATCTTTTTCTGCTCTTCCAGATCTTGGCTCATGCAAATGGAGTCTCAGATCCAATTCATTGTGCAACTCTTCGATCTAAAATATATTTTAATACTCAATTCAAGAAACGCAACACTGGGTGAATCAGAAAAAAATGAACGTCGTTTAAATGGCTACTACTCCCTAGAGATGTAAGCAATAATATTTTGCAATATCTTATTAAATAACAAACATATGCAATTATTTCTAGAATTTTTCCTGGATTCTCAAAGATTTCACTAGGGATTCTCTAAAGAGTGACATCAATTCTCGCAATCCTAAAAGCCTATGGGATAAATACCAACCAAGATCTTATCACTCGACCTACAATACGAGGCACTTTAAAGATATCCAGATCCCTACTAGATATGGGACTGAATTTGCAAAAAGGCTTCTCTCAAGTCATGGAATGATACACCTGCCGAAATTGGTGAGCTACCGACACTTGATTGTTTTAAGAAACAATTTAAAACCCATCTAAAGAGCTAGACGCTCAAACACAAATCTATGGAAGAACAACAATGATTAAGTTTTATAGAACTGTACGTTTGTATTCTTAAAGTAAATCAACGGGGTTAAAAGCAACTTAGCTAGGGGGACTGGGTCCATCTAAATATAACCTATTGTATTTTATGTCCTTGGTCAATGAAAACAAAAGGAAGATTAGTGGCGCCTGCCGTTCTTTTGTGCTATGTTTAGATTATGTCGCTATATCTCCGTTCCTTTACTTTAAGGCTTTTATCATTGTAAATAAATGTTACATATTTCAATTTGCTGAAGGGTTAATTTGTGCATGAATAATATCAAATGACAAATGAAATGAAGGATGTCCTTTCGAGAAACCTTAAAACCGTGTTAAAATCAGGAGTAAATTTCCCTTTCATTTCTACCTCACAGCCATGACTTGAACATGCTTTAGCACGTGCTACCGTCTTGAGAGGATAAAAAGTCCCCCCCCCCCCTAGTATCAATAACTAATTCAGGGGGATTCGATTCTCCCAAGAGGATAAATTATTTGCTTTACATGCAAGTGTCATTATCATTAGGAAGGAAAAGCATAGGTTCCAAATCTTTAACTTGGCGTAAAAAGGTGGGTGTAAAATTCAATGACCTATTTCTACTGATTGAATGGCTTGAAAGGAACTTTAGATACTTATCTATAATTCTACCGTTGGACTTTTCAGAAATTTTGAATATTTTTCAAAATTACAGCGTATTCTAAATTTCAGCTCATTTGAGGGTGTGACGTCATCAAATTTCTAAATCATAAACTAGATGATTGACAGACTTTTGCTTGCTACCATATTGTAGGCATTCATAAACTATGGTTTTCTTCGAAATTACGTCATGTTACGTCAAACAGTTTGGAAATTTTACGATGGTTTTAAGTTTTTTTGAAAATTTTTCTTCAATTCCTGAAAAAGAGGAAAAACACTCCAACTCTGAAAATGTTAAAGATTTCAGAAAAGTCCAACGGTAGAATTATAGAGAAATAGCAAAAGTTTCTTTGAAGTCACTCAGTACAAAGAAATAAGTCACTCAATCTTACACCAGCCTTTTTAAAGATTTGGAACCTATGATGCAAGGAAAACCGATGAAATTTTGCTCGTCGTTTTCAATCGTTTCTGTAAGTTTTGAAAGGGGCTTTCTGCAGCAAATCTCCCATATTCACGGGAAGGAATAGCTGATTAAAGCTGGGTAAATTACTAATTCTAACTGAGCACATCTGTAATGAAAGAAGACAGTTTTCAATGTTATTGCCTTGATATTTAGGTAGCAATATTTTCAAACGTCGGGCGTTTTTGATTGGATTAACCCGGGAAGGATTATTCAAAAAATGACATATGATATAAAAACCACGTGTGCGTGTGGTTTCTAAAAACGATGTCAGTTTTCAAGAGATCTTTAAAATACCTTAGCTGTCATCACTCTCTCCGCTCGTTGCAAAGCATCTTTCTTCCATGATTCCAAATGTTCGAGAAATTCTTTGCGTATACTGTAAGGGAAAAGATAAGAAATTATAAAAGATGTGTGCAAGATATTTGAACGGAGCGAAGACCATGTTTACACTATCAGTGCAGTTTCGATCCGTTACAAGGTGGTTACATTTCAAGAGCGCTCACACTGCTCCAAAGTAAAATTATTCAAAAGATTGAAGGAACAAAAGTGTTACAGATCAATAAGAACGGTGTAAATGCGAGGGTGATCCGCTACACTTTTGTTACAGTTCCAAAGTTGTCTGGTGCAATGAAACGGAGTAGCCAAATTAAAGACTACTCAGACCCCTCCCATGCAGGACTTTTTCCATTGATTCTCTAAGGGGCTAAATCACTGGGGTGTAAATATTTCAAACTGAAAGTACAATTTCTGGTACAATTTAATCGAATTCACTTAAGTTAGGGAAAGCTTTTGCTCACCTTTTCCACGAAATCATACCAGAGGGGGTGTCCTAATATGGTTTCTAATAAGGTCCTAATAAGGTGGAGGAATGTTTCAAAATTTAACAAACGGGTAGGCACGTGGATTTGATACCGTAGAGTAACATTAAAGACGAAGTCTTTTCAGATGTGACATCAACTTACTAATCTTTAGTTTGTTGCAAGAGATCTTGACATATTTCGAAGCTTGCAACATAAGGCATCACTTCAACTTCATCTGAAAAGAAAAGAGATAAACACTGAAATTGAAATTTGAAAAAATTTTGGCTGCTTGGCTATTATTTTACAGTTGGACATTTACAATCAAAACCTTAAGGGAATCGACATAGTTAAAAGCTGGCCCAGGCCAAGTTAAAAATATAATCTATTGTATTCAACAACTCTTGTCGATATAGCTAGGGTATGTCTATTCCCTTTAGTATTTCAACTTATTTGAGGAGATCACATTGTCGAACTATATCGCGATACTACAACTATGACTATTTAGGCCTCTTTTCATGCATTTTGAAGTTTCGGAATTTTAGGAAACAAAGACTTGCGTTCATCACACGATGCCGGCACATTTTGAAAACGGTAGATTTTGAAAACCGAACTCTAATTATAATTGAACTCTAATTGAGGCTATGGCGTCAAATTTCTAAATTCTAAACTAAAAAAGCTACAAATTTCTGCTTGCCACCATATTGTAGACCTTCATAAACTATGGTCTTGTTGAAGGTTAAATCATTTTTCCTCTATTGGCTTATGATTTACGATGATTTAATTTTTTCAAAATTTTCCATAAATTTTTTCAAAAGTAATTAAATTGCTGTCATTTTGAAAAAAATCAAGATATAAAAAAATTTCGACGGTAGATTTACAGCAAAGTACCATAAGTTCCTTTTAAGCCATTCAATGCAAAGGAAAATGTCATATAATTTTACACCCACCCTTTCTAAAGATTTGAAAGATTTGAGCCCTATGCTATTTACACTAACATTACCTAAGTCATCTGTAAGAAATGTGTAGCTTGTTCGGACTGTTGCAGTTGTATCAGGGGGTATTGTTGTTTCATCTGTGTCTTTAATTATGTAGTAAATTGACCCCGTCGATAACTCAAGCACATCGAACGTTAACTCTGAGAATTTCTAGAAAATAGAAAAAGTAAGAGGGTTAACAACAACTGAAAGTATACCGTACATATGCTGACAAAGAGAAAAACCACTGAACTTGAAACTCGCAGCAAGCCTCAATGCAGATTTTAAATTCCCACTGCGCAGTAGTTTGATGTTGGCTCTCCCTTGCAGTGGAAAAGTAAAGTCTGCACGCAGGCTGAAAACTCAGTTGCTAGCAAGTACAACAACAACAGCATAAAGTAGCTAAGCTTCAAATATTCTTTCAACTACCTATCCCTCAAAAAATTTCTTTGTTGAAGACATCAAAGGTCGAAATTGTTTATGTTTACGATTTCTGATGCAATGATAGACTGATGGACGCTATAACTACGACTTGTATCCATACGCTTCCAGAAACGGACATGGCCTAAATCACCTGCTGCTTTTTTCTCAAAATCACTGACCCTAAAACGATATGTCATTGTTACCTACAAGTGATACTCTCCTTGTTTATGGGGGCAAAAGATCTCCTAATTTCGCTCCCTTCTTCGAGATTTGATCGTTGCAATGACATGATCTAGTGGGGGGGGGGGGGCTAGCGGACAATCGTAGCTACATACCTTTCCTCCACGCGAGGACTTCTGGGATAGTTGTTCACGGCTACTGTGGGATAATTGTTCACGACTAGTCTGGGACAACTGGCCATGACTATTCTGTAGTAATTGCTCGTGGCTACTTTGGGGTAATTGTTCACGACTAGTCTGGGATAATTGGCCACGACTAGTCTGGGGTAACTGCTCGTTGCTATTCTGTGCAAACTGGTCACGGCTGCTTTGGGATAATTGTTCACGACTAGTCTGGGATAACTGACCACGACTAGTCTGGAGTAATTGCTCATGGCTACTCTGGGGTAACTGTTCACGACTTGTCTGGGATAACTGTCCACGACTAGTCTGCAGTAATTGCTCCTGGCTACTCTGCGGTAATCGCTCGTGGCTGCTCTGGGGTAATTGTTCACGACTTGTCTGGGATAACTGGCCACGACTAGTCTGGAGTAATTGCTCCTGGCTACTCTGCGGTAATCGCTCGTGGCTACTCTGGTTTAATTGGTCACGGCTGCTCTGGGATAGTTGTTCACGACTAATCTGGGACAATTGTTCGTGACTGCTCTGCTCTGAAATAAAAACGAGATTGAATTGAGCTCAATAAAGCTTCTAAGTTAGTCCTATCAAGATTATTTCTCTTCAGAAATTACGAGTCTGATTTTGAAGTATTGCTGAAAAGGGACAACTCAGTGACAGTCCATCAACGAAGCCTACAGTTGCTCATGTTCGGAATTTATGAGACGAAAGTATATCTAAACCCTGAATTTATGAAGGCCATATTTGAAACCAGTGATGTGCCTTTGCCTTACAACCCAATTGTTGGCAAGGCTCTGTAACAACCAAATGCAAAGACCACAAATTTTGGTGTCGAAACCACACCTTTTATTGGATATAAACTTTGGCAGCTGCTACTAAATGAGATAAAAACTGCTAGCTCCCCGGCAGTTTTTAAAGGTCGAACAAAATCGTGGAAAGGGAAGTAATGAAACTGTAGGCTTTGTCGAATTTCAATCCAAATTTAGGTTTTTTTTTACTTTTGATTGTAAATCTAGTTTCTCCAAATTAGTCCTTGTTAGCAGGACTTAATTAAAGTCCGTCTTACATTATATGTCACCTAAGATTTGCGATAACGCAAAATTCCTTTGCAAAACACTTATATTGTTGTTATTCGCGGGCATTTGCAGGTGACATCTAATTTGAGACGGACTATAGCTGTAAATGAGCCATTGTACATCAGCCAACTTTAAATAGATAATTAACAATTAAGATAATTACCAAAGAAAGTAGACTTACCTTCATCAATCTTGTCATGTTGTTTGATCTTTGGTTTCTTTTTACTAACACCAAAACAGGCACAAACGGATTCATCGTATCTTTTAATTTCTCCTTCTACCAGAGATGGATATTGTTTCGCTGTTTTGATTTGAAGTCCATGGAAATCGTGGTACCTTTGAAATTGAGATTTATTGTATGAAAATTACCTAAAATGAATACTCCCCTTTGAAAAATCCCCAAAATTTGATTACACGGCCAATCTTCAATTTTCTTGTTTTGTCAAGTAGATCAAGGACCAAATTATTTCCCAATATATGGCTGATCTTGTAATCGGTTCAAAAATTAGCAAATTTAGCTCTTTTAGGGCTACCTGGTTTTGAATCATACTGCAAAAAAGCATTGATAAATTGCCAGATCAAGTCATTTATACATGCAACGCTTCTAGTTTGGCCACAAATGACAGGAAGAAATGCGCAATCATTGGAGACTTCAATGATTATAAGAAATCTAAAGATTGTGACTCATATGCAAGATTGATTATTTTGCTTGAAAACTATAGCTCAAAATAAGGGTTTTCAACGTGTGATTTTTCTACCTTGCTGTATCAAAAGCAAACATTTCATCATCAATCAATATTTTTGGGACCACCATGGCAACATGCTTCTACTCTGTTGCTGTTGTTGTACTGCAATAACGCAACGTTATAGATTGTGTATGTTGAGCAAAACAAGGGGGAATTTCGTTTTCGACCAATCAGCGCATTTGTTGACATTTGGGGCCTCGACCAATCAGAATGCACCATGACGTCACGTCAATGGCGGAAGCTGTGGGAAGCTGCGAGGAAAACATCTCCCCCAATATCGCTCGAGCTGACAACGGTTATCCAACTTTTGACCGATTTTATTGGTTTACATCAAAGTTTGGTAAATTTTGGAACTTTCTGCCACTGCAATTTTCGATCGATCGTTTTCTTCAAGAGAAATCGTTTTTTAAATAACACTAAAATTCGAGGCTTTGATGAGAATTCGAGGCTTTGACGATCCCCTTAGGCCCTTTTTCAAACCTGCGATCTTTCGTCTTCTTTTCCAAGAAAAGTCGAATATTTCCTTAACTTTTCGTAGCCACGTCCCACAAATAAAAATTTTTCACAAAAATAATAGTCACCCGAGTCCCCTGGGATGGCGCGATTCTTTGTTTTGGCCAAAGTAAATCTCATTCATCAGTTTCCTCGGCAGCGTTCTTTTGATTCTCTTACTTGATTGGCTCTTTTGAGAGATTTGGCGGGAAAAAAGCTCGGTGACTGGAAGAAGGAAATGTCAGGTGCTAAGTTTATTCAGTAAACAAATATGCCGAAGTTTAAGAAAACTTGTGGAAATCCCTTCCGCACAGAGTGGGTCAAACAATACAGAACATTCTATGCTTGTGAAATTGAAAGCTGAGGGATTGATTGTTGGTTTGTTTCCTTGTTTTAATTCGATCTTTGATTGAGGAGGGAGGAAGGAAAAAGTGGAGATAAGTTGTACAGAGAAGTAGAGAATGTTTGCACATCATGCCCGAAGAAAGTTTCAAACCCGACTGGCTCGATATATACGTGCATCGCATAGATTGAGAATAATAAAACAGGTAGATATAATCTAAGAAACCTTCTTATGGAATGGAGTTCATGTATTTATCTTTTAATAAGAAACTGCCTATAAGAAACTCAGCTATCGGATCACGAAAAGATAAAGGAACTCCAGTACTGGGAAAATATAACTTGAGAAACCATTCATTTTAATAAAGGAAATCCTCGTCACATTTTTAGTTCATTCTCACTTGTTTCCTGTTCTACTCGCGAAGTACTTCGGTAATATGTAAACATTGGAAAAGCTTCAAGAAACGTTCTTAAAAATTCACGAAGGCACAGGTAGTGAACGTGAAGATTGTTATGGAACAATTCTGAGAACTAAAAATGTGATAATTTCTAGAAATTCAGTATTGGCCAATATTCTTAGTTTCTTATGAAAAATACGTGTAAAGAGATTTCAATGCAGGCTGTTTTCTCAATTTCTTATAGCAAGGAGATTTCAACTCTTTGCTTTTGCATTTATCGAAGCATTACTCTGGGATATATTTTAAATTCAGTAAATTTAAATTTCATAATACTTCAACATCTAGTTGACTTTTCCACCTTGATATTTGTTTCTCATCTTTCCATAAGCAAGATTTCTTCAGATCCTATTTATGAATAAAATAAAAGGTTTTGGGCTTCTTTACTCTCTCCATATATCTTAATAATGTTTAAACTTTAAGAAAATGCATCTTTTGGATTTTTTGTACCTAAGTTTCTTGTAAAAATGAATGTGTGAATTATGAAATTTACTGAATTTAAAATATATCCCAGAGTAATGCTTCGATAAATGCAAAAGCAAAGAGTTGAAATCTCCTTGCTATAAGAAATTGAGAAAACAGCCTGCATTGAAATCTCTTTACACGTATTTTTCATAAGAAACTAAGAATATTGGCCAATACTGAATTTCTAGAAATTATCACATTTTTAGTTCTCAGAATTGTTCCATAACAATCTTCACGTTCACTACCTGTGCCTTCGTGAATTTTTAAGAACGATTCTTGAAGCTTTCCAATGTTTACATATTACCGAAGTACTTCGCGAGTAGAACAGGAAACAAGTGAGAATGAACTAAAAATGTGACGAGGATTTCCTTTATTAAAATGAATGGTTTCTCAAGTTATATTTTCCCAGTACTGGAGTTCCTTTATCTTTTCGTGATCCGATAGCTGAGTTTCTTATAGGCAGTTTCTTATTAAAAGATAAATACATGAACTCCATTCCATAAGAAGGTTTCTTAGATTATATCTACCTGTTTTATTATTCTCAATCTATGCGATGCACGTATATATCGAGCCAGTCGGGTTTGAAACTTTCTTCGGGCATGATGTGCAAACATTCTCTACTTCTCTGTACAACTTATCTCCACTTTTTCCTTCCTCCCTCCTCAATCAAAGATCGAATTAAAACAAGGAAACAAACCAACAATCTATCCCTCAGCTTTCAATTTCACAAGCATAGAATGTTCTGTATTGTTTGACCCACTCTGTGCGGAAGGGATTTCCACAAGTTTTCTTAAACTTCGGCATATTTGTTTACTGAATTAACTTAGCACCTGACATTTCCTTCTTCCAGTCACCGAGCTTTTTTCCCGCCAAATCTCTCAAAAGAGCCAATCAAGTAAGAGAATCAAAAGAACGCTGCCGAGGAAACTGATGAATGAGATTTACTTTGGCCAAAACAAAGAATCGCGCCATCCCAGGGGACTCGGGTGACTATTATTTTTGTGAAAAATTTTTATTTGTGGGACGTGGCTACGAAAAGTTAAGGAAATCTTCGACTTTTCTTGGAAAAGAAGACGAAAGATCGCAGGTTTGAAAAAGGGCCTAAGGGGATGGTATTCTCATCAAAGCCTCGAATTTTAGTGTTATTTAAAAAACGATTTCTCTTGAAGAAAACGATCGATCGAAAATTGCAGTGGCAGAAAGTTCCAAAATTTACCAAACTTTGATGTAAACCAATAAAATCGGTCAAAAGTTGGATAACCGTTGTCAGCTCGAGCGATATTGGGGGAGATGTTTTCCTCGCAGCTTCCCACAGCTTCCGCCATTGACGTGACGTCATGGTGCATTCTGATTGGTCGAGGCCCCAAATGTCAACAAATGCGCTGATTGGTCGAAAACGAAATTCCCCCTTGTTTATGTGTAGTACAACAATAGCAACAGAGTAGTAGCATGTTGCCATGGCTGCAGTCAGGAAACAGTAGGAGCATAAGTCTCCATAATACGCCATCGGGCCTCCAGTGGTCTTATCCAGGCAAAATTGATAGTCAAATTTACAACAACAAAACAAAGGCATGAATACTAACGATTTCTTGATTTCTTCAAGCATTTCAAGAGATTGTTTTAAGCTTTGGGCCAGGGCCTGTTGGAGATTAAAATAAAATTTGTCATCCAATGACTATGAGGAAGCATAAACGATAATATTGAGGCATAAACTAAAGCTAGCTTAAATTAGCTCCAACTGGTTCTCTTCAGTTTCAAACTTCATCTGATGTGGCAAAACCATAGTGAGATTTCTGCAGAAGACGAATCTCTTAAATGTATTCCATCTTCAATTCGTACCTTATCTACTGGGTATCCTAAAAAAATGTATACGGACTTGGTTGACTCTAGCGCTGTGACTTTAGCTTTAATCAATGACTAATCACTCTCAAAGTGTTCCTCGATAGTTAAATTGAAGATAGATACCTCGTTTGTTGGTATTGGTGCTTTGAGAGCAGAAATATCAAATTTGAAAGCTCAAATTTGTCTCTTCCTGCAAACCAGAGCTCTTAGAACCAGTGATGGAAGTTGACAATTACACATAATTTCAAGAGGAAGAGTTGGAAACAGAGGCAAATAAATAAAGAAGTTAATTGGCACTAAAAATAAACCTCTTCAGACGCGTCTTGTCTCAATCGGTCCATGACAATGTCAAACTTTGCTTCTTTTATCTGAAAGAGAAATACAAGTCAGTGAGCCAAAAAGATACAATCTGGTTGTGTTTTGGCTAATATCTTAGTAAATAACGTGGTAGCTTCAAAAACTATTGGTGCAGTAACAGAAAGGCGGGAAAAGGCATTCCATAAAGGTTAATGGACTTACTTCTAGCAGATTATGATAATGAAATGAGATTCAGATGTAAGTTTACCTGGTTTTGAGTGTCGTGTTCTTTTCGATTCTTATCAAGTCGCTCCTGAGGATAAAGGAAACTGATAAATATCGAATATGCAAGCTAGCCAAGGCGAAGCTCCCTTTTGTAAGCTGTAATTGTGAGCATACTACTAATTACATTAACTATCTACAAATTGCTGTACAAATATTACAAAGACGATACCACGAGAAGAAAGATGATGACTACCCCATAGCAATTACATACCGGGTGAGTCAAAATAATACCCCTTTTGGAAGGCCACTGCTCCCTGAATATCAAAGTAATAATATTGAAAACTGTCTTGTTTTATTGGCAATATGTTCAATTAGGTTAGTAACTTAGCCGGCTTTAATCGGCCATTCCTTCTAGTGGATATAAGAGATTTTGGAAGGCCACTGCTCCCTGAATATCAAATTAATAATATTGAAAACTGTCTTGTGTTATTGCCAATATGTTCAATTAGGTTAGTAACTTAGCCGGCTTTAATCGGCCATTCCTTCTGGTGGATATGAGAGATTTTCTGCAGAAAGCCCCTTCCAAAAACCTGCAAAAAGGAGTGAAAACAATGAGCAAATGAATGAAAGGCAAATAATGGCAGCCTACCTGAAGTTCTCGTTCTTCTCTTGTCAAGCCAAGTTCATGTTGATCCCAAATATGAGCTGCTGCTTGAAGATACTTGAAAAGCATTCTGAACTGCAGCTTTTGTGTGGCGGTTATTTCATCTGTGTATTTCTGCAAAAGAGTAACATTATTAATTTCAAGAAGTCTTTATCACAAGTGCAGGGTGAATGCACCTATGTCAGAAAATCAGGCTAAGTTATGAAGATTCTGAAAAGCATTCTGAACTGCAGCTTTTGTGTGGCGGTTATTTCATCTGTGTATTTCTGTAAGAGAGTAATATTATGAACTTCAAGAAGTCTTCTTCAAAAGTGCAGGGTGAATGCACCTATGGCAGAGGATCAGGCTAAGTTATAAAGATTCTGAAAAGATTTATTTTCATTGACGATTGCGCTAAAGATAGCGGCGAGGAACTTTTCATTAAGATGCACTGCATCCTATTTACGATTTTTTAACGATTCCATAGGAATTTGATTAA
The DNA here is from genome assembly GCA_039566865.1 of Aurelia coerulea. NCBI lineage: Eukaryota > Metazoa > Cnidaria > Scyphozoa > Semaeostomeae > Ulmaridae > Aurelia > Aurelia coerulea. Next base: position 20,840,093 of record CM076954.1, read on the forward strand.
AGAAAGCAGTGCATCTTGGTAAAAAGTTCCTCGCCGCCATCTTTAGCGTAATCGTCTATTCAAGTCTGATTGAAACATTGGCTGGGGTCACACTAGGCGTTTCTACCTCATTGTATCTTTTCAAGACAACGAGTTAAGTACGCTGTGATACGTGAGCGCATTTTCATTTCATATGCAACGCTGTTACAGCGCTTTGGTCCTGAGAGGTGATTCCATAAGAAAACTATCGGATACATAACAACGGGTAAAACAAGGTCCCGAGCTATATTCTAGCGTTGTTTTGGAGAATAAACCAATCGCAGCCTTGCGTAGTTGTCACCAGGGAGATTAAGTACATGGTTGTCACATGATAAATCATATCACTGTGTGACCAGATGTCATTGTACCGTTAAATTGCCGTACTTTTTGGCGACAAAAATTAATTGCAAGAAAGTGAAGCAATTCATATCACAACGGGAAATAGAGTAGTGTGACCACAGCCATTGAGAAAGTGACTGCTGAGGTCAAATCAGTTGAGGCTTATGATATGACTTTGACAAACTTTCACATCTACGTTAACAACGACAGATTTTGTAACACAATATCATGAGATGCTTCTATTGACACTTGAACTCAAAGCGATTAATGACTGCAGACAAAGGAAGTTCTCTCGACCATAAATTCAAAACAAACAAAGCTGCAAAAGTTTCACTGAAACCCAAGTAGCTAGAGCGCTCGTTGTGCATTCCATAAATTGTTTTCAAGAGCAGACATGAGCATATGTCAAAAGAAGAAGGAAATATCCACACCTCTACCTCGGGCATTTTATTCCTTTGGTTCAGAAGCCGAGCAGTAAGTGTTTTCGTTACACCAAAAAATAAGAGAATTTAATCGCCTCCCAATCGGCTTCTGAACCAAACAAATCAAATGCCCGTTATCTACGTTGGCCTTTCTCCTGTGCAAATAACTTTAAAGAAACGAATTTAAAATGTAAACTGCATCAATAAAAATAAGTAAACATCCCGCATTTTTTCTGACTCACCCAGTATAAAAAAGAATTTAACATGCAACTTTACCTCATATTTTTCGAGCTCGTATTCAAATCTTGCTCTTTTCTCGCCAATTAGCGGTGCCAGTTGTTCTGTTGACAGCTTCATGTAAACAGGAAATAAAAAACTATGCATAAAAAATCAGCAGATACGGTGATAGAACGCTAGATAATCTAAAATGAATTAAATACAGGGTGTCCCAAAAAAATTGTGCCCCGTTTGCCTAAAGATTGCAGCAAAATGGAAAAAGACTCTCACCAAACTTTTGCATGATGTTGCTCTTCAGATGTTCAGATAAAGTTTCCTGCCATCCCCGTAAAAATCCGTCAACAAATGATGGAGTTATGACCTTCAGAAGACCAAATCCTGCCCGATGACTGAAACCAGCGGTCGGCCATTTAGCAGGGCAGTTTGTAAAACAGTTATGTTTATAAGCTGGAGACTTAGCCCGTATGAAAAATTGTGAAATAAGAATTGAATGAAATATATAACTAGATACATACCTGTTCAATATCTTCTTCGGAGCGCACTCCTTCATTGAATAGCATTGCCTAGGAAATAATTAAGAAATGAAAAAAAGGAAAATATTTCGTGGATAATGACTTTCTGCAACTTAAGCATTAAATTACTTTTGCGTAAATACCAACTTCCCTCAGTGAACGATTTTAGTGGATACATTGGACTGTGGATACATTCAGTTAATCCGTATGTGTCCATCAAAGGGCTGCCTTGCAAGTACCCTGGATCAGAGTATTTTTAGTATTTGTAAAAATTAAAGTATTTGAAAAAAATTGAAAAAATTAAAGTATTTTTTTTATTTTTTTTTCTCTTTTTTTTATTTTTTTCTCATTAAATTTTTTAATGTTTTTTTATTTTTTTTTATTTTTATTTTTTTCTCCATATACTAAAAATACTCTGATCCAGGGTACCTTGCAAGAAATGAGTAATGAAAAATTGACCAGTTTACAGCTAGGCTGTTGTCATAGATATTAAGCATCTTCGGTTTGACATGATGTGACAGACTTCACGATGGAGCTGGATGCTACTGCTTTGTATAAAACAACAACTTAATTTTGTGAGGAGAAAATTCATACAATTGACAACTTCGTCTCATAAAGGAAAACTATGGATGAAAAGGAAGAGAGAAAATTATTGAACCGCAAGAATACCTTCACTCTAGTCAGTTCTTCATCACAATCGTAGATAACCTTCTCGAAAGCAGCACTGAGGATCCCCTTGTACTTTGCATGTGTCTCATCTGTAGATTAATAAACATTTCTCGTTATGAACTGAAAGTGCACACGCATGGGACAAAGGCGAGTTGCGTGGAAGTTCAGTTCAATTAGGTACAGAAAACCGAAGCAAAGCCGTTCTTGAAAGTTTATCAAGATGGCAGTGAGCGAGACGCAGCAGAGACGAAACCTCACCAGCCATCATAGAAACTTTATTCAATTCTTTTACCATCGAGCTGAGCAACATATTGTGCTTTTACAGCAGGTAAGGCAATCCTTGACTGTTTTCTGCGCTGCTTTGTGGTTAAGCCCATCACGAACGTGAGCAAAGAGAGCGGGAATACACCCTATTCACAATGACTTCAGTTCTTTTCAAATGCCTCATTCGCCTCGATATGATTTGGAGAAACCCCGAAAACGTGAATTGCTCTGAGCAACGCATGAAATAGTTGTGTACGTGTACTTGCATCAAAATAGGTATGGTGTTGATTTCTTGCTGTGCTGGGATTCGCATCATTCGCCTTGAATTGATATTAATTGTGAAGAAGATAAACACTAAATTGTTCTATACGTTGAGGAATACTAATCACTATGTCTGACTTGCCATCCAATTCCCTTATTTTACTGGCAATACACATTGAAGAGGGCAACTGCACCCTCCTCTGGTTGATGAATTCTCAACTGAGAATGCTTCCGTTGGAAAAAGCCTCCCCATCCCCTTTCCATACCCATTCGATGAATGCTATTCCATTTCTAGTAACTTAAAGACACATTGCTAACCATGATCCTTTGCACACCGAATAAAAGCGAAACAAACAGAAGCTAGGCTAAAAATGACTATCGTTTCATGAGAAAAATCGACTTTGGGGCCGCAAAGGTTCATGGATAGCAATAGGTCTCTAAATCTAGTTAAAAGTTTCTTCTGAATGCAAGTTAAAACAAATCGTCTATTTACCTAAGTGTTCAGTGATCGCAGTAAGTGAATTATGCCACTGATAGACTGCTGTTTTCGTTGATGTAGGTGGTTTCATTTCCCTGAAAAAGATTGAAAACAGTTAAACAAAACTAAGAAATTGCCTAATTATACTGCATATAATGACCGACAACAGGGAGGGTGTCATTGTTAAATGTACCAATTACCTCATGCGCAGAAAATCCTCCATATCAAAGTAAAACCTTCATCTCTTAATACTCAGAAAGATGTCTTCTAATTTTCAAAAAAATATATATCATTCAATTGATCTTTTATCATCCTTTGGCTAGCCTGTTAACAGGCCTTTTTATAATTTGAGAAAATGCTCAGGCTACCTTTTGGCTAAAATATAAGCCAAGTTTCATAACAGCAGCATAAAAATCAGTGTCAATTTAGAGGCTTAATCCTGTAAGAATAGAACAAACTTTTACCTTTGGTATAAACATTTTAGGCCTGTTTTTGAAAAATTTTGAGATGAAGAATTTTTTTAAAGTTGCTCGTAATTTGACAACGATGCAACCGAATTTGAGAAGCTAACATCTTCCTATCTAATATAAGTTGATATGTTAGCTACACGAATGTTATCAATTTACAGGAATCTGAAAATGGTCTAACAGCTACAGGCTTTCAAATATATATACATTTTCTTTCCTCGCGCGGTATGAAGATAGACTGATCACATTAGTCTCAGTTTTCCGCATTGAGTTTGATGATGTTATAGCTTCAACCTGAGACTCATGACAATACAGCTTCAAAACGGGGACTAATTTAGGCCATCTCCGCCGCGTTCCAATCAGATTGCTACGTTCTTAATAAGGTCAGACAAGCCTATTCCTAGAGTTTGATTGGTTGATTAGATCAAAGTTCGACTTTTCGATGCGAAGCAATGTTCGAAACGACGTTCGAAGCGACGTTTGACCTTTCTTTCGACGGTCGAAGGATGGAGGAAGACGTTCGATTTTTCTTCAGATCTCTTGTAAGATTTTAGTCTCTGTTTTGAATCTGTTTGAGTCCTTGTATGAATAAAAATAAAAACATTAGATTAAAAACGTTGAACGAATACGAGGAGAGAATCATGTCGTCAGTCTGGTATGAAAACAAAATATTCTCATGTAGATTTACAAGATGGTCTCTTTGATAACTTCATAAATTTTTACCTCAGATGTCTAAGCAGCTCCAATCTTCTTTCATTTAACTTTTTCTGTTCTGTGGTCAAAGAATTCATTTGGCGTTGTACGCTTGGAGGATCAGCAATACCTGGGCTAGTCATGAATGAGCTAAAACAAAAGAAAGTGTCAATTGGGACCTCCTCCAACTAAAGGGATGTGAATGGGACTGATAACAGATAGAAGATCATTTTTATGATGAGAGATTTCCAAGCTGGAAGTAAGATAGACAGCGAAAGGTGAACAAGTGCTATTTTTCTTCATTTGACGTTCCAGCAAATCAAGGAAGGGATAATCTATTTTGATTTCGGCATTTACAAAAATCATTTACAAAATTTGCTTTTCTTATATTTATTTTTCAGTTATGTTAGTTCACCAATGTTCCTGGAGGATCAAATCTAGAGATTGCTCCAAAAATAACACGGGTGAAAACACATCCTTCCTTTTCGAATTCGATCTCCTGTAATAGTGGCCTTTCAGATGAAAATATTCAAAGGGTTTGTGAAAATAAAAGCTTGCATTTGCAATGAGCAAAAAATCTATAAATATCCCATTCAAATCGAAGTTAGACACGTACCGTGAACAATAATAATTCAATAGCCAATAGACCTTTTAGCTATTCTATAAAAGAGCCTGGATCGAACGTTATTTTTATACATTTTTATATGCGACGTTCGATCGAGTGGCGATAGAGCTTCTATCACTATTGTGCACATTCGAAAATTCTACAAAATGTAGCAAAATAGCGTTCGATCCTGATTCTTTTCAGAATAGCTAAAAGGTCTATTCACCTAAGCATATAAAATGTTTTAAAGATAATTGAGAAATACACTATAACTTTTTAAACGTTTCGATTTTCATCTTCTTCAGTAACTGCACATCTGGCTCCTGTATCAAGTCCATCTTTATCTCAGCTTTGCTTCTCTTTGCGTTTCCGAGGGCTAGCTAATACTTAACGAGGGCTAGCTAATACATATGTTCCCAACTGAACTGTAAAAGGCGGGTGGGCCGGAAACGCAAAGAGAAGCAAAGCTGAGATAAAGATGGACTTGATACAGGAGACAGATGTGCAGTTACTGAAGAAGATGAAAATCGAAACGTTTAAAAAGTCATAGTGTATTTCTGAATTGTCTACCGTGAACAATGGATAGCCAAACATAGGGCTCAAATCTTTAAAGGGCTCGGTGTAAAATTCTATTAAAGTTTTCTTTGAAATAAATGGCTTGGAAGGAACTGAGGATTTTCTCCTGTAAAATGGCGGAATTTATTAAATTTGAGGCTATGGCGTCATCAAATTTCTAAATCCTAAACCAGAAAAGCTACAGATTTCTGCTTGCCATCACATTTCAGACCTTCATAAACTATGGTTTTCTTGAAGGTTATATCATTTGTCCTCGATTGCTTTAGGATTTTTCAAAATTTTCCATGAATATTTTCAAAAATAATTAAATTGCCGCCAATTTGAAAAAATCAAGATATGAAAATTTCCATGGCAGATTTACAGCAAGGTACCATAAGTTCCTTTCAAGCCATTCAATTCAAAGAAAAATGTCATAGAATCACCTACCTTTTTGAATATTTTGAAAGATTTGAGTCCTATGCTGGATAGCCAAAGAAACAATGCTCTTTTTGGGTGTCTTCTTTGTTCTATCCTTAGACAAGCCTATTTACCATTGCAAATAAAAATATTCGAAACTTATTCGACCCTATTGCAAAATGCACAATAATCTTCATGTATGCATGTTGCACATTGTCTTATTAAAACAACACAAGAAGCGCTTTTCGAAGCACAATTATTCAAACTTTATCTAGTCATTTCTTACTGCAAAAATGCCAGACTAAAGAGTGAATCTTACGAGAATCCTTTAACAGCAGTCGCAGTCTTTAGGTTCTTCCAATCGTCCAATCTAGTTTTCCACCTCAAATACTGCTTTCTTTCCCTCTCAATATCAGCTAAAAGTAAAAGGTAAACTCGCATTATCATAGGAAAACAAGACTTGATGAAAGTTAGCATCCAACGCAAACATTGCTGGCAAAAAGGCCGGATTGCTTCTGACCCTCAATTTCTTGAAGAAAATGAGACATCTTTACATTACTAATAATCCTGCAAAGTATACAGGGGACTGATAGAAATAACATTTTTTCCTTTTGAATTCAACAGTCCAAGCTGGATTTCTTCATAGGAAATGGAACCTTTGTCTTACTGTCATAGTACAGAAAATTAAAGGTCTTACACCGAAGGAAAAAAGTTGGGAAATGAGTTGTAGAACTAAGAAATGAATAAATTTTCCAAAAAATCTGACAAGAAAAAAACCGCAAAACATTTTCGCACGCTTTTGTAAAATTTTAGTTACAGTTTTAGAAATTTCTTATCTTGAGGTAAAATAGATCTATTTTCTATTTCAAATGTTCTCTATTTTGTTCACTTTCAAAGAAACAAAAAAACAGCGTAATCTTGAATAAGATTGATAGACGCTAGCCTGCGTGCAGACTCAAACCTCCACGAAGTTCTGCACGTAGGCTAGATAAACGCAAGATACAAGGACGAATGTTCGACTCTGTGTTTCTTTTTATAAAAAGTAATCAATAGAATCCCTTACTCAAAACTGCAAAAAATTTGCATCAGAAATTTCATATACTTACACATTTTCAGCCTTCTGATGAGATCAGCACAGTATCGTTTGTTTGCGAGCAATGTTTTATTTGTGTCCTGTGAAGACAATCAGATCATTCAAACAAGACGGAAATGTGAAATGCTTTCTAATCAAATAAACTGAGTCAGCATACCAAGTGATATGTTTGTAGCGTTATCTAAACGTCAAGCGTAAGGTTTTCAATTGATAAAAACTTCAGAGAAATCAACGTGTTATATGATCAAAGCAGCCATAGTCGTATATAAGTTCCTATTCAGCTACCTGACATTGACTATGATGAAATTTTATCACCTATCATGGGTGATAAACGGCAGTGATATTTCGGTCATTTAATGAGTCTAAAAATTTTGTAATTCAGAAGAAAATAAATTCTTCAGAAACAAAGTCACGAGAAGCAGCACAAAGGAGAAAATATCTTGCTTAAGAACAAATCTGCCAAATGTCTTTTCTTCTGTTCCAAGGTAACTTTTCAAAATTGCCTTAGAGCTGATTTCCCAACAGAAAAGAAGCAAATGCAAATTTCTCCAAAAGAGAACAGTATATGCAGTAAATTTTCGGGAACAAATTTCATCTTAAAAGCGACAAAAATGATTGATATGTAAAAATATTTACGGGCCTCTAATCATTTCTTTAAAAAAGGACAATAATTACCAAACATTCATCTTCCATTAACTTGTGGACATCTGTTGGCATTAGATGTGCTATCCTCACCAACTGTTGTGTACATTCTTTGAAAACATCTTCAATCTGTTGGGAAGAAACAGCATTAGAAGAAAAGCACCTTAAGAATTCATTTTGGAAAGAAATTAAGTCAATATTCGTTTCCTGCCTTGACACGTGGAATGATGCCTGTCGTGATAGATACCAGATGGTGAAGCCTCTCCTCGGACAGGAATTTCATACCCGTAAATTTTGAATTGTGTAGAGGCTTTTCATTCATTAGGATTGCATAGTACTGCACGGGGGAGAAATATCATCAGCGTATTTGTGTAAAGGCCTATTTTAGTGCAGACTTGCTATAACATAATACAAAGAGCATACAATTCCCATTCTCGCATCTGCCTAGCTCTAAATCTCAGACTTCTTCCTGTAGTTTTGCACCTGTCCAGTCGCAATGTCCTATGTTACCTTAAAAGCTCTATTTAGTCCCCCCTTCTCTATCAAGCCCATACCTAACTTATATCGAATTACCAAAGATTTTCCATATATTGAGCTTAACAAGTTTGAATGTTAATTTTGATGTGGTTTGGCATGAAACTGTGTCGAATTTATGTATTTTACTCGTAAAATTATATATGTTGAGGTTAATCCGCACTATATGGTGGAAAAGAACTAAAAAGCTATCATATATATCCTTGTAATTTGGTTTAGTGAATAAGCCTCCCCCTCTCTAATAAGCCCCCTCTCTTCTAAGTCCCCCCCCATCTGGAGTATCCGAAACTAAATAAGCCCCCCAGGGGCTTAATAGAGCTTTTATGGTATATTGCAGCAAGATTTAACGAAAGAAAGTATTCAAGAGAAGCGGATCTTGTATCGAAGTTATCTTAGCTGTTGTTTAGACTAGCTGTTGCTCCGGGGCTAAAAAGGGATTTACAAAGGCCTACAGAGACCGTTACCTTTATCTTGACTGCAACTAAAGATTGTTAAAATTTGTCTCAAACTGAATTTTATCCCAGGATAAGGAATTTTGAATTCACATCAAATGAAAGATAATTTTCAAAATTTAAGATAACGAAATCCTCACTCACCAGACTTGCTCTATCCGTTTCTATAGCACCAAGTGTAAGATCCAACTCATCGATCCAAGACTGCCTCAGTAAAGTATGATGTCCCAGTTTGACCCACAGTCCATTCAGATCTTTTAGTGTAAAATTTATCAAATCCTAGCAGGAAGAGAAAATTATAAAAACGAAAATAGATCTGGTTAAAAGTTACATAGGAAGCTATACAATGTGGAGTGGATTTGGCATATCAATCAAAATTTCACACAGATTATTCTCTCATTGATTATTCTCTCACCTTTCTCTTGAAGGGTAGGGTAAGGTGGCTCTTGGATAATGTATTACAAATTACGACATGACCATGATTTTAGACAGCTTTAGATTTACAGGGAATATGGCCTGATTTTAAAATAAAGGTTTCAAGTTTGTAAGAGTTTTCTCTGAATAAATACATTGCAAATAAAAATTTGCACAAAACAAATGCTACTTACTTCATCTTTGTCCAAAACTTTGAGTTCCATGATAATTTCTGCAATGATCAGGAGTTTATTTAGAATAGCAAAGAGATACAAACATCTTACAATAACTGCCTGTTGTATCATTCCCTTTTTCTGAATTCTACGAGTTACTGAAAATTCAATTGTGAAATATCATTTTTACCGTAAAACTCTATTAAGCCCCCTCTCTATTAAGCCCCCTCTCTAATAAGCCCCCCTCTTATATCAAATTCCAGTGGTTACCAAAGATTTCCCATTTATTGAGCTAGATAAGCTTGCATGTTAATGTTGATATGGTTTGAGATAAAACTATGTTGAATTTATGTATTTGACTCGTAAAATAGTATGTTGAATCCGCAAAATATGGTGTAAAAGAACCAAGAAGCTATCATCTGTATCCCTGTCAATTGATTTTGTGAATAAGCCCCCCTCTCTAATAAGCCTCCCTCTCTAATAAGCCCCCCAGGGTATAAAACTAAATAAGCCCCCCAGGGGCTTAATAGAGCTTTCACGATACTTGGCATATGTGCGAGGCAAACAGCTCTAACTAATGTTCTTTTTATCAATTCAATCTTAAATGTTGGCATTGTGCTTACAGTGCTTCAGTTGAGGCTTCAAAGCATTGAAAGTATCCAGTATCAGTCAGCTATATATCTGAAGCTTTGGATTTTGTGATATTACCATGGTCCCAACTTACCTTCTTGATCTTGTTCCAAGTATTCTCTGACAGTTGAACATGCTTCATTTATTTGCGGCTCAAGCTCCTTTCAAAGAAGAAAAGATAATTCATTCACCTTTTTTGAATATTTTCAACCACCTCAAGACACTAAATTACAGTACAATTCCTTGATCTCAAATGATCATATACCATATGAAAAGAAACACAAACACACAGAGCATTAAGAACAATTGGTGGCAATAATCAACAGCTAGAAATTAAAAGTAAATGGAGAAGACTGTAGCATAGTATTATCAGCAAAGTTTATATTTTAGCATAGTTATGGAATGAAGAGGGATGGAGAAAATAAAAGTAAGAATCAGCACCACTGACAGGAAATGCTATGATATCAAAACTGCTCCATCAGAAATTGCCATTCAAATGTTTTACACAACATGACGAAAAGCTTGACACAATGCAGACAATTCCTTGCAGAGAATTTTGCATTCATTCGTACCATTTGCAGAAAGAAATTATTTTTTCAATCTCTGGGAATCAGTCAGCAACTCCTTCTTTTGAAATGGATGAACAATACGAACTTACCGAATTTATGATAGACAACTCTTGGAACATTTCTTCCAAAACAGCTTCGTGTCTAGGATGTGACAAAGATGAATTATTGTTAGCAGTTGATAATCTTTCACAAAAAATCTAAAATCTATCATTTCAGATTTGATATTGAACTTAAATTTGTTCAATGAGTTAAAAATAATGAACAAGTTAAATGTGATGGAAAACATTTCCAAAGCTAGAATCAAAATGAAGTTAAAATTTTAAAATGCCATGTTTATCTGATTTAATTTGCTGAAGATGAACCAAGCCTGGTTCGAAACGTTTTGAAAACATGTTTACGTCAAATTAATTTATGGTTCTTTTTTAACCGATTATGTCTCTTATATACCGTCTAAGTCTCCTGGAAATGTCAACTGTTAACATGGAATGAAAGTCGATAAAATGAAGTGTAAAATGATTGTCGTCGCTTGTCTCATCCTCCAAGTTAAAATTTCTTTAAAGATGCCACATTTAGCAAAGTAAAAGACTTGTTGCAATTTTAAGAGATGAAAAAATAAAGGTGTTGCAGAAAATAAAATAAATCTAGAATTTAAACTTCCAAGAGAAACTTTTCCTGGAATGAGGGGTTGGAAATCTCTTAAAATTACTTGATGTATGTCCCTACCTTCCTTTCCTATTTGTTTGGATCCTCTCCAATATGCCTGTTGGTTCCTGGACATCATTTTCTAGGCGATATACAGAAAGCATAAAAGAAATGCAAAGAAGCTGATCTATTTGATTTTCGATAACAGCTATATTACGCCTATCACAGTTGACAAAAATTACAGCATCCTTTGAGTGAAATAGAGACAAAAACATTAAAAGATAAAATCTGTATGAATTCTTGGCAGCTGGGTTATCTACTGCAACTTCAAACACATTTTTGCCCTAAAAATGGCATTATTCAATTGAAGTCAATAATTCTAACAAAAAATCAAGGGAAATTTGAAAATACCTAGAGCATCTGAAGAAAGACCTCTGACTTCTTGAGCAGCAAAGTAACTTGCAGATTTCGCTGTCTTTTTAGCTTTGATCTGTTTTTTCAACCTGCAACAGGAAATAATAAAATACAAAATATAAGATAATCTTGATAGGTTGGAAACTCTAGTATAACACATAATCAAATTATTGTCTTTAAAGATACTTGATGGAGCTAAGTAGAGGCAATCTATAAATAGGAAAAAGAAATGCCTAATATGCAAGTCATACTACATGTACGAAAATACAAGGCCATATCATAGCAATGTACAAGCCTTGTAGCTATGGCCTTGTAACCTTGTTCTAGCCTAGAATAGCCTTGCTGTAACCTTGTAAATGACTTGAAAAAATGCTAATTAGCCTTGTGGAAACCTTGTGTTAGACTGGTTGTAACTTGGAATCTTGCTGATACCCTTGTAATTTTCTTCAAAGGTTAGGACAAGGTCATAACAAGGTTGCAATCCCCGCTACAAGGCTAAAATGTGGCATGTACAATGGAATCTTACTGATATCCTCGTAATTTTCTTCAAAGGTTAGGACAAGGTCATAACAAGGTTGCAATCCCCGCTACAAGGCTTAAATGTGGCATGTACAATGCCAAGTTTAGCCTTGTATTTTTGCACACGGAGATAATTGCTCCCCTCGTCAAAAGATATGCACGCATGTGTCAAATTCACCAAATACAATAGGCTGATTTTAGACCTGCATGTGCAACTCTTGAGTTAGCTATTTATCTCTGTCAAATAACTTTGACAATAAATTTGTCAGAACTTTATCTTTATAACTTACTTGGCGAGCACAGGATTTTCAATGACTCCTTCATTGGGTCTTGCTCTTGTCCATAATTTTTGCCTTCGGGTGAGAATTCCTGTATCAAACTTCTCACAATCATCTTTTGCAATTGGTATCAATGGTGCTGATTTAGATGATCTGCTGATTCTTTCTTTGCTCAGAGAATTCAAGAGACCAATCTTTGGGAGCAAACAGAAAGTAGAATAAATAAAATGGACCAAACCCAGATGGAAAGTAGGGCAATTTTTGCTAAGACCTCGGGTGCGCAAAAAGGGTCATCTTAGTTATCTTGTTTGTTTTGAATATCCTATTGTTTATCGTTAAAAAATTTGAAAATGGAAAGTCGATGGCCCCTCATGGAGAGAGCTTCCTCTGTTTGTATTTGTTATTTTTGCATCAATTTTCCGTATCAATTTATTGAATTTCTGTAATATTGTCTTATTTCCTTGTAGTTTAGTTATTTGTTTTTGTTGGTAGGCCTATTAAAGTAAATTATAAATTGCATGTAATGAATTTAAAATGCCCGTATGCAGAGGATGGCACTTGCACACCGGAGATTTCAATGGGCTATTCAAAATAAACAATAGAGAACAAAAGAAATTTGTCCTTGCACACCGGGGAGATCTCGTCGAAAAAGTGCCATACTCTGCAAAAGACTGGTTAAAATGTATGAAAATGAGACTGAAACGGTGTTGAATGTTGTCCTTTGTCATATCAAGTTCAAACTAGCCTCTTGTGTCTTTGATAGTGTGCACAACGCTAACACTAGACCAGTGTAAACAGCCAAATAAAAAAAACACAACAAACACATCAAACAAATTTTGGGCCTAACAATTTCACGCCAAAAAATCCACTTACTTGGCTTGGACGCATGATGAATTCTGAATAAAAAGGTTCAATAAGTTAACCATTCCTTACCTCTGCTGTGAAGACATTGCGGTAAACTTTGGATTCATCAATATTGCGAACTACTGTCCCTGGAATTGACATCTTTCCCCGTTTGATCGTTGGGCACTTGCTCAACTTTAGCCGCCATTAATTTTGTCTTGTTGCTATGGTGACGTGCAAGAGCATGCTGGGACGCTTTGGGCAAAGGAACACTCACATTTTGATTTGTCTAGCGTGCGAATCTGTAGATAGGTAGCCCAAAAATAATATTTTATGAAGATAGTATTCATTTATGACCGCAAGATATTTACAAGTAAGAAACCGCTTATTTCATAAAACTGTACACGTACTTTTCCATAAGAAACTGTTCATAAGAATAGACTCATTTTTTTTGTAAGAAACTAAGGTCCGGGGCTGGTAGGCAGTTTCTTAAATTTTTGGGCCATTTTACTACCAAATGTTTCTTACGTGTTTCTTATATCTTTAATGCCGGAAGTGTAGAGTTAATTTTGTCTTGTCTAAAGGGTTCCAAAATTACTTAGTAAGATCTCAAAGCAAGTAAATATCATAATTCGCACTCAAAATAATGTCCAAACAGTTGCTATAAATGTACAATGTCAAACATATGTGTGTGCGATAGGAAAATTAAAACTGTAAATTACAAAAGTTTCTTAGCTTTTTCAATTCAGCTAGGGTTGTTTCTTAGCCGTCGAAAAATTGAGCCTACCGTTTCTTATAAGCAGTTTCTTATAAAAAAAATGAGTGTATCAACGCTGAGTCAGATGGCCAAAACCAGGGAGCTATACTCCCTGGCCAAAACACTAAGAAACTCCGAACCGAAACTCCAGTACTCACAGGGAAAATACAACTGAGAATAACAATTCATTTCGATTAATGAAATTCTTAATTTATTGTTTACTTTATTTCCACTTGTTTCCTGTATTCTATTATTACTCAGAAGGTACTACAATCCTGGACAGAATATTTTGGAACAACGTAAGATTCTACATTTTCAAGTGAACAAAAACCCCTTTACCCCCGATACATATGTTGCTTGGATTTTTCAGCTTCAAGATGCTAACCTTCATTGTTTCGGGGGTGAAAGGGGGTGTGGTGTAAATGTAAGAGTGAGAAGAACTGAGATAATCAGCAAAAAACTAACTTGGTTTCAAATATTTTGTCCAGGATCGTCTGGCAAAAACATTGACTTTGCCTGTGAACAGTGAACGTTGTATAACGTTTAATTTGCTTCTTTTTCGATCAAACATGTAGACATCATCTACGTGGAGAAAGAATATTGTGCTACGCCTCAAGTGACACACCCAAGTAACACAAAAGAATGATTATAGAATTCAACTAAATCTGCAGTAATGATGGAATAAGGGCAACATGATTTTATGCTCTTACGGACAATTATGGGAGGTTTGGGCAAAAAAGTCTTTCAGTCCCAAAATAGGGTAGGAAAACACGTTTTGGGGTTCCTAGGGACCTTTTTGGGAAGTTTTGGGCGAGAAAAGTTTTTTCTTAAATTTTTAAAATTGATTTTAGGCCTAAATAGGCCATTTTACCAAAGGTCCAACCACGAAGCGCCTGAGTATCTTACAGGGATCTTACAGGGCTGTTCCAACGGTTATCTGAAACCAGATCTATCACAAAAGTTGAACAACCCTGCAACTAAAATAGTTACAGCAGCATGGGTAACTTTTTTGAGCTCAGTATTCAATTCTGCATCGAAACATTGCTATAACGAAATCAATAAATGGAATTTTTCAAGAATCTATCTCAAATGGGATATCTATTTGAGACGTTGCAATTGGTGAGTGTTCTATCGTAAAAGTTGAATAACTCTCCATATAATATAGTTACAGCAGCCTGGGTAACTTTTTTGAGCTCAGTATTCAATTCTGCATCGAAACATTGCTATAAGAAATCAATCAATGATTCTCTATAAAATTTTCAGCCTTTATGGAATAGATGCTTTTCTGTAGTAGTGATTCTCTACCAAATTCTCACATCTATTGCAATCTTTTGGGATTAAAGCTGAATATCCCTACTTCTGCTAGAGTTACACTAGTCTGAGTGACTTTTTTGAGCTCAGCATTCAATTCTGCATCGAAACATTGCTATATGAAATCAATCAATGATTCTCTATAAAATTTTCAGCCTTTATGGAATAGATGCTTTTCTGTAGTAGTGATTCTCTACCAAATTCTCACATCTATTGCAATCTTTTGGGATTAAAGCTGAATATCCCTACTTCTGCTAGAGTTACACTAGTCTGAGTGACTTTTTGAGCTCAGTATTCAATTCTGCATCGAAACATTGCTATAAGAAATCAATTCATGGAATATCTGAAGAATCTATCGTAATGAAATAAAGGGAAGATTGAGCATTCATATGGTATACATTATAACAATATGATTTTCTGCTCCTTTTAAAAACTACTGGAATCCAAATAGAGCAGTGACAATGCATTGAAAATTTTATAATTAGTGACAGTGCCATTAGAAAAACTTTCGCTTTTCAAGGAGCGCCATTTACAACAACCTATCAAGTGACGTCAGAAATGAAAAGTACTTTTTCAATTTTAAAAGGAAAATAGATACACATTGATTTTACCAAATTCAGAACATGATTGTTATTAAGGTTTTTACTGTTCTTACTCTTGCCTCTGTAAGTTTTATCCCTTTATTTTACAAACTTTAATTTTAACAGGACCCTTAGTGATAGCAGTAAGACAATTACTGACAAGGCTATCCTGTATAAATATGGTATATTATTATCACTATTATTATTCTACACTTTCAAATGAACAACCCCCCTTTTACCCCCGATACATCTGTTGCTTGGATTGTTTCAGCTTCAAGATGCCAGCCAACATTGTTTCGGGGGTAAAAGGGGGTGGTACAAATGTAAGAGTGAGAAGAACTGAGATAATCAGCAAAAAACTAACTTTGTTCCAAATAGTCTTTCCAGGATTGTAACTACTGTACTTGAGTAAAGTCTAAAGCAAGGCTTCATAGAACTAAATCATAGAACCACGTTTGGAAAATGATGACAAGGGCACTAAATCTGATAATGTTGATAACTCTTAGTATTGGCCCAATTGTTTAGTTGCTCATAAAAGTTATCTGTAGCTCAATGGATATTTTACGGTGTGGAAGTTTTTATCAAGTTGTCCCAACTCCCCAGTCCCCTTTCCAAAAATGTTCCCATGTCAAGTCATATCCAATAATTTGAGGCTCAAACATCAAACAGGATCCCTCTTATCTGATTTTCCGAGAAGCTTTCCAGCTTTGCAACAAAATACGATGAAAAATATAACAATCTTTATGGCTAAAAGACTTACATGGCTTAGAAAACTTAAAACCAACCACTTCCTCTAATGGTTTCCCTATTGTTCACCGAAGCAGGAAGTGGAAGGTCATGTGACATCCGGCTAGACCAGTTGAGATGTAACATGCATTCAGGATGTTGGGAAATTGTGTAAATAAAAATACAATCTTGCGCTAAAGATCTGCACACAAGATGTTTGATTTAGAAAGGATTCCCACTTGAAATCGCACACGAAATGGACACGCAAATATTCCTTGGATTTAACTACTGATGGATGGCGATGCTCATACACGAAGGGGCGATTTTGAATGGATGGCTACAAGTTACAGGTCAGTTGAGAATAAAATTTTGTTACAGATTCACACCTAGTAGGCCTTCAAATTGATTTCGTTTGCAGATCTTATCGCTTTTATTTATCTTGGATGGCCTTTTGTGATCAAGGTTAGAGTTCGGCTTCCACTTTTGTTCACAGTTCTCACGGATGCAAGCAAATTACTTTCTATTTTAGTTAGGCCATTGTGTTTTGATTGTGGCCTAATTAAAGAGGCAATCGTCTGGTTTTGTTTAGATTTCTTTATTAAAACATGACAGTGCCGCGATGGCGCCACAAGAACGCAATGCAGCCTTGCAGCTATTGTACAAATTGTGATTGCGATGAATTTTTCTTTCATCCAAGAAGAAGCGATGTAAACAAACGTTTTGATAATAAATAGGGATGACCCAGCAAATTTAGTTTGCAAGTAATTTTTTCCTTGGTTAGGGTACCGCTGTTTATTGGAAACGCGCCCGGTTTCCTGCTGCCTTTACGTTAGCTCTTGCTGCAATGTCAATGATAACTCCACATAATTTTATTGTTGTTTATTTTGTCTAGTATTTGAAACTATTTTTAGATTCAACTGATGGTAATGATGTCCAAGTTGAGTGGAAACAAAAATATTGTGTTTTGAATCGAAATGGAAGAAAATTAATTCTACACGAAGAAGATGAAGAGGGCACAGTAAGTTATGCCATCGTCTCCCTAATGTAATGACGTTGTCAATGTCATAATGATCAATTTTCATCAGAATTTAAATGTCAATATACAATTTGGATCATGATCTCGTTGCTGTCCTGGAAGACCTGGAGTTTGTGAACGAACGAACCCTCGTGACTTTCGAAGCATGACGTCAAAAACTTTGCAATGGATAATTTTAATTGCTTTTTTATTATCTGCCAATCCATTTGCCCGGGAAAGGAAATCTGTCTCGATTGATACGTTCATTGCTTTTTGTTTCAAGATCAATGGAAATACAATACTACTCTACAACGACTGGTCTGTGTCTTGTGGTTTGATTTATTTTATTGAAAACAGAGATTGTGGTCAGGTTTTTCATCTATAATCGATCATAATAACAGGTGGGTTACAGATTACTCCCCACACCGAAATCCCCTCCACACAGTGCTTCATTTGTCTTCACCAAAGAAATATCTTGAAACAGCAGGGCATGATTCCCCTGTGACAGTCCACAAGAAACTTATCACCCTCAAAATTTGAAATGAAATGTTAAACATCAACTGTTCTAGAGAGAATGAGACAAAACAAAAAATACATGGCAGGAGAAAACAGTACTCATGCTTTGGGTTGCTTTGAGAACCCATTCTGATAAACCACCCCCAACAGCCCTTAGAAATTGAAATTTTGTAGGCAAAATATGACAAACACTGGCAAGCGAGGTAAAAAATAGTAAAAGTCTAAAATTTTTAGACTGGAAGTTATGAAGTTATTCCCAACCTTGTCCCCAGGGCCTTTATGACAAAAGGGCCTGGGGACGAGGTTGAGTTATTCCTTTTATCACATTTTCAATTACAATCTTAGTCAAAAGTTTGAAGGTGGGTAGGCAATTGCCCCCTCGTACCCTCCCCTGGCCACACCACTGATGACAAAGCCAACAGAAAGGGGTAGAAAATCAGTACAAAATTAATGATTTCTTGCAAAGATGAGAATGCATCTTTGATAAGAATAAACAAAATTCAGGCACCTGCAAAACTAAGAAGAGAAATCCAGAAACAATCTTCACAATGTGCCTTAATCTGAGGGTTGTATCACTCTTCAGAAAAGGCATAAGAGTTTTTTGTTAACAATATGATTTCTAGGGATTTTTTCTGCAGATTTTTCTTGAAAGCAAAAGGATTTTTGCCAAAGTGTACACGATTTTTACAGTGTGATATGCCCCTCGCCTTCATCTATAGGTTTGTTAATTTTGTTCTTTGATGCAGAATCAGCTATTGCTCTTTCTCTCTCTTTCCAAGAAAAATTGGTGGCTGGTGTCATAGATCAGACAAATGTTCATACTCCTGGTCCCTCTTCCCCCATGGCTGCTTTTAGTTTATCTTGCATTTGATAAAGTGGGGCCAAATACAACCAATAATTTGCATCAAGGGCACAGAAATGATGGAAACAGAGGTAGCAATATTCAATAATCCGACAAAATTGTTCAAAAATTCACCAATGGAAGCTGAAACCTTTTCAATCAAAAAATTTAATGCAATAGCAAGTTCCAAATTTTTGGGTAAAATATTGCAAAAATGTTCAATTTGTTTGAAAATATCATGTTTATGCCCCTTTTATGGTAGTCCATTGAATTCTCAATATAAAAGTTGCCGCTATTTTCTCTGCTACCTACAGTTAACTTTTTTATTGAAAATAATCTTGAATTAACTAAAGCAAGGATGAAGTAAATTTTTCAGAAAATATTTGTCCTTTCTCACTGCTTGCCAGATTTCCCTCCACTTATGATTGAAATTATTCAAGAAGTGATATCAAGTATAGAGAAATGTGTGCATTGATTCCACTCTGCTGCAATCCCCTACTTCGTTTTGAAGCAATAGAAGGACAAATCTTCTTTCCTTTGAAAACCATTTCGCAAAAGCAAAACGATTTTCAAAAAACGTGGATGGGGCGTGGATGACAGTTTCTTCGTGAATGCTTAGGAGTGATTTGTCCCTTGGAAGCAATCTGGAGGTATACAATTCTACTGAAACTGGGATGGAAAATTTTTTGACAGGCGATGCGATGATAGTCCAAATAGTAAACTTAAGGTTTCGGGTTTAAGGTTTCGGGTTTAAGGTTTCGGGTTCAAGGTTTCAACTTGTAATTGCTTGGAATTGCTTGGAATTGGAATTACTTGGAATTTGTAATCATTTGCAATTGGCAGCTCTAGAAAAGTGACCAATGTACACCCATATTGTTTCTTACCATTTAACATCAAGTAATAAGCTATAAGAACGAAACAAAAAATAGTCTTCTTTGCAATCGAACATGAACTGAAACGATAATAATACGGGAGACTTCACTATCGGATCACACTGGTGTGTATGCGCCAGAATGATAATGATTTATGATCAAAGATTTTACAGTTAACGCAAAACACCTTTTCCATAAAATAAACTACTGATGCAAATCCCCGTGTGACCGATTTCTCGTTGCTAGCGCCCACTCTCAAATAAGCCCCTCTTCTACATATTGTACTATGCGCATACTACCCGTTTTTTTTATAAGAAACTGGTTTATAAGAAACTAGTACTACGATGACCAAAAATTTAAGAAACTCTAGTACTACGCTCAAGAATAGATAAAAAACTCTAAAACTTTATTTCTATATGTCTCTCCTATTCTATATCTCTCTAACAAAGGTACCTTAATCTTTTCTTGACTTTTAGCTGCAAAATTGGTAAATTTTGCCTTGATGTGCATGGCTTCTTCTTGATGACAATGTCAATGCAAAATGGAAGCCCTTTGTCGAGAAGAAGGCTCAACTTCGAACAATACCGCAGTTTTAGGCCCCAAAATAAGAAACTGATTAAGAAACTTTTACTACTAAAACACCGAAATTTTCATGCGAAATTAAGAAACTTCTACTATAACTAAGCGTTGAGACGGTGACATCAAAGGATCCATACGCGTTTTGTACGTCACTGAGATCTCCCCCTTCCCGTCCCACTGGCCCTTGCATTTAGGTGCCAAAAAATCCGCAAAAATATGTAAGTTCCACGAATCGCCTTCTTTTCGCCAAAAAACGCCAGGCTCGGCCGCCAGGAACGGAATAAGTCTGATTTGGGGATTTTCACGCAAAACCCTGTGGACAGAATCTATAAGATCTCTCACCCTGTGGAAACCCCATCGTCCGCAAACGGCTTTTACCAGTGCTACTTCTGCTGAGAACTCGGTTTCTTTGAGTTCATGAACATTTATCGTTTGAGATAAGAGAACATTATTCTAGATAGATGATTAACCTACAGGCAAGTGAAAACAGAATTCATATTCGCGAATTTGTCGAGAAACTAGACGAAATCGTGCACGCTGGTCATGTTCTTCAACGAATGAAACTGTGCTCATAACTGTTTACATTCTGCGTTTTGAACCGTTTAAATTTGCTTAAAATCTGTAGATAATAACAAAATCTTTAGCTGTATCATTCCTCTACAAGCTTCTGAAATTTCAGTTCGAAAACATTAGCCAAACCGCTTCTACTGGGCATTTACATGTTGGTATCGTTGGGATTCCCTTCGCAATCATAACAATTCCTATGATAACAAAATGCTCATACACTAAAGATAATTTGATACTTCCGCCCTTATGGCTTTCTCTGCTCAGACGGCATGCTGGAAAAACCAGACCTTATGACCTTGAGACCCCTATGACCCCTAGGAGCCTAGGAAGTACTGAGTTTTGAAAGGACCCTTAACATAGAGGGGTCCTCCCCTCTGCATAAAGGCTATATGATAACGAGGATGCTAAATGCTAATCAGGTTACTTCTACTATAATTTTTCAAATTAATTGCCAGTACTGTTTATTACAGCCTGGGGGGGGGGGTGAATACCATTGAACAGATATAGCATCAGTACAAATAACAAATGCATGTCATTCTTTAAATAGTCGACAAGGGGTGTTTAATTCCCCAGAAATGGAAGCATTTCCACCCTTTATCAGTGCTCATACTGAAGGATACAAATATTATTTACGGTGCATTAATATTATTGCTCTTTGTTTTAAATTTCCATGCAATTTCATTGTGTGTTTTTCTACTTTTGAGCATTTTTTAGTTCCACCCCAGTTTAAATTTGTATGGAGGATGCACTAATAAAACAAACAAGGGTACGGCAGGGACTTTCTCTGAATGTTACCATGGATGAAGATCTTAATGATTTAGCGGATTCTTTCATTCAGCTAAGTAAAGGCATAGTCACTATGGTTAAGGTGAGAGTTACACAATCAGCGGTAAGTTGCCATGCTTACAGAAGAACAATGCCAGCGTCTAGATCCGCCCCTGCTTGAACGGTATTCACCCCCAGGCTGCAATCAACGGTACTGGCGCCAAATTTGAACAATTATAGCAGAAGCAGCCTGATTAGCATACAGCATCCTGATTGGCATATAGCCTTTATGCAGAGGGGATAACCCTTCTATGTTCAGAGTCCTTTCAAAATTCAGTACTTGAAGGTCCTAGGGTTCATAGGGGTTCCCGGATCATACGGTCCGGTTTTTCCAGTATGCCAGCTCAAAACTGCCTTTACTGACACCGGCTATTACATTTCTATGGACAATTATCTTGGTAATTATAACATTAAAGTAATAGCGTCATTCTATTATGAGGGCTACATTTGCCTAGACTGATTGCATTCATCTAAGTTTTACTCCTTTGAATTGAATTGTTATTTAAGGTTACAGCCATTCCTGAATGGGTATTGCGGGGAGCATCGTTGGGAATTGAGAGAAGACAAGGACTCATGTAATCATTCCACCTGTTGCCTTTCTTTTGTTTCGTATGGGTCCAATGTCCGGGCAAGGGGGGGGGGTACTCTGGTATATTTAGGATAGGGATTCTCAAGTTATTTTTTTGGGTCAAAAATTTGGGCAATATTTATTTTTTGGTTCTATGATTTGTACAGTTAGTTTCTTGGGTTCCTGAAATTCTGGCTTACTCTTTTCGGTCTCCAATATGTGGAAAGTTAAAACATTGAGGAAAATATAATTTACAAACTAAATTAAGTCAAGTAACATCAATACTTTGGTCACGGAAAGTGATAAAGAGAAAATAACGCCAATAGGCAACACATTCTTCCCTAAGCAATCACTCGGTACGACGGCGGGCCAGCTCGGCGCCGCAGGCGACGAGCGGCAAGCCTAGTCTACTATAACTAAGCGTTGAGACGGTGAGATCAAAGGATCCATACGCGTTTTGTACGTCACTGAGATTTCCCCCTTCCCGTCCCACTACCCCTTGCATTTAGGTACCAAAAAATCCGCAAAAATATGTAAGTTCCACGAATCGCCTTCTTTTCGCCAAAAAACGCCAGGCTCGGCCGCCAGGAACGGAATATGTCTGATTTGGGGATTTTCAGGCAAAACCCTGTGGACAGAATCTATAAGGTCTCTCACCCTATGGAATCCCCATCGTCCGCAAACGGCTTTTACCAGTGATACTTCTGCTGAGAACTCGGTTTTTTGAGTTCATGAACATTTGTCGTTTTAGATAAGAGAACATTATTCTAGATAGATGATTAACCTACTGGCATGTGAAAACAGAATTCATTTTCGCAAATTTGTCGAGAAACTAGACGAGATCGTGCACGCTGGTCAAGTTCTTCAACGAGTGAAACTGTGCTCATAACTGTTTACATTCTGCGTTTTTAACCGTTTAAATTTGCTTAAAATCTGTAGATAAAACCGAAATCTTTAGCTGTATCATTCCTCTACATGCTTCTGAAATTTCAGTTCGAAAACGTTAGCCAAACCGCTTCTACTGGGCATTTACATGTTGGTATCGTTGGGATTCCCCTCGAAATCATAACAATTCGTATGATAACAAAATGCTCATACACTAAAGATAATTTGATACTTCCGCCCTTATGGCTTTCTCTGCTCAGACGGCATGCTGGAAAAACCAGACCTTATGACCTTGAGACCCCTATGACCCCTAGGACCCCTAGGACCCTAGGAAGTACTGAGTTTTGAAAGGACCCTTGATAACATAGAGGGGTCCTCCCCTCTGCATAAAGGCTATATGATAACGAGGATGCTAAATGCTAATCAGGTCACTTCTACTATAATTTTTCAAATTTAGTGCCAGTACTGGGGGGGGGGGGGTGAATACCATTGAACAGATATAGCATCAGTACAAATAACAAATGCATGTCATTCTTTAAATAGTCGACAAGGGGTGTTTAATTCCCCAGAAATGGAAGCATTTCCACCCTTTATCAGTGCTCATACTGAAGGATACAAATATTATTTACGGTGCATTAATATTATTGCTCTTTGTTTTAAATTTCCATGAAATTCTATTGTGTGTTTTTCAACTTTTGAGCATTTTTTAGTTCCACCCCAGTTTAAATTTGTATGGAGGATGCACTAATAAAACAAACAGGGGTAGGGCAGGGACTTTCTCTGAATGTTACGATGGATGAAGATGTTAATGATTTAGCGGATTCTTTCATTCAGCTAAGTGAAGGCATAGTCACTATGGTTAAGGTGAGAGTTACACAATCAGCGGTAAGTTGCCATGCTTACAGAAGAACAATGTCAGCGTCTAGATCCGCCCCTGCTTGAACGGTATTCACCCCCAGGCTGCAGTCAACGGTACTGGCGCCAAATTTGAACAATTATAGCAGAAGTAGCCTGATTAGCATACAGCATCCTGATTGGCATATAGCCTTTATGCAGATGGGATAACCCTTCTATGTTCAGAGTCCTGTCAAAATTCAGTACTTGAAGGTCCTAGGGTTCACAGGGGTTCCCGGATCATACGGTCCGGTTTTTCCAGTATGCCAGCTCAAAACTGCCTTTACTGACACCGGCTATTACATTTCTATCGGCTATTATCTTGGTAATTATAGCATTAAAGTAATAACATCATTCTATTATGAGGGCTACATTTGCCTAGACTGATTACATTCATCTAAGTTTTACTCCTTTGAATTGAATTGTTATTTAAAGGGGCTGGGTCACGTAAAGTAAACAAACTTCCTTCGAAACGGCGATTTTGCAGTTTTTTTGACAGGCCATATCACACAGATTTCCCACTATTTTTCTCAAAATGAAAGTGCTATTTTGAAGATGAACTCTTGAACTTCAGAGAAAAACAAACGAAACAACCATATCTTGTAAGATTGCAAAGATATTGATGGATTTTTAGCAGTAACTTTATCGTGGATTCACCCCATCCACCAAAATCTGTGCAGAACACAATGGGCGCGTGCCGGCGCGTGCGGGCAACAATATAGATTATAAAGATAACAGATTTGTTTACGGTTACGTGACCCAGCCCCTTTAAGGTTACAGCCATTCCTGAATGGGTATTGCGGGGGGCATCGTTGGGAATTGAGAGAAGACAAGGACTCATGTAATCATTCCAGCTGTTGCCTTTCTTTTGTTTCGCATGGGTCCAATGTCCGGGCAGGGGGGGGGGGTACTCTGGTATATTTAGGATGGGGATTATCAAGTTATTTTTTTGGGTCAAAAATTTGGGCAACATTTATTTTTTGGTTCTATGATTTGTACAGTTAGTTTCTTATTACTAACCATAGTCTAAAAATATAAAATAATTCACTCAAGCTAATTGTCAAAAGAACAATTGGCATGAGTTTTATTGTTATATATCTTGTAGTATCGCTCAAAAAACGTGCCCCCCCCCCCGGGTCTTGTCAGCTTCGAATCGAACTACGTCAATGACTTTGAGTTCTTCTGTATGCAAATGAAACAGTCAAAACACATCCTTAAATTCACCGTTTCATATCCTACCAGGGAGAACTTATAACTGTGAATTTTTTATTGATAGATTTTCCACACTCCCAGTGGATCTGAGGATGAGAGTGACAAGAGGCATCCACGTTTCCACAAGTCAAGAAGTGGTAATCATTTACCCAAATTCGTTTATTCTTAAAGAGCAATTGTCATCCAGGGTCCTTTGCGGGCATGCTACAATTTCAGATTGCTTGAAAATCAAATTTTGCCTGAACAGAAACCAAATACTTGTCTATCGGCTTAACAACTGCAGTGTTAATTGTTAATCCATGGTTTGCGATTAGGCCAAATTTGATTTTCAGATAGTCTGAAATTTCAGCGTGCCTGCAAAGGACCCTGGGTGACAATCAATGATGCTTACTGTATTTTTCTTTACCATGTCAAAATTTTACTGACCTCTCTGATTGGCTAATTTCAATTCGGCACACTGCACTGTTTTTAAGCTTGTTTTTACTCTTTCTTGGATCTTTTTCGACGATTGCTGTGACCCGATAGACAAAAATATTTACACAACATGGCTGAAAAGTAGAGGCACGTGGGGGTGGACTGGGGTGGATATGCTCACCCTATGGCTGCCAGGTTGACATTTCCTCGTAAGTAAAGGTGTAGTAAACCGAGGGACGTATCACTCTGTAAAAATCTCGTACGCCTTTGGCAAAAGTCCTTTTGTTTTCAAGAAAAATCCGCAAAAAATCCCTAGAAATCCTATTGTTTTAAGAAATCTCGTAAGCCTGTTTGGAAGAGTGATATACCCCTCGTAGTAAGCATGGCTAGGTGGAGGAACATTTCTCATTAAAGAGAAAACGTAGACAGTTAAATGCTTGTTTTACAATAGACGATCGAGGAGAAGATGGCATCGGGGGGCATCTGACCAAGATGCATTGCTTTCTATAATGGAATCAACTTTGATTCTTTGGAAATTCGGTCATCTAGCGCAATGCATCTTGGTCAAATGCCCCCCCCCTCCAACAACGCCATCTTTTCCGTAATCGTCTATTTTAAATTTAAGTGTCATTAAAATGCACGATCTTGCAGTTTACTAGAAGCTACTATTCTAAAGTAATGCCGTTGAACTGAATAAGTTCTGTAGTAATTTTAGGCCCATCACAGTTCTGCAGTGTTTTTAGGAGATAATTTGTAGTTATCGCTATTGATACTCTGATAATTTTTGTTGTTGTTCTTGATGTCGTTGTTGTTGTTGTTGTTGTTGTTGTTGTTGTTGTTGCGATAACTGGGACTATCTCATGAGTCTAGGAGATCATAGTAAATTTGCTTTTCTTTCACAGCTGGAAGTTTTTTGGATAGCCGACGAAGTAGTGCTCCTAATGTCCAAGTCAAGACCGAGGCTGTGGATGGATCTGGATCGAATGCTCTCAAACAGTTTGTATGTAGCAAGAGACCTTTTCGCTATTCTACAGAAGGGTTAGACTTATTATGTTGAGTCCTTACTCCTAGTAATCGCTACCACTCACCCCAATAGGGTGGTGCAGGCCCGTAGGAAGTGGGGGGGGGGGTAGGGGGGGCTCAAGCCCCCCCAATAATTTCTTAAAACAATGGTGCTACGTCACATGACTTAATTAGATGTATTGTTCTCTATTGTTTTAAGAACAATTGCCCCCCCAATCCGAAGCTTCTTCCTACGGCCCTGGGGTGGTTGGTTCGATTCCTATGACTCAACGTAATACGTCTAAAACAGAGTTTGGATCGAGAAATATTTCTATACATTTCAATAAAATTTTCTTAAAAATTGTAAAAATGTCGTTCGATCCAGATTTTTTGTGTAGAATAACTAAGAGGTATATTCCTATTTTAGTCTGTTTTCATATCGTTCGTTCAATACTATCACAAAGGGCTGATATACTATCAAATAAGAAGTCTAAATTCTCATCCCCACTTTCGGCACTCTCCTACGCAGAGGCTGTTATTTAGGAGCGGAAGCAGTCTGGTCTGCTGATGTCTTTGTATATTTAGGGGACTGAACTCGAAGGAAATGGTTTCCAATGATAGACTGATTACATGGCTGTATTGTCGCTATTGATGGACTGCCGGACGCTCCAAACAACTCAAACTACAAACTACTCAAACTCAAACCAGCATGAGCGGTCTCGGTTTCGTGTAAGTCTCGTTTTGATCAGCTATTACTGGGACCCATCCATCACGTCTACTCCAATAACAGAAGCTTGATATTTTCGCAGAAGCTCAGTCACTAAAAGGTGCTTTTATGTCCTACGCAATATCGACGATTCCACCTCCTCCTAAGCTGCGGAGGAGGTTCCAAAGACCCTTTGCGGTGGAAGGTGCACTTTAGGCTCGTTAAGTTTTCTTGCAGCAAAGAAATTTCCGTACACCTGACCTCAGCACCATTAATAAGGCTTAATTTCTTTTAGATTTCTGTGAAATGAATCATCTACTTTCTAAGAGATTTCAGATTTGCTTCCTAACAGGATATCGGCAAACGTCCCATGCTGGGTACACCATCCTTCGTTCTTATCAAAATCCACTTTACACACGGCTCCAGCGGCAGGGTTCCCAAAAAGTACTCTCTGTTATTATGGTTGAGATTTAGCATGCTTAAGAAAATAGGCTTTAACGGGCCTTATTATGCCGACATTATAAGCATATCCGTTTGAAAATACTCTCACAAGGAAACAGAGACATGTTTAATGGTTTAACGTCTTTAACCTGTGATTTGGTACTTGTGCAAGTACATGTGAGAAAACAGATATTCGTGGAATTGATTGTAGGGATGCCAGGTGGGCCTCGCAATGCTTGATATTGTTGCTGACCCAAAAAGATCGGCAATTCGCAGAGTCATGACCTAGACGTGTTACAATTTGTCCCAGTTTTCGCACCCAATTACGAACTCGTTTTACCTACTTATCTATTGAATTGAATTGGTTTCGATTACATATATGTAAAAGATGAACGAAATTTATCATGAATTGTAAGCACTCTAGCCACATCCCTCCTCGTTGCAAGTACCAATACTTGAATAAGCGTAACAAACACCCCATAAACTCCATCTCACTTGACTGACATCAACTCCCAATTTCCCATGAAAAGAAAATCTTTTGTTGAAGTTTGGTTTCAGATAGGATATCAGTAGTCCTAGGCATGCTGTGTTAGACCTCTTTCTGGTTATTCAAGGCGGTGGGACCCCGCCAGACACTACTGTACATGCGGTTTTGGAGTCTGGAGATTTACGTGATAAAGACAAAAACTTTGCTAAAATCCAATCTTGGGTTGTCCAGGGGGTTTTGGTCTCGGCTGCAATATCTTGACATTTTTATTGTGTCGGGTCAGACTCGCTCCCAGGGCCGTATCGTTCAACGATCAACTTAGAATCGAGGTCAGCCCTCTTCGGCGTCTTTCCGCTGCTGCACAGCAGCCTCAAATAGCTGGATAAGTCCGGGATAAGTCCTACTTGGACCAAGAATCGACCTATGATTTTGACCTTATCGCTACCGTTACCGCTACCCCCTCCTCTCGCAAACTAGGACTAACAATTTTACATGCACAAAAACTCGAATAATTTTCCAATCTCTTTTGGCTTGCTGTAGTGGCATTATTTAATGATTTACAGTGAAAGATTTTTTTGCTTTATTAAAAGAAACATTTATCTTGCTACTCTCAGTTTCTTTTCACTTACTCCAGCAATCAAAACATGGTTTTGAGACGTTTTTCATCGGAGTGTTACTTAGGCCATCTGCCATTTCTATTGTAAGAGTCTCAAATTCAGTTTGATTTCTGCGTACCTATGATTCATCGCAGTCGTAGTTAGAGCGTTCGGTAGGTCTATCGATAGGTCAATTTATTTCCTTTTCTTAACCGTGAATTTGAAACCAATGCATTTTGCAGAGTTCAATTTATCGTTCGTGAAAGCCCTGTGACAGCCATCTACCAGAATTAGGTCCGCCATTTTCCAGAAAAATATTGCTCTCCCCAGACCCTTTTCCTAAATGTCAACATGGTCTATTTCAAGATGCTAACATGTCTACAGCAAACTGTAGTATAGATGCACTCAGCCGACAGACTCAGCAAACATACTGTACAATAACGAACTGTGTTTGTAATTCTGTCTTTGCCTTGTGTTACAGTTGAGCAAAAAACTGCCAATCCCATACTTGAGAAGAACTCGAAGCACGAGCAAAATTGGTTCAAAGGATAAAGAGGAACTTGGGTGAGTAAATTTGAGCATACTTTAGAAAATCGAATCATAAAACTTTCCAGTTTTGTCTCAGTTAGTTTTTGCTGATTTTACAAGTAGTTTATTTCTCGTGGTTTGTGCAGGGTGTCCCAAAAATTGCTCCATTTGAATGTCTGCTGTGGAGGAGCTGTACGTTCTATTTTTCAATTTTTGATACAGTTGCATAGGATGGCTTTAGCTTAGAATTTTGGATACTGTCTTGGCCAATCTGACAAGTGGTTGCTGATTCATGGCACACGAAATTCTGTGATTGCTTCAAAACAGCCCTTCCTTTGTTCTGTACAAATGCCAAAATGAGGTAAATACTGCAAGTAAGAGCACAGGTGGCGGAGAATAGTTCAGTATTTTTAAAATAGAATCGTTCAGTTTTAAAATTAGTAAAAACAAACCTTTCTTGCCAGTTAAATGTGTCTGATTTCTCTGTGAATCTAATTCACTGCTATTTACTTTAGTTAGGCCAATATGCTGTTTAGTGTTGTTGCTGTTGTCTAACAGCAACAACACTAAACAGCATATTGGCCTAACTAAAGTAAATAGCAGTGAATCAGATTCACAGAGAAATCAGACACATTTAACTGGCAAGAAAGGTTTGTTTTTACTAATTTTAAAACTGAACAATTCTATGTTGAGAATACTGAACCATTCTCCGCCACCTGTGGTAAGAGCTCTATTGCTATGTTGGAAGTTTTGTATAGTTAGCAATATTTAATTGTATGGTTTACTGATAAAACGATAACTAATGTTGTAAGTTCGACTTCAATAAAAAAGAATGTCAATCTTGAGATTTTCAGATCTTATTTTAAGCCTGCAGAACTGCAAGAAAGATGTTTAATCTCACTAAAATCGATTTTAGGGAGACGCCAAGACTAATTAGCTGGAGAAGCCATGAATCCCTCCTGTGTGTTAGTGACAAGGTAACATTTATTTTCTGTGTTTACTTGCTTCTCCTAAACGATTCATTCTGATCCAGATTTCACTGTTTACTCAAATCCAAAAGCTGCTGATACGCCGAGTAAAAAGCAGCTACGAGTGTCCCAAAAATATATCCCAACGCTTCACTAATACCACTGGGTGAGCCAGAAAAGTTCCCACTTGTGAAAATTCATAGCAAAGAGTGTAATTCATGGACTGGAATGATCAAATTTTGCTTTATATGGCCTAGAGATTGAAGCATTTTGGTAATTTTGCTCGCCTTTTTATGAGCACTGAAAATATAGGTCAATTCGACTTCACGAAAATTTCATGATTGTAAATTCCCGCAAAAACGCCAACAAGGACTCAACCTCGTCCCCTAGGGCCTTTTGATCTCCGTCCCAATATAACAAAAGGCCCTGGGGAAGGAGGTTGAAAAGGACCCTCATTTGTTGCGAATTTATCTCCAAGTTTCCCCCGGCCTTTGCTCATCGCTGAGGAACAGATGTATTCAGCATTAATCAGTATTCGATCAGTATGTCAAGCCTGACCATAGAGAGCATGATTTGGTTTCTTCGTAAACCATGATATATGAGGCAACATCTTGCAAAGATAATCAGGGCCTAAACGCGTAATCCAGCGTAAATTCGTTTAGGAAATCAAACGTGTGGTTTGGATTCATAAGAATTTCCTGATGCTATCTTCATTTGGGGGATATGCAATCAAACTTGTTACTTGTGGCTACATGTGCTATCTTGTCTGTGGGTTTATGCTAGATTCTGCAAGTGCTGGAATGTCATACAAATTTGAACAGTGCTCGGAAACAGTGTTTGGTTTAGTCATAAAGATAGTTAATATGCACCTCTCCAGTCGTATGGTAATATCTGACCTCGTTCTCATAAAGACCACAAGGAGGCAAATTCAAGATGTAGCCCATCCGCTCCACAGCTGGCATCCTGGATTCCATTCCATTTCCGTGAATTCGGACAATTCCAATACAACAACAAAATTCGGACCGACAATTATGTGAAAACATGGCGGTTTGGCCTACCATTTCCAGATCAAGACGCACTTTGGCAGAAACTGAAGCAAGAAGAGCGGTACCTACTAATATCAATTTTATAGTTATTTTCTTGGTTCAATTTTTAGGGGTGGTCAAATATTAACTATGGTCAAATATATCCGACAAAACATTCAGTCAACATTCATCCAGTCACGGCCTGAGAATTGTAAGGTTCTAACTGTCATTACGTCACATGGCTCTTTCTGCAGTAAGCCTTTGTTTGACCATTGTGTACTAGCCTCGGTTTCGATTTGATGCCACGAGGATGAGAATAACAAGGCTCCATCTGCGTTCAACAGTTCCATTTGCGTGTTACAAGGTTCTACCTGTAAGCTGGTTTTATCTAAGCAAAATGTGAGTTAGAACCATGTAATTCTCAAGTCACGCAGATACCTTTGGCCCCACCCAAGGAGCTGGAAGCATGCCATAAGTTCTACTTTTAGACACTCGTTATCAACGCCAATCTAACGCAATTCTGTGGGTAAAAGAGAGGCCATTTTTATTTTTGTCTGTCAAGATTACAACCGGATGCATATCGGAATGAGCTTATTAAGGTAACAAGGGTGATTCGTCTGAAAATTCCAAGAATTCTGTCAGCGTTTCAAAAGTGCACTGATTGTTCTATGGCCTGTAGTAAAATGCAGAATAAGGAATTGGAAAGTGATACAATGATTTTTAAAATAGGACTTCATTCGGTTAGCTGTTTTGTGTGCCCTGTGGTGATCGAAGATCTTGCAACAAATTTCCAGCAAAAAACGGGAGTTTTACTTTTCTTTCCTCTGTCAACTCCAATTAAATGTCACACCTTATTCTGTTTTGATAAGTTAACATGTAACTTTTGTTTTTGCTGAGATTAACGCTTTGCCATATATAGCTTGCAAGCGTTCCTATTTTTGTGGGAATTGTTTAGAAAATCACCCATTATCAGCCCGCACTCCTTGTTCCCCATTCTTGGTTTCCATTCTAATGTTTGCCACTGCCATTCTCTGCTTTGTCACTCTGATGAGATTGGCCCCCAGGATGAAGTGGCATTGTGTTGTATGCTGTTGAACAAGTCGCCTGCGTAATTGGATGTGATTGAATTCCTCTTTTGTATGGAACGTTGCTATCTTGGATAGAAGAGGAAATTGGTTTTCTTTGCTTGCGATTTTTACAGACGGCTCTATTTTATGCTGCAAATTAATTCGCATTTAATTACAAATTTCTAAAGGCAACTTTGAAACTCCGGATAAAAGTTTCCAAGGATCGTGACTGGGGGGCAATCAATTGTTTCCTTGATTTAATGGAACAATAGGCCTATCGTGTCAAAAGGTAAAACAATAGATCTAAAGAAGGGACTGGGGGGCAATAGTAGACTTATTACCTGGAGTGTCTTGTTTCCCTGTGCTCTTTGAATTGATGAGGGTGCTTCCGTCAACAGATTGGATGCGAGGTCTGGGTTTGAGAGAGAGTCTCCCTCCTTTTACGAGGCTGATGGATCATAGGACAGCTTTTCAGAAACATTTTGCGCAATTTATTTCCTTATTTTTTCACCGGGAATTTGAAGCCAATAGATTTGTAGATTCAATTTATCATTCGTGAAAGCTCTGTGGCAGCCATTTACCAGAAAAATATTGCGCTTCCCAGACCCTTTTTCTGAATGTCAAAATGGTCTGTTGCCCACCCAGATAGTATGTTAAGAAAGACCCTGAACTACATAGCCCCAGAATCAAAAGTGTAGCTTGTTCCAAGGAGTTTTTCTTTTGCTCCGGTAACCTTTGCAAATCAAGGCTTTAAAGCAACTTTCTGCAGAGTTTTGAGATAAATCTTTTCCCTGCAGAGGGGAGTCGCCAGACCTAAGAAAGTGGGGTGGACTTACAGAGCCTTTTTTAAGGGGTTTTAAGTGGGGAGGCAAATCCTAAAAAGGGGATATGTTAGTCTGATTGGCTAGACCGTAGGAGCGTTTTCAGATCAAGGAGGGGGGGGCACTAATTCGCACCGAAGGCATTAAGTGTTCGGGGGTCAGAATTTATTTTGGTCAATGCCTTCTTTTCTTTTGGCAACGCCATTCTGTGCATTGCTGATGAAAGGGCATTTTATGCTCGGAGGTCCTGGAGAAAAATAGGAAATTTAAGAATCCAAATATATATCAAACGGGCTAGCTAAAATCAAACTACAACATGATAAGAATACTTTGTCAAGAGTGTTGCTGTAAGACTCATTGATATTTGACATATTTGATAAAACTCATCGCGAATTCTCGTGAGCAGCGGCGTGGCCAGAAATTTTAAGTTAGGTGAAATGAGGGGGTCTGGGGGCAAAGCCCCCAGGAAAATTTTCAGAGCTACACCCTTTACTTTGGCTTAGAATGGATCTCCCAATATCATGCTTGCCATTAGTGAAAAGGAAACTTTGATAGTTTTGTGACATTTATCCTATGCTAGAGTAACATTTTTGAAGAAAGATCCTTGACTTTGGCTGAAACATCCTGTCTCTGGTGGAAAACAGTCCTGTTATCGTATTCCATCTATTTACACATTGCTCTTGCAGGTTGCCTACGCAGTGGTGGCGGCAATAGCTTACTTTCTGAAAATCACTTACTTGAAATAAGGGATAATTTTCTGGGGTCTAAAATCTCGACACTGGGGGGGGCAAAGTCTAGGGATCGGGGGGCAATTGCCCCCCCAGTTCTAATGTTAAAAAAGGCCCTGTGGACTTAGAAGAGAACTAATTTCGGAAAGGTATACCCAGTCATTTTTGCACCATTTTTGCTTGGCAATAGATACTACCCTGAGAAAACTGGGGTAGACATGTCCACTCCATGACCGAAGCCAGTGGGGGGGGGGGGCTGGGGGGCGGAGCGCCCCCCCCCAGAAGGCCATTTGTCAGAAATTTTACTCCACCTGTAGGATTTTTGTTGTTGTTACAGGCCCACATTGAGAAGATTTTACTGAGAAAGTGATGCATAGAACATGAATTTATTGACTTTCGAGGATAAATTTTGACATGAAGTTTGAATCTACAGCAGTTTTTCCTTCATACTGACCAATTTTGAAGGCTCCAACGTTGAAACTACAAAATAATTCCAAAATCTAGTCATTAAGGGAGCACATCAGTCCTTTGGTGCATGTTTTAACGCATGTTCCTAAAATTGGGGTTGTTGCTGTTGTTGTTGTTGATTTTAGAGCGTCGGAAAATTTTGGTCCTTTACCCCCCTAAGAATTAAGGCTGGTATCGGGCCTGCCACTCCAGTCCATTCCTTGCCGAATTAGCAAGAATATTTACAAGAGTCAGATGTGTACCATCTGCAAAATCTTAAAATTAGTATCCGTAAGTAAACTTCTGAAGAATGGTCAGTATCTCCAAAATATTAGACTGATTTCCGCATGTGAAATACCCATATCGAAAATATCCCTGCCGATGCCCTTGTAGGCAAAACTAGTCAGCCACAAGAAGGACAGCACAGATTTTGTAACACAATAGCATGAGTCGCTTTTGTTGACACCTAAATTCAAAGCGATTAGCGATTGCAGAGAAGGGAATTGAACCAGTAAATGAAAACAAACAATGCCGCAAAAGTTTCTCTGAAAGCCAGGTAGCTAGCGCACTCGTTGTGCATTTCAGAAATTGTTTTAAGGAGCAAACATGAGCACATATCGAAAGAAGAAGGATATATCTACATATCTACTTTGGGCATTTTATTTCTTTTATCAAAATCTGTCCTTGTTAGTCAGCACTGAAATAAAAAGAAAAAACGCGAATGACCAAATGATGCCTGGTTCCTTCGAGTGGTTAGGCCCTCTTCAACGGTATACTATAGACGATATCCCCCCTGCTTTACAACCAATGCCAGTCCTTCATACCTCGTTCATGAATATCAAGCAAGTGTTGTCGAAATTATGATAGCTGTGAATTCCATCCGTCAGCTATTGCCTTACTACATTACAGCCAGTTTACTATTACCGTCCACAAAAATGTCACCTTGGACCTTTTTGGATAAAGTTCATATCATACAGGATTTGTCGCAGTATCGTCAACTTAACACGTGGCATGAAGTGAGAAGTGTGTGGATCAGAATTCATTATTTTCGCTCGTGTTGCTGCTAAAAGCCCTTACAGGCCTGCAGAAATAGATATAGTTCACTAATGGGCCTAAAGTTGGTGACATTTCTTGAACTGTCAAAATTTATTAACATTCCATTTAAAAATCGTTATTGATACTGTTTTATGTGGAAAAGATCAAGTTTGAAGGGTCCAAAGTTTGTCCATGAATAAACTTGCTCCAAGCCTATTCCGTGGTTTACCAGCGCTAAGAGAATATAGTTATCCCTGCGGGGCATCAGCAACTAAGGACGCTGCGAAGGCAGAACGAGAAGGACTGTGGCAACAGGCGGCAGATACCCCTATGTTTACGTGAGCGATTGATTATTATTATCAAATTGTCAGTCAGTAATATCATTCCAATTTTTAACACCAGAGAAGTACTGTTTCTATCAAGCCCTTTGAAATGGTGTTGAAAGGGGGCCAGACATTTCTTCGCCTCGTGGCCTAACTGCTCTTCTAAGCGCCATTAACAAAGCACAACAACAACCACATCGGTTAGCATGATAATAATCAATTTAGTCTTTAAGCCGATTCATCTTTTACAGTCATCTTATCCGCAAAAACGGAAGTGTTAGATCGATTCTTTTTCGTGCAGCACAGTTCTTCCATTTAGAAAGTAATAACTGTTTTGATGCTTGATCTATCATCCAATTAGCCCAATTCTTCTTCATGATGATTATCCTTGACGAATAGAGATCTTACTTTGCATCAACATATTTCTACTTTAAGAGCTTCATCTTAACGATAGCGTACATTGAAGCAACATGCCCTAAAGGGTTACAAGACAGAAGCTTAATGTTTTCACGATGCCCGCCTTTTTCTTTCACTCGCTTCGAACTCTCCTGAAATCGAATTACTCAAATTGGGAAGTAGACAGTATTAAGGTGATACTGTTAAGATGATGGATTCGGTTTTAATCAACAAATTACATTCTGTGGCTTCTGTGAGGCCTTGGAAAGATCTTTCAATCTTCACTTCGCTCGTGCTCAAAATCTTTCGGTTTGGTTTGGCGAGCTTTTCTATGGCTCATTGTCGACTATATTTAGACCAGCATATGAATGTCAAGAGAAACGATGCCACCAAATGCCACGAGGACAGGGCTGTAGGAAGCATCTAAACCTGGGAGGGAACGACAATTCAAAGGCACTGTTAGTAAAGTTGAATATTCTTTATGTCTCATTTAATTTCTTCGATTTATATTTTCATGGGGGCCACATACCCGAATAGTGATCCCCCCACAGCTAGAGCGGTTTCTGAGAAATATGTCAACAAACCTAGCATATATGGTGGGTTCTGATTGGCTGAAAATTTCTGTAAACGAAGCATCTGACTGGGCGAAAAAGAAATTCACCCTAGCTAAAGGTCCTAAAGGGGCACTTCCCGAAACAAAACGGGCCCTTTTTCGTTGTAATGGCAAAATCTTGGGGGGGGGGCACGTGCACCCAGTGCTCATACGTCTCTGCCCGAGGAAGCATCAAAGCTTGCAGCAGGCATGCATGTGAGTTTTAGGAACCTTCTAAGAGACTGTTAAGCAACTTTCAATATTCAAATCTGATAACTTTATCCTCAAGCTTGAAGCATGCTGCAAACACATGTTTTGCTAATAAAGTGTATGAAAGAAGTTCGGATGCAAAAAAGACAAGATATTTAGCCCACTGATTCCTTTCTGATATGCGAAAACGAACACGAAACCTCGCGAGGCCATTCTTTCGTTTTTGCTAATATTTAGGGAGCTTTCAAGTTATAAAAAATTACCAATAGTTATCGCAAGGTTTGGAATGAGGCAAGGGTGTGTCTGTGCTACTTGTACTGCGATAAAACTTTCATCGAAGCCAAAATGAATTATGGAACTTGTACCGCCCATTAGGCCCAATCTTTACGATGCAGCATATTTGTGCCCCAATTTAGGCCCATATCAGTTTCATTAATATCATCTTTACACAGCAGAAGCAGTTTTTCAAAGGGCCTTCCAACAAACGATTCAAGGACTAAAATTTCATCTTTTGCTGCATGTTTCGTGCTCGATTCTTGTCAAATTTTGACGTATCATGGTACTAAATAGACTTTAATATAAAAACTGCTGGTACCCAGGGGAAATTTGACAACAACCGTAAATTTGCTTGGGAAATTCTTACGAATGCCAGGATTTGCAAAGTCTTGACCATGCCTCGCAACATTTTATGATAACATTGCAAGACAAGACATTACCTATTCCCTTATGTAAGCAGTGTCATCTTTCGCCTCGAGGTAAAAAAGACGAATTTACTTTTTATAAGAGGACATAGGATGCGATATATCATCCCAGCCTCATTCTATAAGGACCCTCTAGTTACGCTCATCTTATTGAGTTGAATTGTTGTTGTTGTTGTCGCTCTACTGTCGCTCTTTGTTGACCGAAGCGCCATCTAGACTGATTGCAAGTTCGTAGTCATTTCTATTGCTATTGATAGGCTGATGGACGCTATTAAACTAATTTCCTCATTTTGAAGGCAATCTTCATCTAGCAATAGTGTTTCTACATGCCATGCCAAAACGTCACAGCTCCTGAAATTCTCCAACTACCGAAAAGAGGCCATTAACCTCGTTTCAAAGGGAATAGAAAAATCTGTGCGCCCATAGTTCATTTTCGTCCCACTTTTTGATGTGAAAGTCCATAAGTCCCAGTTTGAGCAAAAGTATATATTGTTGTTGTCATTGCTGTTGCTGTTGTTGTTGCGATAACTGGGACTATTTCGTGAGTCTAAGCGCCATCATCAAGTCAAAGAGCACAGGGAAACTAGAGACTCCAGGTAATAAGTCTAAGATCATCCTGCTGCTATGGGCAAACCCGACCATCACAATATTTATAAATTTTTGTTTTATCAAAATACAAACGCGGTTCCTGCACATAAATTAGTCGTTGTTTTCACTTTCTGTACAACTGTTTTTCTTTCTTTACAAACGATGTTACGACATCCTTTATTAGGGCAATACTTTCTTGCATGACCTGTCCTACTGATGTAATTTTGCTAAATTTTGCCAAGCAGGAAATCGATGGTTGACCTCAGTCCATCTTCTTACCTATTTCAATGAAACACTTCAAGGAAGAACCGCTGTGTCAAGAAAAGATTCATTGATTTCCTAGCAGATGTTATCTAAATTGACAATTTTCAACTAATGTGGAACCAAATGTTGCCAGCAGTTGCTCAAATGATCTTATTACAGAGTCTGGTACCCAGGGACAAATGATCCAATGAATCGAAAGTTTGCTCTGCGAGGGTGAAAAATATTCCTCCGCAGCTCATCTTCATGCTCAGTCAGGTAACATGGTTGAGAGGAAATGCAAGTAGGCCACTTTGCAAGGGTTCGCTGGAATTCGGTACAAACAGACGTAGTTTTGAAAAGAAGCCTTGAATTTTGACCTGGTACTGAGAGTTTCTTAAAAAATTCTCATTATTTGAGTACTGAGGTTTCTTCATGGCTTTCTTTGATGTTCCCCTGAATATTTTTGTTGTGCTTTTGAATGTGTCGTTTTCACATTCTGCTTTTTGTGCCCCCGTCTTACTCTATGCATTTCATTTCCTAAACGAAAAGGAATAAGTTTCTTGATAATGCTGTTCCTGCCTTAAAGTTCCTTTTAATTTTTTAGTGATCTAAGAACAGAATTTCTTACAAAAGTTTTCAGGTACAGAAGGAATTCGTGCAACTCTCATGCATACTTAAAATAATATTTAACCTATCGTTTACAATAAAATAACGTTTGGGAATCTCAAACAAGAGGGAGTTTCATGGAGCCTGGGTACTAGTTATACATCCACAAGGAGACTTCCTTTCCTTGTAATCCAGAAATTACGATTCATTAGATATTCGTCGAGTCGTGGTTCCGATTTATTTCATAATGGGACTTATTTTAAACAGGAACACATGCATGAATTGAATATTCAAGTAATTATTTTATTCTAGAAATGTCTTCTTTTGAAGCAGCTTCCTTATTTTGTCTTATTTCCTCAATTAGAAGGAGTTGAAATTATTTTATTTCTATAAATGTCAAATTTTTAATCAGTCGTTACTTTCCCAACAGATGACATACTACTTTTGCACATGTCTGTGAGTTTTTTCAAATTGAATAAAAGAAACATGCTTTCCTCTTTTTTCACAAAATACATTGAGCTTAGACAAAATTTGTAAATGGATTAATGGTTGATAATGGAATCAAGGTTTTGGATTAATTTCCTCAGCCAACAAGGATCTTTGTTAATATTCAGCTGCTCATTTCACCTCATCAATTACATGAGTATCATCTGTACAAGGGGCCACAGAGAATCCGCCATTATAGTTAGGCCCATCCTCCATGGCGAGCTGTGAGATTTCGAGTTGCTTTGCTTTGAAGTTGAAACCACGGCTGTGATTTTAAATGACCGTTTTAAGATTTTGCTGAGTCGCTTTGTTTCTCTCACTAACGGAGTTGATGGTTGTCTGAGGAACGCTAGGCGTTCAGGTCAACAACATTGAAAGTGACAGCGGTGACTAGAGTTGTAGGCCTAGCCATGAATGAAATATGATGGATGAGAAAGGATCGCGGACGTAGCTTCTCTCGTGTGATTTCTCAGTTGTTTGACGATTTGACTGGTCTGACCCTGCTTCTAAAGCAAACTGAGAGCTCAAAAGCCTGGGAACTTTGTTCGTTGTTTTGGGCCAAGCTAAGGACTGGGCTCCAGTAACTCTACTCCGTCCATGTAATTCAATAGGCACATTGGGATTTTTCATGTGAATGTATCACTCCTTCCAAAAAGAGTATTAGAAATTTTCTCATTTTACTTCCAAATTAACAAATCTTTTTGGAGAGTTCGTGGCATTTTCCTCGAATACAAAGGGTTTTTCCAAGACCTACGACTGTTTTAAGCCGCGTTATGAACCCTCGTTTGGGAACTTAGGCCTACCATCGACGGATGAAACCAGGAAAAGTGTTTTAATTTTAAGAATGCCCTATCTTTGCTTAGATTCCAACCAAGACTTCTGTCTGTGCTAGGAATTCGCATCTTTTGATTCCAAGCAATTTTACAACGAAGCATGCAGTGCTTCTCAGCAGAAGTTTGGAATTCATTCCTTTCAATATTTTTCCTCCCTCTTTCCATTTGAAAATATCATCCCGATATCATCAGGAGTTTAAAAGCTCGAATTCTCCTTTTTCCTATGTTCCTTTCCTGGTATCAAATTAGATTTACGGTTACAAAAGCATCCTACCATTGTCAATAAAAGCAAACCAAACGCGGTTTTAGTGTGTCTAAGTCATATTATGGCCAAATTTGCAACGTTCACATTTAGGCCACCGCCTCCAAGGTACTTCCCCTTCTTCGTTGCTAATACCAACTGCTTTTACTCTCAATGAATGGAAATTAAGCAAATAAAAGAATCCTCGTCCCATTGAAAGTCTTTTTGTAAATAGAGAGAAAGAGAAACTTATGACTTCTG
Organism: Aurelia coerulea; assembly: GCA_039566865.1. Taxonomy (NCBI): domain Eukaryota; kingdom Metazoa; phylum Cnidaria; class Scyphozoa; order Semaeostomeae; family Ulmaridae; genus Aurelia; species Aurelia coerulea. The sequence continues at coordinate 20,881,126 of CM076954.1, forward strand.
CAAGGGGGTTGTGAATATTTTCATGTCAGTCAGCTGATGACTTCATCAGGATGATTTCAACGCTATTCATGTTATGACGTAAGGATTAAAATGGCCAATTAGTTGTAGTAGGCGGTCAATTATGCAAATTTTCATCAGTTACAAACCCTTGGCTAACCAAGATCCTTTGCGTCCCCAAAGTCGAGGGTCCTGAGCACAGTGGTCCTGAGGCTGGGTGCAATGAAATTCATTTTTTTCTTGTCTATGTTCTGCCTGTTTTGCTTTTTACCCGGCACGCAAAGGACCATGGTCAGCAGTGGGTCTTTAACTTCTCGCATTCCCAAATGGTTAATGAAAATAATGAACAGCAACCAACCCCAGTGGCGGAATTTATGGGGGGGGTTGGGGGGGCAATTGCCCCCCCAATTCGATAAGACTCGGAAATTTTCTTAAAAGTCGGAAATTTCGTAGGTGGGATTGAAACTGTAGTGAAGAAACGAGTCATCGTCAAGAAGTGGACGAGTTTTTATATAGAAAGAGCAAACGAAATGCACAAGCTCAAAAAGCATATTCTAAAGTTTTTATTCACTTTTATTTATTTCATAAACGAGAAGAAAGTTCTTGGGTATGGGTTAGTTAGAGAGTAACAATATTTCCGCGAGATACTGAAGCTTTGGGAGAGGCATTCTAAGCCAATGTAAAGGTTGGAGTTCTCCAAAATTTTCCTGGACGCGACATTAACACAAATTATCAGCGAATTTACAAAGTTTCCATGATGGGGGCGGGGGCAGGCAAAACCTGAATTGTGAGAAGCGTTCTAAGAAAAAGTAGAGGTTTTTCACGCAAAAACTTTTTTAGAACCGGTTATTCATATCTTCATATCATCAAATATTCAAATTTGGCACTGGCAAACAATGGATCTAAGAGCTCTCCTAAGCCCAAGTAAACTATCTGATTACTAGGGCTGTCCAAATGAAAGATTATAAGTATTCGAATATTCGGTGCAAATTTTACCGAATATTCGGTTATTCGGCGAATAGGGGCGTGGCTAGGGCGTGGTTCAAAGAAGTTTGAAATTTCAGTAGTATGGCACAAATCAATCATTGAATGGCAAATTGTCTCATCGCCTTTGGTCTAGCTACAGTGCTACAGCATGCTGCTGGCGGTGTTGGATAACCAAATGAAGCTTGCCTCTAAATAAAGCTTGCTACATCACATTATTGTGCTTCATTTGTTCACCCATAAAATAGCAATACAATGGAGTAAAGCAGAGGAATACAACAAGCTAACAATACCTCGTTGTTTTACACAACAATATCCTTGCCATTGCCCCTTGTTTCGCTATCTGCCTACTGTCTAGACAAGACAATTTGATCAATTCAATCTGTCATAGTATTCGCAATATTCGCTTGTCATTGTATTCGGATTATTCGCTATGTCAACCTATTCGGTTTCTTTGACTGATCATTTTGCATTCCAATCAGTCGACTAGTCATACTATCCGAATAATCGATCTATTCGACTGGTCATCCAATCCGAATAATGGCACTATTCGTACTATTCGGTTGGCAGCGAATAATCGTTGCGCTTCACTGCTATTCGAATAGTGATCAGATAACCGAATAGCGATTATTCGACCTTCGGTGGACAGGCCTACTGATTACCCAAAAAATTTCCTTGGGATGCTACTCTGAAAAAATGATACAACATTGTCAAAATCCCAATTCAGTACTGGCAAACATAGGGTCATGAAAGGCATTCTAAGCAAAAATAGAGGGAGTGTCCTCAAAAATTTTCCTGGGGGCTTCGCCCCCAGCGTCCTCGTGGCTGTTAGACATACCGACAGTACGTTCATAATACATTCTTGCCTTTTTCTATCAACTGCTGAATATAAATAGTTTTGAAATCTGATATACAATGACCTTAGCACATTTAAGGAACTATTTTTGTCAGGTCTAAGTCTTCCAGCGAAATGCCTGAGAACAAAAGCATTTCCTCCGACTCGGAAAATTTACGGCTTGCCCCCCCACTCAAAAAGCTGAATTTCCGCCACTGACCAACCCCAAATTCGAGGGGCAGATCACTTAGAACACAGTCATTCTTAGCTTAGAATGTCTATAGCCTTGGCCAAAATTATTTTGTTTTCAAGAAAATATCCTAAAAGTCCTTTAAAATCCTCTTATTTTTCAAAACCCTCGACCACTTTTTTGAATGAATGATACACCACCCCCTTGCCACAATTCCTATGCTGCCTTGTCTCCTGAAACTTTTCTGTTTTGACTTGGCTATCGGCGAAGAATGCTAAAGAGTGTTCGAAAATTCGAACTTCCGTCATTTGCACCACATTTATTTAACTCTCTCCATTTCTCATCTTGGTTGCTTACAAGCTTGTGTGGAATTCAATGAATGTTTTTCACGTTGCCCAGGTTGAAGGATGATACTGTAGTAGGCGTAGGACGGGGACCAACCCATATTCTAGGAACTTCTGAATTACAGTATCATATCCCACACATCCTAAGTAAATTCGAGGGATTTTAGAATCTTTGTTTCCACAAGGTGATATAATGTTTGGATTTTACGATATCCTCAGAAAATTGTCTTAGATATCGTCTCATTACACGTATTTTTGTTTACAAGAAACTGCTTATAAGAAACTCAATTCTCAGATCGCCAAAAAATTAAGAAACTCCAGTACTGGGAGAACATAAGTTAAGAAACTATTTACTTGACTTTGATAAAGGATATCCTTGACATTTCTTTACTTTAATTTCATTTGTTTCCTGTATCATATTACTCGTAAGGTACTTGAGTAATGTCTAAACATTGGAAAGGCTTAAAAGACGTTGTTTTGAAATGTTCGCGAGGGCACAGGTAGTGAACATGAAGATTGTTATGGAACCTCTAAGAAACTCATAAGCACGCTCATAAGAAACACTGAGTACTCAAAATCTGATAATTTTAAGAAACTTTCAGTACTGGCCAAAATTCTTAGTTTCTTATAAAAAAATACGTGTATTAGCCTACAGATGAAAACTGAAACAGTCTCATTTTCGAATGATTGTTTTATTAAAATGTGGAAGATAAGAACACTGAACTTCTTGTTTCGGAACGATGATAGAAGAAGCCAGACTCTTCATAAATTGAGTACAACTTGGTGCATCTTTTTACAATGTTGATCTGTTCCTCTCTTGTCACCCAGGATAGGGGATGTGTTGCTTTTTTATCTCGTGTCTTTGTTACGCCTTAGGTTACTAAAGGTCCCAAAGTAAATCTTCGTTTGTCATTGCACATCATTTTTGACATTTGGCCTTGCATCGTTAGGCCTAAATGGTCTAGAATATGTGGTGTTTCACTCCTCTAAAGAAAGAAAGTAAACTATAAGAAATAAGTAATAAGCTATCAATCTCATTGCCACGATTGGCCAGTTAGTGGTCCACCGAGCTCTGTATTTGGTTCGACCATAGTCATTAGCATTGCCATAGTCAGTTTCCAGCTAGAAAACTCAACACTGTTTGAAGAATTTGTGTACTTCTCGAGGTTGTTTTGCATTGGTGGCCTTTGCCGACGTCACGGGCGTGTTCTAAATGGTATATCGTAGAAGTACTTTCTGTTTTTCAACGAGCTTGTCGAGTATTTGGCTCAGTTGGGCACAACATGCCTATGGAAGCAATTCAGCCAATATTTGGTCATGAATGGAGTGTATTGGTAGCTCGTATTCGCTTGCATTCAGCATAAATTTGTTACATTCCTGAGTTGAATATTTTTCCCGTCAAAAATATCGCACGCAAAATTCCTTTTTGTTCTGACCCTTCTCCTAAATGTTCTTTTTAGGCCCAGCCCAGGAGTCTGGAAGCTAGAAGCATAGGCCCTAAAAAAATGAATTTTGCTATCAACAGATTTTGAACCCTTTTGCCCCCACTCCAATGTACCCCCGTTTCTAGCTGCACCAAACGACACTGTCCCCCGAGTACATTTGATGAGTGACGTAATTTATAAACAGTGTAACTTTATTGAATTAGCTTGGTAAGTAAACACAACAAACGGCTGTTATTTTCTCCCATGCATAAAGAATTATTATTTGTTTTGTTTGATGTTATTATACTCATTCTTTAGAGCCATATTATTTATTTTTTTCAATGTCTTCTCTTCTCTGTGTTTTCCGCCATTATTGAAGGCCATTGAGTATTAGTCATACCCCCGTGATGCAGTCAGACGAGACTGGAGTGTAACAAGATCAGTACGAAATATCTCGCTCATGAGGCAGATTACTTTTCTGCGATTATCTATCGCCAAAGATGGCTTGTTATTACCGCTGAATGGTCACACAATAATCCTAAATTCATAAGCAACAGATATATTAATGTTTACCTCGTTTAATTGTTGATTTGTTAATAAAAATGGTTATGGAAAGGAAGGAGTTATCCGTGCGAAAATTCTCGACCGATTGTAAAGATAAACCTGGTTCAACTGCTGGTGAAAATGAGCTCAGGATGCTTGTAAGTAATTTGTTTTAATTATTCACCGGTAGATGAAGATATTCTTTGTGATTTTGTGTGATGAAGTTACTTCACGAACAGGTGATTTCAAATGTCTGTGTTAATTTACAAAACCAAGTGTTTTATTCACAGCTTTTCGCAGACATATTACAGGCTCGTCCCGTGGCAAACTGGAACCATGCCGATTTTATAAATGATGAAATTTTTTGCGGATTTGTTCTTTAAAATGTTGATGTCCTGTTTAGTTGTCACGTATATGGTATATTATGTAGTTTATCAAATTTCTATTGACTGGACCAGCCAGATACCTCTCTCTAGTTGTTTATTTCTATTGTATTTGGCTTTGTTTGTGAAGTCTTGTTTAATGTTTTCAAGTTGCACTTCACCGCTAAGAAAATACAGAATTCCTCCACAATTTTTGTGTACACTTTACAGCCCTCAAAAATTACATACGATAAACTTATTAAGTGATTGTTTTATTTCTATCAACTTTTAAAACAAATTGAAATAAGTGTTTATAAGGGTCTATTTGTTTAGAAATAATAAAACCACCAAAAGATATCATTACATTGGCCTACATTCAGATTATGTACCTGCAAGAATTTATAGTTAGGAGTGTTTTTAATTATTAAATGAGGGTTTGGAAGTTAGTGTATCACGAAATATTCGTGCTTGAACAATGATTCATAAATTTGTGAGCAAATACATTTACAGAGATATTCAATACCTAATGAATGGATATATGACGCAAAGAGGAAATCGAATGTAAATCAAATTTATTTCTCTGAATGAAAATTTCAAACAGGGAAATTTGAGCCTATAAAAATATTATACCACAAGCTTAGCTTAGAACAGCATGCGTTATTTTCTTCCATCAAGAAACTTCAGAAATTTTTATAAATAATAACCATTGGTTTGAATTTTGCAATCAGGAAAGTCGAGATGTTGTCTAAAATTTGAATTCATCACTTTTCATAAGTATAGTGGGGAAGTCATTTAAGAATTCTTTATGTTTGAGTTCAAATCTGTTCAAATCCCCGGAAAATTATCATGTCCTGGTCGAAAATGATTAAAATCCCAACCTTAAATTCCCAAAACTCATCATAACTTTTCTTTATCACAAAACAGGGGATGTTTTCGAAACCAGAATTTTGAAATTTGATGGGTTTATATTTCTAATGGGAAACTCCTAGTCCTGTACATCCTTATGACTATGTACAGTGAGCCAATATCAATTACAGTATCCCATTTTCGCACCCAACTGCCAAGATATTTGCCCAAATCAAAATATCACAACTGTATTCAAAAGGAGAAAAACTGAGACGCTGCAAATTTTCTAGGGTAAAGGAATAGAACTGGAGAAATGATGATACGTTTTTGTCGCGTCCCATGCCTAGATTTTAGGCCATCACCAAACAATTTTAATCACTTCGGAGCGAGCCAAAATCGATGTTATTGAGTGTTAATTTTGATATAAAAGCAGATAAATAGCTGTGATGAGCGATGGATGATTTAAATCTTTTCATGGCTGTTTGCAATTCAATCAACGACTTTTCACACTTCATTTTTGTCCAGACGATATTAGTCAACAAACAACGGAATATAATTCAGTTACTGCATCACGTCTGTTGCCACATCTGTCATCACTTGAATATTTATTTCCTTTTCCAAATTGATGACTAATTTGTTGGTTTTTGCGTGGAATCATTGCTGCCTATTTTGAGGGTCGTCATTTCAGGAGGGATTTTGGGAGATTTACTGGTATTTTTCCATAACAAACTGCTTGAAAGAAAACCGTAGACTTAGGGGTTTTTCTAGCCAAGTTTCATAATTTTCAAAAATGAAAATGAAACCAATGCACGTGTTTTGGTGTGGGACATGAATGGGCATGTCTGGATGAAATAGCCACAAATCCAATTTTGAATACAGAATAGTTTATTCGCAAACCCATGGTACAGGAAGAACGGTGAACCCCACATCCGGCGTTCAAATTTTAACAAGCCAAATGGGCAAATTCCAAACTCTGGCCATGTGGCTATTCTTTTATTCGGTAAGCCAGCTCATACAGTAGTCAGCTGAGGAAAATTAAATTGTCTTGAACGGTTACATGCAGCTTCTCGCCCTAATTTGATATCTGTTCTTTCTCCATTTCACTCATTGTACCCTTGTGAATCTCGCCCTCCGTGGAACATCTTCCCCCGGAAATCCTACACACAGTAAAATTTGGGCCGGTATGCTCATTTTTAGGCTGTTGCTACTTCTACCAAAAAATTATATGAAAATTCATAGACCAAAAAATAACAAATCAGTTTTATGAAACCCAAAAACGCCAAAAAATAACTTGAACCCAAAAAATAGCACAAGAAGCATTCATGTGAAATTTTTACAGGTGCCGCGCCCACTTGCATAGAAATCATTTTGGTGATCATTTCATAAACCTCCAGCGATGAAGGAATGGAATGGTACTACTTTTAAGGGAAGAAACTTTCGCGTTTTTGCCCGAAATTTGCGAAAGTTCATTCCGCGAAATTTCCGAAAATTTGAAGTTCGCGAAAGTTCATTCCCGCGAAATTTTTAAGATATATAATTCGTGAAATTTTATTCCCTCAAAGTGTTCTAAGATACGAAATTCGTGCGTTTTCATTCTCAGAAAATCATGCTATAGACCATTTTGACATTTAGAAAAGGGCCTGGGGAGAGCAACATTTTTCTGGTAAATGGCTGCCACAGTTCAATTTATCGTTGGTAAAAAGCCCTGTGGCAGTCATTTACCAGAAAAATATTTCTCTCCCCAGATCCTTTTTCTAAATGTCAAAATGGTCTATTCTCGCAAACACGAAAGTTTATTCCCACGAAATTTCCTATTTTGGTCGCTTCGCGAAAGTTAATTCCAGAAATTCGCGTTTGTTCTGCTTCTGCTTTTTGACACCTTCTCCCTTTACTTTCCCCTTCAATTTTCAACAGAGACAGAATTTCCTTCCTACCTTCCCTTCATCGTACTCTTATCATCCGTTCTGTACATTTTTGTGAGCGCACTCGCCCCTATTTCTTCAGTATCCCTGAGTCGGCAGACTATGTATGATCAGTCAACCTCCCATAGCGATTCCGTGCATCCAGCCGAACGTTTTCCGATTGCTAAACCTCGGCGATATTTCCGTATCCTCTTTTCACATAACAAAATCCTTATTGCACATCAATGCATCACGCATGCTTTGAATCGACGGGGGCAGGGCTGCAGTGAAGAACATTATCATGGCAGGAGGAAGGAGAGGAGCCTTTGGCCTAGAGAGGAGTGTTAGACACTCCATTAATAAGGTTTGACACCAATAAACGAAGTCTTAAACGCGATACTTCATAAGAACTTCAACTTTAAATATACACGATTTCATAAAAACAGGCGGTCAAAAACTTAGGCCTAGCGTGACAACAACAACAACGATATCAAATCGAGGCTGATCGATGACGTAATCGATACTAAGAAAAGTGTCTCTTTTCTGGGGGGCAAACATCAAAAAACAAAAACTACACGAAGTGTAAAATGCTAAACAATACGATTGTTCATACATTTCACAGGAGCCTTGGATCTATTCTGGAGAGAGAGGCCTGGAACCTACCCACCACAGGCCTGCATCCTCTCCCTGTCAAATACTCCTGGGGATTGGGGGGGGGGGGCTGTAGTTCCTGCAGTATTTGAACTTCTGATTCAAACATCATGATGGCTGCAAAACCATATGATAATCAAAGATATTTTTTATTATTGATTCCAAATATTCCACTCCAACCGTCAAATCCTGTTAAATTCGCCACATTATCCTCGACATTATCTAGATTGTCACAACGTAAGTCTGTGGGAATTTTCAGGAAGAGATCATGTAGCTGGCCAAACAGGAATTTGGTAACACTGTTAAAATCCCTCGTTTAGATGCCGAGATGAGGGTAGACGAGTCTCTTGTTTTCATTTTCAGCGTTCTTTGACGAAAGCATCAATTTCTTTGCTTACGAAGATTTGTTCTTGATCGCACGAGTCTGTATCGCTCAGTCGACTGAGGGAAGAGAGACTGAGGCAAGTCCAGGGCTGGTCCAGGGATTGGCCTATCATGAGACATCAAATAACATTTGCCGCACACCGAAGGTTACTGAGAATTTTCATGACCTGTGCTTTTCTTCATGGCTTTTCATACGATATTCACATAGCAAAAATGACGTAGCATCTTTGGCCTTCGATCGTTTCTTAATATTGCCAGCATGCTACCTTTTCAAGTGCAGTATTTATTGGATCAAAGTTTACGGCTTGATTTTTGCAAAAAAAAACTCGTTCTGTGACAAAACTTTTAGTACAGACCTGGCTACCCGATGTAAGCCATGGTTCACTTTAAAACTTAGTGAAAGACTAGACTTATTACATGAGTCCTTGTTTCCGCTCCATTACCCCCAACGACCCCACAATACCCATTCCGCTTCAATGACTATAACAGTAAATAATAATTCAATTCAATGGAGCAAAACTAAAGACAAAGATTTTCAGTCTAGTGAAAGACACCTCTGTATTGTGGAAATAGGCCTTCAGACAACAATGCAAACTTTGACCGCTTCAAGTTTGGGCATTTTGCCATGCTCTTCTATCTTTTTAGAATTGAGATAACATCGGTTTCATCTTGTCAAAACCCGATCTTTGTTTTTTAACGGAAGTAGCGCAAATGATTCATTTGATTTCAAAAAATATTTGCACCACCTCAGGTAAAGAATACAAAGAGAGTTTACCGAAAATGCCAATCGAATTAATTTGTTCTGCTTTCGCAAATTCTTGCGGTAATGTTCAAAACGTTCCTTGTTTGAACATAGTCAGGAAGGTTTAATCTCTCTGTCGATTCGCCCCAGACCTCGTTCATTCGTTCTTTCTGTTCGCGTTTTTGTTTTTACTTAGTTATAACTTATGATTGTAGATTTAGCTTGTAGTTGTAGAGACCATGTACCTCTGGTATAGTGTCATTGATTGAAGAAAAAAAGTCATTGGAAATCGCTTTGCCGAAGCTACGATACCACTGGAAGGGCAAGCATGATTTTGAAATGCCTGTTGTAGTCTTCGTTTTATTTGCCAGTGGTATCTTTGTGCCAAATAATAACTTGCAAAAAATGACTTGAAATCAAAATTGCCTATTCTGGGCTGCGTTTCTTCTAACCTCACTACGTAAGGACCCTCTAGTTACGCTCATCTTATTAAGTTGAATTGTTGTTGTTGAAAGCGCCATCATCAAGTCAAAGAGCACAGGGAAACGAGAGACTCCAGGTGATATGTCTACGTTTCTTCCCCCAGTTGCTTTTTGCGAAACTTTCCTTCTCGACGAGCCTATGTGCAGCCTGAGCAGTGTCAAGGCTGCGCACTGGCTATTCTCCACTCTCCCCTCTCCACTATCCACTCTCCACAAGGAAAAGAGAAAGGCGCCCCAAAACTGTCTCATCATGTACCGGTGTACAGTACCGGGCTGGTACCGGGTGACTCAAAGAAATGTCCCCTGTTTGAAAAATCATTGCAGCAAAGGTAATACGATATAGCACGATAATAGCACGATAATTATAGAGAGTGATTTTTCTAATCGCTAAAAGATTAAAGTATTTTTTATATTTTTTTTCGTAATTTTCCTATTAGTAGTCTCTTGGCAAATCCAAAGTCTTGAGAAAGTCGATCTTTCAGAACAGCCGGAAAGAAGGAAAGATTCCACGAAAGTTTTCGCTCCCAGAAATGGATTTATTTGACCAGCCAATGTAGATTGGAATCCTTATCTTTTTGTTTTTAACTGACGAAATTTCAGCTTAAAATGAGTCATTGGCCGCAATCCTTTGAAGTTAGCTTCCATTTGACCTCTGTATGTAAAGAGTTACACATAGCAAACGAAGACAACAGTAAATTTGAATATGCATGTACGGGGGGACCAACAGAAAATTGTGTCCAGGACTTGATACGTGAACAAGACTGGAATCTGTTTTCCTTCCTCTCTGAGTACTGGTTAGGCCCGCCATAATTTATGCACGTGTGAAGGAGATAGTTTGAAAATTCTCACAGTTTTATGAATTATGGTAGGCCTAAGCAGAAACGACAAGGAAAACAGCATTGCATGGCGAATTTACTCATCTTTGCCACTCAAAAGTGATACACAGAGATGGAGATATGCACAAGGAACTGGCCCGATAACGGGCAAAAAATTCTGTTACTCTCCTTCCCCGTCCTAATGTCATCGTAAGTCCCTGGAGACCTCAGGTGAGGCTAAAGGATTCTGTTTCTTTACTTTTTGGTTAGGTTGTTCACCCATGCTACTCACAATATGTGGGGGTTTGCATTAGGGGAGCGAGGCTTCTTCCCAGCCCCCTTTTCATCGCACTGATAGCTAAAGTTAGGGTAACTTTAACGGGATTTCAACTGTACTTGTTCAAAAGAATAAAATAAGTTCTCCCCTTGGATACGAATTCCATTTTGTGCGAAGCATTGCTGCAATGCCACAAACTTTTGGTTAATTCCCCAAATTTTGGGAGCTTAGGCCAAATACAGGATCGCTGCCATCTTTCTTCGACTTGGTTGCCATGGTAACGTAATACGTCATTTGTAGGACTGGTTGAAAGATGATGGATGTGCATTGAGAGGAGTCTCATTGAGGCTTTGAGGCTTATCTTGGTCATTTCAAAATCAAATTCATAAGGCTCTCGTGCCACTTTGATTTAGGCCACAGAATTTATTCAATGTTTTGGCTGCACTTGTGGTACTGCGAATAGACACGGCCATAGAAATGGGATACAACGAACGTGCCTTGTGGTCAAGGCTCATTTGCACGTAATGTTGAGGCATATTATATTGTTACAGATACGTCACCTATAAGGCATCTGTATGACCGTCATTGTAATTAGAGGCGTAGGTAGCAATGTACGTCCTTGAAGATAATGGCTACTATCGATAGGATATTGTTTGTTGTGCCCAAAACGATCACGATTTCAGTGATGTTTCTTCTTGCTGCAGTTCTAATATTTTCTTCCAGTTTAACCATTTGTAGTAAGAAATCCTTCCAAGGTCGTGCGCTAAGCCTTGATTCCTCGAGGCAGAAAATTCTTCACGCAGAAAAAGTGTATTGTTCACAATTCTGATTCTGCTTAAAAGTTGAAAGGGTGGGTTGAATGGGTGGGTTGAATGGGTGGGTTGAATGGGTGGGTTTCTATTTTTAAGCGACGATGCTTTCCCACAAAGCCAATCAGATGGCCAGCAAAATGTAGCCTGCGTGTAGTAAAGTCTGCACGCAGGCTAGCAAAATGCTGTTCCGAGCGGGATTTTCCTCCAAGTTGAAATTAGACTTGAACAGCCATCGCCACTCAGGGTTTTTTGCAGGCACGTGCTGCAATTACAGACTGCCTGAAAATCAAATTGTAGATTCACATTGCAGTGGTTTGACTGATAGAAAAGTCAACTGAAGTCAAAAGCGGTTGTTAGTCCTGAAGCTGTTGTATTCTTGCCGGTGTCCCTATGCCCATGAGCGTTGTTGTTCTCGGCTTTGGAGGACACAGGAATACAAGGGAACAGGGCACAGGGAAACAGAGAGGAACAAAACTGCTGTACGAACAACAGCTGCCTCGTTTCCTATCGCCCATGCATGGATTATCTGATCCGTTTTACCGCTGCTTTCTTTCAGATCATTTCTGTTGCAATTGTAGGCCTAAGGATCAGCGGTCAATCAGGTTGCCTGCGCTACGACATTTGCGTTCAGACTGTGGCCTGGGAACCACGCTGACAAAACTGCATAAAATAATTTGGCTAAATCTTTGGCCAGTTCCCTATTCTTCAACACACCAAAAATATTTCGTCGGAATAATTTTGATAGGAAAGGTCATAAGGTTATGAAAGAGTTAAAGAAGGATAACTAAGTTTGCGACGCTGAATTTCATCGAGGTTGTGAAAAGCTACCGCACAAACCAAACGTCTTAGATCGGATCAAAGAAGGCACAAACTGATTAATGAAATATGAAAATTAAACTGAATAATTAAAGATACCACACACTGTGATGTTTCAGCTTTTCTACCTTCAACCTTTATTGGTTTCTTCTCTGCGATAAGAACTGGCTTAGATCGGAATTACAAGTAGGTCATATAAGTGTGACCCCAACGCTCAAATTCACGCGAAATTGATGATGGATTGAAGTTCAACAAGGAGAACCATATAGGCTGATGTAACGAGTTCGAGTTTTGCTCGTTATTTATTAGGGAGAATCAAGCGAAAACAAGGATCTAATGTAATTAGTCTAGGATAACCCAGATCCATTTTTACGAGCTTATTTGAGTTCGAGATCAGAAAGCTTATGCCCTGTTATTTTCTGACACTACTAAATGCAACTGTTTGCTTAAAGAGCAATTGTCACCCAGGGTCCTTTGCGGGCACGCTACAATTTCAGACTGTCTAAAAATCAACTTTGGTCTAAGTTTCATATATGAATCCACAATGCAGCAGTTGAACTTTATATAAATATATATATATTATATATTATATTATATATTATATTATATGATATATATAGAATATATTATATAAAGAAAAAAAAGTTCAACTGCTGCCAGAGACATAGGAACCCCGGGGGCACTGGGGGCACGTGCCCCCTCAAGATTTTGCAATAAACAAAGAGTCTCCCTTTTTTCATGAAGTGCCCCTTTAGTTGAAAAAAGTACCCTTGAAGTGTCGTGCCCCCCCCCCACAAGTTTGAGATGCTTCCTACGTCCCTGTTGACTGCTGCAGTTTTAGATCCATATTTTTCGCGTTTATCTTAAAAGCTCTAGCCCCCGGGGCTTATTTGATTTTGGACACTTTTTAGTCATTTTACACCACATTTTACGGTTTAATCATACAATTTTGCGAGTTAAATACATGAATTCGACACAGTTTATCTCAAACCATATCAAAATTAACATGCAAACTTATTTAGCTCGATAAATGGAAAATATTTGAACCTCTGGAATTTGATATAAGTGGGGGGGGCTTAATAGAAAGAGCGGGCTTATCTAAAATTTTGGCTCAGAGGGGTGCGGTTTATTAGAGACGGGGGCTTAATAGAGAGAGGGGCTACGTACCGCATATCACTGCTGGGAGGGGAGCTGAACATATTTTCTGCAATACGTTTTTGCATTCTCAAAGTACCTGTCGGGAGTACTTTCTCACGAGTTCGTGATTTGTGTGAATTACTTTAGTCTGGAGATGTCTCAGATTACATTAGCTGCTTTGGTTTTGCAACAAGTAAGTTATTACGAGTACTTATCGATCAAAGTGTTCATTAAATGCATAAATGCCACCCTGATTAGCAATAAGTATGTGTCTCGCCCTTCAATAATAAGTGTGTTGTCTTGATTGAGGCAAGACCGGGCTCGCCTTGTGGCCTTGTGTTTCTCGTCTTCAAGTTATCACTCACGAATCCAACGAAGAGCATATCAATATCACATCTCGAAAGCTTTCTATAGATATAGCTGTTATCCCATGAAATCCTTGTAGAAATTCTCGCATTCCCGTAGACGCAGAACTCTCGTTTTCTCTTTGATGAAGTAATATACATCACCCCACTGGTGGCACCAGAGAATTGCTAGGGGGTTACAGTACAGCCCCTCCCTCTGAAGAATCTAGCCCCCACGTCAGAGGAAATTTTTGGTTGCTTTCGGCGCGAATTTGGCCAAATGTGGTATGAAAACTGCAAATTTGTTAGTCATTTTAGCCCCCCCCCCTGTCGGAAAGTCCAGGCCCCCTATCGGAAGATTTCTGATGCCACACCTGCATCCCCCTCTTCTGTTTAGAGTGAACTAACTTTATTTCTGATCATTGCAGCCCGCGATGCCATTCCGCAGCTCCTCTCTCTGCGGGACAACTTCCCGGAATGGGGACCAAGGAACGGGTTCAGTCAGGTGGACTTGATGAAATGGTCTTGCTCAAATCAAACCTTCACTCCAAGGGGCATTTCACTCCAAAAAAAACCTCGTAGACCTTTGGCAAAAATACTTTGTTTTCAAGGAAAATCTAACAAAAATCTGCAAAAATCCTCCTTGTTCTGAAAAAATCTCGTACGCTTTTTCTGATGAGTGAAAAACGAAATTTCAACTTTGGACTCTTGTAAAGTGATCCACGTTTGAGAAAACTGTTGATACAAATAATCAGATGGATACGGATACTTTGATGATAAGTATAGAATTTCCTCCGAGGATTGATTAGGGACCTCCTCTAAAATTTGCACCTGATTCAAGAGGCAGTGCGTTTGAAAGGACGATGAGTTATTTTAGTGTGTCCATATGATGTGGTATTCGAGACTATGCGAGCTATTGCACTAGCCCAACCTTTTTTGTAACCAGAAAATTCGCGAGAAAATTACTCTTGACAACCGCAACGGGCAGAAGGACATAGATACCTGATATTTTTCATTTGTGTTGCAAGTTGTAAGAAGTGCAGTCGGAAAGTGGGAAGTTGCCATGATCCAGTAAATTGTAACAGCGAACAACTGCTTTCTTGGAGGTCTGAAAGATATCCCCAGACCTTTTGGCTATTTTAAAAAGAATCTGTATCGAACAATATTTGATAAACTTTGTAGAATTTTTGCATGTTTACAACACTGATAATATCTCAACCTGGTACCCAGTGGCAATGAAGGTTTTCCGTAAACTGCAACGCCTACATTGACCCCAAGGCCTTGCATTGCATTGACCCTGGAGCCTTGCATTGACCCTGGAGCCTGTTAGGCTATTCTGCGAGTTGATTGGCTCTTTTCGATTGGCTCTGTTGAGGTCTAGCCTCCTATTGACAACAACAGATCTCCTTGGGAACAACGTCGTAAATATCTGTGCTAATGTCTCCCTTGAACCTCGTTCCATTGATTTTTAAAGAGCCACAGATAACCATGATCCTCTGAAGCCCCAAGGTCGACTTCTGGCCTAGGTTCTCTCTGTTTTGCATTGCATCTACCGCACAAAGGATCATTGTTAGTAACAGACCTTTTAGCCACCCTAAAAGAGTCTGGATCGAGCGATGTTTTTATACATTCCCATACGTTCGATCTAGTGGGGTTTGAGCTTATTATGATAGTATTGGTGATATTTTTTGCTCCTTCTGCTATTGTTGGTACATTCCTAAATGGATAGGTAATAAGCTATCAGGCGTAAACGACTGCCACACTGCCCTCGCTAGCCAAAAGGAATCAAAACTGCAAAATATTGAGTGGCAAGTATTATAAAAACAGAGGGTTGCAACCAAACACAATCTTTTCCAGAGGTAGGCATATAATTTTCTGTGATCTTCGCTCTGCGAATATTTCAACTGCTGTCTTTGCTGTGCTCGTCCTCAAGACAACCCAGGCATAACTGTTTTATTTCTAGCCTTGTTTCCCTGTGACGTCAGCAAATAGTAGTCATTAAACTCAATGGAATCGTTTACTCTTACAGGTTGAATCAATCGATCTGCCACTGCGAGGCCTCACAGTGGTTCGACCAGTTCATTCGACAGTTCTACATCGAAGCCATTGCTTTCAAATAACAACACCATTAGAGACAAGATATTTCACCTGCAATTCAGATGAAGACGCATACAACTGGGTTTCAGGGTAAGTTGTTGTGTTGTAAAGTTTTTGCTCAGAACGATAACAAGGGCAGATTTTACAACTGGGAAATTACATCACGCGTGCCTTTGCCTTTGCCTTTGCCTTTGCCTTTGCCTTTGCCTTTGCCTTTGCCTTTGCCTTTGCCTTTGCCCAGCCCAGCCCAGCCCAGCCCAGCCCAGCCCAGCCCAGCCCAGCCCAGCCCAGCCCAGCCCAGCCCAGCCCAGCCCAGCCCAGCCCTGTAACGCTCTGTAAGAAGGCTGCCCAAAAACTACATGCTCTGGCTAGAATTGCGAATTACATGGAGACTGAACAACTTGCGTCACTGATGAATGCGTTCATCATGTCACATTTTAGTTATTGCCCATTTGTATGGATGTTTCATGATAGAAACCTAAATAAAAAAATCAATAAGCTACAGAAAGGGCTTTACGCATTGTATATAAAGATAATCACTCAGATTTTGAAACTCTACTCGTGAATCAAAACTCGGCATCTGTCCATCAGAGAAATCTGCGGTTACTTCTAACTGAAAGATAAAAAACAAAATCAGGAAACGCCCCTAGCTTTATGAATGAGATTTTCATAGAAAAAGTGCCTTCGTATGAGCTGAGGGATGGCGGAAACATATGTTTACCAAAAGTTAAAACAATGAGGTTTGGAACAGAAACTGCGCGGTACCTTTGTGCTATTGTAGATTGTAAATAGCCAACGTTAAATAAATTGAATAAAAAAAAGCCCAGCCCAGCCCAGCCCAGCCCAGCCTTTGCCTAGCCTGTATGCAGCCTCGGGAGTTGCGCTGGCCACCCCTCAATCGATGTTTCATCTTTCCATTTGCCAGGCTACCTTTTCATTGATAAATGTGGACCTAAAATCAAATAGGCGTGCATTGCTCTTAGCAAGGCATGAATGGTTTCAAACGCATAGTTGTGTTAAGTCAGGCACGATCTAGATTCCTGGCTGTGGTGAGAGTTGTTATCCTTCGCCCAGAGTTGAAAATAGGTTCCATAAAGGTCTAAACAAAGTGACTATGATCTAAAACATCTATTGATAGTGACTGACAGGCAAGTATAAAGCGATTAACGACTACGAAAAAGGAGCTCTGATGGCCCATTAGCTCAACCGCGAATTTTGATCAAAGAAGACCGCCAACGATAGCTGAAAATGTGGATGGCTAACTCGGGCGTTGTACATGCGAAAAAAGCTAGCAAGAGAAGACGTCCTTATTTATCTAACTCAGAAGCTGAACTTTAAGGGTTCGAGTTAGCCATAAAAATGTTCGAGTCTGAAAGAATATCCAGAATACAATACGATAAAACCATATTTTGTGCAATGAATGTATCTATTAAGATATTTTTAGCAGTTGTCTGCGTGCAACAGCCTTCTTTTAGCCTTCTTTTAGCCTTGATCTCTCAGACTAAAGTCTCCAGCTTGAGAATTTCTTTTCCTTCATCTGAAGATATCGTTGAATATTCTGCAAAATACGAAACAGTGACGCTATATTTTATGCAATAGATACATCTAATTGAGATATTTTAGACCGAAAACCTATTTTTAGCCTAATTCGGAGAGATTTAAGTCTCCAGCTTGAGAATTTCTTTTCCTTCATCTGAAGATATCGCTGGATATTCTGCAGAGTACGAAACAGTGACGCTATATGTTATGCAATAGATACATCTAATTGAGATATTTCAGACCGAAAACCTATTTTTAGCCTAATTCGCAGAGAATCAAGTCTCCAGCTTGAGAATTTCTTTTCCTTCATCTGAAGATATCGTTGGATATTCTGCAGAGTACTAAACAGTGACACTATATGTTATGCAATAGATACATCTAATAGAGATATTTCAGACCGAAAACCTATTTTTAGCCTAATTCGCAGAGAATCAAGTCTCCAGCTTGAGAATTTCTTTTCCTTCATCTGAAGATATCGTTGGATATTCTGCAGAGTACTAAACAGTGACACTATATTTTATGCAATAGATACATCTAATAGAGATATTTTAGACCGAAAACCTATTTTTAGCCTAGTTCTCAGAGAATCAAGTCTCCAGCTTGAGAATTTCTTTTCCTTCATCTGAAGATATCGTTGGATATTCTGCAGAGTACTAAACAGTGACACTATATTTTATGCAATAGATACATCTAATAGAGATATTTTAGACCGAAAACCTATTTTTAGCCTAGTTCTCAGAGAGTCTAGTCTCCAGCTTGAGAATTTCTTTTCCTTCATCTGAATATATCGCTGGATATTCTGCAGAATAAGAAACAGTGACGCTATATGTTATGCAATAGATACATCTAATAGAGATATTTCAGACCGAAAACCTATTTTTAGCCTAATTCGCAGAGAATCAAGTCTCCAGCTTGAGAATTTCTTTTCCTTCATCTGAAGATATCGTTGGATATTCTGCAGAGTACGAAACAGTGACGCTATATGTTATGCAATAGATACATCTAATAGAGATATTTTAGACCGAAAACCTATTTTTAGCCTAGTTCTCAGAGAGTCTAGTCTCCAGCTTGAGAATTTCTTTTCCTTCATCTGAATATATCGCTGGATATTCTGCAGAATAAGAAACAGTGACGCTATATGTTATGCAATAGATACATCTAATAGAGATATTTTAGACCGAAAACCTATTTTTAGCCTAATTCGAAGAGATTTAAGTCTCCAGCTTGAGAATTTCTTTTCCTTCATCTGAAGATATCGTTGGATATTCTGCAGAGTACGAAACAGTGACGCTATATGTTATGCAATAGATACATCTAATTGAGATATTTCAGACCGAAAACCTATTTTTAGCCTAATTCGCAGAGAATCAAGTCTCCAGCTTGAGAATTTCTTTTCCTTCATCTGAATATATCGTTGGATATTCTGTAGTATACGAAACAGTGACGCTATTGTATATGTTATGCAATAGATACATCTAATAGAGATATTTCAGACCGAAAACCTATTTTTAGCCTAATTCGCAGAGAATCAAGTCTCCAGCTTGAGAATTTCTTTTCCTTCATCTGAAGATATCGCTGGATATTCTGCAGTATACGAAACAGTGACGCTATATGTTATGCAATAGATGCATCTAATAGAGATATTTTAGACCGAAAACCTATTTTTAGCCTAATTCGCAGAGAATCAAGTCTCCAGCTTGAGAATTTCTTTTCCTTCATCTGAAGATATCGTTGGATATTCTGCAGAGTACGAAACAGTGACGCTATATGTTATGCAATAGATACATCTAATTGAGATATTTCAGACCGAAAACCTATTTTTAGCCTAATTCGCAGAGAATCAAGTCTCCAGCTTGAGAATTTCTTTTCCTTCATCTGAATATATCGCTGGATATTCTGCAGTATACGAAACAGTGACGCTATATGTTATGCAATAGATACATCTAATAGAGATATTTCAGACCGAAAACCTATTTTTAGCCTAATTCGCAGAGAATCCAGTCTCCAGCTTGAGAATTTCTTTTCCTTCATCTGAATATATCGCTGGATATTCTGCAGAGTACGAAACAGTGACGCTATATGTTATGCAATAGATACATCTAATTGAGATATTTCAGACCGAAAACCTATTTTTAGCCTAATTCGCAGAGAATCAAGTCTCCAGCTTGAGAATTTCTTTTCCTTCATCTGAATATATCGTTGGATATTCTGCAGAGTACGAAACAGTGACGCTATATGTTATGCAATAGATACATCTAATTGAGATATTTTAGACCGAAAACCTTTTTTTAGCCTAATTCGCAGAGAATCCAGTCTCCAGCTTGAGAATTTTTTTTCCTTCAGCGATCATCTGCATATATATCGTTGGATATTCTGTAGAATAGGAAACAGTGACGCTATATCTTATGCAACACATGTATTTGTCTGTCTGCAGCCTGTTTTTAGGGACGATCATTTAGATCGAAATCTGTAACTGAGGAGATCTACGTCTTTTATCATGCCGCATCCTGACGTAATCGAGCTCTCTATCGGCAATCTGCAGTGATTTTTCTTCCGTATGCAGGTGTTAGCGTACTTCCACATTCCACGTGGGCTTCACGATTGGCCTTTTTGTTTATTTTGCTTCTTTTTGTGAGTGCTAGGCCGTTGTGAGCTGCGACAGTTGCGCCAGGGAGTGATCGAGCAATTCCATTCATTACGCTTCTATAAAAATATCTCGTGTCGTAATGCAACTGGATATGTTTACTGAGCGTCAACATTGCCTTTGAGGCAGTTGCTTTCGTTTCAAAGACCATAGGGTTTGTGTTTGCCCAAGGTTTGTTTTGGTTCAACACTGTTTGAACTCGATCGATTTTTGTATTGATACTGCAATAACATGGCGGATATCGAAGGCTCGATGCAAGACCGTCGAGATAGGTACGCACTTTAACTGTTCACTTGTATTTTCTGCTATAATACTCCTTCTTAATTATTGAAATTGTTACAATGTCTTTCGTTCATTACCTGTTCATCTCTCCGCATCTCAAGGGAGCTAATTTTGATGTTTTTAAATAAAGCAGCTCCTCAAGGGAGTGAAATCTACCAGATTACGATGAGTTTTGCTGAAAAGATATCGCCATAGATAAACAGTCCGCTTTTTCTTCTCGTTTTTTTCGATTTGGTATACTGCGAGAGAGAAGATCTAGGCCAAGGGATCGCTTGAGTTAGCTTGAAATTACACAATAAATTTGCACGAATTTTGTTTATCTTTGCAGGTCGTCCTCTTTTATTACATTCTGTGTTCATAAATAGAATTTAGTTAAATATTTTGATTTCATATTCATATCTAAATCGCCGGCAACCAATCGCTTTGAGGATCCTAATAAAATCAAACGATATGGAATTCTGAAATTAATTCGTGGAAGTAACTGGCCTAGATATCATGAAACTTTTAGACTTTTGAGTGCGGAAATAGAAAACATATTTACTCTACCTTTCGTCCAGTCAACAATCCTGAACGGAAAGATTTTAAATTACTACCATATTTTCGTGGATATACGGGTCCCTGGGGGGGAGGGGGAGGGGGGGGTACATGACTTGTCGATGGACGGGGACAGGGGTCTACCGCCCTGTTTTCAGAAAGCTACCCTCTTCTACTTATCGAAACTTGCCTTGGTACCCACTTTTATGATGAATTTTGGCGGAAGACTGCCCATTTTAACCATTTTTGCGAATTTCAGCGAAACCCCACCCATTTTATGGACAGTCTGCCGAAAAAGGACCCTTGTTTAGAGAATTTTGGGCCCAAAAACCCATTCATGTGGGCGGCACATACCCGTACCCTGAACATGTTATGCACTCCCCCCCCGGGTTGCCCCTATGTACGAGTCTATTTCGAGAAAATCACAAAATGAGTTCGGATGAGTTCGGTACACCGATTTTTGATTTATCCTTTATAAATGGTCTCTTGTCAACAACTCTTAAATTTTACCATAATTTTCCGTTGGTCTCTTAACAAAGTAAATGCATGGCACTTCGAGCCTATTTGCTCCTTTTTCCCCTTTTCCCAACATGCAGAAGCCGAGACAAAATTTATGTAAAGACATGCCCTTAGATGCTAGTGGATTTTGATCAATAAATAATGTCTTTTTTTAAATATTTTCAGTTCTAAGTGCATGTACCCGCTTCTATATACGGTAGTCATGTCCTATTTGTATTCTCATAGCAGAATAGTGAGAAATTAGATCCTTGTTGCATAAAATGATGACCAAAACGAGACTTTAAATCACAAAAACGAGGCTGAAGCCCCCGCTCATCGTCTGTATACCATTCCAACAATTTTCGAACTCAGCACCCCCAAATTGACCAAGTCCATTTGTTCGGATAAATTTCCCCGTCTGGGGGACCATTCCCGCATTCTCCGTCTGGCCTATCTCTGATCCTTTGCATCCAGAAATAGAAATGTAGAAGTATTTTTGTTCGAATGACTGAAAAGATCTGAACTTACAGGGATTTGAAAAAATCTAGAATTTACATAGTAGGTCAAACCAACAATGGTATGATTTATTCACATCATTCATGCTTTCATGCATTGATTTTGTAATTATTGTTCTCATCAAGCTGCAAATAGATTCAGTTTATACAAATCTGTGTCTTCTTGCTTGAGCGTATTTCTTCATATTTCATCTCACGAGGTCTACAGTGATACAGTAACGTCGGTAAGCTTGGGGTCGATTCGATAAGGGGAAAAATTGGTACAAGGCAAAATGTAGGGGAATTTCGTAACAATTCTGATTTCCTAAAATTCAGTGATTTTATGTCTCGCTGCCGCTGTTTGAAATACCCTGCTTCACGTTGCTTAAAGTGTTGATTAATAGTTTTACGATTTGTGTTTTCCTGCCATCAATGCTACCTAATTTTTGTAACGTAACCTACTCATTCCACCCCTTCTCGCTAGCTCGACCCCTGCACGATGGGGCTGGCTCAGTGGTAGCACGCTTGACTTCCAATACGAAGGTTGGTGATTCGAGTCCCCGCCCTGCCGAACTTGCTACAAAATGCGAGGAGAGTCGCCAACTCTCTGTAATTCTAAGCTAGAGGAAGCACCAGGACAATTCTGCGATCAGCTTAGCTTCTCAGCGTCCTAAATTACCTTCGGATATTAGGTAAAAATAAAGAGAGAAAACACCCCTGCACCCACTTTACTGCAGCACTCGCAGTTATTTGAAGTGTGAACGATATCAATGCCACAGAAAGTTTAATTGTAGAGGCAATCCCAAATTTTTGACAATACGGGAGGGAAAACGAGGAAAGGGGGAAGACCGGGGGGGAAGACACGGGGGAAGGAAGAAAGAAAGGGAAGTAACGTCGTTGATAGAGGCAATCCCAACCCCCATCATTAGCTAGAATTTATTTACAGTTACTCTATATCCTTCTTTCAGCCTCAAAGGAATTGTATATCCAAATCGCGATAAAGAGACGAGGGTAGACACGTCACTTGATGTATGGCTTTTTGAAGCGAAAGGAATCCCGTCCAAGAAAAGGTATTTCTTTGCCACATCAAATGTATTTTATTCGTATCTTTTCATTCCTCCAGTTTCTTTTCTATCCTTTCAAAAATATCCCTGAACGGCCGTTTTCTTGACCGTGAAGCTATTCTCTCGCTAACTCTAGTTTAAAATGTTTGCCTTGGCTAAAAGCATGTTTTCTTTCGAACTGATTAACTCTTCTGCTGGAAGAGTTGCATGATTATATCAAAATGAAAGTGGTCATATTAGGCCTTAGTTTGAGACAGTAGTGCAATGATTGTATTTCCAGGAGAACAAAAAGATTTCTAGATGATTTCTTGGATTTCTTTGCAAATCAAAATTATGTCCGTAAAAAGTGTTAGAGATTTCTAGCAGTGATTATCCCCTTGAGTTTCTGGTAGACTGATTACATGTTCGTAGTTATCGCTATTGATAGACTGATGGACGCTCACTTTCGCATTGAAAATTAGGACGAAATTGTTTCCCTTGATTTCATGTTCGGATATGGAGACCATAGCAACACTGTACGAAATCTGAGTGCCCCAGGCAATGGCGGATGGGCCTAAGTTGTCAGCTTAAGCATTAGATGATAAAACGCCTCAAAATTCAAATTTTCAGTGATGTTAGCCATGAAGAAAAGCCCCAAGTATCCAGATGAATGTTTTCATCAATCCAAAAGTCGACAAACCTTTCACTTTGAACCAGGAGTTCCTCATTTTGAAGGCCAATTAGCTTCCATAAGCTTATCACAGCAAGGAGAATTTCCAACTGTCGCAGGTTGCCATGACTATGCCTTTCCCTCGTTTCAGAGCGCACAGGTAAATCTATGCCTAGCCATCTCAAATTTTATGTGAAAATCCATAAGTTCCAGTTTGAGCAAAAAATCAAACTCGGTATAAGGTGTGTACAAAGTGTTGTAGGTGTTGTTTTTGTTGCGATAACTGGGACTATGTTGTGAGTCTAAGTTTCTGCACCAGCCTCTGACTCGCCTTGTGTTTCTTTGATTTTATTCTATTTTATTTTTGATAATTGTTTCTGCTGTGACAAACATAAAAATGTAGCAATAGTAAGATTGAATTACGAACCTGGAAATGTGGTTTTGTCCTGTACCTCTGTTGATATTAAACTATTCTTACATTTTTCCTAAATTGTTTAGTAATACGTTATTCACTCTCTTTTCTAGATATTATTGCGAAATCGTGCTAGACAAAGTGCTGTACGGCAGAACATCAACAAAACTGAAGTCAGATATTCTGTTCTGGGGCGAACAATTCTCATTTGAGTGAGTTACCATAACTTCTTTTCTACTGAATTCTGAAAGGTGCGACCTATTGTTTGTATTTTTTGGAAGGCGTTAGTACTGATTTACTTAACTGTATCATATGATCTAAGAACTGTTTGCAAAGTAAAACGATGAAAATTAGAATTTTTTTCTGTACCTAATATCTAAAATTTACAATAGACCTTTTAGCTATTCTACAAAAGAGCCGGGATTGAGCGTTATTTTTATACATTTATATAGGCGACGTTCGATTGAATGGCGTTAGAGCTTTTATCACTTTTGTGCATATTCGAAAATTCTACAAAATGCAGCAAAATATTGGACCTGTTCATATGGAGGCGAGCCAGCCTGCCTACTGGGCTGGCCCGCTAAGTGGGCTGATTTCGCATTCTGTTCATATGGCAAAATCCATCCTGCCTGCTGTGCTGGAAGTGGTCACGTGACATTGTTGTTGGGATTGTTTTGCATGCCCACACATGCGCAGTAGAGACGTTTTCGTCTCAGCAGGCGGGCTGGAGTGTTCATATGGGAAAATTTTGATCCTGCCAAGCGGGATCCCGGCAGTACTCGAGTGAGATCTCGCCTACCGGGCCAGCCCGCCTGCTCATATGAACAGACAACAAACTTTGAATGGGAAACAGGGATAAGGTGAGATCTCGGCAAAAACCTCCAGCCAGGTAAGCGGGCTGGCTCGCCTCCATATGAACAGGTCCTTAATCAAATACACAAATTGAACACAATTAAATTGCAAACCATATCAAAATTAGCATCCCAGTGGAAAATCTTTGGAACATCTCACATTTGATAAGTAAAGGCTAATTTTGAAGTTTGGTTTTTTAGGGAGGAACTATTAGAGAGGGGGGGGGGCTTAATAGAGAGATGTTAAATAGAACTTTTACGGTATTACGAAAATTAATTTAGTACTGTTCACTGTTGCTTTTCAAGAGTGTCGTAAGAACGAAAATTCATTTCCGTTGTTTCTTTGTTCACAGTGACCTACCAAGCGTTGAAAAATTGTGCTTGTATGTGTTCAGAGAGAATGACAGCAAGAAGAAACGAAAAGAGAGAAGTGTCTTTGTTGGTTAGTAAACAATTCTTTCTTTTTTTCGGTTTCAGCGTATTTTTCTTTTGTCAACTTATTTTTCCTTGGCTTCATAATGGCAGGGGTGGAAAAAATAGCGGACCATAGCACCAATGGTCCCAGAAATTTTTTCAGGTCTCCAGGAAGAACGAAAAGAAGAAATGAAAAGGAATAAAGACAGAAAAGCGAAAAATGGAAAGCTAATTTTACGTCGAAATCCTACGGTTGCTCTTTAGTGATAGTCGTTATCATCTAAATTTAGGCTGTTACTAGACCAAGGAATTTCATACCAAAGATGCTATTTATAAGTTTGGAAGTGGTCAGCTGAAAAATAAACAAAATTTGCCCAACAAGTTTACGATTTTGATTGAAATTGATAATTAGTCTTTAAACTCTGTCAAATTCATTACATATTGTAACCTGTCAAAACGTGGATACTTTTTGAAGCGATTCTCGCAGAAATTTTTTCAAGATTTGTTTTGGTCCCAGAAATTAAAATATTTTGTCCAACCCTGCATAATGGAAATAGTTCGTGAAATCTGACCCTTCCTTCTGGAATCAACAATGGAATGCATAGGCCAATGTTCAGATGTCAAACAACAGAAGTTACCACCCAAAATTCTCTAGAGCTTGTGGTTAAACCCCTAGCCCGAACAAGGGCAGATTTTGTAACACACCAGCAACAATTGCGTTTGATTGACACCTCAATTCAAAGTGATTAGTGACTGCAGACAAAGGAAATTCTCTCAACCAGTAATTCAAAAGAAATGAAGCCGCAAACATTTTCCTGAAACTAGTAGTGCAAACTCTCGCCTTGTGCAAGCGAAAGATGGTTTTTAAGAGAAGTTACGTGCTTATAACGAAAGAAGAAGGGTAAATCTGAAGTTCTGCCGGGCGGATTTTGTTTATGTGATTCAGGAGCTGTTTGGTAATCGTTTCATTTAAGCCCTGAAATATGCGAGAATTGCAATGCCTTCTGGCTCGGCTTCTGGATCTCTGCCGGCTCTTTCTTCTCTATATATCAAACTGGACAGGCAATTTTAATCTACAGTATTTTCTAAGCGATAGCTATAATTTTCCTCTTCTTTTCCCCAGGTTCTGTGGAAGTTCCTCTGGATTCAATTCAAGCAAACAATGAAGTCGAGAAATGGCTTCATCTTCGATTACCAGGAGCATCGCCTAGGCCATCTCCGAAAAATGCGGCCAACAAAAATGATCAGTTATCGATTAGAGTCAAAGTCAAGTATCAGGTACAGCAGTTATTTAGATCGAGTCTAATTTTGATATTTTGTAATAGCTCATACTTTTCTACTCTGTCTATTTCGTGTGAGAAATTCAAATTGAAGGACGTGGCTGTTTGATGATTGTTTGCTGAAGTGGCGGGGATGGCTCAGTGGCAGCATGCTTGACTACCAATCTGAAGTGGCGGGGATGGCTCAGTGGCAGCATGCTTGATTACCAATCTGAAAGTTGATGGTTCGAGTCTCCGCCCTGCTGAACCTGCTACAAAGTGTGAGGAGAGTCGCCAACTCTCTGTGATTCCAGGCTAAAGGAATCACGAGGTGTGGTCACATCGAGAGGAAGGACCAGGGCGCTGCTTCGATAAGCTTAGCTTCTCAGTGACCTAAAACTACCGTCGAATGCTAGGTAGAAATGTATACAAAAAATGATTGTTCCTGTCGTAAATAACTGTGATTTCCATTAGAAATTACACAGATTAAAGTGTTTTGCACATCACAGAACATCTCAGTTCGTATACAGAACTTTCAAAAGCAACGAAACATATAAAGACGAGATATTTTTTGATGAACTTAAGATTTTGCTAATTGAGGTCATATTTTGTGATCTTTTATATTCAACTGCAAAATTTGAAGAGTGATTTTCTATTTTTAGGGTTTGAAAGTACTTTCCTCTTTGTTTTGTTTTTAATCGATTATTTCTATCATACTTTTCAGACTGTTGCAATTCAACCAATTACAAACTACAATGATCTCCATGAGGTAAGACTGCTCCTCCCCCTATTTGTCTGTCATGTTATTAAGATATTGCAACGTTAATGAAGGTTGTAACTTTTCAAACCCATGACAAGACTAAGCCTTTACAAAGATGAAAAGCAAGATTTTTCAAACGCTTTCCTTGTTATACTTGAGAAGATCTTCGCGAGGTTATGTCAGAACGTGGATTACTGAGAACTATCTTGGAAAATTTTAGTATGGACTGATAATCGAAGAAGAAAATATTTTCAGGCATTCAGAGTTGCTTGTGCTAGAAATTTTGGACGTTATTTAACCTTGTCTTTATCCCTGGCCTGGCGAAACGACTAAAAATTGTTTGTTGAACATTTGACGTTTGCTTGCCAAGCCAAATGTTTCTCCTTTGGGCCCATCAAACAATATTGCACGGCACTAATTTTTTGCTTTCGCGACAAGCAGAAAAATATTATTTTGCACCTTTTCAAGAAAATCCCCAAAGCATCCTTCGCTTGTTTCGCCGGGACTTTGGGATAAATCAACTCAGTTTTTCGGTTCTTATACTTTTCGTTTCCTTATTTTGCAGTACATCAAGCAGAATTATTTTCTACTTTGCAAAGAACTGGAACCTTCCATCACGTTAAAAGCTAAGGTACTTCTGTCTATACTTTTTTTGTTCATTTTCTGATCCTTGGAAGCATTTTGTGGATGTCCCAGCTCTTTGGTAGACGCACACGTGAGAAGATCTTTCTCCTCCTCTTTACCCTTAGGTTTAATTGAATATTAACGTCGATAACCTAATACTGAGCTGAAGATTTTCTCCTGATGGCAGTCACAGAAACATCTTCGAATATGATTCCAAAGAGCTGCAGCAAGCAAAACCTCCATGCATATTTTGTTGTTAAATTTTTTTTTTTTTTTTTTTTTTTTTTTTTTTATATATCCACTAAAAGATTACAATATATATGTTACTTACACTACCTACAAAATTACTATACAATACTACAGGAACGATACCCCGAGGAGCAAAAGGCTGTGACTACCCCGAGGCCACTTAGACATTGAGCTAAAACTACTATGGTCTGTCTCAAATTACATGCCATGAGAAAGAACTGCGATCAGGTTGATTTTTGTTTGGATGGTAAATAAGGCATTATCGCAAATATTGCATGGCATCTAATTTGAGATAGACATTTAAAAATACATGACTTAACTAAAGAAAATCAAGAACAAAAACAAAATAAACTAAAATGGGACATGTAACATTGTGGCTGTGATGAAGTGACTTATAACGGAGTTTTTTTGGAATTTTCTAACCGAATCGACCAGATTTGTGGATAAATTTTAGAGTCAGAAGGAGTATATTTTTGTTAAGTTCGTCTGGGAAATTTTTATCACCAAACAATAAAATCTGCAGTAGAACATTATTTTGGACATTGGTGTATCCATATGGTCGCAGCAAATCAAAAACTCCAGCGAGAAGATCTCTGCGTGGTACTGCAAGGGAAGGGCAAAGCAACAAAAAGTGTTCCGTATCCTCAATACCATCGTTCGTAGGGCACATTGGATTTATGGTATCCCTAAAATTGTGCTTGAATTTGTGAAAGTTTAGTTTACTGAGACCAACCCTGAGTTGAGTGAGATAGGATAAACCTGTTGGGTCATGAATGCCAAATATAGATCTTACAGGGGGTCTAATTATCGATAAGAGCTTCTTCTTAAAAACAGCAACAGACGGTGCAAGTCTAATCTCAGGATCAAGTTTATTCCATTCAGATAAGCAATGAGGATAGAAACTAGATTTGAATTTTTCTGTTCTGGCCTTTAATCGCCCAATGACATCCTGGTTGCGAAGAGGGTAATGTGACTGTTGAAGTGGTGGGATTGGATCCTTAGTATAAACGGGAGTTAGATTATTAAGAATCTTGTAGAATAAAGTAAGACGTCTGCTCCACCTTCGGCAGCTTAATGATTCCCAACCAAGCTCTGTGTACAGCTTTTCTCGCGATGTTCCTCTCCATGTTCCTGTAATTGCTCGCGCAGCAGAATACTGAACAGATTCTAATTTTTCCATAAGGCTCGGTAAAATGATGCTGCCACTGAACTCACATACTTTTGCCGGAATATGGTAAATGACATCCCCATAGTCAAGATGCGGTCGCACATGGAGCTTATATAACTCGTTTAGAGTATGCCTTAAAATGAATGCTGTTAAAATGAATACCCTGAGTTAAAAGATCAGATCTCATAGGTTCATGAATAGCTCATTGTATTCGACAATCCAATGCATAGCGAAAGAAAGCAAATCCAAAGAAAAAAATGGAGCGTTGATGCTTTTCTTTGTCCCATTTATAGACGGGAGCCATCATATAGACACCCCCGTCTAAGTGCCCCGGCGAGAGGTCAGATGTTCACCGGGGTTTCAATGACCGAAAAATATGGCCAAATTTTCACTGGGGAGTTCCAATTATGTAACGAGGACGGCATAATTATTGGCGGAGAACTGTTTCTACGAGGACATATTTTCTCAAAATTCTCCCCGTGTATCGCCAAATTGCAGCCGAGGTTTCACTTGAGAGGCATTTTATACCGGGGAGATTAACGTCTTGTCCGGGGACCGATTTGGCTCCAATTTTTTCACCGAGGAAATCACCGGGGTAGGATGTACCGGGGCACTTAGACGGGGGTGTATATAGCTTAGCTCATTCATGTAAGTAATTTTCAGTTTTTCGGTGAAAGGAGCACCAGACGTTTGCATCTCGCACATTTATTTTGTCTACGTATGCAAAGATATTTTTCTTAGCCTTCATATGCACATAGCTAAGAACGTAAATTGGCCAAAATATTTCCACGGTAGAATCATGCATAAGATTTTGCGTATTTTTACCTTCACAGGATGAACTAGCACAAACTCTGTTGAGAATCTTACAAGTTACGAACCAAGCCAAAGAGTTCTTAGCTGATATCATTATTGCAGAGGTCAATTCACTAGGTATGTGAATCTAATTCATTGACCAAAGCAGCATAATTTTGACGGTATTGTATTCTAGCCCTTCATAGTCTGGGCGTTTTATTTTTGCTAAAAATAATACCAGTATCCTGCATTGTTTTTCTTGAGGCTAGTAACAGGAAAATTATCCCAATAGCTGTTACTGAGGGAGGTCCAACTACAAGACAAATGATCAAGATTTAGTCAAATTTATGCTTCGTACTTGGTCGTATTTCTTCAAAGTGAAAGAGCCTTTGTTGCCAAAGGGTTTTGCAGACATGCTACAACAGGCGTGCATAAACATGGGAGCATGGGAACAAAGTTCCCAGGCAGCTTTTGCCAAACCAATATTTTGCAGGCAGTTTCTTTCAATAGTTCTTATTAAATGTAATTGCAGTAAGATAATCTTCTCACATGGCATGCAGTTCTTTAGTGAACTCTTCAAAGCTGAGATTCTAAAGCGGCCCTTGACTCGTTGCTCTAGGAGTAAAAACTTATTACTGTTTGATACCTGCATTCTTACTGGTTCTGGTAATAGTCTTCTCTACCTTAGCTGTACAAATTGATATGCAGGCAGGTTTTCAGAGAATTTCTACCGCTCCCAGGCAGGTTTGAACATTATGCACGCCTGTACAATTTCAGACTGTCTGCAAATTAAATTTGTCTAACATTGAAACTATTGATGAACGATGCAGTGGTTGAATTGATAGAACATTACAACCAAACTAAAACTTTTCTTTCAGTTCAACTACTATTGCAGTGTCATTCATGGTTTCCCCTTAGGCCAAATTTGATTTTTAGAGACAATCTGAAATTTCAGCGTGCCCGCAAAGGACCCTGGGTGACAATGGCCTTTTAATCGGTCAGTATCATTCGTGCGAAACAGTCCTGCTGCTTTCTAGTATGGCCAAGTATGCTTGCAGTCGATTGGAAACAATATTCTGTTTGAGATACCTTGTGTTTAAAAATTATGTATTAAAGATTTGTCCTGGCTTTTTTTAGAAAATGAAAACTTGACATTTCGTGGCAACACATTAGCTACGAAGTCCATGGACACATACATGAAGATGGTTGGCCACAAGGTATGTCTAATTAAATTCAATTTAGTATGAGTAATTTTTATTCAAGAATTGCAATTTGGTACTCTTCATTTTTTTGGCTGCTACCTGCAAAACCATATATTCCTCTTTGAAAGTACCTCTTTTCTCCGACATCCGACCTTTTTGGTGAGATTCGGAGCATGCATTTGTATTGCTTTTTTAACATGCGACCCCCCCCCTCATTTTCCCCAGCAAGATGGTTTCCAGTCTTGGTAAATCTTTATATTTTTAGTGAGATGTTTTAACGATTATCTTTATCAAGAAGGAGCGATTTTGTAGGATAGGAAATATTGTGTAACGTGCATGGTTTTGCCAATAAAATGTGGAAGCCAACACAATTATTTCGTGTTTATCTTGCACTGATTTGGTATAAAAATGCTAAAATGTTGGGACGAGTGCAGTTTAGCGGTCGGCGCTAAATGTCATATGAATGGCACTAATTCTAACCCTAACTAACCCTAGCCCCAGCCTTAACCCTTGCTTACCCTTACTAACCCTCCTAACCTTAACTTACCCTAACTAACGCTAAATTATGCTGAAAACCCTTTTCTGAAACTAACCCTAACCCTAACCATTACCGTATGACATACAACAACACAACATTCGAATGCCGCCCGCTAAACTGCTCTCTAGCCAACATGTTTCTATTGCTGTCTTTCTTTCTGCCGTAGTACCTACAAAAGACTTTTTCGCAGTTTGTCAAAGGACTGTACGATTTCGAAGAAGACTTTGAAGTGAGTGATATTCTCATCTAAATAATCATACCAGTTATCTGTCTACGGAAGTTTCAAGATATTGTGAATGTTTTTAGACTCTGAAATACAGAGTGTCTCAAAAATATTGTCCCCCGTTTGCCTAAAGATTGTGACAAATATGGCAAAAGATTCTAGCCAAACTTTTATATGATGTTGCTCTTCAGGAGTTCAAATAAAATCTGCTGCTATCCCCGTAAAAATCCGTTGAAAAAGAAATGATGGAGCTATGACCTTCAGAAGACCAAATTTGCCTGATGACTGAAACCAGCGGTCGGCCATTTTGTCTTACTATTTGCAGCGATATATAGCTTCACATGAGGTAAGAAATAGTTTCTGTAAGATCAGAAATAGTTGAACTTTCTGATGATTATCTGAATTTTCACGAGAGCTATGACATTGGAGGCTGCTGTTTCATTTCATCCATGAAGCTACTTATCGCTGCAAAATAGTAAGACAAAATGGCCGACCGCTGGTTTCAGTCATCAGGCAAATTTGGTCTGCAGGTCATAACCGCAGGGCGATCTGAACGATCTGAACGTGACGCTTAACAAAGAACTTGATTCTGGCTCCAAGGCAATAAGTTATCATTGAATGTCCTGAAGACACAGGCGATGGTCATCTCGGCCTAACCTTAAGAAGATTTTTCAACGGATTTTTATGGGGATGGTAGCAAACTTTAATTGAATATCTGAAGAGCAACATCATGCAAAGGTTTTGCGAGATTCTTTTGCTGTTTTGTCGCAATCTTCAGACAAACGGGGCACAGTTTTGAGACACCTTGTAGAGAAAAGGTGAACTATACGGTTCAGATGACAAATGGACCCACCCCAAGCCTTATTAAGAACCCCCTTTAATTTGTTTCATGGGAAGTTTGCGCAGAAATTTTCCTCAACTTAGGCGAAATCGATTAAACACTGCTAGAAATAGATGATTACGCAAAAGATGGCTGTGAGGAACTTTTCACCAAGATACATAGCGTTCTAATTACGAACCCTTGACGATTCTACAGGAATTCGATTAAAGAAGGCAGTGCACCTTTGGTAAAAAAAATCTTTGGCATAATCGTCGATTGTACTTGCAATTTGAAATTTATTCACATCCCCCTGCTAATCAAGACCCTCATTTGTTTTATTTTCGAAACATTTCTTACCCCCAATTTCTGACCCCTCGCTAATTTGCTATTTGCTACCTGAGGGTATCTTCGAAAGTCTCCAATCATTTTTAACTCGACGTTTTTCGTTACTGAATAATCTTTTTTCATTCCAGGTTGATCCAACGAAATTGACAAGTGGAAATTTGATTGACAATCAAAAGAATTTACTTCGACTGGTAGAAGAAGCTTGGGCGCATGTATTGGGGTCCTTCTACCTCTTTCCAGCGTAAGTACCCACTGTAAAAAGTTTGGAGACATTTTGATCTTAATCCCATGCTTTTAACATATGTTTCATTCACTGTTGGAATTCCATCCAATATCCAGCAAAAAATTCTCGTCAGCCGGTTGATCGAAGCCAAACAAAATGCTAAACGTATACGCTAAACTAAATCTTAAATCATTTCTGAAAGCTGTCAGCTTTGTTTTAATATTTATCTCCTATTTATTTCTACTCATCATTTATTTCTACAGTGATTTGCAAGAGACTTTCTGCTTGATCAAGAAGCGATGTGAAATAGTAGAGAAAGATGTCAGTGCTAAACTCATTAGGTATTACACTTTATTTATAAATATTTTTATATCACATATGATTCATTATCGACTTTCTTGTAGATACTTGCAGTTGCACCAGTCCTATGAATTCCTTCCGATTTCAGTTCAGGTTTAAAGATTTAAAAGCTGCAGAGAAATTGTTGAAACATGGCCACTGATATATGATAGAAGCACGTAGCCTTTAGGTCTATATGGTGCCTCTTACATCTTGAAAACATCAAGGATAGTCCTTTTAGCTATTCTACAAAAGAGCCTGGATCAAGCGTCATTTTTATACAGTTTTTACGGGAGGTTCGATCGAGTGGCGTTAGAGCTCCTATCATTATTGTGCACATTCGAAAATCCTACAAAATGTAGCGAAATAGCGTTCGATTCTGATTCTTTTCAGAGAAGCTAAAAGGTATATTGTTAGTACTGAAATTGCATTCTCAGCCAATGGGAAGGACATGGTCGCAGAAATTTTTCCGAAACAGCAAGCCCGGCCCACCCATTTGTCTACTCCGAAATCTTCCAAGGGGCCTAATTTTTCAAGTTTACCTCCGAGCCTCGCAAACATCTCGGCCATCCTGCTTATAAAAGCACCCCTCTTGCTGTAATCTTTTGATAGTAATCAATACCTAATCTTTAAATCTTCCTGCTTTGAAGCCAATCCACATCAGATATCTACCAGTGCATTAGTTTCTACACTGATTCCTCGCTTCTGTGCTAATTCAACGTCGAGCAAACATTTCTTTTTGTTTCTTTCAGTGGTTCAGTTTTTCTACGATTTCTGTGCCCTGCAATTCTATCGCCAAGTCTCTTTCGTCTAACACGAGGTATGTTATTGACTTCATTTCATTTTACTCGTTGATTTTACCGCAAGATGATTTTGCAGACATTCGCATCTAAATAAGAGAGAAAGAGGTACGTAAACTTCAGTGAGTGTTTGGATACATTTAACATACCAAAGGAGTCGGAAAGGGGATGTGGGGTGTTTAACAAGCCATATTTTGGTGAAAATCAAGTCAGACAGGGTTTACTGAAGTTTCATGTTTCCGAGGGGAGATTAAATTAGTTCAGAGGATCAGAGCATAGCTTGAAAATGAAATGAGATATCGAAGAAATTTGAACAGGATTCCTTATCATTTGACAGTGCTTTTCATTTGCATCAATAAGAATTTTCGAAAGTCCGATTTCGACCAAATAAATTTTCCTATCTAAGTTGGCCTTTTCTTTATGTAATACACTTTTATGATTCACCCGTTAGACTTGCTTAGAGATAAGACATAAATGAGTCAGAATAAGAATCGTACGGAACGTGATTCCTTTAGAATAGGATAGGTAAACCGTTGTTGTTATTTTTATTTCAGAATATCCAGATGAGAAGACTGCAAGGTGTCTCACACTCATTGCCAAAGCCTTACAAAACCTTGCCAACTTCACAAGGTATGTAATAGATTCCCTTTTTAAAGGAAATAGGCATAGCTTTATCGAGTGGCTACTATAAACAGTGGCTACGATAAACGTCTGCGCACCCTTTTTTTAAGAACCTCTGAAGCATTCTGTATAGGAAGTACCTCAAAATTAATTTCCACCAATTATTACCCGGGTAAGGTCTCCTATATACTCATGTGCTGACCACGATAATTGTTTCGAGGCACTGTTTTAGCGTCTACGGCTTTCTTGAATATCTCTTTCGTACAATAACAAGTATTGAGATATATGAATCAAGTATTCTTTAATAAAAATACATTCCAATAATAAAAAATACCTTCTTCAATAATAAGTAGTGAGATATATGTTCGCTTCTGTGTCTTCTAGGATTATTTACTTGTAAGTTTTGAAATATGACGTAATATTTTCCATCATTTTCACAGATTTGGTGGTAAAGAAGAGTATATGGAAGGGTTGAATGCATTTGTTGAAAGGGAACTGCCAAATATGAAGAATTTTCTTGACCTGATTTCTGTGAGTTTATTCGTTATTTGTTTTAATATATCTGTTTTAATTGAAAGAATTTGAATCGCTGAAAAGGCATTGAAATTGTGCCAAAGAAAGAACTAATACCTGTCGAAAATCTTTCAGAAATATGTATTAACCTTCATGGAAAAATAGTGGGGTACCACAGTTGGAAACGTAAAAGCTCTGATTTATTTTTTTATAAGTGTAAGCTCATGTCTGATCAACAGACGAACGTCAAAATTTGATTGCATTGCAGTTCTTGCAGAAGAAGTTTATTTGTTGGTGATTCGTGTAGACTGTATTGCTACAGACATCATTCTCTCAGAAAGCTCTTTGGATTGTCAAACAACTTTGTTTATTGTTGAAAATTTCAGTTTGTAATAGGGCTCTTTATATTTCATATTACCTAAACAGCACATTCCTTACCTATGTTCTATTTTTTATTCTTTTTCAGAGTAAACCTGAAAATTCAGAGCATAGCAGTTTTGATGGGTACATTGATATTGGAAGAGAACTTTCTGTTATTGCAAAACTGCTATCAGAGCAACTACCACAACTCAGCGAGGTATTTTCAGCACATCATGTCATTCAGGGTTCTTTTCGGACACGCCAATATTTCAGGCTGTCTGAAAATCAAAATTTGGCCAGAGCAGAAATTATGGCCTAAGCACAAACCATAGATCAACAGTGCAGTACAGTGGTTGAACTGATAGAAAAATTTTAGTTTAGTACGCTACAAATTTGGCCTAAATGGAAACTATATCGGGTGAACCAGAAAAAAGTTACCACTTTTGAAAATTCATAGCATCAAGAGTACTGGATGGATTGGAATGAATCAATACTTGCTTGACAGCCAAAAGATCGAAGTATTTTTGTGATTTTTCTCGCCTTCTTATGAGCACTGGAAAAATGGGTAAATTCAAATTTAGAGAAACCTGGTGGTTGCAAAATTACTGAAAAAGGCCTACAATATTTGATCAAATCATAAAGGACTCCTCGCTCAGAACAACAGAGAAAATGCAATTTATCATGGGTGAGAGATGCACATTTATTGCCATGGGATTGAAAATCTTTAGTATCTGTTTGATAATCTATGTCTTATTACTCTTGAGAGAGGTGAAACGCCTGTGCGTATTGTTCCGCGTTGGGAGAGTCCTAGCGATTTGATCCAGTGCTTTAGGCCCTTTTTCACTCATTTTGCAGCTATGAAATCTTTGTAAAGTTTAATTTACCTATACTTGCAGTGCTCGTAAGAAGACAAGAAAAATCACAAAAATACTTCGATCTTTTGGCTTTTAATTCAAATTTAAATCATTCAAATCCATGGAGTACTTGTGGTGCTACGAATTTTCGAAAGTGGGAACTTTTTTCTGGCTCACCGGTAGAGATCAATGGCGTAGCATTTGAATTGATAGAACAGTTCAACCAAAGCAAAACTTTTCTTTCAGTTCAACTACTACAGTGTGGATCCATGGTTTCCGCTTATATTAGGCCGCATTTAATTTTCAGGCATTCTGAAATTTCAGTATGCCCGCAAAGGACGCTGGGTGACAGTGGTTCTTTAGTTAAATCTTACCATGTTACCGGTCTTGAAAATATCATTTTGTGCATTTACGTGAAGAACAAAATATGTTTCAAAGATGACTGTTAATTCATTCCTGCAGGATAGAAAAAAAAATTTTAGCTTGAGAATGAAGTGGTTAGTCACAACTGCAATTATATGGCCTGTAATAGACCTCTTAGCTATTCTGCAAAGAATCAAAATCGAACGATATTTTGCAACGTTTTGTAGAATTTTCGAATGTACACAATGGTGATAGAAGCCCTAACGCCACTCGATTGAACCTCGCGTATAGAAATGTATAAGAATAACGCTCGATCCAGGCTCTTTTGTGGAAAAGCTAAAAGGTATATTGACCCACAAAAAATTGTGAATATAACTGAAAACCTATTATTAACTTATTACTAGCCTTGGCAGTTTCATAATCAACATTAATGCAATGTAAAGTCCAGGTTGCATTTTGAGGCAGGTTGTAAGATTTGTCCGCAAAATGCAAAGTAACAAAATCTGCTTCGGCAAACTGCTTCTTCACGTTAGAAAAGGCGATTAAAATTTTAATGCAGCTCATGGATTGTTTTGATCTTTTTCTCTGCAGGAATCACAAGCAAAGCTCGATCCACTGAAGCACATTTTGGATGAATTAAATGCCACTGCAGGTGCAAATAGCCTCGAAAGAATGCCTAGCGCAAAAGACTTTGAAATTGATTCTTTAGCACCCATGACAAGGTCATACAGCTTACCGAAAGATGCTGAGCACAAATCATTCCGTAATAGGTCTGTTATGAGCAAAATTCTACCGAAGAACCGTGCTTCGTTATTCAAAGATTCCAGCCTCAGCAGCGCACAAGATTATGTGTCAGGTTGTTCACTTATCGCTCATACTCCATTGAAACCAAAGGGTTCCTCACAAAGGACGAAAGGGCGGGCTGCCGATCAAAAATCACGGATATGGAATGCTTTGAAGCCATCCAAAGGACACGATTCCAATCTTACTGTCGATCAGTCACAGTTTATTCGAAGTTCGTCGTTTCATGGACGAAGCTCACGAGATGAAAGAGCGTATCATCTGACGTCTTCAAGGTCGTTTGACACAGCGAACAGAAATGGTCGTGAACAAGCTAACATTGCAAAACCAGAATTAAGGTTAGATCAAAGCGCATATGAAAACGGATCTGACAAGGATAGTTTAGACCGACTACGGTCTCATTCAGACGAAATGTCGGCTAGAAGTCGCAGTAACAGTCTCGTTACAAGGACTCAGTCTAAATCAGGGAGCCGACGACCGCATCAGACAATCGAAGGCGACAAAACTATCCGACGTCTACCAGACATTATTCATGAGTCGGTCACGTGGCATGATATAACAGAACAGCCTGATCAACCTTTGTATTTCTCGCCAGCTACCGAACCGATGACGCCACTCGGGAATAGGCAGTTCAAATTCGGTATTGACTACACCGGTAATGGGGAAGAGGACACCTTGAATAACTCTGCAGATTCGATGAAATTGAAACAAGCGAAAATATTGGACATTACAAGGTTGAATGGTAATGCAAATCCGCTAAATGATCAAGTTAAAAAAATCGAACAATCAGCCGTGCCAATAAGTTATAACACGTGGTCAAGTAAATCATCGGGCAGCACAGCCTCTTTAAATCGCTCTGATAATTACAACTCTTCGACGCAAGATCTCAACTCTGCTGACTCGGGTCTCCCGCAGATTCACGCTCATTCTCTCGCAAGCGTCGCAACAAGCACTGCAACATGTAGTAACACAGACTTAAACGCAAATTGCCCGCATGATGACAGCTTAGACAATGGACATCAATATAAGCCTCATTCTGATTCCATTCTATCTGGCTATTCATCGGTCTGCTCAGATCATGAACGAGGCTCTATGTGTTCATTAGAAACGTGTAGTTGTACGTCATCAGAAGACCCTGAAAGCACAGATCATCATAACCAAGATCGTCATCGAAGACGTCACGTGCATCATCGAAATGGAAGTTTTTATGATGAAAGGCAAAATTACGAAGCATACAATCAGTAAGTGGCTTATTTGTTTTTCTCCCTGATAAAATTGTGGCTTTATATTAGACTTATGATTTTTCGACCCTTGTTTCCCTGCGTTCTTTGATTTGTTGATATCACTTGCTCAATAGGGACTCGTACCATTACTCTTATAAAGTGGGCCCCTTGTTTCCAAATGGCCTAAACTAGCGGGAGTTCTCGTACACTCAACAAATCGCTTCAAAGTCTGGTTTTAAGAGCTTCAACATTGAAAAGCAAACTTTTAATACAAAGAATAATGTTTTTCTGACCTACTAATCACAAATATATACCTTTCATGCAGTAATCTTCCTCTGTAAAAACAAAATAGATCCATCGTAGCTACGAGAACTCTAGGCCGTATCCACCGTTTTTTGTATGCAACAACAGCAACTGTCTAGATAGCGCCTGTTGATTTGTTAAAAACTAAAATCTAGCAATTTGATTGGTAAATACAGAACCACTCCATATGGGCCTAAAGGGGGCCCACTTTATAAGAGTAATGGTATGAGTCCCTATTACCAAGTGATATCAGCAAATCAAAGAACGCAGGGAAACAAGGGACGAAAAGTCATAAGTCTAGCTTCATATCCCAACGATTTGTAGGGTTAACGCTATGTATCTTTCATCAACTCATTCTAATCCTAAACTAATCCTAATTCTTTCATGTGGGTCGCCTTTAAACACAGACCATTCTTTCATAGGGCGATTTTTACATATCACTGCACGTTGTTTTATAACTCAACTCTCAGGTCGCCAATAAATTAGGAAATTTTAGGACAGGAAAGAGTATTCAAGAAACTTGAATCAAGTACACAACTTCGATATCCCCCCCCCCCCAATCATACCAAAATTAACGTGAAAACTTGTTCAAGTAGATATGTGTAAAATATTTTGTGGTTTAGAATGGAGGAGCTTTTAGAGAGGAATGCTTGATAGAGAAGGGGCTAAATACAGCTTTACCGGTATGCAAACAGGCTTGCGGGCTGCAGACTCCATTTGGGACATGAAATCGAGGTTGAAAATTTCCTCATTTTGAATCACGTGACACGATATTGGACGTGCTTTCACGATCATCTCACCTTTTCAAGCAGGTGCGATTAGGCCACTCCTCAATTGTTTATTCCATCACTTTAACTGACTGAGTCAGCCCACGATAGGCCCATTGCGTAACGCTGTCAATTCGATGTGAAAATTCCCTTTCTTTGCTGCAGATGTTTCTGAGATACTTTTTAATTACCCAGTCGGATAATTATTCAATGAGATATCAATTTTGTTTCTCCCAAGCGGAGACGATTCTTCATCTTAAAACTTCTAAACCGTTCATCAAGGATTTAGACATCAAGGATTTAGATGTCTGGTTTGCTATTACCGCTATTACCTCTTCCGACCTGTCGACATATAGTCTGCATTGAGCTGCTTTCATTTGCTATCAACGTGTGTTTTTCATACCAGCGAGTCATCTTGCTTCTTGGTAAGTTTAGCTAAGATATTTATTTTAATCAAACTTTATACCAGCGAGTTAATTTGCTTCTTGGTAAGTTTAGTTATGATGTTTAGTTTAATCAAACTTTATACCAGCGAGTTAATTTGCTTCTAGGTAAGTTTAGTTATGATGTTTAATTCAATCAAACTTTATACCAGCGAGTCAACTTGCTTCTTGGTAAGTTTAGCTATGATGTTTTGTTTAATGTAAACATTAATTTCGTTTTGTAAGAAACGTTGGATGGTATCTATTGCACGTTTGTCATGAGAAACTAGACAAAGAAGAATAAACAAGTAAAATATAACCACTTTGATGGGAATTGAATTAAGTGCGACGTTTCGAGCATATCCGAGCATATACCGTTATCAAGCCATGCTCCGAGCCATGTTCTATATCAAAGTGCATGTATTTTACTTTATTTTTGTTCTATGTCTTTGTACACTTAGCCTGCGTGCAGGCAGACTATACCCAAGGAAAAGGTATACATTTTCCTTAGTTAGGTATTGTCTGCACGCAGGCTATTTAAACGCAGCAAGAGGAGTTAGTAAATTGGACACTACTTGTTACTAGGATGGCCGAAAGTTTAAAAAGCTGTACTAATAAGTCAGAAAACCCTAAGAAATTAAATTCATACACTTTATAGAAATAACCGGGGAGAAATAATAAGCAACTTAAGGAAGTTTAAGTACTAAAACGCGGAAATTTCATGTCAGATGAAAACATTTTTAGCACTGTTGCCTGACCCTAGAAACATGTACTGAAGTTTCTTAGATTACTCTATGATTTGAGCTCCAAGGTTCCTTTATATAGTCTTTGACAGATCTTACCAGCCTATGTCCAACTTGGTAAAATTTTTGATTAGAAGATGCTAGGCTTTATCTTATCCAAATCTCTGTATTTCTTTGTTTATTTATTTATCGCTGAAAGTAAAAGAGGAAAGTACTCACAACATTTCTGGAGAAAGTCGTGTACACGTTTTTTTTTTATAAGAAACTTGGATCAGCACTTAGTACTAAAAGTTTCTTAATTTCGCATGAAAATTTCGGTGTTTTAGTAGTAAAAGTTTCTTAATTAGTTTCTTATTTTTGGGCCTAAAATTGCGGTATTGTTCGAAGTTGAGCCTTCTTCTCGACAAAGGGCTTCCATTTTGCATTGACATTGTCATCAAGAAGAAGCCATGCACGTCAAGGCAAAAATTTACCAATTTTGCAGTTAAAAGTCAAGAAAAGACGAATGTACCTTTGTTAGAGAGACATAGAATAAGAGAGACATACAGAAATAAAGTTTTAGAGTTTCTTAACTGTTCTTGAGCGTAGTACTAGAGTTTCTTAAATTTTTGGTCATCGTAGTACTAGATAGTTTCTTATAATTCTTATAAACCAATTTCTCATTAAAAAAACGTGTAATACAGGACAAGAGTGAGGGTAAATTCGAGTTCGAAGTGGGTTTGCTATTATAGAATTGTGTCAAACTCTCCCACGGCCAATTTTCAAACATTTCCGATTCAAAAGCCACACAACGTTATATTTACGTAATAGAAATGTTAATATTTAGGAGGATGAAATAAAAAAGGGTGATATTTACACAGCGAGTAAAGGTCGTGAAGCGTTTATCCGTTTAAACTGATAGAGAAAACAATCTTCGTACTGCGTTAGTAATCTGATGAATTTTGAATCTATTTCTTACAACATCTCCATGGCAGGCGAAGGTTTCGCCGTAGTAGACAGATTTTTTTAGAGAAAGCAGACGTTTTATCGCAGTTTCTGCTGTTCTATTCATGAGAAATGATGGAAATCCTAAACCTCCTTGCAATAGGTTTTTTGGTGTTGTGCTTTTCGGCACAGCTGCTCCGACTTCGATAATAGCATGAAACAGCATACGAGAAATTCAGTTAGGAGGATACGTTTCAAAACACAATGCATTGTAAATTGAACTGCTTTGGCCTTTGTTCACATTTCAAGTTATTTGTGGGTACGAAAGCAAGATTCCTCGAAGAAAACTTCGCTTTTGTTTCATACGAACAGGAGGTCTAATGTTTCTGAATTTTGTTCATATCCCAAGTTAACTGTCGGTACCAAAGCAAGACTTTGCGAAGTAGACGTGTGTGTTTTTTATAGACTGACAAGGTTTTTCGATTTTGTGTGGAGATACCTCATTGCAAAATGCTTGCAATTTTCAGAAGTTCAGAAAAACATCTTTTTCCTCTTGCGGAACTTGATTAGAAGCCAGTTTTTCTTTCCTTTGAAAGGTTTTTGCCGGTGTTAGCATAGAGTCCAACAAATTTCCCATTTTCTCTTCATACGCAGACGAAATTGGAATTTTTTTGTAAGCTCTTTCATCGTTTCCTTCATTTCATTCTAGGAGCCTCAAATTGCTTTTTTTTCAGTTCGAATCTTTCCTACAGTTTTATGTTGTTTTCCGATTGTTGCCCTTTTTACCCCTTGATTCTTACCTGTTCTTGCCTCTTTAACCCACTCTCCGTTTTCTCCCCCTCCCCTTTTGGATTACCTCAATC
Source organism: Aurelia coerulea (assembly GCA_039566865.1). Taxonomy (NCBI): domain Eukaryota; kingdom Metazoa; phylum Cnidaria; class Scyphozoa; order Semaeostomeae; family Ulmaridae; genus Aurelia; species Aurelia coerulea. The sequence goes on from CM076954.1 coordinate 20,924,589, forward strand.
TTGCCTTTGCACGTTCCAAAGCTTCACAGCTACATCTTCCCGTATAATTATTTTTGTTTCCTAAAGTTAGATTTTAATTATATTGGAGGCCTTCTGAACCATTTCATAAATAAAATAAAAAAATTCCAGCTCTTTGTGACTCCGAGATGACGATTAATCCGATCGTTAACACTAACTCCATATTTTTGTGTGTAGAATTCAGAAATGATGCTCTTATGTTAAAGCTATCTAATCCCAAAAAAGCAGCTCATCTTGATCACATCACCAACAAAAATCATTTTAATCATCACGTGTCTTCATCAATATTCATCGCCCCCTTTGATTGAAAGGATCCCTTGACCGCCGCGTATAATATCAGGGGATTATCCCCCAAATCCCCAATTGGTGCGTGTCTGCCCTATCAGTCATTCTCTTACGTAGTAATGCCGCAATTTCTAATTCAGTCATTTGATGAAAAGATATCCATTCAGATGTCACCCCCGTCTGTTTTCATTTGGAATTTTATGTATGTACATCGAGGTAACCGAGTTATTCTTCGTTGTTTTAGTTCACACGAGAGTCAACCAGGAGAAGCAAGGATGGAGGTTGCTGAAAAAGTTGCCGAAGCAATGCCCCAGACAAATGGAGTTCCGAAATCTTCTGACGAGGTATGATGCAAAATCTTATTTTAATTCTACTTTGCATTCCGGTATTTTTGTAAGAAACTATCATAGAGACTTAACCCTCAGATCACCAAAACATTAAGAAACTCCAGTACTCATAAAGGAATTAGAATAATAATAATAATAACTTATTCATTTAAAGTTGGTGTACGCCCCGGGGGGGGCACTCCCATACTTGACCTGACGGGATGTGCCGCTCAACAGGGTGTCCTTTTGCGGTAAAAATTATGCGACAGGGTGTCATCTTCTAGCGAAAATTATGCGACAGGGTATTATAATAGGTAAAAAAATTATGCGACAGGGTATCACAAGCAAAAATTGCGTTCTACACTGTATTTGAGAGGCAAAATTTTTATGCGACAGGGTATCACAAGCAAAAATTGCGTTCTACACTGTATTTGAGAGGCAAAATTTTTATGCGACAGGGTATCACAAGCAAAAATTGCGTTCTACACTGTATTTGAGAGGCAAAATTTTTATGCGACAGGGTATACTTTTGGCCTATTTTTTATGCGACAGGGTGCAGGGTGTGGAGAGGTTTTCCGCACACCCCCGTCACTTCCCTAGTCAAGTACCCCCCCCCCCGGGGTGTACGCAATAGTTTTAAATAATCGCTTTGTGTTTCGAGCAATTTTCTTTGTGTCTGATACCGCGTTCCACAAAATGCTTCCCCCAAAATGCTTCCCCTAAATGATAAAGAATTGTTCCCATAAACTAACGTATTGGTTTTATTTAGTTAGGGAGCTGCAGGAGGTTCTTTGTTCGTATGTCATACACATTTAATATTCTTTGATTTGAAGAACTGAAACATGAAGGTGGGACAAGGGGCATTTATGCATTTATATATTTCAAGCATCAGTTTTTCTAAATTTAACCGTTGGCAGCAACAAGCAAACAGACTTAAACGAAACTAAAAAAAATCAGGAACAAGATTATGGTAAATTCGCCAGAGTTTCTCATATATCATTGGCTTGAAAAGAAGAAATTGGTTTATAAGAATCTAGTACTAAGAAAGCAAAACTTTTAAGATACTCTATCTAGTACTATGTCTGAGAAAGATTGAGGAATTCTTAGAAGTTAAATGCACGGATTTTATAGCAAATATATCTTTGAATCTGTTTTGTTGAGTAATAATATTACCAACCTTTTATGTTTTGAACATAACAGAACACCGTTTCTTCCTATATGATGTTTTAAATGTCAAGAAACATATCTTCAACATTGATAGATGATTCATTTGAAAAACAAGAAACGAATTAAGAAACTTTTAGTACTATAATGCGAAAATGTTCATTTTGAACAGAGGAATTTTCAGTACCATGACCTGATCCAAGTTTCTTATAAAAGAAACGTGCACTACTACTTTTTACTTTTGCTGTATTGCTCAACTTGACTTGAGTACACGTATTGTATTTTTTGTAACAGACCACTTAAGAAACTCGACTCTCAAGTCGCGAAAAATTAACAAACTCCAGGACTGGGAAAATGTAGCTTAAAGAACGTCGGTCAACCAGCATCCTTTGCGGTCGCGCTTTGCTGAGCACTGCTATGTACGATGTCATATGAAAATGGCTGCCGCAATCGAAAGGCAAAATGCGACGCGCGCAAAGGATGCTTGACCGGCGTTCTTTAAGAAACTATTCATTCTACTAAGAGATATCCTCTGCATATATTTCATTTTATTTTCATTTGTTTCCTGTATTATATATGAGAAGGTACTTGAGTAATATCTTAACAGTTATGGAACCTTTAAGAAACTCGGAAGAAACTTTCAATACTCAAAAGCTGATAATGTTAAGAAACTGATTAGTCCTGGCCCAAATTCTGAATTTCTTAAAAAAATGCATGTAATGTTTCAGCAGAATTCGATGTCATTCACATTCCGGCACAAATATTCGTCAAATTCGAATCATGCCATGCAAGATTGATGGCCCGTCAGGAGTGGTTGCACATTAGCGTGTAAAACATTTACTTTGTTTCAGCTTTTCGGATGATCTTCCATGAGTACTGAAACGTTTTAACCGCCCTTTGATCACTATCATAAAATCTCTGTATTCAAATTGAGATTCGCGGAGGTCCTTGGTTGCAGTAGGCGATAGCTTTAATACCCTGGCGCCACTTTTAGCGAAATCCTGTATCAATTAATGGAGTGCTCTCATGCTGCTGATTGGCTCCTAAAAGCAATGGGGGGGGGGGGGGCAATGGGATCCTTGTTTTTAGATGTCAAAATTAAGCAAATTTTCAAAGAAAGGGCTGTGGTGTTGTTCCGGGTGTCCCAAACAAAGTACTCCAGGTAAAAAATCAATTATCAAACCTTCGAGAAAATTTTCTTTTTGGCTTGTTTTTTCAAAGACCCAAACAGATGATAAAAATGTTTGTTTTTGATACAACAAGGTAGAAAAACCTTACTCTGAGCTATAGTTTTTACGCAACATAGTCAATCTTGTCTAAGAGTCCAAATTTTCAGATTTTTTATCATCATAGAAGTCTCCAATGATAGTGCGCATTTAATTCAGTCATTTATGACCAAACAAGATGCTTTACATCCACAAAGAAATTGATAACGGATTGATAACGGGCTATGCTCGAAACGTCGTGCTTATATTTTACTTTATTTGCTGAAATTTACTTATATTTACTTAAGTTTATTTGCTGAAATTTACTTATATTTACTTTATTTGCTTTTTTAACAAAGAAATTGATCTGGAAATCATCAGTGCTTCTTTGCAGTATGATTCAAAACCAGGTAGCCCTAAAAAGAGCTTAAAGTTGCTCATTTTCAAGCCAATTAAAAAATCAGCTGGTCTGGGAAATAATTTGGCCCTTGATCTACTTGACAAAAAAAGAAAATTGAAGGTCGGTTGCGTAATCAAATTTTGGTGATTTTTCAAACGGGAGTACTTTTTTTTGGGACACCCGGTAGTTGTATGCATTTTTAGAAGGGTTGATCGTGTTATTTATCCTATAAGACAGCACTGTCAACCCTAATGAAAAAGACTCACGTACTGAAGGTGTTGTGGCGCAGTGGTGTAATCCTCTGACATTGCAGCCAGAACAGTCAGGCGGACCGGGTTCGATCCCAGGTAGAGCCCCATCACTTCAGCGTCATGACAAGGGGTCGCGGACTCGATTAGGCCTATTCTACTTCTGCGATCCCAGCGCTTGGCGCTGAAAAACGCAACTTCACCTTCACCTTCACTGATAGTCCGTGAGTCAAAAATTAAGAGAAAATTAAGTACGACGCTGGAACCATGTGTTTGAAAGTCGACTTGAATTTTGATATCGCTGGAGAACAACAAAAGTGCTGTTTTTGAAGCAACTACTGTACTTACTTTGCCTCTCCTCTGCCATAAATCAGCAACCACTTGTCAGATTGACTCAAACAAGGTCTCAAACTCTAAGTTGAAACCTGGCCTATGCAACTGCGTAAAAACCGAGCCAATTAAAGCTACAGCTCCTCCACAGCATCCACACAAACAGGGCACAATCTTTTGGGATACCTTGTAGATGTCTTAAAAGAAATTTGATTATTCAGGGTAAATTATAAACCAATCCTTAAGTTTCTTTTTGGTTGTTCTTTCCAGCCGTTGGAGTCCTTAGGCTATAAGAATTCCACAGTAAGATGGATATCTTTAAATCATTGAATATAAAAATAAAAAAGGCCGATCTTAAACTCTACCCTCCCCCTGGCAAAGCAAAATGTTCTCTACTTTGCACTTCATTGTCTGGTCAGAATAACTGAGCGATTTTTTTGGCCAAACTTCCAAATATGTTAAACCGAGCTCAACGTAAAAATATCTTGTTCTTAGCTTGTTTTAGCTTGAAATCTGATTCGATCTGATACATCGAGAATTTTAAATATTCAGATTTCGAGCTTTGTTCTTGTTAATCTATCCAAACTTTCAGAAAGAACATTTAGCTATACAGTAAAAACCCGCATATAAGAACCACCCACTTATAAGAACCTAAGGCCTAAAACGTTCTAATTTCACCCCATTACAGAAGAACCTATTTATCCTGAAACTCAAGGATGGTTCTTATCTTTAAAACAGTTAAATGTAAACTACTGGTTGGTAATATGTGATAAACTATTTTAAGAAATTTAGCCAAATACTTAAGTAGATACAAAGCATAAAAAATTCCTTGTATCAATGTAATTGACACAGATAAGGCTAGGTAAATAAGGTTATTCTTTATAAAATTGTGTCATGCTAGTGAGCACCTGAAAACCTTGTTTTCTTATATTTGCCCTAAATTCCTGAAGATCTGTAATTAATTCTTTTGATAAGAATCTATTTAAGAACCTTGCATCCTGTTTTCAAGAATAGTATCATATGCATAAGAACCAAAACAGGGTGATTTCAAAATGTAAGGTTCTTATATGCGGGTTTTTACTATATGTAGAAGATATTTGTCCGATCATAGATGGGATAGGATATTCCTCAATGCTTCTAATATCTTTGTCACACTCTGATCACTTTGAGCTTTTAGAAGATCATACGTAATACTTAAATACATAATTCATTCGTATTTTAACACAATTTTCGTTCGTAAGAATTTCCTCAAAGTCGTAAGGGCTCGCGCAATTTTTCCCGTGTTCAGAGAATGTTGAATTCATCGTTAGCAGTCAAAATAAATTATGGATTTCCAAAACTACCATGCGGGTTGGGAATCGTCCTCTGCTTTTTCTGAATTTGAAAGAATGAAATCTCATGAATTATGAAACTGAATTTTTCCGAATTCGGGCATTTTCGAATGAACTGTGCTTCAGGTGCGCTTATTTGAAAGTCTGTTTGCCTTTTTTTTCCTACAGATTTTTACTTATGGAAAATAATGATGTTAATTTCTGTTACTTGTTTTTTCCAGTACGAGAGAGACATCGCTGATTTACGCCGGCAGTTGCACGAATCGAAACTTCAACTTCGACAGAAAGATGAGGAATTCGCGAAACGAGCGAACAATTACGAACACAGTATTGCAACTAGCAAGATGAAAACTGCCGAAGCTGAAATGAAATTTCGAAAGTTAAAGAAAGAAAAGGATGATAAAATGAAGAGTATAACTTCACGTTTGATGATATTCGAAACAGAGTTACGAAAAGAAAATTCCGAAACACAAGAGATCGTACAGGCGAAACAGCGCATCATCGAAGTTCAGGAAAAGCGAATAAAATCATTGGACTCTGCAAACAAAAGACTTGTCGCAGCGTTGAACCAATTACGAAGTAAGCATACCAGTCGAAATGGAACAGTCGGTCAAAGCAAAGCCACCCACACTGCCGAAAGTAGGACTACGTCTCATAGAAAAGATGATACTGATAACAATAATGATAGTCAGGAAGTTTGATAATTTTAGATTTTATCAAATCAAAGTATGTTGTCATCTAGTTATAGAATTTTAGAGTTTTTTATTATTATCCCATCTTGCCGAAATGTTTCGTTGAAATCGAGGAAAAGAAGTGTCCCGGTAAACAGGATTCTGTTCGACAAAAACCTAGAGCCTCAAACAGCCATCGCAATTCACTAACCGTAAAAGTAGGAACGCCGGAGAGGGGGGAGGGCTCTCGAAATTGGCCTAAATATGTATTTTTCTATTGTTTTGCCTTCAAATTTGCAGTTTTGCCCCCCTCAAAATGTACCCCGTCTGGCGTCCCTGCGTAAAAGCTCTATATCTCTACATCTCTCATCTCTACATAGGTTGCTTCTCTCTTATAAGCCCCTCCCTTCTGACCCAAAATATTAGCTCCCTCCCACTTAGATTAAATGGCAGAGGTTACCAAAGATTCTCCATACATTCAGCTAAACAAGTTTGCACATTAATTTTGATATGGTTTTTGATGAAAACTGTGTCGAATTGTATGTTGATGCCGCCATACGGAAATATTATAACAAATTTTATAACAGGGAAGATAACTTTCAAGACTGAAGCGCCGTTTAGCAGGCCACTAACTTCAGCGATTCAGCAGTTGTTTTTGTCGGCAACTAGCGCACTTGTCTGGTGGGCATGTACACTTTGAGCAAGGGCCTTAGGACGACATTAAAGTCGTCCCATTGCAGTTAATTTCTAAAAACCAAGAGACTTAACAACCGAGGACAACGCTGGATTGGTAAGTTTTTCAAACGTTTGAAATTAACTGCAATGGGACGACTTTAATTTCGTCCTAAGGCCCTTGCTTTGAGTCAGCTAAAAGCGCGTTTGGTCAGATTTTTAGATTCAGATTTTAGGAATCATGCATTTTGACAAGCGTGCTAGTCGCCAACCAAAACCACCGTTGCGGAGGCCAGCCTTTAGCCGATGTTGTAAGAAGATTGTAGACTTACTAACTTTGTCCTAGTTCTAACTCAAAGCAGCAGAAATCATGATCCTGTTTTTAATGAACTGAATTGTTCTCATTCAAACTGGACAAGACTGGCTAATTAATTTTAACGTAGTGAAACACTGGGACAAATGTAGCGAGTCTAGATACATCGTTGTAAATTTGTACCTATCACAATGTCGATATTTAAATGATTGTTTATGTAGAGAGACCGATTTTCTTATAAATAGATAGGTTGGCGAGTCTTTTCGCATTTTGTTATCCAATTAGAACATGTTCACAAATGGTGATGATTCGTTAGATGAAACAATTGCTCCTTCGTAGCTTCGTTTTCCTGCTTTTGTGCCGAAGATGTTTTTCAATTTGCAACATTTCAGACTGATCCCAGTTGCTAAAAAAGTTCTCCTGAAACAGAGACATTTATTCACGGTCTCAGAAGTACCGAGGAATAAGCCACAGCTACAAACCAATTTTTCGGGGTTTTTACGCGTAAAATGCACACTATTCTCGAATTTTTAACCCGGGAATTCGAGCTTCTTGGTCCAGTGTGAAAAAAAGCATTTCCTTGCATTTGAGGCCTTCCAGAATATTTAGGAAACAGTTAATGAAAAATTTATATACTATTTTATCTTTCACGGAAACCGTGATAATTTTCTGCAATGTTTGTCTGCCTACTTTTTAGCCTGCGTGCACTCTCAACTAATGTAAAGTGTAGACACTATGGGATAGTCGAGTCTGCACGTAGGCTACCTACTTTTGCACTCTGTTAACATCAGCAAAATGCAAATCGGCTACTTTTGCAATGGAATCCATTCCATTTCTCATTCACGTACTTTTTTTCTTCATAAGAAACTAAGAATTGGAGCCAGTACTGAAATTTTCTTAAAATTATCAAATTTTGAGTACTCGAGAGTTTCTTACGAGTTTCTTAAGGGGTTCCATAACAATCTTCTTGTTCACTACCTGTGCCCTCGTGAACATGGGCTCCACGGAAGCAGTCCAAAATAACTTCTGGACAAAAACTGTAACCATGGTCCGTAACCATGCCGCGACTTGTGCTTCGACAAAGAACGAGCAAAGCCTTGCTATGGACTTTGGACTCTAGAACGTCTCTAGGGAAACTAATCGAACGTCCTGAAATAAAATAAGCGAAAAAGTTTTGTTCTTCACACAAAAAGACAAGTCCTTGGAGGTTTCCCAGAAATAAAAGTCTACAAAACCACCACACACAACCGGCTTTCCAAATAAGGAATGAGAAGTTTGAGAAGAAACTTCTCTGGTTTTTGTCCAGGCGTCAACAAATCGCTTCCCTGGCCCCCAGTACCCTCATGCGAACGCGGTCAAGTTGACGCACAGGGAACCAGGCTGAAGATGCTGTAAACGAGGTCAAAGGCTAAACAACTGGTAGCCCTATTTATACGCAATCACATATGGACACCCTGTAAGCATACTTCTAAGAAGTGGCTTCACACGCGCCCGTCACGTTTGGGTTGGTCTCTAGATTATTCATTTTGACAAAAAGAAGGTAAAATAGAATTCACCTGGTTTATCTGATTTTGGTGACTTTCGCTTGCCATAGACGCAGGCTATCATTTTGTCTCTACTGACTATGTTGTGAGGTTTCAACCTTTCCAAATTCTGTTATGAAACACCAGTCATCCAGAGGAAAACAAGATTGTTATTCAGGAATTTAGAAATTACTGTAATGTTCCCCTATTGGTCCGATTCAGAACAAATGAAATACCGCAATCGCGATTTGATTGGTTTAAATCCTTACATTGATTATTGTTATGATTCTCTCGACGGGGGTAATGTAAAAAGAACGATGAGCATGAACACAAAATTTCAGCTGGCGAAAAGGACATTTTTGCTGCCAAAAGTTTCCGTAAAAGTAGGAGTTTCATATATTCCTAAGCGTAGAGTTGAAAATCATCTTTGTTAGAAGGGCTTCCAAATTCCAAAGTAGCGTCAAAATCTCAAGACAAGAAATGATATTACTTATAATATAATTGGCACACAAAAATGTCAAAACATTTGTTATTACTGCAGTGCTTAACATCTTTGATTGACCCTGGAACTTCAAAGCTGCAAATTATCAAAGCTTCTTAGCTTCTTTATCCCAGGTATCACGGTTTCTTAACTTTCGAAAAATTAAGCCTAAGAATGCAATCTTTTGTATAATTAATTATCTATTATTTTAGGGATTGAATTTTCAGCCTGGAAATTTACCCCCGTGAGCTCTAGTGACCATGTGGTTGCTAAAGAAGCAGCTATTCCCAAGACGTTGGCTTCATCAAGACCTCTTCGCGTCTGCAGAATTCCACTTCGAACCCAAGTTGATCCATTCATCTCAAAATGTCGCCCCTTCACTTCATCATCCTTGCAGCCATTGGCTTGAATACCCTGGATGCGGTTAGTGGTATGTATGTTTTTTGCGACGGATGGACGGACATTATTCGACCGTCCTTCGCTTCTCTGTTGTTGTTTTTTTATTTTCACCTGCTCCTTGGAAGGAAGCCTTAGAATTTGCGAAGCGAGTTGCCAAGCGTTGCGAAGCATCAACTCATAATAAGTCACATTCAAATATCATTAACCTCTTTCTAAAAATTATCTTCGCGTACAGTTTTCGTTACATGTTGCTTTTGACTGCAATAAAACCTCTCCGCCAGGTCTCCGCATTGGCTTGCAGATGGTCTCTTTTTGTCAGCCATTTTGATGGTGATTTAGCGATGGACAAGTTTACGGCGAGTTTATGTTCATGACTTTAGCTTTTTTATCGACGAATCCTTCATTTGTAATGAAAAAAAAAATGCGCGTCACATTTATCTCTCGATTTTTGCTGCAATATTTTTGGTTCACAAAACGGTTTTCTGTTGTCTACGCTTGCGTTGGGTCCGGTAACAAAGAGGACAAGAGGACTGTAAGTCCAAAAGGAAGAAGATGTAACAACCATGTTTACACTCAGCGTTGGTTTTTTGGGCGATGATTTTTTTGGCCTTGGCGTTGATTTGACTACTCTCAAGTACCGAATAAACGGGGGGGGTGAGAATAATCGGGGGGGGGGTTGGAAATGGTTCAATATAATAATAATCGGGGGGGTTGGAACAATCGGGGGGGTTGGAGAAATTGAGAATAGTCATTTTTCGTTTTCTTAGTAAAACACGTATCTAACATGGGTACCACGTATGTAAAACACGTATGTAACACGGGTCAGACAAACAAAGGAGAATAATGTTAATAAATACAGTAAGTACATTTGCTTAGCAGGAATTATTGAAAAAAATTGTTCACTACACTCTTTTTTTTATAAGAATACTATAAATTCTTTCCAGCCTCAATATTCTTAAGAAATTTTTGGTTTTGAGCTTTAACATATTCTTAAAGTATTCTTATTGTTTCAAATCTGATATGGTTTCAGGGGAACATAGTTCAAAGAAGTGTCATATCATTATGAAGAAATGGTTGAACGAAAGACAAATTTAAGCAATTGTAGCAATAAGAATATTATGAGCATCGCAAAACAGGCAACTGCTGGAAAATGAGACACAAATATACGAGCTGAGGCTGAGCAATATTCTTATAATATTCTTAAAATTTGGATGATTGTGTTCTGAGCCTGAATATTCTTATAAGCAATATTCTTATAAAAAAAAAGAGTGTATTACTTCTATTTTTCAAGAATTAATAAAAGGGGGTTGGAATAAAAGTGGGGGGGGGGGTGGAAAATTTTTCAAAAATTAATAAGCGGGGGGGGACGATTATTCGGTACTTGAGAGTATATAACGAACGTCCTCCTTGCTTTTCGTATTGATATTCTTTAATTCTAAAGAGCCCAGGAAAGAGCCACGCCACACTGTCACTCAGGGGCCCTGAGTCAGAGTCCTTTGCAGGCAAACGAAAATTCCAGACTGTCTGAAAATAAAAAATTGGGCCTGAGATAAATATGGATAAATATGTTAAACTTCAACTTCAACTACAACTACAACAGTGTGGATTCAGATTCTTGTTGGGGACACGAATCGTTAAAGTTCAAAGCAACGGTTATCCCCCAAAAAGGAAACCTGTGATCATGCGCAGAAAGCATGTTTGGTTTTGTGGAAAGAATGTGGGCGGATAATCTGGCCACAACCCAAACAAGAATTAGCAAAGAAACAAAGAGATTCTCGCGCATGGTAAAAGGTTTCCCTGCTGTTGATCTGCTTTGAACTTTACCAGCATAACAAAAGGCTCAGAAGAAAGGGGCAGTCCTCGGTATCCTCAACAAATTCACACTTTTTGCTTAGGCCAGTTTGACTTTTCAGATAATTTGAAATTTCAGCGTGCCCGCAAAGGAGCCTGGGTGACAATGGCTCTTTAAGTGATCTCCTTATTGATTCCAGGCAGCTTTCAAATAATAAGAATAATAAGGTAAAAAGAGTACTCAGGATCTGTTGCCTTGATCGAACTCTATTAATAAGTTTTCAAGTGTTGACAATCATTTCAAGTCATGTTCCAAATGTTGGGTTTTTAACAGGATGGATCTTTAATTGCTTTTATCCTGTAAATCATATTCCCAAATATTTGATTTCTAAAACTTTGTAACTTTTGTAATATAGTAGGCCTTGGTTAGCTTTAAATATAAGCTATTCTTAAATTTAGCCTACTTTGAATAAATCAATCGAGAAATCAATGGTGATGATGATGATGATGATGATGATGATGATGATGATGATGATGATGATGATGATGATGATGATGATGATGATGATGATGATGATGATGATGATGATGATGATGATGATGATGATGATGATGATGATGATGATGATGATGATAATGATGTCACTGAATTTTAACGAGCAAAATTATTTTCTAGCGGACAGTTGTCCATACATATCTGGTTGCACATGGCAAGACAGTGACTGCACCTCCTTGCAATGTTCTGATACATTTCTTGGTGAATCAGTCGATTTAACAATTACATTAAACACGTGTGAATCTGACGTCACCACTACTATTACCGTGACTGTGTATTCACTTGGTATCTACTACACTCATACATTCAGCTCGGAAGAAGATGTTCCGATTCCAGGGTTCAGTGCTGGGCCTCTTGGTGGAGTTTATCTCAGAGTCAAACTGACACGTGAAAACTTGTCTCTTAAACTCAAGGTATAATGAAAGTCATGTCCATTATATAGATACACGAAGATATACCGCCGTCCCCTCGGCAAAACGAGTCTTTTTATGAGAAACTGCTTGTAAGAAACTCAACTCTAAGATCGCTAGATAACCAAGAAAGAAACTCCAGAACGCTATGAAAAAAGCAACTGTTCATTTTAATCAAGGAAATCCCAGCAAATTTTTCTTAATTTTCACTTGTTTCCTGCATGATATTACTCGGAAGGTATTTTGTTATTTCTAAACATCGGAACCGCTTCAAGAAACTTCGTTTCGTTTTGAAATTTTCACGAGGGCACAGGAAGAATACATGAAGATTATTATATACACTCTTTTTACAAGAACACTATACATTTCGTTCTGTTCTGCCTCGATATTCTTAAGAAATTTCCTTTTTGAGCCTGAATATTTTTCTCAAAGTATTCTCATTTTCACATCTAATATGTCAGTCATGCGATTCTCCGTTATGAACATCGCCAAACAGGCAACTGCTCACAAATGAGACACAAATATGCGAGCTAAGGCTGAGCATATTCTTATGATATTCTTATAATATTCTTAAAAATTGGTTGGTTCTGAGCCTGAACATTCTTATAGACATTATTCTTATCAAAAAGAAGAGCGTAACTCGTAAAAAGCTGTGAGTACTAAAAATCTGACAAGAAACCTTCAGTACTGGCTTAAATTATTGGTTTCTTTTTAAAATCAGTGCGTGATTCACGGGATCTTTGGGATTTCTTAGAATTTTGTTCAAATATTAAATATCTTTACAACAAGTGCCTGGTTGCCCCTCGAAATTATCGAAAATTAACTTTTACGCTGAAAATCGCTTTATTATCATCAAAGGTTTCACTTGCTGTCAAGTTGCTGTCCTTCGGTAAATCTATCACAATCGTCAACGAGAACCTTGGAACTGTAAGGAGAAGCATCGACTGTGGTTTGTAAAAATTAATTGTTGTATATTCATAATACGTAACTACAGTACTTTAATAAGGGAAGAAAATTTCGCGGGAAAGAGCTTTCTCAAGTTGGAAAAAAACACAAATTTTTAGAATTAACTTTCATGAATCGCACAAAATGGGAAATTTCACGGGAATAAACTCTCGCGAACCAGGTATCTTATATGGCTATTCGTAACGTCTCAAATTGTTTAAATTTTTGGGCAAATGTTCCTCGACCCTTCAATGATTCTTCCGAATCTTTATTCCATGTGTGAAATGTATGAACAATCGTATTGTTTAGCATTTTATGCTTCATGTAGTTTTTGTTTTTTGATGTTTTCCCCCCAAAAGAGACACTTTTCTTAGTATCAATTACGTCATCGATCAGCTTCGATTTGATATCGTTGTTGTTGTTGTCACGCTAGGCCTAAGTTTTTGACCGCCTGTTTTTATGAAATCGTGTCTATTTAAAGCTGAAGTTCTTATGAAGTATCGCGTTTAAGACTTCGTTTATTGGTGTCAAACCTTACATTAATCGAGTGTCTAACAAATTTGGCGCCCAACGTGGGGCCCCTGCTTACTGCAGGGGGGAGGTGGATGGAAAAAACAAAAACTACATGAAGCATAAAATTCTAAACAATACGATTGCTCATACATATCACACCATGGGTAGTTAGACACTGCTGGTGTGCTTCTATGGAGAAGAGCTGGATAATATGTATCTGCGGGGGAAATTTTTTATAGTACTGCGGAGGAGATATCTGCAGGGGAAATTTTTTACATTACTGTGGAGGAGATATCTGCGGGGGGAATTTTTGTAGCACTGCGGAGGAGATATCTGCGGGGGAAATTTTTATAGTACTGCGGAGGAGATATGATATTTTCGTTCTTTCGATATCTCCTCCGCAGTACTACAAAAAATTTCCCCCGCAGATACATATTATCCAGCGCTCCTCCATGGAAGCATTCCAGCAATGTCTAACTACCCATGATCACACATGCTTGTTCCGAAGATTTTGTTGCTAAACAAGATCATTTTGAATTTCCTTACATATAAGACATGCAACAAAATGCCCGGTACCCGGAGGACCCCATCACTTGAGCGTCATATGACATGAGGTCGCGGACTCGATTAGGTCTGCTCTATCTCTGCGATCCCAGCGCTTGGCGCTAAAAAACGCAACTTCACCTCCATCTTCAAGTGATAAAAAGAGGATTATCAGTAACTGACGATATGGATAGATATTTGATTCCAGATCTTAGGAAATTTCGAAGGAGTAAATTTTCGTGAATTTCGGCCAAAAATGCAAAGTTTCTTCTCTCGAAGTAATGTTAAGGAACAGTCTCGTTTTCAAATTTCCAATCAGATCTCAAATTGGCCTATTGCGTACCAATGCGTACAAGGGTCAGTATCGACGCAACTGACCCTCTGTATCGACGCAAGTGATCCTTGCAACATGTTGGGTTGATCGCTTCAATAGATTCTTTTGCTTTCCAGGTCTCTTTGAATGGCTCAGTGACCAACCAACTGGCGCCAAGATAGGCATTGCAATCGGCTGTCTCGTTTTGTTTCTAAGTTTCATTGGATGTATTTGCTGCTGTTGCCGTGGTTGTTGTTGCAGTAAGCCAGCAGGCGGTGGGGTCGTCGTCTTGCCTCCTGGTAATAACCCGGTGCCTATGTCGTCATACCCAGATGTCGAACAGCCAGCCACTACTGCTTATCGGAAGTTCTAGAAAGCTGCAAGAACACTTTTTATTTTCTCATTTCTAACTTTTTTAAAGTGACATTACATTATGTTTTAGAGTGACAATTCACACTTTTAGGGTGATGCAAGCCCCGATAAGAACGCGAGTTTTACCCTGCGTCATGAAAATGATTTGCTTCGAATCTGAACACTACTGAATACACACAAATTCATCAGGAAATTGCACATCAGCCCCTATAATGTCCCCATCAGTCATACCTATTCCCCCACCAGTGGGGTGCCCTTCATTTTCCATTAAAAATCTGTTCATGCTAATTAACTGAACATTTAATTGGAGGTAATAAAGAGGGAAACACATTTCATGGTTTCATGACACACCCCTTTTTCTATTTTGTGCGACTTTGTGTGACTTTGATATACCAACAGCAGCAACAAACAAAAGCTCTAGAGGACACATAGTAAATAGTACTATTCTTCATAGTTTTCTTCCTCGTGAGAGTTCAATTTCAATAGATTCACCCATGTCCTTGCCTAAGCATTTTCACTTGGGGCAGATCTGGAACTTACGTATAAAAGTTGAACCGAAGCTTGATAGGCATTCCGTTCAGGTAACCTGCAAGAAAAAAAACCATGCAGCCGTTTGCCATTTCGTTACCCCCTCCAACCAACTACCTCTGATTTAATCTTGGTGGAACCTGGTGGAACGGTGTATTGACCCGGAAATATGGTATTTCAATGGCAATCACTAGCTTTAAAGAGGCAATTTTGGGCAAGCAACATGGGCCGGTACGCTGACTTCCCAGTTTCCGGCATTTTGTCGATTTGATCGAGGTTTGATCGAATTAAAAATCTTATAAGGTGTACCTCAATGATGGCAAGCAGCGAATTCTCTTTTTCGAGACAACATGACCAATGTTTGAAGGTCAAAATGAGCAAGATTGAAGGCAGGTTTGCAGGCGCGGATCCAGCCCGAAGTTAAGGGCAGGGGAGGCAACCCGCGAGGCAACCTGCAAAGAGGGCACATAAATATAACAGAAAGTGAAGATGTGCGAGTATTTTTGACTCTTATTTAAGAAAAGTATTTGATTTCTTACAAGATGAGGCCTAGATTTAATCCCCCCCCCACATTCAGATCAATACCGTTGAAAAATAATGCTTCAGGGTCAGGGAGATGGGCGTTCTTGTCGCCAAAATGGGGCACCAAGCGGAGTTTTCATCGTAATGGGGGGTGGCAGTTGCCCCCATTTGCCCCCTAAATCCACTATTGCAGGTTGGTAACATTTTTGTAACACCCATCTGTATCAAGTTTAGTTATAAGATCGTGATCTCGTTTTACAATTTGCGTTGATGTTAACTTGCATTTGAGATAATTACTTTGTTTAATGAATTTATTATTTCGAGAGAGCTCTAAACTGCTGGCGTTTACTTTGAAGGGCAACAGAGACGTATCCTCTTGCATGTTTCGAACATAAACGCAAGACAAATTTGCAACACTTGTTCAAGTGATTGTGATACTGGTAAGGCGGGGAAACTTGAAAATACAGCAGATTTGTTCTGTTTGTTGACGTTTCGTGCTTACTTTTTAAATGAATGATCAAGAACAACAATTATTTTTGTTGTCACTTGATAACTTTTGTGCATCCTAGATAGTCCTAATCTTTTTGTAATGCAAATTGTACAGTGCGTTGAAAAACTAGTAACAAACCAGCTGTACCAGTATATATATGAATGATAACGGTTATTTTTCATCTGGCCAATCCGGCTTTTTGCATCTTCATTCGACAGTAACATGCTTACTTAAAAATACTGACGGCTGGTACAACGGTTTGGATCTTGGTAAGCTTGTGGGTTTAGTGTTCATTGACCTCAAAAAGGCATTTGACACTGTAGATCATAATATCCTCTGCAAAAAGCTCGAGCTTTACGGTGTACAGCAACGTGAATTCTCGTGGTTTAAACTTTACCTTTCCAGCCGGAAACAGTTTTGTAGGGTTAATGGGGTTGATTAAAAAGTTGGGGACACAGGAGTTGGTGTTCCGCAAGGTTAATTTCTTGGGCCTCTTCTCTTCCTCATCTACATCAATGATCTCCATCAGGCTGTCGAAGATTCCACCGTTTCCATGCATGCTGACGACACCAGTTTATGGTACCAGTCTCATGATTTGACTCACCTGAATGAGGCTATTAACAGTGACCTTAGGAAGCTGGACACTTGGCTACAAGGCAACAAGCTTTCCCTGAATGTTGCGAAAACTCATTACTATGCTCATTCTATGCTTATTTCTACGAAGCAGAAACACAACATTCTCAAAAGTCAAAATAAAGACTTGAAACTGAAAATTAGCGATAATGAGCCTGAAGTAGTCAAAAAGACAAAATACCTTGGTGTGCAAATTGACTGCTGCTCCTGGATTGGAAGCCCATTGGAAGGAACAAATCAAGGCAGTTTCTAGCAAGGTCTCCAGGGCAGTTGGTTTTTTGAGACATGCCAAGTCTTTTCTCCCAAAAGAAACTTTGCGAACTCTCTACACAGGTATTGTTGAGCCCCACTTTCTAAAGTGTTGTTCTGTTTTGGGGCTGTGCTGGTTCAACTGAAATTAATCAGTTGCAAAAACTTCAAAAACGTGCTGCTAGGATTATAACGAATAGCAGCTTCGATGCCCCAAGCAGACCCCTTATCGAAGAGCTGGGATGGAAGACCATTGACGAACTTGTAGGCTATGAGTCTCAGACAATGGTCTTCAAGTTCTTAAATGAGCTGGCTCCACAATACCTGTGTGACCTCTTCACAGTCACACGAAATTTACAGTGTTCATCCTGCAACCTTCGTAATACAGGAACCGACCTTAGGTTACCCAAGAAAAAGGTCAAATAATGGCCAGAGATGTTTCTCCTACAGAGGTGCAAAACTGTGGAATAGCCTCTCAGCCGAGTCTAAGCAGGCAGCCTCACTGAAGAGTTTCAAGACTATTTAGGTGCAGGCATTTTTTTCTTTCGTTTGATTTTAAATTTTAAACATTATTGTACATAGGATTTGAATATTGTAAATAAGGTTTTATAGTTTGATTTAATTGATAGCTTTTTACTTTGTTTCTGTAGATTTTAACTATTGTTTTTATCGGAGGGTCCCTTGAAAACCATCATCTGATGAAGGGCAACCCTCCTTGAAAGAATTAAATATGAAATGAATATGAAAATACATATGTGCAGCCGCACCTTTCACCGCAATTTTTGCCGCGTTTTTCGAAAATAGCGGATATTTTCCAAATCCGCCACGGTATATGGTTAGCGATAAGCGATAGTAGTTATCGAACTGAAATAAATTACAAACAATCATTCCTGGACCGACGGGGGACAGACAGTGGTGATAAAAGCAGAATCGATAGTAGCAAGGAAGGTTTAATTTCTTTGTCCATTCACCCCA
This sequence comes from Aurelia coerulea, assembly GCA_039566865.1. NCBI lineage: Eukaryota > Metazoa > Cnidaria > Scyphozoa > Semaeostomeae > Ulmaridae > Aurelia > Aurelia coerulea. Next base: position 20,942,795 of record CM076954.1, read on the forward strand.
GACCTCGTTCATTCGTTCTTACTGTTCGCGTTTTTGTTTGTTTGTTTGTTTGATTTTTTTACTTAGTTTATAAAATATGTTTGTAGAACTTGTAGCCGGGATCGTAGCTTTTATCTGTTCCGGAAATGAAATGGGACTTTACCTTGAGTGACGTAGGTGGATTCATTATTTGTTGTTGTGAGGCTAGACGTACGCGGATGAAGATGTGAGTTAGCAGAATGAGTCACACTGCGAAGATGTAAGGTAGAATTTTTGTCAGCAGAAAAAAGACAGTCACCATTCCCAATCTGTCCAGGAGCACGCTTTATCAGGTGAGGTTAACTGCAAATTATCTCGTTGTTTTTTGTAGCGGATTCACAAAGTACATATTCCTGACTCTAGGCCTATTTATGGCGCGCCCCTCATTTGGTCACGTAGCCGGAGCACGTTTCACAATGTCTATGAAACTTCTTCACATCGAAATGTTTGCGACCAAGGAGGCCTTTTTTACCCCGGGAAAATTATAGTTCCCTTCATTACGATTAAATTTGAAGTATTTTGCGTTGTTTTCTGCTATCCTTGGCGCCAATTTGCCTGGAGACAGTCGAGTTTTTCTGGAAAGAAAATATTTGAGTACAAGATGACAACGGGCCTAAGTAAAAAAACCTTTCCACCCAATCGGTGCAAAGTCCATTTTTTCTAAAGCTATCTACTCTATTCTACTTGCTATGAACAGTAAAGTTTTCCCATGATGTTACTGAAGCCATCAATTTCTTTACTTATAACTGTCAGGAGGACCCTCAATAACAATATTGAAATTGATTAAAAACAAAATACTGGGAATACACCTTTGAGCTCTGAGCATATTCAGATGAAATCTACCAGAGACTAGGGGTATCTAAACTTAATGCCCACTGGTTTTTTTCAAGAAAGTTCAAACAAGAACGACGGCTATATTGAAGGTGTTGTGGCGCAGTGGTGTAATCCTCTGACGTTGCAGCCAGAACAGTCAGGCGGACAGGGTTTGATCCCAGGTAGAGCCCCATCACTTGAGCATCATGATGAGGGGTCACGGACTCGATTAGGCCTATTATTCTACTTCTGGGATCCCAGAAGCGCTTGGTGCTAAAAACCGCAACTTCACCTTCACAGGGTTCGATCCCAGGTAGAGCCCCACCACTTGAGCGTCATGACAAGGGGTCGCGGACTCGATTAGAACTATTCTACTTCTGCGATGCCAGCGCTTGGCGCTAAAAACCGCAACTTCACATTCACCTTCATTTTCAGGGTACTATTAACTGGGAAATTTAGTACTTTAGTGTGTAGCAATTAAAAAAAGACTTAACTTTTGAGAATATCTAATGGTTGATGAGGGGTTGATCGTTTTAGGTCTTTTTGAGGACAGGGCAAAGAATAATTAACCTGCTAAAATAGGGAACTTTGTGTGCTGAGTGTAGTTGCATGACGCTTATTGAGATATAGCAAGCTTTCAGCACTGGCCCAAATTCTTAATTTCGCATTACAAAAATGCATGTTATGTAGTGTGTTGGCAGTGGTAATCGGACACGTGTGAAAAATTCTTGAAACCCAACAAAAAGTATGTTACAAGGTATTGATAGGTGCAAAAATCTTAAGCAATCAAAGGAATTGGTTGTCTAGCGTGTGAATAACATATAGGAGTGTTCCAAAGACTTCAAACAGTTTTGCTGCACAGAGAGAGGGAACGCCATATAGTTTTGGGACACCAAATTAATCAGTTGTTTGGGAGAATGATTGGTTTGCGTGCACTGAGAGCTCTTCAGAATATCATTTATGAGAGCCGGTAGTCAAATTAGTCATGAGGACAGGGTTCGATACCCGGTAGAGCCCCATCACTTGAGCGTCGTGACAAGGGGTCACAGACTCGATTAGCTCACTACTTCTGTGATGCCAGTTTTTTTGCTAGCCCCTGAATTTTGAGTCTAGTATTTTGGAGACCCCAAATTAGCAGATTATGAACCCTATCAAGTATTTATTGAATTATATTGTTTATTTGTTATCCTACATTAATGTAAGATTTCAGGCCCCAACTATTGGCAATTGACCCCCATATTGAAAGTTAGAGAGTACTCACTTTGGTTCCTTCAGAGAGGTAGTTTGCTTCGCAAGAAGTACACCTCGGGAGAGGTCACTCTCTTCACTCGCATTTAAAGTTGTAGTATCGAATAAAATTTTTGTACAAAATGAAGGTGTCTGCAATGCTTTTATGGTTAAATGTGATATATGCAACAAAAATCATGAAATTTAACCCTGAAATCAAATCATCATTGTCACTTGCAGTAGTCATGAGGTCACTGATATTAGCTAAAATATTATTTTGCAGCATTTTGAACCAATCTAAAGATGTGGCTAAAATATTATTGTCACATGAGGGTACCCCAGATCCCTTACTTTCCAGTATTGACAGTCCAGTTCATTCTCTAATTGAAATCTTTTTTCGCAAATCCAAGATTCGTCATCAGATCAGCATGTTAGTGGTGTGTGTGTAAGTGAATCACCCTATATACAAAAGGAAACCATAACGAAAGGTAAAAGGCAAAGACTGTGAATACTGAGGGAGTACAGATGAAGGGGGAGACAAAAAAGAAACAGGTGGAATAAGGGAAAGTTCAGAGCAAGTAAATAACATGCAGTTGACAGAATAAAAATTCTTTAATTTTGATGTTTGCAATGCCTGTACATGTTGGCCACTTAACTGCATTGTTTCTCACACATGATAATTATTAATTAACAATTCCTTTTTTGATAGATTTTTGATGACAAAGATGTTTGCTCGGAATGCCATTTTGGTAACAACTGTTGCCATCATTTGGAAAGTGGCACAGACAGAGGTAGGCAAACATTTCAGAGACATGATAATTGATCCATTTCAAAAGATAAGAAACAAATTAAGAAATTTTTGGTACTAAAATCCAATAAGGTTCACGTTGAATAGAGAAACTTTGAGTGCTTTTGTGGCAAATCAAATATATCAAGTTACTTTCCCAAGTGTAATTGATCTTATGATTTGTTTTAAAATTGGCAAATTTAGCTCTTTAGGGCTGCCTGATTGTGAAGCATGTTGCGAAGCATTGATCGTCACCATCTTTTTTGTACCGGGTGTCCCAAAATGATGTAGTATCGTTTGATTGCTTATATGTCCATAACCGATGAACCAATTTTCAAAAACTGGTAAAACCACGACCAACATCTTAACATCCAATTTAGACTTTAGGCAATCAAATAAAACAAAAGTTTTTGACAATCCGTTCTTTGGTTTGTGTACATTGAGGCATTTTGCCTTAATGTAAGTTTAAATCAGGGAGCTGGGCCTAAGTTGCATTTTGCTGAACATTGCTAAATTTCTCATTGCCTAGTCATACTTTGCATGGCAGTCACAAGGTACATCCCCCGCACGCGTGCGTCATAATTGCATCATGTGTCTCACCTGACATCCTAGTTCCGGGTTCACATGTCGCAATCACTAATACGTAAGCAGCTTTCAGCCAATCAATTGATAGGACGTAATACCTCATTTCATATTTGGCTTGCCTTGCTGGCAGTATTTAAGTCTGTCCTTGTGCTCCTAAAATTAGTTCAGAAAATATTTGGCAGCAGTGCAGACTTCAATTTCCCCACCCACCCTTCCCTCTTTAGCCTGTTTCAACATTTGACTACAAGAAGGGGCAGGGAATATTTCATATTCATTCAATATTTCATGTTTAAAAGGGGAATATTTCATATTCAAATTCAACATACAGTATTTAGGTATCTTAATTAGTGTTATTAAAGTGTAATTGTTCGTAATTGTTGTATTGGTATTGTTAATTGTATTGGGAGTAATTCTGTAGTTGTCTTTTGTAATGAATGACAACTTTGGCCCAACACTGTCCCTTTCTCATGGTCCTCTGATTTAAATGGACATACAAGCGATCAAACAATAATACATCATTTTGGGACACACAGTATGTTTGTTAAGCTTCTAATTTGGTCATAAATGGCAAACACTAACTACGGTATCATTGGAGACTTCAAGGAAAATGAAAACTCTCAAAATAATGGCGCTGGGCAAAGATTTATATAACCAGCTTTTTGAGTATGGCTCAGGATAAGTTTTTCAATATTTCAAACCCTTTTGCAATGAAAACAAAAGTTTGCCATCTGCCGTAAAAGCTCTGTTAAAGGCACACTGTCCCCTCAATAATTTGCTTCATCCAAGGAAAGCAAAGTAATTCATGCATAATTTTCATGGCCATGAAAAGCACGCATGAATGGTTTTGTCCTTCCTTCATTAAATAAAGGAAATTGGTGTAAATTTGTGGAATATTCAATAGAGATCTTTTTCAATTTCTTTCATTCATCAAGGGGATAGCTTGCCTTTGAGCCCCCAGGGGGTATTAACTGTTGCAGACTCCAGAGAGGGGCTTAATAGAGAGGGGGCTAATAGAGCTTTTAAGGTATTTGGATTATTGACTAAATAGATAAAAAAATTATGACAGGTTTCATAACCATATTTTGGTGGTTTTTAACAGCGGTACTGTTTTGGGACACCTGCCTGTACAAAAATACAAGGCTAAACTTGGCCTTGTACAGGCCAAGTTTTAGCCTTGTAGAGGGGATTATGACCTTGTTATGACCTTGTACTAACCTTGGAAAAAAATTACAAGGCTATCAGTAAGATTCCAAGCTGCAACCAGTCTTACACAAGGTTTCCACAGGCTTCTACAAGGCTAATTAGCATTTTTCAAGCCATTTACAAGGTTACAGCAAGGCTATTCCAGGCTATAACAAGGTTACAAGGCCATAACTACAAGGCTTGTACATGGCTATTACATGGCCTTGTATTTTCGTACAGGTGGTTGTTTTCAAACATCATAGATTTCTTCTGTTACACCCTTATTCCAATGTTTTTCATTACAGGAGATAGATCAATGCATGGAGCTGCGGGTAATAGATGAAAATGGCGTCCTCAAGTGTGTTGATTGTAAGAGATGTCAAGCTGGGACAGAACCATATCCACGCTGCCACGTGAATAAGACATGGGATGCAAAAAAGTTAAAAAAAGGGTGTCAATCATGTCCTCCTGGAACGTTCCAACAATTTAATGGCTCAACTTTGGCATGCCAGAATTGGAGCCATTGCATGCCGAACTACAAAGTCCTTAAAAAAGGCACTAATGTCAATGACATTCAGTGTTCAAATGAATGTGAACATGACTTTTACAAATGGAAGGATAAGTGTATTCCTTGCTGTGAATGCATAGCAAGTGAGGACAAGGAGCCACTGTGCAGTGGTACAAAAAAGGTGAGTTTCTCCTAAATTAGGCATTGCAATGCATATGTATGCTACATACCATAATAGCTCTATTAAAGGAATTGAGTCCATATAAATAGCTGAGCGTTAACGCTATGCTGACAAACTGCTGATGGCCCTTTGTTATCGCACAATTGTGCTAAAGTCATTAGTAGTGGAGATCAATTAGCAAAGATTAAGAAGTTTTTGATCTCCACTACTAATGACTTTAGCACAATTGTGCAATAACAAAGGGCCGTCAGCAGTTTGTCAGCATAGCGTTAACGCTCAGCTATTTATATGGACTCAATTCCTTTAAGCCTAAAAGCTCCATTGATCTCTATCAAATTTTAGAGGTTACAAAAGATTTCCATTTATTGAGCTAAATAAGTTTGCATGTTAATTTTGATGTATTTTGAGATAAAACTCTGTCAAATTCATGTATTTAACTCGTAAAATTTTATGTTTAAACCGCAAAATGTGGTGCAAAAAGGACTAAAACGTGTCCAAAATTAAATAAGCCCCCCCCCGGGGGCTTAATAGAGCTTTTACGGTAGTTCCAATCTTGAACGCTAATCTAAGACTCTACAGGATTACTCTTTGTCTGATCCATGTTATCTGTTGCAAAGCCATAGCATAATTTTGTCTTTCACAAGGTACCTTCAGATTTTTAGGTGCAAATGTTGCATATTTCTTGACTGGTTGAAACAGTGCTTGATGCCGAGAAAGCAGAGCAAGTTATAATGAGAGTGAGACAATAAGAAAAGCTACCTGGTGCGCAAAAATAAACTATGCACTTTTGGCAGTCCACGATAAATCGTACGCTGGACCGATTTTGAAGATTTATGATCTTTTCTTCAAAATCAGTACTGCATTTGGCATTTTATTGCAAACACTACAGAATTTCGCAACAGGCCAGTCGTCAAACTTATGCTCGGGAATAAGTTTACGCTACTCAACTTCTCAGTCCCCAAATCACCATGAAAATGTTTTCTCTTTGTCCATTCATGCTGAGTCTTCAGAAATTTGATCGACGTGTTTTGACTGTTTTCAGAGTTTTCGAAAACGAAAATTTTACTAATTCAGGCTTTTTGCTAGAGATGAAGTCATAAATCTTCAAAAATCGGTCCAGTGCACGATATTTGGTGGACTGCCAAAATTGCATAGTTTATTTTGCGCACCCGGTATACTTTTGTTGTTACTCTTCACGCTATACAGCAATTGTCAGTTGTCTGATGATCGACAATGATTGACAACGTTCAGCTGTATAATGGTCATTCGCTGTATGACGTGAAACTCCGAGTAAAAACAAATAATGTAGCCGTTCTTATTGCCTGACTCTCGTTATAGATTTGTAGGTAAATTTATTGATGGTAGCTAAAGTAGCTTATGGCATGGCATGTGAAAAATGTACCAAGATCCTCATTGCCACAGAGTTACAGTATGCAGTGTCCTTGCGTGTGCCAAGATAGTCCATTACAGAATAGGAGATTGCTAGAGCTGTGTGTTCATACTGTCGCTGTTTATTCCCATTAAAGGCAATGTGTCCATGTAAGTGCAGCCGCGTATACACTCTTGTCAAAACATGCTGATGCAATGCTGACGGAGAGCCTTGAGGAGGGCTCTGTGATTGGTAGAATTTAACTCCTAGAAATAATTTCTATGATTTAACTGATCAAATGCAAAGCTAGAGTTTGAATTTCACAACGAGGCTGCCTGCTGTGAGGCTTCGGGTTCAGCTCCGGAGGCGCAACACAGGTAAGTCAAGAGTCTGCTTATATTAGAGCTGGCTATCTTTTTAGTTCCATGGTAAAGTGATCACATGAAAGATGACTTGAAAATAGGAACGTCGCTGTACTTACATGGACATATTACCTTTAGTGGGCTTTGTGATTGGCTAATCTCAAATGACTTTACTGTGTTTGTTTATTCGCTTTTTCTTATATTTTTGGAAATAGCACTCGAAATGCAGCATTTGACAAATTTTCAGTATTTACAGTTTAAGTTCTATACAACACAAAGGACTTTTAAGTTTCATTTTAATATTTCAGCATTGCCGAAGTCATGGTGGCAAATGCAAGCCTGTTCCGGTGGATCCAGCTTTGACGACGTCTATAGTCAAAACCACATTACAAGTTACATCGACAAACAAAGTCACACCAGCCTTGAAAACGACACTTGTTTCAAGAACCATAACAATGACAACAAAAATCATGTTTAATACAAGAAGAAGTACATCAATGACCACAAGCATTCCAAACAGCAGCATTGTTACAAAATCTTCCCATGCATCAGTGCCCCTTCTGGTAACCCCTTCAAAATCAATTAAAGATCCTCTAATGACATCTTCAGCAGAGGTTAACAAGCCTTCTCCAAAGCCAACTCCAGATAAAAGCGGAAGATCTCCCAAACCGAAAGCCCTTGATCCTGCAGTGATTCCAGCTAGTGTCGTTGGTGGCATCATAGTTGCTCTTTGTCTTTTTATTATGATTTTCGTTTATTGTAGGGGACAAAGAAACTGTAGAAAGGGTGAGTAATGCAACAACCTGTGAACAGGCCTTGCCTTGTATGTAACAAGGGCAGATTTTGTAATACAATAGCACGAGTTGCTTTTGTTGACACCTCAATTCAAAGCGATTAGCGATCACAGACAAAGGAAATTCTATCAACCAGTAATTCAAAACAAAAAAAGCCGCAAAATTTTCTCTGAAACCCAGGTAGCTAGCTCGCTCGCTGTGCATTCCAGAAATTATCTCTAAGGGCAAACATGAGCATAGATCGAAAGAAGAAGGATATATCTACACATCTACCGCAGGCATTTTATTTTCTTGGTCCAGAAGCTGAGCAGTAAATGTTTTGATAACACCCAAAAAATTGAATCGCCTCCTAAACGGCTTTTGAACCAAACATATAAAATGCCCGCGGCAGATGTGTAGATGCATCCTTCTTTTTTCGATCTACGCTCATGTTTGCCCTTAAAAACAGTTTCTGGAATGCACAACGAGCGAGCTAGCTACCTGGGTTTCAAAGAAACTTTTGCGGCTTTGTTTGTTTTGAATTACTGGTTGAGAGAATTTCCTTTGTCTGCAATCGCTAATCGCTTTGAATTGAGGTGTCAACAAAAGCAACTCCTGCTATTGTATTACAAAATCTGCCCTTGTTCTTGTATGTAGGAACAAGCTCTATGAAGCCTGTTCCCAGGCTATTAAATCAAGGATTCATACATTCATGCTCAGTCACAAAGCCTTTTGGAATAGACGATTACGCTAAAGATTGCGGCGAGGAACTTTTACCAGGATGCGCTGCGTTCTTTAATCGAATCCCGATAAAATCGTTAAAGATTCGTAATTCGAACGCAATGCATCTTGGTAAAAAGTTCCCTGCCGCCATCTTTAGCGTAATCATCTATGGCCCTTTCAAATTTTCAAATAGAAACACAAGAGTCTACTACTAACAAATACTTTGCGGTTATTAAATGATTACGAGGTCAATGCTGGAAAATATTCGGACCGCAGTTATTATCCGTACGGACCGAACGGATAATAATAATAATGGACATTATTATATGGAATTTGAAAATACGGCTCCTTGGACCGGCAGCGGAGCAATAGACCTTTTTGCTATTGTGAAAAGAATCAGAATCGAACAATATTACTCGATCGAACCTTGTGTATAAAAATGTATAAAAATAACGCTCGATCCAAGCTCTTTTGTAGAATAGCTAAAAGGTGTATTTGATTGGTTCTTGACCTCTTGACCCTGTTAATTGGTTTCCAAAAGCCGTATTTGCGAAGCCGTATCGGACCAATATTGCCTTGGAGAGCAACAACAATGTCCTCGAAGATTTTTTCACGCTAAATTTGAAATCATACAAGAAGAAGATGGCGTCAAAACAACTAAACATAATGATAAGCAAAGACAAGGTCACGTCACAAGCAGAAGAACAGTTCAAAAATTTGTGCCAGACACAGAGCAGAAACTGCACACGCATGCGCGAAAACTTGTAACTTTAAGCCCCCCTAGCTCCCTGCAACAGATCCTGAAATAAGGCCACACTTGATATTTTGTTCCTCTGGCCTTAAACTGTTGATTTATCATTTCAAAAAGCTTATGTATCCAAAACTTCTATATCATAGTCCTCAATGACGTCATTCTACGCAGTTTCTGCTGTCTGCCAGACAGTAAAGCTTACTCAATCCATGATGAAAAATGTCCGGACCTGTCCAAATGGTTTCCAGAATTGGCCTCATATTTGTTTGACAACTACATATTCTAACCTAAGCTAGTTAGTAACAAATGACAAGTGTATTGTACCAGGCTATTAATGTTGGTCTCCCAGGGGGGGGGGCATTCAGCCCATGCACGTACGGGGAGGTAAGTCCGATATGTCTGTCTCAGAATATTGTCGAGACTGATACTTGTTTAGCCAAATCATATGGAATTATGACCTTCCTATTTTTGGGCCATTTGATATTGTTATACTGATATTTCTGGGTTCCTTACAGGCAATCCTGATCTCATTTTGTATTGCTTCATAATATGTTATGTTCGTTTACAGGTGTCTAAGTATAAGATTAGCCAGTATTTTTGGGTTGGAATGAAGCTGGAGTGATATTTATGGGTCGCCTGAAATTGTCCTAGACTGATAACCCCCGTGTGTGTTATGCTCTGAGTGTCCCCCCCCCCCCCCTGTGTTTGATCTTAATAACATTTCAGTGCATATATCAAAGGCCTTTCTCAAATATCAGGTGAATCCTCTCTCAATACCGATTTTTCTCTCGTCAGAATCCCCTTCCCTGATTGAAATAGCGATTGACTTTTAGTAAAGTGGCAAATAGAATTCAGATGTTACTGGACCTAACTACTGTGTCATTGTTTCTGTTGCAGGTGCTGGTGGTGATTGTGGTGTTTTTTACAATCCTAACAATCAAAGTATGTGTCTTTTGTGCAATCTTAATAAATATTGATTACACTTATTTTAAGAAGGTTATAAGAAACACAATCCTCGCATTGCCAAAAAATCAAGAAACTCCAGTCTGGAAATGTAACATAAGAATCTTTTTACTTGGAAGTTATTTGACGGCGATGAATAGCTAACTCAAGAGCTGTGTATGCAAGTTTAAGAATAGCCTGTTGTATTGATGGCATCCCTACCCATACCTACATACGTTACAAGGAAGATACCACTTGGAGCAAAAGACTGTGGTTACCCTGTGGCCAATGCTTTAAAAATTAAAACGGCTGGACGAGTTAAATTGTCAACCATAATCCTGTGTTGGTGGAATGAAAATCATGGCAATGACAACCTAGGCCAAAACACGGAGCCAAAAACCTTTCAGATAATACGAAAATCGACTTAGGTGCTAGCCTGCGCGCAGACCCAATTCCAAAGAAGAAAGGTTTGATCACTTTGATCACTTCGTTCGCTGCCATCATCCTGTGGAAACTTCAATTTCTCTGCAGATGCATGGACTGGTACTTGTTTGGTTTTAATGGCAAGACCAGCATCACTACACTTTGTGCGATACGATGCTTCCAAGCTTTCGTTTATTTCGTTAACTTTATTTTTTAACCCTCTTCGTTTCTGCACAACAGTCAAACATCGCTTGCAAATATAAGGAGATGTGCGCTTCATAAAGGGCAGATCGTTCAGTTCTTCGTAAACTTTCGTCTTTCCGTCGATAAAATTGCGATCCGTTGGCTTAGCCAACAATTCAAAACAAATAACACAAACGTCACCGTTCATTATCGAAATTCGTTTCACACACCAAAGCCGAGTTGGTCACAGCGACGCCATTATCCACGGACGCGCGAGGCTGGGAAGCTGGGTTGTAGTAATTTTTAATGAAAAAGTGCATAAATTAAGAAATTTGGTGAATACATTAAAAATGTGTGTAGCAAGCTTTTGCTCGTTGTTGCGCAGACCCTTTCTTCTTTGGAATTAGGTCTGCGCGCAGGCTACTTAGGTGCCACAAACTTTTAAGATAATTGATTCCTTTAAAAATTCGTATCACAAGAATTTCGTCGTTGTTCAAAATTAATCCAAGCACGCTTATTTTGCAAGTTTCCTTGTAATCAGAAACAATCGTTGTCTTTTTCAGGAGAAGACGTCCGCTTTGCCCCGTTAGCACAAGGTATGGAAATTTTTCATTGAATTTGAACGAATATGGTTAAACCATTGAAGCTAAATAGCACTTTCCTCAAACTTTTTTGATAGATACTTCAACTGTTTTCCTCTGGGCCAATCAGCTTTAACTTTCACGAGAAAGCATTTCTACTACGCTTGCGTAAGGCTTAGTAACCTAAGTTTTACCGGATACATTAACAAAAAGTTTCTGCGTTCTATTCATGGTACCTAGACTACTGGCTGGATTGGAATGTAATAGATTCTGTCTGACAGCCGAAAAACCTAAGTATTTTTGTGCTTCTCTCATGCTCTTATGAGTAGTGTAGTGAGAATTTTGGTAAATTTTACCTCTCTAAAATCCCTTGTTTGCAAAATGCCTGGAAAATGGCCTATAACACACACCGAATAATACAAAGTAAATTTTTCACGGCTCTGCATGAGCGACTTCTTACGATTTGATCAAGTATTTAGGCCCTTTTTCAGCCATTTTGCGACCAATGAATTTTCACAAGGTTGAATTTACCTATGTTCTCCTTGCTCATAAAAAACTCCAGAAAAATCACAAAAACACCTCATTCTGTCTGATATCAAGCGAAATTCGATTCATCCAAATCAATCCAATACTATAGACCCCGTTTACGCGAGACACGCGAGTTTACGCGAGACAAAACTGGATAGATCAACAAGGGCAGATTTTGTAATACAATAGCATGAGTTGCTTTTGTTGACACCTCAATTCAAAGCGATTAGCGATTGCAGACAAAGGAAATTCTCTCAACCAGTAATTCAAAACAAGCAAAGCCGCAAACTTTCTTTGAAACCCTGGTAGCTAGCTCGCTCGTTGTGCATTCCAGACACTGTTTTTAAGGGCAAACATGAGCGTAGATCGAAAGAAGAAGGATGCATCTGCACATCTGCCGCGGGCAGTTTATTTGCTTGGTTCAAAAGCCGTCTAGGAGGCGATTCAATTCTCTTATTTTTTAGGGTGTTATCAAAACATTTACTGCTCAGCTTCTGGACCAAAGAATTAAAATGCCCGCGGCAGATGTGTAGATATATCCTTCTTCTTTCGATCTATGCTCATGTTTGCCCTTAAAAATAATTTCTGGAATGCACAGCGAACGAGCTAGCTACCTGGGTTTCAGAGAAACTTTTGCGGCTTTGTTTGTTTTGAATTACTGGTTGAGAGAATTTCCTTTGTCTGTGATCGCTAATCGCTTTGAATTGAGGTGTCAACAAAAGCAACTCATGCTATTGTATTACAAAATCTGCCCTTGTTGGATAGATCGGGATCGATGCCAAAATTTGTGTTGGTGTTTACACGGGATCGATCCAGGCACCACTTCGCGCCATTTGTTGTCAGGGTGACAAAATTTTTTTCATTTTCATTTAATCCATATTTAAAGTTGGTATTTACAATAGTAACTAAGAACATACTAATTCAAACCAACTGTTTACAAAAAGATACTTTATACAAAAATTAGCGGCATATTTTGCAGGTGCATTTATGTCAGCCCAGTCTTTGATCCTCTTTTTGAAAGCAGAAAATGTTGGCTCATTTTCAACACTATCATCTTGGGTGTTTCTGAGGACGTTTGTGGGTGCGGTCAATCTCTTTGTATACACCTTTGTTGCAGAATAGCCAGATCAAAGGGCAATAATTGAAATTCGATAAGATAACCGCGTTGCAAATTGTTGATGCCTGCTCTCTAGAAACATACGTATGTAACAAACGTACGTAAGCCTAGAAAAGGCACTGATTTTCTTGTTTACTTTAGAACATAGCCTTTTAACGTGTTTGTTAAACTTTTATTTTTTGTCAATTATGAAAACGCCTGGATTTTCTTTTTCGGCTTGCCTCGTTTTGCATAATTTTCAGTTTGGGATCGATTCAGTCATTTACACGAGGCTTTGACGGGATCGATCCCAAACTGGATCGCTCTGGCAATCGATCCCAAACTAGCACGGATAGCGGATCGATCCCGAGCGATCCCTCGTAAATGCAAGGCCGATCAGTACCAGCTTTGGTTCGATCCCGTTCTGGATCGATCCAGTTTTCTCTCGTGTAAATGGGGTCTCAGGTACTATGTTTTGTCGAACGCCTAAACTTTGTTGGCGCACCTGTTCTATCGTTTCAAGACGGACTGGTGTCAATCACAAGCGACATAAAGAACTCAAAAGAAAAAGACCAGTTTCCTTCTCACAGTCAAACTTCACCATGCTGAATTTTCTTCCCAATGCCAAAATTTTGTTCAAGAATGTAGACTTTAGTTTAATAGATTATTACGAAAGACAGAGAGCCCCGCAGTCTTCCTTACCATCTTTGAAAATGTGTTTATTCGCTTTTAAAAACGTAGTCGTTTGAACCTTGAAAATATAGCGATTCAGTATCTTGAAGTAGGTTTCAGGATTACTGACAAAAGCAGATCTAAAAGCAGTTAGATACTCCCAAAAATACTTTTGTCTTGGTTTTTTATTTCAGATTCACCAATGAATGAAAGGAGAGTTGAATGTAAGTAAACAACATTTCATCGATTCACGTTCAGTGGGAATTGCGTGCTTAAATATGAATCTGAATGTTGGTAGTTTGAATGCCTGCCCTGCCAAACCTTCTACCAAGACTGAGGAGAAAGTTCCCAACTCTCCGTAATTCCAATTCGAGGCTAAAGGAATCAGCAGGTGTGGTCACATCGAGAGAGGTAGGACCGGGATATTCATTGCTTCGATAAGTTTAGGTTCTCAGTGTTCCGAAAAACTGCAATCGGATTCTATCCTATCTAACTCAACTTAGAGTCGGTCTTAGCAAGTTAAATTTTCATAAATTTAAACACAATTTTAAAGATACCACGAATCCTATGTGTCCGACAAATGATGGTATTGAAGATACGGAACACTTCTTGTTGCTCTGCCCTTGTTTTGATGTACAAAGACGAGACCTCCTCGCTGGAATCTATGCATTAATACGACCACTTGGATATGTAAATCTTGCAAATGAAGCTTTACTACAACTTTTATTGTATGGCAATAAAGATTTTCCTATTTCACTAAATAGACAAATTCTTGAGCTAACGCTACATTTTATCCATGAAACTGGTCGATTCGAGTGAATTTCTGTAGCCACTTAACCATCCCTTCATAGGCCACCCGTTTTTGATTCATAGTTAAAGTAGTTTCTTTTCCTTTATTATCTTTATTTAATGGCCTCGGGGTAGACACAGCCTTTTGCTCCCTTGGGTTGATCGTCCTAGTAGTATTGTAGAGTAATTTTATAAGTAATGTAGTTCGTAATTTGTATTGTAAATTTTATTTGGAATATATTATATACAAAAAAAAAAAAGTCGGATTCTAAGTAGAGAAACAGCAAGAACGTTGAACTGAAACTGACCATGAAAATTTTTGATATTATTATTATTCGTTTCATTTTGTATTCTGTATATAAGATGATACCGTTTGCCATCAAGATTGTTTGGATAAATTCCGGGTGTCCCAAAAAATTACTCCTGTTTGAAAAAAAACACCAACATTTGAATACAAGCAAAAATAACTGATTACTCATCAAAAATAATACATCTATCGCCATAGAAAAACGAAACTAAACGTATCGGGCCGTGCCCTTCGTCAGTAGTAAAGGAACTTAGTAGAAGCGAAGATTATAGAAAAAGAAAGAATGTTTAATAGAACGCTAGGATCGAGCAAGTAACGGAAGAATTAGACGAGCGAAAATGGAACGCTCAGGAGCAAGAGGAAATACAATCATAAAAAGGAAAATTGCTTGTTAAGTCCTTTCGGAACACGTGTGTCCAGTTTAAAAATTATTCTTTTCTCGAGTGAATTATTTGAATACAAGGCCGACCTTTACAGGGGCTCCGTCGCCAGTAAACAAATAACACCGCAAATGGCCATTTTTCTCCATTGTTTTCTGCAGTTTGTTTGGTGGCTTCACCCAAGCCACCAAAAAATGCTCGTTCAAAATCCATTTATATCCAAGCAATCGTAAGAGATATGAACGTTTGGATTTTTCCTCTGTGAAGTACAAAGATCTATCTTCAAAATGATGCTTTCATTTTGGAAAAAAGGTGCACGTCTGTGTGATATTGCCCATCGAAAACTTTAAAATCACCGTTTCGACCGTTGAAGACGGAGCCCCTTTAAATTCTTTTTTGCTAAGTAGTTCAAAGACCAAATTTTGCCCAGGTATAGCTGATTTGTGCTTAGCTTTCATTAAAATTAGTAAATGAAGCTCTTGTAGGACTGCCCGGTTTTGAAGCATGCGGCAAAAGTCATTGATGATTACAATGATTAATTGCTTTTCGCCTATTAACGTTTTTGTTTGGTCATAAATGTCAGATAGAAACATAAAGTATCACTGTGAACTTGACGGATATTGACAAATCTCAAAATAATGGCTCTTAGTCAAGATTTTATGATGTTGCTTAAGAGTATAGCCGAAAGCAAGGTTTTCAGCTCATGATTTTGTAACCTTCGAATGACGAAAAGGAACATTGTATCATCTATATTAATGATTTCTGCAGCTAAATTGGTTCACCGTGAAACTCAAGCACCGTTGAACCTATCCACGCGAAACTTTCCAAATATCCGCCATAATCCACCGCCTGGCGACGCCCTTTGGTTTCAAGACCATGATCTTTCTTTAGCCAAGTTTCTTAGATACATTAGACACCAAGTTTCTTAGACACCAAGTTTCTTAGACACCAAACTTCTTAGACACCAAACTTCTTAGACACCAAACTTCTTAGATACCTGAGCTCCTGTAGCAAAGTTTTAGCAAGAGCAAAGTAGCTGCTGGAAAGGTTAGAAGATAATTTGTAGTCATCCGATATCCACGAGATAAGATTACAGAGGACACCATTCTGCCTTGTTCACTCATCAAGCTTTTTATTTCTGCAGTGAACATTTGTGGTGGTGACTCACCTAACACAAGTCTTATCAATACAACAGCTGACAGTGAAGGTAGGTCTTTCTTATTTCTAATGCTTGTTCGTTATTGATGGATTGCCATTGCAATAGTAACCATGGGATGGGGTGTCCCAAAACACATTGTAACCCATTTGTGTACCTGATGTGGAGGAGCTGTATGCTCTATTGTTTTATTGTTCATACAGTTGCATAGAATAGTCTGTAAGTTGGAGTTTGAGACCTTATTTTAGGCAATCGGACAATTGGTTGTTGACTTATGGTTCAATAAAGTTAACGGTGATTTTTTAAAAGCAGCACTTTCTTTTTTCTCCAAAAAATGCCAATATCACATAAATACTAGCATAGGGCTCCAATCTTTCAAATCTCTAAAAAGGTGGGTGTAAAATTCTATTCCATTTTTCTTTGAATTGAATGGCTTGAAAGGAAGTTATGATACTTTGCTGTAAATCTTCCGTGGAAATTGTTTGATATTTTGATTTTTTTTCAAAATGGCGGCAATTTGATGAATTTTCAAAAAATCCATGGAAAATTTTGAAAGCATTTAAATCATCGAAAATCCTAAACCAAAGGAAGAAACATTATATAACTCTCAAGAAAACCATGGTTTATGAAGGCCTACAATATGGTGAAAAGCAGGAATCAGTATATTTTCTGGTTTAGGATTTAGAAATTTGATGACGTCATAGCCTCAAATTTAACAAATGCCGCCATTTTGAAACTAATCAAGATATCCATAAATTTCCACGGCAGATTTGCAGTAAAAAACCATAAGTTCCAAGCAATCGTAAGAGATCTGATTGTTTGGATTTTTCCTCTTCTATGAAGTACAAAGATCTATCTTCAAAATATGATGCTTTCATTAAAAAAAAACAGGTAAAGGTCTGTGTGATATTGCCCATCGAAAACTTCAAAATCACAGTTTAGACCAAAATCTGGAGACGGAGCCCCTTTAAATTCTTTTTTTTTTACTAAGTAGTTCAAGGGCGCCTACCTTGTACTGTATCCGTGACCTAGTGTTCACAGATTAATTGGTGTCCTGTGACCCAGTCCTGTTTATCTCGTGTATCATAAGAAACCAATCATAAGTTATCATAAGTTTTTCTAGTTACAGGGATTTTCAAATTCTAACATCTGTTAGTGTTGACCAGTCAAAAATCACGCTGTCTGATTCCCTGTGGCCAACTCGTATAACAGTTGATCTCATATTACATAAACACCGGAATTTGAAACCACAAAGTTATTCATACGTCATCTCGACCTTGAGAAGACTGACTCTGTGTACTGCTGGGTCACGGGGCGGTTCTGTGACACTCTCTGTACTGGGTCACAGGACACCAATTACTCTATAGTACTGGGAATAAACACACTTCCTACAAGGTAGGCGCCCTTAAGTAGTTCAAAGACCAGATTTTTCCCAGGTATATCTGATCTTGTGCTTAGCTTTCCTTAAAATTAGTAGATTAAGCTCTTTTAGGGCTGCCCGGTTTTGAAGCATGCTGCAAAAAGCACTGATGATTACAATGATTAATTGCTTTTCGCATATTAAGCGTTTTTGTTTGGTCATAAATGTCAGATAGAAACATAAAGTATCACTGTGAACTTGACGGATATTGACAAATCTCAAAATAATGGCTCTTAGTCAAGATTTTATGATGTTGCTTAAGAGTATAGCCGAAGGCAATGTTTTCAGCTCATGATTTTGTAACCTTCGAATGACGAAAAGGAACATTGTATCATCTATATTGATGATTTCTGAAGCTAAATTGGTTCACCGTGAAACTCGAGCACCGTTAAACCTATCCACGCGAAACTTTCCAAATATCCACCACAATCCACGGCCTGGCGACGCCCTTTGGTTTCAAGACCATGATCTTTCTTTAGCCAAGTTTCTTAGATACATTAGACACCAAGTTTCTTAGACACCAAGTTTCTTAGACACCAAACTTCTTAGACACCAAACTTCTTAGATACCTGAGCTCCTGTAGCAAAGTTTTAGCAAGAGCAAAGTAGCTGCTGGAAAGGTTAGAAGATAATTTGTAGTCATCCGATATCCACGAGATAAGTTTACAGAGGACACCATTTTGCCTTGTTCACTCATCAAGCTTTTTATTCCTGCAGTGCCCATTAATGGTGTTCCTTCACCTGACACAAGTCTTATCAATACAACAGCTGACAGTGAAGGTAGGTCTTTCTCATTTCTAATGCTTGTTCGTTATTGATGGATTGCCATTGCAATAGTAACCATGGGATGGGGTGTCCCAAAACACATTGTAACCCATTTGTGTACCTGATGTGGAGGAGCTGTATGCTCTATTGTTTTATTGTTCATACAGTTGCATAGAATAGTCTGTAAGTTGGAGTTTGAGACCTTATTTTAGGCAATTGGACAAGTGGTTGTTGACTTATGGTTCAATAAAGTTAGCGGTGATTTTTTTAAAGCAGCACTTTCTTTTTTCTCCAAAAAATGCCAATATCACATAAATACTAGCATAGGGCTCCAATCTTTCAAATCTCTAAAAAGGTGGGTGTAAAATTCTATTCCATTTTTCTTTGAATTGAATGGCTTGAAAGGAAGTTATAGTACTTTGCTGTAAATCTGCCGTGGAAATTGTTTGATATTTTGATTGTTTTCAAAATGGCGGCAATTTGATGAGTTTTCAAAAAATCCATGGAAAATTTTGAAAGCATTTAAATCATCGAAAATCCTAAACCAAAGGAAGAAACATTATATAGCTCTCAAGAAAACCATAGTTTATGAAGGCCTACAATATGGTGAAAAGCAGGAATCAGTATATTTTCTGGTTTAGGATTTAGAAATTTGATGACGTCATAGCCTCAAATTTAACAAATGCCGCCATTTTGAAACTAATCAAGATATCCATAAATTTCCATGGCATATTTACAGTAAAAAACCATAAGTTCCTTCCAAGCCATTTAATTCAAAGGAAACTGTAATAGAATTTTACACCGACCTTTATAAAGGTTTGAGCCCTATGTTATAAATACTCCAAAAAAGGGTCTTATTGTCATATTGAAATTCGTTCTACATTTAAAAAAGGGTTAATTGTATTGCATACTGATAACCCAAAAAATTGAGCCATTCTAAATTTAACAATTAAATCCAAATACAAAGCTAGAACCCTTTCTTTCAAAATTTACATGATTTTGACATGTTTGGAGAACACAGAATGTATTATTATGAAACCATCACTTTTTCGACTTCTTTGTTCATAAATCAGCAGCCACTTGTCCGATTGGCTAAAAACACGAGGTCTTAAATTCTAATTTGAAGCCTATTCTTTGCAACTGTATTAAAAGTGCAGAGCGGGGGGGGGCTCCATTGAATAGGTGGATCCAGCGTTTTAAAAATATCTTTTTGGCCTATTCAGGAAATTCTCAAAATACCGGGTGTCCCCAAAAAAAGTATACAGATTTGGTTAACTCCTGCGATGTGAATTTAGCTTTAATCAATGACTAATCACTGTCAAAATGTTCCTCGATAGTTAACTTGAACATAGATACCTCATTTGTTGGTATTGGTGCTTTGAGAACAGAAATATCAATCTTGAAACTCAAATTTTCGGCCACCTGCAAACCAGAGCTTTGACGTTATGGCCTAAGCAAGTTACTGAAGCACATCGAAATTAATAACTGAAATCGATTAAAAATCAAGAAACGGATCAATTGACAACTGGGGGGGGGGTGACTTCTGGAAAACAGAATGACATAAGACCTGATATTGTTCAAATTTTATTAAGGCTATCATTGATTTATACTCTGTGCCTTAAGAAATTGCTTAGGCCAAAAGGCTAAAGCTCTGGTTTTCAGGAAGAGGCAAATTTGAGCTTTCAAGATTGATATTTCTGCTCGCAAAGCACCAATGCCAACAAACAGGGTATCTATGTTCAAGTTAACGATCGAGGTACATTTTAAGAGTGATTAGACATTGATTGAAGCTAAATTCACATTGCTGGAGTCAACCAAATCCGTATACATATTTTGGGACACCCTGTAGTAGCCCATAGTTTCTTTTGAGTCGGGTTCTGATCTTGATATAGTAGATCCATTCTCAAGTTGTTATGATTTAAAAGTTTGTAATTCAAACCTTGTAGTTAATTTAGTCTTTAGCGGATTTCTAATGAATGTTAGCTCATGGCAGAGTTGCAAGTTTTTATGTGGTATTGGGATTTTGCATTTGAACATGGATATTTTATACACTTATTGCATAGGATCTGAACTGTTCAAATTTATCCTATTCATTCTAGAAATTTCAGGGCAGTCTTATCGTGTTGATGAGGAACGTGTGGAAATTCCACCAGAGAAAAGTTCAGATTCACGAGATTTACAAAGGGACGACAAGAATTTAATTGACGGTAAGAATTTAAGATAATCTAGGCAGCCCATCTATCCTGTCTGATGAGATTCACTGTATGATATAGCTTTCTTTTAAAGTAGAACTTCTTATGGTGCTTGGAAAAACTACATCGGAGCTTACTCATGTTGTCCAGGAAGCCCAATGCTTGCTTTTGCCTTCACTTGTTTCTGGTCCTGTATTACTCACTATTACCTGGCGGTTATTTTACCCGAGCAGCTGTATAGCTTGTACATTGTTTTGATTGGCTTGAACACTGATACAGAGACGTAGGGTTGGGGGGGGGGGCACTGGGGGCACGTGCCCCCCAAGATTTTGCAATAAACAAAGAAGTGCCCTTATTATTTTCAGGAAGTCTCCCTTTCGCTTAATGAAAAATGTGCCCTTGAAATTTCATGCCCCCCCCCCAAGTTTGAGATGCTTCCTTACGTCCCTGCACCGATCCCGCGGGTTGCCCCCGGACAGCTGTAAACCATGATACAAATGGTTTCTATTGACACAACTTCTTGGCGCGATAACTGAACAAAGGGACTGTATTTTTTCTTGTCGAAATTAACCCAGAAAACACCAGTTCATAAACCTCCATGTTTTTAGTCTGTTTTTGGAAATGCAAAGCCCCTCGGTAAACTTACACAGATTTGGCAAGTTGCATCATTGCTATTAACCTCAGCTCGAACTTTATAACATAAGATCTGATATTGTTCAAATTTTATTAAGGCTATCATTGATTTATACTCTGTGCCTTAAGAAATTGCTTAGGCCAAATGGCTAAAGCTCTGGTTTGCAGGAAGAGGCAGATTTGAGCTTTCAAGATTGATATTTCTGCTCTCTGAGTACCAATGCCAACAAACAAGGTATCTATGTTCAAGTTAACGATCGAGGTACATTTTAAGAGTGATTAGACATTGATTGAAGCTAAATTCACATTGCTGGAGTCAACCAAATCCGTATACGTATTTTGGGACACCTGGTCATAGCCCATAGTTTCTTTTGAGTCGGGTTCTGATCTTGATATAGTAGATCCATTCTCAAGTTGTTATGATTTAAAAGTTTGTAATTCAAACCTTGTAGTTAATTTAGTCTTTAGCGGATTTCTAATGAATGTTAGCTCATGGCAGAGTTGCAAGTTTTTATGTGGTATTGGGATTTTGCATTTGAACATGGATATTTTATACACTTATTGCATAGGATCTGAACTGTTCAAATTTATCCTATTCATTCTAGAAATTTCAGGGCAGTCTTATCGTGTTGATGAGGAACGTGTGGAAGTTCCACCAGAGAAAAGTTCAGATTCACGAGATTTACAAAGGGACGACAAGAATTTAATTGACGGTAAGAATTTAAGATAAACTAGGCAGCCCATCTATCCTGTCTGATAAGATTCACTGTATGATAAAGCTCTCTTTTAAAATAGAACTTCTTATGGTGCTTGGAAAAACTACTTCAGAAGCTTGTTCATGTTGTCCAGGAAGTCCAATGCTTGCTCTTTCCTTCATTTGTTTCTAGTACTGTATTACTCATTATTACCTGGCAGTTATTTTACCCGAGCAGCTGTGTAGCTTGTACATTGTATTGATTGGCTGGAAAACCGATCCCGCGGGTTGCCCCCGGACAGCTCTAAACCATGATACAAATGGTTTCTATTGACACAACTTCTTGGCGCGATAACTGAACAAAGGGACTGTATTTTTTCTTGTCGAAATTAGCCCAGAAAACACCAGTTCATAAACCTCCATGTTTTTAGTCTGTTTTTGGAAATGCAAAGCCCCTCGGTAAACTTACACAGATTTGGCAAGTTGCATCATTGCTATTAACCTCAGCTAGGACTTTGTATTTCCCAATACTGACTTCAAGCCAGTCAGGATAAGGTCAAGGTTATGTGAGTGATTGCCTAAAGGGAGGCATGCTTTCATAGATTTCGATATTAAATGTTTATAAAGGCCCATGGGGATTCCTGCTGATATAAACTACAAGAATGCTAGAAAAATTAGATTTCATCAGTTTAGAACTCATTCACAATAATGAATTTATTGAAATAAAATAATCATCTAAAACGAAAGTTAACATCAACACAAACCCTTATAAAGAAATTACAAAACTGATGAAAATTGATTTTCAGGGGTGCTACAAAAAAATGTTCCTTTTATTTTTTACCAAGCCTGTCTTCAGGCAACATTGATTATATGGAAAGATTTTCTATGGAATAGGGCATCTCACTGCTGGGGAAAACGGGCATCTGGTGGGGACAATGAAGGGGCTGGTGGGGAATTCTCCACCATTGTGTGTGTTAAAAGATGCCCTGATGGATCTCATTTTCCACCCTTTTCTTATACATCAATTCGTGCTGAAGTTTTTAGGGTGACAACTATATTCCTAACTCTTGGGATTTATCTAAATCTGTTCACTTCGTACCATATTAACACAATTTGCCTATTTTCAGGTTCAGAAGACACGGACGAACGATACAAAAAGGACGAAGCTAATGCGGAAGAGGATCTGCACAAGCATAGAAGTAAAGGTGGGTTATATTTCCTTTTTTCAGAATATTTCTAACTTCTTATGACTTGTATTAGCCCACTAAAATGTAGCACATTATCAAAAGACTGCAAAAGTTTTCACCATGTCGAAATCTAAAATGTCTAAAAGTAATGAGGTTGACTACTCGAACGAAAAGACGACGTTTAGTTTTACTATTGGAAAAATGACGTTCTGTTACTTTTTATGTCCTGAGAACCTTGCAGTGGTAAAAAATATTCAATTTCGAGCAATTCTTGTTGTGAAAATGTTACTTCTTATAAGCATATTCAGAAGCATTCTGACAATCATTTTTGTAGGACTGAGTACAGTAGATCTGAGCTGAATAACAACTGTCAAAATTATTGCGCAAGAATGACTTAAGTTTCACTTAAAGTATTACCCGGTTGCCCTACTCCCTTACTATCTAAAACCAATAGTAGCTGCCAGATGCTATACACGGCCCCAAAAAGACGTAATGGTCCGCATTTTATAGTAAAGGGGGAGTACAATACAGCGTATACGATGATATCTGCCATCTTGCATTTAGTATGTAGGTCTTCTCTAGGAGTAACGTACACGTTTTTTTTTTATAAGAAACTTGGATCAGCACTTAGTACTAAAAGTTTCTTAATTTTACGTGAAAATTTCAGCCTTTTAGTACTATAAGTTTCTTAATGTGTTTCTTATTTTTTGGATGCATTTAGGATGCATGTAGTTTCTACCACTGCCAAGTACTCGTTTCTTGACAGACAGCACAATTTTTAGCGAGAAGGAGAGTTCTATTTGATTCAAAACATAAATCTATCATGAGTATTACTAAAATATAAAGGCTCAACGACAATTTTCGCATGATTTCCTTGTTCTTGGCTTTAAAAGTTTCTTAGCAATTCTCAAGCATAGTACTAGAGTTTCTTAATTTGTTCGCCATCCTAGTACTAGTTTCTTATAAACAAGTTTCTTATAAAAGAAAAAACGTGTAGTTCCTTTGGAACACGGAGGCAGCAGTTTTGTTACAAACAGGTAACATGTTTTGTGTGTCTCTTTTAGCGTTGAAGATTCCTTCAAAAGCAGAAATACTAGGACAAAAGAACTGTATCATTTGCATGAAAACTAAAAAAGAAAACAGTAAGTAAAGAATCTCTTTGTCTTGTCCGAACAGACCAATTTGCAAACGTTGCTTTCAAACATGATATCTCGGGCTCTTCAGTGGCACCACGACAGTTTGAGAAGAGAATAAGAGCATGGGGTGCGAATGATGAGCAGGGTGTCCCACAATGATGTATCGGCCTTTCGAATGATGCACTGATGAAACAGGAGAAACTGCGTGCGCATGCGTGAAAAGTCGTAACTTTGAGTCCTCCTAGTTCTCCCTGCAACAGATCCTCAAATTAGGCAACATTTCATATTTTCGTCCTCTGGCCTTAAACTCTTGATTTATCATCCCACAATGATGTATCGGCCTTTCGAATGATGCACTGATGAAACAGTAGAAACTGCGTGCGCATGCGTGAAAAGTCGTAACTTTGAGTCCTCCTAGTTCTCCCTAGACTGATTACGATTGAGTCCTAGTAATCGCTACCACCCACCCACCCTACTCGCTCATACTAGGACTCATGGCTTCCCAGCCAAATGGCTGGCCCTATTTAGGCCGAGTACCACAAGAAGTTGTGTTACCAATCACAGAGCTTCATTTTGGTCACATGACCTCTTTTCGTGGTCACATGATTTTTTTCTTGCCAATGATTGGTTTATTTTCAGTAGCTGCCAAAAAGAGGCTAGAAATGATATTTCCCGGACCACTGATTGACACAACCGAAAGATGGCGGTAACTCGTCGCAAAGCTGCGAGGCCGAAGCTCTTCAGGGCTTAGGGGCGAAGGGTCGAAGGCTCTTCTTTGAAAGCGGCACCTTCGCGCCATTTCTCTTTCTAACCCAGACCTCAAATCGGACCGTTGTTAGGTGTTGTGGCGCCAAGTTTCGTCAGTATTCGTCATTTCTCGTTCTGATTTTACTGCAATTTAAAAAGCAAGTGGAGGTGAATGCTTCTTGGGAATTTTCAACATCCACATGTGTATTTACGAGTTGATGATATCATGTTGAACTGGATGAGAAAATGACTGTTCTGACATCAGTTTGTTAAAGAGTTGTATGGATGAATGGTCGGGCAACAAAGGAAGAATTGGCCAACAACAGGCCGGACATTAATTTTATGTTGAAATATTTGATATTCAAACTTGAGAAGACCTCCCAAATCTCAGCGAAGAAATCCAAAGATGCCTCGAGCATCGAGCAAGTAAGTCAACAATTAACTGTACATTTCTAAAATCTTCTCAGAATGGAACTTTGGTCTATGGCCCCTCTATGTCAGTTTTGGTATCTTCATTTACTCTAGATTTAAAACTTCTCTACTTCTCTGCACGTAATTTTTATAGAAAACTAGGAATCCCCTAGGAAGTCGAGCAAGTACTTAAAAGTTCTTAAAATTATCAGATCTTTCGTACCCAGAGTTTGTTACAAGTTTCTAAAAGGTTCCACAACAACTCATGTCTGTTCCCTCGACTCGTGAACCTTTCAGAACAAAGTTTTGAAGCTGGTATCCAATGTTTAGAAATCATTCAAGTGCCTTCCGAGTAATATTATACCGGAAAAAGTAAAAATGTATCAGAAATAGACAAGGATTTCCTTCATTAAGCAAAATAATTCCGTGATTTGCATTTTCTGTGCACAGGAGTTTCTTAACCTTTTGGTGATTAAAGCAGTTAGATAAAAAAATATGTCTAGGCAGGCCCACTTCGCTTTATGCATTACTACAGTACGTACATGCAGGTAGGCCACAAGTTAAGTTTTTGCTGCATATCCACGGGCAGGGGACAACAATTTGCTACAATCTGTTGAATTTCAAAAATTATGCATAGAATATCTCCTTGTCATTTGCCGGCCATTTGCTCAATTAAATTTGTTTAATGACCCCTATCCATGGTCAAATTTCACTGATTTGTTCTCTCTAATTCCAAAAATTGTTTGTTTACATCTGCATCCTAAGTTGACTTTTTATTATAATTAAAACAATACCTTGACTTCATGAGTTGATACTTCACATAAATCACACATAATTGGAGCTTTAGTTTGGCAATGCAATGGAACTTGAGAACAGTTAATTCCAAAGCATTCCAGGATTTTGTGTTGAGGTTATCTTGTTCTTTTGCAAAATATTTTAACCTATTTTTACAAATTTTTTCCCTGGGATTGTGATGCTTTTCAGTGTAAAAGCAAGCCTTTTCAGTGTAAATCAAGCTGTGGATCAAAAAGGATATAAGATAGCAAAATTAATGTGCAGTATTTGCTGCAGTATTTGATGAAAGAAAAGACTGCCAAGAATTGCAAAAGGTTGAGCTTAGGATAAAATGGGTACAGCAAAATGTATTGATAACTTTTATGGAAAAGGAAAACTTAACTGACAAACTGTTCTCTATTCATAACTGTTGGAACTACTGTCATCCTCCTTGACCTATGTTTAATTAACAGTTCAGTCTACTGTACTCCAACAATCAGCATTACTGATTTCATTCCCAGCTATTTCACTCTACACACCCACAAAGTTTAGTTTTTGTCAATCAAAATTGAAAATCATTTGGTTAAATGATAGCAGAAATATGTTGACAAGGTGTCATCACAGGTCAATATGCAAAAAAAAATCTTCTAAAATTCAGATAGTGTTGATTCCTTTCACAATAAAATAAAGTACATATTAAAAACATTCTAAATCCTGGATTGCACATATCAAAATGCAAAAATTTTGTTGTTACAGTCTCTGCCTTTGTTCCTGCAGCTTAGGCAAACGAGAGTTGTTTGCAGTAAGATTTTGAAGATAATGAATTTTCTGCTTTCTCCATCATGGATCAAAACTATAGGATTGTTTGTTTCACAGATGCAGCTGTGTTTCTGTTATTTGCCTGGACTTTGATCTGTGGATAAAAAAGATATGCAATAAAAGAAAACTTCACATGAAAGAATAAAAGTTGCCACAAGAGTAGGCCATATTACAAACATTTTCACATTACTGAGACCTGGGTTTTATCTATGTCTATATACTATAAATGCCAACATTTTGACTAGATCATAGCAGAACGATATCAACGTAGCTGTGTTATTGCCATTTAATGTATTCCTAAACAAAATGTAGGACGCGAAAAGAACTTTATCTTACCTTTGTTTTATCAAGATGACTCCCTGAAAATGAGTATTCCCGACTTGATGAAGAATCGCGATGGCTGTTGCCGGGCAACTGCATTTGTTGTTGTTGCTCTGCGCTGTTCCGCAATTTAGCATTGGTCAATTCTGAAAGCGAGGCAAATCCTTTACAGGGCCAGCCATTTGGCTGGGAAGCCATGAGTCCTAGTATGAGCGAGTAGGGTGGGTGGGTGGTAGCGATTACTAGGACTCAATCGTAATCAGTCTAAGTTCTCCCTGCAACAGATCCTGAAATTAGGCAACATTTCATATTTTCGTCCTCTGGCCTTAAACTCTTGATTTATCATTTCAATTATGTATCCAAACACTTTTCTCATATCAGATTGCTCGATGACGTCATTTTATGCAGTTTCTGCTCTGTTGAACTGATGCTAACTACCTACCGTCCTGAAGTAAAACTGTAAATACATTTTATGAGTTAGATTAAGACATTTATTTCTCTAAAATCATTCGAATCGCTTTAGATTTACGGACAATTTTACTTGAAAACTATTTTTGAAATGTCATCGATTCGTGGTGCACGCCATTTCCTGGCGACAATTTTTCCAAAGTGTTGTTGTGTTAGATATTTGTCATGAGCACTTTCCAGAGGATCATGGTCAATATGCAACACAGCAATGCTTTTGAAAATATTCGTTGGAAGTTGGCACCACACAGGATCACAGCTTCGAAACACAGAGAAAACGCAAGAAAAGACAACAAAGCATGCACTTTGATTGACTTGGAAATAGCATGAACGATTCTGAATTTACTTCATTTGTCAGAATGGCCTATGATTTTACATTACTGAAGAGGAGATAAAGATAGTATTTTATTGTGGCAAATACAATTGGTACACAAAGTGATTTGGCTTTCCTTTATTGTAGGATCGACATTGTCAACAATTGCAGCAAGAGAAATTGTAGAAGTAGAACACGCTTTGCTCCATTTTTGTAACCTTGATAAAGAACTCAACGACAAGGACTGTGACAAGATCTACAGAACGCTAACCGGAGAAACGGCCCCGAATACTGGTGTAAGAGATGGGGAAACGCTTTTTCAAAAAATACGAACTGAGCTGCCAGGCTTGACAGTCGCAAGTTTTTTTATGGTTCTAAACATAATTGGAAAAAAGAACGTTGCTATCAAGATACACGACAACTTTCATTCTGATTTCGAAGAAATACTTGCAGTGAAAAAATGTATCATTTGTGACAACACTGATGAAAGTAAAGGTAAGAAGAAAGCCTTTTTTGAAGATTTACCACAAAACAAGATGGCGCCGTGTTTTTGACGCTTCTGTGACGCCATGCCGTCTGTATGAATAGGCATGCTGCACTAAAATACAAGCAAGCGGTATGAAAGTTTGTTGACTTAAAGGGAGGCTCAGCCCCCTTTGGAATTTTGTGCAAATTCAGCTTGGTCGTTGTCTCTGGTATTTGATGCCATTGCAAACCACTAAGATCATCAAGCTAACTCTATTTTTCACTTGATAATTTGAGTACTACGGTACGTTCTACTGTGATGAAACCTATCTTTATCGTTATTTAACCAAGTAATTAAAAAGTGACTAAAATGACTAAATTGACTAAAATGCCCCTACAAGTCCTCATTTCCCCGTAAGTTTCCCCTACAACCTACCCAAGCCTATTCTCCCCTACAGAAGGGGAATTCCCCTACCAATGGTAGCACTGAATGGGGCTTAACTTCAATCATTGTTGGATGATTTGTGATTTACTTTGATTCATATGATTTCAGGATCAATCCCAGATAGAACGTTGGAAAAGAAGTTAGCGGCTATAGATGATAGTGAATCAGTCTTGGAAGATCTCATGAAGGGTTTCGAACAAAAAGAATGCCTTAAAATATACCAGATACTTTTTGGGGAAAAAGCAAAAACGGGCACGGATCTTGGAAAGGAAATAACTGAAAAATTAGGTGAACTAAACATCGCAAACTTGTTCAAATTATTGGAACTGAATCGCAAGATGGACTTTGGACGAGAAATTCATGGTAAAATCCACAAAGTGCTCATCATTGGTGCCTGCTGAGAACCGTTGCAACTTGCAAGAGTCTGGGGTTTCATGTTATGGTTATTTTGCATTAATTCGAAACGACCTCTTTGGTTTAAATTGCAATGGCCAAAATCGCAGGATCTTTCCGGCGGCCTTTTCAGTCAATAGTTGCTCGAAAACAGGACATATCCATACTGTCAATTCTGAAGAGGAAGTGTCGCATGCAAACTGTGATGAAGCTAAGAACAGAACACAACTGAGATCATAGGCGTAAGAGCCAGGGGGCTGGGGGCTGCAGTTTCCCCTAAATTCCACCCTTAGTAGGGCAGAAAGGTAAACAATGGACTTTCTATCGGCAGCCCCTCTAAATCCAGAAAAGACTGACAAAGGACCTGTTTCCCTTTGTCTGATTCGTTTGGAAATTAGAAGAGTGCAGACGATCTCACGGGTTTCACGTGAAAAATCATCATGAAAATTCGTAATGGAGATCAATTTTGTACGGGGTGCGCCAAAATAAACTATGCACGTTTGTTTGGCAGGCCGCAATAAATCGTACATTGGACCGATTTTGAAGATTCATGACTTAATCTTTAGTAGAAAGCCTGAATTAGATTCTAGGATTTTTTGCAAATTTTTCCTTGTTTAGTTTAAAGCTAGAAGCGAGCTTCTTAAAATTTTCGTTTTCGAAAACATTGAAAACGATAAAAACACGTCAATCAAATTTTAAAAGATTCAACATGAATGAACAAAGAGAACATGTTTTCAGGGGATTTGGGGGTTTAGTACGAGTTCTCGTGAAGCAGATTATAATTGATCGATTTCTAAATCGCAAATCATCACGAACAAGTTCTCTCTTTGTCCATTCATGTCGATTATTTAGAAAACTTGATCGATGTTTTTGATCGTTTTCAGTGTTTTCGAAAACTAAATTTTAGGAAACTCGCTTCTAGCTCTAAAAACTGGAAATGAAAAAAATTGCAAAAAATCCCAGTATCTAATTCAGGCTTTTTGGTAAAGATTAAGTCATAAATCCTCACAATCGGTCCATTGTACGATTTATTGTGGCCTGCCAAACGTGCATAGTTTATTTTAGCGCACCTGGTAGTTTTCGTAAAGGACAATATTAATTGTAAAGCAAGCCTGGTTTCCCCTTGGCGACTTTTAGTTTTAGAGCTTAAGGTAACTCTGCTTTCCGCTCTAGTGCACAGCGAAATGCCGTTTCTCAAAACCACTCTCCTCAGAAAACAGTTAGTTTCTCCAATATTATTCGGCCTATCGAAAAGCGGTAAAAAGGATGTTGTTCTGTATAATCTGGGCAATCGAAAGATGTATAAGTCGCAATGTTTCCGTCAACCCTGGTTTCGCAAATCGTATTTCAAATCTTTCTGCTAATTTCAGAAAAGTGAATTTATCTCCAAAACTACTCGAAATATTTTCGATTTTTTTTCGCTTCATCTTTAGCTAGGTTGTTGATCTACAACTTTGCCAAGTCTGATTGAAAAAGCTAGGCTAGGTTTCCTGCAATCGAATTTCGTATTTCTGTTTACTTTTCGACAGCAAAATGGAGAAACCTTGGTCAACAGATTGCCATGCTATGAAGCACGCTTGCTAAAGCTCAGGCTTGAAATAACTTTCAGAAGTTTTTCCATCGGAAAACAAATGAACGTCATCTTTTGGGAATACCATATGCAGGTCTCAAAAGAAATCATTAGTGCGCTTGTAAAAGTAACATTTGCATCTATTGATTAAAAATTACTGATTTTTACCAGCAACTTCACGAAACCATGCTTTGGGTGTCTTTCGAGACTTTCGTAAGCATTCACAGATTATCAATTTTATCTTTAGAGTCCACAATGAGCGTAGATCTAGATCAAGAACTAATTTTTTTGCAAAAACATTCTACGGGCGTTCAAATCGTTCTGCATGGGCTAAACTGTTGACCAACGCTTTTCCCCTTCGATGTCGAAAAGTAAACAGAAATATAAAATTCGATTGCAGGAAATCTAGCCTAGCTTTTTCAATCAGACTTGGCAAAGTTGTAGATCAACTACTTAGCTAATGATGGAGCGAAAAAAAATCGAAACTTTTTCGAGTAGTTTTGGAGGTAACCCCACTTTTCTGAAATCAGCAAAAAGATTTGAGCAAGGATTTGCGAAGCCAGGGTTGACGGAAACATTGCGATTTATACATCTTTCGATTGCCCAGATTATACAGAACAACATCCTTTTTACCGCTTTTCGATAGACCGAATAATATTGGAGAAATTAACTGTTTTCTGAGGAGAGTGGTTTTGCGAAACGGTATCTCGCTGTGCACTGGAGCGGAAAGCAGAGTTACCTTAATCAGGGATATAAGAAACCAGTTTAAGTTCCAGAGTGGCATTAAAATTCAATTTCATAATCGTTCATAATCGTTCGTTGTTACTTTGATCTACTATATTCTTCAAAACCAGGCAAGCTTCTTTGAACATCAATTTCCCTAAATTCAAAGCCATTTGAGGACTTGCAATGATTTCAAAGTTAATTTAGTGCTTGTCACTATTGTACACAAACAACTTTCCTGACCTATTTGGTCAATATTATACAAGCAAATGTTGATGATTTATCAAGAGGTGCAAGTTCTATTCTTCCTCGTGCGGTATGAAAGACGTGTAGTCGCCCAGTGAAAACCAGGTATCGTTGGGGAGACGAGATACGGTTTGTCCGAGGAAACGTATCTCTCCCCCGTGCAGTAGGTAAATGCTCATGCGCAGTTGCATTTTGGGTTTGAACTCTGACGAGCGCATGAGCATTAACCTACTGCACGGGGGGACACATACAAGGTATGGATGTAATTTGTTCTTAAAGAATTATCTGTTCATGTACATTTCATTGTAGGGGATATTGGGTTTTTGTGAGTGACGCATTTTATATTCTTTGTTTATTTTTTACACTTGGAAACATAAGAATACAATCTTCATTTTTTTAATTGTTTATGATTTTGTCACTATCCAGGTTTTCATTTTCGATCTTTGAAAGGATTTTCTTTAGTATTCGTTTTTACAAGGATCGACAACTGTTTTTTCAAAAAGTCAATGTTGACGTTAACCTTAGTCCCTATTCACACTGAAAAAGTTAAACCATGGTTAACCAGATTAAATTCAACCAGTCAAATGAATTCAATTCATTTGACTGACCAATCAGAAAGCAACATTAGATAAGTCTGAAGGCAGAGACACCGCAATACAACAAAAACAACAGAAAATGGTTTAATTTATTTGATGCCAATATTTCGTCCTGCGATGCCAGGGAACCTGGTTTAATTTAAGCTGGTTTGACTTGCCATTGTGAATGGGATTTTAGATACTGTTATGCACATACCATGAAGGCTCTGTTAAGCTTTGGGGAGGGGGGGGGTTGTTTAACTTCGGAGACTGTAGATAGGGGGTAAAAGAGCAGGGGCTTATTGCAGAGGGAGCCTTATTCATAAAGTCAGATGAAAGGTTTTAAATGATTATCTTTTGCCTTATATTGTTCGGAATCAACGTGCAATTCAGAGAATCAATTACAAAAAATCACTTTCAAAAAATTTTCAAAATAAAACTGAAAAAACTGAATTTAAAATTTTCAATTCACAAAAAAATTTTTACAAAAATCACTTTCAATCTAAATCCATTATCTGAAAATTATTATTTACATCTTTCAGCTAAATAAAAGGAAAAACTTTTGTTAGCCGCTTGCATTGAATACCAGAGGGGGTTTAGAAGGGAGGGGCTGCTTGTGAGGGACGTGCGAAATAGAGCTTTGACGGTATGCATAATAGGCCTTTTCGCTATTTTACAGAACTATTAAGTTTTGTAACTATAGGGCTCAAAATGTTTCACAGCTTTAGAAAGGTGGTTGTGAAACTCTGTCACATTTTTCTTTCAATTTAATGGCTTGAAAGGAATTTACGGTCCTTGGCTATAAATCTGCCATGAAAATTTTTTGATACCTTGATTATTTAAAAAAATGGTGGCATTTTAAGTATTTTTGAAAAATTCATGGAAAATTTTGAAAAAATTAAAAAGTCAACATAAATCTTAGATGAATTGATACAATCTTCAAGGAAAATTGATATTAAGTTGGAGAAAACCATAGTTTATTGAGGTCTACAATTTGGTGGCAATCAGAAATCTGTTGATCTAAGGATTTAGAAATTTGATTACATCACAGCTTAAAATAATGCCCGCCGTTTTGAAACTAATCAAGATATTAAAAAACTTTCAGGTCAGATTTACAGCAAAGTAACCTAATTTCCTTCCAAGCCATTTAATTCAAAGAAAAATGTAATGAAATTTTACATGTGCGTTGTTATTGATTTGAGCTCTGTGCTAGTTTCATATCCGTTAGTAAATTGGAAAATTTCGTATTTTGTAGCTACACCCTTGGCTTTTAATAAAGTTATTGTCATTTGCAGAATAGCTTATATATGCATATTCTGAGCCTTAGGTTTTAAACTAGTGTCTATCTTTAGAAGTTCTGAGACTTTGGGTATCTTTTTTTGTGGCAAAGAAAAGATATTTTTTTGCAAATGCAAACACCACATTGCCAAAATTAGCATAAATGAAAGATGCGTCGAAATGCTGAAGTTGGCAACTTTAGTTGCCCGCGCGCAGACTTTACTACAGTTATAGTAGAGTAGTTAGTAAAGTCTACGCGCAGGCTACAACTTTAGATGCACATCAGTTAAGCGTATAAAAGGGACTCATTTTCTGTAATGCAATTCAAGTCTCAAAGCTTTTTCACATGGACTTTAGTTTCCGGAATTTTCAAATATTCTTGTCAATAATAGATTTAGTATTTAATATTTAGTGATGCACCGTAATATCGTAGGTTTTTCATTTATATATATTTCATATTTCCTTCTTTTAAGGAGGGTTGCCCTTCAGCAGAAGCTGTTTTTCAAGGGGCCCTCCAATAAAAACTTTAAATGACTTTTTCTTTGGCAACCTTAAATCAGTTTCAGTATTCCTGAGACTGCGGGAGGAACTTGTTGAGTTTTTGATAAAAAGGTTACACAGGTATTGTGGAGCGAAATCATTGAGCGACTTGAAGACCATCATTTTTTGACTCAACATCAATGAGTTCTACGATAGTCTTCCAGCTCAACTCCTCGATAAGTTGTCTGCTAGGGGTATCAAAGCTGTTATTTGTAATTATTCTAGCAGCACGATTTTGAAGCTTTTGCAACTGGTTTATGTCTGTAGAACCAGCACAACCCCAAACAGAACAACAATATCGAAAATGGGGCTCAACAATGCCTGTGTAAAGAGTTTTCAAACTCTCCTTTGGTAGAAAAGACTTAGCATGTCTTAAAAAGCCGATTGCCCTGGAGACCTTGGTAGAAGCTGCCTTAATTTGCTCCTTCCAGTCCAAAGAGCTATCGATTTGTACCCCAAGGTACTTTGTCTTTTGAACTACTTCGAGCTCATTGTCACGTATTTTCAGTTCCAAGACTTCGTTTCGACTTTTGAGAGAGTTGTGTTTCTGCTTTGTAGATATAAGCATTGAATGAGTTTTTGCTACATTCAAGGACAGCTTATTGCCTTGCAGCCAAGTGTCCAGTTTTCTAAGATCACTGTTTATAGCCTCATTCAACTGAGTCAAATCATTCGACTGTTGGCACAGACTGGTATCATCAGCATACATAGTCACAGAGGAATCTTGGACAGCCTGGGGAAGATCGTTGATATAGATGAGGAAGAGAAGTGGGCGAAGGCATGACCCCTGTGGGACTCCCACTTCTATTTCCTGGATATCTGAATCAACACCGTTAACCCTACAGAATTGTTTGCGGTTGGATAGGTAGGACCTAAAATTCAGAGATCCTATCAGTATAATGCTGTTCCTGAGTGTGTTTTCTCTGAGTGTCTGAGTGTCTGATTTCTCTGTGAATCTGATCCACTGCTATTTACTTTAGTTAGGCCAATATGCGAACGACTGTTTAGTGTTGTTGCTGTTGTCTCAGAAATACTCACACAACAGCAACAACACTAAACAGTCGTTCGCATATTGGCCTAACTAAAGTCATTCACAGAGAAATCAGACACAGAGTGTGTTATTATGTTAGAGAGTGAGCAAAGATGCCACAAATGAATTTGCGGAAGGATTGTTGGTGTCGTGAGCAAAAGTGAATTTTATGAAACAAGAGATACAGTTCTATATAAGACAGAGCGATCTAATAACCCCAAGATTAGATTTAACTCCTGCTCAGCCAACCTTACCATCAATCAATCAATCAATCAATCAATCAATCAATCGATATTTTGGCGTAGTTGCAACTTTAAACCTTGTCCACAGGGCCTTTTGTCATTTTGTCATATATGTTATTTCATGTCATATTAATTTGTGGTGTTTTCACAGGTATTTATTTAATGTGCATTGTCATTGTATTCTTTCTATTTTTAGCTTTTTAAACTTGTAAATTTTAGTTATTTCTTTGTGGCAAATGCATACACACATACACAGATGGATACTATAAGTGCGGATGAAGAACGAACGAGAGATTGACAAAAATTTGATACCTAAGGCCTTTCAACTTATTACCATCATCAGAGTGTTACATACACACATACAAAAGGCCCGGGGATGAGGTTGCCACCCGGGGGGGGGGGGGTCACTTCAATAGGCGAATGACAGGGGTGTGCCATTTTGAATTGTAAAATCATACTCTAAAATTTATGAATTTTTCAAAAACCATACCTCAAAATTTACGAGCCATTCAAAATAGATTCCCTAAAATTGTGACCAAAATTCGAAGTTCTAACCAAGTATCTGAAATTACATCAAATTCAATACCCTAAAGCGTTTTTCTTCCAAAAATGACACCCTAAAATTTATGTTCATTTGTGATGTTACAAAAAATGACACCCTAAAATTTATTTTCAGCCTGAAAAAAGGTACCCCAAAAAACTTGCACACCCCATACCGGTACATATGGTAGTTCCCCCCCCCCCCGGGGGTTGCCAACCTTAATGTTGCGCTTCGTTTATTTTGATTTGTAAGGCAGTTAGAGGTGTGAAATCCATTATTTAGACCGGCAAATCGCTCTGTCTTCTCGGAAACCGGCGGAAACCTGAACTGTTGTTTCACACAATTTGCTTATGCAAATTTCGCGCCAAAAATATCTGTATGATGCACGAGGCCATGTATGTATGTATGTAAAATTTTGCCATACAAAGTAAAAATTGAAAATGTAATAAAGGAAAGAAAGGCTATTTACATGTATAAAATGGTAATAAAAACTAAAGATCTAGTATAAAAATACCCCTAGTTTAAAATGGCAGGGATAGCATTAAAAGGTCAGTGCAACCTTGTTTCCATAATGGTCCCTCCAGGGGTATTATAGAAAAGAAAAGTTTTCATGAAAAAAAAAGAGACGTTCATAAGAAAGTGTAACAGCCTGTTGGGCTTGTTATTTATGCAGTTTTTAGAAATTTAATAATATATATAGGGACTGTTTTCTTGATTTTGGAGGTCTTTAAAGAAATTGTCCTTTATCTTATGTTTGAAACTGTTAACGTTTTTAGCAGACTTTAGGTCAGAGTGTAGATTGTTCCAGATCTTAGGTCCTAGGTAAGATAGACCACTTTGCCCTATGTTGCTCTTTCGGAATGGTTGATTTAATTTGTTTTTAGACCTTCGAGTAATCCGACTCTGGCCAGCTGGTAAGAACATCTCCGACATATAGGATGGGGCTGAATTATCGAAAAATTTGTAAACGTTTGTAGCAGTACATTGTTTAAACCTCTCTTTAGTAGGGAGCCAATTTATATTTTTAAATTCTTTGATTCCTATGTGTGCTCTGTTATTCATACTTAAGCAAAACCTGATACATTTATTTTGAGCTGTTTGAATTTTTTTGGTTAGCCTTTTATTAATCAATGGAAACCAAGCACTGCATGCATAGTCAAAGTGGGGCTGGATTAGAGCATTTGCTAGTAACCTACGAAGAGAGAAGTCAAGAAAATTTTGCTTTCTATAGAGGAACCTTAGCCTGCCATTTATTTTGCCCAGGGTCCTGGTAGCCATTGATTCACCAGACAGGTCTCCATCAAGAATACAGCCCAGATAGGTCACTGAGGTGTGCTGTTTAATCCTGATGTCACCCCTTCTGATGTCCAGATTTTGATTGTCGGTTCTCATTTTTGCTCTGCCAAAAAGTATAGACTTTGTTTTGTCCTCTCCAAAATGAATGCTTAGTTTGTTATCAACGAACCAATCACAGAGGGAATTAAAATTCTTATTTAGTTGCTTTTCTATTTCATTGACGCTATTGTCACTGAATACAAGGCAGGAGTCATCTGCATATAAAAGAAGGTCACAGTCAACTGCCTGAGGCATATCATTGACATACAAGAGGAAAATTAGTGGGCCAAGAATAGAACCTTGCGGGACTCCACATGATAGTTCCCCAGGTGACGAGATCTCCTTCCCTATATTTACGAAAAAAGTTCGGTTTTTTAGATATGATCTAAACCAAAAAATAACTGAATCGGCAAAGCCTATGTGTTTCATTTTTTCAAGGAAAATTTCGTGGTCGATTGTGTCAAACGCTTTTTGTAAGTCAATTAATATCATGCCGGTAAACTTCCCGTTTTCAAACCCTTGTATGATTTTATCACTTAGATATGATAGGCATGTGTCTGTTGAGTGGAAAGGACGAAAACCAGACTGGTATTGATAGAGAATCTTATTTGTATCCAAGTATTGTTGTATCTGCTCGTGGACAATTTTTTCAATAACTTTGGAGATCTGAGGCAAGAGTGAGATTGGCCTGTAATTTTTTGGTTCATCTTTCTTGCCCTTTTTAAAAAGTGGTTTCAATTTAGCTTGCTTGCAATCGTCTGGGAAACGAGCTAGAGAGATGGAGAGATTGCATAGCTCCTTGACTGGTTTTGCCAGTATTGGTGCACCGTCCTTAAGGAATTTTCCTGCGAGATTATCAGGCCCTGCTGCTTTTGCGGGATTTATTTTCTCTAAGAATTTGAGAACATGTTC
Organism: Aurelia coerulea; assembly: GCA_039566865.1. Taxonomy (NCBI): domain Eukaryota; kingdom Metazoa; phylum Cnidaria; class Scyphozoa; order Semaeostomeae; family Ulmaridae; genus Aurelia; species Aurelia coerulea. Next base: position 20,981,302 of record CM076954.1, read on the forward strand.
ATCAGTTGTATGATGTAGTGTGAATTTGTTCTTCCCTGGGTTGAGGTGTTGGTAGTATTGTTTGACACTTTCTGACCCAAATATTTTGGGTGGATTTGGTAGCTTATTTACAAGTTCTTTAGCCAAATTTGAAAAGAAATTTTTGAAAATGTTTGAATTAATTTTATCATCAAAGCAATGCTCGCCATCATTTTTTAGGCATATTTTGGAGGGTTTGTCTTGTTTAGAAGGAAGTCCTAGTGATTTCAGGCTTTTCCATAGTTCTTTTGGCTTGCCAATATTTTCATTTAGTTTCCCAACCACACAAGTTTTCTTTTTCTTCTTTATAAGAGACAAAACCTTGTTTCTAGCTTTCCTGAAATTGACATGGTCCATGTGAATTTTTGTCTTCTTAAATTTGCAGAGCAGCTTGTCTCGAATCCTGATCCCTTCAAGAACTTCCTCATCTATCCATTCTTGAGTGTCTTTTCTTATGCGAATTTCTTTCATTGGAGCTATTTCATCAATTATGGAAATGATCATTTGTATGAAGTGAGAATATGCAGCATTGATATCAATAAATTCGGAATATTTTGGGAATTTGACCGATTTCAGTTTTTCCAGGAAGAGCTCTCTATTGTAATTTTTCATTGAACGGATTTTGACATATTTGTGACCAAAGATTTTAGTTTTTGTGCTCTTTCTTGTACAGTAAATCATTTGATGGTCAGATATTCCCAAGTTGAGGACACCATGCTGAGAAATTTTTTGGCCCGAATTAGAGATTATATGGTCCAATAGAGTTTCAGATTTTTCAGTAATGCGCGTTGGTTCTTGGATTAGCTGTACAAGTCCGTGAAGGGAGCAGAATTCTTTGTAGCGCTTGATCCCGTTTGAATTACTTTTTTTACTGCCTGTCAGGTCAATATTCAAGTCCCCCAATATAAAAACTTCTTGATTATCAAAGTGTTCTGTTTTTGAAATGGCTACATTGAGCTTTTTAAGGAAACCACTTGAGTCAGGGGGTCTGTAAAGGATCCCAACGAGGATTGGTTTGGATTTTGGTAACAGTAAGTCAAGAAATATATTTTCGAGATCTGGTGAAAAATCTTCCCTTACATTGAAAGACAATTCTTTTCTGATATAGCAAGCAACGCCACCACCTTGCCTATTTCTGTCAGATCTTTTCAATTCATAGCCATCAATTTTAACCTCATTATCTAATACAGTTTTGTCAAGTTTTGATTCTGTAATTCCAATTATTGCAGCATTTGAGTTTTTGGCAATGACGCGCAATTCATCAATTTTGGGCAATAGGCCATTTATATTAAGGTGAAGAAAGTGCAAGCCTCTTTTCCTAAATGGATTCCACATACAATCTTCTGGTCGTCCTTGGGTGGCTTCATTATTAATTTCAATTGGTATTGGATGTTCAGGCAAGGGGTCATTAACAGAGCCTTCATCCGCAAATGGAAGCTCTTGCCACAGGTTAACCCTGATGTTGTTCTTGCAAGACAGGCAAGTGAACCTATATTCATTTTTATCTAACATGGAGAGAGTTGCAAACTCTGTATCAGATATCAGATCACATCTCTTGTGAACCCAGAGCCCACATTGTGTGCATGGAAGGCCTTTTCTTACTGACTTGTTACAGGTTTGGCAGATTTTAGTGGGTCCTGGGTGGAGATGAATATCACCTGACAGTAACATAAGAAATTTTAGGAATGATTTGTTGTTTCTGAATTTCAAATCAGAAAGTGCCCAGACAGATAGTTGTTCCTGCATGCAGTCAGATCTAATATCGCCAATGAGAGATAAGCTCTCATTTGTAAATAATTCATGTTTTTGTTGGTTTTTTATGAAATGGTACGGGTTTTTGCTTTCTTTTTCATATGTGAAAACTATCAGAAAGGTTAGCATCAAACTCGACCAACACAACTGTCTCTGCCTAGGAGACCAGCTTGCCGGTCTTTTTCTTCTGAAGAGATGTTTGAGACTTCTACTTAGACTGTACCTATTTAAAACGTGTCTGCAGAACCAATGGCCAAAGATCCGAATCAGGAACCCAAGAATTGGCAGTATTATTTGAAAACTTTTTCTTAAACCTGGGACATTTTTCGAGGGAGATGATTTTTTTTGTACTAGAGCAATGGAGCCAGTATCAATGGATACTTGTCTTATAAGTTGGCCAGAGTTGTTTACTATCCCTGTCATTTTGCAAAAATTTAATCTATCTAATCGCCCACCCGCAACTTGCATCCCATCCCATAATTTATGTTCCCCTTCAAAATTACCTAACCCTCCCACCCCCTTTTCCCAATTCAAAACAAAAAATATAAAATACAGTTCTAATATATACACCCCAGTTAAAACAATTTTCAGGAAAAGTTTTGGAGGCTGCTGTGTGTGTGTGACTGTGTCTTTTGGTGAGTGCATCAGTGTATGTGAGGTTTTATTTCTTTGTGGCCGTTTTCGTGGATGTGGTTGTTTGTTTGATGGGGACTGAGTATGTTTTTGTGGCTGTGTGTGAAGATGTTTTGCAGTTGTGTTTGTGTGTGGGGATGTTGGCTTTGGTGGAGATGGTTTGGTGGATGTGGTTGTATGTGGGGGTAGTTTAATGGATGTGGTTGTATGTGTGAGCGGTTTTGTAGATGTGGGTTTTGGTGTATATGATTTTGTGAATGTGCTTGTGTGTGGAGGCGGTTTCGTGAATGTGGTTGTATGTGTGAGTGGTTTTGTGGATGTGGGTTTTGGTGTAGATGATTTTGTGAATGTGCTTATATGTGGGGGTGGGTTTGGCAGAGATGTGGGCTTTGGCAGAGATGTGCTTGAGTCTGGAGGTGGTTTTGTGGATGTGGTTGTATTTGGGGGTGGTTTAATGGATGTGGTTGTATGTGTGAGTGGTTTTGTAGATGTGAGTTTTGGTGTATATGATTTTGTGAATGTGCTTGTGTGTGGAGGCGGTTTCGTGAATGTGGTTGTATGTGTGAGTGGTTTTGTGGATGTGGGTTTTGGTGTAGATGATTTTGTGAATGTGCTTGTATGTGGGGGTGGTTTTGGCAGAGATGTGGGCTTTGGCAGAGATGTGCTTGAGTCTGGAGGTGGTTTTGTGGATGTGGTTGTATTTGGAGGTGGTTTTTTGGATGTGGCCTTTGTAGGAGATGGTTTTGTGGAAGTGGGGTTTTGTGGATGTGACTTTGGAGGTGTGGTCCTTGGTGGGGATGGTTTTATGGAGGTTGATGAAAGGGGGTATGGTTTGGTGTGTGTGGTTTTTGGTGTGGATGATTTTGTGGAAATGGCCTTTGGTGGAGATGGTTTTGTGGGTGTGGGTTTTGGGGGAGTTGGTTTTGTGGATGAGGCTGTTTGTGGAGGTGGTTTTGTGGGTGCTGTTTTCAGTGGAGGTGGTTGTGGTAGAGACTGCATTTGTTTTAATGGGTGTGTTTGCATGACTAGGTGCTTTTGTGCTGGTGCTTTTGGGGATGAATGTTTGAGTTTCTTAATAGTTTCGGTTATTGATGTAGCAAATTTTATGTTTCCCCTTTCATTCAGATGTAAATGGTCTGTATGGTACAGATCAGTGTCAAGCATTCCATTAGGTTTGACCCAGTCTTCCTCTGGTATTAGAAGATGAACATTTTTTAGCAAAGGATTCTGGCACCATTTCTTTATCTTGTTGTTAATACATTGTATGCTTCTTCTTCTTTTGGTTGGTTGAAGGTCACGCGGAAGTAAGCCTGTAATAATAATCTTTGCATTTGGCTTTGCAGTTTGGAACTGTGACACAATAGAGGTTATTCCATCAACAATGTCGTTAGGTGTATCTCGGTCAATGTTATTTGTTCCACAATGAATGACACAAAACTGGAGGTTTTTTGGAATTTCCCCATTTTCAACCCTCCATAAAACGTGTTGAGTGCGGTCTCCTCCAATCCCAAAATTTAATGTTTTTAATGTTTCAAAATACTTCGACCAGACGTAGCGGTACCTTGATAGGCCGTTGACTAGAGAGTCTCCAATTAGCAAAACTTCAGATCCTTCAGTTTGTTGTGAAATACGAGTTATAAAGCTGTCTTATTTTAAGCTAGGTACCTACCAATTTTCCCTTACAGAATCTGTTCTTCCTATATCTGCGTGCGCAGTGCACTTCAGGGATCCCAAGCAGCAATCAAGGGTACAAAAACTTTGAGTGGAGGGAAGTCCCTGATTTAAGAGGGGAGGGAAGGGAAGGAGGGAAGGGGGAGAATATCTATCGGAAGCGAGGCTACAATTGAAAACGAGGCTAACTTGTCTGAGAGCTGCATCCGTATGGCTAGACTTATTACATAGTCGTATTTTCAATAATTCTACAAACGACTGTTCAACGGGGATAGAGATTCCGCTGGGTTCCAATTTTTACTGTCACCAATCAAAGCACATTGAAGCTTCATTTCTTCTATCATGGTAACGAGAAGCACCTCTGCGAGTGTTCTATCATGATAAACGATCCTACAAGTTTGTGAAAAACAAAAACAAAACAAATTGGTACCTAGAGTCTTAAATTAAGACCGCTAGGTACCAATTTTCACTGTAACCATTCAAAGCACATTGAAGCTTCATTTCTTCAATCATGGTAACGAGAAGCACCTCTACGAGTGTTCTATCATGATAAACGATCCTACAAGTTTGTGAAAAACAAAAACAAAAAAATTGGTACCTAGAGTCTTAAATTAAGACCGCTGGGTACCAATTTTCACTGTAACCATTCAAAGCACATTGAAGCTTCATTTCTTCTATCGTGGTAAGGAAAACCACCTCTACGAGTGTCCTATCATAATAAACCATTCTACAAGATTGCCAAAAATGAGCAAAGCAAAAATTGGTACCTAGAATCTTAAATTAAAACCGCTAGGTACCAATGTTCACTGTAACCACTCAAAGCATATTGAAGCTTCGTTTCTTCTATCATGGTAACCAGAGGCACTTCTTTGAGTGTTCTATCATAATAAACCATCCTACAAGATTGCCAAAAATGAGCAAAGCAAAAATTGGTACCTAGAGTCTTAAATTAAGACCGCTAGGTACCAATTTTTACTGTAACCACTCAAAGCACATTGAATCTTCATTTCTTCTATCATGGTAACGAGAAGCACCTCTACGAGTGTTCTATCATGATAAACGATCCTACAAGTTTATGAGAAACGACCAAAGAAAAAAATGGTACCTTGAGTCTTAAATTAAGACCGCTAGGTACCAATTTTTACTGTAACCACTGAAACCATATTGAAGCTTCGTTTCTTCTATTGTGGTAACCAGAGGCACCTCTTTGAGTGTTCTATTATAATAAACGATCCTAAAAGTTTGTAAAAAACGACCAAAGAAAAAATTGGTACCTAGAGTCTTAAATTAAGACCGCTAGGTACCAATTTTCATTGTAACCACTCAAAGCACATTGAAGCTTCATTTCTTCTATTATGGTAACGAGAACCACCTCCACGTGTGTTCTATCATAATAAACCATCCTACAAGCTTGTGAAAAACGACCAAAGAAAAAAATTGTACCTAGAGTCTTAAATTAAGACAGCTAGGTACCAATTTTTACTGTAACCACTCAAAGTATATCGAAGCTTCGTTTCTTCTATCATGGTAATAAGAGGCACCTCTGCTAGTATTCTATCATAATAAACCATCCCACAAGCTTGTGAAAAACAAACCAAGAAAAAATGGTACTTAGAGTCTTAAATTAAGACCGCTAGGTACCAATTTTTACTGTAACCACTCAAAGCACATTGAATCTTCATTTCTTCTATCATGGTAACGAGAAGCACCTCTACGAGTGTTCTATCATGATAAACGATCCTACAAGCTTGTAAAAAACAAAAACAAAAAAAATTGGTACCTAGAGTCTTAAATTAAGACCGCTAGGTACCAATTTTCACTGTAACCACTAAAAGCATTATTGAAGCTTCATTTCTTCTATCATGGTAACGAGAGGCACCTCTTTGAGTATTCTATTATGATAAACGATCCTACAAGTTTGCGAAAAACGACCAAAGAAAAAAATGGTACCTAGAGTCTTAAATTAAGACCGCTAGGTACCAATTTTTACTGTAACCACTCAAAGCACATTGAATCTTCATTTCTTCTATCATAGTAACGAGAAGCACCTCTACGAGTGTTCTATCATGATAAACGATCCTACAAGCTTGTGAAAAACAAACAAAGAAAAAAATGGTACCTAGAGTCTTAAATTAAGACCGCTAGGTACCAATTTTACTGTAACCACTCAAAGCATATCGAAGCTTCGTTTCTTCTATCATGGTAATAAGAGGCACCTCTGCTAGTATTCTATCATAATAAACCATCCTACAAGCTTGTGAAAAACAAACAAAGAAAAAGTGGTACCTAGAGTCTTAAATTAAGACCGCTAGGTACCAACTTTTACTGTAACCACTCAAAGCAAATTGAATCTTCATTTCTTCTATCATGGTAACGAGAAGCACCTCTACGAGTGTTCTATCATGATAAACGATCCTACAAGCTTGTGAAAAACAAACAAAGAAAAAAATGGTACCTAGAGTCTTAAATTAAGACCGCTAGGTACCAATTTTTACTGTAACCACTCAAAGCATATCGAAGCTTCGTTTCTTCTATCATGGTAATAAGAGGCACCTCTGCTAGTATTCTATCATAATAAACCATCCTACAAGCTTGTGAAAAACAAACAAAGAAAAAGTGGTACCTAGAGTCTTAAATTAAGACCGCTAGGTACCAACTTTTACTGTAACCACTCAAAGCAAATTGAATCTTCATTTCTTCTATCATGGTAACGAGAACCACCTCTACAAGTGTTCTATCATGATCAACGATCCTACAAGTTTGTGAAAAACGACCAAAGAAAAAAATGGTACCTAGAGTCTTAAATTAAGACCGCTAGGTACCAATTTTTACTGTAACCACTCAAAGCATATCGAAGCTTCGTTTCTTCTATCTTGGTAACGAGAGGCACCTCTGTGAGTGTTCTATCATAATAAACCATCCTACAAGCTTGTGAAAAACGACCAAAGAAAAAAATGGTACCTAGAGTCTTAAATTAAGACCGCTAGGTACCAATTTTTACTGTAACCACTGAAAGAACATTGAAGCGTCATTCCTTCTATCTCGGTAACGAGATGCACCTCTGCGAGTGTTCTATCATGATAAACGGTTCTACGAGTTTGCCAAAAATTGTCAAAGTAAAAATTGATGCCTACGTTCTTATATCAAGGCTTAAAGCGCTCAAAACTTCCCCAGAGCCATCGTTTTTCTCCTTTCGAGAAATGAATGTGGATGTGCTTTCCAGAAAAATCTCTGATGACCCTTTCCTCGACAAGTTTTGTGATATTTTTATTAAAAAGCAAACGAACATTTTGAAGAATAGTTCTTGGATAGTTTTCTTCTGTAGTAATGAAGAGTACCAACTTTTGTCAAGATCAATTGCACATTCTATTGAGTTTGTATTATAACTTTCTATGGCATGGCATGAAACTGTTTATGTAAACGGGACTTCATCAGCAAAGGATCCGAAATATTTGCTCGAGAGGGCAGCGGCAATAGCATAGGAATCATTCGTCGTACATAGCCGATTGCTCGTGGCCCATGGTCGAAACCGCCAAAGCCTCATTTTCACGAACCAATCAGGCGGCTAAAAAGCGAGGGAGACAAAAGAAACCCATGAAGATTTTCCTAAATTTTACCTACCTTCATAAAACGCAACCAGGACAAAAAACTGCTTGGGATTTCCCAAATTTTTTTAAAGCAATCTACTCTCCAGATGTTTGGGAGTAAAAGTTTGGATGCCGGTTAAAATATCTCCAGGATTGGCGGAGTTATTGCCTCTCCAATAGACAAAATCGGTGAAGTGTTGTCGAGACCTGTTTACGCCACTTCAAGTCAGGTGATAAAGCCTCTTGATAAAACCTCTTTTGAATTTCATAAGTTATTTCGCAACGAGCAATCTTTTGCCATGAATGTAAAAAGTAGTACAATGCAGAAACTTCCCTAGAGTATTGCCACATGACTTGAAATGGGCGAACAAGCCTTTGTAGACTTTTTCAATTCACATAGAAACCGTAGGGGCATTGAATCTTGAACAAACGAAAATTTTGCGAAATACAATAGCAAGAACAATTGAAAACACAAGATTGTCGCGTTTTCGGGTCGTTCTTACAACAATCACTATTGTTATTACTATTGTCTCCCGGCCAGAATCTCTATTGTTCAAGGTTCAGTGCCTTGTCGGTTTGTTTGTGGCCATAACTCCACCAATCCTGGAGATATTTTAACCGGCATCCAATCTATTACTCCCAAACATCTGGAGAGTAGATTGCTTTAAAAAAATTCGGGAAATCTCAAGCAGTTTTTTGTCCTGGTTGCGTTTTATGAAGGTAGGTAAAATTTAGGAAAATCTTCACTGGTTTCTTTTGTCTCCTTCGCTTTTTAGCCGTCTGATTGGTCCGTGAAAATGAGGCTTTGGCGGTTTCGACCATGGGCCACGAGCAGTCGGCTATGTACGACGAATGATTCCTATGCTAGCGGCAATACATTTTCTGGGATGATGTAGTTACTTGTTTCTCACTGCATCACGGGTACCTTCTCTCATCTCACAAGTGTCACAAGTCGTAAAAGCAAAGATCAAATATGCACTTCGGTTTGCAAAATCAAGATGAATGTTTTGGAAAGCTTATCGTGACAATCAAATTGTTTTACTTTATTGAGGTGTCGTACATCTGCTTTTTTTTTCAACCAGCGCACGTACTTCAAATGTTACTGTCAAATGATCAATGATGCAACATGGACTCGATTTACTTCATGTGAATTTTAGCAACAGCCACATGATTAAAGTTGCAAACGTTACGGTATAAAATGTCCTTGAAAGTATCAAGAAAATTGTAATTTCAGTCATCAAATGTGTTCACTAAATGGAAGACCAATACAGGATTTAATATGGGGCGGGGGAGGGGGTAGTAAATACCATCCAACACTTCTATAAATTAAGCTCAAATTGTAAATGGTAAATGTACCAAACAAGTATTGGTATACCTTTTACCATACCCCTCTCAGTCTGAAAATATTGGAGTTCAACCTCCTCTTTCCATCATTATAGTTTGTTTGTCCTCACCAGTGCTAATCTGAAATACCAATTTTAAACCCCTTCCTTCTTAGAACTACCGTAAAACCTTTATTCATTAACTATATAGTGGTTGGGCTATCTGACACGTCCTATTTTGGTAGGGGAGGGGTTGGTGTACTAATATCCCAAGACAAGACATGTACTTTCTGAGAATATAAAAATTAACATAATGTTAGCCGTCATTATTGCTTGTGTAACCATTTCCTTTGTGTGGTCAAGAAAGTGGCAAAGTTGATCAAAATATTGCAATTTTGCTACATTTTTTGCGAAAATTAATGTTCGAGAATTGGCGATTTTGACAGAGTCAGTTCCAGAAAATTGTCTCCCCCCCCCTCAATTGTCATAATATTTTTATAAAATAAGTAGTATCAAAAAGTCAGAAAGTTTCCGGGCCATAATTGCTCTCCTGGCAGAGTTATAACAGGTGGGGGTTATAACCTATAACCTAGTAGATTATAACAGTAGTTATGATCTACTAGGTGGGGGGAGGGGGCAAATTTGCCCCCCAGCCCAAATAGGGTTAAGCCACCAGGGATCTTATTTAATCTCTGAGACCTTTCATTCATTCATTTCATTTTAATTTCTTTATTCACGGAAACCCTGTCAATCAATAGACTGCCTTTCAGGGGGCCGTGCATAAAACCTTGCAAATTAAGTTAGAATAAATACAAAGTAAAACCCTAATTTAGTTACAATGACAAATGAATGAACAAAGAAGTAAACTATTACAAAGCGTCTTTGAATGCTTTGAAAGACGATGCCTGCTTGACTTCGCTATCCAATAGGTTCCACACTCCAGCACAACGATATGAGAATGCTCGCTGACCATTACTTGTTCTCAATAGTGGGACGTGAAGATCAGTTGCGGTTCTCAAGTTCTCAAATTTTTCCTTCTGCATGTCGAATTTTTGGTAAATTTTTTGACAGGTAATCTGGAGCAAGGTCATTTAGCGATTTGTAAACAATGCAAGCTGTCTCGGTTTTTATCATATCTGCTAAAGTAGGCCAATTCAGACTTTTGATCAAAGCACTGGCGGAAGAATTATAACTGCTGTTGGTCACAATTCTAGTTCGCTCGTCAACCTAAATGATGGAGCGCTTTTGGTAACCTCTGGCATTTTAAAGGTTTTACCCGGTTTTACCTAAGAAGGGAGGGGCTTATTAGAGAGAAGCCTTATTAGATATATGGGCTAAATAGAGCTTTTACTGTAACTCAGTTCCACCGAATTTTCTAGTCTAAGAAATTTTCAATAGACTGCACATGACCAATATTCTATAATTAAGACCCAACAATATTAAATATATCCACACTAGGGTATTTACATGTTGCACTCGTGTTTTGAACATAATTCGCAGCAATTTGATTCATGCTCAAATGAAACAAATTTAAAGTGCATTAAACTTTTCCGTTTGGCTTCTTACCATATAAAAATTCCTTCCTTTGAGTGGTTACAGTAAAAATTGGTACCTAGCGGTCTTAATTTAAGACTCTAGGTACCATTTTTTTCTTTGTTTGTTTTTTACAAGCTTGTAGGATCGTTTATCATGATAGAACACTCGTAGAGGTGCCTCTGGTTACCACAATAGAAGAAACGAAGCTTCAATACGCTTTGAGTGGTTACAGTGAAAATTGGTACCTAGCGGTCTTAATTTAGGACTCTAGGTACCATTTTTTTTCTTTGGTCGTTTTTCACAAGCTTGTAGGATCGTTTATCATGATAGAACACTCGTAGAGGTGCTTCTCGTTACCATGATAGAAGAAATAAAGATTCAATGTGCTTTGAATGGTTACAGTGAAAATTGGTACCTAGCGGTCTTAATTTAAGACTCTATGTACCATTTTTTTCGTTGGTCGTTTTTCACAAACTTGTGGGATCGTTTATTGTGATAGAACACTCGTAAAGGTGCCTCTGGTTACCACAATAGAAGAAACGAAGCTTCAATGTGCTTTGAGTGGTTACAGAAAAATTGGTACCTAGCGGTCTTAATTTAAGACTCTAGGTACCATTTTTTTCTTTGGTTGTTTTTCACAAACTTGTAGGATCGTTTATCATGATAGAACACTCGTAGAGGTGCTTCTCGTTACCATGATAGAAGAAATGAAGATTCAATGTGCTTTGAGTGGTTACAGTAAAATTGGTACCTAGCGGTCTTAATTTAAGACTCTAGGTACCATTTTTTTCTTTGTTTGTTTTTTACAAGCTTGTAGGATCGTTTATCATGATAGAACACTCGTAGAGGTGCTTCTCGTTACCATGATAGAAGAAATGAAGCTTTAATGTGCTTTGTGTGGTTACAGTAAAAATTGGTACCTAGCGGTCTTAATTTAAGCCTTAAGGCACCAATCTTTACTTTTCTCATTTTTGGAAATTCAAGTGACAGTTTTCCATGATAGACCATTGGCAGAATTACCTCTAAAGCAGTTGCTCTGTGAGTTTAAATGAAATCCTCATTCAATTGAGCTTGGAACAGTAAAGATTGGTATCATTGAATTAAGACCGTAGGTACCGATTTTTTATTTAAAACACCTGCCAGAGTTTTGTTGCTGTTGCTATGATAACTGAAGTGAAGTGATTATATGCTTTTCCTTGTAAGACGACTTGTACCAATTTATTTGACTCTTTAGGCAAACTACTATAAGTTTTTATCATGGTAGAACCCTACCGGGATTGCTTGTAGTTGCTTTGATAGTTTAAATGAGTCCCCTTTAAGTTTTAGAAATGAAAATTGGTACATGGTAGCCTAAAGTAAAGACTGTAGGTACCAATAATCCCTACTTGACTCATTTTTGGCAAACTGTTTATGATTGTTAGAAGAGTAGTAGGGTTTCTTCTCGTTGCTACAATAGCTGTATTTGAAGTTCCAAGTAAAATTTGGCAACTAGTGGTGTTAAGCAAATAAGACTGCTATGTTGGTTTGTATTAACCCCTTCTTCTTCAATGCATTACCATTGGTTGTGAGGAAAGAATTGGACATTTTTCTCAAACACTAACGATTTCTGAGTATCTTTAAACGGCCTATAATTCTGAAAACACAACATCTCATTTTTCAGATATATCTAAATTGCAATTGTAGAAAAGGACTGAAAAGCTAGGGGCTACTCCCATCGTTGACTGAAAGGGGAGTAAAGAAGTCTTTAAAAAAAGCCAATATCAACATCAGACATATCAAAAATTGCAGTCATTTGGTAGCTTGCTGGTATGGTTTATTCATTTCACTAAAACCCTCAAAAGGTAGTACAAAACCTAAATCATGTCAATGGTAGCATCATTTTTGATGAATGGGGAGTACCACGAAGGCAGTTTGGTAGCAATTGGATAGGACCCTTGCACTGAGTTGACAACCCTGTACCCTGCTGGGCCTCAATTGAAGTGTCTCCAGCAATACATTATCTAGCTCTAGAAATCAAGATATTTTTAGATTTTCCCCAAGTCTATTTCGTAACTGCAATAAGGGAAGGTACCAATTAGACTTATTACAGTTGACAAAATAGACTTGGGGGAAGTCCAAGCTATTGTGGGCACTAAATATTTTGATTGCAGAATAAAAGTCATACTTCTAAAAGGTGATCATGAGAACATTTGACAGGATTTCTTGCAGGAAATAAATATGTCATTACTTTAAATTTGAAACTGACTGTAGGCAGTATGAATTCTTCATAAAAAGTAGAAAAGTACAATTTAGCATAAAACAATTGAACAGAATCAATATCTAAAATCATTTCTGTCATTTCCAAGTTGCAAGTGACCTTTAATAATTCCAAAATGGCAATCAATGAAGGCCTTTTAATTTTGATTTCTTTATGATGCAGATATCAACCAGCTTACAGCTGCAAAGAAAATAAGATGTATCAAGGAAAAACTAAGCCTGCTAGAGTCACAAGGATCATAACCCAGGGGGGTTGACTTTGCTGACAGGATGTGCACTCACACCCATATCATTTTAGCCTCTTTTTTTCTTACATCAGGTATCAAAAGAAGGCAATTTTTCTAAAGACGGTTGTCAAAAGTGTTACTGCATTGTCTTTTTATGAATGTTGTATGTTTTGGAATATCAACTCTCTGATTGCCAAAAAATTAAGAAACTTCAGAAGGGGAAAATATAAGTTATAAGAAACTATTAGGTATTTATTTTGATAAAAGAGATCCTTATCATATTTGTACTTTATTTTCACTTGTCTCCTGTATCATATTGCTTGGGAGGTACTTAAAATTATGTATATTAAGACTATGAACCAGGTGGGTCTGTCTCTCAAAAAATGCCTGCTAAGTGCTAATACAAAGCAATGACTAAAGTCTTTTGAAATGTCATGAATAATTCTGAAATATCACAAGTCCCACGTGACATCTATTTGAGATTGAAGTTAATATATTTTAAGGCCTAACAATCTTGCTCTTTTAGGTATTCAAAGTCCAGTCTACTGTACCTAGGCCTATCTTCTCTTTCCCTGAGGCCTGGATGCTAGTTGTTGCTGCTGTTGTTATTGTTGGCCGAAGAAGGGGGAAACCCTACACCCTGCTAAGAAGAATTTACGGCCGAAGCAGAATCAGAGGTTAAAAATATATCAAATTACAAGTAGAGTTGCACCAAGAGTTATTTAGACGAAAATGAAGACAATTCTCTTCATAACTATGCTGTATCTTGCAGTAAGCCATGGAGAAGTGGTGAGTAAACCAGTGGCCTAATTGTTTTGGCACACAGATTTCAGATTTTCAGATTTTCATTCCCAATCAAAAGCCTAGTACATGCTTTATACAAGTATACTTAATACAGCTAATGACGGGTAAATAACAAAACGGAATAACATAACAAATAAGCGAAATGCAGCAAAAGCGATAAAAAAATGAAATATAATCGTAATTAAACTACTGCCATTGTTAGATATTTGTAAGTTCACCTAGATCTGTTTTGCTCTATATGGAAAATTGGTGTTATTGATGATATTTCGCCAAATAGTTTGATTCTCTCCTCGCTGTTTATCTTACATGTCATTAGACAATGTATTTCATCCTCCATGGTGTTACAGGAAGTACATGTTCGTTCTTCTGGTTTTTTTGGTGGTCTGGAGTAACGCCCAATCTCAATTTCTAAGCGATGATCTGACAACCTAAATTTACTAACGAAGATTCGTGTAGCAATGTTTGTTTCGTGCATCAAATACGCTTCAATCTTTACATTGTCTTTAAATAGGCAATATGTGCGCATTTTTGGTTGGTTATTTAAACTCGTTAAAGTGTTTTGATAGCTACAATCAATAATACGTTGGTGAATGATATTTACAATGTTTGTTGACATAGTTGTCTGGTTGTCCGTGTTGTTTGGTGGTAATTGCCATAAATATGCTAAGCCATGTTTACAGAGAATATTGCTAAATGCAGTAGTCCAGTCGAGGTTCATTATTATATTGTTGTTATAAACATTACGCAGAAGTGAATTGGTTTCGTTCTTGAGGATACGTAACCAATTTTTGACAGTCGATTTGAATCCAGTGACATAAAGTTGGAGTCTACCTAATTCACATCTACAAGCGTTATTTGAAACTGAGTTTTTCACCCCTAATAAATGTTTACAAAGTTTTATGTTCAATTTCTCGATGGGATTCGTGTCACCAAATCCATGTTTAAGGCAACCCCAAAAATCGACCCCATACAACAGGATTGGTTTAACTAGACTATCAAATAACTTGATGGTAAGAATGATATTTCGTTTAAATAGGTCATCTAAACAGCTTTTAAGTTTAAAATATGCTTTAAGGCCACGTTTGTATAGATCGTTCAGCAGTTCTTTAATACTTAGATTTGGGGTTATTAAAAAGCCAAGGTAATTAAAAGTTTTTACGGTTTCTAGTTTTACATCTTTGAAATGAAATGTGTTACTCTGTAAGAGTTTGCCTCCTTTATTCATCACCATGCATTTTGTCTTTTTTGTGTTTACCTTTAATTTATTTTCGCTACAATAATTGTTTAGATCGTGTAAAGATTGCTGTAAACCTAATTTTGATTCCGATATAATAACGATATCATCTGCCCAGAATAGAGATCCGATGGTAGTATCTCCTATTTTTGCAGGTTTATTCGAAGGTTTTTGAAAAATTTCAGGAAGATCGCTCAGAAAAGTATTGAAAATGTTTGGGCTTAAAATACACCCTTGTTTGACTCCTCTGTTAACATCAAAGAAATGTGTTACTTTGTCTCCAATTTTGATGCAAGTTTCATCATTTTTGTACATGTTTTCAATAACGTTATAAATTTTGCCTCTTACGCCCAATTTGTATAACTTTTGTAACATCAATTTTCTAGATATACTATCAAAAGCTTTCTCGAAGTCTATGAAAGCAACATATAGTTTTTTGCCATTTCTATTGCAATAAAAATTGATCAGGGAGTGTATAATCATTAGGTTATCGGACGTTCTATTCCCTGGAACGAAGCCGAGCTGTTCTGGCTTAATTACATTATGTGTAAAGATATGTTTACTTATTCTGTCGTTAATTATCATATTAAACAGTTTCCCCAGGCATGATGATAAAGCAATTCCTCTATAGTTCATTTCCGATGATTTATCTCCTTTCTTATGTAGTGGCACTGTCATACTTTTTGTCCATTCTGAGGGAAATATTCCGTTATCTAATAGACTGTTAAACAAGTTTATGAAAATGTTAGGATATAGGTTTACAGAGATAGATATCATCTCATTTAAAAGTTGGTCTATTCCAGATGCTTTACCTGTTTTTAACTTTTTTACTGCATTATTTAGTTCTTGTAAGGAAATTTTTTCTAACATCATAGTATCAACTTCGTCGTCTGGATTGGTATTGGTGTCAATGTCTAACTCGTCCTTGTTAAAGAGTAAGGTCTGGAACATATTTACCCATTTTGTTGAATCGATTGAAGTTACGTGATTACTTTCAGATTTCGTAGACTTTTTAAGGTCCTCTAGAAGGCGCCAGAATAATTTGGAGTCGTTATCAGATGTTTCCATTTTGTTTATCAATTCATTTCTATAAGCTGACTTTTTATTTCTGATCAATTTTTTAAACGTTTGTTTCTTTTCGTTTAACATTGTTCGTAGTGAAGAGTCTTTTGGTTCTCTGGATACAAGTTTACCCAGATTTAGAATATCAATTTTTTCTTTGTTACATTCATTATCAAACCAAGTTTTGTGACTAGGGGAACGATTTCGAGACCCTTTTTTTGTTTTTGCACCACTTTGTCTGATGGTTGAAATTAACAAATTTGTGACCAATTGTATGTTTAATGAACATGATTTTTTGTTTGACGTTCCCAAAATCTTAGAATTTACTTCTGCAAATATCCCCTGGGTGTTTGGACTGTTTAAATTTGTAATGTAACAAAGTGCACAGATAATGCGCACTTGCTACCAGCAATTCGCACTCAGACAAATGTTGTCCACAAGTTTGGCAGACAGTACACACAGACAGGAACTTAGTGTGTAGGCCAATCAGATAACAGTATACTGTGTTCATTTGTTGCATGATAGCAAGGGATTAACTTTGGTTTTAACACATCATCACACTGTTAACATTGCCCATGTCTCTTGAACTTAACACAGCAAGGGACCGGGATTCCTTTATAGTTATTAAGAGGATTATCTTTTCCATGGGTACTTAGACATGTTTCAGTAATGTTTTCCTCCGAAGTAATACAACTGCGGCGTCTAACCACCCATGCTTTAATCAACGAAACCTATATTTATATATTATGAGCCTCTGTTGACCAAAGCAACATCATCAAGTCAAAGAGCACTGGGAAACAATGCACCCTGTCTAGCAAAGGCCTTCGATATGTACAACAATTCTGAAGTCGTAGTCTTTGGCTCAGTGATAACAAAAACCATTCATTCATGCTTAGCTTCCTTGCACACCTCTGTAGACCATACAGTAACTGCATAACTAATGATAATGTCTTGGTCTTACATAGCAATATTAAGAGAAAGGTCCTACAACATACCTCCGATTTCTGATTCCCAAACAAGGCAGAAAGCTGAGCTCTTTGCTTTGGACTAGTCAATATCTCAGGGACATTACCAAAAGGATCCAGGGCACTTGAAAGATCGGTGGTGAGAAATGGCCATTGGACGTTAACGTTCATCTTCAGCCACAACACGAAAAGTAGTGCCATTAAATTAGCAAGGCACTGCCTAGTCATCTCAGTTTGAGTTATTACTGTATAAAGTTTTCACGAAGCACGCTTCTAAAGTTTTTTCCCTGTTATCCCGCCAAATTGATAACACAGCTCGGAGAGTGGATAAAAGCAGACAAATTCTGCTAACTTGCTCGTTCCTGATAGGCTGCCAGGGTTTCAAGGCTCCTGATTCGACAGAACAGCCCGCGCTTTTTAGGAAGTTGGATATCATTGGACAAAAAAGCAGGTAAAACAGTGTGGTCACGGACAGAACGAATTGATTCTTACTTCCTGATTGGAGAGCCTTGAGTAAACCAGGAATCCCCCCGCATGCCGTTTCATCGTTCGGAATCATCTTTAAGCCTCTCTAAATCTCTCACGCTCTGTAAACCGTCTCTCGCGCTCTGTAATACTCATCGACAAGATCTGAGTAATATTTTAAGGAATGAACAGTTGGATGATTTCACAAGCAATGCAATGGCTGTGTTTTTGACCTAACAGAAAATAATTTCTCAATAACGACCGACGAAAAGCAAAATTTTAATTCGTCGTGTAAGGGCGCTTTTACTTTTTATGAACAAGAAACATGCTTTCTTACCCTTCATTCTCCTTTATTCACTTTGAGCTGTCTGTAGTTGTCTGTTGTTGTCAGTTGTTGTCAGTTGTTGTCTGTTGTTGTCTGTTACTGTCTCCTACTCTAAGATTGCCAAGACTTAAAAAAAAGAGCTCCATGGGCGAACCGCGAAAGTAATAAGACATATTTCTGATGGAGGTCATAAGAAACCTGCAGTTGCATGTTCTGTTGAAACTCAACTCTCAGATTCCAGTACTGGTTGATTAAGATCTATCGAATGATGGTAAACGAATACGATTTCTCTACCCCTACGCTCCCATGTACAAAAGTTTCTTAGCTTTTTAAATTCAGATAGGGTTGCTTTGTAACTTTCGAAAAGTTGGGCCTACCGTTTCATATTTAGCGGTTTCTCACAAAAAATATCAAGTCCAGCACGTCGCAACGAGACTATGCTCAGTAAAATGGGCTTTGAACAGCATCGTAAAGAGGGGGGGGGGGGGGTTTGGGTTTCACGGGTTGTGGGTTTGGCCAATTTTAATGCTCGGGTCTCGCGATTTCTTTCAAAAATTCCGTTGTTTTCGGGCTTTCAAAGTCATACAGTCCCCGTAGTTACCTGAACCTGACATCGAAAAACTTGCTTCCGAATGCTTGAAACCATGGACCGAGGGTCAGTGAAAACAAAAATGTAGGAAAAAATCGAAGATTATTGACGAAAATTAAAATTCTTGGTTTCAAAGTGAAGCTTCGGGTTAGGAAATTTTTCCTTGCGGGTTCTCGGGATTTTGCTAATTTTGGTCCGGGTTTGCGGGTTCTAGTACCCCCCCCCCAAAGCCCCCCCCCCCTCCGCAAGAGAGCGTAGAGGGCAATGAACTGGGTGTTATAGCATTTCTTCAACATCCTCATACATTATTCTATGTCTACCTAGTTTTGGGAATTTATCGTGTAAGAGTGCCTTGTTTCTTATGAACAAGACACCTGCTTTCATCCCTCCTTTTCACTTTGGGCTGTCTGTAGTTGTCTTCTGTTCTCGTCTGTTCTTGTCTATTACTGTCTGTTCTTGTCTATTACTGTCTGTTACTGTCTGTAACTGTCTGTTACTGTCTGTTAAAACCACTTATAAGAAACTTGACTGTCAGATTGTCTGTTAGTTGATCTGTCAGCACGAGCATAAATCTGATTTTCGATTATCATGATAATTAGAGTTTTCGTTTTCCAAAAATGAAAGGTAGTACAATGCACCAAAAACGTCAACAATTACCCCTTTGTGTGGTTTCCACATTCATTAGCGTTTACTGCCCTTGTGGATGCGTTCAATCAGACTATACTACGGTTGTCTCATAAAAGTACTCCCTTTTGACTGTAAAGGAAGCAAAAGATACGATGGTGTTGTTTTCGTTACACAATATTTTTCATCAATTTTATGCTTGATATCTCCATGATACTTTAAGCGGCAGTAATTACTTCATACAGCGAAATGTCTTTGCAATCGTTTAGAAGTCTTTGATTGGTAAAAAATCTCGTGTCATATACCCTATATGCACATACATATAATTGTCCTGATGTACTGTAATAACACAATGTAAAAAAAGTTCTTCGTACAACCAGAAAGTGACACTCACTTCATCTTTCCTCATACTGGAGAACGAGTATCAAGATCATTGCCAAGCATTTTTCCATAACAAACATCACAGTTTTTAGCTAACATTCCTATGGGCATATATTCATATAACTGTTGATTGATTGATGGATTCACATTTTGTCTGGTAAAAGAATCTTTGCAAATCTCAGGGATGTAACTACCTCCCTAAACATAGGAATTCAAACTTTTTTTCAATGCTAACATTTGAGGTTGAAAATTCATACAGTAGCAAGTAAGCTGTAGACTCAGCCAGTATATTATGTCATAACACAAAGCAGCAACACCTCTCCCTGTATGTGTTTATTTTTTTCGTTCTTGTTCTGTGCATAGTATAGTTGAATTGTAAGTGCCAGCCATGCATAGTGGAGACCAAATGACCCAGTGTTTTTCCCCGCTGTGGCTGGTACATAGGAATGTATGTAGTTTGTAGTTTAGATAATTTTTTCAAATCAATATAAAAAAAGCTGTAGACTGGAGTTTTTGCTCGAACAAATCAGATGCAAATCATTATGAATGAACTATATCTATATTCTTCAGCGACGAGTGTTTGCAAAGTTTGTTCAATCTATCCAATACACACATAGAAAATGCAAAATGCATGGTAAACAACGAAGGTAAGCAAATTGAGGACAATGGGTGTGCGCGCAGGCTAGGTCAAATAGGAAATTTTTCCAAAAACACTTCGCAAATTATCAATAGGGTCCCCTGATTGATAATTTGTAAAGTTTGTTTTAAATAGCCCAGAAATGGCTGGGAACTAGTGGAGAGCATTGTGCCTCTGTGGAACATTGTAGAACACGTCTAATCAACACCGAATCTACTAGTATAAACTATTTTAGCCGGTGTTTATGATGAGACTCGGACATGTCCACGCGCTTAGACCCAAATACTTCGTTTGCCCCTAAACCAGCTTCCTTGGTGCTTTCTTCATCATAAGACCCAGCAACACCAAGTATCGGACATATTTAATTGGCATTTTAGAAAAACTCGCCAATTTTCTAAAATGCCAATTGATAATTTGCAAAGTTTTTTCTGAAAGTTTCCTATTTGACTCAATTTGCTTAAATTTGTTGTTAACCATTCATTTGACATATTTTCTTTGTGTAGCAAAAAATTGCAAAGTTTTTGAAAACTTCGCAAATTATCACAAGCCTCTTCAGCCGCTTTGCAGTCCAAATTTTGTTCTGGGCATGTAACTGCTATTTTATTGCAATCATTCAAAGGCGTGGTGTAGAGCTAGATTAATAACTAGGGGGGCTCAGGTAGAAAGGTGGCACCAGGAAATTTGTTGTGGCCATACCTTTTACTTTGGCTTAGAATGCATCTCCCAATATCATGCTTGCCATTAGCAACAAAAAAACTTTGATAGTTTTGTGACAACTGACAGTTATCCTACAAATCTGAGCACAAAGAACATTTTTAAAGAAACATCCTTTTCTTTGGCTCAGAAGGCATCCCCTGACTCCATATTTACCAGTGCCAAAAGGGAGGCTTTGATAACACAGTTCAATTATGTATAATCTCCTTCTAGCATTATTTGGCATTTCACGGAAAAATTCTCACCGAACCTATATACCCAGCCATTTTTCTTCCGTTTTAAAAGGTATATCGAGGACCATTTTTCGGAACTAGTGGCAGGGGCACCCCATACCCCCATCGCCTTGCCACTTATGATGTCCGTTTGCACTTCTTTGTTCTATTGTCATTTGCACTTGTGTCTTTCTGAAGCCATTTTGATGTAACATTGGTGGCATCCCATAGATGTACAGGAGGGAGGCCCATTTATGCTTATAAACATCAAGGAAGATGAGAGCTTGACAATCATTGAAAATCTCATCTTGGTGCAAACCAAAAACCAGGATCTTTTCTTTAAAAAGAATATAACATTACCTTGTTCTGTCATTTTTGTCATAATAAACAAATTAAGAAAATCAAAATTTCTTCAGAATAACTAGGGGCCCCAAAATTACGGAGAAAATAACTAGGGGGCTGAGCCCCCCTGAGCCCCCCCAGCTCTACACCACTGTTCAAAGGAGCTCACCGGGAGCTCAGCAAGTTAAAAGTGAATCTTACAAGGGTTTTGAAATTTTTGTGAGTCGTGTTTCGATCTGCAAACCAAATGTGTCATTTTGTGTCTCATGAACCAAGATCATCACAGATGAACCTAGTTTATCAAACTGAAATTCTAATTATCATGCGATAATCGACAATCAGAGTTATGCTTATGCTGACAGAAAAACTACAGACAATCTGACAGTCAAGTTTCACACTATGGAACATATGGGCCCAAATGGGTGGATAATCCTATACTGGGTGGGTTACGATCTTATACTGGGTGGGTTATGATCTTATACTGGGTGGGTTATCGTCCTAATTGGGTGGGTTACTATCCTAAATGGGTGGGTTATCATCCCAAATGGGTGGGTTATTATCCGAAATGAGTGGGTTATTATCCTAGTCGGGTGGGTTATCATCCTAAATGGGTGGGTTATCATCCTAAATGGGTGGGTTATCATCCTAAATGAGGCGGATAACCTTATGTTGGGTGGGTTATTATCTTATACTGGGTGGGTTATCATCTTATACTGGGTGGGTTATCATCCCAAATGCGGCGGATAACCTTATACTGGGTTGGTTATTATCCTATACTGGGCGGGTTGTTCTGGGGATGATAACCCACCCGTTTAGGAAAGTAACCCACCAAATTAGAATGATAACCCACCCAGTATAAGATCATAACCCACCCAGTATAAGATCGTAACCCACCAAGTATAGGATTATTCACCCATTTATGCGCATAGGTTCCATAGCGTGAGTTTCTTATAAGCGGTTTTAACAGACAGTTACAGACAGTAACAGACAGTAACAGACAGTAACAGACAGTAACAGACAGTAACAGACAAGAACAGAAGACAACTACAGACAGCCCAAAGTGAAAAGGAGGGATGAAAGCAGGTGTCTTGTTCATAAGAAACAAGGCACTCTTACACGATAAATTCCCAAAACTAGGTAGACATAGAATAATGTATGAGGATGTTGAAGAAATGCTATAACACCCAGTTCATTGCCCTCTACGCTCTCTTGCGGAGGGGGGGGGGGCTTCGGGGGGGGGGGGGGTACTAGAACCCGCAAACCCGGACCAAAATTAGCAAAATCCCGAGAACCCGCAAGGAAAAATTTCCTAACCCGAAGCTTCACTTTGAAACCAAGAATTTTAATTTTCGTCAATAATCTTCGATTTTTTCCTACATTTTTGTTTTCACTGACCCTCGGTCCATGGTTTCAAGCATTCGGAAGCAAGTTTTTCGATGTCAGGTTCAGGTAACTACGGGGACTGTATGACTTTGAAAGCCCGAAAACAACGGAATTTTTGAAAGAAATCGCGAGACCCGAGCATTAAAATTGGCCAAACCCACAACCCGTGAAACCCAAACCCCCCCCCTCTTTACGATGCTGTTCAAAGCCCATTTTACTGAGCATAGTCTCGTTGCGACGTGCTGGACTTGATATTTTTTGTGAGAAACCGCTAAATATGAAACGGTAGGCCCAACTTTTCGAAAGTTACAAAGCAACCCTATCTGAATTTAAAAAGCTAAGAAACTTTTGTACATGGGAGCGTAGGGGTAGAGAAATCGTATTCGTTTACCATCATTCGATAGATCTTAATCAACCAGTACTGGAATCTGAGAGTTGAGTTTCAACAGAACATGCAACTGCAGGTTTCTTATGACCTCCATCAGAAATATGTCTTATTACTTTCGCGGTTCGCCCATGGAGCTCTTTTTTTTAAGTCTTGGCAATCTTAGAGTAGGAGACAGTAACAGACAACAACAGACAACAACTGACAACAACTGACAACAACAGACAACTACAGACAGCTCAAAGTGAATAAAGGAGAATGAAGGGTAAGAAAGCATGTTTCTTGTTCATAAAAAGTAAAAGCGCCCTTACACGACGAATTAAAATTTTGCTTTTCGTCGGTCGTTATTGAGAAATTATTTTCTGTTAGGTCAAAAACACAGCCATTGCATTGCTTGTGAAATCATCCAACTGTTCATTCCTTAAAATATTACTCAGATCTTGTCGATGAGTATTACAGAGCGCGAGAGACGGTTTACAGAGCGTGAGAGATTTAGAGAGGCTTAAAGATGATTCCGAACGATGAAACGGCATGCGGGGGGATTCCTGGTTTACTCAAGGCTCTCCAATCAGGAAGTAAGAATCAATTCGTTCTGTCCGTGACCACACTGTTTTACCTGCTTTTTCGTCCAATGATATCCAACTTCCTAAAAAGCGCGGGCTGTTCTGTCGAATCAGGAGCCTTGAAACCCTGGCAGCCTATCAGGAACGAGCAAGTTAGCAGAATTTGTCTGCTTTTATCCACTCTCCGAGCTGTGTTATCAATTTGGCGGGATAAGAGGGAAAAAACTTTAGAAGCGTGCTTCGTGAAAACTTTATACAGTAATAACTCAAACTGAGATGACTAGGCAGTGCCTTGCTAATTTAATGGCACTACTTTTCGTGTTGTGGCTGAAGATGAACGTTAACGTCCAATGGCCATTTCTCACCACCGATCTTTCAAGTGCCCTGGATCCTTTTGGTAATGTCCCTGAGATATTGACTAGTCCAAAGCAAAGAGCTCAGCTTTCTGCCTTGTTTGGGAATCAGAAATCGGAGGTATGTTGTAGGACCTTTCTCTTAATATTGCTATGTAAGACCAAGACATTATCATTAGTTATGCAGTTACTGTATGGTCTACAGAGGTGTGCAAGGAAGCTAAGCATGAATGAATGGTTTTTGTTATCACTGAGCCAAAGACTACGACTTCAGAATTGTTGTACATATCGAAGGCCTTTGCTAGACAGGGTTACCTGAGTGCATTGTTTCCCAGTGCTCTTTGACTTGATGATGTTGCTTTGGTCAACAGAGGCTCATAATATATAAATATAGGTTTCGTTGATTAAAGCATGGGTGGTTAGACGCCGCAGTTGTATTACTTCGGAGGAAAACATTACTGAAACATGTCTAAGTACCCATGGAAAAGATAATCCTCTTAATAACTATAAAGGAATCCCGGTCCCTTGCTGTGTTAAGTTCAAGAGACATGGGCAATGTTAACAGTGTGATGATGTGTTAAAACCAAAGTTAATCCCTTGCTATCATGCAACAAATGAACACAGTATACTGTTATCTGATTGGCCTACACACTAAGTTCCTGTCTGTGTGTACTGTCTGCCAAACTTGTGGACAACATTTGTCTGAGTGCGAATTGCTGGTAGCAAGTGCGCATTATCTGTGCACTATGTTAATGTATGATTGTTTTACCTATCTTCCGCCCATTTACTATGATTAGATCATGTGATGTACAGATATCTAGTAATTCATTTCCTCTGGTGTTTAGGTTATTGTCTTCTGAATTTCTGAATAATTTATGTTTAGAATTTGTGTTGAAGCTTGTTATATGGTTTTCATTATCAAAATATTTACTATATTCAATGAAGTCTTGCTTGTTACCCACCCGGGCATTGAAGTCACCATTGATAATAACCTGTCCTCTGTTTTTAAATTTATCAATTTCTTGGTTTAGTTGGTACATGTAATCTTTGTTTGTTTTCTTTTCATAACTTTCTGGGCTGAAATATAGTGTTCCCAGAAAAATATCATTTGATTTGTTGAAATAATTTTTTGCAAGTTTTATCCAAACAATGTCATTGGATTGATCAGTTCCTTCCACTGAATTGATTGCATTCATTAAATGGGGTTTTATGAAAATAGCAATCCCTCCTGATGATTTATTCTTTATTTTTTTCCTTTTTACAGAAATTAACTTTTTGAAACCCAAAATACTCATATTTGAGTTATCATTTTCATGTGTTTCTACTAAGCAGAGAATATCAAATTTTGAAACTTTATTTAAAAAGTCTGGATGTGCAAGTTTGTTTCCCAGGTTTTTACTTTGAATTCCTTGAATGTTCCATGTAAAAATTTTAACTGATTTATGTTGCATATTGAAATGTTGGGTAAAACTAACTAAAGTTTTAGCTGCCAGTAAAAACTGGGAAAAGCTATATAACTAGTAAAAACTTGGGAGATACCTTAAATAATATTATGCAGAAAAAGAAGTAATAAACTATGAACCTGTCACACTAGGGTTGACATCTGGACTTTGAGCAGGGATATCAAAGTGTCCATTTGGGTACACATATTATCTAACTTGTCATCTGTAGCTTTTGGTTTAGTGCTACTTTGATGTTGGTTGTTGTGGTTATTTCCCCATTGTGGTGGTAGTTGCGGTTGACTGTTTTGACTGCTCCTGGAGAATTGTTCAGGTGATTTTGCTAAGTCATGGGACTCCTTCTTGCTTAGATGTATGCCAAAAGAAGTGCGGATTCCATGCTTCAGATTACCCGCTAATCTTGTTATGCCTGACGTGTTGGTGACATGCTTGTTGTCACGAAAGTGTTGAAAACTGCGTAAGGAATTATGGCGAATGATGGTAATTTTCTCATTGATGGGTATGTTTGTTTTGATCATTTCATTGACTGTAATGACGTCTCGGTCAAAAGAGTCCATTCTTGGTGTGAGTTCAGATAAGATTAAATTTGTATCAGGTAGAATATTTTGAAAATGGTGCACAAGATCTTTTATTTCTTTGAAGAGTTCTTGAGGTGATGTGTCCTCAATATCATTGACCCCAGTATGGATGAGGACTGCTTTGGGTGACTTGTGTGATGTTGAAATTGTGTTGATCAATTCTTTTGCTTCTCTTACATGATAGCATGGCATTATTTCACATTCACGCCATAGTTTATCCTTATCAATGAATCTTCTGTTTGAGTCCATAAGGACTATTAATGATTTTGGTCCAATGTCATTTTCTTGGTGCTCTCGTTGGTACTTATAGGATTGTGCTTCAAGTTGTGGTGAGTGTGTGCGAGATTTAACAGCTCCACTGTAGGATGGCATTTTTAGTTGGTATGGTTGTTCTGTGTTAATATTTTCATCAAATTTGTTGAGAATGCTCTCTAATTGACAAACTTTTGACTGCAATGATTGTATCGCTTTTTCATTTGTTGAGATCTGTTGCATTTGTGCATCATCTAATGTTACATCTTGTGGTGTGGTAGGTGGCAAGTTATCAAATTTTTCCTCCAGATTTGTTATTCTCTTTTTGAGTGAATCTTCAAGCCCACAAAACCTATCTCGGAATGATTGTTTGATATTTGTTATGTCTTTCTTAATTTCTTCTTTTAGCTCATTGTTATATATTTGTAATTTGTCTTCGTATTTCCTTTCTAAATTTGAGATCTGTTTGCTCAATTTAGCTTCGCTGTCACTAATTGCTTCCTTGATAGAGCCAACCGCTTTCATCACATCTGTTAAACTTTTATCCAAAAGTGAAATCGATTCTTTTAGTTTTTTATTATCAGAAGTGATAAAATCTAGTTCTTTATTTAGATCCTCCAATTTCGTTTTTTCACTAATTTTGCTATTTCCTTTGGTATTAGTGACCTTGTCATCTAATACCTTGTCAGCTGGAATATTGATTGCTTCTACTTCATCAGCAGTGTGATCTGAAATTCCGTTCTCAGTCTCGGTATTACTTGGCTCAGTATTATTGGAAGTTAGGTCAGCACAAATTTTTGGGAACAATTCATTTTGAAAGTTAAGGAACATCTTCCCTTTCACTTGGATAAGGCATGTATTTAAAAATACATGGATGGTTAGATTAACCTGTGTGGTACCCGCCTCTAGAATCTTTATTTCTATTTCTGTGTATTTGTTTTTATTGTCGGTTTTATTCTTCCACTCGATGTCAAATTTATCGCATTCTCCAAGGTCGACGAAGACTTTGTCCTGTAACCCTTTAATCCATTCAGCAAGTCGGATTCCACCTGTGGTTTTGAAGGCATTGCTGAGACTATGGTGATCATACGTTATCTCACTAAAACACTCAAATCCGTGCTTCGAGTTCTTTGATTTATATGATCGATTATGTAGTGAGTAAAATTCAATCACTTCCTCTGTGGATTGCAAAATGCTTGTTTCAATTTCGTCGATCTTCGCAGTAGGCCTAGGCCTTGTTGATCTTGATGTAGACGCTGTCGTGGTGGATGAGTTGGTATTCTTATCAGTGTGATCCTCAGTCGAGCATTGATCTCCCTGCATCTTCCAGATGTTCCAAGTGTTTACAAAGAACACTTTACAAACATTTTATTTCTCTCTGAAGACGCAAATATAACCTGAATTTATTTATAACTACGAGCCTACAAAAACGCATGTGCACGCAGTCGCCATTTTTCAAAAAAAAAACAAAAAACAAATTAAGATTGACGGAATGGAATGGAACCTAACGATTTTTTCAATCAAAATCATCATATTTTGCAAACTTTCAACAATCATGTTTTTCTTTTATAAGAAACTTGGATAAGCCCATAGTATTTCTTATTTTCATGTGAAGTTTTCAGGCCCGGGGGGGGTACTTCACATATTTTGGGTACGGGGACGTGCCATCGGGAAGGGTATCGATTTTCGCGATTTTGGTATAAGGAACGGTATCGATTTTCACGATTTTGGTATAAGGAACGGTATCGATTTTCACGATTTTGGTTAAAGTATAAGATCGGATATACATTTTCGGAAAATTGGTATAAGGTCGGGTGTACTTTTTCTGAAAATTGGTATAAAGTCGGGTATGCTTTTTCGGAAAATTGGTATAAGGAACGGGTATGTTTTTGAAGCTTCGATGGCACGTCCCCAACCAAAAACTGGTCAAGTAACCCCCCCGGGTTTTCAGGTTTCTTCGAGACCTTGTTTCTGGAAATCTGGCCATTTACTTATGATTGGAAATCTTTCAGTTAAAATTTCAATCCTTATGCGCTAGGAATTTTATTCTTTTTTCTAAACAATATTTGTAGCTCATTGTGCCAGAGCGTATTTCTTCCCTGTGGTAAAACAAGCTCTCAATTTGCCAACTGGTGGGCGTGGCTTTTGAGCGTGGATTTTTTTTTGTCACATACACATATTTCTTGTTGAGAGGCTCAAGTTCCTCTCCATTGAGAAACCCTTCCATTTCTACTTTCCCTTGCCTTTTCACAAGGGGCTCTGACATGATACACGAGAAGCCAACTTGTTTCACTAATTGAAACTTCTCGTTAGCTTTGGCGATATCTAACACTGAATTTAGATCAGCGGCGTTGCCAGGGTAAATTAAGTGGGGGGAATGGAAATGAGCGGGTCTGGGGGCGAAGCCCCAAGGAAAATTTTTGGGGCCACGCCCTTTACTTTGGCTTAGAATGCATCTCCCAATATCATGCTTGCCTTTAGCGACGAGGAAACCTTGATCGTTTAGTAACAGTTATCCTATGAATCAGAGCACGAGGAAAATTTTTGAAGAAATATCCTTTACTTTGGCTTAGAATGCCTCTCCCAATATCATGCTTGCCAGTGCTAAAATGGAAGGTTTGACATTTCTCGGAAAATTCTTACCCAACCTATACCCACTATTTTCTGTTCGGTTTTAGAGGAATCTCGAGGACCATCTTTCTACAAAAGTGGGAGGGGGGCAATTGCCCCCCATACCCCCCCTGTGGCCACGCCAATGATTTAGATATTGTTCTGGTAAGAAAGTACCCAATAGGCTCCCGAATTTCCGTTACGTTTTCAGCCAAATTCCTGATTCCCGTCAGGCCCATCACGGAACGATATTCATATCGGGGGGGGGGGGCTGGAATTTGATGAGAGCTTAGCAAGTCAAAACGGGGGTCCGGGGGCTCGGCCCCGGGAAAACTCTTCATGACCACGCCCTTTAGATCGTTAGAAAACGCCCCATTTTAGAAGAATTTGCCTTTTAAAGAAACAATGGATCGTGACTGATAAGGGTCTTTTCCAGGAAAATTTTGAAAATAGGAGTTCAATTTCACGAGGGTATAGATCATTTTTGAATTGCATAATAATATGAAACTTGAAAGTGATAGCTTGATGCATTCTGGTAACTTCCTAGAATACAAATAAGTTTGAATCTTCATTTCCAAGAGCTTGGCTTTCACAGCCTTTTTCGTGTACAAAAAGTACTGTTTACCGAATTCCCGCTGTCTTTCCTAAAGTACATCAAAACCTAGATTCATCATTTTCACGACGTTTGATCGTACCCGGAGAGGCATTCCCTCTGCTTTTGACTAGAATTATCATTCAGTTTAAGCAAGATATCATAAAGAACTTTATAACATCTTGGTTTAACATTATGTATGTCTTTTTTTATCGTAATTTAACATTATTTCCAAAGTTTCTTCCATCCTCTTCTAGAGCAGTTCATGATGAGGGACTTTAATGTGCGATCAAATGCAATGGGCAGCGTCGTGGCCAGTGCAAATTAAGGGGGAGGGGAATTAAAATGAAGGGGTCTGGGGGTGAAAGCTCCCAGCTGAATTTTGATGAAACGCCCTCTACTTTGGCTTAGAACACTTCTAGCGATCCAACATCAGTGGTGCTAAAATTGAAAATTTTGTAACAGGTAATCTTACAAATTATAACATCCACAGGGAACTTTTTGAGTAAACGCAGTTTTCTTTGGCTTAGAATGCCAATTTGTAACAATTATCTATGAATCTATGAATCACAACATTCAGGAAAATTTTTGTGCAAACGCATTTTTACCTTATCCTAGAACGATTCTAACAGTCCATCTGCCTGCCCCCATAATGGATGACTTGACAATTACATGATAGTTCGTGTGGAATAATTTTCAAACACCAACCTTTACTTAAAATGACTCTGCCAGTCAACATCCAGCATTTCCCAGAAAAAGTCTTACCCTTCCCTGCCTATACACAACTACTTTCTCTTCATTTCGAAAGAGCCTCGAGGACCATCTTTTGACAACCCCATCCGTGGCCACGCAACTGCCGAAATGAGGCACATCACGTGAGGCTGAAGCAATGAATCTAGCCCCAGTTTTTCAATATGGGCCAATCCTGCTTCCCGAAAGCTGTTGCCAAATTGAAAAATCTGACGATTCCCGGCTCATGATTCCAAAAAAGTGGCGATTCCCGATTCCCGAAAATCATATTGGTTACCCTCTGGTAAGGGAATGTCTGTTGCTTGGTGCCTGGACAGTTATAAAAAATGTGATAACGACAGAGCTTCACAGAAATGTTAGATAAAAAACAATAAGGCTATAAAAAATGTTTGTTCTCGTAATCTAAAGGACGAGCAGAAATTCTGCTAAGCAAAGTTAACGTTAACGAACTTTGTATTGTGACGTAACGTAACTTGGCAAGGCTGAACTGCTCTTGTTCCGATCTCAGGAATTTGCCGACTGAGTGTAACTTTTCCTTGATTTGCCGACTGAGATTTGGCCAGGGGGGGTGCCGCACCCCCAGCACCCCCAATGTAGCTACGGCCCTGCCTACTCCAAGGGAGTGGCGTGGCCAGGGTAAATTAAGTGAGGGGCATTGACATGAGGTTTTGCCCACAGGAAAATTTTTGGGACCAAGCCCCTTACTTTGGCTCAGAATGCATCTCCCAATATCATACTTGCCATAAGCGATAAGGAAACTTTTATAATTTTGTGACAGTGGCAGCCATTCTATAAGTCAGAGCATGAGAAAAATTTTTCAAAGAGATATCTTTTATTTTAGCATAGAAGGCATCCCCTGATTCCACAATTAACAGTGCTAAAATGGATGGTTTAATAGTCTTATAAATGAGCTAATTGAGAAGACATCGTGCCTTGTGGACCACATAGTTGCCCACGAAAACTTGACTACTCTTGAGCTTCTCTTACAGTTGTATGAAGGAACTTATTGGTTTCAGCAGATGAAAGATGCCTTCATCGATAGAGTGGTCTTCCCGTTTTTCACAAGATGCATTAACCCCAAAAGCTCAAATGCTCTCTAAACAATACCAAGATAACCCAAAGTACCGGGTGTCCTAAAAAATGTATACGGATTTGATTGAATCCAGCGCTGTGAATTTCGCTTTAATCAATGTATAATCACTCTAAAAATGTTTCTTGATAGTTAACTTGAATATAGATACCTTGTTTGTTGGTATTGGTGCTTTGAGAGCAGACAAGTTAATCTTGAAAGCTCAAACTTGCCTCTTCCTCCAAACCAGAGCTTTAGCCTTTTTGGCCTTGGCAATTTCTTAAGGCACAGCGTATAAATCAACGATAGCCTTGATGACATTTGAACAATGTTGGACCTTGTGTTATTCAGTTTTCCAGAAGTCACCCCCCCCCCCCCAGTCACCCATTGGGAAGTCTCTTAATTTTTCATTAATTTCAGTTTTTAATTTCGATGTGCTTGAGGAATTTGCTTAGGCCAAAAGGCCAAAGCTTTGGTTTGCAAGTGCACCTAAATTTGAGCTTTCAAGAAGCACCAATACCAACAAACGAGGTATCTATTTTAAATGTAACTATAGAGAAACATTTTGAGAGTGATTAGCTATTGGTTAAAGCTAAATTTGGAGTCAACCAAATTTGCATACCTTTTTGAGACATCCGGTATTTTCTAGGGGACTCGTGCTTGTTATCAGCTTTAGTTGCCCATATCCAGTTTAAACCACAAACTGCACTTTCTCAAGAAACAACGAGTGCAGTCTGGAACTACGCGGCTTGCTAAAACTGACAAAATCATTTTTTCACTAATTTTACGAAGTGGAGCCCTGGAGCCCTGAAAAGTATGCAATGGAGCCCTGGAGCACGGCAATTTTTCCTTTGGGAGCCCGGAGCCCATAGAAATATGCCCTGGAGACTCGGAGCCCGAGATCCCTTAGGGGGCCTCTTTCATGTGAAAATTTCAGTATTGAAAGTTTCTTAATGTGTTTCTTATTTTTTGGATGCATGAGTAGTTTCTTTCACTGCCACGTATTCGTTTCTTGACAGACAGCACAATTTTTAGCACGAAGGAGAGTTCTATTTGAATACAGTTTCCTAAATTTTTCGCCCTCATTACTAGTTTCTTATAAACCAGTTTCTTATATAAAAAAACAAGGGTGGATCCAGGTGCAAATCTGACAGGTGCCGAAGGCAGCTAGCATGGGGGTCCGGGGGCAGAGCCCCCAAAAGGCAATGAGGGCCCAGGAAAACTTTTGGGGGCCATGCCCTTTACTTTTGCTTAAAACCTGACCATGCCCTTTATTTTACTTGAAGGTTTGCATTCTCATTTAAAAAATCAATGACAATTTCTGCAAGACTTTTCAGAATATATGTATTATTCGTTTCTTTTTAGTTGCCTGATCGCAACTTTATGTGCATGCAGCTATCAGTGCTGAAAAATGGAAAGATGGTGTGCGAGGACTGTGAAAGGTGCCCAGCTGGAATGGAACCTTTTCCGAAGTGTTTCACACATGACATATACAATTATGGCAAATTCATCAAAGATTGTCATCATTGCAAAAAAGGATATTATAAAGAAACGGAACATGACAAGCCAACATCTGCACCCTGTTTGCCTTGTGATTCGGTGCAATGTCAGCCATTTCGCAAAGTAAAACAGGAATGCACACCCACGTCCAAGCGTTTATGCTCAGAGGAATGCATTGAAGGATATGAAAAAGACAGATTTGATGAATGCGTGCCACTTTGCTGCAAATGTGTGTCTGCATCTGAAGAGCGAGTGAAACAATGCTTGCATACTCAAGACAAGGTAACCCTCCGCAAAATATTGAGTATGTTTGCAACATGCTTCAAGCCTGACTTGTTTTGAGTATGATTTAAGTATGTTTGAGAGCTTGGTTCAAGTAAGAATTTTGCACTGCTTGCCCTAGCTGTATCTTCTGAAGCAGGGGTGGATCCAGCCCGAAGTTGTAACGGGGCAACTTGCAAAAAGGGTACCAAAAACATAATGGAAAGTGAGCGCGCGCAAAAAATCTTGGGCTCTTTTGATAGGAAACTATTTGATTTACTACTAAACAATGCCTTGATTTATATGTTTCCTCCATTTCTATGGTTTCCTCCATATTTAAATCGAAACAGTTAAAAAATTGTGCGTTAGAGTCGGGATGAGGGGCGCTTTACTCACCAAAAAAAGGGTGCCAAGCTGCGTTTTCATTGTGAAGGGGGGTAGTTGCCCCCACTTGCCCCCTAAATCTGCCACTGTTCCGAACTGAAGAAAAACTCAATCAAGCTTGATTGTAGTATGTTTGAGAATAATTTCAGGGCCAGATTATCGTCAAACTTGATCAAGCTCTAATCATACCTCCAAGCTGGCAAAAAATTGTATCAACATACTCGATTCAAGCTCCTTCAAACCAAAATCATGCTTCTGTCAATCGAGCTTGCACAAGCCTGTTGCAAACTGAATTTTTTCATAAGGGAAAGTACCCGTCATATTTCTAACTTTTAATGGCATATAGATCTCAATAAGGTAGTAACAATCGAGCGCATATTTAATAACCAAATGTGTTTTACAGTACCTCTGTACAGTCATGGCCAAAAGATTCAACCCTACCGCTCCACCTATTTTTCTCTCTTGGGGTTTGTTTAGATTAGATTCCGAATTTCAGTGTTGTTCTTTGAATTTTGTGCCATTTTGTTAAGATGTCACAATGAAATCTACAGGTAGTTCCACTAACAAGGAGTGTGACCAAAAGTGTGTTACTCAGCTGGATTTGATATCGATCTATGCACAATTCAATGATCTAATTTGTTTGCAAAATATCCAAATTCAACAAAAAATATTGCTTCAGGGAAAACGATAGAGGAGGGCCTTTAGTCCGCAGCTATGGCCATGAATTTTAAGCCACCCTTGGAAAAGCATAAAGAAAATTATATTTTTTTTCAATCAAGACTCAATATCATTAAAGATACATGGTCTAACTACAAACTACACATTAAAGCTACTAACAAAATATCTGCGATTATCTAAAAACAATTTAGGTTATCCATCATTAATTAAGTTAAATTTTCGTTTTATGATGCTGAATGCGCTTATGATGTAAAGACCCTTGATATTCAATGAAGCAATTCTTGAAAATTAATCCCAAATAACCATGGGATGTGTTGTTTCCAGCAAATAGTCAAGGGTTGGTCTTAAACTTTTGTCCATAGCTGTGGACTGAAAGCCCTCCGCCAACTTCTCCCTGAAGCCGTTTTTTGTGGAGTTTTTTGTTTTGCAAACATGTAGAAATTAATTGTGCATAGATTGATGTAAAATCCAGCTGAGTAACATATTTTTTGGTTAGCACCCCTTGTCAGCAAAACAACTATAATTTTTGAGAATTTATATGGACTATGTTGTGACTTCATTGGAACAAAATTCAGAATCTACATGGAAAGTTGACCTGAACAAGCTCCAACAGAGTGAAATAGGCAGAGCTGAAGGGAGGAATCTTGTTATGCCAAAACAAGTTTGACAAAATGTGGTCTCAAAATTTTTGTCTACAACTGTAGAACCTTGAGGGTGACGCTCAATTTTCAAACCTAAACAATCCCCAAAGAAACTCTGTTTTTGTGATAATTTTATATTAGCAACTTATTTGGAACTGCTCATTCAGTTTGCTTAGCTTTTTTTGTAGAAGCCTACTGTATCATCTCCATATTTTAGAAGAATCTTTTGGGAAGTCCTATTAGAACTTTCTTCCACTTGTTCACAACAATGTCTTTGGGTGTTATCTGAAACCTTAAATGAACATTGTCGAAAAGACCAAAATAAAACCATTCTTTGTTATCCTCCTACAGCATTGCGCTCCTGTTAATGCAACATGCAGAAATGATATCAAAATGTCATCCAAGACAGCACCAGAAAAGACACCTTCACCCCACTCTTCCACAACAGATCCAATAAAAAAAGATGCACCAACACAAAACGAAAAAGTGAGCCAAAAAGTAAACCATCAGCGCTCTCCAACAAAAGCTAGACCCACAACCCTTGGTGCACACAAAGCAACCTCAAGCCATGTTAACAGCAAGGAGACAGCTGGCAAAGCATCCCCACAATCAACACAGACAACATTATCTTCATCACAGCAAAGCACAGATAATGTACCTCCTAGTGTGACACCGAAAAGGAAGAGGAGACTGAAGGCAACCCAAATAAGATCAACAACATCCCCAAATACAGCTATTAACCTGATAAATGTGAGGTCAGTGAAGACACAAAGTGCTACACAAACATCACCTACGTCATCTGCAACTATGATGAGACCAAATAGTACTGCGTTGCCTGCAAACAAACCTCCAGATAGCACAGTGAAGATCATTCTAGGTATTCTTGCAGTTGTCCTGGTGGTGCTATGCATATGGTTGCATAGCTACTTTTGTGAAAGGCCATTGCATGGTAAGAATTTTGTATTACGTTTTTTTTTCATTTTGATGGATAAGACAGAGTAGTTAGGAATTATATATTTGCATAAAATGACAGAAGGGGAATGCATGTTCACAAGCTAACAGAAAACAACGAGGGACACTTGGCCAACTATAGACGATTCCCGGGGAGGGGGGAGTACATAACATGTTCAGGGTACGGGTATGTGCCGCCCATATGGATGGGTTTTTGGACCAAAAATTCTGTAAACAAGGGTCCTTTTTTAGCAGATTTTCCATAAAAATGGGCGGGGTTTCGCTGAAATTTGCATAAAATAGTTAGAAATAGGCAGTTTTCCTCCAAAATTCATCATAGAAGTGGGTACCAAGGCACATTTCGGTAATTAGAAGAGGCTACCTTCCTGAAAACCAGGTGGCAGACTCCCGTCCATCCACAAGTCATGTACCCCTGGGAGACGATTACGCTCTCAAAAGATCTTTTTACCAAGATGCACTGCGTTCTTTAATCAAATTCCTAGAGAATTGTTAAAGATCCATAAATAGAACACAATGCATCTTGGTAAAAAGTTCTTCTCTACCATCTTTAGGTCTTTAGCGTAACAATCTATCAAAGGGTGAATCCATTGTTTCAGCAAAAAGCATATTTATTTGTTTATATTTTTTCAGACATAGCATTTTTTTCTCGCTAACACGAGGAAGCCTCCTGGCCCCCGAACGTCTGCCACTGTTATATAAGTGTTGTTTAAGCACCACGAATACAGTTGGACCTCATACAATGTCCCTATTTGGGTGGGTAAGGCTGCAACAGGAACTTAGGCTAGAGTGCAGTTTAGCGGGCGGCATTCGAATGTTGTGTTGTTGTTTGGCATACGGTAAGGGTTAGGGTTATTTTCAGAAAAGCGTTTTCGGCGTAGTTTAGCGTTAGTTAGGGTAAGTTAGGGTTAGAAAGGGTAGGTTAGGGTTAGGGTTAGGGTTGGGGTTAGGGTTAGGGTTAGGGTTAGGGTTAGGGTTAGGGTTAGGGTTAGGAATGGAATATGACATTTAGCGCCGCCCGCTAAACTGCACTCGTCCTGGAACTTAATTGTTGAAGCTGGATTGAAAGTTGAATTCAAAGATGAGCCAGCAGAGTTTTTCATCGACACAACCCCTCTTGTGATGCAAGACAATTCAGGTTAAAAACACTGTTACATCAAGCAATAACTGTTTGATTTACTTTTCAGAAGGAAGAAATTCAAAGGGTATTGCAAATATTGAGTTAACCACTGGTAAGTCGAGAGTTTGTATTTTCAATTCCATTCCTTTCACACATACTCACTTCCAAATTAGGGCATACGTTCTAACAATAGGATCAGTTGCTCAGTTAGTCAGAAAATAACAGGGCTACTCTTTGAGAGTAAACTTCTGAGAGACCACGAAGTGAGTGCTACCACAATGCCTTTGTTTCGCAGCACCCATGCTCTCTCTCAAATGGAATGGAGATTGGCCTCAATGTTTATCCTTGTGCACACAAGTGAAAAGTCCAAGATGTCTTTCACACATGATCTAGGGGCAAAACACTTCAAAAATAGAGTACAATATTTTAGGATTTTAAAATCTCTCAGATATTTCACAGGTTTAGTAGATTTTTCGGATTTGAAGATTTTTGAAATTTGGCAAGATGTTTCAGGATTCAAACGATTTTTGAGATTGTCAAAGAATTTCAAAAGATTTTTTCAGAATTTGTTTCATCCTTGGAGAGAAATCTGGGATTTTTTAGCTTTTCGAAGATTGCATGCAATTGAAACGTTAAGTAACCTTTGTTTTAGATGCAAGTGTGAAGGTGAAATTAGAAAGATCATCATCCTATAATGAAGAAACATCAGGTATGAAGCCCGGGGGGGTACTTGACTAGGGAAGTGACGGGGGTGTGCGGAAAACCTCTCCACACCCTGCACCCTGTCGCATAAAAATAGGCCAAAAGTATACCCTGTCGCATAAAAATTTTGCCTCTCAAATACAGTGTAGAACGCAATTTTTGCTTGTGATACCCTGTCGCATAAAAATTTTGCCTCTCAAATACAGTGTAGAACGCAATTTTTACTTGTGATATCCTGTCGCATAATTTTTTACCTATTATAATACCCTGTCGCATAATTTTCGCTAGAAAATGACACCCTGTCGCATAATTTTTACCGCAAAAGGACACGCTGTTGAGCGGCACATCCCGTCAGGTCAAGTATGGCAGTGCCCCCCCCCCCCGGGGTATGAAGACATCGCAAATGAGCAAACACGGTGGTCGCAAAACGCTTAAGACTTGATTACCAAGCAAATTGTTGGTCCGTTTTGGTCACCCCTCAAAATATTGCATGACCGACTTTTTTTAAATGTGGGAAGCAGAAGATGTTTTCGATCTTTTTCAAAAACATTTTCAAACGATGATCAATAAGAAATGCGATTCCTCCCGGTGTCCCTAGGCCCATGAATATTTTTTTACTGTCACTCAAATTTGAAAGACACAAGGATACAAGGAACATCCGACAAAGGGAAACAGGGAGAAACGAAACTGCTGCATGTGCATGTGCAACAACTACCTCGTTTGATATCGCCCATGGTCAAACAAATTCTGTTCTAGACTTATGACGATGAGTCCCTGGTATCCCTGCAGTAAACTTTGCTCAACAGTCAAAGTAGACTTATGACGATGAGTCTCTTCTTTCCCTGTGCTCTTTGACTTCTTGATGGCGCTTCAGTCAACAGAGACTCATAATATTACTCTGAAAAAGTTGACCCTATTTAGGCCTAATATGCTGGGATTTCTAGCATACCAATCAGATTGCCAGATTTGGCGAAAAACAATAAGTTTCGAATCTTCAATTCGATTGACGCAGCTTATTACTAAATTTGAAGGAAGTTGCTGCAGCAGGTACTTGAAGATTTCTCTGTTATGTTTGGTCTTAAAAACGTGGACATTGCAGCATTAAAAGACTTATTTTGCACTCACCAGGTAAAGTGAACTTTCTCCTTCAGATGAATACCAATTTTTGTTGATTAAATGTCTGCTTACTGTGGTTTCTATCGCATTTCCTTTCTGAGGAGTGACTGTTGAACAGAGCCGAAGCAGACGTTCGATCCAGATTCGATCAATCGAATGCAGAAGTTAGGGTCAGGTATCACTGTTTCGTAAATCTTAAATTTTCAGTAGTGAGCTACCTTAATGCAGATCCACGGACGTTCGAAGGTGGCTTACTACTAAAAGATTTTATATTCAAAGAAAAAAGTAAAAAGAGGCTCGAAGCAAAAAAAGCATTGGGTTAACATGGCTCGTTGCTGGTAACAATTTCAAACTGATGCACACTTTTCGTGTTCTATCGCCCATGATGCTAGTTTTTATCAAGCATTTTTCTTCAGGCAAATCTGGGACTCTGAGTCGAAGAAGGTCAGCATCCTATTTGAACAGTACTGTTCCTTACAAGGAATTAGGTATGTAAGCAGCATTATCATTCATCTGAGAGAATTTTCTATATGATTAAATGTATTAATGAGTATTTACTTGAGAAAATTATTCATGAAATATTCGGCTGCTGGGATCGGTTTCTGCAATTTGCAGAAAATGACCTCAGGATACCGGTATTCAACAATAAGGATGTACCAATCAAAGCAAAATGTAAAAGGTCATTACTCATTTATAGAAACAATTGTAAAAAGGCAACTTGAGTTGTTATGACACTTTTGCAGAATGAAAGGTTTGGAACTTCAGCTGTTAACGGGAAAAACTGAAGGGAAAGAGTCAGAGAAAAGCAAAGAACAATATACATTGATACAGTAAGAACCCGTGTAGAAGAACCTAGTGGATTAAGATCCTGCAGGCTGAAATTTTGCAATTAGACCCCCATTGTATAAGGACCCATTTGGAATTTGAAATAGGTTCTTATTTGTAGAGATCATAGGGTCTCATTCACAACATGAATGTTTATATTACCTCATGAGAAGCTTTTGAAAGCTTTTCTCTGGATTAAAGAAACATTTCTGATTCTTCTACAAATTTCTGTTGGGAATAATACCTCATAAACTCAAATGATGTTAACTGACAGTAAATGATAGACCTGAAGTTTGAATATGAAGAAAAGAAATTCCTGAAAGCCCTGAATGAAATAAGAACCAACTTAAGAACCTGAACAGCCCCATTTCCCAGTAAATACCCAAAACATAAGAACCTAGTTGGGCTGACTTGCAAAATCGTTAGTTCGTATGCGCGGCTTTTTACTGTAGCTTGAAACTGCTAACCAGTGAAAAGGAAGCTGGAACTTTCATTCAAAAAGTCGATGACAGGTAAAATTGGCAAAAAAAGCAATAATCGTCAATCAGATACGACACAACAGAATAGGCTTCAACTAGGTGAAAGTAACAATTAGTTTTATTAAATTCTTTACAACAACAGCAACAGAGAAGTAGCATTAAATTGAAGATGCATGAAGAGTCAAAAAGTGGGGATCAAAACATGATGTTCTCCACCCTCCATATAATATTCGTGATCGGGCTTTCTGTGGGACGGATTGAAAATTCATCAGATTTCCGTAGACTGCACCAAAGTATCACCTGATCAAAATTCCTTCGTAGAACAGAAAAAAGGCCTGTTTGTTATTTCGAAAACATGTTTCCTTCTCCTCTGTATATTCAATACTATTTTTCATTCTCTATTGTTCCTTCTTAGACGAATCTGCATCCCAAACAGAGGAAACCCGAACATTGCTTAGCTCCCAACTAGACGTCATTCATGGTAAGTACACGATGCGCGCCTGCGCACTAATGTTGCCTAGATCGAAGGATGGAAGGCAAAAACTCACGCCGTCGAAATTCTGATCGAGCAGTGAAAATGAAATGTTTTCGATCGTAAAATGCTTCTTTGCGGCAGTTTATAGAGGGAAAATATTGATTACATGGTACACATCTTGTTCAGTTTTCTTTCGTCTTTCTGTTAAAGGTAAAAACATTTATGTAAGCGGAATATATTTCTGTCAAAATAGCTCAATGAAATTGCAAGTGAAAGCTAGGACTGGCAATTTCTCAAGTGTCGCCCCTATGAAAGTCCCAAACATAAGGCCGTTTCTTAACACATAAGGGATTTTATGCTTTTAATCTAAGAGGTAGGGATGCCTCCACCATATATTAAGAGTTCTCGTGAATCCAAGGTTGTTCTTGCTCGCAACACCGAAAGAAAGTCGTGGTTTGATTAATATCGAAAATTTTCAACGCCCTCGATATTTCACAACAGTGTTGATTCACGGCAGGGACCTTATTTGGTGGAAATTGCTTGAAATCACTTACCAATGAATGAATTCTTGTTAAAACCAGTTGCAAAATTTGTGTATCCTCCAAATACAAGAATTTTAGTCACAAATTGACAATTATTTGCGATGGATACCGGCAATGTTTCAAATAAATCCAGAAGTCTTGCCTAAAATGGGCTCCTTCCATGTTTCTAGTCGCTGGAAATGCTTCAAGTCGTCACTGAAACTCGACTGACGCGTAAAAGATATACTCTGAGTATTTAAAAATCAAAGGCATGCCTTTTCTAGAAAAAATAAGCTTCTCCACAACTTCTTCTTGCCAAAACAATGCCAAAAAAGTTATAAGAATTTCGCAAGGAGAACATGCTATTTCTCTGACGCGACAGTGTATTCGAATTTCGAATAACAGAGGGGCAAATATAAAGTTTTACAAAGGTTTCATCATAATTTTGAAAAATGTTTTTCAAAGAAGCCAAATAGACCAATGTTTTCGAAATGAATCAAGTAAATAGCAGTTGAAATAACAGACAGAAGTCAAGATCAGAAGGAAAAGAATCCACTCAAAAAGTTAGGAAACATTTAAAAAAATCAAGAAACTTTCTACCAATGATCATTCAAGTTTTCCCGAAAAAGTAGTGAAAGTCTGCCTGGCTGTACGACCTTTTATATTTTTCCTACCAAACTGATATTTCTTTTGCACTTTAGGCACGATTTTGAACAAAATGTTTTTAGCGTAAAATGAATAGCTTTCTCGCAGTTAATTTTTAGTAGGGTCTGGTACGGGCCCTTTTGTTGCAGAACTTGCTTAGACAGTCTGAACAAATATGCCTGAAACACGGGCGGTTATAATTAAAGAATCGAAAGCATTTGACAAACATCAATATGATAATCTTTTCCCTTGCCAAGACACCTCAGTTACAGTTGTAGTCTTAACCATTTTAAGTTTTATTTCCCTGGGTACCAGAACCAAAAGAATTGAGAGGCAAAGAAAAGGAACAAAAGTCCGAGCAACGAAAGACAGAAAGAGGGATAAGAACTCTTGACATGCTCTGAACAAATAAAAATCAATATTCCTATTTTAGGAGCAGGATGAAAAGATGTCACAGACAACTTTCTGTCGTGTTTATTTATGATCACACCTCACAGGAACGAAGCATTGTATCAACTGTCCCAGAGCCTATCTCTCTTTTCCTATCTCTCCTTTCCTCCGCATATTCCGCCCCGTCACTCGCCGTTGCTTGAGTCCCGTTACTGAACAATCCCGAACGATCTTCAAGCATGCGAGATTTCTATTGCTCATTCCAAAGCTGCAGCTGGGTAGATTTCAAATACTTTTTGAAGAAATTTGATATGTCAGTTTAGTGGCCTTTTTCTCCATTTTTCTGAAACCGTTCTAAATTCATAGCAGAGTGTAATCAAAAACACATTGCACGTATTTTTTCATATGAAAGTACTGAAAGCTTCTTAACATTATCAGATTTTGAGTACTCAGAATTTCTTACGGCTTTCTTTAGAGGCTCCATAACACGAGCCATAACTGTTCACTACATGTGCCCTCGTGAATATTTCAAAACAAGGCTTTTTTAAGCCTTTTCTTAATACGAATAATATGATATAGGAAACAAAGGAAAGTAATTTAAAAATATGTCAAGGATTACCTTCATCAAAATAAATAGTATATTTTCCCAGTACTGGAGTTTCTTAATTTTTTGGCGCTCCGAGAGTTGAGTTTCTTATACTATGGGCAATTTCTTATGAAAAAGTACGTGTATGGATGAAAATCAATTTCGCTCCTGATCTTGGATTTCGAAAATATTTGTCTATTTGGCTTCTTTGAAAAATATTTTTCAAAATTATGATGAAACCTTTGTAAAACTTTATATTTGCCCCTCTGTTATTCGAAATTCGAATACACTGTCGCGTCAGAGAAATAGCATGTTCTCCTTGCGAAATTCTTATAACTTTTTTGGCATTGTTTTGGCAAGAAGAAGTTGTGGAGAAGCTTATTTTTTTCTAGAAAAGGCATGCCTTTGATTTTTAAATACTCAGAGTATATCTTTTACGCGTCAGTCGAGTTTCAGTGACGACTTGAAGCATTTCCAGCGACTAGAAACATGGAAGGAGCCCATTTTAGGCAAGACTTCTGGAGTTATTTGAAACATTGCCGGTATTCATCGCAAATAATTGTCAATTTGTGACTAAAATTCTTGTATTTGGAGGATACACAAATTTTGCAACTGGTTTTAACAAGAATTCATTCATTGGTAAGTGATTTCAAGCAATTTCCACCAAATAAGGTCCCTGCCGTGAATCAACACTGTTGTGAAATTTCGAGGGCGTTGAAAATTTTCGAAATTAATCAAACCTCGACTTTCTTTCGGTGTTGCGAGCAAGAACAACCTTGGATTCACGAGAACTCTTAATATATGGTGGAGGCATCCCTACCTCTTAGATTAAAAGCATAAAATCCCTTATGTGTTAAGAAACGGCCTTATGTGGTAAGTACAGGTGTCGCAAAAAGTATACGGATTTTGCTTGATCTAGCGATGTGAATTTAGCTTTAATCAATGGCTAGTCTCTTTCAAGACGTTCCTTGATTAGTTAACTTGAACATCGATACCTCGTTTGTTGGTATTGGTGCTTTAAGAGCAGAAATATCAATCTTGAAAACTCAAATTTGCGAGCACTTGCAAACAAGAGCTTTGGCCTTTTGGCCTAATCAAATTCTTAAAAGCACAG
Source organism: Aurelia coerulea (assembly GCA_039566865.1). NCBI lineage: Eukaryota > Metazoa > Cnidaria > Scyphozoa > Semaeostomeae > Ulmaridae > Aurelia > Aurelia coerulea. The sequence goes on from CM076954.1 coordinate 21,025,059, forward strand.
CCAATATATCAACGATAGCCTTGATAAAATGAGAACATTATAAGATCATTTATTCTTTCTTTTGCTAGAAATCACCCATTGTGCAGTTTCTTAGTTTTCTATACTTTTAGTTTTTAATTTTGATGCTCTTCAAGAATTTGCTTAGGCCAAAACACCAAAGGTCTGGTTTGGAAATGGACGCATATTTGAGCTTTCAAGATTGATATTCCTACTCTCAAAGCACCAATACCAACAAACGAGGTACCAATGCTCAAGTTAACTATCGATGAACACTTTGAGAGTGATTAGACATTGACTATAGCTAAATTCATATCACTAGACTCAACCAAATCTGCAGATTTTTTCTGGGACAACCGGTACCGGTAGACTAATTGCAACGAACGTAGTTATCACTATTGATAGACACGCCGGACGCTGTAACTACGACTCATAATCTTAGGGACCGTTTGAGTTGATCGGTCAACAATCGGTGCAGTGAAATCTCTTGAATAGGAGCAAGTTGTGGAAATATGCCGAAAATAGGACAATATGAACGTTTTTATCGCTTATAAATTGTTTGTTTGCACGTGCGGCTACAATAATCGATAAATACACCAAAAATATCTTAAAATGAATAAATAGCCTAGAGCTTAATTTACTAAACGTTTCGGGCTTAACCCTTCATCAGTAGTAACGAGAAAAGGGTACGTTAGAGCGTAAGAAGCAGAAAAAGAACGATTGATAGAATAGTATATTAATAGAATGAAGAAAGAATGCGGCGCAAGAATGCGACGTAAAAGAAAGAGCGTACGATTCGATTGACGTTTTTATCGCTTGCTCTTCCTAATTTAATGCAATCTCTAAATGACTCAAATTTACGTTGTTATTTTCTTTTTTAGAACCAACATATCCCTCCATTGAAGACACCTTAGCTGTTACCACTTGCTTTCTGTGTCGTAAACCAACCGGTAAGACTATAAGATTTAGGCAAACAGAACATTTACATTTTCTCGTACAATTTCATATACCGTAAAAGCTCTATTAAGCCCCCTCTCTTTTATGCCCCTCCCCCCACTTATATCAAATTCCAGAGGTTACCAAAGATTTTCCATGAGTTAAATAAGTTTGCATGTTAATTTTGATGTGTTTTGAGATATGTCAAGTTCATGTATTAAAACTCGTAAAATCGTATATTTAAACCGCAAGATGTGGTGTAAAAGAACTAAAACCGTGTCCAAAATTAGATAAGCCCTCCGTGGGCTTAATAGAGCTTTTACGATATTTTATACATTAAAAATTCCATATTTAATTCTTTTGAGGACAGTTTTCCCTTAGCAGAAGCTGCTTTTCAAGGTAAACTTCTCCGATAAAAACATCATTTGCAATATTAGGAAAGAATTAAGAAGCTATTGATTAAATCAGACCATGAAACCTATTTACAATATTTGTTATGAGACTGTAAAGTTTAGGCAAATAGAACATTTATTCTTTTTCATGTCACTCTCAGGTCGCTTCTTGATAATATGGAAACTGTTTGAATTTAATTATGCTTTCCAGTCAACGCAAAGCACGAGGCACGTTGAATTGGAAATCAGGAGGCACCAAGAACGTTCAAGTTGGAGTCGGTATAAATAGTGAACTGCTCATTTATGACTGTTTCAGCAAACATCGAGAATGTCATCTGTGCCCAATTCCCGATTTCAGAGACATTTCAGAAAGATTAAAGCCCATTTATGATCATTTTAAGGAATATCGTTAGCTATGATCTTTGCCTAATTCCTGATTTCAGAAAGAAATAAATGCACGTAGCATTATAAACTGAATCTCAAAAATTAAGAAAATGGAGCAAGTTAACTTTTGGATACAAAAAGATAAATCGTACAATTTGAATCAGCTTTTTTGTGTAATTTGGGTCGATGTACCGGGTGTCCCAAAAAAAGGTAACATATTTGATTGGGGCTAGCGATAAGAACTTACGTAAGTTGAATCGACCCCTGATAAGTTTTGAAGTACTCTTAGATAGTTAACTTGAAGATTGATACCTTATTTGTTGATATTGTGCATCAAGAGTTGGAATATTAATCTTGAAAGTCCAAATTTGCCTCCTACTCCAAACCAGAGCTTTTGGGGTTTGGCCTAAGCTGTTAACTCACTGTGCTGTGGAATCTCCTCAATCTTAGCCAAGTACAAACAAGAAACCTCGTGCTTAGGAACACATTTTAATGGAAATCTGACTCTGAACTTTACAATCAGATTCAAGAATTTAGTCCCGAAAAGACCCCTTTCTTGATTCTACAAAAACTTTAGAAAATTACACCTGCCTGAGAAAGGTTATTCATCTGCGAAATAAGTCCCGTAGGCTTTAACACATAGACTATCTTGCAATCTTCATTGCTTGAGTGAAATGTTTTTGCATCATCTTTCAAAAAATTATTCCGAAACAATCAATCGTATATGCCCAAGGGAACATAAAGTTTGCTCATTCGTGCTTGGCTTGGTGTACTTTAGTAAATGCATTTTGACTGGAGAAAGATATTCCTTGGTGACAATATTCATTAATTTGTTTGTTAGTTTTCAGTTTCTTACGTTCTTTTCAAACGCGTACCCAAAGGACCGATCCTTGGCCAAAAATGTCTTTGACTGAGGAGATTCCCCTAACCAGCGCGTTAGCAGTTTAGGCCAAAACCCAAAAGTTCTGGTTTTTAGATGGAGGCAAATTTTGGCTTTCGAGATCAATATTTCAGCTGTTGATGCGCCAATATCAACAAACGAGGTATTAATCTTCAAGTTAACTATCAAAGAGTACTCAAAAACTTATTTGGAATCAATTCGACTTATAGTCTCATCGCTAGTCCCCATCAAATCTGTTACCTTTTTTTTGGGACACCCGGTAGTGTGTCAAAATTTTTTTAATTGTCTAAATTTTTGGGAGACTCGGTTGGACAAAAAACCTCTGGTGTCTGTGTATTTACTAAAAACTTATTTTTATGCTGGTTATCATTTATCTTTTCAGCTAAACCTTTATCAGATGTGGACAGAGTTAGATTAACGTTTGGAGACTTGGCACGTCACTTTGACAAGAAAGCTTGCGATACAGTCTACTGGTACCTGTTTGAAAACGATTGTCCTCACACTGGAATCAATGAGCCAATTGACCTTCTCGACGTATTAATTCAAAGAATACCCGATATTACAGATGTTAATTTTTTGGAGATTCTCCGTATCACTAATAAAGGAGGAGTTGCAGCAAGATTCCATGCAGACTTGCATCAAACAACAGGTGAAGACGATCAAGACAGGTGAGTTCTCTAAGAGATGCAAAAAATCATCGGGTGAGTCAGTAAAAACTTGGGTGCTTAAAGGGGCTGGGTCACGTAACCGTAATCAAATCTGTTATCTTTATAATCTATATTGTTGCCCGCACGCGAAGGCACGCGCCCATTGTGTTCTGCACAGATTTTGGATGGTGGGGTGAACCCACAATAAAGTTACTTCTAAAAATCCATCAATATCTTTGCAATCTTACAACATATGGTTGTTTCGTTTGTTTCTATCTGAAGTTCAAGAGTTCATCTTCAAAATAGCACTTTCATTTTGAGAAAAATAGTGGAAAATCTGTGTGATATGGCCTGTCAAAGAAACTGCAAAATCGTGGTTTCGAAAGAAGTTTGTTTACTTTACGTGACCCAGCCCCTTTAAAGGCAATGTGTCCATGTAAGTAGCATGCTACGAGCGGGATATTTCAAACATGCGATATTTTCCTATGTGTTCACGTGACTCGTGTGATCAGCTTTCGTGCAAATACGAGGTTGAGTATTGGATGACTTCCCATGCAGTCTAAAGTCCAATATTTTTCATGTGATCAGTTTGAAACAGACTCAGTCTAAACCAATCAAATCATCCAAAAGCTGCATGCGTGTCAGCATCTTGTCAGCAGTTTCAACTAGTGTACATGCAATTTACATTTATATGGACACACTGCCTTTAATAAGCCATATTTTGATGAAAAACAAGTCAGACCGGATTTGCTGAAGTTACATATTGTAGAAGAACGATTCAGTTAGTCATTGGATTTAGTTTGTTTAAATCGTTCTTGTAACATAGCTATTTTCGTGAAAAGGCATCGTTTTCAAAATATTTTTCTGCTTCCTAGCAATGCCATTTGAACAAATAGCCTCCTAGGGCTATAAAATAAGCAACGATAGTGTTTCCTTTTGTTCTGTAACACAATGCAAGCTTTGTTTCGATTTTTGGAAAAGAAACAGTATGTTTGTCGTGCATGAATATGAATTGAATTGAGTTGAATTGAAGGTCTGTTTAGAATTCTTATGACACATGGTTTTGTTGAGCTCGCTGGTAATTATCGAACATAGATTCAAATTTTGACAAACTAAATTAGCCTATATTAGTTAGCCTTTTTCCTATGCAATGAAACTTTGAAGAAACCATTTCGTGAAGCAAATTACGTCAGTAAACTTGACAAATATCCCACGTTTTTCTGACTTGCTCGGTAGTGGAAGTGCTGCATCGGGTGCGTCAAAAGAACATCACACGTTTGAAAATTCGCTATGCAGAGAATACTTGTTAAATTTGAATGAATCAATGTTTGATTGATACCCAAAAGGCTGAAGTACTTTTTACAATTTTCCTTTTATTTTTCTATGCATTGGAAATATGCGTGAAATTAAATTTACTGAAATCCGTTACTTCGAAATGCATAAAGGGGCCTGAAACTCTTGATCAAATTTATAAAGAATCTTTGAAGACTAAAAGTAGTAACGTATACACTCTTTTTTTTATAAGAGTACTATAAATTTCAAACTTTGATTCATTCCGATTTATCAAGTTTTCTCTGAAAACCAAATTCTCAAACATTTCAAGGTCTTTTTTCGCATGCGGTACCAACCCAAATTTTATGAATACAGTTTTAAACGAAACTTTTGAATTCGCCCCAAATCTGAGTGGTCGTGTAAGACATTTCACCTGCACGTTTAAGCGTAGGTTAACCTGCGTAGGTTAAGCCTGGTAGTATGCTACTTTTCATTGTTTTTAATTTGAGTAAGCGTTTTTATTAGCTTGCATTTTGTAATTTTTGTTTCAAGCACAAACTGAGTTGTTGTTTTTTGCGTACTTTTACGTACAAACTTTTTACGTACACTAGTATTTGAAATGCATTACAAGACATGGATTAGTTAGATTAATACAGTAATGAATACAGTATAGTTATATGAATCAGTTGATGAATTTTGCAGGGACCGTGGAACCATACTGAGTAGGGGACAGGGGAGGGGGCTCACGTCACACAGCGTAGGGGCATCAGGAGGGGCAGATAGAAATTTTCCTTCGTAACTCCCCTAAAACTTTCGAGCTGCTTGCGGCCATGGCTCAAGCCCTGAAATTTTGCAAAATCTTCCTTTTTTCGTTAAATTCAGTTAAATTAATTTCCTTTAGTTTTAATGTACAACTAAAAATACGTCTTAGCCCCGCCTCCTTTGAAGCCCTCTGCGGTCCCTGGTTTAGCTTATAAAAGTAAGTATATCACTTTAGTATGAACAGTTTTTGGCCTTAATGGTTACGCACTCGGTTACGCGCTCGGGTACGCGTATCTTTTCACAAGAAACTAAGAATTTGGGGCAGTACTGAAAATTTCTTAAAATTGTCACTTCTGCCCTCACGAACATTTCAAAACAAGGTATTTTGAAGCCTTTCCAATCTTTAGACAACACTGAAGGACTTTCCAAGTAATATGATACAGGAAACAAGTGAGAATAAAGAAAAACATGCACAAGTTCTTAACTGAGAGTCTTTCTTATAATAAGAAATATGTGTACACCAAGAACTGATTTTTTAACATGTCATTTTACTACTACACGTATTTTTTATAAGAAACTGCCCAGCAGAAACTCAGCTCTCAGATCGCCAAAAAATTAAGAAACTCCAGTACTGGGAAATTTAAGTTAAAGTTAGTTGACGGAGATAAATAGCCACCTCCAGGCCTGCATATGCAGGGAGCTGGGCAAGCTAAAAATAGATCTTGTTTCTTAGCCAATGAAAATTGAGAACTCTTGTGGTGATCACCACTTTCACGTGATCAGGTTTTCTCGAGAACAAACAAATTGAAAATGGCTAACGGATTCAGACTTGTGCTCTCCTGCAAGAAACAGAAGCGAACTCAACGAGCTGGAAAGTTGTACACTTTGTTTTTAGGGTACGGGGAAAAGGAAGAGGAGTTGTTCTTGTTGAACGAGCACGACGATATCCAGTTGTTATTAGGCTTCGAGACTTCAGCAGAGACAACACTGACAGAATGGATTTTGGAAACAGTTGAGTTAGGCGCCTAGGCCGATCGTTGCCAAAAGACGTACGAAACTCCCCCGAAACTCAGTCCGTGCATGACAAAATTTGAAAAGCTGGAAGATGGATATGTTCACATGCTGGACGATATGCGTATGCAAGAAAGTTCCACGAAAAGAGGGCAAGTGTGATTATAGAGGATGATATTATTTTGTTGTATTGTAGTTGTACGGCCTTGTGCGTTTTCCATCCAGGGGTTCCCCTCTTCCTCAATTGAGTGGCGTGACGAAAAGCAATCGCTGATTGGTCAATTCATTTCAATTGAGTTGAATTGAAGTTATTTTTAGAAAGCCGTTGGCTTTAGCTCCGTCAACTAACTTTAAGAAACTATTTATTTTGATAACGGAAAGCCTTGACATATTTTTACTTTGCTTTAACCTGTTTCCTGTATCATATTGCTCGTAAGGTACTTGAGTAATGTCTAAACATTGAAGAGGCTTAAAAAACCTTGCTTTGAAATGTTCACGAGGTCACAGGTGTTGAACATGAAGATTGTCATGGAGCCTCTAAGAAACTCACAAGAAACTCTGAGTACTTAAAATCTGATAATTATAAGAAACTTCCAGTACTGGCCCAAATTCTTAGTTTCTTATAAAAAAAATACGTGTACACCAACTTTTTGACTAGATCTTAGGCATCAAATTTTAGAAGATGTTTGCATGGATGCTTATTGCCCTTTGATTTGATGCCTTAAAGTATAACTTGCTGTTATTTTTTATTGGATATGTTTGATATCTTCATTAGTTTCGGAAATGGCAGCGTTTTTCTTTCTATTGAAAAAATTCCTAAGAAGTTTTGAACAAATTCAAATCATCGGCGCACCACCACACCCATCGTAAGTCCTAAATTGTTAAAGAAAAAATGTCGCAATCCACAAGAAAACAAAATTCATTGAGGAGGTCTACAATTATACCAAGGGCCTAAGGACGATGTTCTAGTCGTTCCCAGTGCAGTTAATTTCTAACGTGTGTAAAACTTACCTTTCCATGTCCTTGGTTGTATTGTTCGTGAAGGATTTTCTTGGTTTTGCTTTAGAAAAGATGAGATATAATATGTCGTTTAAAAAGCAAAACCAAGAAAATCCTTCACGAACAATACAACCAAGGACATGGAAAGGTAAGTTTTACACACGTTAGAAATTAACTGCACTGGGAACGACTAGAATATCGTCCTTAGGCCCTTGATTATACTAGCTACACTAGTCCCTCGATTTCGCTGTTGTTGTTGTTGCTGCTGATGGCCAACAACAAATCAGTTCTTAGGAGCATATAGAGATTGTGTAGCCAGTCTATAGTCGACAATATGGCCGAAACTTTAACAATTTGATGGCGTCACAACCTCGACATTGGATTAAGCACCAAAAGCGCTGTTATTTCCGATAAATCAAGGTATCAAATATGTCCAAATATGTTAAGAATTTAACTTTTTGTCCAAGTAAGGTAATGGATTTGATCCGGCGGCGCGCGCGGCGTGGCGATAATGATTTAGCTTCAATCAATCCGCGATGACTTTTAGTTCATCTACCACCCGGGGGGGGGGGGGCACTTCACTATAAATTCATACAGGGGTGTGCGGCGCCAGAATTTCTGTTATGACCCAATCCCAGAATTTTGGTCAAATAATGATACACGTTTTTTTCTTATAAGAAACTGGTTTATAAGAAACTAGTACTACGATGACCAAAAATTTAAGAAACTCTAGTACTACGCTCAAGAACAGTTAAGAAACTCTAAAACTTTATTTCTGTATGTCTCTCTTATTCTATGTCTCTCTAACAAAGGTACCTCCGTCTTTTCTTGACTTTTAACTACAAAAATGGTAAATTTTTGCCTCGATGTGCATGGCTTCTTCTTGATGACAATGTCAATGCAAAATGGAAGCCCTTTGTCGAGAAGAAGGCTCAACTTCGAACAATACCGCAATTTTAGGCCCAAAAGAATAAGAAACTAATTAAGAAACTTTTACTACTAAAACACCGAAATTTTCATGCGAAATTAAGAAACTTTTAATACTAAGTGCTGATCCAAGTTTCTTATAAAAAAAAACGTGTACCCTATCCCAGAATGTAGGTCAGATATTGATACCCAATCCCAGAATTTTGAAGAAGTAACAAACAACAATTCAACGTTAAATAGCATTCAATTTCAAGGCGAAAGAACGGATTTCGTCTCAGTTATGGTTAAAAGCAGAACAAATCTGTTCTGAATCAATGGGGACATTCAACACCCATTACCAGAATTTTTAGTATAACGGTTAACCCCCAATCCCAGAAAATTTCAAGTGAAAGTATACCCCAATCACAGAAAATTTCCAGTAAAAGTATACCCCATTCCCAGAATTTTTAGGCCAAAAACTACCCAAAACTGGCGCACATCCCCGTCTGACCCGATAGTGAAGTACCCCCCCCCCCCGGGATCTACCATCATCTACCTTACAAATGTAATTCAGCAACGAAATAGTTCCCTTGGGCATCAAATCATAGATTTTCTCGCTATTTTCAATGCATTTTTATCATCTCTCTTATCTCTCTTGATATTATTACGAAAAAAGTAATAGGATATGCCCAGGGGTTCATAACAATGCTCACTCGTGCTTGGCTTGGTGTATTTTTGCAAATAAATGCATTTTGGACTGAAGAAATGTATTCCTTAGTGGTTATATTCATTAATAGGTCTGTCATTTTTCAGTTTTTACATTTCTATTCAAATGTGTACTCAACCACGCGGGTGAGGACATTCTCTCTCAATACAACGTGACGTGCAGTTTGGGCCAAAACCGAAAAGCTCTCATTTGGCGATGGAAGCAAATTGGACCTTCAAGATTACTATTTCAGCTAATCTCTCAATGCACCAATATCAACAAATGAGGTATTCATCTTTAAGTTAACTTTCGAGATTCCTACCGCTAGTCCTGATCAAATCTGTTACCTTTTTTTGGGCATAGCCCCGGTAGTATGTTGTTCAATGAGAAATTTGACCGTGGTAGATTCTTGGCACATTGGCCTATGTTGTAATCGTCATATATTATCATGGTCATATGTTGTATTTTATCATCAAGTTAGTAAATATTTGAAGAAGGGCATAATTTCAAGATGTGTAAATCTATTTCTGATCAATTTCGCTTGGACCAAGGGTGTTAGGACACGGATATTTTAATTGCGTATTTATTTACCTTGTTTTGATCTTCGTCTTGTTTTCTTGTCTTGTTTCTTCTCTGTTCTGTTTCCTCTTGCTGATGTAAATGCCTCGTGTTATTTGAATATATCTTCCTTGTATTCCTGTGTCTTAGCGCGCCTTCGTAGAAGAAAGATTTTTAAACCACAAATATGGCATTGTGGTTTAAAAATCTTTCTTCTACGAAGGCGCGCTAAGACACAGGAATGCAAGGAAGATATATTCAAATAACACGAGGCATTTACATCAGCAAGAGGAAACAGAACAGAGAAGAAACAAGACAAGAAAACAAGACGAAGATCAAAACAAGGTAAATAAGTACGCAATTAAAATATCCGTGTCCTAACACCCTTGCTTGGACTACACGCATTCTTTACATAAGAAACCCTTCGTGGAAACTCGACTGTCAGCATGGGTTGTAGGATAAATTTAGGTTCCCATCAATGAACTAAATTGGTATTAAATAAAGAAAACAAATCACCTTGTTTCTTTCTTGTGTTTATCTTTCTCTTTACTTTCTGGGGCAGCAAATAAATAAGCTTCTTTCAGGTCTAAAATTCCGACATTCACCTTCTTGGCTAGGCCTAGCCAAGGTGAATGTCGCAGTATTAGACCTGAAAGAAGCTTATTTGCTGCCCCAAAAAGTAAAAAGAAAGATGAACACAAGAAAGATACAAGGTGATTTATATTCTTTATTTGATACCAATTTAGTTCATTCTTGGGAACCTAAATTTATCCTACAACCCATGATTTTACCCCATATTTTGCGGAGTCAACATTCAATTTTACAAGTAAAATACGCAAATTTGACGCCGCCAAATCGAGGGAGTTAATGGCGAGGGGGGGGGGGCTTATCGTAATATTTCAGCAGAGAAAGGAGGGGCTTGTTGGATAGGGGGCCAAATGAAGCTTTTACGGTAAATGTGCATACAATCTCCGTTTCATAACACGAAAGGAGACAGAAAGGAGTCCTTTCCATGATTTTGAGTTATTTGCTTTGTGTATCTTCTCCCCAGCATGCAAAATGACCTTGTTGAAACAGCCCTGGCGTAATCTTTAGCGTATTTGCTACTGGGACGGTTCGCTTATATAGGACGAAAAATGAGCTGAGCACCAAGAAAGCGGAAAGCGTAAGACCGTTGACATACCACTGATTAGATCAACAAAATGCAGCAAAAACAAATGTTGTTGTGAGCATTTACCATAAATAGTTATGAAAAAACAAAATTTCTCCCCTTTACAAAATTTAAATGCTAATATAAACCGCTGCTCCTTCCTAACATAGGTTCCAAATCGGTTCCACTCGGCCTAAAAAGGTGGGTGTACAATTCAGTGACCTTTTTCTTCTGATTGAATGGCTTGAAAGAAACTTTAGATACTTATCTACGATTCTACCATTGGACTTTCCAGAAATTTTGAATATTTGGAGGAGGTGACGTCATCAAATTTCTAAATCATAAACCAGATGAGTGACAGACTTTTGCTTGATACCATATTGTAGGCATTCATAAGCTATGGTTTCTTCGAAATTACTTCTATCGCATCAAACAGTTTAGAAATTACGATGGTTTTGAGTTTATTTGAAAATTTTTCTTAAATTCTTGAAAACAAAGAGACACTCTAAATCTGAAAATATTGAAGATTTCGGGAAAGTCCAACGGTAGAACTATAGAGAAATAGCTAAAGTTTCTTTGAAGTCATTTAGTTCAAAGAAATAGGTCACTCATTTTCACACTAGCATTTTCACACTAGCCTTTTTAAAGATTTGGAACCTTTGCTCTCCTTCCTGCGACTAAAGTCCGTCTCAAATTAGTGACTAAAGTCCATCTTAAAGGGGCTCCGTCGTCAAACAGTAAACAAATCCGTAAACTCGCACGTATCGGTGATTATCCGTTGTTCATCCATTGTTCTCTGCAGTTTGTTTGGTGGCTTCACCCAAGCCACAAAAAAGTGACCCTTAAAATCCACTTATAACCGAGCAATCGTTGCAGATATGAATGTTTGGTTTGTTCCTTAGTGAAGTACAAGGATTAATGCCCAAACAGCAACTTCCATTTTGAAATATTTTGAAAAACTGTGTGATATCATCTTTCAAAAAACTGCAAAAATCATCGTTTTGTTTACATTTTGACGACGGAGCCCCTTTAATGCATTAATTCCTTCCTACAAGTCTCTTCACAGGTTGCCAAAAATTGTAACAGGCAAAATTCTCTACTTACTCATCTATTACAAAATGGCAAAATAAGCATATCTAGTTTTTTAGCTTCACTCAATGTATTCAAAATGTCTTTCAAAGTTAGCATGTCGATCGCGGATGAATTTAGTTCGATAATTTCGTCTCCTTCTCTTAGAACACCGGTGAATAATTTCTTGATATTATCATTGACAAATGAACCAATAAAGATTCCTTTCTTGTGTTTGCGAAATCCTCGTTGTACGTAAAATCCATATAGGCCATTTGGGGGCTGTATTATCTCAACCCTATGGAGAGGCCGCTTCCCCTCGACAATATCCACTGTCTTGCCGATAGGGGCTCCTCCAGCAGGGCAACTAATAATTCGATCTGTGAGAATCAAATTTTTGTTTTTAGGTTTAGCTTTCTTCCGTTTCCCACCAGCTATGTCATCTTTTACTACGTATTCCCCTGATTTTGTGATCCGTCTTAAAAAGTGAATAAATCCCTTACGTTTCTTCTCTCGCTTCGTCTTCCCGTCCGCTTTTTTGTTTTCCTCGTTCTGGTTCGAAAGTTCCGGTAGGCTTCTCCATTCATGGCTTTTAGCTGCAGTAGAGGACCGATTTGCCTTCTTGGGGGCCGATACGGATGAGCAACTCATTGCAGAAATATGACTGGCTGACGACTGACTTTTACTCGTGCACGACTGGTCGGTTGAGTAAGATGGGTCAGTTGCGTACGCATCAATACCAGAACCTCGTCTAATACGTCGTTCCCGTCTCTCTCTGGTAATTCCTCCGTCATCAAAGATGTTTGGTGTACTCCTCCAAGTATGAGATAAAATAAAAGGGTGCAGAGGATGGTCGCCAGGGGGTCTTTGCTTTGTCATGGATGAGCTTGTGTTGGATCGATTTCTTGTATACGAAACGCTGCTAGCATCCGATTCGTATGCAAGACTGCCACCTGATTTTGCAAAGAAGAAAGAGAAATTTAAAGCGTTATTGGGGACTAAGTAGGATATACCTCTTAGCTAGTCTACAATGTGTCTGAATCAAAAGATATTTTTATACATTGTAGAATTGTAGAATGTATACAAAAGCACAGAAGTAACAGAAGTGCCTTTTCGTATAAAGATGTATACAAATATCTGTTCATCACAACAAGCCACTTTGTAATTTACGTCTGGCGAGAGCATCGGACAGATTTACGACTACAGTACACGAGAACCCAATTCAGAAGGTATCGTTTACCGTCTGGAACAGAACCGATAGTTTGTAGCGCCAAGCGCTGGGATCGCAGAAGTAGCTGAGCGCTAATCGATTCCGGGACCACGCAGCATGTGGTATGGGCCCAGGGGGGGGGCGTGCCGTTGGGAAAGGTATGGTTTTCACGATTTTGGTATGAGGAACGATACCCATTTTTGTGATTTTGGTATAAAAACGAATAAATCAGCCATTTTGGATAAGATTGCCATCAGGTATACTTTCAAAAAATTATTAAGAGACGGGTATGCTTCCGAAGCTTTGGTGGCACGACCCCAACCAAAATTGCCCCCTTTGGTCTGGGTGGGGCTCGAACACAAACCGTCTGAACTCTTCTGGCTGCAACATTAGAGGAGTAGAACGCTTCACCAGGTCCTCAATTTTACACTCATTTCATTGAATTGATGTTGCAGCGGTATCAGTTCAGGCAAGAGCGAAACTACGACTATGTATTGAGTCTAGTGTCTGGCTATCAACAAGATAGCATTTTGAAGATCTGCATGACCTCTTCCCTCATCAATAAAGCGATCTTTACTCTTGTGTGATTCTTGCTGCGGTTTTCGAATTTCTGAAGAGCCTTGTTCAAAGTTTTGAATAAAGCAGCATCTATGGGATCAGGGCACAGCTTCGCGCACAAAAATCCCTGCAGTATTCATCCTATTTTATTAAGATCATTTCCTCTCAACTTCTCAGATACTAAATATGACTTTGTGCTCATTTTGAAAGTATTCCTACCCGGGGGGGGTACTTCCATTATGGCCCAACAGGGGGGTCCAGTCGGTTTGAGGGTCTTACGAAATGACTACCAAATGGCCCTTTTTCTCAAACATATACTACCAATTGGGGGTATTCCAAGATTCCTGGTCAGTTATAACATTTCAACTCAGTAGGCTCCTCCGCACGGCAATATGGTCATTGCAGCAGTAATTATCATTGAATTTTGAAGTTTTTTTGCTTTGTTCAATCGGTTTTTACAATAGAAAATTTTGAAATACTGCAGAAAATTTTGCTACCACAAGCTACGAAATGGCCCAATTTTAGGTCCACAGACTACTATTTGGGGGTTTCTATAAAAAGATACTACCATTTGAGGGCATTTTTATTGTTGCTTTGGCCCTCTTTAACCCTGACTGGACCCCCCTGTCTCCTTTATCTCCTTTCTCATTCGACTAATAACTTGTCACCGTTAACGATCCGATTTTGTAGTTTTGTTTTCGGGAATGCACCAGGAAACAGACTTGGGGAAGTCTAGACCCCTGGTAGGAGGACATCATAAATATACAAAATAAAGTTGGGAATGGCCTGGCAAGCGAATGACCTAAGGGCAATAACATCGAAGTTGGGTGGTTTGTCGGGATCATCAAACGGACTGGAGATAAGATACATTTGTTTGAAAAAGATCTAATTTCCAATAACCTCATTTGCGTTTTTCCTTATCATCGTATATTCAGAAGATATCCCACAAGATTAGCAGATTATGAAACAGATTCTAATATTTGTACTTCGTCATAGAGATGTGATTTGTCCCATTCACAAGCGACACAATCGTACCAGCCAGGGGCTAGAGGCCACAGCCCCAAACTTTGGAACAATTTGTAAAAATCAGCCCTAAGAAGGGTTAAAATGTTGGTGCAGCCCCCAGATTTTATCTTCGGTTACGCTAAGCCCAGCCAAAGTTGGACTTGCCCAAGTCATCTTGTAAGGAAGAAAGAGACTCTTTCTTCCTTACAAGACGACTTGGGCAAGTCCAAGCCAAAGTCTTCTAATATAAGTTGCAACAGGGTACATGAAAATGAAATGGTACCAGTTTTTTTTAAAACAAAGAGATTCCTGGGGATCTTTACGGCAATTTTGTGTCATTCAAGAAGATATGTAGAAAGGGTCAAAACAGGCAAACCTCTCTGTATGGTTTCAAGAAAACTATTTAGAAAAACAGAAACTTTTTTCCTTCGTTTTTGATTGTAAATTCTTTGTATGGTTTGATTTAATCACTAGATTTTTACTTTTTTCCTTACATTGTGATTAATGCTCTTGAAAACCAGCTTCTGTTGAAGGTTAAAAAAAATTAAGTATGAAATATAGGGAGTATATAGGGTTGGTAAGTCGATCGATATTTCTCTTGAAGCAGTTGTCACGCGAAAAGTTTGTTTACAACTTTTAACCAATACACGTTTTGTTTTATAAGAAACTTGGATCAGCACTTAGTACTAAAAGTTTCTTAATTTCGCATGAAAATTTCGGCGTTTTAGTAGTAAAAGTTCCTTAATTAGTTTCTTATTCTTTTGGGCCTAAAATTGCGGTATTATTCAAAGGTGAGCCTTCTTCTCGACAAAACGCTTCCATTTTGCATTGACATTGTCATCAAGAAGAAGCCATGCACAGCAAGGCAAAAATTTGCCAATTTTGCAGTTAAAAGTCAAGAAAAGACGAAGGTACCTTTGTTAGAGAGACATAGAATAAGAGAGACATACAAAAATAAAGTTTTAGAGTTTCTTAACTGTTCTTGAGCGTAGTACTAGAGTTTCTTAAATTTTTGGTCATCGTAGTACTAGTTTCTTATAAACCAGTTTCTTATAAAAAAAACGTGTACAATAATTAGGGTGGAAGGAAGGAAGTAATAGCCTATAACACAAACAATGACGATTCGTCAAGTCAGACAACGAAATCACTCACACGACAAAGGAATTGAAGCCAACCCAGCAGGCACAGAAGGCGTGGCACAGGGGCTTTTCTTTTACCCCCCCCCCCCCCAACTGTTGAGCAGGATATGAATATATATGTATCCCTGCTGTGGAGGAAGATATCATTTGGGAATGAAATCTTCAACAACGAAATGATCCATGTTATTGGACGGGCTCTGTGATTTTTCATCGTTCCCAGAATCATTTGAAGCTATTTTGTTGGCCTTCATTAAATATGAAGCTCAAGAAAACTCTGTTCCGTATTTTGACATGAGTCATAATTCAAATAAACAATAATTCAAATTAAATAAATTGAAATAATGTGAAAGTAGACGAACTTACCTCTTATCTTCCTTTGTCTATTGGAATCACTGAATTTTCTTTTTGTTTCTTCTTCAGAGATTGAGGACGTTCTTTCTGAAAAACCGCCAGAAATCGTTGTATTTTGGGGTCCTGGCGAAACATTTTGAGTACTCATGCTACTCAGGCCACTGTCTATACTATCTTCATAAATCGGTACTGCGATTTGTTTCCATTTATTTTTTCGCAGCTCACTTGAAGAGAAACTGCATGCAGAAGATAAGCTTTGAGTATCACTGCTCAAAGACAGTGAATACCGTTGCTTCGGATCTCTTATCCTCGAGGCCGATGGCCTAGCTGGAATAAACAAAGTACTTTCATCCCCACTTGAATATGATTGATAACTTTCATCCAAAGTTCTTCTTCTTGATCGTGAGCCATTTTCAATTCTGAGTGCAGCATCTGATAATTTTCTTTCAAAACCTGAGAAGTTTTCACGAGTCTTTCTCAAATTTTCGCAGTGCTGGAATAAATCTCTCTCGTGGCCATCCACTAAAGAACAAGCTTGTTTAATGTTTTGCCCCACAGATTCTCGTAGTTTTCTTAGTTCAGAGATATCGTGTAGACTTTTAGCGTGGTTGAGCTTCAAAGTTGTGTAGGCCGTGCTTCGTTCACGCTCTGTAACCGTCGCCATTACAAACAAATTATGAACAAGAAGTGCCAATACAATGAATTAAGAACCTGCACGCACGTCATACAAAAGACAATCGCAATTGTCTTGCTATCGTATTTTGGAGAATAGGCTTAATTGTTGGGTAAACAATATAATTGTTTTCCAATTGTCTTCTCGATCGCGGTCTGTTTGTTCTGGTGCATCTTTCTTTTGTTCTTTTGTGTATACAAGTGAAAGCTGCGGGAGAAGTAATCTGCAAACTGGTTTCACAGAAAAACAGTGGTTTGGGTTTTCGTGACCACAAAATATATTCAAGCTTGAGGATTTGAAATTAATGCTTTGTTAATAACAGAGATTTAATAACAGTTGTCGGGGAGAATTCATTTCATATTTCAATGAGTACATCTTCCTCATCGGGGAAATATTTTTGAAATTTACAAAAAGAAGGATGAAACTTTACACAATAAGTCATTGACTCATTACTGAACACTGCCCTCATTCACAATTATTCATATAAACCATAAGATACAAACATATGGATGTGCTATGGAAGGGAAGCCTTGGAAGCCCGAAGGGAAACAAAAAAAACACATCTTGAGGCTTTCCTGCAATTGAAGGCAGAAAAGAAGAAGTTTTAGGGGTTAAAATGTGGAGTAATCATTCACTCAAAAGTCTTCGAGATTTCTATGACAATGAAAACAGGATTCCCGTAAATATTTTACGACGGTTTCAGAGAGTGATATGCCCTTCGGGCCAAAAAGTATTCAATTCCATGAAACTTTAGTGATGCATGGCGTTAAAATGTTACTGAACTGTGTTAGATATAATATCCTGTGAATGTGTAAAGGAAAATTCCCTGTGATTGCAATGAAATATATGACAATATACTGTATAGTCAGAATTTGAGCTTAAAAACGCGTTAGAACTGCACTTGAAACGCGACGGAAAAAAGCGTCGAAATCATTTTGCCCCAATTTGAGCTTTCTCTGGGCCTTCGAAGCTTAGGTTAGCGATATCTTACAAAATTGAGTTTGAAGTGAGGAGTTTAGAAAACACCATCTTTAGCAGTATTGATAATTATCAAACGTTCGGGGATGCCGGTTCTCGTAGCTTTGGCTTCTTGGACCCATATCCCAAACCTGAAAAATTACCGTTATCGTCTGTTACACCCCGCCTAATTCAACTAGAACAATTTCAAACTTTCACACCCTGTTTGATGTGCACCTGCAACTAAGAGGCGTTTGAATTTCATAAGCAAATAACACAATTTAGCAGGTTTGCAGATGACTCAACAACACAAATATAGAGATAAATCATAGAGTTTAGCTTGGATCATATAAATAATTAACCAGTCACTAACAACTGAAACAATAGTAACAGGAATAACACGAATTGTTAAGACAACATGGACCAGCAATGAACAGTTAAATAGCAAATATTCGAATCCAAAATTAGATTTACCAAGCTAGATATCATGTCTGTACGCCTGAAGCCGAATACCGCTTGATGCAAACATATTACTTGTTCTAACCTTCTAATGCAAAAGCCTCTATGCTCGGAAACGTAGGAACCGAGGGGCACGTGCCCCCTCAAGATCTTGCAATTATAACGAAAAATGCCCTTTTGGTTTCTGGAAGTGCCCCTAATGAAGAAATATCCTTGACGTGACCACAAGTTGAAGATGCTTCCTGCAGCCCTGCTAAGGCTAACGCGATTTTACCTGGGCTAGTGGCATTGGAAACGCCTCTCATTGCCAGTTCGGGATCTCACTCTTACTTAGGCCTAATTTCCTGGCCCAAACGAGCGAGCCTACTTGCTAGGAGTCTGGAGCGAGTGCTACTCTTACATGTTTGAATTTGCACAGCAGTGATAGAAACTCTGACGTCATTCAATCGAACCTTTCATATAAGAATAAAGAATGCATGGGGAATACCCGGGGGGGGGGGGATACATAAGAAATACTGCTTGAAAAGCTAAAAAGGTCTATTTGAAAAAGATGAATCTGATAACACTTTTACCTCACATTGCCCAGCTGGTAAATGCTTGCAATTTTAGTATCCGGCAATCTGGCAATCCAACGCAAATAATTTCCAAACTTCTACGAATCTCCGATCAAACCCCATGTTTGAATTTGGCTGCCAGCAACTCGCATTTCTTGTGTTTCTTGGAATTCGTCCTTGCGCCTTCGAGCCGTGTGGATAAATGGTGCAATATAAATGCCTTTTATTATTATTATTATTATTATTATTATTATTATGAATCCGAACCCCAAAACTTCAGGCCTATCACGTTGGAAACAGTTCCCTTGAAAATATTTACATCATTTCTTAGAAACAGAATCTACGAATTCCTGAAGGATAACAATTATATAGAGTCAGAAATTCAGAAGGGTTTTGTCCCCAAAATGTCAGGGACCTTTGAACACACATATCACCTCGCGCACCTGATCAACCACGCCCGTAAAAAGCAAAGATTTTTGACAGTTACATTGCTCGATTTAAGAAATGCATTCGGCGAAGTACATCACAGTTTGATAAAAACAGTATTAGAGTATCACCATCTTCCTAATGAAACTAATAGTTTGATTCAGCAACTTTATACTAACTTCTTTACCTGTATTACAACTGATTCCTACAGAACAGATTATATACATGTTGGTAAAGGGGTCCTACAAGGAGACTGTCTGAGTCCACTTTTATTCAACCTGATAATAAACACCTTCATCCAACATGTAAAAAGTGCAAGCTACCGACAACTGGGTTACCAGTTCAGCAAATATTTCCAGCCCCGTCACTGGTATCAGTTTGCAGACGATGCTGCAGTCATTTCCGGCCAGCAGAGTGAAAATCAAGTGCTGCTAAATGCTTTCACGAGGTGGTGTTCCTGGGCAGATATGCTGATAAGAGTCGATAAATGCAAGGCCTTTGGAATGGAAAAGGTTGGTTCAAATGCAAAACAAGTCCCCACAAAGTTGTACGTCAACAATGACTTGATCCCAGCCGTTGGACAAGGCGAAGATTTTGTTTATTTGGGTCGCTCTTTCAATTATGAAATGGACAATAAGAGCCACAAAGACAAGTTAATTGGACTAACTCGGGATATCATGCAGCAAATCAACAGTCTCCCCCTGCATCCAAAAAATAAGATTGCTCTTTACTCCAGATACTTGCTGCCAAAACTGTCGTGGCACCTGACAGTTGCTGATCTGTCAAAAACGTGGGTTATACAATCACTAGATAGCTTGTGTAACCAATATATCCGTGATTGGCTCGAAATTCCAATATCTGGAACAATGGACATAATTAGCTTACCAAAAAGTAAATTTGGGCTAAACATCATACCTGTCTCAATAAAATTCACCCAATGTCAAGCAACAATAAGAAACTGCCTAAAAAATTCAGTCAATGAGGATATTCGGCATATTCATGAAGCTTCTAGCTATGGTACTAACGTTCAATATGACCAGTACAAGACCACTCGAGAGGTTCTCAAAGACATGAGAGCAGCCACAACTGATCACATAATGACCAAACTTACGTCGCAGGGTTTCATCATTCGCGCAATTTGGGATGCAGTGATGCCAGCTTACAAGGGACATTGGCTGTCAACATTTGACAAAATGCCAAGAAACATATTCAACTTTTGTATACGGTATTTAAACAATACACTAGCCACGAATAAAAATATGTTTACTTGGAAAAAATCAGCTAGTGCTCAATGCAGTGTATGTAGTGCTCCACAAACACTAGGTCACGTAATTGGTGGATGTGCCGCTCATTTGAATGAGGGGAGATACACATGGAGACATGATTCTATTCTTAAGAACCTGGCTGATTATCTGAAAGTGATAGGAAATGTAACTGTTTACGCTGATTTAGATGGATACCCATCACCTTCGGTAATAACTGGTGATGAATTGCGACCTGACATAGTGGTAATCAAAGGAAATTTGCTATACATACTGGAACTAACTGTTGGATTTGAAACCAATATCTCCAAGAATGCTGAGAGGAAGGAACAAAAATATGCAGATCTGATTGAGAATTTACGAGGAAGTCGTGGACAAAATAAGTATAACAACGTTCACTTTATAAATCTATCATTAGGAGCCGTAGGAATAATTGGAAAAGAAAGTCAAAATCTGAAGACTATGCTGCAAGAAATCGGTCTGTCAAAGAGTGCAGAGGATTATATTGTTAAGAAACTAATAAATGTTTGTATAAGGTGCACATACTTTTTGTTTTGTAAAAAGGACAGCGATTGGCCAATTTGAAGGTTGGTGGGTGTTTCGAGTCTCCGCCCAGTCGAGCCTGCTAAGTAGAGTGAGGAGAGTCGCAAACTCTCTGTAATTCCACGCTAAAGGAACCACGATGTGTGGTCACATCGAGAGGAATAGGACCAAGAAACCGATTCGATAAACTTGGCTTCTCGGTGTCCTTAAACTACCTTCGGATGCAAGGGAGAAACATGGACGACATCTCTGATTACATTAGACGTTGGTGACTCTCGTCGTTCACAGTATTGTCAAATCTTTAAAGGAGCTTGTCTAGATTTCTGTAATACATTTCATTGGATCGAAAGGCTTGAAAAGAGATTTTAGCTACCTACCACTTTAATAAAATGAATCGCGTTCTTCTTTTAACATTTTGAATATTTTCAGAATTTCATTTTAATTAGGTCAGTAGATATCATTTCCAACTTTTCATCAACTACTTATATCAATTCGGTCACAGAAACAGTTTCGTCTCTTGATTTCTCAAGTTCAACAGTTCATCGATGAAACAGATAAAAAGGTTGAACTCGACACTGCTGAATCGCGTGTGGAATATTGGCTACCCTTCGGTAACCCACATGAAATTAAACTCTCTATCCTTCTATCAAAGTAGGTCGTACGTGGTTTCATGTGGGTCTACCTTTCGGTAACCCATATGAAATGAAACTCCATATCTTTCCATCGAAGTAGGTCGTACGTGTTTTCATGTGGGTCTACCTTTCGGTAACCCATATGAAATTAAACTCTCTATCCTTCTATCAAAGTAGGTCGTACGTGGTTTCATGTGGGTCTACCTTTCGGTAACCCATATGAAATGAAACTCTCTATCCTTCTATCAAAGTAGGTCGTACGTGGTTTCATGTGGGTCTACCTTTCGGTAACCCATATGAAATTAAACTCTCTATCCTTCTATCGAAGTAGGTCGTGTCAAATTGTGAAAGCCTGGAGCTCTTTGAAAGAAGACTGTCAAGGATTTGATTTTCTATCTAGCGTATGGCATCAATCCCCCTTCCCCCAGGAAACAGTCCCTATTTCGGTTCTCATTTGCTCAAAATCATCACATGAAAAACCATGGACTCAAATTCAGATAACAGAAAATCAAAAATAATTGGGCAATTTGCTGCAGTCTTGAGTCTCCCGCAAACATATGCTTGTCTGAAGATACCGTAAAAGCTCTATTAAGACCCCGAGGGATCTTAACGTCTGAGGCTCGAGAGGAGGCCTAAACGAAATGGAGCTTATTAGTGAGGGGCTTATTAGAGATGGAGCTCATTAGAAAGGGGGGGGGGACTTATTCACAAAGTCAAATGAAAAGAGATATAAATGTTCTATCCCATATTTTGCGGAATCAACATGCAATTTTACGAGTCAAATACACAAACTCGACACATATCAAATTCAACATACAGTAGAAACCCGCATAAAAGAACCTGTTTTTATAAGAACCTAGAGGCTGAAATTCCATCTTTAAAACCCCCTAAATAAGAACCCCTAAGAGGCTGAAACTGGGAAAGGTTCTTATATAATAGCTTTAATGTAAATTATTAACATGACAAGAATTTTTAGAATTCTTCACATCCTGATCAGACTTCTTCATTGGTACAAAAGATTTGTTCTCAAGAATTTTCAAGAATTCTCAAGAAATCTCAAGAAATCTCATTTGATTCGAGAGGGGGGCCTTATAGAGAAGAGGTATTTAGAATTTTGACTTTGAAGCGAGGGGCTCATTAGAGAGGGGCTTAACCGAGAGGGGGCCTAAATACAGCTTTTACGGCAGGCCTGGTATTACTCGGGCCAGTGTTCGTATTTCAAAGCAGTGTCACTGAGTAAAATGAGGGCAAATACTGCGCCTCAGCTATGAAAGAGAGATTCGAGTCCATACTTGGTTGTAGTCTCCGGAAACTCGATCGTATTAATTACGTCCTACGCTCTTTTGATTTTGTACGGATTGATTTTTGTGTATACTGTAGCTAAAACCTAAAACACACTCTTACAAATCTTTCAAGGATAGAGAATTACTTGGCTGTCTTGTCGGAAACAGGGAATACATTAGAAGTTTCGTGGAACGATCAAACCACGACAAAACACTCCATGCAAAGAAGCGGTCTAACACAGAGAAACGAACGAAAACATCATTGCCAAACATTGGAATAGTACTCTAAAAATCATAAGGGCATTAAAAACATCAGTTGAAAACATGTACAATAAGTCGCAGTTCGTTAATGAAGGTGTAGTCTATGTATGTCATTATAACTGAAACGTGATTGTAGGCTGTCATAAAAGACTCAGCTATACGATGATCCTAAAGTGGTCTGGTGGCATTGAAGCATCTTTCTTCTACAGTGTATTGGGACAACAAAAGTTGAAATTAGATGGATTGCTACATCTCTATCTTACATTCTGCACCTCAAACGGCAACTCGTGGGCATAACGTTAAGGAGATGAGAGTGGAAGGAAGGGGGGGGGGGGGAGGCACTTCACCATTGGGTCATATGGGGATGTGCACCAGAAGGACTTCTGTTATGACCCAATCCTAGAATATAAAGGTTTTGATGCGACATGCCAGAATACAAATGAAGTTTCCACAGATGAGTTTTCACTGCAAAACAAATGAACTACCGGGTGTCCCAAAACCCAAGTACTCCCGTTTGAAAAATCACCAAAATTTGATTATATGGCCGATCTTCAATTTTGTTTTTCTGTTAACTAGATCAAGGACCACATTATTTTCCAAGATATGGCTGATCTTGTAATTGGCTTAAAAATTAGCGAATTTAGTTCTTGTTTGGACTACCTGGTTTTCGATCAAGCACAGATGATTGCTATATCAATCTCCTTGTCCATGTAAAGCTTCTACTTTGGTCATAAATTACAGAAAGAAACGCGCATTATCATTAGATGCTTCAATGATGATAAAAATCTGAACATTTTGACTCTGAGGTAAGACTGAATATTTTGCTTAAAAACTATAGCTCAAAATAAGGTTTTTCATCGTGTAATTTTTCTACCTTACTGTATCAAAAGCAAACATTTTATCGTCTGTAAATATTGTTGGGTCCTTGACAAAACAACTCAAAAGACAATTCTATCAAAGGTTTGATAATCAATTTTTGGTGATTTTTTAAACAGGAGTACTTTTTTGGGACACCCGGTATTTTTGTGGAACGTGAAACAAACCATTGCCAAGATTATTAATTATCTAACATTAAAATTCACCTGAAACAGGATATTACAAGAATTTTTAGGAATACCAAGACTCCAATCCCAGAAAATCCCCAATAAAGATATTCCCTATTCTCGGAATTGCTTTTCTCAAAAACGACCCCGAAACTGGCGCATTCTCGAAGTGTTCATAAAGGACGATTAATCCCTCCACAGAGGTAAACCCCCATCGTAATTAACGTTCGTAATTGAAACATGGTCACATTCCTTTCCATTGTCATTGTCCATCTCTCGTCCTGAGGGACCTGGAACCTGTGCAGTCTCGGGGAGGGGGATTCTGTGCAGCTGTTTATTTCGGACAATTCAAAAGTGACAACAATCTGCTATATGTATTGCATTAGAATATCATTAATAAGGTACGATTAATTGAACATGTTGTCAAAATATTGTCATTATATCTTCGCAAGCTGTAGCAAATGTGATTTCATGGTGATGTTAAAGGGGCTCCGTCGTCAAACAGTAAACAAATCCGTAAACTCGCACGTGTCGCCGATTATCCATTGTTCATCCATTGTTTTCTGCAGTTTGTTTGGTAACTTCACCCAAGCCACCAAAAAGTGACCGTTAAAAATCCACTTATATACGAGCAATCGTAGAAGATATGAATGGTTGGTTTGCTCTTTAGTGAAGTCCAATGATTAATGTCCAAACAGCAACTTTCATTTTGAAAGAAATATGAAAATACCGTGTGATATCACCTTTCAAAAAACTGCAAAATTATCGTTTTGTTTACATTTTGACGACGGAGCCCCTTTAAGATGACTTCAATACAATGTCACGTCAAAGTCACAAATATGTCACTACAGTATAATGTCAGGATGTCAAATAATATTGTTGTCCTACTTCATTTCAAATTCTCTATATTGTCCTCTAAATGTGTCAGTAAAAGTCTCCATGATACTTTCTGTCGTTGGTATTTTATATCCTGATGGTTCTGTACTCGCTAGGGAAACGAAAGTTCATTCAAAATCATTATGACAACTTTTGTTGGTGCAAGGGAATTCTCGGAACGATTCAGCAATGCAATCATCTTAACTGTCGGGAATTGCCGAGCGTATCGATTTGACTTCGTTGTCCATGTCATTTGTCAATTAGTTTTCAGTCAGTGCAAATCATTGATGTAAATCAAAAATACTAAAAAAAACTGAAAATGTATGGAGTGACTGAACTGGAACATGAATGGTTCATATCATACTTGGATAATCGTAAACAATTCTGCAGGATAGATGGCACTTCCTCTGATGTAAAAGGAATAAATTGTGGAGTTCCTCAAGGCTCTTGTCTTGGTCCACTCTTATTTTTGATTTACATCAATCATTTGTCTTGAATTTAACACAGAACAGTCTAATTTCGCAATCAAGAGTTTCTCTTGTCACTACCTTGGGAAATTCTACCTTTTTCTAGTTCGTTTGTAATGAAGTTATTCGTTTGATGTCCGTCATTTCATTTGGAAATCATGTCTTTTCCTTTAGTTTGTTTGCAGTGCAGGTGCTTGCTAATGCTATGAGGTAATTTCTCCTTTTAAATCCAGTTTTCTTTGTTTATTTACTTTGTTTGAAGTGAAGGTGTTCATTGGATGTAATGTATAACGTTGCAAACTTCTGGAAGTTGCCTTGTTTGTTGATTTCGTTTGCAGTGAATTTGTTTGTCATGCGATGGCTTCTCTGTCTTTCCTTTAAAAGTTCTAAATTCGTTTGTCTAGATGTTCGTTAGATGAAATGTATAGCGTTGCTACCTTGAAACTTTCACCTTGTTTGCTAATTTCGATTACAATACAGTTGCTTGTCATGAAGTAACATGTTTATAATTTCCTTTGAAACCTACCTTGTTTCGTTTGCAGCAAGGTAGTTCATTGGATATATAGCTTGCCTGTAATTTCATTTGAAAATTCTACATTGCTCGTTTCGTTCGTCTGTAGTAAGGCTGTTCGTTGGATGTATAGCTTGCCTGTAATTTCATTTGAAAATGCTACATTGCTCGTTTCGTTCGTCTGTAGTAAGGCTGTTCGTTGGATGTATAGCTTGCCTGTAACGTCATTTGAAAGTTCTACATTGCTCGTTTCGTTCGTCTGTAGTAAGGCTGTTCGTTGGATGTATAGCTTGCCTGTAATTTCATTTGAAAATGCTACATTGCTCGTTTCGTTCGTCTGTAGTAAGGCTGTTCGTTGGATGTATACCTTGCCTGTAATGTCATTTGAAAGTTCTACATTGCTCGTTTAGTTCGTTTGCAGTAAGGTTGCTCATTGGAGGAAAAGGGTTGCCTGTAATTTCATCTGAAAATCCTACATTGCTCGTTTAGTTCGTCTGTAATAAGGCAGTTTGTTTGATGTATTCTATAAAGTTGCTAACTTTCGTTCGAACTCACGTCTGCATTTCAACTAATGTGGAATGTGCTTCACAGATAAATAATGATACACAATAGAACTATATTACACAAACGGTCATGAAAACATGAGATTCCTATCATGCCCTGTGCTCCAAAGTATGGCCGTCCTGTCCGCACTTGAACTCAAAAACGCATACCTATGTGGATGCCAACGACACTGGATTACCTTGTCTTTATGGCCGGCAATCTTGTAATGCTGTGGTACAGCCAATTCTAAGTCTCCTTCAGCGTGTAGGACAGAAATATCTGTGTCGTACGACCCTGTTAATAAATATCTGGAGTCAGGGGAGAATCGTATGCTCCGACAATCTTCTTGGTGTAACCTGAATGATTGTAAAGTCCGTCCTGCGGAAATGTCGTATAATAGAATACAGCCATCTTCTTGTCCTGTTAGAGATGGATAAATAGATAGTTTAGTGAATTGATTTAAACGATGAAATTATTAATAAATAAATGAATGAAAGAATGAATGAATGAGTGAATGAATAAATTGGTAAATACGTGAATAAATGATAAATTTGACTCAGTTATCAAAGGAAATTTTCAATTCATGGAATCCTGCAGGAAATGTTTCGAAATATATCATTTTTCATGTCTCATGCTGTGTTTCTAATTTTTTCACATAAAATAAAACAATGTATGAAGTCAAGCAAAAAGGTAACTCATCTTCAATCTTTATTCATATTGTATACAAGAAATATGCGATAAGCGAAGAACTAGATTTTCCCTCAGATCTTTCACAAATCACAATGGCTTCTTTTGTGGAGACCCACTCTTATCCACAATTATTTCTCTCCATACACTCTATTCACAATGACGTCAGTTCTTTTAAAATGCCTCATTTTCCTCGATATGATGTGGAGCTAAACCCAAAAGCGTGCATTGCGCTGAGCAACGCATGAAATAGTTTTGTATGTGTACTTGCATCAGAATAGGTATGGTGTAGATTTCTTACTGTGCTGGGATTTGCATCCTTCGCCTTGAATTGATATTAATTGTGAATAAAGTTATTACCTGCACTTACATAAAACCGGTTACACGTTTATTATCATCTTTGGAACCTGACCAGTCTTTAAGAATGCTCGAAATTTTTAATTTTCTGTTCTCGCAGAAAATTTGAAGGGTTCTTGCAAGGTTATAAGCTCGCATTTCAAAAGAGCAAAAAATCTAAAAATACCCCATTCAAATCGTTATATCAAATCGTCAAACCATATACGTGCTGTCAACGATTGGTAGCCAAAGAAACTATGCTGAGTCTGAGTGTTTTCTTTGTTATATTCATAGAGAAGCCTATATACCATTGCACACCCTCTTTTAGCATGATTTTTGTCCGGATTGATACAAATACCAAATCGAAGTTAGGAACGTACCTGATGCTAAATATGATCCATTAGAACTCAATGCAGCCGAGGCCGGGCTGCTGTCGCCAACCATCACAACATCTATACATCGATGTGAACGAAGATCCCATAACCTCAACGTATTGTCTGTAGACCCCGTTGCAACTAAATCCCCTTCTCCTGCGTAAACTGCCATAACGTTACCAGAGTGGCCACGCAGTGTCCCTATTGTTTGAGCCGTACCGCAGTCTGTTACTTGTACTCCGCCATCACCTTGAAGGGAAGATTTCAAATTGTAAGTTCAATTTAAGGTTGACATGGTTCGGTTGAATTATTCGAAAATGGAGAAGAAGACAAAATACAACTTCCTCAAAACAATTGCATGGTATTGTTATGGCATAACTTCATGGTATGTTAGTTAAGGTAGTTAGCTACCGGGTGTCCCAAAAAAATGTATACGGATTTGGTTCACTCCAGCGCTGTGAATTTAGCTTCAATCAATATCTAATTACTCTAAAAATGTTCCTTGACAGTTAACTTGAATATAGGTACCTCGTTTGTTGATATTGGTACTTTGAGAGCAGACATGTTAAGCTTGAAAGCTCAAATTTGCCTCGCCTTGCAAACCAGAGCTTTAGCCTTTTGGCCTAAGTAATTTCTTAAGGCACAGCGTATAAATCAACGATAGCCTTGATAAAATTTGAACAATATTAGATCTTGTGTTATTCTGCTTTCCAGAAGTCACCCCCCCAGTCACCCTTTGGGAAGTTTCTTAATTTTTCATTAATTTCAGTTCATAATTTCGATATGTTTCAGGAATTTGCTTAGGCAAAAAGGCCAAAGCTCTGGTTTGCAACTGGACGCAAATTTGAGCTTTCAAGATTGATATCTCTGCTCTCAAAGCACCAATACCAACAAATGAGGTATCTATGTTCAAGTTGATGATCGAGGAACATTTTGAGAATGATTATCCATTGATTGAAGCTACATTTACATCGCTGGAGTCAACCAAATCTGTATACATTTTTTTGGGACACCCGGTATAACGAAATATTTTAGATATTTTCTTCAAAATATCTTCAACTAGAGCTGATAGTTTTTCAAGTATAAAGCATTCTATTTCCGAAGAACGTAGCATTACAAATGTAACGAAGATTCTTTCTGGGAAAATTTGCCATTGCGTGATCTAACATTGTACCTCCATGTTTGTTGTATCTGGTTCGCATTAAAATTCTATCAAATTTCGTCAATGATTCAACTTAAGAATAATGTCAGTTCCAGACTAAGTCTTCACGTAAGGGGTACATTTGGTTTTGCCTTGGAACCCGAGAGGATGATCAAACCCAATGTCATTGCTTTGAAAGTTAAAAATTATACAAAATTTGATCGATATTCCTAGTCTGTTTTGAACATTTTCAAACGCAATTTCCAAGCATAGATACTCCTAACAACTCTAAAAACAGTACAGTAGATTTTCGTGAAATATTTTTTCACAGCTACATTTGTCTTTCCATCAAGAAAACATGCTTATTGAAATTGGTGTATCGTAAATTTTGGCAAAAATTTATGATTTTTGCAAGTATAAAATGTAAAGGTGTGTGCAACAACTAACCTGCTCCTCCAGAAATCAAGATTGCTGGTTTGTCTGGAACAAATGACAGTTCCCTAACTGTCCCATTATGGATATTTAGTTCACTCTCAATTCCTTCTTGTACGTAATTATCCGGATCAAAATGCAATAGCTTGATGCTTTTATCATTTGAACCCGTAGCTATGATGTCACCAAGGGGATTCCATGCCATGCAGTATATCGATCCTTTGTGATATTTGTTTCTTTTGAAGACAATGGCCGGCTGGGGGATGCCCTCGCTGAAAGAATAATATTTTATTCATAAAAAATGACGGCGAAAGAAATGAACTGCTTTGTGGAGTACGAAAAAGCGGTTCCTTTTGGTTATAACCATGCAAGGCAAATTTAAAGCTCCTTTTGCCCCAGCAATGATTGTGTCATACGGATTGACAGGCAATTCAATTCTCCTTTTTTTAGGTGTAATTAAAACACTTACTGCTCAGCTTCTGAGCCACATAAATAAAATGCCTGAGGTAGAAGCTAAGATATATCTTTCTTCTTTAGAATAAGCACATGTTTGCTCTTAAAAACCATCGCTGGAATGCACAACGAGCGAACTAGATACTTGGTTTTCAGAGCAACTTCTGCGGCTTGCTTTGTTTTTGTTTATAAGTTGACCGACCAGGCATTCAATTCCCTTTGTCTGCAATCGCCAATCGCGTTGTACTTAGCTGTCAATCAAAAGTAGCAGAACATTTTGTAACATTCTCTGCCCTCGTTGGCAAGAGAACAATATCCGATGTCAAAACCAAACTGGGTAAGAAACGGCAATAAGCCTCTACTTTTCCCTGTTTTTACCTTTCATATTTATCTACGGCTCTTTTAATTTCGTACGCGTATTGCATGTAATAATCTGACAAAAGACAAAATCGTTGAAGGTTTGTTCTAGGCCTGTCCACCGAAGGTCGAATAATCGCTATTCGGTTATCTGATCACTATTCGAATAGCAGTGAAGCGAAACGATTATTCGCTGCCAACCGAATACTACGAATAGTGCGATTATTCGGATTGAATGACCAGTCGAATAGATCGATTATTCGGATAGTATGACTAGTCGACTGATTGGAATGCAAAATGATCAGTCAAAGAAACCGAATAGGTTGACATAGCGAATAATCCGAATACAATGACAAGCGAATATTGCGAATACTATGACAGATTGAATTGATCAAACATTCAATGATTGATTTGTGCCATACTACTGAAATTTCAAACTTCTTTGAACCACGCCCTAGCCACGCCCCTATTCGCCGAATAACCGAATATTCGGTAAAATTAGCACCGAATATTCGAATACTTATAATCTTTCATTTGGACAGCCCTAGTTTGTTCACACACAATTCAAGTAAAATGACCAAGCTCTTGATAAATCATCCTTTGGAATCTATACTTTGCGCCATCGAGACTTGTCATGAAAGCAACAAGTAGATTTATACTAAAACTTCTCAAGGGTATGGTCACATGACTGAAATACTTAAAACAAACCTCGGCCAATAGACCTTTTAGCTATTCTACAAAAGAACCTGGATCGAGCGTTATTTTTATACATTTTGATACGCGACGTTCGATCGAGTGGCTTTAGAGCTTCTATCACTATTGTACACATTCGAAAATTCTGCAAAATGTAGCAAAATGTTGTTCGATTCTGATTCCTTTCAGAATAGCTAAAAGGTCTATTGTGCAAACTATTACAGTATCTGTTTTGAAGGATTAGTTCTGCAGTTTCCACACTCACCTTTCCTGAGAAATAACAGGATGATAATTCGTTGCAGTGCATACTCTTAAGATTTTCGAATTTGAGCCAATCGCAAATAACTTTCCATCAGGATGAAAACAAACAGCCCGGATTGCCTGAGAATCCTCCAGCATGCAAACCGGAAGAAAACTGAGCCTCGTATCTGTTTCTTTAATCTCGATATCATTTCTATTTCCTGGAATTTCAATTTTCTCTTCTCTCTCTGGTGATTCGTGTCTTTGATTGTTTGCTGTTGCGTTCTTTATTTCTGAAAATAAAAATACATTTTGTGAATATTGAGAAGGTAATGAAAAAGGGTTCTGCAGGAGCAAAATGGGTAGGTTAGGGTAAAATGGGTAATATTGATTGCCAAAAATGGAAGATCAGGACAGGTCAATCAACATTTAACAGAATAAACATAGCTATATCTCGTAGCCGGTATAAATAGGCTCAAGAAACGCCTACAAATCCATTGTTTCTTCAGCCACACAAGGAAACAGTTGGTGTCACAGTTATACCGCGTGAGTCAAAAAAAAAAGAATCACAGTTTGGAAGGCCACTGCTCCCTGAATATCAAAGCAATAATATTGAAAAAGGTCTTGTTTTATTGCCAATATGTTCAATTAGGTTCAGTAATTTACCCGGCTTTAATCGGCCATTGCTTCTCGTGGATATGGGAGATTTTCTGCAGGAAGCCCCTTCCAAAAACCTCCAAAAACTTGAATTACTGGTTGAGAGTTTCCTTAGTCTGCAGTCGCTAATCGCTTTGAATTAAACAGAACTGTTTATTTTTACTGTTTATTTTCAATTAAAGGTGTCAATCAAACGCAACTGTTGTTATTGTATTACAAAATTTGCCCTTGTTGCTCGATCCAGATTCCTCTGGCTTAAGGTGTAATATCAATAGGATACAAGCATAATCACCTTCTCTGCTTTTCAGTAATTCTGTAACTAGAACTTTACTTCCATCCCGAGTTTTGATTTTAGGGCCAGGGCCCTTTATCGTTGGTGTGTTATTATCCGTTTGCTTCGCAAGTGGCTTGTTGTCGATTGGCTTTGATTCGGTGGGCTTTGAAGCAATATCATCTGTAAATAAAGAAACAACTTTAGTTTTAGTTTTTGTTGTTTATAGTTTTAGTTTTATTGAACTCAAAAATCAAAGAAATCCATTTGCAACATTTTAAAGACAACTTTAGGTGCACTATTTCTTACTGATATCAGAAATTAGCAAAGAGTCCTGTTTCTCGATATGCCTATTTGAAACATCTAGAAATAAACTGTTTACTCCCTTGTAGATTTTGGCCTATTTGATCTTCAGCATTGATGGGAGAACGAAATAGATGATTCCGCTAAACATGGCGTTTTTCTCAGGAAACTTTTTACCAAAATGCATTGCGTACTTTAATCGAATTCCCAATGAATCTTTAAGATTTGCAATTAGAAACGTGATGCATCTCGGTAAAAGTTCCTCGCCGCCATCTTTAACGCAATCATTTCAACAATTCCTGTATCATTAGAAAGCAATTTCTGAGCTAAGAAAAATGTTATTTTACTATTGTGATGTTTAAAATGTAAAATGAGCCATCCATGTATTTCGACTAGTCTAGCTGCTGTGAAAAAATAATTAGATAAAAGTCACATTTATTTATCATATCCCTGAAAATTCAAACAGTATTTCACTAGGAATCAAATTTTGGTGACTTTCACAAATTCGTACAGTTCTTGGGTTATACTCATCCATGAAACTGGTAGGTTTGATTAAGATCTATTGAGACTTCAGCTATGTACTAAGCAACCACCAAATCCCTTATGGTAAATGTTTTTTTTCTTTGTAAATTCTGTTTCACAAAAGATGTCAGGCATTTTATCTAAAACAACAAGAATGAGTTACACTCGTGACATCATTAAATTCGAGATTAAATTCATTGCAACCCAGACCTGACATCTAATGCGAGACAGAACCTAGTATAGTATCCATTAATTTCTAATCGTTCGTAGTGTGACTGTATAAAGTTTAATATTTCGTTTCTTTATATATTGGCCATGGGGTGGTAATTGTCTTTCGCTCCCCATGGTATCGTACCTGTAGTGTTGTATTATAATTAGACAGGTAAGTAGAATGTAAGATATATTGTAAAATTCTATATTTGAATAAAAAAAATTCTAATCTTTGGGCTATTTTTTTGGGTTCGGTTATTTCAATAATAAAGAAAAACAAACCTCCTTTTGTTTTTGTTGATTTTGCAGCAAAGTTTTCATGATCTGCAGGTTTGACATCTTGCTCCTCCACAGATGAGCTTTGTTTATATGGTGACTTTGCTTCTCTTCGAACCCCGTTTATCATGGGTCCCTTTCTTTCATTATTCTCATCTTTAGGGGTCTTATTTTCCTTTCCCTAAAATGAAAAATAAAAATATGAAATCCCTGAAAAACGATAAAGCTAAGCTAACCCTATTGAAGAATAAAAGCAAAAAAACTCAAAAGGAAACATCTCGGTCCTTAGCCCCCAGAAGACCCCCAACTACCACCACCAACAATAACGACAACCACAACAACAGAATACTTGGAGGACGAACTAGAATGCACAGTTCAAAATGAAATTTAGGATGTGAAATCATAGTCTAGCTAAAATTAAATTTCATATGAAAATGCCCGCGAATAATAACAACTGAGGTGTTTGGGATGATTAAATTTGCGTTATCGCAAATACCACGTAACATCGAATTCGAGACAGACTGTAGGCTACAGTTCACTAAAAGTCGCATCTTTCACGTTTTATGACCATTGGTGTTCTCAGGAGGCTCTTGTTAATCAGTTCCCGGCCTATTTTTCCTCGGTTTTCTTTACAGAAATCAACATTGGCGCCATACCAAAGTATTCAAGTCTGATGGACTATGAAGTATCTCGCCTGTTAGCACACCTTTGCAGTCCAGTTCAATCCGTGGCCTATACAATTTCAATACCTAATTTTGGCATTACTGATACGTGAAACTAAATAGAATTTCTTGACAAGGAGCTATGCGAGGGAGCGAACCGATGGTAGAATTACCCTTGTAACGAATGGCGCTTCTGGGAAAGTGTTCAGGAGTTTATGCTTTGAAAGTCAGACCTCTCTGTGACTATGATATTATTTTTAATCGGGCATGGCACGCGGCAGTTGTTTGATGCATAAAACTGCCCCGTGGATGCTAATATAAAATACAGCTTTCGTCTGTGTGTCTTGCGCTTTACCAGAGTAACTGCATAGTGCGTATGAGCCATCTTGTTTCTCCAAACATTAGAATTCAGCAACGCTTAATAAAAGTAACATCATCATGCTCTAATAAATAACTCTGGAAATTTACCGGAAAATTTTGTGCAAACCTATTTTGCAGCCCTTGCCAATCTATACCTACTTAATTCCGACTTGCAAGCTTTGTTGAAATACGGCAAATTTTTCGTTGCGAAAATAACCTTGATAATTCCGTCACAAGATTCATTATCTGACAACTGCCGTAGATACTTAGCAACATCCCTACCTCAATTTCCAACACAAAAATTCACTATGCAGACATCAAGTCATAGTTGAATCCCCCGTCAAGTTGAAGCCTAAGAGCTTCGTGGAATGGTATACCACGATAAATCTACATATACAGTGCCATATCTTCATGCAACATTATTATCATAGCGTTAAAAACATTCATCCTTTATACCTAGCTATGATAGACAATATCTAATCTGTTTGTTTTATCTTTTACCAGGCAAATATTTCAGATCCTGTTACAGTCCTTCAGCAAATTTATATCAAAGGAAAACAGTTCGTGTAGCAATGATATTTGCGGCTTGCAGTAGAGACGTTGTTAGCAAGCACGGCCACCATTGCTTGTGCAAAAAGCAGCTTGGCTGTGAGCAAGGCTGGCAACACACAGACATGGCCTAGTCAGAGCTGTAAACAAACATATGCAGTCAAGTGGTCAAACCTGATGGCTTATAGCTCTTCGAAGCATGTGGAGACAATATTAAACCAGCCAGCCGGCCACTGCAGCATCAATGTCCCTTGAGGTTGGCGTTGCAAGCTTGTAAGTACATAAAGAAGCTGAAAGGCCTAACTTGGTAGGTCGTGAATGGGCCTAAATTGCAGGATTTGTTGCAGCGATGAGAAGTTATAAGGAATTGTCCGGCTGCTGAGGAAAGCCTTGAGCACGACGCATGAGGTAATGTTTACAGTTGAGGAGAGTACCTGCACAAGCACGAATCGGATTTTATTTACTCAAACAAAGGAAAATGGAGATTGCTCTCATAGACCCATTGGGAGCAGTCATGCATCACTGATTTCTCATTCACGCAATTGACAAGGAGCAATACGGCCACTGACCGCGCGAGTGTGAATTCCATAAGAGCAAAGAGATTGAAGTTATGTTGATGATGTGCCCACTGGGCTTCATAAACAGTATACGCGCTCAATAAGCACGGGCAACGCTCAATATGACCCGCGCACGGTCTATAAGCAGCCGATGCGTTTTATGCCCAGACTGCATCAATAAACTATATGAAAATCTGCAGCCATGCCCGTCAAAGTGTATTATGAGATGTGATGAGTGCAGCGAGTGTTGATTTAAAGCAAAAACTAATATATTTTGTGGGTTTTTGCAGGGAAGATAGTTGCACTTCAGGTTGAAGACAACAGGTTAGAGGTTTTCTCGAAGGAGCGTATTTAGTATAAGCAAGAAGAAAGCTTGACAACGCAAGTTTAAATGTAAAAGAAAAGCAAACGAGCACATTGTTATTCAGTGCTAAAAATAACGTTCCTTGTGCTTTTGTTGTGAATTTTTTGAGTAGAGCCCTTCAACTTGAAAGAACGGGAGAAGAATCTTTTTAGCATAAGCAACGAAACAGTTTAAGAAAAAAAGTTTAAGTCAACTGAAGAATATATCAGAAGTCTGGATTCAATTAAAGCAGTTTAAATAAATATCGTTTGCTAGGGACGTCGGTCGGCTTTCAACTACAAAATACTGGTCTAAGTAAACGCACATGAGGAAAAGAACTGTAAATTAGCCTATCTATTATCCGGGACAACGTTCGCAAATTTCTAGTTATTTATAGTAAAGTATGTCTGCCTGGCAAAATGATAATTTGAGGGTAACTTCTTTGCCTTTTGATTATTTGCCATTAAATATTTTATTGTCTATGGTATGCACATAGTAGCGGCCGATTCTAAATTCGACAGGAAGGATATCTGTATATTTCTGCAAATGAAAAAACCAGCAAACGTCTATTCGACCGGGGCCATGCTTCACCTACAGCTAAATTGTTTTCGCCCGAAGCAGTTTCGGAATTTCACCGTTTTCGCTGCAATTGCACTGTCACCAGTTACAATAACTGGTTGCACGAATCAACGAGCACAGACTGTACCAGAACTAATTCGAAAATTTAAATTATGTCCCACTTTTGCACCGCTTCTCTCGCCATCGATGGGGGTACAACGACCCAATGATACGATAAGAACGAGATGGAGATGGTCCAGCGAGTCTTTTCGTCACACCAAAAAATTTATGGAACTGCCTCTCATCTAATCCTTAACGAGCATCCTCGCTGAAAAGTTGTACATCAACCACTCACTTAGCAAAACTACTTCATTTTTCATAAGTCTGAGTATTCATTGATTGTAATTACAGGTTAGACCGTTCACAACTCAACGCCACTTGCTTTTGCGGACATCAAGTCTAAAAGACGAGGCTTGTAGCGAATCATAAACACACGTCCGATTGGACATAGGGCATGACTTGGTCATGGGGCAGGCTTATCGGACGAATTTACTAACAATTCGGTGAACACAGAAACAAACAGCAGATCAAAGCAAACCAAACAGAAGATTAATCCGTAGTAGTCAAATGCGGCTAGCAATTTGATAGAAGGGATGTAGAACGTAGGCTGTCAACTGAAATCTAAAATATGAAATTTACTGCAACAGAGAACGTTTAGAATGGTTTATTCCGGTGGATGCGACCGTATATCGGCTGCTACTGTTTGGTACAAAAAACAATTTCGTGATTAAAAGGGCCGTTTGCTTCCAAGGAAATATATTAGGCGCTAGGTGTCTTACCGTTTCTTCTTATTTCTGAAATGAAAAAGTGAACTTTGATGGAAAGTCATACAAAAATTGCTCATTGCAAGGGAGCACAATGGCATAGTAGGAGTAGAAATATGCCAGTCGTAAGATTTCAAGGAGTAGAAAAGCCGGGAACACTTTTACTGAAAGTAAAGGGATGTTTTTATATCTACGAAAACGACAAAAAGCATCAAAAACTGTATCCATGATTTCAATAAGCTTGTTTACGAAGCCTGCTTTCCGACAAACATTGAAAACAGATCAACGAATACAGTACATTCATATTTTTCATAAGAAACTAAGGTCCGGTGATGGTAGGCAGTTTCTTAAATTGTTTGGCCATTTTGCTGGCAAAAGTTTCTTATGAGTTTCTTATACTTCTAATGCCGGAAGCGTAGAGTTGATTTTGTTTTCCCTAAAGGGCTGCCAAATTACTTAGTAAGATCTCAAAACAAGTAAATAACATAATTCGCACTCAAAATAATGCCCAAACAGTTTCTATGATTGTGCACTGTCAAAACATTTTTGAGTGCGAAAAAGGAAAATTAAAAATTGAGCCTATCGTTTCTGCGGTTTCTTATAAAAAAATACGTGTAGTCTTTCAAAATTGCTCTAAAACAAAACGACAGCTGCAAAAAGAGCCTGGAAAACAGTCTATAACCTTGGTAATGGCAATTCTCAGCC
This sequence comes from Aurelia coerulea, assembly GCA_039566865.1. Taxonomy (NCBI): domain Eukaryota; kingdom Metazoa; phylum Cnidaria; class Scyphozoa; order Semaeostomeae; family Ulmaridae; genus Aurelia; species Aurelia coerulea. The sequence continues at coordinate 21,063,011 of CM076954.1, forward strand.
TCTTTCCGGTATCGAGGATGAGTACGACATTTCTGGCAGTATGAACTTCCTGCATGTAAACATAGTTATGATGTAGAATTAGCATCAGCAAATCTCGACAACCCTACCGGTACCGGTCTTCTAAAGTACCTGCTAGCTTAATTAATACTTTGACTTCTTTCCAACCAACTTCGCCATGAAGCAAATTCGGTTGACTTCATTTGCTTTCAACTGTAGGCATTTATATAAAATCTAAACCCTTCAAAATCTAGAAACAAAAAACGTTTTTTTGCTGGCCAAATTCTTCTACGCCAGGCAAAAGTTTATTCAGGGGTATAGTATAGGATCAACGCAAAACTCACACCATTGACACTGCCGGATGGATCTCATTTCCGAAAAGAATATAGATGAAAAATATTTCCTAATTTCTTCCCTTTTACTTTATCTTTTAACGAAAGCATAGAAATGTAAAAAAACTTCAACAAAAACTATTCGACGACAAGTCCAAGCAGCCTCTTCCGAATCTTCCATACCTATGCTTGAGGGATTCAACTTTCGCGAATATCGTATTTTAGGAAATTTCACGGAACAAACTTCAGCAAATGTCGGCCAAAAAAGAGAAAAATGCGTTCCCTTAAGAGTACCGCATTTCTTAAATCGCCGATGCTGCAAGAAGCCCAAGGTGTTATTTAAATCGTGGTTTTTCATCTGTATTTGCGGTTGGAGCAACTTTATGTGTAAACTCTCTACCAATCTGAGGGTTGGCGGTTCGAGTCCCCGCCCTGCCGAACCTGCAACAAAGTGTGAGGAAAGATGACGACTCTCTGTAATTCCAGGCTAAAGGCATCATGAGGTGTGGTCACCCGTGGTCACATCGAGAGGAAGGACCTGGATGCTGCTTTGATAAGCTCGGCGTCCTTAAACTACCTTCGGATGCTAGGTAGAAAAGTAGAAAAAAGGGCTTACCCCATTCGGAATTTCAGTTCCCTTTTCTTCAGAAGTTGGCTCTTGTTCACTACTTTTCATTCGTTTTAATTTCCTCTCTTTGATTGAATACCCAGGAACTGTTTCCTTCTTCAAAGCCCTGTTTGGTATTCCTTTTGGTGTTCCTCTGTGTTTGTCTGATGGTTGAACTGGCGAAGCTTCGGGTGGCGGCGTTTCGGTATTGTTACGTCTCGCGCGTTTTGGGGTACTACAAAAGGAGAACGAATTGATTATTCAATTATTCAATGAATCAATCAATGCTACCTTAATAAAATTTGTTATATCGCAATCATCAAATCATTGGCTCAAAACACCAGTGAACGAAAATAAGCAATCATCCAATCAATCGATCGATCGATCAATCAATCAATCAATCAATCAAAAAAGGATATTTAAATTTCGGAGATTCAAATTTCGGCGGCTAAATTTTTGACGGTGTTTTGTTGAGGCTGAAGTGCGGCTGAGGTCAGACAGTGTAGTCACGCAGGCGTTAGGCCTTAATTAACTGCAATTTTGGCTATTGTTTTTGTTTAGCATACTTTACAAAATAAATAAATGATGATGATGATGAGCAGAGTTAAAACTTCGAAGATTTGTAAAGGATTATCACAGCATAGCGTGCAACGATGATATAGGAATTGAATTGTTCAGGGCATTAGCTTTAGCAAAATGAAAGGGAGAAAAATAACGGGCAGGGTACCAAAATATCAAATTAAAGAATTACCAGTTTGCCAAAGTATGGAAATATGTTATTTTGAGTTGCAACAGCACAAAACACAAACGAGAAACAACGAATGTTTGATAAGGTTTCGGGGCATCAAAACAGAACACGCTAGGATAGGAAGTCCTTCCACTTTATGGGTGCAAGGATCTGCAATGACCTTAGAAAAACTGAATCTTTTAAGCAATACGAAGAACTATTAAAGAGAATCAACGGAGATAAAAGCCCCGCGCGGAAGGAGTCTGGGTATTCTATTATTAGCCTATTGTATTTGATGATTTCGAGACGATCATGGACATTGTTTAGCAAGAGGAACAATAACATGCGTAGGAGTTTTCAATGCCCTATTTATAGATGACCTCCTCTTAGCTCCGTTCATTCACTTTAAAGAAACATTTTATTTAAAAATTGTAATATATATGGAACTTTTAAATCATCATTGTAAGTACTGCTAGGATTTATCAGAGTTGTTATAGGCTTTTTTTTCTTTTCTTTTACAGGACACATGTTGATAACAGCATTTTTTGTTGAAATGTATATCCTGCATAAAATTCATTATCATTATTATTATTATTATGTTGTCAAGCTTTATTCATAATCTTTCCCTTGAAAGAAAATAGTTTTTAGCTGTTGCTAAACTGTTTTCCTTTTCGAAATAATTGATGAAAAAGAAATCTTATGGGATGCATTGTTATTGGTACTGCCCCCAAATAAGACTCAAAGCGAAGACTCAAAGCAGTGGAAGAAAGGCTAATTAGTAGGAAAAACATGGCCCAATGTGAATAGACCTTCTAACTATTCTACGAAACAGTCTTGATCAAGCAATAGTTTTTATGCATTTTGAAGAAATTTGTTGAATTTGTTGAATGTGCACAAAGTGATAGAGGCTCTAACGCCACTCAAAGGAACCTCCCGTATAAACTGTATAAGAATGATGTTTGATCCAGACTCTTTGCGGAATAAAAACAATCTTTATTATACTGGGCGTCCCAAAAAAAATACTCCAGTTTAAAAAATCACCAAAAGTTGATTATCAAACCTCTGCTGAAATTTTATTTTTGAATTGCTTTGTCAAAGACCTAAAAATATTCACAGGTAATAAAATGTTTGCTTTTGATACAGCAAGGTAGGAAATTTACACGTTGAAAACCCTTATTTTGAGCTATAGTTTTTAAGCAAAATACTCAATCTTGCCTAAGAGTCAAAAATTTCAGATTTTCTATCATCATTGAAGTCTCCAATGATAGTGCATATTTATTTCTGTCATTAATGATCACACTAGAAGTTTTACACGCACAAATAAATTGATTTGGCAATCATCAGTGCTTTTATGCAGTATGATTCAAAACCGGTAGCCCTAAAAAGAGCTAAATTTGCTCATTTTTAAACCACTTACAAGTTCAGCTATGTCCTGCAAAACTATTTGGTCTTTGCTCTACTTAACAAAAAAGAAAATTGAAGATCGGCCGTGTAATCAAATGTTGGTGATTTTTCAAACGGGAGTACTTTTTTTTGGGACACCTGGCAGCATTAACTGTCAAAATGATTAATTTGCCTGCTTTGGTCACTCAGTAGACAAGAGAGTGACTTAACATTTCACCTCTTTAACACATACATACCTTGTATTCATCTTCCCAGATCCATCTGCCAGATTTACGACATGCCCAATACTTCTTGGAGTTACTTTCCCTTTTCCATCAATTGGATAAGATACTTCATCTTTTCTTCCAGAAGACTGAGGAACTTCATTCGCAACTTTATCGAAGTGATCAGGTTCTTCTCTTCCTAAATCACTTCTATGATTTTCCGGAGATGAATTCCAATCTCGATCAACATTCCCACCCATGCCTGCTTGTTTCCTGTTTCCAGGCGTGGTATTTGATGGTATCATTGGATTAGCTCCTTTTTCTGTGACCTTGTCTGATGTTGTGGCATCATAATTGGTCATTAGATCTTTTGCTTTTACGTACTGTCTTCCTGGAGTTGATGTTTCAGTGACTCTTTGCCTTGGTGAAGAATTGCCATGCTCTAGGTAATGGTAGAAATAGAAAGGGTTTAGAAAACAGGCTTGACTATAAGACAGAAGTAGTAAAATGGTCCTCCTTGTACTATTTAGGTGAGCTGTACCTAAATCAATAAGTGGAAATGAAAGGAAAGAGAGATTTTAAGGTGAAAAATTTAGTTTTTTGAAATAGAGGAACCTACAGTTCCCTTCCACTTTTTGACAAAAGCATGGAGGAAAAAGCAGCGCTACATGATTTTCCTCAAATGGCTGGGATAGAACGGAGAAATGAACCTGATGAATGCAAACTACCGTACGGGCCTTGTACAAAGTAACATGGTTCTTGCCTAAGGATTCTTAAGAATTCTTAAGAATGTTTCTAATTTCTTAAGAATTGTTGATAAAAGAATATTTACAGTCTTTCATATGGCACAAGAATTCTCATGATAATATCAAGAATTCCTCAAAATTCTTTAGAATTCTTGAGAATTCTTGTTATGTTAAAGTGCACAAGGCCTTATATTGTAGACTGTTTAATATTGAGCTACTGTATCATTTTTAGAAAATCTACCTTATTTTCTAAGTTGAATGTTCTAAAAAACATTCCTTACCATTTCTCGAAGAACTAGATTTGTTTAAGCCACGGCTCATCTCTTCAAGCTGTTGCTGCATCAACCGTTTACGACTTTCATATTCCTCAAGCTTTCGCATGACTGATTCTCTCCTTTGCTTCTCTTCTGCCTCGTGTAAATCATCTTCAATAGACTGCTTAGGAGACTGAACTTTTGGAGACCCCAAAGCAACCTTTGAGCTTCTATCTCCTTTCACAAACTTATCAATTTCATCTGTTGTTTGGATTGGCTGCAAGTCATGAAAATCATTCTCTAGTTCATTCTGTTCTTTCAGTTGAAGTGGTTTAAGGTGTGGTCTGGTAGAAACTTCTTCTGTTGTAGCAGTATTTTTGACTTCAGGCACTCTATCATTCCTTTCCAATAATCTTTCTTTATAATCTGTTTTCCTATGTGTAACTGGCTTCTCTACTTTTATTTCTTCATCAATATGATTTTTAAAATCAGCAGTATCCTTCTCACTGTATCCAAAAGGTGACACAAGTCTATTTTCACTCTCAATAACTGGAGAATGATTCAATGTTAATGGTGAAGGTTGTAAACTCTTTGATTTTGGTTTCCTTTTATTTACAATTGCTGGATCCAAACTCGTGAGACTTCTAAATACAACATTTTCTTCATCATTCCTTCTAATCTTCTTTGGGATGTCTACACTATGCCTTAAATTCTTTTCTTGCCTTGAAAGTTTTTCAAGAACAATTTCAATAGATACTTGTTCAAATGGCTGTGTAAAAACATCATCAGTAAGACTTTGTACCCAAGAAAGTAAATTTGCTGAATAATCATCTGCTATTCCTTGCAATACGTTTGTTCTCACTGACAGTGCACTAGTATCTTTAAAGTTATTGCCAGTTGCCTTGCTTTGACAAAATTCAATACAAGTCTCATAAAAGAGACCTTTGACAATGAGTTGCAAAAGTCTATCTTTACTTGATGTATTTCCATGTTGCTGCTTTGATTTTCTTTCTAATGTTAAAACCTTTCCAACAACATCTAATACTGCAATAAAACATTTCAACCTTGAATTATCAAGAGTCCAATCTTTGAATTCGCTTCTTTCATTCAAATTAGGAACTGTAAGAAGCCAGCATAGATTACTATATTCTTCCTTTGAAGGACAAGTTTCTTCAAGTAGATTCAACGTCTTCATTACATCCTCAATAGAATTAGCTGCCTGTTTTCCAACAATATGTGACTTTAATGATAGAAGTTCTAAGAACTTTTGCTTCAATATCAAGTATTTAAATTGTTTGGAATCAAATTGCTTAAGTCCTTCAAAAGGCTGTGCAAATAACAACACTTCTTCCCAGTCACCATCCAGAATAAGTTCCCTCAGGAATAATATGTCATCAGTGTATGGGCTATTTACAACACCACTTTCTTTTTCTAAAGTTCTCATTGAGACATTGAAACTTCGAGAAGTTAAGAAGTCAAGTACAAGTTTCAGGAGATCTTCCTCTCGTACTCGTATCTTGGCGTGATTCATTTTGTGGGAGACTGTATGTTGAGAACTTTAACAAAATTCTTCCTCAAAGTAATTTTTATACTCTCTAATCATCCATCTTGTATGTTATTCCTTCTGTTACACGACGCAATGTTTCAAAACATAGCTGTTTTTCCTAACAGCTGGGTAGTTCAGCTTGATACATAACCAGCTGGACGAAAAAATGGGCCTAACTAAATTAGGCGTTTCAAAACTACTTCTTGCTGCAGAATGGAGCCCAGAATGATTCTGATTTGCTTTTCAAGATATGCACCATGAATCAAAGTCTTTTCTGTTAGTTCTCTGTTTGCCATAACAGTAGATTTGACGGTTTAATTTCAAGCAATTGGCTGCAAAAGTGCACTGACAACGACATTTCATCCGCCATGTTGTAACAAAGAAACGTAAATAAAGAATTCAAAATGGCGCGGCTCCACATGCTGACAATCAATAATGAGCGGCTAATGGCTAGGGGGTCTGGTACTATTATTTTCGGGGAAGTTTGTATTTTTGAGTGAGCGACTCGAATTTCTCGTATGAGAAAATGAGAAACCGCGTATAAGAAATCAAATCACCAAAAATTGAGGAAATCCAGTACTGGGAAAATGTAACTTTTGTATAACGGATATTCTTTTGGATGTTCTTACTTCATTTTCATTTGTTTACATGAATACCACATTACTGGCTTGATTGGACTGGACTTTTGAATGATAAAATCAACCACTTATATCATTCTGATGACATTTTCTTGCATTTTCTACACTGATCACTGATATAGTTCTTGGTTGTTGTCTGCTAATAGGACAAATCAAAATGCTCAAAACAGTGATTTTATGTACATCAATGAACCGCAAAGCTTTCTGGGGGTGAAATATCATGATTATAGAGTTAAGTTACACGTTTTTGACGCACGGTAGTGAAGTCATAGGGGTGGTGGGCATTTTCCTGTTTACAAAATCCTTTATGTCGTGAAGGACGTGATGAAGTCCACATCAAGCCTTGCAACAACGCGAGTTCAAAGCTGGTCGTTCAGCGGAGGCCCTCCTGAGGTGTATGACATCTCAAAGGTCAAACGCTCCAGCGGTTTGAGCACGCGCGGCCACTCTACGGAAAGAACGAATCATGGTCGCGGAGCCTGCGCGCTCAAAATGCTGGATGAAAAACTGCATTCAACGAGAGAAAGGTATGTCTCTCATCTTTGATCAAGAAGTTTATCAACTTACTTTTTCGTAGCTGCTTAAAATCAATTTTCAATTCAAGCCTTGCATTTTTTAACTTTCTGTGCATTTTATTTGAATCATAGCCGATTTTGCTTCAAAAGTAGGCCTAGACTTTTAATTTGTTCAGCAATTGTCTGAATTCAATGTTTTGTTCGGACTAGACCTCTAAGTTGACTTATGCAAAGCACATTGATCTTGAGGTTTGCGCTAAATTGTCAATAATAAACTTCTGGAAAATAGAGGGACTGCAGCTGAGAACAGGCCGAGATTGGAAAATATAATATGTGTGGCATATGTGTGTAATATGTGTGCTCGCCTGTGTTGATGCATCATTTCACAGAATGAGATTGGTTGCTAAGGGAAACTTCTCCAACAAAATGAACTCTTTTGAGTGCAGTAATTAGCTCAATGACGTTCCCATCAAAATTATTTCAAAAAGCTCTTTGTTAGCATTTTTTCAAGATTATTGTTAGTTTTCTAAGAACTTTTAGGCAGCTGATCAGTCAAGTAGAACAACAATCGAAGAGTTTTCAAGAAACCAATAAATTTTCCCACCCAGTACTGAAATGAAAGTCTCTTTTAGCTTTCAGTAAACAGTTTAAATTAGCAGATCATGGGTACCAAACGTTTTTGCAGTTTCTCCGCATCCTTCTTAAATGTTCGTTGTATTCATTGATAGGTAACTTCCCAAGCATTTCGTGACTTTTACCAGAATACAGCGCCAGTATGCGAATTACCTTCTCAGACAAAATAAACAAGTTTCTTGAGCAATATCCAAGTTCTCAGTCGAGGTTTTTACTGGTTTATTTCTTAGTTGAATTCTTGAAAAGAGTTTCTTATTAACAATAGCACTGTTTAATCATGCTGAAAACGGATTACACGTTTTTTTTATAAGAAACTGGTTTATAAAAAACTAGTACTACGATGACCAAAAATTTAAGAAACTCTAGTACTACGCTCAAGAACAGTTAAGAAACTCTAAAACGTTATATCTGTATGTCTCTCTTATTTATTCTATGTCTCTCTAACAAAGGTGCCTTCGTCTTTTCTTGACTTTTAACTGCAAAATTGGTAAATTTTTGCCTTGATGTGCATGGCTTCTTCTTGATGACAATGTCAATGCAAAATGGAAGCCCTTTCTCGAGAAGAAGGCTCAACTTCGAACAATACCGCAATTTTAGGCCCAAAAAATAAGAAACTAATTAAGAAACTTTTACTACTAAAACACCGAAATTTTCATGGGAAATTAAGAAACTTTTAGTACTAAGTGCTGATCCAAGTTTCTTACAATAAAAAAACGTGTATTTCGTGATTAATTTGATTGCTTGTGTGTTTAATTAGATTGTTTGTTCTCCACTGAAAAATCTTCAAGCAAAGACTAAACATTTCCTGCACGCCAATTTTTGATGGTTGCTTCCTCAGACTGCATTCTGTAACGTAACATTACAGCATATTTACTCATATTTCGAGGAAGGTGCAATCAAATTGCACTGATCTTCCTTTGCATTCTCATGGCATAATTTGGAAAATTTCACAATAAAAATCATTAAGCCCGTGAGTCACTTCTAAGGTCCTTTGATTTTTCATAAGAAACTGGTTTATAAGAAACTAGTACTACGATGATCAAAAAATTGAGAAACTCCAGTACTACGCTCAAGAACAGTTAAGAAACTCTAAAACTTTATTTCTTTGTGTCTCTCTTATTCTATGTCTTTCTAACAAAGGTACATTCGTTTTCTCTTGACTTTTAACTGCAAAATTGGTAAATTTTTGCCTTGATGTGCATGGCTTCTTCTTGATGACAATGTCAATGCAAAATGGAAGCCCTTTCTCGAGAAGAAGGCTCAACTTCGAACAATACCGCAATTTTAGGCCCAAAAAATAAGACACTGATTAAGAAACTTCTACTACCAAAACACCGAAATTTTCATGCAAAATTAAGAAACTTTTAGTACTAAGTGCTGATCCAAGTTTCTTATAAAAAAAAACGTGTAGGACTTTGGCAGGCATCGACATAGTTTTATTGCAAAAAACATTGAAAAAATTGCAAAAGCTTCTTAGTACCACAAAAGTAAAGTGACCATAATTCTTTTTTGGGTACGATTTGGAACAAACCCTTTGGTAACTTCTTGCACAATCAGTGGCATTAATTTTGTAATTTTTTGGTGTATACATTTTGCACCAATTTTTACATTTTAACTGTTCAATTTAAGCCCAACTTCAAAGATCACTTTCTTGGTTTCTAAGCTGTCCGCTGTCCGTTCTCCAATTTAGAAAATTCCTGTGTTTCAGAGCGTGCTCGATCAGGGTTTTTTTTAAGGATTTTCCACTAGTGGGGAAAACAGCCAAAAAGGCCCCATTTTTTTACGGTTTGAGTTTACGATAAAATGTTCCATTGTTCTTATTCAATCCAATTCAATTATAGCTTAGGCCTTCGGGCACAAAACAAATTATAGTTACAGTTCTCAACCGAAAGTTTCTTTTTGCAATTGTGATCAGTTATTCTCTGAGATGTTGTTTGAGCTAGCAACATGAATGACATTGTTTAGCTCACAAGGTAGAATGAAAAAGGGCCCATTTTTTACTTAGGACACTGGGGTAAATGTACTAATTTTCCCTTCACTGTTGGGACAAGCAAAAGGGCCTACTGGGGCAAATGTCCCATCAGTCAGTACGTTAAAAAATACCCTGTGCTCGATGATATGGGCATGAAATAAATTTGAATTTTAAAACTTCGTGTTGTGATATTTCTTCCAAATTTTCTTTCGTTTTGTGTCACTGTGCGCTTTATTTCCCTCAACGTGTTCAACAGCATCGGCATGAGAAATATTAATCAAATGCCTTTGTTTTCCGTGTCAGGCAAAATCACATCTAAAGAAACCACGCCAATCTTGGGAACAATATCCTAAAATGACAACTTATGTTTGATAATTGAAAAGATTAGATTTGTTCACACTGTCGCGACTTTGATTTGCCATCTGGTTATAATGTTGAACTCGTCACTTGTGATGTGATGCTGAACAATTGAACAAACAATATTGCTTTTTTGAATAATTACCAAGCCTCTATGCCCTTGGATCATACTTTGTTTTGAGCATAAAGGGCGTCATATCGTTATCACCTTGACTTGATGATGATGTATTTACCACACTGTGCCTATTATCTATCAACAACAATTCTTTTTACTTTTTCCAACATTTTCCAACAAGCCTTTTTCCATGTGATCAGTTGATTTGTCATGCATTGAGTTTCATGTGATCAATTCTGAAATTAACGACATTTTCCGCAAACGAATCCAGGGGAGGTAGGTAGGTGTTTTTTTGCCCGGGGGGTACATAACATGTTCAGAGTATGGGTATGTGCCACCCATATGGGTGGGTTTTTGGGCCCAAAAGTCCTTAAACAAGGGCCCTTTTTCTGCAGATTTTCCATAAACATGGGTGGGTTTCGCTGAAATTCGCAAAATATTTAAAAACGGTCAGTTTTTGTTTTTAAAAGGAGACCCCCTTGAAGTTCCCCGTGCTCCCCCCCGGGAAGCTTGCAACTACAACAACGACAAACAAACCACCTCGGAACCCTGTGGCTACTCTGTAATCTACCATTTCGAATTTCGAAAGAACACAGTTCAAAGTTCGCTGCTTGGCAAGAATGCACTTTGGCTCTCGAGAGATTAATTAAAATATTATCATTAACGCCCAAGGAAAAATCCACAATCGCAGGAAAAGTTCTCAGTGCAAAGTTCATTCGTCATAGCATATGCTGAGGCCGTCACCATACCGGCTGGTTGTAAGACACTTTCGCAGAAACATGCTCCGATACAAGTTGTTTGCCTTTCTTGGCCTAACCTCATATTTGACAGGCTGGTTAAACCTACCATGGTTTTCATTTCCATTGGTCGCTACAGCATTTGGTTTGACATATTATCTTGCAAGTGGAGGATGGAAATATGCGTTGATCGTTCTTCAGACGCTGCCAAGAGATTTGAGGTAAATATTTCCAAGAGGGGAGAGTCCAGATCAGACAGACCACAAAAAGAAAACCAGACCAGAGAGGGAGACCTAAAAAATGGCTGGTTCTAAATTATGCTCATGTCTGGTTCCTGACAAAAAAGAATTTTAGACAGTTTATGACTCTGACAAAATTGAGCATGGACAGTGAACATAAATTTGAAATTTCAGAGGAGTTTGTTTCATATATATATAAATTCACCACGGAGAGAATTATTTAAAGGAGGAGCTCTCTCAATAGGTAAACTAATCGAGGAGAGAGCCCCCCCCCCCTATCAAAGTGACCAAAGATAAAGTGACCAAAGTTCAGAGTGACCAAAGATAAAGGAAGGAACCAAAGACTTGACAAGATTAGACATTTCATCATCATTATACATTATCATTAGCAATCAGTTAAGTGGTATCTGAAGGACTGAAGTACATGGTTCTTTATATTTGCTCCAAGTGATTTGCTGCATCAGATAGACACTCTCTCCAAGAAAAGTGCCACCTAAATGCATGCTGATGCAGGTCTGATAATAATGAAGCAGATATCTTGCTTTAAACAAACCCCTATGAATTTCAACATCAATGTGATCAAGTACTTGTTAAATCACAAGCAAAAAATTATATCACCCTTTCCTTTTCGTATGTGACGGGGTGGGGGGGGGGGGGGGTTGGATCACATATGGAACTTATAAAGATTCTAAACTTCTAAAATATCTAAGATTGTTTTATTTGGCAGATCAAATGCATTCAAACCAAAACAACTGTTAAGGTGATAAAGTACAACAGCTCAACATTGCCAAGTAACATGCTTGCAGAGATAATATTAGAAATTCAAGGCCCCCGACGAGATCAGAAAAGTGGGGGGGGGGCAGGCCAAACTTGATACAAAAAATTACCACAACACAATAACATGATGATGAGCTGCCTTTCAAAACGGCATGATTTGCAAACATGTGGGGGGGGGCGTGGCCCCCCGGCCCCCCCGGTCCCCAAGTCATCGGAGGCCCTGAAATTGAAATACACGAGCCAAATGTAAACGAAAAAATCACTAACCCGAACTTAGAGTAGGCCTACACTACACTGCAGACTGACAGACTGACACTCACTGCTGTCTTGAAAATGCCTCTCAAGTATCACAACAGCATTACATTTTGCCATTTCCTGTTAGAGCACAAACAAATATCTCTTCCCAGTGCGCACTTCATCATGCCAAATGGCTAGCTAAATTCCTTCTTCATTTGCTTCTGCTCTTCAAGTCGATCAAGCTGCGACGACAGCGCCGGACGCCATTCTTAAAAAACTCAGACCAAACAGGCCTCTACTTCAAAGGGAGGTTTTCCAGTAAAAATAAGCAAAGAGAGGAAAAGTTGATTGGCTACAAAAAAATTTTCTATTGTTTTAGCCGAAATGCTCCAATCAGATTACAAAGGTTTTTCGTTCTGAAAATTCCGATTTGAGACACTCTATGGCAACTAGTCCCTCATTGAGCTGCATACACACCTTTTACTAGAGTGCATACACACCTTTTACGACCCTGTGTTTTCCTTGCAATCAAAGTCATGGTATCACTCAAGTTTCTCAGAGGAAATAGTGTAGAATTTCATTTTGAGACAGGCTCAAATTTTTTCAAATTTGAAATTTTTTGTAACCATTCAGCATGCTGAGTGGACTGCCTGCTGTCAGCATTAGAACTAAAATTTGAATCAAGACTAAACTTTGGCTGCTGAATCGAAAATCCATGCTCATAAGTTTTGTATGAAAAAATTCTCAAAAATCTCCAAAACAAGGTTGTTACAGGGCCTTTTTTAACATTAGAACTGGGGGCAATTGCCCCCCGATCCCTAGACTTTGCCCCCCCAGTGTCAAAATTTTTGACCCCAGGAAATTATCCCTTATTTCAAGTAAGCAATTTTCAGAAAGTAAGCAATTGCCGCTACCACTGCGTAGGCAACCTGCAAAAGCCATGTGTAAATGAATGGAATACGATAAGGGACTGTTCATTATTTATAGAGGCGTTGGTACCGAAGAGAAATGGGTTGGGTAAGAGAAATTTTCTAACATAAAAAGGTTGGGTAAATATTTTTTCATGTAATTTCAAGGTTGGAAAACTAAATTTTCCCACCAATTAATACCAAATGTTTAAAGTCCAAAATTATCTCAATATCATCATCAATGTTATCAACATTATCCATGTCACTTTCAGTGTCTACTTTGCTCATCTTTGTCATCAATATTTACAGTATTGAATTTACAATTTACATCGTTTGACATTGAAACCTTTTTTATAGGTAGGGGTAGGGAAACATTTTTTCAACCTGAAAATTGTTGGGTAGATGTCACTTTTAGAGTTGGGTAAGAAGATTTTTTGGACAAGAAAACATTTCTCTTCGGTACCAACCCCTCTGTAAATAATGAACGGTCCCTAACAGGACTGTTTACCACCAGAGACAGGATGTTTCAGCCAAGGTCAAGGATGTTTCTTCAAAAATGTTACTCACGCATAGGATAAATGTCACAAAACAATCAAAGTTTCCTTGTCACTAATGGCAAGCATGATTTTGGGAGATCCATTCTAAGCCAAAGTAAAGGGTGTGGCCCTGAAAATTTTCCTGGGGGCTTTGCCCCCACACCCCCTACAGTACTTTCATCTAACTTAACATTTCTGGCCACGCCACTGCTTACGAGAATTTGGGATGAGTTTTGTAAATCAAATATGTCTAATATCAAGACCAAAAAAAGTTCGGACCCCCGAGCACTTTACGCCTTCAGTGCGAATTAGTGCCCCCCCCCCCGATCTGAAAAACGCTCCTACGGGCCTGTTTTTTTAGCTTGCATTTCTAGCCAATCACACTAACATATCCCCTTTTTAGGATTTGCCTCCCCACTTAAAACCCCTTAAAAAAGGCCCTGGGTTGTTAATTGGAAAGTTGTATTACAGCATTAAAGCTACCAAGTGTGTGGGAAATGGAAGATGGAATGGTCTTGAATGTTGTCACTTTTTCGTTGAAGTTTCTTCTGAAAATCCCAATGACCCCAATTCACACTATGATCAGAAGGAAGGGTGTATCACTGAGAAATCCTTGAAAATCCATTGTAAGTCTAAACAGTCATTGAAAAGCCACTAGAATTCCAATTATCCTACAAAATTCTCAAAAATCCATGAAAATCCTGAAAAAGAGGTTTTTCATGGAGAGGTGTTAGACCTTCTTGCGAAAATTTTCTGCAATTCAATTTAAGCTGCTTAAGAAATGTTTATAACTATATTTAAAGCTACTAGACAAGATGTTTGCCAAGAATATTGCTTTGATACTAAGGGAGCAGTATCTTTTCAAGCATTGTGCCTTTTTGTTCACACACCCAGTATGAAAATGAATAGACGATTACGCTAAAGGTGGCGGCGAGGAACTTTTTACCAAGATGCACTGCGTTCTTTAATCGAATTCCTATAGAATTGTTAAAGATTCGCAATTCAAACGCAATGCATCTTGGTAAAAAGTTCCCTGCCGCCATCTTTAGCGTAATCGTCTATTGACATTCCTTTGTTTAGTTTCACATTTCAGAACTCTACCTTGGTCTCATTTTCACAACGAGACTTGGGGAAGTTTGTCGCTACATAATGATTCTCTGTTACCAGTCTCAGATGAAAATTATGCAACACTACTAGGGCATATTTTGTAATACAACAGCATCAATTAATTTTGATTGACACCAAAATTCAAAGCCATTAGCGACTACAGACAAAGAGAATTCTCTCAACCAATAATTCAAAACAAACAAAGCCGCAAAAGTTGCCCCATAACCAGTAGGGCAAACTCTTGCCTTGTGCATGCCAAAGGTGGTTTTTAAAGAAGTTATGTGCTTACATCGAAAGTAGAAAGGTAGATCTACAGTTCTGCCTGGAGGATTTTGTTTATTTGATTCATGAGCTGAGTAGTAATTATTTTATTTGAGTCCTAAAAATGCGAGAATTGTAATGCCTTCTACTCAGCTTCTGAATCAAATAAACAAAATCCTCCAGGGATAACTTCAGATTTACCTTTCGTCTTTTGTTACAAGCATACACCTTCTCTTAAAAACTGCCTTTCACCTGCACAAGGCGGTTTGCTCTACTTGTTTCAGAGCAACTTTTGCGGCTTTGTTTGTTTTGAATTACTGTTTGAGAGAATTTCCTTTTTATGCGATCGCTTTGAATTTATTTCATTTTTTGATTTTATAATATTTAGACATGTAAAAAGTTTCAGTATAAGCTATGAATACTGTTTTCAAATTGAGGTGTTAAAAAAATTAATAGACATAATACGATATAACAAAATAGTTCTAATACAGTCTTTTAGTATGGAGCATTGAGGTGTCAATCAAAATGCTATTGTATTACAAAAACTGCCCTTGTTTTCAACACTAAAGTTTCCAGTTAGCACAGTTTCCAGCATTATTGTATGTGCACTAAGAAACATAATTTACTCACAAAATCTGTGTTTTATGCAATGTGTTGTTTTGATGCCTCCTTAATCGCATGTGCATAGGGCTTCTCAGTACATTTTTTCATCATACTTTGTTCCCCTATGATAAAACTGTTCACTGCTAAGCACTACTATGCACAATTTCATGCACAAATGCCCAGGGCGGGGCAAATTTCTTTGGCAAATGCCTTGGGGCCGGGAGACTGAAAATATGCCATATTCCCAGTAGGCTCAAATACCCCGGGGCCAGGGATGAATTTACAGTCAGATGCCTGGGGGCCGGGAAAATTTGTTTGTTCAAATGCCCGGGGGTGTCCCAGGAGGATGGTCAGGGTAGGAATTGGACAAGACATAATGAGGCAGTCAAAACGGCACATTGCACAAAATCACTTGTTTGAGGAGCTATGTTTCTTTCTATGCATGATTATTGCCCCATTTAGACTTGCCACTAAAGCATACATTGCTCTTTGATTAAATTCAGGGGTATCACCACTCTAATACATGTCAAGCGTATCATGAGAAAGCACAAACAAAACAAAGAATCAATTGGCAGTTTGTTTACAAACACTGTTGTTGCTAAATATTCCAACAAAGTAGCTCTGATCAGTGCTGACACTGGTGCATCAATGACCTTCACAGAAGCGGACCTCTTAGCAAACAGAATCGGAAATATCTTTTATGGTGCAAATTACCAAAAGGATGATGTTGTGGCCATATTCATGGAATCTTCACCTGATTATGTCTGTTATTGGCTTGGATTGTCAAAGATAGGTGTAATTTCTGCATTGATAAACTTCAACTTGAGGAGTGATTCATTAGCACATTGTATCAACATTTCCAAGGCAAAGAGTGTGATTTACAATGCATCTCTGTCAGGTATGTAACTTTTCATTGATTACTTTTCAAATCATATTGTATCAAAGGACAGTAAGCTTTACAGTCTTTCTGACTCCAGGAAATGCATAGTACTTCTGAGCAACTTTGAAGTCTAGTGTGCTTCTACTGTAAGTTGCAGAAAGCCTTTTAACAATAGAGTTCATTTATTTACTGGTGTAATAGATGATTTCACTGAGATGATGTCAGCCCAGCGGCTACTTGTTGACTTTCATTAATGTGGGGATGTGCTTCAAGAAATAATTTGTTCACTCAGCTGGAGAATTTTCCCTCTAATGACAGACTGGCTTTCAAGAAATCAGTCAAAGTTATACTCCAAAATGTAAGAAATACACGTAGCAACATTGAAATGACAAGCCCCTTCAACAAAATACCCCTTTTGACAACCAGCTCCAGAGAAATTGCCTCACAAGAAAAGTCTTTGTGTGTAATTTTGATTGTCTATAACAAGCCAAACTGACTGTAAATTTTAATTCATTATTTAGCATTAAAATGACAAGCCCCTTCAACAAAATACCTCCTTTGACAACCAGCAATAGAGAAATTGCCTTACAAGAAAAGTCTTCATATCAAATTTCAATTGTCTAAAACTAGCCAAACTTGCTGTAAATTTTAATTCATTATTTAACATTGAAATTATAAGTCCCTCCAACAAAACACCCCTTTTGACAACCAGCTCCAGAGAAATTGCCTCACAAGAAAAGTCTTTGCATAAAATTTTGATTGTCTAAAACTAGCCATACTTGCTGTACATTTTGATTCATTATTTAACATTAAAATGACAGCCCCTTCAACAAAATACCTCCTTTGACAACCAGCAATAGAGAAATTGCCTTACAAGAAAAGTTTTCGTATAAAATTTTGATTGTCTAAAACCAGCCAAACTTGCTGCAAATTTTAATTCATTATTTAACATTGAAATTATAAGCCCCTCCAACAAAATACCTCATTTGACAACCAGCTATAGAGAAGTTGCCTTACAGGAAAGGTATTTGTGTATAATTTTGATTGTCTAAAACTAGCCAAGCTTGCTGTAAAATTTAATTCATTATTCTCTTCCTACAGATGCTTTAGCTGAAATAAAAGATTCACTGGACAAAGATTTGAAGTTTTACTGCATTGGTGATGACCCACAGCATCCAGATTCCCAAAACCTAGAAACCTTTCTTCACCAAAGTGCTACTACACCACCACCTGAGCCAAAGGACAGAGATTTTTATGGTATTCAAATTTCCATTTTACTGTACAAGCCTTGCCCTATTAACATGGTTTTCCTTCCTAAGAATTCTTATTTAGAAAAGATTGGCTATATAACAGCTCACTGACCTAAGACCATATTGCAGGATATTTTCTGAGGTAGAAAAAGATTATTTTTGGTGACTTGCCATGTACCATATTGATGAACAGATTGAAGTTGTCCAGCTTATAACATATTCTCATAACAAAAGGAGGCTGGATTTTGGGCCAAATGAATTAATTTAAGTGTCAAGTCAATAAAGCCTCCTTTTGAAAGCATCACAAAGTGATAAAGACCTTTTCTGTAGAGATTAGGGCTCAAATTCTTTAAAAATGTGGGTGTAAAGTTCTATGACACTTTCCTTTGAATTGAATGGCTTGTAAGGAACTTATGGTACTTTGCTGTAAGTCTGCTGTGGAATTTTTTTGATATCTTGATTTTTGTTCAAAATGGCGGCAATTCAATTATTTTGCAAAGATCATGGGAAATTTTGAAAACATTTAAAATCATCGTAAATTCTAAATCAATGGAGAAAAAGTTATATAACCTTAAGAAAACCATAATCTATGAAGCTCTATAGCAGCAAGCAGAATCTGTAACTTTTCTGGTTTAGGATTTAGAAATGTCATGCAGTCACAGCCTGAAATTTAACAAATGCCACCATTTTGTAACTAATCAAGATATCAATGGATTTCCACGGCAGATTTACAACAAAAAACCCTAAGTTCCTTCCAAGCCATTTAATTCAAAGAAAATTGTAATCGAATTTTACGACGAACTTTTTACATATTTGAGCCTTTTTTCTGTAGTAATGAAGACCTTCTCTTTCTTGTTTCACATATAGATAAGATGTTATACATTTACACATCTGGTACTACAGGCCTTCCTAAGGCAGCAATAATCCGACATGGCAGGTAAGGAAGCAGATTCATTGCAGCAAAGGGTAACAGAGATCTGTAATAATTTCAATCTGTGTAGAAAGAATTTCAAATGGTTTTCCGAAATCTTTTGTCCAAATTACCTTTAAAAGCTTCCGATGTTAGACTGCGTTCACATGATGCCAGCACATTTTGAAAACGGTGAAAAGTGTGACGGATAACAAGCCTCCCGTTCACACGAAAACGGCACATTTTTTGCCGGTAGATTTTGAAAACGATAGATTTTGAAAACGGAACTCTTTGAAAACGGTATCGTGTGAACGCTAGCTCAAATTTTGCTACCGTCACATTTGTCACCGTTTTCAAAATGTGCCGCATCGTGTGAACGCAGTTTTAATTTTTGTGCTCATGATACTTCCATTTTCAAAGATTCAGTGAAAATCTTTAGTTAAAATGAGATTGACTCAATGCAGATACAACTCTTTTCAAGTAAAAGATTTCATCAAATGAAAAACAGAAAATTATCAAAGAATTTCCAAACGTTTTGTCGGAAGATTTTTGTCCAAAATTTTTCCATCCGAAGTATTTGGGTTTTATTAGAACTTGAAAAATCGTTATCTCAAGCAAATTCGATTTCCCATCAAAGTTTGAGATAGTGGATGTCAACTGTTCTCAGAATTCTACAATCCTCGCCAAAACCTCTTGTCACAAACTGAGTTTTTCAGCCTTTTTCGACAATAATCACAGTGCCTACCACTTCAGCGGAAATATCTCGTAAAACCCCCTTCCTCCCAAGTCAATGTTGTTTGTCTTTACTCAGGATGATACTTGCTGCATTGTATTGTTAGAGAAATCAGCAACATTGACTTGGGGGGTAAAGGGGGTATTTGCTCTTCAGATCTACTTTTTCCCGTTTAGTGACAAGGGTTTAGGCGACGATTGTACGTTCACACTGCTTCTACACGGTTGTGAGTGCAAAGTAGCCTTTGCAAAGTTATTACGGTTCACTAGCGTTTTCATTGCTCCAGAGGAAAATTATTCTTCAGATAGAAGGAACAAAAGTATTATGGATTCAGGGTTCAACTGGAAGGAAGAATGCAAATGGGAAGCTGATCTAGTCCCCGTTTGTTACGGATCCAGCGTTGTTGGTACAATGTCGA
Organism: Aurelia coerulea; assembly: GCA_039566865.1. NCBI lineage: Eukaryota > Metazoa > Cnidaria > Scyphozoa > Semaeostomeae > Ulmaridae > Aurelia > Aurelia coerulea. The sequence goes on from CM076954.1 coordinate 21,082,653, forward strand.
CGGAGTCTAAAGCGAGGGGCGCATCACTCTCTAAAAATCCCATACACCTTGGGCAAAATACTTTAGTTTTCAAGAAAAATCCCTGAAAAACCCTCAAAATCCTATTGTTTAGAATAATCTTTTGTGGAAGTGTGATACACCCCTCTTGGTCTAAAGGTTATGTGGCCGAGCGGCATCTACTGTTTCTGTTAGGTATCTGAAGTTGCGTTTGGTCATGTGACGTCAAAATCCGTATGGGTGACCTTCTAGATGCCTGACCAAGCAACTCACATTGCCGCCCTCAGGAAGGGACGCAAAAAGGGCTCACATGCCTGAATGCGGCATGCATAGCAAGTCTGAATTTGCATCTTTGCAGCCTACTTGAAAGAAAGTAATGAATGAATGGAAACAGGGTACCTTATGTGTCCGAATAGTTTTAGACTTGCCCCAACTTTGTTTCGTCAAAAATATTTCGTGAAAAAGAAATTGAAGGGGAAAGTGAAAAGCGACATATGTTTCCTATACTTATTACAGTTGACGAAAATAGACTTGGGGAAGTCTAGAATAATTCTAACTTTGTAAGTTCTTGCATTCCAGGTTCTTCTACATGAGTTATGGCATGGGCCAATGTTTTGACATCAGAAGCAATGACTGTAACTATATCCCATTGCCTCTTTACCATTCAAACGGAGGGGTTGTAGGCATCGGGATGACCTTGTTACGTGGAAATGCTGCCATCATTAGAAAGAAGTTCTCAGCCAGCAAATTCTTTGAAGACTGTGATAAATTTGGTGCCACTGTAAGTGAAAATTTGCTTCGGTTTGTTGAAGGTAATGTGTCGAGGTAAGTACAGCAGCGTATACACTCTTGTCAAAATGTGCTGACACGATGCTGATGAAGAGCCTGAGCAGCACTCTGTGATTGGTAGAATTTAACTGATCACATGCAAAAATATAATTTAAATTTCACAAGGAGGCTGCCTCCTGTGTTTGTTCGTGTTCAGCTCTAGAATCGCAGAAAGTCTCTGTACATACATGGACACATTACCTTTAAGATGCACATGAGCAGGAAAATCTGCTTCGCTTTGTTAAGGAAGTCAGCGGGAACTGATAAAAGAATAAAAGGACAGTGTTTCATGGGCCTGATCCTGCAAGGGATTGACGCAATGTCTTCCCCGCAATGCATGAAGTAGATAAATTCAGCTAGCATCTTTATACCCACTGCATGTCAAGTGACCAAACACCAGGGCTCAAAGTTTTTCCTTCCTAGTAGCAAGCTAAGTTCCTTTGTTTCTTCGTATGTACTTTCTTCTTCTTTCTCAATGTATTGCCCAACTCGCCCAACTCTATCCCACTTCTTTTCTCTTCTTCTTTCTGAACCCTTTCCTGCTCTTCCTTCTCTTCTTTTCCCTTCCCTTCAGTTTCTTTTCTCTCCTTCTTTCTTTCTTTTTCCTTCCCTTCCTTTTTTCTTTCTTTTCTCTTCCTGTCAGTTTCTATTTCTCTTTCCCCTTCTTCCTTCTTGGGAAATTTGAGCACTTCAGTTTTTTTTAGCCCTTGCTAAACACATTAAAATATTCTCTTTATCTGCCGATGCGCTTACACGTTTTATGCCTTACAGTGAATCAACGGAGCCAAGTAGAGGCAATCTATAAATAGGACAAAGAAAGCTTCTACGCATGTTATTGTTCCCCTTGCTAAATAATATCCACGAACGTCTTGAAGTCATCAAATACAACAGGCTAATAATAGAATACCCAGACTCCTTACGCGTGGGGTTTTATCTCCGTTGATTCTCTTTAAACTTTCGTCAAGAGGAAAATCACATGATCGAAAATGGGTGTGAAACAATTTTAGCTGAATTTGTCTAAAGATATGTCTTAGAAAGCACAAATGTTTTCTCAGCAGAGGGATACTTCAGACTCTATACATTTAAAGAAAATGTTGTAGGCCGGAGGCATATATGTTTCTTTGCCAGAATAGGCGTATGAGACAGGGGGCCCCCAACGTTGGAAAAAAATGCAAAATTCAGCCATAATCTGGCAAAAATCCTCCTAAAGTCGGGCAACATTTTTATAGACGATGAATTTTTTTGTCCCCCAAATTTCATCTTCCCATACGCTCATGATTGCCAGGCCTTTGTTTCTTTTTTGTAATAGTGTTGGACAAGCTTCATGAAGAGGTCTTTTGAATTTGAATCTTTTACATAAGAAAGTTGTTCAGTTTGTGTACCCCCAATAGTTCCCTTGTTCAGGTTGCTCACATTGGAAGCAAAATTGAGACATTCTTTATTTTGAAAAGCTTTAATTTTATTTACTATATTGGCTGAAGGTCCGGTATACTAGAATTGTGAAACATTCCGGGCGAGTCCATAAAGAATCCCCTTTTGAAAGGCGAGTCAATAAAGAATCCAAACTCCCTAGATATCAAGAGGATGATATCGGCACAAACATAGCTTAATGGTAGACATGTTCAAATCCATTTTGAAATTTACCTGACTAAAATCGGCCTCTCCGTTCTGAAATTATGAAGGATTTTCTCGAGAAAGCCTCTTCAAGAAACCTTCAAAACGTGTCCCAAATCACGAACAAATCTCCCTAACATTTCTGCCTTACACAGGCCTTACAGCAATGACTTCTGCGCGCTTTAGCACGTTTGATCCTCTTGGGAGGACGAACAAGTCTTCTTCCCTGGTATGAAAGAATTTCTAGAAGGGAAAACCAAATGAAATTTGCTCATTGTTTTCACTCGTTTTTGCCGGTTTTTGGAAGGGGCCTTCTGCAGAAAATCTCCCATATCCACAGGAAGGAATGACCGATTAACGCCGGGTAGATTACTAAACCTAGTTGAACATATTGGCAATAAGACAAGACTGTTTTCAATATTATTGCTTTGATAATCAGGGAGCAACATTTTTTCAAACGCGGGGCCTTTTCACCCGGTAGTATCGGGAAACATATTGTGTCATATTTTTGTATACTTTCTTTTTCATTTTAGTTTACTCACTATATTGGAGAAACTTGCCGTTACCTGTTAGCCCAGCCGCCAAGGGACACTGATAAACAACACAAACTTAGACTTGCAATTGGCAATGGCCTACGGCCGCAAATCTGGAATGAGTTCCAGACACGCTTCAATATCACGCAAATTGGAGAATTTTATGGATCCACGGAAGGAAATGCGAATGTTATTAATATTTCAAATAAACAAAGTGCAGTTGGATTTAATTCGGTGTTAGCTCCATGGTTTTTTCCCTTGAGATTGTATAAGGTCGATGAAGTTACTGGTGAATTATTGAGAGGACCAGATGGCATGGCAATTGAATGTGGTTATAATGAACCAGGAGAAATGATTGGAAAGATTATGTCCAGTATGTAATTTCGTTTCCCTCCTTGTGGATCACTGTTTTGCGTTCTCCGAGGGGCTAATCACCCAAAAAATCTCATACAATGTCGTAAAAAATCCGAAAAATCTTTTAAGATTCAAGCACTCTCAAAAATCTTCAACACCTCCAAAATCGTCAAAAATCTTAGAAATCCCAAAGATCTAAAAACATCCAAGAAAAATCTCAGAAAAATCTTTTGAATCCTCAAAGCTCTTGGAAAATCTTCAAACGAATCTTTGAAATCTCAAAAATCTTAAACTTTCGCAAAATCTTAGAAACCTTAAAAAGTCAGAAAAGATTTCTGGGAGGCTGCATCGACTGATATCCCTGGAATCCAGGTTGGATTTTCCTTCTTCATGAGGAGGATCGTGAGTTTTTAAAGCTAAAGTTTAAGGAAAACAAATCGTAGAATTCAATTCTCTTTTAAGTATGGTCTGAAATAACTCTCAAACGAAATAACCTTGAACTCTGTAATGGTATGACTGATTAAATGCAATGAATTTTACATCAAAGTTAGGCTTTCAGCTACAAAATGGTTGATAATTCAATTTTCAGTGCATATGTCATGACAGTACATTTTGGGAAACGCCTGGGTAGAAAAAATAAGTCAATTCTCTCTGAAGCATGTTCTAACATAGCTCTCAAACGAAATAACCTTGAACTCTGTAATGGTATGACAGACTAAATTCAATGAAATTTACATCTAAGTTAGGCTTTCAGCTACAAAATGGTTAATAATTCAGTTTTCAGTGTGTATTTCATGACAGTACCATTTTGGGAAACGCCTGGGTAGAAAAAATAGTGGACCACGACATTAAGGGTCCCAGAAACTTTTTCGCGTTTCCAGAAAGAAATTAAAGGGAGGGGGAATTGATGATTTAATGTGTTAATGATTTAATTGTCATGTTAAGATTTTTAAAGAGAATGCATTTTGATCCGTAGATGATCCGCTGCGCAAGTTTGATGGTTACGTGAACCAACAAGCCACATCAAAGAAGATAGTACACAATATTTTTACTCCTGGCGATTCAGCTTTCCTCACTGGAGATATTCTTCTTCAAGATGAATATGGCTACTTCTATTTCCATGATCGAACCGGTCAGTATGACTTTGCAGATGTAATGGCCTACGAGCAGCATAGGTTCCAAATCTTTTTCTCGGCGTAAAAATGTGGGTGTAAAATTCAATGACCTATTTCTTCTGTTTGAATGACTTGAAATGAACTTTAAATTCTTATCTATAATTCTACCGTTGAACTTTCCAGAAATTTTGAATATTTTTCGAAATTACAGCGTATCTTCAATTTCAACTCATTTGAGGATATGACGTCATCAAATTTCTAAATCATAAACCAGATGAGTGATAGACTTTTGCTCGATACCATATTGTAGGCATTCATAAACTATGGTTTTCTTGGAAATTATTTCATGTTGCGTCAAACAGTTTGGAAATTACGATGGTTTTAAGTTTTGTTGAAAATTTTCTTGAATTCTTGAAAAAGAAGAAAATCACTCTAATTCTGAAATTTTTGGAGACGTCTGAAAAGTCCAACGGTAGAATTATAGAGAAATAGCTAAAGTTTCTTTGAAGTCATTCAGTTCAAAGAAATAGGTCACTCAATTTTACATCAACCTTTTTAAAGATTTGGAACCTATGCTCCTACGAGCAGACCATGAGCAAGACCCATCATCGAAACGAAGAAAATGGGTCTACGAAACATACAACAAAAGCCTGCCACTGCCGCCAATTAATAGTTTTAATTCTCTATCCATATAATTTGTGAAACACATCTCAACAAAGAAACCACTGTAGCTCTTAGCTTCGTAGACCCTGTCTTCTTTTGGATAATGGGTCAACTCGTAGGCTTCATATGTAGTGGCTGATTTTGTTGTGTCTGAGGAATACCGGTATGTTCTTGAGTAACAGTTACAGAACTCGACGATTCAAGCAATGCATTTGTTGCTTCGATCACCCAGCAGTGAACTATGATAAATTACAGATTAGCATTAGACTGATTGTGAAAGAGCATAATAAATTAGGCATTCTCACAATTTCTCACATCTCACACTAATTTCTATAGTTTAGCATTAGACTGGTTGCGAACATCACAACATCATTTCAACATTGTATTTTATAATAGACCTTTTAGCTATTCTAAAAAAGAGCCTGGATCGAATGTTATTTTTATACATTTTGATACGCGACGTTCGATCGAGTGGCGTTAGAGCTTCTATCACTATTGTGCACATTCGAAAATTCTACAAAATGTAACAAAATGTTGTTCGATTCTGATTCTTTTCAGAATAGCTAAAAGGTCTATTCATGGTATTTTATGTGTCAAGTAAGGCTTAAACTAAATACGCAACACATTTCTGGTCCTATCCACAGTTACCTTGTTCCCATGACATCGTCGTCATCGCAACACCGTAGTTTAATCGCTATTGATAAACCTGTCGCACGCCCTAACAATGACTCTTATTCATACATACGCAGAAATGAGACTAAATTTGCTACTTCGACACAGCCAGCATTTTGGTAGTAAAAGTAAACCCCAATGACAACAGGGCCTATCAGATCCTGCAGTTTTTGATTTGCATACGTGCCAGCTTCATATTGACAATAGAGTTTTTGGCGCAGAAAATATACTCCCTCTTAAGTGAGGATTTTGAAAATAGTGTAAACTCGTTGACGACTTGTTGTTCGCTTCTTAATTATGTTCATCTGTAATAGATCTTTTAGCTCTTCTAAAAAAGAATATGAATCGAGCGATATTTTGATAGATTTTGAAGACATTTCAAATGTGTACAAAAGCGATAGAGGCTCTAACGCCATTCAATCGAACTTTCGTATAAAAATGTACAAAAATATTGCTCGATCCAGACTCTTTTGTAGAATAGCTAAAAGGTCTATTATGGGAAGAGAGCTACTGATTTCTCACTCTTAGAGTTAGTTGACGGAGCTAACTAGAGGCAATCTAAAAATAGGACAAAGAAACGCCTACGCAAGTAATTGCTCCCCTAGTGCAAAGATATACACGCACGTATCGAAATCATCAAATTTGGCTAACCTTAGACCTGCATATGCAGCTCTTGATTTAGCTATATATCTCCGTCAACTAACTTTAAATAAGATCCTCAATTTTTCACCCAGGTGACACTTTCCGTTGGAAAGGAGAAAATGTCTCAACAGCCGAAGTAGAATCTGTCATGAGCAAAATCCTCGGTCTACGGGATGTGGTAGTGTATGGTGTCAATGTGCCAGGAACTGAAGGCAAAGCTGGCATGGCCTCAATCGTCGATCCGGAGAACCAAGTTGATTTAGAGGAATTGTTTGAAAATTTGAAGAAATCTCTTCCTGCTTATGCAAGACCTTGTTTCATTCGCAAGACAGGCGAGGTAATGTAATCTACTTGTCTCTTTATACAAATAGATATAGCGTTGTGCTTCGTAAATTTGATTTTGAAGATGAAGAACAGTTTTGCTTCAAAACGGCAAACGAGAACATGGCCTAGTCTTTAAAGGGAGTCGACATAGTTAAAAGCTGGCCCGGGCCAAGTTAAAAATATAATCTACTGTATTCAACAACTTTGACGCCTGCAGTTTCATTGTGTGGCGAAGGAAACAATGGGTTTGTGGGCGTTTCTTGAGCCTATTTATAGCAGCTTGTCGATATAGCTATGTCTCGCTAACTTAAACTCATCTGTCTTTTTTGGATTCGCCATGTCAACTGGAATATGATTTGGAAGGGCTGAAAAATGAAATTTAAAATGATAAACAATCTTTGTGCTTCAATTTTTAGTGAGACTGCCGTTCCATGCCAACATTTCAATTAACTTATCCCTATAGTGCTCGGGCTATCTGACACGTCCTATTTGGTGTGCATGTACTTTGTAGAAATATAACGATTAACCTGAAATTGGCCATCATTATTGTTGACGTTAGCATTTTTCTTTGTGTAGTCATGAAATGCGGGAAATTTGACCAAAATCAGGAAAAATGAGAATTTGGAAATTTTCAAAAAATTTAGATCATCGTAAATCCTAAACCAATAAAGGAAAAATGATAACCGTCAAGAAAACCGTAGTTTATGAAAGTCTACAATATGGTGGAAAGCAGAAATCTGTAGCTTTTCTGGTTGAGAATTTAGACATTTGATGACGTCACAACCTCAAATATGATTAAGTGCCGCCATTTTGAAACTAATCAAGGTACCAAAGGATTTCCATGGCAGATTTATAGCAAAGTACCCTAATTTTCTTCCAAGCCATTTCATTCAAAGAAAAATGTAATGCGATTTTACACCCATTTTTTTTAAGATTTGAGCCCTATGCTGATTTTAGGCTATTTTCCAAATATAGAACTTCTGAATTGTTACTGTTATTTTTCTCACCAGGTAACGACAACGGGGACATTCAAATACCAGAAGGTTCAGCTCAGGAAAGAAGGATATGACCCTAGCAAAGTTCGTGGTGATGCCCTTTATTACCTTGATGCAGCCAATCAGAAGTATGCTCAATTGAATGTCAATGCACACAAACAGATTCTTAATTGCAAAGTTAGATTCTAGGTATCCAGTTTCATTTAGCTAGTTATAGAGATTAACGATTTGGAAGTTTTTAATCGCTAGCAAAGTGCTCTTGAAACAAATGATTTGAAGAATGCTAGGTGTTCCAAAACCCATGTATACAGATTTGGTTGGCTCCAGCGTTGTTAATTTAGTTTTAATCAATGGCTAATCACTCTCAGAATGTTCCTCGATAGTTAGATTTTAACAGACGTACCTCGTTTGTTGGCATTGAGAGCAGAAATGTTAATCTTGAAAGCTCGAATTGCATCCAAACCGGAGCTTTGGCATTTTGGCTTAAACAATTTCTAAACAACAACGCCCAATCTATGGCTTGGAAGGGGATGCAAATTTGAGCTTTCCAGATGAATATTTCTGCTCTCAAAGCACCAATACCAACAAACGAGGTATCTATGTTCAAGTTAACTAGCAAGGAGAATTTTAAGAGTGATTAGACATTGATTAAAGCTCTTTTCACATCGTTAGGACCAACCAAATATGCAGACATTCTTTGGGACAACCGGTGTATCTGAACATAGTGGAATACTGGTCTCCAGTCATTCGAATTTTGCAAGCAGGTAGATTCAAATTCTTGTCACTTTTTCATAGGCCAGATGATGTTTTTTGTTGAAGGGTGCAACAATATTTCATTTTTACTTGGGTTGTGGAGTGGTAATGACCCACATGACGAAACAGATCCGAAATTCTGGCGACAGGTAAAAGTTTAGGATGAAATCTTGTCAAAACAGCATACAACGCTGTCAATTTGAAGTTGACATGTATGTATGTAGTAGATTCACGAAATAGTCCCAGTTATCGCAACAACAGCAACAACAGCAGCAATAACAACAACAGTAACAACATATTACCATCAGCCTATCAATAGCAATAACTACTAACTTGTATTAACGGAAAACGCGTGCAATTTAAAATCTTTGCTGACGCCTCTATTCTATTGACTGATAGATGGTGCAAGTTAGGTCTTAGTCAGAGGGGAGTTATGGGGCCAGAGAGAATGTATGTTGTGCCCAACAAACAAACGCCTCGCTACGCCACTTATGTGATCTATCCGCTCTTAAAACATCCCAGTAACTGGAACCAAGCTTTAGGAATGTTTTACTAAAGTTGTTGTTGATTTTATCGTAGAATAATAAATGATACCCTATTCACACTTGCAAGGTAGCACAGCCTAAACTAAACCAGGTTATCGAGTCGGGCCTTCTAATTGGTCAATCCAACAAATCGAATGCATTTGATTGGTTGAAATTTGACCTGGTTTAGATAAAGCTGGTTTAACTGTGTCAGTGTGAATGCGGTATAAGTCATTGTAAGAAGTTTGATTCAGTTTTTGGGGGCATTTTTGGGTGAACCCATCCCAGGAATCCCATAGCAACGGGAAAAAATATTGTTGCAGAGTATCAAAAACTAGACTAAGGTGTCAAAACTTCTTTTTTTGAAGATTCTGTTAATCTAATCTTTCTGAAGTGAAGAAATATGAATTCTCCGATAACTTTTGCACCTAAAAGTGAAGGAAATCTTTTTACTGAATTTTGTCAAAACATCTCAATTTTCATGGTTGACATCTACCTTTAGATCTTCTGTTACTTTTGTCCATTTTGTACGTAGAAATTTGATTTACTAGAGGAGTGAATGGGTCATAAAATAGATCGGTATGTTGTTGTGTTGTAGAAAGATTTTGATATTCATACTCACACGGACTCATACCACAACCTGGAGCGCTTCCATTCTATACTTCCCCTCGTAAGCTTTGCGCATTGACTCCATCGCACTTGCGTTTAACACTAGATTTTTTTCAAGGGTATTTCAAAATTCCTTGCTCGCTATGTATTTATCAAGTAATTTTTGATGAAATTTTAATCAATTTCGTGAAGTTTCTCATTTTTTATAATTTAGTTAATGATGCCTATTTTTGTGTCATTTTTGTGCAAAACTTTCTGGTTTCATATCAAAGGAAGCAACGAATATTCTGAAATCAAGGAATTGTAAAGATTGCTTTTGGCCAACTAAAGAGGTTGGTATAGCATAGGTTCCAAATCTTTCTAAAGGCTGGTGTAAAATTGAGTGACCTATTTCTTTGAACTGAATGACTTCAAAGAAACTTTAGCTATTTCTCTATAATTCTACCGTTGGACTTCTTCTTTTTCAAGAATTCAACAAAAAATTAAAAAAAGACTCAAAATCATCGTAATTTCTAAACAGTTTGACGCAACATGAAGTAATTTCGAAGAAAATTATGAATGAATTATGAATGCCTACAATATGGTATCAAGCAAAAGTCTGTCACTCATCTGGTTTACGATTTAGAAATTTGATGACGTCACATCCTCAAGTGAGCTGAAATGTAAAATACGCTGTAATTTTGAAAAATATTCAAAATTTCTGGAAAGTCCAACGGTAGAATTATAGATAACTATCGAAAGTTTCTTTCAAGCCATTCAATCAGAAGAAATAGGCCATAGAACTTTACACCCACCTTTTTACGCCGAGTTAAAGATTTGGAACCTATGCTGGTTGGTATTGAATAGAAGCAAATTTGTGAGAATTGCAAGAACTGCCAGACGTTAGAGATGGTCAACATTTCCGATCTTTCAGCAGATTTAATAGGCTATGCTCCCCTGATTTTTGTATGGAAAAATAGAAAGCCAAATATTTGCTAACATGATTGATAAAACATTCGGCAAATATGTCACAGAAACTCTCCTGAAAGTTATCATTCCCAATGGGCTCGAAAAAATGCACACTGATGAGTTTTTGTGATCAATTCATCTGCTCTCTGCATGAGCGATAGGACACCAAGAGTGTGTATCACTGTGAAATTTTTATCAGTAGCGAGCCACCTTAACCAATTATTGTGTGTGTTTTTAACTTATTTTTACTTGGTAGTGAACCACCTTATCGCTGTTCAATGATTTTGAAATCCAACTTAAGCGTAAAAATCCAGAGAGGCATACTCTTGCTCATTGGTGAAGAGGATTCAAAGACAACTTGTGTACTACATAAAATATTCGGAAAATTTTCGGCAGTCTTCGTGCAGCTTCCCGATAACCACAAACCACAGAGTGGAAGTGTGGTCATGGCAGATTGTTCCTCATCAAATTTATCAATGTTCCTTTGTTGTAAAAAAGTTGCAGGTCACATGCTTTGACCCTTATTTAATTCAAATATTATAGTGACCCATCTATTTCTTTTGTATTTAGTCAAATAATGTCATAATGGATATGGTGACATCCATATGATTGATGGATGGATATCAAGTACTGACTACTGGGGAAACTTTTTCTGGGGCAAAGGCTAGTCCTGACTAAAGCAGTCAGCAGGGAGTGGAACTAGCACATCTGGGAAAACAATGAACCTTTCAAATAAACAAAAAGAAATATACTGTTAAATTTCTTTTCGAGTCTTGAAACTCGTTTAAATCAAAATCTGAAATTTGACTGAAATTCGAAAATTTAATTCTGAAAATATCGATGACGTCATAATGTTTTGGGAATTTTTTGGGACAAAAGTAGATTAATATGCAAATTTATGGCTGCGCCTGATTGGCCAGTGATTAATAGAATGTGCCATATTTGGTCATTTGTTAATCCGGGATCTCAAATTCTAATCCAAAATTACCTTATTTGGTGTGTCACATTCCATATAAGGGAAATATTTTATTTGTGACGTCAGCAATGCGCATGTGTTTGTGGACAAACAAGAAGAACACAAGGGAAGCAAAGAAAACACGAAAATGGCGGATTTGCTGTGAGGATTTTGCAGAGCAAGACGTTAGGTTGCAAATTGTAGCGGAATCTGTTTGCAGTTGTAATATCTATCGTTTGTTATGGCAAGCGTAGGACAATTAGCTTCGAAATGTATCGAAATATCCAGTGATGAGGAGAGCGAAGGCGATTTAATTGCAGTGGGCCTAAGCAACGGGCTTTCCAGAAACACGATCATCGAATTATTCAAGTCGTTTACTCGCAAATGCACACAAAATGGACTTAGCAAAGACACCATAAGTTGTGCTTGGAATATATTTGAAAAAGCAAGTACGGATTTTCTTTTGCAGGATGGATTTATTTCATTTCTTCGCGCTGCTGCGGAACGGCTAAACAAGGGAAATGTGAAACAGCTTGTCACGTCTGTTTGTCAATGTTTATGCACTGAAAGTGTAAATGACAGTGTCCTGACGTCTTTGAATTATTCTCAAGCAAGACCCAGCACTAGAAAAACGTGCGATGAAATAACCCCTACAGCGCAGCTAGAAGCAGCAAAAGGAAAACTAATAGAATTTATTTCAAAACAGTGCATTGCCAGAAACTTGATTAAAAAACAACCAGAGGGGAAAAACCAAGGAGGGCTACCCAAATCCGTTGAAAAGGCAACAATCACTTCCGTGACAAAGGAGCAACAGGTTGTGAATTTGAACTTAACAACTGATTCCAGATCAAATAAAATTGCTTTGAATGGTGGGCAATCTGATATTGGTGGAGTGAAAAATGCGGGTAGTTGTGCTACCAGCAAAATGACAGGATGTAGTTTGGTAAGCTCCCCAAATGTCATGACACACCAACTTACCAAGGGGACAGTCTTGAAAGATCAGATGACAGTAAGTCTGAAAACTGTTGTTAGTACTTCTGTTAAAGCTGCACATCTGCAGACCCCACCTATGAAGAAGACATGTGTCACCCCAGCCCCTGTAGCTGATGGGGCAGCTGTGAAAGAGGCAAAAGGAAATGATAACATTGCGGTTAATGGAACTGAAGACGATGATAGTGATGACATTATTTTTGTGTCTGTCACTCATCATACGCAGCCTCTGACTAAAAAGTCAACCAATGTTAATGCCAAGCAGGAAGTAAGACCAAAGCCACCAGCTGCAATGCTTGCAAGAGCATGCAACCCACATGTCAGTTTGAACAATGGTATTGAAGCAAGCAAAGAGTCAAAAAGGCAAAAGAAAAAGAAATTGATAATGTCAATGAAGGCAAGGCTCAAGTTTTATGACAACGAAATTAAACGGCTTGCACAGGCTGAACTATCACTGGATGAAATGGATAATGCTGATAGCAGTTATATTAGAGAAAGTAAAATGAAAGAAAAGTATGCACGATTGCACAAAAAACTTTGCATGTTACAAGGATCAGATGATTTGTGTGATGAGCAACCATATGCTGGAGTAAGAATAATTGGTTGTCCTTATCCTGAAATTAACAGGGAGGCTGAAAAATATCTCAGAAGTAAAAGGCGATTTCCAGATTTCTTTGAAATCAAGAAAATTGTAGTTGGTGCTAATAAGAATTACAGTATTGGATTAAAATCACAAGAAGAAGTTGATATTGCAAGAGAAGTGTTTAGTGAAATTGGTGATAAGTTACAAAGAAGAAGAAAGAAAGAATTTAGTAAATATTCAGGAAGTTTTCTAACTGACAAAGTTAAAACTGAAGCAGACCCAGCTTTGCATAACCCACATCTAAAGAAACAATTGAAGACTAACAAGAAAATATCAAAGCAGAAGACTGAAGACGTTTTTAAGCATTATTCTCGCTTACAATACAAAGGTTGTGACACAAACACAATTTCAAGTGACGATGAAGAAATTGCAAAACAAGTTATTGAAACACAGAACAAAATTAGCCCAGGGCCAATAAGGAAAAGAGTAAGACTTAATACTACTTTATTGGCAGTTAATGGTGTAAAGCTTGAAAAAGTGCAAACTGGTGACGATAATAATGTGGTTGTCAATCAACAAAAGTTGGATCTCTGCTCAAATGGTGGTAAAGATGTTGAAAAGAATCAGTGGGTTGGAAATTCATGTGTTCCCAAGAGATTGTTTCAGAATCTGCCTACTCAAAGTCTGTCGAAGCCGGAAGAGACCAAAGTTGTTTACAACAGTGCTCCAAAAACAGCATTGCAAAATGAAGAATTGACTTCTGAGGCAAGGAATAACATTGGGTCAAGGAGTTCTTCTAAAGATGGTTCATTGACAAAAGCTGATAATCTGAGACACACACAGTCCATGCAATCAAAACTAGGGACAAACCAGAGAAATACACCAAAATTTTGCCCCAGTAAAGTTGGAAACGCTTCTGAAAGTTCATTTTCAGGAGCTAATACTAGTATTATGAATGGTCAAGTGAAAACATCTTCAAAGCAAAGTACGGTCAGGCAGCCTTTTATGACCAGCATTGAACCAAACCCTGGATGTAAACCGGTAAATAGAACATCAACTGGCAGTTTTAAAGAGTCACCACTGACTTCTAATGATAGTCCCAAATTAAAACTGCAAATTTCTGACAAAATGGAGAAGGCTTTGAAAAGGGTGAAACCTGCACTTGTGAATTATTGGAATGGGGATACAAGTCCATTGTCAAAGAATCAAGTGGGCAAAAATGGGCAAGTTAACGTGTTATTGGAGAGAGCAGATGCAGGATTTGGCAGTGGTTTGAGAAACAAAGGTGATAGTGTGGGGGAAACAAAAGCAATTCGATCAAAACAAGCTGATAGTTCATCAAAGATAATTATTATTGATCTTGATTCTGATTGATGATGATTGAGGCTGAATAGTGATTTGAAATTTGTAAAACGGCAAGAAAGTGTAGACTGGAGTGATTTTGATATGATTTACAAAAGCTGTTCCGAAAAGGCGTATATGAGCTTTGTTTAAACAATAGGATTTTTATGGATTTTTTGCAGATTTTCTTGAAAACAAAAGGATTTTTGCCAAAGGTGTATGAGATTTTTACAGTGTGGTACGCCCTTCGTAAAGGGGTACGGAACGGGATTCTCGGATCACCATTGTTAACGTGACAAAATACCACGTCACGATAGACGTTGATTTGCAAAAATGACCAAATACCTTGAATGTGGTCAATATTTTAACCAAGAAATTCAACTCTCATATCAATGTAGAAATCACATCATGTGGTTAGTAAACTAGGGTAAAATATTTTCTTAATAAATTTAAACTCGAATTCATTAATTTATTGATGATCTGAGGGTTGAATTTCTTAGAAGTTAATATAGTACGTAAATCCAGAATCTCGAAGAGGTCATGAAATTGAGTTTAAACGTCGTGCTAGACCATCCTAGACAAACAGTTTCACTGATCATATGGTTTGTTTTGGAGACTTCAGATTGACAGGACTGCTTGTTTTTGCTACCAGGTTTCAGTCAATTCAAATCGATCAACGCTAGACTTTGTTTGGGTATTTTCCCCAGAAAACGCAACGCAGATAATTTTGTCGTTAGGAATCACTATTATTTGAAAATCGCTGAAACAATTTGAATGTATTAGCGACATTCTTTTGAAACTTTTTTTGATTCGGCAATCGTTAATAACAATAACAACATGACATAAAGATTTTCTTTATGTTATCTCGTTAATAATAAAACGTTTGTTAACGATTGTCAACTGTAAAACTGAAAGTGTACATAATAATGTAAATATTTCTATTATTTTGGTATTTAGAGTTTCATTTTTGCTATATAACAGAAGTTGAATTTCGCTACATGTAGAATTTATGTTATTAGTTTACTAAAATTTCTGAGAAATTTATTATTGTATTTGTTCCAACGTTTAATTGAAAAAATTTGAAATATCCGTCTTTTTTATAAATTTGATTGAGATACTGGTCTTTAGTGCTTAAATTTGGCGGGCAAAGGTAGAATCAGCTTACAGGTAAACTTTGGGATTTTAATTAGATAGGAGAATAGAAAATTTGATTTTGTGGAGAACAGATGGAACAAGGTGGAACAATTTCCATTTGAATAAATTGAGACATGCTATACTTTCAAGGAGCGTCTTCTACTAAACCAAACAAATCTAAACTGTTTACTAACAGAACAGAACATGCAGGGATGTAGGAAGCATCTCAAACATGGAAGGGCACGACACTTCAAGGGCACTTTTTTCATTACCCAAAAAAGGGCACTTCGTGAAAATGAAAAGGGCACTTCTTTGTTTATTGCGAAATCTTGGGGGCACGTGCCCCCAGTGCCTCCGGTTCCTACCTCTCTGAGAACATGAATACAGAATTAATATCTCAAGAAATACAACAAGAACTATAATGAACATTGAAGAACAAAGTAACTAACAAGAAAACTAAATCTATACGTAAGATGGCTGTTAATTACGGCATAATTATATGGTATCATCTCCCCGGGGGGACCACTTGGTACCTGATGTGTTATCATGCTCGTACAAAAAAAGCGCGGGAAAGGGTGCCTTTCTTGAAATTAGGCACGGACCCGCGCGGGCCCTTGTTTAGGGGTGCCAATTCGACCAAAATTTTAAAAAAGGGTGCATTTTTCTGCATTTGATCAATTTAAATTGTTCTACACTGATATTTTAGTCATGATTTATAAAAAAAATTCTTAACGAGTCAAAGAACTTATCAGACCAGCATAAGATGGGGAAGGAAGACGAGAGCATTTTCCTCCTTTTCAAATCACACCGGCAATATTAGCAAATTTAGTAACTGACTTGTCAGCGATTAGGGTACCTGAATTAGAGAAGTTTTATTTTGACACGGGAAAGGGTATGTTCTCATGAAAATTTTCCGCGATTAGGGTATGTATTTCGCTAAAACAGGTCAGCGTTTAGGGTGCCAATGTTAAGCCTTTGTACGAGCATGATACTATAGGAAAGTATAGGAGTGGTCCCCCCGGGATCATCTCTTACACATTTTGCAACCTCTAAGACTAGTTTCTGGTCTTTGCAAGACAGGAGGTAAATGAACTTTTTGCCAACTGTCAAAAGAGTGAAATGTTTCTTTCAAACACAAGGAAGAGTTTAACTCGCAGTGGAATACACAATGGGTTTTCCAGAAAGAGATGTTCTTCATTTTCAACTTTAAAATAGGAAGTTTGATTTTAAAATTCCACCTCTATGTCCCAACAACTGGTTGTAAACTCGTACTGTGTGATAAAATAACCGAAAGTCCTTTAGACAGACATGGGATCAACTATTTTACAGAATTGCCGTCCCTGGCATGCACAACAAGTAAGGTACACGTTTTTTTTATAAGAAACTGGTTTATAAGAAACTAGTACTACGATGACCAAAAATTTAAGAAACTCTAGTACTACGCTCAAGAACAGTTAAGAAACTCTGAAACTCTATTTCTGTATGCCTTTCTTATTCTTTGTCTCTCTAACAAAGGTACCTTCGTCTTTTCTTGACTTTTAACTGCAAAATTAGTAAATTTTTGCCTTGATGTGCATGGCTTCTTCTTGATGACAATGTCAATGCAAATTGAAGCCCTTTGTCGAGAAGAAGGCCGAACTTCGAACAATACCGCGATTTTAGGCCCCAAAAAATGAGAAACTAATTAAGGAACTTTTACTACTAAAACACCGAAATTTTCATGCAAAATTAAGAAACTTTTAGTACTAAGTGCTGATCCAAGTTTCTTATAAAAAAACGTGTAAGGTAGCCACCTGGATTCTGTCCATTTAACGATTCATTTATGTTTTTGAAGCTGAAGTAATCGCTGTAATCAATGGCAGAAATGCAAGTGTTTGCGATCACCTTGTAAACTGAAAGTGATTAAATGCAAATATGCAATTGTTACACAATTCACCATTGCTTGTTCTTGCAATTTTGTGCCTAAGGGCCTGTTTATATGAGGAAAATCATCCCACCTTCCAGGCTATTAGCTGTCAGGTGGGATGAAATCCGCGTGTGTCGTGTGTTTATATGTAATTTTCATCCCACCTTCCAGCATTTCCATCCCACCTCCCAGCCCGTGATTTCAGACAATAACAATCGTAATTGGTGTTTGGCGCCAGCAGCGATTAGGTTTCCCTTTGTTTTCATATTGGCGCGTGCGCAAGACAGACGATTTCATCCCACCTTCCAGCGTTTATATGGAAAATTTTCATCCCACTTCAGTGAGATCCCACCTCTCGTAGAGTGGGATCTCACCTAGCCGGGCTGGTTCATTTTCCATATAAACGCAAGATGAAAATTACAAGGGATCGTATAGAAGGGTGGGATCTCACCTCTCAGCTCACAGGCTGGAAGGTGGGATGATTTTCCCCATATAAACAGGCCCTAAGGTCCACGCGTTCCACGTTTTACCATGATTGGGAGATCTCCCGTTTGCCCGCAGATTTGGACCTTACCTGCAGACCTTACCTTGGGGATCAGACAGAGTCCACTTTTGCGAATCGAACAGGAAACATCCTTTCCAAGAATTTGGCGTTGTCGCGGCTTCGCTATAAGAAACCGGATTCGATACCCGTGATGTTCATCAGACGGATCTTTTTGAATTGGCAGAGATACTTAACTTGATTACAGACTTCATTTGGCGTTATTTATGTGCAAAGATTGCTATTTCTAGAGGCTTCAAGAGACCAGTTTCTGGCGTTTGGCCTAGTTACAACGTAATAAGTGGATAACTTCTCGAAAGGTTCTTTTCTGCAGAAAGAGTCAACAGCATCCACACAATGAACGATATAGTCATTCGAACAAGCAGCAGTGAATATGCTGGAGGTAGCACAATTTACGGTGCTGTTTATTTGAGACTTTTAGAGCCAGTTGTTGCAGACTCGATTACCCTTCATTTCACCGGCAAAGAAACTTGCAAATGGCGGAAAACTTTACCAAAGATGGCAACACTCGGTGATCGTAAAAGATCATATTCGCAAGAATCCGGCTTTTCAGATGGGTCAACTGCAACTGAACATTTTTCAGATAATTTGAGTTTCAAGGAAGCCGTATTTGAGGGGGAGAAAACTCATTTTGAAGCCTTTTTCCCTCTTGCAAAGTTTCCAGATACAAGTGCCATTCCACTTGGCTGCTATGCATTCCCTTTTCAGTTTGTCCTGAAACAGGGCCTTCCAAATAGCTTCAAAAAGACCTTTGTGCAAGATGATATCAAAAGGGCAGGTTACCAAGGAGAAGTTTGTTATTCTGTAAAAGCAGAGTTGAAGAGTTCCCTGTCAAAATCAGAATCCGATATGAAAAAGTCTCAAGTAATCAATTTAAGAGATGAAAACTTCTTACAAAGACGTTTTGATAAGGTTGATAAAACAGTTCAACAGGAAGTGAAAAGCTGTTGTTGTTTTAACAAAGGTGTTATAATTCTTGGTGTACAGCTTGACAAACTCATGTATACAATTGGAGAAACAATTAATGTGAAATTCTCTGTTGAAAACAAATCCGTGGTTGAGGTAGAAACAGTAAAGATTACTCTGACGAGAACAATTAACTTGAAAGGACAAATGGTTGATGATAGTGACAGAATTACCAGTGAGGCATTTGTTGAAATTAGGAACATTGAAGTTCCCTTGCATATGGAAGGACAGAAAAGAAAGGTTTATGAGGTCCCCATTCCTCTGCCTGCAGATGAAGAAGAAACATTATCTACTACAAATGGGTCAATAGTTACAAGTCGATATTGGATGGAAGTAGAGGTCATCGTACCCCTAGATAAAGTTCTGTCTATTACAGAGAAGATTGAGATCTACCCGAGTAGCATGAAGAGCTGGAATGATTGGACACCACCAGATTGGGCAAAGAATGTTCAGGTACGGCCAGTCAACAGAATGTGTGCAGTGCCAAGACACATCCTTGAGTCAACTGAATTTGCAAATATTCCATTACCGATGGCTGGATTACCATCATGAAACGTATCAATAGTTTACAAACTGCTGTTTTATATGTTAAAAGAAACAAGGAACTGTTTTTGTTGTTGGTAAAATTGACCCTTGAAGGTTCTGTAAACTGATTGTTGTACAAAGAGGTAAACAGAATGTAAACAGACCCAACATATCAAGTGATTCTCCATGCAAATGATGTTTCCTTCCATTAAATTCTAGATTATACAGGCCCGTAGGAAGCGGGGGGCAGGTGGGCTCAAGCCCCCCCAATAATTGTTTGAAACAATGGTGCTACGTCACATGACTTAATTAGATGTATTGTTCTCTATTGTTTTGAGAACAATTGCCCCCCCCCCCAATCCGAAGCTTCTTCCTACGGCCCTGGATTATAGGCTAAAGGCCCGTTACAGATAACTCCTGCTTATTCTGCTGTTTTGTAGTTAATTGTTATAGGAGGGATGCTTCTCAAACTAACAAGAGGCTAAGAAAAATAGAAATGTTGATCCTACTTTATGGGCTATTTACCCACCTTGTAGGTTGGACCAGGAAACTGTTTTGTTAGGTCCCCAGGCAAGATTTCCCTGTTAGCTGAAATGATGCTTCATAGTATGTTTGGGCAGGCAGAAGTCTTGCTGCAGCCCAAAAGCAATTACCACTTATGGTGTTGACAAGCCAAGACAGGCATGCAATGATACTTTTTGACATATATATTGGACAGTAACATATTGTGCTTTCAAACAAAACATGATGAACCAAGCTGGTACCTAAAGGTTCTGTATACATGATTATGCATACATGAATGTCTCCATACATTACTTTTCTAAAGTTATCTTTATAGTGCGTGTTCGTGATTGTTAGTTATTGAATAATAATCATGTATTGTTTGTGATGCATTGCTGCCATACCTCACATGGGAGTACTATTTTTCAAACAATGTTTTTATATTACGATGACCTCATGAAGATGTATGTAATTTATCTTGTCAAGAGTTTTTCAAAATTTTATGTATTGAATGCATTTTCTAGCACATTTTGAGATATTTCCTTGAATAATATCAGCTATTTGATATATCATTGGTTACAAATGTGCAATTTTGCCCTTTTTGTTCAGCTCATCCTTCAAATTTGGTTTCAGCAAAATAATTATGATGATTTTTGAATAGCTTGAAACTAAAAACAAAAACAACCCTTCTCTACAACTTCTTAAATATTGCTGTTCTGTAATACTGCAGTTCCTTGATACTTTCTTTGATATCCTCTAAGGCTCTATGCAACTCTTTCTTCTCTGGACACTTAGAGTACTCCAAGGGAAACCAACGACTACACAATTCCTTTACAGTACTAACATCCACCATCCTATAATGCAAATGGTCTATTAGCTTGGGCATATATTTTTCTAAAAAGTTTTTGTCAGTATGTATCGAATTTCCAGCAAGAGGGCATTTCCCCCTTTTGGTATGCTTTTGGACGAATGCAACAACAGCATCCTCTGCTTCCTGTAAGGAAAATGTTGACTCCTCGACGGCCTTAGTGAGTCCTGATTTTCCATGGTGTTCTTTGCACCAGTCGCCCATGCTTTCCATGACAGTTTGAGGTTGATGTATGACGATATCCGGCCCGGCAGCTACGATGTTCAGCTCTCCATCGGTAATGATGCAGGCTATCTCAATAATTGTATCTTCTTCATGATTTAGGCCTGTCATTTCAAGATCTACCCAAATCAATCGGTCATCCATTTTCGTTTTATCAGTGGCAACTGTTTTACTTTTAGTGTGCTTCAGCTTTTTTGCGCGAAGAAATCCAAAGAGTGCCACTCTTTTTGAATGGCCTCGTCTTCAGAAAAAAGGCGGGAAATTTTCGCGGGAAATTGACATTGATTTGAAAATTTGAAATCATTCAAAAAACAAGTGGCATTTTTTATTCGTTCAAAAGAGATTCCTGTCATAGTTATTCCCAAATAGTTATTCTAAAAGGAAAGACCCCAAAAGGAAACAAAGAATTGCATGACTGACGTATATCGTTTTTTCAAAAAGTGTGGCTTCTATTCCAGGGTGGCTATTTATTCCCTTGTGACTTTGAATAGCTATCAAGGCTGGAAAAATTTATAGTATCCTTATCAAAAAGAATGCAGAGAGAAGAGATAACAAAGACATACATTTGAAAATTTCTGCTGTGATGTGGTGCCAAATAACCTCAAAAGAAATGTGATCACAATCCCAATTACTCCAAATAGCGACAAAAGGAATGACAGAATTAAGCAAATGACGTTTAATTTTGTTAAATTTTCATCTGCACTCATTGTTGAAAATTGTACATTCCCTCTCGTTCCAAAGATAATCCCCTCTGTCCCAAAGGGTCCCCCCAAAGGGCACCTGCAACGAACAACATTGGATGCAGAGGATCCTGGGAAATATTGTCTTATCTAATTTGCCATATATGGAGTATCTGCATCCAAATATGGTACTTTTGATTGACAGCTTGGTCACATGATCGCCCATCCTTTGTGTTTCGAACGCGACGTTGTTGAAGTCGAAAAAGAGAAGGGAAGGACGTAGCCATGTTGGATTTGTTACGAGCACTTTAGGAAGGAAAAGTGGAAGAACTAATTTCGTGTTTTGTTTTTTATAAAGCAAGGTACCAAAATTAAAACCTAATAAATTGCCTCAAAGATGCTGACCTTTCTATACTGCTGAAACGTTTGGAGTAGACGTAAGCGAAAGGCAAAGCGTTGTGCATGGCCGCCAGTGCCTCCTGGCTTGTGCAACGAGACTTCCTTTTTTGTTTTCTTGAAACGTGTGTTTACATTAATGGAAGAGTACTGTAAACTACCTTATAGAATTGCAGCAGGAATTAATGACATTTAGGTTTAAACGAGAGACAGATAACGAGAAAATTAGGCAAGGAAAACGAGACGAGAAACGTCGACAGTTCTATAAAGCTTGTAATTTGAAGAAGGCTGGCCTTCGACGATAAACTGTGTCCTTCGTGTGAGGGAGCAAACATTGAAAATGAAGGCAAACTCTAGAGTAATGCTATATGTAGTTACACAGGGACTTTAGGATGATGACTAAATGATGAGGAGTAATTTTTTATCTTGTTTTAAAATAGAAAAGGGGCCTAGTATTGCAAAGACTGCCATAATAATTTGTAGGTAGTTTTCATACGTATCTCGCAAGATGGCCTATTTTCCTGCAAGGTTTGAAAATCGGCCTGCCCATAAATATTTAATGACTTTGAAATTTTAGGAATTTACTGAGCAATAAAAATGCAACTTATTCTTGGCTGATGGTCTTATTGTGGTTGTAAACAAGCCAGTTGCCGTAAATTTTGTTGAAATGTAATTTCTTGTTGTGGAAATAAATAATATTCGCTGGCAAATCTTGCTAGCGTAGGCCTAGGAAAAATTTGGCCTAAAAATATTTACGCCTGCTAGGTGCAACATGCGTGATTTCGTCATGGAGAAGGAAACTATGATGTGGCAAAATGAGCAGAACTCGATGTCACTATCAGGTTTGACTTAACAACAGATTAGTGCCAGCTTGAAAATATAGAACTATAAAATAAAGCCAGATAAACTCAATTATACGAAAGTGCAGCATCCATTCATTTATTGCTAGGCCAACAGTTAGTTGAATTTATTGCTAGGTAGGCCCCTGCTATGAAATGGAAAACGGGTAATAGTTGCTGACTGTTTTAGTTCTAAACGTGCGCTGTAGTAAAGCTAATATGTAGTTTCTGTTTGATTTGAGGGAATATGCTGTTGTGGAATATTTCTTATTAGTATTAGCTGGCAAATGATATATGGATTGTTTTGGTTCCTATTTGTTTTGTTGTGGTTAGCCTGGATACCTGTTGACATGGAGTGATTGTTGATGTTAATACTGTTCTGTGAAGGTATCCACAAATTTCACTCCATCCTCCAGTCAGCACTTCTGAAGTTGTGTGCTAAAAACGTAAATCTACAGTAAAACCATAACAGTTTCTCAGATCTGAGTTTGGTTTTATTTTGTAAATGAAAATAAGAAAAGAGAAAATTACCAGGGAATTTATTTTGCAATCAATTATTCCCAAAAGAGCTTGGCTCACACCAAATTAGATAAAAAAAACACTGAAATCTTAAAGTTAGTTGATGGGGCTAAGTAGAGGCTATCTATGAATAGGACAAGCATAGTCCTGGAAAAATATCTCCCATGTACAGAATATTGCTCCCCTAATGAAAAGATGTGGACGCATGTGCCCAAATGATAAAATACAATAAGCTAATTATAGACCTGCATAATGCAGCTCTTGAGTTAACTATTTATCTTACGTCAACTAACTTCAAGGTGACAAATTTTCTTGATTTATTTTGAAAAGAGTTTTAGTAATTTACTTCCAAATTCAATGAAACTTTTTGATTCCATCCAAATCTTTATAGAAACCGACAAAGTTCAAGTTGAAGCAAAAAAGATTTTGACCCTTTTTACATTGTCCCCCTAATGAATGCAATTCTAATTTGTTTGTACCCTTTGTATGAACTATTTTCTGCAAAATGTGCGGGCTCCGGTGTCATTCCATGCCTGAGACTTTTTCTTCAGTTTGCAAAATGATCAGTAAACTATTTTGATTTATGCCCTTTCTTTTTTAGATTGTGACAATTACAATAACTGTATAGTGAAAATGGTAAGATTCTGGTATTTTTATAAGAATCTGGTCAACATCTGGGAAAAATCCTTTCCTGAAAAATACTTATATCTAAAAATCCCTTTTCCTTGTGAAGGCTTGTCCATCTTTGAAGACTGATTCCCTTTGGATTTAGTTTCTGCAGATTCAAACCATTCAAAGACCATGTTATTCTTTCAATTTCTGTAAAGTAATGAAGCTACAGTACCAAGCAGTCATGGAAATTTTGTTTGTTACTAAAATATGTTTAACGATTTCACCTGAGTTTCCTTCTAATATCTGTTATTTGCTTGCAGGGGACAGTGGGTGGAGAACCAAGATTCCTGCTGAATGCCTTGAAACCTATGCTTGGAATTTATGGAGATATAAAGACACCTCAAGAAGTACTGAGAGTTGTGAAGTGAGTTTTATCATTCTTTTTGATGCCCATATTGTTTTAACCGCAAGGGGGTACTTAGTAAATGGTTTACAGGAACGTCATGTTGGCAATCCTAACCAAGAAATATACAAAGCTTCACAGACTTGCATTAAATGCCAAAAATAACAGACATTTTCTAAAAAATCAAAGAAATTGCAAAAATCTCCTCAAATCCCCAAAAAATGCTTACAATGTTCAGGAACCAAGCAAACTAACACAGGTTCATGTTCAAACTGCAAAAGTAAAACCATGCATCACTGTCCAAATCTTTACAAGTGTCCCCTTGGTTTTTACCTCTTTGTGTTTCAGTTGTTGTGAGCAAATCATTTTGGGGACACTGGGGGACACACTAACACATGTTGTGCAGATTGTTACTATAATTGTTGCTTCTTTTGTTAAAAGTAATAAAAATGTAATTTGCATGATTGGTAAGCGAAGCAGATCCTTGCTGTGTAAAGAGCAATATTGTTTTAAATAAACAAGTTTTTTATAGAACTTTGAATGGATACACAAACATTTTTCCACGTCTTGTTTGCAAAAGATGTTTGGCATCACATTGCATGTCATCCAGTATGGCCAGAACAACTCAGGTTCCAGAAATAGTGTGCCAGATTGGAAAGTTTGACATGCGCGGGGGATTAATGACATACTTGAAGGAAACTTTTGAAGACCTATGCATGTAAGGCGAGCTGAAAATTTCTGTTTGTTGCAACCAAAATGCAAAGCTGAAAATAATGCAATTTTTTATGCATTTTCAATATTTGTTTCAAAATCAATGTGTGTGAGGCAAAAGTTGATTTTGCGATGCTCTTCTAGTTTCTCAGCTCTAAGGTAGAAATTAACATGGTATCAAAACTTAAGCTTTGACAAAATAAGTTCTTTTGTTTTAGTTTGATGAAGGATGCAGAGAAACTGATGAGCAGATGTATCTACTTGAACGTTCTTAGAGCAACTTGCAGTCGATCAAAAAACACTGAAGTCCATGGAGATACACTGGACAGGTAATGGAAGTTCTAAATATATCTTCTCCTTTGACTCTATCTTTAAAACATGCTTGGAAACAAGTTGAAATGATTATTCAATTAACTTTAAAGTATCAGTAAACCCAACAGTTTTTTTGCATTTATAACACCACAATCATATGAATAGTCATATGAATAATCAAAAATAGCGAAATCTCGTTAATAACCCTGTTTTATTGACCTTTGAAAACCCCTACTTCGGAGAGAAAAACGCGCAGTGAGAAGTTTGGGTTGAGCCTGGTCATGACGTACATCCCGGGATGAACCCTTTGTGATATATTGTTAATTCCGCAGTGACGTTTGGTTTCGTTGATGATCTACAGGATTCTTCTGATATCATGTTTGCATTTCGATCGTAAATCGTAACTTTAGAGAATGACTAATGCAAGCTTCATTTTGACAGACATTGAAACCAGTACTGAAGGAAGTTCCGATTTTAGCAGCGCAGTTGAAACCATTTAAACTGACTATGAAGCAGAGACGACAAAGATGATTCCTAGCGGAGTTAGGCCGAGCCGAGGCTTATAGCGAGAAGGGAAGCCCGGCGTTGTTTTATCAGAGACGTTTAGGAAGATGAGCTGAAACCCTTCCAAAATAGACCAAGATGAGCTACTAGCAGATTAACAGATAAGAAATAACAATTTCACAAAAAAGAATATATATAAATTTATATGCACTCAACTTTGCAAGCTACTGAGAAATGGTGTTTCCTAGCATTTGCAAAACTGTGCGAAACTTTTTTACTCATTTGTTGTTCATGAAAATACTGGAATATGAAATAACGAAAATGAGTTCTTAGGATGCTAGTAAAGTGTTCATGATTTACCAACTGCAGCAAACGATCGTTCGTCACAAAACAGTGCATTGGAATCATTTCCTAAGCCACGTCTCTCTGTGAATCATCCTCTGACCAAGCCTTGACAGATCGGCGCGGAAGTGTTTCAGACACTGCTTTCATTCTTTCGTTTGGCCTTGGCATTTGTTGTCATCTCACAGATTATCATGAATTGCCTACAAAAAAACAGTAAAGGATCCTTGAGGGATTTGGAATGTCGTATGATATCTTTACAGTCATAATTCTTGAGTCAACAGATGATTAAAACCATTACAAAATCGAAGAATAAAAAAGCTAATTACCCTTTGATGTGATCGTCTCCCTTTTGTGCGTTGTTTACTTCGCTTCAGGCCTGTATTCGCCTTCAGCTTGCTCGTCGCTTTCAAAAGGAAGCATTTGAACAGAAAGGATAGGATTATCGAAACCCCTACATCGTCTGTCCTGAAAATGGCTTTCCAATGCTCTTCAAGTTCTGGCAAAACAATTCTCAGTCTCCCAAATTTGTGTGCTGCTGTTGCGAGCAGCTTAAACGGACTTTCCTGCACAGTTATTTGAGCTTGTCTCTTCTTGTCCTCACGAAATCGATCAACCGCTGTCTTCCTCTCTTTGCGACTTGTCTTTCTTCCTCACAAGAATTTGATTTTGTGCAGAGAGATTCCTTGTTCTTTCTAGTTTTTTCTGCTCTCATTCCAACACAACGCATTCATCATAAATTTTGTTTTCTTTTCGAAACTGCATCACTGTACTGCTGTTTGAATGCCAACCACGATGTGTCTGTACAGAACGCTTTGAGCAGCCGGCATTTCATCCCGGGATCTACGTCATGAGGCTCTCGCCCTAGTCTCTTTTGAAGTACGCGACTTTTTTCAAGAAAGGACAAAAATGGGGTACTTTAAACTCTCATATTTTCCAAACCAGTGCCAATTTATCACAAAGAGTCGTGATATATCATTTACTTGCATATTTTCTATCAATTTATGAAATAAAATGTGTTGGGTTTACTGACACTTTAAATTTGTACACCAATCCACAAAACAAAAGACCAAGTGCTTGAAAAGTGCTGACTCTGCAAACTGTAAAAATATCGTTTTTGTCTTTTTCCAAGGTTTCTGTTATCTGGTGGTTGGGGAATTCTAAACAAGTGGTTAAATGAATATACTAAAAGCGAGAATAGTCCTATTTTGGTTGAGCTCTTGGAGGTAAGATTATTAAAGAAGGACTGTATATTTTTTATGTTAAAGGGGCAGGATAAGAAATACGTAAACAAATCCATGGTTTGTGCATCAAATATCACATTTTGAAAGGAGAATTCCTTTTGTAATTAGCTAAATTCAAAAGGAAAGATCCTTATTTAGATAGAGGCTGATCTTTGGGTGTAAGATCGACAGAAATACTTGTTGCAAATCCATTTATATCACAGCAATCCCAAAACATATGGAGATCTAATTTGTATCAGAAGAAAGTGCAAAGGCGAATCTCCAAGATGATACATTTATTTTGAATGTTCATTGAATAGTCACGATAAATTAGCTCATCAGAAAACAGCCAAATCAAAAATTTCCCCGACAGTTTCTTATCCAGCCCCTTTAATCTACGATATGTTATGCTTGTGCTAATATTTGCATAATAATTTTGCTTAAAAGCTTGCAGTTCCTGATTGTAGCAGAATGGATGGAACACCATTTGAAGGCAATGTGTCCAAGTACAGCGACATATACACTCTTTTCAAAATATGCTGGTGATGCTGACCAAGAGCCTTGAAGAGTGCACAGTGATTGACTTAGCTGATCACATCCAAATAACTTATCAGCCTGCTTACATTACTCCTTGCCATGTAGTGAGATCATTCACTAAAATCAGGGATGGCGCCAGCGGGGGTGCTAGGGGGGGCAGAAGCCCCCCAAAATTTCATTGAGCCCCCCATCAGCACTTGAATTTTCGACAATTTCTATGCACTGTCGGCATTTTCATAACCTGCTCCTCCAGATTTCTTTGCTGCGTTGTCATCTGAGTGAACTTGAATTGAGCTCGTTCATAAAAAATTTCTCACTGTCGGCACTCTGACGGTAATTGCCCCCCTAGCATTTCTTCTCTGGCGCCATCTCTGACTAAAATGATCACATGAAATATCATGTAAAATTGGCATGCCTCTCCGCAAAGTGGCTTTACTTAAGACACATTACTTTTAAGCTATTTTACAATAGAGCAAGGGTTGTCGTGATGTAATTCTACTTATCTTTTTGTTAATGTTTGTATGTGATGTTTCTTTGTTTTTTTTATTCCAATTTAGCATTGTAAAAATGAGCTATATTTTTTGCTTTGATAAAAAGCGTTCTTCACGGCTTGATACATATTTCATTTTTGCAGGTTCTCAGATTTCTCCCGGTGACAATTGATATACTAAAACAGGTAGGAGTCTATCTCAAATTGAATTCAATGTTTTGCTGCATTATGGATTACTGTAACGTTTTAGAGAAATATACTTTTCCATCACTTAGGCGGTTAATGTATGAATATGGTCCAAACATCTCATAAAAAATGTTTTAATCCTTTCAGGGAAATACTGGGAAGATCATAAAGTTGCTCACCAAGTATGATGATCCAGGTATGTTGAGATATTTGTTGTTCAAACAGTTGATGGTGTTTGTTTGGTTCTTTTCAGTTCAACTGAATTGAATTAATTAGGCAATGTTATCAAAGCCAATATGATAATGCATATTTGTTTCAAAATTTTCAGAGTTTTTTACATTTTGATAAGAACTCTCAAATGGTATGAAAGACTTTGGAATTTTAAGCAAATATTCCTACAAAATCAAAAATATTCTCAAGAACTCTTCTTAAGAAGGACGAAAGGGCAAAAATTACTGAAACTAATTCAACATATGGGGAATAAAACAAGACAGTTTTCAATATTACTGTATGTAATATTGTTGTGTGCAAGGTCTGTCAAAATAGATAGATTGCCCCTTGTCCTTGTCTTTAATTTTATTGCCTTTGCAAATTTGGTGTGTTCCTAAATTCATGGCACCAGGCCTCATTAAAAATATTCTGTGCCTGCCAGCAAATGATTGGGAAGAATGTGCCTGCAATCAAATCACTCTCAGTAAAGTAAAGATGCTAGCAACCACTATGTGATGATACTATGTTCCTCATGCACTTGTGCAGATTAATGAGGCCTGCATTCTCCGACAGAAACGAAGCCATAGTTTATATAGTCGCAAATCAACCACACTTTCACCAACTTTTGAACAGTAAGTTTTGACTTGGAAGTAGTTAACGATTTTCCAGGAGGAGATAAATAACAGTTTGGTGTAAAGCCATTCAAATATCAAAGGGGGCTTCGTTTGTTTTTCGCTTTGTTTTTCGTTTGACTTGTGAAGTAGTTAACAATTTTACAGGAGGAGATGACTTCCTGAGAGATTAAAAGGTGATGAAGTTTATTTTGAGGTCAAACTATAAGGATTAATTTCCTATCAACAGTTTAGTTTTACTTCAAGAGGTGATGAATACATGAATGAGTGAATGACATTGAGGCGGGCGGTTTGTGCGAACTGACATTGAGGCGAGCTATGAATCGCTCACCTCACCAACCCGAGGTGGGCGTGGAGGCGGGCGCGGGCGATCGCCCGCCTTAAACGGCCAGGCCTGCCTGCATGGCGCTATCTCACCTTTCTGTTTCACGTTTTATTATTTCAAAGTTGTTTTGGGTTTCTTTGAAGTTTAGATATTGAGAAATATTTTGAATTTTTAGATGTGCGAAGGGGAGCGATGCAGCTTATAAAGCAATGGAAAGGAATGATCAGAGGAGGAAGTAACGGTAAGTTCAATTTTAAACAAATGTTTTTCATGAGGTTAATGGTAATGTCAATGGTGATATAAAGCAGATGAACAATGTCAAACATCCTTGATTTTTAGAGTAACATGTTATGCAGTCGGTGGATAGTAAGAAGTTT
The DNA here is from genome assembly GCA_039566865.1 of Aurelia coerulea. NCBI lineage: Eukaryota > Metazoa > Cnidaria > Scyphozoa > Semaeostomeae > Ulmaridae > Aurelia > Aurelia coerulea. The sequence goes on from CM076954.1 coordinate 21,113,075, forward strand.
GATATTTCCCTTGAAAACTTTAAGGAACTAAGGTATTGACTTTGAAGGAGTTGAAGAGCCTATTACCCAAATTGTAAAACTGAAAAGAATTGTTTGCAAAAGTCTTACTTGGTTTTTTGTATTGTGGGGGTGTATCACGCTACCAAAAAAATGTACAACATTTTTTGAAACAATAGGCTTTTCAGGAATTATTTATTGAAAACAAAAATTTTCTTGAAAACAAAAGGATTTTGCCAAAGGTGTATGAGATTTTTTATAGAGTGATACACCACTCACTTTGTATGGTCTTATCCTTATTCCTATTGTTTTATCAGCATATATTTTTTGCATTTCTTTAGTGGGCTCTGTAAATGCTTTATTTCTTTTTAGAAAAAGGATCAAAGAACAATTCAACTGACCTGGCAAAGAAAGGTATTGATTGGTATATTATAGCTTATTGATCCAGATGTTGCAATAATCAACGTTGCTATTGAATTAATTTTCAAATACAATAGAAAATGATCTGGGGATTTGTTTTTTCATTGTTTTTTTCTTCCTGAAATAATGCAGATAATAATTCACCTTTATAGCAGGATGTGGATATTAAAGTTTTATTTGGATTGGTACAAAGCTTGTTACTTGTCTGATCTATTCTTATTCTGTTCTCATAGCTGGAGAAGACAGTCCTGGTGGAGCAGGCAAAAGGGCAAGGTAAGTGCAAATAGAAGGTTCTGTGCTTTCTGACGAAGTATGTTGGAAGTCAAGTGGGTGGCTTTCAGAATGAAGGGCCTTCAAGAGACATTAATCAGCTTTTCAACCTCCCTGAACCATTGAGACTGCATTTGTATGTGCTCGTGGACAGGCTTAGATTTTGCATTAAGACGACCTTGCAAGTTTGAGCTCCTCTAGCTACCTGCAAAATGTCTGGAAAATAATCCAGTCATTTAATATTTTCTTTTTATATTTTATGTATCTTTATTTATATTGATCTTGATTTATCTTGAACACATTCCTTTATGAAAAATTATATGCTATTAAATTATATTACTATTATATGCTATAAATTATTATATACTTTTAAACTATATACTATACTATAAAAATTATACACATTCCTTTATGAGATGGCTAGAGGATCATGTTATTTCATGCAGTTGCTGCTTTGTCCTCTTGTCTGCAAGCTTTTGGATAGAAGTTTTTAATGTTTCAATATTTTAATCTTTTTTAATCTTTTTTTGTTTAGGCAAGGGAGTACAGACGAGAAGCTGCCACCAGAGAAAAAGGCCAAGCAAAGTGAGGAGAAGAAGGAACATAAAAAGGAAAAGATTCAAGACCCAAAAGGTGAGGAAAACATCCAAATGCATTGCAGGTGATTGCAAATTTAATTGCAGGGAGAGACAACAGGAAAGTTGCTGTTGCAAAGTTGCCATTTTCTATTAGACTGAGATGTTACTGTTCACGTAACTTTACAAGGGATAAAAATGTGTCTGAAACGTGAATAATTTAGAAATTCTGGAGACTTAATTTGAACTGTAATTTCAATGATTATAGCTCAAAATTCAATGAATCTACTTATTTATTTATTCATTCATTTATTTATTAATTTACAGGAAATTGGTTGAGAAAACTGCCACATTTCAATTGTAGCAATAGTTATGTTTTTGTCCGAGTTCAATTGCCTGAGCCTTACACTCTCTCTACTCTTCCCTCCTTTTTTTGTCCAGTGAAGACTTTTCTTTGTAATATCATTATTCAAACTTCATTACAGCAGTTGCTGTGGAAAGTTTTGGATTCATGAATGCAATAGTAGCAGTTGCAAAACCTGTCAAGAAAAAGAAAAAGCTTGTTTCTCCAAAGGTGAATATGTCAACAAATATGGTCTATTGTTTATTCTTTAAATCTGTATCAACTAAATTACATAGATTTGTAGAGCTAGAACTATCTTAATTTTCTGTCAGAAAGTAAACAAGAAACAATTAAATTTCATGATTTCTACCTGGTGAGTCAGAAAAAAGAATCGCCGCTTAGAAGGCCATTAATCTTTGATAGCTAAATTTGGTTTTTGAAATAGAATAGAAGATTCCTTGAGTTTACTGTAGGCTGCAATGGAGGCAAAGAACTTGTTTGCTAAACTTGTAACATATCCCCAGCTGTGATGGTAAAAGTTGAACCCTTTATTTGCCTTGATATTGTGCTTGATTCTTTTTCTTCATTTACACACCTATGGGAAATAGCCAAAGCCTGTACGCATGCTACCTCATTTCTATCGAAATTTGATGATTAATTTCACTTTATCATTGCCATCTTTACCATTTGCAGACAACACTACCACTTGATGAAATTCTGAGTAACAAGAATTTGGATGGCGATAAGTAAGTAAACTGTTTATGTTGAAATCGAAATACGACTTCAAAAATGATGTTTTTTGAACACAGCCTATCAAGTATTTTGTCTAATTTGTGACAAACATGATAGGAATCAAGACAAGCAAGACATGGGACTCTCCTTACCATCATAAAAAGTACTCAATTTTCGTGAAAGTACATTCACTCAATTTTCAACGAAGAAGAAGTTAAATAACATGAATCTATTGATTAAGATCTCTCTCTTTTTTAAATATTTTAAGTAACCACTGAGGGCCTCTGGGTTTGGATGTATTCTCGCCTTGCTTTGTGTAATGCTACTGTTTCTAATTTCAGAAATGCAGAGCCACCGTACTCTTCACCACTGAGGGAGGATCAAGAAAGTAAAGGTTTGAAACCATAGATTTAGTATTCTTTGATATCGTATTACTAAACCTTGTTTGTGTTTTAGTGGCCAAATATATAATATCTTACTGCATAGGTGCTAGGAGACCATGCAAGATTCCTCCTCTCTTTACATCTCTATTGTGGACCGAATACCATAGCAACTTAAAGGGCATGTATCGTGAACCCAATTGGCTAATGTAATACAATTCTCTCTTTTGTTTAGTACAAAGCACGGAACCAAGGCTGCATTTTTACGGCAGTAAAAATTCATGAAGCAGAAATAAAAAGTCATGAAACAATGAAATTGCATTCCAAACTTCTTTGTTGTATTAACCAACTGCTATCCCGACATATGCCCTTTAAATACCCTGTTTGGAAGTTTGGTTGTTTAGAAATTTGTGAATCAGTCATTTCTGGTTTTCTTTAATTTGATAAAATTCATCCAACTTTTCTCCTGACAGACAAAGTGATCGATACCAATGGAGAAGGAAATAATGTATGTACATGCTTCTTCCTACATTCGCTTTGTATTATTATTCCTTTCCTTAGAGTCAGTATAAGCAGTCTAAATTTATAACCTTGTGCAACATTGCTTTTATCTTAATAATGTAATATATTCTAGTGTTGTGTTTGCTTCCTTGTTGATTTGAACAAGTGTTGAAATAGAACGTGTCAATGATAGAATGTCACAATGAGCCTTTCTTGTTTCAAAGTATCTTATGATGCTGTTTTCTTACGCAGAATGATCAAAGTCAGAAGACTGATCCAAAGGATACCAATGGTATAGTGCTTTCATATTTTCCGTTAGCAATCTTTTTCAGCAGTTGCTCTCTCTCTCTCCAATGACTTTGTGAGTCTGTTGTCTTTGTGTAATTGTTCTGTGTCAGTGGCCCCTTATCAAGCAGAGGAAGTAGGCAGTTTTATGAGATTGAATTATCTTACTGAGTGCTCTGAATCGGAAAATATCCATAAGATCCTATCGTTTTCAAAATTTTGTGCGCCGTTTAGAAAGATTGGCACACCCCTCCTGCTTAAAAGTCATATTTAGTCGTTTGTAACACTTGATTATATTTTTCTTATGATATGATTACATGTCTCAACGTTTAGCTTGCTTTCAGTGCAAAGGATAACGGTAATTGATAGTAAATTCTGGACTACGTTGTTATCTTTTATCCCACCTGTACAAAAATACAAGGCTAAACTTTGCCTTGTACAGGCCAAGTTTTAGCCTTGTAGAGGGGATTATGACCTTGTTATGACCTTGTACTAACCTTGGAAGAAAATTACAAGGCTATCAGTAAGATTCCAAGCTGCAACCAGTCTAACACAAGGTTTCCACAAGGCTTCTACAAGGCTAATTAGCATTTTTCAAGTCATTTACAAGGTTACAGCAAGCATATTCCAGGCTATAACAAGGTTACAAGGCCATAACTACAAGGCTTGTACATGGCTATTACATGGCCTTGTATTTTCGTACAGACACTTTTGTCATACCCTTAAATTTGTATTCATAGTTCAGTTTGATTTTATAAAGGACAATTTTTATTATCAGGAGAGAAGATGGATGAATCAAGCAACGACAGTTCACAGCCACTATCAACAAAAAAGAAAAAGAAATCAATCACATGGGCGGAAGAAGACAATTTAGCACAGATTTTTTATTTTGAACTTGATGAAGAGGAGCGAGGTAAGTGCGAAGGAGAATCATATTTAGGTTTTAAGATATTTATCCACAAAAAGCCAACAAGCTAACAAAAACAACAAAACCAGTGGTGGAAAAAATATTTGCCTTCCTGCGAAGCAACCTCAAACTAAATTCCTTCCTTTCATTGTTTATCAATTTTCTCCGTGCCAGATTTTAGCGGAACAATTGAACAACAAACATTTCAGCTTTGTAGGCATGTTTAGGGTCACTTGGAATAGTCGAGAATTGCAATTGATAGCTTCCACATTGACAGAGCATAATCCAAACACTGTTTTCCTTTCTCTTTAATCTTTCCTGGCTTTATTCCTTCCTTCACTATTTACAGTTTCAACCTTTGTTTTCTCTTTCATCCTATCTTCTTTCTATCCTTTGTTCTTACCCTTCTCCTTTTTCTGTCTTTACTGTTTCCTTTCATTTCTTCTATCCTCCCTTTCTTGTTTCCTTTCTTTTCTTTCCTTCTATTCCTCTTTCGATCTTTCCTCCCCCGTTCTTCCTTCCAGACAGACAAGCTTCCTATGAAGCTGCTTCGCGCATTTTTTCCACCTCTGAACAAAACTATGAATCGAAAATGGAAAGGCCACTAATGCACTAATGATACTAATGTTGCTCGTCGGGCCCAAAGATGTTTGCGATGAAGTAAGAATATGATGATTTGCAGGCAGAAACACTGCAACACGACGAAGAAATAACAGCAGTGTGGGAATTTCCCTAAATGCTGTAAGACAAATAATTGAGAATATGAATCTACAGAATGCTGTTCTTCCTAGGGATCGTGCTTTGGGAATCATTGCTTACTTTGCAGGAAATCCTTCAATTTCTTTTTAAAAATGTCAATTGCAGGACTAGCTCTGATGTTCAACAGAATTTCATTCCAAAGTTTGGCACCAGAATAATTGAAACTCCTTTTGAAAATTGCAAATTTTGCCTTGACACGTCGATATCTAACGAGTTTCTTAACCTGCAGTTATACTCAGAAGAGAATAGACTTTATAGCCATACTAAAAAAATCTAAATCAAACGATATTTTCATACATTTTGAAGAATTTTCGAATTTGCAGCAATAGCGATTGAAACTTGAACGCAACTCAATTGAACCTCACGTAGAAAGTTGTATAAAGATATTGATCCACCCAGACTCATTTGTAGAACAGCTAAAAGGTCTATTCTATTGAGATTTTATGCCTTTTTTTCCCTTTATTCATTTAAAAACAACAACTATTTACAAAAACAACAAGGCTAATGAACTACGTGCCATCCATAGTGGGAAAGGACTTACAGTCAGCGAGTTCCCACTATGTATGGCACTTACAATTTAAATCTAAATCGTTCCAAGAATAGTCGTAAGAGAGGGACAGCCCAAGAGCACACAATTCGCCATTGTGATTGGCATGGCGCTTTAAGGTATGACGAGCAACATGAGCAACTCAGAGATTCTTCTGAGGTCCAGGCTCGAGGAATCTATCAAGAGTTAGGAATTTAGGAATTTTATGCCTCGTTCCATAATGAAAATTTACGTAAATGGCCAAAATTTGATTGTTTCTTGTCTTGAAATTTTCTTTCAGTGCATTTTGTGCCAACCTCCAAATTAATTCTGGGGATAAGCGCTACATGCTTATATATGGGTTTAAGATTAGTGAATGTGAACGTTTTCAAGATCTAACTGATCTTAGAATTTTTTTCTGATAAATATCATTGAGTGCCTGCCAAGTCTAATTCGAAAAAGCTCACTTATTTCGCAAGAATCGAAATTATATATGAACCGAAATTACAAAATTCAGCTGAGAATTGATTATGTGTATTACCAACTGTCCTCCTATCTCTTTCTAGCTGCGATGCATCACACTGTAAATTTCATGACCGCAAAGCACAACGAACTTATCCGCGAGAGAGAGGTTCGTATTTGACATGTCTCTTATTTTGTCCAGGAATCATTCACTACATTATTGGTTGCTTTTTATCTTCAAAAATTTAGCATAAATGTTTCTTGTTTCTCCTCCGCATCAGCAGAAACATTAAAAGTGAATCTATTTATTTGCTTTAAAGGGGCTGGGTCACGTAAGGTAAACAAACTTCTTTCCAAACGACGATTTTGCAGTTTTTTGACAGGCCATATCACACAGATTTTCCACTATTTTCTCAAAATGAAGGCATTATTTTGAAGGTGGCCTCTTGAATTTCGCAGAGAAACGAACAAAACATCGATCTTTAATCTTCAATTAAATATTTTCAATGAAGATAGAGAGGTGTGTTTTCAATCACCCCTGGTAAGGTAATCTTTGTTTTAGATGTGTTTGAAAGTTTCCTCGGAATTTTAACTGTATATCATCTTCTTTCAGGCTTTAGAAAGTGCACGACGAACAGGAGAAGACAGGATGGTCGAAAAACTAACAGTACGTTTTTTGTAGAAAATAATTGGGAAGACATTTGGGTAGAAAATATGACTTGAATCTGATCTTGCTCTTGTCTTTGATTTTGTTGTCTCGGTTTGTTTCAAGAGCTGCTTACCAAACACTTGTAACTGTGACTTTTATTGAAAACCAAAAGTTGTTTTTTTGCAGAGGCTGCAGTTTAATGGCAACTTTAGGTCATGTTGAAGGCTGTTTGCAAGCCTCAATTATTGGCCAAGAAATTAATTTTTTCTTGGAATTGTCGTCTTGCAGGACGAGGACTAGCTTTTTTCGGTAATTTCTTTTAGTGAGCTGGAAAATTTTCTAGCTATTTTTTTACTTGGTAACACAAGTAATTTTATGTTCATCTTCCAACTGTAACATTTCATTCTTTTGATCTTAGTGGAGGAGACCAGGTTATGTTGAAATGACTTCATTGCCAGTGGAACCTGGTGAAAAGAGTCGAGAGAAGTACATTCAGGTATGAAAATGTGTTTTTGGTTTATATTTGAGGCAGCTTTGCATTTTTTTTGTTCTACTGCCAGGATTTCACACAGCAGTTAAATGCAACGTTGATCACTGTACACTTGTTTTGTTCCCATATTGTAGCGTTGTTTTGTTGATGAGGAGTGAAATAGTCGTCAGACACGACCAGACCGTTCGTAAAGTATATAAATGGGGTTGTACTATATTCCTAACCTTTAAAATGCATTGTCATAGATACTGAATGTGAACAGAAATTCTAATCTTTCCTCTTTGTCCATCTTCACCCTGCAGAAAGAGCGAGAGCAGAAAGTACTTGCAGACATCTTCTTAACCAAAGCGAGGTTTGTGTGAAATGTTATGTCTAGCTAAGTTATGTGTGGACATTGTCAAATATTAATCACTTGATTATAGTATCAGCGAAGAAGACTACAGGAGAACTCGGTAACTGCATGCCCGATCAGAGGAGGTTACTGATGGTACTTAGCAAAATTTGGAGATGTTTTATAGTTTCAGTTATAAAATTGCTTAAAATATCTTCTCATTGATTTTTTCGAAAGCTCTGTTTGTTCTGAAAAAGGGCTTCTGTTCAGTATTATTTGTCTTCCATTTTAGTTTGCCCGACAGCCCTGCAGAACCAGACATGGAAAACGAAGAACATGGACCCTCAGAACCGAAGCTGATTCCACATGATGAGGTATATCTTTATTTCTATTCATAAAAGTTTTGCTTCCGTTGTATCTTCCAAGAAATAGGATGATGGTAGAATACTAGAAAAGGAAAGGCAATGAAAATTTTGTGAATCACCGAGAAAGGGGAATTTAAAGATGCAAAAAAGAAGAATTTGACGTTATAGGATTACAAAATGAAATGACTAAAAAAGTTTGACTTCAAATTTACTGACTGTGAATATTCTCAGTATATTCTCTTTAGGATCCTGTCTATGGATTTAGATGCAAGGAGAGTATTTTGATTCTTGTGAGAATGTAAAGGGTTTGTGCAAGGTTAAAAGCTTGCATTTGCAGAGAGCAGAAAAATCTAAAAATACCCCATTCAAATCGAAGTTGTACACAATGTCAACAAAGGGTAGCCTAAGAATGAGATTTTTAATCTTGCTAACAGACAATGCAGTGTCTAAGTTGTTTCTTTGTACTATTTACAGAGGAGCCTATTTACCATTGCACACTTGCTTTAAGAAAAACTGTTCACAAAATTTTACGATACTTCCTGCAATAGCAACGGTGAATTTTGTAAAACGAAGGATACAGTTCTTTTCAAGACAAAGCTATTTGACCGCCTCAAGAATAGATTTCACACCTTCGACGTAGCCAGCCATAACGTTTTGCTTTCATTGTTTATTTTGATGTGATCGAGTGCACTCAGATGTGTGAAATCTATCCTTCAGAAAAGCAAATAGCTGTCTTTTCGGAAACCGGAATTCTCTGTTTTACAAAGTTTGCCCTCGCTTCCTACAACTGTTGTAGCTTCGTTCCTCAAATAATCTCCAGTGTGTTAACTTTTTCTTGGGGATAGCAGTTCCTCCATTTAGGCTTGTTCCCCTCAACTAGTTTTACTCTTTATTTTTGATCTGATTTGAAAAGATTTTGAGTTCGTTCACTCCACTTACCTACTGATTGACACATTCCTTGTATGGCATCATTAACCAGCTATTTCTGATTTCAGGAAGGGACATTTTATCCAAAACCATCGATACCTCTTCAGCAGCAAACATCATCATCATCATCATCAGCGACCATCAGTTCTCAATCGACAAATGATACCAAAGCCAAAGGTGATTAGATCATTGATTAGACGAAAACAGATTTTATTTTTCATTTGGTTTCGTGGAAAATTTCTTAGACCGACTGAGAATCATTTTATTTTGTTATCATAGATGCTAAATTTTGAAGCCTGTTTTCCTTGGTTGTTATGCCATATGCCTGAATCCTAGGAATTTTCATGGATTTAAACTTGAAATTGCCTGTCTATAATTGTCGTTCATTTTCAGTAGAATTATTTATTCATCAATGATGATCTACGGCTTAATTTGATGCTGTTGAAATTCAGATGGCTGGTTCTTTTATGCTTACCAATCAGTGCGCGAAAAGTCCATGGGAGTTGTCGTATGTTTTCTGGTTCATTGTTGTGTTGATCTCTGTATCCCCTTTTTGATTCCAATACATTTCTGATGACTTTTGATTGTCTCAAACAGGAAATGGCAGCAGTTTACTTGGTGACCCACCCGCGGAAATGATTGCCAATATGAAAGATAAAGGTATGACAAGAACAATCTAATTACCTCTAAATTTGAATTAAAGAATGAACAGTCGATCGGTAACTAAACTCTTTACGCGGGTGAGTGGCCGAGTGGCTTAAACAGTTTCCGTCAGGTGACTGAAGTTAAGCTCGGTCGAGTGAGGTCAAACTCCGGATGGGTGACCTCTGAGGCCTGACCTCGCAACTCACCTCGCGCCGTCCTTCGGAAGGGACGTTAAACTAGGGGTCCCATGCCTGGATGCGGCATGCATAGTGGGCCTAAATTAGCTTTAAATAGCTAGAAATATCAGCCCACTTAAAATAAATTACTACTACTACTACTACTACTAGTTACTATAATAGCTGGGTGGGTCAGTATTTCGGAGGAAAGAATGAATACAATCTCATAGAGAAGGAAAATTTTAACAATGTGTCAGACATTGTTTCAAATCTGTTTTGAAATTTTGAGGAGTGATCACAAATAGATAGTTCTATTTCATATTTACTTTCTGATTGATAAAGCAAGTCCTGTAACATTCTTAGTCTTCGTACATAGTCGTATTTTTAAATGAATTTATGTTTTATTGACACTTATCAACCTACAACACGCACAACAACTTTGTTTTCAAGTTCTGTAATGTCAGAGACAACCTGAAAATTTACCATAAATTATTTCGAGGAGGGGGAATGGGGTATTTCTCGGAAATTCGTCTGAAGCCACTTTCCGTTCCAGTTGCAAGCTATGTATACCTGCACAAGAATTTGTCAAAGGATACGTTTTTAGTGATGATACGTTTATTTTATTCTAGATATGTCTCCGGCTGTTCATAACATCATGAAACAAATTATGGTAGGTATAGCTGCATACCCTTCCTGTAGTTTTCTTTAATCTTTCGTGTCATATCTTGTGTGTCTACTTATTAACATTAAAGGTCTATTGCTAACCACAAGGCTTTTTGCGCCGAACTAAAAACAGAACCAAGAGAACCTACAACCTTTGCCATTGGTGTTGAGAAATTCAAATGTTTTCATTTAATGAGCCAGAAACCCGGGGGGGGGGTAACGTAAATTTTCCATGATACGGGATTGTGCCATTCAAAGCGTAAAACTACCACCCATAAATCCACAAAATTTCGGAAAACTATACCCATAAATCCGGAAAATATGAAAAATCGTTGAAAACCGTCCCCATAAATCCGGACTCTTTCATGAAGAGGGTATCCTAAAACATAGCACAATCCAGTACCATAGAGAACTTAAGTTACCCCCTCCCCCTCCGGGCCAGAAATGATTTTCATATCATACGAAAGTCGATCATAGGGCCGCAAAGGATCATGGTTAGCTATGGGCTTAGCAATCTTGAACGTTGTTAGGAAGCGAATAACACCCTGCACGAAGAGGAAGCATTGGCTGTATGGCGTATATATGTTACGGAAACATATGTTACGGAAATAGAGTTGCCTTGCAGACAGTCCTTTAAGTCTTCTTTACATCTTCCGTAGGTTGGTCCAGGATCTCCACAAGATTACCCTCATCCTAGTGGGCCTGAGTTCATGGGACGTGGTGGCAGGCCGATGGGTACTTATCTTACAATTATTTATCTCATCCTATCCTTAATCGTTAGTCGTAGAATGAAGTGTGTTTGAAATAGCTATGATACAGCTTATTAGGACAAACAACTTTGGAAGGGTAGTTATATGTATATCTATATGAAGGACCATTTGAATTGATCGGTATGGTAGCTTATCAGCCGAATTCTGCCGAGAGTACATTTTATCTGAGCGGTATATGATATATTATTTACACAGGGTAAGTATTCAACGTATATACGTAATTGATTTACAAACTGCCCGGTTAAATGAAGAAAAACTACAAAATTACAATATTTTGATACGAAATCTAGGTATAATAAATATGTATTTAAAATAAAAGGAAAAGAAAGACAGTGCTCAAGATCTGGCATTTTTCATTGATGATTTGAATGAGTGAAAGTATTGGCTATCTTACTTTCTTTGTCAAAACCGTTCCAAAGATTTGCTCCAAAGACTTATATTGGCTATTTTATGAAATTTACAATTACATAACGTTCACAGTTGAGGAAATTTCATCAGTTTCAGTTTTCAGTTTCATTGATTTATCAATTAACCTTAAATACAATTCTACATTACTACATTACAACTAATTACATAACAAACAGTGATTACATCAAGAAAACTTTACAAGATTGCATTTAAGATTTATTGACTAAGGAGGAACTCTCTAAATAGACATACTTATCGAGAGAGAGAGTCCCCGCAATGAAAACAAAGAAACCAAGAGCATTTTAAATAAAAACAGCAAACAACCATCGAATTAAACTCAAAATAGATGTAGTTTAAACTGTTTGAATAATACGTTACAGGAGTATTCCTCCTTGTGAATGACGTTCTAACTTTCTTTCAAAAGGTCCGGATGGATTTGGCGGTCCTCATCGATTTCCTTTACGAGGTGGCCCACGGCAACCCATGATGCCTTATCAAGGTCGACCAAGAGGGAACTTCAGAGGACGACCGATGGCACCCCGTGGTGGACCAATGCGACCTCGATTTCATGGACCACCAATGGGAGGCATGCAAGGAGGCATGCAAGGAGGCAATGAGGTAAACTAAATTGGATGAAATTTGATCTGTTGTACAAATGTTTTCTTTCTGCCTTTTTATATTGCTTAGGTGTATTTGAATTGTCTTCTCTTCGAGCCATTTTTAAAGGGGCTCCGTCTCCAAATTTCGGTCGAAACGGTGATTTTGAAGTTTTTTGGCTGGCAATATCGCACAGACCTTTACCGGTTTTTCAAAAATGAAATAATTATTTCGAAGATAAATCTTTGTACTTTACAGAAGAAAAAACCAAACATTCATATCTTTTACGATTGCTTGGATATAAGCGGATTTTTAACAAGCATTTTTTAGAGGCTTGGGTGAAGCTACCAAATAAACTGCAAAAAACAATGGAGAACAATTGACATGTGCTGTTTTTACAGATTTGTTTACAGTTTGGCAACGGAGTCCCTAGTGCCTTGCATTTTCGCTTTTTTGCAAAATTTTAGAGTATCAATTCGGACCAAATTTCCAGCCAGCGTGCAGTTCAATAAGGAAAGTGTATTGCGTTATGACTGAATGTCGGACGGAATTCAAGATCTAAGTTCTCAAAATTAGTTGCAACTCCAATCCCTCCATTACTTCTTATTTTTGCACACGTTACTGTGCGTTTGCCGTGAATTTTACAAGCAGTTTGCACATTCTTATACTCGTAAATAAGAACGACCAGTGTCTTTATTAGTTAGGCCACTTTGATCAAAGTCTAAAAATTTCTTTTTCAGGAACATTACGACGGTGGTTATCACGAAGAAGAACAACATTACCGTGTTGGGCGTGGAAGAGGCAGAGGTGGCCCCCCACCAAGAGGGAGAGGAAAACGAGGTAGGTGACCAGAAAATCTTCAGATTTGTGCATTATTCCTTCTGCAGGTTCTTAAATGCTTAGTTGTTTATATTGTCGATAGAGCTGCTGATTCCATTTTATTGTCGCAGAAATTTTTGTGCGATCATTTTGCTCCAAGTTTCGGCGGTAGTTCGTAACTAATGAAATTGGTAATTTGTCTCGTAAGTTTTCAATGGAATGGAAGGAGTCCTTTACTTACCACACCACGCACGGAGTTCAGCATATTCGGTATGATCTTTTTGTGCAATTTCTATGCTCGGTGCTTTTGCGTTTCTTATCAAACTATGATTTACGCAGTGTTTAATTGTAGTGTCTCAACGTTTTGTTTATTTTTCACAGAACCTCCGATGTGCCGTCATTATATGACCGCAAGCGGATGCAGAAATGGAAACAATTGTCATTTTCAACATCCCTCAAAGAATGGACCGCCAAGATGATGAAACAAGGATGACTGATATTATCAAGGGTGTGATAGAGAAACTATTTCAACCAAAATGTCCATGGATAAAAACTCTCATCGTGTGTGATATCCTGTCTCATCTCGTGGAACTTGTTTAAGTTGAGAAAAATGCTAGAAAATGAAGGACTATACAGTTGTTGCAGTAAGAACCGCTGCCACCAATTAGACAAGGTTTTTAAATCCATCCTGTCTCATCTCATGGAACTTGTTTAAGTTGAGAAAAATGCTAGAAAATGAAGGACTATACAGTTGTTGCAGTAAGGGGCTGATTATATGAGAGTTTTCAGCCCGTTTGTAACTTTAACCGAGCTGAAATTTGAATCGATTATATGGTGGTTTCAACCAAGGCTGAAATCCGTATTTTGTGAGGGAAATCATCTCAAAAGTGAATGCGCATGCTCCATTTATGTCAGCCCGGTTAAAGATTTTGGTTTGCGATTATATGGAAATTTTCAACCCGTTTGATCTAGCTGAAAATCCTAGCCCGTTTGATAAAAGCGGGCTGAAATTTCAGCCTGGCAGACCGGGCTGAAACTTTTATCATGTAATCGCAACTTTGTTTTTGCAACACTTTGACCACAACACAGGGCTGAATTTTCAGCCCGACTAAAGTTACAAACGGGCTGAAAACTCTCATATAATCACCCCCTAAGAACCCACTGCCACCAATTAGACAAGGTTTTTAAATCCAAGCTGTTTGATTTCTTAGCATTTTAACAATCCTTGGGAGCTGGGTCTGCCCGTCACATCATACAAACGTTGGATCTGGCAACTGATTTGTTAGAAATTGAATTTGATAATTTAAATGTGCACTGTTAAAGTGAATCAACGGAGCTAAGTAGAGGCAATCTATAAATAGGACAAAGAAAACTCCTACGCATGTTATTGTTCCTTTTGCTAAACAATATCCACGAACGTCTCGAAATCATCAAATACAAAAGGCTAATAATAGAATACCCAGACTCCTTCCGCGCGGGGCTTTTATCTCCGTTGATTCTCTTGAAGCATTTTGCTGAACATTATAATTTTTAGCAAAGCTAGAGAGAATCAGCCAACAGTTTCTTATACCACCGGGTGAGCAAGAAAAAGTCGCCACATTAGAAATTCATAGCGCCAGAAATACATAATGGATTGGAATAAATCTAATTTTGCTTGATAGCCGAGATATTGAATTATTTTTGTAATTTTTCTCATGTTTTTATGAGCACTTTAAATGTAGGTAGATTTGATGTTACGAAAGTTTCTTGGTTGCAAAATACCTCGAAAGACACTTCTCTTACAGGAAAATGAAGAAAGTACAATATTTAACGGATGAGAGATATCGTCTGCACAATTTATTGACATGGGATTGAAAACTTTAGTATTTGTTCGAAAATCTATTTCTTATAACTCCTAAAGGCGAATTTCCAGTCAGTGGAATTTTCCGAGCGGGCGGAATTTTAGACAATAAAAGGTCGCTCAGTCGTAACTTTCTATTCAATTCCAGGGCGACATTTTCTCACGCAGACAAAGGATATTCCGGCCGCTCGGAAAATTCCACTGACTGGAAATCAGCCTTAAGAGAGATTAAATGTAATTATGTATTGTTCTGCGGGATATTCTTTACGATTAGATAACGCGTTTCAGGCCCTTTTTGCGTATTTTGCAACCAAGAAATTTTCGTAAAGTCAAATTCACCTATATTTTCAGTGCTTATGAAAACACGAGAAAAACCACAAAAGTGCTTCGGCCTTTGGGCTTTTAACTAGAATTTGACTCGTTCAAACCCATCCAGTATTCTCGGTGCTATGAATTTTTGAAAGCGGTAACTTGTAGTGGCGAATTCTCACTGAATTCAATACATCTTGATTTAGAACAAGCTTTACTGACGCTGTATTGCTATAAAGAACACTTTTTAGAAACTTTCAGTCCCAAGTTTTAAGAAATGTTATTCGTGGAGAATGGTTCAACTATTCCAGATTCGTGACAACTATCAGGAAACTTTTTGCAGAGTACTTTTTCTAAATTTTAGACTAGATTGTTGGAATTAGGTAAACGAAAGATTATGTAAAATTAATTGTGAGTCGTACTTATTCACTCGATTCTTCTCTTTCTTTTTCTTTACTCAGAGGCTTTGGTTTTCTGGCACAGCAGCCAAATTATGAAGATCCCTATTTTTGGGCAAAAAGTAAGGCTATAGGCATCGGTTTTTCGGGAAAAATAGCAAATTATGAAGTTCCCTATTCTGGGCAAAAAGTAAGGCTATAGGCTTTGGTTTTTCAGCAAAATTGGCAATTTATGAAGATCTCTATTTTTTAGGCAAAAAGTAAGGCTATTAGCCTGTGTTCCAGACCACTTGGAAAGGAAAGTGGTCTGTGTAACCAAGCACTAATCCGTGTTCAGACGATGAATTGAATTGCGAAATAATTAAGAGCATTCTTTCACGGATCTGATTGGCTGCAATGAAGTCAGTGATCAACACAACGGATGTCTTGGTGAACATGTGTGTTTGAAACAAACCAGGGCTGATCGTTATCACTTTGCACGGGCGTAAAAACTCAGTAGGATTAGCAGGCATTCAAATCTCCTATTCTTTCATCGTAAAAAGTCAATAGGATTAGCAGACATAGAAATTTTCTATTCTTTGTATTGTAATGTGAGTTCTTCACATGAGACAGGCTTTTCCTTTTGATAACAAAACAAATAGTGATTATGCGAATTATTAGTTGCATATATTAATTTTTCTTCAGATTACGAAGAAAATTTGTGAACACAGTTTAGTACTTGGTTACACAGACCACTTTCCTTCTCAAGTGGTCTGGAACTATGAAGATCCCTATTTTTTGGCAAAAAGTAAGGCTAAAGGCTTTGGTTTTTTGGCAAAATTTACAAAATATGAAGATCCCTAATTTTAGGCAAAAAGTAAGGCTATAGGCTTTGGTTTTTTGGAAAAATTGGGAAATTATGAAGATCCCTATTTTTGGGCAAAAAGTAAGGCTATCGGCGTTGGTTTTTTGGCAAAATTGGCAAATTATGAAGATCCTATTTTTGGGCAAAAAGTAAGGCTATAGACTTTGGTTTTTCAGCAAAATTGGCAAATTATGAAGATCCCTATTTTTGGGCAAAAAGTAAGGCTATAGGCTTTGGTCTTTTGGCAAAATTGGCAAATTATGAAGATCCCTATTTTTAGGCAAAAAGTAAGGCTATAGGCTTTGGTCTTTTGGCAAAATTGGCAAATTATGAAGATCCCTACTTTTGGGCAAAAAGTAAGGCTATAGGCTTTGTTTTTTCAGCAAAATTTACAAATTATGAAGATCCCTATTTTTAGGCAAAAAGTAAGGCTATAGGCTTTGGTTTTTTGGCAAAATTGGCAAATTATGAAGATCCCTATTTTTAGGCAAAGAGTAAGGCTATAGGCTTTGGTTTCTGGCAAAATTGGCAAATTATGAAGATCCCTATTTTTAGGCAAAAAGTAAGGCTATAGGCTTTGGTTTTTTGGAAAAATTGGGAAATTATGAAGATCCCTATTTTTGGGCAAAAAGTAAGGCTATAGGCTTTGGTTTTTTGGCAAAATTGGCAAATTATGAAGATCCCTATTTTTAGGCAAAAAGTAAGGCTATAGGCTTAGATTTTTCGGCAAAATAGGCAAATTATGAAGATCCCTATTTTTAGGCAAAAAGTAAGGCTATAGGCTTTGGATTTTTGGCAAAATTTACAAATTATGAAGATCCCTATTTTTAGGCAAAAAGTAAGGCTATAGGCTTTGGTTTTTTGGAAAAATTGGGAAATTATGAAGATCCCTATTTTTAGGCAAAAAGTAAGGCTATAGGCTTTGGTTTTTTGGCAAAATTGGTAAATTATGAAGATCCCTATTTTTTAGGCAAAAAGTAAGGCTATAGGCCTTGGTTTTTCAGCAAAATAGGCAAATTATGAAGATCCCTATTTTTTAGGCAAAAAGTAAGGCTATAGGCTTAGATTTTTGGCAAAATTGGCAAATTATGAAGATCCCTATTTTTGGGCAAAAAGTAAGGCTATAGGCTTTGGTTTTTTGGCAAAATTGGCAAATTATGAAGATCCCTATTTTTAGGCAAAAAGTAAGGCTATAGGCTTTGGTTTTTTGGCAAAATTTACAAATTATGAAGATCCCTATTTTTAGGCAAAAAGTAAGGCTATAGGCTTTGGTTTTTTGGCAAAAAATTTACAAATTATGAAGATCCCTATTTTTAGGCAAAAAGTAAGGCTATAGGCTTTGGTCTTTTGGCAAAATTGGCAAATTATGAAGATCCCTATTTTTGGGCAAAAAGTAAGGCTATAGGCTTTGGTCTTTTGGCAAAATTGGCAAATTATGAAGATCCCTACTTTTGGGCAAAAAGTAAGGCTATAGGCTTTGGTTTTTCAGCAAAATTTACAAATTATGAAGATCCCTATTTTTAGGCAAAAAGTAAGGCTATAGGCTTTGGTTTTTTGGCAAAATTGGCAAATTATGAAGATCCCTATTTTTAGGCAAAGAGTAAGGCTATAGGCTTTGGTTTTCTGGCAAAATTGGCAAATTATGAAGATCCCTATTTTTAGGCAAAAAGTAAGGCTATAGGCTTTGGTTTTTTGGAAAAATTGGGAAATTATGAAGATCCCTATTTTTGGGCAAAAAGTAAGGCTATAGGCTTTGGTTTTTTGGCAAAATTTACAAATTATGAAGATCCCTATTTTTAGGCAAAAAGTAAGGCTATAGGCTTTGGTTTTTTGGAAAAATTGGGAAATTATGAAGATCCCTATTTTTGGGCAAAAAGTAAGGCTATAGGCTTTGGTTTTTTGGCAAAATTGGTAAATTATGAAGATCCCTATTTTTTAGGCAAAAAGTAAGGCTATAGGCCTTGGTTTTTCAGCAAAATAGGCAAATTATGAAGATCCCTATTTTTTAGGCAAAATGTAAGGCTATAGGCTTAGATTTTTGGCAAAATTGGCAAATTATGAAGATCCCTATTTTTGGGCAAAAAGTAAGGCTATAGGCTTTGGTTTTTTGGCAAAATTGGCAAATTATGAAGATCCCTATTTTTAGGCAAAAAGTAAGGCTATAGGCTTTGGTTTTTTGGCAAAATTTACAAATTATGAAGATCCCTATTTTTAGGCAAAAAGTAAGGCTATAGGCTTTGGTTTTTTGGCAAAAAATTTACAAATTATGAAGATCCCTATTTTTAGGCAAAAAGTAAGGCTATAGGCTTTGGTTTCTGGCAAAATTGGCAAATTATGAAGATCTCTATTTTTGGGCAAAAAGTAAGGCTATAGGCTTTGGTTTTTTGGCAAAATTGGCAAATTATGAAGATCCCTATTTTTAGGCAAAAAGTAAGGCTATAGGCTTTGGTTTTTTGGCAAAAAATTTACAAATTATGAAGATCCCTATTTTTAGGCAAAAAGTAAGGCTATAGGCTTTGGTTTTTTGGCAAAAAATTTACAAATTATGAAGATCCCTATTTTTAGGCAAAAAGTAAGGCTTATAGGCTTTGGTTTCTGGCAAAATTGGCAAATTATGAAGACCTCTATTTTTAGGCGAAAAGTAAGACTATAGGCTTTGGTCTTTTGGCAAAATTGGCAAATTATGAAGATCCCTATTTTTGGGCAAAAAGTAAGGCTATAGGCTTTGGTCTTTTGGCAAAATTGGCAAATTATGAAGATCCCTACTTTTGGGCAAAAAGTAAGGCTATAGGCTTTGGTTTTTCAGCAAAATTTACAAATTATGAAGATCCCTATTTTTAGGCAAAAAGTAAGGCTATAGGCTTTGGTTTTTTGGCAAAATTGGCAAATTATGAAGATCCCTATTTTTAGGCAAAGAGTAAGGCTATAGGCTTTGGTTTTCTGGCAAAATTGGCAAATTATGAAGATCCCTATTTTTAGGCAAAAAGTAAGGCTATAGGCTTTGGTTTTTTGGAAAAATTGGGAAATTATGAAGATCCCTATTTTTGGGCAAAAAGTATGGCTATAGGCTTTGGTTTTTTGGCAAAATTTACAAATTATGAAGATCCCTATTTTTAGGCAAAAAGTAAGGCTATAGGCTTTGGTTTTTTGGAAAAATTGGGAAATTATGAAGATCCCTATTTTTGGGCAAAAAGTAAGGCTATAGGCTTTGGTTTTTTGGCAAAATTGGTAAATTATGAAGATCCCTATTTTTTAGGCAAAAAGTAAGGCTATAGGCCTTGGTTTTTCAGCAAAATAGGCAAATTATGAAGATCCCTATTTTTTAGGCAAAATGTAAGGCTATAGGCTTAGATTTTTGGCAAAATTGGCAAATTATGAAGATCCCTATTTTTGGGCAAAAAGTAAGGCTATAGGCTTTGGTTTTTTGGCAAAATTGGCAAATTATGAAGATCCCTATTTTTGGGCAAAAAGTAAAAACGAAACGAGGCGCAAACAGTAATGGTAGAAAAACCTAACATTTTGCAAGTCAGCCTGGGTTTTTGTACAATGAAAAAATGGATTGGTTCCCATAAAAAGGGGATCTAATTTAAAATTTTAAGCCGGATTCTTAATCAACTATGTTCTTATACGCAGGTATTTTCGGTAGTTTAAAAGAATAGAGGAGAGTTAGAAATACAATTGAATTCTTCATTTATGCTGATACCTCAAAATAGTTACATCAAAACCCATAATTAACAGTAAATTCGGTAAACCAGAGGTTGCATAATACTTTGTACATTTTAAACATATACGTTTCTATCTAACGTCCTTAATCTAAAGTTCTAACTTTGAACGAAAAGAAGGCGCACTGAGTTTGATAATACCATCAATATTGGCATAAAAAGAACTCCTGGCTTAATGACAACTTCAGTTACTGTAGTAAAATTCTACTGCGTGCTTTTTTGATATCTTTAATAGTTCCAGATTTACAGCGTGTTTTAGTTTTCAAACAATTCTGAGGTTGTAACGTCGTGAAATTGCTAAATTGTAAACCAAACAATGGCAGGTTTCTACTTTTTATCATATCATAGACCTTCATGAACTCAAAACTGTATCTGATTGGGCCCAAATATTGGTTTCATTCCCACAATAATACCATGAAGTGCACCGCAGCGAATTTCTACACAGTCACATTATGCATAGATACAACAAGATAGCAAACAGTAATTTTAAAAAGGATTGTTTCGTTAATTGTCAATACGCCAAAAGACTGCTTGCCAATGCTATGCGCATACTAACCGGTTTTGTGTTGTACAGGAAAATATAAAGCCCAAGGTCTTAAAAGTACAGACCGAGCTTGCGAGGTCTGTGCAATAAGACCGAGGGCTTTATATTTTCCTGTACAACTACAAAACCGGTTAGTATGAGTTTTATTACCTGATAGCTTCTAGTTTTGACTTATACCATTTAGTCAAACTCATTTTGTTACTGTTATGTCGTTTGAGTTCATTGTAAATCTCACAGGCCTAAATTAGTTGCTGTGGTGACAAAAACGCGTCCTTGTATCGTATTATACCAGGCTACGGGAAAACCGCGGGAAATGTGCGATTAGCCAATGGGATTGGCGGGATTCTTGTATTGCCTCGTTTTTGAAACGTCAGTCAGGTAATAACAAACAGAATTGAGCATCATCCTTCTTTTATATCATTAACACAAAATTCTTAAAAGAGGAAATATAGTCATAATTTGATCGATATGCATCCAAAATTCTTGTCCTTTGCGAGTTTTCCTCGTGAAGAAATATGTCTTACCCTTTTCACTAATATCTAGTTAATCATCTGTAAGCAAGCCTATGTTCCAGAACCCTGCAACACAGGCTACTGTAAGCCAAACTATAGCAAGTTTTGAGTTCAATTTCAAAGTCGCACACAAGATTCTAAAGGCGAAAAATCCGGTTGAAAATTAAATTCAAGTAGGCACAGGAAAACCGAAACAAACTGTGATGGGAGCGGAGATCGAGATGGCAGTGAACAAGATACAACAGCGATAAAACAAACCCACTACCATCCAACTGAACTACGTTAAAAGTGTCTGCGAGGGAGGTGAGACAATCCTCCATAGTTTCCTGGACTACTCGTTGCTTTGGCTATCTGTGGCTAGGCCCATTATGAAGGTGAGTAGAATAAGCGGGAAAAGACGTTAAAATATAGTCACATGATCCAACTGTGTGCGGCTTTTTAGCTTAATGTTTGTGTTGATATTTCCTCCCGATTTTCCGTTCGACTTCAACTCTTAGCGTGTCAAACTAATTCATAAACTAACAATCTAAGGATAATGCTAACGTATTAAGTTAAAGACTACATCCCCTTAGAAATGCAATTATCAAGTCATCTTATTTACATAAATTTACGATAATTGGAATGAAGGACTAACACTAACACCTTAATAATAAATTATCGACTTGTTGGTTTTATTAAGGATATTCATAAATACCATTAATTACAAGGAGAAGGCAAGAGAAGCCCCTTCTGAATCTTCCGAAATGATCGGCTGTTTTTAGTCGCATTCTACCGAAAGAAAATAGTATTCGGATCACGGGCTGTAGGAAACCCTGAATTAGAAATAAGATTGATGTCTTGATACCATTTATTTCGCGCCTTTCCACCAGCTCATACACATCTTCTGCCTGGGTAAGCTTACCAGATTACAAAAGCGCTTTCAACGGCCAATTTGATACAGGCCAATTTGACACATAGAACATAAGATATTTTGGGGTATGGTTTAACAAAATATGATTCGCAAATTTTGTTTGCTTGCTGTACGTGCCAAGAGATATTGTGCTTGGCTGTTGACCAAGTTCGGGGTAAAATTGTTCTAAGAACATGAGTAAAATTCAACGCCATATCAATACCTAGTATAAATTAAAAACGCATACTTCAGTATAATACCTCATTCACGTTGGCAAGTTAAACCAGCTTAAACTAAACCAGGCTATGATATATTGCGTTCTAATTGGTCAATCCAACAAACTGAACTGATTTGATTGGTTGAAATTTAAAGTGAATCAACGGAGCTAAGTAGAGGCAATCTATAAATAGGACAAAGAAAACTCCTACGTACGTTATTGTTCTTCTTGCTAAACAATATCCACGAACGTCTCGAAATCATCAAATACAATAGGCTAATAATAGAATACCCAGACTCCTTCTGCGCGGGGCTTTTATCTCCGTTGATTCTCTTTAACCTGGTTTAAACAAAGCTGGTTCAACTGTGCCAGTGTGAATGAGTTGCAGACTGAAAATAAACTAGTGATCTCCCTCAATAAGAGTTGAGTGCATGATTCAACATTTGCATATGAGTCTGTCTTGCATGCCCTGTCTGCTGAAGAAACGATGACGCCATTTCCGGTCCAAAGTTCATCATCCCATGCATTCTGTTCTCTAATATCATTCCATCACCATGACGATAATTCGGTTGTGAAATCGAATAGGGTGGTGGGGGCAGATCACTTGGGGACAAACACGAATAGTTACTGCCTTGTTGGTTTGGGGGAGGAGTGGGGTAAAATGGTTGTAGGTTAGGTGGGGGTAATTGTGGGTAGCTATCATGCATAGGCATCATGTTATCAAATGGTTGTAGTTGATTAGAGAAGGGGACATTAAGAGGGGTATGTGGAGGGGTATCACTGATGCTCGTGCAATCTCGTCTGCATTGTCGTTTCTTGTCATCACAATCAATACCATTTCTGTTTCGTGATTTTCCTTTCTTTTTCGATTTTGAACTTCTTTTGCTTGATTGCTCTTCATGTTGATTCGGATTGCTTTTCTTTGCAATTTTCTTTAACTGGTGAAAAAATGACACAGGTATGAGCAATAGCGAAAGGACTAAAATAAAGATTAGACAGTCTACAAGCAGGTTTGCCACTAGGCTATCTTCTGATTTAAAATCTATAAAGAATATCAACTCTAGCACAAGATCAAAGACAATTTTTTCCAAAATATACAGAGAGAGGAAAACGACATATATATGTTCTACTAAAACCGCGCGTCCTCTCTCACATTTCATGATTTGGCCTTACTAAAATATGCTTCATCCAAAACCACATAAAATATATTGATAGATACTATAAGAGGCAGATGCAAAAAACGGAAACTTTTGATATCTTTAAGTAAATAAAATATATTGTTTATGTTTTTTTCTTTGCAGCCACCTCTAAGGGGACCAATATGGACATAAGGTCTACTCGATCTTTTAATGCTATCCCTGCCACTATGATTAAGGGTGTTTTAAACTTATATTCATTAAAGTCGTTTTTTAAATTGTATTTTAACTGTTTCATATTTATTTAACCATTGTAAACATTTAATTTTGTAGCGAATTTTAACATACGTGTCGTGTCGTGGAAAAACATACTTACTTTTGCTCTTTGATTCTGAAACCAAACTTGAACTACTCGCACACTCAATCCTGTATCCCTTGATAATTCTTCTCTTACCTGTGGGAAAATATCATCATGTTATCTTCAAACTGTTTGTGTGCTTATAGCGAAAGAAGAAGGGTAAATCTAAAGATCAGTCTGGCAAATTTAGTTTATTTGATTCAGAAGCCGAGCAAAAGGCATTGTAATTCTTGAGTATTTAGGGCTTAAATGAAACAATTACCACACAGCTCCTGAATCAAATAAACAAAATCCGCTAGGTAAATCTTTAGATTTACCCTTCTTCTTTCGTTGTAAGCACATAACTTCTCTTAAAAACCACCTTTCGCGTGCACAAGGCATGAGTTTGCCATACTGGTTGCAGAGCAACTTTTGCGGCTTTGTTTGTTTTGAATTACTGTTGAGAGAATTTCCTTTGTCTGTGGTCGCTAATCGCTTTAAATTGAGGTGTCAATCAAAAGCAACTGATGCTATTGTATTACAAAATCTGCTCTTGTTTGACAGTACAGGAATATTTTCAAATAGGTTTCCAGTCAAAGAATGCAAGCAAGCAAGAGATTCCCCGGTAATAAAATATGCTTACCTTTCGACATGGTTTTGGTGTCATTTCAAATGATGCTTTGAAAGCTTTTCGCTGTGAACTTGTGAGAATTGTTCGTGGTCTTTTAGGTGACTTTGTGTCACAACTGATGTCACTTGAGATTGGTGATGGCTCACTTTTGTCTGATGCTGCAAACAATGAAAAGGTTTTCAAAGAAACCTGCACAGGTGAAGTTGCGTTTTTTAGCGCCAAGCGCTGGGATCGCAGAAGTAGAATAGGCCTAATCAAGTCCGCGACGCCTTGTCATGATGCTCAAGTGTTGGGGTCCTACCGGGTATCGAACCCTGTCCACCTGACTGTTCTGGCTGCAAAATCAGAGGATTACACCACTGCGCCACAACACCTTCGCACACAGCATAATAAGTAGGGAAGCGCAACTTCGTATGGAACTTCGTTAACAAGGATGATAACAAGAAACATAGTCCTGATTTAAATTCAAATTTGTTTAATTCGACTTGAATCAACAAGGACAGAGTGTGTAACACAATAGCACGAGTTGCTTTTGTTGACACCTCAATTCAAAGCGATTAGCGATAGTGGACGAAGAGAATTCTCTCAACCATAAATTCAAAACAGACAAAGCCGAAAAACTTTCTCTGAAACCAGGTAGCTAGCGCGCTCGTTGTGCATTCCAAAAATTGTTTTCATGGGCAAAAATGAGCATAAATCGAAAGAAGAATGATATATCTACACATCTACCGCGGGCATTTTATTTCTTTGGTTCAGAAGCTGAGCAGTAAGTGTTTTAATTACACCAAAAAAAAATGAGAGAACTGAGTCGCCTCCCAATCGGCTTTTGAACCAAACAAAATTAAATGCCCAAGGCAGATATCTAGATATATCCTTATTCTTTCGATCTATGCTCATGTTTGCTCGTAAAAACAATCTTTGGAATGCACAACGAGTGAGCTTGCTACCTGGAGTTCAGAGAAAATTTTGCTGCTTTGCTTGTTTTGAATTACTGGTTGAGAAAGTTTCCTTTGTCTGCGATCGCTAATCGCTTTGAATTGCGGTGTTGATCAAAAGCAACTCATGTTATTGTGTTACAAAATCTGCCCTTGTTACTTGAATCATGTTTATAGAGAATAGGCATCAAATCTGATTGCACAGATAGTTTTTGCATCTGCCATTTTTCTTTTTTAATGGCTTTCAGGGAACTCCAGGTACTGTGCTAGTATTTTCCATTGGAGATCATTGATAGCTTGATTATTTTCGGACTTATAGCGTCTTTTCTGCTGACGCTAGTTTTGAAATAATGACGTCATCAAATGGTGAAATATCATAAACCAGAAAAGCTATACAGCTATCTGCGTTATGCCATATTGTAGACCTTGATGAATTTTGATTTTCTTGAAGATTATAACATTTTTGCTTGATCAATTTACGATTTACGATGATTTCAATTTTTTTCAAAATTTCTCATGAAAAGAGAACGTGTAATTCCGAAGATAATCCAGTTATCAAAGATCTCCAATAAAAAATACTAGAACAGTACCTAAAGTTCTTTCCAAGCCATTCAATCAAATGATAGATGCAAAATCCATCCGTGCAACCATTTTGTAAGAGCTGATGCTGATGCTAGTTTGTGGTAAAATAACCACGGGTTGTAGGATAAATTTAAGCAACCCATGAATAAACTAAATTGGTATATGACATAAAGAATATAAATCACTTTGTCCCTTTCTTGTGTGTATCTTTCTCTTTACCATCTAGAGCCGCAAATGAGCCTCTTTCAGGTCTAACACACTGCGAACTTTCACTTAGGCCCTTGTCTCGTTGTTTAATTCAACCACCAAAGCAAAATTCTCAATTACAAAATCTCACGCTCACAGTATGCTAGACCTAAAAGAAGTTCATTTGCTGCCCCAGAAGATACAGAGAAAGACAAACACAAGAAAGAGACAAGGTGACTTATATTCTTTATGTCATACCAATTTAGTTCATTAATGGGCAGCCAAAATTTATCCTAAAACCTGTGAAATAACTTGAAAAAGAACAACACACTGACTGCCTCCAAAATACAGAAAATAATTTCGCCATGTTCGTTCGATAAATTACCAAAGTCGATTCAAAACAACCTTGCTCAGATGTCTGTATAGCTGTATCGTCTCAGAAGGATAAAACAGACTGACCTGACATTCTAATTGGAAATACTGGTTTTCTTAACCTATGGCTCGTTGGATCAACCACTTCCATGACCCAGCAAAGAACTTCCCCAAACTAATGTTTAAGTCCTCAGGAGCTTGGAAACAGCGAACAAGTTTCTACTTGAATTCCTATCAGTGTATTTATTGCGGCTTACTAGATATGGGAAATATTCCTTACGCCTAAATACAAATATTTAGTTGTTGTCTTTTACCAAAATGCCAGAATGCAAAGACTATTTTATCTTTCAAGGAAAACAAAGTGTATATTGATATTTGAATAAGCAAACTGGTATGAAAGTTTGGGAAAACGCTTGTCAATAACGCATGGAATCTACGGTGGAAAAGATGTTTTTGAACGCGTTTTCAAATATTTATTTTAAGCATATAGACTTCAAATCTTTGAGAAGGTTGGTGTAAAATCCTATGACCTATTTATTTCTATGGCTTCAAAGAAACTTTCATTATTTCGCTCTATTTCATCGTTGGGCTTCTCTAAAATCTTCAATATTTTCAGAATTAGAGAGTGTTTTCCTTCTTTTTTTAAGAATTTGAGAAAAATGTTGGTAAAAACTTACAACCACCACTATTTCCAAATGCTTTGAAAAATAACAGAATAATTTTCAAGAAAACCATCGTTTATGGATGTCTACAATATGGTATCAACAAAGGCCATCACTCTCCTGGTTTACGATTCATTTCTGAAAAGCCTAACGGCAGGTAGAAAAGTAGCTGAAGTCATTCAATTCAAAGAAATAACCACAGAGTTCTAATGCTTTGATATCAGCTGAATATTATACCGGGTATCCCAAAAGTACTTCTGTTTAAAAAATCACCAAAAATTTATTATCAAACCTTAGATAAAAATTTTCTTTTTGAGTCATTTTGTCCAAGACCCAAAAATATTCACAGATGATAAAATGTTTGCTATTCATACTGTAAGGTCGAAAAATTACACGTTGAAAAGCTTTATTTTGAGCAATAGTTTTTAAGCAAAATACTCAATCTTGCATTGAAGCCTCTAATGATTGTGCGCATTTCTTTCTGTCATTTATGACCAAACTAGAAGCTTTACATTCACAGCTAAATTGATATGGCGATCATCAGTGCTTTTGCAGCATGATCCAAAACCAGGTAGCCCTAAAAAGAGTTAAATTTGCTAATTCTTAAACCAATTACAAGATCAGCTATATCTTGGAAAATGATTTGGTCCTTAATCTACTTCCCAAAAAAAGAAAATTGAAGATCGGCCGTGTAATCTAGACTGATGATATGGTCGTAGTTATCGCTATTGAAATACTGCCGGACGCTCCTAACTACGACTCATAATCAAACGCCATTATTTTGAAATGACTATGACTGCCTCGTTTCGATAAGGGCCTAGGCAGAAAAGCACAAATATTTGTAGTTTTCAAATGAAACACATTGATTTGAAAACTTCACAATAAATCAGTTAATGCTTAGCGAAAGCAGCAAAATAGTACCTACGTACAAGATTTGATATTGTCGCCAACTGTTTTCATGGTATTCTTGTTCGTAAGACTTTGTTCTGTCCGGCCAAGCTCCTTGAAACTCTGCTTTGAGCTTCGAGTTTCCGTTGGTCAACATCAATCAATCGAATTTGCAGAGATTCTAATGGCGTTGTATTTGGTTGTATACTTTGTACATGACTGTGTATAGCAGCCTCGTTCCCAAGGGCGTTCAAAAGTGAAAAAAGTCAGTCCAAAAATATTGCCGTAATATTATGAGTCCCAGTAAGAGCGGTCTCGGTCTGGCGTAATAGTCTCGTTTTGGATAGCGATTACTGGGACTCATCGTAATCAGTCTACGTGTAATAAGATTTTGATGATTTTTCAAACAGGAGTACTTGGGTTTTGGGACACCCGGTAGTATAGCAGATGTTAAAGTCAATATATTTCCATCTGCATACTATAAGGCCATAAGGCCATTTAATAAGGCCATTTTATGTAGAGAGAGATTGCGAAGTCTATCGGCAGCGAACTGAATGATGTAAACCTTCCAAGGATAGTCGTGTCCATAGGTGTAGGAGACAGGGGGACAGGGGAGGCTGCAGCCCCCCCCCCCAACGTCCGAGAAATTTGCAAAAATCAGCCATAATCGGGCAGAAATCCGCCTCAAGTCGGGCAAAATTTTCTCAAACAATGGACTTTTTATCGGGCAGCTCCCTCAAATTTTATCTCCCCCTACGCCGATGGTCGTGTCAGCTTTTCGGAAATACTCTTTCCAATATTGATACTCTCATAAAAAGTCATAGCCTAGCCACGTATACTTATCCAGCTGCAACTATAATTAGCAGGGTCCTACCATTGATTTAGTCGGACTTATTGACGAGGCTTCTTTATACACCGTTACCTACGGGCAATCTTTGCGCATAATGTTGAAATATGAAAATTTTAACATGAATATACAATTGGTAAGCTATACTGATGATATGACAGCTTTGAATATTATGAATTTTCATCCGGTTGAATAATTCCGGTGCCCTCTACAGCACAGTAGGTATTAGCCGGCATCTTTAATGGTCCCAAGAGGCATGTCGAGTCAACAAATACTGCATGTGCCGATTAAGATGCAACTCGTGCAATGGACAGAATTTTCCTGCGACTCATTTGCATTCGAGGATAACTGAGCTATTCACATTTTGTCGCTGTATTTGACTGCGACTCTAGACCTGCTGAAGTCTGGAAATCGGGGAAAAAAGGCCTTCTGAACAAACAGAATATCAACCACGTTCATGATCTGTGCTGCTTCTTGTTATGGGGACACTTTTGCCTCCCATTTTAGTACTCCCTGCTCAGGATATAGCCTCTATTCAAGATATAGCCTCCATTCAAGAAATAGCCACGCCAACATACTCATTCTAGTACTCCCTGCTTAGGATATAGCCTCTATTCAAGATATAGCCTCCATTCAAGAAATAGCCACGCCAACATACTCATTCTAGTACTCCCTGCTTAGGATATAGCCTCTATTCAAGATATAGCCTCCATTCAAGACATAGCCACGCCAACATATTTTATCAAGAAATGTGTATGATAGCAAATTATGCTGTTATAGAGTTTTAAACCTTTTCTTGAAGAAAAGACCAAAGCTCCTCTTTCTCGAGCAAATTTCATCACATTGTTAGCCAAAGAAGAATCGCTCTTTTGTCTAGTAAAGATAATGCGACCTTCAGCAGTGGAAAACCTTGCTGTAAGGATTGGCAGTGGCAACTAACTGCCTAAGCATGCTTGATCATCTTTCACTTTTTCAGCTGCACGAATTTTGATAAAAAAGACAAAAACTTTAGAAGTAGTCGACCAAGCTGAAAGATCTACCAATATTGTATTTGTTTCAAATAAATTATACCATTTCATAAATTGCGTAATCTTTGAATTAACGAAAAACGTTGACTCTACATAGATGACTGCTCATAATGATCATTTTGTCAGTTAAAACGTAGAGTTAAAAGATTTAAAAATTTGACCATGCCCTGTTCCCCTAAATCTCTTGGGAAACCTCATTGGCCGAATTAGCCCAGAGCGCATTAACTAAAAGTGACATGCGCAAGTGTAATTCACACAAATCAAACATAAGCATAACAAGAGTAGGAAACGTAAAAAACGTAAGATCGAGTTGCGCTCCTCTCATTGAAAGAGCAAAGAGTAGTAACCATAAGCGACAGATATCTCTGATCTGCTTTTAAACAGATTGAGTAATATTTGTGATATTACTTTACTGGAATCCAGGACAACCATTTTGTAGTAAGCCTTGTTCAAACTGGTAAAGAAATCCGTTGAGAACTCAAAGAACGAAGCAATGTTTGGATTTAGAAAAATCTCGTGCGATAGAACAGATCAACTGGGGATCTGAAGTTTGAATAAGACTGAGTCAAATGCCCTAATTCTGTTGACTTGAGTATAACATTGGTAATTGACAGTAATGAAAGAAATGCAGAATGTTGACATACCAAGTGTAGAGTCAGGGATAGATTCTTTTTCACGCTTGATTCCATCAAGATCTTCCTTGCAATAGAGGTTGTTATCTTTTAAGCCAAATTCGTCACCCTTTTCCAGGGAGCGACCACACTCATCGCATTTAAAGCAATGTAGATGATAGACATTCTGCAATGCTCGCATCACCAATTCATTAGCTGCTATATCTTGCTTGCATGTCGAGCATTTTGCGCCAAATAAT
The DNA here is from genome assembly GCA_039566865.1 of Aurelia coerulea. NCBI lineage: Eukaryota > Metazoa > Cnidaria > Scyphozoa > Semaeostomeae > Ulmaridae > Aurelia > Aurelia coerulea. Next base: position 21,143,822 of record CM076954.1, read on the forward strand.
CTAGGAAAGAAAATATCGATGATTAGGCCAAATAACTTCCGTCAAATTGATCGCAAATATTTCTCGTGGCAAAGTATTTTTTAGCTCCATATCTAAACAGCCTCGGGAGTAATCACAGCCGTTTGCTCCTCGGGGTATCGTTCCACGGGGTATCGTTCTGCAGCTTTCAAAAAGGAAATTAAAACTTGGGATGGAACCAGTTGCCTTTGTACAAAAATAGACACTGAATTCCTTTGATTAGCATGTATTACTTTAGGTTATTGTAAATAGTTGGTGTAAATTAGCTTTATTCTTTTAAAACTATGTAAATACCAACTGTAAATAAATATATGAATGAATGAATGAATGAATGAGTAGTATTGTATAGTAGTTTGTAGGTAATGTAAGTAATATATATTGTAATTTTTTAGTGGATAGAAAAATAAAATAAAATAAATTCCGCCCCAAATAATATACGTGTAATATCTTAATCGAGATCTAAAATATCTTTGGTAATAGCACAAGGTCTACATTAAAATAATTTCACAGTAAAATAATTCTGGTATGTTGTCAGACAAGTTGCTAGAAGATTATGCCAAAGCAAAGATGGCGTCAGGAAGTTTTCCAATTATCTGCATCTGACTGAATTTTGATTGATTCAATTGGTTAATAGCGCAGACATTCTGGATAATAAATGCCAAAAAATTTTTAATTAGTTGAAAGGATATTGAAGAAATTAAAATTATCGGAAAGATTGCAACAGTAGTCTGGCAAAATTCTGCGAAAAATCCTCGCCAGGAAGAGATAAGTAAGGTTTTGTCGCAGTTTTTACGACAAGCGGGACAAGATAAAGACATCTTTATAAGCCATGTGTCGCGTACGCTGATCTCTGGTTTTTATGAATGCCCATAAATGCAAAGAGCGTAGAGAAGAGTAGCGAAGTTCTTATCTCTATTTATAAGACCGAGACAAAGTTTGTTGTCGGCTTGTTGTAGGCAACTGTCAATCAATTGCGCTGCAGCTGGCGTCAAGGAATTTTCGACCATAATCCTTTGCGTTCCATGATAAATCGACCAATCAGTGTTATGGAGATTCTCTCAAAGAAGTATACCATACCATCAATCAAAGGGGGCTCTCACCTGACCCACGGAGTTCTTAATAAATATCGTATCTCCGAAAGAAAATTTAGAGTTGGTATTGGGCATTGAGAAAACTTTGGAATGAAGTGTAGAGACCCTGGATTCCCAAACTTGGCGCATAGACCTCTTAGCTATTCCAAAAAGAGAATCTGAATAGAACGATATTTTCATACATTTGAAGAACTTTCAAATATGTACAATAGTGATGGAAGCTCTCATGCTATTCAGTTGAACGTCTCGTATAAAAATGTACAAAAATATCACTCGACCCAGACTCTTTGTAGAATACCTAAAAATTTTTTTGCTAATTTCGAAAGTTAAAACCCTTGGATTATTGCTTGATCAAAAAAGTTTGTTTTCCGAAAGTTCACGAACCTAAAACGAAATGAGCATGTCCAGTTGATCGCAGAGCACAAAAGAGCCGATGTTCGTTGGCTAGATTGACTATCACAGGTGCAGACCTACGGGTATTCGAATCAATATTAACACAACATTACAAGCATGTTTGCTGAGTTTGCTTTGTTTGCACGAGACACCAGTAAACCATCAGTTCTACTCAATCAGATGTTTGCTGTATTTATTTGCCAAAGTTGTTCGTTTGTTTGTACATATTCGGGTAAAACAATGGAGTTTTGAGAAAGGAACTGAACTGAAAATATAAAGGACTCTGATGAACAAGTGAAGTTTTCGGGTTAAGTTTAAGTTTAAGGGTGTTTGTAACTAAGGACCTATTTACTGTGTCTAAAATCCGTAATGTCTGCTTGAAAAACAATTGTATATCTTCACTAACGTTGACCACTATGCCGTTATTCGAACAGGCTTCTACAAACGAGAAGGAACTTTGACTAGGGCATGAAAAATAAGCCGATGACTTCTGGGCGTTGATTTTTGCTTTACAGATGGTAACTTATCGAACTATTTGCTCACTGTTTTATTGACATTGGCAAAAAATGGTTTGAAGAAATATAAAAATGCACTTGAAATTAGCCAACACGAAAGCCCGCTTGGGCTTGGGATAGACCATGAAAAAGGTACAATGAGTTGATCATGTATAGTTCAAAGATGATCTTACAAAAATAATATTGCTATTTTACAATCAAAAACTCAATTCAACTAAAGCAAGACTTTTCCATCAATTCAGCTACTGCAGTATGGATCGATGGCTTCCATTTAGGCCAAATTTGATTTTCAGAGCGTCTGAAATTTCAGCGTGCCCGCAAAGGACCCTGGGTGACAATGGCTCTTTAAGTAAAGGCTGGGGCTAAATCGAAGCTAAGGTTAAATCGAGGCTATTAATTGCATGCGACGCAGGCCGCTCAGAATTCAATGCTCTGCAACTGACGCAAATTACTGACGCAAATTACGGCAAAATGTCGACAAATTTCAACAGTCTTCACTGGAAGGAGTGCACACATCGTCTCAATATTTGGACGCAGCTGGTCAAAGCAATCATTATCAGTAGAGACATGATCTAAATCCGCTCAAGGTGATGATCATCTATGGACACATTACAATTATAAAACCTTGAACATCAAAATCGCAAGCAATTAGGAGATGTATAGATTACAAGAAATCATGTAAACATCGTGTCTGTACATGGATTGGATTTTGGCCTGATCGACTTTCAGCTGGTTAAATACTGCATGTAATACTTAGACAGGCTCGTCTGCATGATTGATCACAGAGATAGGAAAATGAATGTCTTTCTCTGCAAATAACATACAACCTATCTGAAACACTTGCTTTGCACTGTTGAGCTAAAACATGCAAAAAGAGAAAGGCGTCTACGATATTTATTGACTTCCATACATGTGACCCAAATGCAAAGCTCTCTAATGAAGCTCGTTTTAGATTTGGTGATACAGCTCAGAAATTAATAAAGTCTCTAACAATCTATGGATGTATTTCAAATGTTTCCTAACTCTTAGATAGAACTTAGCTTCTAGCAGTTTAATCTCAAGAAACAGATAACAAAGCCTGGATGGAATATAAAGAAAAACAAGCAAACAAATGCTTTGCAATTTTAAGGATATGGCTCAAATCTTTTAAATCTTTAAAAAGGTAGGTGTAAAATTGTATGACCTTTTTGTTTGAATTGAATAGCTTGAAAGGAACTTATGGCACTTTGCTGTAAATCTGCCATGGCAATTTTCTGATATCTTGATTTTATTCAAAATGGCGGCAATTGCATCATTTTTGACAAAATTCATGAACAATTTTGAAAAAATATAAAGCATCGTAAATCCTAAACCAATAGAGGAAAAATGATATAACCTTCGAGAAAACCATAGTTTATGGAGGTCTACAATATGGTGGCAAGCAGAAATCTGTATCTTTTCTAGTTCAGGATTCAGAAATTTGATGACGTCATAGCCTCAAATCTAATAAATGCTGCCATATTGAAACTAAGGAAGATATCAATAAATTGCCACGGCAAATTGCAGCAAAAAATCCAAGTTCCTTCCAAGCCATTTATTTCAAAGAAAACCGCAATAGAATTTTACACTGACCTTTTCAAAGATTTGAGCCCTATGTTGATTTTTCATTGGTGGGCCACCTGAAATGCAGATCCACCTTAAACGTAATCGGCACTTATGATCCTATACGGTAAATTGATGAGCATTTTTTTAAACCGTAAGAAATGCTTTGCCAATGATATTGCAGTAGGTTGTTACTTTCCTACGCAGAGGTTCCGCTACGCAGTATCCTAATCTTTGCAATGCAAAATGACAGGGGCAAAATGACAGGGGAGCCTCTGCATAGGAGAGTAGTAGGTTGTGCCAATACAACTGATGCTAGATTTATTCCCACAGAAGACTGAATCCAGTTATTGAGTGAACTGGTAGGATTTCCCAAGCCTGTATCATTGTCTAATAGATCCATAAGATTATAACTAAGTCGCTAAACAAAGCAATGAGATTTCTGGAAGTGTTTCGCCTCTCAATTGGATTATGACTTGTAGAAGAAATACAGTTAGAAGTTGATCGATCGGAAAACGACGCAGTTATAAGCTCATCGCATTTCAAGCAGGCCTAGCAAACGCAAATCTGGAATTAGATAATTCAAAGAGATAAAACCGTCCACCTTTGTCAATCCAAGGGCCTAAACTGTCAATGTTTTATCGCATTGTCTTTATGATCCCTTTATCGCTGTCTAACGCTGCATTTACCTTGGGTTATAGACACAACTAAAGGAGAATGCGACCACCCCCAGCCATCAACTACAATCTAGGATTAAGACTCCTCTGCATGCTTAAGAAGGCTTTACGTCTGTCCGTCAAAAGGTACAAAAGAAATGAGTTAGTCTTGCAGTGACATTTTCTGCGACTGTTATTCTCCTTCAGTTAGCAACGTGGGAACGAAGAAGACGTGTACTTTAACGAAAGAAACTTTCGCGTTGTTCACGTCTTTGAACACATTCGAGAAAGTTTATACCACAAAAATTCCTAAACTGTGAAATTCGCGAAAGTTTATTCTCGTGAACTTTCCAATTTGGCCGATTCGCGATGGAAGACGTGCTTTTTCAGTTATAACTTGTAGTGTTGGTCGCACCAGAATGCTTAATTGTCCAAGAAACGTAGCCACAAAGGAGGAGCACACCCCCTGCTCTGAAAATGCATACGAGATTTCGGCATAACAAAAGGTACCCTTCTGCTTTCCCTCGAATTTATTTTAATTTCAAAAGGATCTTTGCAGTTAGCAACATGGTGACGAAGAAGATGTGGCTTTGAAGAAAAATTAATGCGTTGGTTGCTTATAGAATCGGCTCTAGCATGGCCTAGCAGAACCACTGCAGTTCTCAGGCACGTAAAGAAAGTGAGGAATATATTATTGCCCCCAAAAGTGCGTAAGAGGTCCCTGCTGCAGAAAAGGAGTCCTTCTGCTTTCCCACGGATTTTTCTAAATCTAGCAAAAATTGCTAAAACTGCATGACATTTCTTGGTGGTAGAACACCTCTTGGCCAAAGGGAGACTTCCAGAGAACGGAAGGCAAAATTTGCAACCAAAACGCAAAAAAAACACAAAAATTGAAGTTCAGTTTTGCAAACTAATCAAGGAAATTGCAATCAACCCTACCGGGTGTCCCAAAATGATGTATTATTGTTTGATTGCTTATATGTCTATAACCAATGAACCGATTTTCAAAAACTGGTAAAACCATAACCAAATCTTAAAATACAATTTAGCCTTTAGGCAATCAACTAAAACAAAGTGTTTGAAAATCGGTTCATTGGTTATGAACATGTAAGCAATCAAACAATAATACATCATTTTGGGACACCCGGTATATACCCCCTTTGACCAAAATGAATTCAAATGATTTGTACAAGAATTGGGTGGATATACGGAGGACAAACCAAGATGAAGCTGCGCAGCATTGCAGATCATCACAACGGATTGACTGAAACTGACAACCGCTCATTGGAGGAGATATAAATCCGTTACAATTCAAATCCCTTATCGCTAAACCCAAAGCAGCCTGTTTATACTCTGCTGGAAACAGAAGGCCATATTTTCGGTCTTCTATATCAGGCATAAAAACTTGCAAAGAACATAAGACAGGTCAATGACCGAGAACCAACACGGAACGTTGCCGCTTGAAGCCGCATCCCATGTCATACCGCAAGATATCTTTCATATTGCCGCACGGCTCTTTTACATGACAGAACAGCGCACCGCTTCGAATAAAATCAGGGCATTCTTCGGAGATGTAATCTGCTTTTAAATATACACTAATAAAATCAATTATTCGATATTCACTTAGTTCATAGGCCTTTGAATCGCTCCGATATTCTTTGGGTATTTACGTATCTGTTGGGTGATGGAGCGCTAATTGATTGCATCTCCCTCCAAACAACATTAAGTCATATCGAGGATTAGAGCTGTACAAACCAAGTTGCTTTCAAATCGTCCTTCGCACAATCTAAGCCTATTAACTTACCTCCTCTACCAATGTGTCTTTAAAGAAAGTAGGAAGGATAGATCGCGATTTTAAGTTCATTAATACTATGTTTATATTTCTGAAACCTATCCTTAACTATCTTTGCAGTTAAAAGGATATCGGTTTTTAACCACTAGAAAAACGTTGTGTTCTTTACACATTTAAGTTAAATGACCCTAAAAATTCCGCGTTAAGAAGCTTATGCAGAAGGGTCTGGAACGAGAGCTATTTGAATTCTTTGACTCATGTTGACTAACTGAAAAGTTTGCGAGTTGAACAAATTTTGTATTGAATAATAGAAGAGTTTGCCAAATCTGGCTCTCTGATTCGTTAATTTAAAATAAGTAAGTTTTTTGTCTCCTCGTTTCTTTCCTTTCCGTTGATGTCGATTTGTTGTGACAAGATCCGAATGAAGTGAAGTTGCGGTTTTTAGCGCCAAGCGCTGGGATCACAGAAGTAGCTGAGAGCTAATCAAAATCAAAAGCGAATCAAAATATCCACTACATAATTTCATAAATCAACGCCACATTAATTCAAACCAATTTTCAAATATACTGCAGTTTCGTTCAAATCATGGATTTCTAGCTGAAATTATTTTTAATTTGGAATTAAGTACGGTAGTAGCAGTGGTAGTTAATTCATACACAGATGACGTCATTGAAACGATAAACAATTTGGGTACTATTTTTTGCGCTGCAGTCCTCAATACTAAATTGGTAAAGTTTGGTAACTTTAGGAGCAAAAATAAACATTACAAAGGCTATTTTTTGGAAACATTTTATCCCAAAGCCAATCCGATTATTTTAGGCGTGGCGTGTGGCGTTGCTTTACGAAGACAAATCCATGACAAGAGATCGTCAGATTGTGACGTCTTTGCGTGGGTGGTTCTTGTGCTTCATTGCCACAGCTTCATGCTTCTGCGGAGGAAAAATTTATACACGGCTATGGAAGAAGAAATCGAAAAAAAGAAACGACATAAATTTTCTTCCTCACTTCCTTCCTTTCAGTTCTTCGAAATATCCTCCACAGAACGCTATACTTTCCTCCGCAGAAGCATACAAGCTGACGCATAACTGCCATGCCGTGTCCAACCACCTGAGCTCCTTGATAGCAGAAAACCAACAATAACATTTCCACAGTTGTTTCTTCGAAAGGCTCTTCTCGCAAAGCCAGTTTCATCCATCTAGGCGTGACATTTAATTGACAAAAACAACCGACTTAAATATAATTCGACGAGAAAATTTGGATATAAGACATTTTTACTTTAACAAGATTGCCTTAATCATGGATCAGTACTTAGTTCCCATTTGTAGAATTAAGGAAAATGATCATGCGATATCTAAGTCTTAGACTTCGCTATCATTGTCTAGGTAGGCCACAATGGGAAGTCTTTCTGTGTCAAAGATTTCGCTTCTCCGTGCGGTAGGCCTGGGTCTAACTGTTCACACGGTCGTGAACGTAAACAAACCAGATCTTCAAATGTACATGAAATAGTATAGGTTCCAAATCTTTAAAAATGTCGGTGCAAAATTTCCTATTTTTCAACTTAATGACTTCAAGAAAAATTAACTACTTAGCTTTAATCCTACCGTTGCACGTTTCTGATATCTTCAATATCGTCAGAAGTATAGGATTTGCCAATTTTTAAAGATTTCAAGAAACATTGTGAACAAACTTAAACGATCATAACTTCTACATTTTTGGAGAAAAAATAGAATCATTTCCAAGAAAACCGTTTTTTGAAAATGTCTACAATCTGGTATTAAGCACAGGTCCTTCACCCTTCCTGGTTTAGGATTTATAAATGTTTGGGGCATATGCTCGTACACAATTACTTTAAAGATTTGAAGCCTGCTAAAACCTTTGCAAAACTTTATAAACTCAGTCATGTAAAATGGTATTCCCTTGTTCTTTCAAATGAATTGATCATGAGAAACTTTAGGCGATTTCCTATAATCCCAAAGACACAACTTTTGACATCATCATAATCATGAGAAATACACCATTTGAAAAATGTCGGTTAGTTTTGAAGTTGTGACGTCATGAAATAGCTTAATCGCAAACCATAAAGCTACAGACTTTTGCTTGCTACCATAGAGTAGATCTTCAAAAATTAAACATTTCTTGTATTGGTAATGTTGATTTTCCTCAATTGGTTTAGAATTTATGATGCTTTTAATAACTGTCAAGGCTTCAGATACAACTTCTCGTTCATCCTTTCATAAAACTTAAAAACAATTTAAAGGGGTTCCGTCGTCAAAATGTAAACAAAACGATGATTTTTGCAGTTTTTTTAAAGGTGATATCACACAGGATTTTCGTATTTTTTTCAAAATGAAAGTTGTTGTTTGGGCATTAATCATTGTACTTCACTTGGGAACAAACCAAACATTCATATCTTCTACGATTGCTCGGATATAAGTGGATTTTTAACGGTCAATTTTTGGTGGCTTGGGTGAAGCCATCAAACAAACTGCAGAGAACAATGGGTGAACAATGGATAATCGGCGAAACGTGCGAGTTTACGGATTTGTTTACTGTTTGACGACGGAGCCCCTTTAGGTCTAAAAATAACGATGATATGAAGGATGCTCTCTCTGGAACTATGGCAAACGACATGAAGTTCCCTTAAATCAACTCACTTGAAGGAATGGGGCAATGAAATCTTACACATCAAATTTTGAAGTTTTGCAAAGATTCGTTGCCAATACTTCGTTAAACGCTGAAATTAATTAATTGAAATTGAAAAAAACTGAAATTAAGTTTGGGAAAATCTCCTGATGTGAATGTGACCTTAATTAAAATGAATTTATTGATTTACCATATAAAAACAAACGGCATATCAAACTCAATAGTTATTTTCCTTCGACCTAATAATAGCTTAATTTAGCAGTTTAAACGACGCACAGCATCGCCATTTTGAATAAAACCATGAGAAATAACAGATTTTACGACAGCTGCATTTAGGCCGTATTTATCAAGTGAATGACTGCGCAATTCAGCGGCTTTTCTCTGAAGCGAGTAAGGATTTGAACTGTAAAGGGCACTGACCAACGAACATAACAATAGCGAAGATCTCATGTTTGATAATAAATAGGCTTTGACAAATAGCCAATACGTGTGTTTGCATGCAATCTGTACGGATTCCATGTTTGAACTATGAACATGTAAATAGATGGATGTATAGCAAGCGGGCGAAAGACTTTGATTTATCATGCCGACATTGCAAACTTCGGATTTTTTATTGTATACTTCTTATGGCATTGAAATGTGACAGTCATTTTTCTGAGTGCAAATTTGCTCAAAAACAAATGAGGTTTGCTCATGAAATTGGTAAAAGGCCCCGGTTTATTGTTGAATAGTGGATTGACTTGAAATGATCTTGACAGCTTTGCTGTTTTACTGTTTCAATAAAATGACTCAAAATAAACCGAAAGTTCTTTCAAAAGAATCCCATTATTTTTAAGACGAGATGCGGCGAAGAATTAAAGTTTTAGACCTGAGATCGTACCAGCTGATGCTTATCAATCTTACTGAAGTGAATTTTGATAAAAGTGAAACTTCTATGAAACAGTCATCTCACAATCTATGAAATCCTTCAAATATTACTTGCACAAAAATTAGCTCCTCAACCATTTCTCTTTATTTCTATAAAAACATTCAGTACGTCTAACATCTTCCAAAAAATCCTTCTTTGGATCTAAAGTTTCTAATTTGGGAGTGCCTGATGGGCGACAAAAGCCATCTATCAGTTAAAGGCTAACTTTGATGTTAAAGATTTGTTTAGTTAAGTCACTCATCTGTTAGACCAAGAAATTAGGAAAATGCTGGTAAGGGGTTTTGTATGGGAACGAGAATTCCATATTCGATTCTGGTCCACGATTTACTTGCCATTGAAATTGAAATTTAACACAATTGTCGTTTCAGAAATAGAATTTAAAATTTATGGCAAGTAACTCAAGGACCACAAGCAAACGTGGAATTCAATAATTATGAGCATAGGAATCATTCGTCGTACATAGCCGATTGCTCGTGGCCCATGGTCGAAACCGCCAAAGCCTCATTTTCACGGACCAATCAGACGGCTAAAAAGCGAGGGAGACAAAAGAAACCCGTGAAGATTTTCCTAAATTTTACCTACCTTCATAAAACGCAACCAGGACAAAAAACTGCTTGAGATTTCCCGAATTTTTTTAAAGCAATCTACTCTCCAGATGTTTGGGAGTAAAAGTTTGGATGCCGGTTAAAATATCTTCAGGATTGGTGGAGTTATGGCCACAAACAAACTGACAAGGCACTGAACCTTGAACAATAGAGATTCTGGCCGGGAGACAATTGTAATAACAATAGTGATTGTTGTAAGAACGACCCGAAAACGCCACAATCTGTGTTTTCAATTGTTCTTGCTATTGTCTTTCGCTAAATTTTCTTTTATTGCAGATTCAATGCCCCTACGGTTTCTATGTGAATTGAAAAAGTCTACAAAGGCTTTTTCGCGCATTTCAAGTCATTTGGCAATACTCTAGGGAAGTTTCTGTATTGTACTACTTTTTGCATTCATGGCAAAAGTTTGCTCGTTGCGAAATAATTTATAAATTCAAAAGAGGTTTTATTAAGAGGCTTTATCACCTGACTTGAAGTGGGGGTAAACAGGCCTCGACAAGCCTTCGCCGATTTTGTCTATTGGAGAGGCAATAACTCCGCCAATCCTGTAGATATTTTAACCGGCATCCAAACTTTTACTCCCAAACATCTGGAGAGTAGATAGCTTTAAAAAAATTCGGGAAATCTCAAGCAGTTTTTTGTCCTGGTTGCGTTTTATGAAGGTAGGTAAAATTCAGGAAAATCTTCACGGGTTTCTTTTGTCTCCTTCGCATTTTAGCCATCTGATTGGTCCGTGAAAATGAGGCTTTGGCGGTTTCGACCATGGGCCACGAGCAATCGGCTATGTACGACGAATGATTCCTATGCTATAATTATGCCTTTTTTATTTGAGCTGTTAAGTGTATATATCGTTATATTTCATGGCTTGGAGTAAGTTGATATCAGCTCACTTTATTTTTGGTTGAAAAGAGAGTTGAAATGTATCTTCCACAAATATTGTATCCTTTTCAAATGTTACTAAAATGAAGCAAAAAATCGTGGAAGTCACATGAGGCCAAAGCTCTAATTAAAAAGTTTCAATGAATGACGCCAGTATGGTATCAAGTAAGTAAAGGAAGAAGGTTGTCAGCATTTTGTCAAGAAAGAGGCCTCCTTCTGCCTTTCATCCGTTTCTACGGGGAAGGCAATTATATGCTTTGTTAGCTAACAAGAAGAGAGTCGAGGAAGAATCTACCACACTTCCTATTGTAGGAGAAGATGAATAAACAGAATCCAACACTGAACAAATTTTTTAATCTCCAGAGACTTTGAAAGTGTAGAATTTATACAAAAGAGCATGGGGAAATTATGCAAAACAAAGGATACAGTTCTGTTTAAGACAAAGCAATGTGACAGCCCCAAGAATCAATTTCACACCTTCAACGCAGCCGATCAGCCGACCATAATGTTTTGCTTCATCCCTGTTTATTTTGATTTGATCAAAAGTGTGAAATACATTCTTCGGAAAGGCAAATCGCTTTGTCTGTTTGGAGCCCTAAATCCTTTTGTCTTTAAAATTTTCCCTTCCTTTGTTTGCTTTACAAAAGAAAGTTCTCACGGGGCATAAACAACCAATATTGTCGAGGGCTTTACGCTCTGTTGTTGTCGTTGCTTTGGTAGTGAATGAAAAATGGTAAATTCTTTGCTGAAATAAAATGCGACCTTTTTTTATCATGTTCAGCAAGGAACTTGATGAATAAATCATTCTAATAAGATCTTTACTTTTGCTTTCAACATGTTTTGAAGATGCCCAAAGAAATTTCTAAAAATTAGGAAGAAAACTGGCTTTTGGCTTCTTTGAAAAAATTAAGGTGAAAGATTTTTGTTGCCCTGAAGGTCACGTGACATGTTACCATACTTTCCGAGAACCAGTCTCCTTGCAAAAATTCCTTCGGTTGAAAAAATTCAAATAAAACCGGCATCGTGCATTGCAAAACCCGCTCAAAAATGCTTCCACCAGAATAGGTTGTTTAGAAAGTTTATTAATATTTGGACAGACTGGTTTCATAATCGTTTAATAAGAGGAATTTGAAATTAAAAACAACAGTTTTACCGGTGGCCAGATGAGGCCAAAAAATGCTTGTTGACATTGCTTGGTTTGTGTATTTGGTCGAATGGTTTTGGTATTTGCCATCATCTGAATAGTATGTTATAAGACAAGCATCCATTTTAGAGACTCTAAATACCAAAATGGCTCAAGCAACTAAAATTCTTATTCTAGCCAATTGGATATCAGTATTCCCTGTTGACGTAGATCAGTTACCCAAATATGGTTCGGCCTGTGTCACGGCCTATTGTTTTTGTACGGTTATTTTTATCAAGGATTCGGGTTCCCTTTCAAACTAAGGAATTATTTCATCCTCTTGAGCTTGAAATAGTTTGTGAAATTAATTATCTCTGGGGGGGGGGGGGGCTGAAACATGCTTGAACATAAGTTCAGAATTTCCATTCCACAAAAGTCCCACGAGAGTACGAGAGTATATTCCTCTCTGAATACGTAGTATGAACAGTGCGTTGGGAGGAAAGTCGTATAATCTTGAACTGTGTGGACGCTTTTTCCAGCCTAAATTGCATAGAGTGCACCAAAGTTTCTTCAAACGTGCCAAATTTTCACTTTCTGTCAAAATGGTTAAAATGTCTTTCCTTGTGGGCATTACTGAAGTAAGTCAATGGGAAAGTCAGTCTTCATCAAGGTAATAATTAAACAATGGGAAGTACAACTGCCTTAGATAAAAATCATACCTAAAAATCTGGAGGGCATTAAAACTGCTAAAGCCCGATCAAATCCATTAAAATTGCAAAAATAAATATTGGTATGGAGTATGGTCCAAAAGTTCGACGGCAGATATATTGGGCCCTTATTTCATCAAGTAAATTTCTCACCAAAACAGGTTTTGTTCGATTTTCAAATATGGTTGGTGGCAAAAAGTCCTTGTGAAAATTGAAAATTTTTTAATTAGAGAACAATTTCAATGAGTAAAGAGCACGCCATGTTCACAAGCAAATAAATTACTGAAGTCGTATCTTCAAAATTACCCTGAAATGTCAACAAATTGATGAGCAATAATTGAGTCATTTTTAAAATGGATTTTCCACTCATAAGAGGTGTGTTAATAAACAGACCTGTCGCCCAAAAACATTTCATAATTAAAGTAAACAATGCAAACAAAAACACTAGCATCGGTAAACAGGTACCTAGATTAGAACAGCAGAACCACGCCCAAGATCTAAAGAAGGTCAACTTTAACATGAGTCTATTAAAAATAGACGCGTTCGATTTACCATCCCTTTTCAAATTGGCCCAGAAAAAAATTGAGCAGTCATTTAAATATGATGGTGTGCAAAGGAGATTTAAAAATTTGAATTTCCCGCCATAATTAGAAGCCCCGGGGGGGGGGGGGTACATGACTTGTGGATGGACGGGGGTCTGCCGCCAGGTTTTCAGAAAGCTACCCTCTTCTAATTACCGAAATTTGCTTTGGTACCCACTTTTATGATGAATTTTGGCGGAAAATTGCCCATTTTAACCATATTTTGCGAATTTCAGCGAAATCCCACCCTTGTTTATGGAAAATTTGCCGAAAAAGGACCCTTGTTTAGAGAATTTTGGGTCCAAAAACCCACCCATATGGGCGGCACATACCCGTACCTTGAACATGTTATGTACCCCCCCCCCCCCGGGTTAGAAGCTATTTAAAAGCTGCACGAAGCTGGCCGATGTAAAATGTAAACAATTTCAGTGTATTTGAAAACGTCGAAGAAGTCAAGATCCTAGATGTTCATTAAACTTCAGTTTTGGCAAATTCACTTCAAATAGTACTAAATTGTTTGGTCAGCCTTTCTACCGCTATCCAAGAATTATTCTGCCAACTATCTACCAATGTTGCTGAATGTCTTGCCTTTTTTTTAAAGTAGTAAGGCAGTCCTAAATCCGGGTCAATTTTCAACTAAAACAAGATAAAAACAAGATGGTAAGCAAGGTACCAGATACCTTTCTTTCTTGTAGGGCAGATAAAGTGACATTCAAAGATCTTTAGTCAATTTCAAAAACATATACCCATGAGGCCTAAAAGTAAAGGTCCCTGGGGGCATTAATCTCCTGAAATCAAGTTACAGCTTACAGCTTGCTTCACATTGTTGCAAGTTGTTGTTATTGCGATAACTGGGACTATCTTGCGAGTCAACGTCTATGTTAGAACAAAACAGAATTTCTTGCAGCCAATGCTTGGATAATTTAGGCCCTCAAAAATAAAAAACTTCGAAAATGATTGGGACAAAAACCCTGGCAATCAAAAGTTTTAGTGCCAGTTACAAAGGTCAGTTTCTGAATTCTGCTGCAAACCGTCAAGTACAAAAAGCATTCAAATTGAGCGCTTTCAAAAGGCAGGACAAGGCCTAACCTTTGATCATGTTGCTCTCACAAAGCAACATAGAACCACAATACAACACAGTAACACATTTTCAGATTTTCAAAACCGCCAGGTCATGTTCAATAGAATGTAGCTGGTGTTGTATGCAGGCTAACAGTATTCTATATATACACAGGAAATGTGTGGCAAAAGTTCCACGGGGAAGAGATATTTTGAATTCCAGCCTAGCGAGAGAAGCGGAGAATTTTCAATGAAAGGGAGGAGTTGTCTTTGCTGGCCAAACTTAGTGTATTCATAATAAAGACAGTGAAATACTTAAGCATGAAGTGGACAAAGAAATCTGACAGTGTCTTTGGTCGAATGACCTTACATATGTTTTACGTTCTTCGGCGCGCGAAATCATATCGGCAACGAATCACAAAGGTAAATTTTGTAAAACAAAAGCTTCTAAAAACACAAAGCAATTTGCCTTTCTGAAGAATAGTTTTCACACCTCTGAGTGCACTCAATCAAATCAAAATAAACAGAGAACGCAAATCAGTATGATTCGCTGCGCAGAAAGTGTGAAATCTATCCTTGAGGCAAGGGCAATAATAGACTAGCTACACTAGTCCCTCGATTTCGCTGTTGTTGTTGTTGCTGATGGCCAAAATCAGTTCTAAGGAGCATACAGAGATTGTGTAGCTAGTCTAGGGCAATAATGCACCTTGTTATTTAAAGGGAAATTTCAAACGAGATGCATCGCTGCGTAGGAGCTTCAACTGTTTCAACAGTATTTGAATAATGGCGGCATTCGATTCCTTGCTGTGACGAGAGAAGAACGAAGGAATAGCAACATTATCAAGCTTTATTTGCAATCCCGTGGAAGAGAAACAACACAGCAAGTAAAAATACAATTTTGATCATAATAATAGGCCGCATCAATGGTGCATTATTACCCATGCTTGAGGCTGCTAATCACTTTTGTCTTAATCAGAACTGTACCCTTTGTTTTACAAAATTCACCATTGCTAATTACACCACCATCCCTCATCAATTTTCTCTTGTGGAAACATAATTTTGCAGTGTATTTTCGTGAAAGGGAGCGTGCAAGGCTAAATAGGCTTGTCTATAAATAGAACAAAAACAATTATCAGACACAGCATTGTTTCCTTGCCCATCCATTGTTCAAGGCTCGTGTGCAACTTCGTTTTGAGTGGGATATTATTAGATTGTTTTGCTCTTGCAAATGCAAGCTTTTGACCTTGCCCAGCTTTCATTTACTGCAAAATTTAGAAGCTTCAGAAAATGTCTCCAAAATTTGCTCACGACGTCATCAATTTTCTAAATCTTACACCACGCTACCTTTAAGAATGATCAGCTACCAATCAAAAACGGTTTAAAAATAATTTAATTTCGCACTTTCTTTGAAATGCACAAAGAAGACCTAAAGTTCCTACGTATTGCTGATTTTAGCTCTGATAATAAAACATTTTGATGCATTTTGGCGTCGAGTTTTGGACATAGATAAGTTTTTTGACAAACTTACATAAAAATTGGTCAACCAGAGACACAAGGAGACAATAGTTCACGAGAAGTCGGCATATTTAACCAAACCCACGAAATTAAGAAACTAAACTGTCACAGTTATATTTCAAAGCTTCCCAGACCAAAATGAAAATTTTCTGAATCAGAAACAAGAAAAAATCAATGCCATATACTGTTTCTAAAGTCATTTTGTGTACACTTCATTTTTTTAATAAGAAATAAGGTCCGGGGCTGGTAGGCAGTTTCTTATATTTTTGGGCCGTTTTGGTACCAAAAGTTTCTTACTTGTTTCTTATATCTTTAATGCCGGCAGTGTAGCGTTCATTTTTTGCTAAAAGGGCTCCCAAATTACTTAGTAAGATCTCAAAACAAATAAATCACACAATTCGCACTAAAAAAATAATGTCCAAACAGTTCCCATAACTGTACAGCGTCAAAGCATTTTTTAGTGCGATAGGAAAATTAAAACTGCAAATTACAAAAGTTTCTTAGCATTTTTAATTCAGGTGGGGTTGTTTCTTAACTTTCAAAGAATTGAGCCTACCGTTTCTTATAAAAAAATACGCGTATACCATACGAATTGTAACTCAAAGAGCCATTGTCAACCAGGCTGATATTTGCAGACACGCTGCCGGGTGCGTTAAAAAAAGGCCCAGCGTTTGAAATGCTACTGCTGCTCTCTGAATATATAAGCAATAATATTTTGCAATATCTAATTGAATAGTTAACAGGCTCAAGAACTTTTAGAATTTTTCCTGGCTGAAATCGGTCGCTCTGTTAAGATTTTACAATGGATTTTCTAAAAAGTGTCCCTTCGAGAAACATTGAAAAAACGTACTAAAATCATGAGCAAGGCTCCCTAATGTTTTTACCTTACAGCAATGACATGAGAACGCTTTAGTACGTGCTATCCTCTTGGGGGAATGGAAAAGTTTTCCCCCTAGTATGAATGACGTATTCAGGGGGATTCCATTCAGCGGCGTATACACATCAAAATATCTGAATTATTTTCCCTTCTCTTCGCATGGAGAAAACCACGTTCCTCGCAAGTTCACTCGGGCATAGGCTGCCTTGGCATGTCCAAAAAGCTGACTCTTTAAATAAGCGAAACATTTCAAATCCTAAATAAATAACGAATTCTGGCATTAAGCCATTTCTAAGCCTTTCGTCATTCTTGGTGGAAAGTCTCATTCATTTCCAACAATTTGCGGACGTCGAAGAAACCCTCAAATCCCAAAGTTTATATAAAATCAAGGCGTATTATTTCGTTCATCCGAGAACTTTGGAACCCCTGCGAAAAATTGGAGATTTCATAGAGAAAATGGCAGTTCCTTGGACTACTGTATCTCACTGATGGCATATGGTTGTAGCTCTGCAAACTGCAATAGAATTGATTGAATCATCTTGTTGCTTTTAATGTAATTTTCGTAAAAATTCTAGCATTTTCCTAAGAAAAATTGCGACTTGTTTACGCCTATGAAAAATGATTCTATCTTCATTATGATATTCAGGGCAAATATTGTGAAACAAAACATTCAGGCAGGGCATGAAAACAAATTTTCTTCCTGCGACCGAAAACAAAATGTTGCATGCATTTCCTGCAGGAACAGACAAGTGTCCAGCTTGCAAAAAAGCTTAAGATCCAGAGATAGCTATGCAATAGCTGGCTTTATGTAAATGCACATCAGGCATCAAGAAAAAAAACTGTATGAAGTTGGGAATGATAAAGCTGGACACCATATAAAACAAACCATTACGATTTCTAAGAAGCACCAGGGAAATCTAGTAGTTGCTGATCTTGCAAATGTTATATACTTCCATGTCTTCCATATCATCACTTTGTATCAGTATTGTATCTGTGAAATTATGCTTGAAACTGTGAAATTTTAATCTTAAGAGATCACCTTAATTTATGTAAGATACGATAGACATGGAAAAACCTACAAGGCCAGGTAATAGCCACGTACAAGCCTTGTATTGTGGCTTTGTAACCTTGTTCTAGCGTAGAAAGCCTTGTTGTAGCCTTGTAAATGGCTCCAAAAATGCTAATAACTTTAATCTAGGCTAGAACAAGGTTGATCTTAGCCTTGTGGAAACCTTGTCTTAAACTGGTTGTAACTTGGAATCTTACTGATAGCCTCGTAAATTTTCTTCAAAGGTAAGGACAAGGTCATAACAAGGTCATGATCCCCGCTACAAGGTTAAAGGGTCTGTATCATCCAGCATTCCTTGCACGTGCCGTCTGTTGATGTTCTTTTGTTGTCCGCCATTTTCATGGGCCATGAAAATGGCCTAAATTGCTGGGGGGGGGGGGCAAATCTTCCATTTTAGCACTAGCAAACATGATATTGGGAGATGCATTCAAAGCCAAAGTAAAGGATCTTTTCTTCAAAAATTTTCCTCGTGCTCTGATTCATAGGGCAACTGTCACAAAACTATCAAAGTTTTCTTGTCGCTTGTGGCAAGCATGATATTCGGAGATGCATTCTAAGCCAAAGTAAAGGGCGTAGCCCCAAAAATTTTCCTGGGGCTTCGCCCCCAGACCCCCTCATTCCAATACCCCCCACTTAAGTTACCTTCACCACGCCGCTGAGCTAATGTCCTTGGTAAGAACACACCTTAACCAAAAAGATGCCTTCAAGATACATGTTTGAAACAACCCATCTAGCCCTTGCAACAATACCTGGATTTTTTAGCGTATATCAACATCTAAAGCACCTGTCTATAAACCCTGTACAATTTCTGGTGATGAGCGTGGGCCCTTTTGAAAAATGCCCCACCACTCAAAAATCGGACAACAAAGGAACATCAACAGACGGCACGTGCAAGGAATGCTGGATGAAACAGACCCTTTAAACTTGGCCTGGTATTTTTGGGCAAGAAAGAGCTTCCTTTGCTCTGAAATATCATTTCAACTCAAATGCACTTGGAATCACAAAAAGATGAGGTACAAAAGAACAGCATTTTCAAAACTTAGAATTTCTCTTGCGCCATAATCTCTGAAAATGATTGTGAAGTAATCTTCTTCAATTGACAGATGCTCTAGGCAGCTGGACGTTCCGCAAAGTTTTATTGCAATTAGTACGGTGAAACTATAATTTTAAACAATGAAATTTCTCGAAAACCTGCCCATAATTTGAATAAGATACGCCTCCTTCTCTGGTACATTGATTACGAATTGTACCAGAGATACAATCTTTGTCAGGTGACTTTCTTTGACTTTGTAAGTTACTTTCTTTGTTTAAAAGTCGGGTGGGTTTTCATGAGGTATCCGAAAAGACAAAGCGATTTGCCTTTCTGCTTTCTGAATAATAGATTTGACACCTCTGAATGCACTGGATCAAATCAAAATAAATAGAGAAGGTAAAACATTATGGTTGGCTGCTCAGAAGGTGTGAAGTCTATTCTTGAGGCTGCAAAATCACTTTGTCGTTAACGGACCTGAATCCTTTCTTTTACAAAATTTGCTGTTGTTCACGAGGCCTGGCTTTGAATGAAATCTTCATTGTTTCAACATTGGAAGGAAAATCTACAGTTATTTGGTCTCTAAGGTACTAAAAATATACTTTGAAAACAAAACCTTTGACGTTTTACTTGCTCATGGATTATCGCCACGCCTTCCAACGTTTTCGTTTCTGTAGTAGCTATTCAATACCAAATGTAAAAAGTAACAAATATAAGACTTTGGGCAAATAATTGCAAAACAATCATAGAACTTCAAGTGTAGTTCTTATGCCCTCATAAAAAGTTTGAAGTATCGTAGGGTCAATGTTGACTCGATTATACCTGGGTAAGTGTATGAACACTTTCTTCTTTCGTATTTTCAGGCGGGGTGAAATTCTTGAGTGTTGGGTTTGGAAAAATTCGAAGTTCTGAGAGTTGAGAAATGATGAAAATTCCGCGGAAAATTTATAACCCTTGAAATATAAATGTGTACAAAACTGTATGACTAGAAAGCTGCAAATTTGTCAAAAATAACAAGCATAATATGGCGTTCTACATCAGTAGCTTAATTAAATTTCTTGTGATATCTCAAACCGTTGCATTTTTTTCTCAGGTCATTCGATGAAAATATTTACAAATCCGCTTACCAGAAAAAATTCTGTGGAGAATAGTTCCCCGAAAATTACTACAAAAATATCATCATGCAAAAATGCCAATTGCTCGTTTACAGAAGGAATCTTACAAAATGGGTTTCTGTGTGAATTACCATTTTTGATCAAATCTGGAACCGACTTTAACATCAAGTTTAGACAAACATGAAAGGTTAAAACCCCATAAAAAAGAGGCGCATCCAGTCGGCACAATCAAGGTTGAAATTTTTTGTATGATTTCTTTCAAGAGTTGAGATAGTTGTCTTGGACACAGTTTTGTTGTTCTTCCTAAATTCTATACTGTTAGAAAGTTATCGTATTTGCGCTTAAGATAAAACGTCTGAAGGAAACAGAGACAAAGAGAGAGAGCTGTGTGCTTTTCTCGCAATTTTTAACGAACATCGATAGCAAGAACAATCTTAAAACTATATGGAAAAAACGTGATCTTAAAACTATATGGAAAAAATGTGCACATTTTAGGTTCTATTTCTATATTAGGAATACGAATAAACAAAAGTTGAACAAAACAAATGTACTGTATTTCTGAAACTTCGAATGCAATTTTCGGAGAAATATCCGGACTGTTTTTCAATTAATTTACAAGGAAACAAATAATCAAAACACTTAAATGAACAGCTATAAATTCAAATTACAGTTACGTTACTTGGTTAAAGATTTCAGCAATTTCCTAACTTTAAAAATTTGCAATTCTTTAAACTTAGCTTCAGTTGAATTTGACGAATCAAACTCTCACGGGAGAAAATTTATGATTAAATTGATGCAATTGGACATAAAGCTGCTTGTAAAGTATAAAAAGGGAAATGTCAAAATTTTTCGAAGTATCAATTATTTCGAGTAAGAAACTATGAGTTATTAGTTTTCAACCTTCGTATGAACAAGTATAAAATTGCATGAGTCAACTATGATTGTGTAATTTTGTAAAATCCATCTTATAAGATCAGACGTTTAACATAACATTTCATACATAATTCTATTCCTAGGAAACCTGCTTCAATGAAAACAATTTTATCCTGCTAAAAAGTTTCCTTCCGAAGTCCATTTTGCTCTGAGTCAAGAATAAATCTAAGCAATCCATCCTGATTAAAAGAGGAACATTTTAGATCGAACTGCATACATAGAAACAATTTTTGAGATTTTTCATTAGAGACTGTCTTTCTTAAACAACTGTAGTAGTCTCATGGACGTTTTGTGTTGCAATTTTTCATGTTTTATATTAGTAATTGGATTAAACATTTTTATTCATTTTAAGACCGTTGCTCTGTTTTTATAATACTCTGCTTCTATGAATACTTTGCATCAATAATTAAAAAGTTAATGTTTAAAACAGATTTCTTTTCAAGAGAGTTTTGTAGTTGAAAATGTTAAAAAGAGAAAGCATTTTTCAAGATCAAAGATCAGGCGAATTTATCTTCAAAACAAAAAAGGGATAAAAGAGATTTCACTGAGTTTAACATGAGTGTTGGTTTGAATTCTATCAAGTCCTTGGCATATCGCGCACCTGACCACCTCCAGTAATTTAGATAAGAATTGTTTACGAAAGAGTGGAAAGAGCGTGTAACTCAGGCCTCACCAACTAGCATACACCATTGCAAACTCCGTTGCTGTTCAAAACTAAATTAGAACCCTCTAAATGCTTGCAACAGATCAATGACTAGACAAACGAGATAGTCCCAGTTATCGCAACAACAACAACGAAAACAACGACGACAACAACAACAACAGCATTTTTTGGTCTATCAATAGCAATAACTACGAACTTGTAATCATTTTAATCAATGACTTTGCAATAAGACAACGAACAGCAAAATTTAGACGCCTGAGAAGCCATGTTTAGCTCTGTTTTCATTGGTGCACAGTTCATAATCAGGACATGTACAGCAAACGAAAAGAATAGAATAGACCGGTATTGAGCTATTCCTACTTTGCGTAAACAGTTCATGACGAAGAAAGCTATAGTTTTGTCACTTTATTTGAAAGTTGTTCAACATTGCTGTGTTAATTTCAGGAGAGCACAGCGCACATAATCTAAACACTAAACAAATCTTTAGCTGTGTAACAGTTACTGTAAATCTACGACACTCAGAGAACTCAAAATCTGATAATTATAAGAATTTTTCAGTACTGGCTCAATTTCTTAGTTCCTAATAAATCCTAGTATCGTACCTTGCTCAAGCCAACTATATTAGGGAAACTCTAGCCACATAACACTAGCCTGATAGATCTATGCCTGGATGTACAAATACCTATGATTTGCATTCTCAATATATTCATATATTCCATTCATGTTACATTTAATCTAGTTGATTAGTTTTGTTTAAATTGTTTGTTGCTGCAATATATAGTTGTTATGTAGTGCATCAAAGCATATATGATGATGATGATGATGATGATGATGATGATGATGATGATGATGATGATGATGATGATGATGATGATAAAAAGTGTACTTTCAGCAGTGGTGTAGTTTTGAGCACAGCCAATGCCAGTGAAACAGTAACCTTTTCGAATATCCATCAAAAGGAATTATTGGATAGAACAGGGGATGAGATGAGATTTGAGAGTAGTGTAGTGATCTTTAACGGAGATTTCTGTGTTTAAGTCCACGTAAAAAGGTACCGATACATTTTATTGAGAAATAATTGTCACAAAGCTATAAATGGATGCGCGCAAGGATCTTATGAATGTCTGATGAACTCCTTTGAAAGCTCACTCAGTCAGTGCGGTTTGCAATTCTAATGTTTTAATGTATACATATTGTTTAAAAGTAAATCCGTCTTACCTCCTATAATCTCCACGGCAGAACAGTTTGTTTTCTTTACTATAACAGGAATCAGTCAAAGGGCAGCGACAAACACAACACTCAAGACATGCCTCATGCCAATATACATCGTTTACGCAGAACAAGAACCGGTCTGAAATCAGTCGATCACAGCCAGTGCAGAGTCGTGCTTGGCGCGATTTCATCTCACTGTCTTGTAGACTGCCTAGAAAACAACACAAACTGATGAGTGTACATCAAAATAAGGCATGGACAAGTGTAAATGTAAACAAAACTAGACAGAGATGTCTGCCTTAAAGCAGGACCAACTGGGAATTTCGTACTTGCCGTAAAATCTCTATTTAGGCCCCTCTCTGCTGAGCTTCCCTCTCTATAATAAAGTCCACCATTCATATCAAACGCCAGAGGTTACCAAAGATTCTCCATTTATTTGGCTATTAACAAGTTTATGTGTTAATTTTGATATGGTTTGGGATAAAAACTGTGTCAAATTTGTGCATGTAAAATTGTATGTTGATGCCTCAAAATAGGGATTAAAAAACTAAAAAGCCATCATTTACATCTTGTCATTTGACTTTATGAATAAGCCCCTCTCAAGAAACATTTCTCAAGAAAACCCTATTCGAGAAACCTTCAAAACAGGCCTAAAATAATGATCAAACATGCCTAATAATTCTGCCTTACAGCAATGACTTCAACACGTTTTAGCACATGTTATCCACTTGGCATGATGAAATCACCTGGAATAACGTTCTTGCAGCCGAGCTGAGACCAGTGGGCTGTGCGTAAAACAGATGCAGTTTCATGTTGGAGAATTGTTTGTTAGAAACGAGATATAGGCGCCATTTCGTTGTCAGCAAAGAGCAAAGAGCTACTTAAATTTTTAGAATTCTACAACCAAAGTTTCCTCCTCTGCATATCCTCGTCTCTTCATATCGAAAAAACAATCGTTCTTTGTAAATGAATGGGAAAGTACGGAATGACTCTGCTAACTATTTGACGGTTTGATCACAACAGACTAGACATCCTCTCAGTCGTATTTTCTGCGTTTTCTTAGCTTTTACGGAGAGGCGGGACAAGTCGAGAGTAAAGTCACTGTGAAAGAAATATTTTATGTATCTCAACAGAACCTGGACACGCATGGCGAAATTGAGACGCTGAAACGTCACTGCCGAAAATAGTCAGCGACGTAAAATATTTCGAATGGCGAGAAACAAAACTCCAGCAAACCAAAGTTTGAGAGTTGAGATTTTTTGGCAGCATATTTGTATGATTGTCACTGATTTCCGCTGGCTAAAACTGAATATTCTTTATTTCAAAATTTTCTTTTCTGGGCCCCTCATCGACCGAATTGATGCCGTTAATACAGGGTGTCCCAAAAAATTGTGCCCCGTTTGCCTGAAGATTGCGACAGAACGGCAAAAGATTCTCGCCAAACTTTTGCATCACAAGATCTGTACAGAATCTCTTGACAAGGATTTCTAAATGAAACAAAATTAAAAGCGAAAACGTTCGGACAAACAAACTTTCGGACAAATTTTTGTCCGAAAGCTTTAAACTCTCTGAAAATAGACAAAAACAAATTTCTCCCATGCCACTGTTAAAAAGTGATATACAATCATTGGTGACTCCGCTACCAAAGTGAGTTTTTTTACTAGTTGCAGTTGTCAGTAACAGCGTTATTGATTCGATGAGGGTACATTTGAATACTGTTGAATACTTTCGTTGAATACTTTAAATACAACTATATTTATATGGCACGCTTAAGTTGCACATGATTAATCAACGTAAAATTTACAACTAGTTTTAACATATATTCTGGTATCATGCAAAAATTATTCGTCCGAAAGTTTGTTGTCCGAAATTCTCGAAAAAGCATCCGAAAGTTTTTTGTCTAAAGTTGTTTTCCGAAAATTTTCCGTCCGAAAGTCTTCAATTTTAGTGTAATGATGTCGCTTGACTGAAATGTTCAAATTGCACGTGAGTATTCTATACCCACGTTGCTTCTTGAAATGTAAGCTCAGAACTAAACGTAAAACCTCTTATCAAACTATTGTATTCATCTCATTCGCCGAATCAAAAAATGAGACGCGATAAATACTTGTAAGAGCTTAGGGAGCATTAAGTTTCCAAGCAGACGGGCATTTTCAGAAGAAAATTTAACGGTCTCGAGCAAGCAACGCTACCGACGTACTAATACGTAATGTCAACAAAAAGAACAGCAAAGTATTGTTGAGCTTTCTTTAAAAGATTCATTGATATGTTGGGAAAACTACTGCTCTTGTAAACAAACAAATAGTAAGTAAGCTGAGAGTAAATAGATCAACAAGAGATTGAATAAAACGCAGGAACCGGTAAAACGGCACTGCAAACATTCAACGTTATCGCGCGTAATATGGGATTAACGCAACGGCAAACTCGGCTGTCTATGTCAGAACTCAAACATGAGAAGTACACCCAAGCTTAAAAAGCAACTATTCCGTTGCATGTAGAACACAAAAGATTGACAGAGCTCTACTATCACCAAATAAAAAAGTTATTGCCTGCAATTTGGGTTGATTGTGAATCGCCGCTTCTCATCGTCGAGACTTTAACTTCACAAAACAAAACGTGCCAAATTTGAAACTACTGCAGTTTTGTAAACATAGAATGGAGAAGAATGCCAGAAAAATCCCATAACAAATTCCACGTTTCCCAATACCCATGGTCAGAACCCTAAACCTGGTCTACACCAACCATCGCTAAATACAAAAGTCATCGCGAGCAATTGGGGGTTGACCGTAAAACGTCGCTTCTCTATGAATACAAACGAACCGCACATAAAATTGCGGCAATTTTGTAAACATAGAATGGGAAAGATTTTCAAAATTCTTGACCGGGCCAGGAATGACAGATTAAGAATAAAGTACTCTTGAGCAATTTTATACTCAGATAAAATTTCAAGGAGTACTCCACGTATACGATATCTCGTAAAAATCGAGTTAGTTCTTAGCCGTCACAAAGTTAGAAAGTACAGTTGGCGAGAACTCAGTAATGGTCTCTAGCAATTATCAAAAGCTTTTTGAAGCTGTATATATCTTCTACAGGCCTAGAAATCCGTTATATGTGCACATTGATGAAGGAGCTTGTGAGATTGTATCTGATTCTTGATACTATTTTGAAACTACTAGCATAAAACGGGGAAAGTTTTACAAGAAGCTGAATAAACTGGAACTTATCAAACGGTAATAGAACAGCAAAATCCAAAGAGAATTGGGACATAGAATTGAAAGTTGGTAACATGGTATCTTTTGCCATTACGGTGGGGATAAGAAAGTAGCTCATTTCCTAGGGAGGGGGAGGGGGGGGGTGAAGGAGTTGGGATGGATGTGATAGCTCTCTTAGTTTTTCTTCAATATGAAAGAAGTGGAAGGCTTTTGCGGTGAAGGGTATTTCCTAGAAAATGAGTGTTTATCAGGCAGCAAAAGACTTACGAGAAATGAAAAAATCAATTGTTCGATTGAGGCTATTTTGAACAGCTGTAAAGTGTGATCAGTCCACGTTTTATCAATCTCGATACCATGTTCTCTCATCTGCAGAGCGAGATAATCCCAAATTCCTAAATCAAGATAATTTCTGGATGACTTTAAATAGAAACTAAGGAAGGAAACAAGAAAAAGGAATGTGTCCCAGCGGTTTACTTTCGTGAACAGGTATATCAACTTGCAATTTCCTCTCATTGTTTCTCCACAGTTCACTTCGACCTGCCTGAAAGGTCAACTTTGAAACTGATACGCTGAGCAGCACCAGGATACTGTAAACAGTTGATTTCAGTATTTAACGTCAGAAAGATAGCCATTTTATATCTTTTGTTGACTTTCATACACGTTTTGCTTTCGAGCACGTTTTGTTGTCGAAATGCACGTTGAAGAGTTTGAGGCTCCACTTAGTATCAAGGCTCTAAGCTGCAATCAAAACCGTAGAAAACAATATTAATGTTTACTTCATAGAGTTGGAGAGAGAAATTCTAGGAAAAAGAGTTTCATGATGTTTTCAGATAACATCAACGGGCAGTGATCCTAAGCAAGAGGGATAAAAAGTTCAGTAAACGTGATGAAAGGATATTTTTGCGAGAAGTCACTGGATACATGGTCACCTTGGCACTGAAAGCTGAACTAAGAATAAGATCTCCTTGCACCAGAGATCAAACAACTAAAATTCCTTTCTCGTCCAGGGAGAGAGAGGGGGGGTGAGAAAAAGAGCTTATGCCAGAAGACCCCACCAAGAACAGCTGCTAAGAGGAAGGGGTGCAAATTTGATACTCATAACGGTGATCTACTGATTCGTTGGTAGTCTTTGTGTAGAAGAGGAGTGCATGATATCGTAATAAGAAATTGAATAATTACTGTAAAGAATAACACTACTATATCAAAAACCAAAGGATGAACTCAAAATCACATATCTCTCTCCTAACTACACAGCCTCCTTAGACAGCCCCACAGCCTCCTTACATAGCTCCACCTTTAAGGCAATAACATTGCGTTTTGAAGTAGTTGGTATCATAAGATCCTTGCTGTGGATGCAGCTTATCAATCAGGGGCCTTATCTGAAAGTAAAAGGGGATATACGTTATCTTGGATCTAAATGCTTTAGCTTGGGTCTTGGGAATTGAACTGCAGAGTGCATCTGTCTGCCTTAAGAAATGGTTGCAGCAAGGCAAATTCGAATTAGCGGAGAGGAAAAAATTAAACTTTTCAAAATGGGCCAGTGTTCCAGATTTAGGACGAGGTCATGCGATCAAGCCATTGCTTGAAACATTCTTGGCAAGAAAACAAAGGTATCTGCATAGATACAATTTCCCTACAATTTTAGATTGTGTACAGTTAGCTTAGCTTAAATGACAAGGATGTTTGTAACAGAGTACGTCGTTTAAAATCCCCGCAAATCTCCCTGCGGCAGAGCAAGATTTTTCTGTGATGAAGGATGGAATAAGAAAATTACAAGCGTGAGTTTAGAATGAAACTAGTGGCTCTGAGAGTGAAATTATGAGATTAGATTTGGGGTGAACTTACTTCCCTTTTCGTAGTAAAATTATTATCCCCAGTTACGAGTAAAATTGCTGCAATTCAGAGTGAAATAACTAGCTTGATATGACGGTAGGATTGTAAAGTTTCAGAGCAAAATTCTCGTTTCATTTCAGATTGAAAATATGAGCACTGTAAGGAAAACCACTAGGTTAATTTAAAGTATTTGACAGTAAAATTGCTACCTTGAAGAGCAAATCATCAGGCTGGTTTTAGAGCAAAATTACTACCATATATAGAATAAAACTACCAGCTTAATTTCACGCTAAACTTGCTAGATTTCAGAGTATAATTACCACTGAAGTTTGAGAGATAGACACTGCTGAATCGCATGACCGGGAAGATTGCTCACTAGGTAAATAATTGACCGAGAACCGAACTAGACTTTATTTTGTAAACAAACATATACCATTGTAAAGAGATAACTTCAAGCATGTTTATGCTCATCGAAAATCTTCGCTTTGAAATTTCACTTAATACCATCTTCACAAGTTTAGAAAATATGGATGGAAAAACAATCAATAAAGCGGGAAATGTTTTCAGTTGAAGAAAACCAACGCGGCATTCTCGTCTTTAGCATTCGTGTAAAGAAAACGCTTTGTTTTGAAGTAAAAGAAAATAAAATCTAGGCAAATCTTCACGATAATATTACGAAACGAGGAGATTATGTCACACGAGTGTTATGCGAACAAGTCGGAAAATCTGAAATATATATGGGTAGTTTTACGTAAGGTTATTTTGACGGCAAATTAATAAGATTTGCTATCTTTAACTTATTACGAATGCGTCGAGGTAGTCATAAATCATACCTATTCCAAGGCAGTGACAAATATAGCCACGGAAAACCAAGTTCTGGATATCATAGATATCTTTTACTTCTATTTTACAAACTGAGGGAACTTAACTCCTACTCTGAGTCACGAATTATAGCTATTCTAAGGCAGAAGTAAATATAGCCATGAAAAACCAAATATTTCTGAAAATAAGATACGAAGGTATATCATCAGCGAAAAGATTGTTCTCTCTAGCTGATTTTAACAAGCACATATCTTTCATTGTTATTTTGCAAATTTAGTGAACTTAATTCCTACTCTAAGTAATCTGTACGTAAAAGGCAAGCGACCAGATTAACTGGCAAAGAATGGGGGGAGTAACTGTATTGTAAAACAAAAAATTACTACGTTCTTAGAAATCCTAATGCTTAAAAATATACATTACCTGCAACATCCAAACTTTCTTTTGCTACAATTTTGAAATCCATCAGTGGTTGTTCATAGTTTATTCTTAGTTGAATAGTGAATTCCTTTTTAACCAACACTTACACACTGATCTGAGTGTAAGACCTCTGGATATAACCGTTCTATAACATGATACTTCCCTTCTTACACTATATCAGAAAGAATGTGAATCAAGCAGCCAGGACTCGCAGAACAATCTCAATCCAACCAGCGAACAAGCCTCTCTCATAATCCACTCTTCAACGCTCTATACAATGAAGCAGTATTTACATTTTCTCAAGTATTTACAAGTTGTTAAGTGCAACAAAAAGAGCTACTCGCGAGCTTCGAGTGTGTGTGTACAATAAACGAATAGCGGTATTGTTTCGCTGATAAAATGGTCTAACGGCCTCTCTTCCGTGCATATACGAAAGCGAGCTTGCGGGTGGTATGCAAACTAAAGCGTACAATTCCAAACAATGCCCTTTGTGTTTATTGTTTTACGGAGATAAGAGGATATAACAAAGAGAACTGTGAGGGCACAGCCACAGCCAGTGGGATTATGGCAGACAGTTTCAAAATTTGCTTCATTTCTGACAATGCAACAGCTCTCCAGAGCTCTGGAGAGGGTGTTCTCTGACGCAGACAAGACGACAAATGTACTACCTTATTGTCAAAAATTGTTGCAGGAGGAATAGTCGCAGAAATAAAAATTAGCGAGTCCAAATTTGGCAACTTTTATTCCAGCGACTTTTTCCTCCACCGGGGAGGGTGGAAGAAAATTACGCCCATGTTGGCTTGGTATCCAAATAGTATCAAATGAATAAAAGACAAGTATCTTGAAAATACCTTTCAACGTACGACAGACGGTAACCCCCACGACGGTTACATATTTTTCGAAGGAAAGTTTACCCTCTTTGCCATGTTGGGTGATAGGGCGGAGGATTGCAATTCGTGGTATCATTTTTCATACACAATATAAGCTTTTGAGATTCAAACCAAGAAATTCAACGTTGTGAAATTTCTCAAATTCGCAACATTTAATTCCCGAAATTCTAACAAATTCACCTATTGGCAACATTTAATTCCTGTGGCTTGAAGTTCCATTTTTCCGAGGAAAATTTCTGGACCTCGCCACTTTTTCTTCCCGCAATAATTTCTAACAATAACCTACTGCCATATACATACATCTAGACTTATTACATGAGTCCTTGTTTTCGCTCCATCCCCCCCCCCCAACGATATCCTGCATAATGGCCATTCCGCTTCAATGGAAATTCAATTCAATGGAGCAAAACTTAGACGAATGTCATCAGTCTAACATGCATTTAGAAAAACATGACATCACATTACCATGCAATAGACGATTACGCTAAAGATGGCGGCGAGGAACTTTTTACCAAGAGGCACTGCGTTCTTTAATCGAATTCATATAGAATCGTTAAAGATTCGTTATTCGAACGCAATGCATCTTGGTAAAAGGTTCCTCGCCACCATCTTTAGCGTAATCGTCTATTGGCAGTGGACAAGCTCTACAGTTCCGCTAGAATTACGCGGGCAAGGCGGGACGTGCTGCGCTTTAAATATAGCCTGTCCGGTGTAGATGAAGTTATTACAAAGGTACACTGCCACGTACGAACATTAAAAGAAGCATCGTTTAGCTTCGTGGAGTTGACAGTGAGCAGACTCTACAGTTCTGCTAGAATTGCGCGGGAAATGCGGGACTTGCTGCGCTTTGAATAAGTTATTATGAAGGTGTTTATTAAGCGAAGTCGTAGTGAGATTAATGCTTTGGAGGGGGAGGGGGCGGGGAGGGTTGAGAAATCCAGGAAGGTTACTTTTGAGATATGAATAGCATTCTCAAGAGCAATGAAGCGTTTCGACCATTTTGAACGACCATAGACCACTTCGAACGTTAGAGCACGTGCAGTAAGAATGTATAATTGGTCTCACCATGTGGCTTCGAATGACCATCCCCTTAACTGCTGGCGCATAGTGCTTTGCAATGCACTGTGTTATCACAAGGGAACGAAGAAAAAACAGTGCATTGCGAAGCACTATGCGCAGGCGGTTAAGGAGGCGGTCAAAACAATGCTCTCTCTGGAATCATGGCAAATAACATGACGTTACCTTGGAGCACTTCAGTTGAAATAAGGAGGCAATAAAATTTTACACATTCAATCTTGAAGTTTTGCAAAGATACAGAAGCCTATGCTGG
Organism: Aurelia coerulea; assembly: GCA_039566865.1. Classification (NCBI taxonomy): domain Eukaryota; kingdom Metazoa; phylum Cnidaria; class Scyphozoa; order Semaeostomeae; family Ulmaridae; genus Aurelia; species Aurelia coerulea. Next base: position 21,175,312 of record CM076954.1, read on the forward strand.
GCTGGAATCTCGTCCGGAGAATCTGCTTCATTGAAGGGCCGTTGAGGACGGAGGCCATTCAAGTTGACAAAAATACTAAAGACCCTTGCAGCGAAGTTCGCAAACATTCATATTCATTCATTCGTTACAGGAATCCCAGTCAATATTTTCCACCAGCGTCTCAATTTCCAACGACAAAAAACATACCATGGACAAAATTAAAGATCCTGGCGAGCCTAATCGTCTTAAGGCTTGTTAAATCTAATGGAGGGTTTTCAGTGACTTACACCATCAGCTACACTGACCAACTCTTCGTTGCAAGGCAACAGGTCATATGTAGTGAAGGACTTAAGTGTTTTATATTAGAAGAAAAAACCAACTTATTATGAGCAGTTAAATTGAGATATCAACTCTGTCTGTTGCGATGCCTATTAAGACCACCAATGTACTCTCTGTTCAAGGTTTAGAAGATTTATGACAACTAATTTTCAGTGGAATAGTGTGTGTGATGGTTGGAACTAACGGCCATTGGATCAACGGAGGTGGGAAAGACACTAACGACTTGCCCCAAGTCTATTTCGTCAACTGTAATAAGTCTATCTGAAAGTAGACGAAATAGACTTGGGGCAAGTCTAAAACGGAGAAGGTTCTTTTCTTCATACCTCTACCAAGCATACGAAGGTAGATTTAGGTCACTGAGAAGCTCAGCGCATCGAAGCAGTATCCTGGCCCTTCCTCTCGATGTGACGACACCTTGTGATCCCTTCATCCTGAGAGAATTACAGAGAGTAGGCGACTCTCCTCACTCTAAAAAACAGGTTTGATAGGGCGGGGACTCGAACCACCACCCTTCAGATTGGTAATCAAGCGCGTGCTACCATTAAGCAATCCCTGCTTTGATATACACCGGAGCGGAGGTGTATATTAAAGAAGACAGAAATGAATAAATTGTCTCTTAAGAAAGAAGTCCTTTGAAGACCTAAAAAGTGCTTCTTTTGGTTAGGGTATAGCTTACTAAACGATTTGCAGAAAGGATTGATATGGAATGCAATTAAACTAAAAAGTGGACCCTTTCTGTTTTGTAGTCGATGACTTAAATTTCTGCGGGCTGCACTGAGAAAAATTACACTTCTTGCAGTCAATAGTTCTTCGAACAAATTCATTTCAGAGTACACATGTGTGGCAAAAACACGAGGCACAATGCAACAAATCAAAATACAGGGTGTCCAAAAAAATTGCGCCCTATTTACGTGGCTGCTGTGGAGAAGCGGTAGCTTTAATTGTCTCCATTTTTACACAGTTGCATAGGCCAGGCTTCAACTTAGAGCTCGAGACCTTGTTTGAGTCAGTCTGAGAAGTGGTTGGTGATTTATGGCAGAGGAAAGGCAAAATTAAATATTCCTTCAAGAACAGCGTTCTTCAGCAACGTCAACATTTAGCAAAAATTTTAAAGAAATAGTTCTATTCCATTTTTTCTGCATTTTAAAGGGTTAATAGTGCTATTCATCTACAAGATACCCTGGGTACCAGACTCTCTAAGATTTTATGTTAGAGAGTCTGGTACCCAGGGTATCTACAAGACAAAACTGTCAAATCTTTTAAAGAAGTGGAGAAAATTTGCAAATGAAGCTAGAACCCTGTTCTGTATGAGAAGTTTGTTCATGATTCAATCGAGTGTTTCAAGCCGTGTGTTCTGTTAGGCATACTATTTCGCAAACATGAAATTTTTTTAAAGTCGAATTTAGCTAGCAAAATATCTGTAAATGAGTTTATAGCCTTGAGCTTAAATTTAAAGATACTTTGTGTATTAATCGTTTATTGTAGCCGCACGTACAAACAAACAACTTATACCGAATCACAAAAATTCTTCGGTCTTTCCACTTTGAACTAGAATTTGAACAATGCAAATCCGACAAGTACCCTTGGTGCTATGAATTTTCAAAAGTAAGAACTTTTTTCTGGTTGGCCTGGGTAGTTATTTGCTTAGTAGGCAGGTAGTTACAGCACTTTTTTCCACATGTTAGTTAGAGTTAGATGTGTTTTTAAGTTGAAAAATTAAAGTCAGTTGCAACCAGAATGTTTGCTGGTGTCACTGCTTTATTGTATCCACATTTTCATGGGTCATAAAATGGCAACAACAACTGCCTGCAAAAAGGTAACATGTGCCAAACATACTGATTGAAACAGACTCTTTAAAGCTGCAACAATTATATAATGATAGGGAAAATTTGAACTTATACATCAGTTGGCTGAAAGTTTCTGACGCTAATGCCTTACAAACTGTATGTGCACATTGGTGTTTGGGTCACATACAGTATGTTGTTGCAAGGATAGAATACTTCTTCAAGAGGCCTGCAGTCATTAGGGATTCTGTTTTGTTGTATGCACCTACTGTATAATATACTGTACCTTTCACTTTACCAGATTAGAGCTTCAAAATGAATGATTTGATCTGGTAAATCAATTGATATGTAAAGTCTAAACATAAACATTTAATTTGATTTGAAACCATACCAGAAAGAATCATTCATCCAGATCTCATTTTTATGATATGTTGTACAAGACATGCAGTCAAAGAGACAAAACACATTTGGACTTAACTGGCTGATAGGATCAAACAACAAACAATGATACAGCATCTTTGCAACATTTATCCACAGTTTTTAAAAGATTCACATGTAGTTACAATATACTGTAGCCTTTTGAAGTGAAATGTCCTAATTACAACTTAATTACACACTTCTATTCACTATTTTAGCTTCAAAAGTGAAAGGAACAAATGTGCATGATATGGATTCCTGGATTAACAAAGTAAAACTGAAAATCTACATGTCAGAATTAAACATTTATGTCATCAAACATCTATTTACCTTATTTACTTTTTAATCCATAAGCAGACAAGTATGTTATGTTAAGGTTACTGTAACTGTTCAGACGACAAATTTTCGATTTTTCGTTTTTGTCATAATCTGATGGTATAAGTATTTGAGGACTGTTTAAACCAACTCACTTCCAGAAATAGTCACAATTACTTGGAAATTTGAGCATTTTAAAAGGAGCAATCCTGTTTCTCAAAAATTGCGGAAATATACATAAGCGGATTAAAGTAAACTCACTTGACCTTGCAGCTATGTTCATGACATCCCGTGCTGCTGTGTTATTGACATAATGCTTTACCAATACCGCGCTTAAGCCTAATTGCTTGACCTTTCAAGCATAATCGTATTTCCCGCAATTTTTGCTTCATTTTGATAAAAGCCTGATTTCTCGAAACAGGATTCCCGAGTACTGGTGGGTAATAAAAAATCTTTGTGTACCCAACAGGCCAATCGAATCGCTTGAAACTTGGCACACAGAGTCACAATGCATATAACTACGAAACCGTGTCAGCGATTTGTGATAGATCCACTGGTCCGATTTTTACAAGGGTCTGAAAGTTAAAAAAGACATTTAAGACATTTACATTTATTTAAAATGATATCATTTCAAGGCAATACCTTTTATCAAAAATTCGTGACACGGTTTTGCAGTTCAGGGCCTTAAGTCTTTGGTAAATAGATAGTCGTGATCTAACGATTATCATTGGGGTACACAAAGATTTTTTCGCAAGGGTGGTCGATTTTGCCTTGAATCTAGAATACATCATGAAAGATTTATTGAATCAACTGAATATATTTTTATGATATTCTACGTTTAATTCTGCGTCGAATGATGCATAAGTTTGTTTGGTATATCTTGACGAACGGCCGTGGTAAACGGAGTTCCTTAATCGCCGCCTGAACGGTTACAGTAACCTTAAGGAACTCATCTGGCAAGTTATTTATAGTTAAAGGGGCTCCGTCACCAAACTGTAAACAAATCTGTAAACACTGCATATGGCCATTGTTCTCCATTGTTTTCTGCAACTTGTTTGGTGGCTTCACCCAAGCCACCAAAAAGTGCTCATTAAAAATCCATTTATACCCAAGCAATTGTAAAAGACGTGAATTTTTGGTTTTTTCCTCTGTAACATACAAAGATTTATCTTCAAAATGATGCTTTCATTTTGGAAAAACAGGTAAACATCTGTGTGATATTGCCCATAAAAAAAACTTCAAAATCACCATTTCGACCAACATTTGGAGACGGAGCTCCTTTAAGTAAGCAAGTATAAGCAGTAATTGGTTACATGTTAGTACTGTACTGTGTATTATTTCAGAGTGTTGAAAGAAGATGGAAATTGCAGCAAGTAGATATCATTTCTTCCCTTGTTTCTCTCTTGAAGCTGCATGTACAATTCAGATATTTTCTTCCTATCAAATCAAGTTTTAATGCCAAGAATACCATGGACATGAAATGTGGACTCCTACTACACATTGTATCAAAGAGTATACCAATACTGCAAAAGGTGTTCCAGTCCCAAATTTTCAATTTCAAAAAGATCTTGAAACAAATAGTGACAATTTAATGTCTTGTTTCACAGAATCTAATTTGCTATTTGTTTTGGTTATGATTCAACAGCAAGAGAGTCTATCTCACAAGCACTAATAAGGCATCTCACCTTGTTTAGGTATTCAGGCCAGTTATGATCATAGGCATAGGAGACAGGAGGCTGGGGGGCTGTAGCCCTCCAAACATTGGAAAAATTTGCAAAAATTGGCCAAAATCGGGCAGAAATCCAGCTTAAGTCAGGCCAAATTTTTGTCAACAATGGATTTTTTGAAGGGCAGCCCCCCCCCCCCCAAACTTTATCTTCCCCTACACTCATGGTTATGATAAATCATAACTTGTCTGAATACCTGAAACACGGTGAGAAGCCTTTAGGGGTAAAATGCCATTTAAATTATAACCAGAACTATGAGCAGTAATATTTGTGTTGCCATCACACATCTGCCACTGAACTAATGAAAACAATGACTATACAGTCTTGGCTAATTCCCTTTGGAATGATGTAGCTTGCCATTTCTCTCACAAAGTCATTGGAGCTGATATGCATTTTCAACTCTGTGAATCCATATACTCTGTGAATCTATAAAGGAAATTAATAAATCTAGTGAGGAGACCAAGTTGCATTCTTTGATTTTGGAGCGGGGAAGCTCATTCTAAAATACATTCTGGTGCATCTCTCTGAAGGTTGGGAGTACTAAGACTGCGTAAGGAAATAATGAACCAGTGATTTATCGGTCATGTAGACAAACTATCGTGGGTAGCACATTTACAAAAGTTATGGGTCGGGTGTGGCTGGAAGCAGTCAAAGTGGCGCGGGGAAGACGTTCCCAGGGCACTACAAAGAATGCAAACTGGCAAGGAGCATCATTCAAAGATAAGGGTTGCGATAAAATGCCTGAAAGATCAGTGGTTTCTGTCAACAATAAACTGTTTATTTGTCATGTACAGCATTGACAGTAAATATGGCACAGACTACTCTATCAACACAACACATATGGTAGCAAATCCAAAATAAGATGCACATGTGATGTGATGTAACCTGTGTGTCAAAAATGCAGCTTTTTTCTCAAAGTAGATTTATCCCATGTAATCTCTTTATTCCCTCTCTCTCTCTCTCTCTCTCTAACCCTGTATGGAAAGTTGAATTTTCGTGCGCCGGATATTGCGCCGATAGAACAATAAAAACTATAGAAACTAAGTGCTCTGTGCACCGGACATGTCCGGTGCAGGAGCCATTCCTTCCATAGAGGTTTCTAACGATGATTGGAGTTTCTTCTTCACTTTCCATCCTTACATATCTTTTCACTTACATCTCAAAATATTGAATGTTGTTCTTCCACTTGCAAGTAAGTTTCTTGGCCTGAAAACATTGTATAAGGGTTAAGGGCCTGTAAAGCCTGATTGTAGAACTCTACCAAACACATCCTATATCATCTCTTTTAGCATTTTCTGTGGCTGATATAAAGTTGGTTTCATAAAAAAAGTTTGAGGTAGTTGCACTGCAATGGGATGCCATTCATTACTCGTCCCAGACCGCCAAACTATGAAACGTGCTTTGAATCAGCTGCCGATTTGTATTTTGGTTTACAGTGGAAGGTAGGCCCTCCAGAAAAAGCGATCGCACACACACAGCTCAACGTAGCTCAAAAATGTTTTGCAATAAAAATACTTATAAGGACATCCCCAATGTAAATATCAAACACTGAAAGACGGGATCACACGGGGAAGTCGACTTTTTTAGCAAAGCGTGATCCGCAAAGCTGAGATGTATTCTTTGGCCTAAAATGATGCAAACAAAATAGTTCCACAAAACAACGATCTGGGCATCAAAACCTGTCAAAGAGTATACCACAACAAAAAACAAGCTCTACAGCACTTAAACAACAGAAAAGTTGAACAATTCCTTACCTTTAGATACGAATCCACGATCATTTACTGCCAGCGCTGCTACTCGAGCTTTCGGGTCCGTCCATCTTGATCTTCACTGTCAACACCACAGGGGACCAAAGGTCGCGCATTCATGATCGCGCTATGCAGCTCAATGCGCGTTTCGCATCCCTACTATTTATCCCTGCTAGAACCCTTTCTATCAACCATTATTTGATTTTAACATTGCTGGGGAGCAATGGAAGTGCAGCATAGGTTCCAAATCTTTAAAAAGGCCGGTGTAAAATTGTGTGACCTATTGATTTGAACTGAATGACTTCAAAGGAACTTTAGCTATTTCTCTATAATTCTACCGTTGGATTTTTCTGAAATCTTTAATATTTTCAGAATTAGAGTGTTTTTCTTCTTTTTCCAGAATTCAAGAAAAAGTTTGAAAAAACTTAAAACCATCGTAACTTCTAAACTGTTTGAGACAACATGAAATAATTTCGAAGAAAACCATAGTTTACGAATGTCTACAATGTGATATCAAGCAAAAGTCTGTCACTCTTCTGGTTTATGATTTATAAATTTGATGATAAAGTCACATCCTCAAATGACTTGAAATGTAAGATATGCCGTAATTTCGAAAAATGTTCCAAATTTCTGGAAAGTCCAACGGTAGAATTATAGATAGGTATCTAAAGTTTCTTTCAAGCCATTCAATCAGAAGAAATAGGTCATTGAATTTTACACCCACCTTTTTACGTCGAGTTAACGGTTTGGAACCTATGCTCTGTTTTTGCAGCAATCACTGATTTTGCCTTTCATCTGCCATAAATCAGCAACCACTTCTCAGATTGACTCAAACAAGGTCCCAAACTCTAAGTTGAAGCCTACTGTGTAAAACTAAGACAATTGAAGCTACAACTCCTCCACAGCAGCCACACAAACGGGGCACAATCTTTTTGGGACACCGTGTATCGCTAGACCCTCGACAACATCATTGAAAACACCTACAAATGCAGCTTGCATATGCCAACGAGCTCACAATGGAAACCTTTATATGCAGATCATGGGTGCTTAGACTTCGCAGTTGTGCTTGATTACCGCAGCTTCTGCGGTGGAAAACTTATACACCACTGTGGAGGAGGTAGCGAAAACCTCCCCTGCAAAATGATATAATCTTTCCTCCGCAGAAGCATGCAATCTGAAGCATAACTGTATGTACAGATCGATTCTTTTGAAAGCCATAATCGTTGCACAGAATATTTTGCTTCCATTTAGCAGCAAACTTTCGAATTTTTCAAAGCTACTATATCACAGAAGGTTGGAAACTTGACTCTTAAGACCATGTAATGAATACTCTGTCATTAAAATTAGATTGAAGGGAGGGCAATCTGTTACCCTCCAAGAATTGCCGTGGCCGCACGATGTGGAAGTTGGTGGGTGGGTGCGAGGGACACGCACAGGCTAGGGTGGTTCAGGAAGGTGAATTGGCCCCTGGTTCTTAGATTTGCTCCAAGTCTAGACATAGGCTACCTTAACTTTCAATGAAAAGATCACCCCACCTGAATTGAACGAGATAAGCGACTGCAGACAAAGGAAATTCTCTCAACCATCAATTCAAAACAAACAAAGCCGCAAAGGTTTCTCTGAACCCAGGTAGCTAGCGCACTCGTTGTGCATTCCAAAAATTGCTTTAAAGGGCAAACATGAGCATAAATCGAAAGAAGAAGGATATATCTACACATCTACCTCGGGCATTTCTTTCGTTGGTTCAGAAGCTGAGCAGTAAGTGTTTTAATTACACCCAAAAGAGAAGAGAATTGAATCGCCTCCCAATCAGCTTTTAAACCAAACATATAAAATCCCCGCGACAGATATGTAGATATATCCTTCCTCTTTCGATCTATGCTCATTTTTGCTCTTAAAACAATTTCTGGAATGCACAACGAGCGAGTTAGCTACCTGGGTTTCAGAGAAACTTTTGCGGGTTTGCTTGTTTTGACACAATTTCCTTTGTCTGCGATCGCTAGTCGCTTTGAATTGCAGTGTCAATCAAAAGCAACTCATGCTATCGCCCACTCGGAAAATTTTACTGACTGCAAATTAGCCTTTAAGAACAGAAAGTAAGGTGGTGGTATCAGGGGCGGATCCAGACCGATGCAACCGATGCAAATGCATCGGTCATTCTGGCAAGATTGACAATCCACAAGTCTGTGTACCAGGATGTTATCAGAATCAAATCATTTCAAGTCTTTCGTGCAACTACTGTAAACTGTTACTCCATTTGCCGCCTCAGCTTTCAAATTCATGTGCTGACATGAGAGAAATTTTACAATCACATCCTAGCGAAGCCTCCCGAAGCCTCCTTTCTCTCTGTTTACACTGCCCCTGCGTAGCAACCTCGTAACAAAAGCAGTCGCCGGCAATGTGACCTATTATCCAAAAGAATAAGTTGACAAAACAATCACGATCGCCCAATTAATTATTTTAAAGGCAATCTGTCCCCTTCCATGAATGAAAATAAAATCGATAAAGATCTCTATTGTATATTTCAGAAGTTGGTGTTAATTTGCTTTATCCAAAGAAATCAGGGTCATAGAGACTCAGTGATGCATGAATTTAGCTGTAGTGTAAATACGGTAAATAAAGCAGTAACCAAGGTCAGAACAATAGGGGACAGATTGCTTTTAACCCACTATTCAGATTTGTGACGCGCGTCTCGACAATCACAAAGGGAACAACTAAAACCAACGCATAAACAGGAGAATCTTGCGTAACCATTTTGAAGAGTGCATCGGTGTCAATCAGAGCGACTTTGACAGCTCCTTTCTTCTCAACAATAGACAGCAAAAATGCATCGGTCCCCAGACCTCTGAATGGAGAAAAATCAGCGTTATGCACCGGTTGACCGATGCAGTCCAAAGGTTACTATTGAGCAATAGAGAGCCCTCCTCTATTATTCTTGTTCGCTGTTTGGTTATATCCCGTCCAAACAAAGAGGTCCAAATGAAAGTGCAGTGCACCAGAACCGTTCTTCAAAGTGGATGATGAAAATGATTATGATGGCTAAGTGTGGCAAACATGCCGTTGACTGAAATATTCAGTATTCTAAGCACCAAATCAGCAGAAGACAAAATTTGGCCTGTCTAGGCCAAGGTGTAAACAACACGTCAAAAAGCACTGATCTGGATGGGTCTGATCCGAGGTAAATGTCCTTATCCAACCTAGTACAAAGGAAGGTCTTTCTGCCCAAAAATTTTGAAAAAGGGCGTTGCCCATGTTTTCCAATAGTTTGAAGGGCGTGGTCGCCAAAACTTTCCTGGGGGCTTCGCCCCCAGACCCCCGTTTTGCATCGCTCACTCAAATGTCTGGATCCGCCCCTGGTGGTAGTAAAAAATACTTTATTCAAAATAAAGGTGTCTGCATTATGGTCTTTTTCGCGCGGTTTGATAAATAAACCTTTCAGTTCGTTGCTAAGGAGAAACGGGCAAAAGTCTCTCCTTGGCAGAGATGCTGAGCAAAGCGCGTATTAGGAATGAAAATGATCAAATCAAACTGCCTCTTAGCTTTGCTGACTGGCAGGAATACCAGTAAAAATGATACTTTTTAGTGTAAGAAACTTGTATTGGTACCATTATAGCACTGTACTGCCACTGAGGCCATGGCCTGCATTTTTAAGTCTAAAGCTGAATTCGTGTTTGAACAGAATTTTTTAAGGCTCAATTCAATTTTTTTCAATTTCATGTATATTCTCAGCTAAAAGCTACATGTTAAACTAATATAATATGATGCTAAATTATACGGATAATGAAAAATGCGTGAAATATAATTTACGTAATGCATCTAAATCAGTGGAGCTGAAGAGGACATATAGAAAGAACTCTGGTAGAGCTTTCGAGCTATATGCCCTCCGTTACGTGGTTTATAGCGAGCGATAACATTTGTTTAAATACGAGAAATTTTAATTATACAATCATGCTATTTGAAATACTTTTGGCTACAAATAACGATATACACAAAAGAGAGGCAGACTGAGGATAGAGGGAGGAAGAAAAAATGATAAAGAAAAGAACCGGGAGAGAGTTTATAAACCAATGGGTTTTTAATCATTAATAAGTCTGCAGTAAAAGTTGCTTATACCGCTTTCCGAAAATCTTTTTTGAATGAGAAGTCCTAACGTTATTTGCAATCTTGTTCCAGATTTTTACACCAAAATTGGTCATGAGTCTACTTTTGTAATTAGTTCTGGCTACACAAAGAACACGCCCGACAACACCTTTCTCGAGGAGTTCAGCCTCGCTTTGATGCCCCTATACAAATGTATAGGAAAATGACCGGAAGTGAATATTTTCGTCCACTTTGAACGTTTCTTGCAGGGATGCGGTGTGATTTTTCCGCGTTAATTTAATCTTAAAAGGTAGTGAATTTATCTAAGAAATGTTTAAAACTAAAATCGTTTTGATTTAAAGATCCTGGTAAACTCCACGCAATTTGACAGGAGTGATGGTCTTATTTTAAGAGATTTTCATCCGTATTTGGGCAAATTTTTCGAATTCATTGTTTTTGGTGCGGTAAGCAGCGCCTTGAAAGCCATGACATTTAGAAAATGCCGTAGATCGTAGAAATTGTTTTGAAGCGGCGTGGTCTGCTTGCTGCTTGCTTTCAAGAAAACTTTTTAATTCTGAACGAAACGAAGCAATAAACCAATATGCAGAGCACTAGCGATCCTTTTACTGCCAGTGAAGGACAAGAGATGCTTTCATGTTTTCAAATAAGTCTCCAACCCGCCAGAAAGAAAGAGACAAGAAGAAGCAGCTTCCAACGAAAGAACTCGGATATTTATGGATCAAGAACTGAAATCGTTTTGTTTATGATGGCAGATGTCTTTGATGGACAAATGGATAGCAAATTATAGAAAATATGTTATTTGTACTGGGCAAGTTCCTGTCAATGATGGAGCAACTCAATGCAGTCTGGAAATCTTCCCTCGTTGGCTCTAAAAACCCACAGACAAGGAAGATAGGGAAGGATGCTGTCTATCGAAATTGCAATGACTATTTCTGAATGGACAACGGCAATAACTGCTTTTTGGTAATTTTCAGAAACTCATGAATAAGCATGGCAGCAGGGGCTACAGGGTGAAACGGGCGAGCTTTGTCTTTGTCTTTGCAAACAATTGTCTTTGCAGATCAAATTCAGAATAAGGTTCAGACTGTTTCAGAATTGGAAGCATTAAAATTTCAATTTTGTGATGATTCAATTGCTATTATCTTACCATCTTCCTATTATCAGAGTAAAATCATCAGAGTATCAATTGTTGGATTGCTCAAATTTTTTGATATATCATAATATTGTTTTTCATTGAATGCTTTGTCCATTAGTTTTGCATCAGTCTTCAGGCATTGGAAAAGCAAGAATTGCAGTCTTTTGTGGTTGTTGTCAAATGCTGCTTCAAGGTTGGGCTTGATTGGTAAAGAATAATCTTGTTCTGTTTGGGTCCTAAAATAAAACAGAGACAATATTATTTCCTCCTACTAAAAACATTTGCTGCATAGCAAATTTCACTTTGTCTCATAGAGAATTGCATGTACAAAAAAGAGCAGCAAATCAAAATAGGAGAGGTCTTTGCAAACTTAAATCAGAGCAGCAATACCCTGCTCAAGAAAAAGAAAGCGGATTTAAGGGCAAATAATTGCAGTAAACTATCGTGTTTATAGGCAAAATAATCAAAGCTGATAATTTTTTGTACAAGGTAGCCTTGATAACATTGTTTTAGTAAGCAAATCTCCTATTTCTAGGTCAGAGCTTCCCCATTAGTCTTGAAGAAAATAATCAACAATGCAACTTTATGTTTGTATACATTTAGGCCAAACCCGACGAAAAGTTCTCTGAGAGCGAAGTCAAAGTTTTGTTATTATTCTTATTGCTCTGGTGGCCAAAACAGGTAGCAAGTACTCTAAAATACTTTCATTTCTGAAAACATCCGATTAAGTTCGAAAGTGATACATTCAACCAAGGTCAACGTTTGTTTTCTGACTAAAAAGCAGACAAGTTTGTAAAAGGAAGCACGTAAAGTTAACGCAGATTAAATAGTCATGGCTCTCGAGGAAAAATCGCCTTTGAAAATTGTGGGAAACCGGCAAAGGCTACAGCAAAAAAGGCAACATTTCTAGAAACTAGATGCGTACAGCTATTGCGTTATATCTCCAAAATGAGAATTCCTGTCTTAGTTTAGAAAATATTGGAGTTTGAAAAAATTTCGGTTAAATTTAGGCCAACAAAAGTTCATTTTCTTGAAACTGCAAGCCGAAGTTCAAGACGAGAAAAAGACAAGTTTATTTCGTCAACAATTGGCGAAAGGTGGCAAATAGGACAAAACGACATCGAGGAATCCAAAACTTTCAACAAAATTTCCATGAAACAAAGGACAAACGTTAAATTTATGATAAAGTCTGCTTACCTGCTGTGCTGAATCCCGAGTTTGTAAACAGAGTTGTCCACGGCCTTTGAAAAATATGAAAAACCAAGGAGCTCTGAGTTCAAAATGCTAAAAGAACTTGAAAGAGCGAAGATACAGCTATTGCGTTATATCTCGATATTTTGCTTTGGGACACTTGGGACGCCTGCTGACGCCATTTATCACAAAATTTTACTTTCGCGCCACAGCTTTCTTGCAAGAGAGGCCGGAAGTGACGTCAGAATTCAGGCTTGGTGTTGTCGGGCGTGAAGAAGACTACACAAAGAAGGCTTGCGCTTTTTTGTTGCATGTAGCTACTTTGCTTGGACAGATGACGCTCAATTTCTAAAAACATGAAATTACACTGACAGTTAGGTCATGCTCAGGTGCCTTAGGTCTTGAATACAGTTCATTGAGGAAATTTTCCGGCGTCTGAGATTTTCTGTATTCTTGAAATTTTGTAGTCAGACGGTGAAAACATCTGTCAAACTTCTTGTAACCTATCCAGTGTAAACACAGGAAGAAAACCTCTCTCACACAAAGTAATATTTACATTGATCTAAAGCGCCGCGAGCTCTTCGAAAGCACGTGTCCGTTTCACTGGGCTGGACCGTATAAGACACCTGCAGTGCATATTTGTACGGCGGCGCGGTCTGAAAGATTCTCTGTTTGAGTGATCCCTTGAAAGATCACTCATTCTCAGGCCCTTGGCTTCAGACGCAAGTCATTTCCGGACAAACTGAACACATAGAAAATGTCAATTTCGTTCAAATATTAGCGACAGTTTTCATGATAATATGTATGTTGTAGAGTTTGTGGGGTTGTTCCGAATCACAGACACTTTGTTTTGCTGCACATTTGATCTTAAGTGTTGCATGGTTCTGCAACAGAAACTATTTTTGCAACGATTGCAAGTGGTAGCTCTCATGACAATGTGGAGACCATCCTCCAAAAACATCTGCGGAGGAGCACTCTTCACCGACGAGGAGACTGTGGCAGAATCGAATAGAAAAGCCTTGATCTGCAGCCCGTGCTTACTTCGTCGGAAAAAACAATCGAAATAGAGACCCACAGTACCTTGGCTTTGAAGAAACTTGTCTGCAATCGAAATAACACTTGCCAGTCCAACCGGTCTATAAATAAACCCTATTGAGACAATACCTTGGTAATATCCTAGGCACACTCATACTGCAATAATGTGGTTAGATTAACCTAAGAATACCACTTCAATAACTCAACTCAACACAAGGCTGGTAAGCCCCTATTATTTAGACCTCTTTAAATCAAAGCAAACAGTTGAAACTGGACAAGGTCACTGCAGGTGTAGGCATGGGTACTAGAATAATGAGGTGCGTAGCCTGTGAACAGGCCTTTCAGCGTGAGGCTATGAGGTGCGCAGACATCTCCATTCATCTCTTATCGCTGTATTCAACGGGGCGTAATTCAACGGAGACCAATTGAATCACAAGTACATTAGCCTGCTCACAGACTTTAGAGCCTTTTCCTTTCCTCCTCCGCAAAATAGTAAAGTCTGTGCGCAGGCTACAAGTACATGGGCCCTGAAACTGAAGATGGGAGAATGGCACTATCTCCTTTTGACTTGTTAAAGTTTTATCTTTTTCCATTCTTAAAGAGCCATTGTTACCCAGGGTCCTTTGTGGGCACGCCACAATTTCAGACTGTCTGAAAATCAAATTTGGCCTAAGAGGAGGAAACTATAGATTCATAGTAAAATATTTGAACTGACAGTTTCGAACCATGGTTTTGCTTTGGCCAAATTGGATTTTTAGGCAGTCTGAAATGCGTGCCCGCAAAGGACCCTGGGTGACAATGGCTCTTTAAAGGCTATTTTGCAAATGCATTGTGATCATTTGTTCCATTTAGCGCGGATTTCATTGATTTTATGCCATTCAAATTCAATGCTGCAATGGTAAATAGGCTTGTCTGTAATAAGAACAACGAAAACACTCACATGCAACATTCTTTCTTTGGCTATCCATTGTTCATGGCACGTGTACATCCTTCATTTTACTGGGATATCTCTACATTTTTGCTCTTTGCAAATGCAAGCGTTTAACCAAGGGCCTATAGGACGAGAGATTATAGCTAGTCGTCCCGTTGCAGTTAATTTCTGATGTTTGGTTTGAAAAACTTACCTATGTTCTCCTTGGTGGTTTCTTCTTTCATAAATTTCTTGGTTTTGCTTTCTAAACGACATAAATCACATGTTTTCTCAAGTAGAAATGAACTGTTTGATCGTGCCACCTCGTTGGCCGCCATTTGCAATGTACATAACACAAGTGATGTTGTTTTTGTTCTCAGCCTCTTGAATTATTGAACCGACGCTGGCCAGAGATTAATCTCATTTTCGTTAGTTCTCCATAAATTAAAAATTGCGTTGCTGAAACAGTATGCAGAGCAAGCTGTTTATTTCAACTTGAGAAAAGATGGGATATTTGTATTTGTCGTTTAAAAAGCAAAACCAAGAAATTTATGAAAGAAGAACCACCAAGGAGAACATAGATAAGTTTTTCAAACCAAACATTAGAAATTAATTGCAACGGGACGACTATAATCTCTCGTCCTATAGGCCCTTGGTTTAACCTTGCACATACCCTAAATACACATAAGGCGGAATATGGTCGCATAGTTGCAGCGACGTGCTGCCGGTATCACAAAATTATTTCTAATTCATTTCTATTAATTCATTCATTTTTAATTCAAATGTAATTTAAATTCATTTCTACTCCTGTTTAAGATTCTCCGTCAGTTGTTTTCAAAATATAAGGAATTGTTCGTTTACTTTCGGAGTAGACTTGCTTCACGCCTATTCCGTGGCCTATCAGTGCTGGAATAATGTAATCACCACTGCGGGGGCGTAAGCAACAAAGAGGTCGCAGACTTGGAGCGAGTCTACTCTCGGAGAAACTTTTTCAGAATCTGTTTCTTGCAGCTTGTGTGTTCCATAGACTAACTACATACATAGTTTAAGTTACCCCTCGCAGCAACGACAACAGCAACACTTTTTCATTTTCAATTCCCTCATCCTTGGTAGCGAAGGGGTGGAGAACAGATTAAAATTTCTGGTTGCCTTGCAGCATCCTTGACCACACTGTCTTTCTCACTCATTAGAGAACTTGATAATGACTGCAAGAGACGTGAAGCAAGTCTAGTGGTGAGACAACCCGATCGCCCTCTGTGGCCTACGAATCACTGGGTCAATGCCAGGTCAAGTCTGACATCTATCTCTTTTGTGAGGTGTAACATTTCGTCCGCCCATTTTTAGCTGGATCGACGCCCATTAAAAAGGATTGATTTTTTACATGACATATGGGCATTTCGGCTGTTGAGAAAATACTGTTAAGTAGGTAACAGTTACCATTAATGCGAAGGGGATATGCTCTTTTTCTTTCAATTCAATAAGCTTAGCCAAGAAGGATGCTTGAATGTCGCACCACAGCCTCTTGAGACTCTTGACTTTGACATATGTTCTTCACTGACCTGATCTGTCCTTCACTGAATGGTTTTTAAATGCGCATCATTGATACCTTATATGAGCTGTCTTCCCAAACCATACACTCATGGTTAGGACAAGATTTATCCCCTCTTAATCCATACAAGACGTGCAGAGTATTCTTAGGCCTTGGATTTCTTTAACATGATAGATTTCCATTCCCAATTTGGCAGTCTAATCTGAAAGGGCTCCAATGTAGGGAGTAGTTCTTGCCAGGAGGGGTACAGCTTTCAGAGGGACACTGTTTAGAACTGTAGAGTCATTCCCAAACCAAACACGCTGAGCAAGGGGTACTTTCGAGAAACTTTACAGGGGATGGGGCAAATCACACTAAAAATCTCGTACACTTTCCCAAAAATTCCTAAAAAGTCTTCAAAAATCCCTATAGTTCGTTTACTGTAATCCTGAACATTTTAGCAAATTCTTGAAAAATCTGGAAAAATGCAAAAAAGGCTTAAAAATCTCAAAAAATCTTTGAAATCGAACAAAAAAATATCAAAGTCTCTTAGGCTATGTATCTTTGAAGTGTTTTGCCCCTCGATGACCCCTGTGCTCCACAGCACCTACGTCTCAATACAATGATCAATGACCCATACGTTGCTGCTTTGATTTTTTAGGGGGGGGGGTACCCATGTCTCTACTAGAGAAGAAAAGCGTCAAAGCACCAGCGCAAAGGGCAGAACAGCAAAGTATTCTGCAAACAGCTCTAAACACATTGTGCAAAACAACTTCATAGCGCCACAGAGAGCTGGAGGGGACAAGTGACTAATCCTCTCGCTATTGAGTTCACAATCCTCTCGGGACATCATTACTGAGCTCACAAGACAGGCAACAGAATTGTTCACTCGCAGTAGGAATGAGTAAGGAAGAGAAGCAAGGTGGGCGATAAATCGTCGCAGTGATTTCTGATTCGTGGTTTACTTAAGTGGGTGATGCGTTTTGCAGTTGTCTTGGAAATCTCCTGCTAATTAGTAGGGCCTAGCCTTTCTATGAGCTGTGGAATTCAGAATAACCTGATCTAATGGATTTTCGCACCCTATTGACATAATATGCATATCACATGTACACAGTATCAATGTCATTCAACTGACTGGAGATCACTCCAAATAACTCTTAAACTCGAATCAAGACTATAAAAGAAACGTTGCTTGTTTTATAATGGAGATTGCACTACGGTGTAAATTCCAAATTCTTGCTTATTTTGCAGCAATAAATCAACAACGACGGCAACAACAGCAACAACAAATCATCATCTTGAAACATTTGATTAAAACAACGGCAGCAACAATGACAACAACAACAACAACAAATAATAATTATCATCATCATCATCATCAGTAAGAAAAGCTCCACCACCACTGGACTCTATAGGGTATTTCAGAAAAAACGAAACCCAACTTTATTCGAGATTCTGCAGAAAAGAATAACATTTGAATCAATTTGATACAATCATCTGAAAGCACAATCTTTCTTCTTTCCAATAAAATCCAGGTTGGGCGTATTAATCAAATGTTTCAACACTTAACTTACATTTATGTAACAAGGACACATTTTGTAACACAATAGCATGAGTTGTTTTTGCTGACACCTGAATTCCGACAGAGTAAATGCCCTCAACCAGAAATCCACGCAAACAAAACCGCAAAAGTTTCTCTGAAACTAAGGTAGCTATCACGCTCGTTGTGCTTTCCAGAAATTGTTTTTAAGAGCAAACACGAGCTTATATCGAAAGAAGAGGGATATATTTACACATCTCCCTCGGGCATTTTATCTCTTTGGTTCAGAAGCTGAGTATAAGTGCTTCAATCACAGCCAAAAAATAAGTGAATTGAATCGCCTGTCAATCGGCTTCTGAACCAAACAAATTAAATACCCGAGGTAGATGTGAAGATATATCCTTCTTCTTTCGATCTATGCTCATGTTTGCTCTTAAAAACAATTTCTGGAAGGCACAACGAGCGAACTAGCTACCTGGGTTTCAGAGAAACTTTTGCGGCTTTGCCTGTTTTGAATTACTGGCTGAGAGAATTTCCTTTGTCTGCAACCGCTAATCGCTTTGAATTGAGGTGTCAATCAAAAGCTGCTCACGCTATTGTCTTACAAAATCTGTCCTTGTTCATTTGTGTAAGTATGGCTATTTTAGATGCGGGAAAAGGATAGGACATTTACATAAACGAAAACCCGTCTTTGTGAGAGCTTAATTTGCCATTCTTAATAGAATGCATCTCATGTGAATAAATTTGTTTTTGCGAACCTTAGGGCATCATCTCAAGTACCTCTAATGTTTCGACAAAATCTGTTTTGCAATTTTTGCCGTAAAAAGGGTGTTTATTTTGCTCATAAATTGCTGCATGTGATCTTGGGCATACTTACTAAAATGTCAATTAAATCATAAAAAAATAGTTCCATTAATGTGTACAACGTCCATATCATTAAAAAGAAGATTGTACATTCAGACGGTATACATTACATCTTCTAAAACCTTATCATTTTGTTAAGATTTTCAATTATAGTTGAGTTACGCTTTTTCTGAAACACACTGTATAAATCGTCGTATTTAAGGATATTGGTAACAATTCAATTCAGTAATCAAATACACAGAAAGTTGCTGTTGTTGTTGGCGGGCAATTTGGTAGTGTGTCTTTTCCAACAGTTGTACGGTATGGCAGCAAAACAAAACAAATCATATCTGAAAGCATAGGGCTCAAATCTTTCAAATCTTTAAAAAGGTGGGTGTAAAATTCTATGGCATTTTCCTTTGAATTGAATGGCTTAAAAAGAACTTATGGTACTTTGCTGTAAATCTGCCGTGGAAATTTTTTGAAATCTTGATTTTTTTCAAAATGGCAGCAATTTAACTATTTTTGAAAAAATCATGGAAAATTTTGAAAAAATTTAAATCGTCTCAAATCCTAAACCAATAGAAGAAAAATGATATAACCTTCAAGGAAACCATGTTTTATGAAGGTCTACAATATGGTGGCAAGCAGAAATCTTTAGCCTTTCTGGTCTAGGATTTAGAAATTTGATGAAGTCACAGCCTCAAATATAATAAATGGCACCATTTTGAAATTAATCAAGATATCAACGGCAGATTTTCAGCAAAGTATCCTAAGTTCCTTTCAAGCTATTTGATTCAAAGAAAAATGTGATAGAATTTTACACCAACCTTTTTAAAGATTTGAGCCCTATACTATATCTGAAACAAATGATGAGAAAAAAGAGTTGGAAACTTTCGTTCATTTGAACAAGCGTCGTGAAAGAAATTTGGCACAAAAAGAGCACTTTATTACCCCGTCCCTTGGTGGTATTAGCATTCTGATCACAACGTCTCTTTGGCAACACCAACCAAACGCAGAACACAACACCGACTCCCAGTACTAAATCCTGTTGCTGGGTAACAGTGGCCTCGTTTGAAGAATCTATCATTACTGTTAGTATCTGTGTGTTAGCCGCGTACGGTTCCTTTGCTTTATGAGAACCGCTGTAATTGTTTACTTGGAAAGGCGTGCTACTATTATTCTGTAACGGTCTTTCTAATCTTTCCACCTGGGAGACCCGAAGGCTTAGGGGTAAATGAGAACAAGCGGCAAGGCCCCTGAAGGAGGCAATTGAAAGAAAAACCTTTTGAGGTCTTGCCCGCCTCATAGAAACATCCTCCGAGTCCACAAATCTCAAGGTTAAAACATCTGTTATCAGAAGAAATACGTGCAGAGGTTGGCAAATAATCAGTTTTTCGTGGTCCTATGTTTGCCAAAGGGACCAAGAAATCTATACCAGTTGTTTTGATGTTTGTTGTCACCACATTGGCAAAAAGACCAGTTCCATGTAGGGACAGGCAACTTTTTCTGAGTTGTATACAAAACTCTGAAGGTAAACAGCTGTTTTCAATACTATACATACGCCGGGGTAAGCAAATACTTTGTCTTTCGTGGTTTCATGTTTGTCATAGGGACTAGCAAATCTCTCAACTTTTTCGAAGTTTGTTCTCATTAAATTTTCAAAAATACCAATCTCAGGGGCAAGCAATTTTTAACTGCGTTTTATCTACGTAAGGACAGCTGCTCTTGCGAATAAACACATGAAAGGATAAGCAAACACTGTGTTTTTCATGGTCCTTTGTTTGTCCTAGGGACCAACAAATTTATCCCAATTTCTTCGATGTTACAGGTTTTAACTAAATTGGCACGAAATCTTACCTCCGTGACATATCAAATTCTATTCGAGAAGCAGCTGTTGTCACCAGCATACCTATTCCGGGGTAAGCAAATACTGTGTTTTCATAGTCCTTTGTTTTTGGATTTTCTCTAGGGACTAACAAGCATGTTCCAATTTTTTCGAAGTTTATTCTCATTCGATTGCCAAAAGACCAGCTTAGGGGACCAGCAATTCAAAAACTGGCCATTGTCAAATCATCTGTAAAAGGAATGTCAAAAGCACCTGGAATTGAGGATAACCGTAACAAAGAGGAAGTACAGCTGCCGTTCAGGGCATGCATGAGACATCCATGCGGCCAAGCCAGCTCCGTTGCATTCTCGCAACCCATGACACATAATGCTTTGCAAATTTCAAATGTGGATCGGGCGGAATTAATGAGATCTGAAGACAACAAGCTTGCTTGCTCCTAACGGAAAGGTTAGAGGCTCACTAGGGAAATAATGTTCAGCTTGTCTTAATCAACATTTTGGTACAGCACCATTGACTGAAAATCGGGGTAGAATTGGGCAAAATAATGGTTCAGAATCGAGCAAAATGTGCCACTTGCGTTGTTGGGTCTCTAAGGTTTAGCATAAGTGTCCTTGGTAACAAACTTGCAGCCTTCCTAGTTAACTAAATTGTTTTCGTTTATGAAAGAAACTGACTTTCGTCAACAACAAATTAACGACAGTGAAATTTATGAATTTTCTTTGACTCATTTTGCCCCACAACCTCGTCCTACTGAACTTGCCCTGTGTATTCATGAAGATAGAAGAAAGAATAAACAAATAGAATAAAAATGGAAATAAATAAGTCGAATTGATTCAAAGTCAGATGAACAGTTTATGGTAGTTTACGGATCTTAATTTCTACCTATCATAAAATGTTTGACTTGAGAGAGTACATCTTGGAAACCCAGGTCCCAGGGAACTTATGTGGGGTGAGTGGCCGAGCAGCTTAAACGGTTTCTATGAGGTGACTGAAATTTAAGCTCGGTCGAGTGAGGTCAAACTCCGGATGGGTGACATCTCAGAAGGCCTGGCCTCGCAACTCATTTTGCCGTCCTTCGGAAGGGACGTTAAACTGGGGGTCCCATGCCTGGATGCAGCATGCATAGTTGGCCTAAATTAGCTTTAAATAGCCAGAAATCCTTTCAGCCCATTTAGAATAAATTACTGAAAAAAAGTCCTGAAGGACAAACAAATGTAAGAAATTAAGAGGGATCTATTCCGTGGAATACCATAAGGGTCCCTTGATCCTCTCCTCAAATGACAACGGAACTTTCTGAACCATGTTATACAAACTTTCAACTCAAGTTGAAGGTCTGTGAGTCACCATTAGGTTCCTTTGATTGCCCCTTCAAGTGACAACGCAAATTTCTCAACCACGCAGCATTTACACTCACGATTGAGAAGGGATGTTGAGCGGGGTGTTTCTACACTATAAATTCTCTTAATATTGAACCTCACAAAACATAACCTTAGCAAAATATCCATCCGGTCCGTGAGTCACCATAAGGGTCTTTTGATAGTCTCCGCGAGTGACAAAACAAGACTTTCTCCGCCACACAGCATTTGAGTCCATGATTATGTATGCATGTTGCGCGGGTCGTTTCTACACTATCATTAATATTGAGCCTCACAAAACAGAACGTCCTGCAGAATATCCATCCAGTCCGTGAGTCACAACAAGGGTCCTTTAGTTGTCTCCTAAAACGGCAACGAGACTTTCTCGACCACATAGCATTTGAGTCCATGATTGAGAACGGATGCTGCGCAGAACGTTTCTACGCTATCATTCTCGTTTACACTGAGATTTCCATAACAGGACGTTTGCGGAATATCCACCCAGTGCTCTAAAGCGGCTTAAAATTCAATTATTTCTTGTAACGAAAGAAAACCTACTGTGAGGCTATCTCTCAAGAACAGCAAAGCACAATCAACTGTCTTTATTGTTACCCTCATATTTCAAAGAATTATCAAGAAGAAATAGGCCAATGGGGTGTCCGTTGCTTCGGACAAAGAAAACCCTTATTTACTTGAGAACAATAGGATGATAAGAAACAGGCATGCTGAGAGTTAGATTTAACATGTTTCAGAGTCACAACACGTCATATAAGTTACAGCATGATTATGGTTACAGGGAGGGGTCTAAATTTCACACGAACACACTAGATGTTTCCTCTGGAACACCCTAGATGATAGTGTTAAAATGAGCCAACACTTTCTGCTTTTAAAAAGAGGATCAAAGACTGGGCTGGCGATAAATGCACCTGCAAAATATGCCGATAATTTTTTGTATAAAGTATATTTTTTTGTAAATAGTTGGTATGAATTAGTATGTTCTTAGTTACTATTGTAAATACCAACTTTAAATATGGATTAAATGAAAAATGAAAAATGAAACGAATGTATACGAAGATACGCTGTGTACATTAGAGAGTGATAAAGATTCACAATCAGCTAAGAACTAAATACTGATTTTAAAGCCCTAGAAATAGAAATAATGGCACCTTTGTACCTTTGCCTAACGTTTAACCAATACATGGAAACTTAAACTTTCAAACAATTCAAGTTGCAAAGGATGTAGAAATTGTCAATGTACAACAACGAATTTGTTATCAAGGTAGGCAATCAGTATGGATTCCTAGGGAGGGTCAAAGTTCCCTAATTATTGTTCTGTTTGTTTTCTTGTTCCGTGCAAGACGAATCAGAAAATTTATCAATTTGTTCTCCAAAAATATGATTTTCCACACATTTGGTCCCTCGTTTTCAGACAATTTCACTAATGTTCCCTTGTTGCCAGCTAAACATTTCAGGGTATCCCCTGCTACATAAAACTCCTGGAAGGGCCTCGGTCCACGAGGATATATTTTTGTTTCATAGACACTATATCATGCGATACATGGTCAACTTAAGCCGAACCGAACTAAAGCTGTCAGCCAAACCGAAAAAACCGAAAATTCGGCTCGGCTGACAGCCTTGTTTCTTGGGCAAGCTTGGGCCAGCAAAGAGTTCTGTGATGGTTCCCAAAAAGAGCAGAGCGAGCTGAAATTTTATCAGAAGTTAAGATAAGCATGTAGGTTGATAAAAAGTAAGAGATCTACTACGATTTTGCAAGCAATACGCCGCACATAATCCAAACGCTCGACAGCCTTGCTTCTTGAATGAGCAAGGGCCGGTAAAGAGTTATCTGATGTGTTAACTGATTTATCAGATTTAAGATCAACTTGTTGGTTGACAGAAAAGCAAATGATCCAATAAGACTTTGCAAGCAATACGCCACACAGCATCACAGTGCTTGGTAAACTCAAGGCAAGACGTAAAATATTGTTTTCTAAGAACAGCAGAGAAAACTACGACATTTGATTAGATTTCTAAATGAGCCCGTAGGTTGAAAGAAGAGCCAGAGATCTACCACGCTTTTGCATCAAGGAGTCTTGTAGAGCTCAGTAGCTCTACACTAGGATTAGATACTGAGACTACTGCCTTCTAAGAACAGCAGAGAAAGCTACGACAACTGATTAGATTTCTAAATGAGCCCGTAGGTTGAAAGAAGAGCCAGAGATCTACCACGCTTTTGCATCAAGGAGTCTTGTAGAGCTCAGTAGCTCTACACTAGGATTGGATACTGAGACTACTGCCTTCTAAGAACAGCAGAGAAAGCTACGACAACTGATTAGATTTCTAAATGAGCCCGTAGGTTGAAAGAAGAGCCAGAGATCTACCACGCTTTTGCATCAAGGAGTCTTGTAGAGCTCAGTAGCTCTACACTAGGATTAGATACTGAGACTACTGCCTTCTAAGAACAGCAGAGAAAGCTACGACAACTGATTAGATTTCTAAATGAGCCCGTAGGTTGAAAGAAGAGCCAGAGATCTACCACGCTTTTGCATCAAGGAGTCTTGTAGAGCTCAGTAGCTCTACACTAGGATTAGATACTGAGACTACTGTCTTCTAAGAACAGCAGAGAAAGCTATGACAACTGATTAGATTTCTAAATGAGCCCGTAGGTTGAAAGAAGAGCCAGAGATCTACCACGCTTTTGCATCAAGGAGTCTTGTAGAGCTCAGTAGCTCTACACTAGGATTAGATACTGAGACTACTGCCTTCTAAGAACAGCAGAGAAAGCTATGACAACTGATTAGATTTCTAAATGAGCCCGTAGGTTGAAAGAAGAGCCAGAGATCTACCACGCTTTTGCATCAAGGAGTCTTGTAGAGCTCAGTAGCTCTACACTAGGATTAGATACTGAGACTACTGCCTTCTAAGAACAGCAGAGAAAGCTACGACAACTGATTAGATTTCTAAATGAGCCCGTAGGTTGAAAGAAGAGCCAGAGATCTACCACGCTTTTGCATCAAGGAGTCTTGTAGAGCTCAGTAGCTCTACACTAGGATTGGATACTGAGACTACTGCCTTCTAAGAACAGCAGAGAAAGCTACGACAACTGATTAGATTTCTAAATGAGCCCGTAGGTTGAAAGAAGAGCCAGAGATCTACCACGCTTTTGCATCAAGGAGTCTTGTAGAGCTCAGTTACACTAGGATTAGATACTGAGACTACTGCCTTCTAAGAACAGCAGAGAAAGCTATGACAACTGATTAGATTTCTAAATGAGCCCGTAGGTTGAAAGAAGAGCCAGAGATCTACCACGCTTTTGCATCAAGGAGTCTTGTAGAGCTCAGTAGCTCTACACTAGGATTAGATACTGAGACTACTGCCTTCTAAGAACAGCAGAGAAAGCTACGACAACTGATTAGATTTCTAAATGAGCCCGTAGGTTGAAAGAAGAGCCAGAGATCTACCACGCTTTTGCATCAAGGAGTCTTGTAGAGCTCAGTAGCTCTACACTAGGATTGGATACTGAGACTACTGCCTTCTAAGAACAGCAGAGAAAGCTACGACAACTGATTAGATTTCTAAATGAGTCCGTAGGTTGAAAGAAGAGCCAGAGATTTACCACGCTTTTGCATCAAGGAGTCTTGTAGAGCTCAGTAGCTCTACACTAGGATTAGATACTGAGACTACTGCCTTCTAAGAACAGCAGAGAAAGCTATGACAACTGATTAGATTTCTAAATGAGCCCGTAGGTTGAAAGAAGAGCCAGAGATCTACCACGCTTTTGCATCAAGGAGTCTTGTAGAGCTCAGTAGCTCTACACTAGGATTAGATACTGAGACTACTGCCTTCTGAAAACAGCAGAGAAAGCTACGACAACTGATTAGATTTCTAAATGAGCCCGTAGGTTGAAAGAAGAGCCAGAGATCTACCACGCTTTTGCATCAAGGAGTCTTGTAGAGCTCAGTAGCTCTACACTAGGATTAGATACTGAGACTACTGCCTTCTGAAAACAGCAGAGAAAGCTACGACAACTGATTAGATTTCTAAATGAGCCCGTAGGTTGAAAGAAGAGCCAGAGATCTACCACGCTTTTGCATCAAGGAGTCTTGTAGAGCTCAGTAGCTCTACACTAGGATTAGATACTGAGACTACTGCCTTCTAAGAACAGCAGAGAAAGCTATGACAACTGATTAGATTTCTAAATGAGCCCGTAGGTTGAAAGAAGAGCCAGAGATCTACCACGCTTTTGCATCAAGGAGTCTTGTAGAGCTCAGTAGCTCTACACTAGGATTGGATACTGAGACTATACTGCCTTCTAAGAACAGCAGAGAAAGCTATGACAACTGATTAGATTTCTAAATGAGCCCGTAGGTTGAAAGAAGAGCCAGAGATCTACCACGCTTTTGCATCAAGGAGTCTTGTAGAGCTCAGTAGCTCTACACTAGGATTAGATACTGAGACTACTGCCTTCTGAAAACAGCAGAGAAAGCTACGACAACTGATTAGATTTCTAAATGAGCCCGTAGGTTGAAAGAAGAGCCAGAGATCTACCACGCTTTTGCATCAAGGAGTCTTGTAGAGCTCAGTAGCTCTACACTAGGATTAGATACTGAGACTACTGCCTTCTAAGAACAGCAGAGAAAGCTATGACAACTGATTAGATTTCTAAATGAGCCCGTAGGTTGAAAGAAGAGCCAGAGATCTACCACGCTTTTGCATCAAGGAGTCTTGTAGAGCTCAGTAGCTCTACACTAGGATTAGATACTGAGACTACTGCCTTCTAAGAACAGCAGAGAAAGCTATGACAACTGATTAGATTTCTAAATGAGCCCGTAGGTTGAAAGAAGAGCCAGAGATCTACCACGCTTTTGCATCAAGGAGTCTTGTAGAGCTCAGTAGCTCTACACTAGGATTAGATACTGAGACTACTGCCTTCTAAGAACAGCAGAGAAAGCTACGACAATTGATTAGATTTCTAAATGAGCCCGTAGGTTGAAAGAAGAGCCAGAGATCTACCACGCTTTTGCATCAAGGAGTCTTGTAGAGCTCAGTAGCTCTACACTAGGATTAGATACTGAGACTACTGCCTTCTAAGAACAGCAGAGAAAGCTAAAATGATTTATTAAATCACTAGATAAGCTCGCCAGTTCAATAAAAAACATGAGATTAAATCAACGATTACACTCCCAAACTTCCATATGCTAGTCACAGCTGTATTCACATAAAGGATACTTGGCGTTTAAGTGCGCGTAAATGTTCAACAGCGTACGAGGTCGAATCGGGATCTATGTACCTAATAAAAGTCAAATTGCACAGTCATGCATTCGTAAAATAGGCTAACATTTGTGAGAAAGGCAAGATGGCGGAAATTTACGATCACAGAGGATTTTGGACATGCAATTTAAGACAATGACTGAGTCAAAGGAAAGCGATTAGAAAGATCAATGAGGATATTTTTCCATTTCTGGAAAGTGCGTTGACGGGCTTCCCTGTGCAGGCCATGCTTCGGATTCGGACTCAAAGAGATATATAATGATGTTGTTGTTGATGTGATGACAAAGTTCAACCCAGCGCAGTCAGGAATGTCAATGGGAATTTCTCTATTTGCTCATCAAGTCTTGTCTTGGAAAAAGTATTCCATTTTTTTCTTCATTTTCATTTAATCCATATTTAAAGTTGGTATTTACAATAGTAACTAAGAACATACTAATTCAAACCAACTATTTACAAAAAATAAACTTTAAACAAAAAATTATCGGCATATTTTGTAGGTGCATTTATCGCCAGCCCAGTCTTTGATCCTCTTTTAAAAGCAGAAAGTGTTGGCTCATTTTCAACACTATCATCTAGGGTGTTCCAGAGGAAACTCCCTCTAAAGGACAGCGATTCTTGCCCATAGCCCTGTGCCTTTATTTGTGGCAGTTTGCAAAGATTTTGCATCCTTAGATCATAAGCTACATGCTTCTTTTCATGAAACTCCCATAAAATACAAGCGATGGGTTAAGATGATTCATGGACTTGTAGATTTCTGTCATCAACTTCTGCAAGTTTCTAACAAGTTTCTAACACTCCAATTTGCGTCAGCGCATAGTCAATATAGAAGTCTAGCCTTACTCCACAAAGACCCACAATTTTTGCTTATTGAATTGAATTGACGTTGTTGTTGTCTCTTCAGTGAGGGCCTCGTTTCTCTAGAGCTGTAAAACCGGACAAAAATCTCAATCGGCAACAGACTTGGCCACCACAAGAGAGATATCGAGCGCAGAGTGAGATTCTCCGCTGCGTTAGAAGACAGACAGAATGATAGGATAGGCCAACACACAAGAGCCACCGTGCGCCGAAAACAAATAAGACTATTGTGGACGAAAAATAGTTCCTTGCTTGTTGCTCTGTTTAAAGACAGACATGGTAATAGGGTTGGCCACCGCATGAGAGTAAGTTTCTCCGATGTGTTAGAAAACAAACAGAATAACAGGGTAGGCCACCCCATAAGAGAAACTATCTGCAGAGTTAGACGTAGGACCGTGGAAGAAAAATAGTTCCAAGCTGAATGCTCCATTTAAAGGCAGACACGGCAATAGCGTTGGCCACCACATGAGAGACATTGCGCGCACGAGTGAGACATTCCCCATTAGTTCATGGAAACCATCGGACAAATCACGAATCGAACAGTTACGAAGAATAAACGACTATTCTGGATAATCTACCAGGATTTATATGGCCACAATTGTCAGCAAAATAAATGCATTGACTGCACAATCTAGGAAAAATTTTCTAGCCAAAATAATTTGCTTTAAATGGGCCGACAGAAACCACTAAGATGATACCATAATTATCATTAAACGACTTTAAGAGCAAGTCACAGAGAACAACAACTAGAGAAGCAAAATATTTTCGTGAGATTTTGCTAGAAGATCAAGACTCATTCATTCATTTTCTAGCACGTGTGGAACAAATGATTCTATTGGAGAATATTTTTCAGCAGACAGAAGATGGTTCATTTCAAAATATCCAACCACAACACCACCTGAAAACTGCCACGAGACTCAAGAAGTATTAATGCTTTTCAATGATATTCCTGTGAAACAAGGAAATGAACTTAAACATTTAGATATTATATTGTCCTGGACTCGAAGCTTCTCTTCTCTGCTCATGTCAAGCTATCCCTAAAACAAGAAAGGGTATCTATTGGCTAGCTGAAATATCTCTCTAAATATCTCCCCAGGCAAACTCTAAACGAATTATACAAACACTATGTGCGACCTCATCTAGACTACGAGGGGATGTTACATGCGTCTATACGATATTCCGGTGAAAGTATGTCAATTTAGAATTCAGTCAAGATATCATTTTGTCAAATTCAATGGGAAAGATTATTCAGTATGCTGCTTCTGTAGCCGTGAAAGATCATCGCAAGAAAAACTTTATGCAGAGCGTGGCTGCGAATAGCTTTCACGCTGATAAAAAGTTTGTAATTTTATATGGATCTGACTGCAAAATTGTTTGGAGGTAAACTTCAAAACCTAGCAGGAAGACTATATTCTGAGCGATGAACCCGAATCTGGAGTCCCAAATTTAATACAATGAAATTTGGAACATTCTCCAAGTTGGCGGCCATTCGTCGAAATGGTATATTGATCGACTCACGGAACGGCAATGTCTTAATAAAGATAAATTGAAAGACAGTTTTAGACATGCAAAACTTTGAGTATGCTCTTCAAGACCTCGTTATAGTTAAATGAACAAAGAATATTTAATGCCATATGTGTGAATATTCATGCTCTAAACGAAGAGAATTCTCACCCTCCTGCATGTTTGATTTTCTTTGAAATGCCGAAAAAATCTGTCAGGACCCTTTCATCTGGAATTTCCAGCAGTTATGCTCAGAGAATGTTGCTTTAGGTGGCCTTGAATATATACATTTATGTACACACATAATTATGCTAATAATCATGAGCTCCCTTCAATAAACTATAAAAGTAAATACGGACACAAATTGTATTATGTAGGCCCAGGTCAGACTAACTACTTTAATCCCAATTTCCGCTTCGTTCATTTGATTGGATAAGGCACTACGCTGTAGTTATTGCACCCATTAGTCTATCAAATAGCGATAATTATGAACGTGCCCAGGTCCCTTTGCTAGGTCATTGTTGCCATGGTACTCCATTGTAGTTAAGGCTTATAGGTAAGCCCCTAACTATTGTAAGGTAAATTCTGATGACGCAAAGTAAGCGTCTGAAACTACACTCATTTTTTTATAAGAAACTGCTTATAAGAAACGGTAGGCTCAATTTTTCGAAAGCTAAGAAACAACCCTACCTGCATTGAAACAGCTAAGAAACTTTTGTAATCTTCAGTTTTAATTTTCCTATCACCCTAAAAAATATTTTGACATTGTGCAGTTAAAGCAACTGTTTGGACATTATTTTGAGTGTGAATCATGTTATTTACTCGTTTGAGAGACTTACTAAGTAATTTGGGAGCCCTTTAGACAAGACTAAATCAACTCTAAACTTCCGGCAATAAAAATATAAGAAACACGTAAAAAAACTTTTGGTAGCAAAATGACCCAAAAATTTAAGAAACTGCCTACCAGCCGCGGACCTTAGTTTCTTATAAAAAAAATGAGTGTAAGCGACAGCAACATATGGCCAATACCTCACAAAACTCTTAAAGGGTATGTATCGTGAACCCGATTGGCTAATGTAATACAATTATCTCTTTTGTTTAGTACAAAGCACGGAACCGGGGCTGCATTTTTACGGCAGTAAAACTTCATGAAGGAGAAAGAAAAGTCACGAAACAATGAAATTCCACTCCAAACTTCTTTGTTGTATCAACCAACTGCTATCGCGATATATCCCCTTTCAACAGTTTGATTTCGACGGCGATTCATTTCTTTCCCTAAGTATCTCTGAAATGTTCCCTACCTCTGCTCGGGTTCGAATCCTGCGTAAGCTAAATCGAAAATGTCGCGAGATACTTTACAAGAGTTGATGCTAGCTGTATATTGCTGAGAAACTAGCCAACAAAAGCTTTTGTTTTACAAGGAATTTCGTAAGGTTTTCGAGGCAATGATACGCCCTTCTTCAATATGAAACAACAGAACTTTCTAACAATTTAAGAACTAAAAAGGTATAAAATTCTAACCTTTAACAGAATGTTCTTCTCTTTCTTCTACTGACACGGTCATTTCCATTTAATGCTTCCTAAGATGCAAAGAGGAACAATCAAAATGTTGCAGAAGACAGGGATATTTATAACGACCGGGTAAGCAAAAAACAAAAAGCTTCACTATTTGCCAGGAAATGAAATCAGGGATTATCACTTAGTTTCTATCAGCACAAATCTTTTACAGATAAAATGCTAGATTTAGATTTGAACATCTATTCATTAAAATCGATCTGCATTTACAAAAAAATGGATGCTTCTGTTTAGAAGAAATTTCTGCAAATACCAGGTGTCCCAAAAGAAAATACTCCCGTTTCATAAATCACCAAACTTTGATTACACAGCCGAGCTTCAATTTTCTTTTTTTGTCAAGTAGATCAAGGACCAAATTATTTTCCCAGACATAGCTGATTTTGTAATTGCTTAAAAATTAGCAATTTAACACTTTTTAGGGCTGCCTGGTTTTGAATCATACTGCAAAAAAGCACTGATGATTGCCAGATCAATTTCTTTGTGCATGTAAAGCTTCTAGTTTGGTCATAAATGACAGAAAGAAATGCGCACTATCATTGGAGACTTCAATGATGAAAAAAATCTGAACATTTTGACTCTTAGGCAAGATTGAGTATTTTGCTTAAAAACTATAGCTCAAAATAAGGTTTTCTAACAAATAATCTTTCTAACTTGTTGTTTCAAAAGCAAAAATTTCATAATCTAGAAATATTTTGGGTCCTTCACAAAACAAGTAAAAAAGAAAATGAGAACACCCAACTGGGGAAAAAAGAACTTAGTAACGGCAATCCCAAATCAACTTTGCTACCCCTGCAATAAGAACATATTTTTTATCAAACTGAAAAAGGTTCTTAATTACAAGGTGCATAATTTAAGAAAAACAGCGTTTAGGTTCTATTTTTGTAGGTTCTATATGAGGGTATTTACTGTATATACTGGCTCCTATCCAAAGTGTTTTACCATAAGCGATAGTCAAAGACAGTTTGTGTACTTAAGAGATACGGTCTTAAACGTTGTAGACATGAAAGGTATCTGTCGTACAGTTGTATAAATAAAAAGTCTAATGGGGAAAATACAGACAGCAAATACATTTATTTTAAATGTCAATAGGTCTTATGCAACTGTTAACACATGAAAAGTTTTAGCAAATAAAGATCTGCTTGCAAAATGTGTTGGACAAAGTACGGATAAAAATAATGATTGATGTTTTTGAATGCAAAATAAGCAGACCCGTTTCACAAATCATTTCATTTGGCAAACAAAAGTTCTTCGAGGAACTTGGACTTGCTCCAAGTCTCGCTCTTGATCAATAAATACGGGAGGGGAAAGGAGGAAAAGGGGAGGACACGGGGAAAGGAAGAAATTCCGTTCCCCTTTCTCTTCCCTTTCTTTCTTCCTTCCCCATGTCCTCCTCCTTTCCTCCTTTCCCCTCCTGTATTTATTGATCAAGAGCGAGACTTGGGGCAAGTCCAGGAGGAACTGAGCTTGGCTTGATTTAATTTTCAATCTTTTCCATCCATGGTAGCCCATCAGTTAGGATTGAATCACAGGGGGTCAAACATAAAATTACAACAATCAATTATTTATGACAAATACAAGAAATGCTTTATATAGCTAAATCAAATTACACATTTTCATAAAATAAACAAAAAGGGAAACGAAAAAACTTGGTGTGTGCTATTCAGCTTTGGCTGATAGTAAAAGTGCTAAATAATCATTTTTCTGCAAATTGATTTAAGAGCCTCCTGGAAATTTAACTGACTGGAGGGAGCAAAAAGGCTTTATCTTGAAATAAAGGGAAAAGTCACACAAAAAGTTGAAAAATCAGAATTTCCTGCTTCCAATTAAGAAACTTATCCAAAAAATTAGGCTCAGCGATATCGGCAAAAATTCGATTCATCTATATCATATACTGCGGAGGGTAAAATACATTTTGCACTGATTATCTCTGCGGAATTGCAACAAAAAATGCTTGAGAAAATTGCCTGTTAAAACGTTTACAGGGTTTGTGCAAGGTGAAAAGCTTGGATTTATGACAAGCCAAAGAATCTAAAAATATCTCATTGAAACCGAAGCAGGCACATGCATCGGCATATGCACAATCGTACTGTCAAATCCGTAAGTAAAAAATAATGGATATCTTCGTTGGTTTACTTACAATCAGAAAGTGGCACAAATATTATTCATGTGTAAAGCATACGGTGAAAGAAGGCACAACTATTAACAGAAACAAGCATCTATTTGGTCTTCTGCGATTTTTATTTTCTTTCAGTGCAGACTAGTTTTGCACACTAGGGCATATTCAGAGCAACCTACTAGGGCACCTTCAAAATAGGAATACTATTCCACATAATGCTTTCAATAGTTACGTGCGTTGTTGAAGACAAATGACCTTCTTTAAAAATACATAAGAGTTGCAGAAAAAACTACCAGACCATTATGCTACAGTTTTACCATTACTGAGAACATCAACTGGTCAGAAATCGTTTGCTTACAGAGGGGCCAAGGTCTGGAGTGACCTAGATAGTGGTGTCAAGGCGTCCTCATCGCTCTGCACTTTTCAAAGAAAATATAAAGCCAAACTATGACTCTTCTCGTTTTTCTTTCTTATTTTGTCAACGATTTATTGTAAATAGGAGTGTATTATTTATTTATTTATTATCTAATTTCTAATATTACTTTAGCATGGCTCCCTGTAAAGCAGTATGTAAATATTGAGTGGATTACCATGCATAAAAAAGTTAAAATGAAAAATGAAATGAAATGAGATAGGTACGTTGGTCGTTGTTCACTTACATGAAAAAATATGCTGCATAATGTTTTCTTGAATGAATGAATGAATGAATGAATGAACGAACGAATAAATGAATAAATGAAGGAATGAATAGATGAATAAATGAATGAATGAATAAATGAACTAATGAATCAATGAATTAATTAATTAATGAAGGAATGAATGAATGAATGAATGAATGAATAAATGAATGAATGAATAAATGAACTAATGAATCAATGAATTAATTAATTAATGAATGAATGAATGAATGAATGAACGAATGAATGAATAAATAAATGAATGAAGGCTAGAGATCAACTCTTAAAATGATGATAAAATGGAAGTTTTCTCATATTTTTGATTCAAGATCTAACAACGTATCGCAATCGAATATCTTTCTATATAATTCTTTCTAAAGATGTGTGAACTTTTGAAATAAATAAACATCTTTAAAGAAAGCAAAGAAGGAAATCATGCCACCAGCTATTCACATCAGCAATAAAATGGATATTAGTCTTTATATAAACTATCTGTTTCTGAAGTAGTGTTGGTTGTTGCAGAAAATTACTTTCTTCAAAAGCATAAAGACAGAAACATAATAATGAAATCTCAACATCACAATGATATTGTAGCGGGGATGGCTCAGTGGTAGCACGCTTGACTACCAATTTGAAGGTTGGTGGTTCGAGTCCCCGTCCTGCCGAACCTGCTACAAAGTGTGAGGAGAGTCGCCAACTCTCTGTAATTCCAGGCTCATGAAGAATCATGAAGTGTGGTCACTTCGAGAGGAAGGACCAGGACGCTGCTTCGCTAAGCTCAGCTTCTCAGCGTCCTTAAAATTACCTTCGGATGCTAGGTAGAAATGTATAAAAAAATGAAATTAATATCATAGTTTCTCGTACTTAAAGAATCTCAAAGAAGACTTCTTCTAAAGAATGCTTCCAAAACTTCTTTGGATTTTCAAAAGAAGAGTAGCATATGACAACTTCTCTCTCTCTCTCTCCATTAATTAGATAATGTTTCTTGTTCTGCCGAAAGAAATTGATGCGTAGAGTTAGAATGCTTTCAAGAAGTTGTGCAAGTATTTGTAAGAATGTGACCTTCTTGAATAGCACAAAACCTAGAAATCTAACTATCGAATCTTCATTTTACATTAAAATGAATATATCTGTTGTTTATATTTAAAAAAATTGAGATAAAAACTTTCCCAAAAAGTCTCTATAAAGCTGTGCGTGCAAGAGTGTGTATGTGTGTGGTGTGGTGAGCTGTGTTGTGTGCTTGAAGAAACAAAGAAGCTTTCTTTAAAAAGCACAAAAGCTTGAAATAAAACCATAGAATCTATTTTCATCACAAACAAGTGGATATATTTGTTTGTTAAAGAAATTGACAAAGAAATTCACAACCGACCAAACAAAATTTCTTCTAAAAGCCGCGTTCTGCCGTAAAATTTTTAAGAAAGTCATCTCCTTAAAAAGAGCATGAAGCTGACATCAGCTCTTTATGTTCCATTGAAATGAACATTTAAACTTAAAAAACATGTACCCTAGTCTATATAATGCTTTCTACTGTTTTTTAAGCAATTGACCATGCCAAAGAGCACAAAAT
The DNA here is from genome assembly GCA_039566865.1 of Aurelia coerulea. NCBI lineage: Eukaryota > Metazoa > Cnidaria > Scyphozoa > Semaeostomeae > Ulmaridae > Aurelia > Aurelia coerulea. The sequence continues at coordinate 21,210,672 of CM076954.1, forward strand.
TAGAAAGCTGAATATTAGCCCTTTACATTGTATTGAAAAGAAAAAGTTCACAGAAGTTAAAGAAGTGGACACTTGTCAACAAAATGCTTTGTATAAGTTTTTGAAGCAACTAAAAAATTTAAGCAGCAAAACACTAGAAATCTAACCATCAGCGCCTGGCGTTGCATTGAAATCAAAAAGTTTGTACAACTTAAAGAAGTGCACTTTAGTCCACATAAGATTTTGAAGCAACTAACAGCAAACAATTAGAAAGCTGACTGTCAGCTCCTTACGTTGCATTGAAATAGTGATGTTCTAACCACTTAACAAATTCACACACAGCTGCCAATTCTAAAGATTTTTGTAAAGATCTTCTTTGTCGTAGGCGTTGAATGGCGAAAAAATGGTTGGAAATAAACTATTACAAAATGACAACAAGAGTCACGCCAACTATTAATTAATCAACTGAAAACTATTTGAATACAAACTGCAAAAAAATGGTGGTGAGTAAGGAAAGGTGGGCACGCGAGTCGACGTGACGAGGAATTCCATTATCACTGCGAGGGGTCAACGCTAATGACATTTATAGCAACTAAAATATTGTGACCTGTCAAAGTGAGATAAGAAAATGATAAAGGCTAATAAAAACATTGAAACAGAAATTTAAAAACATACATCTACGAACCTTTTGGTTTGAATTAAGCTCGCATCAATTGTGTGTTACGGATTAATGGGATGGCGGTCTGCTTCAGTCAAGGTTAGCTTGGGCAGCTAAGACGAGTGATTGTTGCAATTATCCATAGGAGATCATCATAGTAACGAGAAGTACTTAAGAACTTATGTCAACATCGGCGTTTCTATGAAAAATAAAATTCAAAAGAGTTAGGCTTGAAAACACTTGAAAAGGCCTCCGTAACTTAGCACAGCAACAGGTTTTCGGAAAATGCGGAATGGTAGCTATGTGAATAAGAATCAGTGGACTCATAAACCACGTCTATATTTAGCCGCAATCTTTTTGGCAAGCTGTTGTCATTTGTTATTATCTCTTCGATTTGAAAATAAAAAGGCTTTCAGTCGTTTCCTCATGTCTCATTAATGAGTGCGAGCGCAGGAATGCCATGCCACTTGCAGGCACAAAATATCACTACACATTCCCTGGCAGCTTTATTTATATTATTCCTGGCAGCATAAGTTATCCTCGCAGATAGCCTCTTCTTTCATAATCAAGTAAGCATGAAAACAATAGGATTAAAACTACTCCACAGCGGCTCCAGAGACGTCGGAACTTTTATGTAGGCAATTCGGTGCAAGGGATTGAATTTTCAGCTATAGTAGGGGCAAAGGTGAACGTGAAGTTGGGGATTTAGAGCCAAGCACTGGGATCGCAGAAGTAGAGAAAACCTAATCAAGTAAGCGACCACTTGTCATGACACTCAAGTGATGGGGCCCTACCGGGTATCGAGCCCTGTCCGCCTGACTGTTTCGGCTGTAAAGTCAGAGGATCACGTCACTGCGCCACAACAACTTCAAGAAGTAAGTTCCAACAGAAAGGAGCTGTGATTGGCTCGCGTGGCTCAACTTTCCGTGTTTTACTTCTATTCCACATACCATTAAGTTTCAAAAGCAGCAATATGCCTGTCGTATCATTACACGAGCCAGGCTTAGCAATCCTCAAACTTCTTTTCTGTCATGCGCAAAATCCTGAGCCCTCCATTCTCCGTGTCGCATTTTAAGCTAGCTGAAGGCGAGCCATTGTGAAGCCGCAACCGAAAAGGCGAAATCCAATTGCGGGCAAAACGATTTCTCCAAAGCTCGCGATTGCGCGTCACACTCAAAGCTAAATATATTTGAGGATGGAGTGTTAAGGATTCATTTATTTTGGAGAGACCACAGAGCTTCCTTTCAATTGCCGACTCGTAGAAAGGAATCGGGACTTGAACATATCAATTTCGGTTTGCGGCAAATCAATTTGATTAACCTTAAAACATTTTAGCGAAGCTTTTAAAATATCTGAAAGAATAACATGTTTTGATTTCGGAGAGCACAACATTGTTGCTCTAAACCACGACAGAAAATTCAAATTTTCGCTCTACTCAGTGATGTCTTTCGGCGTTGAAACTGAGTTAAAATTCATGAATGAAGTGGGATGTGTATGGAGAGGTCAAATGGTCCCCGAATGTAGGGTCAATCAAATTCGTCACAATCGTCTCTATAGGGACAAAAACATCTTCCACTCCAGCCAAGGCAGAACATATCAACATTTTCACCGGCACAATAATTCTCTGTCATTTCTTTCATTGTTAAAACTGAGTTTAAATTCATGAATGAAGTGGGACCCGAATGTAAATCAATAGGGATAAAAACATCTTCCACTCCAGCCAAGGCAGAACATATCAAAATTTTCACCTGCACAATAATTCTCTGTCATTTCTTTGATTGTTAAAACTGAGTTTAAATTCATGAATGAAGTGAGATGTGTATGGAGACGTTAAATGGTTTCAAACGTAGGGTCAAAATAAACTTCGGCACAAAGAAGCAACGGAGATAGGAATCGTTGCCTCTAACAATGAAAGAAACTCGAAACTTCTAACTTCTAAACATACCTATTATTCTTCTCTTTCTTTTGGAATCAGAAGTTTCGTTACGGTCGTTGATTAAAGCATAGATGTGTCAAACATTCACTTTCTCTATGCTGCCTGGCGCAGGGATGGCGCGAGGGTAGGGCCAGAGGAGCTACACCCCCTCCGTCGGAAGCATCTAGCCCCCAGTTGGAGGAAAGTTTGGGTTATTTTCGGAGGGAATTTGGGAAAACGAAGCATGAAAGCGGTATCCTTTAGTCATTCTAGCCCCATGTCGGAAGTTCCAGTTCCTCCGTCGGAAGATTTCTGGCACTATGGCCTGGCAAATGGTTGTCTCTTTTTTGCATCTAAGGTATTTAAGGCATCAATTTACACATTTATGGGAACTAACAATCAATGTTTACCTTGAATGGAAAGCCAAAAATTTCTTCAATTCAACAGCTGCAACTTTCTGCAAAAGGAATGATAACTTTCAACATTGTGCATGGAAATGATAAAGGGATAGCTCTGCCTATAAATAATTTCATTTATTCATCATCGCAAGCATCTTCGGATCCAACGATCGATGCTGGTATCGAGCAACCTGGTTCCGAGGGTCCGTTTCCTACGTCAGTACTTCTTTTGGGGCATGGTGACGAGGTTGGGTATCGAGGCCTTTCCTTTTTCATTTTATTCATAGCTCTTATGCAATAGAGTTTTTAGGCTTTATGCAATAGTTCTAGGCTTTTAATACGGTATTTTTGACCAGCCCTTCTTCTTAACCTAAGGCTATGGGCTATATGCATGCGCGTGCTATCAAATTATATCTTCTTTCGAGCTATGTGTGTGACAAAATTAGAAGCGGATACGCAATACGCAACAGGAAAAGTAAGCAGACCCAAACGGAAATTTTAGGTTTCTTTAGTCAGCGAGCGCTTGCCGCTTTTAGTAATAGACCAAAGCAAAATGTAAAACTGCTGAATAAAACAAGCGATTTCCTTCAAAAGTATGCTTTAGGCCTATAGTTGGTGAAATTTTTGTCAAATCTTATTAAGAAAGTATAGGAGCAAACAACTAGGCGACGGACAAACTAGTCACTTTATGGCTCTTTCGAATGATTTCTAGTTTGCATTATTTCGGAAAATAATCGTAGTTCTATGGCCAAAAACAGATTTACTCTACATAGTTTTTGGTTGTACTTTAATGTGAACTTAGGGGCATTATCATGCCCATGCCACTTTGATGTCCAGAGAGCAAGAATGAATTTCGTCAAATAAACGACACTATTCTGTTGAAGACAAAGCGATTTGACAGCCACGAGAATACATTTTACACCTTCAACGCAGCCCACCATAATGTCTTCCTTTCTTTGTTGCATTCAGAGGTGTGAAATCTATTCCTCAGAGAGGCAAATCGCTTTGTCTCCTCCTCAGAAACTCGAGGAAACCGAAATCTTTTCTTTATAAAATTTTCTCTTGCTTGTCCAGAGTTTAACTTTTTCAAATTTCAAGTTAGCCCCATTTGTTGCTGTGATTGTTCGTGTTCTTTGTAGCGCCTTGTAGTCAAGGCTTCTCTGACAGAATTTTGTTGATGCTAGTTTGTAATCAACGGTCAAAGAGCACCGCTAATTGGCTTGGGAGCAAAGCTCTTTTGATATTCTATAGAAAATTTAAATATTCCTTGATTCGTATATGTTTCAAAACACAAATCCCTCGTTTAAAAATCGACTTTGTATTCCAATTTCACATCAGTCAAAACATTTATTACACAGTCTCCATTTCAAGAATAAAATATTTCGGTTTAAAATAAAAACAAAAAAACAGCTACACAAATGAAAAAGTTGTGAATAGAACGAACTTAGAATTATATAACAATAAAAATTCGTCTTATTCGCATTAGCATTGAATATCGAATAAAGAAATAATTTTTTGTTTTAGTAACTCATGAATATATAACTCCTCAAAACAAACTGCTTTGATTTGCAAGTTGAATGAAATCGCACGTGTCTAATCAAAAACATTCCTTTTGTTTTATCATAACCTACTATTTCTATATATTTTCTGTTTAAATAACATTCGATTTGCATGTGTTCGCGTTTAGCTATGTTCATCCTTTGCAAATAGCGATGTACCGTCAAAGAGATCGTCAGTTATCGTTCTTGTAAGAAATCTACCGTGCAAAATGGTCCGGTCCGGTTCTGACCAATTCCAACTACACGTTTTTTTTTTATAAGAAACTTGGATCAGCACTTAGTACTAAAAGTTTCTTAATTTCGCATGAAAATTTCGGTGTTTTAGTAGTAAAAGTTTCTTAATCAGTTTCTTATTTTTTTGGGCCTAAAATTGCGGTATTGTTCGAAGTTGAACCTTCTTCTCGAGAAAGGGCTTCCATTTCGCATTGACATTGTCATCAAGAAGAAGCCATGCACATCAAGGCAAAAATTTACCAATTTTGCAGTTAAAAGGCAAGAAAAGACGAATATACCTTTGTTAGAGAGACATAGAATAAGAGAGACATACAGAAATAAAGTTTTAGAGTTTCTTAACTGTTCTTGAGCGTAGTACTAGAGTTTCTTAAATTTTTGGTCATCGTAGTACTAGTTTCTTATAAACCAGTTTCTTATAAAAAAAACGTGTACTTGATATCGGTCTTAGTTTAAGCCGCTCTAGTGCCACAAGAACCGCTTTTGCGATGCATTTTAAAGTGTTTGTGCAAGGTGAAAAGCCCGTGAAAAGTCTGCATTTGCAAAGAGAGAAAAGTCCTATAAACATCTCATAGAAATCGCGGCTGGCCACATCCCGTGAACAAAACAAAGCCAAAGAAACGTTGCTCTGTATTGTTGCTTCTTTTGTTCAACCGGGTGTCCTGAAACATATGTTTAAAAAAGCACCAACATTCGATTCGAACTGATAAAATTTTCTGGTCCGAGGTTCGGGGCTGGTAGGCAGTTTCTTAAATTTTTGGGCCATTTTGCCACCAAAAGTTTCCTACGGGTTTCTATTTTTAACGCCGGAAATGTAGAGTTAATTTTGTTTTGTCAAGAGGACCTTAGTTTCTTATAAAAATACGTGCATGAGACTGAGTTAATCACCATAGGCTTTGGGTCAGACCTAGCAACAATTAGAAAGGTTTGAACAGAATCTATTGCACTGACCTAAATCAAAACGAAACATAAATTTTCTGTGTGAAATTCTATCCTTACTTTGTTATGTCTTCAAGTGAAACAAAAACCCAAAACATTTTCATGACATTAAATAGTTCGCAATTGACAACGGCAACATAAAAAACTTTGTTTATGAATATCAATTTTATTCAATATCACTGATTTCATTGAAAATAGTACCAAGGGAGACGAAATTGTTTATCATTCTTCCTTCCCAAGTGCTGGAAATAAATTGTTAACTTCCTTAAAACAGGTACAACGCCTACGCTCCCAAATAATGATTTTGGAAAGAACAGTTTTCGAAGCTTTCCTAGTCTAAACAATTGATCCAGATGAGATTCAAAGAGCCGTTGTCACCCAGGGTCCTTTACGGGCAAGCCAATACACAGTGCAATACGGGTTTTTTTACAAGAAACTGCCCATAAGAAACTTAATTTTCAAATCGCCAAACAATTAAAAAACTCCAGTACTGGGAAAATATAAGTTAAGAAACTATTCATTTTGATAAAGGATATCCTTGAAATATGTTTACTTTACTTTCACTTGTTTCCTGTATCATATTACTCGTAAGGTACTTGAGTAATGTCTAAACATTGGAAAGGCAGGGAACAGGTAGTGAATATGAATGTTGTTATGGAACCTCTAAGAAACTCGTAAGAAACTCTGAGTACTGAAAATCTGCTAATTTCAAGAAACTTTCAGTACTGGGCCAAATTCTGAGTTTGTTATCAAAAAATATTTGTAGTTGAACTGAGTTTAACTAAAGCAAAACTTTTCCATCAGTTTCAACTACTGCTCAAATTATGAAACACGGAATTGTAAGGATCTCCAGATCCCCAGGCTTAAGACCGAACATGCCCAAAAGGGATTTTACTACTCAGCCTTAAAGGCTTGTAACGATATCCCAGCGAATATTAGAGAAATCAAAACACATTCTGGCGCTTCAAAAAGAACTAAGGGACAGTGCAAAATTTATCATATTACATGGCCGGTTAAGAAGAAAAATTTTTGAAAAAAATTTGCTTGCCCCGTATGAAATTATTGCAAAATAAACTAACTGCTCCGTCACCCTTTCCTTAAAAATGTATCTGCCCCGTATTCATGAAGAACAGATGTTGTGTAGTACCACCGATGCATTAGCCAAAGACCACAACAAAATCAATTCTTGTCCTTACGAGTTTCTGCCAACGAAAAAATTGACTTTGAAGATGAACAGATATGACGTTCTTGCAACAACAGACAAGGAAATACTGCGTCATTTTATATGATTTTATACACATCCTTCGAAGTATTTCTCGTCTTCCATGATTTACAATTTTATCCTCAAAATGAACAATTTCATGTTTCAGATTTCACCTTGTTGAGCTAATAAAATGTTACTGCCCCGTACATATTTGCTTTATAAAAAGTGTTGATCTAGTTCTGTACAAGCCCAAAAAAAGTAGTTGCCCCGTTACGTTTTGCACCGGCCATGTCATAAAATAAACTTTGCACTGTCCCTAAAAGCGCACTTGACGAGCTGAAAATGCTGAAGAACAAACGAACTGAAACACGACGCTCTGCAAGAACAGCCCATTTTTATCATAGACACTATTTCATTTATTTGATCAGAATAAGTTGTACCAGGTTTTTAGCTGAAGGGGTATCGTGTATGAATAATAATAATACATGTATGTATCTATGTATGTATGTACTGCAGTGTGGATTCATGGTTCCCACTTACAGTATTGAAAACTTACCAAATAATCTAGTAGAAATAAATGGAGGCATGTTGAGGCCCACTTGTTAATAAACTGCCAGAACTCGTGAAAATGCACTGGTTGATTCCTTCACAATGTGCCTAATGGAAGAAGAACATTTCGTAAATACTGGTATAAGTTTGAAATGGCAAATCTCTTGCCAAGAAATACCACAAATAATTTTCTGAACAAGCTAAGGCAACGAAGAGCTGATATGATGATACTGCACCAAAGCTAACTTTGGAAAAAGAAGAAAGTTAAATTATCAGGTAGTTTACTGAGGGTGCGTCATTAGTACCACCAATTTTCAAAATGGTCCACTTGGTAGAATCGGAATCACATACATGATTTTTTCAAATTTTCATATGGCTGTTTAAATCGTTGGAAACAGGTTAGAATTGAATTTCTATTCTCATTTCAAAATGCACAAAAAAGATTGCACACTTTGACTAAATGATAAAAAATCTTTTCCGTCATTTCAAAATATCAGCTGATTTGCTGATGAATAAATGAAATAATTGATCGATTGATCGATTGTTCAGTTGGTTAATCAATAATTTGTACCTACATCAAGTTCCTGGAGGCATTCTCCTGTCTCAACATCCCAAAGTCGAACCTAAAATGCAAACGAAGGAACAACTTAAAGTAGGCAACACATGCACAATCGTGTTCTTAAAAGTGACAGTATTATCATCACACAAATCTGACGAAGTATGTTTTTTTTATAAATCAATAAAATTTTACAATACATGTTACAGTCTACACTACTTACAAGAATTACTTTACAATACTACTGGGACAAATACCCCCGGGGAGCAAAAGACTGTGTCTACCCTAAGGGAATTAACATAGATAAAGGTAAGAAAAACTACTTAAACTTAAAGAACACTACTAAAACAACACATACGGATAATAAGAACGATTGATACCTAAGTCTGCTGCATATTAGACGTCAGATCTAAGTGTGTAATAATATGAAGTATGTATGTAATGGTATGTAATGGTATGAAAACGACATCACAATAACGGTCTGAATTCATAGCTTGAAAAAATATGTTTTTCACTTTAAAATCCCAAAGGGCTCTCGGGATATCATTTTACTTCATTCCTAAATCTCATGGGGCATTCTAGAGGGATTTTTCTCATGAATTTTCTTTGCGTTAACAGACGACAAGCAGCTGAAAATGTTTCGAAGTCATCGGTACAAAGTTTCAAAAATGTTAAGTTTTCGTTAGGAGACCACAAATTTTTGGATGCCTTGAAAATTATACAGTTCAGGTTATTTTCACTCAAACGTTCTTTTAGGCCATTCATTCCCTTCCCTCATCATAAAAAATTTCACCCTCTTACCATCTTATCGTCTGCAGCTGAGGCTAAGTGACAACCATCGGGGCTGAATGCACAGGCCTAGGCATAATAAATTATGGTTAAAAGAGCGAAGAAACTAATAAATGAAATCATTTGAAAAAGGAAAGGCCACGATACCAGCGTCGATCGTCGGATCCAAAGATGCTTGCGGTGACGAATGAATTAATAAATTTGTTGTAGGCAGAAACACTGCAACACGACGAAAAAGACAACAGCAAATGTGCTTGAATTTATTAACTTATTTAAATATTTATTTACTTATTTATTTATCTAATAAATGAAAGCTTTGCATCATTCTCGTCACATGAGTTCAGAAAGTTATGTCTTCAAATTTCATGCAGTGATCCGTTCTTAAAATTTTTTAAAGTAAAGGTTTTTCCAATTTCATATCATTTTGGGATTTTCAACATGTTGGACACTCAAGACGACATTCTACGCTCCACATTGCCAAAAGTTTAAGTTTTAAACATGAATAGTGAGAAAACAAAAGTCAAAGAGTTACAGTCGTTAGCTTAACAAAATCCTTCCTCTCCAATAAATCCATTTGCACTGTACCAACATACCCTTGCTTTGTCGACGAGGATCACTGATCTGAACAAAGTCACGTTCTTTTTCGCTACGACATGCGTCAGTTTGTTCCATCGCAAGATGATATGTTATTCAACATATGGGTACCAGAGTAGCATAGTGCGTCAAATCTTCAAATAGGCTAGTGTAAATGGCTATTGTGGCGAGGGCAATTTTATAGAAATGAAAGGAATAGTTAGTTATCGCTGAGCAAACATGTATTGTTTCTGGAATTCATAATTCAAAAGGTGACTGATTTAGAAATTGAGTTCTGTATTGTCAAGAATAATCATTTGTCGTCCATTGACGTAGGTAGGAAAAACTCATTAAACATTTTATTGGAGAAAATACAAATTGATTGTGTGCGCTGTAACGGCATGGACCTTTTACGCCGCCTCGCCGAACCCCGTATCAACTATAAAAAGCTCGATAAAAAGTATACAGTTGCAACTAGTAGCCTTACAGTTGTAACTAGTAACCATACAAGATTTGTCGTTTATCAAAAGCATGTTAAATTAAATTTAGTTGTTATTCCTATGTCAAACTGAACCACTGATGATGTAACCACCGCCATCTACGAACCCCAATGTACCCAGGCGTTACTCTATCACTTCATTTCCTTCTTTTGATTAAATGGCTTGAAAGAACCTTACGCTACTTTGCTATACTTTCGGAAAATGAAATAATTGTGTGTGTCTGGTTGCGAATGGTCCAGCGAATTTTCTGTGGATACAATTGGCAGTGATGGCTCTGTAAAGTCAGTTGGCAAATATGAGAAAACCTATGAGGTAGTGTTGTAGATTTCATTTGCGAATGATTTATTGATATTCATGCTCGATTAACGGCCCAATTTATTGAAACTTGCTACTCATTATCAGACAAAGTAAACTGTCATTTTTTATTTGATTTGTAATACAATGGGGCCATTTGCAATAAACCAATCCGGTTTTACCAAGGCTTGTGGAAGGAGTCCCAGGAAAAGCCAGCTTTTGGGACATAGCTCGTCAGCATAAAATCTCAGATGTTTCAGCAGGATTTCTTGTGTTACTTGGTTAATTGTGACATCGATTTGACGTTACTTCTACCTTTCGATTTTTCTAAAATCTTGAACCTTTTCGAAATTACAGTGCATCTTCTATTTTATTTCCTTTGAGGATGTGACATGACATGATCAAATTTCTAAATCATAGACCAGCAGAATAAAAGACTTGTGCTTGGTATAATATCATAGAAAATTATTCCATCGTTGCTCAACAACTTTAAACATTACGATTGCTTTGGGTGTTTTGATTCAAGGTGTTTTCTAATTCTTACAAAACAGAAAACCCATCGAGCTCTTTCTGTAAAGCCATTCAGTCCAAAGAAAGATATTACCCATTTTCAATCGCTGTTTCAAGGATTTGACTTCCATGCTACCAGAGTGCAAATCCAAGCAATTAGAAAAAATACAAGAGTAGGCATATGATATACGTTGAATACCTGAACCCAGCCGATGTGTCCGTCGAGCACATGTAAACACAAAGATTTGAATACGTCCCATAATCGAACGGTGCAGTCCCACGCAGCTGATGCCTGAAAGCAGAATGAAATTCTCATGATGAAAATCTTGACCTGAAATCAATCAGATCTGGAAACTAATACCTCATTCACGTTGCAGTTAAACCAGCTTTATCTAAACCAGTTTAATTTTAACCAATCAATGAATTCGATTTGTTAGAATGACCAATCAGAATGCAGCATTTAATAGCCTGGTTTAGTTTTAACTAGCAAATATGAACTGGGTATAAGTAACCCTAAAACAAACAATAAAAATTATGGTAAATTCACAAAATCTATCCAAGAAAGTAAGAGGTTCACCAAAAATTACCGGGTAAATCAATAAAAAGAATCCCTGTTTGAGAAATCACAATTCCCTGAATATCAAGATGATGATATTGGGAAACATAACGTTTAACAGCAGACATGTTCAAAGGGACCTCAATGTTTACCTGACTGAAATCGGCCACTCCATTCTGAAGTTATGAGAGATTTTCTCCAGAAAGCCCTTTCGAGAAAATCTTCAAAACAGGCTCAAAACAACGACCAACATTTCCTGAGCTTTCTGCCTTATCTCAATGAGTTCAACACATTTTACCCTCTTGGGAAGATTAAATCGTCCGGAATGATATTAATTTGCCCCCAGGGATAACATGTTCATCTCCCAAAGGGATAAAACGTGCCAAAGTATGCACAAGTCATTGCTATAAGGCATAGACATACGAGATATTTGGTCGTGATTTTATGCAGTTTTTGGAAGTTTCTTTGAGGGGCTTCTTCGATAAAATCTCTTATAATCTCAGAACGGAGTTGCCGATTTCAGGCAGGTAAAATTTAGAATATATTTGAACATGTTAACTATTGAATGGCATATTTGCCAACATTATTGTCTTGATATCCAGGGAGCTGTGGTCTTTCAAACAGGGATTCTTTTTTTTTTTTTACTCACCCGGTATATCCATGGTTCATATGCTATATAAAATCTTGCACTTGGCCGGTTTATGGAGGCTGGAATTTTTATCCGAGATAATGACGTTTTATCATAGTGGTACATGCTCCATCAAAAGTGTTACAGAGTTTCTTTGAGCAAAGAACCATTCCATCATATTCAATAAATTTTGCAACAAACTAGTACCATTTCCATTGAAAGTGTACGAGCTTTCTATGGAGGGACATGCTTCTCAGTTTCCCCATTAAAAGTTTTTGAAAAAATACACATCACAAGAAAGTTGAATCATGACAACAAGACAAGATATTGTGACAAGAAAACACACAAAGTTCCCTTCTCCAAAGACAAAATTTCGAGGTCACAGATAATGGTGCTTTCTTACCAAAATGTTGTTGCATGAGAATGCTAAAGCTTTGATGTTGCTTGTGTGTCCACGCAAAATGATATTCTTTAAAGTAGTTTTCTTGTTTGTGGTCCAGGTCTGCACTGTTTTATCCCAAGACCCTGTTGCCTGTCAGAAGGAAACATTTCTTAATTGTCAACTATATCCTATTAAATATCGACGATAAGAACTATTTCCAAACATTTTTCCAATTTCATAATTTTACAAAGACTTTTAAGTAAATTGTAACTTGTAACACAATTGTCTGCCACTGACAGTAATATACTCCGATTGAGATAAAAGAGCAAAATACGCACAGAAATGTGAATTTAGCCATAACGAGAAGGCCTCGTTAAAGCCATCTACATCATCCGTGAAAAGATTCCACGAGTTTAGTCTTATTTGGGTTTCAATCTTGTTCTTGTTATGAACTTCACATTCTCTGACTAAATTCCTGTGACTGCTGATAAAAATATTTTCTTTATGGGAAGATTGAAGTCAGAATATGTGGAAAAAGTTTAGAAAATCAGCAATACAAATGAGTGATAAACAACTCATACAAAACGCAAGGAAGATAAATTTAGGTACCTTGGTAAATTGGCAAACAATGTACCGTTGTGGCCATAAATTTAAGACCACATTTTTGTTAAGAACGTTTCTTGGCGTAACAAGATTGAAACCTACCACTCTGCCTATTTTACTCTCTTGGAGTTTGTTTGGGTTAACTTTTCATTCTGCACTTTGATGTTGTTTTTTAAATTTTTGCCCCATTTTGCTATGACATCACAATGAAATCTATAAAAATTCTCGGAAGTTATAGTAGTTCTGCCGACAAGGGGTGTGACCCAAAAATTAACTGTATACACAATTAATTTCAATGATTTTTTGCATAATATCCAAACTCCAGCAAAAAGATTGCTTCAAGGAAAAAGCAGTGTGGAGACTTCAACCAAGAAACGTTATTGACAAAAATGTGGACTTAAATTTATGGTCATGAATGTACAACTATGAAATCAACTTACCAACAATTCACCATCATGTGAAAATGCACAACATTGTACCACACTCTTATGTCCAACAATAATCAACTCTTGAAGATATGTCTGCAAAAGAGGTAAAAGAACTTAGTGAAAAAGATTTCACATATCAACTTTTTATGAAAAAGTCCAACTTAAATGTAAAAATTAACTTCACAAAAATTAGAAACACTGCTCTAAAATTTTGGTGACTGTTTCTTTGATCATATTTCTAAAAATGGCTGAAAAAGGACCAAAGTTGATCAAATAGGGTCCAGTGTTCAGCTTCAAATCATTTGGGGCAAACAGAACCATAAATTTCAAGAAACAGAGGAAAATGGATATCTCTCGTGTGTACAAAGATTATGCATGGTATACTTCAGTGTTTAAAAGGGTAAATGATGCAATTTTTATCTTTTCAAAGCTGATAACTAAACAAAACTTGATTGACTGTCTTAATCAGGACTACCGGGTGAGTCAATAAAAAGGCCTGGCATTTGAAAAAATGCTGCTTCCTCAATATCAAAGCAATAATATTGAAACTGTCTTGTTTTATTCCCAAATGTGCAATCAGGTTCAGTAATTTACCCAGCTTTAATCGGCCATTCCTTCCCATCGATATGAGTCAGAGATTTTCTACAGAAAGCCCCTTTCGAAATTCAAAATTTTCCTTTGTTTTCGTTACTAGCAATAATGACGCTCACATGCATTCATGAATTTTGTCCAAAAGGGAGAATAGAATCCCCCTGAATAAGTTATTCATACTAGGGGGAAGACTGTTCATTCCCATGAGAGGATAGCACATATTGTGCTAAAAGCGTTCTCAAGTCATTGCTGAAGGGTAAACACATTAGGAAAATTTGCTCATGATTTTAGCACATCCTTCAAAGTTTCTTGAGGGGACACTATTTAGAAAATCTCTTGTAAAATCTTAACGGAGCGACTGATTTCAGCCGGGAAAAATTCTAAAAGTTATTGAACGTGTTAGCTATTCAACTAGATATTGCAAAATATAATTGCTTATATATTCAGCGAGCAGTAGCCTTTCAAACCCCAGGCCTTTTTGACTTACCTGGTATGATTGGAGAACTTTCACTACAGAGCAGTAAACATACCTGTAAATTCCAGACAATGCCAGTTTTGTCCCAAGATCCAGAGGCTAGATATTTGCCATTTGGTGAAAATACAACAGTCTCTACACTCGAGCTATGTCCTTCAAGAAGAAATAAATATTGTTCAGGAAGAAATAAATGAAAGATATGATGCATGTTAAAAACACATCAAGATATGCACACAAGGTCCAAGAAAATATTAGCAGCAACCCATTAATTCTTTGGAATTGCTGCAAGTGATGGTGCTCTAAACAACCTGTTTTCTTTAAACTTTGATAACAGTACCCTGGATTTTATTATTGGATCAACAAAATAAAGATAAATTGTTTGTTCTAAATATCAGATAAAGCATTTTTCTGTATGCAAATTCAAAAATTCTTGTATTGCTATACAGGGTGTCCCAAAAAAAAACATGTGTGCCGTTTGAACGGCTACTGACCATATTCTTCAAGAATATGGAGTTAACAATTTCTTCGCGAAGCGAAGGAATTGAGTAAGCCCCCCATTGGGGTCCAGGGGCGAAGCCCCGGGAAAAATTAGCATTTTTGATGAATCAAAGTCTTAGATTTCCTCTAAATTTCATAAATGTAAATTTCCTGTTTTTTAGATTTGTGAATAGAAGAAATTTCAACTTAGAGTTTGGCACCGAGTTTGTGTAAATCTGACAAGTGGTTGCTGACTTATTGAGAAAGAAAGTCACAATCACTGGTTGCTTCAAAACCAGAGGATTGCATCTCCGTACTTAACCTTATAACTTGAATTTTAGCATTAAATTAACTTCAACTTTACAGTTATGCCAGGAGACGTACTTGGAAGTAATCAATGACCATATTCTTCAAGAATATCGACCAAGCAGCATGCTGAACGCAGTATTGTTGGATTAAAACAACTTTATCATTTTTGAGAAGCAAAATATCTGATGGACGCAATTCTTGGCCTGAAGCACTTGTGTTGCACATTTCCATTCCTAGCAACCCTAGATATGTCCAATATTCTTGGTTGTCACAAAATTCAATGTATGACTATCTGTCTCACTTATGAACATCAGAAAACAGGGCTAGATATGTTTTTTTCAATCAATTTCGTTGATTTTAACGCAATAGAAAATAATGAATCCTCTGGTTTTGAGGCAGCCAATAATTTTGGCTTTCTTGCTCCATAAATCAGCAACTAGTGATCGGATTTACTCAAACTCAGTGTCAATCTTTAATTTGAAGTCTCTTCTGTCAAGAATCTTAAAAACAGATCAATTGGATTTATGGCTGCTCGGCAGAAGCCACTCAAACAGCGCACATGTTTTTTGGGACACCCTGTATAATTACAACCACGTAAGATATGAATGTAACTTCACCTTGTAGAATGGTAACTTGATCCCCAGTTTCTGCATTCCAAATAATTATCATGTGATCAAATGCACAAGATGCCACTTTTGAGTCATCAGGAGAAAATGCACAGCTATTTATAGCACCTGAAAATGAGACAATAAAGTTTCAGTTTGTTGTTTCTTACTACCAGAATTCAGAAAATTAGCATTATAATACATGACTTCCACCAGGCAAATGCTTTGCAATGCTTTTGTGCACTTTCTTAGCATGAGTATGCACAAAATCAAATCTTGTGAATCAAATTTTAACTGCACATTTCTACACTAATTGAGAATTCGGTTCAAGTAAATACAAATGGTCAAAACGGGCTCTAGCACTGTTTTAAACACTGATTCTGCCTATGGATTCTATGGGAACTAAGACATTTTATTCAACAATTCTCTTGCAATCTCTATACCTCTCAAAAACTCTTACAGTATCTGCATTTTGAGAATTCTTAAATGGCCAATTCCGGCGTTGGTATGATTGATGATAAAATACAGGATTATACCTTCATGGCCCTCAAGTGTATGGATCACTTTATTTTCAGAGATGTCCCAAATGTTGACAGTAGCATCATCAGATCCTGTTGCCATCAGTTGCAAATCTGAGGAGAATGCACAACAGTTCACCTGAAAATAAGAATGCACAAGTTACTCATGTAAGATGCTTTACCAAATCAGAGTCAATTAAAAGAACACTAGTTATTTTCAATTGATTCTGATCAAATTAAACACAGATGTGAAACAGTGGTGCAATCCGCACCTATCACATTCAATCATGATTTAATGCAATCGCATAATTATTGGTAAAGTCTTGACACCAGTGATTATGGCACTGCAAATCATATGATATTATTGTCAGGACCGTCGAGAAGGGTGGGGGGTGGGTAGCCAGGGTAGTTAGTTACCAGGGGGCCCAGGAAAATACAAAATTTATTTTTCCTTTGTTTTCAATTTTCCTCAAGGAACATTTTTAGGCCAGCCCACTGACATTATCAGCTTAGTCTTTATACAGGAGATAAACAAATTTTCCATCTAAAAATTATGTTTTTAGCAGTGTGTAGGTAGGCGTTTCCATCTAAAAGCATTGTTTTACCAAGTGCCAGGCCTATGATAGGAGGGCGTAATATGAGAGAAAAAGGGCACAGTCCAAAAAAATTTCTGGCGACGGGGCCCCATCCGCCTCTACCCCTGGGGCCCTGCCTGGCCCTCGACAGCCCTGATTATTGTTCAGTTCAAACATTACTGATTGCAAGACTTTACCAATGCTACCAATGCTCCCAAGCTGTCAGAGCCATATCATTTCAGCCTCGCTTGTCACCCTCTCTGCCAATCTTCAAAGATCTTAAACTTCTCAAACTTTCTGAAATTTTTGAACTCCGACTTTTAACTTTTGTTTTTGATTCTGTTAATAAAACTTCACCTAGTTGCTTTCATACCTTCTTCTTATTCAGTTCATCTGTTCATCAATATTCCACTAGACAGGCCAGTCATGAGGATCTATACTTAACACGAAAAAACAGTCTTCAATATGGTCTAAAGTCGATTCGTTATCTTGGAGCTAAACTCTGGAATACATTACCCGTGGAACTCCGAAACGCTCCATCAAAAATATCCTTCAAAAAGCAACTGAAAATTTAAGTGCAACCTCTTTTATCTACTGTATTCAAGATGATGACTGTGTGTGTGCCAGGCTGGAAAACTTGCTTTCACTCGCAGCTATGAAACTCTGTCAAACTCGCTGCTCGCAGCTACAATAACCAATCCTCGCATATGAGAACAAAAGATCTATTGTTAATTTTGCTTCTCTCGCAGCTTTTTAAACTCTTTTTAAAGTCTACTCGCAGCTCGCACCTTCAAATTTATTTCACTCGCTACTACGCGTAGGCCAAATCATGCATGTTTTCCAACCTGGTGTGTGTGTATGTGTGCAATGCAATCACAATGTGAGGATTGTGCACCGAGAAATTCTTTTTATTCTCTGTCGTCTATTTGAGCAGAAAGACTATTGAAATCTCCCATGTGCAAGTCAAGTGCCATCTGCACACCTGACCTGTGCGGGGTGGGGGGCAGATGCATTGCAATTGCATGCATGTCGTTGCTCTTTTTTTGATGCCTACTTTACCCAGACTTTTTACCTCATCTTCGTGGCCAACGAACTCTCTAACATTGTATTCATTCAACGAAGACACTGAAACCTTTCCTCTCAACTCATCTTCAGTTCTGTCACCCATTCTCCAATGCTTCCTCCACTCTATGCCTCCCTTGTTTATCTCTGGTTGTTAGGGTGAGCCATATTGGCGCCCATTTTCTTCCCTTCTTAGACTTATTAAATGCGTTGTAGTTTTCACTCATTGAGGGACTCGTATTTGCCGATGGCTAAATAAGTAAGCTATCATCCAGCTCAATGAATAAAGTTACAACTAAGTCTGAAGTAGTTAATCTAATCTGTTCTCAACCACTATTAATCCTCGCATTCAAATAGAGGCTAAACCAATATGCTAACAGTTTTCCGTCTCAAAAACAAAGTGGACGAACGGTTATTGTGCGCAAGGTGAGTACGTCGTTTTAATTTGGATATTTGACACCAAAAAGCCATTAATTCAACAATATTTGTGGATTATGCTCTTTAAAATATTTAGGCACTGCAAGTGTATATCATTTTATCAAATAAATTGCTTTGGGTACACGGACAGAATATCAATCCTTTTTTGAACCACCGAAACCTGCCCTCGCTCGCTCTCTTCTCAGCATGAAATACAACCAAATATTTATGATGATATGCTAAACAAAATAAGCTTGTGTGTCGAAATTAGTGTCGAAAAAAGTGATGATAAAGTAGTCCTCTAAAAATGATTATTTCTTTCCTGTGTGTCACCAATAAACTGAATCAGTTGAACCATTTGGATAGTAAAAATGTAGCTTTATTAGCTACTACAGGAATTTTAAACACTTGGTGTACCAAACAGTTTGTACTCTTGGGAAGCCTAGGAACCCATGATAGATTGTACAATGCCAATTTCAAGACACAATATGCGGTATGGGTATGATCATGATCTCCAAAAACTGCCAAACAAAACTCTTGGAAACACCTTTGGGAATTAATACATACTGGGTGTCCAAAAATAATTGTGCCCAGTTTGTCTAAAGATTGTGACAAAACGGCCAAAGATTCTCGCCAAACTTTTGCATGATGGTGCTCTGCAGATGTTCAATTAAAGTTGCTGCCATCCCCATGAAAATCCGTTGAAAAATGATGGAGCTATGACCTTCAGGCGCCTTCAGGAGACCAAATTTGCCTGATCATTGAAGCTAGCGGTTGGCCTTTTTGTCTTACTGCACTGCCTTGCAGCGATAAATGACTTCATGGATTGAAAATGAAACAGCAGCCTCCAATGTCATAGCTCTCGTGAAAATTCCGACAATCCTCGGAGATTTTCACTATTTCTGACCTCACAGAAATTATTTCTTACCTCACGTGAAGATACTTTCAGTGCAAAATAGTAAGACAAAATGGCCGACCGCTGGTTTCAGTCATCAGGCAAATTCCGTTTCTAAAGGTCATAGCTCCATCATTTTTCAATAGATTTTACGGGGATGGTAGCAAACTTTAATTGAATATCTGAAGAGCAACATCATGCAAAAGTTTGGCAAGAATCTTTTGCCGTTTTGTTGCAATCTTCAGGCAAACGGGGCACAATTTTTTGGGATACCCTGTAGTTGGATTAGCCAAGCGTGCATAAACATGGGAACATGGGAACAAAGTTCCCAGGCAGCTTTTTGCAAAGCAAAATTTTGCAGGCAGTTTTTCTTGAACAGTTCTTTATGAAATGTAATTGTAATTAGTTTCCAAACCAATATTTTGCAGGCAGTTTTTTTCAATAGTGCTTTATGAAATGCAATTGCAGTAAGATGATGAATAATAGCATACAAATGGTGATACAATGCTTTTTCAATCCTCACTGCACGTGCTCCAACCAATTTTCTTCTTACCTTCCCACATGGCATGCAGTTCTTTAGTGAACCCTTCAAAGCTGAGATTCTTGACTTCTGGATTGTTTCGTTGCTCCATGTGTAAAGACTTACTGTTTGATACCTGCATTGTTACTGGTTCTGGTAATAGGCTTCTCTTCCCTAGCCGTACAAAATTGATATGCAGGCAGGCTTTCAGAGAATTTCTACCGCGCCCAGGCAGGGTTTAACATTATGCATGCCTGGGATTAGCTTTGATCAGCTGCATGAATGGTCATTCTATTCTAACTTAAGTATTACAATTGCTCAAATTTGAAGACCTTCGCTTTTCTATGGTTTTCAATCATGTCTTGACATTGACAGACAAAATCATGGTTTTCTTTATCATCTTTCAAATTTGGTCTTGCCAAAATTGTATCAATCGTTTTTAATTAGATCAGGACACTTTTGAACCAATGAAGGTGAAGTTGCGGTTATATAAAGGTTATATAAAGTATATGGAAGTTATTTTTAAGCAGTTTTTTTCTCTTCATTTTCAGTTTGAAAACTCAAAGAAATGGCAGATGAGGAAGGTACTATTACACATCTAACATTTGACATTTTATAACATGAATTTTCTCATCAAATTTGAAAGTTTCTACTGTATCTGTATTCTTGGCAAAGAATTGTCAATGCTTGAAGATGGGAAGCTGTAAGACAATTTCACAAATATGTATTTTGTCAAATTATTCAAAGTTCAGGTTTTGAAAACCTTTAGAAAAAAGAGCAGCAGATATTGTGTGATATGAAATTTGGAAAAATCTTTTTGTCAAGTTCATAAGCTTTGTAACAATTTGTGTGTCATTTTATCTTCAATCAGCACCAATAAATCCAAATTCTACAAGAGATAGAAGGCGGAGAAGGAATCGCTCAGGATCAAACTCTGAAGACAACAAAAAAGGACCATCGTCATCCAATGTCTTGATGCCAAGCTCAAGTAGAGAGCCATTAAATCACGGAAGTGGTCATGAAAATGGAGGTGTTGTCAGTGAGAAAGATAACAGCATGAGGAAGAAGAGACCTTCAAGAAGGCATACTCCTGAGCCAGGTTCGTCTCAATGTATTTTTGTCATGTTGCATGTTGTATCTTTGTCATTTTCTACCAAGTTATCTACTAATGAAAAGATGGCTAGAAGGGACACATTTTAAGTAATTTTTTTTACTGATGCTAGTTGATAATACAAAACATTTAGCTCCTTGTGAACCTTTGCATCAAAGTTAGACTTTAGAATATTGCAGGTGTGCAAAGAAAAGTTGACAAAGTTTGGAAATGGTTTATTACTTAGAATAATGGGTTGATCAAGATGAATAGAATTCAAATCGATATTCAAAAAAATTAAAATAATCTTTGCAGTTTCTGAGCAATTGAAGCCTATGCTAGGTAATTTCAAATTCATTAAACTTTTGATTGTAAATCTGGGGAAATGGCATAAAATTATCAATAAATCATAAAGAATCTTATTCCATCAAATAATATGCAAACACATTTCACCTGCCAGTTACTTTTGAATTATCTTTCTGAAATTCCAATTAACTGTGTTTCCACTGCTCACAAAAGTAGAAGAAATGTTGCTAAAACATTTTGGCCTTTTTGTACTTAACAAATACCTGTACCCCTCATGTTCGTGGAGTATGTCTTTCAAGTCAAAGAATACAGAGGAAAAGGGATTTAGGTAGTAAGTCTGGTACTGTACGTGACAAAATTGTCTAAAATGTACACACATGATGTATTGTATGAGCATGGATTTTTAAAACGTTTGTAGATATGTCTGAAGACAGCAAAGAAAATTTGACACCTGGAAGAAGTGAGAGAAGAAGACAAAGAAGACCACAACATGCACAACGAATGCCAAGATCTGTCAGTGAAGAGGTTCTTGCATTGGAAGGAAAGTTTCACCCTCAAATGGAACAGGAAACTGCTGCTAAACCACCTCAAGGAAAACGAAATCGAAGAACGAGAAGGAAGGGTTTGTATTTTTCACCATTTTGCTGCCTTATGGCTTGAGGAAAGTTGTGACATTTTAGAAAATAATGTTATGATCATGTACGATTCCAATGGTAATATTAGCATTGGGCCAGATGTACAGAACACATGAAATGATATTTTTGAAATATGATGGGATAGAAAAGGCTAAAAATATACCGGGTGAACCAGAAAAAGTTCCCATTGTTGGAAATTCATAGTACCAAAAGTACTGGAGGGATTGGAATAAATCAAATTCTGCTTGCTAGCCGAGAGATGTAGCTTTAAAATTTTCCTCTTGATTTATGAGCACTGGAAACATAATATAGGTAAATTCGAATTTATGAAAATTTCATGTTTGCAAAATGCCTGAAAAGGGCCCAAAACACTCAATCAAATCATGGAGAAACTGCTCGCTCAGAACAATGATGCAAGTACAATTTTTAACTAATGAGAAACATCGTCTATACAATTACTGCAATGGGATCGAAAATCTTCAGTATTTTTTGAAAATATACAGGGTGTCCCATAAAAATTGTGCCCCGTTTGTCTGAAGATTGCGACAAAACGACAAAAGATTCTCGCCAACATTTTGCTTGATGGTGCTCTTCAGATGCCCAATTAAAGTTTGCCACCATCCCCGTAAAAATCCGTTGACAAGTGATGGAGCTACGACCTTCAGAAGATCAAATTTGCCTGACGATTGAAGCCAGCAATCGGCAATTTTGTCTTACTATTTTGCAGTGATAAGTATCTTCACGTGAGGTAAGAAATAATTTCTGTGAGGTCAGAAATAGTGGAACTCTCCGAGGATTATCGGAATTTTCACGAGAGCTATGACATTGGAGGCTGCTGTTTCATTTTCATTCCATAAAGCTATTTATCGCTGCAAAATAGTAAGACAAAATGGCCGACCGCTGGTTTCAGTGATCGGGCAAATTTGGTCTCCGGAAGGTCAAAGCTCCACCATTTTTCAGCGGATTTTTATGGGGATGGTTGCAAACTTTAATTGAACATCTGAAGAGCACCATCATGCAAAAGTTTGGCGAGAATCTTTTGCCGTTTTGTCACAATCTTCAGACAAACGGGGCACAATTTTTTTGGGACACCCTGTATTTCTGATGAGTCCTCAGATGAATTAATGGTTTGTCTTTTTCAGATTTGGAGCAGGGTGACGATGCAAGTGAAGATCATCCGATTGGTATCCCAGAGAATCAAGTTGTTGATCGTCAACCACCTAGGTCAAGAATAAGAGGAAATCAACCAAAGAAAAAGAGGAGAGTCAGGTACGATGCACGATCTTTCTAACATACCTGACGACCAAATACTGGGTGCGCCAAAATAAACTATGCACGTTTGGCAGGCCACAATAAATCGTACACTGGACCGATTTTGAAGATTTATGACTTAATCATTAGCAGAAAGCCTGAATTAGCTACTGGGATTTTTTTGCAAATTTTTCATTTTCACTTTTTAGAGCTAGAAGTGAGGTTCCTAAAATTTTAGTTTTCGAAAACCCTGAAAACGATAAAAAAACATCGATCAAGTTTTCTAAAGAATCGACATGAATGGACAAAGAGAGAACTTGCTCGTGGTGAGTTGCCATTTGGAAATCGATCAATTATAATCTGCTTTACGAGAGTTCGTACTAAACCCCCAAATCCCCCTGAAAACGTTTTCTTTTTTTCATTCAAGTTGAATCTTTTAAAATTTGATCGACGTTGTTTGATCGTTTTCAATGTTATCGAAAATGAACATTTTAAGAAACTGGCTTCTAGCTCTAAAAACTGAAAACGGAAAAATTTGCAAAAAGTCCTAGAATCTAATTCAGGCTTTCTGCTAAAGATTAATTCATAAATCTTCAAAATCGGTCCAGTGTACGATTTATTGTGGCCTGCCAAACATGCATAGCTTATTTTGGCGCAACTGGTAAAAAGTGAAACATTTTGAAATAAACAGGTATAAAGGTGAGACATAGCACTTAGACAAAATAACAGAAATTTACAATCAAGCTCAGTACCACTAATTGCACCTTCATTAGGCTAGAAAGCCTTAAGCAATAACGCAGCTGAGACCTTCAACAAGCTACCAAATATTATAAGGAATGCCAAGACAAGAGTTGAATTTTCTTCAAAGTCCAAAGAATATTTATTCGCTGAAGCAAAAAAGAAGCTATCAATTTTTATTTTTTTTTATACATCATTTAATAACTTACAATACATATTACTTTCAACATTACTTACAAAATACCATACCCTACTACTAATACAATACCAATTGGAGCGAAAACTACGTCTACCTCATGGCAACATGAAACAGGAAATACGAACATACCACTGCACGTAACTACTAGAGAGAAAAATAATTGCTAAAACTACACGTAACTACAAAAAATCATCAATTTTAAACTTGTTAACAAAAAGTTATCAATTTTAAACTTGAGAAGAATTAATCTTTTAATCTAAAGTTTCATTTATTAAATTTCAAACAGTTTAACGCACACACTTTCAAATGTCATATATAACATTGGTTTTTGTACTTTCTTTTAGATTAGTCATGTCAAAAATTTTAAACCTTGTAAAGTATTATTAGCGACCAGGTGAAGAGCCACTTTGTGGATCTTGATTCATTATCATTATTATTTCATTATTATCATTACATCAGAGAACATGGAACTAGATTTTGTAAAAATATTTCAGATGGTAGAGAGCACAGAGATTTGAATTTATGCGAGATGAGATCAACCATATGACACATTTGCGAATTTATATTTTGCAAGAAGCCTAATGAATTTGTAGGTTAAAGCATAGCTTTGCTTGTCACATATAACGGAGCCCTAACCTAACAAATTCCACACTGTTGTGTCGAGTCAGGTTAGGAGATTTGCAGGAGTTGCGGACTTCTTCGATGTAAAAATGGCAAATCAGAAGGAAACCGTAGCCAGAGCTCAGAAATAAACGGCACTTTTCTTGGATTAAAGCAGTTTGCTTAGACCAGATAAAAATAATTTTGTCAAAGACTGGATCTTTCAATCTTATAAAGTAGGCAGATTTCATCTCACAATGGTAGGATTATGGCATCAAGAATCCTGGGTCATCTGGATACTGTTTTAATCTGATCTCAGATTAGATTTGTATAGGTTCGGTTAAGTGTGATTAACCCTGTGTTTAATCTATACTAGTTAATGTAATCTTTTTGATCTCCGTGTGGGAGGAAGCTTTTGAATGTTAAAATTTGAGTTGCTGCAATTTCATGGACAGTCTTTTGGCACGTTTTATTGATGATTTTAAAATGTACCTTTGCTTTTTTCTGTTGCGTTGAGACGTTCATGTTTGTCACATTAATTCTGCAATTTCATCGCAAGCAACTTTCTTCGGCAACGGTATCCCCAGGCTTGGAAGTCTTTGAAAAAGAGCACACTTGCGGACAGAAATCTCAGTTCTAAAAAGCACATCCTGGAAACCAACATGACAAGATAGAGTATAGAGTGGTGTATCATCCCAACCGTATGATACAGTGAAATATTTTCTTCATACTGCCTTAGACATTTGATATTTTGAAGTAAGCGAAGATGTCTTTCTTTCTTAGAAGTGCAATGTTGACATCAGGGGATGAAGAAAATTATCAGGGTGATATGGATGGAGAAGGTGAGGAAATGTTTCAATTTTATCCATTGTTTAAATCAGTTTGAGGTCAATAAATAGTGCAGAATCGTGAAAATACCACGGATAGGAATTATGACTTCCCAAATTACATCCGCTGATGAAGTTAAAGCCTCCCTGTCTCTTCTGTATATGGCCAGGTACTTAGCCAACTTGCACAAGTACCTAGCTAGATCTTCTCATAGTTTTTTCAAATTCGTTGTTAATTTCTCCAATCAAGCATATGAGAACTTCTTAAGTGAATTGATTTTAGCGACCGTCCGAAACCGGTACAGTGAAATCTTTTAACTAGCTGCAAGTTGCGGAGAAGCAGCTTATAAGACCGCTTGGATACGGCACTTGGATGATAAAATATTTTGCTGACTTTATGCCAAAAATATTAAGTGCCTAATCCTTCGATTAGATATCCAGCAAAATTGGATCTTTTTAGATGACATTTGGCTGTTCTTTGTTGAACAGCGGAATTCGGTTGCTAAATAAAAGATTTCCAAAAATGCAATAATGCAATATCCGAATACGTGAATTGCAGCTAAAACTTACTTTCGACAGAATTCAGCCAAAAAAGAACTTTTCAATTCGGACGATTCCTTGAGAAACGTTGGGGATTAACCCTTTAGTTTCTTTTAGCTGAAACCCCGCAGTATTTTTGTAAGTGTATTGCTCTTAGAAACGTGGTTATTTTTATCAAGATTAACATAAACAGTATAATTGACAGTAGTTGCATTAAGATAAAATGCTACTGACATAATTTACTTAAATTAGCAGCATTTACTTTATTCAGTGTTTTGCCTTATTGGGCAAAGTGACAGTCAGAGTAGCTTAAGATATCAAATTACGTCTAATTCAACTTGTTGAGAGATATTATTAGATATTTTACGCTTGTTAGGCTCTAATTTATGATAAGAAAACCGTAAAATCCGACCAACGAGACAGTTGGAGGAAAGTTTGTGATTTTTGACTGGACGAGTTAAGTTTGTACTCTGGTACTGTAGCAAGCAGGCAAGATTATTCCTTGTCGAGGCATAGGCCTAGAGTTAGGTTTGAACCAAGGTTTTCATGCAAGTATTTCCCTTCATTTATTGTTATTCAAAAGTTTATTAAATTTACACTAACAATAAACTGAATGGCAAGTCAAGTCGTTGTTGACTGTGAACTGCAAGATCTGAAATTGACGGTTCCCTTTTCCAGACATTTACTTTTGCAGTGCTGTCGACCTAAGAAGCTTTTGTTTTAGCATCATAATTGTGTTGAAAGTCTGTCTCAAATCGGCCTCGGCATGTCAAAAATCGACGAGAATCGGTATTCTTTCACTAAAACACTTTTAATCTTGAATTCATCTCTAAAATTCGCAGAATAACGAGCCTTTCTTTTTTCAAAGCTGTGGGGAAAATCCCGAAAATTTCTACTTAGGCCCTTTTTCCTCCCAAATGGATCGTGCTCGTTTTCCTACTAAATGCACTCACTAACTCCAGATTAATGATTAAATACCTTAAAAAGGGTTGAAATAAGGTCCTCCAAAAGTTTGTTTTCAGTTTCTCGATTTATCCACTTCAGAATCAGCCCAAGACGATCGGCCAGTTTTCGTTGATTTTTCAACATTTTCTCCCAAGTTTTGGACTTATTACATTTGAAGTAAGGGGTCAAATCAGCTGATCGTTTGTTTATGTGCCCTACTCTACAAATCGATCGTGGGAAATACATCGAATAAGATATTCTGAAGTGGAGAGGATTCCCCGATGTTACTAGGGCTGTCGGAATTGGCCGCGATTAGAAGTTACTTGAGATTTGCGATGATGTAAAATTACTTATGCAAATTACTTCAATTTTTGTTATTCGCGGGCATTTTCACGGGACATCTAATCTGAGACAGAGTATAATTCATTCATACCTTTATTCATTTTTTTAAATCTAGCTCATATTTATGTTTCATTTAATTTTCATTCGTTTATTTGTTCGTTTGCTTATCCGTTTCTTTGCTGTTCAGATTACAAAAAGGTGCCAACATTTAATGAGCACTGTACTAATTCTAATGAACATTTTTCCTTTTTAGTTTCGGAAATTTTCAAAGTTGACAAAGAAGATATTATTCAAAGCGACCTCAGCCAAAGTACTGGGAAAATGGCGCAAGTTAATGCTACAACCTTACCCAGTCAACCTCTGGATTTCTTGTTCATTGAAAAAAGAGGTATATTTCTGCATTTTGAAACTTTATAAAAGAAGTTCGGATGCAACAAAGACAAGACATTTAGCACACTGAGGCCTTTGTGACTTGTGTCTTCACATAGTCACAGTGACTATGGATTTACATAACTAAACTGATTCTAAAGTTACGTTATGAGTATACTAATACTGTGATTCAGTTAACAGATGCATTGACATTTTCTGAAAGGGATATTCTTATCTTTAACTAATTAAGTGTTGCATTTTGCATACATTGGTAGGATACAACAAATTCACCTGATTTCTGGGTAATATCTTTTGCCCGATGTTTTCTACAAATTTGTGAATTTGAGATGACTGCTTTAAATTTTAAGTAAAAGTATTTAAGAAGGCTTCTGAAAAGGTACCTGTTGTAAAATATCTCAAGAAATGTGGAGAGAAAGGAAGTCATTGAAGAGAAAAGAGATCAACTCTCTCAGAAGCAGTGTGCCTTTTGAGTCTACAGGACGTCAGGGTTTTCAATGCTAAAGGTACCAAAAAGGCCTTCCAAAGCATGCTATTAAGCAGTCGAGAGTACCCCTAAAAAGTGAATCTAGAATACATCTTCTAGAGTTCTCGAAAATCTTCATTTGATGAGGGTAAAATGTGCCATATAAGTGCTTGGCAAGAATACTCCTTTGCGGTACCATTCGCTGCCTTTTTCTATAAATTAAATGTCTTCATGGACCCCTAGAAGGTTGAAGACCTTGTAAGACCTTGAGCGTTAATGCTTATTATCAGATATCACACAACAACTGAACTGAACAGGAGTTGCAACATTTCGAGAGAAGAGGAAAGATTCGGGAAATTTCTCTCAGCACAAGCTTCACTGAGATTTTATATTGAATTTGAATTATAATTCTTTGTTTATCCAGATGGACAAGGATTCGTAAAAGAACACAAAAGTAAAGTTGATGGTGTTAATGAAGAACAAAATGAAATGGCACAAGATGTGTTACATCAAAATGAGAGACAAGCTACTTCTATGGAATTCGCCCTGGTAACATTTGATTTAGTCAAGTGATCTGAAGCGAAAATGTTTATTGATGCAAATGAACGGCACTATCGAATGATAAAGAATCCTGTTTAGATTTCTTTGATATCTCATTTCGTTTTCAAGTTATCCACTGATTTTAAGTATCAGCTGATGACGTCATTTTGTTTGCAAATCACTACGATAATATATGGAAATATAGCTGTATCTAATCTTTGAAAGGTTACAGTCGAGGAGACATTTAAGGTAAGCTGAATAAATGTAATAGAAATTGTTTCATGTGTTGATAAGATGTTTAGAAAGGCATTTCAACAGAAAAAAAGTTCTTTGGGTCGATTTTCCTTTGGAAACATAGTCAACCTTGTACGCTTTCTTTGCGTTTTGCAAACGAAATGACGTCATCAGCCAATCATACAAAAAAACAGTGAATAACTCGAAAATGAAACAAGGTATCAAAAATGTGTAAACGACAATCTTTATCAGTCAACATTGCTATTCATTTGCATCAATAAAAATTTTCGCTGCAGATCACCTTTAAGTTCCCTTTTAATGAGATAACTTGAAATTCAAACTAGTAGTCTTCTATGAAATTTGAAGAGGTCTGCTTCTGAAAAATCATCGAGTTTTGAAGTGGAAAATCTATTAGTTGTTAGCTAAAAACAATTTGTTTAACTTCTTAAACTCATCTGATTTTTTCCAGACCAATCCGCAATAAGCGAGTATTTTCATGTACATTTGACAGAGAATAGAAGTTCGAAATTTTGTTCTTTAATTCGATCGCTAAAAACAAATATGTTAAGCTGTTAAGAGGCTGAACGAAGTTTTGAATAAGAAACATAAATTCAGAAAGTTCAAGAGAAACACAACGAATATACAAGTCTTTTTCTATGAAATCAAAATAATTTGTGACCCTGCAAGTTATGAAAATTGAAGATTATGTTTCTCCTTTGAGGAAATCACCACTCATATCCAATTTATATTCTAAATAAGTATAATTTCTTTCAAACAGCATTGTGCTTATTTTTCCTTCAAAGAACAGATGTTCTTTAGTAAGACCCAAAAAATTTCAGTTCAATTGGGTAAACCAATTTTTTGAAAAAAATCAGCAAAGTTGACCAAAACTGCAAAGTTGCAACATCTAATCAATTTCAGGAAGAAACTGGCAATCAACAACAAAATTCCTAATTTTCAAAACGGCATTTCTTTGCTTAACTTTGACCGATTTCCAAAAACTTTTTTTTTACTGAAAGACAATATCCTACTCTTTTTTAAAATCATTCTGATTACGTTATATTTCGTATTATTTTGGGCAATTTTTGCTGTTTTTGAATATATACACATTTCTTCAAAAACATTGCTTAAACTGCCTTAATTTTTATTCAAATATTGAAAACATAAATTACGCATCAAAACACATCTTAAGGTAATCATCCACCCTAAAATTCAATGTATTTTGTAACATATCACAAAACATCTCGTTCAGAATCGTACCCAAAAAAATGTCACAACTGTTTTAAAATGCTGGGGATTTTTGTGATTTTAGAAATATTTGGTACAAAAACATGATGTCCTCTACGTATCAACAAATTGTTCACAAAATTCTCTCTCAAGCAAAATTAACGAATAGTATAGCCATTAGGGCAAACTTTCAACATCAAAACGAATTACACTCTCCTCCGCAGAGGCAGGACTAAGACAAGTAAATAATACAAACTAATAGACTATGAACCGTTTCCTATATGCTCAGCGCTAGCTACAGTACATGGATTCAATCATTCCATCATCCAGTGTCGCTACTTTCAAAGTTATAGTGTTTTCTCTGTCCCTCTCTTCAAAACACTTTGCCTTCCTTGTTTGATAATTGGAGCGGATGCAATCAACATTTGAGTGAAAATATCATGCAAGTTATTTTCCACTGAGTTTTGGAGGGCGCAACAAGCAACGTCCATATGAAAACTTCTGATGTGTTTTTTCCCTTGCAAACATTATGAGGAAAATGGAGCTCAATTTGACTAGCCAAATTTCATATCGAGCAAGATATGCAAGATGGTGCACTGTTGTCATGAAATTGTAAATTTCCTTAAATAAAATTTACTTCAATAAAATGGCACCAATTTTCCAGCTACGTTTCTATAACCATGTTTTAAGTTTTCTATATAACCTCTGGCCCCCCAAGCTCCCAAAGGAGCAAGAAAACTGGGAAAGTTCCCAGAACTGGCTTTGAAGAAAATGGTTGAATTCATTATAGAATTAGCATACCCAGATTGAACATTGAACAAAATAGGTTGGGAATCTCTTATTTCACTGTTGTTATTACAGGATATAACTTGATCAGAATTTTCCTTTCAACAATTTTAAGCTCTTAAAAAAATAAAAAAAAGATGTTTGCTTCTGGGCTCAAATTTTGGATGGTTTTTGGATAGTTTTTGGATTTCTAATCTCTAATTGTATATAACATATTCTTGTCTGGAGAAAACAAAACTCCTTGAATGGTATGAAAGGGGAAATGCATTACTCCTTTTATTCTCGTGATTTCTCTGGCCGCTGTGGAGGAGAATGTGAATTTTTTAATGGTCAAAGTTTGCGCTAGCACCTGTACTATTCGTTAATTTTACTTGAGAGAACATTTCGTAAATAATTTGTTGATACATAGAGGATTTATGTTTTTGTACCAATTATTGCTGAAATAAAAAAAATCCCCAGCATTTTTAAAACAGTCGTGACATTTTTCTGGGTACGATTCTGAACGAGATATTTTGTGATATGTTACAAAATACATTGAATTTTAGGGTGGATGATTATTTTAAGGTGTGTTTTGATGCGTAATTTATGTTTTCAGCATTTAACCACAAATTAAGGCAGTTTAAGCAACGTTTTTGAAGAAATGTGTATATATTCAAAAACAGCAAAAATTGCCCAAAATAATACGAAATATAGCATAATCAGAACGATTTTAAGGAAGAGTAGGATATTGTCCTTCAGTAAAAAAAAAGTTTTTGGAAATCGGAAACTCCTGAATATTTCCTTTTTGAACTTCTCACAATTTTTTCTTTCAGCAAATTCACAAGGCATTCTGCACCATCGCACTTATATGTCATGGGCTTCTTGCAGGTAGAGCTTCATCAATTTTGCAAAGGGTATACTAATTGTTGTCCCTGAAGAATAGTTTCACTCTTTAAACGTTGTTTGATGACTATGCGGAGAATCTCAGTTGGTGCTCTGATTGGCTGATTTTTAATTAGTGCACTTCTTTTGTTCCCTTTTTTTTGCATGATGTTATTTGATGATCTGCTGTAACCATCGATGAACAAATCGAGCAAATTATTCAGTTAAGTTAAATGTTTCTTACTGAATACATGCAAACGCTACAAAGAATCTTTTACAGCTATAAGTACAAATATAATCAGCATAGGTTCCAAATCTTTAGAAAGGCTGGTGTAAATTTCAGTGACCTACTTCTTTGAACTGATTGACTTCAAAGAAACTTAAGCTATTTCTCTATAATTCTACCGTTGGACTTTTCTGAAATCTTCGATATTTTCATAATTAGAGTGTCTATCTTCTTTTTTAAGAATTCAAGAAAATTTTCAAAAAAACTTAAAACCATCTTAATTTCTAAACTGTTTGAAGCAACATGAAATAATTTCGAAGAAAACCATAGTTTATGGATGTCTACAATATGATATCAAGCAAAAGTCTGTCACTTTTCTGGTTTATGATTTAGAAATTTGATGACGTCACACCCTCAAATGAGTTGAAATGTAAGATGTGCCCAAAATTTTGAAAAATATTCAAAACTTTTGAAAAGTCCAACGGTAGAATTAAAGCTAAGTGACTAAAGTTTGTTTCAAGTCACTTAGTCCGAAGAAATAGATCACAGAATTTTACACCCACCTTTTTACGCCGAGTTAAAGATTTGGAAGCTATGCTGATGAAATAACATTGATAACTAACTTGTACGCAGAAAGACTTTAGAAAGACAACGTCTCTTAATAGGTGAGCTATCCATTGGGAGAGCACACCGTTATCCCATTTGTCGACACAAGAGAAATGTGCATTTTGTGGTATTAAATTTGTTTTTATTTATTTTTAGGCATTACATTGACGCAATGCATATTCGTGTATTCACTGAGTGAATCAAGCTACCAAAATCTTCTGGCTAATTATCACACACTGGCTTTACCATTTCAAGCTGTTTATTATTTTCTTCTCGCTATTTGCATCGTTTCTGTGTTTGACAGGTTAGTCCAGAATCTAGCTTATTCTATCTTCGTGTATTTTCAGTATAGGTAGAATGAGTAGGGGGTTGCTGAAATATTCAAGCCAGCAAACAATGTGAATACGGAAAAAAGTGATATACCATGGAGGAGGTGGACGCAAAGAAACAGACAAATTTCTGGCACACTGAGGCCTTTTGAACCTGTATTCTCATCAGAGTGTAACTTCTATAATTCAAAGTTAGAGTAGATTTTTCTGTCATTTACAAGGCAAGTAGCATATAAAGGATATTGACATCGTCTGTTAACGGGGGCTAACTAAGTTGATTCAATTCATTAAGGCACTGAATATGGAAAATATGTATGGAAAATCGATGCTCACAGTCAGGAATTATTAAAGACCCAGAATCAATGTTTCCAGGACTTTTTTTATTTGTCATGTGTTTTATTTCTTACATTGTTTTCCATTTTCTATTCTTTTATTTTCATTGCTCGATTTTGTAATCTTTTGAGTTTTTTTATTCTTAAGTTTTCATTCTTTTATTTTTTATCATTACATGGTCTTTCGCTGATACAAGCAAAGTTATATAAATTACAAAACGTGATCAGTGATTTTTGTTTTGAAAATTTGAGCAAAACTATATTTTGAAGTTTATTGGCAAGATCAAATTTAAATTGTCGCGACCGGCAATGCAATGATTTTCTTTTGGAATTTTAGCATTTCTGTTTCTAGAAAATCATGAAGCAATTTCGTTTCATCGAATGCCCATATGCTCGCTTATTTTAAATATGTATTGAAACTTTTCATCAAACTGGTTGATTGGATGGTCGTTATGTCACTTACTGGATTCAATTAGTTGACTTGCTAAAATTCACCTCAGTTATTCTAAATTAGAAATGTTTCATTTCAGATATGTCAATGTAAGTGTTGGTTGGAGTCAATTTTTCCTTGCTCTGTTATCACGGCCTTCTCGAGCTCTCGCGATTGTTGGTAAGTTCCTCAGCAAAAGTCTATATCTTAGGTATATGTAGGTATCTCCTTAGAATAACTCTAGTTACCAGGAACTAATTCTGGTTGCATTTTTCAAGATTTTTGTTGATGAAGATATCTTTTCAGTTTGACATGAACAAAGCTTTTATATAAGGACATTGAACTTTAAAGAAATTATTCATTAGGTTTACCTAGTTCCCAGTAAACAAGTGAACAAGATCTAGATTAACGTCTTGCTCCCTCCAGACATTACTGTTTCTGTTTTTTTCTTTGATTCATGTTATTTAGTTACTGTTAATTTTAGTGTTTAGAATAATTTTTGCTCGTGATCTGTTCTATTGCATTGCTACCATGCCTCATGTGGAGGAAGTGCATTTGCATTTAAATAAATTAATAAATAAATAAACAAGCATCGAATAATTTTGATCCAACTGCCAAATTGTTAAATCGAACATATTTGTAGCTTGCAGAAGCCGTGTTTGAAATAATGTCCCATAAAACTGTGCCACTCTTTGAAGAAGAATCAAATTTAATCATGCTATTGATTTTAAAATTTGTTTTTTTACTTTTTTCACCAAATTTATTTAACGGTTGGTAATTTTTTATTTCAATTTTGCTAAGATTCTTTCCATCAAATCTGCTCATTCATTTCCCAGGGTATCTGTTTGCACTGGTGTTCTCGGTCAGCTTGGCTCAACTTGACGACAAAATTGGCCTTTATAAAGTTGATCCTAGTCTGTGGTAAGAATTGATATTTTTCATTTCAATTTATGACATGATATGATTGGATCATTAAAATCCATGATGCATTCTGTTTGCAGTTAGCCTAGTTAAATTGTGGTACTTAGCATGTTTAAACCATTGTTCAGCCGGCCTTAATGGATTCTTCTGTACCGGGTTACCCAAAACAACTTCACGAGCTGGATCATAAGTAGCACTCTGAAGTCTAAAGTTATTGACAAATGCTTTGTATCACTGTTTAGTTGAAAGGCTTGGTTATCTTTTGAGATGCTGCATGGTCATTTTAAGCAATTATTACCATCCGAAAAACCAGATTCAAAGAAAATTTCGAATCCTGGATTCCTCCCTTTGAGTGAAATATTGGCCATCATTTTCCAGTCAGCATTTTGTGAAAACTCAACGTAGCAATTGATTTGAAGTCGTCTGGGGAAATTTTTTGTTTGCAAAACGATTGACCTCTGTTCCTCATTCAAGTTTTGTGCTCCAAAGCAAATTTTGAATTCAACTTTCGTCACATCTTCCAAAACATGGACTGGAAAAGGAGGGAATAATCTGAGAAGTGAATGAATTACCATTTATTTGAAATGTTTTTCTCCAACGGTAAGCATAACTTGAAACTAACCATGCAATGTCTCGAAAGATAGCTTAGCCTTTCAGCTACATGCTGATACCTTGTCTGTGTTAATAACATTTGCTTTCAGGAAACTATGTGCGATCTAGCTTGTGAATTTTTTTTGGTCACCCGGTACACATACATAATCATGTGCAGCAGTCAGATCTTTTATACTTCAAATCTTTCAATTTACAGGACATCGACAACTCAGCTTCCAACATGGCGTGTTATAAACTTAATTCGAGTTGTTGGAGCGATCCTTGGCTGGATATCAGTTTCATTAAATCCTATGGATGATCAAGCATCAAGTATGTTTCACTTAAATGTTATCAAGCCTTCTGATTGACTAATCTCAAATTAATGTAAATACTGGCTGCCGCCACACTACTGTATTTTTTCCGGTATGATCCGAATTGCTTCACTTTCTTACAATTCATTTTTGTCGCCAGAAAGTACGGCAATATAACGGTACAACGATGCCTGGTCACACAGTGATATGATGTATCATTGGACAACCACGCAAGGCTGCGATTGGGTTATTCTCTGAAACAACGCTAATATAGGCAAGGAAGTTTGTGACAAGCAAAAAAGGCCTTCAAACTTTTCCAAGATATTGCCCAACGAATCCTGCACAACGCTAATATTTTGCCTGTTGTTTTGCATCTGATAATTTTCTTATTGAATCAACT
Organism: Aurelia coerulea; assembly: GCA_039566865.1. NCBI lineage: Eukaryota > Metazoa > Cnidaria > Scyphozoa > Semaeostomeae > Ulmaridae > Aurelia > Aurelia coerulea. The sequence continues at coordinate 21,246,487 of CM076954.1, forward strand.
GCCATTGCCAAAGCGCTGTAACAGCGTTGCATGTGAAAGCAAAATGCGGTCGGTCACATATCACAGCGTACTTATCCCGTTGTTTTGAACTGATACTGCAAAGTAAAAACGCCCAGTGTGACCGCAGCCACTATCTTTAGATTTTGCAAAATTGGGCCTTTCAAACCCTCAGATTGCAACTAAAAGCTCTAGCCAAACGAGCAATCACTGTTCGCTAAATATTTCCGATTTGTTTACCAATCAATCTTTTCTCCGTTTGCCCACGCTGCAAGCGTTATGCAGCATTCATTGGGCAATATCTTTGAAAAGTCCGGAGGAATTTTCTGCTTGTCTCAAACTTCCTTGCCTGATAAGCAATGCTTTGCGAGGTGGCTTAACTGTCAAACATTTTTTTAGCGAGCAGATCTCAATAGTTTGGTCAGAGCTTAACATTTTCGCTGCTCCAATGAAAACTGGCAAAGCCTCTTACATCGGGCTGTTTTATAATTTTGACCTCGATGAAGATTTTTAGCTAAGTCACATATCTCCAATCTTCAGGATTTATTTCGTGAACTGAACAGCTGCAATTACACCTGCAGAGAACATAAGAACGGATTTCAGTTAATTATACCTATCGAATAATTGAATGTTAAGCTTAATGATATATAACAAATTTGATCAATCTCCTTGCAGAAAATATCAGCTCAATTATTGAGCAAGATCGAGCAGAATCGAAGAGTAATACTCGCTTGAAATCTGGAACGATTGCCAGCTGGGAACAGCAAGATGTAGCATGAAACAGAGGTTGGAAGCTACATGTTTTGGCTTCAAATCGAGGTTAGGTATCTTATTGATCTTGTCAGGAAATAAATTTGTAACTAGACATGCTTGAATTGTCTTACAGGCCCTCTTTTCGTGTCCCACTCAATGATTCTGGATAGAGATTTGTTTTCGAAAAATTATTTAAATTCGTAAACTTGTGATCTTTTATCCAATGGCCTATCCTTTTGATACTTGTTATCCTTCCACCAAAAGATTGTGTGTTTCCAATTAACTTCCAATCAATAATACTAAGAATGTACTTGGAGAGGATAAATCCACCTAACATAGAAAGTCCTTGATAATGTTTTGTCGGTTATTTGCATTTTAAATGGCAGTTAGATATGGCAGTTAGAAAAGGTAGCTATAGAGTCTGTCTCAAATTAGATGTCACCTGCAAATTCCTGCAAAGTCCCTTTTCCCTTTTTGGAACTGGGGTCTGGGACACAGGCTATATGTTGTATAGGCTCGAAGATCTTTGAAGGGTTGGTATAAAATTCTAAAACCTATTTCTTTGGCTTGAAATAAACTTCAGCTTCTCTGTTATTGTTCTACCATTGGAATTTTCAGAAATCTTGAATAGTCTTGGAATTACAGCGTATTTTATATTCAAACTTATTTGACGGTGTGACGTCATCGAATTTATAAATCGTAAACCAGAAGAGTGAAAGACTTTTGCTTGATACCATATTGTAGGCATTCATAAACTATGGATTTCTTGAAAGCTAATCTATGTTTCTTGAAAAGGTTAGAACTTACGATGGATTTAAATTTTTTGCACAATGTCTCTTGAATCCTTGAAGAAAAGATTCTTTAACTCTGAAATTGTTTAAGAGTTCAGAATATTCCGAGGTCTTGGAATTTTACCCTGAAGTTGTAAAATGTGTGATCCATGATCCATGGCTCCCTAAACATTTGTTTTTCTCCCTTCGACCCCAGAGCCAAATTTACCTTTCCACCTTCACTGCATTGCGTACCCGCCCCTGCGTAGCTCTAAGAAAGATATCTCTATTATTTTCCAGAGAATTCACATCGTTGGTTCACTCCCAGATCCCTTCAACAGACGACCACTCTGTGCCACTGCGAAGGAAATGCCGAGTCGAATAAAAGAAAGGATCAGATAAAAGGAAAGTATTTGTGTTTGAAATTAATGTGGTTGAGTTCATTAGCTGAATGAAACAGTAAATGTTGACGACATTTGGTTAGCTTGCACGATAAAGCATGAGAAAAATCGCATCAGTTTGTTATGATGATCAGGACCAGACAAAGTGAGTTGAATTTATTGTAAATATTTTGATAATTCTATTTACTTTATTTAAATGAATTTGGTTTATAAACAAGTTGGGGTTGAATTATTTTTGTGTAAGTAAACAATTTATATTGTTAATATCGTGATCAAAGTTGGTTAATAACTTGTTTATTTTGCGAAAAATGCTGCAGTTTGGATCAAAGGGCGTTTGATTAAAATTTGAAAGATCAAGACTTTTGGGACCAAATTGGAATCAAAGGCTGTTTGATTAAAATTTGAAATAAGGAGACTTTGTTCGGTTTTAATGATACAGTAGAATTACAGCAAAGCAGCTAAAGTTTCTTTCAAACCATTCAAGTTAAAGAAATAGGTCACAGAATTTACACCAACCTTTTTACATCGAATTAAAGATTTGAAACCTATGCTGTCGGTGATCAAATCCCGTTCCCAATCTGTCATATTTGCCGCTTGTATTCTCAGTCCCGCACAGAAATCTAATTCCCAGAGTGTTCTTTTTGGCAAATCCCAGATGCCATCTTATTCCTTCAGGACCCTCGACTATCGACCCTCCTCTCGACTATTTGCTTCTTTCCTTTGGAAGTTTCCAGAAGAACTTCAGATGTGACACCTGTCTGTTAAACTATGATAAGATACAGGGCAGATACGATGAAATTCAGAAGAGCACTTTTTTATCAAGACGCGATTATCATATTTAAGCCCTCAAGATTTTCAATTTTTCACCGTTATCATATTTACCACATCCCACCTCTCATTCATCACATCTGAGCCTATACTCCAAAATTATGCCTAAGAAGATGTTTCCAGATATGAAGTCCAGATGTCTTTTACAACAAATTTAATCACCTTGTACGAAAGTTTCTGCAAATTATCAGTTATGCTAAAGTGAGTACAATCGTCCAACTGATTTCGCTAAAATGGATAACCACAGTTTTAGACTCAACGATGTTGATTAGGATAGAGCTTAGTCAACTTGTATTTCAGACAAATCTTGATAAGTCTTTCCAGGTTAATTTATTGATGTGCGTATCAGGGTCTTTGGTCTTTTACAAGCGAGGCAAATTCTAAAACTGCAGATTCAGTTTTATATGAGGGGGCTACTTCACTATTGGGTCATATGGGGTATGGGCTGCAAAGATTTATGTCAAGACCCAATCCCAGAATATAGGCCTGGTTTTGAGACCCAATCCCAGAATATGCATGGTACCCAATGTTGAGTAAGAGGCTGTCCAAAAAATCCAATCGGCACAAAACAAATACATTCGTTTCTATCTGAACTTGAAAAACACAGCACATGTTGGGGCTACAGAATTCAAAGCTATAAACTGGCTCCCCACAAAGCACAGAATAAACCAAAATATCTGTCTAAATATAACGAAATTGTTTAACCCTATTTTGGTTGGGGGGGGGGCAAATTTGCTCCCCCTAGTAGACTTTTTGTCATAACTCTGCCAGTGTAACAATTATGGCCCGGAAACTTTCTGATTTTTGCTAATACTTATTGTGCAATGACTCAAGAAGTTTCTTAAAAATATTTTGACAAATGAGGGGGAGGGAGACAATTTTCCGGAACTGACTCTGTCAAAATCGCCAATTCTCAAACATTAATTTTCTCGAAAAAAGCAGCAAAATTACAAAATTTTGCAAAGATATTTTGCAGGGTAGTGCTATTTGATGTATTCTATCATAATTTTTATGTTTGGATGGAAATTGTGCTCCAAATTAAATTTTATCGCATTTTTCTTGATTTTGACCGATTTTGCCACTTTTCTTGACCACACAAAGAAAAATGCTGACGCAAGCAATAATGATGGCTAATTTTAGGATAAATTTTATATTTTCATAAAGTACATGCCTGGGGCTATTAGTACACCAAATCTGGTTGCTCTATCTATTACCAGTCAAGAGTTAGGTAGGGGGGGCTTTTTTGCCCCCCCCCCCCAACCAAAATAGGACGTGTCAGATAGCCCAACCACTATAGGGTTAAAGAAACTTCTCCAGCTTATGCTGACAAAATATTCCACGCAGTCGACCATAGTCGAATAACACGAAGTTCTAAGTTTAAATTAAGCGTCTTTTTCGTGAAAGTAGCACAGGCCAAAACTGTCTATCTTACCTAGGGCCAAAAATATGGAATAGTCTAGCATCTGACTTAAAATCTACAGACAATATCAACACGTTTAAACACAAGATCAAAGAAAACTTTTTCGAGAATATACAGAGAGAGGATGATGACGTCTATGTGTACTACTGATACACTCATGATTCGGTCCTACTAAATTATATTTCATAAACAATTTTTGCATCGATGTTTGAAAACGAACTACACTGCACCCCTTTTCTGGCAGGTCTTAGTTATCTACAAGATAGAACCGCTCATTCATTTCAATTAATTTCAATTTTATTCGCAGAATACAACAGCCTAATACAATGTAAGAAAAAATATATGTATTCTACACGACCCAAGAAAAGCGGAGCTTATCTAGCCTGGGCCGTAAATTAAACTTCAAAATGATATACGAAAAAAGAAAAAATACGTCATAGTACAAAGCTAGGAATTCAAGTCCCAATACTATATATGTTAAAATTAACGTTATGTACCACTTTAATCATCGTCAGAAAAACAACTTTTAAGACTACCAGAAGCTTTAATTTCAACAAGAGCTTTCCTTGGTTGAGCAGATTGAGCCATTTACGGTATCTTTTTGCAGACAATTCAGTGATTTAATATACTCAAAGCGCAGTAGAAGGAAGCATTTTCTGGATTCGGTTTCTTGAGACACTTTCGATTTTAAATTCACATGTAAATCCTAACCACTTGCTGGGAATTAATCTACATATTTAGCCAGGCCGAAAAGATGATAGTTGTGCGCTTTGCTTGCAAGTTTTGGGCGCTGTTTAGCGGTGTCTTCTGGAAAACTGTTGTCGGCTAGCTGTCATCCTGTTTTGGTACAACATGGTACAATGTACTGCAATTTTACGAAATTGCAATGTCTTGCAGAAGTTATTGTTGGTCAAAAGACTCTAAAATCGCCCTTTCTAAACATCTTGTGCGCAAATGCTTTTCTAAGATCAATAGATTAAAAATAGAAGTACACTCACTCACTTGAGTATTGGAAGACAGGTAGTGGGGAAAAAATTAGTTGAAAATTAATAAGTACCTCTCTTCGTACTTGTTTTTTGCCAAATTTTGCCTGGATTAGGCCAACCGCGATGTTTGTTTTATAACCAGTCCCAGTTTCCTAAGAAAAGACTGGAACTGGTTATATCAAAACATCGTGGTTGGCCTAATCCAGACAAAATTTGCTAAACACTAAAGTAAGAAGAGAGGTACTTATCAATCCTATACTAACCCCCCCCCCACTACCTGTGATTGGAGCAAATTTGTTAAAAAATTATGAAGATATCAAATTACCCTGCCGCAGAATTACATTAAGAAGGAGTTTAAGCTTGCGTTTGTTGCTGTTTTTACGCAATTTGATAGGCCCATTCCGGATAAGTGTGTCTAGTTATGCTTCAGCGTGTATTCTTCTGCGGAGGAAAATTTATATCGTTCTGCGGAGGAGGTGTCGAAAGATTAAAAGGCTGGAATCGTCTCCTTCCTTCGATCTCTTTCGCCAGCTCCGATGTAACAGTATATAAATGTTTCTCTGCAAAAATATAAAGCCGTGACAATCAAGCACAACTGCTGTGTCTAACCACCTATGCTTTCACGTTAGAATTAGGCCCAATCCCCTGCACTGGTATATTATGCCAACCTCGATCCCAGAGCTGACAGTACCTTCCGCTCATTGTTACCCTGGGTTCGAGGTTGTAATTATTTTTGCCGGCAAGACATGATCTAATTCATAGGCCAAGCAATGTCTATTATTTACATAACTTCGCTATCTCATTTGTTGGGGAGATGAAGTGCTGACCCTATTGTTTTGATTCATTGTGTTACAGCTTTGTTGAGAGCGAATGGACGTTGGGGCTCACGTTGTCATGCGCATCGCTGCCTTTGTTTCTTCTCTTGTTCTCAACGGTCAAGCTAATTTACACATTACATAAGAGAAGTAAATCGTTACTGCGCATGCGATCTGGAGCCCCTTTCGGGAGATTCCTTGAGGCTTACAACTTAGCCTGTTCGTATCCCCAACAACCATGTCATTTCTCAACTGCGAAAAGGCCTTAAACGAGGCTATCTCAACATAGCAGGTCGAGCAAAGGCCTGTTTTCATAAGCAAAGCTGTTAGATCTGGCCATCGACATCACTCCTGCTGGTATTATGTAAACAGGTTTCTGGAAAAATTAAAACCAACTTGTTCTTACTTATAAGGTCTATCATTTTTATTCAAATGTAATACGATGATCATTGTCTGCGACTGTTATATTTTATTTTATTTTGTCTGCGACTGTTATATCTCAGACAATGAGGAAATGAAAATAGAGGCAGCTTAAAATTTCTTCTGAGGAATTAAGAACAGATTTTCGCAAAAGAAACCTTAAAATCCAAGAGGATTCTTTGCTGGAGTTGGTAACTTCATAAATCATATTTGCTATGAATTATCGATATGGTCAAATCCCTACCACGAAATTGTCAGGTTGTGAGCAATGGCATTTAATTTCCTGGACTCAAAAATTAATTAATGAAGAAAAGTAGAGAAGAGGCGTCGGTGGCCCGACAGAATCTATCAGTTTAGAAGTTAGATTCTCTTAATATGCATGAGGTTGTCATTTCGAGGTTTCTAAATTTAGACATCCAAAAACATTCGCATTCATAACTATATGTGTTTTCTGTGGCGTTTGCAAGAAACAATTTCTTAGGTCAAAGATTGGACAGATCAATCAACTTACGTGCTCAGCAATATGTTAGTCCTTTTGCACTTTTGCATCGGACCACAGAAAATATGTACGAAACGATTTGAGTGCTGTCCGTAATCCTGCGAAAGCCAACAACATAGCACATAAAGGTAACCTTTGTGGTGATTCACGGAGTTCCTGGATTAACATTTAATTCTAAAGATAAACAAAGACAATCAGAATCGCAATGCATAATCACATGCTGACGTTTCTCGAATAATCAAATTCAGGTGGAAGCAAATTGTGAAATAAACGAAGGAGCTACAGCCTAACGGGAGAGTTTCTGCTGACATGGACCCTCTACTTAATCCGTGAGTGAGAGGAAGGGAAACTCTACCGTGTTTGACTTAGGCCTGTAAATTCGATAATGTGCCTCTTCAAGAAGACAGCAAGACACTGGGGGACGAATCGCTACCCCAAAAAGTGGACAAGGTTTTTATCACTTAAGATAATTTTTTGAGATCGGTTTTGTATGTAAAATCGGTCATGGAACGCCTGAAAGACAGTTACAAAGGAATTTTTCAAAGAAACAGCTTTTGCTAACAAACTTGCGTGACTACTTCAATATCCCACCTCTTTCTTGATCTCTTTACACAAACATGATAATGGTGCCACCAGGATATTTTTTGCAAGAATCAGATCAAACAGTTAATGAAGGACGTAGCTGATACCGTATTACGTGATGCCATGCCTTTTGATCGTGCATAATGTCTCGACCATGCTTTGATTATTGTGCCATTCACCTGTTCGGTGTGTTTTTAATGAATTAAGCTTATCGAAGCCTGCTGATAAATTGTTTTGTTTTTAATTTTTACAATACAGCTTTAGTTCAGGTACTCATTGAAATACCATCAATTACGTATTTATAACATTACAAGATATGATATGGATATGCGGATAAGTGTAAAGAATAGATATTTTCTTATTTGGTGATCGACGTATAGATGGATATACCGAGTGCCTAAAAACACCAATCCCCGTTGAATAGCTATTGCACCCTGGCTATCAAGGAAATAAAATTGGCAAATATATTGTTTAATGGTGGACATCTTTAAATCCATTTTAAATTTACCTGACTGAAATCGGCCGCTTCGTTCTGAAACTATGAGGGATTTTCTCGAGAAAGCCACTTCAAGAAACCTTCAAAACAGGCCTAAAATCATGACCTAATTTTCTGCCTTACAGCAATGACTTTTACATGCTTTAGCACGTGTTATCCCTTTGGGAGGATGAAAGTTTCATCCCTGAGCATAGCAAAATTATTTTAGGTGATTTCATTAAGGCAATAATATAAGGAAAATTTTGGGCCTGTTTTGAATATTCCTTGGAGGGGCTTTCTTGGGAAAATCCTTCATAATGTCAGAACGGAGTGATCGGTATCAATCAGGTAATTTTAGAATGGATTTGAATATGTCCACCATTAAATGATACATTTGGCAATATTATTGTCTTGATATCCAGAGATTAGTTGCATATAAGGGACTGTTTTGTTAACGCACCAACAAGGACAGATAATGTTACAATAGGACTCGCTACTTTTTATTGACACCTAGATACAAAGCAATTTGTGATTGCAGACAAAGGGCATTCCATGCTCGGTTGGTTAAGACATAAACAAAAACAAAGCAAGCCGCAAAGATTTCCCTGAAACCCGGGTCTCTAGCTCGGTCGTTGTGCGTTCCAGAAATGGTTTTAAAGAGCAAATATTACCACATATCGAAAGACGAATGATATATCTAAACTTCTACCTCGGGCATTTTATTTTTTTCATACAGAAGCTGAGCAGTAAGTGTGTTAATTACACCTAAAAAGTACGAGAATTGAATCCCCTCCCAATTGGCTTCTACACAAAATAAATAAAATGCCCGAGGCAGAAGTTTAGATATATCCTTCTTCTTTTGATATGTGCTAATATTTGCTCTTAAAAACCATTTCTGAAATGCACAACGAGCACGCTAGCGACCCGGGTTTCAGGGCAATTTTTGCAGCTTGCTTTGTTTTTGTTTACGTCTTAACCAACCGAGCATGGAATGCCCTTTGTCTGCAATCACAAATTGCTTTGTATCTAGGTGTCAATGAAAAGTAGCTAGTTCTATTGTAACATTATCTGTCCTTGTTTAACGCACCCGATAGTAGACTTCTGCCGTTGACCGACATCTATCTGGCTCAATATGATCTATGCATGTGATACTAATAATAGACCTTTTAGCTATTCTACAAAAGAGCCTGGATCGAACGTTATTTTTATACATTTTTATATGCGACGTTCGATCGAGTGGCAATAGGGCTTCTATAACTATTGTGCACATTCGAAAATTCTACCAAATGTAGCAAAATAGCATTCGATTCTGATTCTTTTCAGAATAGCTGAAAGGTCTATTGTATGTACACAGTTTCTTACGAGTTTCTCAACGGTTCCATAGCAATCTTCATGTTTACCGCCTGTTCCCATTTCAAAACAAGGTCTTTTGAAGCCTTTCTAATGTTTAGGCATCACTCAAGTACCTTCCAAGTAATATGATACAGGAAACAAGTGAAAAGAAAGTAAAAAGTGCCAAAGATTTCCTTTATTTTTCCTAGTACTGGAAACTGGAGTTTCTTAATTTTTTGGCGATCTGAGAGTTGAGTTTCTTATGTAGTCCGTAGACTGATGATATGGTCGTAGTTATCGCTATTGAAATACTGCCGGACGCTCCTAACTACGACTCATAATCAAACGCCATTATTTTGAAATGACTATGACTGCCTCGTTTCGATAAGGGCCTAGGCAGAAAAGCACGAATATTTGTCGTTTTCAAATGAAGCACATTGATTTGAAAACTTCACAATAAATCAGTTAATGCTTAGCGAAAGCAGCAAAATAGTACCTACGTACAAGATTTGATATTGTCGCCAACTGTTTTCATGGTATTCTTGTTCGTAAGACTTTGTTCTGTCCGGCTAAGCTCCTTGAAACTCTGCTTTGAGCTTCGAGTTTCCGTTGGTCAACATCAATCAATCGAATTTGCAGAAATTCCAATGGCGTTGTATTCTGTTGTATACTTTGTACATGACTTGTGTATAGCAGCCTCGTTCCCAAGGGCGTTCAAAAGTGAAAAAAGTCAGTCCAAAAATATTGCCGTAATATTATGAGTCCCAGTAAGAGCGGTCCTGGTCTGGTGTAATAGTCTCCTTTTGAATAGCGATTACTGGGACTCATCGTAATCAGTCTATGTAGTCCGGAGTACAGGCAACTTCCTTTCGAGTCCGCGTACTTCTCGTCCCAGACCTCCTGAAGTACGCACGCAGCAGAATCCTGGAGGCTTGGGCTCCACAATAATACGCACGGCCTATAAAAAGCAAGAAGGAAGTAAAGGTCGCATTTGGAAAGGACGAAAATAGATGCGTTTGATGGTTTGATGAAGATTAAAGCAGTCAGCTGTCTTCATGTTTGCTTTTTTTTGGCGTTTTCCCAACCTCACCCCTACATATCACTCTGCTGATAAATTCTCAAAGCATTAGTCATTCTGTTCAGCTGGAGGAGGACAACATACACCCATGCATGTCATATATTCAAATGAAACAATACATCTTGTAGGACAGTGTTTTCAACAAAAGACAAGTCGGACGCCGCAAGAGTTTCGTTCAAAATGAAGGACAAAAGGCGATTGTTTTTCGCACGGTGAAACAAGGATAAGATTGAGCTGCTTTGAATTTATCAGGTGTGTGTTGTCAATCTCAAACCAAAATAATTCACAGCAGGAAGATAAACAGAATCACGTTAAAGTCTTTATTCATGAATTGAAATATGAGATTTTATTCCTGAATGAGATCTCAACTGGAGCTAACCAGAAGACGCCGATGATTCAAACTTTCAGAAGAAATTTGCTTATATTCGCTCAAGAAACTTGGACAGATCAAATTGGTAATTAGCATGATTAATAATGCAAGATATGAAAGACTCTGACAGGAAATTTAGGAACTGTGGAAGATTTATTCCTTGATGAGTTTTATGAGTGTAATGATGATGTCTTTAATTAATTAATTGAATTAGTTCCGATTAATTTACTGGCACAACGGGACACGAGGATCATTTTGTCAGCACCTTGGAAGAAGGGGGAAATTAGAAGAGAGTATTCTTATGACTGTGACCCAAGGAAGCACTTGAGCTGAGCTGATGCACCGTATATGCAAGGCTTTAATACAACAACATTTTAAAGATTATATGGCCTTAGTTGATGAGCAGCGGACCCACCCCAACCAGAAGCAACTTTGTGGCAAGTTTTTTAAACGTTTTTTAGTCAAGATTTGTTGGAATTAAACGTTATCGCGGTTGAGAATAAGGACGGGAGGAGATAAATCGCAAAGGGAAATAAAATTAAGCAGGTGATAAATTTTACCGCCAATTTCATTTATGCTTATTGGATTTTGGCGATTTCAGGATTTCTTGTGAAGTAATTTCAATGGTTATCTTGTTGTACATACGTAAGAAACATCGAGAGCAGGTTTATTGGGAGATGTTGTTGGCCTAATATGGTGTGATTAAAGCGATTCAAGTCTTGGCAAAGTACCAAAAGTTGTCCTTCATGGAAATGTATACAGAACCGAGTTACTTAAATATTGCAAAGAAATCTGCAATGGCTAAATTTCTATAAAGATGATGTATTTATGATCTATTTTCAGTTCTTCTATTCAAATTTTATGGCTATTTCAGGTGATTTGTGCACAGGAAGACCCATACCAAAATCATGACCATTGTTGCTCAAAGAAAGAAAGATCACATTGCCAAATACAAGCAAGAGAGTGAATTAAGTCGAAATGGTGAAATTTGATGATCAATCACTCTTATAGTTTGAGAAGGAATTTCATAGGAATATGGCTAGATTGCTGTCTACTTTCATTACATTGAGTTTCCTGTCAATTCTGAGATCAAAGGGTATGAATTTTTATTGTTATGATACTCAAAAGTTTTTAGTTTTTTCATAAAACTGTTGTGATTTTTATAGAAATTTTATTGGGGTTATCAAATTTTGCAAGGAGTTTTTGCAAAGGAATTTTGATTTTATTTAATGAAAATTCAGGTTAACAGAAAAATTTGATGAAAAATGACTGAGAATTTTAATCTTGAATGTGTATGGCAGGGGTGTTCAAAAATGATCCACAAAAAATAGAATTGAAACAGAGAGATTTACATGAATTATATTTCCATTTTGATGATGCACAAAGATCCCTTCTTAAAAAGTCACGATTCACAAAAAGATACCTTGAAGAAACCAAAATTGTGAAACACAAAAACAGAAACACTTTGTTTCATTTACTTGCTGTTTTCTCTTCAATCATGCTTCATCCCTTCACCCCATGATGGGGTACGACTTTCATTAGTACAAGGGTGTGCACTCCAGGCGATTGCGGGAAATAACTTTTTCAATAATGGCTGTAAAAATTTTCCCTCAAAATGATAACCTTGGTGAAAATACTCCAAAACATAAAATATACACTGAAAAACAATGAGGCAAAAAGATATTTGGGAAGGGGTGCAGATCACATGAGCAAAATATACTAAGTGCCCACCCTGCTTGACCTATGTAGACTCAACTTGGAAAGTTTTGGTATTGTGCCACCCCAGTGAAACCTTGTGTTTTGTGACTTCTTTGTTTATGTCGTTAGATAAGCAAAACATTTTGTGGAGCAAAGGAGCAAAGTTATACAACATGAAATATAACTTTAGATATTTACTAAAAAATGATTATTCTTTGATGCTAAATTTGCAAGCCTTTCTCAAAATATTGTTTGTTACATGTTTATACATTAATTCTTGGGCTACTATCAAGTTCATTTCGAGGAGATTATATACCTGTTATAATTGAATGAAGATTAATGTTTTGATGGCAACTGAATCCCATTACATTGATTGCTTTTATCTCTTATAGGCAGCCCAGAGATAGGATTTTCTGCCAGACTGAAATCAAATTTCAAGGTCAAGAGCTCCCTATGGACACCAGTCGGAGGCTGGGAGGTCGGAGGATCCCAACTATTGTTTGAATATGGAATAAAGTTGGACAAATCAACAAAACAAAGTGCAAAGATTCCCCTAAATGGAATTTTCTTGATCTCTGCAAACTTGAACATTACATCCAAAAATGAAACAAAGTTGAAGGCATGCATTACCCAGAAGTTCTGTCATGCAAGTGACCAAAATGAGAACACTGTCATAATTGCTACCCTTATCCACTTATTGAAGGGTGAGAAAATCATGGTGAAACTCTATGGAAGTGAAAGTTTTACAGTTCAAAAGGACTCAAGTTTTGCCGTACAGTACCTTGGATCAGCATCAAGACCCCCTGGATTCATGGCAACTTTGCAGAGAAACCAAAGCATTGACTCTGGTGCATCAAGTGACCGTACTGTAAAGAATTGGGTTAAACAAGGGACGCATTACACACAGAATAATCTGGAAAGAGGTAAAGATGTTTCACAAAATTTGAATCTCAGTGGTTCTGTTTTGACAGGAGCTTTTGGATGCATTGCACCTCCAATTACAAACCTATAACAATTCTATGAGGATTGGATAAAAGAATGCCAATAAGCATCTTGATAAAAAGTTCCTTGCCATCATTTTAGCTATTCTACAAAAGGCTTTTGATCAATAAATGTATTTTCATAGTTTGTAGAAATTGACAAATTTTTGAATGCGCACAACATGGATGACCACCTGTCAACGTAAAATGCATAAAAATATTGCTCAGTCCAGACTCTTTTGAAGAAAAGCTAAAAGGTCTATTTTCGATTGAAAACTATTTTTATGTGAAAGGTAAGATTCATATCTTTGTTTGTGAGTTGGCAGTTGCAAAAACAGCTCACACCTGCACCTGCAGCCCACACAAGTTCCTGTACTGTAGTTTGTTTGTTTGGGTTCAATCAGACGTGTGGAATCTATTCTTGCATGCTACAAATGCTACAAATCTATTCTTGCATGTGGACTTGCTACAAGTCTCTCTCTCTTTTTTAGCCCGAATTGTTAGACTTGTAGCAAGTCCATCTTGCATGCTACTCTATATCTACTCTATATCTCCCTGCTACAAATCACTTTATCCTAACTATGACCCAAATCTCTTGTTTTGTGAAATTTACCCTTTGCTCTTCAGCTATAAAATTGCTACCACCTTAATTCAACTAAATCAAAACATACAGTTTAATCAATATCACCAATCTTCTAGCTGCAGTAATGAAATTAATGTAGTGGTACCTCCAGGCCTAATTTGATATAAAATTCCCTTTTCATCTATTGTCTTGAGATATTTCAGCTGCTCAACACCTGACATGATCATATTGTCAAAGAACAGCACTTATTACAGTGCTTTCTGCCTAATCTCCTTGTCAAATATATCAGATATTTCTTAGCAGTGTTCAAAACTATGTTCAGACAGACCACACAAAGAACGCACAAAAGATTCTTTCTTTGTAATCCCCTAACTTAGGTAAAGTGTATCAAAAAAATTTTCTGTAGAAGCTTATTTGTTTTGAAGGGATTATCTCCTTTACTTTTGCATGCCATTTCCTGCTTACAAGACACGATAGCTCTCGTTCTCAGCTATATTTCTTATCTTGAAAGTTTGTTTTGACAAAATTTGACAAACCTTGATGAATGCGTGGAATAAAAATTCCTTAATATTGCTTGTGGCATAAACGAGATTCCGAAATATAAACATCGTCCTTGTTTTAATATTCATTCCGACCCACCACGTTGTGCCCTCGGAATGTTTTCCTTGATATGTTTACTCCCACAATAGATAAACAAACAACAACTAACTCTTTCAAACCAACCACGAAAGTAAAGAGTCTTCGAAAATTAACAGCGTCAAATTATTGATGTTGTGTTTTGTTCTGATGGTGGTGTGGCGTATTGGTGAATAGTTCTCTTTAGTTTCAATCAGAATTTAGGAGTAATAGTGGGAAGAATAATGGGAAGAAGGTGATCCCACCACACCACATCCCACCAGCGTCAAATGTGCAACTTACGCCTCCAACTTCAAATATACTTTCTACTCTGCGATCAATGTGCGATACGCCCATTAAACTCTATCTGTGATTTGAGCGTCCATTAACTACAATCCTGTTCTTAACGATATTGCTTACTGCGTGTGAGTACACTCTTATAAGGATCTGCCACCCAAGAGTTATATTAGGCCCCACTACATGTCAGGAAACTAGAGGCTTCCACTCCTCAAGTGAGCATTAATTCACAGCGTTGGATGAACATTAGATGATAACGTTCTTCCGGAGATATACATTGAAGTCATATTTTTTTGGTAAATTGTATTGTACAGTTCTGTTTGAAAGACTGATATTAGAAAAGATATCTGAAATTTTGGTACAGAGTATTTTAAAATCTTGTTTGCAAGGATAGCTACCTTAGCAAGGAAAGATAAATTATTTTGGCGAGAATTCAACCGACATCGTAAAATTTATTAGCATGGATTAACGGAGATTTCGTCTTTCTTCCCGTGATTTTTCAGAAAATGGAAATGAAGACTCCATTGTTACTCAAGGGAACAGCAATTTCAACCATTTGGATCTTTATACTCTTTTTACATCTTTCTGTTTTCTCATTTCATCAAGTTTCACCAGTTTGAGAAACCTGGGGTCAACGTTGGTTCCTCCAGGTGGGCTTTACCCGTATTTTATCGTTGTATACGTTCGAATAATATTACTGAGAGCAACTATCAATAGCTAAGGACAGAAAGCTCTGAAGTAACGACTTTTTTTAACCCCTTTTTAACTCTTTTAATTCTGAATTTGTTTTTATTCACAGATTGGCCTGCGAGCTTTGAAAAGCTCTCCGTATCCTGCAATGGGGTCTACCTAATTTCTGCAACACTATCGTTCGAAGCAGCAGACAGTAAATATGAAATCGCAATAAAATCTAATTCCACCAAAACATTAACAAAAGACATCAAGATATTTAGGCACAAAGGAATCGCTACAGTCACTTTATTCAACCAATTCCAGTTACGGAGATCCGAAGAGTTGTCTATCCACATACGAGGGCCTAGCACTGGAAGCATCAAGATCTTGAAAGGAAGTCGTTTCAACTCTGTCTACATCGGGCCCGTGAAAAGCAAACTTGCTGAATTTTCTGAGGAATTACCAAACGATAAGACATTCAATGCTGGACAGACTTCGGAGCATATTCTTATGGTACCTTCGTACCTTCCACAGAATATCATTGAAGAAAAAGGAATCAAAGTTACCAAAAATTCAAAGCAAATATCTATGCCGAAGCATGGAGTTTATGTTATATCATTGCATCTTAACGTCAAAATGAGCCCGAAAGATAAACTCACAACAAGAGTTTTTGTGTTCAAAGAAGGCCTAAAAACAACGACCTCGGTTAATGGTAGACTGTATTCTCAAAGCTCTGGACAATACCAGGAGATTTCATTGCTTTTAACAGGCGTTCTGACACTTCAATCGCTCAATTTTATCACAATTTCGTTCAAATTGTCCTCTCAGAAGTCGTTCCAAATATTGAAAAACAGCCGTATCAGTTTCACTGCGGTTCGGTCGCACGATTTGGCCGCTAGCTTCACAATAGAAAGGGACCGTATCGTGGAGAGGGCTATGGCAAGTCGCCCTGGATTGGCCTTGAATGCTACACAGCCTTTCGCCTTCCCGTTAAACGAGTTTGTAAGCAATGACAAGCGAGAATTCAGGTGCCCATTGCGGGGTGTTTACCAGATTTCACTCAATGTTGTCATCTCAGGACACAAGGGAACCCCGAAGGATGTTAATCTGCAGATTGTTCGTAGAACACCTCGTCTTGATTCAGAGGCTACGGTGAAACGTGATTCATCAAGCAGTCGCTTTACTTCGATTTTCAATGCAAGTGTGACAGTTCGCGAAGGGTTGGCAACTATTACTCCGTCGTTTCTCTATAATCTTAAAGACAGCGATTTATTATCGTTCCATGTTTACTCAAGTTCAAATATAGAAGTTTTGGAGAAGAGCTCATTGTTTATGTCGCTTGTTGATTTCATTGAAGCTGGTGGGACTTTTATCGCATCACTGCCTAAAAAGCCTAATGTAATACCTCTTGATGTCTATGGTGAATACCATTTTAACTCATGGGTTGCCAAGACTGCAGGTTCTGTAGAATTTTCTCATCCAGGGGGTCACATTGCACCGAAAACGGGATATTACACAGTATCTACCTACCTTCAAATTAAGTCCACGTTTAAAATTGATATTTCAAATCTTGAACTAACATTATTCGTTTATTTCGATGATAAAAATCGGAATTTTGGATTGCTAGATAAAGTGAAGGTTATTGCAAAGGCCAATGATACTATGAACTTCTTTTTTACTGTAAATGGAATTGTGGAAGCGCGAAAAGATGCCGGACTTCGTACTGTGTTAAAATCTAGCGAGAGAGGTGTCAATCTGACAGCTATAACAGGACAGCTGTCAATCACTCTTCATGACCAACGCGAGGATACGCCAGAGACATTTCGAAATCTTCAAAGTTCAACAAAGTTATTGAATCTAGCCAATGGCGGGTGGGAGAATATTGGTAAGCCCATTGATGACGAAGCAAACGGAGAATTCAAAAGCGCAAACGTCGAGATTTTAGGCCTACGTTTTCATGCGTATAAGTCATTGGTAGCGTTTGCATCCGCCACTACAATTGTTTATGGAATTGATGGGACGGTCGAATACGGTATTGTCGTGCATGGGTCGGATGTGATAAAACGCAAGGGTCTCACAATCGAGGCAGAAGTCAACAGTAAATCGCTCACGACTTTAAAATGGAGTGGCTTAGTGTACATGGAACCATGGCAGCAACTGGCATTAGCAATTAGAAGAAAAGATGGCGGAGTTGTATCAAGGGGAAGGACGAGGGCGAGAACTAGCTGGTCAAGTTTCTCATTTGTGGCGATATCATTTCCAGAAAGTGCAGAGGATGTCAACTCGAAAGATAATGTTGTCAGGTAATTATTCTTTTCTTGAAATTCTTTTAAAGGTGACCTGTAGCGAATTTTTTTATTGATGCAAATGAACAGCACTGTCGAATGATGAAGAATCCTGTTTAGATGTCATTGATATCTCGTTTCGTTTTCAAGTTATCCACTGATTTTAAGTGCCAGCTGATGACTTCATTTTGTTTGCAAATTACTACCATAATAGCTGTTTCTGATCTTTGCAAGGTTACAGTTGTAGCAGACATTTAAGGTCAGCTGAATAAATGCAATGGAAATTGTCTCATGAATGGATATGATATTTAGAAAGGCATTTCAGCTGAAGAAAAGTTCTTTGAGTCGATTTCCAGGTGGAAAAATAGACAACCTTTTATACTTTCTTTACTTTTTGCAAACAAAATGACGTCATCAGCCAATCATACAAAGTAATGGATAACTCGAAAATGAAACGAGGTATCAAAAAATTTAAATGGCATTCTTTATCATTCAACAGTCATGTTCATTTGCATCAATAAAAACTTTCGCTCTTCAAATTTTGTGAACTGAAAGCTTCCAGCAGGTGCAGTTATGGTTCCTCTGAGTTTCTTCAAGCAGTCGTTTCTTGCTTTCAAGTGGAAAGAAATCTCATACTCCCCGTGCAAATTAATCGTTGTGCATGGTGGCCCAAAACATTCTGCCTCATTTGTGTGGCTGCTGTGGAGAAGGTGCAGCATCGATTGTCTCCGTTTTCACACAGCCGCCAGGCCTCAATGTCGAGTTTGAGACCTTGTTTGCGTCAATCTGGCCAGTGGTTGCTGATTTATGGCAGAGGAAATGCAAAATAAGAGGTTGCTGCTTCAAAAAGGCACTTCTATTGTTCTCTAGCAATATCAAAATCAAGTCTTGTTTGAAAGAAAGAGGTCGAGCCTCATATTCGAATTTTCTCTACATTCTTGAAAGGGTTGACAATGTTGTCTCATAGATAAACAACACTATGCAGAAAGAACCCTTTTTAAAATGCGGAAATAGTTTGAATTAAATTTAAGGTTTAAAAGTTATTAAAAGAAATGCTGTTTTTGAAGCAAACACTCATTTACTGTTCTTCTGTCTAAATCAGCAACCACTTGTCAGATTGACTCAAACAAGGTATCATCAACCTCTTAGACTGCGTTCACACGATGCCGGCACATTTTGAAAACGGTGAAAATGTGACGGATAAGTCTCCCGTTCAAGCGAAAACGGCACATTTTTTGCCGGCAGATTTTGAAAACGGTAGATTTTGAAAACGGCACTCTTTGAAAACGGTATCGTGTGAACGCTAGCTCAAATTTTGCTACAGTCACGTTTTTCACCGTTTTCAAAATGTGCCGGCATCGTGTGAACGCAGTCTTAGTTGAAGCTTGACCTATGCAACTATGTAAAAACCGAGACAATTAAAGCCACAGCTCCTCCACAACAGCGACACAAACGGGGCACAATTTTTAGGAAATCATGTACATTACTGTTTTTCAGTTATAGAATTTGACCTATGATTCAAAACCTCTCAACTATATAGAATCGTCTTTGGGTATAATGACATTACAATTATATAATATGCGAACATGATTACTGCTCGTCTGTCGGCCCTGAAAACTCTTCTTGTGGTTCAACCACACTCATGATTTTCTTCATAGCGTTGTATAATGTTCTTAGTTTTAAACGTTCAACAAGAAGGCTTGTAAGGGATTTCTCTAATGTCAGAAATAGTCATGAAAAGGTCAGCATCGGCTGTTATTTGAATATGAGATTATTGCATGCAATTGGATTTGGCTTGGCAGCTTACTCAGCTTTATTTTCATGATGCAAAATTTTAAATCATTTTCCTGAATTTTATAATTGTTAGTCGGCTTGCCTATTCTTTAGTTGTACCGGGTGACCGAAAAGATATCTTCTCGAGCTAGATCTCACATATTTTCCTGAAAGCAAACGTTATGAACGCAAGCGAGGTATCAGCATGTAACTGAAGAGATTAGCTATCTTGGAGATGTTGCTTGGTCAGTTGCAGCCAAAACTATTCTCCGAAAAAACAGTTTCAAAAATATGGCAATTCATTCATTTCTTAGACTTGCCCGTCCTCTTCCAATCCATGTTTTGGAAGATGTGAAAGCCAAAATCCAAATTTATTTCGGACAACGAAATTGGAATAAGGAGCAGGGATCAGTCATTTTGCAAACAATATCAATCCTCGGACGACTTCAAATATATCTCTATCTTAAGTTTTCACAAAATATTGGCTGGAAAAGGATAGCGATTGTTTCACTTGTAGGATTCGAAATTTTCTTTCTATCTGGTGTTACAGACCGGAATCATATCTACAAGTGACCATGCAGCATCTGGCTTAAACGGTCATGCAAGGCATTTGTCAATAGCTCTCTTTTTCAGAGAGCCAGCCAGTTCTGCTGTGGCGCATCTATTTATTTTTTGGCACCTCGCATTTCTATTGCTTTCCCTCTTGTTAGATTCCGCCTTTCATATTGTCTGATAACATTGGATCAAACCTCAGAATTTAATCAAGAAATTAGGCTATCTTGTAACGAATTCTCGCGTGATCTCAACGGTCATTCAGTGTGAATGTGATCGCTAGCCTGGCCAATAAGTTAAAAGCCTAATTTTGTGAAAATGCCTGTCTTGTAAGACACCCCATATCTCAATTTTCCATTGTCTTTATTCTAGGCCCACAAACTTGCCTGTACCCTCAGATGCCTGGTACCTCATAAACAAACACTACCAACCAGTCAACAAATCCGGCTCCAAAAGCAATGAATTTTCTTTACAACTATTCAAGAAAGGAGACAAGTTTGGTGTTACACCGGACAATTGGGACTTCCAAGCTATTTCATTGCCAAGATTCAAGCTTACAAGATCTGAAAATCGGATGTTGAATGCTACTATCAAAGTCAAGGCAAATAATCCTTACGCTCTCGATAAACTATTCTCTGAGATTAAAACACTCAGAAATTATTTGTCGAAGAGAAAAGAAAAGGGCAATGGACGCTGTATAGTAGGCCTTTTATCCGTGAAACTTGCCCTTCACTCTGAAGTAAAAATGGCTCTTAGCTTGGCCTTTCGTTCAGCATTTGTAACCAGTGTGTTGTCGCAAACTGGAGTTTTACGCAATGAAACCAAGACTCTTCAGCATGCGAATGAAACAATGGATAATGATACCAACACAATAGCTTATGTCGAAACAATCTTAGAATACAATGGAGTTGTTTGTTCCGATTCTTTCCAAACAATAGCTGTAAGTAGCAAGTCAGATATCAATGCAACTATTACAAAGGATTCGAAATTTTCCTTCGCTTTGATTGACAGCTTGAACAATGTGGAAGGTTTCAGTGCTGCTCAAAGAGCCAATCAGGTTTTAGCACTTGACAGTGATCTATTGACAAGAATAGATGGTTGGTATGTCAATCATTCGTTTGGCTTTGATTCCTCAACTGGCTTTGGTGAACCATATGGAAGTTATGTTGTCCCGACTAGTGGCAACTACTTTGTGACGGCCAACTTGATCTTACTGACAAAGAACATCAGGTATGTATTGACTTATACAATTTAGCGGATAATAGGAGAGTACTTATTTCCATTCAAACTGAGAAAATGCTCCAAATCTTTGAAACTATTTCTTGAATGCCGAAACTAAAGTTTTTTATAGAATTATAGAAAGATTTTTCGTTGGATACTGTTCATGCCATGAAACGTCTTGAGGGTCAGTCTTTTTTTTATATATATATTCCAATAAAAAGTTACAATATATTTTACGAGCTACACTACACTACTTACAGAACTACTCTACAATATGAGCTACCCTACACTACTTACATAATTACCCTACAATACAACTACAACGATACCCCAAGGAGCAAAAAAGCAATGTCTACCCTGAGGCCATTAACATATAGATATATAATATAAGAAAAAGAAGAAACTAGTCAAAATATAAGACAAAAAAATAAAGGACATGAACAAAAAGAACAACTACATAAAATCTACTCGTAAATTACTACTAAAAACGGGGAAAGGTGGTGGCATGTAATGAAGTTTGGAATTATCTTAATCAAATAGACCAGTTTTAGGGCCAGTCTTTTTATACTATGGTGATTGGCGAAGAGTGTGTGACAAAAGGGATCCATGCGAGGTTTATCATGGGTTTTTACCGTCCCAGAAGACTTTTCAAAAAGTTAGCGGTAAACATTCACATTTTACTGTAGCTATAATTGAAATGAAAGTCACAAGTACAGTGGATCCTTGTAGGAGAGTTGCCGCGAATTTGTTTCTTTCAGCCATTGGCTGCCTATTTTTCACAAAAAGGTAACTTTTGTTGGAATTCTCTCAAATTGGCCTCATAAGAGCAATGTCTACCATCCTTCTGCAAACTTTACATAGGCCCAAAGGTATTGAATTGTCTCGTCCTCTATCCCACATCTTCTACATTTAGTGTTGGGGTATTTACCTCCATAATCTGTTTGTAGTGTTTGTAGTAAGATACCCTGGGTACCAGAGCCAAAAAATAATAAAATACAAAAATAAAAAAAAATAAAGAAGGAAAGAAAGTTGGGAACTCCTCCTTTCTTCCTTCTCTCTTACTTTTCCAAATTTTAAATTTCCTTCTAATTTTGAGGCTCTGGTACCCAGGGTAGTAGTAAGACTGCTCGCCAAGAAATGCAGATTTTCACGAAGACATATTTTTTATTTCGGTATAGAAACTGTAGTCAACGAGAATCAAACCGAATTTTGACTGATGCAATAGACTTGTCATACTTTTGAATGTTCTTAGACATGAGCTTTCATAGAACACTTATAAGCTGGTTAATGTTTCATGAGATAAGAACAACATCAATTATAACTTGGAGGGTTTTAGGCTAGCTGAGGAATTACTTTTTACCGCAAATTAATATATTATGACTCGTAATGACGGCAGGAATCGAAAGTTGTGGAAACTGTGAGGTGTCTCGAGATAAGGCTGCAAAACAGGGAAATTTGCCAAGGCTTGAGGCCAAAACCGAAGCGCCTAAACATTCCAAAAATGCACTTCAAAGATCTATTTTGTTTTCCCTTTTCTTTGTGACGTTATATCAAGGAGCAGTTTCAAAATTTGATAATGTTTAGAACCTCCCTGATTTTCGTGGGACGGAGGAATAAATCTAGTTCATAACTGTCAGAGAAAAATACAACTCAAACAAGTACAATAGGCCTCGTAGCCATTCTAAAAAAAGAATCTGAATTGAAGGATACTTCTAAACATTTTGAAGAATTTTCGAATGTTCACAATATTGATCGAAATCTCGCATAAAAATGCTTAAATATCGCTGGACCCAGGCTCTCGTGTAGAGCAGCTAACAGGTCTACTTGAAGTTTGATGAAAAATCGCCTCTTACTTTCATGTTAATTAATGTTCCATACACCTTTATGGATTTCATAATGTGTACACGTAACGCACCTAATACTTGTATTTATATTTATTATATATTTAATTAGAATGTTTACATAAAGAAGGTACCAAGACACTACATATGAGCTATTGTACAACACTACGAGGACGATGCCAGGGGGGAGCAAAAGACAATGACAACTCCCTGGCCTTTCCATAAAAACATCATACAGCTAAATTACTATTAAGCTTACAGAGAGCTACATATCAACGGATATATACTAGGATCTGTTTCACACTGGAAGTCAGGCCAACACAGGCGATAATGATGAACAGCAGAAACCCCGGCTGAGAGAACACCACCCACAACAACTGCCGCCGCTACTTTTCCTCCTCCAGAGTCTCCTCCGCTCAAAAACACTGACTCATATATGTCTATCAATTGACTAGAAAAACTCTTTAAGCCTCATAGACTTTATTTTCATTCTAGTGGCATCACCCTTGCTTTGTATCTTGGTGATGGACCAATTCCACAAGCAGTCATACATCGAGTTATTGTAAAGGACACAATTTCAACAATCAACTTGGCCTCTTTGATCAAAGTTGATAAATGGAGACTTCTACAATTGAAGGTCAAGGCAAATATCTCAGTTTCAATGATAGTACTCTCCGGTTCGACGATTTCTGCTGTTCTACTGGGTAAGTGAGAGCACGCCTTTCTCTTCATTCGCTGCGGTGGCGTATCTTAAACTGTTGTTGTTGCAGCCGTGCAAAACGTGCTGTGATGGCGCCTCACCTGCAAGTCGGTGTTGCGATTTATAAAGGCAGAAACACTCAAGTGGATAGCTACATTATATGTACTGGAGATTATATCATATTTTTATCATTTATTCTCTACAATAATCACTCACGCATCCTATTGTGCGTGTTTTCTAATGGCAACAATTGCATGTAAACATCGCAGGACCTGCAATGAAAAAGCTTCTTACCATACCGTTGTCCCGTCTAACTCCTGGCATGACACAACCTGGTTCCAAGGGCCAAAGGGCCAAGACAATGGTGGGCCTGGGAACGAGGTTGGGCATGACATGCAACAGCTTTGATTGGTTTGTATTTATTTCTTAGATCAAGACGTTGCACTTGACCGCTGTGAATCAAACCTCCTCTACAGTCAAACGACAAGTTACAACAATAAAGCCTATCGAATTGGTGCAGATGTTATTATTCCATGTGGAACAAAAGATTCAAGGATCGTTGATTTCTATTGGCTGCAGGACAATAGGGTGAGTAGAACAATGATAAAGCCTGATTCAGTATCTATGTGACATAGGCCAGCGACAGTCTATTGATTGTGACAAGACCATGTACTTAAAGTGAATCAACGGAGCTAAGTAGAGGCAGTCTATAAGTAGGACAAAGAGAACTCCTACGCACGTTATTGTTCCTCTCGCTAAACAATATCCACGAACGTCTCGAAATCATCAAATACAATAAGCTAATAATAGAATGCCCAGACTCCTTCCGCGCGGGGCTTTCATCTCCGTTGATTCTCTTTAATTCATTGCATTTTGATAGAATCCAACAAGTATCATGTCACAGTCTCTTGCTGTTTACAGTCAATATCGAGCTATCAAGCAGTGGTGTGCAGTTTGCCCTAGATTTTTACTGTAATAGATGAAATCGGCAGAAATTTGTTTGCACCTATTTCAAGTCAGGTGACCAATCCCTTGATAAGACGTCTTTTGAATTCTTTAACATACTTCGTGCTACGAAAACTTATGCCATGAATGGAAAGAGTCATATGATACTGAAACTTTCCTAGAGTATGATCACATAACTTGAAATGAATAAAAGAAGCCTTTATACCCGATTAGGTCTATTATCTTTCGCCTGCTGATAATTTTTTCATCCAGTTTAGACAGATCCAGAGGAGACTCTTCCTGTGGCCCCTGTCTTCTCTGTGTTATTCTTAACTGTGTTGTGGCGCAGTGGTGTAATCCTCTGACTTTGCAGCCAGAACAGTCAGGTGGAGTGGGTTCGATACCCGGTAGGACCCCACCACTTGAGCGTCATAACAAGGGGTCGCGGACTCGATTAGGTCTGCTCTATTTCTGCGTTTCCAGCGCTTGGCGCTGAAAAACGCAACTTCACCTTCACCTTCACCTTAACTGACTCTTAACCATATTGTTTGCTTAGTATTGCAAGATATACCCCAGGGAAACAAGGGACTCGAGTCTCCATGCGTTATATTCGTAAGATGATAAGATTGTGAGAAGCTGTGAAATTTGACTGAGAACGTTATAATTTTTTCGCGAAAGCAAGATTTTAAAGCACACATTTTGAAGTCACATAAGCAATTGTTTAATGCAACAAACAAGTTTTGAGTGAAATTCCATTGTTTCGTGACTTTTTATTTCTGTTTCATGAATTTTTATTGCAATGAAAATTCAGCCTCGATCCTGTGCTTTGTAATAAACAATAGAGAGAATTGTATTGCATGAACCAATCAGCTTCATGACATATGGCCTTTAAGCAGGATAGAGGCTTTAGATTCTCGACAATATCTGAACGCGAAACCTTTCTTTTGAAACAGGTTGTCAAGTTCATTCCAAGTTCAAAAGACGGAACATTGGTCATTAAATCAGCTACATCTAAACATTCGGGCATTTACATGTGCAGAATTCAAACTGGAGATTATGCTGTTGTTTCACACAAAATCAAAATCTTCGTATATGGTAAATATTATTTTGCTTCATGACAACTTTCACACTCTATACAGTGGGGTCAAGCAAAAGGAGATTTTTGTTTTTCAAACCAAGGTTGTTGTTTTTATTTTCACAGGAAAATATAACATCTTTTTTTTATTTCTTTTTTTATATTCCATTAAAAATTTACAATACATGATTACTAATTACTATACCTACAGCTAACGCTACCCTACTACAGAGACGACACCCCAAGGAGCAAGCAATTTTGTCTATCCAGAGGCCATAACATAAAAAGATGAATAAAATGACAAACAGAGCCACAAGTTAAGGCATCTTGCAACCAAATAATTGTGAGTGAAGATTTGAAAGGTTTAGAACCAAGAAATGGAATGTAAAAACTATTATTTGGTTGCAAGCTGCATTAAGACACCACATAATTACAAACAAACATAACTATTAAAAGCAGACACACACAGGAGGGATTTGGATGCTCTATAATATCTTGTCAGGTATTATAATTTTATTTTGGATAACGGGTGGGAATCATTTGGTTGCCAAGTGCATTCTATTTGTTTTTATCATTCAGTTGGTAACCGTTTGTATCTTGAAAAGAGAAGAGCTATGTTTTTGTCAAGGCAAATCATGAACCAAACGTCCCTGAAGAGGATTGGGGACGTAACTGTAAACAAACCTCTCTCAAAACGATGATTGTGCAGTTTTTTGGTATGCCATATCACGCATATTTTCCTTTATTTTTCCAAATGAAGGCGTTATTTTGAACACGCATCCTTGAGTTTCACAGAAAAACAAACGAGACATTCATATGTTGTGAGATTACGGATATATCGATGGATTTCTAAGAGTACCTTTATTGTGGATATACTCCATCCTCTAAATACATATGCAGAAAAGAAAGGACACGCGCATAAAGCAAAGTAGATTATTTAGATATTACGGGTTTGTTTACGGTTACGTAACCCAGCCTCTTTATCTCAGTTAATGAGTTAACTAACTCTTTAACTCAGTTACTGAGAAAGATAGAAATTGCAACATTGAGCAAATTGTGATATATTTTGGAGTTCACTTTTTTTAGGTTCTTGCGTATTCTTATTACATGATTCCTTGTTTTCGCTACATTCCCCCAACGATAGCCCCCACAATACCCATTCCGCTTTAATGAAGTTTTAGCGGAATGACTATAACAGTAAATAGCAATTCAATCCAATGGAGCAAAACTTTTTTCTCTTTGCCAACAGATCCAAGGCCTACAATAATTGTTGGTAATTTGACGTTATTTGTTCCTGAGAACTCACCTCCTGATCAAAATTTAATGGATATCAAAGTACAAGCAAAGACTTCTCGTGAAACAGACGACGCTTTGGTAGAACTTTCTGTTTTGCCTGGTAAGTGTTTTTTTAGGGACAGTGCAACGTTTATTTTATAACATGGCCGGTGCAAAACGCAACGGGGCAACTACTTTTTTTAGCTTGTGCAGAACTGGGTCAACACTTTTTACAAAGCAATTATGAACGGGGCAGTACCTTTTAATAAGCTTAAGATGAAGTCTGAACTATGAAATGGCACATTTTGATGCCGAAATTGTGGATCATGCAAATTGAGAAATGCTTAGAAGGATGTGTATGAACATGACGCAAAATTTCCTTGTCAGTTACTTGCAAGAACGATTCATCAGTCATTTCTCTTCATCTTCAAAGTTGATTTCTTCGTTGAAAAAGTCTCGTAAAGGCAAGAATTGATTTTTTTATTGTCTTTGGCTAATTACTCTGTGGTACTATACAACATTTGTTGTTCATGAATACGGGACAGATACATTTTTTTAAGGAAAGGATGACGGGGCAGTTGGTTGTTCTCCGTAGACGCATGGGTTAAACAGATTTTCAAATTCCTTTTTACTTTGAACAAAACGTTGCTGCAGCCCATGGAAGATTGCCACCACACATTTTTAGGAAACGTAATTGTAGCAAAAAACGAAACGAACATCCTACAGACATTATGATATTCAAGGTGTTTTTATTTTGTCAATTTTGACCGTACTAACTATTTTCAACCATTTCGTTTCAGCTGGCTTGAGTAATACCTTCTATATTTCACCAAAGCAGACAAACTTTTCAGCAATGCTCAAATCAAGTGTAACTTTCGACTATGAATCTCGCGATGAATACAAAATAACTTTGAAGGCCGTAAACAAAGACTTTCCAGTCCCAGAGCTAGCAGAATCAGAAGTTAATCTTACTGTCAAAGTGATCGACAGAAACGACAATCCACCGAAATTTGAGAAGAAATCTGTTGTTGTTAGTATACTTGAGAATGCAACCGTCGGAGAATTTGTCCATGAAGTCAAAGCCAGTGATAAGGATACGGGGGTAAATGCTGAAGTTCGCTACTCAATACATTTTAATAGGGACTCAAAATATTTTGAAATTAACGAAAAGACAGGGAAGATCAAAATAACGAGGCCACTGGCAAAAGATGGAAGGAAATATTACACGCTTTTTGTAATTGCAAACAACAAGCCTTATAGTGCATTCATCGAAGTTTTGGTTAAAGTTGTCGATGTCAACAACCATAGGCCATATTTTAAGCCAGTTCTATATACAGCTAACGTCACAGAAGCGACAGAAATCGGCAGCATCGTTTCACGGGTATTTGCGCATGACTCTGACACTGAGGCGATAAATAAACAACTCATTTACAAACTGGACGATTCTGCAACTGGAAAATTGCCGGACGATTCTGCAACTGGAAAATTACCGATCTCTATTGACAACGACGGGAATATTCATGTTGTTCAAAAGCTACGAAAATATGCTGGGAAAATTTTAAAATACAAAGTCCTTGCTTTTGATGGGATCGGTTTGCGAAGCACTAACGAGGCAACGATCGTTTTGCGTGTGTTAAAAACATCGATTATGCCATCATTTTCGTCTGGTTTAAGGTTCAGTAAAGATTCCTATCGAGTTAGTGTACGCGAGGATGCCAATATAGGGACTATTGTAACGACTGTACGTGCATATAACCCCGACAACAGCCATTACCAATTGAGGTATGTGTTGATGAAATCTACGAAAAACAACAGCTTTACAATCTCAGAAACGAGCGGAGAAATATTTACAAGCACAAAGCTTGATTACGAAACAACGAAAGAATACACATTGACTGTCTTCGCGTGTGATATCGAAGGAAAATCTGACTGTACTGCTACGAAAGTTGCCATAAATGTTGAAAATGTTAACGACAATCCGCCGAAATTTTCTCGGCTGTTGTACGAAAGGAGTGTTGATGAGGATGTGGAATTTGGTTTCTCATTGCTTACTGTGACTGCCACTGATGCAGATTTGGGAGATCACGGGAATGTGAAATATGCGCTTGCTAGCCAGGGAACAGATCTACCGTTCATGATTGGTGTGGAAACTGGGATTGTTAAAGTTATGGGTAATTTGAGAGCTTTAAAAGCTAATAAATGCATGTTTGCAGTGACTGCAAGAAATGGTAAAGAGATGAAAAATGCAGAAGAGGCATTGATAATTATTAAAATAATTAGGAAAAAAGAAAAATTAGATCTTGTGCAGTTACCTACTTTTGCAAAAGATGTTTACGAAGTTTCGATTTCAGAAGATGAAAAACTTGGCACGAAACTTTTGAAGATAAAAGTATCGAGTCTTAATAGCGCTGCTATCAGATATTCATTAGTAGCGAATAATAATATGACTTTTGAAACAGATAAAGAAAAAGGAGGGTTGATATTGAAGAAAAAATTAGACTATGAAACAACTAAAAAATATGACCTGATATTAATAGCGCAATTGAACGATGAGATAACTCTACGGAGTTCCACAAGGATCGTTGCTCGGGTCACTGATGTTAACGATAACCCACCGATGTTTATTCAACCAAATTTCGAAACATATTTACGCGGTGGAATTACGACAGGACGATTAGTTACGAAAATACACGCGTATGATATTGACTCTGGAATCAACAGACAATTGGTTTACAAATTCGATAGTAATTCGAAAATTTCGGAGTTTAATCTCAATCCAACGAACGGTGATCTCAGAGTCAATAAACTCAGCAGCAGTAGAGTATTTTATCTTCCGATTATTGCCTGTGACAAAGGAATCCCTTCGCATTGCGCACGGAGTAAAGTAACTGTCCATATAGCGAAAGATTCATACAGAGGAAGTCTGGCAAGTAGCATGCTTGAATCAAATTTTACGTTCATGGCTTTGGAGTTTAATGTTGATCAATACATCCCCGACCCAAGGGAGGAAGTTAAAGTGAGATTTCTGGCTCAAGAGATTCATGAAAATGACCCAAATCGTGAGTATAATTTGTTTGTTTGATCTTCACTTTGCGATCCTTGCTTCAAATTTCTAATTCTGCACTTTTAAATTGGTGATATTTTTTTCGATGTTTAGTAAATAATTTCAAATGAAATAATTTCGTTGTAAAGGGTATCGATAGGGAATATCTTCCAGTTATGCTTCAGCGTGTATGCTTCTGCGGAGGAAAATTTATATCGTGCTTAGGAGGAGGCTAGCTCCTCAGTAGCAGTAGGTAAATTTTTCCTCCGCGAAAGCATAAAGCTGCGGTAATCGTATACAACTGCAGCTGGTAACCACCCATGCTTTTGCAAATAAAACAACCGGTTAGAAAATTTCGGTTTTCAATGTACCGCAAAAGCTGTATGAAGCCCCTGGGGAGCTTATTTAATTTTGGACACTTTTTAGTCCTCTTTGCACGACATTTTGCGGTTTAAACATACAATTTTATGACCTCAATAAATTTAGCTCTATGAAAAGAGAACCTTTGGTAACCTTTGGAATTTGATATTAGTGGGGGGGGGGCTTAATAGAGCTTTTACGGTATTTATTTCATTTTGCAGATAAGATATTTTCTCAGTTGCCACCGACAACTTGGTATGACGTCAATTATAAAAGAAAAGAAGGAAATAATTATTTACGACGTTACGTTGCATCAGAAAAAATTACAGTATTGGAGAATGATAGCAGAATACGAAGAGGATTGTCAAGTCAGAAAATGAAGAAAATTATCAAATTCAAATATGGAGATGAAGATGGTTGTGCTGAAGTTTGGAAAGCTAATACAGTTTGCAATGGACCATTGAGGCCGGGAACAAAATACAGGTAGAATTGTCTATTGAATATCTCCGATTTGGTTATCTTTGTATTTTTTTAATTTTGACATATTTTGCGTTATCTTTGCAAGCTCATTTAAAGCTGACCTTAGACTTGCCCCAAGTCTATCTCTTCCGTCCGTCTACCGTTCACTTTACAGTAGTTCCTGGATCCGCCATTTCCTGGATCTACCATTCCAACATTCCGTCAAGAGAGCTCGAGCTCTCTGGACGGAATGTTGGAATAGCGGATCCAGGAAATGGCGGATCCAGGAACTACTGTAAAGTGAACGGTAGACGGACGGAAGAGATAGACTTGGGGCAAGTCTAACCTGACCTCCACTGCAGTCGTTTTAGGCGGCGAACTGCGCGCTTGCCTGGTGCGCATGCTCTCTAGCAACAGATTTGAAACGTATTTCCGGCAGGTGTCACTCGATAAAGTCAATGAATCAAGATTTTTGTCAAATCTATTCACATGTTTGCCTTATTCATTTTCCCCCAAGCTTACCCATTTCACCCCTATATAATGAAGAGTTACGTTACATTGATTGCGTTATACAAATAACAGAGAATATTTTCAATGCATCGTTATTTTGCATCTAATGACGCACCCTAATCGCAAAAGAATGCATCCTCAAAGATAGCTTTATATGATCATTGATTAAAAGGGGATAAGAAAGTTCAAAATCCGTCTGTACAAAGTGATTTTACAGGAAACGATCATCTATGAAAACCTGAACTTTTTTAGTTTTAAAAGTCTTTTTATATGGGTTTTAATGCTACTTCCCACAAAACTATTC
Organism: Aurelia coerulea; assembly: GCA_039566865.1. Classification (NCBI taxonomy): domain Eukaryota; kingdom Metazoa; phylum Cnidaria; class Scyphozoa; order Semaeostomeae; family Ulmaridae; genus Aurelia; species Aurelia coerulea. The sequence continues at coordinate 21,278,401 of CM076954.1, forward strand.
AACAGGAGGCTTGACTCTCGTTTGAATTTGAAGCAAATTGCACAGGAAAAGGTGTTAACATTCAATTGCTGGTGTAACACCAGCAATTAAATTAAAAGAAAAGTTATTCAAAAAACAAATTTATCTAAGGATGGCAATTTGCTAGTTCTATACAATAAGTGCGCTGCAAATAAATTAGCAAATATAAATTTGATCAAGGTTAAGAATGATGCCACCAGGGACTCCTTTCATCGCTAGTCAAATATTTGCGAAGAATTCGTAAAATGCCAATCGTAAAAATTCATTTTAGAAACCAGGTAAATCTTCATGGCCTTGAATAGACATGTCATATTTTCAACGTGATTTGAACAAAGTTAATGTCATTTTTCAGGGATTTACTGGCGCTGTCATAAAAAGTGTCAGGAAGATTACGTATTTCGATAAATCACCAGTCACAGATTTTGCAGATGATAACTACCCTTTGGTGTAACGAACTCTTAGGCAAAGATGGTTTTGATATTTCTTTCCCTTTAAAATTTGCAGGTTTCAATTAGAATTTGGATACAAGGGATCGAAAGGCTTCTTGAAGACTGGCTTTACCAAAGAATACACAACTGGTAAGATATCGTTTTCAATTTTTTAAATGAAGTGTAGGGTGGATATTACGTCCAAGAACTCCTTCCTTCGACTGAACATTTTAGCAGGTGAGTCAGAAAGAATGTAGGCCGTTTGAAAGGCTACTGGTTGGTCCCTATATTGATTTTACCACATTGGATTGAGCAACCAACATGTTCAGTTATTTTCAGAATTTTTCCTGGCTGAAATCGGTCACTCTGTTCAGATTTTACGGGAGATTTTCGCGAGAAGGTCCCGTTGAGAAACCTTAAAGAACGTGTTAAAATCTCGACCATATTTTTCTAATACTCCTACCTTACAGCAATGACTTGGACGTGCTTTAACATGTGCTATCCTCTAAGGAGAATGAAAATACCTTCCCACTTAGTATGAAATCCTTATTCAAGGAGATTCCATTCTCCCAAGCGGAAAAATATATGATAATAGATGTAAGTGTCACTATTGTTAGGAAGGAAAACCAAGGAAATTTTTGATCGTCATTTTCACCATTTTTGCAAATTTTTGAAAGGGAGGAATGACCGATGAAAGCCAGGTAAATTACTGAATCTAATTGAGCATGTCGACGATAAGACAAGAAAATCTTCAATATGATTGCTTTGATATTCAGGGAACAGTATTGTTTCAACCACCGTGTGTGTTTTTTTACTCACTTTACTCACCCGGTATCTGAAAGCATAAACTGCTGGAAATCTTGATCAATGCTTCATGGAATTTTTCGTATTCATAACATTTCTCTGCGGGGAAGAAAGGTGCATTAGCTAAGACATTATCTTTGATAGGATTTGACACTATCAAGACAAAGATTTCAATAATACTCTTATCTGCGTTGCACTTTATTCCTTAGCGCATAAAAAAGACCTTATACGTTTGGTATGACCCAATCAAACTCCTCTTCGTTTTAGGCCCAGGACCTCCTGCCGCACTTGAAGTGAAGATGGTTCCTAAGCAACATTTTCCGTATTGGATCGCATTGATTGCTACTTCTTCATCATTATTGCTGGTTTTGATCATTATATTCATATGTTGCTGCTATCACAGGTACGTCCGATTGTATGCAATTTTGAATAATCTAATCATCTAAATCTTCTGTTGGTGCGGTTCTGCCAAACTCTACAGTTTCAGTACTGGCCCAGATTCTTAGTTTCTTATAGAAAAATACGTGTATCCCATTTAGCTCTTTATGTCTAAAAGTTATTGCATTATTGTTAATATGAAGAATTTCCTTTATAGGATAAAAACACGACGACTGAGGAAAAATAGATTCGAAGTTGCAACTCAGAAAGATAAGTGAGTAGATCTCAGAAAAATTCCAGTAAAATTCAAGATTTAGTTTCACGACAAGGGAAAATGCAAGTGGTAATTGCTCCGCAAAAAATGCTATCATTTTGAATGAAAATATCTTTGTTTCATTTTCCAAGATCCGCTAAAAATCCATTGGTCCTCATTAAGCTTTCATGCTCTGTTTGATAGTATGGTACATCTCTCTTGAACAGACCAGAAATTTTTGAATAAGGCAACAAGTGTCACACCAATTGACCTGACAGATTTTCATCTGCACATGGATCAGTTCCCGTTAGTAGAATTGGTTTGTTTTAGCTTGTTAGATTTATTAAGAGTCATTAATCCCGTGCGCTTAGCTGAGCTGAACTATGTCTCATTTTTCCCATGCCCTCGTGATTATCAGGAAATTCCAGCATAAAGCTCAAATCTTTCAAATCTTTAAGAAAGGTGGGTGTAGAATTAGATGACATTTTTAATTGAATGGCTTGAAAGGAGCTTATGGTACTTTGCTGTAAATCTGCCGTGGAAATTTTTTGATGTCTTCGTGTTTTTCAACATAGCAGCAATTTAATTATTTTTGAAAAAGTTCATGGAAAATTTTGAAAAATTCAAATCATCGTAAATCTTCAACAAAATCATAGTTTATGAAGGTCTACAATATGCCGGCAAGGCAAGTAGAAATCTGTAGCTTTTCTAGTTTAAGATTTAGAAATTCTATGACGTCATAGCCTCAAATTTAATAAATGCCGCCATTTTGAAACTAATCAAGATATCAATAAATTTGCAGGGCAGATTTACAGCAAAAAACCTAAGTTCCTTCCAAGCCATTCATTTCAAAGAAAACTGTGATAGAATTTTAAACCGACCCTTTTAAAGATTTAAGCCCTATTTTGGAAATTCCTAGATTTACCGTTAAACGTTTTATCTAATTCATTCATTCATTCTTCTCTTTTTTATCTTTAGTGCCTCTGGTGATTATTTCATGCCTTGGAAAACAGGTACAAAATCTTTTTCCGTCGTCTTTAACTTTTATCTTAAAACGTCCCATTGTTATATTAGTGAGGGCTGTTAGCACCAAAATATAGCCGAATCATGCAAATAGACCCGTTAGCTATTCTACAAAGAGCTTGGATCGAGCGTTATTTTTATACATTCTTATACGCGACGTTCGATCGACATTCGAATTCGTGCGCATTCGAAAATTCTACAAAATGTAGCAAAACTTTGTTCATGATTCTTTTCAGAATAGCTATAAGGTCTATTGTGATACCAGCATAGAAATTGGTACAGATGGGATGTTTGATACGGTGCCGAGAAAGATAGGATGTGGACACAAGCTGACAACTGCCCCCTCGTGCTGTCCTAAACTGTGGCAGTGTGTTCAAGGCCTCTTAGATGGCTATTGTAATAACTTTGCAGCAAATTTTTATACAAGCATTCTCGTCAAAATCTTCTCCACTACTCTATTGATTAGTTGTTTTTCAGCATTTCAGATAGATTATGTAGACGCCCCTAACATGTATTGAATAGATGTTTTCGGTTTTTCAGATTATGTGTACACCCCTCCCATGTATCAAATTGATGTTTTCGGTGTCTCAAATTATATATGCACCTCTCACATTTATTGAATAAATGTTTTTTCGGTCTTTCAAATTATATTTTTGTCTCCGGCACAAATTATGTATGCAACAGAAATTTAGAAAATCTGTTTAGATTTTTAATCCAAGCCACAGGGAGACGATGAAAGAAGGCTGCAGGGTCTGTTTTTGTTATTTATCGTTAAATTTGATGACCATGCAGTAGACATTCTAATTTGCTCCTCGTGGCCTCCTCCCTGTAGTGTTGTATAGTTGTATGGTATTAGGTAGTAGAGTAGATTGTTACATGTATCGTAAACGTTCTTATCTGGATGTATGAAAAAAGGAAAGAAGAATTTCACAATTTTGCTTGGCTCCAAAAATATTGCAGTACATTTTATATGACAGCGTGATTCCTTGTTTTCGTTCAATATTTTTAATCTGACTTTTTTATTTTCTCTCGTTTTGAAGATTCGCTTCCAAACAATTTGAGCGATTGCTATTCAAGTCAGTCAGCGATATTAAGACTTATGTAATGAGTCTAATAGTAGTATATATATTTTGACTTAATGATTACCAACATAAGGAAAATATGAATTTTTATTTAGAAGGGTTTTCATTCATTTTAGAGACTGAATCTCAAGAACTGACCGTTTGGTTTTCAGAAGATAAATTAACTGATGGTGAAAGTCAATCGAAACATTCTCAAAACAATATTGCTAATCTGTGATGATTAAAAACTTCAGAGTGAGTACGTATATTTCATAGGCTGTGAATTCCATATTCATATCAGGTATATATAACTTTTAAAATCTATTTATCTAAATGCATTCCCAACAAGCATAGGTTCCAAATCTTTAAAAAGGTGGGTGTAAAATTATATGCCCTATTTCTTTAAACTGAACGGCTCCAAAGAAACTTTATCTACTTTGCTATAATTCTGCCGTTGGACTTTTGAAAAAATTTCAATATTTTCAGAATTGGAATGGTTTCCTTCCTTTCTAAGAATGCAAGAAAAATGTTGAAAAAACCATCGTAAATTCTAACTTTGTTGATGAAACATGAAATACTTTTCAAGAAAACCATAGTTTATGAATGTCTACAATATGGTAGCAAGCAAAAGTCTGTCACTCTTCTGGTTTACGATTTAGAAATTTGATGACGTCACATCCTCAAATGAGTTTAAATATAAAATACGCTGTAATTTTGAAAGAATGGAAGATTTGTGAAAATCCAACGGTAGAATTATAAATAAGTAGCCAAAGTTCCTTTCAAGCCTTTCAATTAAACGAAATAGATCATACAATTTTACACGCACTTATTTACAGCAATTGAAAGATTTGGAACCTATGCTATTCCCAACATGCTATTGAAATTGACGTTGTTGAAGTTTTAGAAATAGATGATTTTAGAAATTCGAGCATATGTCTTTGAAAATATGAGCATGTGTTGAAGGATTTTGGCTGTCTAAGTATATTTCATTTTTGATTCTTTTAAGGAGGGTCGCCCTTCAGCAGAAGCTGATCTTCAAGGGGCCCTCCAATAAAAACTTAGCTACCGTATACAATTAAAATACTAGATAATAAGAAGCCATAATATTAAAACCTATTTACAATTCTATGAAATTTACAATATAACAGAAATTTTTCAACCCTATATTGATTTTTTAAACCATTTAGGGAGGATGCCGTCCCCTGTTTGAATTTTTCTTAAACTGTGTTCAGCAAACTGCATCCAGACATTTTATTTAATTATTTCAATGAGTAGATTTTGTTTTGAAAATTAATTTACAAAGTTGCTATTGTGATCTTTTGACCCCAGGGGGGACACTCAGCACATGCACATACGGGGAGGTAAGTCCGATATTTTTGGGTCAAAATATTGCCGAAAGTGATATTTTTGGGTCCAAATAAATTGAAATTATGTTTTTGATATTTTTAGGCATCAAATATTGTGAAAATGATATTTCTGGGTTCTTTAGAGGCAATCCTGGCCTCAATTTGCATTGTTTCAGGATCTTTTATGTTCGTTTACAGATGTCAAGGTATAAAATAAGATGATATTTTTGGGTTGTAATGAAGCTAAACTGATATTTTTGGGGTTCCTGAAAATTTCTCGGACTGACCCCCCCGTATGTGTATGTGCCGAGTATCCCCCCTGGGCTTTTGACCACGACGTTGTTCTAGTTACGAACTGTCAAATCATAGCGTGATAATCTAATGTAATATTTTATGATCCATGTTGATTTTCATTTTTTGAAAAAGGTGTAAATATTTTTTTGTCGAATATATAGATTATTTTTAGGACTAGAAGCTTCAAATACTTATGTCTTAGACGGACCTTGTTACAAATTTTTCCGATGGACGTGGAAGGCTGGAAGTAAGTTGTTTGGTCACGTATCAGGCACGGGGGGGGGGGGGGTTCTCGGCCAAATTTTGGGTAGGGGTCTGCCGCGAGCATCTTCAAAAGGGTACCGTTGGCTAGACTAATTTTTACGAAAATGGTACCCTTGGCTAGACCAATTTGACCATTGTTTGAACCAATTTTTACGAAAATGGTACCCTTGGCTAGACCAATTTTGACCATTTTCTCGACCAATATTGTCAAATTTGTGCCAAATATGATGTCATGACCGTTCGCTAGACCAATATTGTCAAAAATGATACCCTTGGCTAGACCGTTGCTGGCCAAAATTGCAAAAAAAGTATACCCTTGGCTAGACTAGAAGTCCGAAAAAGTATACCCTTGCTCGCGGCACATCCCCAGGTACCTTTACTATGGAAGAATCCCCCCCCCCCCGTGGTATCAGGGTGTTTAAGTTTGCAAAAAGCTTCCTATTTGTTCTACACATGTTTGTGAGGCCGTGAAAATGTGTTAAAATTTTCTGAAAAATTCAGTTCACCAAGTCGGACACAATGATGTGACAACTCTTGATAGGGTGTTGATGCAAAACTTTGGCAAATACTCGGTGCGTTATTGGTCACATTTGGTTATGTCGTTGTTAAAAAAAATCATAAAGTCTTTTAATTAGAGTCATTCTATCTCCGCAATATTGTAAAAAGCCGTTTTGAGTCTTGCTGGTAGTACTTAGGCTCAAAGTTTGGGCCCGGCATTTCTTCTGTATCGTAGTCGAGTGAGGCTTTCCTCAACATTTTTTCATTCATACTTTACTTTGTTTGAAATAGCTAATTTAGGCCTACTAATGCATACCGCATCCTGGCATGGTACCCCTAGTTTAGTGTTCTTCCGAATGACGGACTTGGAAGGACGCCCGAAGGACGGCAAATTGATTTTATCCATGGTTTTGAGAATAGTTGTATTAACGTTGATTCAGTATGGACTCATGATCTCTTCATGTGAGGGAAGATTTCTGTTACTTAATCCCAATGATTAAGAAGAGATGCCAAGAGGTGTATTTCAGACTTCAAACACTATTTATGTCAGATTGGGTTTGCTTGCAGTAATATTGTAAGAAATAATTGGAATTGATAAATGAGTGATTAACTTAACGTATAGATATGATATCATCGTTTTATCAAAGTATCCGTGTTTTTTTAATAAAAGTATGAAACTGATTTCAGTTTTGAGTGAGGCGTTTTTTGGACGCTGCACGAATAAGGCATGCGTCGTATCACCGTATGACGCCCGATCCTTGTTTGGGTTGCAGCCTTAGTCCAGCAAGGGCGAATTTTGTAAAACAAAGGGTACAGGTGTTGGTGTGAATAAGACAAAACGATTCGACAGCCTCATGGATAGGAATTCACATCTTCATTGCAGTCTTCCTTCTTTGTTTATTCTTCTGACAGGCGAATCGTTTTGTCCCCTCGGAAACCTAAATGTTCTGTTTTACTAAATTCACCCTTGCTCTTGAGTCCCACACGTCCCTGCGTTCTTTTGATACCAGAGGTTTCGAAAGGCGTTTTGGGATCAAAAGGGTCGGATCTAAACAGGGCTGGAAACATGGGGAGCATGACTATCAAGGTCAGGGATTTTGGAAGTAGAGAGCAGAGGGCACAGAGCTTTCGGAAAGATGAAAAGCTGGGAAATCACGTAATCTTGAAGAAATGCTACTTTTCAAGACGGAGCAAGGGAGCAATGATTCGGTGTCGGGGCTTCGTTGCTTGTGAAAATATTCAGACCAACAGTTTGTGGATTCTGTCGCAAGTACAAATAATGATGGCTCGTTCTTTGAGCGAGGTTAATAGGTTTAACAACAAAGAGTACTTGTTAATTTAAAACTGTTTATAAGCAAGGAGAACCTTTTCGTCAATTTGCTGGAGAATTTGGCGTCCTGTTTTCGTGACCGGTGGCCTGAAAATGGACCGGAACCGGTAACTTTGGAAGCAAAGCAACGGTCCTTTTCGGAGATGTTAGTCCACACCTATTCTCTTCCATTGAGGGAAAGGTACCAAAAGCTTTTTCCACCATGTTTCTGCCATTCTGTCGTTCTGCCTCCATAGAGTTCTTGTGCGGAGTATTGTGGACTTGCTATAAGTACTTGCTATGTGTAAACAAGAGACAAGAGAGTATAAGAGAGAGACTAACCAGTAAGTGGGGATACGAAGCTTCAAAGTTCAAAGCAACGGTCATCCTAGACTTATGCCGATGAGTCTCTTGTTTCCCTGTGCTCTTTGACTTGATGATGGCGCTTCGGTCAACAGAGACTCATAATATTACTCTGAAAAACCTGACCCTATTTAGGCCTAATATGCTGGGATTCCTAGCATACCAATCAGCTTGCGAGATTTGCGAATTACCATGGTTACGGCAAATCTGCTGGAACTTTAGCCAATCAGGCGAGGTCTGGCAGGGCAAGTAGCAAAGGGAGGCTGTTCATCTTTTAATTTTCGCGATTTAGCGATTTTACAATCTTGATTCGCCAAACAAAATGCAAGATGGCTGACTCGGAGCTTCTGCACAAAACAGAAACACAGTCTGCAGTTGAGTTGTGCTAATTCTAGGCTGTTTATTTAAAGTTTTGAAGGGTGGAGATATCTTCGTGTCTGGCTGCAGGAACAGGGAAAACTTATTTCTTATTTTTAGAACTTATTGCTTTGCTTTTATGTCCGCGTCCACCCTAGCTACTTGCAAAGAACGAGCGAAGTCTTGCTGTGGACTTTGGACTCTAGAACGTCTCTAGGGAAACTAATCGAACGTCCTGAAATAAGCGAAAGAGTTTTTTTCTTCATACAAAAAGACAAGTCCTTGGAGGTTTCGCAAAAATATTTCGCAAAATGTTTGGGCTCTCTGGCAGGCAATCTGAAAGCGAGACTTTACAAAATAGGGTCAGGTTTTTAACTGTTTCATTATGAGTCCCTGTGAGCAAGGTACCGCTTGTTTGTTTGTTTGTTTGTTTGTTATCTTATTTTTATTCGATTTTTTACACCTAGCTATACATATATATATACAAATATATACACATACAACTAATCTAAATCGAATCTACTAACAAATGGAAAAATAACGTTAAGGAAATGAATACGTATATACAGAAGATAAATATCAAACTACATGGACATAAATGGACAAAATCTACATGATATCATTATATTTACAAACGTTGCATTTACAGGTGGGGCCATTCCATTGTTTTATCATAACCTTGAAACTGTTTAGATTTTCAGCTGATTTTAGTTCATTTGGCAAACAGTTCCAAATCTGAGGTCCCATGGCTTTAAGGCTCTTGGAACCGAAAGTTACCTGATTTGGTCGAAAATGATTTAAATTGTTGGGATTCCGAGATGGATGATTTGAAGTTCTTGAACTAAAAATATTACGCATAAAAGATGGATTCAAGTTTTTTATTGTCTTAAAGATTTCGACACAGAGAGTTCTCTGACGAGCAACTTGCATTGTGCATCTTTTTGACCTGATAAGAAGATCATTATAGGAGCTTTTGTGATCATTGTACAGAAATCTAAGCGCGCGTTCCTGTATTCTTTCAATTTTCTGGACTGATTTTGAAGATGAAAAATACCAAACTAAAGGACAGTAGTTAAAATTTGAGTACACGAAACTTTGAACCAAAACTTCTTTTTCAGCAAAACCAATAAATGACTTAAGTCGTTTAAGAACGTTTAGTTGTGCCGCGGCTTTTTTGCAAAGGTTTGATATGTGTGGGTCAAGTTCAATTTGTAATCTAGTGTTACACCTAAGAGTTTAACAGTCTCCTCAGATTTGATAGAATGTCCTTGGAAATCAAGATTTATGCCACAAGTGTTTGCCTGGTCTTTTTTAACAATAAGTGCATGGAATTTGTTAGGGTTAGCAATCATTTCATTTTGTTCAAGCCAAGAGAGAGCGCTGCTTGCTTCACTTTCCAAAACCTTGACAAGATCCGGCAAGGATTTGGAAAAGAAAGCCAGCGTGTTATCATCAGCATAATTGTACATGGTTGCTTGCTTTATGAAATAGAAAAGATCATTTACATAGAAATTGAAAAGAATAGGACCTAACACTGATCCTTGGGGGACTCCTGATACTATTTCTTGAAAAGAACTGCAGACATTATTTATCCGGACACTCTGCTTCCGTTTTTTCAGATAGGAATAGACAAGAACCAAAGCATTTTCATCAAAGCCATATGCATGAAGTTTGGCTATTATTAAATCATGCGGGATGCAATCAAAAGCCTTTGACAGATCCATCAAGACGGACCCTACAATGAAGTTATTGTCAAGTTTATATTTCCACTCTTCTACAAGTTTAATCAAAACATGCTGTGTACTGTATGCTCTTCTATACGCTGCAATAAAGATCGAAAGGGTCTTGTCAAGGAAGGGGCTAAGCTGTTCCTTTAGAATTTTTTCAAAAATTTTGGAAAAAGTGTTAAGTATACTGACTGGACGATAATTTCTCTCCACGGTACGAACGGGTTCACCTTTGTCTAAAGGGCAGACTGCTGCAGTTTTTGCATTCTGGGGAAATATGAAATTACGAATGCTACAATTGATAGCGTTAGTAAGAGGGACAGCTAAATCATCGCTAGCCAAAGAAACAAGCTTTGGTGGAATTTGATCAACACCTGTTGATTTACTGCCATCGAGCATTTTCAATTGGAGCCATACATCTCTAGCAGTAACCTCATTGAAAGAAAAGGATTCAAAAGTATGTTCAGGGTCTGCAAGTATAGCCAGAATACTCGGATGATCTTTGTATTTATCAAGAATTAACTTGACAATGTCTCGATCATCATCAATCGAAGTCTTATCTGCAATGCTGGAAGGTTTCTTACCGGAAGTATTTTCGACGATATTAATGTAATAATCGTTAAAGATTTCACATAAATCATGATTATTATTAACTATTTTGTCATCTTTAACCAATGAGATATCAGTACCAGCTAGGACACCCTTATTTGAGAGAAAAGGTTTCACCAGATCCCAGAAGGCTTTATTTGACATGAGACCATTGCTGGTGACTCTCTTGAAGTGATTCTTTATGGCTTTTTTACGTAGGGCAACACAGCGATTTCGTTGCTTCTTGAAAGCCATTTCATTTTGACTTGAAGGGTGTTTATTTAATCTTCTTTTAAACCTAGAACGAGTATACATGGCTTTTTTCAGCTCTGGATTCATAAAGGGTGCATTATTTCCCCTTAGAAACTTTGTTTTGATGGGAGCGTGTTTGTCCACTATATTTTTGAAAGTATTGGTCAGATGATCGTAGGATTTATCCGGGTTAGTCTCGTTGCATTCAAATTGGGCATGCTTCACATCATTCAAGAAATTTTCAGGAACAAACTTTTTGTAGCTGCGATATTTTATTTGTTTCGGTTTTAGCCTAGGAACAGTTGATTTCATAGTGGTAGCTACGAGACCATGATAGTCACTTAGCCCTACTTCAAAAACGGAGGTTTTCTGGAAAGACCTGGGTCTATTCGTTAGAATAACGTCAATAGATGAGCTATGGTTCTTTGTGAAACAAGTTTTCGACGTCACTAAATTGGATAAACCGAACACGTCACAAAAAGAAGCAAATTTGTCAAAACCGGGATCTGTTTTATTCAGAGTGTCAATATTGATATCGCCCATCAAAATGATGTTATCGTACCGATCTAATGCACGATTTAAAGAAATGGACAGATCTGAGAAAAATGTTTCTATATTTACATTCGGGGGACGGTAAATACTGTATATTATCCATTTCTTTTTTGCAACTACTAGTTCAGAACATAAAAGCTCAAGAGATGGGACCTCAAAAGTGGGCACCCTGTTGCAAATAATGCCATTCCTTGAGTATTGCATGAGACCTCCTCCAAATTCAGACCTATCCAGACGTATTGGACTTTTGTAATTATTAATAAGAAACAATTCAGTTTTAAAATCCGAGTTTAGTTTTGTTTCTTCGATGAGTAATATATCAGGCAAACATCTCTCAGCGATCATTCTGAGATCAGTGATTTTATTTCTGAGGCTGTTTATGTTTAAAAAACCTATGAGCAAATTCCTGGCACATTCAACCCTTAGACTAAACAATTTGTCGATATCATTACTTTCAGACTCGCTAATCGATCCTGATGAATTATTTGCTGATGAATCTTTGCTAGAGTTCAAGGGATACAAGGGACTCATCGTCATAAGTCTACGGTCATCCCCCAAAAAGGAAATCTGTGATCATGCGTAGAAAGCATGTTTGTTCTGGCATGTTTGGTTTGTGGAAGACTGTGTGTGGAATAAACAAAGCTATTCTTGCGCATGGCAATAAGTTTCCCGGCTGTTGATCTGCTTTGAACTTTACTAGCATAACAAAATGTCCTGAAGAGGCAGTCTTCATCGATTTCACCGCGCCATTGTTCAATGACTATGCGTATAACAATAAGTGAAATGGAGCATTCCCTATTGAACAATCGGCTGATTATGTTGTTTTAGTATGTTGCTTAGCAGGTTGGTTCGCACAATTCCTGTTTGCGAGAGCTGTTGCAAGAAGGCAAGATGTGTGAGATTTGATGCTTTGAAAAGACAAACAAATTCCAGTAAGTAAACATTAGACTTTCATGATAACTTTGACTTGATATGAGATATAACTTCTAACACTTTTGCTGATGATCTTCATTAAGAAGACTGGCTATTTTAGCAGCAAAGTGATCGGCAAAATTTACCGATTTAGGCCGAGGTAAATTCCGGGTATCATAATTTAAAACAGCGTACAAGAGTTTTTTATCACAGGGATGTCTGGGGATATCTTGAGGATCTTTCTTGAAAACGATAAGAGTTTTGGTAAAACCATATAATTTAAAAAATGAGTTGCCCTTGTGTCAGGCGGCCAGCTTTTGGTTGCCGACCGCTGAACCGTACCGCTGATGATCAGGGGCGGATCTAGAGAAAATCTTAACTGGGTCCAATCCGAAGGCGAGCGAAGCGAGCCGAAAAATATAGGGGGGTCCGGGGGTACCCCCCCGGAAAATTTTTTGTGACCACGCCCTTCAGATTGGCTTGAAACACTATTTCAGGGAAATTTCCTTCGACCACGCCCTCCAGGTTTGCACATACTAAATGTTGCAAAGTTATGATTCAAAACGAGTAGAGTTTGAGGTTATGTGATATTTTTTGGTCATGATTATGAATATTTCAAGTCTCCAAAATCATCAAAGAATTTCTTGCGATGCTTGAGGAATAATATATCATTTTGAAATACTACGTCAAATCAAAGTGCACAGCATGACTTTTTACTAGCTTGATTAAAGTCTTAAAATGACACTTATGTTATCATTCATACATGAACACGATCAACTCATATAAACATACATAGATCATATATAGATGGATAGAAGGTCAGCTCCTTGGATGCCTTTAAAAAGGTGAACACTTGATTTAAATCTGACACATCAGATCTATCTCTTTCCTCCATATTCCTCAGTTCCTACCACAGTCAGTAGTCGTATTCATGAGCCTGTTCCGCCTTCTCTATATTCGAAACTTCATATGATGCAATCACAGTGTTATCCACTTCAGTGGACCCAGACAGATATTTATAGCTACACTCATCTCTATTGAAACGTCAGAAAATTGCTAAATTTAGTCTGCACTGGACCCAGCCACTGCGGAATCCGTCGCAGTGGCTGGGTCCACAGTAGGCTAAATTTGGAAGTTTTCTGACGTTGCAATAGAACGAATGTAGGTATAAATAGCTTTTATGGGTCCATGAGCACAGAACAAAGAAGGATTTACATCATATTTGAAACCATTGTAACTGGATATTCGCTTTTAGTGCCATTCACAGAACATCATCGCTGGAAATAATCACCGACAAGCAGAATTACCGGACCATTGACTCAAGAGCCCTTGGATCAAATCCAAAAGATACGAGAAGAACTGGATCTGCTTGTTTACCACTCGAAGATAATTTACAATTTCATTTTTCAAAATCTATTTCACTCAGAAAAGGTTGTGACTGCATAACCTATTGTCAAAAAGACGGTGAAGTTTCTATTAATAGCCAAACTTTGATTTCTTTAAGTGGGTCCAGGGACCCAGTGGACCCACCCTGGATCCGTCACTGGATGATCCTTGTTATGATACTTGCCGAGGAAAATAATCTGCTATCGCACTTTCATTTCATGTCTAGGCCTACATAGATGCAATGACCCAGCCTTATTTTATCGCTTGTGATCCTGTGCTTTTACGATAAATTCGTTTCTCAAAGCTCGTTGATTTTCATGCCGTTTGATATCATAGTTGATTATCAGGTTATACAAACAAAAGTATATACAAACAAGTTATTTGGAGACCCTTTGGAGATTTCTGCCGACGTTTGCAAATGATATTGTCTCGTGTTCCAACGTGGAACATTCTGGGAAACACGTGAACTTTTTTTATGATACAATCTACTGACCAAAATTATCCGCCCACCCTTCATTGGACTTGCAACCAGTGGCGTAATGGAGACACTAGTAGGAGTTTGGTAAGATGGGGCCCTTGTGAAGGGACCGTGAAGCGAAGTGAGATCTATGGGGAATGGAGTTCGGGATGGTGGGTAAATTTTTGAGACCATTTAATGTTTGCCCTTTAAAACATCGAACAATCCATGTTATGTGGAAAAGAAAGTTTTTGCATAGGAAAAATCAACAGTAAATTTAGCAGCAAACTTTTGGTCTTCGGTATGGAATTATATGATTTATTCTTGGATTTATTAGTACAATAATTGAAAGCTATCCATACGAATATACACAATAGTTTATAAAAAGAATTTTAGTAAACATAATGCAAAGTCACAGTCCCGGGGGGGGGGGGGTACTCCAACTGTGGCCTGACAGGGGGGTCCAGTCAGGGTTAAAGAGGGCCAAAGCAAAAATTTTGAAAAATACCCTCAAATGGTAGTATCTTTTTATAAAAACCCCCAGATGGTAGTTTGTGGACCAAAAATTAGGCCATTTGGTAGCGTCTGGTAGCAAAAATTTTCTGCAGTTTTTCAAAATTTTCTATTGTAAAAACTGATTGAACAAAGCAAAAAAACTTCAAAATTCAATGATAATTATTGCTGCAACGACCATATTGCCGTGCGGAGGAGTCTACTGAGTTGAAATCTTATAACTGACCAGGAATCTTGAAATACCCCCAATTGGTAGTATATGTTTGACAGATAGGCCATTTGGTAGCCATTTCGTAAGACCCTCAAACCGACTGGACCCCCCTGTTAGGCCATAATGGGAGTACCCCCCCCCCCCGGGGTCACAGTGTGTTATTAGGTGCTCTTGCTCACAGGAATAAAGTTAACAGGAATAAACAAATTATAGAGGGAACGAACGAAAATGGAATGAAAGTCCAGTGTTGTGTTTGCAACACTGGTTAGTAAGGGTTTTTGGGATGGCCTTATGAAGACTTCAAGCACAGTGTGGCAAAAAATCACACAAAACGAAAAAAATGTGGGGGCCCCTAATGGTCGGGGGCCCTTAGTTCTTGAACTAAGGTAGCCTAAACTGCGTTACGCCACTGCTTGCAACAAGTCTCACCTGTTTAAAATCGCCGGGAAATCATTTTGATTGTTATAAAACTTCCTCTAAAGAATGTTCCTTAAAGTGGATTTTAACGCATCTTTGATATATTGTGAAGAAAACATTTTGCATCAAAGGGTACCAATAAGAGCTTTGTACGATATTTGCACGGAGGGCTGCTGACTTGACTGCCAATATTTCCAGGTTTCCTATGAACGTCATCGTGACGTCACAAGTAAATGGCGCATAATTTCGGAAAACAACATCGATATTCGGAAGCTTCGTGAAAAACTATCTTAAATCAATGGAGAGTGACAAACTAGCCAAATCAGTTGCACTGGATTACAGTAAAAATTGAATAATTTTGGCCAGTAGTGTATCAGAACCAAACATCCAGGTAGGTACTGCAAAGTTTGCAGTCCTGCTGAAATCTAGGCCAGCCAGTACGAGGCAATGCGACGTGGCACAGCGAACAAACATAATGGATC
Source organism: Aurelia coerulea (assembly GCA_039566865.1). Lineage (NCBI taxonomy): Eukaryota > Metazoa > Cnidaria > Scyphozoa > Semaeostomeae > Ulmaridae > Aurelia > Aurelia coerulea. Next base: position 21,294,294 of record CM076954.1, read on the forward strand.
ACAGAAGTTTGTAGCTCGGTTTGCATTGCGAATAACTTACAAAGATATGAGAACAGATTTTGATACGATGTTACTGAGAGACAATTCGGTCCCACTCCACATAAGGAATTTACAATTGCTAATGACTGAAGTCTTTAAGACAAAATTGAGCCTTAATCCCAGCTTCATGAAGGACATTTTCGCTGAAAAACAAGTTTCTTATGGGTTAAGAGGCTGCCATAACCTATCCTTGCCACAAGCACGCACTACGTGCTATGGCTTAGAGACAATATCGTTCCTTGGGTGTAGATTATGGCAGGCACTTCCCAATGACCTAAAACAGTCAGATACTCTGTCCAGTTTCAAAAGGAAAATCAAAACCTGGAGGGGAGAGGAATGTAATTGTAGAATATGCAGACCTTTCGTGGCACAGGTTGGGTTCTTGAGCTGATATTAAATTTTCTGCTGTATTTACCGTAAAAAAGAAGTAAGAAAACATTGTAAATATTAAAAGCATTGTAAAAATCTGTAAAATGTATCTTTATTTAATCATTCGGAATTTTATTTATTTTTTACTTTTTTCTTACAAATTTTACTTTTTTAGATATTAGGCTTGAATTAGCTCTTAGTTATAGCTATTGTATCTATATGTATATATGTCTTGTATGTATATATATATGTAGGCCTATTTTAAATAAATTGATAATAATAATAATAATAATAGTACAGTTTTTTGCAAAAAGTAGAGTCAGCAGTTTTGATCCGGTTCTTGCTTTAGGATAACTGCGGGAACGCCCAAAATGGATGTCCTTAAGCACAAGAGATTTTAAACTTTGTAGCGGGTTTGTCTCAGAATATTGGCTTTGTTTTCTTTGTGATTATGTCTTTCTCCTCGAACTGAGAATCTCTGTGTTGTTTGAAAAACATTTTTGCATGGCATTCTAAACCTGATAAGTTCTTCAAAAGAGCAGGAATATTCTCAGACTCGAAGAGAATAGCACGTCAGTTTCACTTAACCCAAGAAAAAAATAACAGAGAATTTGTGAAAACTCTTTCTCAAAGACCAAAGTAATAGCAGGGAAGTTGTCAAAAACAAAAAGAAACGACAGTTAATTTTTCAAAGCTACAAAAAATGAGTCAAGTTTTCGGTAACGCAGAAATAACATGTTTACAAAGTTTTCAAACCAAATTCATAAGCACTCCTATCTAAAATGCATATGAAGCAAGATTTTGATTAGCCTGCGTGCAGGCTTTACTTTCCACTGCGAAGGAGGGCCTCCGCCTTGGCTCTCCTTCGCAGTGGAAAGTAAAGTCTGCACGCAGGCTAGATTTTGATTGGTTGCTCTAGATCCTTAGTGCATGCCCTTTCATCTTACAGAAGAAGTTCATGATACCAGTTGTCCGTGTGTAAAAGGAAGAAATGAAAGTGAGCAGACTAAATTATCCAGCCATGGGTAGTAAGACACCTCAGTCATGCTTAAGCTTATATGTTCCTGCGGAGGAAATTTTATGATTTTTCTGCGGAGGAGACTCTGCTACTTCCTCCGCAGTGGTATATATATCTTTCTTTCACAGAAGCATAAAGCTGCAGCAATTAATCACAACTGTAGTGTCTAATAACCCATGATCTAGCACATTTTTGGTTGACTAATGCCTTCCATGCTTTGTGCTTTCACCGAAGTCACGATCTAGGGAGAAGAAGCAAATGAAAAGTGCGTATCCCTGCACATAAGATGTATCAAGCACATTAACATTCTCTTTTTTCAATGATATGTACACTGTTTTCATCTTTGTTAAGGCTATACAGCATACTAAGGCACAACCTCTTTTTGAGCAAAATCACCCATCCCTTTAGAAAATATGACCAAGTTAGCATTTCCATATAAAATAACTTGCGATTCATTTAGAGTAGCAACTAATATTCGTTAGCAATTTTCGGACCTTTTTGGTTCACATTATAGGCCTAGGCTCAGTTTTAATGGTTTGGGTCATTTTATGAGACCCAATAGCTTCTTGTTGAAATTTTCTTTGAAAACACTATTCAGATGTTTTGTTGTGTTCTTGTTCTTGTAAGCGCCTCAGACTACATAAGGATTGCTTTTTCTGGGGAGTACAAATCAGTAATATAAGTATTTAGTTTTAGCTGATTTGTGAATAGATATCACGATGATGATGATGATGATAATCATCATCATCGTCATCAGACATCAGTGATTCACTGTGTCTGCCTTTTATTGCAGGAATAAGAAGATGGGATGTGGACAGTCGAAGCCACTGAGATGCCCAAAATGCGATTACACTTTCATCAATGCTGAAGACTTTCTCTTTCATCTTGAACGACAACATGGCATGCAAGATGCTCAAAATTTGCAGTGTCCGAAATGTAAAGAAAGATTCAAAGACACTTCGATGCTGGCTGAACATTTAGAGAAAACTCATTCTGATGCTCACACATCAGCGTATATTACATGCCCAAAATGCACTCTGAAAGGATTCAAGGATGGAGCTGCGCTTATCGACCACTGTGAACGTGAGCATACCCAAACAGTCCCACGACAGGTGCATGTGAAGCAGTCTAGCACACAGGGTATGCCAGAAGTAGAGCTGTCTGTCTTTGAACAGAAACCGACAGTACAAAGCAAACCAATCAAAGTCGGTAACAAGTCATTCCCTGGAGTGGGAGATAAAGTTTTGGCAATGTGGTCACATTCTCAGTGGCAATATTTCCATGCGACCGTGCGACGCTTCATTCCAAACCAACTCCAATTTGAGATTGACTGGGATGATCCAGACCCAACTGGTCGGATCGTTGATTACTTTAACCTCGCATTGGATAAATCTCCCAATCCAAAGGATATCTCCGTTGGAAGCATCATATTGTTTCCGCAGGGTAAATACGTTGGAGGTCCTAATGGGGGCACATATGGTGGTGTCCGATGGCATCAGGGAAGAATAACACAGATCCATGACAGACCGGACGGTTCGAGATTGTTCGATGGCTGTCACACTAAGGGGGATAATGATGGGAAGTGGATCACTTACAGGGGATATGAATATACGTTTCAAGGCTACGAGCTAGAGAAGCTGAGGATTGGGCCTAATGTTTTCGATATCCTTGATGATAATAATTGCACGGACGCTGATGTTTCCGAAGATGATATTGACGTTTATTTTTCATACACGCCAAGCGACAGCCTTACCGCCATTAAGAATAAGGAGACTTCTAATGTTCCAGAGAAGTACGCGCAAGTAATTGATCGCTTGTGTGACCCACAAGATATTGTGAATAACTTGAAATCTAAAGGGTTGAAAGTTGGTGTGCGGAAAGCAAAGAATAGTGAGGAGTTGAGGAAGACAGCCACCATGATGAAACGTGCAAAAGTGTTCATAGCTTGCATTAGTGATGAATACGTTGCAAATGATGAATGCCGTATGGAATTCCAATACGCCAAAACAACATTGAATACCCCTATCGTGCCTCTTGTGGTTGGAGATGGTTCATTTGATTGGACAGTGTCCGTTGTTGGAATGCTTGTTGCTGGCGAGCTTTACATCCATTTTAAAGATAAGTCTGTTGAGCAAGCCAAATTTACAGAGTTAACCCAAGCTTTGAAAGCACACTTCGATAAGATCACAGACGCCGTGGATGCTGGCAGTGCGGGCCTAAAAGTCGAAGGTCCAGCAGATATCTTCATTTCTTACAGTTGGGCAAACTCCTTCAGAGCTAAAGAAGCACAGCAAGTTAGCAACCTTGTTGGCACAAAGTTATCTGATCCACGACTCATCGAAGATGAGCTTGAAGACCGTGGCTTTAAAACTTGGGTTGATATCGAGAGGCTGCGATCAGCAAATGCCAGTGCAGGTATGTACGAGCAGCTCACTGCAGCATTAAAAGAAGCTAAAGTGGTAATCCCATTCGTTAGTAATGAATACGCAAACAGTCCAAACTGCCGAATGGAATTCCAGTTCGCGATGAAGTCCCTCAATAAGCCTATCATTCCAATTATCGTTGGGGATGGTGATGACTGGAAGACATCTGTGATTGGTGCGCTTGTTACTGGTAGCGACCGTGATCCAATCGATTTGCAGAATATCAATAATCAACATGTGTTCAATCAACGAATCGAGGAGCTGATTTCAGAGATCAATAACATCTTAGGCAATAAATCTTCTCCATCAGGCCAGAAAAAGAAGGTCGCATACCGTGCTCCAAGAGTTGGTGATCACGTGGTTTCTCATCATGTTCAATGCGCTTATTACATGGCAACTATTGTTAGCTTTGACTCACAGAGGCTGGAGTATACAGTGAACTGGGATGACGGTGACCCGACCGGAAGAATCCAGGCCTATGACCAAGTCGCCTTGGATATTGTCCCGGATCCGGACGATGTTGGCGAAGGCTCTATCATTTTCTTCCCACAAGGAGCGTACGGTGGTACAGTTGGTAACAACACGGGTGGAGAGAGATATCATCAAGGTGTCGTTACGGAATGCAAGAGGAATGGAAAGAAAGTATTGGTCAGCGGAAATCATACGAAAGGAGAGGCTGATGGGAAATGGGTGACGTATCGTGGTTATGCGTATAACTTTGACAACATTGCCTTGGAGCATATTAGAATAGCTCCATCTGCTATGGACGCTCTTTTAGCTGCTAAAGCGTAGGTAGCATTATCACAGGACTATAGCTGCACGAACGGAAGAATCGTTAGAAGGCCTTAGAAAGAAAACTTTGTATATACCCTTCAGAACCTTTGAAACTTTGAATGTGAATATGAATATGCCCTTTAGAACCTTAGAACCTTTGAAACTTTGAATGTGAATATGCCCTTTAAAAAGAAACTTTGAATATGCCCCACACTTCAAGAGGAATCTTCTTTAAGGTCACCAATCAGGTTCCATTTTCTCTTTTTCGTCAAAGTTGATGGTATGTGAGTAGCCATGGTATGTGAGTAGCCATGCTTGTGTCATCCTTTCTCAAGCTGACCCTTTTCTCCGATTTTTATGCTCAATGGATGCAAGGCGGACTCGTTACACTGGGGACGAGAGTTCTGCCTTTACTGTCCAAAACCGGTAGTTCACCAAAATATTTTTTATCACTTTTGTCCCAAAACTGGTTTTTTGGGACAAATTTCCGCTATTATTATTCTTCTCATTGCCATGAACAAACCTTGGTAAAATAGGACCTAGGATTTGTTTGAAATGACACTCTGAGAACGCTATTATTGTGCCTACATCGGGTTTTCTTAACCGGAATTGGAAATACCAACTGCCAACTATAGACTATCGTAGTAGACTTTGTAACTCAAAAGAAACGACTTTTTTCTACGTTTTTGAAGAAATTTTCGAAGGCTTTAATCATAAAGCTCACTTGCCGTTCATTCAAACGTTCTGAATCGAAATGTAGAACGAAAATGTGGCTCGATCCAGACCAGACTCTCCTGCAGAATAGCTAAACGGTCTAATCACTGTAATAATTATTCAAGCAAGTTTCGCATTTTGATTTTGTACTGATATGGGATATCGTGTAAAAACATGAATTAATGAAAAATAAATGTAAAAAATCCTATGATAGCACTGCACAATTGTGGGTAACTTACCGCACTCACCTTTTCTTTATAAATGCGATAACCTCTTGAGATATCTAAGCCAATTTAGTCAAACCTCACATAGCATGTGATCAATTGTAATATTTTTATCTTCCTTTTGCAAACTTTGTTTGCGCAGCAATGTGGCAGTATATTAGTAAAAGAAGATTGATATCTTGGTTTGAAATATATTTTGATGCTAATTTCACTAACTAGAAGTATGACGCTAGGGCTGGTGGTTGGGAAAAATGTGTTGTGTTTCTTCAGACTTTCCTCTATTCTGAACGTTTCTCGATATTTAGATAGCTACGTAGCCTGATAACCAGCGCATTATTTTAGATAAGTTATCTCTTATCACTTATCTCTTTAGAATAATGGGCTGGTTATCAGGCTAATAGCTACGGTACATTCGCCCGTCTGCATATAGACTTGCTCCAAGTCTATTCAGTGGACCATCACCAATAAAAGAATATAATTTCTTCTGCGGGGGCGTAAGCTACTAAGGTGACGCTGCGAAGGAGAAGTGAGAACGAAACTTAACGCCCCCGCAGAAGAAATTATATTCTTTTATTGCTGATGGTCCACTGAATAGACTTGGAGCAAGTCTAGTCTGCATAGAAAGCTTAACTTTGCTGTGGCCAGGTTGTGGCGCCCCCTGGGGGTACACGATTTATTGATGGACAAAGTGAGGCCTGCTGCTGCCCGCTTTTCAAAGAGCTTTCCACTTCTAACTGCCAAAATTTACTTTAGTTTTATGATGAATTTTGGCGGAAAACTACCCACTTTTGACAATTTATTGAGCATTTCCGCCCCTAAGCGACTCATGTTCAAGGAAAATCTTCCGAAAAATGATTCTTCTCTGGAGAATTTTGGGCCCAAAAGCCCATCCTTGTTGGCGCACATACCCGTACCCGCAACATATCCCAAAATTGTTGGTAAAGAGAAGTAATTAGTGGCCTAAGAATGATTCAAAGAATGTCAGGTCAAAGACCTTAGAATGATTCAAAGAATGTCAGGTCAAAGACCTAACCAAAGAAAGTGGGGACAAATAAAATGTTGAAGAAAAAATGATCAGAATTATAGAAAATACTCGAATTTATCTAGGGTTGTAAGTTTGAAATGAAAGAGTATCTGAGGTGAGGTGTGAAGAAGCCTATAAGTCCAAATTAAATTTTCAAAAACCCAAGATGAAGAAGACCCTTTTAGCCGCAAGCAAGTCGGAAGTTCTAAAACAAAACCCTACAAAATATTCTGATACCCAGGGATGAAGTAGATAGATAATGGTTGGCTGAATTTTAGCACCTTATTTGTGATACCCAGTTGTAGGGTAACTGCTTAGACTGATTACAATGAGTCCCAGTAATCGCTATTCAAAACGAGGCTATTACACCAGACCGAGACCGCTCATACTGGGACTCATATTATTACGGCAATATTTTTGGACTGACTTTTTCACTTTTGAACGCCCTTGGGAACGAGGCTGCTATACACAGTCATGTACAAAGTATACAACAAAATACAACGCCATTAGAATTTCTGCAAATTCGATTGATTGATGTTGACGAACGGAAACTCGAAGCTCAAAGCAGAGTTTCAAGCAGCTTGGCCGGACAGAAAAAAGTCTTACGAACAAGAATACCATGAAAACAGTTGACGACAACGTCTATCTTTGTACGTAGGTACTATTTTGCTGCTTTCGCTAAGCATTAACTGATTTATTGTGAAGTTTTCAAATCAATGTGCTTCATTTGAAAACTGCAAATGTTTGTGCTTTTCTGCCTAGGCCCTTATCGAAACAAGGCAGGCATAGTCATTTCAAAATAATGGCGTTTGATTATGATTCGTAGTTAGGAGCGTCCGGCAGTATTTCAATAGCGATAACTACGACCATATCATCAGTCTAGTAACTGCTCTGCAATGAGGGTTTTGTTGCTGTCCGCATTTCTTCGTTCCAGTAAAATCCTGATCTCCCTATTGAAACAGCCTCGTTACGATCATGAACAAAAGCGCGCGGAAAGTTCGCTTTACTTTACGAAAACAGACTGCAAATTGTAATACAAATCATTTGGTGACCATACCAGAAACGACAGTTTCATCAACAAAAAGTCTCAGTTTCAACGGCGGTAAGTAAATTTGCTATCAAATAAATGCTACCACTTTATTATAACATGCCAGCAAGTCATCAGGCCTTAAAATTTTTTAGGCCTATTTTTGGCTGCCTGCGAAAATTAGGCCTGAAAATGAAACGAAAGCAGAAAGGGTAACTTTATTTAGGCCGCCAGAAAGACAAGTGAAGCACCCACTGAGGATTGTTATTTAATCCAATGATGTCACTCACTGTGGGCCAAATTACTAACAACTGAACAACACAACAGAAATCCCCAGGGGGTCTAACTTGGAGAAAAACAACGGGGATGTGCCTGCCAAAAGAAAATTCGATGACCCTGTCCTGGAATAAATGTTTGAAAATATAGTGCCTGTCCTGGATAATACAAGTGTCTTTTGTGTGTTACCTTAATTTTGCATGTCAAATCTGACCTGTCTGTCCTGGGAAAAAAGCTTGGGACAAATGCACTTTGGCGGACACAGTTTCCAAGGAAAATAGAGGTTGAATTGAATTGTATTGTTAGAACTAACTGCTGATTGGCTTTCTAAACAATAGTGATGTAAATCTTATCATCTGATTGGATAATGCAAGATTCGAGCGTAATTCGACTAATTCGTAATTACTGAAGAAGGTCAACATGACTTAAATATGGCCTAAAACTGCAGCAGGAACAGGCAATGGATGAATTCGTTTTGTTAAATATTTTTGGGGGCTGCCGCCCCCAAGCCCCCGCTGATTCAGTAGGTATACTTTAATCTTAGTACTGATGCATTTTCCATCCAAAATCAGCACAAAATTCACACACAGAGAAATGTTAAAAGTGTGTCCGCTAAAGTGCAAACTAGCCAAAAGCTTTAATGAACATACCTGTGCCGGAATAAATACACAAAAGGTATAATCCTGTCCTGGAATTTTCAACCGAAAATGGGGCCGTATTGGCAGGTACATCCCCGGGTACCCAATGTATTAAGTAGACCCCCCTGGCAGAAATCAGTGTCCAGTGACACCTTTTGTTGGAGGAGCGTCTTCTGATTGAATATTCACTGTCTCTAGAATTTGCCATTGCATTGGATCTCAGATTAAAAGTTAGATGATAAGGAATATGAACGGCAAGTTTGTTTTTGATGCACCCAAAGTTTTACACCAAGCCTTGCCAAGTCAGTTCAATTGTTTTAATGATAGGCCTAATTGTTTTATCAGGTTTTACCATTGCTCTTGACGCCACAATCCTTTTCTTTATATAAAGAAAGCTGCCTTGCACAATGCACAATTATACTGATGCTAATACAGTAGAAACCCGCATAAAAGAACCTGTTTTTATAAGAACCTAGAGGCTGAAATTCAATCTTTAAAACCCCCTAAATAAGAACCCCTAAGAGGCTCAAACTGGGAAAGGTTCTTATATAATAGCTTTAATATAAATTATTAAAATGACAAGAATGTTTAGAATTCTTCACATCCTGATCAGACTTCCTCATTGGTACAAAAGATTTGTTCTCAAGAATTCTCAAGAAATCTAAAAAAATTTCAAGAATTCTTGGGCTGGAAAACAGTGTTAATGTGTGCAAGGCCTGCTCGTATATAAGAACCTTTTTAAGAACCTGAGAGGCTGGAATTTAGAATAGCAGCCATTTAATTAAGAACCAATTCAGGCTGCCCAGAAAAAACCTAGGTTCTTTTATGCGGGTTTCTACTGTACTCTAACAGGAGGGGGGAGGAAGTATCAGAATTTAGTGGCCAAATTCCGCTATCCGTGACAAAATTGATTTTTGGACGGCCCCTAAGACTTCTGGGGGTAAAAATCAATCACAGATTAAATTTTGATGACCACATTTCCGATCTATGTAGAAAAGCTGCTGCACAGCTAAACACTTTGAAAAGACCGAGGGTTATATTGAGTTTAAAGCTAAAGAGATAATGATTCAAAGTTTTGTTTTTTCAAAGTTTAATTACTGCCCTCTGGTCTGGCATTTTTCCTCTGAAAAGTCAATGAAAAAAATTGAGAAGATCCACGAGTGAGCTCTTAGATTTCTTTATAATGACTCTGCAAGCTCTTATGATGACTTACCTTCTAAAGCTGGGAAATGTACTATAGAACTATTTCAGAACTCCTCAAATTTATAAAACTATTATCTCAAAACTAATCCTCCTTTCATGGGGTGATATTTTCAAACTAAAGCAAACAACAAGGTCAGCAAGGATAGGAACACAAATGGATTAATTCTAGACTTTTCATGTGAAATAACTCTACAAAACAGTGAAATATTTAAACGGGCATTTAAATAAGTATACCCAAACATCCGGAGAGTAGATATCTTGAAAAAAATTCAGGAAATTTCAAACAGTTTTCTCTCCTGGCTGCGTTTTATAAAGCTCTGGGTGAAATTTTGCAAGATATTCACAGGTTTCTTTTGTCTTTGCTTATTCGCCATCTGATTGGTCCGTGAAAATAAGGCTTTGGAGGTCTTCGGTCATGGTCCAAGAGCAAAAATTGGCAAAGATATTTGATTCCTATCTTTGCCAAAATCGATGTCCCATCAATAACAAGTTGTAAGGAAGGCAACACTAGCGGGGATGGGTATGGGTCAGTGGTAGCACACTTGACTACCAACAATCTGAAGATTGGTGGTTCGAGTCCCCACCCTGTCAAATCTGCTACGTAGGGTAAGGAGAGTCGCTAACTCTCTGTAATTCCAGGCTAAAGGAATCAGTAGGTGAGGTCATATTAATAGGAAGGACTAGGACACTGCTTTGATAAGCTTAGCTTCCCAGCTTCCTGAGACTTCCTTTGGGTGCGAGGTAGAAATATAGAAAAAATAGCCTGCACGTTTTGATAAGAAACTTGCCAAAATTTTGAGAAACTTATTCCCTATGTCTAGTTCTATATCCGAGAAGTAGTACTGTAGAAAACTTTCAAGACTGAAACTCAAGCATGTTATGGGAAATTTCTTGTTGAACCCTTATTCTTGGGTAATACCAGCTAGCCGTTTTTGTTATTAACGTAGCAGAACACTGTTCATTCCCATCTGATGTCTTAAATTTCAAGAACCATATCTGCAGAAATGTTAGAGGCTGTATAATTCATTCATTGAATTTCAATAGATAAGAAAAAAATTAAGAAGTTTTTAGTGCCATCGAAAATATTCAAGTTGAAAGATACTCTTTCAAATTTAGTACCATGGTCCGATCCAAGTTTCTTATAAACAAAAGCAACGTCTGTCATGTTTACAAATTTCATTGAGTTCCCATTGGCAAGGTTACGAAATTATCAAAAACGACCTTCCCATTTCTCCTATATTCTCAACGAAATTTTCATCAGCTTGCTTGATACAGTTTATGTATGAGATAACTCATAACTCAAATAACTGTGGCAGCATCGCGGTAGCATCCATACAAAGAAGAGCAGAAATCATTGTATGAAAGTGGTCAGATAGTATTTTAGTGCAACTTTAATGTTATTGTCTGTTTTAGGACGAAACAAGCCATGGGGAACAAAGCTTTCACTCTTGAATGGGAAATGAGAAAGGTTTCGAACGCAATGCCTTTTGTTAGAGAACTTAACACTCAAATCCACCTACGGAGATTGCAAGGGTGCTGTATCACTCGCTTGAAGGGCCTCACCTTGAAACGAGTTGGGGCTTGCCAAACTTAATCTTGCGCCTTCCTGCTTCTGAGGATCTGACGGCAAGATGAAGAACGAGCAGATGAAATTGACATTTTTGCTGCACGTTGTTCTGTTTCTTCAAGCTGTCATTCAAGTGATTGGTAAGTACAACTTATATCTACTGCTTTTAAATTTCATTAGCGTGACTCATTTGCTGCACGAGGTATGCATCTTTTTTTCTGTGGCACAGTCCCGGCCCAGTCTCATCGCTTAAATATATAGATTCACGAATTTTTAGAATTTTTGAAACCATGTCACTCAAAACCTCGAAAAATGCAAAGAAAGTTTTTACATAGGAAAACGAACAGTAAATTTAGCACATTTATATGAATTACGTTTCAAAAAGTTAAGTAGTTTACATAACAAAATGTTGTTCTTCGGTATAGAATTGTATGATATCTAAAAAAAAAACTTCTAAAGAAATACGACAATGTGCCAAGGTTCGGACGTACCTGTTGTGCTGTATGATCCCTGTATGATGAAGATTACTTTCAGTGATGATGTTTTAAAAATAAAGTTTTGACACAATTATAGCGAATAAATAAAAACGGAATGAATGCGTCCAGTGTTGTGTTAGCAAAACTGGTTGGTAAGGGTTTTTTGGGATAGCACAGTATGGCCAAAAAGGACACAATATGGTTCTTGAACAAAGGTGGCCTAAACTGCGTTAGGCCATTGGGTCAAGGAAGCATTTTATTGAATTTATTATACGGGGAATGGCTTGGCGCGGCACTTCATTGCAACTGCTACAGAATTTCGCAACAGGCCGTCCAAAATCACCACAAAAGAGTTTTCTCTCTGTCCATTCATTTCGAGTCTTTAAAAATTTGATCGACGTTTTATTATCGTTTCCACTTTTCTCAAAAGTGAAAAATTTAAGAAACTTGCTTATTGAAACAGAAGACAAAAAATTTTGTAAAAATCTTCGAATCTAATTCAGTAGCCTGGATCATAGTATTTCTTAGTATTTTTGAAAAATCAAAAAGATAAGATCTTCAAAATCGGTCCAGTGTACAATTTGTCATGGCCTGTCAAGAGTGGATAATTTTTTTGGCGGACCCAGTATGTGAAGATGAAATTTGGCGTCAGCGGAAACCGTGCATCCACACGGCAGTAGAAAAATTGACAAAAGTGTTTTACTTTAGTTTAACTTTTAAATTTTAAATTGGAACTTTGACTGTTAACTTTTTATCTTCTTGATGTATATTGTTTTTTGTTTGTTTGTTTGCTTTTTTCTTTGTATTTTAGACAGGTCCTTGATTAATTTTGCTGAACAAGTTTAAACCTGTATAAATATGATATTATTATCATTATATTATTACTCAGGCCCGTAGGAGCGTTTCTGAGATTGGAGGGGCACTAATTCACACTGAAGGGATAAAGATACGCCCTTCTGTGCATTGCTGAAAGGGCATTTTATGATCAGCGGTCCTGAAGAAAAATAGGAAATTTACGAATCCAATGTCGAGAGCATTGCGTAAGATTTACTTGATGTTTGATTTACAAAAGTCATCACACAATTTTCATGGCGTCCTGCAAAAGCAATGGCATCGCCAGAGTAAATTAAATGGGCGGAATTGAAATGAGGGGGTCTGGGGGAAGCTCCCAGGAAAATGTTTGGGGCCACACCCTTTACTTTGGCTTAGGATGCATCTCCCAATATCATACTTGCCATTAGCGACCAGGAATCTTTGATAGTGTTGTGACAGTTCTCTTATGAGTTGAAGCATGAGGAAAATTTTTGAAGAAACATCCTTTACTTTGGCTTAGAATGCATCCCCTGATTTCATATTTGCCAATGCTAAAATGGAAGATTTGACAGTTCTTGAAAACTTCTTTCCCAGCTATACCAAGCTTTTTTCTCTTCGGTTTTCGAGGATCTCGAGCACCACGCCACTGCTCGTTAGTTTAGATATGATTATTGATTCTTGAAGTCTGGGTACTTTTCGCTTCTCTTGACGAAGTGCTTCTGATGTCAAAAGGGTTGAGCTTTCCAAAGTTAAATTTCCTTGCATTGAAATCTATGACAAATTCGTTTACGATGCTGACAAGGTTGAATTTATCAACTATGTCGTTGTATGTTTCACCATCAGGTGGTTGAGGCGGTAGTTTGCTGTTGTTGAACTTAGATAGGTCTTCACTCGCTTCAGTGCCAAGGGCCTGTCACTGATGATCAGTTTTCTATGTTATTATGAAGAATAAAAAATTCAACTTCTGGAAATTATTGGGGGGGCCGGGCCCGACCGGCCCCAATAGGTGCTACGGGCCTGTTACTATTAACTGTTTCATCAGTGCTACTACAGCACCGTGGATCATATTGTCCGTTTAGGCCAAATTTGATTTTCAGACAGTATGAAATTGTAGCGTGCCCGCAAAGGACCCTGGGTGACAATGGCTCTTTAAGAGGTGATCATCGTGTCATGGACCCTCATGAAACCTAGAAATTAACCCCCTGAGCGTCAGGGGTTAAAACAGACGTAGTGAACTCAAGTTTATGACGAGTCAGCCACCATGGAGGCAAAATAACAACACAGGGAGAGACAAAAAATCAATTGTTACAAACCATAAATATGCTTCTATTCTCTTCACTTTGGGCAAGAACAGAGATTACATAAGATTCTCCTTGATTTGTCATGGTGAAATATTCTCCATAACTGCAACCCTGACTGCCCAAAATGAGATTAATTGTATCGTCGTTTGTTCCTCTATTCTTCAGGCTAATAATACTAAATATTTATGGTCAGATCGTCAACACCAAAGGAGCATTACTGAAATGCTGAGCCACTTTTCCATTTGTTGTGTGGCTCCAGATTTTATTAAATAGCAAGCTAGTAAGCTTACTCTTTGACGGAAATTAATGAAACATGAAATAACATGTCGCAATACAGGACCGTCGAGAAGGGAGGGGGGGGGGGGTAGCCAATTGGGAGGCGATTCAATTCTCGTACTTTTTGGGTGTAATTAAAACACATACTGCTCAGCTTCTGAACCAAATAAAGAAAATGCCTGAGGCACATGTTTACATGTATCCTTCTCCTTTCGATACATGTTCATTTTGACTCTTAAAAGCCAATCTAGGAATGCACAACGAGCGAGATAGCTACCTCGGTTTCAGGGCAGCTAGCGCGTCCTGCTTTGTTTTTGTTTATGAGTCGACCAAGCAGGCATGGAATTCCCTTTGTCTGCAATCACAAATCTCTTCTCGGAAACCTACTTTTTTGTTGGCCCGTGCTAAAATAAGGACAGATTTTATAACACAAAAGCATCAGCTACTTTAGGAGATTCTTTGAGTTCATAATGGTCGCCTCAGCGGTGGTTTCTTGAACAGAAAATGTAAAATTGTCAGAAAGAAAGAAACATAAATATAGATAAAAATATGAACTTTAAAGTGCTTTTTGATAAAATAGAACTCAGTAGCGCCGAATCACGAGTGTGACAGCATACGAGGTGTCACAGTAGTGTAGTACAGACAGTACACCATGTATTCTAGTGACTATGAGTACACATACATACGTCATCATACATACATACATCAGTAGTACGTGGTAGTACCATAGTGACTAACCATAGTGACTAAAACGTGATAGAATGTTTCCCTGTAGCGTCACTTTAGCGACAGAACAGGGGTCGTCGTTATCTGCTGTATCTACTTCAGGCATTCAGAATAAAAAGAGAGAGCCTGGTACCCACCGTAGGTGGGGGCGCTAATCTTGCTTCTAATGCTTCTAAGAATGTGAGAGAGGGGCGAGAGATAGATAAATGAATAGCACAAGCAAAGCAAAGCAAAGCAGCAACGTTCTGCCTGTATTTAGGTTCATATTCACTACTAAAAATAACTTCTGTGCGTTCTAAGTTTGTAGTAATTGTCCTTTGGTGCTCTGCGCAGAATATTCACCACAAGGGGAGCTACGACCTTTCGGCTCGTGCCAATTCCTCCCTTGTCTTGGTGGAGGCCAGACAAAAAATAGCGAGCAGGTAATGGTCGAAAATTTTCAGACTGAGGTTACAAAGGTACACCAAGACATTTTATTACATTTTCAACTTACAATCTTAGCCAGATTTTTTAAAGTGGGGGCATTTACCCCTCTCATATCCTGGAATCAACATGATAACTTCTTGAGTTATTGCATCAGCGGGATTATGGTCTGACTATTTGAGGATATTTCTCCATTTTATGACGTATCGCAAAGAGAATTTAAGGATTTCTTAGTCAAATTGTTAAGTTGCCATAGCCAAAGAATTGAAGATTATTGTTAAAGAATTTCTTTGTTAGATAATGTAACAAAACAATGTTGGTGTGGCGTAACTACGAAAAGTTAAATGCATAACAAAGGCACCTATGCCAACATTCCCATGGGAACACTATAATTGGATGCATACAATAGAATTAGCTGAGCGAATATAATTTTTCTAAAGAAGCCTTTGAAAAATGCGGGAAAGGTCACGTATTCTTTATTGTATTGGTGTTCATTCGTTGCATTCCGTTACTACGTTTCATTGCTTTCACGCATGCACTCTCTTCATAAGTTACTTTGGTTCGCAAGCATCTGGGAGCGATTGCTGGAGGACAAGAGAGATGGTTTTTTGAAAAACAGTAGCATAGTTGTCGATAAAAGAATTATAAAGGATGGCGAAAATATCATTCATTTTGGTGAATTTGTGTCTTAGTATCGTTGGCGTTGTTCAAGGTAACTGAATCTTTTTTTCATTAATTATAGCAATTATATAACCCTCGCCTCTTGAACCTTGCGCCCATGCAAAATGTATCATTATTGACAGTTTATTGGCGAAAGAACGATTTTGTTGGGGAGATGAAGAGCTGACCCTATTGTTTTGATACATTGTTTTTCAGCTTTGTTGAGAGCGAATCAACCGTGGGGCTCACGTTGTCATGCGCATCGCTGCTTTTGTTTCTTCCCTTGTTCTCAACCGTCAAGCTAATTTGCATATTACATAAGTGAAGTAAATCGTTTCTGCGCATGCGATCTGGAGCCCTTTTTGGGGGATTCCTTGAGGCTCACAACTTAGCCTGTTCGTATCCCCAACAAGATTTTTTTTACATAAGTGACAACACAATCTTGATCATGATCAGTTGATATGCCTAACAAGTACCAACAAAAATCTGCATCTTGCAGTGTGCTCCAAACTTTTGCTCACCTATTCATACCAATCCAGCATCGTAATAAGATCCCCAAAAAGCAGCATTATGGTGCCAAATGTTTGACTATTTTTCACTCTTTTTTCTGCCTCCAAGTAGAGTCCAAGAAGCAAGAAAAACATTTAGCATAACGGCAATTATCATTATTAAATTTAGTATCTTATTGGCACATTACTCGCAGCAAAACAGCGAAACTGCTCACAAGCCACATGGCATGAGCATTTTCTGTCGGACGGAATTTAGGTTCAAAGGAACATTCTTGAGCAACGCCCATGTGATTTGCGCAGCCTTTCGGAAAATTTGATGAGTCTCGTTCAGATCGCAGCCTCAGTATTTCTTTTGATGGTTTATAATAGCACTCTTGTACCTTTCTTGTAAAAAATCAGTTGATATTGGATGTGGAATTTATGATATGAATTTATGACGCAAAATAGAAAATTTTGATAGTCACAAAAGCATAAACAATCGCAACAAATCACACAAGTCACAGAAGGAATCAGGCGATCATGAATGTCTTGAATCATGAATCATGAAAATAACGTTGACCTATTGGAGAGTTCATTTGCCCCTCCCACAGAAAACATTGTTAAATGAGTTGGCAGCACTTTTTTCGCTCTTTCTTTTGAGAAGTCATCCCTTTCCAAAACTGAAAATCTATGCATTTTGCGCAAGCATAGGAATCAAATGTTTTAGTCGATGTTTCTTGTGGGTCATCATCCCATGGTTTAAAACCTCCAAAGCCTCTTTTTCAAGAACCAATCAGATGGCGAATAAGCGGAGAAAACAAAACAAACCTGTGAAGAATCTTCTAAATTTTACCTACCTTCAAAACGCAACCAGGATAAAAAACTGCTTGAAATTACCCGAATTTTTTGAAGAAATCCACTCTCCAGATGTTTGGGTATAAAAGTTTGGATGCCAGTTAAAATACAGCAGTACCCCACCACTAAGAAACTCATTTTGTAAAACCAGGCTGCTTGGTTTCTTATAAATATTATATACTGTAGATGTTATTTAAAGCCAAATGTTGGACGATGATTATGGTGACGTCTGGCAGGCTGCAGTTTCTTATAAGTCAGTTTTTTAGTGGGGGGAATACTGTATCTCCAGATTTCGAAGAGTTAGGGCCTCTCCAATAGACAAAATCAGCTAAGGCTTCTCCAAGGTTGTTTGTACTTTACTTCAAATCAGATGATAAAACCGAAACCTCTTTTGAGTTTTATAACTTATTTACTTGAATTGCCTTAATTGCCATAATTTCCTTGAATTTAGCTTCAGAAAAGTTTAGTGCTTGTCAAAAAAGGTAGTACTAGAGCTTCTTAAATTTCTTGCCATCCTGGTACTAGTTTCTTACAAACTTTGTCCCTCTGCAGAGAAAACATTATTTACTACTATGGAAGAGTTAGCACCTCCTGCGCAGAAATATATATTTTTCCTCCCCAGTGGCATATATTCTGAAACATAACTGCGGTGTCCAACGATCCATGATATCATGTGCAAATGCCCGCAATAACAACCAGAAAAGTCTAGACTCATTGAAGATTAATGACAACAAACAACAACAAAAACATTTTTGCTCAAACTGGGTCTTATCAACTTTCATATATAAGAGATGGCCAGGGCACAGGTATATCTGTGCGCTCTGGAACGAAGTTAAGTCGTAGTCATGGCAGCCTTCGGCAATTGGAAATTCCCATTGCTGCGGTGAAGCTCATGGAAGCTAAGTGGCCCTCAAAATGAGGAACTCATTGTTCAAAGTAAAAGGTTTGTTGATTCGTGGATTGAGGACGATTCATGTGGATACTTATGGCT
The DNA here is from genome assembly GCA_039566865.1 of Aurelia coerulea. NCBI lineage: Eukaryota > Metazoa > Cnidaria > Scyphozoa > Semaeostomeae > Ulmaridae > Aurelia > Aurelia coerulea. Next base: position 21,312,599 of record CM076954.1, read on the forward strand.
TTTGTTCATGGTCAACATCACTGAAAACTTGAATTTTGAGGCGTTTTATCATCTCAGGCGTACATAAGCCGACAACCATGCGTCCTCTCTCACATTCATGATTAGGCCTTACTAAAATATGCTTTATAAAAAAGCACTAAGGGGACCATTATGGAAATAAGGTCAACTCGATCTTTTAATGCTATCCCTGCCACTATGATTAGGGGTGTTTTTTAACTTTTAAAGTTGTTATGTAAATTGTATTGTAACTATTTATACTATTTTAACCATTGCAAACATTTAATTTTGTGGCGAATTTTAACATACATACATACATGCCCAGCTGCCATTGCCCAACCTCGTCCCCAGGGCCTCTTTTCATATTAGGGAGACAAAAAGGCCCTGGGGACGAGGTTGGCCATTGCCTGGAGCACTTAGCTTTTTGTACAGCGTTGCTATGGTTTCCATATCCAAACATGAAATTGAGGGAAACAGTTTCATAATTCAGGAAAGTCCATGAGTCGTAGTTCGAGTGCTTGTAATCAGTCTAAGAGAAGTCTTTTGCAAAGGAATTTTGCACCATCTCAAATCTCATGTGACATCTAATTCGAAAAATTCCGGTTTATTGAGGCAATCCCTTATTCTTTTGCAATTATAATCACAGATAAATTTGTGATAACAGGCTTGAAGAAATTTCCTGAATTATGAAATACTCAAAGCCTCTTTAAATTGTAGACATGTAAACGTTTAAATCATCCACTTTCAAAATGATTTGATAAATAATATTAATTTGTTCCTCCCATTTCGATAATCGCGAGTAACGCTTCACTGCTTTATGTTTTTACACCAAGGCCAATCACCCAGCCATTGTTACCCATGTCACCCATTGTCAACCAGCCATTGTCACCCAGGATCCTTTGCGGGCACGCTGAAATTTCAAAATGTTTGAAAAACAATTTTGGCCTGAGTGAATATCATGGATCCACACTGCAGTAGTCGAACTGATAGAAAAGTGTTACTTTTGTTGAGCTGTCTTATCAGTTCAACCACTGCACTGTGCATCTTTTGTTTCGATTAGGCCAAATTTGATTCTCAGGCTGTCTGAAATTGTAGCGTGCCTACAAAGGACCTTGTGTGAGAATGGCTCTTTGCGAGGGGCAAATCACTCCAAAAATCTCGTACACCTTCGAGAAAAATCTCAAAAAATCTTCAAAAATCCCAAAAATCTTTAAAATCTTCCACATTTTCCGAAAATCTCCAAAAATCTTAGAAATATTAGAAAAATCATAAAAAATCTCAATAAATCTTAGAAATCCCAGAAAAATCCCAAAAATCTCTCTGGATAAATCATAAAAAATTGTAAGGAAAAACATAAAAAAGGTGGCAAACGCTTGCAAAGTGACTATGACGGTCCATGAAATCGAAGGAAAAACATCCTGCAAAAAATTTCTGACCTCTGACCTTGTCCACACTGTGTTCGATTGCGTCGTCAAGACAACAACCTTGGCAGGGAGTCGGCTAGAAAATACATGCGCACATGCGTTCGCAAGCTGGGGTGGTGTGATAGACTTATGAATTTTCATCCCTTGTTTCCCTGCGTTCTTTGATCTGCTGATATCACCTGGTTTAAAGAGCTTAAATATTGAAAAGCAAACTTTTAGTACAAAGAATGAGGTTTTCCTGGCCTACTAACTGCAAAATATATATCTTTCAAGCAATAATCTTCCTCTGTAAAAACAAAACAGATCCATCGCGGCTACAAGAACACTAGGCCGTATCAATCGATTTTTGTACGCAACAACAACAACTATCTAACTAGCGCCTCCCTATCGGTTGAATACTAAATGAATACGGAACCATTGGCCACTCTACGCGGGCCTGAAGGGGGTCCACTTTTTAAGATTAATATTATGAGTCCCTATTGACCAAGTGAAATCAGCAAATCAAAGAACGCAGGGAAACAAACCAGAGTAGGAAACAAAGGACGGAAAGTCGTAAGTCTAGAGGTGTGATAGGCGGGAAAAATAGGCTAACCATCCAAGCAAGTGCCTAACTCAAGTTTGTTGTTGTTAGAATAAGCGATTAGGCAACCTCGTTCCCAAGGGTATCTGTTGTTTCAATAGGAGGCTAGACCTCAAGAGATACCCTTGGGACCGGTTGACAAATTTTGTCAATTTTTATCGGAATAATTAGCATAATCTGGCAGACAGCAGGTGCTTTCGAATCCCATACTCGACATTTTCGAAATGTATATTCCATGGTTCGAACAACACACATTGTATCCAGAGCCATTCGAATGTTCTTCATTTCAACTGAATGCTAGGTTTTGAAGGTGAGAAATTTCTTTTGTTTGGAAAAGAGCCAATCAAATCGCAGAATAGCCTAACAGGCTCCAGTGTCAATGTAGGCGTTGCAGTTTACGGAAAACCTTCATTGTCACAGGGTACGAGGTTGAGCGATTAGGTTTAATTTGAGACATTTAAGACAATGCATCACTTTTGAAAAGTTTCGAATTCATGTGAACGATGACGTCACGGTAGGGCTTAATGTCCGTAAATACTTCAATAACTGTTGACGCGTTATATTAACTTGGGATTTGCATAGTTGAAAAGAGCGCTTGAAGAGCTTGTAAATGATGCATAGTTTTTCATTTTTGTGAAATTCGAAAAATATTCTATGACGTCATAGATGACATGACGTCATAATTGACTAATTTTCAAAACTATTTTAGATGAAATTTCCCCATTATTTGTACTAAATCAAGCATGTAGATTCCGAATCTGCAGTCAAAAACACCTATAATTCATATGTCTGTCTTTTTATTGTCTCAGTTCGAACACAGAAGGGAAAATGACAAGGCAAAAATTAAAAATCTTTTCTAGAAATATTTACAATCAAGACAAGAAGTTTTTACTCCAGACTATCGTCTCTTGAATATCATGTTTCGAGAATTTACGACAAAGCGTTGATGGAAAGTTCACTCTCTTTCTCAATTCAAGAGGACGTTTTGAAGGAAGTCCAGTCTCGCAGGCATAGAAGACTGTCTTTTAACCTGAATGGAAGTCGCATTTGTCAGAATCACATGAATCCGATTAACCAATTTTTTCATGAGAACTTGTCGCTGAAATTTGTGGCAGAGTTTCTTACGTTTTGGCACTATTATAGTATAGTAGAGTAGTTTCTTGCAGAGTTTCTTAATCATTCATAAAACTGAATATTACAATTTATCGGAATTCACAGAGGACCACCTTTTGAACCAAGAATTACAAAAATGAGCCAGTTTATTATGAATAAAAGTTGTACTTTTTAGTAATATTTGGGCTAGTAGCGTACTTTCTGTTAGATTCATTTTGCAAGTCATGACAAGAATTGATTGCTTCAAGTAGAGTTTCTTAATTAATTTGGAAGAGTCTACTATAGTTTCTTATAAGCGGTTTCTTTAAAACAATGAATGCGTTTGGTAAGGAGGGTAAACTTTAGAAATAACCCTTCAAGGTTAACATTGTATAACTCAACTCAGACTTGCGTAAATCCCATTTTCCAATCAGGGGAATGTTCTGAGCAGACGGAAATTCTTTTGTTTACAAGAGAAAACTTCGCTTGCAAGCGAATAGAAATTTAGGGTTGAAGGTCGGTATCATGCTACACTACTCAGAGTACTTCATCTTTTTTTCTCCGTGTCAACAATAGCTGAGCCAAGGACGCGAGAAATCCCCACTCTTACTCCGCAATGGAAAATACAACTCTTCAGCCATGTTTCCAAAGATTTATGAGGGACATTGAGGAAAGGAAGGGTCGCTGAAATTAATCGCACACATTTCGGTATAATTCTAAAAAGCTAGCAAATGTACGGTATAAAAATCTTCAAATTTTGGAAGTTACTGGTTTTAAAAATCTTTGAGAAATCCTAAAAAATCTCAAAAATCTTGCAAAATCCCAAACAATCTTTGAAAATCCCCAGAAATGTCAAAAATCTTTCAAAATCTTTCAAAATATTTAAAATCTTAAGAAATCTTTAAAAAATCTCAAAAATCTAGAAAATCCTAAAAAATCCTTCAAAAATTCAAGAGATTTAAAAATCCCAAAATCTCGTACGCTATTTTTGGAGTGATTTGCCCCTCGGCTCTTTGAAAAAGATCGCGAGATCCCATGACAACAGGGCGGTTCGTAGTCAAGCATGCTCTTTAAAACAAAGTTACCAGAAATTTACAAACAAATAACAGTATAAATAATCGAGCTTTGAACAGAGTTTTATTTTGTACGGCGTTTCGGGCTTAAACCCATTATCAAGTTTGATAATGGATTTAAGCCCGAAACGTCGTACAAACAAAATAAAACTCTGTTCAAAGCTCGATTATTTATACTGCTTTTTGTTTGTATTTAGTGAAACATCGTGCAACACGCGTACAAGAAGTTTGTTTTTACCAGAAATATGTTTACATTTACCAGATTTGTCTTTGTTTGAAAGATGAGATTTGTTGGCTTTCGTTGGTTTTTGCCTCGAAATGGGTCAAACCTTAGGCGTTGGACTCAAATTTCTTTGCGCAGGCCACTGAACGTCAGAACGAGGCAATACAAGATTTCAGTGAAGTATGTAACGAATCCATGATCATTTTAATATATCTGTTATATGCCAAGCTAATCAACCTCGAAATCATGTGATGGGTGTGTTTACCTTAACTATCTGTTACCTGTGAGATCCTCCTATTCGATGTCGTCACGGAGTCGAACTAAACCGAGGATCGATTAGTTCGGCGAATTCTCCCCTTGCCTGCGTTGCTCTTTTTGCTTGCTCCGGTGCGGTGTCACGCCTAATAGCTCTCAGCCAATCTTCTCCATAATACCTACGTGTTTGAAGGCACTAACTTATGTCAATATTAAATAAGAGAACTAGTTCTCTTATTTTATCTTGGCTTTATGAATATGTAATGGGAAGGGGTGGAGAGAAATAGTTACTCAAAGATAAATTTGAAGATATCATTTGGCAGGCAGGCTTGATAAATGCTTAGACAGATGCATTTATTATTTATGTCGTGATCATCATGTAAGCATATGCTGCACGTTATTGAACCACAGACGCAAATTGTTAGATACTCCGTGAATCACAAAAAGGCTCCCTTTCATTTATTCTGGTGCAGAGCTGTCATCATCATCATCATTTATTTACTTTTAGTAGGCTTAAAAGGTCTTTACAAATTTTTTACAATGTCTAAAATAAATTTACTAAGAATGTACCGGGTGACCCAGAAAAAAGTGACCCAACGCAATCTGTTATAGAAAAAAAAGTAAGTGACAGATTGAAATATTTTAAACGTTGTTCTGTCGCTAAAAGACCAGCCTACATTATGAGTATTTTCGCAATTTTTTTGGGCAAGGAAAAGTTCCCGAATTAAGGATTTCGAGGAAAAGGGCAGGCTTGAAATTCTCAAAAAGTCGTCAAAAACAGGGGATCGATTTGAAGACATTTTAGATCTTCAAAACAAAGAGGAGCGTGTTTCATTCTGCCTGAGAACATTTTCAAGTACCTAGGGACTATAAACTTGCTCTGAAGACTTCCGACTGGGTTACCTATTCCCAGGTTGAAACGAAACACGCTCCTCGTTGTTTTGAAGATTTGAAATGGCTGTAAATCGATCCCCTGTTTTTGACGACTTTTTGAGGATTTCAGGCATGCTCTTTTTCTCGAAATCCTTAATTTTAGAAACTTACAGTGCCGAGAAAAATTTCCAAAAATACTCATAGCATAGGCTAGTCTTTTAGTTACAGAACAACATTTGAAGCATTTCAAATAGCCACTTACTTAATTTTCTGTAACAGATTGCGTTGGGTCACTTTTTTCTGGGTCACCCGGTATAATATATATATACTACAAGATAAAAGCAGAAGAGGCCCTCGCAGAGGTTCAGGACGGCGAGCAGCCCCCGGGACGAGGGAACTCCCCGATGCAGACGCCAAACCGCAGCGAGAAGCCACCCACGAATCACCGTACCTAGCACCAACCAGCGGGCATAGGGAGGACCAGAAGATCTGTTTACGCTAACTATCCTGTTTGTCTATGTATTGATCTGTTCGTAAGGGATACCTTGTGTGATAGTCGGCCTAGCTTTGGATCATTTGTTCGCTGGTGTTTGTGTTTCAAAGAAATAAGGCAGCTGTATTATCGATAAGAAGAGGAATACATTTTCTTTCAGCGGCACATTTCAGAAATTTTAATGAATTTGGGAGTATCCCAGTCGTGTATTTCAAATAATAAACAAGTAAATAAAGTAAAATATAAGCACTTTGATGCGAATTGAAATAATCTGTCTGGTTTATTCTATGGGCCTTCCATGACGACAGAGATACCATGCTATAATATGAGAAAGAGCTCGTAGGGATTAAGTCGGTTGCCAACCAAACACGCTGTGACTGCCACGTGGCAGCAGACCTATTATTGCCTGGGTTCCTTGTTTCCCTGTGCTCTTTTAACTAGAATGATATCAGTGGAATGATGTCGCTTCGGTCTAGACTCATTACATAGTTCCCGCTAACTTTTGGTCGTTGTTGTGGTTGTTATCGTTTCAGTTGAGGCTCCCTTCAGCTCTTCAAGGCTCTTTGTAGCGAAACAAGAGACTTTTGCACTGAATCCAGATTCGGTCAACAGAGACTCGTAATATTGATCTGATTTAGACCAACAGCAACCAGCTCACTAAATTCGACGAATTTCGGTATGATGCAAGCTTCAATCAATAGTGTTCTGCTAAGTTTCGGTGAGAGATAAAGCCGAGACACAAAGCAGGGTCATCTTTTGAACTGTTTCATAGCGCTTTAATTTTGAGCATTATTCACCGCAGGAATGCAAGAGACTTGAGTAATAACATCTTATGACCAACTGCCTTTATTTGTACTGCAAATGTATGCCATGAGTCTCCAGTCTTTGTTGGGGAGACGAGATACACTTCGCCCGATGAAACGCATGCTTCCCCCGTGCAGTAGGTTAAAGCTCATGCGCAGTAGCGTTTTGGGGTTGAAGCTCTGATGAGCGCATGCGCTTTAACCCACTGCACGGGGGGACACATATGTTTCCTCGGACAAAGCGATCTCGTCTCCCCAACAAGTCTCTGGTCTATTTCATGCAGTACATTAGGCTCACCCCATGATAAAGTTAGTTCTCCAGTCCACTGCGTGGGGGGGGGGGGGGGGAGAGGAGGAGGGAGAAAGCGTCGAATTGTGAGAAAGGAATTGGTGGTCCATTGGTAGTCAGATGAGACAGGCTAAACTTCCATATTGACTTCAGCGAGACAACATCCATTTACAACCGATACAGAAATGAAATTACTTTCTTTCTTTTTTTCTTTCTTACTGACTGACATCGAAGCCCCTTGTTAGATTACAAAGTGGACTTTGTAATCAAAATGTCCGTTGTGATTGGAATTATATCTTTTGTTGTGGCCTACTGATGCATTTGCGTGTTCGCTAGTAAATAGGAAATTCCACTGTGAAAGAAATTCGCCAGAAATTCCCTCCAACTCTGCTTTGATCTTAGGTGATTCATCGATTGATGCTTTTTGTGGCGTTTTTGTTAATATTTAGGTCCCTTGAATGTCACAGATAAACATTTATGAATTGCACAGTCAGAGCCAAATGTACTTTTCTTTAAAAGCTCTGTATACGTTTTCCTTGTCACAGTTGTATGAGATTAAAAATGATTAAGATGTTTACATGTAACTGAGCGTTTGAGCATTTCGTAAATATTTCTATTATCCAAACGGATGATAATCAAAACCTAGTTATATAGGCTAGGCACCCCGGGTAATGTCTGTAAGACTGCAAAGAAAGAGGTACGCTGTTATTCCTGGTAATGTTTGTAGGTGGTTTGAAATTGAAATCATCAGATTCCCGAGGTAGATCTTTCGATTTATCTTTTTTCCTTTGATGCATACCGTAAAAGCTCTATCAAGCCTCATCAAGCCCCATCTCTGTTAAGCCCCCCTAACTAATAAGCCCCTCCCTTTTAATCCAATATTTTGAATAAGCCCCCCTCTCTTTTAGCCCCCCCCCACTTATATCAAAAGCCAGAGGCTAGTAACTACTTTCCATTTTTTTAGCTTTAATTTTGGTATAGTTTTGGAAAGAAACTCCGTCCAATTTGTTAAATTCGACACGTAAGATTTTAATCGCATGCATGATTGGTGAGTCAGCCATCCATGATGCAACTTTCTCAAGGTTTTCTTGAGCATAATGACGATAATGACCTTGTCTCGAGGGATCTTTTCTTCTTGATCTTTGCTGTTGTTTTGACGATGAAACTTCCAATTTATTTCCAAAATGTAACCTCAAGAATTTGGAGGGATATTAGCCTGCTCTAGCCTGTGGACAGGCAGGCAGCAGGCATACAAAGCAATTTTTTGGCCTGTCCACAGACTAGAGGGATATCAGATCTCAGATCATATAATCACATATAATAATTCGTTTCCAAGGCTCGCGTTAAGTGCGTCAAAGATTGTGGCCATGTTCTGAATTGTAAAACACAGATAATGTTCTGCCTATTTGGTATCCCACACATTTCCAAATGTTTCAATAGACTTCTGCAAATTCAATATCCTATATTGGGATTAGCGATCATAATTTGAATGAATCCATTTTAAAAATATTCGAATAATTTTAGGTGGGCGAAACAATTCCTGTTTTCCATCTTTTTTCAAAATTTCCTCTTGTGTGTGGAGACAATCTAGCCTGCGTGCTGCCTCAACTCCTGCTAAGACAATTTGGAATCGGGCAGTTTGCAGTTGCATGAAGGTCGGTTCGGTTGGGGGGTTGGAACTGTGTTTGCCCCTTTCTTGGCGTTAGCCCCTTTCTTTGGCGTTTGACCCTCCCACCTCCCGCCCAAAGTAAAAGGTGATGTGTCACCAGCATTTTCCAAATGGTCCCGTTGGCAAGAGCAGTTTTGGGGAATGTGATTCTCACGTTGCCTAAAATAACTTTTAGGCCAAAGATGCCAAAATTTAGCATTTTCGGGACACAAATTGCCGAAATTTTGTGTTCTCGAGGCTTTAGTTACAAAACTTGGCCTTCCTGAGGCCAAAATTGTCAAAATGATGCCCTTGCCGCCTGGCCATGACCAAAATTGACGAAAAGTAACCTAGATTTACAATAAAATCTTTACATAATCTGCAGTTGCATGAAAAATTCCAAAACTTAATTTCCCTTTTAAAATACTCTACAGATCGGGACTCTTTTATATGCAATGGCAAATCTCGTCAGGTTTGCGTGCATGGGTTCCGCGAAAATTTCTTTCATAAAACAAGGATTTAAATTCGTGACAAGCAACTGTACATTTCGTTGATGAATAGAGACTGAATGGTCTGTAATTAGCAGTTCTTCAAAACTTGAGGTCCGATCACGATACGCTATGAATCCTTTTTCGTGACTGGAGTTAATTTTTGCGTTAACGCATCTTTCATGAAAAATCCATATCAATGGACAGTAGCTAAACTGTGACATTACGAAAGCTCTGATGACTTTCCTAATTTTTTCTTTGGACATTGAGGCCAAATTCTTCAACCTTAAAAATGTTGTAGCTGATCAAAAGTATACTGGTACATTTAATTTCATTAAAAACCAGAAGACAGAGTGAACGTGGTCTAAATTTGCTTTATTTGTCCTTTTCAGGTTTCCCAGAGATTGGGTTCATGGGCAAGCTTCCTTCAGATGTGGTGTACACTTCTCCTGGATGGAAGAAAATAGCAGGATGGGTGACGACCTTGACTGATGTCAAAGGATTGTATAACTTTGATTCAGATAAAGTTGCCAATGGAGACATCGACATCAATGTGTCTGGCCTCTTCTTCATTTCTGCCTCATTGCCAATCACCATGGCAGACAATGGTAAGTGTTAGAACTTGAAGTTGATTGGCTCATTGTAGGAGGTGATATTTCTTTCATAAAATGTGATTTTTTGTGGGGATAGAAAAAAGTTTTTCAGACTCAAGAAAACTGAATACGAGAACCGCCTTGAATTTTTACTCTCCGACGCAAAATCTTTCACATATGCTCTTTGAAAGTCAGAATTGAAATAATGAATCACGGATCTCAGTACAAAGCATCAACGTTTCATGTTAATTGATTTTGTGACTTTGAAGGATGAGGCAAGCGACGATAATCATTGTAAATTTATTCATCAGAAAGACGTAATCATGTTTGACAAATCCAGTTGCAAAATATTAGATAGTTTTAATTAAGATATGATCAATAGATCGATTCGAACCCGTTAAACGGCAATTTATACCTTAAGACAAATAAGTAATTGAAGGTAAACAAGCGTGAGTTACATTTCCTACGCGAGAGGGAACCCGGGGCCTACGTCCCAAGTGAATGAAATAAGGCACATCAAAAAGGAACCAAGGGGATAGATGACTGCTGGGAATTGAGTTCAGGCCGATCTCGTAAAATCAAAAGGCTTTCGTGAATAAGCAGATCAAAATCATGATTGGCTCTGTCCAAAATAGAGAAAGCATTAACCGACGCGGCGTGTCCTGATTGGTTAATATGATCCCCGATGGCAGAGGAACTCCCTTTTATTTTAAGACCAGCTTTGTTAATTCCCAAGTGCTCTCTGCAACGAGTAATCAAATTACGTGATGTTTTTCCATAGTACGAGGCATGGCAGCCAGGACACTGAAACTTGTAAACAACAGAAGAGCGCAAGGAAACAAGAAAGCGGTCTTTAAACGGGAAGAGTGATCCAGTGCGTTTTGGGGACCGAAAAATAACCCTCAGTGGGATATTAGGATAGCATTTTTTAATAATTCTACCTAGCCTAGTCTTAATTTGCAGACTTTACTGCCCAAGGAAAACAAAATAGAAGGGGGACTTTATTATCTGCCTCTTTTGTGACTTTCTTGTCACACCCTGCCAACTGGACGTTTTTCAAACATTTTTCGTTACTGAAGACAAATTTGACATAGGAACGTTTGGAGAAAACTAAATGTCAGTTCTACCTTTTCATGTAATTGCTACAAATCTTGTTTCGAAAATTGTCTCTTCCATAATCTCATACTATTCATGCTATGCGGTATTCTCTAGAACATAGCTACGTTCTGGAAATTCCTCGCATCTTCTGTTTACCTCCCAATTATGATTTACAGGTTTTCAAGCCTGTACTAAAAACACCAAACGTTCCTTGTCCCTGGTATTTCACGATTTGTCCCACTGCTAACAATTCTGGTAGCTGTGTGCCTGCTTCTTTCCCAACAAACTGTCACCAAAGATCGAAAGTATCAACATATATCAAATTTTACTGCTTTTTCTCCAAGGTACTTTCAGAGCTGCTGTGCTCATTAATGACATCACAACAGAAAAAGAGATCAGTTTGCAATGTCAAATGGAAAACGCAACATCTGGAACGCAAATGCTTAGCTTTGCAGGATTCGTCAGCCTTCGAGCTGGAGAGAAAATTGCAGTTCATGCATACGCAGAAAAAGATATGTCATGGACAATCAAATCACAGTCAAGTTTGACGTTTCATTTCTTTGGACGATATGGCTCCTCTCCAGGATTTCTCGTCACTCCTGGAATAACAAGAACTTTGACAAACCCTACCAGCCATCATATTCAATTTTGGCAGAAAACCGGACGTGCTGGACTTTTTCAGAGTCTTACAGGTAATTTCATTTGTGACCGCTTGCCTCAGCAGGCCTTTTACGCTATTCTACAGAAAAGTCTGCATCGATTTTACATTTTGTAGAATTTTCGAATGTGCACAATAGTGATAGAGGCTCTGACGCCACTCAATCGAGCCTTCATGTATAAAAATATGGTTCGGTCCAAACTCTCTTCAGAATAGTTAAAAGGTGTATTGCTTGGTAAAAGGTTTATTCTGTGTTTATCTATTACTGTGACAGGCTTTGAGTCGTAGATAGAAGAAGTCATGTTTGCATGTCATAAGTATTCACAATAATAAGCAAGTCTATCTGAAAGTAGACGAAATAGACTTGGGGCAAGTCTAGACTTATGACATTTCGTCCCTTGTTTCCCTGCGTTCTTTGATTTGCAGATATCACTTGCTCAATAAGGGACTCATTTCATTACTCTTATAAAATGGGCCCCCTGTGTCAAAATGGCCTAAACTAGCGGGAGTTCTCGTACATTCAACAAAATCGCTTCAATTTCTGGTTTAAAGAGCTTCAAAATCGAAAAGCAAACTTGTAGTACAAAGAATAATGTTTTACAAACCTACTCATCGCAAAATACATACCTTCAAGCAGTAATCTTCCTCTGTAGAAACAAAATAGATCTATCGCAGCCACGAGAACTCTTTCCCGAACCAACCGTTTTTGTACGCAACAACAACAACTGTCTAAATAGCGCCTCCTTATTGGTTGAAAACTAAATTCTAGCAATTTGATTGGTCAATACGGATCCACACCATATTGGCCTTAAGTGGCTACACTTTATAAGAGTAATGAAATGAGTCCCCACTGAGCAAGTGATATCTGCGAATCAAAGAACGCAGGGAAACAAGGGACGAAATGTCATAAGTCTAGGGCAAGTCTAGGGGAAAGCTTATTCTTCCGGGTGATTCAGAAAAAGAATTCCCATTTGAAAGGTCACGGCTCCCTCGATATCAAGACAATGATATCGGCAAATATATAGCTTAATGGTTGAAATGTTCAAATCTACTATGAAATTTACCTGAGTGAAATTGGCCACTCCATTCTGAAATTTCTCGAGAAAGCCTCTTCAGAAAAAACCTTCAAAACGTGCCCGAAATCACCAACAAAATAGCCTTACAGCAATGACCTATGGACGCTTTAGCACGTGCTATCCTCTTAGGAGGGTGAACAAGACCTCCCCCTGGTATCGATGACCTAATGAAGGGAATTCCATTCTCCCAAGAGGACAAAATACATGAATTTATGTGAGAGTCATCAATTTTAGGAAGGAAAATTTGCTCATTGTTTTTCTTCGTTTTTGCAGGTTTTTGGAAGGGTCTTTCTGCAGAAAATCACCTATATCCACGGGAAGGAATGGCCGATTAAGGCCGGGTAAATTACTGAACCTAATTGAACATATTGGCAACAAAACAAGACATTTTTCAATATTGTTGCTTTGATATTCATGGAGCAGTGGCCTTCCAAGCCAGGATTCTTTTTTCTGACTCCCCGGTATATGAATTTGGTACCGTCGTCACATGTGTTGCCTTTTTCAAGTTGTGCTATCATCATTTGAACGCAGTCTTGATTTGCTTTTTCCCTTGTAGGTCTGACACAATCCACTGGAAAATTCACAACTGTCTGTGCAGGCGTCAACATATTGGCAGCAAACATTATCTTTGAAGGTGGCGCCGGGACATATACTGTCTCGACAGTCTTTAACAACAAAGAATCAATCTTAGGTAAAGTTGTACTTGACAAGCAAGGGATCACCACATTGAATGTCTACCAAGCTTTCTCACTTCCAAAAGGCACAAGTGTGTACATTGCCGTAACATCAACCGCTGGTACAATCAAGGTGCATGGACACAGTACATGGTCCATGGTATTTATCGGCAGCACGTCGGCTAACATCAAAGAATTCTCTAGCTATATAACAACATCAGTTGACATAACTACTGGATCATGGCAAGACTTGACTGGCTTATTGAGGGATAGTGCCACGCAGACAGCAGATGGTGCTGATAAGGGACAGTTTCTGCAACCAATTAACTTGAACCTGATTGGAACATCGAATTTTGTCATGACTCAGCAGACTGATTTGTATTACGCCTTTGTTCATTTGGTGTATTCAGGAAATGCTACAAACATTGAATCTATGATTGCTGTCAGTGCTGACAAAACAACTTCCACAGGTTAGAGATTTTTATTTGCGTTAATCCATGTGAAAGTGTTGTGGCGCAGTGGTATAATCCACTGACCTTGCAGCCAGAACAGTCAGGTGGACAGGGCTTGATATGATACCCGGTAGAGCATAGGGCTCAAATCTTTCAAATCTTTAAAAAGCTCGGTGTAAAATTCTATTAAATTTGTCTTTGAATTGGATTGCTTGAAAGGAACTTATGGTACTTTGCTGTAAATCTGCCGTGGAAATTTTATGATATCTTTATTTTTTTCAAAATGGTGGCAATTTGATAATTTTTGAAAAAATTCATGGAAAATTTTGAAAAAATTTAAATCATTGTAAATCCTAAACTAATAGAGGAAACATTACATAACCTTCAAGAAAATCGCAGTTTATTGAGGTCTACAAGATGGTGGCAAGCAGGAATGTGTAGCTTTTGTAATTTAGGATTTAGAAATTTTATGACGTCCTAGCCTCAAATTTAATAAATGCCGCCATATTGAAACTAATCAAGATATCAATAAATTGCCACGGCAGATTTACAGAAAAAAAACCTGAGTTCCTTCCAAGCCATTTATTTCAAAGAAGACGGCAGTAACATTTTACACCGACCTTTTTAAAGATTTGAGCCCTATGTTACCCAGTAGAGCCCCACCACTTGAGCGTCACGACAAGGGGTCAAGTACTCGATTAGACCCATTCGACTTCTACAATTACAGCGCTTGGCGCTAAAAACCGCAACTTCACCTTCACGGTATAAAGATCTCCAGATCCCTAGATATAGGACATAATTTATAGGACAGACTTTCATTGCGCAGCTCTCAAGTTATGGAATGATGCATCTGCCGAAAATTCGTGAGCTACCGCATTAGATCGTTTAAAAACAACTTAAAAACGCATTGTGGCGAAGGTGTTGTGGCGCAGTGGTGTAATCCTCTGACTTTGCAGCCAGAACAGTCAGGCGGAGTGGGTTCGATACCCGGTAGGACCCCATCACTTGAGCGTCATGACAGGGGTCGCGGACTCGATTAGGTCTGCTCTATCTCTGTGATCCCAGCGCTTGGCGCTGAAAAACGCAACTTCACCTTCACCTTCACCTTCACCATCTGAAGACGTAAACTCTCAAACACAACTCCCTGGAAGGACAGCAATGATTAAGTTTTATATGTCTGAAGGTTTTAGGTTTTTGTCATTGTAAACTGATGTTATATATTTTAATTTGTGAATGGGTTAGTTTATGTATAAAAGATTAGATTAAATTAATCTACTGTTGGTTAATTAGGACTTAGTTAACCCTATTTTGGTTGGGGGCAAATCCAACCCTTGTAACCATTTTCTGATAACTCTGCAAGGGGGAAGCTTACGGCAATGAAGACTTCTGACCTTAGCTGCCTATTGTGTAACCGCTGGTAAAGTTTAATTGAATCGGAGCCACATTTCAGCTACTGTTGTTCTGTCTGGGGCTCTTGTGGTGCTTCAAAGCTAGACGTGCTTCAAAAATTACAGAATAAAGCAGCCAGAATAGTAACAAATAGCCCTTTCGATGCATCTGCAGCTCCTTTGCTCCAGAGACTTGGTTGGCCATCTGTACAAAAGCTGATAAATAAAGAAATAGGTTCTATGGTTTACAAATCTCTTAACTCTCTTGCACCTCAATATCTTAGCGATCTCTTCGTGAGATTGTCCGAGGTACATCCAAGAGAGTTAAAAAACTCTAAAACAAACCTTGCAATACCTATGTTGAGAACTGGCAATGTCCAAAAATCCTTTGCTTATCGTGGGGCCAGTCTTGGGAACAGTCTTGATTTGGATACAAAGATGGCTCCCCCAATCAATGCCTTCAAGTCCAAAATCAATGAAAAATAAACCTTTTATATATGGAGGTGTATCGCTGTAAATTTATATATCTTTAATTTTGACGTATTCCGCTCTTTTTATTGTAAATTTTGTAGTATATGATTTTTTAATTTTGTAAGTAATTTTTTTGCAGGGCCAATTGTACAACAGTATTTATACTGAATTTGTACCCTGGGTAAACAATTTTAAAATGAAAAAATGAAAAAATGAATTGAAATTTCCTGGAGCTGCCCTGTCAAATTGGAAATTGTCGGATGTCAATTTTCACGTCCATGCTATTTGGTGTATTCTATCATAATTCCCATATTTTGATTGAAATTTTACTCCAAATTTTACTTTATCGCATATTTCCTCTTGGTCAATGTTGCTGCTTTTCTTCACCATTAGATTCGCCAAAATTCTTGCCTTTTCCAAGTTTACTGCCACAGTTACAATTAAGAATATAAAGTATAAATGTTTGATTTTTCTCAAATCTTAATTCTTCTCATTCATTTATGCCAACAATAGGTAAGGAAGGTGTTTATGGATCATTCACTAAAATCTCCTCGCAACAAGGGACGATCTCATTGGGTGGAATCTTCCATATACGAAAGCAAGAACATTTGAGTATATTCATAAGATCAAGCAGCACTTGGGACACGTTGAGAGTCCACAATACATCATTTGTCTCTTTCGTCCGTATGCGGTATGTCGTATCTGCTTTTAATGCCCGTATTCAGAACCAGTTGACTATTCAAAAGTCTGGATGGAATGAGATAGCAGGACCGTGGCTGACTGAAACATTCGGCAAGTTTTCTTATGGTACTGACTTCAGCGCTACAACCGGCAGATTCACCGCATCACATACAGGTAAGTTATGTTATGCTGCAATATGGTACCGGGTGTCCCAAAAAAATACTCCCGTTTGAAAAATCACCAAAATTTGATTACACAGCCGATCTTCGATTTTCTTTTTTAGTCAAGTAGATCAAGGACCAAATTATTATCCATTATATAGTTTTTCTTTTAATTGGTTTCAAAATTAGCGAATTTAGCTCTTTTTAGGGCTACCTGGTTTTGAATCATACTGCAAAAAAGCATTGATGATTGCCAGATCAATTTCTTTATACATTTAAAGCTTCTAGTTTGGTCATGAATTGCAGAAAGAAATGCGCACAATCATTGGAGACTTCAGTAATGATAAAAAATCTGAAAATTATGACTCTTACGCAAGATTGAGTATTTTGCTTTAAAACTATAGCTCAAAATAAGGTTTTTCAACGTATAATTTCTCTACCTTGCTCTGTCAAAAGCGAACATTTTATCATCTATGAATATTTTTGGGTCTTTGACAAAACAACTCAAGAAGAAAATTTTATCTAAGGTTTGATAATCAATTTTTGGTGATTTTTGAAACAGGAGAACTTTTTTTCGGGACACCCGTTATTTCTCGAGTATTTCTTCTCAAAGTGAAGCGGAAGAATGGGACCTTGGATGGAAGTAATCTTGAAAAGTGAACCTGAAAGTCTGGAACGTAAACATTTTATTTATACTGCAGCGGTACAATTTTGATCCGTTACAACGTTTTTACATTTCAAGAGGGTTTTCATTGCTTCTCTTTGCCATGGACGGGAGGAACAAAAGTGTTACTGATTGGCAAGGGCATTGTTATTGGGAGGCTGATTCATTACACTTTTGTTCTCTCTTGTTCATGTTCCGTATCTTTCGACGTTGGATGACACAGTAGCCCTCCATTTGTCTCTGCCCATTGCTATTCGTGTTGCCCGTTCATACAGTATACCAGTCCACTCCTTGATGTTGTCCTACCAGTTAATCCTTGGGCAACCTCTGCCTCTCTTTCCATCTATACAGTATACCAGTCCACTCCTTGATGTTGTCCTACCAGTTATTCCTTGGGCGACCTCTGCCTCTCTTTCCATCTATACAGTATACCAGTCCACTCCTTGATGTTGTCCTACCAGTTAATCCTTGGGCAACCTCTGCCTCTCTTTCCATCTATACAGTATACCAGTCCACTCCTTGATGTTGTCCTACCAGTTAATCCTTGGGCAACCTCTGCCTCTCTTTCCATCTATACAGTATACCAGTCCACTCCTTGATGTTGTCCTACCAGTTAATCCTTGGGCAACCTCTGCCTCTCTTTCCATCTATACAGTATACCAGTCCACTCCTTGATGTTGTCCTACCAGTTAATCCTTGGGCAACCTCTGCCTCTCTTTCCATCTATACAGTATACCAGTCCACTCCTTGATGTTGTCATACCAGTTAATCCTTGGGCAACCTCTGCCTCTCTTTCCATCTATACAGTATACCAGTCCACTCCTTGATGTTGTCCTACCAGTTAATCCTTGGGCAACCTCTGCCTCTCTTTCCATCTATACAGTATACCAGTCCACTCCTTGATGTTGTCATACCAGTTAATCCTTGGGCAACCTCTGCCTCTCTTTCCATCTATACAGTATACCAGTCCACTCCTTGATGTTGTCCTACCAGTTAATCCTTGGGCAACCTCTGCCTCTCTTTCCATCTATACAGTATACCAGTCCACTCCTTGATGTTGTCCTACCAGTTATTCCTTGGGCGACCTCTGCCTCTCTTTCCATCTATACAGTATACCAGTCCACTCCTTGATGTTGTCCTACCAGTTAATCCTTGGGCAACCTCTGCCTCTCTTTCCATCTATACAGTATACCAGTCCACTCCTTGATGTTGTCCTACCAGTTAATCCTTGGGCAACCTCTGCCTCTCTTTCCATCTATACAGTATACCAGTCCACTCCTTGATGTTGTCCTACCAGTTAATCCTTGGGCAACCTCTGCCTCTCTTTCCATCTATACAGTATACCAGTCCACTCCTTGATGTTGTCATACCAGTTAATCCTTGGGCAACCTCTGCCTCTCTTTCCATCTATACAGTATACCAGTCCACTCCTTGATGTTGTCCTACCAGTTAATCCTTGGGCAACCTCTGCCTCTCTTTCCATCTATACAGTATACCAGTCCACTCCTTGATGTTGTCCTACCAGTTATTCCTTGGGCAACCTCTGCCTCTCTTTCCATCTATACAGTATACCAGTCCACTCCTTGATGTTGTCCTACCAGTTATTCCTTGGGCAACCTCTGCCTCTCTTTCCATCTATACAGTATACCAGTCCACTCCTTGATGTTGTCCTACCAGTTAATCCTTGGGCAACCTCTGCCTCTCTTTCCATCTATACAGTATACCAGTCCACTCCTTGATGTTGTCCTACCAGTTAATCCTTGGGCAACCTCTGCCTCTCTTTCCATCTATACAGTATACCAGTCCACTCCTTGATGTTGTCATACCAGTTAATCCTTGGGCAACCTCTGCCTCTCTTTCCATCTATACAGTATACCAGTCCACTCCTTGATGTTGTCCTACCAGTTAATCCTTGGGCAACCTCTGCCTCTCTTTCCATCTATACAGTATACCAGTCCACTCCTTGATGTTGTCCTACCAGTTAATCCTTGGGCAACCTCTGCCTCTCTTTCCATCTATACAGTATACCAGTCCACTCCTTGATGTTGTCCTACCAGTTATTCCTTGGGCGACCTCTGCCTCTCTTTCCATCTATACAGTATACCAGTCCACTCCTTGATGTTGTCCTACCAGTTAATCCTTGGGCAACCTCTGCCTCTCTTTCCATCTATACAGTATACCAGTCCACTCCTTGATGTTGTCCTACCAGTTAATCCTTGGGCAACCTCTGCCTCTCTTTCCATCTATACAGTATACCAGTCCACTCCTTGATGTTGTCATACCAGTTAATCCTTGGGCAACCTCTGCCTCTCTTTCCATCTATACAGTATACCAGTCCACTCCTTGATGTTGTCCTACCAGTTAATCCTTGGGCAACCTCTGCCTCTCTTTCCATCTATACAGTATACCAGTCCACTCCTTGATGTTGTCATACCAGTTAATCCTTGGGCAACCTCTGCCTCTCTTTCCATCTATACAGTATACCAGTCCACTCCTTGATGTTGTCCTACCAGTTAATCCTTGGGCAACCTCTGCCTCTCTTTCCATCTATACAGTATACCAGTCCACTCCTTGATGTTGTCCTACCAGTTAATCCTTGGGCAACCTCTGCCTCTCTTTCCATCTATACAGTATACCAGTCCACTCCTTGATGTTGTCATACCAGTTAATCCTTGGGCAACCTCTGCCTCTCTTTCCATCTATACAGTATACCAGTCCACTCCTTGATGTTGTCCTACCAGTTAATCCTTGGGCAACCTCTGCCTCTCTTTCCATCTATACAGTATACCAGTCCACTCCTTGATGTTGTCCTACCAGTTAATCCTTGGGCAACCTCTGCCTCTCTTTCCATCTATACAGTATACCAGTCCACTCCTTGATGTTGTCATACCAGTTAATCCTTGGGCAACCTCTGCCTCTCTTTCCATCTATACAGTATACCAGTCCACTCCTTGATGTTGTCCTACCAGTTAATCCTTGGGCAACCTCTGCCTCTCTTTCCATCTATACAGTATACCAGTCCACTCCTTGATGTTGTCCTACCAGTTAATCCTTGGGCAACCTCTGCCTCTCTTTCCATCTATACAGTATACCAGTCCACTCCTTGATGTTGTCCTACCAGTTAATCCTTGGGCAACCTCTGCCTCTCTTTCCATCTATACAGTATACCAGTCCACTCCTTGATGTTGTCCTACCAGTTAATCCTTGGGCAACCTCTGCCTCTCTTTCCATCTATACAGTATACCAGTCCACTCCTTGATGTTGTCCTACCAGTTAATCCTTGGGCAACCTCTGCCTCTCTTTCCATCTATACAGTATACCAGTCCACTCCTTGATGTTGTCCTACCAGTTAATCCTTGGGCAACCTCTGCCTCTCTTTCCATCTATACAGTATACCAGTCCACTCCTTGATGTTGTCATACCAGTTAATCCTTGGGCAACCTCTGCCTCTCTTTCCATCTATACAGTATACCAGTCCACTCCTTGATGTTGTCCTACCAGTTAATCCTTGGGCAACCTCTGCCTCTCTTTCCATCTATACAGTATACCAGTCCACTCCTTGATGTTGTCCTACCAGTTAATCCTTGGGCAACCTCTGCCTCTCTTTCCATCTATACAGTATACCAGTCCACTCCTTGATGTTGTCCTACCAGTTAATCCTTGGGCAACCTCTGCCTCTCTTTCCATCTATACAGTATACCAGTCCACTCCTTGATGTTGTCCTACCAGTTAATCCTTGGGCAACCTCTGCCTCTCTTTCCATCTATACAGTATACCAGTCCACTCCTTGATGTTGTCATACCAGTTAATCCTTGGGCAACCTCTGCCTCTCTTTCCATCTATACAGTATACCAGTCCACTCCTTGATGTTGTCCTACCAGTTAATCCTTGGGCAACCTCTGCCTCTCTTTCCATCTATACAGTATACCAGTCCACTCCTTGATGTTGTCCTACCAGTTAATCCTTGGGCAACCTCTGCCTCTCTTTCCATCTATACAGTATACCAGTCCACTCCTTGATGTTGTCATACCAGTTAATCCTTGGGCAACCTCTGCCTCTCTTTCCATCTATACAGTATACCAGTCCACTCCTTGATGTTGTCCTACCAGTTAATCCTTGGGCAACCTCTGCCTCTCTTTCCATCTATACAGTATACCAGTCCACTCCTTGATGTTGTCCTACCAGTTAATCCTTGGGCAACCTCTGCCTCTCTTTCCATCTATATATCCTTCTAACAGCATTCTGTAAATGTTATTTTGCGTATCAAATGCCCAGAATATCTTAGTTTCATTTCCCTCAAAATATTGATCAGTTTTCTTTTTTCATTCATTCTTTGAAGCACTTCCTCGTTTGTTACCCTCTCTGTTCATGACAATTTCAGCATTTTTCTGTACGACCACATCTCGAATGCTTCAAGACGTTTTTCAAGTGTTTTTGTTATAGTCCATGTCTCTACTCCATAAAATAGGGTATTCCATACATAGCATTTCATAATTCTCTTTCTTGTTTCAAGATTGATTTTGTTATTTGTCAATCTTGACGAATGTTATCACTTTTGTTACGGATCCAAAATTACAGTCCAGTGTAAACGCAGTCTTAGAATGCAAAAAGCTTACTTTGAATATAGTTAACTTAAAATCTATGACGTTGGCCTTGATTTTAGCTTCTGCATTCCCAAACGAGAATTGATCCAGTTGTCGTCGCGATAAGAATCTGTCTTGCATTAGCCTACGCGTAGACCCATTATCCCAAAGGAGGAAAGGGTCTACGAAACAAAGAGCAAAGGCTTGCTACGGCCGCCCAATTACTCATTCTAATCCCCTTTTCAAATTAGTTGTGAAACGCGTTGAAACCATAGAAATAGAAATATTTCTATGGTTGAAACAAAGGCTGCATAAATTAAGTTTCCAGAAATCTAGAAACCTAAGTAGCAAGCTTTTGCTCTTTGTTTCGTAGACCCTTTCCTCCTTTGGGATAATGGGTCTACATGTAGGCTAGTCTTGCATCAGATGTCAGGTGAAAATATCTACAATAGAAGCAATTATAGAATTTGCCTAAGTAATGTTACGCAATCGTAAATCTCGCATGATATCTGATGTGTGACAGCCTTTGATTGAATGATTTGCTGACCTATTGATTAACCGATTTAGTGATTGAGTGATTAATTGATTCAATGAATGATTAAGTGATTTCCTTTTCCGCCATAGGCATTTACATAATCGCTGCAAATATTCAAATCAACAATGGCAACGGTGCTGAAATTGGTTTGTTGGTTGCCAAGAATGGTGTCATCGACGTAAACAATGGTTTATATGCAGTAGATGGGGAACCGTCAACACAACAGACATTAAATGTTTATGGCACAGCAAATTTAAAGACTGGTGATTTTGTCAGCCTATATGCATACAAAAGCAATGCACTCACATGGCAAATTGCTGTAAAAAGTGGTTTTTCAATCACCTATATTGGGCCTAGTTGGGCAGCATATGGGTTCCACGCCGTCCTTCCCAATGATATTGCCGTGACCACAGCAGGAGAACAGGCAATAACTGGTTGGACTACAAATTCAACAGTCAACTCCATGTTGTACGAAAACAGTCAAGGTTTCAGCTCTTCAAGATACACCTCAAGCGTAGATGGTCTCTTCATCGTCTCCGGAAACATTGTCCTAAGAAATGTCTCCATCCCTAGCACGTCAAACGGACTGGGGACATTTGATGTACAAGCATATGTGAATGGCAAACAAGTGAATATGCTTGGTCTTTCGGACTCGAAGCCCACGTTAGCTGGCGGCACAACAAGAGACTATTACTCTCTCAGTTTCAGTGGCAGCGTTAGGATTCAAAAAGGCGAGTATTTGTCATTATTCTTAAACACACGAGATCCGAGCTATACAATCTCAAGCCAGAGTGGCATGTCTGTTGTTCTAACAAGTCTCTTCTCTCATGAACATAATCAAGGTTTCCTTGGCTCCAAGAACGTTGTTTCCTATCTTGATGGAAACGCTGCTAACGTCTGGACCGGTATTGTTGATATCCAGACAGGCACAATACCCGGAAGATTTACCACAGGAACAACAATCACAAAAACCCCGGAAGCTCATTATTCAATTTCCGAACCTGGTATTTATTACGTGTCCGGTAACTTCCGTCTCGATGATGCGGGTGGTGGGACACTTTTTGAAGTGCAAGTAGAAATTGACAGTCAGACAGGCGAAGACTACGGCATGTATGCTATTGATTCATCACCTAAAGGAAATAAATACAATTTGAATTTTGCTGGCTCTGTTTATCTAACTGCTGGGCAGCAAGTTCGTGTGATGGTGAGAACTTCAAAGACGGGGTATACGATAGATGCTGGTACAGGTTTCTCAGTTGTGAAGCTGCAGTTGGATGAACATTTCCCGGGTATTGTGGCTGATAAACAAGATTCATCTTTTGCTGCCAATCAACAGCTGCGAATGTGGGATGAGACTGGAAAGCCTGGTTTGTTTACAAGGTATGTCGATGTTTATTTCATGTTGACTGTTAAATACCGAGTGTCCCAAAAAAGTGTCCCGATTTGAGCTGTTATTTTTGTAGGATTAGATCTCATTTGATAAGTGAAAATTCAAACAGGAATCTATTATACAATGCCCAACTTAGATCTGAGTATTTTGTTCATTTCTGTATCTGCACGTATTAATTTTCTTCAAACATTTTCCTGCTAAACAGAATACCTGAAGAGTTTCGAAAGAGCTAATAACGGTTTATGAATGACATTATTCAACTTGCAACCTAATTCAAAGAAGTTGAGCTTTTTTTACAAATTCTAACAGTACGGTGTTTGAACAAAGTAAGAGTTAATTATCTACCGGGTGCGCCAAAATAAACTATGCACGTTTGGCAGGCCACAATAAATCGTACACTGGACCGATTTTGAAGATTTATGACTTAATCGTTAGCAGGAAGCCCGAATTAGATACTGGGATTTTTTGCAAATTTTTTCATTTTCAGTTTTTAGAGCTAGAAGCGAATTTCCAAAAAATTTGGTTTTCGAAAACACTGAAAACGATAAAAAAACATCGATCAAGTTTTCTAAAGAATCGACATGAATGGACAAAGAGAGAACCTGTTTGTGGTGATTTGCGATTTAGAAATCGACCAATCGTAATCTGCTGTACGAGAGTTCGTACTAAACCCCCAAATCCTCCTGAAAACTTTTTCTCTTTGTTCATTCATGTTGAATCTTTTAGAATTTGATAGACATTTTTTGATCGCTTTCAATGTTTTCGAAAACGAACATTTTAAGAAACTCGCTTCTAGCTCTAAAAACTGAAAACAGAAAAATTTGCAAAAAGTCCTAGAATCTAATTCAGGCTTTCTGCTAAAGATTAAGTCATAAATCTTCAAAATCGGTCCAGTGTACGATTTATTGTGGCCTGCCAAACGTGCATAGTTTATTTTGGCGCACCTTGTACCATGGGTGGACAGAAACATACGCAAGATGATGAAAGTGAAGGTGTAGTTGTGGTTTTTAGCGCCAAGCGCTGGGATCGCAGAAGTAGAATAGGCCTAATCGAGTCCGCAACCCCTTGTCATGACGCACAAGTGGTAGGGCTCTGCCTGGGATCACACCCTGTCCGCCTGGCTATTCTGGCTGCAATGTCAGACAGGATTACACCACTGAAGACATCCCCTCAGCTGCAAGAGTATAGACATGTTTAAAACCTACCGGGTGTCCCAAAAAAGTACTCCTTTTATAAAACATCACCAAAAATTGGTTATCGAACCTTTGATAAATTTTTCTTTTTGTCTTGTTTTGTCAAAGATCCTAAAATATTTATAGATGCTAAAATGTTTGCTTTTGATGCAACAAGGTAGAAAAATTATACGTTGAAAATCGTTATTTTGAGCTATACTTTTCAAGCAAAAATACTCAATCTTGCCTAACAGTCAAATTTTCAGATTTTTCATCGTCATCAAAAACTCCAATGAAATGATAGAGTGCGTTTCTTTCTGTCATTTATGACCAAACTAGAAGCTTTATATGCACTAAGAAATTGATCTTGCAAGCATAAATGCTTTTTTGCAGTATGATTCAAAACCAGGTAGCCTAAAAAGAGCTGAATTTGCTGATTTTAAACCAATTACAAGATCAGCTGTCTGGGAAAATAATTTTGTCCTTGATCTACTTGGCAAAAAAAGAAAATTGAAGATCGGTAATGTAATCAAATTTTGGTGATTTTTCAAACGGGATTACTATTTGTGGGACACCCAGTAATAGACATTTTAGCTATTCTACAAAAGAGCTTGGATCGAGCGTTATTTTTATACGTTTTGAAACTCGACGTTCGATCGAGTGGCGTTAGAGCTTCTATCACTATTGTGCACATTCGAAAATTCTACAAAATGCTGCAAAATGTTGTTCGATTCTGGATTCTTTTCAGAATAGCTAAAAGGTCTATTACAAGGAGCCCTGGGGGTGAAGGTGAAATTGCGGTTTTTAGCGCCAAGCGCTGGGATCGCAGAAGTAGAATTGGCCTAATCGAGTCCGCGACCCCTTGTCATGACGCTGAAGTGATGGGGCCCTACCTGGGATCGAACCCCGTTCACCTGACTGTTCTGGCTGCAATGTCAGAGGATTACACCACTGCGCCACAACACCTTCAAGCCGAAGCGATTTATCGGAGAATAAAGTTTGAAGAAGTGCCCTCATCAAAGGAATTCTCGAAAACTTTCCATAAGATCACAAACAATAACGTCCGGGGACAGACAGGTTCCTTGAAAGCAAATAATGGAGAACTGATTACTAATGACAAACAAAAAGCTGATCTAATGAATAACTTCTACATAAATGTTTGGACAATCTTGCTGAAAAATTCCCACAAACAACTGGAAATAGGAATGATTACATCTACAGAATCTCTACAACAATATCAAGCCTAAATATTGATGAAGAAGAGTTAAGAAAGCAAATTCGAAAAATTATTATTACTTCATTGTGACTAAAAAAGTTGATTGTGACTGAAGAAGATCTACGAAAGATCGAATATTTTCATGAAATATCTTGTTGTTCTTGCTGGTTATTTAATAGCAATCAAGACGTATCAATCTTTACTTATACGATATTATTATTATTACTATTATTATTATTATAACAGTATCTTTCTTGCAGCAATGTTGGTTTCAACGCACCCAATGGTACATATAAGCCACCAGTTAGCGGAGTGTATATCGTCTCTATAAACAACTACCTCTCCGCCATTACTGGAAACAGTAGTGTATCACTGATTGACAATGGTAATGCCAACATCTTCAAGGCTTATGAATCTGAAGGCGTCAATCGAACAATGCTTGCTACGTCAGCAATATATCTAAACAATACCCAGACATACAGTCATGTCTTGAATTCAACTCTCGGTGGTTCATTCCCAATGGAAGCTGGTTGGTCTTTGTATTTCATCAATCCACTTGACAAGATGACTGGTTTCTCCGGTCCTCTAAGCGCTGAATTCAACGTTAATTCTTCAAATTCATGGATGACAGTTACCCAATGGACCACTGGTTTATTATCTGGATTTACGACCGTTTCATCGCAACCAGACACCTACACAGCCACGAAGTCTGGTCTGCATTTTGCCAGTTTCCTTCCAGTTTTTGCACGCACCTCATCAGCATATAATGTCAAGGCTGCAGTTTACATCAACTCAGTGCCGTTCCTTTATGCCTCGTACCAGCATAATAATGCCGACCAGTTGAAATCCTTGCCATTATCTGGAACGATCAATTTGAATATTGGTGATGTTGTTTCATTCCAAATTTATTCATCAGATGCGAGTGTTAGGTTGACAACGGAGACAACAAGATCGTTGATATTTATTGACGGTAAGACCCTTTATTTAGCTATGATAGGCCATATCAAACTTAGAAAGACCATACGGCCATTTACCAGCAACAATGAATATCTATTATTTCAGAATGTTTGAAATGTTTTGGAAAGCTTTGTGTTTCGAGATTTTCGCTCAAAATTTTCTTCAAATTGCTACCAAACAAAATTGTCTGCCTATAAAGTTATAGTGTTGTAATATTTCAAGAGCTGTGAAAGTATTTTTGGCAATCGTGACTTCCTTTCGATTTGTAAGTGTGCTTCTTCAAGTGTCTTCCTTCTATGAGCGAAAAGTTCCAAGTTTTTGAAAAAGTTTACGGTGGAGGAGGGCACAGTTAATGTACCTAATGAATCATTAATTTCAAGCCATGCAAATTACAAACGTCTATGTCAGTAAATATGTTGTCAACTTTCAACTCGAACGCCCAACCGTGAATGCCTTCATGAAAGCTTTGTACTTACTTATTTCTGGAAAGAAAAGGACATGATAATCAAAAGTTCTTTCCTCTGACCAAGGGCGATAATGAAATGCTGAGAGAAACAGTCTGCTGAGGCAAACTTTAGGCAATTAAAAGCGGAAAAAGATTATATTTACAGAGCTGTAGAGACAATAAATGTTATGGGAAGTTTAAAGATACTGCCAGTAAGCTATGAACAATTTCTCGTAGGAAACAAGCACCGATACATGTGAGCAAATTAGTCCTAAGAATTTACACATGCTCTCCGATCGGGCCTGAATCAATATCTAACTGTCCATATATGTTTCATATTGTCCTTGCTATGACACTCAGTAGAGCGTGAAACGTTAGATAGAGCAAGAAATTTCATACCTAGCTGTGTTTTGATTGTCTTATTTCAAAACATAACTAAGTCAATGAATGGCATGATATTTTTTTGTTAATCGACGCACACTCATGTGGCATCCTTTTGTTGTCTTTTCAGGTATCACAGTTAATACCGAAGGTGTAGCTGCACATTTTCCTGCAACTCAGACGATATCCAATACGAGAACGACTCCACATCAGCTTCAAAACTTCGTTAGGACCAAAGCAGGTTCTTTCCTGCCACAAAATGAAACTGTCGATAGCAATGGCATATTGACGAATTTCCATGCTGGAGTTTTCTTATATACAACAAACATTGTCTTGAAGAATACTCAAGCTGGAGCGAGGTTTGTTTTCAACTTCTACTACATTCAATTCTCTCTAAATTTCATCATTTTAGAATTAATAAAAGGTTACAAGATTCTCAATATGCCCTGTTACAAAACGTGAAAGAAAGTTAATTATCCTAGAACGTAAGGGAAGCTAATTTACAATATATGTGTACAAAGTTTACCATGGGTTAAATTGTTTAATTTTCATGGAGGAAGCTAAGCTATTTTGTCTCTATTTTCTCCGAGGATCCTGTGAAACAAGAGGAATATATTCTGTTTCATTCAAAATTTGAACGATTTCAATAGATTTTATCGGATTTTACAAAGTTCTTGGAGATCTTAGTGGAATTTTGGAGATTTCATATTTGAAGAGAGATTTCAGGATTTGCAAGATTTTCTAAAGATTTTGGGATTCGTTTTGGATTTCTGAGCAACAAGTATCAGTTTTTCACGAGAATAGTGACACACCCATCCCTCGAATTTTATTTGATTCTATATTTAGGCCCATATTCATGCTGTGCCTTGTACCGGGGGGGGGGGGGTACTCCCATACTTGACCTGACGGGATGTGCCGCGCAACAGGGTGTCCTTTTACGGTAAAAATTATGCGACAGGGTGTCCTTTTCTAACGAAAATTATGCGACAGAGTATTATAATAGGTAAAAAAAATTATGCGACAGGGTATCACAAGCAAAAATTGCGTTATACACTATATTTGAGATGCAAAATTTTTATGCGACGGGGTATACTTTTGGCCTATTTTTTATGCGACAGGGTGCAGGGTGTCGAGAGGTTTTCCGTACACCCACGTCACTTCCCTAGTCAAGTACCCCCCCCCCCCGGGCCTTTTATTAAACTTTTTCAAGAAATTGACAACTGCACTACCAAAATTTTCTTCAATTTACGCCCGTTTTCTTTATTGATGATCACATGACGAGCGATCAAGGTTCATTTCATTTTCATTCATTTCATTTCATTTTAAATTATTTATACAGGGTAAAAACATTCAGTTCATACGGAAAAAAAAACTGCTTTACAATGTGCCCTGTTAAAACAGAAAAGAAAACAAAAAGAAAAAGAAAAAATTAACTACTCAATAAACTCCAAATTCTACTTAATACATTGTCAGATAAATTCCCTAAAAAAACCTAATTTTAATTATTCCTATCCAAACGAAAAAAGGAAATTAAATTGCAACAGAAAGGAAAACCGATTGACTATGTTCTTGATGGAAGGAAGTACGTAAAGTTTGTTTTATAATCCTTCTTTAGTTTTAATTTGAAGTTTGATAGCGAGGGAGACAGTTTGATTTGGTGATCTAGAGTATTCCAAACGGTAGCCCCTCGATATGCAAATGACTTTTGTCCATTGTTTGTTCTAAACAAAGGAAGTTTCAAGTCAGTTTCGGTGTTTCTTAGCGTCCTCATTGCCTGTTCACGCTGTCTTTGAAACATTTGGGCCATATAGTCTGGGCAAAGTTGGTTAACAGATTTGAAAACAGTAGTTGCCGTTTCAAACCTGATCAGCTCTTTAACTGTTAACCAGCCCAGACCTTTAATAAGGGGCAAGGAGTGTGCATCATAAGCACTATTTGTCACAATACGGGCAGCGCGATCATTGCAGGTAAAACTTTTAAAGTAGTTTTAAAATTAATTTTTGAGTTTCGGAAAGTGAGTTGTATATTGAACTTCACAGATTTTGATTCTGTCAACACAAATTAACCTGGAAATTAAACACTCAGTTTAGTTCACGGAAAGCTTCAAAATGATAAATTGTTCTGGTGATCTCTTATCCAAGCCATTTAAGACTAAGACCCCGTTTACACGGTAGCGGATCACTTTTGATCCAATACAAAAAGTGTTGCGGATCAGCCTCGCGTTTCCACGAGCTCGAAGTGATCCGATACACTTCTGCTCCGCTATCCGCACCAATTTTGATCCTGCTACGAAAGCGAACTCGTTTTGTGTCGGATCACTTTTGTATCGGATCACTCTTGCTCTGCGCCGTGTAAACGCAAGTGATCCGCATCAATTTTGATTCGGATTCATTACGAGGGTATTTTCCATGCAAACGAGGTTTAATCATAATTGCAGTTTGTTTTGAAATTTTGACGTTAAAAGGAAATCACTGAAAATCCGAGAAAATTTCGAATGTGACCTCGTCCTATTTCTATGGTGACCGCTGATCCGCTACCGTGTAGACGAGACCGTGATCCGATAGAATTTTGATCCGCTACCGTCTAGACGGGAGGGTGATCTGTAACACTTTGATCTGCAACACTTTGATCCGCTACCGTCTAGACGGGAGGGTGATCTGTAACACTTTGATCTGCAACACTTTTGATCCGCTACCGTCTAGACGGGAGGGTGATCTGTAACACTTTGATCTGCAACACTTTTGATCCGCTACCGTCTAGACGGGAGGGTGATCTGTAACACTTTGATCTGCAACACTTTTGATCCGCTACCGTCTAGACGGGAGGGTGATCCGTAGCACTTTGATCTGCAACACTTTTGATCCGCTACCGTCTAGACGGGAGGGTGATCTGTAACACTTTGATCTGCAACACTTTTGATCCGCTACCGTCTAGACGGGAGGGTGATCCGTAGCACTTTGATCTGCAACACTTTTGATCCGCTACCGTCTAGACGGGAGGGTGATCTGTAACACTTTGATCTGCAACACTTTTGATCCGCTACCGTCTAGACGGGAGGGTGATCTGTAACACTTTGATCTGCAACACTTTTGATCCGCTACCGTCTAGACGGGAGGGTGATCCGTAGCACTTTGATCTGCAACACTTTTGATCCGCTACCGTCTAGACGGGAGGGTGATCTGTAACACTTTGATCTGCAACACTTTTGATCCGCTACCGTCTAGACGGGAGGGTGATCTGTAACACTTTGATCTGCAACACTTTTGATCCGCTACCGTCTAGACGGGAGGGTGATCCGTAGCACTTTGATCTGCAACACTTTTGATCCGCTACC
Source organism: Aurelia coerulea (assembly GCA_039566865.1). Taxonomy (NCBI): domain Eukaryota; kingdom Metazoa; phylum Cnidaria; class Scyphozoa; order Semaeostomeae; family Ulmaridae; genus Aurelia; species Aurelia coerulea. The sequence continues at coordinate 21,343,766 of CM076954.1, forward strand.
GTCTAGACGGGAGGGTGATCTGTAACACTTTGATCTGCAACACTTTTGATCCGCTACCGTCTAGACGGGAGGGTGATCTGTAACACTTTGATCTGCAACACTTTTGATCCGCTACCGTCTAGACGGGAGGGTGATCCGTAGCACTTTGATCTGCAACACTTTTGATCCGCTACCGTCTAGACGGGAGGGTGATCTGTAACACTTTGATCTGCAACACTTTTGATCCGCTACCGTCTAGACGGGAGGGTGATCCGTAGCACTTTGATCTGCAACACTTTTGATCCGCTACCGTCTAGACGGGAGGGTGATCTGTAACACTTTGATCTGCAACACTTTTGATCCGCTACCGTCTAGACGGGAGGGTGATCTGTAACACTTTGATCTGCAACACTTTTGATCCGCTACCGTCTAGACGGGAGGGTGATCTGTAACACTTTGATCTGCAACACTTTTGATCCGCTACCATGTAAACATGGTCTAACTGTATGTTAATGATTTGCTTCCAGGCGTTTCCGGCTCTACAGCAAACTTGATAACGAAACAGAATCGCCCCTCAGTTTGCAATCAGTGGAGACTATTCCTGGAAATAGCGAAGAAACATTGTCCTTCTCAAGCAGTATGTTTCTGGGAAGATTCTCCAGAGTCGAAACATTAATCTCCGCAGAGGATGATGCCGCGTTCGAGATTGTGGAAAACAGTACTTACACCTTTGTGTTAATTGGTAAGTATCTGTTGGGGAGACGAGATACGGGTTGTCCGAGGAAGCGTATTTTCCCCCTGTGCAGTAGGTTAATGATCGTGCGCAGTAGCGTTTTTGGTTGGAACTCGTCCGGGCGCATGAGCATTGACCTACTGCACGGGGGGATACATAAGCTTCCTCGGAAAAACCGTGTTTTATTATTAGTATTATTATCGATTTATTTACAGTAGGCAAACATAGAAACAGCTATAACAAAAGCTGATTCACGCCTACAATTCACACCTACTTTAATATGTGAAAAGAGTTATTTGAGGATAAAAGTAACCATCTTGTGAAATGGCCAATTTTGTCCATTGAGCTATCATCTATGTAGACATTTCATCCAGAGGAGTTTACAAGAATTTGCAGTCCTAAGACAACAAAACTTTTGTTTGTGCTCGTGACGTTACAGATCGATTCAAAGAAACTTTAGTCTATTCCAGTCGACAGTTTTCCATTCATATTGCTTTGTCACATTAAGATGCTCGGTATGTTAAAGGCACACTGTCCTGGCTGTGTGATTGGCTAGTTATAATGTTGAAGGCTGTGATTGGCTAGTCATAATGTTGAAGTCACTAACAAAGGCGCTTTTTTGGCATACTGATTCGTTTTATTTCAGATGACAACACTGGTCCTGTTATTTGCGAAGATACCGGTTTGAATTTGGAACGACTTGAAGCTAGTGTGCGGATCAGTACAGAGAAGTCGGTTACATTCACTTGTAGTGTTGTCGGCGGAATCCCGGCGAAATTGTCTTGGTACAAGAACAACGTGGTATGAAATTACGTGTCTTCTTTTTGTTTCGTCTCAAAAAGGTTTACTATTGCATAAACTTAGCTACTATTTTTTATCACGTCTTGTGCTAACAGTACCTTTGTTAGTTTGATTTATATTTTTGCTAGTGAGCTGGATTACTACGTGGTTGGAATACCATTGCTTTTTTCGATATACTGTAAAAGCTCTATTTAGCCCCCCCCTCTCTATTAAGCCCCCCCCCCACTTATATCAAATTCCAGAGGTTACCAAAGATGTTTCATTTATTGAGCTAAATCAGTTTACATGTTAATTTGGATATGATTTGAGATAAAACTGTGTCGAATTTATGTATTTGACTCGTAAACTTGTATATTGAAAATGCAAAATATGGTGTAAAGGACTAAAAAGCTATCATATATATCCTTGTCATTTGATTTTGTGAATAAGCCTCCCTCTCTAATAAGAGCCCCCTCTCTTTTAGGCCCCCCCCTAGAGTATCCAAAATTAAGTAAGCGCCCCAGGGGTTTAATAGAGCTTTTACGATAAAGCAAATAAAGCAAAGTGACCGTTGCTCGTGCAGAAGATAATAACTATAGTCTGTCTTGAATTAGATGTAACTTGAAAATACTCATAAATAGCAACAATCAAATTGTTTTGCTTGAGTATTTTTTCGCTATCGCAAATTAGTCCAGTCTGGTACCTTCAAAATCATCATCCTGACAAAACAGAAATTGTTCAATAGATTTTGCCGAATAGAAATTGGCAAATTGAATATAAGATTTTGATCGAAAACTAAATCATCTATATGCAGAATCAGCCCAGTGTATGATTTATCGTGGCCTTTCAAAGTGCATACTTTTTTGCGCAGCACGCGCCACCATCCTTGAAAATCTGAGCACATTTTGATTTAGATATTCTTCTTTCTTCAAGCTCATTGCAGGACAGACCAGCTCTACGCTAACATTCAGCCCTACAAAAGTTAGTGATTCAGGAAATTATCATTGTCGTGCGACATATCGAAGTCTCTCTGCGATGACAAATAATGCCACTCTCAGTGTTTATGGTAAGTTGAAATTATATTTGAACAAGAAGGGGCGGCAAACCTGTCGTTGAGTTTCTGTTAAAGTGAGCATAGGTTCCAAATCTTTAACTCAGCGTAAAAAGGTGGGTGTAAAATTCAATTACCTATTTCTTCTGATTGAATGGCTTGAAAGAAACTTTAGATACTTATCTATAATTTTACCGTTGGACTTTTCAGAAATTTTGAAGATTCTTGGAAATTACAGCGAATCTTACATTTCAACTCATTCGAGGATGTGACGTCATCAAATTTCTAAATCATCAACCAGATGAGTGACAGACTTTTGCTTGATACCATATTGTAGGCATTCATAAACTATGGTTTTCTTCGAAATTATTTCATGTTACGTCAAACAGTTTAGAAATTATGATGGTTCTAAGTTTTTTTGAAAATTTTTTCTTGAATTCTTGAAAAAGAAGAAAAACACTCTAATTCTGAAAATATCGAAGATTTCAAAAAATTCAAACGGTAGAATTATGGAGAATTAGCTCAAGTTTCTTTGAAGTCATTCAGTTCAAAGAAATAGGTCACTCAATTTTACACCAGCCTTTTTAAAGATTTGGAACCTATGCTGTTGAAGTGAATGAACGGAGCTAAGTGGAGATAATTCATAATAGGACAAAGAAAACGCCGTTTTGAATGCTATTAGTCCTCTAGCTAATAGCTAACAAGATTCATGCACTTATAAAAATTATCAAATACGATAAGCTAATTTTAAACCTGCATATGCAGCTCTTGAGTTAGCTATTTATCTCCGTCAACTAACTTTAAGGCCATTAAGACTACGAATTTCCAATGTTTCGAACAGAAGGTCAATCTATACCTTAGAATAGAGCTTTCAGGAAAAGATGTGATGTCAAAAGAAGCATCCTTTGCCTCCATTTGAGTATGGTAAACATATATTTCCCTTGCATTTGTAACTATAGCACAATGAAAGATCCTCGTCAACTTCCCTTCTGTTAATAAGCTACTGCAAATTAAATTTTGATGATTTCCGCAGAAACACTTATTTTTTGAGACTCAAATAACACGTTTGTAGGTTTTTTTTTAATTTTTAATTTGCTAGAAAGCAAGGTAAGTATAATATGTTTTGTATTAATTCATTGTCATTCATTATTTTATTTTAAGTAGACTGGTAAGATTTCTAGCTAATTTACGACTACTAATAATACCGCATCATAGGCATGGGGCCCCTAGTTTAACGTCCCTTCTGAAGGACAGCGAAATGAGTTGATTGGGTAGGCATCTGGAAGATCACCCAGGCATCTTGATTTTACCTCATATTATCTAAGTTGGCACACGATTGAGGAATTGATTGGTTCCTAGACCAAAGTCATGGTGTTTAAGGCATTAAATGGTCTTGCTCCTCAATATTTGACCGAACTTTTCTTGAAAAACTCGCAGGGCTCCCTTCACACCCTCCGAAATACTTCTACTGGCCTAAAGATACCATTAATGAAAAGTGGAAATGATCAAAGATGTTTTTCATTCAGAGGAATAAAATATTGGAACAGCCTCTCAGCTGAGTCGAAGCAAGCCGTAAAACTTAACGGTTTTAAAACAACTATTTAGGATATGTTTCTTTTTCGCACTTTTTTTTTTCTTCTGTAAATTAGAACAATTTTGTATTTTAGATTTTCATTTTGAAATCATATATTGTAATTATTTTAATAGTAGGTATATTCCATAAATTGTAAGATTTTTGACAGAGGGCCCCTTGTAAATCAGCCTTTGCTGAAGGGTTACCCTCCTATAACTAAATGAAATGAATGAATGAAATGAAAATGAACGGAAACCGTATAAGCCGCTCGGCCACCTACGGGCCACCTACCCTGATCAGCAATTAGAAATACCTTGTGTTGATTTTTTTGTCTTCCAGATCCAACACCATCAATCGCTGCAAGTTCATATAGTGTTAGTCTTCAAGAGAACGCCATTGCTGGATACTTACTGCAAGCTTTCACCGTATCAGCAGAGAAATTTGCAATTGGCCAGCCAGCGTCCGTTGCCGCTTACATTGTTTCAGGTAAATATCTCTTAAAAGACCCAATGCTCCCCATGAACCTTTGTAATCTCACGGTGATTTTCATTGAAGCAAATATACCTTCAGTAAACAAATCATTTCAGAAGGCTAAATTTGCGGGCAGATGCTAGGAAAATTTCGAAGGATGTATAGGCAATTTTGGTAACCTTTCTGTAGCTTCCCTGGTTGGCTTGGCTTTTTTATGTTACTGATGTCGATCAAAGTTGATTTTTCAACAATTGATTTAAAATTGTTCAGTAAGAGCAGACCTCAAAATTATGTGCGAGCGCATCATGTTTGTTGATGGCACCTTTACTGTATTGAGAATGTTATGATTGCAGGCACATTTTCGCCAAGAATTTGCTCGCAGGCACAAAACTCTGAATGAGGCCTGACTAGGAGACAACCCGAACAAAACTTGTTAGACAAGTCATTTTCGGACAAGTCAAAAATATTTGTTCTTCAAAGAAGTGGGATTTTGGTCTTGACATGGAAAAGACTTTCAACATTTCAAAATAGAAAGGAGATGTATTCATTAATTTTGATTCAAAAACCGCTTTCAACTTGGACACTATCCTATGCACATCAAGGCTGAAAGGCAGTTTTTTGTCGACCAACACAAATAATTTGTTTACATTTGTACCTTTTCCATAAACCTTTGCCTAAAATGCATCGTGCTTCTACTTCTTAAAGAAATCAAGCAAGGTGACTATTTTTTAACTATGTCTGTAAAACAAAAATTGTATTCTATGGAGGAAGCCGGACGCAAAGAAACAGATAAATTTCCGGCACACCGGGGCCTGTCAAACCTATGTTCTCATCAGAGTGTGACTAAGGTTCAGGTTTTGAAAAGACAAAGTGATTTCTCTTCCTGAAAAATAGGCTTTGTACCTCAGACTTTACTCAATCAAATTGAAATAAACAGAGAAAGCAAAGCATCATAGTTTGTTGCCCCAGAAGGTATGAAATCTGTTCTTGTGGCTGACAAATCTCTTTGCCTTGTCCAGAGCCGTATCCTTTGTTTTGCAAATTTACCCTTGTTTTGTTTTGTTTGTTTTACATTCTTTTGCATTCTCCCCATCACAGGTGATGAAAACCTTGACTTGCAATTCAGCAACGCTTCAACTACAATTGTATCCCTTACAACGAAAAGGCCGTTGGACTATGAAGTAAAGAACTTCTATCAGTTATCAATAACGGCGGTAAACATGGAAGAGCCTGATGCACGAAACACGACAATCACTTTTAACATCACAGTCATTGACTTGAACGACAATGGACCAAAGTTTAACCCCGATATTGTGAGCATTTCCGTTCCAGAAGACCTTGCTGTTGGCAGTGTGGTGGTATCGTTAACAGCCGTCGACCCAGACGGGGGTGTATTCGGTAAAGTCAACTACAGCATCGTTGGTAACTTCTCTCGGCCGTTTTTCAATATCAATTCATCCACAGGACAGATTGAGCTTATGCAGGCCCTTGACAGAGAAACCGAGGATACTTACGTTATCATTGTTCAAGCGAGAGATTTATCATTCTCGGCAGTCGCTGAAGTTGTCGTTCATGTGACAGATGTGAACGATAATCAGCCGAGGTTTGATCCGAGTTCATATTCGATAAATATCGTCGAGAACACAATTGTAGGTACTACAATCGTTCAAGTGTTTGCGTCGGATCCTGATCTCGCGTTGAATTCGTCATTGATTTACGGTATAGTTGACGGCAACTCCGATGGACATTTTAGCATCAATAATCGCACAGGGGTGATAACGCTCAAGAATGGTCTTGATTATGAAACAAAAACTGCTTTCGTTTTGACGATAAACTTGCGAGATGAAGGAAGCCCAGTGTTGATGTCTAGTAACAACGCAACTGTTACGATAGCTATCACAGATATCAATGACAATTTCGCCCATTTCGAGAAATCTATGTATACTGCTACGATAGCTGAGACTGTGAATATCTCGAGCTTTGTTCTGCAAGTAAAGGCAGTAGATAGAGATGGCACAGATGTGCATAAAAACCTTTCTTTCAGCATTAACCAGACCCTCGCGAGCAATGCCTTTCAAATTGATCCTACAACTGGTAACATCACCGTCAAATCATTGTTAGACTACGAACAAGTAAAAGAATACCATTTCAGTGTTATAGCCACTGACACCGGAGCCGTGCCTTACACAAGACACACTAATGTTATCATCTACATACAAGATATCAATGACGAGACCCCCTACTTCATGCCAACTAATTACAATATTACATTGTCTGAATTCGCAAGACCGGGGGCGTTCGTCCTTCAAACATTTGGTTATGATAATGACTCAAAATCATTGCAATACAATATTGTTTCTCAAAGTCCCAAGAGCGATTTCTTGATGCAGTTCACAACAGGTTCACTATATGTGAAGAATGATTTAGACAGGGAGAACATTACCATGTACACGTTATCTGTATCATTATCCGATGGGGTTAATACTGCATCTACACCCGCAACAGTTACGATTCATATCAGTGATGAAAATGACAATAGGCCTGTTTTCACGAGTGCGACATACACCACCTCATTATCTGAGAATTCTTCGATTGGTGTGACTGTATTGAATGTAAGTGCGACTGATTTGGACATCGGAAGCAATGCTGCAATTACATACTCCATTTTACACACAGGCTTAAATGACTCATCTCTCTTCTTTACTATTAACTCCACGACTGGCGTCATCAAGCTTGCAAAGTCACTCGATTTTGAAACGGTTAAAGTTCATCGATTTGTTGTTCTAGCCACTGACGGAGGCAGAATACCACTGCGTGGGCATGCGACAGTCGAAGTTCGAGTACTTGACTCAAATGACAATGCTCCATATTTTATGCCTGCTACGTATAATGCCCACATCCCTGAAGCAATGAACATTGATAATGTCGTTGCTGTAATAAAAGCGAGCGATAATGATACCAATGCAAATCAATTAACTTATGAAATCGTCGGTGGCAATACTAATAATGACTTCAAGCTATCATCAACGATGCCTAATGTTATTGCAGTTGCTAAAGCCTTAGATTATGAGCGTACACAATTGTATACTATCATTGTCCGGGCTTTTGATGGCTTTCATTACTCAGTAAATAATGCGTCAGTTGTTATCAATATCACAGACATCAACGATCATAACCCGGTATTTAACAAGACATTCTACCAAGTTAGCATTCCGGAAAATACCAACACTACGTATGTGTTTTTGCAAGTGTCCGCAACTGATGCGGATGGCACTGCATTATTTAAAAAAATCCGGTATGCCGCGCTTGACAATACAACGGACTTTAACATCGATGCGAACACTGGAGCCATCACAGTCAATCATATTGACTACGAAAGAAAATCACAATATGCGTTGGTTGTCATCGCTGAGGATCATGGGACACCACCAAGGATGTCACGTGCTTTAATAGACATAACAATCACTGACACGAATGATAATGCACCAATCATATCACCAGTTTTGTATCACGTGAACGTCTCGGAGGCTGCGATGATTGGGGTGCACTTGGCAACTGTCAAGGCAACTGATGCAGATACAGGCGTGAATGCGCAGTTGGTTTACAGCATCGTGGCTGGTAATAATGCAATGAAGTTTAAGATTGATGCCAATACAGGAATCGTAATGCTGAATGGCACTTTGGATTATGAAGGTAAGGTTGATCTCAGAACTCAACAAAATTGTCACATTTTACGAAATTTTGTTCAAACATTTTATTGAAGTTATCGTAAATCAAAGTTTAACATTAAAGGGAATAGACATAGCTATATCGATAAGCAGCTATAAATAGGGTGAAGAAACGCCCACAAACCCATTGTTTCCTTCATCAAACAATGAAATGGCAGGCGTCAAAGTTATTGAATACAATAGATTATATTTTTAACTTGGCCTGGGCCAGCTTTTAACATGTCATGTGTAGGTATTAGCCTCTGTAGGTATTGAATTTGAAATGATGGATGTTGCATGCTTTAAAAGTTAATTTCTCTGAAGGGATTGTGCAATGGTATATAGGCTTCTCTATAAATATAACAAAGAAAACATTCAGACATAACATTGTTTCTCTGGCTATCAATTGTTGACAGCACGTGTGGGACATCGATTTTAATTGGCCATTTTTAGATTTTTTGCTCTTTGCAATCCAAACGTTTAAAGAGCCACTGCTAACCATGATCCTATGTGGCACCAAGGTCGACTTTCGTATTATCTGAAAGTCGTTTCTGGCCTAAATTCACTTTGCCTTGCTTTTCAATCGGCACACAAATGATCATGTTTGACAAAGAGTTTTTAGCGTAGACAAAAGCATAGAGTCCAAGAGTTGATATTTCCCTTTATCCAATTTCAAAGGGTCCTTTGCAACGGACATACCTCGCATACCTCGCACGTGCCATCTCTAGGTGCACAGCAAAGAATGCTCGCAAAGCGTCTTGGTTAGCAGAGGGTCTTTAACCTTGCATAAACCCTTTAGAAAATAATTCAATATTGGAATGACCACTTGCAGAAGAGTTCGACTTCAGTTATTCTGTTGGTTCAGCTACTGTAGTGTTAGCGTAGATCCATATTTGCCGCCGAGGCCAAATTTGATTTTCAGACAGTCTGAAATTACAGCATGCCCGTGAAGGACCCTGGGTGACAATGACTCTTTAATACATGAATGTACCTCTACCACTTAACCGTTTTACTCTCCATTGATTTCGTTTACTTGTTTACAGGTGCTGTTAAGATGTACACATTAACAATATCAGTACGCGACAGCTTTGGTATGACTGCAACAACAAATGCTACTATTATTATTAATGTTATGGACGTCAACGACAATCAACCAATGTTTGACTTAAATGAGTACACAACCACGATCCCTGAGGACACCCCTATCAGTAGTTCACTCCTTACAGTCCATGCTACCGACCGTGATAATACAACTATTAATTCCAACCTCCATTACTACATAGTTTCAGCTACTGACTCAGGTAATTTCTCAGTCAATTCTACAACTGGTGTTGTTATGTCACAACAGATGTTCGATTACGAGGCTGTGAGATCATATTCATTTGAAGTCGAGGCTCGGGACACTGGAACTAACATGCTGAAGGGCCGAACCCTTGTTATTATTGATATATCGGACGTTAATGATAACAACCCAGTACCGGACATGGCAATTTATCGTATGAACATATCCTCAGATGCAAGCATTGGTAGCCAGGTTTTGACTCTGTTTTCAACGGACAAAGACAGTGGCTTAAACGCACAATTGCAATACTCGATTATGAGTGGAGATCCCACGACAACCTTTTCAATTAATAACAAGGGGGTTATATACCTAGCTAAGGCTCTTGATGCAACCATAACACCATCATACAATCTATCAGTGCGAGTACAGGATATGGGCACCCCGTCTCTTCATGCAAATATAACAGTGCTTATTAACGTCCAGAAGATACCAACCTCACTGATAGAATTTAGCCTGCGACACTACATCTTCAATGTTACAGAAAACTCTCAGGTTGTATTCATCGGACAGGTACGCGCTACGGACACTGGTAATATAACAAGCGCCTACATAAACTATGATGTCATCGCTAATTTGAACCAGTTTACAGGTATGTTCCACCTTAACCCAAGTACAGGAGATATCTATTTGAATGTAACAGCCAATCATGAAGCGAGAAAACAATATGATTTCACTGTACGAGCAATGAATAATCTTGGTGTTGTGGCCTACACTCACGTGACTATAATGGTCGAGGATGTCAATGAGAGTCCGTATTTTATACATACCACAGCTGGCAATTATACTTTCAACATCACAGAAGCTGCACCAGCGTATTCATTCGTTCATTCAGTTTACGCTATGGACAATGATACTGGACTGAATGGACTATTAACATACAGCCTAATCCTATCTGGAGCTGACCAGAACATGTTCTTTATTGATCAGAAAGGCCGTGTTTACACTAAAGCCGCCCTGGATTATGAAACAAAAACAGAATATAACTTCCAAGCGCAGGTCAATGATAGTGGAAACCCAAGTTTGTTTGCAGTAGCAAATGTTAAAGTGATAGTCCTTGATTATAATGACATGCACCCCGTTTTTGTTAGTCCTACACCTGATAACATAACCGTTGCTGAGAACGTCACAAGTGGTACGGTTGTAGGAACAATTAGGGCTAATGACAGCGATTCATTTGGGCCTAACTCTCAAATTCTGTACGTTGGAATATACCCTTCCGGGATCTTAACCGTTGATCCGACTTCCGGTGTATTACGAGTCGATAACACGTCATACTTTGATTACGAGAAAGTGCAATTTTATGACCTTATCGCTGTGGTTCAAGACAAGGGCACACCTCATTTAACATCAACAAAAACAATCCGCTTGATCATCACAAATGTGAATGACAATAACCCATACTTTGTCAATGCATACTATAATATCTCCATACCAGAAGTGGCCCCAGTTGGGAGCCTTGTGGTACCCCTACACGCTATGGACAATGATTTAGGCATCCCTGGGACTATCGGTTCTTACACCATCATTTCAGGAGATACAAGCAAATTCAGGATTGATAATACTGGCAAGATTTTCCTCAATGGTCACTTGACATACAGTGTACAGAAGTCGTATACGCTTGTGGTAAATGCTACGGATGCAGGAACACCTTCAAGAACCGGACAAGCAATTGTTCACATCAACGTGCTTCATGTTAGCAGACAACAGCCAACGTTCTTACTCAGTTATTATTACAAGACTGTTTCAGAGAACATGGCACTAAGTCAAGCTCTGCTCCAAGTCAACGCTACAAGCGCAGAGGCAGTCAGTGGGCCTTTTGAATATTCAATCCTGACGAATAACGTCACACAGTATTTCTCCATCGAGAATACAACAGGGATAATAAGAAACCTTGTAAGCTTTGATTATGAGATGGTTAAATCATACACTTTCATGGTTCAAGTTGAGGACAAACACAACCAAAGAACTGGCATTGCTCATGTGATCATCGAAATCACTGATCTGAATGATAATACCCCCGTCTTTTCCACTTCAAAGCTTTCATACAACATTTCAGAAGCCACAGCAGTCGGGGCGTTAGTAATTTCATTATCTGCTGCTGATAATGATTCTACAACTAATAGTATGCTGCAATACAGCGCTGTTGCTGGGAATGGAATGAATAAATTTACTGTTGAGACAAATGGTAAAATTTATCTTAGCAACTTAGTTGATTCAAAGGTACGCAACAACTATACATTGACTGTGAAAGTAGAAGACATGGGAAACCCAAGTTTGCATACCAACATAACAATCATGATTTATATTCAACCAGCAAGTCTTGTGCACCTAAGCCAACCAACGTTTAACCAAACGGAATACATCAAGTATGTGGATGAAGGTATGTTGATGACACCGTTATTGACAGTTTTGGCTACCAACAGTCCAATCATAAGCAGTGTCACATACCAAATTATGGGTGCCGCGGCTGAGACAAGTCCGTTTGGAATCTCTGCCAGCAATGGATCAATTGATCTAAATACACGGCTAGACTATGAAGTAAAGCAAATGTATCGATTTAAAGTCAGAGCTACAAATAGCGAAGGACGATATTCTGATGCAGTTGTTATTGTTTACGTTCGTGATCTCAATGACAATAGGCCGTATTTCATGCCCGCGATGTACACGCGTGAAATCTCCGAATATACGCCAGCTGGACGGACCATTCTACAACTTATGACAAAAGACAATGATACAAGCGCATCAAATGGCCCATACATGTATAATATCTTGAATGGAAACAGCGCAGGCAAATTTAATGTTTCAAATACTGGAGTCATAAGGCTAGCGAATATGATTGATTACGAGACAATGGTTGGAACCTCGTTTACACTCATTATTTCAGTTTCAGAAGGAGGCAATCCAAGTATCTCAAATGCTACTGTCACAATCCATATCAGAAACCAAAATGATTTACGCCCTGTTTTCAGTCATAGTGTCTATATATTTAATGTTAGTGAAGCTGCTTTACCGGGGGTTTTTGTTGGTATGCTGAATGCTACAGATGCAGACCGCATAGGCCCAAGCAACCAGATAGAATTCTCTCTAGTCACAACAAACAATGACTTTGCCCTGTCCAAAAATGGTAATTTGACGGTGAACGGAAGTCTCGACTACGAAAAAGTGAAATCATATGAGTTTGTCGCTGTTGCTATGGATGCTGGAGGCCCGTCGTTAAGAACAACTGCCATTATCAAAATCAACGTTATTGATGTAAATGAAGAGAAGCCATACTTCAAAGTGACGTCATACTCAGCAAACATATCAGAAGCATTCCCCGTCTATGGAACAGTTTTAACTGTAATAGCGTACGATGATGATACTGGAATCGGGGGTATGATAACATACAGTATAAATGATACGACAGCAACATTCACTGTTGATGCGTCTGGTAACGTGAAATTGATGAAGAAATTGAATTATGAGAGCATCCAGAACTACACCGTGATGATTGCTGCAGCTGATGGTGGGGGTAATAAGGCTGTGACGTCAGCAACTGTGTTCATCAAAATCACTGAAGTGAATGACCATGAGCCAATGTTTAATGCTATGTATTACACTTTCGAAGTGATGGAGAATGCTACTTTGAACACGCATATCGGACAGGTGAGTTCAGAAATGTTGTAGCTTTGTTTGTTAGCTTACTTAGATTTCGAAAGCGAGGCAATACAAAAATCCCGCCACTCCCATTGGTTAATTGCGCATTCCATGCGTTTTTGTCGCCACAGCAACAGCTTTAGGCCTGCGAGATTTACGATAAGCTTGAGCGACAGAACAGTAACAAAATGTGTTTGACCATCGTACGTTTTTGTTAAGAATACTTTCGAGTCTTCTTTGAGAACGTATATTTGCGATTTCCTGAAACAGCACTTGAATTTTTTATGGGCTGCGCTCTCCATGACATCTTTCTTTAATTTTCAATAGATATGAGAGTTGCAAATTTCACCAACTGCTGAGTGTTCCTATTATGTTTATGTGACAAGTGCTGTTTACAATGATCTTTTTTGCAGAGAGTTTGTATATTGATGATTTTATTAAAATTTCATTTGCCGTTCTAGGTCATGGCTACGGATTCCGATCGTATCTACAACATGGTTACATACAGTATCGACTCCAATTCAGATTCAGGCAATTTCAGCATCCTAAATAACGGAACCATCAGCCTCGCTTCTACACTCAATCACGAGGCTGTAAAGTCATATAACTTCATGGTTATCGCTACAGACAATGGTATGCCTACTTTGCGTGGATCTGCGATGGTAACAGTTATCACAAGAAATGTAAATGACAATGCACCAATGTTTATGAGTCCATGTACTAACACGATATCTGAGCTGTCCCCTGTGGGAATGATTGTGCTGACCTGCAAAGCAACGGACAAAGATATGGACACACTCACTTACAGCATTAAGAATTCAAGTTTATTCACAGTTGACAACAATGGGGTTATTACATTAGCCAAGTTGTTAGACTATACCACAATGTCCAGTCATAACCTAACACTTACTGCTTCAGATGGTATACATCAAACGAACACTACAGTAAGGATTTATTTAGTAACTGGTGGTATTTGCAGGCCTTTGTTTAACCAGAGTCTGTATATACAGAGCATCAGAGAAGATTCTCACATCACTACAAGAGTATTGACTGTTTTGGCGAACGACCCAAGGAACAGGACTTTGACTTATTCCATCGACTCTTCTAGTGATTTCCAAATCAATCCAACCACAGGTAGGCTTGCCTTTTATTTCTTTTCTAGACTCATCTGTATACAGCCCCCGTTTGTCTGAAGATTGCGACAAAACGGCAAAAGATTCTCGCCAAACTTTTGCATGATGGTGCCCTTCAGATGTTCAATTAAAGTTTGTTACCATCCCCATGAAAATCCGTTGAGAAATGATGGAGCTATGACCTTCAGGAGACCAAATTTGCCTGATGACTGAAACCAGCGGTCGGCCATTTTGTCCTACTATTTTGCAGCGATAAATAGCTTCATGGATTTTAAAGAAAGCAATTTCTGTGAGGTCAGAAATAGTCCGAAATCCTCCGAGGATTATCGGAATTTTCTGAGCTATGAAATTGGAGGCTGCTGTTTCATTTTCAATCCATGAAGCTATTTATCACTGCAAAATAGTAAGAGAAAATGGTCGACCGCTGGTTTCAGGCATCGGGCAAATTTGATCTCCTGAAGGTCATAGCCCCATCATTTTGCAATGGATTTTCATGGGGATGGTAGCAAACTTTAATTGAAATTCTGAAGAGCACCATCATGCAAAAGTTTGGCGAGAATCTTTTAAGATTTTGTCGCAATCTTCTGACAAACGGGGCACAATTTTTTGGGACACCCTGTAGTATTAAAACCATGATAAGGGTCTCAGTATCCCAAGAGACCGTTGCAAGGAATAGACTCTTTAGCTATTCAGAGTCAGACGTATGAGTGTGAAAACTTCTGCCAGTAACTTGTACATTCGAAAATGTATTAAATGTTTACAACATTGTAAGATATCTAACAATATCTGATACTTTTTTGGTGATGGACTCGCGAATAAATACATACTGCAGAAACCACAGACATCGACACTTGTATATAGAACTTGCTCGCGTAGCTTGGCATATACAAAGGAGTGGAGCCCGAGTGGAGTTAGTAATTTTTGGCTTTTGAATAGATGCTTCTGTCCTTGGTGTTGCAGTTCGAAAGAGAGGTATTATGAAGTAAATGGAACGCCTTAGCGCTTTAAAACACCATTTTTTGGCATCTTAATAGACTAAATGTTTGGACTACTTTTACCGTACATTTAACCTTTAACATCCTCGACCCATCTGAGATATGCGATAACGCGAAATTCCTTTGCAAAGCACTTCTATTGTTTTTATTCGCGAGCATTGGCAGGTGTCATCTAATTTGAGACAGACTATAGCTTTTTGGACCTGAGCTAAACCCTTGTAAATTGATAAATGGGTTATGCTTGAAATGTCATGTTTGATTCAGTTCTCATCAAAGTACAAATGTTTTACGTTATCGTTTGTTATCCTCTATTATTACACTTCGCGCAACTGCAAGAATTTTAGCTCAAATACTTTATTTATTGTTTACACCAGTTGTAGTTCTTAGCTAGTCTAATTTCATGCATTTCTTCAACAGGGGTCATAACAACCAAGAGCCTTCTCGACTATCAAGTCAAAAATATGTATATGTTCAAAGTGTATGCGACTGGCGGATCATTCATTGCTGAGAGTGTCGTTGTCGTCAACTTGATCGATATCAACAACAAAGTCCCAATCCCTGGACAAATTTCATACACTGTGCAAATATCAGAGAAGGCTGCCCTTGGAGCTATAGTTATTGGCATCAATGCTACAGATCCAGATCTCAATTCAAGGCTAACATACAGCATCAAATCAGGAAATATTCTCGACGGCTTCAGAGTAGATACCAGCGGCAGGATTCGCGTCAACAAAGCCTTGGACTACGAGCTGCTCCCTAGTTATACCTTACTGGTTGGTGTTAATGATGGCATACACGAAACCACTGTTCGTGTTGTCATCAACGTAGTAGATGTCTTTGAACCTGTAACCTGCAGCCCATGCCTTGCATGCCCATTGGTATCGACGTATGATTTCAGTAAGCCTGCATATATGGCACCGATATCCGAGAACACGACATCTGGCGCAGTTATTGCGACCGTAGAGTTAAATCAAGCAGCTAAAAATCGACTGATTGTTGGGAATTATTCGATCCAAGATGCAAAAGCAATGATGTATTTTGAAGTCAATCAAACTACAGGTAATTTGTGTGATTTGTTTTGTAAATCTGAGCATAGGCATCAAGTAAAAAACATTGCACGATTGGTTGATGCATCTTTCGTTTTATTGAATGGCTTGAAAGGGACTTCACGTACTTCGTTATATGTGTTCATTTGCATAGGAAACAAATTTTTAAACACCATTGCACAATTGGTTGATACATCTTGAACTTCAAATGCTTTGTTATAACTGTATTTTAACAATTTTTGATATCTCATTATCTATCTATCTACCGGTATACTGACTGCCTTCTAAGAAGAAGCTTAGCATCAGTGTGAAAATAATATGAAAAGGAAAAAAAGAAATTTGCTCTTTTTTGTTTTTCTATTTTCTATGTTAAAGGGAATCTAAGCATATACAAGCCCTCAGTGAAAATAACTGTGCAAATATTGAAGTTGAATCTTTACAGCGTTTCTCTACGTTTTAATCAGTTTTAAGGTTGTGAAGTCATAACATTGGTAAATCGTAAATGCTACAGATTTCTGCTCATCGCCATATTATAGACCTAGAATTACCATTAGTGTTACCATTAGCGTTCCCATTTTTTGTAAAATTGCTTAAAGCTGATATGTTTGGCTGCAAGAAATTTACAAATTTATCAAGAAATTATGATAATTTTCTTCCTATCTGGGACTCGCAAGGGCTTACTGGGCTAAAATGGGGGTATGTTTGGGGTAAAATGGGTAGAGCGAAAACCTTGATAAATTTTGTTAAAATCTTTGTTCACAATTTCCCTTCGGCTACAGTCGCTCGAACTACCCACCTTTACATAATGAGCATTGATTTATCTTTTCAGGGTCTACCGTTTTCTAGCAATCAGCACTACTTATTTTACCCCCCCCAGCCTCCCCACTTTACCACTGCAGACCATGTTTTTAATTTTTTCAAAAAATTTTGATCAATTGTCGTTGCTCTCTAGATATCATCATCATCATCATAAGATTATTTACAGTTGGTACATACATAATTACTAAAAACTAATTTAAACCAACTATTTACAATATAACAAAATTATCTACAAACTAAACATTTACATCTTTTGCCATCCCATTCTTTTATCCCCCGTTTAAAACTTCTCAAGGTATCAGCTCTCTTCAGTTCATCATCTGGAGTGTTCCACAGGCAACTACCTCTAAATGAAAGAGAATTTAGTCCATATCGATCTGACTGTGCTGATGGAAGCCTGCATAGCTCTTTGGTGCGGCGATTTTAAGGTATATCCTTTTTAGGAGAAAATAGTTTTGCAGTTCTGAATTTAGCTACCAAATTTATTCCCTTAACTCATTGTCGTATCCTTTTCGCCGTCAGGACATGTCACATTGAAGAGCGCCCTCAATGCAGCAACTTTGCTGAGCCTACGAAAATACTCCTTCACAGTTTACAATCAATTCCAATGCAGAAAAGCAGCGGCAGAGATCGTCCTGGATAACAAACTGACTGGATGCAAATTTGGTTTCTCAAAGAATCATTACGAGGCTTCTTTGTATGAGAATCATGCAATCAATCAAGTATTCTTGACTGTACAAACAATGCCAGCCTCCTCATCAGCTATTTATTCGATTGTGGAAAACGCAGCTAAAGTGATGTTTGATATTGACGCAGCGACAGGTGAGCTTAATAGATCATTGAATTTGACACCCACCTTTTTACGCCCAGTTAAAGATTTGGAACCTATGCTGTCAGTTTATAGGGAATCGACATGGTTAAAAGCCGGCACAGGCCAAGTTGAAAATACACCCTATAATATTTGATAACTGTGACACGTACCGTTTCAATGTGTAGTTAAAGAAACAAGGGCGCATAGAATCAAACAGCAATCAAATATGAGAAGGCGTTTTCTTTAGCATCGTTATAGACATGGCTTTAACACTCGGCAAAGCTACAGTTAAGCCCGAAATTATTCATACCTATGCCAAATTTGGAGTATTTTTAATGTTATATTTGCTAACCAATTCACAAGGTATTTCATTCCTTGAAATGTCTCTTGTAGCACTTGTTTCGGCCTTTTATCACATTCTTACGAAACTTCAGCCACAGTAAAATAGAACGATGCAAAATACTCAGAATTTGGCATAGGCATGAATAATTTCGGGCTTAACTGTATGTCTACTCCGTGTAAGAAAGATCTCAACTCGTTGTCAACTTTTTGGCAACAGTTACACTGGAGAATGAGAAGAAAAGCTAGAACTCCTTCTTAGAATGGGAATCTCCAATGGGACAGTTTGAAAATGTTTTCGACCAAATTGAAGCTTTCTTCCATCAATCACTAGGAAAAAGCCTCAAAATGATAATGCTGTTGATTCTTTGGGTTTCAAATTTACAGTTTCGGTTTCAATAATTTTTACTTGTTGTTCTATGTAGCGGCTGCAGAGTTTATATGTGCTACTATGCTCCCTGTGTTATCGTATTTTGTAATTTGCCATTGTTGCTAAGTTATAGGATACAAAAAGAACAAATTTACAGTTTGCTTGTTGCCTTCCGGGATCAAAGTTGCCAACAAACTCTTTGTGCACAATATCTCTTTGTGAAAATTTCGTTTTCATAGAAGTCAATGATAAATCGTGCATGTCCAAAACAACCATGCGCGTTGAATCAAAGACAACTGGGAAACGGGACAAAAATTTCCTTTGTTTTGAATGGTCTATTGTTTTTTAACAATATCAATGTCTATTGCCCTTGTTTTATGATCACCTCAAGTTGTTCAATAAGGAGTATCAGTTTGGACGTTGCTTTCGGGAACTAGCTTCTCATTACAGTTTTTTAGCTAGTTTTTCTTTACTCAGTTGTTGTTGCCCTTGAATGAGACCCATCTTCTTGTTGTCTATGACCTTTGTATCACTTGCTTTCTGTGCCCAAATGGACAACAGTTTCTGTCCAGCCTCCAAATTTACGCAGATTTTTGTGTAGAAATCTACCGTTTCTGTTAACCATTTCGAATAACCTGGTATAAAGGTAGTTGTTTTTCCCCCATAGGTGGAATCAGCCTGAAAACAAGCTTGGATTACGAAATGAACAAGAGACATCAGTTCACAGTCATGGCCAATGTGACGAACCTGATATCATACACGTCAGTGATCGTGTACGTTCTTGACATTAATGACAACTGTCCAATGGTGACAATCATCGGTGGCACATACTACCAACCAGTACAACCTGGGGCAATTGTTGGCATTGTGGAAGTTAATGATACTGACACATTCAAGAACCACACTTATTCCATAACAAGTGGAGATACGCTTGGCAATTTTAGCATCAGCAGTAAAGGCATTGTGACAGCAAAAACAGTCATTACTTCAACGAATAGAAATATCTTTAATCTGGTGATCAGTGTCAGTGACGGCGTATGCCCAGCAGTATCAAAAACTTTAACTGTTACTGTTGACAAAGATGTTCCACCTCCATGCCCAACGCCGCCATCTTGTTACAATTACACGTGCGCACCATGTGCTACAACGCAGCCACTCACAAAGTGTCCGGATAAGTTCTGCCCTGGATGTCCGATCTGCCCAACAACAAGAGCAGCATGTCCAACAACAGCAACCACAACTGCTTGCCCAGTAAAGACATGTCCAACGTGTCCTTCAACGTGTCCGGCGACTGTAACATGTCCAGTTTGTCCGACATTGCATTGTCCTGCATGCAGAGCGTTTACAACGTATATGTTCAAAAAGCCATATTATAGTGTGGATGTTTATGAGAATACGACGGCTCCGAAAGAGTTGTTAACTGTGTCCATCAGTGGTGGATTGGTTGCTACGTATAGCATTGTGGAATCGAATGCTACAACATACTTCCATATTGACCCAAGCTCAGGTAAGACTATGTTCAATCGCGTCCTTCGAAGCAGAGGCTCTAATTATTTTTAGCCAATGAGCATAGATTTGGAAATAAATCAACCTAAAATGCCAAGATAAGAATATTCTGATTTTAGTGTTGCTGTATTCTGATTTAGTCTTAGTATTTTATTTGAAATATTTGAGGTAACAATGTTTTGTTTTAAAGTAAAATAATTGCGCGTGTCTTCAAAATAATGGTCCCCAAAACAAAATTGGCAAATTACAACTTGTCGTACAAGACACGGGATTTAGGAAACAATCTCACAAGCATTTTAGTTTATTCATTATAGAAATTTATGTCTATTTGCTGATTGCAACCACACATCAATCTCAAAGTTTTATTGCTTTAAATATTTTTAAAAAGGTGGTTTATATGGCTATTACATCTTTTTTTTGGATTGGGTGACTGGAAAGAAACTTCAGATACTTTGCTGTAAATTTACCGTAATCTTCTTCGCTGTCTTGATCGAAAATTACCACCATTTTATATCAACTCGTTTGAGATTGTGACGTCATCGAATTTATGAATCGTAAGGCAAGAAAGATCTTTTTGGCCCAGCCGATAGACTTTTTAGCTATTCTAAAAGAGAATCTGAATCGAACGATATTTTGATACATTTTGTCGAATTTTCGAATGTGCACAACAGAATTTTCGAATGTGCACAACAGAATTTTCGAATGTGCACAACAGAATTTTCGAATGTGCACAACAGAATTTTCGAATGTGCACAACAGAATTTTCGAATGTGCACAACAGAATTTTCGAATGTGCACAACAGAATTTTCGAATGTGCACAACAGAATTTTCGAATGTGCACAACAGAATTTTCGAATGTGCACAACAGAATTTTCGAATGTGCAAAACAGAATTTTCGAATGTGCACAACAGTGATGGAAGCTGTAACGCCACTCGATCGAACCTCTCGTATAAAAATGTCTTGCTCGATCCAGGCTCTTTTGTAGGATAGCTAAAAGGTCTATTACAAGAAAATATTGCGTGATCCAGACTTTCTTCTAGCAAGCTACAATATCTTCTTTGAATAGCAGCCATGTTTCTCAGACCCCGCTTTTACCGGTACAACTTGGATCTGTAACAAAAATATAACGGATCAGCCTTCCTTAAACTGTTCTTGCTAATCCGCGACACTTTTGTTCCTTCTCTTTATATGAAAATCCTGTCCTGGTTCAGTGTAAACGCACTTGATCTGTAACAACTTTTTAACGGATCAAAAATAAACCGGTATAGTGTAAACGTGTACTCAGACTGTTGTACTGATGAAATCGTTTTGCCCCTTTCTAAAAACTTAAGATGTAATATCCTTTCTTTGAATTGCAGGAAAGATCTCAATGAAGGTACCACTGAATTACACACAACAAAAATCCCATCGCTTTACCGTCAGAGCAACAATAGGTAGCGAATATTCAGAAGCCACTGTCGTTGTTAATGTATTGGATGTCAATGACAACTGCCCGGTATTTACTCATGCTGAAACAAATACAAGACTAACAACCCCCGTCGAGAGTGGCACAATTGTTGCAATTAATAGAGCTACTGATGCAGATACCAGTCCGGCATTAACTTACAGTATCACTGCAGGGGACAGCGCAGGTAAATTTTTGCTTTGTTATTTTGTTGGAATTGTGTTCTTTTCTGCAACAGTCATTTATATTCTTGCTAATTCTATCTTTTTTAATGTTTCCCTTTGTTTTGGTGGCTGCATAGATTGATAAGCTACTAAGATTTTAATTTATCCAGTGAAAGGTTAACTTAGATAAGAAAATTTTGCTTGGTAAAATCACTCATCCTGAAGACCCAAAAATTAGAAAAATGCCTGTGAAGGGTTTGACTGGGAATCGAGAATTCCACATTCCATTCTGGCTCATGATTTATCTGCCATTGAGATTTCAACTCAATAGTTAGTTTCAGAAATAGAATTTTGATTTCAATAGCACATAAATCATTGACCAAAATGGAAGGTGGTATTATCGATTCCCGTACAAACCCCTTACAGGCATTTTTCTAATGTTTCGGTCTTAAAGATGAGTGATTTTACCAAACAAAATTTTCATATCTAAGTTAGCCTTTGACTGATAGATTAACCTTTTAGTTTTGAATATTGGCCACGTATTTGTTATTCCACAGCCCGCCAAACGTGTAAACTTTTTTTGAATCACCCGGTAGGTCGTACGTTCTTGTTTTCCATATTGAATAACGGATTTTTGAGATGTGGTACATCTGTTATATTTTGGAGCCAATACTACATAAAAGTGTGCTTTACTCTCGAAAACCTCGTGAGATCTTTTTAGTTATCTGAGGGAACTTTATCATTAATCAGCAAGTCGTATTAGAGACGAAGATTTGGTATTTTTGAACATATTTCTTTCTTTAATCCCCTTCAGATTGGTAGTCAAGCGTGCTACCACTGAGCCATCCCCGAGAAACAATAGTGCGTGTAGGCATTGTCATTGTCCTATTTATAAATTACTCCACCTAGCTCTGTTCACTCACTTTAAATGTTCATTTTGAAACCTGGATTTAGAAGATTCTTCTCAATCAGTTGTTAAAATGTGATCATTTTATCACCGTAGATGAATTCGCAATCGACAATATGGGTGTCATTCGCACGAAGAAGCGAGTCATCATTGCCGGATCAAAGACATTCAACTTGACAATCTATGTAACTGATGGTGTATGTTCCGTGAAAGCCCACGCTATCATTATCATACATCTAGACACCATGTTCACTGTCACGCCATCAAAATGCCCAGTTTTCTGTCCGGCATGTCCGATATGTACGGGAGCTCCAGTTGTTGCTACGACAGCCTGTCCGGTTACGTGTGCAACATGTTTAGCTCCGGCTAATTATATGTTTGGACTGTCTCATTATTGGACCACACTGCTTGAGAATACAACGTACTCTCATGCTGTCCTGACTGTGCGACTCGGTGGCTCAGCATCAGCTAATTTCAGCATTTTGGAAGCTGATGCGTTGCAGTTTTTCAACATCAGCAGAAGCACAGGTATTTATTTACTTATATGATCATTTTTTATTGTGGCTGTGTATGGTCTACGGTATTTCATATTTGATATATGTGCATATATATTTATATACATTTCAAAGATTAACACAAGTAAAAGACGTCTTGGAGTTCTTCTACTCTCTTCTTTAATCTCTTCTGCTGTTCTTAATATATACATTTCATATCTGATTCTTTTAAGGGGGCTGAGAAGCTGTTTTTTCTCCAATAAAAAATAAATTACGATATAGAGTTAAAGCATTACAATATTACAAACCATGTTATTAAAATCTATGTACGATTATACATTATTTACAATAGAACGCTCAGCCCTTGCTAGATTTTTTAATTCTTTTTAAATTTTTTCGATTTTTTTAAATTTAAGGCCAAGAATTAAAGCTACTACTGGCAGTATATACAATTCATAGAGTACAGTGTTCCTCTAAAAGAACAAATTCTGGAAATTTGAACTTGACAAGTTTCTTTCATATCAACTGCTTTACATAGATGCTTTTTACAATAAAAGTTAATCACAGCGTCAACAACTGACTTCTCGTTCTTTTCTCATCCATTTCAACCGAGCGAGTCAGCAACTGTTTAGCTGTTTTGTTTATTAGCCTGTCGTTTTAAAGTTTTTCACCAGAATGCTATAAGATGTTGTTTATCTTGAAGGTAACATGCCAACTTAGATACCAAAATTCATTTCGTCAAAATCGGTTATGTATCGTTATTGAGCCAAAATGATTTATTAAAATTTTAATTTCTGTAAAACAGACTCAAAATCCTTGCTCAAATTTGCCGATCTGGTGAATCTGGAAAACTGCTAAATGTTGACTCAACTGGCCTTGTTTTATTATCTTAAATGCATCTTACCTTTTTCCTTCCAGGTGAAATTTATCTAATCAAGGTCCTTGACTATGAGCAGATGACACGTCACAACTTCACAGTCAGAGCGACCTTTGCAGGAGGAATAACAAGTGACGTAGCGGTCACAATATACGTCACCAACATCAACGACAACCATCCTTACTTCCATAGTTTAAGCATCACAACTGCAATTCATGAATATACCAGCATTGGAACGCCAATTGCGCAAATTAAAGCATCTGATGTCGACTACCTGAATAGCGTCCGCTTCTCCATTGCGTCCGGAAACACTCACATGTTATTCGGCATAAATACAATGGACGGAATGATCACTTTGTTAAAGACCCCCTATATGTACACTGAAAATAGTTACAATTTGATGATTGCTGCACAGGATACCGGGGGTTTACAAGCAGGTTATCAAGCCACTGTCACAGTTAACGTAATCAGGATGACTGTTGCTCAATCTGGATGCTTCCCCTTCGGTAGTTCTGCATACATCATGAAGAGTATAGCTGAAAATGTGCCAATTGGAACAATGGTTACTAACCTAGTTCCAATGCCTGTCGCATCAAACAGAAATATAATGTAAGTACAGTAAGAACCCGCAAAATAGAAACCAGTTTTTTCAAAACAGCCTGTTTGGTTTCTTATTAAAGGGCATTAATCTGCAAACAGGCTGAAATGTTTCTTATCACATGGTTAAGAAACCTTCAAATCTTTAAAGAAACCCCAGAGCAAACGCTATCAAACAGTATGTTCTTGTTATGTGGCATTTTCTCCAAATTTGCTCAATCATAGCATGCATGGCAAGTATACTGTAGATGGAGATGCTTTTGCATGAAATTTCTAAAAAATATTTAGCACCTGATTTTAACAAAAATTACTAAATATGAAAATTTGTTGGGATCCTTCTATAGGAAACCTTCCAAGAAACAGGCTGAGAAGTTTCTTATATGAGGGCACCATTTCTCGAAAAAATCAGCCTGAGGTTTCTTATAGAGTGGTTTCTATTTTGCGGGTTCTTACTGTAGTCATTTTGCAAAACATATATTCCAAAAGTTGGGTTTCTAATGGGATAGACAATTAGCTTGTACTTTCAAATACTGAGCATTTAAAATCAATACTTTTAATCAATTGTAGGCGCAGTTTGAGTAATGTAGTTGAGAGACGAGGAAACTTGACTGATCCTTTCTCAAACCTTCTCTTCTCAGGTACTCTATCAAGAATATAGACGGACAAACTTACTTCCAAATCAACTCAACTTCAGGCCAGATAAAGACAAAAGCTTTGCTGGATCATGAGAAACAAATTATGCATACTATCATCGTCAATGCACACGATCCAATCACAAATATTACCACGATTGCATTTGTCGTCGTAAACGTCACGAATGTAAATGAGCACGGCCTAGTTTTCATGGCACCGAGCTCCGTGGTCGTATCTGAGCTTGCAACTAAAGGAGCTTTCGTAGCACAAGTCAAAGCTACTGATGCTGACTCCAATACAATTATTACCCAAACAATAACCGGGGGCAACAGCCATGGGTTATTCGTCATCGATCCAATGACTGGTATAATACGTCTGAATGCAAGTCTCGATTATAAGACCTCCGCATCGCATATGATAACTGTCTGCGCCACTGAAACAGTGTCTAGTACACAAGCTTGCTTCAATACCACAGTCAATGTTAAGAATGAGAACGACGGTCCGACCACATTCGGGAAGACTTTGTACACAGCAACAACATTGCTGAACTCGACTGTTGGATCAGTAGTGACGACCGTACAAGCGACAGATCCGGACGGCCTGGGAACTTTGAGTTATACCCTGAGTGGTGCATTGGCTCTGGAATATTTTGAAATAAATGGTACGACTGGTGTAATAACACTGAAGAAATCATTAACAGGGACTACTTTGCCATCACCTCTTGTCATAACTGCGTGTGCTACGGATGCTGGGACTCCATCTACTATTCATTGTGTGCCAGTCGTTGTTAATACAGGTATGTGAATAAACTTAATACCTGAGTTTGTGTCTCCTCGTGTTTTTTTTACCTCTGTAAGCAAGGATTCGCATATACCTTGTACCGGGTCAGTCATTAAATGCTTCTGCTGTTTGAAGAATTGTACACGAAGTGTCACCTATAATTTGAGAAATACCAACACGTTCTTACTTCCTATGGTACATACATTTAGTTATGGTACTGAAACAATCCGGAAGGGAGGGCAGTGCATTTGGAACTTCATTCCACAGGAAATTAAGAATTCAAATTTTGCGTCACATTTTAAGAATGAAATCAACTATTGGAACAATGAAGACTGCGACTTTTTATAGTTTTACGCTATTTTTAATATGAACTTTGTAATCTGATATAAATTTTGTAATTTTATTGACTTGTTTCGACTTGAATATATATTTGTATTTTTCTGTAACATCGTAATTAATTTGTTGGCTTGAATTAGCTTTTTTATGGAGCTAAATGAGTTGCCAACTTAAAACAAATTGATAATAAATAATAATACTGATAATATTACGGATTTGTGAAATTCAGATTCCATTTACCTGAGACTTAAACTTAATTTTCACGAATTTTCTCATAATTTCAGGTGCTTGATTTCTTTGTGAAATTAATAATCAGCCAAAAGCCGTATTTCTTGCTGTGGCCCAAAATAACTGAAAATGGCTTGTTCACAATCAGGCATATTTTGACTGGGCTTGAAAGCCGCTACTACGGTTCCTCCACAATACCCTCTACATCTCCTAATGTCGTTTAAATTGTATTTAAGCTCTTTGGTGTATCTTCTAACATTTATCTTATAATTGAGTTAGAACTGGATTTCATTCATTTATCAGTTCATACGTGATGCTTTATCAGTTGAATTGAATTGAATTAAATACCATTACGAATTGAATTGAATTGAAAACCAGTCTTGATAGCTTTGATGTTTGAAGTTACCAATCTAATTTCCTTCACAGGAGTAACTGCAGTCACAGTGAAACCAAACTACTACGACCCATATTTCATCTTCAGTACTAACAATGCCGTCATCAACGAAAACGCAACACTTGGATCTAACGTGCTTCAACTCATTGCCACTGACAATGACACAGGTGCCGCGGGCGCTCTTCACTACAACACACTTCAAGGAACTGACCACGACTACTTCTCAATTGATGAAAGAACTGGAATAATCAGAAACGCGAAGTCATTGAATAGCTCATCATCACCGAAAGTTTTCTTCTTACGAGCGAGTGTCAGAGATCATGGTACTCCAGTGCGATATTCGACTGTAGACGCAAATATTACGATTGCTGTATTGAGACCAAGTACACAGAATAATACGATTTCGGGTGTTACGGCATTAACGATGACTGTTTCGCTGACGAAAGAACCCTTCCGTGATTCGAAGATTATCAGATATCAAATAGTTGCGCAGGAGTACGACCCTACTGTTAAGGGATGTAAGTGAATTTATTTTTAGTGTTTTGAGCAAGTGTTAATGTTAGTTGACGCAGATAGATAGCTAAATCAAGATCTGCATATCAAAGTGCGATGTTTACAGATTTGTTTATAGTTTGGCAACGGCGCCCCGTTATATTCAAAGAGGAAACTTATAAACAAAGCAGTTTTACATCTTTCGTTGGCAAATATGAATCAAGTATGAGAATACTAAAATCAACTTTTTTCTGTAATCAGCTAGCAAGTACGTAGCAAGTAGCAAGCAACTATGTAAGGGGTTTTCCATTGCTCCTGTTTGTGTCTTATCCTTATTCCCCCCTTTGCCTCTATTCGTTTATCATCTTTACTTCTGATCTATAATTGTCCAACTCTGATTTTTTGTTTATTGGGTTGAATTGAAGATACAAACCTGATACAAACGATCTTCTATATACGTGTTTCACAATATTTCATCAAAACAAACAAACAGACAAACAAACAAACAAATAAAGTATGAATATTTGCCCTATGAACATAGTTTTTTATTTTGAATTGTGACATTGATTGACATCGTCGTTTCTCTATTCCAGTTGCCGAGCTGACAGCATTGCATGCAGTTTCATGGTATTTCGTGCATTTCATTCCAAACACTTATCACCACAGAAGATTTGTCGTTGCCACTATTACCAAAACGACTTCAAAGAGGAGGAGAAGAGCCGTAAGTTAACACTGATTTACTCAATGATTTATTGATTTTTCTTTCAAAGACCACAGTAAAGGCTGATTGCCAGTCGGTAGAATTTTCCAAGCGGCCGGAATTTCTATATTGTTTGTGAGAGAAAATGTCACACTGGAATTGAATAGAAAGTTACGGCTGAACGAACTTTTATTGTATAGAATTCCGCCCGCTCGGAAAATTCCGCTGACTGGTAACAAGTCATGCCTTTAAGAAGCCCATTTTTTTGACAACAGAGATTTTTAAGTTATGATTTGTTCTATCACGCTTGTAAACTCACATCTGCAACGGTAATCCTCTTTTTTACGGAAAAATCTTAAGGTTTGAAAGGGGCATATTTCTCGAAACTAAAGTAGGTCTCAAATAAAATGTTGGGTGAGATTTGCAACAATGTTTAGAGCTATCCCTTCTCCGAACGTACCGTTGCTAGTTCATAATTGTTTCACGTATTTTGCGATACTTTTGATATTATTTCAACGACTTGTCTCCGTATCACATTTCAGATCACACAAGACAGCGACACCGTTAAATTTGATGCAGGCACCGAACAAGGATGTCAGCTGAAAACATTGGAAAGTGATGTATGCAATGGTCCATTGATGCCTGGAAAATCTTATCGGTTCGTAGTCGTTCCATTATTATAATCGTTATTATTATTGTATATATGTCGCTCACTAACTGTCAGTGGTAATGTGTTCTTGGGGTTTGGCATCAACAAAATTTCTCAAATCTCGAGAACCTTTCTCAGAATCCTGGCAGAATGTAAGATCACAGTTTTCTGCAACTCAATAGTAACCCGTGTCTCTATTCCAATGTCCTCCAATCTCTTCTTCAGTTTCTTTGGTGTTGTTCCTGATGTTCATATGAAGTAAACATCCATGTGATATTGTCCATAAAGAACTGCGAAATAACCATTTCAACTGAAAATTGGAGACATAGCCCCTTTAACATGGTAATTATTTCTTTTAGGTTTGCACTTGTTGGTTACTATGACAATACTAATCCAGTTACTGGAGCATTCACAGATCCTAGGACAACATGTAAGTTTATCATTAATTTTCGAATTTACTTCAGAACATGATGTTCAGCGAATTTATGGAATGATAGCATAGATTCCAAATCTTTATCTCGGCGTAAAAAGGTGGGTGTAAAATTCAATGACCTATTTCTTCTGATTGAATGGCTTGAAAGAAACTTTAGATACTTATCTATAATTCTACCGTTGGACTTTTCAGAAATTTTGAATGTTTTTGGAAATTACAGCGTATCTTACATTTCAACTTATTTGAGGATGTGACGTCATCAAATTTCTAGAATCAGAAACCAGATGAGTGACAGACTGTTGCTTGATACCATATTGTAGGCATTCATAAACTATGGTTTTCTTCGAAATTATTTCATGTTGCATCGAACGGTTTAGAAATTACGATGGTTTTAAGTTTTTTTGAAAAATTTTCTTGAATTCATGAAAAAGAAGAAAAACACTCCAACTCTAAAAATGTTAAAGATTTCAGAAAATTCCAACGGTAGAATTATAGAAAATTAGCTAAAGTCTCTTTGAAGTCATTCAGTTCAAAGAAATAGGTCATTAAATTTTACACCAGCCTTTTTAAAGATTTGGAATCTATGCTTGGAATGATAGGATTTAAGCAGGGGTTGCCTATCAGCACAATGGATAAGCAAGCTCAGTGTGTGATCCCTAATAATGCAATTCTTTTTATGTGTTTTTCTTCTCTTTTGTATAGGATGTTCAAGTTGATTTGTAATTTGTATCCATGTGATTAAGTTTTGATTTAATCGCTATTGATATTAAACCAAAGAAATTCCCAAGGATGATCCAAGGCAATGCTTGAGAAACCTTTGGTCTCCACTGCTAATGACTTTAGCACTATTGTACGATAACAAAGAGGGCCGTCAGCGGTTTGTCAGCAAAATTCAGGATAGCTTTAACCTTCAGCTATTTATATGGACTCCATTCCTTCAAGAGAAACAGTTTTGCACATTCAAAACGTTTCCTTTGTTAATATTTATTGTTTTCGTCTCTACTTATTTCACACATGATTAATCAATATGAAATTTCTGTTGCAGTAACATCAGCCATATCTGCACAGACTGGTCTCTTCAGCAGTGCATACATTGCAACTTATTGGATAATTGGTCTCGTTGTCTTGTCGATCATGTTCTTCTTGGCTGTACTTGTTATTGTTGTGATTTTCTGCTACAAAAGAAAATACAGGTAAACTTAATATTGTACTCTGTTTATTGTCTTGTTGATCATTCTATAATAATAATAATAATAATAATAATAATAATAATAATAATAATAATAATAATAATAATAATAATAATTTTTAATCGAAACGTATTTTTATGAAAACAGTTTAATTTCTTTTATTTCATGTTCTGTTTTTTGTGAATGATGGTTTAGTTTTTATTATAATAATAATAATAATAATAATAATAATAATAATAATAATAATAATAATAATACAATTTATTTACAGTTGGCTAGAGAGATAGCTAATGCTAATAAGGCCAACTCTACCCTATTTACAATGTCTGAAATTAAAGGGAATGTAAGCATATAAAAGTGGCTCAAGCCACTTGCAGTCAAATTCTAGCCTATCAGATATCAGTATTTCCTGTTGACGTAGATCAGTTACCCAAATATGGTGCAGCACGTGTGATAGCCTATTGTCTTTGCGTAGCTATTTTAATCAAGGGCTTATATATGCTTAGATTCCCTTTAAGCTATATTACACAAATGCGGCAGATACATCCGGATCCCTTCCAACTTCTGATTTTCATTTTGAATTCATCATCGCTTTTCGCAGCTTTATATTGGTCTGGAAGCCGATTCCAAACCATGCTACCCCTATACGAAAGAGACTCTTTTCCATATTTTACTGTCATTCTCCTTTGAGGAAGAGAATTGCTTTGTGAGAGCCATTCTTTTAGCAGTATTCATCATACTTTTTAGGAAATACTTATCAATAAAATAGTTCATTGAATGCTCTTCCTTTCTCCTTGTGGAGGTGAAGAGACAACTAAGGTTTGTCTACCCATTTCAAGTCGTTCAACCATACTCTTGCTCTTCAGTATTATTCTACTTTTAGCATTCATGGCACAAGTTTCATGGTTATTTATTTCAGTAATTGAGTAATTTTTGTTTTACCTTTCTTTCTTTCTTTCTTTTCATATCCATATATTATCTTAGTAGTATTAGAAGCATAATTATTTCTAGTTATATGACCGACACCTAACCTAAAGTTTTTTCATTCTGTTAACGATCTTATATTCATGATAGTTGTATTATTGTTTGTCTTGAATTTTGTTAGCGCTATATACCGTTCTGTTTTGTTGTAAGCGCCCCAGATAAGCTTTGCTTCTTCTGGGGCGTATGAAACTATATGTAGTTACTTTTAACTGATATGTTTCATAAATCATCATCATCATCATCATCATCAAGAGATTGATAACTTGACTTGAAATAGCCGTAAACAAACCTTTGCCGATTATTAGGTCTATTTTTTGGAGTTATCTTTATATATCCTAGTTCGTCATGTTTTTAGGCTGTTTTTGATTATCAAGCTGATTGACTATTTGTGTTAATTCAGTTACAACTCTAAGAAATCATTTCTTAAAAATCATAGAAAAAAATTCACTCAAGACTAGGATGTTTGATTTGTGTGATCATTGACTATCGGTGGAGTGCTTTTGATGTCCCACCTCGTTACTGGGTGCCAAGGAACTAAGGAACGTACGACAATTTCTTGAAAGTGGTGCTTACAAACTGTACCTCCTAACATTAAAACTCCCAAGACTTCTGGATTCGTCCGCACAACAGCTACCTTATTTTACTTGTCTTCTAGGTATTATGAGGCAGGAGCAAGAACGTTTGTCAACCAGATGTATGATGAGCAGTAAGTATTTTGTTTTTTTGGCAGATTTTATTTTTTTTGATTCAGGGGCTGAGTAGCACTTTTTTTATTTGAACCCCAAATATGCGAGAATTGCAATACCTTCTGCTTGGTTCATGAATCAAATAAACAAAATTCGCCCGACAGATCTCTGGCTTTATCCTTTTCCTTTCGTTATAAACCCATGACTTCTCTTGGAACCACCTTTCGCTTGCACAAGGTGAGAGTTTGCCCTACCAGTGGTGGCGCCAGCCTAAAAAAAGTGGAAGGGACAAAGGAAGATGGAGGTCTGGGAGCATAGCCCCAGGGAAAATGTTAAGGACCACGCCCTTTTCATACTCAGGAAACGACTTTTTTACCCTCAGCAAACACACTTATTTGTCTATCAAACAGCCATATTGGTTTCAGGGCAGCTTTTGCGGCGTTGCTCGTTTTTAATTGCTGGTTGAGAGAATTACCATTGTCTGCAATCGCTAATCGCTTTGAATTGCATTGTCAATCAAAAGCAGCTGTTGCTATTGTGTTACAAAATCTGGCCTTGCTGCGTCACCATGCTTACTCTCTTTAGAAGTAATCTTCATGGAGATTGCTCATTTGGTGAAATTTTGAGTTTCTGAAATAAGAAATTTCACTTGTTAATTGCTAGCCTTTTTGTCTTTCAGGCGGAAGATCTCACCATCCAACGGAGAGAAAGATAACCTCAATTTTTACGCAAGTGATTCGGCTGATGGTTATGCAAGTGTTGATACCTTGAAAAATGAGAGAGACCATGTGTAAGTAGTCCATTCCAATTTTCGATCAGCAGCAGAATGAAATGCTTACTGCTTTCACGTTTTAGTTACTTGACAAAAATTCTGGGACGAGCGATAATTTTTCATGGCATATCAAAAAATTCTAAAGTGAAGCTCTTTGTTGATTTTTGAACGTTTCGAATCAGATTCGAGTGCCTGTTCATAAACGATTGAATCTCATATTATGTTATTCCAGCCATTTTTAGTAGTCATTGAAGTATATTTATGATATCTTCTCTTTTCTTTCAGCCCAGTTACAGTTATTCCTGAAGGTACCTCACATACATATTTTGTATACTTATTCTTTATTGTCGTTTAGAATATTTAAATGGGGCATTTAGGCCTGAGCACAAGATTTAGTTTTAAACTACTCTTTCCTCAATGATAAATTCTCAGACAGTTTTGTTAAGTTTCAAAGTTTGGTGGTTTTGAGCAATGATAGAATATTGTTTTAGTCACTTACAGAACTTGTTACTGTAAAATTCCGTCATTCACAAAAGTTTGCCCGTGCCAATTATTTCTCCTTCCTCTCTAGCCCCTTCCGATTATCAATCTTTCGTTCATATCGACTTCTTCTTCTTTACAGAATTTGAAATGATTAACCAACAACCAATTGCTGCAGAGCTAAGTCCACATTCAACTTTTACAAGTAAGTTCATTGGTTTAAACCGCGGAGGGATGCATGTTAAGGAGGGATTTTGGAGTTCCAGAACCCGTAAAGCTGGATCAAAATCAGCCTAAACCCGATAGCCCGGAGAAGAAAGAAACAATTCCCTGAACCTAAGACATTAGGTATCACTGTGAATCAGTTGGACGGTTAAAGAATTGTATATAATTTCTGTGATAGCTAGTGGTTTTGTCCCTTTTGCGTATTGAGCACTGCCATCTTGATCACCGCGTCAACCACTGCTTTGCTTCATTTTCCTGTACCTAAAAGAATTGTATTTATAACTAAAAACCCTCTTCTAATCATTAGGCTTTAGGCTTTGCACGAGAAAAACAACAGAAACACAAACTGAGCAATGGCGGTGGTAAATGTTTTCGGTTCTCTTATCAGGCTCGAAGAAGGACACGAAGAATGGACCACTCTGCTTTCCTCTGGGAATCTTGAACGACCCACTTTCTTATCTGTTTCCATTGTAATTTGACTTTTCAGTCGTTATGGAAGGAGCGATCTAAAAACAAAACACTGGCCTAACTTCGCAGACTTTCTGATAATCTGAAAGTTCTGTCGCAGTGCATTATTGGACACCAACAGCGTGCAAGGCCTCGTGGTAAGCAGAGGGTCTTTAAAGCTCTTCATTCCTTGGAAAGATTTTTGATAAAGCTTTTATCTTTCCTTGTCAGATTATGAAACGATCTCAAATAATATAACGTTTGAAGAAGAAAATCCAGAATGGGTTTCAATGGATATTAGCTTGAAAGTTGATCCTTCTGGGAAAACAGATCCTGTCATAATAACGAGAGGAGAAAAAACATCAGGTAAACTTTCTTCTACTTTATGCTTGAGTGGTTAGGCACCACAGCAGTTGTGCTTTGCCGAGGAAAAAGTTTTCGCTTCGGAGGAGGTAGTGAATTAGATTTATGGAAAGAAACGCAATTGTCTTCCTTCCTTTCTCTCTTTCGACACCTCCTCCGCAGAAGGATACATGTTTTCCACCGCTGAAGCATACAAGCTGAAGCATAAGAGCTGTGTCCAATTACCCATGCCTTATGATGGTTTTCAAACGTTATAGTGTTTTGCAAGGTATTGCAAAGAGCAATATTGCTGCAAGTGCTACTGTAACAATGTTATGTTTCCATAACTTCTCAGATTTGTTAGGACAGTTGATAAATTACAATTATCTATGGGAATTCTACAGCCCGCAGAGTTAGGCGAGTACCTGTAGTGCCCTCATATTAAATCCCAGTACTGTCCTTGCATTCGGTTGATAAAATGTAACAATTAGTGACACGAAGAATAGTATAGGCAATCTATGTGATTTATGGAGGCGTCTTGGCAATGCGTATTTCAGCAACCCATGAACTGCTGATATGTGAGTAAAACTTGGAAAAACAGTCAAAAATCGCAGGTGTTGGACACACACACATTGGCTGTACATGATTGGAACGGAAGGCACAGAATTACTTCACAGAAAGCAATTTTAAAGCTGAGCACTCCTGAACTTCGAGAAGGCTTTTTCAGTGGCTATATACAATTTATTAGTCACTTATTTTTGCATGCCTTGTGATGAGTGTCAGATGAAACAAAGAAAGCACCGAAACATTGTTTCTTTGGCTATCCATTGTTCATAGCACGTATGTGAATGGGATATTTTTGAATGTTGTTGCTCTTACCAAATGCAAGCATAAAACCTTGCAAAAACCCTTTTCAGTGTACTTACCTGTACAAATTGTTTTCTTCCAGTCTCTTCTGGCAGTACGAAAAGTGGAGGCAACACTCCAGAAAGACCAAAACGTGACTACGAAGGCGCCTCTGTCAGTCCTGAAACCATTCGAATTTCCGTAGGAGACGAAGAACATGATTATGATGACGTGGAGGGAATCACCAAGTTATAAATGACTTATGAGGGCATCACCAAACTTTTAAAAGACATGGTGTAGGTATACGATGAGACGTTTTTAGAATTGTATAATTTCACATGTAGTTTCAATTTTATCGTATTCAAAATATGTACACAGTAGACTGGTTCCCAGTTCGTGTAGCTATGTGAGTTGGTGAGCTGTGTTTTTATAACAGCTAAACCAATGTTAGGCCATAACAGGACCATATCAGACAGTTTGTACGTTGTTTACTTTATTGAATCTACCAAAAGCTCTTTCGTTTTTGGGAGCCAGCGGAGCATAGACTCTATCTATTTTGCAAATTTGCTTGTTGTCTTTAGAGTCAAAAAAATGAGCTAGAGATGATTCCAGAAGAAATTTATTTTCTATGCGCTGGCAGATGGGTAAAGAACGTCTTCGCGCACTCGGTATTCACCAAGTGGCTCACAGAAATGCATCAAGTGGCCCACAGAACTTACACAAACTGGAAACTAATGTTTACATGACATTGCTTCCTTCAAGAATTTGCAGCAGAGTTCTCCCTTCATATCGAAGTGAACTTAGATTTCTTTGTTCGTACAGACTCAAAAACAAGAGCAGTGGCGTCTAACAGAAAAACTAAGGGCTACAGGAAGGGAGAAAAATCTCTGCCTCCAACTGCCTGCAAATTCTTGAGTTTAGCTGCTTGAAAATAGAGAAGTAACGTGAAAAGTAGAATTTAGTGACGAGTGTATTCACACAATCGCATTGAGGATTGGCTTTGTCGATAAAGTTACTTGAATAATATTAAATTTAGTTGTTTTAATTTTAGTTGCTCTTTGGCAAATCATTTTTGATAGTTTAATTTTTATATTGCGAAGAATATCTTGAATAGATACATTGTTGTCAGAGCTCTTGATTTGGAATATATAGATTTTTAGGCTAGGGCAATTATTCATGGGAAGATTTTATTTTTATCTAAAATTGGAAGTTGAAAAATTGGAAATATTATTTTAATCTCCAAACGATAGCTGTATACCTGTGATCGTTTTGTTAGATTTATCGAATCCTTACTAACTTACTAACCCGTAGTAACATAGCTACTTGCTGTAAACCTCATTGAATTAGCCTTGGCACAGTGCTCGAATTTTCAAAGGGCCATGTCTTTGACCCAAGGTTTTTTTTGGACCAAATGACACGTCTGGGTGCTCCACCTCATGATGTTGATAAATGTGTGCCACCTAATAAAAACCCAATAAGATCGAAGTTCCAATGATCACACGGTTTTCAGCAACTTATCCTTGCCCCGGGGGAGGGGTATTTGACCAGGTTTTGGTCGGGGACGTGCCATCGAAGCTTCAAAAACATACCCGTTCCTTATACCAATTTTACGAAATAGTATACCCGACTTTATACCGATTTGCGAAAAAGTATACCCGACCTTATACCAATTTTCTGAAAAAGTATACCAAAATCGTTCCTTAAACCAAAATCGCGAAAATCGATACCGTTCCTTATACCAAAATCGTGAAAATCGATACCGTTCCTTATACCGAAATCGCGAAAATCAATACCCTTCCCGATAGCATGTCCCCGTACCCAAAATATGTGAAGTACCCCTCCCGGGATCCCTGCTTCCAAGGTATATTTCAAGATATTTTTGTGAGATTTTAGTTTGCTTCCAGCCTGTTTAAAGGCCATGAGACCTGTAGTAATTTTCACAGTAAATAGATAGGAAAAAGCCAAATAGCACGACCAATGTCAAATTGGCACCAAGAAGGTTATATTGAGTTAAATGAACTTTCTTTCCTTGATTATTACTCAAGTCTACAAGATTAGACATTAGACACTTTTCAAGTACAGTAGAACAATAGAGCCTTCATTTTGCTGCGAAGAAAATATATCTTTGGTCTCAAGGCTCAGACTTTGAATATAACCATAATATAACGAATTGGTGTTAATATTTTCGTAGATTCTGCTTTGGAAATACTAATGTTGACTAGCAAGATGCATATAGATGCATTGACATAACTTTTTATAACCGTATTCATTATTTATAGCGAATTTTTTATCGTAATCACATAGTTTAACACTTATGTCAAAACTGTAACTTTGCTTGCTCATTTTGTGCAGGTCTTAATCTGTCTGTTTCGCATTTCTGTAAGCATTCCCGCGCGAATTGAAAATAGAAAGTTGAAAGAAATTAAACGTTCAGAGAGCTGCCTTTTTGCTAAAGAGATCCTTGGTCATGTCCGTCCAATGTACATGCCCATGTATTAAGTCGCTCAAAGTTGTTCACTTCATGCTCGAAACTTTTTCAGCGAATGTTATGCCCCTTACAACCAAACGCTAATGCAGTTCTACGTGCGTCCGAAAGATACGGACTTCTAAACAGAATTAGACACAAATTACAAATCCACAAGTGGCATCGCGTGACTTCATAATTTGAATGAATTTAAATCGATATTTTGTACTTTTTAGTCAGTTTCAAAGACGGACAAACGTGGACAAATTAATCAGATCAAAACTGAGGTGAAATGTTATGGCTTAAAACCTCAGGACATTTTGGGCAAGAGATTCGGCACGCAACGAAAATGGTGATCATATTAGCGTGCCTGAATGCCTGAAAGAACAAGGAAAAAACTTCTTCGCCTGTGTTGGGAGAATGGGCTCCATCCATTGGTCCCCGTCTTGTACTGAAATGAGGTGAGAAATTAGTTTGATAATGTGTGAAAAGGAGAAACAATCATTGAAAAAACTGGGGGCGTGCTGTGAGTCAAGATTCTGGGTCTCGTGACGTCATAAAAATAGATCTGACAACCTCCCTCCTGGACTACTGAAAGATGCAGCCTCTGTTTTAGTAAAGCCTCTCACACACGTGATCAATTTATCATTTAAAACGGGAATGGTACCTACAGATTGGAAGGAAGCAAAAGTAGTGCCAGTTTATAAGTCTGGCCCTCGTTCACAAGTCGATAACTATAGACCGATATCAATTCTCCCAACTTTATCAAAGATTCTCGAAAAACTGTTTCATAAGCAGCTTATGAACCATCTTGAAAGAAGTGGTCTTCTGTTTAATTATCAATTTGGATTCAGAGCAAAAAGATCGACAGAGCAAGCAGTAATATATTTCCTGGATCATATCAGAAGGGAAGCAGACAAGGGACGGCTCACTGGTGCATTATTTATTGACCTGTCCAAAGCCTTTGACACTATCAGTCATTCTGTCCTTCTCTCCAAGCTCCCAGCCTACGGAGTAACAGATAATGAGCTCAATTGGCTCACAGATTATTTATTCAATCGTAAGCAAATTGTTCAGTACAACGAAACATTTTCCAATTCATGCCCAGTGTACACAGGTGTTCCTCAAGGATCTATCATAGGTCCTCTCCTGTTTCTAATTCACTTTAACGATGCACATAGATCATTAAAGTATACAATGATTGTGACATATGCAGATGACACTGCTATTTTTACATCAAGTAGTGAAATGAACATCATTGAAAGCTATCTGAATCAAGATGTTAACAGCCTGGCCACCTGGTTGTGCAAAAACGAGCTAATCATAAATCTGAAGAAAGAGAAAACCGAAGCTATGCTTTTTGGCACAGCAAAGAGATTGAATAAATTCAAAGAAAGACAGCTCAAAATCAAAGTCGGCGAGACCTCCATCAATTGTACAACACAATATAAATATCTCGGAGTAACATTAGACCCTTCATTAACTCTTGATATTCATCTTGATATAACCAGCAAAAAGGCAGCAGGAAGGGTAAACCTGCTCAGGCGCATTCGCAGTTCCATTGATACGTCAACAGCTGTAGTAATCTACAACGCAATGATCATGCCCCTATTCACGTATTGTGGATCAGTTGGGCTTGGATGGCCAAATTCAAAATTAAAGCGATTGCGTAGTATTGAGAAACGAAGTATAAACATTATAAAATCAAAATGTCCCCCGAACGCAGATTTGAGAATTCCAAACATAGAGAATCAAATGAAGAAGAGCGTATGCAAGTTTGTTTTTGACTGCCTACAGAAGAATGTATGTGAACCCTTTGAAGAGTATTTTGAAAGAACAAACCACGGAAAAGGGACAAGAAATAATAACAATACCGTTAAACTGCCACACATGAAAACGAAAACTGGACAAAAGTGTGTCGCTTTTGCTGGTGGGAGGCTTTTTAATGAATTGCCACTCGATGCAAGGAAGATTGAGTCCAGGATTGTTTTTACTTCGTTTTTAAATGAACATTTCTCGTGAAGAAACTATCGATACGTATATTTCCTTTTATAAAACAAACACATAATGTAGCAGCTATAAGTTCTTTTCCTTTTACTTTTATGACAGGACCCTTAAGATAACAGCATAATCATTATGCTGATAGGTTATCCTGTATAAATATTCGTATTATTATTATTATTATTATATTATCCTTTTCAAATCCTCTTTCGCAATCTATTGTGATTTTGATAGCGAGGCAGCAATTATCAAATTTATTATTGGAATGTTGAAGCAAGAGAAATGTCGGAAGGGAAGTAGAGACACCCAAAATATCAACGATTGTTATTGAAATATTGAACAAGAAGATAGGTAAGATGATTCATTTAATCCTAATTTAATTTTGATTTAATTTGTGATAGAATTTTCGTTCTTGATCGCTGTGACCAGAAGGTTTTACGGCACGATTGCGAGGTGGCCTAAACTTTTTCCTTTGGAATTCCGGAGCGAAAGGCTTTCTGATCGCTTCGCTACGTTGTTATTTGATTCGAAATCTTTCGAAAAGAGTAAAAGATTTCAGTTTAGGGGTGGAAGAATTACGTGTTCTAATCAAGGTGATGTGAACTGAACCAACATGTCAAAAACAAGAAATAAGCCAGAATAAGCTAGCAATTCTTTTTATCAAATCATGAAGTCAATTAAAAGGTCAAAAAACCAATCAAAAAACAAACCAATCAAAAATCAAATGGAAATGGCAGCTGAATTTTGAGAATATTTTAGAAATTCCTACAAATTTTCTTTCAAATTTTGTGAATTCACTTATCAGATATCTAAATCAAAACCAGACTGGAAGTTTGTATCTTGCACACGCAGGAACGTACACACTTTTCAATCAGATGAGCCACGCAATTAGCAATAAGCAAAAGATCTGTTGTCTTAATCTATTGTTCTCAACTGCGAAATTTCTGCGAAAACTTACTTGGGCCATCTCAACTTGCATGCGCAAAATACAAACTTTCCAGTCTGGAATCAAAGAGATAATCTAAGTCTTTTCCTGAGACTATTTGTGGAAGATCTTCCATATGCAATTTTAAGTGTGACAAAGGAAGAACAACTAAGTTATTGTCTTCAAAACAACATCCAGGTGCGAATCTTCCATGTGCACCTTGCAAAATTTCTAGTTTGGCAATGGAATATTTAAATTTGCTTTCATGCTGAAAGGAATATTATCTTATGAAACTTGCACTACCCTATTGTCTCTACTGTCAAATTTTCATTTGTAAGCTTGTGGTAGTCGCAGAGAAAACGTTTTATTGCCTCCCAGAGGACAATCAATTCAGTCTATCAGACCATCAATAAATTTTCCTTGGCAGGACAGTCTAGCAGAGCAGGTGTGTGACAGATGTACAAAAGTTTTTCTTTTTCACATGCTCCCTCTTGTTACTTTCCCTGCGATTGAAGTCTTCCCTGTTAAGCTTATTTGACAAAAACAGTTTTTCCAAATTCAGAAACAAAGGTGTTTATGATAAACAGAAGTGCTATTTTATTTGCCTGAATATTTGTTTTTGTTTCACTCACAAAAGGAAATTATAAATGGAACAAAACATGGCTGAGACTTTAGCCACAAAGATGAAAACAGAAAACATGACTATGAAGAAGCCACAGGGTGATGTCAGTTTTGGCCAGAAGAAAAACCATAAACTAATGGGCGATGTTAGAAAATGGAAAGATAGGGCACTCAAAGCTGAAGAAAAATTGAAGCAAGAAAAACGAGCACATGATGGTCATATAACAAAGCTTGGCTTTAAGATGCTTCAGTTTGAGAATGAACTCCGCAAAGAACAGAGGGAGATTGAACAAAGATTTTTAGAAAAAGATCAGCAAATCAGAATACTTGAAGATGTAATAGGTTCTTTGCATGAGAAGATGAAAACAAATACATTATGCTACAATTGTTTCATGACAAAACACAATGCAACTCATTCAGAACTAAGTCCTGGGCCAGAGAGCTTTGTTGCAAAATTTCCACTTGATCTTGATTTCAATGATCGAAAGAGTCCAACTCATGATGGAAAAGCTAGAAGTATGTCACTGCCATTGAATTTTCACAGTGCACACGAATCCCCAAAATCAAGTGCAGAATTCTGCTTTCATCATATGCTGTCCCCAGTTCCTGAAGAATTGGAAAATAGTTTCTTGGAGCATGCAAAGAAAGTCAACCATCAGTCAATTATAGAAGAAGAAGATGAAAATGGGGACCAGGAGAGTGAGGGTGACAGAGAAGAAGGGACAATTAATTGTGGACCAGCAGCAACAAATGAGAATAAAGTACCAGTGTTCAATCCTCATCAAGATGAAATTCTTAAAGAAGAAAATGCTAACACAGACCAAATTTCTTTGGCTGAAACAAATATGGGTGAAAATTTGAGTGAATGTGGTGATGAGGAAAGTAAGTCCAACATTGAACTATGTGCTCTTGTCGCAGATGTTTCAAGCAAAGCTGATGAAACTTCAGAAAAGACAATTTTAGATGGAATTGAGCCATACGAAGAACTGACAAATTTAGATGACAAAAAGATTGACACTGGTGCAAGGTTGCAAGAACAAGAAATTGGACCACATGAATCTGAAAACTCTGCACAGGATGAAAGTGTAAGTGCATGTCTTAAAGAAGATACAAATGAAGTCCAGAGTGAAACAAGGCCAGCCACTGTGGGGTCTGATGAAATTATTTGTGCTAATGTGCAACTGATTATTGATAAAGTTGTTGACACAGTTATTGAAAGTAATATTTTCAAAGAAAATACTGAAACTGATTCTTCAAATGAAGTTGACAAGGAAGTCACTCCTGCTTTTAGTTATGATGCAAATAACATTGAAATCACTGCAGAGCAAGAAAACGGTAACAAGAAACCACTGAGTCCAAAATCAGAGATGATAGTTGCAGAGTTAAAGAAAGCTATTTTTGAAGCAAGCCTAAAAGTTGAAGATGGAGCTGATCAAAATGAAGGTAACAATGAAAGTAATATGGACATTAAAGATGAAACTACAAACACAGGAAATGAAATATCTGATGCAGAGACAAAACCACATGATGATAAAGAGCAAGTTTTAGATTCTGGACAAAATACAAATGCTATTCTTATAGAGGATATTGATCTGAATTTCGCTGCGGATGGTCAGAAAACAAAGGGCGAGGACAGTGATTCACTCACAGACTATGATGTTATTGAGTTAGATTGATGAGATTAGTATATTTTATGCCTGGTGTTCCAAAAATCATAAGCGCATGGGAAGAATTAATCTAGGGGGCTGCCCGACACAAATTCCATTGTCTACCAATACTTTTGCCCCACCAAAGGCAGATTTCTGCCCGATTGGGGCTGATTTTACTTTTTCCAACGTCAGTTGCCCCTGGCTCGTACGCTTATGCCAACAATTATGTATCAGTGTTTGCCTAATTTTACACTTTCGAATCATCAACTGATAGCAGTCCACTACAACCCATTTTGTAGCAGAAAGCCAGCTTAGATTTAGAAATTTATTTCACCAAAATCGGTGGGTCCTTTCTAGATTCATGGGTGATCTTGCTGGGAGGTTTGGTTTTTTTAATTACTGCAACAAGGGCTGGAAATTTCAACGATGATAGTTTATTGGACTCGATTCTTTACTCTTGATGCTGTTACATCTTTTTGGGACACTCGTTAGTGCAATCGTACATAAGAGCTTTTTATCCAGCAAAGGTTACATTTCAAAGTGCAGTATAGTAGTTCATTAAGGCCTAGAGTTTAAACATCGTTTTTTGTCGTGTCGAATCGAACTGTATTGAAAACGGCAATATCTGCCTTTTCTAAAAATCTGATTTACACATCATTTTTTGCCGTGTCGGATTCTAAAAATCTGATTTACACATCATTTTTTGCC
Source organism: Aurelia coerulea (assembly GCA_039566865.1). Classification (NCBI taxonomy): domain Eukaryota; kingdom Metazoa; phylum Cnidaria; class Scyphozoa; order Semaeostomeae; family Ulmaridae; genus Aurelia; species Aurelia coerulea. Next base: position 21,387,527 of record CM076954.1, read on the forward strand.
GTGTCGGATTCAAATTAAGATGGTTAAAATGGCCATTTTTCAAATGCACAAGCACAGTGGCTAATCACACCTAGAAATCACTTTTGGAGCTTTTAAGGGCCACTGTTATACAGTTTTCACACATTGTCAGAGTATCATTTCTGAAGAAGGTACATGGACGATGTATTTATTTTGCATTTTTATCAAACATATCCATAATCAATTTGCATTCGTAATAAATAATTCAATTAGAATTTAGAGGTTAGTATCATTAGATATTTTAGAATGGTGCAGGTTGCAGGTTGAAATCCTGCCAAAGAAATAGGAATACAATCCTACCGACGCCAATTACTGGATGAGTCAGAAAAAGCGCACGCTGTTTGAAAGATTACTGCTCCCTAAATATCAAAGTAGCAATATTTTCCAATATTTTTCCATGGGTTGTAGGATAAATCTTGGTTCCCATGAATGAACTAAATTGGTATCAAATAAAGAATATAAATTATCTGGGATTTTTTCCTGTGCGGAAATCGGTCACTACCTTCAGATTTTAGCAAGTAAGCTTCTTTCAGGTCTAGGGGATTTTAAGACTTGAGACTTTCGCGGTTATGTCCGAGGAAACGTATGTGTCCCCCCTTGCGGTAAGGTTAAAGCTGAATGTCGCAGTAGTAGACCTGAAAGAAGCTTATTTGCTGCCCCAGAAGGTAAAGAGAAAGATAAACACAAGAAAGATACAAGGTGATTTATATTCTTTATTTGATACCAATTTAGTTAATTCATGGGAACCAAAATTTATCCTAAAACCCATGATCTGATTCAACAGCCAACATGTTATGTTATTTTGGGATTTTTCCTGGCGGAAATCGGTCACTCCGTTCAAATTTTACAAGTGATTTGCTCTAGAAAATCGCTTCAAAAACCTTCAAAAATGTCGTAAAATCAATCACGACCGAAATTTCCTGAAATTTCTACCTTGCAGCAATGACTTACACACTTTCACACATGCTATCCTCTTGAGAGGATGAAAACGTCTTCCCCTTGTTTGAAAAACTTATTCATGAGCATTCGATTCTCACAAATTATAGACGTGAGTGTCATTGTTGTTAGGAAGGAAAACGGATGACATGTTGATCGTTGTTTTCACTCATTTTGCAGGTTTTGAAAGGGACTTTCTGCAGAAAATCTCCCCTATCCACGGGAATGAATAATTGATTCGAGCCTGGTAAATTACCGAATCTAATTCAACATATCATCGGCTGTGAAACAAGATAGTTTTCAATATTATTATTTTGATATCCAGGAAGCAGTATTTTTTCAAAGCTGCCTGTATTTTACAACCATGTATCGTAGACAGATTTTCTCGCAATCATAACTGACATTCAATAATTTTTTATATAATAATTATGCAATTAGACACAGTAATAATTTTTCGCCATTTTTAATCGTTGACATTGCATTATTGAATAGGAATTAAAGTATTAACTTGAGATTTTTTCTGTTATTGTCTTTCTTGTCATGTGGAAGAATTTCCTGGAAATTTTATCAAAAGTGTTTTGAAAGTGCTCATTTTTCACCAAAATGTAAGGCTATAGGCTTACCTTTTTCGCTAAAATCGGCTTTTTTTGAAAGTACTTATTTTCCATCAAAATGTAAGGCTATAGGCTTACCTTTTTGGCTAAAATCAGCTGTTTTTGAAAGTACTTATTTTCCATCAAAATGTAAGGCTATAGGCTTACCTTTTTGGCTAAAATCAGCTGTTTTTGAAAGTACTTATTTTCCATCAAAATGTAAGGCTATAGGCTTACCTTTTTGGCTAAAATCAGCTGTTTTTGAAAGTACTTATTTTCCATCAAAATGTAAGGCTATAGGCTTACCTTTTTCTCTAAAATCAGCTGTTTTGAAAGTGCTCATTTTCCATCAAAAAGTAAGGTTATAGGCTTACCTTTTTGGCTAAAATCAGCTGTTTTTGAAAGTACTTATTTTCCATCATTAAGTTAGGTTATAGGCTTACCTTTTTGGCTAAAATCAGCCGTTTTTGAAAGTGCTCTTTTTCCATCAAAATGTAAGGCTATAGGCTTACCTTTTTCGTTAAAATCGGCTGTTTTGAAAGTACTTATTTTCCATCGAAATGTGAGGCTATAGGCTTACCTTTTTGGCTAAAATCAGCTGTTTTTGAAAGTGCTCATTTTCCATCAAAATGTAAGGCTATAGGCTTACCTTTTTCGTTAAAATCGACTATTCTTGAAAGAGCCCACTTTCCATCAAAAAGTAAGGCTATAGGCTTACCTTTTTGGCTAAAACCAGCTGTTTTTGAAAGTGCTCATTTTTAATCAGAAAGTAAGGCTATAGGCTTACCTTTTTCACCAAAATCGACCATTCTTGAAAGAGCCCACTTTCCATCAAAAAGTAAGGCTATAGGCTTACCTTTTTCGCTAAAATCAGCTGTTTTTGAAAGTACTTATTTTCCATCAAAATGTAAGGCTATAGGCTTACCTCTTTAGGCTAAAATCAGCTGTTTTTGAAAGTGCTTATTTTCCATCAAAATGTAAGGCTATAGGCTTACCTCTTTAGGCTAAAATCAGCTGTTTTTGAAAGTATTTATTTTCCATCAGAATGTAAGGCTATAGGCTTACCTCTTTAGGCTAAAATCAGCTGTTTTTGAAAGTATTTATTTTCCATCAAAATGTAAGGCTATAGGCTTACCTCTTTAGGCTAAAATCAGCTGTTTTTGAAAGTATTTATTTTCCATCAAAATGTAAGGCTATAGGCTTACCTCTTTAGGCTAAAATCAGCTGTTTTTGAAAGTATTTATTTTCCATCAGAATGTAAGGCTATAGGCTTACCTTTTTTGCTAAAATCAGCTGTTTTTGAAAGTGCTTATTTTCCATCAAAATGTAAGGCTATAGGCTTTCCTTTTTGGCTAAAATCAGCTGTTTTTGAAAGTATTCATTTTCCATCAGAATGTAAGGCTATAGGCTTACCTTTTTTGCTAAAATCAGCTGTTTTGAAAGTATTTATTTTCCATCAGAATGTAAGGCTATAGGCTTACCTTTTTGGCTAAAATCAGCTGTTTTTGAAAGTGCTTATTTTCCATCAAAATGTAAGGCTATAGGCTTTCCTTTTTGGCTAAAATCAGCTGTTTTTGAAAGTATTTATTTTCCATCAGAATGTAAGGCTATAGGCTTACCTTTTTTGCTAAAATCAGCTGTTTTGAAAGTATTTATTTTCCATCAGAATATAAGGCTATAGGCTTACCTTTTTGGCTAAAATCAACTGTTTTTGAAAGTATTTATTTTCCATCAAAATGTAAGGCTATAGGCTTACCTTTTTCGCTAAAATCGATTGTTTTTGAAAGTATTTATTTTCCATCAGAATGTAAGGCTATAGGCTTACCTTTTTTGCTAAAATCAGCTGTTTTGAAAGTATTTATTTTCCATCAGAATATAAGGCTATAGGCTTACCTTTTTGGCTAAAATCAACTGTTTTTGAAAGTACTTATTTTCCATCAGAATGTAAGGCTATAGGCTTACCTTTTTTGCTAAAATCAGCTGTTTTTGAAAGTGCTTATTTTCCATCAAAATGTAAGGCTATAGGCTTTCCTTTTTGGCTAAAATCAGCTGTTTTTGAAAGTATTTATTTTCCATCAGAATGTAAGGCTATAGGCTTACCTTTTTTGCTAAAATCAGCTGTTTTGAAAGTATTTATTTTCCATCAGAATATAAGGCTATAGGCTTACCTTTTTGGCTAAAATCAACTGTTTTTGAAAGTATTTATTTTCCATCAAAATGTAAGGCTATAGGCTTACCTTTTTCGCTAAAATCGATTGTTTTTGAAAGTATTTATTTTCCATCAGAATGTAAGGATATAGGCTTACCTTTTTTGCTAAAATCAGCTGTTTTGAAAGTATTTATTTTCCATCAGAATATAAGGCTATAGGCTTACCTTTTTGGCTAAAATCAACTGTTTTTGAAAGTATTTATTTTCCATCAAAATGTAAGGCTATAGGCTTACCTCTTTAGGCTAAAATCAGCTGTTTTTGAAAGTATTTATTTTCCATCAAAATGTAAGGCTATAGGCTTTCCTTTTTGGCTAAAATCAGCTGTTTTGAAAGTATTTATTTTCCATCAGAATATAAGGCTATAGGCTTACCTTTTTGGCTAAAATCAACTGTTTTTGAAAGTATTTATTTTCCATCAAAATGTAAGGCTATAGGCTTACCTCTTTAGGCTAAAATCAGCTGTTTTTGAAAGTATTTATTTTCCATCAGAATATAAGGCTATAGGCTTACCTTTTTGGCTAAAATCAACTGTTTTTGAAAGTATTTATTTTCCATCAAAATGTAAGGCTATAGGCTTACCTCTTTAGGCTAAAATCAGCTGTTTTTGAAAGTATTTATTTTCCATCAGAATATAAGGCTATAGGCTTACCTCTTTAGGCTAAAATCAGCTGTTTTTGAAAGTATTCATTTTCCATCAAAATGTAAGGCTATAGGCTTACCTTTTTTGCTAAAATCAGCTGTTTTTGAAAGTATTTATTTTCCATCAGAATATAAGGCTATAGGCTTACCTTTTTTGCTAAAATCAACTGTTTTTGAAAGTATCTTATTTTCCATCAAAATGTAAGGCTATAGGCTTACCTTTTTGGCTAAAATCAGCTGTTTTTGAAAGTGCTCATTTTCCATCAAAAAGTAAGGCTATAGGCTTACCTTTTTCGCTAAAATCAGCTGTTTTTGAAAGTACTTATTTTCCATCAAAATGTAAGGCTATAGGCTTACCTCTTTAGGCTAAAATCAGCTGTTTTTGAAAGTATTTATTTTCCATCAAAATGTAAGGCTATAGGCTTACCTTTTTCGCTAAAATCAGCTGTTTTTGAAAGTACTTATTTTCCATCAAAATGTAAGGCTATAGGCTTACCTCTTTTCGCTAAAATCAGCTGTTTTTGAAAGTATTTATTTTCCATCAAAATGTAAGGCTATAGGCTTTCCTTTTTGGCTAAAATCAGCTGTTTTTGAAAGTGCTCATTTTCCATCAGAATGTAAGGCTATAGGCTTACCTTTTTCGCTAAAATCAGCTGTTTTTGAAAGTATTTATTTTCCATCAAAATGTAAGGCTATAGGCTTACCTTTTTTGCTAAAATCAGCTGTTTTGAAAGTATTTATTTTCCATCAGAATGTAAGGCTATAGGCTTACCTTTTTGGCTAAAATCAGCTGTTTTTGAAAGTATTTATTTTCCATCAAAATGTAAGGCTATAGGCTTACCTCTTTAGGCTAAAATCAGCTGTTTTTGAAAGTATTTATTTTCCATCAAAATGTAAGGCTATAGGCTTACCTCTTTAGGCTAAAATCAACTGTTTTTGAAAGTATTTATTTTCCATCAAAATGTAAGGCTATAGGCTTTCCTTTTTGGCTAAAATCAACTGTTTTTGAAAGTATTTATTTTCCATCAAAATGTAAGGCTATAGGCTTACCTTTTTCGCTAAAATCAGCTGTTTTTGAAAGTATTTATTTTCCATCAAAATGTAAGGCTATAGGCTTACCTTTTTGGCTAAAATCAGCTGTTTTTGAAAGTACTTATTTTCCATCAAAATGTAAGGCTATAGGCTTACCTTTTTCGCTAAAATCAGCTGTTTTTGAAAGTACTTATTTTCCATCAAAATGTAAGGCTATAGGCTTACCTTTTTCGCTAAAATCAGCTGTTTTTGAAAGTATTTATTTTCCATCAAAATGTGAGGCTATAGGCTTTCCTTTTTGGCTAAAACCAGCTGTTTTTGAAAGTGCTCATTTTCCATCAGAATGTAAGGCTATAGGCTTACCTTTTTCGCTAAAATCAGCTGTTTTTGAAAGTGCTTATTTTCCATCAAAATGTAAGGCTATAGGCTTACCTCTTTTCGCTAAAATCAGCTGTTTTTGAAAGTACTTATTTTCCATCAAAATGTAAGGCTATAGGCTTACCTCTTTAGGCTAAAATCAGCTGTTTTTGAAAGTATTTATTTTCCATCAAAATGTAAGGCTATAGGCTTTCCTTTTTCGCTAAAATCAGCTGTTTTTGAAAGTATTTATTTTCCATCAAAATGTAAGGCTATAGGCTTACCTTTTTCGCTAAAATCAGCTGTTTTTGAAAGTATTTATTTTCCATCAAAATGTGAGGCTATAGGCTTTCCTTTTTGGCTAAAATCAGCTGTTTTTGAAAGTATTTATTTTCCATCAAAATGTAAGGCTATAGGCTTACCTTTTTCGCTAAAATCAGCTGTTTTTGAAAGTATTTATTTTCCATCAAAATGTAAGGCTATAGGCTTTCCTTTTTCGCTAAAATCAGCTGTTTTTGAAAGTATTTATTTTCCATCAAAATGTAAGGCTATAGGCTTTCCTTTTTCGCTAAAATCAGCTGTTTTTGAAAGTGCTCATTTTCCATCAAAATGTAAGGCTATAGGCTTACCTTTTTCGCTAAAATCAGCTGTTTTTGAAAGTATTTATTTTCCATCAAAATGTAAGGCTATAGGCTTACCTTTTTCGCTAAAATCAGCTGTTTTTGAAAGTACTTATTTTCCATCAAAATGTAAGGCTATAGGCTTACCTTTTTCGCTAAAATCAGCTGTTTTTGAAAGTATTTATTTTCCATCAAAATGTAAGGCTATAGGCTTACCTTTTTCGCTAAAATCAGCTGTTTTTGAAAGTATTTATTTTCCATCAAAATGTAAGGCTATAGGCTTACCTTTTTCGCTAAAATCAGCTGTTTTTGAAAGTATTCATTTTCCATCAAAATGTAAGGCTATAGGCTTACCTTTTTCGCTAAAATCAGCTGTTTTTGAAAGTACTTATTTTCCATCAAAATGTAAGGCTATAGGCTTACCTTTTTCGCTAAAATCAGCTGTTTTTGAAAGTGCTTATTTTCCATCAAAATGTAAGGCTATAGGCTTACCTTTTTCGCTAAAATCAGCTGTTTTTGAAAGTACTTATTTTCCATCAAAATGTAAGGCTATAGGCTTACCTTTTTCGCTAAAATCAGCTGTTTTTGAAAGTGCTTATTTTCCATCAAAATGTAAGGCTATAGGCTTTCCTTTTTGGCTAAAATCAGCTGTTTTTGAAAGTATTTATTTTCCATCAGAATGTAAGGCTATAGGCTTACCTTTTTTGCTAAAATCAGCTGTTTTGAAAGTATTTATTTTCCATCAGAATATAAGGCTATAGGCTTACCTTTTTGGCTAAAATCAACTGTTTTTGAAAGTATTTATTTTCCATCAAAATGTAAGGCTATAGGCTTACCTTTTTCGCTAAAATCGATTGTTTTTGAAAGTATTTATTTTCCATCAGAATGTAAGGCTATAGGCTTACCTTTTTTGCTAAAATCAGCTGTTTTGAAAGTATTTATTTTCCATCAGAATATAAGGCTATAGGCTTACCTTTTTGGCTAAAATCAACTGTTTTTGAAAGTATTTATTTTCCATCAGAATGTAAGGCTATAGGCTTACCTTTTTCGCTAAAATCAGCTGTTTTTGAAAGTATTTATTTTCCATCAGAATGTAAGGCTATATGCTTACCTTTTTCGCTAAAATCAGCTGTTTTTGAAAGTATTTATTTTCCATCAAAATGTAAGGCTATAGGCTTACCTTTTTCGCTAAAATCAGCTGTTTTTGAAAGTATTTATTTTCCATCAAAATGTAAGGCTATAGGCTTACCTCTTTGGCTAAAATCAGCTGTTTTTGAAAGAGAGCCCATTTTCCATCAAAAAGTAAGGCTATAGGCTTACCTTTTTCGCTAAAATCAGCTGTTTTTGAAAGTATTTATTTTCCATCAAAATGTAAGGCTATAGGCTTACCTCTTTGGCTAAAATCAGCTGTTTTTGAAAGAGAGCCCATTTTCCATCAAAAAGTAAGGCTATAGGCTTACCTTTTTCGCTAAAATCAGCTGTTTTTGAAAGTACTTATTTTCCATCAAAATGTAAGGCTATAGGCTTACCTTTTTCGCTAAAATCAGCTGTTTTTGAAAGAGAGCCCATTTTCCATCAAAAAGTAAGGCTATATGCTTACCTTTTTCGCTAAAATCAGCTGTTTTTGAAAGTATTTATTTTCCATCAAAATGTAAGGCTATAGGCTTACCTCTTTGGCTAAAATCAGCTGTTTTTGAAAGAGAGCCCATTTTCCATCAAAAAGTAAGGCTATATGCTTACCTTTTTCGCTAAAATCAGCTGTTTTTGAAAGTATTTATTTTCCATCAGAATGTAAGGCTATAGGCTTACCTTTTTTGCTAAAATCAGCTGTTTTTGAAAGTATTTATTTTCCATCAAAAAGTAAGGCTATTGGCTTACCTTTTTCGCTAAAATCAGCTGTTTTTGAAAGTATTTATTTTCCATCAGAATGTAAGGCTATAGGCTTTCCTTTTTGGTTAAAATCAGCTGTTTTTGAAAGTATTTATTTCCATCAAAAAGTAAGGCTATAGGCTTACCTTTTTGCTAAAATCAGCTGTTTTTGAAAGTGATCATTTGTCACCAAAAAGTAAGGCTATAGGCTTACCTTTCGGGCTAAAATGGGGTGTCTTTGAATGTGCTTAATTTCTATCAAAATATAAGGCTATAGGCTTACCTTTTTAATCTGTTTTTGCAAGCGTTCTATTATCGTTTTAAAAGCAAGGCTACACGCGTTCTCAAATTTTGCTAACGTGATCAGAACAGATAAGATGTGGAAGAGAAAGAGGCTAAGTTATTTCACACTACCACTAAATAATAATATTACATACAAAAATACACAATTACCATTGAGCAAATATTATGCACCATATCATATATGACGTGTGAAGTTACATAGTGCACCCTAATGACAAGACTTGCTAAAAGTGTTCAATTTGTAAAGCTTAAAAACTTGCATCAACTAAAGGAAGCAGACGATCAATTTTGAGATAGTCTTCAACACCGGATTTGCAATTCAACATGCAATTGACATTCAGAGGGAAAATCGAATTTTTTCCAGACAACGGATGTTTGAGAGTTTGAGATATAGGGCAGTCGAGATAGTAGATGTCACACGTACTAAAAGCTTCTTTTTCGAAAGAGGAAGAGAAACATAATTATTTCATGACATTTTTGCAAAATTTAAAGTTGCAGACAAGGGTTGAAATAGAACCTAATAGTGTGAAACTTTTCACAGCTAGGAAGCTCTGCTCAAGCTCTATCCAAACCTGTGCTATGTTTATTTCTTGACCAAACAGAATATTATTTCAAGGGAGTTGATCTAAAGATACCTTTCATATCAACTGACGCCAATTTCTTTCATAGAATGTTTGATTGAATTTGAGCAATTCATTTTGGCATCTGAGACAACCATTTCTGAAAAAGCATTTCAAATTTATTGAACTATTAAAACTTTTCCGACAATTCAATTTCTTACGCTTGCAATTCCTTGAGACAATCTTTTCGGATCTTTTCAGTCTTTCTTTGCTTGAGTGTCTCCTTTGCCAGTCAAGCCGCTTGGGAGATCGCAATCAATACATTTCAAGTGTTTCTTGGAGCAATGATTGCCTAGGATGCTAAATTCAAGAACTTGAATTAAAATATGATACTCTTTCAAAGAAATCAGCGTCAGTTGGTATGAAAAAGTACCTTTGCATCAAACTACCTTGAGATAATACTCCATGCTCGATAGAGTTTCATTGGGTTTAACACAATGTTTACACTATACCGGTGCAGTTTCGATCCTTTGCACAGTTGTTTGGTTCAAGTGCGTTTACATTGCTCCAGAGCAAAACTATTCTATAGATAGAAGAAATGAAATACGAATCATTAGGAGGCTGGTCCGTTACACTTTAGTTACGACACGTAACATGTACTCAGTCCATGCTCTGGCATCCAATAACACGACTTACTAAGTAAAGGCGTGACTCAAAGGGAAAGTGAAATCGTTACTCCAATCACTGTTAATTCGATTCATTAAGTTCTCCAGTTTTAACAATTCCTGACAAATATGGATCAGCCCACCTCAATGGGAGTGTTATCCATCTTACATTTTCTGAGCTTGTTTACGAATTGAGTAGCCAAAAAGCTTATTTAAGGGAGGCGCATGGTGAAAGGGAATACATAATCATAAATTATGCAGGAATGTGGTAGATATCTGACATTCATGAATATATTATGCTACTTTTATTTCATGGTCATATTGCAAAGTGAGGCGAAGAAATTGTAGCATTAGCCCACGAGTAGATCCAGGATTAAAATGATTAATTGTGCAGCCGTTGCAAGCTTTTGCTCTTTGTTTCGTAAACCCTTTCTTCTTTTGGATAAGGCGTCTGCTAGAATGCATCAGATCTAGACTGGTTACCGAAGTCTCTTGTATCCTTGTGGTAAATATTGTTCAACAGGGACACAGTGAAAAAGATGATCCTAAATATGCCTTTTACCGCTATCACCTTGCAGAAACGAAATGCAGCGAACATCCCATTTGGGACACAGTTAATGACGAAAACTTAGCATACGTAAGAAGTGCAAACTTCTCCATACTATCAATTGAAGTTTGAAACACAATATAGTTCGTGGAATCTTGCGAGTTGATTGAAGCCACAAACTCTTGTGGCGAGGGCCTAAACAGGATCACGTCCTTTCTGAGTAATATCTTGAGTCTCTGTTGACCAAAGCGACATGATTCAAGCCAAAGAGAACAGGGAAACAAGGGAATCGGGTAATGTGTGTATATCCGATTTAATGTGACTAGGGAACTCTTTGCTTTCCTATATCAGCGATAACCCATAATCCCCTATGCCTATCACAACAACTAATCTTACAGCAAAAAGTTTATACCCTGATCAAGTTTTTCGAAAACGGTTCAAGCCACAAATACTTTATTTCTCCAAACATTTAAAATTTAAAGGACTGTCAAATATTTAAGGCTAAAATTGTAAGACTTAAAATCCTATGATTATCCCCTGCTCATTAAATATTTCATTCGAAACATGGTAGGCTTAAAAACAGACTCCTTTGTTTCCCTGTGTTCTCGATTTCAACAAGGGACTCAAGATAATAAAACTAGAAATATTGCTCCAATTTGAAATCTGAGTCAATGCGTACTGGGTGTCGCAAAATGCAGATATTTTTGAAAAATCACCACAATACCGGGTGCGCCAAAATAAACTATGCACGTTTGGCAGGCCACAATAAATCGTACACTGGACCGATTTTGAAGATTTATGACTTAATCTTTAGCAGAAGGCCTGAATTAGATTCTAGGATTTTTGCAAGTTTTTCCGTTTTCAGTTTCTAGAGCTAGAAGCGAAGTTCTTACAATGCCGTTTTTTGAAAACATTGAAAACGATCAAAAAGTGTCGATCAAATTTTGAAAGATTCAACATTAATAAACAAAGAGAAAACTTTATCAGGGGGATTTAGGGGTTTAGTAGGAACTCTCGTACAGCAGATTACAATTGGTGGATTTCTAAATCGCAAATCACCACGAACAAGTTCTCTCTTTGTCCATTCATGTAGATTCTTTAGAAAACTTGATCAATGTTTTTTGATCGTTTTCAATGTTTTCGAAAACTAAAATTTTAGGAAACTCGCTTCTAGCTCTAAAAACTGAAAGTGAAAAAAATTGCAAAAAATCCCAGTATCTAATTCAGGCTTTCTGTTAACGATTAAGTCATAAATGATCGAAATCCGTCCAGTGTACGATTTATTGTGGCTTGCCAAACGTGCATAGTTTATTTTGGCGCACCCGGTACTATCATTGAAAAATGATGGTGTAAAATTATTTGACCTTTTTATTTGGCTTGAAAGAAAGTTTAACAACTTTGCTATAATTCTACTATTGGACCTTTAAGAAATCTTCTATATATTTCAAAATTAGATGGTGTTTCTTCTTTCTGAAGACTTTTTACGAACAATCTTGACAAAACTTGAACCATCAGAATTTCTAAACTTTATGACGAAACGCAGCATAATTTTTTAGACAACAATGATTCATGAATGTCTACAATATGATTTCAAGTACAATACAAGTCTTTTACTCTTCTGGTTTACGATTTAGAAATTTGACGACGTCATATCCTCAAATGAGTTGAAATCTAAAATATGCTGTGATTTCAAGATTTCTGAAAATCCAAGGGTAGAACCATAGCAAAGAAGGTCATATAATTTTACATTCACCTTTCAAAAAATCTAACACTTACACCCGTGTTCGTTCTAATTGAATCACAGGTAATATGGTAATGATTTCGGCAGGACTATACTATGTATAACTACTCTGCCTAGTTTGTCTGGTCAAAGCGATAATCTATCCCTAGAAACAAAATTTGGTATTTCAGTTTTTAGCCCAAAAATAACATTTGAAGACTGACATTGTTATCAAATTTCGCTGACTTTGCAAACGTATCTACGTATTTTTGGGACACCCGGCAGACTGGAAATGAAGATTTAATTACTTAAAGATGACTAAAATAATGTGCAAATCCCGTGCAGTAAATAAAGTTACACTCGTTAAGTTAAAAGACCTTGTGCTTTTGGTGTAGCTTCTAAATATCTCAGATGATGCGAATTGTCGGTATACTAGAGTACACACTCTGTCGATAGATTATAATGCAAGACATGTAGGAAAAGCCCACAACTAAATGCTTAGATGTTCATAACTTGAAGTCTGTATTGTTCATTGTTACAATACATGATGTATTTGTATGTCGTTGTGGTTGTTCGGAGTTGCGAGTTGATTAAGCACACGTGTGTACTTCTTCGTGTCATCCTGCAAGCCATTTAAAAATGGTGTCAGGTGTGGGATAGATCCAAAATTTTGAAAATTGATCTCGTCAGCTCTAATTCTTTTTGTTGTACGCTTTGCAATGGACATTTTTTCTGACCCATCAAGTAGTACGAAGGGCTGCTAAGCATTTGATTGTGGACTTTTGAAGAATTGAATTGATGACATGTTGAATTGTCAATGAGGTCTTATCTTACTGCTAGTTGTTCCAGTCTCGGATTGATGACGAGTCCTCTTCTTAATATTTTCATTTGATGAATTGTTGAGTAGATCTTTTATGTGCTGCACAATCAAATCAATGGCCACTACAAAATAAGATTGGAGGAAAATCATTTTTGGAAATTCATAGAACCGAGAGTACTCCATGGTCTGGAATGAATCAAATCCTGGTTGATAGCCAAGAGATCGAAGCATTTTTGTGATATTTTCTTGCGTTCCTATGAGCACTTGGAAAATTGGTAAACTCAACTTTACGGAAAGCAATGGTTGTGAACATGAGCGAAGGGGAAGATAAAATTGGGGGGGGGGGGGGCCCGGGACAGTTAATTAAAAAAAATTTTGCATGACTTAAGTCGGAGCAGGCGGTTAAGGGGACAGTCAAAACACCGCACTGCACATAACGAATACACATTAGGCGAGCAAACTATATGCTTCTCTTGGCACATGATTTCACACAAGTTACTTTAAATTCTTGCAAGAATTCGACTTCCATGCCTTGGCTTCGCAGTGACAAAATTTAGGCCTCATTGCTGTATCTGAAAAGAATATACCTGTATTATCGGCTCCTCTGGGAATTATAACATCGGCGTATTTCTTGGTCTGTAAGAGAATTTTACATCATATTATAATCCATAGGATATGAAAAATTATACTTTTGGCCCTTCTCTTTCAAAAGCTTTGGAAAGGAATGAAATATTTAAAGAAGATACAAAAAACTGGTATTGAAAAGCATTGTTGCAATGTTTAATGCGATTTTAAAAGGTTCCCAATTTTTATCCACTTGTGGCTAACAAACTGCAACTTTCATGAAACAGATTTGGAAACTTTTCTCCAACGAAATTCTCTCACCAATTTTGCAAATTCATCTGAATATGTAAAAGTGGTCCAAACTACTTGCGGTCATATTCTAGCCTATCAGCTATCAGTATTCCCTGCTGACATAGATCCATTGCCCAAATATGGCATAAATGAATGAAGTGAAAATGAAATAAAACGAAAGCGCGTGTCATGGTCTGTAATCTTTGCACGTACATTTTTATGCAAGCTTATAATGCTAAGACTCCCTTTAAAATGCTTGCTAGCGTTCTACCGGTTGAGTCAGAAAAAAATGTGGGGCGTTTAACAAGCCATATTTTGATGAAAAACAAGTCAATTCTTAAAAAATCCAATTTACGAAATGAATTGCACCAATGGTAACTGTCAAACGACCCCCCCCCCACTTTATTCAGACTCACTCGGTAAATGTATTCCTTTTGACAAGAAGCTCTTGCTAAGAAACTCGACTCTCACAGCATTAAAACATCGAGAAACATCAGTAATTGATTATAAAACCTTTGATAACATTTTCTTTTTGAGTTGTTTTGTCATATACCCAAAAATATTCATAGATGATAAAATTCTTGCTTTTGATACAGCAAGGTAGACACATTACACGTTGAAAAACCTTGTTTTGAACTATAGTTTTTAAGCAAAATACTTAATCCAATTTTTATCATCATTAAAGTCTCCAATGATAATGCACATTTCTTCCTGTCATTTATGACCAAACTAGAAGTTTTGCAAGCACAAAGAAATTGATCTGGCAATCATCAGTGCTTTTTCGTAGTATGATTTGAAAACCAGGTAGCCCTAAAAAGAGCTAAATTTGCTGATTTTCAAACCAAATACAAAATCAACCAAATCTTATTCAATGTTTACAGCATTTGATTGCAATCCTCCTCTTGATGTTCGCTCTGTGTACCTTGATATTTCTAAAGCATTTGACAGGGTATGGCATGATGGGCTAATCTATAAATTAAAGCGATGCAGTGTCTCCGGACAACTTCTAAGTCTTATCAAAGATTTTTTTAAATCGAAAACAGAGAGCTGTACTGAATGGACAGAGCTCGAGTTGGGGAGATGTTTCAGCAGGAGTGCCCCAGGGTTCTATTCTGGGCCCTTTATTTTTCTTGGTCTACCACTAGGTCTACCACTTCGTCCTAGTAGTATTGTAGAGTAATTTGTAAGTAATGTAGTTTCATGACTTTTAAAACAGCCTCCTGTCGTGCGTTCTGCGCTACCACAGTCAAAGGAAGGAATAGGATATGAAATTTTTGTGATCATCTATATAAGGGTTATAAAATATCATAGAATCAAATTTGATCGACCATCTCTTCCGATCATTCTTCAAACGCTATGAATGGCCCCCTTAGTGCTGAGGCCATTGTTAGAATTGAAGGTGCTGTGGCGCAGTGGTGTAATCCACTGACTTTGCAGCCAGAACAGTCAGGCGGACAGCGTTCGATACCCAGTAGAGCCCTATCACTTGAGCGTCATGACAAGGGGTCGCGGACTCGATTAGGCCTATTCTACTTCTGCGATCCCAGCGCTTGGCGCTAAAAACTGCAACTTCACTTTCACTTTCACCAATTAAACCCTGCTCGAGGTGGCCTAACCAGCTTTAATATAAATGATTCAATTTCAGTGTTGTAGGTCAGTTACGCTTTAATCAAAGAGTAGCTAAAATTGTCGGTAGTGAGTAAGGATTTACAACCCCTAGAAAGAGCTTTCAGTCGAGGCCCCGTCATTAAAGAATTAGATATGCAATTTCGGCAAATTTGAGTCGCTCTCAGTTGTCGGGACGAGATGATTTTTAAGCTCTAAGATAGAATTGGGTATGGGCGGCTATCTCTCATTACAAGAAAATCTGAGAAAGTAGCCCCTGTAAGCAATCTTGTTACGTTGTTTCTCTCGATCTTATTTTTAATCAGGGCCAATTTTTGCTCAATTTCCCCCATCTCATAATAATTTGCTGTGTCAAATGCCGGGCCAAAGTAAGCGATATTGTTGCCAAACATATCTCTTTGAACGTTGCATTATGGGTAGTTATACGATGCAATCGTCCTTATATGCTTCTGTGGAGGAAAAGCTCTGCGGGGGAGGGGGAAGGAGGTAGGAAAGAGAGAACAAAAAGAACCCAAATTGTTTTAATTCCTTCACTCTCTCACCATCTCCTCTACAGAAGCATAGAATTGTGTCTCCGCAATTCCATATAACCACACTTGTGGCGCTCCTCTCTAAGCACAACAGCGGTGTTTAGTTACATATGATTGCACAAATGTCACTCAGTGTGGCCCTCTCAGTATCGGCTAACAAGTTCATCAAAAATGTTTGCAAAGCTGTTTCGGGTCGCCCGAACATTCACGGTGACATTTTTAGTTCGCATGAATATTTCTTGGCAACAAATTTTGGATCATAACTTATGGCAGTTTAGACAGAACTTGCAAAAGTTAATGCTCGAGGTTTATAGCAGTTTAACACAACAAAACCCTTCTTTTTTGTGGGATATGTTCCATGAAAAGGACAATAATTACAATCTACGATCAAAGAATCTGTTGATGTTGCCTCAAACTAAAACAACTACTTATGGCAACGATAGTTTATCTTTTCGTGGTAGCATATTATGGAATTCCCTGCCCAATGATACAAAAATTGCCACCTCCGTCTGTTCTTTTAAGTCATGCATAAAAAAATGGATTGGAGAGACTTGCCGTTGCAAAATTTGTAAATAGGGTATTTTAGGGTATTTTCGTTTCTTATCATGAACTGTAATTTATTTTTGTTTTTGTAAATAGTTGGTCTTTATTAGTTCTTGAAGAAGAGCTATTTTTAATAACCAACTTTAAAGAATGTTATAATAATAATAAAAAAAAGTGCAGTTATGTTTCAGCTTGTATGCTTCTGCGGAGGAAAATTTACATCGTTCTGCGGAGGTTGATTCGCTACCTCCTCCGTAGCAGTATGTGTAGTATTCCTCTGCAGAATCATAAAGCTACGGCGATCAAGCACAGCAGCGGCATCTAACCGCCGATGAATAATTCCTAAACTTTGTAGTCAGGTGGATTGGATGCATGCGTGAACACGGACATCGTAGCAATAAACAAACTGAAAATAAAGCCACTTAAACGCAAGGTGCAACAAAATACCCTCAAAACTATAAAACGTATTTAAACACAACTGCTGACTACTGCTGATAAAAGATAACATGATGTCTCGGAAGGTAGCACATGTTTCTCCGTATGGAGACATAACTAGGTTAAAAATCGAATCTCCCGTGGTGGGCCTATTTTCAAACGGTTTTCCTTGATAAATTCGTTATGTTTCAAAAAGCACCGCTTCTTTAATGTTGCGAATACTTGAAAAGAACGCTCGAGTTTTCGAAATAAGTGTGATTTTGCAATCCATTTTGAGACATACTCTACCATTTAAAAATCGGAATGTCTTTGCTGCGAAGCAATGTTGTATGTGTGTTTGTCTCACGGACTTATTGCG
This sequence comes from Aurelia coerulea, assembly GCA_039566865.1. Lineage (NCBI taxonomy): Eukaryota > Metazoa > Cnidaria > Scyphozoa > Semaeostomeae > Ulmaridae > Aurelia > Aurelia coerulea. The sequence continues at coordinate 21,404,763 of CM076954.1, forward strand.
GCTGTCAAATGCTATCCAGGCGGCCACCATCGAAATTAGCGCATGCATGGTGTGGAAAGTATGATACCAATAACTATTGTTGAATGGCAAAAACAGCATGAAATGCTTGTTCCACTGACTTAATTAAAAGGCAATGTACCAACCAATCTGCCACGCAAATATAGCTATCTTGCAGTTTCATGATTTCGGGACTTTAGAGGATTCTCACATGAAGCCATTGACTTGTAAAAGTTGCTATTGACCACAATCGTAAACATTTTGACAACAATTCTGGTGGGTAAACCCAGTGCGCAGCACTCTCTGACTTTTGTTATCTTGCAAGTACAGTTTGATATTTCAACATATTTATGAAAAAAGGGAGCACGTTTCATAAAGGTAGCTTTTTCATAAGGAACTAAGAATCTGATCCAGTGCTGAAATCTCCAATTCTTATCATATGTATATATAATTCTTTAGCCTGGATAACACTGCACAATTAAAGAGATTGGTATAAATAGTGTTCCAGCTTATGAGTGCTCAAAGTTTCATGAAAGTTTCAGCCCTCGCTCCCCTGACCTACAAGCAGGTCTTCTAAATTTCAAATTATAAGAAAGAAAATCTTCTTATAAGTTTAGCAAACAGAATTATGTCCAAAAGATTTTCAACTTTCAAAATTATGATAAAGAAGCTAGATTGCTAATCCACTTTATCTCCTCAACTCAAAAAGTGCATGCGAAGCGCTTTTTACAATGTTGATAAATTCAGGTTGCTTGTAACCAATCCCTAATCAATACATTGTTTGAACCCATGCAAAGATATTGCAATCGCCTTACCGTGGGTGCCAGCACCTCAACAAAATTCAAAAGGAAACTGAAATTCGGGAAAAAATGAAAGGAAAAGGAAAACGGAAAGGAAAAGTCAGCTCGGGAAAAAGGACAGGAGAGCAATGAATATTGAAGGCAAAAGTTTGATCGATAAAGCGTTGTATTTGAATGTGAAACCGACTCCAATATTCATCATTAGGAGTAGTTCATGATTGTAGTTGATTGAATATTTTCAGGTTTAATTTAGCTCCCTGTCTTTATGCTTAAGTGGTACCATGGGGGTAGTCGTGGTCTTTTGCTTAAAGTAGTTTGTATTTTCACGTTGAACAAAAATAAATTTGCTGTTGTTTCTTCGTCGTGTTGCGGTGTTTCTGCCTACAAACTTACATTGATTTTGTTGAGCCAAAAATCAGCTGTCAGATGGACTAAAAATTTTCTAGTCATTATTGCGACCAACCTCGATTTCGGCCAACCTCGTGGGGTATTTCGGCCAACCTGTCTGGTCATTTCGGCCAACCTCTACAGGCCCGGCCCGATCCAACACGAAAGGATTTACGAACAGAAAAACGGTTAGAACATTTCTGAAAACTCTTTAGCGAGGAGGAACTTTCAGCTTGCATCGGAAAAGAAGCCTCAGATAAACATGTTCTTTGCTATTTATTCATTTAATTTCCAAATATACTTGGCCGAATTGACAACTTATGTTGGCCGAATAAACCAGACCGACATTGGACTTGCAGTCTATTTCATCAACTGTAATAATTCGTCAACTGTAATAAGTCTATCTGAAAGTATACTACGAAGACTTGGGGCAAGTCTAGACCGACGTGGGCGAATCGACCAAAAAGTTAGCCGGAGTGACCATTTTGGGCGAAATGGTGGTCGGGCGAAGTGGAGGAGGTTGGCCGAAATGACCAGGTGCTCCTTCACAGCTGCCATACAAACAGGGCACAGTTTTTTCGGATACCCTCAAGATGATCAAACAATTTTTAAACGCCCATTCTTTTTATACGAACCACGGATGGTTAGACGCCTCGGTTGTGCTTGATTTCCACAGCTTTTTGTTCTGCGGAGGAAAACATCATTCACTTCTACGCAGGATTCATTATCTCCTCCACAGAATTAAAGAAGTTATTCCTCCGCAGGTTGCAGCGCTCCTCCATAGAAGCACACCAGCAGTTTCTAACTACCCATTATGTATGAACCCGGCAGGAGGGCGCGTACTCCTCTCAGGTCATCTTATTTCCAAAGAAATCTGCAAAAAATCTTCTAACTAGTTTAGTAAACATAATAAAATCGCATTGATACTTCGAAATATCATGATGAAGTTAAAAATATATTTTGGTAACCCTCAAAGTCTCTGAAGCAAGTTACAAAAGTCTTCTAATCTACTCACCATACACAACCTCAATCCGTAAACAGAAACCACTCTCCCAGATGCAAACAAAATTAGATTTTAATGCTGCCATTAACGAATGTTTCCCTTCATAATAATGCAAAAATTAATTCAATAATTCAGTGTTTCAATCATAAACTCTTTTCCATCCTTTTATAGCAATCTATCTTTCTGATTGGATTTGCTGTTTTATCTTCCATTACCATTAATATTAAATGAACAGAAGAAAAACCTGAGCATTGTATCACATTTCATCGAATCGAGACACGTCAGTCACGCGCATGGCTCGATGGCATCAGGCAACAAGTCTCAAAGCTGTTAAGAATACTGTCACTTCACTGCGAATCAATTGCGGGCGTCAACACAATTCAAGAGCACATTCCATCAAACAAATCATCGACGAAACATGTAAGCAAGCTTTCTGATGGTATTAAAATACGCATATTTTTAATGGAAACTAAGAATGTGAGCCAGTATTAAACTTTCTTGAAATTATCAGATTTTCAGAACCCGGAGTTTCTTTCGAGTTTCTTAAAAGGTTACTGAACAATCTTCATGTTTACTTCATGTATTTATATACAAGGAACTAAGAATTGCAATCAGTAATGAAAGTTTCTTACAATTAGCAGATTTTCAATACTCAGAGTCTCTTACAAGTTTCTTATAAGGTTCCTTAACAACCTTCTGCAGGTATTTTTGATAAGAAACTAAGAATTTATGCCAGTATTGTAAGTTTCTTAAAATTATCAGATTTTCAACACTCGGAGTTTCTTTCGAGTTTCTTAAAGCTTCCTTAACAATCTTCATGTTTACTGCACTTACTTCTTTATATAAGAAACTACGAATTTGAATCAGCATTGAAAGTTTCTTAAAATTATCAGATTTTCGGTACTCGGAGTTTAAAGGTTCCATAACAATCTTCACCCTCGAGAGCATTTCAAAACAAACTTTTTAAGTCGCCACTGAAGAAATAAATTCTTCTACCCTGAACGCATTCAAAAAGGAGGTGCCAAAATGAACACCAAACAATCATTTCATTTTTTTTTGTTCATGACAATTTGTAATTTGGTTTAGTTATATCTAACAACTCTTGTATTTATTGACAAATATTAGTTATTGTAAGTTCTTAGCATCGCCACCTGTAAATCACATCAGTTATTCTAACTGAGGGGCTACCATCATGAAAAAGATAAAATCAAATCAAATCAAATGCCTTTCCAATCTCTAGACTTCGCCCAAGTACCTTACTAGTAAAGGGATAGAGAAAACAGGTGAAAATAATAAAGTTAACCTATACTAAGGCTTTCCTTTATTAGAATAACTAGTTTGTTAAATTACATTTTTCCAGTACCGGAGTTTTTTTTAATCTTCTGGCGATCTGAGAGATGAGTTTCTTATGAGCGGTTTCTCATAAAAATACATGTACCAAATAGTAATTTTGACGGTGGTAAGAAACACAGTTTACGAGAGAATAATCAAAAAGCTCTTACTAGAGAGTTTTATCATCGTCGAAACGAAATTTTTAGATTCATTCCATTCTAAACAAGATTTTACCTTGGAATTGTTTGCATATTATCAGATGTTGAATTGCATTTTAGATCTATCTATGTGGTATTTTGATCGTCTGTAAATGATGTATACATTTTCAGCGGAGGGCCATTTCTAAACCAGAAATAGGGAGGGTAATCGTTTTCTTTCATACTCAGGGGCCGATTATATGAGAGTTTTTAGCCCGGGCTGGAATTTCAGCCCGGCTAACCGGGTTGAAAACTCAGCCCCCCCCTAGTCATCTCTTTGTAAAATTGAAATTGCGATGACATGAGAAAGTTTCAGCCCGGGCTGAAAAGCCAGCCCGAGTTAGGACCTGTTCATATGGAGGCGAGCCAGCCCGCCTACCGGGCTGGAGGTTTTTGCCGAGATCTCACCTTATCCCTGTTTCCCATTCAAAGTTTGTTGTCTGTTCATATGAGCAGGCGGGCTGGCCCGGTAGGCGAGATCTCACTCAAGGACTGCCGGGATCCCGCTTGGCGAGATCAAAATTTTCCCATATGAACACTCCAGCCCGCCTGCCGAGACGAAAACGCCTCTACTACGCACGCGTGGGCATGCAAAACAATACCACCAACGATGGCACGTGACCAATTCCATCCCAGTAGGCGGGATAGATTTGCCATATGAACAGAATGCGAAATCAGCTCACTTAGCGGGCCAGCCCGGTAAGCGGGCTGGCTCGCCTCCATATGAACAGGTCCTTAGCCCGGGCTGCTCCTTGAGCTAGGCGGGCTGGGATTTCTCATGTAAACGCAATTTTTCCAGCTTGGGCTGAGAATTTATTTCGCGAACCCGCAGTTTGAACATAGTTTCATGCCAAAACAGAGTAACACGAACATTCTCAAAGATCAGATGAAAGAAAAGAATGTTTGCAACCGCAACTAGTGATTTTAGAGCCATTTCGAAGTTTTAAAGCTTGAACAATTTCGGCGCGATTCTAGTAATTAATTTCAGCCCGGGCTAACTTCTGTCATATAATCGCAAGCCAATTTCAACTCGGTTAACAGGGCTGAAATTCCAGCCCGGGCTGAAAACTCATATAATCAGCCCTTTAAAGGGAATGTAAGCGTATAAAACTGGCTCAAGCCACTTGCGGTCAAATTCTAGCCTATCAGATATCATGATTTATCAGTTACCCGAATATGGTGCGGCACGTGTCTTGGCCTATTGTCTTTGTAAAGTTAGTTTTATCAAAGGCTTATATATGTTTAGATTCCCTTTTAGGTAACTCTGCTTTCCGCTCTAATGAGCACGGAAAGCCGGTTTTCCTAAATCCTTTCCTCCAGAAATTCATTAAACCATTCGGGAACCAAATGGTCTACGAAAATTCTGTAAAACGTATGATATTCATAGGCGTAGGAGACAGGGGGCAAAGGGGGGCTGCAGCCCCCCCAGCGTCGGAAAATTTTGCAAAAATCAGCCATAATCGGGCAGAAATCCGCCTTAAGTCGGGCAAAATTTTCCTAAACAATGGATTTTTTATCGGGCAGCCCCCCCAAATTTTATTTCCCCCTACGCCGATGATGATATTACATACAGTCAAAGCGGAAGAAGCGTACCAACTATGTTTTCAATATTCAAAATAGAATCGTATCTTCAGTGGATTTTGGTTTCTTTGCATGACAAAATCCTAGAATACTCCTGTTCATTGTAGTTTCCAGGGGGAAGAACTCCTATTGCAATCCACTATATATTGGAATAATCATCCAATCCAAACATGAAAATAGATTTTCAAACAATCTTCGAATTAACATGGTATATGGTACGCTTCTTCCGCGGTGACTGTAACAATATTCTTGGCAATCTGAAGATGCATCAAGTGCAACCATTGTTTTCTCGTGTTTGGAGAAAGCTTATATTAAATATTTTATAGTCCTCAGAAGAACTTCATTATGCGCTCAGTTAATCTGAAGATTTCAGGGCTTGGCTTACATTCTAAGTTTTTTTGTTCCTTATTGCTCGTTTTGGTTTTACTTTAAGCGTAAAGCCTGGTTTTCATTTTAACTTTTCCTGCTCTTTATCGGTCGATTTGGTTTCTGTTGGCCGCCTTTTCTTCGATTGATCTGATTTTAAGGCTAACTGATCTCCACTGTTCAAAATGCTCTCTCTTGCTCGCTTTTATTCGTTTTTGCTGGTTTTGGATCTATGGAACAACTTTTATTTTAACATTCGTGTGCAATAAATCAGCAACCACTCGTACGATTGGCTTCAACAAGGTCTCAAAAACAAGGACAGATAATGTTACAATAGAACTCGCTACTTTTCATTGACACCTAGATACAAAGCAATTTGTGATTGCAGACAAAGGGAATTCCATGCTCGGTTGGTCAAGACACAAACAAAAACAAAGCGAGCCGTGAAAATTGCCTTGAAACTTGGGTCGCTAGCGCGCTCGTTGTGCATTCCAAAAATGGTTTTTAAGAACAAATATTAGCACATATCGAAAGAAGAAGGATATATCTATACTTCTGCCTCGGGCATTTTATTCTTTTCGTACAGAAGCTGAGCAGTAAGTGTTTTAATTACACCTAAAAAGTAACAGAATTTGAAGACCCTCCCAGTTGGCTTCTGCACAAAATAAATAAAATGCACGAGGCAGAAGTTTAGATACATCCTTCTTCTTTCGATATGTACTAATATTTGCGCTTAAAAACCATTTTTGGAATGCACAACGAGCGCGCTAGCAACCCGAGTTTCAGGGCAATTTTTGCGGCTAGCTTTGTTTTTGTTTATGTCTTGACCAACCGAGCATGGAAATTCCTTTGTCTGCAATCACAAATTGCTTTGTATCTACGTGTCAATGAAAAGTAGCGAGTTCTATTGTAACATTATCTGTCCTTGTTTGGTCTCAAACGCTAAGTGGCAGAACGAGGACAGATTTTCTAAGACAATAGCATGAGTTGCTTTTGTTGACACCTAAATTCAAAGCAATTTGCGATCGTAGACAAAGGAAATTCCCTCGACCAGTAATTCAAAACAAACAAGGCCGTAAAAGTTTCTCTGGAACCCAGGCAGCTAGCGCGATCGTTGTGCATTCTAGAAATTGTTTTTAAGAGCAAACATGAGCATATATCGAAAGAAGCAGAATGTATCTACACATCTACCTCGGGCATTCTATTTATATGGTTCAAAAGCTGAGCAGTAAGTATTTCAATACCACCCAAAAAGTAAAAGAATCGAATGGCCTCCCAATCGGCTTTTGAACCAAATAAATAAAATGCCCTAGGAAGATGTGTAGATGTATCCTTCTTCTTTTGATCTTTGCTCATATTTGCTCTTAAAAACAATTTCTGGAATGCACAACAACCGAGCTAGCTACCTGTGTTTCAGAGAAACTTTTGCGACTTTGCTCATTTTGAATTACTGGTTTAGAGAATTTCCTTTGTCTGCGATCGCTAATCGCTTTGAATTGCGATGTCAATCAAAGGCAACTCATGCTATTGTCTTACAAAATCTGTCCTTGTTAAGTGGCAGTCTGTCCTATGCAACTGTATCAAGAATGGAACAATAGAACGTACAGCTCCTCCACAGCAGTCACATAAATGGGGATTGAGCAAAGTTTTTTGGGACAACCTGTAGATGACATGGGAATGGGACTGCTCTCATTTTTGAATTCCTTATTCCTAAAGTTATCGCTAAATTCAAGAGACAAAAACACTTGCACGCGCCCGAGTTTCCGAACTGGCTACGCACAAACAGCAAGTTCGGAAAGAGCTGATGTTGAAAATAAAAGGTCAAAAGTTAAAAGCTAAGTAGAGTTCAACCCTATATGATGCCAGTCCCCCGGAAGCCGAGCAATTAGGTAATGGAAACAACTTAAATTTCATGCATAATTAAGCAATTTTTGTCGTTGTTGTTCAACGATGAAAGTGTAACATCTGCTTTACTTGATCGCTACCATTGATCTAATTTTCGGTCTTGATTTTTAGTCTACGTGTAAACGCTGTCTCATCTTGATTGCAATTATTAGTCATTTCTTGACATATTTGTTTCCAACTGTCATTTCTCAACGTTCAATGACTTGCATAAGAATCATACAGAGAAATAAATGGGATAAGCTCTATTTTTGGACGGGGTGCCGAAGTTACAACCACAACATGTACTGGGCGAGGCAGAAAGAGCTTGGGGTTCTTAACAAGCCATATTTAGGCGAAGAACGAGTCAAAATGAGTGGGTTCAATTTTGTTTTGCAGGCCAAAAATCTAATTAATTGTTGGAACGGAACGGAACAACCGATTTTGACCAAATAAATTTTCATAGCCAAGGCAGCCTTTTGTCTATGCAATGACGTTTAAAGACAAGAACTTGCAAAGAAAGCTGAATCTATAAAAATTAGTAAACATCCATATTTTTTTTCTAACTCATCCGGTAAACACAGAAAATATTCACGTACCGGGTGAGACAATAAGATATATCCACTGTTTAAAAAACCGTACATTGAAATCTATGCAATCAATTTGTACTCTTTCAATCCAATCATCTTTCTGAGGCTTCAATTTAATTTTTGAGATCTTTCTCGTAATTCTAGGCGCATTATTGCCTTCTCAAATCAAGATTTGGCAAAAGTACCATTTCTCAATTTGTCAAAACAAGGCCAAACATGGGTTGTTCACTATCATGTAATTTTCTAATTTTTTGACGTTCAGCATTGATGAGAGAGCATCATTACATTTCCACAGTTTCTTTATCATTATGAGGCAATTATTGAGCTTAAGAAAGCATCCCTTTACCATTTTGATGGTTGGTTTGAGAAGTGGATTGAATTTAGCCACACGCTTGTAGTTTTAGCCAACGCCCATGGAGGCAACTTTACGGGAATCCTTCATCTGAGATTAAGAGTGTGCATTGTAAATTATGAATAAATTCTCAAAATCAAACTCTCAAGACTTCCATATAGCTTTCCACATAACCACAAGTGGCGGGGCCAGTGCAGGGATACAGCTGTACCAGTGCTGAGATACGGCTATACCAGTGCTGAGACAGTGCTGCGACGTTTTCGGTGCTAATTCAGTTTAATCCACTTCCTTCAGCGGTTCTACCGTGGCTGTGACTGTTGCTCTATCGCGGTAGAGCTGATGCAAACGTTAAATTTGGTTCAACTTTCCCAGCCCTTATGACGCTTAATAATAATATAATATTAACAATATAATATAATAATATCAATGATAATGATAAAAATATAATTCATTTTAAGTTGGCGACTATAGTAGCTGAACAGCTAATTAAAGCCAACTATGTACAAAGAAAACCTATTTTACATAATTTCTAAAATCTAAAACATAATTACAAATGCTAACTAAATAAAGCCAAGACTCTTGATAAATGTCTTGCAAACCCAACTTTTTATGCGACCCTTAAAGACTCCTAGGGTGGAAGACTCTTTAGTTTCATTTGGTTTTGTTTGCCAAAGTCTACTTTCAACATATCGTATGGTTTCTATACCATGAGCAGTCTTCTGCTACGAGAACGTTTAATGGAAACATACGTCGCAGCACTATCTTCGCCCTAGTACAGCCGTGTTTCAGCACTGGCCCCGCCACTGATGGCTGTATGGAAACCAGGATTAGGCCAGACCATGATGGGTTTGTAATTTTCTAAATCGATCTTACAGTTTTTAGTGCACGATTTTTCAAATAGTTTATACATTTTTTACTCCTCCGATACTAAAAAACATTATTTTTGATAGTAAAAATGGTCATTGTCCTATGTATTTTTTTTAAATTCCAAGAAACAATGCAAAGGATAGCCACAGCCAACTTTCATTATAAATGCTCTTGAAAAGCCTCTGGTTTCAGCTTTCACACAAATTTTAACTTCAAAAACTCCTGGCTCGGATAATATTATGCGGATTTGTAAAATTGTGGTGTCTACAATTGATCTAAGGTCTAACGTATACATGGTTGCCAAGAGCCCTTTTATCTTATCGATAAAGTAAGTCCCCCGCATATAAGAAACGGACATATAAGAAATTGCAGCCTGTCAGCATAGATGATATTTCTCCTTTATAAGAAACCAGGCAGCCTGATTTTTTCCAGTTTCTTATAAATGATGCTAAGTTGAAAAATACTCGACTACACTACTGTTGTTTTTCTGTGTAGCTTTCAGTACTAAAACTTGTAAAATCTGCTCAATGTCTAGGGGATATACAGTATTTCATGTTGCTTCATCCATAATCATTTAGTGGGGCATCCTTGTTTGCTATGCAGCATAATCCTTGAATTGAAAGATGGTTTTTTGACAAGAAATCATTACGTGAAAGAAAGTTTCTTAATGGATATATAAGAAATCTGCAAGCCTCATTTGAAGATATTTTCTTGCATAAACTAGACAGCCTGATTTGAAAATTTGAGTTTCTTTTATGCGGGGACTTACTGCATTCTAAATATTTAATCAAACGTTGAACAAGTTTTTTAGGACACCCTATGTTGTAAACGCATTGATACTTTGCGGTAGAGGCTACTTTTATGAGTTTCAACCTTATCATGAAAGAAAAATCTGTTTCTGGAATTTCAACATAATTCTCATCCTTTCGAATGACGCATTCATCAACACAAAGTATCTGTGTAAGTAGTTCAGTGGTTTATCGTCCGTTGAGGAACTGTTTTCCCGCAGATCGCATGTCAAGTAATTGCAGCAGAATTACTACCAGGCTAGTTGTGGTATTTTAAAGAAGAATCAGATCACTTCTTTCATACAAGAGATTTAATTAAGAGGTGTTTCATCAATCCAACTGCACACCTCTATTATATCTGGTACTTAGGATCGTGGATCACTACTGATTTTTCTCGGGAGGACGGGACCAAGCACGGGTAATAATACACCATTGATATGGCCTATATTATGATCAAAGAGGTATTCTTGCCCACTGTGCAATTCCTTTTCCACGGAATTGCAAGAAAGGCTTGATAACGTTGCTCTTCCTTCACTATTCTCGTCACACACAATTTGGATGGAATGCCGCCATTATTCATAAAGAATTCAAGCTGAATTTCATCCCAATTCTAAATTTACCTGACTGAAATCGGCAACTCCTTTAGGCTTGAATTAGCTCTTAGTTATAGCTATTGTATCTATATGTATATATGTCTTGTATGTATATATATATATATGTAGGCCTACTTTAAATAAATTGATAATAATAATGCCCTGCAGCAATGACTTAGACACATTTTAGCACGCGTTAGCACGCGTTATCCCGCGTTATCCCCCAAGGCGGATGGATACATAGATATTCTCTATCCTCCAGGAAGGATGAAATCATCTGTAATAATGTTGTTATGTAAGGCAGAAATTTGGTCTAGATTTCAGGCCTATTTCGTCGGTTCATTGAAGGGGCGTTCTTGAGAAAATCCCTCATACTTTCAAAACGGAGTAAACGATTTCAGTTGGGTGAATTTTGACATTTATTTGAACATGTCTACTATTGAGTAAATTACTCGTTAATATTATTGATTTGATATCCAGAGAGCAGTGGTATTTTAAATAGAGATGGTTTTTTTTACTCACACTGTATAATAGTCTTGTATTCAAGCAATAACACTAAGAAACTCTGAATATTATTGCAGGCAAAGCGTCCTATTGCCCGTGGTAATATATCAAACTTTGGCATCTTAAAGGATAAAACGATTAAAGCATGCTCTTAAAATATCAAAAAATTGCTCCAAAGTTTTCTACTATCTTACTTGAATCTAGATTCGGGGCTTTTCTATAATCCCACGAAACATCAAACTCCAGCAAAAATTCTTGCTTTAAAACGCCTTAAAATTGATACCTTGAAAAACGAGAGAAATGTGAGGTTTCTTGCGTCAGAAACCAATCAGCGCTACAACTCAATGTAAAAAATTTCACAAGAAATGCACTTTTATCACAAATGCCAACAAAAACATACCATCAGATTTAAAGAGATGAGTGCATCGAGAAAATTTATCAATTCTGAACGAAGTTGTTCGAAGCAAACAGCAAACGCAATAAATTATTCAGAAGTGCAAAATAGAGGGTTTCGCCTCCCTCTAATCAAAAGTAAGAAAGATCAAAAGGAAAGAAAAGGCTTAAAAGAACACCAGAGATAAGAGGATCCTTGAAAAGCGTTTTGACAAAAAGCCGTCCTGGAAAACATAGTTCGCATTTAAGCAGTTCATCATAATACGTATGTCACATTCAAGAAGAGCCGTCACCGTTATCAGGTAGAGAGACTAAGGAATACCAAAGGACATTCCTGGCAGTCAATGTTGCAGGATATGCAGTTAGGTAGACTAGCTACACTAGTCCCTCGATTTCGCTGTTGTTGTTGTTGCTGATGGCCAGCTCAATGAGGGACTAGTTGCCAGAGAGTGTCTCAAATCGGAATTTTCAGAACGAAAAACCTGATTGTAATCTGATTGGAGCATTTCGGCTAAAACAATAGAAAATTTTTTTGTAGCCAATCAACTTTTCGTCTCTTTACTTATTTTTACTGGAAAACCTCCCTTTGAAGTAGAGGCCTGTTTGGTCTGAGTTTTTCAAGAAGAAGCAATGGCGTCCGGCGCTGTCGTCGCAGCTTGATCGACCTGAAGAGCAGAAGCAAATGAAGCTGAAGGAATTTAGCTAGCCATTTGGCATGATGAAGTGGGCACTGGGAAGAGATATTTGTTTGTGCTCTAACAGGAAATGGCAAAATGTAATGCTGTTGTGATACTTGAGAGGCATTTTCAAGACAGCAGTGAGTGTCAGTCTGTCAGTACACTGCAGTGTAGTGTAGGCCTACTCTAAGTTCAGGTTAGTGATTTTTTCGTTTACATTTGGCTCGTGTATTTCAATTTCAGGGCCTCCGATGACTTGGGGACCGGGGGGGCCGGGGGGCCACGCCCCCCACATGTTTGCAAATCATGCCGTTTTGAAAGGCAGCTCATCATCATGTTATTGTGTTGTGGTAATTCTTTGTATCAAGTTTGGCCTGCCCCCCCCCCCACTTTTCTGATCTCGTCGGGGGCCTTGAATTTCTAATATTATCTAACTGCAAGCATGTTACTTGGCAATGTTGAGCTGTTGTACTTTATCACCTTAACAGTTGTTTTGGTTTGAATGCATTTGATCTGCCAAATAAAACAATCTTAGATATTTTAGAAGTTTAGAATCTTTATAAGTTCCATATGTGATCCAACCCCCCCCCCCCCCCCCACCCCGTGTTTGGATCACATACGAAAAGGAAAGGGTGATATAATTTTTTGCTTGTGATTTAACAAGTACTTGTTACTTTATCACATTGATGTTGATGTTCTTAATTCATAGGGGTTTGTTTAAAGCAAGATATCTGCTTCATTATTATCAGACCTCGCATCAGCATGCATTTAGGTGGCACTTTTCTTGGAGAGAGTTTGTCTATCTGATGCAGCAAATCACTTGGAGCAAATATAAAGAACAGTTCCCTTGAAAATTCCTTGTACTTCAGTCCTTCAGATACCACTTAACTGATTGCTAATGATAATGTATAATGATGATGAAATGTCTAATCTTGTCAAGTCTTTGGTTCCTTCCTTTATCTTTGGTCACTCTGAACTTTGGTCACTTTATCTTTGGTCACTTTGATAGGGGGGGGGGGGGGGCTCTCTCTTCGATTAGTTTACCTATTGAGAGAGCTCCTCCTTTAAATAATTCTCTCCGTGGTGAATTTATATATATATGAAACTGAAACTCCTCTGAAATTTCAAATTTATGTTCACTGTCCATGCTCAATTTTGTCAGAGTCATAAACTGTCTAAAATTCTTTCAAATTCACATGAATGAAACTTGGTATCAATGTGTTGTTTTCTTGAGTCATATTTTGATGATTACTGATCACAGCAGCAACAACAACCAAAATACTAATTCCGTGGTCCGCGTTTTACGCATGTAGCGCTTATGAAAACGAGGCTATCAAGTTATTCCGATTTCAGACACTGTTTGGCAACAAGTCTCTGTATTAGCGACAAATCAGTTCTAAGGAGCATACAGAGATTGTGTAGCCAGTCTAGGGATACTGGTCAATTGACTTAATCAAAGCCAATATGACGCGCAGCTATAAGCACATATAACTATTTTCTGTCTGTGTGTTCCTTTATTTACAAATATTTCCGGAGACCTAATTGTGACTGTCAAATGATGTCAATGCGGGTCACATTAGCGCATGCGCAGTACGGAAAGTATCATATTAAAATCTTACTGTCACATAGCAAAAACAGCATGGGATACTGGTCAATTGACTTAATCAAAGCCAATATGACGCGCAGCTATAAGCACATATAACTATTTTTAGAGTTTCATGACTGCAGGACTTGAGAGGAATCTTACATGAAACCATTGCCACTATCGTAGACATTTCAGCAAAGTAAACCCAATACATCTTACGCAGCACCACCTGACAAAAGTTATTGCTAGTCTTAAGAAATAGAATTTAAAGGTAACTGGCAAGCAAATCATGGACATTAAAGCTAATTTAGGCCCACTATGCATGCCGCATCCAGGCATTGGCCCCTAGTTTAAGGTCCCTTCCAAAGGAGGACGGCGAAGTGAGTTGCGAGGTCAGGCCCCTGAGAGGTCACTAATCCGGAGTGGGACCTCGCTCGACCGGGCTTAACTTCAGTCACCTGACGGAAACCGTTCAAGACGCTCAGCCACTCACCCTTTACCAGCATTTCGCTAATTTCTGAATCTGAAAGATTAGTGCTTTTACCAAACCAAATGTTCACATTTAAGTTAGCCTTCAACTGCTAGTTTAACATTTTAGTTTTATATATCGGCTACGTTCTCTTATTCCACAGCCCACCAATCGTTTTAAGTTTATTTAACTAACCCGTTCAATCATCCCAAGCGTCTATTATTGTTATTGTCTCACCCTGTATTGCAAAATTTTCTCTCAGATCTATAATTGGATTTCTGCTTGCTGCTGGCATATACGAACTGGAATTCATCTGATGAGAATACAGTGAAAATGACATTGTAACAGTTGGAATACAATCACAAGATTCCCACACGAAACAATTGAACGCCGCATAATATTCCCCTGTTTAAAACATCTCAAACCGAGTAACACAGCCGGGAACTATCGAGCTGCTACAATTTTAGCTCAAACTCGGCTGAACAAAATATTGATCCAAAAGAGGAGAGAATTATCAACTGATCAAGTGGAGACGATTTAACTTAATTTGGGTGCTGAACGGTTAAGATGAACGCCACAACGTGGACAACACGAACCAATGCCTTCTCAACGAGCAGTACATCAACACCGACATCTATCTCAACAACTGGTTCATTTCTAGCAATAAGACCAACATTTACAGCAAAACAAATTGTCCTTATCACTCTCTATGTATTAATATTCATCGCAGGGGTTGGTGGCAACTGCTCCGTGTTGGCATTCTTCAAACGAAAGACGAAACGCACTTTATATGACACGTATATCGTGAATCTAGCTATTGCTGACATAATAGCATCACTAATCGCGCCACCGCGCGCCATTTTCACAATGATTATGCACGATGATGGTGTGTTTTTCGATAAAGCTGGCTGCAAGATTCTTTCTGTGATTGAACCAATATCCGTGAACGCATCATCGTGGATTCTCACTAGCATAGCAATCGAGCGTTATCGTGGAATCGTGCAGCCACTAAAACCACGCTTTCGTCGTAGTCACATTCGTGGTACTGTCCTAATGATATGGTTGATGTCCTTGGTTTCCTACATACCATACATCATCTCAATGACAGTGGTTGGAAAACATTGCTTGCCTCGTTGGTACAGTCCTGCCGAGGAATTGGCCTTCAACGTAGCTGTGCTCATGTTACAAAGCCTAATTCCCATGGCAATAATGTGCTTTACCCTCTTGAGGATAGGGAAGGCGATGGAGCAAAGACGTGAGGCCCTCATAGGCACAACAAAGCGTAGCTTTACTAAAGAGTTGAACCTCCTTCTCGTGTTAAAAGTGGCATTCGTCGTGTTTACCATTTGCACACTTCCTTATAATATATTCTACATCATCTTAGTGTATGATCTTGGAATGATGAAAAGGTTCGCAAGGCTTCACTTATACATTGAATTCAATGATTGGCTGGCTATATTGGTCTTAATGAGCAGTGTGACAAATTGCTTCGTGTATGCTGGCTTACACAAAGATTTCATGAAGTACCGCAGACAGTGCCTCCGCAGAGGTAATGACAGGAAGAAGCCGGCGAGTAAAATGGCTCTCACTACGATGACGGATAAATTTACATTAAAATCCACTTTAGCGCAAAAATCATCAATTGGACAATCAATCCGTACACAAGATTGGAAAAATACGAAATTATAGCAAATCATAACCCGAAATGCAATGGGTGAGAAAAAAAGTTAACTTGTTTAGCGGGCTGTGGAATAAAAAGCACACGGCCGATATGCAAAACTGAAATGTTAATCTATCAGTCAAAGGCTACCTTAGATGAAGAATTTTTGTTTCGTAAAGTTGCACATTATTTTACCCAGAAATCTGGAAAATGCTGGTAAAGGGCTTGCATAGAATGAGAATTCCACATTCGATTCTGGTCCATCATTTGCTTGCAATTGAAATTTATATTCAATACAATTGTCAGTCTCTGGAATGGAATTTAAATGGCAGGTAAACATGGACCAAGATAGATAGAACATGGAATTCTCGTTCTGGAATTCCCATACAAACCCCTTACCAGCATTTTCCTTACTTTGGGTCTAAATGATGCGTAATTTTACGAAACAAAATGTTCTCATTTGAATAAGCCTTTGACTGATAGATTAACATTTCAGTTTTGAACATTTACTTCATCCTTTTATTCCACAGCAAGTGTTAACTTTTTCTTTACTCACCCGGTAATCGAAAGAGCAAGGATGAATCTTGTAAAACGAAGGATACATTTTTGTTAGAGACAAAGCGATTTGACAGCCTCAAGAATAAATTTCACACTTTCAAGGCAGCCGACCATAATGCTTTGCTTTCTCTGTTATTTTCTATTTGATTGAGTGCACTCAGAGGTGTGAAATCCATTCTGAAAGGCAAATCACTTTGTCTTTTTCGGAAACCTGAATCTTTTGTTTTTGCAAAATTTGCCCTTGCTAGTCGACAGTGTAGCCAGTGTAACAGGTGAAAGAAACCACAGTTTTTTGTTTGTCTGATCTTAAAATTTCTTTATTGGTGATTGCGGCAAAGACAAATTTAATTTCAGAGATGATTCTATTTCATTCCTACATGAAAGATGTTATGAAATTTTGATGACTTTTCAAAAATTGGTCGTTCGGGAGTCTCATGATGGATGAATGTTATAAGTTATCCGCAGAGATTTATGGCGTATATTTCAAATCATGTTGCTTGTAAAAAGCATAACATGTTACAAATTCAAAGCCATTTCTGGGCTGTTGAATACCTTAACATGATAACATGTTGAAGGTACGGCTATGTGCCGCCGATATGGGTGGTCTTTTGGGCCCGAAATTCTCTAACCAAGGGTCATTTTTCGGCAGATTTTCCGTAAAATATGGGTTGGTTTGCGGAAATCGGCACACATTGTGAAAAATGGGCAGCTTTCAGTCAAAGTGGGTACTGAGGCACGTTTTGGCAGAAGTGCGCAGCTTTTTGAAAAACGGGCAGCAGACCTTCGTCCATCCACAAATCGTGTAACCCCCGGGTTACCTGTCTTATTGTTAAATTCCTCTTTCTTCAGAGTGTCAATTGACCAATTGCTCTTAATCAATTAATTCTTTGGAAGTAACTTGTAAAATATTGTAAGAAATAAATGTAGTTTGTAAAGTATCTTGTAAAGTATGATGCAGAGTATCAATAACTTATTGAAAAATGTAGAGTGGAAAAGTATCTGAAATCTATTCTATCTATTTGCATCTTTAGCAATGATCGAGCAGCAGAATCCTTACTACGCTTCAGACATGAGGAGTCAATCACAAAAAGAAGGCTAAATATAAATGTTTGCCTCGAAGATTTTTTTCTCCTTGTTTACTTAGTCTTTATCAGAACTAGTGCTCATTTATAAACTGCATTTCTACGCTTTCAGAAATATTCCTATATGTTTTGCTAAGATAAGAAGGTTGAGCTTCTTTTATATGCTTTGCAAGGACAAGAGACATTTGAGTTTAAAACTGGGAAGATTTTCATGAGACACCGTCAACATTGGGGTAAATTAGGAATTGGAAGAAAGTTTACTCACCGGTAATGTAAAATCCTCGAATGCTGGTTTCACGAATCTTGTATATTGATTGAGAACATTGTCTATGTCCCTTCCGTGTTCATCTATGTCTCTGAGCACTGAAGCAAAAATTTGAGAATCGAGTTGAGAATCGAGTTGAACAACAGCGTCATTTGCAATATATTTTCATCTGACACTGGTCATAGCAAAACAACATCATAGAAGACTCGAAAACTGAGAGGAACAGCATAGGTTCCAAAACTTTAAAAAGGTTGGTGCAAAATTGAGTGACCTTTTTCTTTGAATTGAATGACTTCAAAGAAACTTTATCTAATTCTCTATAATTCTACCGTTGGAATTTTCTGAAATCTTCAATATTTTCAGAATTAGAGTGTTTTTCTTCTTTTTCAAGAATTCCAGAAAAATGTTCAAAAAAACTCAAAAACATCGTAATTTCTAAACTATTTGACGTAACATGAAATAATTTCGAAAAAACCCATAGTGTTTGAATGCCTACAATATGGTATCAAGCAAAAGTCTGTCACCCATCTAGTTTATGATTTAGAAATTTGATGACGTCACATCCTAAAATGAACTGAAATGTAAGATTCGCTGTGATTTCCAAAAATATTCAAAATTTCTAAAAAATCCAACGGTAGAATTGTAGATAAGTATCTAAAGTTTCTTTCAAGCCATGCAATCAGAGGAAATAGGTCATTGAATTTACACCCACCTTTTTACGCCAAAATAAAGATTTGGAACCTATGCTGAGAGGAACGAGGAACGAAAGGCCACTATATACAGGAGATCCCACAAATTTTTTTCAACGTTTGATTAAATATTGAAAAATATCAATAAATGAACGGGCTGCATGGTAAGATTAACTTATCTGTCAAATCTTAAAATAGGCAACAGAATTTTTCAAATCCACTGAAAAATCATTGAATTACGAACTTTTAAGGGTCAAATTTGTACGAAAGCTGAAACCAAACCAGAAAAGACTCCTAGATGACTTCATGTGCAAAAAGCTTCAAAATAAAGGTATATAAAAGAAGGTTACACAATGTCATATCTCTCCCTAATAACAGAGCAGAGGGAACCAAATAGAACTTTGAAAGTAATCATATTCGTGAAACCACTGTCAAATGAACTTAAGAATGCAACTGTCCAAAAGACATCAAATTAAAACTTATCGATGAGCGACTGTAGTATTTTCACACTTTGCTCAACAGAATCCCTCAAAGCATCCATAGCATAGGTTGCAAATCTTTATCTCGGCGTAAAAAGGTGGGTGTAAAATTCAGTGACCTATTTCTTCTGATTGAATGGCTTGAAAGAAACTTTAGATACTTATCTATAATTCTACCGTTGGACTCTTCAGAAATTTTGAATATTTTTGGAAATTACAGCTTATCTTACATTTCAACTCATTTGAGGATGTGACGTCATCAAATTTATAAATCATAAGCCAGATGAGTGACAGACTTTTGCTTGATACCATATTGTAGGCATTCAGAAACTATGGTTTTCTTCGAAATTATTTCATGTTACGTCAAACAGTTTAGAAATTACGATGGTTTCAAGTTGTTTTGAAAATTTTTCTTGAATTCTTGAAAAAGAAGAAAAACACAATTATAGAGAATTAGCTAAAGTTTCTTTGAAGTCATTCAGTTCAAAGAAATAGGTCACTCAATTTTACACCAGCCTTTTTAAAGATTTTAAACCTATGCTAGGATCCATAAGCTTGAGTTAATATTGGAGAAAGTCATGTTATCGAAAGTCCTTTCTGCCTTTCTACATCCCATTTGGTTTGCTCTGAAATGAATCAGGAAGAAAACAAACGATAGCTCAATGCTACTTTCACTAAAAATGCTAATGACAAGCGTCTGGTTTCATCTTTCGCACAAATTTGAGCTTCAAAAGCTTTTTACTAACATTATATCGAAGACCTTAGGAACTGGGTCTGATTTCACTCGATTTAGATTAGTTAACTTTGTATAAAAAAGAAACAAAATTTAGAAGCTCTGCCCCAGCAATGCAGGGAAATCTAGCTTTAAATTGGCAAATGAAAATTTATCTTAGATTTACTAAATATACTTTAAACATAATATCTGTGATCCAAAGAAGGATTTGTAAGGAAAAAATAACAACTAAATCACAAGAAACCAACCAAACACAATAACACAAGGTTTGCTGAATAAATGATTTAGGCATCAAAGGGGTTAGAAGCTTGAAATATTTCAATAAAAACCCTAATGAGGCAAGTTAAGCACTAAAGAAATAAGAAATCTCAAATCCTCATGGAAGGGTTTTTTCAGACCTTTTAATCCCTCTAATGATAGTTTTTGAACACTTTGAGATTCGGAGAGGCTTGAAAGAATTTGTGCTTAATCGGTTGATTAATCAAACTTTTTTTGGGTAGAAGGCAGAGGCGTAACCCAGATTAGTTTATGAACTAAGGGCCCCCGACCTAAAGGGGCCCCCAAATAATCAACATATCAGCTGGGCTGCTTTTGGTAAATGCAAGAAATATTTCCAGCATAATACATTTTTGTAGGCACATTCCTCTGGAACAATCTCCCCTCTGGTTTGAAATCAATTCCAAACTCAAAACATTTTAGCATCACATTTAAAGAAACAATATTTGCTGTTGCATAAAATGCGACCAAACTTTGATCAGAAAATTGCTTGTTTGTATCGTATTGTATTCTTCATTTGTATTGTATTCTTGTACATTTGGGTATCATATTCCAACTTTGTATGTTTAAATTAAATTTTTCATATATTTTCCTTTTCTATTCATATTGTTTTGTTAACAGCCCAAGCTAGATAAGCCCTGCTTTTTTGGGTTGTGTAGAATGCACCTTTATTATGTTATGTTATGCACAAAGTATTAGGAAAGAAAATTTAATTCAATAGGCTGTCGACCTAACAAATTTATAAAAATGCTGTTGAAAAAAGTAACATTTCCTGCTTTGAGAAATCTGAGCATTTGTTTGGACATTTTCACAAATTGTCCAAGCAGTGCATTTTGTAAACAAACCTTTACTGCTATTTTTTCAAGATCAAATTGACGTAAAATTCTCCATTAAGAAACTTTATATGCATATACTGAAGGAGTTAGCATATTTTCCTTGGAGAACATGTATTTAATCTTTTGACATTGCTTCACTCGCTTTGAGCATTGATTCCTGGACTGCTTTGTTTTGCTTGGTAAGGTCCAAAAGGATTACTCAGAGGGCCTTTTCAGCAACAGTGTCTGGCTTATAAATGTAAGGGAAATAAAGGTGTGAGGAGTTAGAAAATCTGGTCATTTTGACTCGATAAAATCAAATATTTTAAGGGAAAAACTTTCACAGGAAGAAACTTTCGCGTTTTTTGCGTTTTGGCCAATATTCATAAGAGTTCATTCCGCGAAATTTCCTGAAATGTAAAATTCGCGAAAGTTTATTCCTGTGAAATATCCTAAGATGCAGAATCAAATATTTATGTAATCACATATTTATATTTCTTTTCTTTGACAACCACCCTTTCGAACTACAATCATATCTATGGAAGATTTTGAAGAGCTATTG
Source organism: Aurelia coerulea (assembly GCA_039566865.1). Lineage (NCBI taxonomy): Eukaryota > Metazoa > Cnidaria > Scyphozoa > Semaeostomeae > Ulmaridae > Aurelia > Aurelia coerulea. Next base: position 21,426,244 of record CM076954.1, read on the forward strand.
AAGAGTGAACGTTTGACATTACTACAAGAAACCTAATTCATATCTATGGAAGATTTTGAAGAGTTATTGAAGAGTCAAGGAACGTTTGAGACATTATCATATTTGACAAGAAACCTAATTCATGAAAGATTATTCCTGCGAAATTTCCCATTTTGGTCGTTTTGAAAAAGTTAATTCCAAAAATTTCGCGAAAAAGATCCAGAGGTTTGCTATTCCTCTGGACTGTATCAAATCGGGGGCTTTTTTGCCCCCCCCTCCAACCAATATAGGACGTGTCAGATAGCCCAACCACTATAGGGTTAAGGGTACATGCGGTATATTCAGAAATTTATCCTTACCTCTCCTTGCAAGTCTGGTGTCACTGTCAGTATCAACAAAAATCTTCATATCCAAAAGTTTTCGTATTTCTTTATTGTACAAAACAAGAATTCCTTCAAACAGAATGACATCGGCAGGATGAACAACCAAGCCTTCTGTTTCCCTTGAAAGGAAATAGAAAAGCAATTTCACAGTCTCTCCCAAAACTCTTGAAAAAATAACATGTTTTTGCTCTGCTCTCCCACTGCCCCCTTACAATGTTGGTTCCTTGCTCAATCACACAGTACTTACAGTCAAGTTTTTGGACCAACATGAAAAAGCAGTCAAATGAGGTGTTTTCCCTGGGGGGGGGGGGGGGGGTACTTAGCATATTTGTCCGACGGGGATGTGCCATTTTTAAGGGTATCGTTTTCACCAATTTTTCTGGCACAGGGTGTCAAAATGAGTCAATTTTTCTACAGCATGTTGTGAAAACAGGTCAAAAGGGAAATATTCTGCAAGATTGGATCGTTTTTCGGTCAAATATCATTTTTTGGAGTATACTTTTCACCAATCTTTTCTAGAACAGGTTATCATTTTGAGCGAAAAATTCTGGAGCAGGGTAAAAAAAATTTTTCCTGGGCACATCCCTGCAGAAATTTAAGTCAAGTACCCCCTTGGGGGTGATTTTCAAGTTGCTTTGGCAAGGATGGCGTGTGCAATTCAAAGCAGCTTTATGGATAGAACTTTGAGTACTAAATGAGAAGAAAATCAATTATTTCAACAAAAGAATGACGTTATCCTTCCCTTTCTTTGGTGTGGACATTTTATGGAATTGAACTTTGTTTTGAATTTGCTTGACAGTTTGAAGTAAAAGTTGGGTTGAAGGGGCTGAATTTATTCACTAACCAAGCAAAAACACACCAAATTTGCTGAATTTTGAGGATAGAAATACATTTTGCTGCCAAGCATATTTCATTTTGCCACAATAAAATGATCATATGACTGTATTTTTTCTAAACAGCCTCTGACAGCAGAAAATAAACAGATTTTTTAGAAACAGGATGCAAGAAATAAGATAGAAATTGTTTCACAGGTATTTACTGTAAGTATTTTGATCCATATGCAGGGTGTCCCAGAAAAATTGTTCGACGTTTGATTAAATGTTAAAAATAACAATAAAATGTACCAGCTTCTGGTTAGATAACCCTGTTTCTATGATTTTTAATTAATTTTAGACGCCAGAATCATGAAAATTCGCTAAGAATTCACGGAGTTACAAGCTTTCGAAGTTCAAGTTTGTGCGAAAGCTGAAACCAGATGCCCATAAGTGACTTGTTTTCCTAAAAGACGTCCTAAAATTGAGGTAAAAGAAGACTGTCCAATGTTTTACCTCTCGTCGATATCAGAGCAAGTCAACTAGGACTTCCAAAGTTATTTAATTCTCGTAATTGTTGCAAAAATTTACTTAAGAATGCAAGTATCTAAGAACATGGAATGAAAACTTAATCAATGAGAGATGGGGTAATTCCAAATTGTGCTGAACAGGGAACAGGATTCCTCCAAGCATCCATAACCTTGACTCAATGTTATAGAAAGCTAGTTTATCGAAAGTGCTTTTGAAATTCCATTTGATTTGCTTTGAATAAACGAGATTCTACTTTCACAAAATATGCAATTTAGGGGCGTCTGGTTTCAGCTTTCGCACAAATTTGATCTTCGAAAGCTCGTAACTCCGTGGAAATTTAGCCGATTTGCTAGCTTCTGGTGTCTAAAATTAATTCAAAATCTCAGCTATATGGTTACCTTACCACGGAGCCCGTTCAGTATTTCCTTATTTTTAATATTTAATCACATGTCGAACAATTTTTTTGGGACACCCTGTAGAATCTTTAAATGCTTTTGTAATTTTTAACTTTTAGGGTGGTATTAGCAGCCATATATCTGGTATCAATTTTTATTTGGTATTTGAGTTTCTATTTATGTATCTAAAATACATGTAAGCTTTACACAATTTTTTGCAACAAAAGTGACGATGAAATCTTCAATTTTACCTTGTATTTTTCTTGAAACTATAATCTTGAATGATTGCTTGTTCACTTCTATGAAGCTTCTTCAAAGTTTCCAAGCATAGATGATCATCGAAGGCACCTGTGAAACATTGGATTATACATGTCAGGATACACATATTTTTTATAAGAAACTACTTATAAGAAACTCAATTCTCAGATTGCTAAAAAGTCAAGAAACTCCAGTACTGGGAAAATATCATTTAACAAGCAACTATTCAATTTAGTTAAGGAAATCCCTTTACAAGGCCATAACTACAAGGCTTGTACTAAACATGGCTATTACCTGGCCTTGTATTTTCGTATAGGAAAGGCCTAAAATTAATCTAAATACTGACCTGGATGATCAAAGTTAAAATTTCCAGCATTTGCTTGGGCAAATTCATCTGCTGTCAAATCTCGATAAAAACTGTCTTGACTGAGAATCGTCACTTTTCTTTTTTCTGACTCAAGGTCTGTCTGTCCAAGATCTTTCAGGATCTTTTTGCATACTTCTGACTGGAAGGGAATATTCAGAAAATTTGATTTTAATCAAACAATCCATTTCATAGAATTGAGATATCAACAGTAGCAGTGCCAGCTGCCAAGAAATGGGAGGATAAATTGAACTGGAGGTCAGAAGTGGCCTTCAAGAAATTTTCAGGACAACACCCTTTTCACCCTACGGAAATGCCCTTCTAATTGCTAAGAAATACTCCCTCAAAATCCAGGATCTAACTACTTGACCTGACCCCTCCTTTGACCATTTCCCTGTGGATTTTGGAGAACTGGAGAACTGACCTTGGAGAGGGATGGGGGGACTCCTGCACCCAGTCCCCCATAGTGCCACTATTGGATATCAAAATGCAGAATTGTATGCAGGGCAAGATTCCTACTTTTGGCCAGTTGCATGGCCAGGGGAAATTAGGTGGGGGAACATCGAAACGCCCCCAGAAAAAATTTTGGGGTCATGCCCTTTACCTTGGCTTAGAATGCATCTCCCAATATCATGCTTGCCATTAGCGACATTGTTGGGGAGATGAAGTGCTGACCCTATTGTTTAGATACGTTGTATTTCAGCTTTGTTGAGAGCGAATCGACGTTGGGGCTCACGCTGTCATGCGCATCGGTGCTCTTGTTTCTTCCCTTGTTCTCAACGGTCAATCTAATTTGCATATTACAAAAGTGATGAAACTCGTTAATACGCATGCGATCTGGAGCCCTTTTAGGGGGATTACCCAAGGCTCACAACTTAGCCTGTTCATATCCTCAACAAGACAAGAAAACTTTGACAGTTTTGTCACAGTTATCCCTATAAATTGGAGCGGGAGGAAAATTTCTGAAGAAACATCCTTTACTTTGGCTTTGAATGCATCCCCTGATTCCATATTTGCCAGTGCTAAAATGGAAGATTAGATATTTCTCGGAAAATTCTTACCCAACCTATACCCAGCTATTTTCTCTTCGGTTTTAGAGGAATCTCGAGGACCATCTTTCAACAAAAGTTAGGGGGCAATTGCCCCCATACCCCCCGTTACCACGCCACTGGGTTATTGTCTTTTCCATCCTTTATAATTTTTTGTTTTGTTTCAGGTGCTGCCCTCACTGACTATGGCTGCCATTTACATTTGGAAATCTATACTGCTTTATATTTTCCAGATCAGGACATTTAATGTGCTCCTTTCACATGCTCAATCACTAAAGATTGCTCAATGTTAGCTGAGAAGTTAGCAGCTTGTTTTTTCAGTAGCGTTTTTTAATTTGTCATTGTTTGCTGCTGATTGCTGATGTGATGGCCTAATAACATTAACTTAAACTACTGTAAAAGCTTAAAAGTCCTTTCATGTTTACCTTTCCACAGCAAGTACCTCCAGCAACACCTATGAAGAATGGTCGTTTCTTTGTCTTGATTTCTGGGATCCGAATGGCATTTCTTGCTGCAGAACCGTCAACAGGCCGGCTGCTTGTCATCATGATGTCCTGCGCCATTTTGTTTGAAACAAACATGAAACATCCCGATTTTGTGTTCTGTCAACTTGTACCCCTGTGGTGATATGGGCAAAGAGACACCCTTGCAAATAATCGTTGACTTGGCAGAAATTAGAGAGAGAAATTGTAGTGTGTCACTTTCTCCCTTGCAGAACGCATAGTGGAATTTTTTTTAGCATATTTACAAACCGATGATCTGAGGCTTCCAAGAGTCGCTTTCGCGTGCCATAAACAGGGGGGGGGGGGCAAAAATGCATTATCCTGACTCGCTTGTGACCCTGTGGCAAGACCTATTGCACAACAACACAAGCCGATCTCGTGTCAGAAACCCTCTGGAGATATCTTTACTTCCAGGAAATATGTTTCTTCCTGCTTGCAGCAAAATATCATGTTTGCAGCAAGTACTTCCTTCATTGATGCAAAGAATCATCCAAAATGCACGCGAAAAGCCGGTTCATTGCTGTTATGGAAAGACGACAAAGTTGTTTAGGCCCTTCGTCTTCGAAAGAGGTCTTGCTTCAGATGTTGCCGATTCAAGAAAAGATGCTGATGTATTGATTATTGGTGGAGGTGCAATGGGATCCTCAGCTGCCTACTTCATCAAATCAAAGTCACCAAATACGAACGTTATTGTCGTAGAGAGAGACCCCAAGGTATCCAGTCAGAAAAATTGTTGTATAAACACCATTATTTTAAAAAACTTTCCAGTACAGTATGGTGGTATATTCTGCAAACAAAAATATTGCCTAATAAGTGAACAGAAATAATCAAAACTTGAAGTTTTCCTTGATGGGGGGGGGGGGGAGGGAAGGGGCAAATGATACTCAGTAAAGCTATTATGAAACAGGGATGCTCTTTTGAGCAGACTTGACTTTGCCCAAGTAAGTAATATGCCTTACATTTCAAACCCAAGCATAATTGTAACAGAAAAGTAGTCTATTAAGGAAAGTTTCTCTTGACCCCAAAAACATTCATAACAGTTTCTCAAAATCCAACAAAATAAAGCAAGTGCATTGAGACCAAATAGACTGCTCACATGTTCATTCAAAAATATTGATCCTCAATGATTTTGTAACTAAATTGAAATTTCAAATAGTTCAAATTCTCTGTGCAGCATGTACCTCCTTGCACAACCACATCAAACATTTGAATTTGCTATGAGTCTCTCTCTCTCTCTCAGGAAAAGGGGTGAAATGAGACTTCTTTTTCCCTTACAGTCATCTCTATCCTCTATCCCTGAGAGAAAGACTTGTAACAAAACTGTGAACAAAATTTCTTCCAGTACCTGCAAGCGTCAACCACACTGTCTGTCTCCTCAATTCGTCAACAATTTTCCATAACGGAAAACATCAATTTATCAATGTGGAGTTATCAATTCATGAAGGAAATTGGAACACATCTCCTTGTCCCAGAACAGGACGTACCAGATGTTCAGCTCCAGGATGGTGCATATGTTTTCATGGCTTCTGAAATGGGACAAAACATATTGTCAGAAAATTTTGAACTACAAAGGTATAAAGTGCTAACTGTACTTTGTCATCTTAGACTGTAAACAAGATGTCTCATTCAAACAACGAGACTTCATCTGCGACCAATTTTACCTTAGCAAACACACTATTTGCAACTGTTAATGTAAACTAGAAACAGTAGTGCCTGAGGACGGATCCCCAAGGAACACCAACAAAGTGGGGTGAGTGGCCGAGCGCCTGAGACTGAAGTTAAGCTCGGTTGAGTGAGGTCAAGTCAAACTCCGAATGGGTGACCTCGGAGGCTTGATTTTGCAACTCACCTCGCCGTCCTTCAGAAGGGACGTTAAACTAGGGGCATGCACAGTGGGCTTAAATTAGCTTTAAGTAGCTAGATATACTTCCTGCCCACTCAAAATAAATTACTGAAAAAAAACAATGATCTGCTCTCAAAAACCATTTAAACTACTCATTGACATCTCTTACTTCACTTAAAAATCTTTCTTTCAGAAGGCATGATGGCCATTGCATTTTTTTTTAGTAAAAGACCTCTGCAACATACTCTATCAAATGCTTGTTATTTTATGCATTCTGAAAAAAGCTTACCTCATACCTGCAACTTTCATTTTGTGAGGTAGTCAGCATATAATTTTTTTCTTTAGTTCTCTGGGTGCATGTGTTTGTCTGCATGACTGTACCAGTCTGAAAGAAAAGTATTCTTGGATAAATACTGATGGACTACATTCAGCCTGTGTTGGTATGCAAATTTCCATTTTTTGAGTTATCCAAAATACAATTTCATGATAAACTACGTAAAACACCAAAAAAGGAGGATTTAAATTGTCTGAAAAGACCTCACATCATATATTTAAGGAAGATTTTTCATCCAAATAACCAACTCCAATGATTTGCAAGAAGCGTAATACTACTATGACGTCACACCACGCAGTTAGTACCACAGGATAGAAGAAGGCAAGAAAAGTATCATTATATTAATACTGCTAGCTGCTAAGATCATTGATTCAATTGCAAAGAGACATAGTAGATACAAAAAGAGTTTCCTTTTCCTTCAAGGTGAAGCAAACGAGGGTTGGTTTGACCCTTGGTCTCTTTTACAAAGCTTCCGCAGAAAGGCAGCCTCTCTTGGTGTCCAGTACATTGACACAGAAGCACTTCATTTGACACTTGACGACAAGGGCATGGTTGGAGGTGCTCAGGTAATACAAAAACTTGTTTCACATCATTAGTAATATCTTGTAGTGAAAGTCTGACGCTTCTCAAAGTCATCTAAAGCAAAACTTTTCTATCAGTTCAACTGCTGCATTTTGGATCCATGGTTTCCACTTGGGGCAAATGTGATTTTCAGATAGTCTAAAATATAAGTGAAGGTGAAGGTGAAGTTGCGTTTTTCAGCGCCAAGCGCTGGGATCGCAGAAATAGAGCAGACCTAATCGAGTCTGCGACCCCTTGTCATGACGCTCAAGTGATCAAAGTCCTGCGCGCAGGCTATCGGATCCACTCCGCCTGACTGTTCTGGCTGCAAAGTCAGAGGATTACACCACTGCGCCACAACACCTTCCTAAGTGTGCCCTCGAAATGACCCTGGGTAGCAATGGCTCTTTAAGTCTGTTAAAGCTACACTCCCCTGAATAGGCCCAAGGCTGCTAGGGCTTGGCTGCCCTTCAGATATATTTCAACCTTAAATCTTTTTCCTCATAAGCATCGGATAAACACGAGGTTGCATTTTCTCATCACTAGGGCAAGTTGGGCTTTGAGGGAACTAGCCCATCTCCCGAAAAAGCAAATCACCCTCCCGAAGGTGGGGTTGGAAGGAAGACCTGCATTTTCCCCCCGAAACTAGTCTAGTCTCCTCGTCCATGTTGGAAAAACTTTCCAGATGCATTTGCAAAAGAAAGAAATGCCGCATGCATGACTATCAATAAACACGTAGGTAATAAAGCACATGACATCTCTAGAGAGTCAAAACCTATGGTACTGCAAATCGCCAGAAGCGTAAATCTGTAATAAACAATAAACTGCATGGTCACTTCGATTATCTTGTAATTTCACTTGCAGATTCGAGATCCTTCAAATCCAGACACTTCGTTCCATCTTTCATGTGATAAGCTCATCAACGCAGCGGGGCCTTGGGCTGGCTATTTGGCTCAAACGATAGGCATCGATCTTCCTGTTCGGCCAAGAAAAAGATACGTATTCGTTATCGATTGTCCAAAAGGCCCAAAAGATATGGTATTAGCTGTGGATACATCTGGCTGTTGGTTTCGTAAAGAAGGCAAAGGGAGTTTGTATTTATGTGGAAAATCACCCGATGAGGTAAGAACCAGGTGACATTGCGGTTTCCCGAAAAAATTTCTGAGCCGAAATTTCTTAGTGAAAGTGCATGTTATTTGATAAAGATTCGAACAGGAATCTATTATGCAATGCCCAACTCAGATCTGAGTATTTCTTTCGTTTCTGTATCTGCACGTATTGATTTTCTGTCAATATTTTCCTGAAAAGAAGAACACCTGAGAAGTTTATGAATCGGCTAAAAACAATTTATCAATAAGATTGTTACACCTGCAGCTCAAAATTAAAAGAAATTGAGATTTTTAAAAACTTCCAATGGTATGGAGCTTGAACTCCAAAAATGACCCAAGAAGGGCAACATGTTGTGCCCCTGAGTTTTTTGAAAAAAAAAATATACTTCCAAAGACGCGGTTCTGTTGGCCGCACTTTGCACTTTTGGAACTTTTGAATACTTAATAAAAATTTCCATAACTCCTTTAGTTTAGTTTCTACGAAATAATTATTGTATTTATTGTAATTATTGTAATTATTGTATTTATTGTAGGATAATGATCCAGATGCTACCGACCTCGATGTCGACTACAGTTATTTCGAAAACGAGATTTGGCCGTGTCTTGCAGAAAGAGTTCCAGCTTTTGAAGAATTGAAGGTAATTGATCCAACGGTCCTCATCTCCTCGAAAAGTGTAGGTAAAAAATCCTCGTAATGCTGAAGCTAAGCGAAAATTTTGAATAGTGAGCCAACTTAAGTGCATATCCAGTAATGTGTTCTATTGCTCGTGGTTGGATTAGTTTATACAATTCATACAAGTTGTTTTGAATGAATTGACAAAAATTTTGAAGGTTTATTACTAAACAATTTGTTTCCTAACCAAAGGTTTGTGGTAAGTTTTCCGTCAACCTTCTTTCGCTACGAAGCCCGTGGTTCACCAGAACGTTCTCTTTCGCTACGATGCCCGTGGGTTACCAAAAGGTTCTCTTTCACTGCAAGACTCGTGAGTCGCCAAAAGGCTGAAGTTGCTACATTTCTCTAGTTTGGTTCGTGAAAAAGAGAAAGAAAACGCGAGAGGAGGAAAAATGAAGAAAAAAAAGGGAAAGGAAAGAGAGACTTGTAGCTTTCCCCCAGCTTTCCTTCTCTTTTTCTTTCTTTTTTCTTGATTTTTCTTGATTTTCCTTCTCTCGCTCTTTAGGACCATTTTTTTAGGACCAAAAGATAGCCTTGTAGCAAGTCTATCAAAAGGCTCCCCTTTACTACTGTGCTTTCTGCATGATCCAAATTTGATGTCAACATAATTTTTTCACAGGTGCAGCATTCATGGGCTGGTTTCTACGAGTACAACACCTTTGATCAAAATGGGATTGTTGGTGCACATCCCGAAATAAAAAACTTGTATTTCATGAACGGATTTAGCGGACATGGGATTCAACAATCACCGGCCGTTGGAAATGCTATTGGTGAACTTATTGTTGATGGGAAATATTCAACCATCGATTTGACGAGATTCGGCTATCAGAGGATTATTGATAATGTTCTCTTAAAAGAGAAAAATATTGTTTGAATTTAAAGAGAGAGTTTGTTCCTCGAAAGGTGATTTTATGATAGGTTTTTATTTGTTGTGTTTTTAAAAATTGTGTAAATTTCTATCGTCGAACATACAGTGCTGCACCAAGAACTTCAGCAATAAGATTGGGTCCTAGGCTCTAAGAAACTGTTGACCCTCTTTGAATGTCTGAATTAATGTTTGTACAAATTCTCCTCCATGCACGCTGTCAATTCGATTTGTTTTTACTTGCATCTAATTTTTGTATTTAGATTATACTTACAGGTGAACCTCGATAACTTCAAAATCTTTCTATTCAAATTAATTGATATTTTAAAAATTGTTAACATTGGCTCTTCATAGTTTCAGCAAGCGTACGTAAGCATATCTTTCCAGACAGCCGTGTGTTTACGCGAACAAGTTTTCGTATCCTTCAGAGGTGGAGTTGTAGAGGTTCAGCTGTGATCGCTTTTATTTCTAATGATTTTGTGAAACATTGTCTATATATGATTTCTCTTGAAACAACGTTGAATTCATTGGTCACTGCAAAAGTTGCCAGATAGAGTCTGCTGAATTTACACTCAATGCAATTTTTGTCGCGTTGTCGAGTTTCATCGTTTTCTAGAATGACTCAAGCACGACGCTGCAAGTATGATGTTGGACAAAAATATCCGCGAATAAAAATAATTAAATGGTTTGAATGCGTGATTTGGTGTTATCGCAAATCTCACCTAATTACTGATGTGAGACGGATTAAAGGCAGCCTGTCATGCATCTGATTGGCTGCAATAAAGCCGGAGCTCTACACAGTGGGTGTCATTGTGGACCTTTGTATTTAGAACGAATGAGGGTTGATCTTTATCACTTTCTACGGTCATAGAAAGTCAGTAGGATCAGCTTCCATTCAATTTTCCTATCCTTTAGTGTAATTATCACCTGATCAGATGCGTGACAGACTGCCTTTAAAATTGATACGGCCAAATGGCAAATGGCAGTGACCAGTTTCAGACGTAAATATCTGGTAATTTTTCCTATCTGTTACTGATAATTTGATCATTCATTTAACTTTGTTTTATATTAGAAACCTACAGAAGCTTTGTACCATCTGAAAACCGCAGATATAACAGCAAAATATGAAAGTGTTTAGCAAATTTCCAACCATTACATATAACCAAAATAACGATTTTTACAAGGACATTTATTGTGAACACTGACACGAAACTGATTTTATTCAAATACCAAATTACACACATTGCAGAAACGAATATTACGATAAATTAAGAAACCTATAAAAAGTTTTCGCTCTCTTCACACTAATAAAATTTCGGTAGAAAACAACCGATTCATTCCGCATTCACACTGGTACAGTTAAGTCAACTTAATCTAAACCGAGTTAAATTTCAACCAATCAAAGGCATTCGATTTGCTGCGTTGACCAATAAGAATGCAACATTCTAAAACCTGGTTTAGGTTGAGCTGGTTTAACTTGCACGTGTGAATAGGGTCACGGCACCACAGAAAAGCAAACCTTTACTATGGTACGAGAATTCGGAATCGCTAAAAGCCCTTCGTTGGGAACAGCACCTGAAAGTTGTTTGCTTCTTACAAGATAATAAAAACAAGAAACTATCAGAAAGGAATATTCTCATTCAAAAGTTACTAGATTAAAATTGTTATCAGAACAGTATATGAAGTTTTCGGTTCATTTTATCAGGCTATAACTGCATGGAAATGAAAGAGAAACAAATGACTAAACATATCATAAAACACAGAAAATAACATTGTGGGCGCTAGTTGGTAGCCCAAAAGTTAATGATAAAACCACGGTTGGGATGGGCGGCTGCCAAAATATTTGCCAAACAACCTAGTTTGTAACCAAGTAGACAAAGTCCGAGTTATAAGCCTTGGGACTTCCTGTAACTGCTATCACGCTTTAAACGTTTACAGGGGGACTCTAGAGAATGAAGGTGCCCTGTAACTCCCACTTTGATAAACGCTGAATTATCGAATTTCAGGGCTGTTACCAAGTACAGTAAGAACCCGCAAAATAGAACCAATTTTTTTCAAAACAGCCTGTTTAGTTTCCCATTAAAAGATCATTAATCTTGAAACAGGCTGATAGGTTTCTTATCACATGGTTAGGAAACCTTCAGTTATTTCAACTTAAAGCTTAAAGAAAACCCAGAGCAAATACTATCGAAAAGTATGTTCTTGTTCCTAGCATTCGCTCGAAATTTACTCAATCTTAGCATACATGCTAGGTATATACGTAGATTGAGATGCTTTCGATGAAGTCTTTAAAAATTTTTGGTACCTGATTTTAACAAAGATTGTTAGATATGAGTTTACTTGGGATCCTCCAACAAGAAACCTTCCTAAATCAGACTGAGAAGTTTCTTATACGAGGGCACCATTTCTAAAAAAACCAGCCTGAGGTTTCTTCTAAAATGGTTTCTATTTTGCGGGTTCTTACTTTAAAGATATCAACTTCAGTACTGAAAATAGTGAACATACGAGTATCGAGTCTTGTGCATCGAGTGCCGATACCTACTAATGTGAAGAGAGCTGGTACAGGGTTAAAAGAAAATTAAGGTATCAAGATAGAAACCGAAGTACAACGGATGATGTTTTTGTCTGATACTGAGCATCTGATAGAACGTCTCTGTAAAGGTCGGCTACTGTCGAGTCTTCCCGACTAAAGCTGTGTTGTAACAACCGGTCTGTCGTGAGGACTGCACATAAAAAGAGGGTGTGCCAACATCGCAGACATAAATGGGAAAAAGCGTGATAAGTTTTCATGGGAATTATATTTCACTGACTATGATCTTTTGTGCACCGACTGAGCATCAAAATACATAGAATATTAGCGAAAACCGACTGTCGTAAAATACGCAAGTCGACTGTGGGGTCGCAAAGGATCCTGGGTAACGATGGGTCTTTAATGCTACATGATTAGTTGGCTCATTTTACCATATCTAGATGCCGTAGAGTGTGCCAGCACTTAAACGCATCATGGAATGGGACACTGCTATCTGCACACCCGTTTGGTTTTTGTTTTTTTTTGTAAACCATTTATGAAGTCTGAATTAATGAAAGTGAATGGCCAGGGTTACAAGATGCGATCGCACACTATTAAATATTTAATCATCTACTTAAAAACAACGCATAATTATCATAACCTAAGATATTAATTGCGATCTCTAAATTAAAAAACAGACATAACTACAAAAAATACACAAGGAGAAGGGGATGTAGGACACTAGAGAGGAGGACACGTTAAGATTTCTCATTTCATTTAAGGTTCCTCTAGCTAATATGTTCGGACTGTGCGAGGGGAGGGGAGTTGAGAGTTGAGGCTCTCGAACAGGCCTCTTTCAAAAACAGCGAAGTAGCGCTCCTACACAATGACACATTCAGATTCTCATAAAAATGACGTAATACTCCTTCGCAACGTCACCACCAGATGCTCAGTTAAATAAACAATCATAGAAAAGATCATACAAAAATCTAAAGAACAATAGTTTACGCGTATAAAACGTGGATATTATCACAATCCTATGAAGAAAATCTATCTTGCATATTAGTCAGCAAAATTTAATATCATTTTTTGGCATTTCAAGTCTCTAGAAACAACAGTTAACCGGGAAGGCAGTTCAAGGCATATTTGACAAGCTTCGATTTGCAAGGCGAAGGAGCCATCTTATACTGCACGTACACCACTCACATTTACAACTTCACTACTCAATAGTATGAGCATTGTGTCACCAATAAACCTCATTTCATTGAAAGTAAAACAAATTGCAAGGTAAATGAATGTCGCTCGCTAGCAATGAACAAATTGTTCCTTTCGGAAAAGAATGGCTGCTTTATTCTTGATGTACAGAGCTAGTCCGGCCTCCAAGTATAAACTGGATTTCGCACTGCACCGAGATCTACTCTTCATGTCAGAGCCTTTGAAAATGTGCAAATAAAGTCTGACAACCAATTTGTTCTGATACATTAATTTTTCTTCCGGGCTTTTTAATCTAACTTTCTTCTAACCTTTGCTTATTGCACATGAAATCCTGTTAATTTATAAAGCTTTATTGAGATATTTGCATCATTCTAAATTGTCTTCACTGTGTTTCTTCGACTTTGCATTTCAAAGCTGATGAACTTGCATCAAATATCGTAAGCGTGGCCTTAAATCCCAACTTGAATTTTGTTTTTTCAATATTTTTAAGAATGTCCAGTTTATAAATTTACTCAACACTGCCACTACAACTTTCTAACTACTCAAAGAACGACCTTTCCAGGTTTTTCCAGGAACAACCTGGAACGTGAAGCTCTTAAATTGTATATTTCAACTGTCCTAAAATCTCGGTACAAATGAATGAAATGCGTTAACAACTTGAATAAATCTGTTTTATAAAGAACTGCCTTCTTAACTTCATTAGAACTATTTGAAATATTTTGAAATTTTTGAAATATTTGAAGTTTTAAAAAGCATACTTTTCGAGGCTAGTAAAATTCATTGGAAAATCAAGGTTCAGCAAGAACTTATGAATTCATGGGAAAAACCTTTTGATTATCTTCAATTTTCATGGATGATGTCATGAACTTGTCCAGGCAATGCTCGTTTAAGAAAAACAAACCATACCCCTGCAGGATGCATCATCTCACCTGAAGTGATACCATTCGAATCAAAGAACCAGGGAAACGATGAATCCAGGGAATAAGTCTATTACGAAATCACCTTTATCCTCTCTGCCTTAAAACGATATTTCTGAACTTAAATCATTTTAAAACAGCGACGTTCTTCTACATCCAATGTTTGAATAAAAAATATGAAATAGCCTGTGGCTTCTATTTCTAACTTTTAAACGTACTAAATAATTTTTCTAAAACATATATGTATGAAAATATCTTACGATAAAAAGAGCGACAGTTAAATATCTACACGTTAAATTTCAACCAAACCCTATCCCATGATGCTAGTAAACGCGATGTTAAAAGATTCTTTTTGGCGACAAATGGTCGCAAGAATCATCACAGGGATACAAGCTGTCAGAACTGCAAAATGCTCTTGGTTTCTACATATATGACCTGGAGGGAGCAAACTGTTTCTGGAGGAACTTTTTGCGCTGACAGAAGTCGAATTCTCATAAATACGTACATGAAAATTCCTTATCAGGTTTAAAGTACAAGACTGTTGAGGGGTGGCGAAAAGTTTAATGTTTTTCGCCTCCCCTAGCGAACGACGGGGAGCTGCATATGAGCCCTACATCTATTCTTGTCAATAAAATCGAGCATCACTTGCAATTCGCAATTTCATGGTGTCGCAATTCGCAAATTACGATGAGCCCAGCGAAAATAACATGAAATATCACTGTCGGTTTTCAAAACAGTTGCCCTTCTTAGGTCGGTATTATTGCAGTTCCGACAAGACTTGTTTCTCGCACAACGATGTGCGGACTTCTACACGGACTTCAACCGGACTTCAACCCGTACTGCAGCAGCTGATTACGCAGCAAAACGCGATGTCTGAATGGGAAATGCCCAATTTTTGTTCTCATGAATGGTAATGCAGTTTTGCTTTCATACGATTATATTGGGGCAAAGCTATTAGCTAAGTAAAAATCATTGTTCACCTCAACAGACCTTCTGCAGAAGAGTGTGGATCTAGCAAGATTTTTGTGCATTTTCAAGCATAGGTTCTCGATGTTGATGAAGATTTTAGTAAAATTCTATGGCCTATTTTTTAACTGAATAGCTTCAAAGAGATTTTACCTATTTCGCTATAATTCTACCGTTGAATTTTTCTGAAATCTTCACTATTTTCAGCATTCGAGTGCTTTTCTTCCTTTTGTAAGAATTCAAGAAAAATTTTCAAAACCATCGTAATTTCTGAACTTTTTGACATTTTAAAATGAAATTATTTTCAAGAAAACAATAGTTTATGGATGGGATGTCTACAATATAGTATCAGCACTCCTGGTTTATGATTTAGAAATCTGATGACGTCATATCCTAAAATGAGTTGAAATACAAAACACACTGTAATTTCACAAAATATTCAAGATTTCTGAAAAATGAAACGGTAGAATCATAGAGCAGTAGTTAAAGTTCCTTTCCAGCCATTCAATTAAGAGGAACAGGTCACATAATTTTACACCCACCTTTTTCACACCGATTTAAAGATTTGGAACCGTATCTCGAGCCAGAGTCATTTGTAGAATAGAAGGTCTATTGTTGCCAACAATCGATCATTGTTTTGCCCCAACGCATGGCCACTAATGCCCACCACTGCGCTTTTATCTGACAAAAAACCGTGAAATTTTGAAAGGGTTTCGCATCCAATAAGGGCATGTGTCTGTTGTCGCGTGTTTTTCACTGCGATTTAAAACCATATCTAAAATCTCTGGATCATACTTGTGTAGACTGAGATCTAAGATATGGCTCTAACAAATCGGCGGCGTCAGGCCGTTTGATTTTTAATAGGATTTTGTGGAGCCGAGACACCGTTGCATCACGCTGCGTGCCGTATTCCAGCAGCACTCGAAGCATTGGTGACTCCTGTCCATCATTGGCAAAGCTCTCAAGGTCTACTTGGGTATATTCAAGGTGTCCAGCCACACTCCGCCAATTTTTCCCGATTAAGCGTTTTTGGTCCATCAACCTCGCAAGCTCCTCCTTGACAAGGTAAGGTAAATCTCTGATATGCATTGCGTTCTCTGAAATATAAAGAAATAACCTGTCAGTTATTTAAGATCGAATTTCGAAGTGGTCATCACAGTGGGGCGAATCAATCCCTGGAAATCTGCGTAGCACAGTGGAGACCTGAGATCTCTGGATTAAATCTTGGCAGCACCACACTTCAACTCCGACTTATGTGAAATACCTTAAAATCTCGTATACTGTCAATAGGAATCATTTTTGTTTTGTCAACGAAATCCATGATATCCAGCAGAAACCCGTTTGTTCTCACAGAAATCTCGTACGCCTTTTAGGGGAGAAATACATTTCTCGGCCAACACAGATGTGACACAATGAAATAAATCAAAAGATATTATAAACTACAGGGTGTCCCAAAAAAATTGTGCCCCGTTTGCCTGAAGATGACAAGAAAACGGCAAAAGATTCTCGCCAAAATTTTGCATGATGTTGTTCTTCAGATATTCAATTAAAATGGTTTACTATCCCCGCAAAATCCATTGGAAAATAATGGAGCTATGACCTTCTTCAGGAGACCAAATTTGCCTTATGACTGAAACCAGCGGTCGGCCATTTTGTCTTACTATTCTGCAGCGATAAATGGATGAAATGAAACAGTAGCCTCCAATATTGTAGCTCTCGTGAAAATTCTGATAATCATCAGAGAGTTTTCAACTATTTCTTACCTCACAAAAACTATTTCTTACCTCACAAAAACTATATCTTACCTCACATGAAGCTATTTATCACTGCAAAATAGTAAGACAAAATGGCCGACCCCTGGTTTCAGTCATCGGGCAAATTTGATCTTCTGAAGAAGGTCATAGCGCTATCATTTTTCAACGGATTTTTACGGGGATGGCAGCAAGATGTATTTGAACATCTGAAGAGCAACATCATATGAAAGTTTGGCAAGAATCTTTTGCTGTTTTGTCACAATCTTCAGGCAAATGGGGCATAAATTTTTTGAGACATCTTTTGAGATTTCTTTTGATTGAATGACTTGCAAGAAATTTTACCTGCTGATCCATAATGCTACCATATAATTTTTAAGAAATCTTGAATATTTTTCGAAAAGCACTGTAATTCTGAAAATATTGAAGATTTTAGTAAAGTCCAAAGGTAGAATTATAGCAAAGCAGCAAAAGTTTCTTTCAAGCCATTCGGTTCAAAGAAATAGGTTGTAGACTTTAACACCGACATTTATAAACATTTGGAAGCTATACTTGAAAATGCATAAAAATCTCGGACGTCCCACAACAAATTTTGAAGCCCTCATGCAGAAAAATTGCAACAAGATCTGTTTCAATCAAACAAACTTATAAACAACAACGAACACATACCGGGTTCATGGTTCGTCGCCACAGGGAAGTCCACCCGCAGATGCGTTTCTTCTTCAGGGGCTAAAAAGTAAACAATAGTTAATCGTAGAGGCGAGTCGAAATTTCAGTATGAGATACAAAAAAGAGCTTAGGCTGCAGATGTTTAACCCTATTTTGGTTGGGGGAGGGGAGAAAGATCATGGCAATGAAATTGCATGACATTTTCAGCAATCTATTGAGCTATCTATTGTGCAACTGCTATTAAATTTCATCAAAATATTTTGACAAAGGGGGGGGGGGCAATTTTCCATGACTGACCTGACCCCGTCGTAATCGCAAATTCTCATGATCCCGTCGTAATCGCAAATTCTCAGTCTCAATATTCGCGAAAAAAGTAGCAAAATTGTGCAAATGTTTTTGCAGAGTAATGTCATTTGATGCATTCTACCTTAATCCTTCCTTGTATTTGAATAGAAAGTATGCTCAGAATTTGATTTTATTGCATCATTCCTGATTTTGGCCGATTTTGCGACTTTTCTTGACCTTACAAAGAAACATGCAAACTTTTGCAAGATTGATGGCCAATCTTAGGTTAATCTTTCTGTTTTCAAAAATTATAGTCATAGAGCTTTAGCACATCAAATCTGCTTGCTTTACCTGTTCCCAGTCAAGAGTTATGAAGGGGTATTTTTGCCCCATTCCCTTGCCAAAATAGGATGTGCCAGATAGCCCCAACCACAATGCTGCGGTCACACTAGGCGTTTTTACCTCATTGTATCGTTTCAAAACAACGAGATAATTACGCTGTGATATGTGATCGCATTTTCATTTCATATGCAACGCACTGTTACAGTGCTTTAGTCCTGACAGCTGATTCCATAGGAAAACTATCAGACACAAAAACAACGGGCAAAGCAAGGTCCCGAGCTATATTTTAGCGTTGTTTTGGAGAATAAACCAATCGCTGCCTTGCGTAGTTGTCACATGATAAATCATAACACTGTGTGACCAGATGTCATTGTACCGTTATATTGCTGTACTTCCTGGCGACAAAAACAAATTGCAAGAAAGTGAAGCAATTCATATCACAACGGGAAAATAGAATAGTGTGACCGCAGATAGGGTAACTAGGTATCACATATTGTAATAGACTGAATACCTAGATGACTTTCCACCCCACCGATTTGCAAAAATTACGAGACAATTCTGACAATGTGTCAAATGAGGCTTTAACAAAATGAAGTCCAGGCCTAAGCCAAGGTCTGAAATTTTAGTCAAGCCGAATCGCTTGTGTGGCCCGTGTGTTACGACTCCCCCAACCAGCGACATACCCTCCCGACCAACCCATTTACAAAAAGTACACGTACCAAAGACTATTTAGAAAAGGATTAACGGAATTCCGTTGTGATTCAAGCTTTCAGACAGCACAGGTAAAGGCTGATGAATAACATTCAATAACAGATTTTAAAATATACCTGCTGTTGGTTGTTGACTTGATGTTGTCGGCCTTCGCTCAATACTCGTTCTTGCAGTTTCTATAAAAAAAAAATGACGAAGTTAGATCAACATCGATATTTCTAGTATCTATTAAAGGGGCTAGGGCTAGGGGCTAGGGCTAGGGGCTAGGGGCTATTAAAGGGGCTCCATCTCCAAGAAAGTCGAAACGATGATTTTGCAAAGGCAACATCACACAAATTTCTCATCTTTTTTCGAAATGAAAGTGCTAAAATGAAGATAAATCTTTGTAACAAAAGAGAAACAAACCAAACATCCATATCTCCTACGATTACTCAGATACGAATGGATTGTTGACAATTGCTTTTTGGTGGCTTGGGTGAACACAAAACGAACCGCAGAAGACATTGGACACGTGCCTAAAACAATAGAGTTTACACATTCGCCTACACTTTAATGACGGAGCTCCTTTAAGAGCAGACATGACTACATACGATCGGCCCCAAAAGTCTAAGTCCATTTCCCAGATTTGCTTGATTCTACGATTAATCAATCAATTAATCAATTTTCTGTATCATTGTATTAATTTTCTGCAATATTATCTGTTATCCATGTGGTTTAGTTAAATATATTCGTATAGTTAGGGGATTATAAATTGTATGTAGTGAATTTAAATTAAATGAAACTGAAACTGAAATTACAGTGTATCTTATACTCCAACTCATTTGACGAAGTGACGTCATTAAATTTCTGAATCGTAAACCAGGAAAGTGCCAAATTTTTGCTTGACACCATATTGCAGACATCGATAATAAACTATGGTTTTCTTGAAAA
The DNA here is from genome assembly GCA_039566865.1 of Aurelia coerulea. Classification (NCBI taxonomy): domain Eukaryota; kingdom Metazoa; phylum Cnidaria; class Scyphozoa; order Semaeostomeae; family Ulmaridae; genus Aurelia; species Aurelia coerulea. Next base: position 21,446,198 of record CM076954.1, read on the forward strand.
CTTAGTTGTTTAAAAATTTTCTTGAATTCTTAAAAAAGGAGAAAAACACTTTAATTGAAGATTTCAGAAAGTCCAACGCTAGAATCATAGCAAAATAGCCGAAGTTGCATTGAAGCCAATCGGTTCAAAGAAATAAGCCATAGGATTTACACCAAACTTGTTTGAAGATGTGTAGCCCATTGCTCGGATTCAGAACTGGATAAAAAAATTTGGCACTTTTCTCAAAACATTTTACATACCTTGTCTCCGGCAAGACCAGCTGCCTCGCAGTCGCTTCATAAAACAGCACATTACTACAAATATAGCGAATGTAGTTATGAGGACAATGAGGACTATAAGCACTATGCTAGGCCATTCTCGTTTTGAAGAGGGTGGTCCAGGAACTTGCACTGCAACTGAGAAAATCAAAATCGTGTGAATAGTTAATAACAATAAATCAATTGAACGTTCAGCTATTCTACAAAAGAACCTGGGTCGAGCGATATTTTCATACATTTTCATATAAGGCAGGTTCGACTGAATGGCGTCAGAGCTTCTATGTCTACTGTAGCCTCACTACATGAGGACCCTCTAGTTACGCTCATCTAATTGAGTTGAATTGTTGTTGTTGTTGTCGCTCCACTGAGGGCTCTTTGCTCACGCTCTCTGTTGACCAAAGCGCCATCATCAAGTCAAAGAGCACAGGGAAACGAGAGACTCATCGTCATAAGCCTATGTCTACTGTGCACGTTCAAAGTTTTTCAAAATGTAGAAAATATTGTTCGATTCAGATATTTCTCCAGTATAGTTAAAAGTTCTATTACACAGTCCTTATACGAGACGTAAAATGTGTTTAATTTGTACCAATTCTGAAAACAATGGTACACGTGGTGAATTTGAAATTCGTGTTTCACTGACCCGAAGTTCTGAAAACGAAGGTCTGGAGAGCATTTTGAACCACCTGCTGCAAAAGGCAGAGAGAAGGTTATGCAGACTTTGGAGAGATTCTTGTTTTGATTCGAAAACCCTGGTGGTGAATTCAATAACTACTCTTTTCAAGATTTCTGCGTTTCACTGGGAAATATATTTCAGTTTTTGCTAAATCTGTTGCTTTCAAAATTTGGTAGTTTGTCACCCAGAGTCCTTTGTGGGTACACTGAAATCTCAGAATGTCTAAAATAAACTTTGGCTTTAGCGGAAACAATGGATCAAAGGTTTTACTTTAGTTGAACTGTTCTACCAGGAGCTATACTTCCCGTTTAGGCCAAATTTGAATTTGAGACAGTCTGAGATCGTCTGAGTTCGCAAAGGACTCTGGGTGATAATGCTCCTTTAAAACAAAATTTGATACGAAAAAGAAGTAGGATAAAGACAATCTAAATATTCTTACCATTCTTGCAAACAGTATCTGTTGTGAGCGTGCAATTTTTTATCTTCACTTCATTTATTAAACAATGTGAGCATTGTTTGCATTTTTCGTTGGTATTGCTTGCGAAAGTCTTACCCTACAAGGACAAATAAAGCAGTTAGTTACGTCAAAGATTGGTTCAATTTTTAACAAGATTATGCCTATGCTGGTTCACACTTTAGTAACAACACGTTAGAATATTAGATTGCTACGCCAGAATACAGTTAACACCCCCATAAAAGAAACTGCGGAGCAAGAACCTCCAGGCTAATTTTTGGCCAATTCGGCCAATCAATAAACAACAAACAAACTTCTATTGCTTCTAAGGTTTCTTTGTGTTTAGAGAACGTTTTACAGTTTTACGTCGATGTTAAGCTTCTTTCAGAAAGCATTAAGTATCGGTGGAATAGAATCGAATCGAATCGCATAGAATTCAGAGGGTGTAAAATTCTATTACATTTTCCTTCGAATTAAATGTCTAGGAAGGAAATTAGGGTACTTTGCTGTGAATGTGTCATTGAATCTTTTGATATCTTGATTAGCTTCAAAATGATGGCATTTACTATTATACTTAAATTAATCTAAATTAACCTGATATTATCTTAGGATGGGGGGGGGGGCTCTCTCCTCGATTAGTTTACCTATTGAGAGAGCTCTTCCTTTAATTAATTCCCTGTATACAATTTACTTAGTTCCTCCTTGTATTTGTATATTGTATTAATTTTCTGTATTACTGTATTAATTTTTGTAACTTATCTTCTATCTTTGTAGTTTAGTTATTTGTTTGTATAGTTAGTAGTTTGGATTATAAATTGCATGTAGTGGAATTTAAATTATATGAAACTGAACTGAACTGAACTCTTTAGGCTGTGACGCCATCGAATTTCTAAATCCTTAACCAGAAGAGGAACAGATTTCTGCAGCTTGGTAAAACTTCATAAACTATGGTTTCTTGAGGATGGTATCAATTTTCCTCTATTGATTTACGTTTCAAGATGATTTTAATTTTTTCAAAGTTTTCGATGAAATTCTACAAAATTAATTAAAGTGGCGCCATTTTGGAAATACAGCAAATCCCGGCATATAAGAACCTACTTTTTTGAGAGCTAGGCTGAAATAGGTTCTTATTTTAAAGGTACTAAGCCAAATTTCAAGGTATAATGGTTCTTATTTGAAGAGTACCTTGCGTAGGCCATTTTAGAACCTTTGTCAATGATTTTCAGCCCTATTATTTGTTTTGGCAAGGTTATAATATACCTAATAACCAATGCTAAGCTTTCAAACAGCAGGGGAGGAGATTCAAACATTAAAAGCCCACAGGGACAAAAATGAACTTAACACTGACAATCCAAAATCAACTTTGCTACTCCTGCTATAAGAACATATTTTTCATCAAACTGAAACAGGTTCTTAATTACAAGGTGCATAAGTTAGGAAAAACAGCCTGTAGGTTCTTATTTTTTTAGGTTCTTATATGCGGGGATTTACTGTAATCAACATATCAAAAGTTTCCAAGGTAGATTTAGAGCAAAGTAAAGTACCATAAGTTTCTTTCAAGCCATTCAATTCATAGAAAAATATAATACAATATCACACCCATCTTTTTAAAGATTTGAAAGACTTGAGCCCTATGCTGGTCCTTGCATGAGATTCGTCGCATTCCTTCTGATTAAGAATAAAATAGAATGTAAAGACAAATCGACCTAACCAGACCTACCTCTTCACATGGTTGGCAGAGTCGTTTTGTTTTTTCTGTACAGTCCTGCACGATACCTGTGCCAGGCGGACATGATCGGCAGGCTGAGCATTCCCCATTCACGACTTCATAAAACCCCGTCTGACAGGCACACACCGTATCCGACGTCGGCGTGCACGATCTCTTTTTTTTCGTGTTCGTGCCACACTCTGCGCATCTACAAATAAATGCTAAATTGATGAGCAACGGTAGACTGATTACTATGAGTCTTAGTAACCGCTCCGCTTTTAAAAATGAGATTACTACACCAAACCGAGACCCCACAGCGCCCTTAAAAATCAGTCATACTGACTGACGGAGCTACCGTGCATAAATACTCTTAAAATGAAAATAATAACAATAACTTCTTTATTTTAGGTTGGCTTCTGGTCTAGCTAAAGCTAATTAATGCCAACCAAAACTTAACTCCCAGTTGATAATATTGTTAAAACTACGTTACAAGGATATCAATCAATCTACAACCATTCTACAACTACAGAAACCCTAGATTCTCAACATATCGTTTACACAATCTGCAGTTGCAAGCAAACTCGTGGCTTTTGATGTTTTTTTGAAACAGTTCAAAGTCTGGGGCTCTTTTAAGGAAGATGGCATTGCATGCCATATCTTAGATCCAAGGAAACGTGCATTTTCAATACCATACCCTGTCGTGTTTGGTTTTGGTGCCAAAATATTTCTGCCACTACGAGGGGTGTATCTAGTATCTTTCTCTACAAAGATTTGATTCATGAAACTTGGAAAAAAGACCGCTCATAATGGTAAAGAAAGCTAGGAGCGTCCTACAGCCTTGAAATAGTGATAACTACGGCCATATAATGAGTCTAGAGCAAACAACAGTTTGAAATAAAAAAGCATGAAGTCAGTCAAATGAAGTTTATGATAGTGCAAAATTATTCATGCAAAACCCTCGATACACCTTTTAGCTATTGGTCTAGATCGAGCGATATCTTATTCGAAAATTCTACAAAGTCCAACAGCATCGTAAGGTTCAGAAGGCGTTTTCGTACCGTTTTAATGTCGAATTCTTAGCACTTCTTTTAGAAATTTGGAAAAGGAATATATCACTGGCTAACGCTTACTCTTCATATGGTGGATAAGTTGCAAATTAGTAGGGAGTGATTCCATGTTGGCCAATCTTAGGAGAGATGTTCTAAGTTGGAATAAGAATGCATAAAAAATCATTTCAACTCACGGATAGCATTGTCTATATTCATTTCGCTCATCGTACAGTTGATTGGCCGGACATTGAGCACACCGCGTTTTGTTCGATCTGTTGCAATACTCAACGACATAATGACCCGGGCTGCAGAAGTCACAGCAGTGAAATTCGCCATTCGCTCGGTGCGGGAACAAATTTGGAGGGCAGGTGGGTGGTACACTAGTCCCACAAACTATTGTTGACGCCAGAAACAGCACCTGAAATGACATAAAAAATTGTCAATAGATGTGTTGTGATAACACTACAAGGAGAGAAATTTTCGTAAAACCTTCACTTGAAATTTTTGACCTGAGCAATATCGCAAGACGAAAATGTTTCATAAATGTTCCTTCAGCCAAAGAAACGCCTGAATATTTACCATTTCAAGATTTATACCATTTCTGACCAAACTAATTTACTGCTTTAAATTAATAAGATTTTGGTAAAAAATATTAAACAAGAAAACCTTTAGCTACAACCTGAGTTAACCTGGGGTAAAAGGAAATTTTCAAAGAAAGCTCATGGAAAAATATGAAGAAGATATACCACAAAAGTAAGAAATTGAAATAAGATATTATTACCACTTCCATCATTTGCAACAAAAACTTCACTTCCAACTTACGTCCTATTTATCAGAATGCAAGCGCAGAATGAATTCTAGACTCAAAACAAAAAATTTACCTCTGTTTATTTATCCTCTCTCAAAGGCAGTCCCCCTTGCAGTGCAAGGTATGCAACAAACAATGGATAATTGCTCGAAATGTTTACGGATAAATCAGTGACAACACGGACACAACGAAATGCGAAAAGAACCGGTGCGGTAGGCAGGCACTGCGTCGGTATTTAACACAACAGGGATAGTAACCTTGAATCACAATGAACAGAAAAAAGACTTTGCTTGAATATAACGGTTGTTCAAAACAATATACTTGATCGCGCGAATTGATCTTGTAAAACTAAACAATACATCATTCTAAATAATCCTTCCTTTCCTCTCTTCCTTTTCTTTAGGACCATCACAAGATCTATGGGAGGTTTTGAAATCGCACAGTTTCCCAGTGCAGTTTTAAAATCGCACAGTTTCCCTAGAAACGTTTACAAAAAGTGCAGTTCCCTAGGACAGTTTTCAAATTTCAGATTTCATTTCAAAGTTTTGAAACTGCACAGCTGCAAAATGCCTTTTGTTATCAATTAATTTCATAATTCTGTGTGGTCCTCCATGATCAAGTACCACTGTTTCTCGTTCCGCAGGGGTCCCGTTCTTCTCTAAACAGTCCAAATTCATGCCGATTTTTCCAATTTTTCAAATATTTTGTCAAACAGACGTGCATTCTGTCATCTCTCAAAATTTCTTTAGTTTACCAGGGGGCATTTCCATCCACAAAAATCTCGTATGCCTTTGGCAAAAATCCTTTGGCTTCAAATAAAAATCCATAAATCTCTAAAAATCCTAGTTTCTAAAAATCCGGCATGCTTTTTTAAAATGATATTCTCCTTTGATTTTAGCAAGTCATACTTCATATTCATAAAAATCTTGTTGCGTGTAGTGCAATTGTACAAAGATAAACAAGTAAATAAAATAGAATATAAGCACTTTAATGCGAATTGAAATAAGCACGACGTTTCGATTTCATTCCTTCATCTCCTTCCTATTCTCAGTCCTTTTTACGTCACTTCGATTCCCTTAATTACTATCCTTATCCTTCGAATCTGCCGTTCTTTTAGCTTGATTAGTGTCGGTTCTATTAATTGTTCTTTGCTTGATGACGGGCTTTGCTCGAAACGTCGTGCTTATTTCAATTCGAATCAAAGTGCTTATATTTTACTTTATTTACTTGTTTAGCATACTTCATATTCATTTGGTTCACGAGTTGAAGAAAGAATTTGACGAAAAGTAAATAAACTTACCGACACGTAAATTAGCATTTCATTGCAGTTGCACATCTTCTTGTTCATTAGATTATTCTGAAAAAGAATAAATCTGGTTATTTTTCATTCGTAGAACACCATTCTGATTGCCAAAACAACACGGACCACAATAGCCTACATTCAAATTTACCCTGGCATAATACTAGACTTGACCCAAGTCGATTTCATGCCTAATCCAAATTTTATGAAACTTTGATCCAGGCTGCCAGGCGGTGAAATTTAATCTAATGAGGCAGAGATGGCTATTTAATTATACATTCAATTTAATCTAATGAGGCAGAGATGGCTATTTAATTACACATTTTATGAAAACAGTAAAACGAAGAAAATTTAGAGATTGCTTCCCAAAAATCCATTTTTTAAAGGACATCGTACATTTACCCTAGCATGATACTAGACTTGACCCAAGTCGATTTCATGCCTAATCCAAATTTTATGAAACTTTGATCCAGGCTGCCAGGCGGTGAAATTTAATCTAATGAGGCAGAGATGGCTATTTAATTACACATTTTATGAAAATAGTAAAACGAAGAAAATTTAGAGATTGCTTCCCAAAAATTCATTTTTTAAAGGACATCGTACATTTACCCTAGCATGATACTAGACTTGACCCAAGTCGATTTCATGCCTAATCCAAATTTTATGAAACTTTGATCCAGGCTGCCAGGCGGTGAAATTTAATCTAATGAGGCAGAGATGGCTATTTAATTATACATTCTATGAAAATAGTAAAACGAAGAAAATTTAGAGATTGCTTCCCTATGAAAATAGTAAAACGAAGAAAATTTAGAGATTGCTTCCCAAAAATCCATTTTTTAAAGGACATCGTACTGGAGGCTAAAAAGTAAAGCTATGATCAGGGAGCGCCGATTAGAATGTTCAACAGGGAGGCAGGTTCAGAAACAGCGACACGATCATACTGCCTGAATGGCGGAGACGTTTTCCTTCGCAGCAGACAATACATGAAATCTATAACCAGAAAGTTCCGAAAAAGCGGCAGGGCCAAAAAGAATGATAATCCTATACACAGGCTTAATCATGGAGGTGTCTCCAGAGACGTAGGGAACCATTGGCACTGGGGGCATGTGCCCCCAAAGATTATGCAATAAACAAAGAAATGCCCTTTTTGATTTCAGGAAGTGCTCCTTTAGCTGAACGAAAAAGTGCCGTTGGAGTGTCACCCCTCCCCAAATATTAAGATGCTTCCTACGGCTTTGGGTGACTCCCTTGTCAACAAATAATACAGAAGTACTTGCATACGACAAGTCTACGCGCGACTGACCAAATGAATCCAAAACCTTGTTTATCACGCTGAAACTAAACGATAGAAGTAATCTATACAGAACAGATCAAGAAAACTGTAATTGCCTTTATAGGTAAAACAGGCATAACTTAAACATGAAAATTAAATATAGGATTATTCGGTGGTTATCGGTTAGCTGCGGCGTTATTTGGCGGCTTTCTCTTGTTCATTTCAATAACAAAGTTTCGCATTTATCTCATAAAGCAACTGGCAATGAAAAGCAAGGTGAAACTAAAAATATGAATGGTCGAGGGAAGCTAAAATATGGCTAAGGGAAACAGAAATATGGCAATGTAAGGCAAGCGATAACAGAGGATTTAGCTAAACGAAATATGAGAGAAAATAGTGGGAAGGACCGGGCAGCAACAAGGACAGATTTTGTAATACAATAGGACGAGTTGCTCTTGTTGACACCTCAATTCAAAGCGATTAGCGATCACAGACAACGGAAATTCCCTCAACCAGTAATTCAAAACAAATAAAGCCGTAAAAGTTTCTCTGAAACCCAGGTAGCTAGCTCGCTCGCTGTACATTCCAGAAATTATTTTTAAGGGCAAACATGAGCATAGATCGAAAGAAGAAGGATATATCTACACATCTGCCGCGGGCATTTTATTTCTTTGGTCCAGAAGCTGAGCAGTAAATGTTTTGATAACACCCAAAAAGATAAGAGAATTGAATCGCCTCCTAAACGGCTTTTGAACCAAACAAATAAAATGCCCGCGGCAGATGTGTAGATACATCCTTCTTCTTTCGATCTATGCTCATGTTTGCCCTTAAAAACAGTTTCTGGAATGCACAACGAGCGAGCTAGCTACCTGGTTTTCAAAGAAACTTTTGCGGCTTTGTTTGTTTTGAATTGCTGGTTGAGAATTTCCTTTGTCTGCAATCGCTAATCGCTTTGAATTGAGGTGTCAACAAAAGCAACTCATGCTATTGTATTACAAAATCTGCCCTTGTTCCGGGCAGCATGAACGTCTAAACAGTAACTAATTCTCTACTTTTTCCGTCCCATTCTTGCAAGGTAGGCGACGCCCCTTAGTCTTGGAATGAAAGCAAACTTTGCTTCAAGAAAAAGGATTGTTTCCAAATCTGGACTTGCGATAAGTCTATCTCTCTTAGTTCTAAATAGTCCGGAAAATGGGACTATACGGACTAAAAAAGAGAGAGAGAGAGAGAGAGAGAGATTCCTGATCTTGAACAAAAAGAAGTTACCGTAAAGCTTTAAGCCCCCCTCCCCCCCCCAAGTTACATCAAATTCCAGAGGTTACGAAAGATTTTCCATGATATGGTTTGAGGTTTGAGATATAACTGAGTCGAATTCATGTATTTAACCCGTAAAATTGTATGTTTAAACAGCAAATGTGGTGTAAAAGAACTAAAAAGTGTCCAAAATCAAATCAGCTCCCCGGGGCTTAATAGAGTTTTTACGTTATACTGTATCTTAGAGCTGCTGAAAAGTTACAAAGAACGTTTGCAGCGGCTAGGCAAAGCATCGGAACGCTTCTCCAAACAAAGATGCAGATTATTGTAAACAACATCCGTTCCGTCGTGGATCAGCAACAATGTCACACAGCGTTCTACTTATTACATATCCCACTATTTTCTAATCTTAATAACCTCCTGGGTTGAAACAGCTTTGTCTTGGATCTAACAATATGCCTCCTGTGGACTTGCACAAACTGATGCGATGCATTGCAGAGAATCATTGCAACAACAACAAGAAAGGCATCTAAGGCAAACTACTTAGGGTGGGTGTGGGATTTAGGAAATTCCCGCATATTGTTTATAATGATGTATTCAGCACAAGTTAACCCCTTGCTGTGCAGCAAATTAAATTTCTCTAATGCAGTTTCCAACGTTTCGCTGAACGCACGAATTAATGACGTCTAAATTCTCCCACTCAAATGATATACATTCCTAAGGCTTCGTTTAAAATTGGGAAAAAACACGTTCTAAATTCATTTTAAACGAGTGTTTCGCGAGTCATCGCTTCCAAATAAAATTTGAACTTTCGTATTTTCCCTAAATGTGTTTTATTTGTTCTATTGTTCTATGTTTGTTCCATGACGTTCTATTTGTTCCTAAGGTCAAAAGTACAAATTATGGTATAAAATCTATTAGCTTTTTGGGGCCAAAGATTTGGAATTCTCTTCAAATAACATAAAGTCATCCAAATATGCAAAGTGAATGTGTATATTAGTGCTCACACTATCGTAAAACTAACACTAAATAAGGTATTATTACTATTATTGTTATAATCGACTTTTCTAAAGATTTGGAACCTATGCTTTTAAATTAGGCAGTGCGATAGCTAACTTTACACCATAGTATGTTTCCAATGAGGCATCGTTATCGGCATGTTCATTGAAAAATGAAGTGTATAACGTACCGCACCTAAATATAGATCATGCAACTGTCATTCATTTACCAAAAGCCTGAATGAAAAAACAATGCAAATTACACCAAACTGCCGTGGAATAACTTTCATTCAGCGGTGACACAAACCAGACACATCGAAATTATTTTCCCATCAAGATACCACTGTAGATTATTCTATAAATAGAAATACAGGGTGGGGTGTGGGGGCACGGATATTTGGATGAATGAGAATTGTGAAAATGATGCAGAATAAACAAGCCCTGTACAGGCTATGTAGCTTTCTTTGGAGAAATAACCTCAGTAATTGGTTTATAATTAATCATCCTCCCGTCTATGATTGATTCTCCTCTCCTTTGACCCTCCGTCTTGTAACTGTTCACGCTGGTACATGCGAACATTATTCCTTTAACGTGGTTGTTCACAAACAGCTATCAAAACAATGCTATAGTTAACTGCAGAAAACACACTGTTAGCAATTGCTGTCGCAAAGTAAAATTCCTTTCGTAAACGAATTCCAAATTAACATGAAAACAAAATATAAAAGCAAGTGTTTTCGTCGAAAATCGTGTTATTCATTTCGCGAGGTGAAGTAAAACAAGACACATCACAATTTAATGTTCTTCATTTTGCTTGTCTTTGTGTTCATTTCATGTCACACGCCCTCATTCTTTGGTTTTCGTTCACCAACCTGATCTGAGAAGAGAGCAACAATCGACAAACATGTCTGCTCTAAAATACAACTTTTGCTTCTCTCCTCGTGGCTAAATACACACATTAGAAAATCGAAATATTACACATCCTAAATTCTTATAGTTCACAATCTTCAAAATCCTCGACAAAAATTACAGGAATACCTTCATAAATAAATATCAACACTATGTATTCATACCTGACAAATAACTTCATTAAAAACATAGACTTCTGACAAATTTGCTTCTCTAAAACTAGCAGCTCAGCTCGCCAATCTAGACATTACTCATCGGACCAATAAAAAAACCACAATCAGTTCGTGTGGCTGCTTATTAAAACGATGCTGCCAGCATATGATCCAAAACTACAGAACTCCAAACTACAGTCGTACATAAACCTCGTAATCACAACTAACTCGTTATCAACCCGACCATATTGAAGAAAACCGGCCTTATCAACGAAAAGCAAATTTCACAAGCTTAACTCGCAAGGCGGTTTTAACCTCGTGGTGTAAATACTTCTGATACTCCCAAAACAACAATGTAGCACAGATTTCATTGATGAAAACCATGGGAGATTTTGTGTCAGGTCATGTTGGCCTTGTGATATAGAGCGTTTTCCGAAGGTGGGAAGATTTAAGATTTTAACACCAATATCTAGCATGCATGCTGGAAAGGATAGCACTTGACAAGTTAATTCCAACATGTTTTTTCTAGGCCAAATCATGATGACGAAGTCGTACACAATAGAATGACATGTGACGTAAAAGTGACTTGAGGCTTCAAACCGAGACTAGCAGCAGAGGGAGGCTTGAAGCCAGAGAAGGTTTGGTTATCAGGCTAGAGAAGGGCCTAAAAATGTATGAGGTGGCACAGGAACGCTGCAATGGTAACCCAATCTATGCAACAAATAAAATGCTAGCAGGGCTTGTGATCTGACCAAAGTTTTTGGCATTTTCCAGTCACAGAGATCATATTTGTTCCAGAGAATCATTCATGGCTCTTTTTATGGGTTCTCCTTCTTTCATTTAATGAGATTTCAAAGCAATTTAGACCGTACGTTTCCCTTGGAATTACTGGAGAAGACTTTTTCACCACAAAAGAGCTGTTAAGGCTGAAAAGGGAAGTTTATTCAGGTAAACCTCCTGTGCAGTTATCAATGTTATCTCTCTACTTATTCCAGAGACTATAAATGAAGGTGAATTTGTGGCTTTTAGCGCCAAGCGCTGGGGTCGCAGAAGTAGAGAAGATCTAATTGAGTCTGTGAACCCTCGTCATGACGCTCAAGTGGTGGGGCTCTACCTGGGATCAAGCCCTGTCCAGCAACTTTGGGAAACAAAATGATAAAACAGAAGATAATATACAGCTCCTAACCTATCTTTATTTGCAAATGGTAGTTATAAAAAGTACGCTTGGGCCTGTCTGGAATGGCCAATAGCAACGCTTGACAAGCCTGCGTGCAGAGTTTACTGCCACTGCGAAGGAGATGCAAAGAGGATCTTCACAAGTTACTCATTGGTCCCCCTTCGCAGTGGAAAGGTGAAGTCTGCCAGCAGGTTATACGCTTGACACGCGAAGGGGAGAAGGCACAATCCCTTTCAGTCAATACAGCTTTCAAAGAGGCCTTCAGGTTAAACGGAAAGAAGATGGAAGCAATAAAGAAATGACTTTCTAAGCAGAAGGGTCTTTGGTGGTTTAAAATCAAATGTGACAGATTTACAGTCGTTTATGGAGCCGTGTTTTAAAGTACAACCAGATGGTTAATTACGTACGGCAAAACAAGATGAAAAGAAACGCTTTAATTGAATTTCATTTCATGCATTCTTTGTTTTCCAAAACAGCCTGCAGTGAAAGTTTTCTCAAGGAAATTTCGCGTCGCAGAAAAAATCAGCGTTTTCCTTGAATCAAAATTTATCAAGTGATATTACACTTTGCGATAGATATAGCTGCATTCAAGCGTTATACATCAGCGCATCTGCTCTTTGGAGCACACAAGCGATTTTATCATAATCTCATTGCCAAGTTTCAGCGCGCAAATTTTGTGGGACAAGAATTTGGTAGTAAACCATTCCATTATTTGCCTTTGACGATAGTGCATGATAACTTAAAGACCGCATACTGGTTAAGTTTTTCTGCGGTTCCCTTACTTAAACTGCCGCTTCGAAAAGAGGGACGCGCAAAATGACAGTAAGCTTCTACGATAAATCTTAACTGTGGGAATTTCACGCTTTTGTGGTCTGAAACTAAATTCTATATTCATTCATTTCCTAAAGAATTCATTCATTCATATGAAAATATTTCCTACAATTTTCGACAAAATCTATTAAAGGGAGTATGCTATGGTATATAGGCTTCTTATAAATAGAACAAAGAAAACATTCAGACACAGCATTGTCTCTTTGACTATCAATTGTTGACAGCACGTGTGGGACATCGATTTGAATAGGCTATTTTTAGATTTTTTTGCTCTTTGCAAATGCAACCTTATAACCTTGCACAAACCCTTTAAGAAGATTGGAAGAAGCTGAAAATAGAAGTTTTTTATTTCATGTTTCAATTCATTGATATCTTATACCTTGAACAGGGTGGACAAACAATAGACGAAAGACAATAAATTTTGCAGAAATCTAACAAATTCTCGAACTTTCACACAACAATGGCAAGAAACCATGACACCGCAGTTGTACTTGATTGCCGCAGCTGTATGCTTCTGTGGAGGAAAATTATATACTTTTACGAAGGAGGTAACGTCTGAAACCTCCTCCACAGAACATTATAAATATTTCTCCGCAGAAGCATACAAGCTGAAATATGATTGCCTGATTGCCCGTGTCCAAATACCCATGGAAAAAGCTCTAACGTCACTCAGTCAAACTCTTCGAACAAAGATGTAAAAAATATCGTTCAATCCAGATAATTTAGTTGCAGAACAGCGACAAGGTCTGCTTGTAAAATTAGGCCCATTTTACCGGATTTTACTATCGTAAACAACATTATACCCTGTGGCATGGAAATTTTGATCTTCAAGAAAATTTTAACCAAACATATTCCACAATTTCACAAGTGTATAAGTGGATGTATAATCATCACAAGACACACCAAATCAAATCGCTCTCAAGAACACGAGCAATGCGAACAAAGCTCAAATCCTCACTCCCTTTAAACAGTTAGGCCACCTCTTTGGTCACCTCCTGAAACAAAGCAAGCCAAAATATTCCACACACACACTGCACCTTACAGTAAAAAATATGGCAAAGATAAAATCAAAATCTTCATTTGCATGAGAATGGCGTCGATCCGAGGCCACCTTTCTCAAACGAGGCAAATCAAGATATCGTACATTTGATCATATGATTCGACAGTCAATGGTAGGATATCTAACCGTTCAGAAAAAGTAGCATACATAACATGGCTGCTTTAAATTTTAAACTTCCGAAATTAAGATAAAAAAACCAAAATACAATTTTCCAGGATTTAATAATCAGAAAAGCCCAGCTAATAATTAAGATCATAAGAAACAGGACTGACCTAATTGGATGATCCACGTTCAAAGCCGGTTTTCTACGATTTGGCGGACACAACGAACTGAAACTTTACATGATAAATCTTCTTGGGAGGTTGACTCTCTTGTGGTGTTAAGAATTTACGATCCTCGAAATTTAACAAGCATGTCGATTTCGTTAAATCAATTTCGTTATGACTAAAACTCTGTCTGAAACAAAACATCTCTCCGGGGTTCCACAGTTTTCATTGGACTGCGTTCAACAAGAAGGCCTTGAAAAGACTTTTCTTTTGCGGTAGGAAAACCACAGTGGAAATATTTTGGGTGTGAGCTTTTACTGTTTATTGGCAATATTTTGAAGCGAGCGTTACAGGTCACTCACTCCGTCACCGCGTGTTACAATTTTAAGACAAATGTGCTCGTGAATGGGCCTGGGTGCGACAACGTTTTCTCTTGAATTGAAAAAACAACACAGCACAACAGACAGTGACTGCGACTGGGAAGCTAGAGTATGACTAACATGCATACTTCTATGTGAAACGTCACTTGAAAATGTGGAATTTAACATTCTATTTACAAACCTTGAGAAAAACAAGGAGTTAAAACTCGACATTCAAACAATTTCGTTAGCATTTTTCAGCTTCTACTTTCCTTTTGGGGTCATGCGGTCAACTGACTAATACAAAGATCTGTTTGGTAGCTTCTTTGGCGATCTTTGACGTGCGTGAATAACACGAAACGAATTTCTTTCGGTCCTTTCGCAATTTGGCAGCCACAAGGTTGAAACCTGGATAAAATCATGGGAAAATAAAAAGAAGGAGGTTCGGAACCAAACAATGCACAATAAAGAGTTTGACCTGAAGTTGACAAATCCAGAAGAAATGCTTGACAAATGACTGATAACTAAATGGCACTAAACTGGCTGTAGTAAGGTGACTAACTGACCAACAAAGCCATAAATCAGCTTTCTCAATGCTTATTTGAAACTGGTGCACAAACAGCATTGTCGTGTCTCAAAAGAGATAATGTGGTGGCCAGTGTCAGATGGCAAAATTATCTCTCCTCTGCAGACGTTTTTTATTCGCGAAGGAGGAAACAAGAGCTTCTGCGGAGGAGAGCAGGCAAACGTGGGCTAAAAGTCGTTGATGGCTGCAAGGATCTGAATGATTGCAGTGGAAGAATGGAATGGGTGCAATGCGTCATTGTAACAACTGCAGAAAATTTTATGCAATGGAATTCGATCATAGAGCGTGTGATTCGATAAATGTTTTTGTAGGACAGCCCAATACATGGATATCCGAAAAATCGATGACATCACAGAATTGTATTGACGTAACAGATCGTAGTGTTTCCTCTGGTTCAAGGGGCCTAAGACGTCACTCCTTGCTTTCACGTCAAGATCAATGTTAGATTTCGAGAAAAAAAACAGTTGCTGCAAAGAGACAAAGCAGCTATGCTAGCCAGAAATTATGCGAACAAGACCAATTTTACCGTGTCGATCCCCTTAACGGCTGCCAGAGGAGGTGATTTAGGCCTAAACTTCACTCTTCATATCTTCGTAAAACATTTGGCTCTGTATCCTTAATACCTCTCTCAAAATACCAAACTTTCCCAGGTCAGAGAACTAATACAAAAATAATACGCTTGGAAGCATGTGTTAATGTTTATAGTTAGCAATGTCGTATCACTCAGCCATATTGGCAATCACGATAAACACTTCCCACCACGAAATGCGACATCTCCGTTCCATGATAACTTTCAGCTGTTAGCAAGCAATGCATAAAGGTCACAATGCTTATCACTATGCTTGGTACAGCTTCAACATCTTCTGTATTGGCATATACTAAAGACCAGACCCAGAATCGGACTGCTCCACCGGGGCACCAGTAAATTTCCCGGGGCGCCCTTAGCTTAGCACGATTTTTCAAAAGCCTTATTATGTAAAGAACGGCAAAGAAATCATCGTATGGAACTAAGTAGAGTAGAGGTTATGCAGTTCAAACACAGTTTATGTCCTCGTCAAATTGAAGTTCATGATCCTTCGCTTTTTGTAATAGCAAATTCTCCAAAAATCAAAAATGGGCGTTTTCCAACGATCTAAAGGCTGGTCATGAAAATTTCCAGAATGGCACGATATAAAAAAAGAGGAAAACAGGCTATTAGGAAAATTCAACTGGTATGCTTGTTTACGAAACTTGAAGTACGTGGGTGGAGGGAGTACAATTTCAAAGATTTTGTAGATGATATGTCGTTCCAACGGGCCAATCTCATCCAAAGTCTGGATTAGTAAAGCAGCTTGATTCGCCACTGACCAGACCGTATGTATAAGGAAGATTTGACAGCAAATAGGATCCTCACACCAAGTAGATAACATAGCAAAAAGCAAAATCCAACCCCTGTGAGACCCTGATATAATATGTTTATGATATGACACCCCAGAATTATTCAAAATAGTCGAAATATTACCTTTTGCTTGCAGGCATTTGAAAGGTAGCCTTTACGAAAACTGAGAAGCTGAGCTTATCAACGTAGTGCGCAATGGTCCGTCGTCTATTCGTGACCACACCTCGTGATTCGTTTAACCTGGAATTACAGAGAGTTGGCAACTCTTCTCACTCTTCTGAGCTAACAGTTTCCCAGATCGGGAACTCAAACCACTAACGCTCAAACTGGTAGTCAAACACGCTACCACTGTGCCATGATGGGCACTGCCACCCCCCTTCCTAGACTTGCCTCAAGTCTATTTCGTCAACTGTAATAAGTATGTCCGAGTACGACTATCCCCTAATAGTATTGCACACAAAGGATCGTATAAACTGCCGAGATCCTAAGTTATACAGTCCGCCTTTTATAACACACCATCCGTATTGATAAAAAAATACTACAATGTTTTATTGATACTCAGTGACAATGGGCAATATCACTTGGTAAAACAAAGCCTTTTTCACCACACTCGTATAAATCGAATCAGAGGCTAGAGGATCACTTTTTAAGAGCTTTTATTTATTTCAATCTCCTTAATCCTGTGATATCCCATTTGCAACCCATTTAAAAAGCACACTGAAGCTAAACAGTTTATTAATGATTATGGCTCGAATACGCTTTCCTCCTGCGCAGTGGCAAAGAGCGTGACCATCTCAGAATCAACAAAATCAACCAAAATCAACAACTATTCCTTTCGTTGTGGTACTGCTTCGTGGAGACAAGCTTCATGGTACTCATAATATCAGCTCTTGTGCATCTACCCCTGTTTATTGCACTCATGACTAAATAAACAAGGAGGACACAGTCATGATGGAGCACACAGCTGCCCCGCCGCCAACCAAGACAAGGGGGACAGACTATACGTAGGTACATTAATGAACCATGACAAAACCAATCGGATTCGCGACAATTATAAATTTCATGATCCTATTATGAGGGACGGACTAGCTCCAAAGCTTATGAGCAAAGAGTCTAGCGATTTTGAGATTACACGTATCTTTTCTTTTATTCTAGAAAGTAGAAACTTGAAGGTGTTGTGGCGCAGTGGTGGAATCCTCTGCAGCAAGAACTGTCAGGTGAACAGGGTTCGATACCCGGTAGAGCCCCACCACTTGAGTTGATCGTCATGACAAGCAATCTCGGACTCGATTAGGTCTTCTCTACTTCCGCGATCCCAGCGCTTGGCGCAAAAACACCAGAAACTAAGAATTTGAGCCACCACTAAAAGTTTCTTTCGATTTCTCAAATTTGAGCTCTCAAAGTTTCTTATTACGAGTTTCTTGTGAGTTTCCTGGAAACATCAATGTATTACATCCTTTCACGACGCAGTCCCATAAAGCCAAGAGACGTTAAACTACGGGTCCCATGCCTGGATGCGGCATGCATAGTAGGCCTACAAGCTAAAAATTGCTAGAAATCTTTCCAGCCTACTCAAAGTAAAGTAATGAGTGAATAATAATGATTTCTCAGTGCTTTCCTATTTTATTTCTGCGTTCTGAGAGTTCCTTTTGAAGAGTTTCTTGTAAAAAGAATACGTGTCCTTCACCATTGTCACTAGCTGATGTACGACGCAACAAGATAATAACGGCCGTAAAAACGGACAGGCATAAAGTCTTCTCAACAACAACAACAGTAACAACTAATAACAACAGCAACAAAAAACAACAACAGCAGCAACTTCAACGACAATATGGTTCCCTAACTATGGCAGCAAGACTGAATTATGTTTTTGCCGCTGACCGACAGGACCTTGCGCCCCCGCATTTAGTTGGAATCTGTGAATCTGGAAAGTTGCCAGGAAAAACAAACAATAGACTTTCGAAGATTCCTGACTCCTGGGAATTGGCCTATTGTCTTCGGTACTTGGCGAAATGCACAGGTTGGAAGTTAAAGATTACTTGGACGAGAGCTGAAGTTAATCAAACATTTTAAAGGGCTCCAAACACGTGGAATAGATATCGTGGTGATTGTCACAAAAGACGAAGAATTCAAGGATTTAATGTTTTGTAAAATACTCCAAAACTGGCCGCAGCCTTTTCACCATCATCTCTGAAATCCTTCTCCAAGATCTGAGCAACATTTTGAGCCAGGTGAGCTATTCGGGAAAATAGGGGATCATACTTCAATTTTTTATCGAAGTACCGGTGATCTTCACATGGTTATCGGCCTAAGTATTTTGGTCTGCCAAAGTAAACCCTCCTAGTGTTCAAAATCCTTGAAATAAACAAGCAGTCAAATTATTTTTGAAGAGGTAGATACTTTGTTGTTTATTTCATTGAATTGCAAGCCTATTTGACTCCTCTGAGCCTCACAAGCCAAGAAATTTCAAGGTTACTAGATTTTGGTTCAAAAATAGTGAGGAAAAATTGATCGAATTTCTATGTAATTTGCAAAAAATCTGGCCGCAGCCTTTTCAGGAAACTTTTTGTATTGATCGAAATTTTATTTGGCTGTCAGAAAATCGTATCGGTACCGCCGGGAAAATAGGGGATGACATTGTAAAATTAGATATCTACGTGTTGGTTTTATGCTGATTTCCCAGCCAGCCATCTTTGTTTGTTTACAATCTAGCAGCCGCAAACAATGGAGAGCAACGACAACAGCTCAAGGTGAAGTCAAAATTATACCCCCGTCCTTAGCCTATGTTAGTATTAATTACTTGATGTTTGGTTTGATGTACCAGGGGGTCAGTTTATGATGGATTGGGCCAAAATTCTCGTTGTTTTGAAGTATATCGCAAATTTCTTGTGACATCGATTTCATGTTTGTATTCCCGTTATGGCAAATTGGTCGTTGAGCAAAGATAATTTTTTACATTTTACAGAACAATTTTTACTTCAAGGTAAGCATGACTGCGTTCAGAAAATATTACTCGCTCATCGATGTTACTCGCAGTGACGCACGTCGGGCGGGAAGTTTTAGTCCATTGAAGGGTTTAGTTAGTTGAGAGAGCAGAAACTCCAGGCTTTGCGAGAGATTTTTATTGCCCAGAATGAAATAGTTTGATTTCTTTACAACACTGGCTTGCGATTAATAAACTGGGTAAAACTCCGCTGGTTCCTTGTGTGTATAACTGTCTTGTTTTTGTTTTGGGATGTTCTCCGTATTTCAGGTATTTCAGTTTAAGCTCTTTCCATGTGACCTTCACCTATGCTCGTTGTTGTTGCTGTTATGGTTTCAGCTGTGGTCAGTTCTAGAATTGAGGAAAGGAGCGTTTGTAATAATTCTGATTTCCCCATTGCCTCGGTTTCGAGGGATATCTGCGCGCGCATAAAAAACATAATTCAGTCTTGCTAACTATGGCCTAAACCAGTGGCCTAATTAACGATAACAAAGGGGTACGCCAATAGTTGGTAGACTGTGACCCAACGAAATAAAAAGGACCACAAAAGTGAATAATGGTCTGCAGGTTTTCCATCCGATGTGACTATCATAGCTAATAAAACTATGAACGTTTAGAAGAAGCAACATGGTAGGAAGTCACGACCAAAATACAGTAATGCGCAAAAACAAATTCGGAAAACATGTTTTCAATTCACTGGTGCAAGTCTCAATGCCTGTCACAGCCACATTTTGCCAGATCTGAAAAAAGAGATTTTGGAAGTGACAAACACGACCTCTGACCCTACCGACACGACATGACACTTCACGACCATGTTGTCAAAGAAAACAAACTCGCACAAGAAAAATGCGTAGCTGCCCAAAAAATGTATCAATGGAAGCCACAATTTGTGCAAAAAATAGCAACCAAACACTATAAACGTTTCTGGCTTCCATCACTTCCGTTGTCGTACTAAGAGATAGGCCACGATGAAACCAACCTGAAACCACACGTAGCAAACAGCACTGGCCTGCGGAGCCGCTGCAGGCAATTTAGAGAGGGCTCATGTACAAGACACGAGACAATTCTAATGTATAGCTGTGTCTAGTTGCGAAGGGCTAGATGCGACTGAGCCAACCAAAAAAGTCCCATAATGACCGATAACCTTATCTAAATTACGGATTATGAAACACAGTTACGTGGAACTTTATCTGGTGTGGCTTTTAAGGATAGTGTGGGGCCTTTAGCGCTGGGAGGGTGCTATATATCAATGATTTGAAAAAGGAAAGGCCACGATACCAGCGTCGATTGTAGGATCCAAAGATGCTTGCGGTGACGAATAAATTAATAAGTTTAACGGCAGAAACACCGCAATACAACAAAAACAACAGCAAATGGTTGAATAAATTTTATGCGAATATTTCGTCCAACCATGCAGGACTTCTTCAGGGCTGTGAAGAAGTCCTGCATGGCAGGACGAAATATTGGCATAAAATTTATTCAACCATTTGCTGTTGTTTTTGTTGTATTGCGGTGTTTCTGCCTTTAAACTTATATATCAATGGTCTTGAAAAACTGCAAAAAACACTTATAGAGCTGAGCTGGGAGGCGTTGCAATTGTGTGAAGAGGCAGCAACTACGGGCAAGCAATTTATGGCGTTGTATTAAACAAATTCAAGATTTGAAAAGGGCTGATAGCGTTGTGTTATAAATAAAAAATAACGATGATCCTTTTTTACTTGATTTCATGATTATCTGAGAATAAAGTACCTGATATTTTTGAAGCAATCATTTATTTTTCACTCTCTTACGCCATAAACCAGCAATCACTTTTCAGATTGACTCAAACGAGATCTCAAAACCCAAGTTGAGGCCTGTGCATCTGCATTGAAAATGGGACAATCGAAGTAACAGCTCCTCCACAGCAGCCCCAAAAATGGGTTTCAATTTTTTGGGACACTCAGAAACTTGTCAACAAACGGCTGATGCAATCCAATGCAATGAAATATCCCCGCATAGCATAGCACAATCCATACAAATTGTAAATGGTATTTGGATATTTGGCTCTCCCGGTTAGAGTTCTGTTATTGAGAAACTTTGCACGAGATACAGGAATCAGATATCGGATATCAGCCCCATTTGCTCGATGCAGCAGCACCTGGTCTGGTAAAGACTTGGCTACTCAAAAACAAGGAAGGAAGCAATAAACAATGGCAACGCTTCTGCGGATAATATTAGTGCAATAGATGCAGTAAATTTAGTGCAGACTAAGTGTTCTCCCTTTTTTTGGCTGCGAATAAACAAAATAGTTTATGAACAGGATTTTAGTAAAAATGTGTTAGCAACACTGGTTAGTATGGTTTTTGGGATTGCCTTAGGAAGATTTTTAGCACAGTATGGCTAAAAGCACACAAATAATCCCAGTGAATATATCAACAGCTAACTATAAGACGCAAACCAACGAAACCCACCATATTTTTGTAGAGTCTGCACATTTGAAACTTCATCATAACCGCTCAAACAGTTGAAGTAGACTTCCCCCAAAGCAAAATTACCAACGAATGATCTCTACCAGTCTTGTTGTGCTCGGCATTAAAAGAGCAGTCACTTTCTTGCCTTCCAGGTAGCTCAACTATTTGCACAATGAATACAAGGCTTCATAAACTTCAAACAAAACTGTCTGAAGAAAGATAGGCCGCTCAGGAATCCATGGCTGGGCTTAAGATATGACACCATTGATTAAAAACTTTGTTGAAACTGGATCGAAATTCTTTCCATTCTTTAATGATTAAATCCATGATTCTTTTGTCCTACATCGTATTCGCTAGTGTCTCCAGATTCCACAAGATAGAGCATTATCTTGCAATAAAACTAGGCTTGCTGAATTATCTGTAGGACGTAATAAACCTTTGTTCAAACGTACATCAGCAGCTTCGCGGCTATAAATATGATTCGATCAATCAAAGGACCATAATCAAATTTGCAACATGTCCCAACTTGTCTGATCCTCCACTAAAGTCCTGGTTCAAACGATTTAGGCAACAAAACAGATGGTTTACAAACGCCTTTTCATGGCATCCAACAACTATAGCAACTCTATTTTCCTGTTTTCTTTGAGATTTGCATGTCCGCATTCGAAATACCAAATTCTCCTTCATTTCTAGACTCTAGAAACCTCGTTCATGGCTGCATCTTGTGAATGACCTTCCATGAACTTCGAGTAAAAGTGGGGGAACACCCAGATTTTCAAAGCATAAAAGGGGTTTCTAGAACATGAATATGGAAATTTGGTTGGTAAATATTCACTCTAGTTAATTTTAGCTACGCCTAAGGGGCTTTTAGAGAGTATTAGCTAGGACGTAAATGGGCATACCCATGACTTTATCAAAATTCAAAGAATCAGGTTTCTAACTTCTGCAGAGGATACTTCAGATTTGCCCATTTACTGGACTGATTACGGTGAGTCCGTGGGGGGGGGGGGCAGAAATAGCATAGGACATATTTTTATAGAGGAATACTTCTTTCTCCCCCCTTTGCGCCTTCATGGAACGTTGGAATGGTGGATCCAGGAACAACTGTAAAGGAAACGGCCAGACGGATTGAGGAAATAGGCTTGAGGCAAGTCTAAGGATACTTCTCTTCTGCAACCTTATCAATTACTCTCCTTACACGTATTTCTTTCATAAGAAACTGCTTATAAGAAACTCAACTCTCAGATCGCCAATAATTCAAGAAACTACAGTACTGGGAAAACATAACTTAAGAAACGATTTATCATGATAAAAAATCCTTTACATGTTTTCACTTCATTTTCGCTTGCTCCCTGTATCATATTACTCCAAAAGTAGTTCAGTAACGTTCAGAAAACCCTTGCTTTTTTAATGCAAATGCACTACATCTATATGAGGTAGTATGGCAGCAAACACCAACAAACAATATTACTAAAAAGTAAAGTCAACAGTAACAGTAACTAAATAACATAAAGAAACCAAACAGAAACAGTAAGGGCTGGGGGCAACAAGACCGAGACCAAGACCTTTAGCAACTGTTTTCATTTCGTATATTTAATGCTTCTTTTAGAAATTTGAATAAGGCATATATAACTGGCTCACTCTTACTCCTCATAAGTTGGATGAATGGCAAATTAGTAGGCAGTGACTCTACGTTGGCCAATCTTAGGAGGAGCGTTCTATGTTCGTCATATGCTGGGCACTACGTGAGGAAAGGGGCCTCGTCTTCTATAAAATTGTCTTGGCACATAGTACATAATCTTTCCTCGACTGGTAGACATTTGTGTCTCCCCTTCTCAAAATGTAAGTTGTGGTCACTGCATTGGAATTTGGATAGAAATAGAACCTTTTCAGGATTAAAGGCATTTGACTGGTTGCATAGGATTTCACCTTGTTTTGAAACGTTCACGAGGGCACAGGTAGTGAACACGAATATTGTTCCAGAATTTAAGAAACTCGTAAGGAACTCTGAGTACGGAAATTTGATTATTTTAAAGAAAGCTTCAATTCTGGCCCAAATTCTTAGTTTCTTATAAAAAATATGTGTATCTGCGTTCCTTACTGGAGACATGTAATCGACAAGAAACTTTCCACGTTGAACAGAGTTCAGGCAATTTCTTCCCTCTTCCTTCTCTCTGACCAATAACTCGAGCCAAGGAAAAAGACTGTCATGTCTACTAATTCATAGTGTCAGACAATTTCGAAGTATTGGGGGTGAAAAATTATCTGAATTAAAATATACAGCTTACCCCAATTGTTTTCAAACAAAACTTCAACGTTTCCTAGTGATTTCGGGGAAACCACACCCCTTCCCCCGAATTCCCCTACTACCATCTCCAAATCCCACTTGTATTACCTGCTGTTACCAAAAAGCGAATTGCAAGATTTAAATATTTAGAAAGCAAAATTCCACGACATACAGTGAAACGACTATTGATGAGTGCTATGTAATCAAATAGGGAACGAGTCCTGGCATGCTTGCTCCCATGTGAGTCCCTCAAACATGCAATCTCAAAACTCGAGTACGATCCTAATCCTAATGTGTCTATGGTTCCTTCTGAGCCACCTAAATCAAAAGATCTTTGAAACGTTCAGCCTAATTATGTGGGAAAGCATCAAGGAGAAGGGGACGAGACAAAGCCCCATGTGTCCCTGTTCTGAGAAAAAAATATTCTCAAAGAGAGTTCGAATTGGACAATGTTTTGACACATTTTGTAGAATTTTCGAAGGTGCACAAAGGAGATAAAGCTGTAATGCCACTCAATCGAACATTTTGTATAAAATCGTATACAAATATCGCTCGATCCAGACTCTCTCTCAGAATAGCGAAAAGGTCTATTGCCCTTTGGTCCACTTTGGCTTTGCTGCCCCATCATCCCATCATACAAAATTTGATGGTATAACATTATGAAATGTGAATTAATGGCACAGTAGTGCCACAAAAAACTTTGAGGCCAATTATTTATTCTATTATGGTGTGCTGGTGAAATATTTAAGGGCAATAATGGAGGTAGCTTGAAATATGATTTTTGGGCAGTTAATGACTAGAAGACCACAAGGTGTCCTGTTACCTAGTATAAAACTGCAATTAAATAATCCTGGAGCTAAATTAGCCAGAATTCCATTTCTTGCATTCAATAAAGTTTCTCTATAAAGCTAATAAGAATGGATAACAGAAGTAACTTTTGAATTTTATCCTAATACAAACATACTTGGATCTTTCCAATGCAGCAAAAGCAAAAACACTTTGAGGTATGACCAGACAATTTCAGAACTCATGGTGCTAACCCAAGATTTTACTTCTCTGCAGTGGTTGATGAAGGTAAATAGCTGTTACCCCACAATTGCTGAACAATTAATACACACACAAAATCCTAAGTTCCATCACAATAATCAACCATAAGTTCCCAATCTATGGTTGCCCACACCCACTAAAAGCCATTTTTGAATACAGAATCGGAAAATCAAAAAGCAATGCTGAATCAATCATTGATTTACTTTTAAAAGTATAGTATGATCTGTTTGGATCAGTGTATCCATCAACAAAAGGCTCAAGACTTCACGTGGAGGGAGATCCTGGGAATAAAACTTGATGTGACAACAGGAATATCTCATTCTCTTTCCCCTTTTACTTGGTAAGATTTACTGAGATCTAACAAAACCTGCTGTTTGCTCAGGGAATTATAAATTCCCTGGGTGGTATCTTCTTGGCAAGATTTGCCAGTCTGTTGAAAATGACTACTTTCTTTCTGTCTGGAATGAAGTTGTGGAGTACCTTCCATTCCACAGGGCTATTCTGTACAAAGACATTTAGAAACTGAGGGCACTGGGGGCGCATGCCCCTAAATATTTTGCAATAAACCAAATAGTGCCCTTTTTGTTTCAAGATGTGCCCCTTTTCAAGACTAATCCGGACAGCATGTCTCAAAGTTTAAGATACTTCCTACAGCCTTGATTCTGTAATGAAGGTTAAATTTATCTATTCTATTGCCTGTGTCTGATTATGAACTTTTTTCATAAGCTCGTTTTCCTTTACTTATTCCTTTGCCTTCAAATCTTGCTTGTCTGCAACTCAGTCAAACTAGCTCATAAGCCCAGCCTCAATCATAGATGCCAAGAACAAGTAAAATAAAATGTAATATCTAGTACCTTCCATAAGTTTCATTCTGAACATTCCTTGAACTGTCGAAGCACTGTCCCATAAAATTTGTGGTTAAGAAGAATTTTACATGTCCACATATTTCAATGGTTGAGCCATACAAAGGAAATGAATCAGCCATACAATTTAACCAATGAAACTGACTAAAAAAGTTATTAAAGAGGCCCTATTAGGGGGGTAGACATTATTTCATATTTCATCATGAAAAATTGCCATTATTTCATATTTCAAATTTACCAAAACCAAATATTTCAAAATTATCAGCTGTCGTGCTCCAAAATTAGAAATGACATTTACCAACCACTTCTTTTGATATCATTGATATCATATTTGCCACTCGTTCGGTGGCATAGCCACGACAAATTAAATGGGTGCATTTTATAATGAGGGAGTGTGGTAAGATTTTGAGGACACGCTCTAAATTTTGGCTTAGAATACTTCTACTTATTCTGCTTATGCTAGCGCGCCTGTGTCCCACCCAGTATCACCTAGCTAGCCTGGTTCCAATTTTTTTAAGAATGACCATTTTGCAGTTGTGTAGCCTGGGTCGCCTAGGCTCATGCCAGAATCAAAGAGTAGAAACGCTATAGGCTAAAAAACACCTAGAAGCGAGAAGAAAGAATGTGCCCTAACGGAACACCCAGACGAAGCTTTTCGTTCAAGCTTTTGCTGCCGTTTTTAAAATGCAAGTGACGACAGCCTCGACGACAGCTTTTCCTTTTACCTTTTTGTCTTGTTTCAATTCTCGTCAACTTCAACTCGTTTTAATACTCTGATCAAAGCTGTATAAAGAGAAACAATACTCGTGCAATTTAAGGTGGAATTTTACTGAACATATGAAACATGAAGAGAGAGTGAGGTAGAAAGCGGAAAATTTTGAGAAACGCACTTTATCAAACGCACTTATGACAAAGCTGCATGCTTAAAAAGTAAAGCTGCATGCAAAAAAGCCAGCTACATGACAAAAAGCCAGGTGGTAGTAAGATGTTATACTACGATCCATGTGTGGCATGTATGGAAGTGCGAGCGAAGCGAGCAGGAAATTTTTGGCATCCTTTGTTGACTTAAATCGTGCCAAAGCCAAGATTTCATTCATTAGTGCTAGAGTGGAATTTCTTTTTCCTTTTTGACATTCAAAAACAACGATGCTACAAGTGTTGGAGGGAGGAAAATACAGCTTGCCTCCCTTTTAAGTTTCTCATCAGATTTGGATGAATCATTAAATCATCAAAGCCCATCTTTTTTGGGTACGATTGGAGGGGGCAACTACTCCTTTTCCCCTCTTCTCGCTACGCTAATGCCATTTTTATGTAGACGGACCTTTTGGCCTTTAGGTGATAGATGCAGCTGGTTACTAGAATTGGCTTCACATACATTTGTGGCTGTTGTTGATCCGCCATTCTATTTAACTTCCATGCCATTGGCTGGACTTCTCGCTTATTTGTAGGAAGGAAGGGGGGTCCACACGTAGAGGCTACTGGATGCAAAGAACCTTTTTATGTCCTGAATCAGACTCCTCCGCAGAAATGATCATTCTGAACTGGGCATGCTTTGAAATATTTGAACAGCTCAATACTCTCCGTTTTTAGTGGCTGCCTCCATAAAATGAATATTTTTTATAAAAATCTAAAAAAATATCTATTCATTTCGTTATTTCATATTTCATACTGGGAATCAACGTTATTTCATATTTCAAAACTAAAAAACCTAAATATTTATATTTTCCCCCCAAAAATCTCAATTATTTCATATTTCAAATACCCCTTATAGGGCCTCATTAAATTGCTGGGAAAGACCGACAACCTAAATGAAAACATTTATGCTTAGCAAAGCCATAATGCTTTATTCCCTTGACAAATTTGGTTTTTAAAAGTTTCAAAACTTTAAATAATCCATTTCAAGTTATACAGAAAGAATGTGAGAATAACTTGTAAATTAGTAGTTATGGCATGACATCTAGATGAAAATGGTGCCACCTGAATATTTTGAACTTCAGACAAAAAGGGCTGAAAACAGAGGACACCAAAGGACAGCAGTTTTGAAACTCCTTGACCTGAAATCGGCACAGTCAACTAAACAAATGACCACCCCTAGACCAATTTTTGTTGATCATTGCTGGGGTCATCACAGTGACCTGTCTGAGACACACTTTCTCTTTTTGCAGAGGGAACAAGGGCATGCCAGCTTTATATTATCACACTTCTATCATTTAATGTCTCGTTCAATTCCTACCCTGACCATACCCCAGGACACCTCCGGGCATTTGCACAAAAAATATTCCTAGCCCCCAGGCATTTGACCGTACATTTTCCCCTGGAACCCAGGCATTTGAGCAAAGAATTTTTGTTGACCCCCGGGCTGCCCAGGGGGGATGGCCAGGGTAGAAATTGAACAAGACATAATGCAAATTGAGAGAAAGTAAATTACGAACGGAGCAATGATTTCTTACCAGCAAAACCATGATGCATGGTGCCTAAGCTAGTTCATGATTTTGTCCCTGACATATGGAGTGCAATTTCTTTATCCCCGCACATGGTGGGGTGACATGACCAAGAGCCATTATGCAACTCAAATGGGAAAACAGTTCAGTGGCACGTTCAACGACTCTCAGTCAAGTCAATCTGCCAAGCATGGGGATTCAAATGGTGCTCTATATATCGGAAACAAAATAATGAATCATAGTAAGGCTTGATATCATAGTAAGGCTTACGTCTTATTTCTAATTCAGTTTCATACAGCCTGTGGCAAAACAGAATTGTCTGTGCCACTACATCATCTCTTTTGTAGCCTTTTCTGATGCTAGTTGAAGGTTAAATGTCAGACTTATCCCCTTGACTTTAAGGTTTCTGGGTAATTTACGAGGACAGTAAATTAGAAAATTACACCTAGGGCAAAAGCATTATCCAAGAAATGCAAACCAGCATATGATAAGAAAGCAAGAAAAGATTTGGAACAACCCATGCACCTCAGAAATAGAAAATGTGTATTGTCATATTTCACTGCATCACCTAGTACGTATGAATGACAGGGAAAGGGAAACAGGAAGATGAAAAAAAGGGAAGGAGGAAATAGGAACAAATTTAACTGATAACATTAAAAAAGATCAACCCAACTCAGCCTCCACTGATTTGAAAAGAGAGATCCATCTGCTGCAGGATGAAAGTTGCAAAATAATTGCAAATAACACCCTGTGCAGAGATTTGTTTGCTATGTATCAAAAACTGGTCACAAATCTTTACCATACCAATTCTCTCATATTTTCGAAAACATTTTTTAACAGAAAAAGAAATGCTTGAAAGATTTTTCCTAAGATTGACATCCCAGTTCCTTATGCACTTGGGTAGAAGACAAAAAGGACAGCTAACAAAGTTAAAAGATCCCAGCGCAAAACCAAAACGAGAATGGGAATATGTTGCTTCTTACTTTGGCATGGTTCTAAGATGGCTGTACTTGATCTGTGTGACGTGCTGTTGGCCATTTTCGTGCGCGAAAGCATGAAATTGACTTTTTCAGGTGAAATACGCGAAACAAACTTAGGTTGTGATTTTTACAGTTGCTCCATTTTGGTTTTCAATTATGTTTTTCTTGTTGCACCATGCCTCCCTTGCGCTATTTTGTGAAATTACGATTATACTCAAGAGAACCACACACTGCACAGCCCAGTATGCAAGTGCAGCAATATTTTCGCAAAACCGGAACCAACTGTCAACTCAAGATTAATGTGCAATGTGGCAGAGCTTTTCAAAATAATGTTAGGAAAGCACCCCATGCACCATTTGTAGAAAAATACTGCCCCAAACCAACCAGGTCAGAAGTTGTGGAAATTCAGTCCTAAAGCTATGACTGCAAGCCCGCCTTCCAAATACAATCCTCCATGTTATTTGATGACATCATTGATATTTTGGCCTGGTTTACAGTTCTTTTTCAGCATGCACACTACCTCTTCACCTCTGAAAAACAGCTTAATTCTATGTGCATCTTCTATGGTGAGAATGGAACATAGATGTAGGGTGGAGTTGAAATTGTTATTTTTTTACTACCAATACTTTAGCAGGAAGTGTAGAACTACGGACAAGGTGGGTCTGTGATCCATTTCCTTGATACTAAAGTGCTATAATGGGGCCTTGAGCCATCACCCTTTCTGCAGCAAAATTGATTGTGAGACTGTGCCACAACACATATTTCATGAACAAAAATTGATGGTCCAGGCCAGCGAGGCCGGAGACATTATGCATCTATAGGTATAGTGGAGTGGTATTTACAAGAGGACTTTCCAGTCCTGGATTGTTCAGAAACTACTGCCAAAATATCACAAAAAGTCATGCTGAGCATGGTCCTGGCAAGTTTGTGTGCAGTACTGTGCTTTCTCAAAAGGGTATGCCCTGTGCTTTCTCAAAAGGGTGATACACCCCTCAACAACTCCATACATTTTGTTCAATGCTGAAACTAAGAAATCAATAAGAAACTGCTCTTACTTACAAATGTTCGCATTATGCATCCTAGCATCAGTGCAAAACCTTGGCTTTCTTTTTAATGAATACAGTGGTGGAAAAGCCTCCTGTACCTCCACAAACAACATCAACTAGGGTAAAACTTTGCATCCCTCTTCCAAAATCCAATTTCAATAGCAATCCAAGTAAGTAAACAACTTCGAATTAGTCTAATAATAATTAACTGCATAATTCATTCTTTGTGCATTACTGAAATTCTAATTGGTTGAGATTTTGGAGACCTGCTGTGGATCGCCACCGTGCATAAACAAATTTACATCGCGTGATTGTTTATTCTCACTTTTATTCTCTAAAACTGTAAAGATTTGTTGTTGATCATAAAATTTCCTATTCATCCAATATTGTGTTAGTTTCAGTGAGTTTTATTCCTTCAATCTAACAAAAACTGCTCAGTTAGGTTGTGATAAGCAGACGGTAAAAGGCCAATAAAGTTTTGTTATCTCAAAAAAGCCATGAGGCTTTCCTAGAATGATGAGAGATATCATCACCACACTTCAAAAAATTCTTGCTTGATATACCAATCAATGATGATATGATCAGTTCAGGAAAGGAGCAGTGTACTTTGGAAAATGTCTCCACACAGCGAAGAAGGAAACCATGTTATTCGAAAAGGCAGTCGAATTATAGTTTTCAATTAAATAACTAAATATCCACATGAAGGATTTTTTGGTTATTATCGCCGGAAACGGGAAAGATAAAAAATCAAAGTAACTAGACTATCATGAAAGAAAAACTGTTCATGAAATGCACTACTGGCTCTATATTATCATTCCATGGGTAAGCTCAACTTTCCTAAATTCACTGCGAAATAAACCTCATATTTTTGGGCTTGAGGGCTTTTGGTTGGATGCGAAGGAAAGTGACTGTCACAGGTCGAGGTCAATAATCTGTCGACGTGCAAAATTAAATACATTTTGTAAATTAAAATATCATCATCTATAAAATCTCTAAATCCATCAGCGAAAAGTGAACCCAAGACATGCCGGATAAATTTAAAGTTCTTCGGTTATTCCCCAAAATTTCTGCAAATACGGCGCTTTTGACTCCAAAAACCCAAGCGACATTCCAAACGTGCCAAAAACCTGGGAGTGTTTCGGAACTCGAACAATTTTCGGCTCAGAAAAACCAACCTTGAAATCCCTTACTAACATGAATATAAACACTTTAATACCTTTAATCGAAGCAGAAATGACTGTTGTAACGTTTGGTTGACGTTTAATGTACTTGCCGCCTTCAGAAGCAACTTCAAAGCGTTCCAATTCGCAACACAGTTGCCACGAACGACAAGACCACACTGCTACGCTACGGCCTAGGCCGAAGGAAGGAAATGGAATTGAATGGGCATTTGCTGATCCTAGTGGCCTCCAAAGTAATTCAAAACAAGCTACGAATATTCAGTAATGTTACAAGAAAATAAATCAAAGCAATATCATACCTGTTTGCTGTAATCTTTGTTATTTCGACCGACTTGCCGCGACTGCCTAAGAAGTCTTCTTTTCCTCCCTGTGGAATTCCAGAACTTGCTTCGGCCTGCCCTTGACGTCATAATCTTTATCAGCTATTAATAATCAATTCAGCTCAATTGATATGTTTCAAATTTGAAAGAGCGGCTTTCGACTTTTCAACACCTCCCCACATCTGTTCAGTTTGAACGAAAACATGCCAAATCCCTAAAAAATATGCCTAATCTGCAGTAAATATGTTTATTCTCCAAAAGGACTGAAAAATTTGCACACTGGAATTTGCGTGCAACATTTTATTTCGGGCGTTTACGGTTTCATTTATGGTTTTCGTCTTGCATCTTATTCAAACCAAAGATCATTGTTCAAACACATGAAAAAATCCTTCATGAGATTTCTTGAAATACTGTAGCAGACTCACATGTCTGCAAGTGGGGAACTTTCGAATCTTCGAACAAACAGCCATTTTCGCTTCAATTGTGCGGGAGTGAGCCAAACAAAAAAATTCATTCCTGGCTCCAGAACTTTTCCCTCCAAACTTTCCTCCAAACAATACATACAATAAAAATTTGTGAAACGTACACGTTTTTTTTATAAGAAACTGGTTTATAAGAAACTAGTACTACGATGACCAAAAATTTAAGAAACTCTAGTACTACGCTCAACAACAGTTAAGAAACTCTAAAACTTTATTTATGTATGTCTATGTCTCTCTAACAAAGGTACATTCGTCTTTTCTTGACTTTTAACTGCAAAATTGGTAAATTTTTGCCTTGATGTGCATGGCTTCTTCTTGATGACAATGTCAATGCAAAATGGAAGCCCTTTCTCGAGAAGAAGGCTCAACTTCGAACAATACCGCAGTTTTAGGCCCAAAAAATAAGAAACTTTTACTACTAAAACACCGAAATTTTCATGCGAAATTAAGAAACTTTTAGTACTAAGTGCTGATCCACGTTTCTTATAAAAAAAAATGTGTATATATTTCAAAACATAAAAAGCGGACAAAGCAACAACGCTCTAACAAAATATACTCTTTTGACATGTTGACAACCCGCTCTAGAAAAATTATTGCCTTTTTTTGATACCCAGTGCTAGGGAAAAAAGGGGTGAAAAAGATACCCTGCAAATGATTCCCGTTGGACAAATACAAAGTACCCACCCACCGTGTGATTTTGATCAAACCCCCCACCTCCTTTTACCGATATCGAGCAAATCGAGTGATATCAAGATTGGAATCCCAAAATTCAAGTGTCACCGTCTAAAATTTGAGGAAAGCGAACACTATTTCTGTTTTCTGAAAGAAACTTTCCAAATATTCATCTGCTATAGGGACACTATTGTTTCGAAATTACAAAGCACAACAAAACAAATCAAATCAAATCGAAAATCTTGAAAATCAATAATGTCTGGCCGGATATTGCAAGAACTAAAAGCTTACTTACATTGATTGATACCAGTACCAGCAATAAATTAGCTGCACGAATGTCGTGCAATGAATGTACCCTTTCAGGTTCAGAACCCGTGCAGGTATCTCGGTTCCAAACCAAATTTGAGGTGAGGTGATCCAAAAACATTGGTGACATTGGTCACAATGGTCACACCAAATCACAAATGGTAGGTCAGATGAGATCCGAAGAAAAGTCTTTTGATAGCAGCAAAAGGGCAATTAGCTAAGAGTTAACTTTTTTGACCGTACCTTGACCTCCAACAAATTGACTTTTTCTGAGCATGCAATGCTGTTGGCCTCACCAAAATTTTCGCTTTCAATTTTCAAAATTTTCGCGGGTCCATCAAATTCAGATGCTCTTTTTGCCCCTGTGGGAAAGCATGGCATGGCATTCGAGCAAGAAACATCGGATCTTTATATCGCATTTCCAAACCCATCTCATCCCTGTCCCTAATTTCTGTAAGGTCTTCCTGTTCTTTCCATATTGATCTTTTATTGGGAGGGACAACCAGCATATATGCATTGGGAGTCAATCCAAGAAATTTCCAGGCAACCCAATATTTCCAGGGAGACTTCTTGGGAAAATCCCTCACATTTTCGGAAGAAATTGGCCGATTGATTCAACAAAACAATAAATAACAAACATATTACTTGTTGGGGAGATGAGCTGCGGACAGTTACATTTCCTCGGACAAACTTTGTCTCGTCTCCCCAACAATTACCCTGATATCGAGGGGACAGTAAATTTTCAAATGACGACATGCGTTTTTTCCCCTACCGGTAGAGTCAGAGAAAATATCTGTTTTCCCTTCTGGTTGCATTTCGTAATATTTGATCAAACGTTGATTTCATAAACGTTACAGAAAATTTCTGCAAAATTTCATTACTATAGGAAGTTTTGACAACAGCCTCTTGCTAAATCTTTTAACAATAACAAGACAATACCTCTACGATGACCTCTGCGAAGGAAGGAGGGAGAAAGGGTCACAAGGCGACAAGCAGAACTTTTCTTTTTGACGCACGGTAGTGAAGTCATAGGGGTGGTGGGCATTTTCCTGTTTACAAAATCCTTTATGTCATGGGGTGAAGGACGTGATGAAGTCCACATCAAGCCTTGCAACAACGCGAGGTCAAAGCTGGTCGTTCAGCGGAGGCCCTCCTGAGGTGTATGACATCTCAAAGGTCAAACGCTCCAGCGGTTTGAGCACGCGCGGCCACTCTACGGAAAGAACGAATCATGGTCGCGGAGCCTGCGCGCTCAAAATGCTGGATGAAAAACTGCATTCAACAGATTCAACGGGCAAAGAAAGGTACGTCTCTCATCTTTGATCAAGAAGTTTATCAACTTACTTTTTCGTAGCTGCTTAAAATCAATTTTCAAGCCTTGCATTTTTTAACTTTCTGTGCATTTTATTTGAATCATAGCCGATTTTGCTTCAAAAGTAGGCCTAGACTTTTAATTTGTTCAGCAATAGTCTGAATTCAATGTTTTGTTCGGACTAGACCTCCAAGTTGACTTGTGCAAAGCACATTGATCTTGAGGTTTGCGCTAAATTGTGAATAATAAACTTCTGGAAAATAGAGGGACTGCAGCTGAGAACAGGCCGAGATTGGAAAATATAATGTGTGTGGCATGGCAGCCACCTTGCTCGCCTGTGTTGATGCATCATTTCACAGAATGAGATTGGTTGCTAAGGGATACTTCTCCAACAAAATGAACTCTTTGAGTGCAGTAATTAGCTCAATGACGTTCCCATCAAAATTATTTCAAAAAGCTCTTTGTTAGCATTTTTTCAAGATTATTGTTAGTTTTCTAAGAACTTTTAGGCAGCTGATCAGTCAAGTAGAACAACAATCGAAGAGTTTTCAAGAAACCAATAAATTTTCCCACCCAGTACTGAAAGTCTCTTTTAGCTTTCAGTAAACAGTTGAAATTAGCAGATCATGGGTACCAAAGGTTTTTGCAGTTTCTCCGCATCCTTCTTAAATGTTCGTTGTATTCATTGATAGGTAACTTCCCAAGCATTTCGTGAGTTTTACCAGAATACAGCGCCAGTATGCGAATTACCTTCTCAGACAAAATAAACAAGTTTCTTGAGCAATATCCAAGTTCTCAGTCGAGGTTCTTACTGGTTTAGTTCTTAGTTGAATTCTTGAAAAGAGTTTCTTATTAACAATAGCACTGTTTAATCATGCTGAAAACGGATTACACGTTTTTTTTTATAAGAAACTGGTTTATAAGAAACTAGTACTACGATGACCAAAAATTTAAGAAACTCTAGTACTACGCTCAAGAACAGTTAAGAAACTCTAAAACGTTATATCTGTATGTCTCTCTTATTCTATGTCTCTCTAACAAAGGTGCCTTCGTCTTTTCTTGACTTTTAACTGCAAAATTGGTAAATTTTTGCCTTGATGTGCATGGCTTCTTCTTGATGACAATATCAATGCAAAATGGAAGCCCTTTCTCGAGAAGAAGGCTCAACTTCGAACAATACCACAATTTTAGGCCCAAAAAATAAGAAACTAATTAAGAAACTTTTACTACTAAAACACCGAAATTTTCATGCGAAATTAAGAAACTTTTAGTACTAAGTGCTGATCCAAGTTTCTTATAATAAAAAAACGTGTATTTCGTGATTAATTTGTTTGCTTGTGTGTTTAATTAGATTGTTTGTTCTCCACTGAAAAATCTTCAAGCAAAGACTAAACATTTCCTGCACGCCAATTTTTGATGGTTGTTTCCTCAGACTGCATTCTGTAACGAAACATTACAGCATATTTACTCATATTTCGAGGAAGGTGCAATAAAATTGCACTGATCTTCCTTAGCATTCTCATGGTATAAATTGGAAAATTTCACAATAAAAATCATTAAGCCCGTGAGTCACTTCTAAGGTCCTTTGATTCTTCCTCCTTTGCAAAGGCTTTCCCTTCCTTCCCATGCAAGAGTAAGGTATAAACAAGTTTCAGATAGGCGGAAGAGACTTGGGCAAGTACCGTCCAAAACTACAATCGATGATTACGCCAACAGTGACGAAGAATAACTTTTACAGCGAAATTTTCAGGATTGCTACATCGATTTACAGAAATATGTTTGTCATTGTAAAATTTACAGGGATAAAAAGAAAAAACTTTTCGCCGTGCTCTGTTCCTTCTGAGTGAAATTCGATTGTTTTGGCTGGCGGAGTTTGTAAAATCACGCAAATGACCTTGCTAAAGTACCCTTACACTAAGTTACCGAAATTCACTTTCGCAACTTCTTCAAAAAGATGTAGAATTCTCAGGGATAGAATTTCACTTCCATGAGTCTTCCTGGTTTTTAATCGTAAAAAGCAGGAAAGACTTCGATTTTTCTAACATTTTAAACTAGATTTTGAGCTTCCTCCTAGCAACGATCATGTGCCCGAAACGTTTTCCATAATCTGGCAAAATGTAACCTGTGTGCAGACTCAACAATCCTCCTCCGGGATTTTTGAGGCTACACGCAGGCTAGCAAAATGATATTTTAAAGACACGTATAAATATGAATGGAGTAAAGGTATGACAGACAGATGTACCAATGTGTGAAAAAATACATAAATCAATAAAGCCTTGAATGAAATGTGAGTTGAATCGCTTTCTGAATTCATAGATAATCTATCAGTTGGCTCCTGAATTAAACAAGGAAGGCAATAAAAAAGCAAGTCCATACACATAATTTCAGATATCATTTCATGTCATGCAAATCATATATTACCTCGCATTCTTATGCATTAATCTTTCTAAATTTAATCAATATTGGGAAATGATTGAAGCAAGTATCAAATTCTAACAAATTAAGTCTTTCCTTTTGGCTGTGTAAACAAACAGTGGCAAGCATGGACTGGAATCGTATCGAATCCTTACGGTTCGTGTATTTTCTGGGGCTCTTCAAACTGAACAGGGTTTTTGCAGGGGTTAATGAAAAAACCAACACATACCACTTGCAAAAAACAAAGCAGAGCTATCATATGTCTGATTTTGAAAACTAACAACATGGTCAAAAACATGGCACGCACATTTTGCTTGAAGGAAACATCATCATCAAAGGTGTAAATCAATCCAGAGCCAACTAGGCTCTTTCACGATCTGTTTTCTTTCGGGTTCACTAGAACCCAAGGAATTCGGTTCCAAAATGAGCACAGAGTTTATGACTGACTGTTGCGTGGGTCGCCAAAAGGCTTCCTTTTACTTAAAGATCACTAGCTCTTCTCTTTTTAAATCAAAATTACGCTAAACCTAACCATATTTCACAGCAGATAAAATTAAGTCTTAGCATAACCATCAACATCATACAAAACAGGATAGTAAACCAAGACCTAAAACTCACTTACAAAGAAATGAATTTCTTGTCTGCAGAAAATGTTTACCATTTGAAAAGCACCAGTCTAAGAGGTGTAAACAACAAGGACAGATGATGTTACTTGCAGAATGCAGACAAAGGGAATTCCATGCCCGGTTGGTCGAGTTATAAACATAAACTTTGGGCATTCTATTTGTTTGGTTCAGAGGCTGAGCAGTAAGTGTTTTCATTAACCAAAAAAAATGCGAGAATTGATCGCCTCCCAATTAGCTTTATACTAAACAAATAAATTCCCTAGGTAGATGTATAGATATATCCTTCTTCTTTCGACATATGCTCGTGTTTGCTCTTAAAACCAGTTCTGGAATGCACAACGAGCGCGCTAGCTACCTGGGTTTCAGAGAAACTTTTGTGGCTTTGTTTGTTTTGAATTACTGGTTGAAGGAATTTCCTTTGTCTGCAATCGCCAATCGCTTTGAATTCAAGTGTCAACAAAAGCAACTCATGCTATTCCCTTAGAAAATCTGTCCTTCTTGGTCCAGGTTTAATTTCTATTGCTTTACTGCTTTTCATTCAGCTAGCATTAGATCACGTCTTGCGACTGGCCTTTCAGAAATTGTCCATCGCTTAAATCTAAAAAGCGTTGAAATCGATAAACTGAAAAAGCCATTGCCATCCAGGGTCCTTGTCCAGGGTCCAGGGTCCAGGGTCCAGGGTCCAGGGTCCAGGGTCAGGGTCCTACAATTTGAGACTGTCTGATTATTCCACAGGTCCTTGATTTCTAGCAGCTGTTCTAGGCCCCGTTCACACTGCTCCGTTTTTGTACAAAAACGGAGACAAAAACCTCCGTTTTTGCTAAAGTGTTCACACTGATCTGCACAAAAACGCCACAAAAACGGAGGTTTTCGAAACGCTATCAAAAGTGGATATCCACAAAAACGGAGGTTTTTGACAACGCACTTGATCAGTGTGAACGCACAAAAACGGAGGTTTTTGAAAACGCTCCAATATTCAACAATGAGTTTCACAAAAACGGAGCAATGTGAACGCACAAAATCGGAGGTTTCTCTCTCCGTATTTGTTATCAGGCGGATCAATGTGAACGGACAAAAACGGATATTTTTCCCTCCGTTTTCGCACAAAAACGGAGCAATGTGAACGAGTAGCTTGGATGCCACAAAAACGGATACTAACAAAAACGGAGCATTGTGAACGGGACCTTATTCTGCTCAACTACTGCAGTGTGGATTCATGGTTTCCACTTTTAGGCCAAATTCCATTTTCAGACAGTCTGGAATTTAAGCGTCCCCGCCAAGAACCGTGAGTGACAACGGCACTTTAATTCTGCGACACGGTGCATGGAAGAAAGTCTCTAGGCTGCGTAAAAACTTGCTCTTATAGGAACTCATTGTGTTAGTTTCCATAAATTTTGCATTGTCTTGCATCTTTTTCAATTCTCAGTAATCAAATTTATCATTACAATGGACAACAAGGTTTGCATATTGCATGTTCTAATGTACTACAAATTTTGATTCGAATTCATTATTATCTATCATTTACCATCTTGTTGGCAGAATAATCGCTCACGATTTGTTTTTGGCACGAATGCACTATTCAGCACCAACACAAATCACATACTTCTCAAAAAAAATCCACGTATCTTATTTGACTTTCAAACATCGTGTTGTGCCTATAAATGGTCATATGAAATTATCATCTGTGGCAATAGCATTAGCAAAACTCTTTCTTTATTAAACTGTACAAAGATGTATATTTCCAGAGCTAGAACAAAAAGGAGTCACGCCAATTCTGTGAGCCGTAGGCAGGTTTGCTTGTTAATGTCATCTAATGGCGATTCACGCCCACTTTTACACGCTGATGATGGATCTTGGAATAGATCCGAAACGCTCGTTATATTGAAATATAAACATATAATAATGATTTAGATCTTATACTAAGATGTATGGATTGTTGAACTGGATTGTTGTAATGAATATCTAATGAATTTGTCGCTCTAATATTAAATAACGGATTTGTCAATGAATAGAAATATCAACTGACAGGACCATGATCTTGTTCATCGTCGTTCTTGCCTTCCGATTCATAATAAAACTAGCCTAGGGCTCAAATCTTTCAAATCTTTAAAAAGGTCGATGTAAAATTCCATGGCATTTTTCTTCGAATGGGATGGCTTGAAAGGAACTTTATGTTACTTTGCTGTAAATCTGCCGTGGAAATTTTTTGATATCTTGATTGCTTTCAAAATGGCGGCAATTTAATTATTTTTGAAAAATTCATGGAAAATTTTGAAAAAATTAAAATTGTTAATCCCAAACTGAGAGAGGAAACATTATATGACCTCAAGATAAAGCATAGTTTATGAAGGCCTACAACATGGTGGCAAGCAGAAATCTGTAGCTTTTGTAGTTTAGGATTTAGAAATTTGATGACGTCATAGCCTCAAATTTAATAAATGCTGCCATATTGAAACTAAGGAAGATATCAATAAATTGCCACGGCAGATTTACAGCAAA
The DNA here is from genome assembly GCA_039566865.1 of Aurelia coerulea. Lineage (NCBI taxonomy): Eukaryota > Metazoa > Cnidaria > Scyphozoa > Semaeostomeae > Ulmaridae > Aurelia > Aurelia coerulea. Next base: position 21,486,597 of record CM076954.1, read on the forward strand.
AAACCCTAAGTTCCTTCCAAGCCATTTATTTCAAAGAAAACTGCAATAGATTTTACACCGACTTCTTTAAACAGTTGAGTCCTATGTAAATAAAACTGCACTTTCCTCCTGATGTTCTAATGTCATATTGGAGGAAATGTTTAGTAATTTCATAAGAGACATGAAAACATTCTTCGGTCATTTTGACAACAGCAACTGGTTTGCGAATTTTAGGGTTTCAAACAACACAAGGAGTTCGGAAAAATTGGTTGTATTGACTTGATAAAATGCAGAAGGTCTAACCAACGATATCGGTATCCGGAAAAGGTTAGCCCTTTTTCCGAGCTCTGTATATTTCTAACTTAGTTGGGATGTTATCGGGCCTCTCCTGCAACCAGCGTCCATCTAGCGCCCGGCCTAAATATTCAGTGAATGGTTGTAATCATGGGAAGATTTCTAAATCTGTTCTCAAAGTCGTTACTGCTGAGTCCTGCATACAAAAAACTAAATCTACGGACAAATGTCTACTGGTATCAAACATTGACCAATTGTTCGATGAACAGACAGCCAAAATTGTGCAACCACTTAAAAGAGCTCTATATATAAGGTACAAACGAAGTTATTAAGTGAGTAAAAAACACTCGGTTTTTGAAAACCTACTGCTCCAAGAATATCAAAGCAATTTTATCGAAAAATGTCTTGTTTCATAGCAAATATGTTCAATTAGATTTGGGAATTCACCTGGTTTTTTAATCGGTATTTTCTTCCCGTAGCTATGGCAGATTGTCTCACTTTCACCAAAAATAAGTGAAAACGACGACCAAAATTTCGTCAGTTTTCCTTCTTGACAATAATGACATTTACAAGTATTAGCACATGTTATCTTCTCGGGAGAATGGAACTCCCCTAAATTATTTTTCAACCGGGTGTCCCAAAAAAAGTACTCCTGTTTCACAAATCAACAAAAATTGATTATCAAACCTTTGATAAAATTTTCTTTTTGAGTTGTTTTATCAAAAACCCAAAAATATTCATAGATGATAAAATGTTTGCTTTTGACACAGCCAAGTAGAAAAATTACACGTTGAAAAACCTTATTTTGAGCTATAGTTTTTAAGCAAAATACTCAATCTTGCCTAAGAGTCAAAATTTTCAGATTTTTTATCATCATTGAGGTCTGCCATGATTTTGTGCATTTCTTTCTGTCATTCATGACCAAACTAGATGCTTTACATGCATAGAAGAATTGATCTGGCAATCATCAATGCTTTTTTACAGTATGGTTCAAAACCAGGTAGCCCTAAAAAGAGCTAAACTTGCTAATTTTTAAGCCAATTACAAGATCAGCTATATATTGCAAAATAATTTGGTCCTTGATATACTTGACAAAGAAAGAAAATTGAAGATCGGCTATGAAATCAATTGTTGGTGATTTTTTAAACGGGAGTACTTTCTTTGGGGACACCCGGTATATCAATGGGTAAAATTTCTTGATCCTCCCAAGAGGAAAACAAGTGCTAAAGAACAGGCATGTCATTTCTGTAAGGTAGGAATCGCGGGGGGAATTTTGGCCACTTTTGAAGATTTATCGAAGGGGCTTCTTGGGGAAAATTCCGCATATTTTCGGAAGATAGCAGCCAATCTCAGCCAGAAAAATTCCCAAAATTAATCTAACATACCAGCTATTCCATAACACAATAACAAATATTATTCCTGTGATATTCAAGGGACAGTATTTCAAATGCCGCGTGTTCTTCTGACTCTCACCTTGTATGTATGCTATGATAGTAAGAGACCATTTCTTATATATGGGATTCTGGGCGTGAATTTCATTAATATCAAGTCAATATAATTTTACTACAAACCTTTAGAAAGGTGATGCTACTTCATTATTCTCAACATAAACTGATTTGACATGTGAATAGCCTTCAAGTACAGCTAGTCCGTTCTCTCTTCCAATTCCTGATTGTTTGTAGCCTCCAAATGGTATCTGGATGGGATACATGTTGTACGAATTGATGTAACATGAACCAGCCTCGAGGTTTGCTATGAAGCGATGTGCACGTGACAGATCCCTGCAATAAACAAGAAGTGTATGATACGAGTAGCCCATCATTATCATTGGGATCGAAAAATTTTAAAATTCTATTTGCTGATATGATATGATATTTATTTATACACGATACACCCTTCAGCTACAATAGCAAATGGAATAAATACAATGGGTAACTCTAAAGTAAAAATCGAACAAATAATCTAAGATGCTGTTCTTCCAGTGGGTTGCGTTTTGGAATGGACGTTTTCAGCTCTTCAAGTAATTCTTTAGATCTTTTTTAAAGCGCGGGAGTTCTCTAATATCAGTTGGAATATCGTTCCAAACTTTTGTAGTGAATAGTAATAATTCTTTTTCGCACTGTATTTAATCTACGAATTAGAAGATCTCTACAGTGCCATGTTGCATCGTTTGACTGTGAGGATCTTTGCTATACACTCATCTTTTTTATAAGAAACCGCTTATAAGACACGGTAGGCTCAATTTTTCGAAAGTTAAGAAACAACCCTACCTGCATTTAGAAAGCTAAGAAACTTTTGTAATTTGCCGCTTTAATTTTCTTGTCGCAGTCAAATATTTTTGACTCTGTGTACAGTTATTATAGCAGCTGTTTGGACATTATTTTGAGTGCGAGCTATGTTATTGACTTGTTTTGAGATTTTACTGAGTAATTTGGGAACCCTTCAGACAAAACAAGATTAAATCTACACTTCTGGCAATAAAAATATAAGAAACACGTAAGAAATTTTTGGTAGCAAAATGGCCCAAAAATTTAAGAAACTGCCTACCAGCCCCGGACCTTAGTTTCTTATAAAAAAAATGAATGTACAGGATGTCTCAAAAAAATTGCTGGGGTGTTACCAAAATGTGCTGTCACGATTCTAATCATCGAGTTCGCATCAGCTTTGCACCATTGCACCAGGATACCTTGCGCGTACCATATTCGCGTTGGCGGCCATTTTGGTGGACTATGAAAACGGCGACAACCAAGAGACCACAGAAGGATAGATATTTACAAAGACTGACGGTTAAAAAGGTCCTTTTAATAAACAAAGAGTTAGTAGATACCGGGTGTCCCAAAAAGCACTCCCGTTTGAAAAATCGGAAAAATCACCAAAACTCGATTTATCAAACCGGTCATAAAATCAGTTGGCTCAGTTGTCAATGATCCAAATATATTCAAAGATGATGAAAGTTTGTGTTCATTTAGAAATAACAGGTTGAAAAACTTTATTCTGAGCTATATTCTTCAAGCAGCATCTTAAACCTGGCCATTATTTTGTCTTTAATCTCTTGATAATTCAACTTTTGAATACTTTAACATACAGTAACAACACGCAAAATACCGGGTGTCCCAAAAAAGTACTCCTGTTTAAAAAATTACCAAAAATTGATTATCAAGCCTTTGATAAAATTTTCTTTTTGACTTGTTTTTTCAAAGAACCAAAAATATTTACAGACGATAAAATGTTTGCTTTTGATACAATAAGGCAGAAAAATAACACGATGAAATACCTTATCTACTCTCAAGTACCGAATAAACGGGGGGGGGTGAGAATAATCGGGGGGGTTGGAAATGGTTCAATATAATAATAATCGGGGGGTTGGAACAATCGGGGGGGGGTTGGAAAAATTGAGAATAGTCGTTTTTCGTTTTCTTAGTAAAACACGTATCTAACATGGGTACCACGTATGTAAAACACGTATGTAACACGGGTCAGACAAACAAAGGAGAATAAAGTTAATAAATACAGTAAGTACATTTGCTTAGGAGGAATTATTAAAAAAATTTGTTCACTACTACTTCTATTTTTCAAGAATTAATAAAAGGGGGGGTTGGAATAAAAGTGGGGGGGTTGGAAAATTTTTCAAAAATTAATAAGCGGGGGGGGGGGACGATTATTCGGTACTTGAGAGTAGAGCTATACTTTTTAAGCAAAATACTCAATCTTGCCTGACAGTCAAAATTTTCAGATTTTTCATCATCATCGAAGTCTCCAATGATAATGTGCATTTCTTTCTGTCATTTATGATCAAATTAGAAGCATTATATGCACAAAGAAATTGATCTGGCAAGCATAAATGCTCTTTTTTGCAGTATGATTAAAAAACAGGTAGCCTTAAAAAGAGCCAACTTTGCTAAATTTAAACCAATTACAAGATCAGCTATATCTGGGAATATAGTTTGGCCCTTCATCTACTTGGCAAAAAAGAAAATTGAAGATCGGTCATGTAATTAAATTTTGGTGATCCTTCAAACGGGAGTACTTTTTTGGGACACACGATATTTGAAATCGATGGTTAACTTGCTCCTGCCCATATAACATCTTACAACACCTAAACACCTAGCATATTATTTACATGGATTTTTTAAAAGAACTGCCAGATTATTTTGAATCCACAAACTTCGTGCAAACGCCTTGCCAATCATAATCAAAATAGAAAAACATCTTACTTTGTGAAAACACCGCCCGCAAGTCCATATTTGGTGTCATTAGCTCGTTTGGTCACTTCTTCTTCTGACTTAAATTTCAGCACTGACATAATTGGTCCAAAATGCTCTTCTTTGACAATGGTCATGTCATCATTACAATTGTCCATGACAGCAGGTGTTATGTAGTAGCCGTCTTTAATTTCAGGGTTGTCAGGATGGAACCTTTCGCCACCACATAGTATGTTAGCACCCTAGAAGGAAAGGTAGAAAACTTAAAGGACACCTCCAAATCAACCAGGCCAACAACAGTCAAGCAGCTTATTTTTAAAGAAACAGCGTCACTTATGTCAAGTCCTAAAATTCGCTGGCTCCAGATTATTTGTACACGTTATTCACAATAAGCTCCGACAGTAATGAACGAAATCTGCGCTTGACGGATCTAAATCCGAAATTGTTTATTTTGAATTACTGGTTTGGAGAATTTCCTTTGTCTGCAGTCGCTAATCGCTTTGAATTGAGATGTCAATCAAAAGCAACTGTTGCTATTGTATTACAAAATCTGGCCTTGCTATATCACTTGCATCCATTGCCATGAGATTGGAAACCTACAGTATTTGTTTGCAAATCTACCGGGTGTCCCAAAATGATGTATTATTGCTTGATTGCTTACATGTCCATGACTAATAAACCAATTTTCAAAAACTTTGTTCTATTTGGTTGCCTAAAGACTAAATTGTATTTTAAATTTTTAAGGTGTTGGTTGTAGTTTTACCACGGCGTTTTCATATCGAAATGAAGATTGATAAACCTGCTCAAATTCAAGCCTTAGATGGCATGAGAAAGAAACGGCCTATTTTTCCAGTCAACATTTCAAATGCGATACAAAAGGCTGAACTCTTATTCGTATTCTCTGAACTCAGTATTAACTGAATTCGTATTCTCTGAACGAGATATATTCTCTGAACGACATATAAGTTCAGCCTTTTGCATCACATCTAAAATATTGACTGGGAAAGTAGGCCGTTTCTTTTTCATGCCACACAAGGCTTGAATTTGAGCAGGTTTATCGATATACTTTTCAACATGAAGACATCGGCCTAAACCACAACCAACATCCTCAAAGACAATTTAGCCTTTCGGCAATCGGATATCGCAATCGGATCGAATGCTCTGGTGTTCTGTCTGAGGAGATCCTTCCGATTTGATCAAGCATAATACCGGGTGACCCAGAGAAATGACTATCTTACGATATGAGTATTGTTGCAATATGTTGGGCACAGTTAATTTTTCGAATTAAGGATTTGGAGGAAAAGGGCATGCCTGAAATCCTCAAAAAGTCGGCAAAAACAGGGGATCCATCTACAGCCATTTCAGGTCTTTAAAACAATGATGAGCGTGTTTCATTTTAGCCTGGGAAAAGGCAACTCAGTCGAAAGTTTGCAAAGCAATTTTATAGTCCCTATGTACCTAAAGACATTCTCAGGCTGAAATGAAACACGCTTCTCATTGGTTTGAAGATCTGAAATGGTTCTAAATCGATCCCATGCTTTTGATGACTTTTTAAGATTTTCAAGCATGAACTTTTCCTTGAAATCCTTAATTCAAGACATTTACCTCGCCCAAAAACATTGCGAAAAATACTCACAACGTGGGCTAGTCTTTTAGCAACAGAACAGCGTTTGAAACATTTCAATTGGTTACTTATTTGATATTCTGTAACATATATAGGGTGTCCCAAAAAAATTGTGCCCCGTTTGCGTAAAGATTGCAGCAAAAGGGCAAAATATTCTCACCAAACTTTTATATGATGTTGCTCTTCAGATGTTCAAATGAAGCTTGCTGCCATCCCCGTAAAAATCCGTTGAAAAATGAAGGAGCTATGACCTCCAGAAGACCAAATTTGCCTGATGACTGAAACCAGCGGTCGGCCATTTTGTTTTACTATTTTGCAGTGATAAGTATCTTCACGTGAGGTAAGAAATGATTGCTGTGAGGTCAGATAATAGTGGAACTCTCTGAGGATTATAGGAATCTTCACGAGAGCTATGAAATTTGGGGCTGCTGTTTCATTTTCAATCCTTGAAGCTATTTATCGCTGCAAATTAGTAGTACAAAATGGCCGACCGCTGGTTTCAGTGATCGGGCAAAGTTGGTTTCCTGAAGGTCATAGCTCCGTCATTTTTCAACAGATTTTTATGGGAATGGTAGCAAACTTTAATTGAACATCTGAAGAGCACCATCATGCAAAAGTTTGGCGAGAATCTTTTGCCGTTTTGTCGCAATCTTCAGACAAACGGGGCTCAATGTTTTTGGGACAGCCTGTAGGGCTGGGTCAATTTTTCTAGGTCACCCGGCATCGAGTAAGTAAAAAAAAAGACAGACCTGTAAAGTAAGGCGAAGAACAATTCTAAAATTAAATTTAAAATAAGCACACCATAGAAAATGTTTTGGAAGTTCCGAATAGCTTAGACTAAACCCTTAGCCAAAATTTTACGGATTTCCAAAGTTACCACAAAGCTCATGACCTTATAGAATTTCTACTTCAAAATCAAGAATTGTCTGTCCACCTGCGAAGAACCCAGCTGTCAAAATCCAGTTGTTTCGTCTTGCATTCAGTATGTCGAAATTCCAGCAAAAAACACTTCTGAATTTGAGAAAGTATTTCCACAAATAGCCGAACTAATATTCAGGGAGAAGTTCTTTTTCAACGTCGTGAGATATTTTGGACTCACCAGCTTGTCAAAATCCAGTTGTTCAGTCTTGTATTCAGTATGTCGAAATTCCGGAAAAAACATTTCTAAATTTGAGACTGTACTTCTATAAATAGGCGAACTAATATTCACGGAGCAGTATTTTTTCAAACACCGTGAGTACTTTTTTTTCACCCGGTAGTTGAAGAGCAAAAATAAAACTTACCTCTTGTTTAGCAATATCAACAAAACCAAGGACTTTCTTCAAATGATCTTCAGAAATCACAGCTCCCATATGAACTTTAGGATCTAATGGATCTCCAACACGAATTGCTTTGACCTTCTTCACAATTTTTTCAAGAAATTCATCAAAAATCTCTTCTTGAACGTAAACTCGCGCAGCATTTGAGCAAACCTAGGAAAAAAGGCAAACGTATGACTACAATGTTTCAAGATTGAAATTAAACAGCTATTTTGTGCACAATGTAATTCACTGTCAAAGAATTTCTCTGTTATGGTACAAAGTGTGATGGTACAAAGATGATGGAAGTCTACGATATAAAAAGGTTAGACCCATATTGCATGGTTTGGTGTGAAACTGTCAGTCTCCTTCTTTTCTTTTGACTACTTGTGTGTTGCTTTCTTGTTTTGTTTTGTCCCTCGTATTGCTGTATTTTTTTACATATATATATCTTGAAGTTGTATTTGCAAATTGTAAGTACCGTTCTTGGTGTAGGCCAGATGACCTTGTGTCTTCTTACACCAAGAGCGCTACAGTAGTAATGTATCTACTTTAGTTAGTTTTAATTCATTATGAATAGAAAAAAAAGAATTTCTCTTCTTGGAGACTGGAGAAAGGACAAGTAAACTGAAGTCTATCTCTAATAAGATGTCAAGTGAGATCTGCAATAACGCAAAATTACTTTTGGAAAACATTTGGATTGTTTTATTCGCGGAAATTTTCAAGTGATATCTAATTGGAGACAGACTTTAACCTTCGTTATCGACGAAAATTCAATCATTTCCCTTGATTATAAAGAGACAAAAGCCATAGCAACATGGGCTAACGTTTCCAAGTCATGTGACCACACCCGTGAGAAGATTTTAGTATTATGCTGTAACATCAAGGCTATCTCTTACTCGGTGAGTACTTGTGTAGAATTTAGGCCTAAAATTGTGACGCAGCAATTATTAACTTGCCATATAACTTGATCTTAAACAGTGCTATGACATAATATCAATTTAAAAAGATTGCATCATACAACTTTTTTAGCTAAAGCCAAATCACAGGACAGACGACAAAATATTGGACCATAAGCGTAGTATTTTCTAAATGTGTACTGACAGAACGCCATTCATTCAGCAAAATATTTTGCAAAGAAGTGAGACAAATTTGGGATAAGGAGAATGAAACGAGAGATTATCCCTCTTATATATCTGGACGGACTTACCAAGATGGCTTGGGCTGATTATTCATTCCAACAAACAATGAGACATTCAGCTATCTAATAATTAAGCAGGATAATTTGCCAGAAGTTGATCCAAGCTGCTGAATGTTTTTGAGAGCCCGAATAAATGCTAAGGATTTTGCTCTAAAACAACCAGTAGACTTACTACTTATTGTGTAAAAGAGATGGATCGAGCAACATTTTTCTGCGAAATCTGACAAATTCTTGTAAGTTCACAATAGCAATAGAAGCTCTCATGCAGATCGTTCGAGCTGTTGAAGCAAATCCTAGAAATAATGTCGCTAAATGCTGCCCCTTTTTTAGAACAGTTAAAGGCAGTCTGTCACGCATCTGATTGGATGATAAATACAATACAAAGAATAGGAGAATTGAATGGCTGCTGATCCTACTGACTTTCTACGGACGTAGAAAGTGATAACGATCAGCTCTCCTTTATTCTAAATACACAGATTCACAAAGAGATCCATTGTGTTGAGCTCTGACTTTATTTACAGCCAATCAGATACGTGACAGACTGCCTTTAAAAGGTCAATCCAAGCCCTTGAACCACAAAAGAGAAGTGACAAAAGCTTTGAAGCATGTTTTTCAAGAATGAAAAACAACAACCAGGAACTCCAAAAAAAGCACTCCCTTTTCGATGAGCTATGATAAATTGTGCACAACGTAGATTTTGAAGATCGAAGATTCAACCTTTGGTAAAAACCCCAAATAATATCAGGCAATTCATTTCGATATTCAGTCACCTATTTCTCGCTTTATCAGCCATTTCTTGAACATTCTTGGAAACGGCCTAAATCAGTCAAAAAACCATCAATCAAATTTCGTAAGGATGAGCTAGGAAATTCTTGGAAATGATTTGGGACTTCAAGGCTCTCGTGCAGTCGGTATGTACTGCAGCCCTATTTGTGAAGGTGGCAAAATTCATGCTTCGTGAAAAAATTTTTGTGATGTCGCACAAATTAGCAGCACATTGCTACAGCTCCGGATGCAGCAATATTTCTCCTTATGCATCTAAACATTGGACTTGAAGTGAATTAAATCCATCACAAAAACAAACTGCCACAATGCATGCCAGTTACCCAAGATCCTTTTGGGGATTTTTCAAGAAAGATGAATTAGAAAAGAAGTCGTCGTTACCTCTCCTTGTGTAAAATAATTCGCCATGAGCGCACCATTTAAAGCACTTTCCATATCAGCATCTGAAAATATTACCAATGGTGATTTTCCACCCAGTTCTAAAGTGACTCGTTTGATGCCTTCAGCACACATCTGCATGATCTGAAGATAAATTCGAGAAGCGAATATCAATGATAGTGCATTTTTGATTCGCAGTACACTTGAGGTGTTTACTCGGAAAACAATGTAAACAATTAGTCAGAAATTAGAAACAATTCTTCTGAGTTTCTGTTCTTCTTCTTCTTCAAGTTCCATATTGTTTGAGGTTGGACGATATGGTAGACCTCCACTGTCTCTGTCCATTCATTGCTGTTCTTGTTGCATATTCACACTGCATTCCGGTTTACTTCTTGATGTTGTCATACCAGCCCCATACCAGCTAATTTTTGGTTGACCTCTGCCTCTTTTCTCGTCCATATATCCTTTTAACAATGTTCTGTAGATGTTATTTAGCCACATCAAATGCCCAAAATATCTTGGTTTCCTTTCCCTGAAGATATTCATCAGTTTTCTTTTTCCATTCATTTTTGCAGCAATTCCTCACTTGTTACTTTCTCCATCCATGACAATGTCAGCCTTTTACTGTAGGACCTGCACATTGCGAATGCTTCAAGACGTGTCTCAAGCGTTGTTGTTACAGTACACAGGTTTCTACTGCATAACAAAGGGGTAGTCCATACATAACATTTAGAATTCTTGATTCAAGTTTAATGTTCTCATTTGTTAAATATTCTCTTCTCATAAGTTCCAATTTTCCTGCTCCACATTTGGTACATTAGCCTAAATTGCTGGGAAATTAAACTGAATAAGAAGCAATGTGTTTAGTATTTTGCAATGCTGATGTGTGAAAATCATGACAATGAAGAATGAAGCAACAGAATGAAAAAACTTGGAGTCAATAATTACCTTTGTGCCAGTTGTTCCACTTCCTGTGAAAGAGACTTTAGCAACGTCATTGTGCCTGCATAGCACTGTCCCTGTTTCTGCGCCACCCTGTATGACATTTAATACACCAGAGGGCACTCCAGCGTCATGCAAACATTGTGCAAACAAAACACTGGAGACTGGAGTGAGTGGTGAAGGCTTGTAAACGACTGCATTACCACAACATATTGCTGGAGCTACTTTCCACGCTATGTTTAGGAATGGGAAGTTCCATGCACCAATACCTACCAGAATAGGAATCAGTTTCCCTCATTAGAAATAGTACTTTTTGGCTAATCATTGAATAGAATCATGTCAACATCAAAATGGACAAAAACGCAAACAGCATTTGCTTCCTAAAATGAATAATGCAGCATAGATAAGGGAACTGGAGCAATCTAAAGATAGCCAATTTTATTCTATAAACGCACAAACAATCCTCTTGTATGTGTGTAGCACAATGCTTCATAAAAAATTTAATATGAATAACTATGCTTCGAACAGAGTTTTTAGTGTACAAATTTTTATTCTATGTTACTGATAGATGAAAACAACAGAAATATAAAGTGGCATATGGTTTTCTTTTGTTTTATTCTTAGACTTGGTCGCTATATCTCCATCCTTTTATCATCGTGGTTGGCCTAATATAATTTCAACAAAATTGGCAAGCACTAAAGTAAAAAGAGAGGTATTTGCTACTTTTATACTAATTCTTCCCCATTACCTGTGCTGCAACAAGCTAAAAGTAGCAATATTTTTCACTATCTACTTCCACCGTATCTGAAAATTTCAAGGTATCAGATGTTCCAAAAAATAGTTACAAGTTTGAACAATTACCAAAATTTATTAAGATAGGCTGAAATGTCTTTTCTTTCTTTTAATCACTGGAAAAATTTGGTTCAAATTATCTTTCTTTGTTGACATGGGCAAAAAGATATCGCAGAAACAATGATAAATAAAAGTTAGAGGAAGTGATTTATCAAACCAGAAAAGAAAATAATTAATTAGTTGAAAAAGACATACCAACACAAACTCCAAGTGGTTCCCTTCTTGTATAACAATACGAACCATCCTGCATTGGGATGTGCTGACCATAAAGAGTATGAAGCAAAGCAGAATAATATTCCAAACTTTCAACTGCAGCATCAACATCAATTTGACTTTCTGCTAGGACCCTGCCTAAAATATAGCAATAATAATGATATATTAAAGATATTCAAATTTGCTGATAGGCTTGATAAGGTAAAGGTGAACAAAGTGATATTTAGCACAGCAAACATCCGGTATGTAAGGCTTTTGCATATCATTCAAATCACTGGCAGAAATGAACAAAATTGGATAATAGTTGCAAACAGAAGCTCTTTGCATTTTTGCTCTTTGTATGAATTTCTTGTTTTTGTTTTTCAACCATTAAAATTAGACTATTTTATGTTGTTTTTTCAAAACACCAGTCTTTGCAAATACCATTCTTTTTCCTCATTTGCCTTTTTAATTTATCTAGCAAAGATCTTATTGGGATTCCTTTTGCTAATTTCAAATATCTTACTATATGTATCATTATTTCTTCATTTTTGGATAGTTCTGACATTAGTGTAAGATTTACATCTGAGGCAAATAGTTTTTTTACTCAATGCAACTTTTCCTTACAAGGAATGCACAAGCATATACTGTATAAGTGGCTCAAGCTGGTTGTGGTCAAATTCTAGCCAATCAGATAACAGTATTTCCTGTTGACCTACACCAGTTACCCAAATATGATCTGGCATGTGTCACAGCATATTGCCTTGAAATGGCTATTTTTATTAAAGGCTTATATATGCTTTGACCAGTCTGCAGAGTATGGCAGTTCTCGACAAGATCTCACACGTGCAGACCAAGAAAGCAGTGGCGTGCTCACGTGCAAGGTATTTGATTCCTTTGTTTGCTCGCGTGCAAGGTTTTGATTCCTTTGTTTTCAAAGTAATGAACAAAAGATCTCATTCAAAATCGGCGTGCACGTAAAATTTTTGAGAAAAATCTCGACTGTGCAGCTGCCACACTCTGCAGACTGGTGCTTTGATTCCCTTTAAATTAGAACTTAAAGTTCTCCTGCATACATCTGTTGTTTATGAAAATAAACTTTTCATGTCACTCTTTGCATTAAAGACCCTGTGCTAACCAGCAGTCTTTGCAGGCATTCTTTGCAAGATAGATAAACAACCTTGTGCAAGATGACACGTGCAAGGTATGCAAGTTGGAATGGCTCCTTTGAAATTGGAGAAAGGGAAATATCAAATTTTGGACTCTGCAGCATTGTCTATGTAACACGCCATTCAGATGGAAACTTTATCAGAGATTTGTTTTGTTATCAGGAAGAACAGCATTTAATTGTGCATGCAACTGACAGGAAACTCGGCATTGAAAATATTCTATATGTGGAATTGGCATTCTTAAATTAGCTCAAATGCTGATGAGACTTTCTTTTGTTCTTTTGGGGACTAGGAATTTTCCCAATGATCTGTGGGATTTTAAGGGTCTCTGAAAATGCATTGTGGGATAGCTGATGACCACAAAGACCCATGGTTAGCACAGGGTCTTTAAGTATTCCTTATGGTAAATAACTTTGATCATCAAGCCACTTTCAGCCTACATGATTTACTTGAATGCATAAGGTCAACAATAGCTTTCCTTGAAAGATGGTTGTTTAACATCCAGACTTAATTTTGGCTGTTTGTAGAGGAAATAGCCTCGGTCCAATCTTCAAGAAAGCAATAACATCTCTTGTTCTTCTATTTTCATCATCTGTGCCTGACTGAAAAGTTTGCAAAATGCGCATGGAGGATTGATATTGTCTTAAAACAATGACTCTATTGTTATTTGTTTTTTGTACTTGAAATTGCACATAAGGAAGATCTTCCATGTGCAACATAAGATGTAGTATGGCATCTGTGCACTGCTCCACACGACAAAAAACAAAGAATGCAGTCTGGGTTAACATTTACTTGTTGGCCACCAGACCGGACAGTTTGTATAGCGTGCAATATCTTGTACATGCAGGAACTTACATGGTTTTCAATCTGAGCCATGCAGCTGGCAACTAACAAAAGATCTATTGTTTTAGCCTATTGTTCTCAACTGTGGAAGTTGCCAAATTTCGGGATTTCTTCCTTAGATCTCAACAGTATCTCAACTTGCACGTGCAAAGTACAAACTTTCCTGTCTGGGTTGACCATATTTTCAAAAAGAGACCATTCGGTCATAAAACTAAAGACAAATTTAGGATTTGCTTGAAACTTTTCAAGAATTTCATTGACCTGAATCAATGGAATCAAGTTCTGCAATCTGATCTTTCCTTTCTCTCAACAATGAAGCTGCTTTCTGCATAACTCGTGATTTCTCGAAATCCGACGCTTTCCTCCATGCTTCAAGCCCTTGCTTCGCACTTTCAACAGCTCTATTCACCTCAGCATCACCAGACAGATGAAATTCACCTGCACTCTTTCCACTCCTTGGCTCTATGACTTGAATAGTCTCACATGACTGGATGTCAGCTGGCCTACTTCTCTTTCCATCGACGAAGTTCAATTCTTTGAGCTCATTTTGAAATGCAGAAGATACTGATCTTGTTACTGACTTTAACTGTGACCATTGGAAGCTGGATCTGCAGTTCTGGGCTGCAAATTTGTTACAGCAAGATAGAAACATTTCGATTTTATTTGCTTACCTTCTTAGGCCAAACTTTTTGCAGCCTCGTTTGAGGGAGGCCTCCATTTCGGCTAATTTCACAGCAAATTGGAAAATGGAATAATGGAACAGGAAGCTGAACGGGACCAGCAAAATCACCAAAATATTCTATCGGAAACTGTACACTGTTCTAGAGACGTTACTTACCTATAATTTTAGCATAGAATCCCTTGCTGCAAACTACCTAATTTCTTTCCTCTGAGGAGGTACTCTTTTTTTACAGGTGCCGCTAAAAAGTCAGGAAGTAAAGCACCCTGTTGTCACGTCATGTCCATCATGGAGTAATTAAGAGCAGGCATAAAAATAGACCCAAAAAGATAATTTTTCTGACTCAGCTTACCCGAAGGTTATGAAGTCAGTATATCAAATCCGTGGAAAAGTGCCATGAATGATTAGAGTTCTCGTAATCCATTTGGATATTTAAGTATTTTGATTTTAGTAATGTTACTTTAGTTTAATTTTGTTTGTAAATTATGTTTTCCCGATTTTTTTACATTTTCCCATATCTGAGACCCAAAAAAGTAATCCAGAATTTCAGGAACCCAAAAAAATAACTGCACAAATTATTGACCCAAAAAGATAAGCTTTGCCAAATTTTAGACCCAAAAAAAGTAACCTGAGCACCCCTATCCTAGATATACGAGAGTACCCCCCTCCCTGGATTAGGGGTTGTAAAGAAAAGAGACTGGGGCGAGACATTTTATTGACGTTTTGTTTTTTAGAATCAGTAGACGTATCATAGAGTCGTAGCGTGGAGAGATTGAGAAGAGACGTGAGAATGTAGTAGAGTTGAGACGTAGAGAGAAAATTGATAAGGTTGGCATTTCACAGGAATAAAAGCGGACGTATAAGTAAAAAGTACTTCCCGTCAAATTATCGGCTGCGAATACACTATTCGCAGTAAATTCACTTTAAAAACACATCATGGTGCCGTGACCCGGGAGTTTAAAGAAGAAATTTGAGTACATAATTTTGAGTCTGGACGAGCCAGAAATTGTTGAGAAAATGCCAACAGAGGAGACAACGAGAAATGCAGAGATGGAAGCCGAGGCTAAAAGAAAGATGAAAGGACGAAATGTCATAAGACGATGTTTAAAGAAAATTATTGCTGAAACGGGAAACTTGATACAGGAGAATGAGACGTCGCAAATTTCAGAAACTTTGTTGACGAACAAGGAATTGATTCGCGCGGAACTAGAAGGTCTGAAAAGAGCAGACAGCGAAATTATTGATTTGTTAATGGTTTTTGACGAGAAAGGAATGGAGAACGAAATTATGAGTACAAGGCCAGCTTACGCAGAAGCACAGCATTGCATAACGAAAATTGAGACGAAGCTAAAGAGTTTAGCAGAGAAAACAGCCGCAACGAGTAGACATGCGACGTCATCGAGCGCCCAGAAACCTAAAGTTACGAAATTGCCACATTTGAAACTAAATTCCTTTTCGGGCAATACTACGGAGTGGATATCGTTCTGGGAAACATTTGCCGCAGCAATCGATTCAGATGAGACCATTGAAGATGTAATGAAGTTTAGTTATCTAAAAAGTTATTTGGAAGGTGCAGCCGCAGACGCGATAGCGGGATTGCAAGTGACGAATTCAGCGTACAAAGAAGCGGTAGAAACATTGAAAAACAGATTTGGAGATCGACAGGTAATTGTTTCGAGTCATATCGACAAATTAATCGACTTAGAGCCTATTGCAACGATGCAAGATACGAGAAAGCTGAGAATAATGTACGACACTGTGGAAGCTAATGTAAGGAGTTTGAAGACGATGGGTGTGTCAGCAGACTGTTACGAGCAAGTTTTGACGCCCATGATTCTCAAAAAAGTACCCAATGAGCTGAGATTAACGATAACTAGAAAGCTGAAAGATACTTGGAGTTTTGAGGCACTGCTTGAAGTATTTCACGAAGAATTGCAGATAAGAGAGAAATGTTCACTGAACGTAGTGAGCTCAGGGAGAATAAATCCTTCATCGTATTCCGCGGATAGCAGACCGCGCGAAAGAATCAATTTCCGCAACAATCAAGCAAGTGCAGCAACGTTGTATTCGGAGAGCAGAACGGAAAATATAAGAGATATCAAATGCGTTTATTGTGATGGAAAACACAAATCACACCAGTGTAAAGTCGTAACGAACCACGTAACTCGAAGAAAGATTCTCATGGAGAAAAACTGTTGTTTTATTTGTTTACGTGCAAATCATTTAGCCAGAAATTGTCGCACGAACATGAGATGTTTAAAATGTAATCGTCGCCACCACTCGACTATTTGCGAGAGTTATGGAAATAAGGAGGAAAACGTTCAAGCTACAGGTAACAAGCAACAGCAAACTACGCCTGAAGCGACGGGATCGCAGTCAACAACCAACATGCACGTTAGCAACAAAAACTCAGTTTTACTACAGACCGCTCGTGCGTTCGTGAGAGCCCCAAGAGTCGCCGCAAAGGAGCAGAAGGTTCGTTTGATTTTCGATTCAGGAAGTCAAAAAAGCTACGTGACTGCTGATTTGAAGAGAGCTTTGAATTTGCCAGTTATTGCCAAAGAGAAATTGATGATTAAAGCGTTTGGTGACAGTGCACCGAAAGTAAGAGAATGTGAAATTGTTCAAATTGGTATCAAATGTGTTGATGGAGTTGAAATGATCATGACCGCATACGTCGTACCTGTAATATGTACCCCCATCAGCAATCAAGTCATTTCAGGAGCCCTTGAAAGGCACCCCTATTTGCGAGATCTGGAGCTAGCTGATTTTTCAAGTGAAGACGAGTTAAATGCGGACAAAACAGTTCAAATTTTAGTAGGAGCTGATTTTTATTGGAGATTAGTTGACGGAGAAATTCATCGCGGAAGTTCGAGCGGGCCAGTTGCCATGAAAACGAGACTTGGATGGGTATTATCAGGCCCAACTGAGATGGTAAGTGACAATTTAAGTCCCAATTCACATGTTTTAAATATTCAAGTTATGTCTTTGGGAGAGCACGAGTCGATTTCGAAAGAGCTCAACAAATTTTGGGAGAACGAATCAATTGGAATCAAGGAGCAAAAAATTGAGCAAACCACCAATGAAAAATTGAAAACGAGGTTTCAACAAGGTGGTTTTAACATGCGTAAATGGATGTCTAACTGTGAGGAAGTTTTAGACAAAATTGGAGAAAATGAAAATTCTGTAAAGGTTGACTCTGAATTTGATCAAAATATGAAATCAGAGCCTACACTTGAAAACGTTTGTGAATCTACGAAAAAGGTAGGAGAAGAAGCCAAAGTTTTGGGCATTTTGTGGAAACCAAAAGTTGATGAGTTGATTTTTGATTTCAATGCTATGTTAGGAGCCCCTGCGGGGGAAAATGTTTCGAAAAGAGAAGTTCTTGCTACCACAGCAAAACTATTCGACCCTGTTGGACTTATCAGTCCCATTGTTGTGCCGCTAAAACTTGTGTTTCAAAAACTGTGTAAACAAAATAAAGATTGGGACACGTCGGTTGATGAATCAATTTTGAAAGATTGGAATGACGCCCTAAAAGATATGAGAAACGTTGGTAACATTACTGTTGATCGACCTTATTTGAATTCGGAAATTGATTTTGAAGATGTTGACTTTTTGGAGTTACACGGGTTTTCGGACGCCTCGAAAACCGCATACGGCGCTTGCGTCTACATTGTTTATCAGTTGAAGTCTGGGAAGAGAGTTTCATCTCTTGTCTCTTCCAAAACTAGAATTGCGCCAATATCAGGAGAAACAATCCCACGCCTCGAATTGTTAGCAGCATTAATTTTAGCGCGATTAATGAAATCAGTACAGGAAGCTTTGAGCAAAAATGTCAAAATTTCGTAAAATTTCTGTTGGTCAGATTCACAAATTACTTTATGGTGGATAGCAAGTGAAAATAAAGTTCTTAAAAGCTTTGTCGAAAACCGAGTTAGAGAAATTAGAAGTCTTGTACCAGTAACACATTGGCGTTATTGTGCAACGAAATTAAACCCTGCAGATATTTTATCGCGCGGTGTGAAAGCATCGAAACTAGTGAAGAGCACCCTGTGGTGGAACGGACCTACATTTTTGACGCAAACGAAAGTTTTTTGGCCGCAGCATGAAAACTTTGCCGTTGAGAAATTTGATTCATTGGACAAAGAGGTTGCTTCAGTGAATGTAAATTTGATTTGCAATGCGCAGTATAATATCAGTGAAGTAATCTCTGTTGAAAGGTTCAGTGACGCGAACAAACTATTTCGAGTAACAGCCCTTGTTTTACGATTTGTTAACAATCTAAAGGCAAGAATTAGAGGAAATGATTTATTGCATGGTGATTTGAATCCTACAGAAGTCGAAAATGCACGTCTAAAATTGCTTTTGTCGGCTCAACAACAAATTCGTGATGATAAAAACTTTGATAACTTGAAATCAAATTTGAACGTTTATGAAGATGAAAACAAGTTATTGCGTTGCCGAGGGAGGCTAGAAAATGCCCCTCTTGATTTTGAATCTCGCTGTCCAATTATTTTACCAAGGGAAGATCATATCACAGATCTTATTATTAGACAATGCCACGAACATGTAAAACATAACGGCGTAAAGGACACGTTAACAGAATTGCGTACCAATTATTGGATCGTACGGGGCAGACAAAAGGTTAAAAGTTCATTGCAAAATGTTGCGTTTGTAAGAAAGTTGAAGGGAGAAGTTATACTGCTCCTCCACAGCCACCTTTACCCAATTTTAGACTAGATATCGGACATGCGTTTACAAAGGTTGGAATTGACTTCGCAGGACCAGTTTATGTGAAAAACATGTACGGAACGGATGCAAATATGTATAAAGCTTACATACTGCTTATCACTTGCGCTTCTAGTCGAGCTATACACTTGGAGCTTGTACCGAGTTTACACGTCGAACCGTTGATTCGTGGTCTGAAACGCTTTCAGTCGCGAAGAGGAATTCCATCGTTTAATCAGTGACAACGGTAAAACTTTCAAAGATTCGAAATTACGTGCGTTTTTACTCGACAATAGGACGAATTGGAACTTTATTGTAGAGAGAGGAGCCTGGGTCGGAGGTTTTTACGAGCGTTTAGTGCAGTCGACGAAGAGATGTTTGAAAAAGATTTTGAAAAACGCGAAATTAACGTACGAAGAAATGTTAACCCATTTGATCGAAGTTGAAGGAGTTCTTAATTCTAGGCCCTTGACTTATGTATACGATGAAATCGGAGAAGCTTTGACACCTTCTCATCTTATTTGCGGGCGCAGATTGTTAGACAGACCAAAACTGAATCCAAATGCGCAAATTGTGGAAGTCGAAAACAAAGTGGAATTGTCGAAACGTGCAAAATATTTGCAGCAATTGTTGAAGCATTTTAGAAATCGTTTTCGGCGGGAATACTTAACAAGTCTGAGAGAGTTTCATACATCTAAATCGCCCAGCGGAAATAGAATTATTAAAGAAGGACACATGGACTTATTCGCAGTGCTGTCGTCAGAGTTTACAGCAAAGGAAAAGTCAAAGAACTACGACGTCCAGTCAAGTTGTTGTATCCAGTGGAGGTACCAGAAGTCGAAGACACAAAGGAAGTGAAGGAACTCGCACAAGAGAAGACAACAGAACCAGGTATTAGAATGGTATACGACGATGATGTAAGTGAGATTATTCATTGATTGTCTTACATTTTTTTGCTATGTTTGTTTTTGCTGAATTAGTTTTGTTCGACCGTATAGTTCGTATATTTGATATTTTCTGAAGACATTTAGCGTAAATTCGCATTTCTCGCGGGGGGAGTGTAAAGAAAAGAGACTGGGGCGAGACATTTTATTGACGTTTTGTTTTTTAGAATCAGTAGACGTATCATAGAGTCGTAGCGTGGAGAGATTGAGAAGAGACGTGAGAATGTAGTAGAGTTGAGACGTAGAGAGAAAATTGATAAGGTTGGCATTTCACAGGAATAAAAGCGGACGTATAAGTAAAAAGTACTTCCCGTCAAATTATCGGCTGCGAATACACTATTCGCAGTAAATTCACTTTAAAAATACATCAGGGGTGCCCTCTCCAAGATTCCTTTTCTCCGAAACCATTTCGTCTAAAGTTCACTTGGAATTTCCAGTTTGCAAAAGTAATACAGGACAAAAATGCCTATCTTAGACTGGGCCATAGCCCATAGTCACTAGAATGATTGGGCCGATAGAAAATATGGAATCATAGTCACTAGAATACACTATGATGGAATAGCCTTCCATCTGAGTTGAAATCAGCAAACAATATTAATACGTTCAAACACAAGATTGAAGAAATTTTCCAAAATATACAGAAAGAGGAAGATGTACATATATGTCTTCTACTAAGACCCTGCATCGTCTCTCTCGATCATGGTTTGGTTTTATAAATTATGTTTTGTATCGAAAACACCTACAGTTCTGTATTTTCCTTTCTTCCTGCGTTTTCTGTTATATCTGTATTCTATTTACTTTTTAACCTTATACATTCTATTTTGTCTATCTTTATATTATAAAACTTGTAAAAATTTTAATTGTGGCAAATGATAACATGACACAAATACATGCATATATATACATACATCCTTCATTCAAGATTAATTCAAGCCTACCTTACCTTATAAGGCGTTAGAGAATTGAATGAACATGAGAGAAAAACATTACCTGTCGAAACCACTCACATACATACATACATAAACACACACATACATACATACATACATACATATTTCATTCAATACGAATTCAAGCCTACCTTATAAGGTGTTAGAGAATTGAATGAACATGAGAGAAGGACATTACCAATCGAAACCACTGACTGACACACAGTTGAATTCATGACGAGATCCTGCTACATTCATTCTGGCTTTAAAAGCAAATGTTCATTCAAATAAGCTCAATTCAAACATATGCTACGTTCTTTGCTATCATTAGAAATGACGCAATCCCAGAATGCACTACAGTTCCTTTCGATCTCGTAATTCTCTGCCTCATTTCACCTGTCGTAGTTTGAATCAGTTTCGTTCCATAACCGATGTTGCGAAATCAATAATCAAATGTGTGAAGTCATGAAGTGGTACCCAGTCTACGGGACTTCAGGTTCATCGTCCCATTAAAACTCGTCAAGAGTCTTTTTATCATGAGCCAATTACCTAGACTGATTACAGCCAGGGACGCCGGACGGAACAAATTTTTAGGGGGCGCAACTGCAAATTTGAGAGCAAAATGATAGGAAAATAACAAATTTCAGCCATTTCCTAGAGGGCATGAGGGGTTGTCAGGTCGCCCGCCGCCCCCTCCCCCCTCTCCAGCGTTCCTAATTACAGCGTTGTAGTTGTCACTAAATAGCCACTGGGCAGGACTATTGAGGGAACTAATTTACACCAACTAGTTACAAGAAATAAGAAACCTATGATATAGAAAAAGACAAAAAATTAAACTTAAAAGAAAAAAGGATCCTAAAATACAATGTAATATAACATGCTAATAATCATTATCTGCTAATCTTACACTGGCATTTGTCTCCACTCCAATTTTTGATGTTTCTCTTGAATATAAAAGCTGATGAAGCGCTCTTTATTAAATCAGGCATGCTGTTCCATAAAAGGCTGCCTCGAATCATTAGTCAATGCCAAACATAATACTTTTCGTCGTCAAATTTCTAAACTTACAAAATATCATAACCCTTCGTACTTTGTAAACTAAAGATTTGTGAAAATTCTACTATTGTCTCCATGTTGATCAATAAGTTACGATGAATTAGATTCTTTTAAAAATCTTGCTTGAATCATTTGCATTAAAAAAAATGCTGCAATTTAAAAAAATAATCAAGATATCAAAAATGTCAACGGTAGAAGTTCAGTGAAGTACTAAAAGCTCATTTCAAGCCATTCAATTCAAAGAAAGAGCTGACAGCAATTTGCACCATCTTATTTTAAACCAGGGAATTTTCTGAAGCTGTAATGGTTTGTCTTGTAAGTATGGGGTAAAGGTTTGGAAGCATTTTTCTAAGGCCTTAGCCAATGGAGTGCAGTAGAATTAGGACTTTTCGTGCCTTATTTCCTTGCGTTCTTTGATTAGCTGATATCACTTGGTAAGAGGGACTCATTGCGACTCATACAATTACTCTTATATAGTGGGCCCCCTTTAGGCCCACGAGGAGTGGTTCTTTAGTTACCAATCAAATTGCTAGATTTTAGTTTTTATCAAATAAGGAGGCGCTATCTATAGAGTTGTTGTTGTTGCATACAAAAAAACGGGGGATACGGCCTACAGTTCTCGTAGCTACACGATGGATCTATTTTATTTCTACAGACGAAGATTACTGCTTAAAAGGTATATATTTTGTGATTAGTAGGTCAGAAAAACGTTATTCTTTGTATTAAAAGTTTGCTTTTCAATGTTGGAGCGCTTTAATTAAGACTTTGAAGCGACTTTATTGAGTGTACGAGAATTCCCGCTAGCTTAGGCCATTTTGAAACAGGGGGCCCATTTTATAAGAGTAATGGTATGAGTCCCTATTGAGCAAGTGATATCAGCAAATCAAAGAACGCAGGAAAACAAGGGAAACAAGGGACGATAAGTCATAAGTTTAAGGGTGTAGAAGATCCTCAAAAGTCGTAAGAGATCACAAAAAAGAACCTTCTGCAGGCATTTAAGGGACTTGTTAAAAATCAAAGTATATCTTTCAAAATTGTACGAGATTTTTAGATGAATGACGTGACTAGTTATACTTAGCAACTAGTTGTCCTCGTACTCCATATCTTTTTGCTATCTTTGGGCTTACACGCTTACAGACCAATAACTTCAAATCCCCAATGAAGAACAGGTTGGTTAGAATATTTTATGACATGATCATTATTATTGACCAGCTATGACATCATTTCAATGTATTGCAGGAACTCAAACACAAAACAATGAAATGGAGGCGAAAAAACAACTTGAAGACCTTGAAGGAAAAAGTTGTAATATGCTGTAAATTATTCATATGCGAAGTCATCAACTGCTCTGAGCTGTGCTCTCTATCTTTGAAACTAAAAAACACAATGCTAGAGTGACGTGATAGGCGATCCCTTGCATGCAAATTGATCGGGCTGAACTGATGTAAATAAAAAATTGTCGCCATGAAGCAAAAAATGATTTTAGTTTCGGAAGAAAGAGCTTTTCTTTTTGCGTAAATCATTGTTTGCCTTGCCTAGGCTAGCCTTGTTTGTTGATTCCAAAGGCCATTTCTGAAAAAGCTGAGATTTGCAGGTTGCGTAGATAACGGTTAAAAATATTAAAACGAGCTCATTTGAATAGCATAGGAAAGGCGAGCGATAAACGAGCAAGGTGCGTCAATTAAAATTTAGTCTGCAGTCATCCTGTGTGCATAAAAGCAAGGCCAGTTGCAGGGAAGAGCAGGCCAGTTGATGACACAAATCGCAATGAACGAAGACTTTGCAATTAATCTGAAGGGTTTCCAGGAATTCTCCTTGGATATGGAAGCAAACAATGAATTTTCAGTGGCTAGCAGGTTACCAATTATTGTCATTCAAACACCAGCAGAAGTGGAGGCCGGTTTGTATGATTATTGGTCGAGTGATAACGCTTTGAGTTTGAAGCAAACAAACCAAGAAGCCAGCCAAAGTAAAGAGGATAATAATGGACAAACAATAGAGCTTATCCAGAATCAAAGGTTACTAGACGCTTGTAAAATGGCGGGGACAACTAATTTCGGGAATGAACAACTTTCTTTTCATAATTGTTCGACGTTTCAATTTTCCAGCGAAAATAAAACTGATGTAGAGTTCAGCTGCGAAGTTGAAAGGAAAAGACCAACGAGGAAGAGCAGACTTTCATCCAGAAGCAAAACAAAGAAGGGGCATATCAATGAAGTTAGATCGCCAGTTGGGGATGCTTTGCTCGCTTTCAAGAAAATGAAACTTAATAACGAAGAAGATGAGAGCATGGAATAATGTATCATAACGTTTTGTTTATAACTTTTTTAACATCTTGTTATGTGTAACATTATCTGACCTCTGCTTTTCAATTTTGGTAAGGGAGGGATAGTCGAGTCTGCATGCAGGCTAGTAAGGGAGCAGACATAGGTTTTTGGTATCTCGTGGGTAGGTTTTTGGTATCTCGTGGGTAACGTTTTATAAATTTATAGAAAATATATCATTACCCTTTGTCGTTCCTTAGCTTTCAAATAAATCAACGGAGTTAAATTTAGGTTGGCTAGGGAGATTTGGTCCATCTAAATATAACCTATTGTATTTGATGCTCTTAATTGATGGAAACAATGGGGAAGTATGTCATTCTTCTGTTGTTATGTTTAGTTAATTGATATGGTATAGGGAGAATAACCCTGGGTCTTGGGTAAGGGGAAAGCAATCGAGAATACTATAAATATGATAGGACTATGTCTTACGAAAACGAAGGGAAAAAAGGTTTCTGAACTAAAAGCAGTCAACATGTGAAGACATAAAGTATCCAAAATTAGAACCTAAGCTTCCTGTTGAGATATGGATGTAGTCGAAGACAAAGTCAAAAGCCATTTATTTCTATTCATAGTTTGTACAAAATAAGTCACCAGGGATGACTTATATAGGATTGCAGCATGGTAGGAGCTACCTCACAAGATGGACATCCCAATCCCCAATAAGTACTTCTTGGGTATGAGTACCCTGGGTACCAGAGCCTAAAAGAGTACGGAAAATTACCAGAGCCTTGAAGAGTAAGGAAAGGAAAATTGGGAAAGGGAAAAGAGAGAAAAAAGAAAGGAGTCTTTCTATCTTTCTTCCTTGTTTTCTTATTATTGATTTTTATTTTTGTTGGCTCTGGTACCTAGGGTAGGGGACGAGTCTTAGTCAACAGATAATGAATATTCTTGTGTTCCAATGATAACATTTTCTTTCAAATGTACTTCAAACCTTTCCCCAACGAAAACATTTTATAAACAATGCATCGTGTTCTTTCGACATGTTACAGTCAGCTTCTCTTATTTCAATTTTTTGTATGATAAATTGTAAATTAGTGTGATGTATAATTAATTATTATCTACTGGGTGCAGGCATCAAAGGTTTGCAAATTCGTTTTTAAAATAGCAGGTTGAGAAAGTGATCTTTGTCTTGTTTGGGATCAAAGGAATTTACTGTTAAGATAGATTTAAACTGTTGAGATATATGAGGAACAATCATATAACATGGGTGTGTCTATAAGCTGATCTCTTTGACAAGCATTATTGTTATGTTGCCTGGCAGCTCGTTCAAAGATGCTAAAACACACACAGCTGCGATTACTAAAAAGTCTTAGAGACTTCATATACGCCTCCGCAGTAAGATTTGCGCAGGGGATAGACCTTTTAACCACTGCTTTAGCCAGTCCTTTCTCTGTTTTTAATAAGAAGGATGGTTTTAAAAGGAATGTTGCCAAAAACCGTCTCTCCGCCTTTATGTTTCTGTGATTTTTCTATTGTTCTCTGAGGCTCTTGGGTAACCGACATGCATTGCAGCCCTATTGGCCAAGGTGGCCTAATTCCATTCTGCTTGAAATGTCGTTTGTGATGTTGCTCAAGCTAGTAGCAGGCTGCTACAACTCAAGATGTGGCCATGTTTCTCCTTACGTGTGTTAAAGGCAGTCTATCATGCATCTGATTGGCTGTAATAAAATCAGCTCAACACAACGGATGTTTTTGCGAGTACATGAATTTGAAACAAAGGAGGGTTGATCGTTACTACTTCCTACGGCTGTAGAAAGTGGGTAGGAGCAAGTGCCATTCAATTCTCGTATTCGTTGTATTGTCCTATCACTTATCACCCAATCAGTTGAGTGACAGACTGCCTTTAAACACCAATTGAATGAAATACATGAACAATGAAGCAAACGATCGCAATGCATGCCGGCTGCTCAAGAACCTTTAATTATCTGCTGTAGTGATTGTCCTACACAGCTCCTTGGCAATCAAAATATAACCTGTCAGGTCTTACGAGCTGCAAAAACGAGTCTCCATTACTATCACATTGAATTTTTATCACAAATTGAAACTATAGATGATATCATCCTGAATAGTTCAGTATTCATGGCCTGTTACAGCTAAAAGCAAGGTCAGAACATGTCAGAATGCTAATTGCTTTTTGAGATAGATTAATTTTATGGAAATATAATCACCCAGTGCCCGAACAAGCATTCCTTGTCATAAGGATTTTCATTTGATGACAAATGAAACTGTACCACACGCATTTCTAATATTTCTAAAAAGCTCCATCGAACTTCTCTCTTTTCAAATTTGCTTGTGTAAGTAGACTGATTGCAAGTTCGTAGTTATTGCTATTGATAGGCTGATATATTGTTGTTGTTGTTGCCATTGCTGTTCCTGTTGTTGTTGCGTAAGAATGAGAAGCTGTTTCGTCAGAAATGAATAAAGGATAAAGTCATTGCTTCGAAAAATTGCCTCTTGCCTACAACTATGCGTGTGGGCAATAACCGTAGAAATGGCAATAACAATAGGGAGCAGCAGCGAAGGCACCTCAGTGGCAGGATCATGAAGACAAGCATTGCCTGGCTTTTGTTTTGGGCCGACAATAGCATAACAAAGAAAAGCCTCTTTCACGGATGCCTTTGTTTGGAAGGATTTATTTTAGGAAGTTCATAACCTTGGCTGTTCAAAACATTGGCTATTGAAATTGATAACATGATGTCCTTATCTTCTTTACAACTTCTCACAATTGATCAGAATCTAAGCGTGAAATCGCATTTTTTAGCAACTGCGCGAAATCAATAAACACGAATTTCTATACGTCATCTCATTTACGATATGCTGTCTTTATCATCCTACGAAACTACGATATTAGGATATCAGAAAATTTGTGAACTGTGAGCTCCGACAGCAAGAAACGTCTTATGAGCCTGTGGAATGATTAATGTCCAGAATCTCATAGCATGAAGAAAACTAGTGAGTTAAAGTACTATATATAACTTTATTTATCCTGCTGATGTGAATTGTTCAGAAACAAACAATCATCATTTGGACTCAAATCGGGACTGCCCATCAAGAAATAACCAAAGAAAGCTGTAGGTCTCAAGGTCTGAACAGAATAAGGTATTTGAAATAGAAGCAACCCCAAGATGAATTCTCCAAAGAAGCTGAGGAACCAAAGAAAGTTAGGAATTGTTGAAATGCTGCAAGGATCAAATAAATCGAGGCGAAAACTGATAGAATCTCTTCAAGAAAAGAAGGAAACATCAAGTAAAGGTAAATTATCTTCTCGGGATGAAAATAGCAAGAGGATACAAACCAGTAGAAAAGAGTTGAAGGCCCCAAAACTGATTCTACCAGAAAGCAACCCTGCAAGAAGATCAAGTTTTCAAAACAAACGATTATTAAAAGCCGCTAATGGGTTGAAGATTAAGACGCAAAATGGTGCAGAGTTGCAGAAGTCTTCCACAAACATTCAGCTACATTTGAGCACTAATAACATAGCAAAGTCAGGAACTAATGACGTCACATCCCTAACGACAGATGACGTAATTAATGACGTCAAAACATCGAGTAAAAGCTTTCAAAGGGAAAGGACTGGGTCAAAGAATAGGACGCAAAATGGTGTGAACCTAAGTCTTCCTTTGCAATGACGTCAAAACATCGAGTAAAAGCTTTCAAAGGGAAAGGACTGGGTCAAAGAATAGGACGCAAAATGGGGTGAACCTGCAGAAGTCTTCCTTTGCAATGTCAAAAAATCAGCTTCCTTTGAGCACCAACAGCATTGCAAAGTCAGGAACTAGTGACGTCACATCCCTAACGACAGATGACGTAATTAATGACGTCAAAACATCGAGTAAAAGCTTTCAAAGGGAAAGGACTGGGTCAAAGAATAGGACGCAAAATGGGGTGAACCTGCAGAAGTCTCCCTTTGCAATGTCAAAAAATAAGCTTCCTTTGAGCACCAACAGCATTGCAAAGTCAGGGACTAATGAAGTCACATCACTAACTACAGATGACGTAATTAATGACGTCAAAACATCGAGTAAAAGCTTTCAAAAGGAAAGGACTGGGTCAAAGAATAGGACACAAAATGGTGCAGAACTACAGAAGTCTTCCTCTGTGATGTGGACCAATCAGCTTTCTTTGAAATCTAATGACGTAGCAGAGTTAGTAACTGATGATGTCATATCTCTGCAGACGAATGACGCTATCCGTTACGTCAAACCCTCGAGTAAAAATGACGTCACGATGCCTCGTGCTGAAGGTATTATGACAACGACAGAAACAGAAGGTTCATTGTGCAATGGAGTTGGTAAGCAAAATAAAGTCGCGAGGAATAAAAGCTATGCCGTGGCAAATGGCCACAGATTGCTCATCGATGACGTCACTATAACGGACAAAGCCAGTAATGACGCCATGACCCGAATTGGCAGTAATGACGTCATCACATCAAAGAAAATCAAGCAGACAGGGTACAGAGAATTCAAGCAGACAGAAAAGGGTACATATAATAATAGAGACAACGAAGCCACACCAGAACAGCGAAGTACAGTTGGCCATGCAGGCTCCAAAGATCGAGGAATCAGAGAAGAAAATAGCAGGGAGAAGCGAAGACGTCGCTGGTCCTACTCATTGAGGCAACTTATGAAAAGAGACAATGAAGTTATTACTTCATTGAAAACTCGATTATTGCAAAGGAGAATATCACGACCTGAACCGAAACCTGTTTATCAAGAAATTAATCCCAAAAGTGCAAAGACATTACAAGAAGTTGAAGGAGAGTTAGAGAAATTGCAATTCAATCTTCGTATTTTGAGAAGTGAAGTTGCAAATATCAAAGACGGAGTAGAATGGATCTTGAATGGATCAAATGATCATAGAGATCGAGATTGTTTGAATCAATCAAGGGACAGATTTCAGACTATGTAAATTCATTTTCCATATGAAATTTCTTTCTTTAGCGATTTAGTTTAGGTATTCTTGAAGCAATCGAATATCTAATATTTGTAGCATTCTAAAAATTGAAGAATTCAACGTTGGTACATGATTATTGCGAGCAGTTGCTAATTTTTGTCGCCATTTAAGTCGACAGAATCTTCGCAGCAAGGCAAAAGTTAGAAATCACACACTAGACATTCTATTGCTATTTCTATGCATTTTAAGTTTAAGAGCATTTCTACCAGAAAATTTCGATTGGGAATCAAGATGTGCTTTCATTTACTCTCGTTCGCTCTTTGGCACCGAATCCATTCATATTTCGTATCAATAAATAATGACTGCTTCAATCAAGGAATGATTGTTGATTAATCTCTTGAATATTTCTCGTCTGTAAGAGGAGACCTTTATCTAATAGATGTCGCTTCCATCAGAACTCAGAGGTGAAGGCAACTTTAACGGAACGTAATCTGAATGTCGTCTCTCGAACTTCGAAGAACTTCTTTTTCTTGGAGGATTTACTCTTGAACGATGAAAATATAAAGAGTCATTCAAACTTGAGAAAGTAGCATCTTCTGGAAAAACGGAATCCATGCTGAAACGAGATTCCCTATGTTCAGGTTCCGTAAATCTAACTTTTCGATCATATATATCATAAAGTGGCCTATCTTGTTCCCTCTGATGGCTACGTGAAGTTGTTGTCGAGAACGCAGGCTTTGATGTAGAGAAAGTAGACTTTGGAACTTGGTATCGTTCTGCAATGTCTTCAGGGAACTCAAGATCATCCCAACGAATGCCTGTTGGTCTTGTAAACGCTTCACGATCCATTTCGTAATCTTTGCTGAAGTCGTAACTGGCCTTGCATTGGAAACTGTTTTCAGGTTCTTTCGAGCGCCCCCTTGACAAGGAAGATACTCTAGAGTTTCTTTCATCTTCTTTTGCTAACATTTTCCCGACACATTCCGTTGCAATTTCTTGAACAACATCTTTGAAAATTGAAAACGATAAATCATCCATTTCAGGAAATTCCAACTTCTTTCCGTTGATCTTTACAGTGGAAACAGTTGATTTCTGCTTGTCTCCATTCTCTGTTACCTCTTCTGGTGCCCTTTGCTTCTCCTCATCCCCTTTCTTTATCCTCAATTTTCCCTCTTCCTCTTCAAAACTGGTATCAATGGCCAGCGCAGATACCAACTTCCTCACATCTGTGACGTCACTCTCTTCCCCAGATCCCATATCGATAGCATCAACCTTTCCAGTCAAACTGTCAACATCAGCTTTCAAGTAGGCCATTTCTGATGTGAGATCGTAGATCTTCCATGCTACATTCAAAAGCCTTCGCTGATTTTTCTCGAAGACCACAGGATTAGAATGATCTTTGCTATTTACTGAAGGTGTAGATTGTGATGCAAGCTCTTTCCTGGCTATGCTTATTGTTTCAGCGAATAAATCCATTTTCTAGAACCTACAAAGATAAGATAATTTCTAACACCTGTTTTCTCATCTGCTAGTTACCTAGAAAATTCGCTATTTCAGCAAAAGTTTCAACGCATTTTCAACGAAGGGAAACACGAACAAACAAACAAACAAATTCGCTGAATTTACTTGTTCCAATGAGATTTTCAAGCGGTTAAGCTCTCCTGGGATCTGTAAATGGCAGTGCTGCAAAGAGTAAGGCCCAAGGGACTACGAGCAAACAATAAGGTCAAAATTATTACACGTCGATAGTGATTCTGGTAATATCACATACAACCCCAACCCAACCTCCCGTCCTTCGGAACCTTGATAGTAGATGATGATTGAGGAGTAATTTGTTTGGAAGCTCGACATTTTGGCTGAAAATCACTAGACTGACCATACTGGTTAGTTATAAAGTAGTGTTGATAAGTACCTAGATAAAGTTACTTTCGATTAATTTAGACCAATTAAAAAATAATATCTGTTGCTCACCTTTTCCAGTCCTCTCCAATATTTTTCAGTGTTTTCAGTTGTCAACAAAATTCGACTAGCCTAAATTCGTACGTTCACCTCATCAACAACTTTCAAGAAACTCTTCCCCGTGAAGTTAATTTGCAAACAGTTAGCTTGATACCAGCGCTTTGGTCTTTATGTTTGAGAAACGCGTTTTGCTTGCATTGATAATTTATAAATATGGCCACCACCATCTCTAATCAATAACCTGCAAAAGTATTGCAACTCGAAAACATTAAATTTGACCAAATGTTATCAGCAAATGACCTAACTATTATTTACTTTATCAACAAAATATTATGATTCAGCGAAAATTTGTACCGTTCTGCGGAGGAGGTTTGCCTTCTTGCAAGTTTTCAAATTTTTCCTCCGCAGAAGCATAAAGCTGCGGCAATCAAGAATAAGGCTTCTCAATCGCTGCATTGTTGTGATATCGTTATATGTGATATTGTATATATATTTTTATCGTTGGAATCAATTTATAAAGTCAAATTTCAATTATTGTCCACTTATCTGGATGTTTTGTGGTAAAACGCAAAACAAAGAAATAGACAGAGTTCACAAAAGAGCTTTGCGAATACTTCTTGAAGACTATGCATCGAGCTTCGATGAGCTTCTCCAAAAGATAGATGACACTAGGGTCCATGTAAACAATCTACGTAACTTGATGATAGAGATATTTAAGTGCCTATCGTGCGAAAATCCATCCTTCTGTGGAATATTTTCCAGCGAAAGGACCTTACATACAATCTAAGATCAGGTTCAATGTTAATGCTACCACAAGCGAAAACTACAACCTATGGGACCAGTTCATTGACCATTAGAGGTAGCATCCTCTGGAACAGCCTACCTGACTCTATAAAAAGCTCGCCATCTGTTGTATGCTTCAAAAAATCGATAAAAGAATGGAAGGGTGAAAACTGCACATGCAAAAATTGCTTGTAGCAACAATATCTATGGAAATCTCTCCGAAAACAGTAATCATCTGTAAATATCTTTATTTCCTTTATATTATTGTAAATTTTTCCTTTGTAGATAGTTGGTTTGAATTAGCTGGTGTATTTTAAGCTATTGTAAATACCAACTGTAAATAATTTAATAATAATAATAATTAGCTACTGTTGTATTTAGCTATAGTATTTTGTAATCCAAGAATCCAGCGATAAATAAATTGATAATGAAAATAATAAATTCGACAAAGTTGGAATCGCGAAGACAGCGATGAGAAAACAAGAGGAAATTTTGTTTATATTTTTGGACTTTTCAAATGTGTGTAAAGTTTTGGAGACATCTTAAAAATGTAATTAAAAGGGGTTGGGATACGCTCCACTCCAGGGGGTGAGAAAGGATGTTCAAATATCGGTAAGCGGGAGGGGACTTGGTGAAAACGAAAACAGGTACACGGTAGAGCAATTCAATTTCCTTTCTGCTTACATCATGAAATTCATTTGACTTAGCAGGTCCAAATGTTGTGGGTTTATATGAATATTAAATCATATTTTACAGATTGCCATAACATGTTTGGTAAAAGCAAGCAGAAGGTGTGATTGCAAACAGTCAAATGTCAGTTACCTTAGTTTCGGAAAAACTGCTTCATTTCGGTGATGTGATCGTCAGTTATTGAGAACGTGAAATCGGCTTTTCAGAGAGAAGAACAGAGGAATATCTACTAAAGCTAGACGTCTTCATTACTCCGTCTTCAAATGTCTCCGTTTTTAAATTAATCCATTTTGAACAGCGTTTTCAAATTGAATGACTAGACTATACACGTTTTTTTATGAGAAACCGCTTATAAGAAACGGTAGGCTCAATTTTTCGAAAGTTAAGAAACAACCCTACCTGAAGTTAAAAAGCTAAGAAACTTTTGTAATTTGCAGTTTTAATTTTCCCAGTGCACTCAAAAATATTTTGACAGCAAAGCAAAGACAAAGCAAAATTAACTCTACACTTTCGGTATTCAAAATATAAAAAACACGTAAGACACATTTGGTAGCGAAATGCCCCAAAAATTTAAGAAACTGCCTACCAGCCCCGGACCTGATTTTTATGAAAAAAAAACACGTGTATGTTAAAATGTCTTCGTTTTTTATCATGAATGGAGACATTCCACTCCATGTCATAGCTACGAAAACCGAGTAATGGAACGTAGCCACAACGTAGCCAAAATTTTGCGAATTTTGTCGACATTTAAGGGTTCTTTTCTACATCTTTACCTAGCACCACCGACCTTCAGATTGGTAGTCAGGCGTGCTACCACTGAGCCAAGAAGGGTGGCAGTCAAATTCAATGAGGGACGTAATGACTCGTGCACTCACGCATTCTTTTGGGCGTCTTCTGAAAAGGGTAGAGTTGGCAGAAGCAAGAACCCCATTATTTTGGTGCCATCATACCGAAAACAGACTTCAGATCGTTTTTTACGAAATGAAATGAAAACCCATTCTTCTTTTGGTCACTATGTTTTGGGTAGACTTCCTAGAGATTATTGATGTATTTCCTGAAGCTGGTAGAAAAAGTTGACAAAACATTTGAAAATACAATCATGGTATCGTAAATTCCTTTCTCTTCGGATTTGCAGAACGAAAGTAAAATGCATTGCAATGGCTTCAATTCGCTCGGCCGGACAACAACATACGAAATCTCATTCTTTCAAAAATTCTTACTATTTTGTTTGGGATTTTGTCTAAAAACTCTACCGTCTACAGATGTATTTGCAATAAAAAATCTCTACTGTTTTCAGAATGCGCATTCTTTTGGTAATTGGCATTTTACTTTGCGAAGAAGTCTACAGTTTTTAGAAGACTTTAGATGCCCAAAAGAATACGCCCAAAATAGCTTGCAAAATCCGTCTCAAAGGTAGAGGAAAACAATTGTTTCATTATATTCCCAATGTAACAGAAAGTTTGTCATCTTTTGTGTGACGGAGACGTGCACCTTGGGGAATAACTGTTTCACAACTTTTTTGGCGAATTTGGAAATTCTCATGGGAAACCTTTCTTCAGATTTAATTTAAGGGAATAAAAACAAAAAACAGTTTATTTATTGGTGGCAGATCTTCCGCTCAACTTAAAATTTGCAGTTCTCAGTGCTTCCTGCAATAAAATGAGCGACTTGCGGGGAAGCAAAGAAACTACAACAAAATGCAAAGAAACACATCTTCCCACAAATTCACGAGACTATCATAACGCACTTGAACGAAGACGAAGAAAGCTAATTTCTGGAAAATTCGATCTTTTGAGGAACTCAATCCCAAGCTACATCTTTGGAAAGAGATCCGAGAAAGTTCCAAGATGTATGGTTTTGAAATCTGCCTGTAATTATATCAGCATCCTTGAGAAAGCGAATTCACAACACAGAAGTGAAATAGAGAAACTACGATTCGAAAATCAAGTATTAGAAAACGAGATTTGGAAAGTGGAAAATTCGAATGTTTACTCCGATGACTGCACAGACTATGGGGATAACTGATGCAGAAACTTAGGCCCGAACTGACTGAAAATTGAAACAATTTTGTAAAATCATTTGGGTATGTTAAGGCATAATCGATAACTATGATTTGTTGTTTTGTTTCTTCTCGCCATCTATAAAACTCAAGATTTTCCTTTCGTTTAGAGCCTTAAGAAATAAAATTTGCGATAACGCGAAATTGCTAATCCAAAACCCTTCAATTGTTTTTATTCGCGAACTTTCAGGGCTGTATTCTAAACCGGATTAGAAGCCACAAAGAAAGGGTTTGCAGGGGTAAAATTGTTAGGCTGGGGGTAAAATGGGTAATGTTGATTGTGAAAAAATGGTAGTTGATGGACTTTTCAATCAGTGTTCAGTGCTTCAAGGAGGGTTAGTTCTAACAGATGTAGCTGGAGAAATGTCTTTATCTAGAGATTTTTACAAAATTTATTCAAATTTTTTACCCTACCCATTTTATCGTAAGCTTACCAATTTTACCCAGTAGACCTTATATGAAATTGACATTCAAAGCAAAGACTTTTTGGAGATGAGGGACCCTGAACTAATTTTGAGAAGTTAACCACATCAGCTACAAAAGACTTCTACAAAGTACACCTAGAAAGGTATATCAGAGTACCTGAAGATTCCTGGATTACCCATCTGAGGGTAATGGAAATTATTCTCCAAGGGGTGCCAAATATACGCCTTGCTGGAGTACCCTATACTTATCAGGACTCCACGTAATAAGTCTATGAGGACCCTTATAGAAGTAACCTCAGATGTACTCTGAAACTATCTTTTCCTGTACGCATAGAAGTCAAAACTGCATTTTCTAAAACCCCTGTAAACGTTTTATCGGTCTTACTTGTTAAGGAGATAACTTAGTAACAAAACTTTACATTGAACAGAATCTATCAGAAACTATCCGAAACTACCACAATGAATTATAGCAACAATATTCTCTTAAATAGGTATACACGACTCGAAAGGCTTCTACGCGAAATAGTTACACATTATCTTAAAAAATTGATTGAATTACTCTAGCCTACAGCTTTACACAGGGAACTAACAATTCTCACTTTGCTGCTCGATACAACACAAGATATCATTTGGCAAGTAAAAACTAGCGAAGTAAATTATAAATTGTTTAAGGTTCACTCCAACCAGAATAGGCCCGCTAGAGTGTGCAATGAATCTTTGAGAAAAATCAAATTCAAACTTGACGATGCTTCTGATATTTCAACCTTTAATAGTATCATTTCCTACAATAAACTGGGCCCAGTTGGAAGCAGTTATACTTCGTAGAACAATTTGTCATTCAAAAGAGTAAAAGGGAAGTTCGGTCAAAATTCTAAGTCTCTACACCATGCTCTAAGTAATTTGCCATTTCGGTAAACTTGTCTCAAAAACTTGTCCATTTTTTACAGCTTGCTATTTTAGAGAGAGGTTTCAGCCTAGAGGTTCCTTGCTCCTTCGCAGTAATTCTGCTACGCAGTGTCCTAATCCCTGCAATGCAAAATGACAGGGGCAAAATGACAGGGGAACCTCTGCATAGGAGAGTAGTATTTGCAAGCAGTAGTATTTGTTAATATTCTCATAAGATGAATTTCGCTTGTGATGTCCCCCTTTGATCGGTTAACTTTTGGCATAATAAAATCTCTTAAATAGCTGCCATTTGTTGTAAAACAACAGATAAAACCGATGATAAATATTTGGCTAACATCAGGCCGAAAATATGAAGTGCCGAATGTTTCGATTGAATATTTAGAAAAATTTGATCTTCTTAGCCTATATTTGGCTGTTCAGCCGAACTCAGTAGCTAAAAACTGATTTCAATAATTGCAATATCTTACTGTTTAAATTGAAGAAAAATTTACTTTCGGTAGAATTCGACTGAAAATAAACCAATCAATTTAAATGATCCCAAAACACCTTAAGGCCCTGTTACACAATGAGCTTTTACGTGAAACTTGCTTGCAATGGCTTTACCAGATAAGTTTAACTGGGGGTGTTACACGGACATTTCGGAGGAAAATCCTAAACTTTGTTGGTGCAAGCCGTTGCCTAAGTAGAAACAAGTTGTATTTTTCGTGAAACTGTCTCGCAGCGCTCGCAACAAAAAATCTGGCAACTCGTTGTTAAATATCGGGGTATTACACGGTGCAATGTTTTGTAAAACTTACCTATCCCGTAAGCAAGTTTCACGTAAACGCTCATCGTGTAATAGGACCTTTAGTCACATGAAAAATAAAAAAGCTTGAGTTAGCGAAAACAGAGACTGCCTGTTCTAAAACCTGAAATTTTAGTTTTACCAGGAGTTTTACTTGGGAATTCGACTGTTGCCTTGAAATCTGTAAATTGACCAGGATCCTTCGTGTCAGGAGTAAAATCAACAATTGGTAAATGATCCGGTTCATCTGACGAAACTTCCATTATTGATTCACATTTTCCAGATTTTGTTGACTGTAAAAGATCGAAATGGGGAGATTAAAAATTAAAAATACACGACTTTTAATACGTGTCTGAACATTCTTGGGTTGCTACAGAAGTTTAATAACTATCGTAAAAGCTCTATTAATCCCCCTCTCTAATAAGCCCATCCCCTCTCAGCAAAAATTTTAAATCAGCCCCCTTCTCTATTAAGCCCCCCTACATATTGCAAAGAATCTCATCACAAAGAGCAGCCAGATCTTTACAAAAGTATTAGCCCTCGTTTACACTGAACAGGTACAACATTGAATCCATAACATCAGTTACATTGAATCCGTAACACTGAATCCGTATCCAATACGTAACATCCGTAGCGTATTGGAGTCTCCCGTTTAAATCATCCTGCCAATCGACAACACTTTTGTTCCTTCTATCTAAAGAGCAATTTTGTCCTGGAGCAGTGCAAACGCTCCTGAACCGTAACAACTTTATAACGGATCAAAACCATACAGGGATGGTGTAAACGTAGTGTTAGATCACATACAGTAAAACCCCGCAAATAAGAACCTACCTTTTTGAGAGCCAGGCTGAAATAGGTTCTAATTGTAAAAAGTACCAAGACTAATCTCAAGGTATAAAGGTTCTTAATTGAAGAATGCCTTGCATAGGCCGTTTTAGGATCATCACCGAAGATGTTCAGCCCTGTTATTTGCTTTGGCAAATATATCATGTACCTTATGACCAATTCTAAGCTTACAAACAGCAAGGGAGGAGATGAAAACTTTGACAGCCAACTGGGACAAAAATAAGCTTAATAACGACAATTCAAAATCAACTTTGCTACCCCTGCAATAAGGACATATTTTTATCAAACTGAAACAGGTTCTTAGTTGAAAGGTGCATAATTCAGGAAAAATAGCTTCTAGGTTCTTATTTTTGTAGGTTCTTATATGCGGGGATCTACTGCACATTATTGCTCTTTATGTGGATTTGATTTTAAATCTTGATGGAGATAATTTGATCGAGGCGATCTGATCAAAAAGAAATCAAAATTGTAAGAAAAGGATGAAATAAAGCATTTACCTGACATGATTGGGAAATAATCCTCGCAGTTCTGTGTGGGATATTATTGCTTTTATCTGTCCATTGTAAAAATCGGAATTTAGGTGGTTGTTTGATAGCTTTAGTTGAAATAAGTGTAAAACTTTGCCGGACACTGTCTGCTAGCAATCTGAGGAAAGTTAGCTGTACACGGCCAATGGAACTGTAAGAAATCTGTGAAGAAAAGGAAATTGTTAGATATACACCAAATACATCCGTCTACTGGGTGAATAAAAAACCAATCCCCGTTTGAAAAGGCCACTGCTCCCTGGATATCAAGACAATAATATTGGCAAGTACAGGGTGTCCCAAAAAAATTGTGCCCCGTTTGCCTGAAGATTGCGACAAAACGACAAAAGCTTCTCACCAAACTTTTATATGATGTTGCTCTTTAGATGTTTAGATAAAGTTTGCTGCCATACCCGTCAAAATCTGTTCAAAAATGATGGAGCTATGACCTTCAGGAGACCAAATTTGCCTGATGACTGAAACCAGCGGTCGGCCATTTTGTGTAACTATTTTCAGTGATAAATAGCTTCACGTGAGGTAAGAAATCCTTTCTGTGAGGTCGGAAATAGTGGAACTCTCTGAGGATTATCAGAATTTTCACGAGAGCTATGACATTGGAGGCTGCTGCTTCATTTTCCATCCATGAAGCTATTTATCGCTGCAAAATAGTAAGACAAAATGGCCGACCGCTGGTTTAAGTCATCAGGAAAATTTGGTCTTCTGATGGTCATAGCTCCATCATTTTTCAACGGATTTTTACCGGGATGGCAGCAAACTTTATTTGAACATCTGAAGAGCAACATCATATAAAAATTTGGCGAGAATCTTTTGCCGTTTTGCCGCAATCTTTAGGCAAACGGGGCACAATTTCTTTGGGACATCCTGTATATTATTCAATAGTGGAAATATTCAAATAGTGATTTGAATTTTAGGCCTGAAGGTTCTTTGAAGGGGCTTTTTCGAGGAAATCCCTCATAATAGACAAAATCGGCAAACATTTGTTTACACCCACTTCAAGTCAAGTGATCAATCCCTTGATAAAACATCTTTTGATTTATTTAACAAAAATTTCGCGTCATGAAAACTTGTGCCATGAATACAACAAGTAGTATAATACTGAAACTTCCCAAGAGTATGTTCAAATGGCTTGAAATGGGTAAAACAAGCCTTAGCCGACTAGGTCTATTTCATAACAGAGCGGCCGATTTCAGTCAAGTAAATCTTTAAAATTCTTCAAAAGGGGATTGTTTTTCCTTATTCGCCTGGTGTTTGAACAGGACATATGATGTAATATAATAAACGATGTAATCCGCTAAAAACGCCAGCTTATTTTATCATTCTTAATAAAAGCATCTTATGGGAACAAGTTTGTCTTTTTTCCTACCTCAAGTGCGTCTAGGCCTGAAATGTGTTGACAAAATCTGTTTCCTAACTTTACAGTAAAAATGAGCATAGGTTCCAAATCTTTAACTTGGCGTAAAAATGTGGGTGTAAAATTCAATGACCTATTTCTTCTGATTGAATGGCTTGAAAGGAACTTTAGATACTTATCTATAATTCTACCGTTGGACTTTCCAGAAATTTTGAATATTTTTCAAAATTACAGCGTATTCTAAATTTCAGCTCATTTGAGGGTGTGACGTCATCAAATTTCTAAATCATAAACTAGATGATTGACAGACTTTTGCTTGATACCATATTGTAGGCATTCATAAGCTATGGTTTTCTTCGAAATTTCTTCATGTTGCGTCAAACGGTTTAGAAATTACGACGGCTTTAAGTTTTTTTGAAAATTTTTCTTGAATTCCTGAAAAAGAAGAAAAGCACTCCAACTCTGAAGATATTAAAGATTACAGAAAAGTCCAACGGTAGAATTATAGAGTAATAGCAAAAGTTTCTTTGAAGTCATTCAGTACAAAGAAATGAGGCACTCAATTTTACACCAGCCATTTTAAAGATTTGGAACCTATGCTTAAAAAATGTGTTAATCTTGCTCTTACAGCATGCTGCATTTAAAATTGGACAATTAAATGATAAAAAATGCCATTAATGTTTCTAAACTGAATATCATTGGAAAAGAAGAAAGATTGTACTTTCAGATGCGATACATTACATTTGTTAAAATATCATCATTTTTTCAAGATCTTCAATTATGGTTGGGTTTTGCTTTTTTTTAATAAATTCAGTAATCGGCAAAACATGCCAATGTCGGCAATGGGATAAAAAGATGCGCTAAGGTAGCTTCTTAAAACAAACCTAGCAAGATAACTTGGAAGAACTATGAAATGAAACTGGAATGAATAAAACAAGATGGGTGATAATATCAGACAAGCCAGGACGTGACTTTAACTGTAACCCAATGTAAACAATCATTAACGATTCTGGTGCATTTCCTAACCTGCGATCCATTTTTTGTTTCACTGAACCATCGCGGAGGAGCTGCATCTGGCCATTCAATATCAGAAATCTGAAATATCAAGGTTCTCACAAATGAATATCAAGCGTTATGATGCAGTTAAACGCGAAATAATGCTTGAAAATTTCCATCAATCCAATCCGAAATTGGATCTTTAGATCACTCACTTTGTGGAAAAGACCTGTTAGCCCAAAGTCAGCCTGACATACATAGTGAAACAACTTTAGTATTTATCAGTAAAAATCATTTATGTGTATTTTTTCGTAGCCGTATATTTAATTTTAGTTTGGTTACACGTCTTTATGTTAATGACTGCGGACTGCCATGGTCTTCTGCTCTCCGTGGTATCACCCTTGCAGTGTAGTGAAGGAGTTCGTACGCAGTGTCTTAAGTAGTTTGTTTTGTAACATTTTATATTGACTATAGAAAAAATAAAAAATTGTAAAACTTCGCCCAATTCTTGTAAACATTGCCTGATTGGAAACTCGTAAAAATATACCTCTGTGTGAGTAGTATCAGCTTTAACACATGTTTCTCCACCACGTGTGAAGTTGCAAAAGGCTAGTATTGCATCACGAGGACTGCCTTGGTTTGGATCGATCCAGTACAATCCTGCAAAGAGAGAATATTCATTGATCAATTAGTTGTTGCTTTTTAAAATTTCAAATTTATGTTCCCCCCCCCCCCCCGAATGGACAGTATGGACTTAACGATAAATAATCAGGGTATATTCCAAAGGGGAACGTTAGTCAAAATTTTGATTTAACTCTAAATAAAAGGCATGATAACCTCTACCTGCAAATCTAGCATTCTTGATAATGATGCCGCCAGCTGCAAAGCGACTGTTTGATTACGATTTTTGATATGAAAAAGAAAACATTAAATTACAGCAGATACACAGAGTTACCAAGCTTCGTATGATGTTTTCCTTCGACCGTATTGTCGACATGAAAGCATAAAGCATCAAGTTCAATTTAGAAGCATGTGTATGAATTGATAGTTTCACAAAACTTCGCAAATTAGTAGAGGAGAGACGAAGCCAATTTGAAAATACTCGAAACGTCAGTTCAGTACAACAAACCAATGGTTTCAAATAAGTTCGTTGAACTGCTAGTTGTGAGATGGCATAGTGGTAGCACGTTTAATGACCAATGTGAAGGTTGATCGTTCGGGTCCCCACCCTGTCGAGCCTGCTGCGGACAACGAGGAGAGTCGCCAACTGTCTGTACATCCAGGATGAAATAAAGCTAATTTAGGCCCACTGTGCCGCATCCAGGCATGGGACCCCTATAGTTTAACGTCCCTCCGAAGGACGGACATCCGGAGTTTGACCTCACTCGACCAAGCTTAACTCCAGTGACTTGACGGAAACTGTTTAAGCCGCTCGACCACTCACCCTAAATCACAACGTGTGGTCATATCGAGAGGAAGGACAATGGCACTGCTTCGATAGGCTTATCATCTCAGTGTCCTCAAACTATCTTCGAATGTGAGGCAGAAGCATACCGGGTGTCCGAAAATGATGTGTTATTGTTTGATTGCTTACTTGTCCATAGCCAATAAATCGAATTTCAAAAACTTTGTTTTATTTGATTGCCTAAAGACTAAATTGTATTGTAAGATGTTGGTTGTGGTTTTACCACGGCGTTTTTATGTCGAAAGAAGATCGATTAACCTGCTCCAGTTCAAGCCTTAGATGGCATGAGAAAGAAATGGCCTATTTTTCCAGTCAACATCTTTAGATGTGATGCCAAAGGCTGAAGTCGTATTCGTATTCTCTGAACTCAGTATTAACTGAATTCGGATTCCCTGAACGACATAAATTCCCTGAGTGACATATAAATTCAGCCTTCTGCATCACACCTAAAATGTTGACTGGGAAAGAAGGCCATTTCTTTTTCATGCCATCTAAGGCTTGAATTTGAGCAGGTTTACCAATCTTCTTTTTGACATCGATAGAAATCGACCTAAACCACAACCAATATCCTCAAATACAATTTAGCCTTTCAGCTATCGAATAAAATGAAGTTTTTGAAAATCGGTTTATTGGTTATGGACATATAAGCAATCAAACGAGAATACATCATTTTGGGACATCATTTTCGGACACCTGGTAGTAGAAGCATAAATAAATGTTTGCTGTTCTTTTTTCAGTAATTATCTTCAAGTGGGCTGGAAGTATTAAACTGATCGTGAACCACTCTGTTTCATGAAATTCCATTTAACAAATTGATTATTTTTTGTCTTATTTGTCTTTTTTGTTTTATTAATTAAGCCCACTATGCATGCCGCATCCAGGCACGGGACTTCTAGTTAATTTAACGTCCCTTCCGAAGGATGGAACTAAGTTGAAAGAAGCGATTCATCAAAGCGTGAATTGAGTCAGGTCCGTTTAATGTGACCGATGTTTAGAAAGATATTTGCGCCATCTTCAGGCCGTTATGTTAATCTGCTCTTCTAAGAACTGATAAGAACAGAGTAAAAACAGTGAGCAGAGTACAAACAGAGAACAGAGTACAAACAGAGAGCAGAGGACAAACAGAGAACAGAGTACAAACAGAGAGCAGTACAAACTCAAGACCAAAATACCAAAAATAAGGGTAAAATTTGTCGCAAGTATTTATAAAGCAAAAGGCTAATGAATGAGATGTCGGACATGACTACGGTGTGGAAGAGAAGTACACGAATAAATTACATGCAGAAGGGTGCTAATGAAACACACTTTAAAGAAGAATTATTGTTTCACCGAAATTCAAATACTTTGTTGACTGTTTGCCTACAAATTAAAGCAAGCTTATGGCGGCAGTTTAGATACACATCTTGCAAAATTATTTTGCTTAAAGACCTGCAGCTGATTTAACAAAAATTGCACTTTATTCCTGAAAATCTTGCATCTGGCGTGAATATACACTCAATTAATTAACACCAACAACCTCAGTCTTGCAATAATTATTCGCAGCATTTCTTTCATGGAACTTCAATTACAAAACAAGCGAAGAAAACGTTTGTTGATTCAATTATGTACTACACTCCCATTGTACTCCAAAATACAAGGAAGCACCCACAGGAGCTTTTAAAAAATTAAAACTTTCCAAGTCAACAGGTCCAAATGCAAAGACAACAATTTACAATAGATCCCACTGTCATGTGAAACCATCGAAATGCGTTTGAGTTTCACTAAATAAGAGATTTACATCATTTTGAGGCTTCAAATTACCATAACAGTTTTGCTTGTGAGAAACAGATGTTGTCAACGGAAATGGAAACTTGACGAAAAATGATCAGAAAACATTGCAAGTTTTGTCAAGCTGTTGTTTTCAGAGCTGCGAAGACAAGGCAAAGGTCCTACAGTTGATGAAACCAATGACGCGTTGGCTCAAGCTGGTAAAAACAGGCAAAAGCAGCCAGTGAGTTTTTGAAAAAAAATTCAATCTTAAGGCAGACTTGACATTGATTTGTTCAAAAGAAGGTGTATGTTTATCCAAGCGAACTGCCTCACCGGAAAGCTGAAACGTCTACAACTGGAATAACAGAGCCAGGTTTTGCAGTAGATAAAGGCAGAAAGGTAAACTTGAATGATCGATGTCCTTATTGAATAATTGAGTCAGTTCAACATTTGTTTGTTCAAATCGATACGAAAAGCAAGCACTTCAACTTTAAAACAGATTAACTTTGTCAGCAGTTGTTGTAGTGTCTAACATTAGAAGGATTCTAGAAGGCGTGTAGGATGGGGATGAAACAAACGAAATGAAGTATTAAATATGAATTCTTTGAGAATTGTAGGTATAAAGTGAGCAAAGGAAGTTC
The DNA here is from genome assembly GCA_039566865.1 of Aurelia coerulea. Lineage (NCBI taxonomy): Eukaryota > Metazoa > Cnidaria > Scyphozoa > Semaeostomeae > Ulmaridae > Aurelia > Aurelia coerulea. Next base: position 21,531,109 of record CM076954.1, read on the forward strand.
AAGTGAATTTAATGAAGACAAAATAAGAACGAACGGAAATTGTTTCAAAGTAGCCCAATGGAAGAGAATTGGAGCAGAATTATGCTGCAATACAAATCATTTACACATTAAAGGGACAACCGAGGACACAAGACTGAAAGGCCTCGTTGTGTTCAAATATATTCTAGTATTAGTTGTTGTCAAAATCTCTCTACATCGAGTTGAAGGGACACAAGTCAGTGCACGGCAGCATGGCCACTCTTAAGCAAGAATCTACACAAAAACTACAAGACAACTGCTGCAGTACAAATTGTTTTTTGCGGAGTGTGAAGAATCTTTGTTGGGAAATAAACAAACGATTTACTCACCTACAACCTATCCTGGAATCGAGCATCTTACGAGGGAACGTAAAACATAAAACGATCCTATCATAGGTACAGCTCAGTATGAGGACTATATGAAGCTACATGGGAAGCTAAAAAGGCTAATGATATCAACACTTTAACAAGGTTAGAAGGTACAATAAGGCAAAAAATAATCAATTTGATAAATGAAATTCCACAAAACAGAGTGGCTCACGACCAACCAATTCATGCCATTTTAGATTTAGATTTCAATTCAGGGAAAGAGAGTGAATCGAAACAGGAAATTTACCTTTCCCTCGTAACACAAATCGTTGACAAAGTCGACAACTTCACCAGACGTGAGAACAACCACATGCACAAAAGTACACCTGCCATACCTCAGAGCGCATATATTTATTCAACGAGGACTTACAGCACAGTGAGATGTCAAAATTTGAATTAAAGCGACACGCTACATGGTTTAAAAATGCTACTTCGTTCCTTCATTAGATATCATACACGTCTTGTGCAGGCAATGAAAGACAACGTCAAAACGATACCAAGAGAAAATCATTTCCAAAATACAGTGAAATTTTATGCTTTGAATTAACAAGCAGACGTCACATGTAAATGCAATGCTTCTTCATTCCTAAATGTGACATCCTACAGGTTCGGTTAACGCAGTGAAACCGTACGTCAAAATGATAACACAACCAAATGACACAATCCATGTATGCTTTGGTCTAATTTCCATAACATCAGAATGGAGTTACGAAACAGCAATTGTAACGACAATAATTAACATCATTTTTTCTGTAGTTGCTACCGTCAGCAATTTAACTATCCTCGTTGTATTGGCGGTGAACAAACGACTACGAAGCCCCCCTTACCTATTACTGGGAGGGTTATGTTTCTCGGACCTACTAGTTGGGTTAGTTATTCAGCCTATGGCTGTCATGCAACGCTTGAATGAAATAAACAGCAGAGTGAATTGCGACTTTACTTTGGTGTTTCGATATTTTCAATGGCTCGCAAACAGTGTCTCAATGTTTCTTATCAATCTAGTTACAATTGATCGATATTACGCAATACGATATCCGTTTCGCTATCCAGATTTCGCAACGAGTCGGCGATATATGGTGTTTATGATCCTCGTGTGGCTTTCATGTGCATCCATGTTGCTCGTTCCGTATATCTGGAGATCGTTACAATTGTTCAACATGGTTTTCATATTGATAGTCATTGCTGTAACGGTGGTGCTTTCGCTGTTCTGTTATTTAAAGATATATAAAGTTATCTTGGAGCAAGGAAGAAAGATAACACTCACGACTCTTGGGAGAGACAATGATAACACGTGTACAGAACAGCAACACACTCGAATTAGTAATCGAGCGATAGACGGAAATCTCATAGAAGCTGATAAGGATGGAGCACAACGTAGATGGCCTGATATTGAGCTTATTATACAAGAGAACTCGAGTAAGGGATCAGAAACTGGTAGTGGAAATGGAACTAGGTCTATGAGTAAGTCAAACTTGCAGCACGCTGGCGATAGGGTTAAGGGAGAGGAATCTGACGACTGCAAGCAAGCTGACAGTCAATCCGACATAAGTTACTCAGTGCAACGAAACAGAGCGAGGCTAGAAAGAAGGTCAGGTCATGAAAATCATGAACCAACAAAGCATAGGACGCGAAATTCGCACAAGAATGGTAGTAAGAAAATGACCGATGATGAAGCACCATTCTGTGATCATTTGACAGTGCTAGGTAGTGGTAAGCAACAAGGCTACAAGGGCCTCTGCGGTAAGGAAAACATTGACAATATCACTGCTGCTCGCATTCACACTCTGAGTTTGCCAACTGCAAGTGGAGGTTTCATGAAAAGAAAGTCCATGGTCTGCTGGCTTGAGGTGACTAATGAGCAAGGAGTTGGGCCTGATCGAGGTAGCCTGGCAGTTAACGTACGCGGAGAGGGGATGTGTGCGAGTGATTATCCATCAAAATCTGATGATGGGATATTCTTAGCGGGGCCACAAGTTGGAAGCCGGTCACATAACAGCAGCAAAGTGAAAACAAATAGTGAAAACCAAACTACAGTCGAGTCAGTCCAACGCCCTAAACCAATCAGCAGAACGATGAGTAATATCAACTTAAGACTGATTAAACGTTTGAGGGTTTCAAGTACAAAACGAGAAACGAAGAAGACATACACTGTAATTCTCTTATTTCTGACAATATTCTTTTCTTACATGCCGCTGTTTATCATGTCTTTAGCAGTGGGGCGATACAGTCGTTACACCTACAGTGCGTTTACATGGGGAGAAACGGTAGCCTTTCTAAGCAGCAGCGTTAATCCTGTTATCTATTGCTTCAGGATGAAAGATATTCGCAATGCAGTTAAAGATTTGATCAGGAGATGTTTCAAATGTTCGATGTGCCTTGAGAAAGGAGTTGACGATGTAATATCGATAAAAGTACCAAGCTAATCGGAGTCCAGAAAAAGTCACGGCTCAAACCGCTTTGAGCCAGAAGAAACTGTTGCTTTTTAATGTCATATTTGTGGAAAGATTGGTAATTTTCATGTGAAATTGAGGAATCTTTTGGGTTATTTTGGCAGCAGCAACTGGTGTATAAATTTTCGGGTCATAAACAACGCATGGAGTTCGAGCAAGCTGGCTTTTTCACTTGATAAAATGAAGAAGGTTGCACTAAAGAAACTGGCATTCGGAGGTAGGTTTGACCTTTTTCTGGAATCTGACATTAAAAATAGGCATGGATAGCACAAAGCAGAATTGACGCTGTTAATGTCTCTATTGTTACGTCCTCTTGATAGTCGGCAAGCTAGAAGATGGAGAGATATTCATGCAGTTAGGCTGCAATTCTTTGCTTTAATAACTGAACTTTTTTAATCCGTAAATGCCAAATTGATTTATTCTAAATGCAATGTCTTGAAAATAAACTAAAGGGATATGCTACTAGCTACATCTTTTTTGAGTGAAATTCAAAACGATGTGTGCAATTTTTGAACTATTGAGATTTAGCGAAGTATCAAGAACATTATTTGGTAGAAAAATTGTAAGATTAACATAATAATGTCAGTTATTCAAATTCTGGGAACCTTGGTGGGTTAGATTCAGCATGTATCCAACGTTTCCTCCGTTGTTAGCAGAATACGTAACGTAATATTATGATAATATTATAAAATTATTAATTACATCTATCAATTATGTAATGTAATATCATAATATCAACAGAATACGTAATCTTATGATATTATGACAAAGAACCAAAGAGTTTCAATTTGCATATCTTCAAGGCTTGTGTGTGTTCTGAGTTTGTTGACTTTAAATTTGTCTAATACCCCATTCACACTAGTAAGTTATGCTACTCTCCAATGCATTGGTTCCCCTGTCATTTTGCATTGCAAGGATTATGATACTGCGTAGCAGAATTACTGCGAAGGAGCGCACGAGAAGAAAGAAAATTTTTCCCGCTTTTCCTTTTCTTTCCCGATGTTCAAAAAGGAACCTTTGCTCAGGAGAGTAAAGTTACACCAGGTTGTCAAATTTTGCATTCTTATTGGTCTTATTGGTTTTACTGTACCTTATCTTGTGTTCAAAAGGAACGAAGTAAATTTCATGAAAATATAGCCTTGAGGGTCATGAAAACGTTCTAATCCTTAGAAATTCCAACCAACAGCCAACTACAGAACTGTACATGACTGTACGAGGAGGAACGAGTCAGGAAAACGTTATGGTCGCATGGTCACCGACCTCCCGGAATGTTTCAAGAAACAAAGAAATAGTTTATGCCATGCCCCAAAACGTCTATTCTCTATTCAGGAACGTTTTATCAAGAACATACTCTTTCTCCGGAGGAAGGTTCTTTCTTCTATATTTCTACCTAAGATCTGAAGTTAGTTTTAGGATGCTGAGAAGCTTAGCTTATCGAAGCAGTGTCCTGGTCCTTTCTCTCGATGTGACCACACCTCGTGATTCCTTTAGCCTGGAATTACAGAGAGTTGGTGACTCTCCCAACTCTACGTAGCAAGTTCGGCAGGGCAGGGACTCGCGCCATCAACCTTCAGCTTGGTAGTCGAGCGTACTGCAAATGAGCCATTTATGGAGGAAGGGTGAACATTATTCTGGACTCTGGTTAAGAAAAAGAAATATAAGTCTCACCATCTTCCATTTTCCTTCCACAATGCACCAAATCCAAACAGCTCCTTGCAGGGTTATCTCTGTTCCCAATCGGGGTCCTTATTTGTGCGAGATGTTTGCCCAATTTTTTCACCTTTTTACCCAGACTAACGAAATCCTCTTCTTGGTCATTTATTGAACGTCGACCTCTTCGTCTGTTATAAAAACCTTCATCAGCAAACCCATAGTAACTGCCACTTCCTGGAAATCGATAGGCTGAGGACATTCCACGCTACAAGAAAGAATATCGTTTTAATAACATTGGCTGCATTGGACTTATTTTCGTACATATGCCATAATGAACTCCTTCCTATCTACTTAGAATTTATGCGCATCCAAAAACCAACCAAGGTCCCAACCCGACAAACTAACCCTCAAACCTTATTTCCAACCAGGGCATGAAAAAAAAAACATTTCTTCTTGTGACCGGAAAAAAATCTTGCATACATTTCCTGCAGGAACAGACAAGTGTACAGCATGCGAAAAGAGCTTAGGACCCAGAGATAGCTATGCAATACCATATAACTGGTTATATGTAAATGCACATCAGGCATCAAGAAAATAAACTGCATGAAGTTGGGAATGATAAAGCTGGGCACGTTATAAAACAAATCATTACGATGAATACTGCTATGTTATTGAAAACATTAACAGAAATTTATACCACAACACCACGACATTCTTTAGACATTCAACATGCTTTGGAGAGATGTTACGAGATAAAATTTTGTTACATACCGTAGAACTCACCCATGGCGATGGTGGCCCCTGTTAATGCAAAAGAAAACATTTTACTGAAATATTCGACCGATGAAATTGAAAGTTAAATTAGGTTTAAAATCTGCCTCAAAAAGACGCCACGTGAGATTTGCAACAACGCAAAATCAATCACGCACAACATTTCAGTTTTGAATCGGGCGTTGTCATGTGACATAGCATAGCTTCCAAATCTTTAACTCAGCGTAAAAAGGTGGGTGTAAAATTCTGTGATCGATTTCTTCTGACTGAATGGCTTGAAACAAATTTAGTTACTTATCTTTAGTTCTACCGTTGGACTTTTCAGAAGTTTTCAATATTTTTCGAAATTTCAGCGTATGTTACATTTTAACTCATTTGAGGGTGTGACGTCATCAAATTTCTAAATCATAAACCAGAAAAGTGACAGACTTTTGCTTGATACCATATTGTAGACATCCATAAACTATGGTTTCCTTCGAAATTATTTCATGTTGCTTCAAATGGTTTAGAAATTACGATGGTATCAAGTTTTTTTGAAAATTTTCTTGAATTCTTGAAAAAGTAGAAAAACACTCCAATTCTGAAAATATTGAAGATTTCAGAAAAGTCCAACGGTAGAATTATAGAGAAATGGCTGAAGTTTCTTTGAAATCATTCAGTTCAAAGAAATAAGCAACTGAATTTTACACCAGTCTTTTTAAAGATTTGGAACCTATGCTCATGTGACATCTAATTTGAGACAGAATGTAGAATGTAGCAGACGAAAAGTCGCAGGTAATCCCTGTCTGCCTGTTGCTACTGTTTCAAGTTTAATTGTTTGTTTAAAACTATTGTTTTAGCCATTGTCTTCTCAAAGAACAAGGACAGATTTTGTAAGACAATAGCATGAGTTGCTTTTGTTGACACCTGTTAATTACAATACTCTACTGAAGTAAAGTAGATTTACAAATAAACTCCATCTCAAGTTAAATTTGAGATTTGACTTTTATTTGATATTTGATTTTATTTAGGAGGGCTGCCCTTCAACCGGATTTGCTTTACAAGGGGTCCTCTATGTCAGGATAGATCTGCGATGGCGCGAAATAACTCGTTCTGAACACTTTCATTGCTATTATTCGCGGACATTTTCACCTCAAATCTAATTTGAGACAGATTTATGGCCACGTGGGTAGACATAGTTATTGCTCCCCGTGGTCTTGTCCTTGTAGTAGAGTAGAGAAGCTTACAGGTATAGTAATCAAGTAAATATGTATTGTAAATTTTTAGCAGAATGTATGCAAAAAAAGCCTTGGAAAATACTCACCGGCGGTCCAGGACGACCCTGATGAGAAAAGATGAAAATAGGATTAAAACCAGTTGAAATTAGATAAAAATTTACTGAAAATAATAACACAGATGGCATAAACAGATGTCCACTAGCTTGAAAGAAATAATGAAAAACTGAAAAACATCGGAGCTATTTCTGCTGATGGAATTTCAAAACGTTTTGAAAGCTTTGCTTGCAAAGAATGTTTTCTGCAAAGAAATATTGATTGGGACCATGACAAACTACAGTACCGCGTGGGTGAAAAATGAATTAAGACGTTTGGCAGGCTGCAGAATAAAAGTATGCAGTCGACAATCACTACTGAAATGTAACTTATCAATCAAACTTTGTTAGATGTGAAAACTGTGTTTGGTAAAATCGGTTTTTAGCTCAGGGGGCACTCTCTCCTTGATTAGTCTACCTACTGAGAGAGCTCCTCCTTAAGAAATTCCTCTCCCCTCTCCATACGAAATTCTATGTACTGTTATTGTAAAATTTGTCATTATTATCAACTGTTGTAATTTGTTATTCTAGTCAATTGTATGTATTTTAGATTGTTGTATGTTGTGGAATTTTAAAATTAAAGTGAACTGAACTGATTTGGTATGAAGTCTTGATACTTATTACAATGGTAAAGCTGAATTCCAGTGCTGTTAGATGCTTCTAAACTCGCTTCACGCTGTAGTTCACATAATTTCAAACGAAAGGAGAAAATTGTACTTACTGGCCGTCCTCTGTCACCCTGTAAGGATAAAATGAAATTTGTCATCATTAAATCACAAAGGAAAGGATCTTAATAAAATCTGAAACACGTAAGTTTAAGTCGAACAATAATCCTTAAAAGGTGTCAGATCAGCACTGTATATGAAGCATACGAAGGAATTTCTATTTCAAACAAAGGTGAAGCGTGGGTGACGTATTGATAGTAAAAACGATTTATAATCTCTGTCTAAAAATACTTTTAACGCCATAGAATGTAACGACTGAGCGTATCGGGCCATGCCCTTCGTCAGTAGTCAAAGGGGCCTTTGTCGGTATATAAAGGAAATCAGTTCTAAGGACCATGATTTTGAAAATTATAACGTACCTTAACTCCAACGTATCCCTGCAAAATTAACAAAAGGTTTTTTGAATCATGTGCAGTATAATGAGAGGCGATACAAATTATGGAATACGGAGTGGACTTGCTGCAAATCTCTCTCTTGTCAACACAAGATAAATGCAGAGCAGGAAGGAGAAAAGACAGGCGTTATGACTTGCGCTGAGAAGAGAGAGAGACTTGTAGCAAGTCCAACAGCAGAGAGGTGCTTGAACCAAAATGAGAAACTTTGTTGGTCCGCATAAAGATTATAGAGAACTTATAACATACACTTAACTTATTTGCTGAATTCTTTATCTCGTTACGCTTAGTTCAGACAAAAGTAAAAACGCATTAGAATCGGGGTAAACGCATTTTTAGTGAGTTGGTAAAAGTGAAGGTGAAGTTGCGTTTTTAGCGCCAAGCGCTGGGATCGCAGAAGAAGAGAAGACGTAATCGCGTCCGCGACCCCTTGTCAAGACGCTCAAGTGGTGGGGCTCTACCGGGTATCGAACCCTGTCCACCTGCCTGTTCTGGCTGCAAAGTCAGAGGATTACACCACTGCGCCACAACACTTTCAAGTTGTCGCTTCCAAAGAGAATCAAACTCTTTGATGCAATATAAATGCATTAGACATCTTCAAAGGCACCTACGAAACCTCAAATTGAAGCATAAAATCTCGACGTGTTTTCCCATCGCATTTCTGATGCATTTCTAACGCTAATTTACTGTAATGTGACTTCAGAAAGCTACAGCTTATTAGAAAGTACGAAAATTTGTATGAAATGAAGAAAAACAGAAATAAGTACTTTTCTGTGCCTGCTCTGACTCGTTAGTAACAGTATTAATGAGTTCATCAACTTATAGCACTGCTCTTCAACAAGTTTTTCTCAAAGTTGAAAGGGTTTTCCAGGTTGATAAGGTCAAATTCCTACTTACCGAATTGCCTGATTTCCCCTAAAAAGAAGAGAAAAATGTGAACATCAGGTGTACACATGCATTGTAAGTTTCCTATAAGCAAATTTAAAGACCCATTGGTAACCATGATCCTTTGTGGCGCCAAAGTCGATTTTCGTGTGATCTAAAAGTCATTTTTGGCCTAAATTCACTTTGTGTTGCTTTTCATTCTGCGCACAAAGGATCATGGTTGATAATGGGTCTTTAATGTACAATAAAATTGCAAATGGCAGAAGATTCCAGAGAGCCACTAACAGCTACACTCCTCCGCGAGGTTTCTTTTGTTTTTCTTCATTAGTTCCGTAGTTCCGTGGTCCATAGTTCCGTGGTCTGTAATATTGCGAAACAGCTCTGACTGGGACAACGAAAGAGATGCGAGTACTTTTTATACTTTGATTCAGCTCATCATATCTACCAATCAAAAACCTGAGTCTCATCTCGATCTAAACTTAAGAGATGCGACTACATTTTATACTTTGATTCAGCTCATCACACATTTCTAGCAATCGAAAACCTCATCTCGATTCGTTCAAGAAGTCTCCATTAGTGGAACTCATTACAAAATTCAGGTTATAATAGGTATAAACTGCATTTCATACAAGCTCCACAAATAGTCTATCATACATACCAAAGAACTACAGCAAATTTGTAAATGAATGAGTATGCACAATTTTTGAAGAGAGACCAGTCGCATCAAGTTGAACATATCATTATGGATTGCAGAATTGATTTTTATATAATTTCATGGCTATAAACGACAGAAAACCTCAGATTTTTGTGTACTGCACAAAAGAAACTAAATTAATACTTACAATTGGGCCACGATCTCCCTAGAATAGATAAAAACAAATGACGAGGTTAGAAGGGGAGAAGAAAGTCGACGGCATGAGGCGCAATTTCAGGCAAAATTGGAGGAGGGCTGTCTATTTCGAATGAAATTTCAACTACATTACAACCACCGACCTAAAATATTGGCTTGTTTCGCCCACTAATGCATCTTTAGAGCAACACAAGAGCAGATTAGGAATAACGTTTTGGAACGCTCATGAAAATGTTGGAATATAGAACGATCTTTTTTCTTCAGTTCATCTTTTAATATTCCGGGTTAAAAATTTGAGAGCATTTTCAACCAACAATATAAAGAATAAAAAAAATACCTTTTCTCCTAGATCTCCTTGAAATCCTTTCATTCCTGGTATACCTGCAACTCCCTGGAAAAAGATATTTGTGGCCTTAACAAAATTTGATACTATCAGCACATTTATCTACATAACCATTTCTTAGTAATGATTCACAATGGTAAAGAAAAGAAATTCTTTTTAGGGAGCTAGCGTCCAGAATCCATTTCCACCGCTGTTACTGGTCTAAAAGCTGTTCAGGAACTAGGGGAGATTCCAAAAGATTATCTTACCGGCATTCCATCTGTCCCTGGCTCTCCCCTTTGACCTGTTTCACCGGTATCACCCTGTTAGAGAAGGAAACAAAAAGATTAAAATGTTCTTCTATCACATTTTCATTCCATTAAAAATAATAAAAGCTATTTAAGAGATGCAAGTTTCTGGCAGGCTAGATTGTAACAATGGTTAGGCTAGTCATAAAACAGGAATAACTCGGGGGTTCCTTTTTCCCACATGAACGGTACCTACAGGGCAGACATTAAATAGGATAAATCAGTCAGGTGATAAATCTATAGGGTGCTAATAAACAAGGTGAATGAGACTGTCCTTTTGGAAGCAAAAATTTCAAACAGAATGGGTTCATTATTGCATCATACAGCCTCAGAGGGCCTAAAAAGTCACGGCTCCACGGATGTGAGCCGCAGGGAAGGTTTTGCTTATAAATGTTATATTGGAGGAAGGTTTAGTAACTTCTATTCAGCAACTGGTCTACAAACTTTAGGGTTGTAAACAATGCGAGGAGTTCGAAAAATCTGACTATTTTGTTCTGATAAAATGAGGAAGGGTTCACTAAGAAATTTGGCACCCGGGGGAAGGTTTGACCTATTTTTCTGAACTCTGTACAAATGTTGTGGTTAACTCTGAGAAGCAACAAAACTAATCTAAGTGATCACCCAATGGAAAAAGATCTCACCAAATTACCTTCAGTCCAACTGGGCCGTCTTCACCAGGCCTTCCTGGGTTACCTCTGTCTCCCTAAATGCAATTCAGGAAAATGTCATTGAAGGCCAACTATGAAATAGAGTAGTGAAAGAAAACAGAAATTGTTTTTGAAACAATTCAAAGTAATACAAATGAAATTAAAAGTATTGTTGATGATTTAGTTTACCCTCCGTGCAATCCACTCGCTCAATCATTCGAGCTAATGAGAGGTCTGTATAACGGATATAAGCAATTTATAACCATAAAAATAGATGGAGAAAATGAGTAACGTATAAACGATAGAAAAATAGAAAGACAGATCAATACAAAAAAGTAAGATATACCTTTGGTCCTTTAAGACCAGCTTTTCCTCTAAATCCTCTAGGACCTGGCAGACCCTGGAGTGGAAAAAAGAACTGTTAATTCGTAAAACAAAGTCATCCAGACAATCAAGAGGATCTATCGCATTCACAATACCGTAACATTCCATTAAGGGAAAGATAAAGAAGTTTGCTGACTTTCTGAAAGTGACAGGCAAGATGAATGAAGCAGGGGAATTTTTTGGGAAACAAAATGTATTCTGTCGACGAAGATGTAAGACGTATGAAGAAGTAAAGGTTATGCGAAGGTCTTAACAAATAATGACATACCATTAATCAGTTTGAAGGCAGAAACACCGCAATGCGACAAAAAACAACAGCAAATATGATTGAAAATATTTTATACCATTAAGCCTTGCTCTCCAGCTGGACCTTTAAATCCTTGAAGGCCAGGTGGTCCCTGCAAAATTAAAAAAAAGATTTATTCGGATGTCTGAGCAGGTTTTGGGCGTATAGAATGTTGGCAATAGGCTTTTTGGGAACAAACTCAGGGGGATGTACACAATGCAGTATATTTGAATCCATGAGAATATTAGGACCAACTGGCAACTAATACCCAATTCACACTGGCAAATTAAACGAGCTTAAACTAAACCAGATAATATTATTATGTGTTCTAATTGGTCAATCCAACATATCCAATGCATTTGATTGGTTGAAATTAAAATGGTTTAGATAATGGGGCATGAGTTACAAAATTAGAATGTCCTTCAAACAGAACGAAATGTTATATGATCGGTCTTTTTTGCTCTGTACAAATAACATAAAAAAAAATTATCGGCGCTGAGCGCAAGAAAATATAAAACATAGGCATTCAAAATGTTCATACACATATGTAATATTTGGTAGAATTGATAACATTTATTTTGGTTTATTTTCGACAAATGGAAAATGGAAAAAGTGTACTTTGAATCAACATTTGTAATAGATTAATCCTACAGATAGAGGCTATCCCATCACATATCATTTACTAGGCTATTACCGTCTTTCCATCTGGTCCTGGAACACCACGTCTTCCTTGTTTACCCATCGGTCCCTAAATTATCAACGAGAAAAAATTACATCTAATTGAATTCCCTTTCTTGAGAAAAAATGATATGATGATCTGCAACCGTGAGATTAAACTTGTATGCCAAGGTCTGAGCTTGCTAACACTGTTCCGAATCAATTTGTGGGTAACAAAAATAAGCAGGACATTTTAATGTTCTTTCTTGCAGTTACATTGATTATTATGCAGTTGTTCTTTCCATAGTGTAGTGTAACTAGGATAGGCGTAGCCACCTATTGAACAAGTACCCGAGTCATTGGAAGGAGAGAAGATTTTCAGAGAGACAGAGAAGGTTGTAACGATCAACAGAGCTCTTGAAGGCTTGAAATTCATAGGAGGGGGGGGGGGCTGAGCAGGCTTCTAATGCTTACTACCAACTGCTTTACTTCATACCAATACCCATAAAGGGAATTCGCTACATTCCAATTGACTTGTAAAAAAGTTCTGTAGATTATAAATTCTGGCTATCTAAGGTTCGAAAACTGCTTTATGTTATTACCGTATGCATGTCATTGCATAAATTTGAAGGCAGAAACATCGCAATACGACGAAGAAACAACAGCAAAAGTGTGTGAATTTAAAGAATATAAACATAACCAATATTTCGTCCTGCCATGCAGTTCAGGGCTGTTATGTAACAGTTATATTCAGGATTTAAATATGTACAACGATTTGAAAAGGAGAGGCTACACGTGATTGGTTAGATATGATGGCTACGCAGAGGCTAAATCGGTTTGGTTTACAAGGTTATGGTTAAACAAGGTTAAACATAAGGTTAGGTTTAAAATCATGTTATTGCAGCTGTCTTTAAAAGAGAGCATCAAATATAATCTGAAAGTAGAATCAAATCAAAGACATCATGATATAACCTGAGCACCTGGTGGTCCAGGCGGTCCTGGCAATCCATCATATCCTCTTGGTCCCTAAAACGTAAAAAATCTAAATTAACACCGAATGGTTTCATGTTTTCAACCCAAAATGTGTAATATAATCGTTGTCTCAAAAATCACACTAAACAGTGTCATACAGTCAGGGTTGTTTAGTTTAGAAACTGTCACTACAGTCAAGTGTAGTGAAATATCACGACATGACATGTGGTAGACCTTTGAGCTATTCTACAAAAGAATCTTCATCGAATCCACCTTTTCAAGGTAAGAGGCGCGAAAGCGGAAGTATTTTGTTGTTTGAGATTTTGCATATTTGAGACTAAAATCTTATTGTGCGTACAAAGTTTAGTCTTGAGACAAATTTTCACATTCATATCTGTCTCTAGTTAGAAATTATCATGATGTAAAGAATTTCAGTTCATAAGGGCTTTGACCGTGGAAATCGGAGTTTGGACAAAAATTTGTCCAAACTTTGATATCACGGTCAAAGCCCTTATGACTTTAAATTCTTAAAATTGTCATAATTTTGAAATCAAGACATATATGAATGTGAAAATTTGCTACTTTGCTAAACTTTGTACGCAGAACAAGATTTTGGCCACAAAAATGCAATATCTCAAATAACAAAAAACTTCCGCTTTCACGCCTCTTACCTTGAAAAGGTGGATTATAATTTTCCATTTTTATATGAAACGTTTGATTGAGTTGCGTTACAGCTTCTATCACTTGTATGCACATTCGAAAAATATACAAAATGTATAAAATATCTTTCGATTCAAACTCTTTGTAGAATATCTAAAAGGTTCATTGAAAGTTTATATTCATATCGAGGCACTGCTATTTCGGCATCAATGCTTTTATTTTCAAGTTTTGTTAAAAGTAAAATGGTTTAATTACCACTTCTCCTTTGCTGCAAGGGGCACCATCATCACCTTTCTCTCCAGCAGGACCCTAGAATTATAAGAAGGCGGTCAGAAACTATGTTTGAATGGATGCTAATAAGGCTCTTGTATGTAAAAGCAATGGTATGGTAACTCGGTCTTTACCGTAAAAGCTCTATTAAGCGCCAATGGACCTTATTCAATTCGGAGACTCCAGAAGGGGGCTAAAAAGAGAGGGGGCTTATTCACAAAGTCAGATGAAAAGGATATAGATGATAGATTTTTGTTCTTTTGCCAATATTTTGCGGAACCAACATACAATTTTACGAGTCAAATACACAAATTCGAAAAATTGGTTTGGTTTATATCCCAAACCATATCAAAATTAACATGCACATTTTTTAGCGAAATGAATGGAAAATCATTGGTAACCTTTGACATTTGACATAAGTTGGGGGCTCAATGGAGAAGGGGGCTTAACAGAGAAGGGGGCTGAATAGAGCATTTACGGTCAAATTCGCTTATGGGCAGATGGCTCAGTTTCCATGTATCATGGATGAGTTTTCTATATGACAAAGTTTACCTTTTCTCCTCTGTATCCTCTTGGCCCATCTTCACCTGGCATTCCGTCTCTCCCCTTTGAAAAAGAGATATAAATATCTGACAAAATTGCAATCGCATATTCTCCGGAGCGTACTTAGATCTGGAATAAACTGACTAAACAGAACGACTGACGATCACTATATAGCGAAATTCTAATAAAGCATTAGTTCTGCAAAGAATGAAAAGTAAGACTCACTGGATAACCTTGTTTTCCTTTTGATCCATCCTTGCCTGGCTTTCCCGGGATTCCCTAAAATAATGGCTCAAAGTCACTAAAAAGATTCTATAAAAACTAAAAAGATTCTATTAGCAAACAACTGTTTTAAAAATTATAAAAAAATAATAGCATAGCAATTACTGAGGCAAGGAATGCTTACGTAAAAACAAATGGAATATTTTCAATAATCTGCGTTGCAATACAAAAACTCCTTTCGTCCATACCTGTAATCTGCTCTACGTAATCTTTCAATTGACGTGATTTCTTATTAGAAAAGTTCAAAAATTCCTTTTCAGTATCAATTCACTATTTCAACAATGATCTGAAGAAGTTCTGGTTGACTTACATCACTGCCTCTTGAGCCTTTAGGACCAGTATTTCCTTGTTTTCCATGAAGTCCCTACAGGGAAAAGGGGAATATCAGATATACCGGGTGTCCCAAAAAAAAGGTAACAGATTTGATGGGGACTAGCGATGAGACTATAAGTCGAATCGATCCCAAATAAGTTTTGGAGTACTCTTCGATAGTTAACTTGAAGATTAATACCTCGTTTGTTGATATTGGCGCATCAACAGTTGAAATATTAATCTCGAAAGCCAAAATTTACGTCCATGTACAAACCAGAGCTTTTGGGTTTTGGCCTAAACTGCTAACGCGCTGGTTAGGGGAATCTCCTCAGTCAAAGAAATGTTTGGACAAGGATCGGTCCTTTGGGTACCCGTTTGAAAAGAACGTAAAAAAATGAAAACTAACAAACAAATTAATGAATATAGTCACCAAGGAATATTTTTCTCCAGTCAAAATGCATTTACAAAAGTACACCAAGCCAAGCACGAATGAGCATTTTTTTATGTTCCCTTGGGCATATACGATTGCTTGTTTCGTAATAATTTCGTGAGAGATGATGCAAAAAACATTTCATTCAAGCAATGAAGATTGCAAGATAGTCTATGTGTTAAAGCCTACGGGACTTATTTCGCTGATGAATAACTTTTCTTGGGCAGGTGTAATTCAAAGTTTTTGTAGAATCATAAGAAAGGGGTCCCTTCGGGGCTAAATTCTTGAATCTGATTGTGAAGGTCAAAGCCAGATTTCCACTAAAATGTGTTCCTAAGCACGAGGTTTCTTGTTTGTACTTGGCTATGATTGAGGAGATTCCACAGCACAGCGAGTTAAACCCCAAAAGCTCTGGTTTGGAGTAGGAGGATTTGGACTTTCAAGATTAATATTCCAACTCTTGATGCACCAATATCAACAAATAAGGTATCAATCTTCAAGTTAACTATCTAAGAGTACTTCAAAACTTATCAGGGGTCGATTCAACTTAAATTCTTATCGCTAACCCCAATCAAATCTGTTACCTTTTTTTTTGGAACCCGGTATAACATCAATATCAATTGACGGAGGAAAAATATAACATTTGGCGTACAACTCCATCAATAAATAGACAACATTGATCATCCTGCTGTCCATATGTGTGCCCTTCTGTATCCAGACAAACACTACCAGAATGAACGCCACATTCATAGGGCAGTACCGAAACACATGCTTACATTCATGGAGCATATCACACCCTAAAAATCCTTTAGATATACTTTTGTTGTTCTAGAAATTTCGTATGCTTTATGAGGCACAATTCATCTGTCAAAATGCTGTTTACATAGTTCGCTAACACTGATACACAATCTTCCTTCTCAAAACTGATAATTTGAGGGAAAGAGGTTCTTTGACCGCTGTCCAAGCTAATGATCTCTTTTAGCCACAAGTTGAATTCAAACATTTAGTCATTACTTCGTCAAAAAAGCAGAGAAACTTACAGGAGTACCAGCCATACCAGGTTTTCCAGTTGGTCCTTTATGTCCAGGAGATCCCTAGAAAGATGATGCTCAACTTCAAACAAGGATTTCAAAAAATCTAAGATTTAGGAGCTGTAGGCCAGCCATTGCAAAACTGATTACCCATGCCTTTCGGTTAGGGTTGAAGGTTCACCATTTTGTTTTAAAACTTTTGCAACAAAAATCATGAGTTGAAATTTATTAGATAAATCTGATATCGTAATCCAACTTCTATGATTTGTAAAAAGACGAGTTGTACAAAGACGACTTGAACTGAACTTTCAGTTGTCATTTGTTCAAGATAAAATTCTTTCGTGAATGGCTAACAAAAAAACAGTAATAAAACACAAACCTGGTCACCACGCGGCCCCCTGTCTCCTTTCGACCCTTTTGAACCATCCTTCCCCTGTGAATAGAAAAGCAAAGTTAAACTAATTCATGCTGAACATAAGCGTACGGGAAGGTAAAATCTAGGGGGCTGCCCGATATAAAATACATTGTTTAGAAACACTTTTGCACGACCAACGGTGGATGATTGCCCGAAAAGGGCTGATTTTTTAAAACTGACTCGTATGGGGCTCGTCCGCTTACGATACTGAACATGTTTGGCGATAATAAAGGTAGTGGTTAAGTTGATATTTCAAAGGCTACGGCTCAGGTCATCAGTGTAGGTTTTATTATTATCATTATAGCAAAATTCTTTAAAGTTGGTTGTAAAAAAAATAGCCCGAATACATGAACTAAAAAAAAGAAATAAAAGAACAAAAGAAATTACAGTTCATGAATAGTAACATAAAATACTCTATTTACATATTTTGCAACGGCAATTCTCTCCATCCCATTTCTTATGCATGACTTGAAGGAACAAAATGAACAGAACCGGAACAGAAGGTTGAACCTTGAAGGTTCAACCACTTCCCGAGGGTCTTGGCAATAAAAAGGGCAACTATCATACTCGAGAGAAGCAATGAGTACTTACTGATGCACCAATCATTCCTGGAATGCCGTCTTTTCCATCAAGGCCCCTAGCACCCTAAAAAAGCAAAACAAGGTGAGTAAAATAGTCTTAAAAAGTTGTTTTTATGCAAGATGATAAAAATTCCATACCATCAAGATCAACACAAGTTTCATGGCACAGATGAATTCAAATAAACCGCTTACCGGCTCTCCTTTAACACCTGGTTTTCCCATCTTTCCTTCATCGCCCTTGTCACCCTGAATAAAATTATGATCTTATGTCACTATTAAATATAAAAGAAACAGATGAGATGGGATGGAAAGAAATTATGTTAAGTCATGATTAGATCAAATTTTGGGTCGATTCGTTCAGGTACCAACCCCAATCTTGCTCCAGTCTGAGGAAATTTTATTCCCAGTAATCTAACAAAATTTTCGACGTAGAAGAAATTTTGGAAGAGGAAAACATATAAACAGGTTGCTATTTTCCATCCTTTTATCAAACTTTTGATAGATATCAGTTGAAGAAAAATGTGCAAAAATATTGCAAAGTTAGGCGATATACGTACAATGAATTGCAGAATTTACCGTTTCTCCGCGAAGTCCCATCGGACCTGTATCGCCAGGTAAACCCGAAGGACCCTAGAATGATAAAATCAAATAATTTACTGTTGATATTGACAATAAAAAATATCAAAGTATCAGTAAAACTCCCCTTCTAAATTATCTAAACTTAGTACAGCAATTCATCTTAAAAAGAACTGACTTTCTTTGATATCAAACTTCAAGAATAGCTTCAGCACACACTTCTGAAGCATCTGGGGAGGGTACTCACTAATATTCACAGACAGGCATGTGTCTCTCATAATGATAGGCATTGCAAGTCGGTCTAGTTATGTTAAAAAGCCCTTTAAAACAGAGTCTGAGCGCGAATATTTATAGAAATTCATTTGCTTAACAGGTATAACGTCATTATACGGGTTTATGGGTGAACAAATTTCAGGGGCACACCCCTGTACAAAGGCACGTCAATTACACCCATCCGGGGGGATATGCTGCCATTTTCTAGCTTTCGTTTAAATGACTATGAACTGAAAATGAAGTTTTGAATCTTTGATCCTTTGGAGAAATCGGAATTGATAAAGTGATTCCTAAAAGACTTAAAGTTCAATGCAAAAAAGTCAAACAAAAATTTACTCGTAGTCCTTGATCACCACGATCACCTTTCCTTCCTTCTTTTCCTTGCGGACCCTAAAAATATAAAACATCAATAAAAGTATAAAATAACAATTATTTCATTGAACTGAACTTATTTGCTCTTTAGCGTCTAGGACATTTTCCTAACAATGAAATATTTGAAATTATGAAACGTCTGAAAACTTTCCGTGACCATTGCATGGCAAAAGGCTCATTTTGTCTCATTTACACAGCTCCAATTCTTTTAAACAGTACAATACCTTGTGGTACTAATATGTCAAATATAGTTAGTTAAAATCGTAAACACAACTCACTGGTAGACCTGGAGGGCCTGTTCCGCCAACTCGACCAGGTGTTCCTTCTGGACCCTGTAAAATGAAGTAAGTTTTCAATGAAACTCAAACTTTATTAAACTATCCCTTAGCTATTCTTCAAACAACGCCCTAAAACGAATGACATTTTTCAAATTTTGTAAAGATTTATTTCCATTTCTTTCAAGCCAAGAACGGGTGATATTTTTTACATTTTATAGAGCATTGACGACGTTTCGAAACCACAAGAAGGTTTCACTGCGATCACTGCAAAGTTTAAAAGCATATTTGAATCCTTGATTCTAAATAGGTAAATGGTCTATCTAAATTTCCAACACGAGGTAAAACCGAAATGAAGTGGAAGGCAATGATAGCCCTGGGATTAAGGCTGCTAAAAATCCGGGGGGGGGGGGTACTCCCATTATGGCCTAACAGGGGGTCCAGTCGGTTTGAGGGTCTTACGGAATGGCTACCAAATGGCCCTATTTGTCAAACTCATACTACCAATTGGGGGTATTCCAAGATTCCTGGCCAGTTATAAGATTTCAACTCAGGAGGCTCCTCCGCATGGCAATATGGTCATTGCAGCAATAATTATCATTGACTATTGAAGTTTTCTTGTTTTGCTCAATCAGTTTTTACAATAGAAAATTTTGAAAAACTGCAGAAAATTTTCGCTACCAGATGCTACCAAATGGCCCTATTTTAGTTCCACGAACTACCATCTGGGGGTTTCTGTAAAAAGATACTACCATTTGAGGGTATTTTTCAAAATTCTTGCTTTGGCCCTCTTTAACCCTGACTGGACACCCCTGTCAGGGCACAATGGGAGTACCCCCGGGCTACAAATGCGATAGATTGGCATTCCAAATCACGTGGTACAAACAGAGAGAAATAATAGCGGTTTAAGTCCAGCTAGATAGTCCAAGATAAACCATAGAAAATTCACCTTATCTCCAGTTGCACCTATTTCCCCTCTGATCCCTTGGGGTCCAGTTGCACCCTAAGAAAAGAGATAATTAAAATCATTTGAGGTACATATCAAGGGTTACATAACTTAAAATCTACAGGTTGTCCCAAAAAATTGTTCGACATTTGATTAAATATTAAAAAATAACGAAATAAGGACTGGGCTCCGTGCTAAGATAACCATGTTGCTGAGATTCAGAGTGCAATAAAGGTTCCAATAACTAACATGTATGATATTTTGTGTCTGCAAGCGGAGCTCGAACGCTCGCGCGATGAAGCCTGATGCCAAATGTGTAAAATTTTTGGATAAATTCAAATTATAAAATAGCCTTAAATAACGGACTCATCGTACTAAACCCATAAACGCAACAAAACACCGTAATATGTAGAAGACTGTTAACTCCTGTAAAAGAACAGCAACTAAAATAAACCTGTCATTGGAGAGAAAATTGTTGAATCCTGCAAGAGAAATTCAAATTACCTTTTCTCCATGTTTACCCGGCGATCCAAGTGGACCTTTAACACCTTTCAAGCCCTAAAATAGGAAGAAAATAGATTTGAGTGACATGAATACTGAATTCAAACTTCACAGTGATTCAAGGCAACCTTGCTCGTGTCAATTTCTTAAACATTTCATGACATTTTGCTGTGATCAGCGTCAGACGTTGACTAAGTGGTTCCCTTACCAATGCAATATTCTTAGCATCCTATTCTGTGAGTGTGATGCAGGCTTCACTTATTCACACTTATATTCAGAGATTCGATGTCCAGAATTACACATGGAAAATCGCTGCTTCTATTCAAGGGAGGAAAAGGAAGAAAAAGATTTACCTGAATGCCCTTTTCACCTTCGGGGCCATCTTTGCCTGGTTCTCCAGTTGTGCCCTTCAAAGTTGAAAAAAAAACATGAATAAGATGCCACAGCACACATCAGGCCAATCAAATGGTTCCGATCGAAATGACGAATTCTCGAGGAGAAAGTAAAATGGAAGGAGAGCAATCTAAAGTAATATTCACCCTTTCACCAGTTAGTCCTGGAATTCCTCTTCCTCCCGGCTTACCTTGAGGTCCCTGAAATAAAACATTGTGGAGATAATTTCAAGACAGATACACAACGAAAGAATTTATCAACAAGGTCTTGTGACATCGTGCTGTAATCCATTGACTTTACAGCAAAAACTTGATTTGACCTTCCCTCCTTCTGCGACAACAACTCTTGGCGCTAAAATTACAACTTTACCTTCAACAAAGCTGAGAAAAATTTACTTCCACCGAAGATTTTAGGTTTTCTAAATCCATATATTTGTTCAAGAGAGGTCAAGACTAATCATGATAAGAAAATAGATTAAAACAATAAAGGAATAAAATAGGACTTACCGGTGGCCCTGGTTTACCATTGGCGCCAGATGGTCCTGAGTCTCCTTTATCTCCCTGGAATAAATACATAGAATATGAAATTGCGAAAATATGGAATACATGTTCCATACGAGTAAGAATTAAGTTGCTATTCTAAATATTCTGGAAAAGAAGGAAAGAGCTAAGAAAAAGTGCGGCAAGTATCGATGTATGTATGTATGTAAAATTTTGCCATCAAAAATAAATATACCTAATCATAAAAGAAAAGAAACCTATTTACAATATCTATAAAATTAAAATAATTACAGGCAAAAACTACATATCTAATTTAATAATCTAATTTAAAAACACCCCATAGTTAAAGATGGCAGAGATAGCATTAAAAGGTCAATGTGACCTTGTTTCCAAAATGGTCCCTCCTCGAGAGATTAGGACATTTGCAATAACACGAGACTGCTCATAAGAAAATAAAAAACATACCGGTCTACCATCCTTTCCATCTTTCCCACGTAGTCCAGGGCTGCCTTGAATTCCCTATGAAATATCAATATTCCTTGTAGCGTAAGTCATTGCATGTAAAAGAAAAAAGGTTTTGATAACTTTTCATAAGATAGCTCTGCAGAATGTAATGCACGAAGAGTTTGCAACCCATGAAACTGTGAAAAAGGTAATCATAGCAACTCACGATCAGATGGTGACAAAATTTCATTTACCTGCAGTCCAGCTGGTCCTCTAGTGCCAGGAGATCCACGGTCACCTGATGGGCCCTGAAATATGTTATGATTATCATTATGAAACATATCATGATTAGGTTAAAAGAGAGAAAGTTCTACCAAAGGAATGAGATTTGCACACACAAACTTCACAGGGATAGGAAACCAACCGACCAGAAGGCCCATGAATAATATCATATGTAATTACGATTCTTACAAAACTAAAATAAGGTTACCTGAGGCCCACGCTCTCCGGGTTTGCCATCTTTCCCTTTTAGACCATCGTTACCCTACGGATGTAAGGAATTCACTTTACAAAATGCTAAAAAATTGGCTAAGATGATCACAATTATTTTGGAATATTCAGCAACTTTCAGTTGCCACGAAGGCATGAGACAAGATTCAAAGATCAAAAGTCGCAAACATTAAAATTCCACCGATCATCCATTAAGATCACCTTATGAAGAAAAAACACCAACTGACTTCAAGACATATTTGGCCTAAATGAGACGACTTCGTTAATCGGACCGTAGAATGTGATAAAACATCTGAAAAAAATATCTGGGTTGGTCAAAGCAAGTGCTGTCTGTAAGATAACAATATCTTGCAAATGTTGCATCATTGACCGTAATTTACCCCTTGCGTACTATTCTTTCACACAGACTTATCACAAAGACACTTATGGTCTTTCAAATCTCCATCGGTAACCTCAAATTCAACATCAAAATTTAACAGTTACCTGTATACCAGGTGGGCCAGCTGCCCCGCTGTCACCCTTTTGGCCCTGGAAGAAAGAAATCAAACATGTTAAATTGCTCCATTTTGAAGAACAAGTTTTATCCGTTTATCCGATAACTTTAAAGAAGTGTAAAACCTTCAGAGTGTTGTAACTTGGTATTACCTCATCTCCATGCTTTCCTGGAGGACCAGTAGGGCCAGCATCACCCTGTTAAATAAAGAGAAATGCATGAATCTCAAGACTAAGAAATGAACACATCAATCAATGCATCAAAAGGCTATATTATTTGTTGAAACAGGGGCAGTTTGAGCTCAGGGCCAGGGAACCATTACGGTTGCACGGTCACTGACCGTGAGGAAAATTTTTCAACTTAATATGCAACACCCAAACACATTCAATTTCTATCAAAATTAGGAAGGTTCCAGCAAAAAACATATTTTGTCCGGAGGAAGGTCTACAATTCTCTAGACTCTGTTTGAGCTCTTGACACTCTGCGATGACCTTATATATTACATATTATACCATATTATATTATGTTACATTGCATTATGTATTATATTGTATCATATTATATCATATGTTGTATATTGTATATATTAAATCATATAGATTAAATTATGTATTAAAATATTCTCATCTTCTTTTCGTAATAAGTGAAAAACTGTTCTGTTACCCGTATTCCATCTTGTCCTGCTTCTCCCTCTCCACCAGCTTCACCTCGAATTCCCTAAAATAATAAAAATAAAACAATAAACAATCAGAGTGTTCATTACCCACGCAATCACCAGGTAGGATGACAATACTCTCTTTCAGAGCAAAATGGAATATGCAGCAGCACTGCACAGTTATTCAGTACCAAACTGATCATCAATGAAAGATTATGATACCAAAATCGATAAAGAAAAACTTGAAAATCGACGAACGCTTACCACAGCATCTTCGAAAAGTGGTCGACAATTATAAAATGTTTGAATAAATAAATTCCTCGTGGATTTAAATATTTAAAGGACAGTAATCAGAAAATTATTGGCAAAGTAGTGTTTCAAAATGCAGTTACCTTGAGTGTAAATAAAAAAGAAAGAAAAGAACAGACATTACCGTGTATTTACCTGTTTTCCAGGTTCTCCACGCATCCCAGGAGGCCCCGGTGTACCACCAGCCCCCTGAAAGAGAAACGTTCCAATTCATATAGGAAAGCATCCTTTCGAGAGGGTGAGTTATTAAAGAATTACATTTCCCATACCATTTGCTTTCTAATTCACAAAGTTCACAGATGAATACAAGGGTTCAACGGTAAGAAACAAGGCTGCAACTAAGCAAGGGTTGCAACTGAGTCATTGTAAAGAATCTAACTTCTAATAGGAAAAGCTTTCCTTTGGGGAGGAGTGGAGGTGGAGCGCAGGCTAACTCCCCGAGGTTGTAACAGAGTTGTGGAGGTGTTAAATTTGATATTCCGTTTAACCTACAACATGATCTATTTGAAAATCTATTTGAGATATATTTGTAAAATATTTCACAAATGTCAATTATCTGCTGTAAGGCGGACTAGGGGAGGGGTTTTCTTTCTGAGACGCCCAGTTGAGTTGTTCTTTTCTTAGATCTAATATACAGCATATATATTTTGTCATAGCTGTAAGTAGCTGTCGTACATGAACTCGATGGCATCATGTCCTTTCCGGCTATGGCAATCATAGAATATTCATGCGCAATTCCGTTGTCCTTACCTTTTTATTAAAATAACGACAACATTCTACTACAACTTAACGGAAGAAATATTGCGTCGTCATGAAGCTTATTTCCACCAAGAGTAGTCAATCTGTTCCCTGTAAGGAATTATCTAAAGGTTGTCTGCTCTTATCAATGCTTGCCACGAAGACAATTTGCTGCAGCGTATTTGATGTGTTTGTATGAACATCTATTTGATCAACGGTTTTGAAACTGCGACTAGCTTCCTTTATTAGATGTTCTGTGCCATTAACTGTTCTAAAATATGCAACAAGCTGTGGCACTACAGTATGAAGGCAGGAAGAATGTGTGATACCACCCGAGGCACGCGTACCTCAGGTACGAGAAGAGTGAAGCATGAGAGCCTACCCTTCTGCCAGCAGGTCCAGGGCTGCCAGGAGTACCAGGATTACCAGGGATACCCTGAAAAAGAAAGGCAAAATCAGTCATATCAAGAGCGAATTAGGGACGTTAAACTAGGAATCCCATGCCTGGATGCGGCATGCATAGTGGGCCTAAATTAGCTTTAAATAGTTAGAAATCCTTCCAGCCCACTTAAAATAGAGAACTGAATGAACGTATGAATGAATGAATGAATGAATTAATTAATTAATGAAAAGAAACAAAGACAAGAAAGATGTATTTTCAAAGCTAAGATAGTAGAAAGTTTTAACAAGAGGAATGAAAACATCTACTACGAAAGTTAGGTATTATCAATTCAGGTAAATCCAAGCACTAAACTGCCATATTTTCACAATTGAAACAATTGCTCAATGAAAGAACTCTTGGATGATTGTCAGGCAATAATTCTTAACATAACTACAGCCATATTTCCGTAAGCTAGGTAATATGCAAGCTTTACATGTCTGAGAAAACTGCACCTGTAATGTGAATGTACTCAGGGAAAATGGATAGATTTCAACGAAGCTTTTTGTCAGTCAAGACATCGGCCAAAGGCTTCTAAGTAATATTTATGTATATATCTTCTTGTAGGTTTGTATATTAAGTTTTGTTTGCTGAAGGGATTTTTTCGTGTATATATAATATATAATGAATATAAATAAAAAATAGATAAATAAATAAATTTGAATGCTGTGACACTTACAGTAGGTCCTCTAACACCGTGAAAGCCAGCAGGTCCGGTTGGCCCAATAGGTCCCTAAAGTATCGAACAAGGTATTGAATTAAAGCATAGTTACGTGTCACAAATGTCATAAACGAAAGAAGAATGCAACGAAAGGAAATTTAGCTGTAGATGATAAAATCAAAATTTACAGTACCTCTTCTCCCACGTCTCCTGGTTGTCCTGGTGGTCCAGGGAGACCAAGAACACCCTGAATTTGAAGACAATATAAGTTACAAAACAACATGGGTAAAATTTTTATGGGGAGAAAGAGCCTTAAAATGATCATCATCAAATCAATTGATATCTATCTTAACAGCGAATTTTACAAACAAATCTTTACCGCACCATGAATGTTTTTGGTCTAAAAGCAAAAAGAAAGTTGCTCGG
This sequence comes from Aurelia coerulea, assembly GCA_039566865.1. Classification (NCBI taxonomy): domain Eukaryota; kingdom Metazoa; phylum Cnidaria; class Scyphozoa; order Semaeostomeae; family Ulmaridae; genus Aurelia; species Aurelia coerulea. Next base: position 21,557,141 of record CM076954.1, read on the forward strand.
ATTCTGCATGTCTTTGTGAATATAAATTTGCAAGCCTTGTGCTTTGTAATTTTGACTACATTGATGCTTCGAACAGTAAATAATCATGGCCTTGCTAAATAGATTGGAATTGTCTCACGTTTAACATGCACTCGTCAAATAACATCCGTTCATTTCAACATGGAATGGTCAAAGTATGAAATAATCTTATGAGAGTTTGAAAGCAATGAAACTAATGTTTATCGTTGCACACTTCGTCCTCAACAAAACTACAAATCCCTGCCAATACTCCAATATCTCCACAATTAACTACATAGAATTCTATGTTCTGCAGCTTCTGTCATTTATCAACTAAGAATCTGATATTGCCCCTGATGCCCAAAATCTACCGATCCATACAAAGCTAGACAGCTTCAACAACAACAAAAGCGGCAAGAATTCAACAACATAAAGTTGGAATATTTCACAGTTAAGAATATCTCAAAGGTGACAAAACCATACCCGATGTCCTTTATCGCCAGTTAGTCCAATTAGCCCCTTTTCACCCTACAAAGAATTGAAAACGATTCATCTGAAGGGCAATAAATTATGATTACAGTATATCCCTCTTATGCTCATGCATATATTTTCATGTTTTATATCAGCAATAGGCTGTTGCTAGCTCTAGAAGATACAACAAAATGACAATCAATATATACTGCCAAATCATTAAGAATTTAGGTGCCGGTGAAAATTTACCTTCGAGCCACGTTCACCATGTTTTCCAGGCTTTCCTTTACGACCTCGGGGTCCCTGGGAGAAATAATACAAGATTAATATCATAATTCCAATCTCTCTCCTCGGAGAAAAGCTCAAATTCTTTGCGATGAGGGGCTAGTAGCGGTGGTCCGCTAGGCGTCGGTAATGTTCCCCTTGCGGGTGCCTCGAGCAGACGATAGAGTAAAAATAGAAACAATAATTCAATTTCCATTCCAGGGATAAGTTTCCGCACAACAATCAATGTTGTACAATGTTTCTCAAAGTTTCAGAAGATGGATGGTCCACTACAAGATCAACAAGAACACTGCAATCGTGGCCAAAAGTTATTGGACGAAGGACGATTGATCAAAACCTAGACTTTTGATGATAAAGCTTCCCCCCTCCCCTAAGTCAATGTTGTTGGAACAGATGAACAGCAAAATCAGTTCACAAACCATTTGCTTATGGACAAATACAAGATTGACCTCGGGATCTTTTAATGTTATTTTTAAATACACGAAATTACCTTTTCACCCTGAAGCCCAGCCGGACCAGGGAATCCATCTTTGCCCTACAAAAGAATCCGCTAGTTATTTCAGATATCAATATGCAAATAAAACTAATAATCATTCTCTAAAGTCATAAAATTGTAAGGTCATGTAGAGCAAAGGGCGGAGTTGCTAAAACAGAAGGCACTGCGTTCCTTGAACTTATCAACAAATATGGGTTCAAGGACAAACTTTACGATCATAAAAAAGGGCAGATTCATTATTAGCTATTTTCTGACCGTTAAGACTATACTGTACAGTAATTTAGGAGATGAATAGAATCAACTACCTTGTCCCCCTTCTCTCCTTTATCACCAAGCATGCCTGGTTCACCAGGATGACCCTGAAAAAGAATCCAGCAGATTAAAGGCAATGTGTCCATGTAAGTACAGCCGCGTATACACTCTTGTCAAAATATGCTGACACGATGCTGACGAAGAGCCCCAAGAGCGCACTGTGATTGGTAGAATTTAACTGATTACATGCAAAACTAGAATATAAATTTCACAACGAGGCTGTCTGCTGTGAGACTTTGGGTTCAGCTTTAGAAGCGCAACCGCAAGTATGTCATCAGTCTGCTTATATTAAACCTGGCTACCTTTAGTGTTCTATGGTAGAGTGATCACATGAAATATCACGTGAAAATAGCGAAGTCGCTGTACTTACATGGACACATTGACTTTAACGAATTGAAATATGAGTATAAAATATTTCGTATACAAATTTAGCTGTATAATTTCTATTTGCTGTTCAATTGTCGCGTTGGTAAAAACAAGATGAAGGGTGATGTAGTGTCAAGAATCTTCAAGACAAAAATTTAACATATTCATACCTTAATTCCATGGGTTCCTGGAATACCTGGAGTGCCAGCAAATCCTTTGTCCCCCTGTTGGAACAAAAATAGAATTCGATATCAAAGAGAATCTACAATAATCCTTCAAAGATAACCAACAATCAAGAAATTTGGGCACGCAACTACTCAACAACTGGGTTTCTACTGGTCTATATTCCAACATGTTTCATCTTTAGCTCAATGTGTTTACCAGCTAAGCCTGTGTCCATTAAAGTATTACCATGCCTGACGATATCTCGAGGCGTGCAACGGTTTATAAGTCCCTTTTATAGTCTTAAGATTCTTTTTGGATATTATTGCACATAGAAAGAAGAAATGAATGGATATCTTACAAGCAATCCATTAGCTCCCTGTCTTCCTTGTGGTCCTCTGTGTCCACGCCAACCCTACGAAGAAAATCAGTAAGATTTCTAAAACTTGAAGACAACACCACCTTCCAGCACAAGAGCTTTTCTTGTTCAGAAAATTTCATCAAAGTATTTTCAGGATGAAGAATGTGATATCTTGAAGGTATCCAGAAATTATGTTTGACTTATCATAGTTACAACAGGGGAATACAAGTTGAATGGTAAAACAAAAAGAGATTCTGATCAGGTTGTTTCTTGACTTCTGTGTAAGGGTTCGAGTCATTAAGCAGGGCAAGTCAATTATGTACAACTGAGACGGACAACATTCTCGAGGAATAACAGCTTCGAATAAAATATCTTTAGTAATTCTTACCATTGGTCCATCCTTTCCGACAAGTCCTTTCTTTCCACGTGGACCGATAGGACCCTAAGATAAAACACATGATCAACAAAATCAGTACTCGCATTGCTGGGGATCTCTACTTATGGAATTATGAGCAATGTGGAAGCATGGGATTACCACTCCCGGGAAACTTTTGAAATAGTCATCAGGCCAAAGAAAATTTTTTCTCCTTTTAAAAACATTTGTTTTATCACTCGTAAGAATTTTGTTCAAGTTCATAAAACGAAATGGGACAATAAGTTCTTGCAATGTTTCTTTGCAATGACAGAAATTCTGGTTGTTTTCCTTGGCATAGATTAGATGATGAGTCAAGTGAATTATTTTGAGCCAATTTTACTGCAGGAAATTTTTGCCTAGAAATGTGTGCTCCAAGGAATTAAAAAATTTTCTCGGCCACTGGTTCCATGGGCACCATATCGATAAGAACAATTACACTCACATGCATCATGGCGAAAAGGCCTTTAAGAGCTTTTCATGGCACACTTTATTCCTACAACCAAATTTTCAGGATCAAAACCACAGAAAAGCTGACATTTGCAATTAATTACGTCCACAGAGTCATAAAAAATACTGCAAACTGTTTTGGTTTGACTGCGGGTATGAGTGAGTAGGAATTTGTGGGTTGCAATTAAATCCGTACAAAAACAACGATATTATCGATGAAAGATGATAACAAAATTACAGACTTGGACTTACCCGGTCTCCTTTAGCTCCGGTGACACCTTTTAGGCCAGGTGTGCCATCAAGACCCTAAAAGAAGAGCGACGAAAGATTGTTACAAGTGCAGCAATTCTAAACTTTGTGATACAAAACAGCTAATGAAACTGAAAGTTGAATTTCTGCATTTCGAACCAAGGCTTTTGCTTGATTCTATTCACTTAGATTGCCTGATTTTAACTACGAAAAATTGCAAATAATAGTAGCAAGAGAACAGGGAAATGAGTTTCAAAGGTACCCCATGATAACACTTACCGCAGAAGCTCTAGCCTCTATCAAGTACCACGGGGGTTATCTAATTTCTTTTTTTTTCTATCAAGATTAAAAAACTACAATATTTATACTTGCATTACACTGTACCATCCATAGTGAAGAAAGACATAAAGTCACCGGGTCTTCACTATGGATGGTACTTACAATTCAAATTAATTTCTAATACACAAAACAAAGAACAAAAACGACAAAATTAAAGATACATTACACAAAACAGACAACAAAACAATAAAGCTAAGGCAGATTACTGGTTAAAAAGGAAGATTTGAACTTTTAAACTCGTAGGTGTCAACGAGAAAAAAAAATCTAATTTCTTGAGGAGACTCCAGAGGTCGGGCTTAAAAGAGAGGGTGCTTGTCTACAATTTTGGTTCAGAAAGGATGGCCTATTAGAGAGGAGGGGGCTTAATAGAGACAGAAGCGAAACAGAGCTTTCATGGTATGCCAATTCTGCTGGTAAACGATTTCGTCTAATGGTCTATCTACCGTCTTCACCTTCTTTGGTATGGCTTTAACCACTCAAATATATTCAACTGTCAAATAACACACTACAAAGAAACATTACTATAAATGAAAAATGTAGTTCTTTTAAATCGTAAAAATGCTCACATACTGGGTCTCCCTTTTCACCTGAAGGTCCACGATCACCACGAGAACCCTGAAGAGATTGAAATAATTCAGTCAAGAATCTTTTTAAATACTAATTTCTTGAGTTCGTAGCAGATTGCTCCATTAAGAGCAGAAAAGACTTCAGAGAAATCTTCCAACTTTCTCTCAATCTCTCAACATTAAAATAGTGCAAGGCCTCGAGCTTCCTTCATTCTTTCATGACAAAGTTAGAAAATTTAAAAGGAAAGGTCTATAAGCTTCCGATGTGTAAACGAAGGCTGTTATTTTCTTTTTCATTAAAGTAACCTTGTAATTTGATAGAGTTGCCTGTTAACTTTATTCTAAAAAGATTTCTGAGGGCTTTAATCTTGTTCGTTTCAGACAAAATACTAAATCCCAGCAGACTAAAACTTTCTGCAGGAAATTGTTTGAGCAAAGACTGGTTTGAAAATTTTTGTAGCCAAAATATTTCACATCTATTCACTACTTGAAGCAAAAACCTTTTAGCCATTTTGAAAAAGAATCTTAATCGAACGATATTTGTTCCTTTTGAAGAATTTTCGAATGCACGCAACAGCGGTAGAAGCTCTGGAGGTAAAGTTGCAGTTTTTAGCGCCAAGTGCTGGGATCACAGAAGTAGCTAAGAGCTAATCGAGTCCGCGACCCCTTGTCATGATACTCAAGTGGTGGGGCACTACCGGGTATCGAGTAGACTTATGACGATGAGTCCCTTGTATCCCTGCGGTACCTTGCTCACAGGGACTCATAATGAAACAGTTAAAAACCTGACCCTATCTTCTGCATTCGATTGATCGAATCTGGATCGAACGACTGCTTCGACTCTGTTCAAAGGTCACTCCTCAGAGAGGAAATGCGATAGAAACCACGGTAAGCAGACACTTAATCAACAAAACTCACTTTACCTGGTGAGTGCAAAATAAGTCTTTTAATGCTGCAATTTAAGACCAAAACATATCAGAGAAATCTTCAAGTACCTGCCGCAGCAACTTACTTCAAATTTAGTAAGCTGCGTCAATCGAATTGAAGGTTCGAAACTGATTGTTCTTTGACAAATCTCGCAATCTGATTGGTATGCTAGGAATCCCAGCATATTAGGCCTAATAGGGTCAGGTTTTTCAGAGTAATATTATGAGTCTCTGTTGACTGAAGCGCCATCTTGAAGTCAAAGAGCACAAGGAAACAAGAGACTCATCGTCATAAGTCTAGGTATCGAGCCCTGTCCGCCTGACTGTTCTGGCTGTTAAGTCAGAGGATTACACCACTGCGCCACAACACCTTCAACGCTCTAACGCAACTCAGTCGAACATCTTGCATAAAAATGAATAAAAATATCGCTCGATCCAGGCTCTTTTGTAGAAGGCCTATTGAGTATGAATGCAGCAACGTAATTTGCCTATAAAAAGCTATCAATAAACAGTAACTTAAATCCATCTAACCTTCGCACCTCTGTATCCCCTGTGTCCCTGTTCTCCCGGTCTTCCTGGTTTCCCCTGAAACGGATTAGACATTTTTGATAAATAGAATTCTTATATTTTCATCATCATCATGTTTACTTCACACTTACCTCTGCAACTTCTATAAAACTCAATTCAAGAAACTTTTTTATGCTTGTTTGCGGACGTGTATCTTCATGAATAAACTGGAATAAATTTGACAGAAGGTTATCGTCGAAATCAAAAGGCTCCAAAGTCCAAGTGTAGAAAATATTGATATAAATGTGCAGTTCTAACTTTATTATATGGATACTTCCTTGCCCGTTCCAAAACCATTTCTCTGAATACTCCGGACCTACAGAACAAAGTAACTTAAAATAAACAGTTTAATTCAATCTCCCCTGTACGTCGTTCCCTAAACTATGTATGAAAGGAGAGCTGGGATCGAGAACCATATCGGGCTGAGTGCGTAGCATGATGTTCTTCTCTGCGCTCATTTACTGCACCGTCGACTTACCCCTTCCCCTTTCTTTCCAACTGGGCCTTCTGGTCCAGGATATCCCTGTCAAAAGAAATTGAAATAAATCACTTTAAAATAACAGCATAAACGATATGTACAAATTTACATCCAGAAGAAAACTAAAAGAGGTTCAGGATCGTATTAAATGGCTTACCGCTGATCCTCCAACTCCCTGAATTCCAGCAGGTCCTGGTGGCCCTCGAGTGCCCTGTATCAAAGAAAAACAAAAAACCTTATTTGGAGAACAACCTAAAACAGAAATTTCATTTCACTCGTTAGGTTTGGAGGACATTTCAGTGAAAATCTTACCATCAAAAAGCTATGGAAATATTGAGCAAGAGCTTAAAATGAGCAGCAACTTGTTCGGTTAAACTGATGTTCGTAGGAGACCGATCTCAATGAAGGTCAGTGTACCGTTGATACAGACAATGGAACATTCTACAAAAGAATCTGAGTCAAACGATATTTTTTAACATTTTGGGAAATTTCCGAATGTGCACAAAAGTGATAGAAGCTCTAACGCCATTCAGTCGAACACTTTGCATAAACATGTGCAAAAATATAGCTTGATCCAGGCTCTTTTTAAAAATATCTGAAAGGCAGGTGAGATTGTTTCAGATAATAGACCTTTTAGCTATCCTGAGAAGAATCAGAATCGAGCAACATTCTTGGTACATTTTGTAGAATTTTCGAATGTACACAATAGCGATAGAAGCTCTAACGCCACTTGATCGAACGTCGTGTATACAAATGTATAACAATAACGCTCGATTCAGGCTCTTTTGTAGAATAGCTAAAAGGTCTATTCGGCGAAAATGGCTCTGTCGAGTTATCGGCTAAAACATGGACCATAGTTAACCCTATCTCACCTGGGCTCTTTGAAGCGGTTAATACCTGGGGGGGGGGGGTAGCTATAATCTTTAAACTTGGTAAATAGATGTACTTTGATGCAAACAATCAAAATAACATGATTAAATCAAATTTTCTCTATTGTTCTCGTAGCTATGACAATAACAAGGTTTTAAGTGATGATTATCATGATTATCACCAACACGATTGAAACAATGAAATGAGGCACTAAATTGAAATTTTTTGTTTCAAATTGAGTTGGATATCATCAAATACATGTGTAAGCAAAATTTGGCATATATTTGAGCTTAAGATCTGCAACAATTTTTTAAAAAGTATACAAATTTTGTTGATTACACAGTAAAACATTGGTTGCCATAGTTACGAGGCTATATTTAGCATCTTGAAATTTCATCATTCGATAAAGTATAGATATAAAATCAAAGTAGCAGAGTCTTGGCATCCTGAATTGCATATTTTAGCATTGGTGAATAAAAGTTTGGTTGGGGGGGTGAGATAGGGTTAAAACTAGAAAATGGCAGCATTGTCAACATGTGGATTTGATCAAAATGGTGCATTTCACATGAGCACAAATGATCATGATGTTACCTTAGGCCCAAGGGAGCCTCTTTCTCCTTTCAAGCCATGCAAGCCCTACAAAAGATCAAAATAAAGGATTAAATTGACGGTTCCTAAAAATAAGTGGGATGGAACGTTTCTTGGTTTTGTGAAACGTAAGAACAATCTTGAAGATTCTTCGCTCCACGCGTAAAAACTGACAAAATTCAAATTGTGAAGTGCAAAATTCATATTTAGTGTTTGGATTGAGTAAGTCACGAATAAAGTACGCTAGAATTCATAATCGCCAGTAAACTTAGAAGACCACAAAAATGACAAAATTCTAACTAGTTGCCTTGGAACCTCAACTTCTAATTTTAGACAATAAACATGCATCCAAGGCTGCGCAACGATGCCACAAACCAACGTTAAAAACCATACAAAGGCTACATGATCGAGAAAAGGAATTGCTTTAAGTGGTATATCAAGTAGTTGCTAGAATTACGAATCTCAGATCAGGGGTTTTGCGTTTTGACTCCTGTCAATCACATATTCAGGTATCTTAACAAATGATCTGAAGCTTGTAAATTCGTTAGGTGTCTGAGTATTTCTGTCACTTTAAAGTTCCCACAGCTCATTGTCAACATGCGATATCATTCAATGACGAAGGACCACACTTCAACTGCAGCTCATCCGGTCTTAACTCATCACGGTTTGAATTTGAAAATATCATTTGTTTTAAGGCCCTGTTACGCGATAAGCTTTTTCGTGAAACTTGCGTTGCAAAATGAGTTTCATAAAACATTGCATAATGTAACATCCTGAAAGTTGACGACGAGTTGCCAGATTTGCTGTTGCGAGCGCTGCGAGACAGTTTCAACGGCTTGCACCAAAAATTGTTCGCAAAGGATTAAGGTTACTCGTTGTGACAGCATCAAAAAATCATGGCAAGCTCATAACACATTGGGCTGAAAAATCAAATGAGACGACTGAGTTTTAAATCTTACCCTTGGCCCTGAAAGTCCAATGGGGCCTGATGGTCCAGGTGGGCCTTGTATTCCCTGGAAAAGAATTGGTGTATAGAGTTGCGAATAAATTGACACAATTAAAAAGTATTTTCTTGGTTCTATCCATAAACAAGCATATCTACCATTACACATTCTCTTAAGTGAAAATTCGGCTTTATATTATGGTAGCATTTGAAAATTCAAAATCTCAAGCAACTATTAGCCAGGATATCTTTCAAAAATGTTCGTAATTTCTAGACTAAAACCTACGCTTATTGCGAGTTCCCGTGCCATTACCAATACAGGGCCCCTGTGAATACCGCTAACCTTCCTGGAACCAATTTGCCAAGCCACTTTACTGATCATCGTTTTTCATGATTTTGACCATTGGTCTTAGAAAGCTCCATCAGATCCTTCACATTTGCGAAATATCTCATATCACAGATCAACAATAGAGCTATAACAGTTAAAAGCAAGTGAACGAGAAGAAAAAGCAAAGAAAAAAGGGGAAACAAAGCAAAGATTAACATACAGTTAGGCCAATTGGTCCTTCTGATCCTGGCAATCCGGGTGGACCCTGAAAAACAAAAAGTATCCACTTAAAACAATGAAGCTAAACATGGAAATAAAAGTATGTTTTTCTTCATGCTCGCCAAGTCTCTTCCTTTTACTAATACTATGAAAAATATGGGTACTAAAACGAATTTTGATAAGTTTGGTAATGTCTTCATGTGACTTCAAATCTTTATGCACTTGAAAATTGCGTTCCGTTACTCAAAAAAACCTCTGATAAGTTTCATGGCAAAGGAGATTCATGAAAATTTAAAGGCGGTACAGTTAAAGAAAAGAGACAGTGACAAAGAAATTCTAAAAATTTCTCAAATATTCTCAAGTGGCATAAAGCTTGAAAAACCGTGTTCCGTTGGTCAACGCAATTTTCTGACAAACTTCATGGTAAATGGAAATTCATGAAAATCTTCTGCGGGAGAAACAGTCAGGTGCTTTAAGATACCCTTAGCTGAGACTCTTTACAGATATTTTTGGGTAAAATTAATGTTTTTTTGGTAAAAATTATCATCTGCTAAGCATTTGTTTCCGTGTGAAATTAAATGAGAAACCAAAATGAAGTTCAGATAGATTAGTTAACAACCATAATTTGTCTAATCGAATTACAATCGGTTTCAGCAAAAGAAAATGGTCTGTTAATGATCAATAACAGCACGTCTCGAAGCCTTTGTTCTCTTTTGGTTCAGGTGGGGGGTCAATTTGTCAAAGGTACCAGCTTCTGGATCAAAACATCTTTCGTATGTGACAACGTGGCAGGTTACATTACGTGTGCTAAAACAGCACTTTCTTTAGTATTAGTACCATGACGAGCATCTTGAAGGTCATTTCAGGCAAGACAACAAATCAGTGTAAAATCAACATTCCAATCATTAAAACAAATCCAGTTAATAAATTCAAATTGATCAGACTAGGCCATGATTTCATAGGGACGTTTCGAGAAAGCTTGTCTCATCCTCAGCCGAACAAAAATTACACCTTCGAGATTTTATACTACAAATTATTCGCGAGCACTTTCTTTGTTCTCCAAAAATGGCAAATCAACTAAATACTGTAAGAAAGGGCTCTATTAATGTGATAGAATATTTTCTACAGCTGAAAAGGATTAATTGTATTGTTTACTGATAACACCATAATATTAAGCCATTTTCAAATGTAGAAGAAATGCAAATGCTAGAACCCTTTATTTTAAAACATATGCGATTTTGACATTTTTGGAGAAAAAGAAAGTGCTGTTTTTGAAAACATAGGGCTCAAATCTTTAAAAAGGTCGGTGTAAAATTCTATTGCAATTTTCTTTGAAATAAATGGCTTGGAAAGAACTTCGAGTTTTTGCTGTAAATTTACCGTGGCAATTTATTGAAATCTTCCTTAGTTTCAAGATGGTAGCATTTATTAAATTTGAGGTTATGACGTCATCAAATTTCTAAATCCTAAACTAGAAAAGCTACAGATTTCTGCTTGCCACCATGTTGTAGGCCTTCATAAACTATGGTTTTCTTTTAGGTTATATAATGTTTCCTCTCTTAGTTTAGGATTTACGATGATTTAAATTTTTTCAAAATTTTCCATGAATTTTTTCAAAAATAGTTAAATTGCTGCCATTTTGAAAAAAATCAAGATATCAAAAAATTTCCACGGCAGATTTACAGCAAAAACATAAGTTCCTTTCAAGCCATCCAATTCAAAGAAAAATGCCATATAATTTTACACCGACCTTTTTAAAGATTTAAAAAATTTGAGCCCTATGCTGTTTTTGAAGCAATCAGTTTTTTGCCTTTCCATACACCAGCAACCACCTCTCCAAGTGGCTAAAACAAGGTTTCAAGCTTTCCTATGCAACTGTATCTATGACAGCGCAATGGAACGTACAGCTCAGCATAGGTTCCAAATCTTTAACTCGGCGTAAAAAGGTGGGTGTAAATTCAATGACCTATTTCTTCTGATTGAATGGCTTGAAAGAAACTTTAGTTACTTATCTATAATTCTACCGTTGGAATTTTCAGAAATTTCGAACTTTTTTCGAAATTACAGCATATCTTACATTTCAACTCATTTGAGGATGTGACGTCATCAAATTTCTAAATCATAAACCAGATGAGTGACAGACTTTTGCTTGATGCCACATTGTAGACATTCATAAACTATGGTTTTCTTCGAAATTACTTAATGTTGCGTCAAACAGTTTCGAAATAACAATGGTTTTAAGTTTATTTGAAAATATTTCTTGAATTCTTGAAAAAGAAGACAAACACTCTAATTCTGAAAATATTGAAGATTTCAGAAAAGTCCAACGGTAGAATTATAGAGAAATAGCTAAAGTTTCTTTGAAGTAATTCAGTTTAAAGACATAGTTCACTCAATTTTACACCAGCCTTTTTAAAGATTTGGAACCTATGCTGTACAGCTCCAACGAAGAAGCTACACCAATAGGGGCATCATCTTTGGGAAACCCTGTTTACAAATTAAAAATACAAGACCCTTCAAGAGATATTTAGAAATGATTGAAATTTATTTCGTTTTGAGATTATATCCTACCTCTGGTCCTCGTTCACCTTGAGGTCCTTCAACACCTTGGTCTCCTTTACTACCCTGAAAGAGACAATAAAAATAGTAAAGATTTAAATGAAGCAGCAAGAACAAAACTGCCACACATGATTCGAAAAAGAAAAGGCAAAGAAGATACCAGCGTCGATCGTCGGATCCGTAGATGCTTGCGGTGACGAATGAATGAGTAAGTTTGTAGGCAGAAACAACACAACATGACGAAAAAACAACAGCAAATGTATGTCAATCTATATTTATGTAGAAGGTTTAGCAAACTTCGAAGAGATTGGTGAATTTCCAATAGTGAATCTGAATTCCTACTGTTTTCATTGAAAACTTTTCAAGATTTGCATGTTTGATTGGAAAATATGTTTCCGTCTCTGTCAAGTCTAAAATTTTCAGAGTTTGGTAAGTTTAGAATCATCAAACAAATATAGCCATATTGCATTTAGTCTAGGAAGTCCAAAACATATTGTTTCGTATTAGTATTTGCATTACCGATTTTGCAGTACTCAGTATTATGATAAGTCATATCTAAGCAGAGGCTCAGTTTATAAATCCTCTCTGAAATATTCGCAAAGGCAGGGGTGATTCAACCCACAGATGTAAAAAGTGAGAATTTTTAATGATCTTGCAAAAAGCGTTTAGTCCTCAATTTGAAAAAAATCAGCGCTGGATCAAATTCTCATTTTCTGACAACATACGTTTACTCATCTGCTTTACTCTGCCTAACAATCCAAAACAATTGGAAAAATCAACCCAGCAGCGAAAATCAAATTTGATAATATAAAAATTGAAGCAACTATTTAGTTAAAGTTGGCAGATGGTCAAAATGGATTAAAGTATGACAACAAATAGCCATAAATTTCTCTTTTAGTACTTACTGGCTCTCCCTTGAGTCCCTGTGGCCCAGCATCACCAGTCTCTCCCTGAGAATGGAAAAGAAACATAACTGCGTTATATAATATGAAAGGAAGACGACATTTCTGTGAACAAAAACTCGAAAAATTACTTAGCCATTCACTAATATTTGAATATGATTTCATCAGATAAAGTTTTGAAATTGAAATCATTGGAGGATTTGTCATTTCATTCACAAGATCATCGTAATAGAACTTGTTCCAGCCTTTTAGCTACAAAAAATGGCTTTAGCAATTTGATATGAATATTCTTTAATTTAAAAGTACGAAAACAAGTCTTAAATGTATTTAAAAGCTTCTGCAACCTTTTGGTCAAAGGCTCAAATTGAGCAAACAGACAGCATTGTTAGAAAAATATTAATTTGGAAAAGGTAGACGAAAACAACTGACCACTGTCCGAATTTGAATTCAAATTTGACTACATAAGAGTCGAAGTCACAAAATGTAGAAACAATGTAATACCTGGTCTCCGTCTGTTCCTCTGTCTCCAGGGATCCCATCAATTCCCGGTGTACCCTACAAGTCAATTACAATAGCATCAAAGTGGATCTTAAAGGGGCTCCGTCGCCAAAGTGTAAACAAAACGACGATTTTTGCAGTTTTTTGAAAGGTGATATCACACAGGATTTTCATATTTTTTCGAACTGAAAGTTGCTGTTTGGACATAAATCGTTGTACTTTAAGGGGCTCCGTCGCCAAAATGTAAACAAAACGATGATTTTTGCAGTTTTTTGAAAGGTGATATCACACAGGATTTTCATACTTTTTCAAAATGAAAGTTGCTGTTTGGACATAAATAGTTGTACTTAAAGGGGTTCCGTCGCCAAAGTGTAAACAAAACGACGATTTTTGCAGTTTTTTGAAAGGTGATATCACACAGGATTTTCATATTGTTTCAAAATGAAAGTGCTGTTTGGACATAAATCGTTGTACTTAACTAAGGAAGAAACCAAACATTCATATCTTCTGCAATTGCTCGGATATAAGTGTTTATTTTGAACGGTCACTTTTTGGTGGCTTGCAGAAAACCATGGATGAACAATGGATAATTGGTGACACGTGCGAGTTTACGGATTTGTTTATTGTTTGGCGACGGAGCCCCTTTAAAGTTAGTTGACAGAGATAAATAGCTAACTCAAGGAATGCATATGCATGTCTAAAATTAACCTATTGTATTTTATGATTTCGACACGTGGATATTGTTTAACAAGAGAAACAATAGCATATGTAAGCATTACAGACTCGCATAAAAACAAATGTTCAGAAAATTAGTTCTTACAAACATTTTTCAAGTTTAATCTGTAAGAATGTGTTGCAATCAATGTGCAGCTATCTCGTCTAGCATTTTGAAGCCTAAGACATGGCTTGAAATTTGGGGTTCCTTTTCGCAGGTTTTACTGTAGATCAAAAGCGTTTGGCTGTCAATAGCTTAAAAAACACTCGAAAAAATAAAAAATGAACAAAATGACATACCTACCCTCGCACCTTTCTGACCAGGCCTTCCAGGAAATCCATCTAAACCTCTTGCTCCCTGAGAAATAAAAAATAGACAAGACAAAATGAGAAAGAGAGTATAGAGTTAAAATGGACAGAACCAGAGTTTCAAAAAGAACGTAGCTCCCGAAACAGAACGATAAATCCTAGGTTAATTCCATTTGAAATGAAAACTGCAAAGTATGAAACGTCATATAAAACTAAAAATACGCATCATGGCTCTATACCAAGCTGCATTTTGAAATGAGCTGTGAAGTGACTCTGTTTTAGTCTGCATTGCAAGGTAATAAACCTTTTAGCTATTCTGTGAAAGGACATAGATCGAGCGACATTTTTCTACATTTTGATTTGTAAGGTCAAGTGATCGGCGAGAGAGTTTCTTCCCTATAGACCTTCTAGCTTTTTTGTCAGTAATATGTTTTAAGTGGGCTGAAAGGATTTGTAGCTATTTAAAGCTGATTTATGCCCACTATACATGCCGCATTCAGACATGGGACCCCTAGTTTAACGTCCCTTCCGAAGCTATTACTACAAAACATACATTTTTATATGAGAGGTTCGATTGAGTGGTGAAAGAGCTTCTATTGTAGTATTGTTAAGTAGTTTGTAGGTAGAGTAATCTGCAGCATGTATTGTAAATTTTTACTTTGGTAGGTAAGGTACTTAATAATAAATTGTAAAGAGATTCGGATGCAACAAAACGAGAAGATTTAGCACACTGAGGCCTTTCTGACTTGTGTCGTCATCAGAGTGTGACTTAAACAGAACTAAATGAAATTTTTTTCTGTGGTCTTACTTATACATGGTGATGATTAGGTGACAGATGGATTTATTTGTTCACTGATTTCTTGATGAGTGATATTTGGCATGCGGTTAAATGCTAGTTCAATATCGCATGTCAAATTTTAAAGGTATATATATAAAAAAGAGCTCCTATCATTATTGTGCACACTTGAAAGTTCTTCAAAATGTGTAAAAAGATCATTCAATTCAATTTGGATTCCTTTTTAGAATAGTTAAAAAGTCTATTGTCAATATTCGAAAATTCGACCAATCCTTTTTGCAAATGAAGAAGATTAAACGCTCAATCCAAACTCGTCGCAGAATATCTGATAGGTCTATGGTAAAGGTCAATGCTTATGAAACCTTCACCTAACGCCAAAAATGAAGCTAATTATACTTACAGGTATTCCTTGTAATCCAAGCTTTCCAACTCGCCCTGTTGGACCACGTGGCCCCTAGGAGAAGAATCTTCAAATTAATCTCAGAGCTAAGCCATCTTATGTCATTTGTCTACATCTGCACATACTTTACCTCCGTTCTCAGAACTTCTCTGGAATTCGCCATTTCACTCAAGAAATCCGAATCCTCATCAAAAATTTGCCTATTAAACTACATGAGAATTTCTACCTCTCCGGGTGGCACCTTTCTCAGTTGCCTGGTTTAACACTAAAAATCCCCATAAAAGAACATGTGACTTTCTGTAACAGGCTAAAATGGCCCCCATACCTTTACACAGTGGATCTTATATAGAAGGTGCTCAATTGGCCAAAAATTAGCCTAGAGGTTCTTAGTCTGCAATTCCTTTAAATAAAGTTTTTACTGCACCTTGCAAGAAAATGGGGGAGGGGAATGCAGTTGCACAATCCAAAACAATTTCATAAGAGGCTTTGGCAAATTTAGGCGTTTTTCCCAAGAGTGGGTAAACTTTCCTCACGTCTATTTCGTCAAAGACAGACTTAATACAGTTGACGAAATAGACTTGGGGCAAGTTTACATAGTGGGCCTTTCCTGTGGCTTTTCATTCAGGTTTTAACATAGCAATAAATCTCCTTAACGCATACAAATACGACAGTAATTAACCTTTGGTACTCACTGAACATAATTCACATCTCAAAGCATAAAGTTAATGCACAGACCATATGAAGATAAGGGACACATCCCTGGACAACAAATGTTCTTAATGCGATAATATAATGTTTGAAGTGTTGAAGCATTAATGTGACGAAAAAGTTAGCCAAAGTCTTGAAATAACATAAATTGATAATAATGTTTAGTGCAGCTTCTGATATCAAAAATTTTCCATTGTTTAGGGTCGAGTCGGGTCGGTCTGGTCGGTTGTTGACAATTTTTAACAATTTTAAAAATAAATGCGTTGAAAATTGCAAAATTTTTGAATGTTTGAAAAGTTATACAAAAACAGTGCTGTTAAGTTTCACAAATTTTTCATTCAAAATCTCATAAATCAAAATTTCAAATACTTCGAAAAGTTTCTATGATATTTCAGATCATAAGCCAAATCAACTTTTGTTTATACGCAAAAATATCACGTGACTCTAGACTTGAAAATCTTGAAGGCAATAGATCAGAAAATAGAGGAATCCACGGATAGGCCAACAACAAGTGTTGGATGCATTCATGGATGTGACTCTCAAATTAAGAAGAAAATATCATCCAATCTACGCCCTGCAAAGTGCATAAGTAGTGAAATGACCTATTTTGAAAGACAGGAAATTCAAATCTATTAGCAAAGCCACAAAATTCCAAACAAAGGAAATTGTGTGTAAACATGTGAAACACTCCAAGTCTTTAGCGGTTTGATAAATTTAGCCTCTCTGGAAACAAGCTTGGAGATGGAGGCTTCAATGGACTCAGTTTTTCAACAGAATGCAAAAGTGCAAAGGTGTTTTGAGTTAACTGTTTTTATAGAGAGATATGAATGCACAAAGGAGACTTCTCAACTTGTGCTTGGTATGTCCCAGTTACTCATGTTTCTGGATCATAGATGCAAGTACCAGGAGACAAAAGGGAACCCTGCCCCTCCAAGTTTTCAAAGTGCCCTATTCTAATCTCAAAATGCCATCTTACTCAGCTTCTTTTAAGGTCAAAAGTGCCCTTACAGTTCTACAGTACCACCAAATGAGAACTTTTTTCTTCAGCCTTGTTCTGGATATAATCATGACTGACACAGAAGCATTGTCTTGTTAAAATGTGCAAAAGAATGAAAGGAAGAAAGATGAAGACATGTTCTAGTAACAAATGGTGGTAGGTGGCAAAGTGGTTAGCACTCCCTATCAATTGTGGCATTGTGGATTATGGATTTAAATCCTTTGACTGCCGCCTGGAAAAGTACAACCTGTTTCATCATATATGTTTCCTCAAGTTTCGTTATGCTTCTCTTACGGTTTATCTTAATTAATGAGCCACTACCTCTTTGTCAGGTGGTATAACAAACAATAGCAAACATATCAAGACCTAAGAAGATATCAACTAACCGTCATTCCAATGTCACCAACATCTCCAGAAGGTCCTTGTTCTCCTTTATAGCCCTGTAAAGAAAAAGAAAATTCAACTTTCAAATGATGCAGGGACAGGGTCTTCACAGGAAAAGTGGATGGTGTTGATTTGGAAAACAGTAGACCCTAAACTGATAAATCAACATTTACAATGCCAAGGCAGGGTAGTTTGAGTGGTAGTAGCAAGAGGAAATCTGTGAACAAAGATCTATCCTAATTTTTTGCCCTTCCTATTTTACCCACAACTTGCCTATTCTACCCCAGTAGGCCCTACATAACAAACTCCTATCCTATGTACAAGAACATCAACGAGTCAAATCTTTAAAGCGTTCATTGCATCTTCATAATGAATGAATTGGCTTGGAAGAAACTTGAAGGGCTTTGCTATAACCTTACTCTGGTAAATTTGATATCTTGATTGTTTTCAGAATCACTGCATTTATACAACAAATTTATGAAAAGTTTGGAAAAGTTGAAATCATAATAAATACTGAATTAATGGAAGAAAAGTGGTAGAATTGTCAACACAAACCATAGCTTGAGAAGTATAAATCTTTATTGCTTTTCTGTTTTACGATTCAGTAATTTGATTAAGTCTCATCCTGGGAAATAGTTATAACATATACTAGCCTGGACAACAATGGATAAAAGAACGATTGTGAAAGAAACTCACTCTTGGACCTATAGGCCCTCTGTCACCTTTGCGGCCAGGCAACCCAGGAGGTCCCTGACAAGAATAAACAATGTAAGGTAAGTTACATAGGCTTCAAGTGTTAAAAAAGTGTGAGAATCTCATAATCACCAAAAACAAATTTCATGCTTGCAACTCAAAATGTGTAATATGGACATTATGGCTGTCCAAGAGTAATATCACTTTTGGAGGCTCCTCCTTTTTGAAATTACATGTTTGATAACAGTACCATCATCATTAAAGGTCAAGGAGAACCATTAAAAAAAGTAACCTTCTTGTAATGAAAAGATTGAATATGACCCATCAACAGCTGTCAATTCCTAACCATTTAAACTGTAAACATCTTGGTTTTGCTAATGTAGATATTGTAACATGGCTATTAACTTTTAAAAAAGTTCAACTTTTAGTCAAATTTCTCAAATTTTATTTAGTTTGAGGGTTTCAACACATTTTTAATGGAACAGATTCAGATGGCTGTGGAGTATTTTGGATTTGATACCAACCTAACATCATATCTGTAAAGGTAGTAGAAAAAGTTAGAAATGAATGAAAATGATTTCTTTGTAACTAGAAACTCTTACCACAATTTGTTGAGTTGTTTCTTTCTTCTGTATTGGTGCTCGTGGAGCATCCTTCTGTATTTGTGCTGGTGGAGCATCCATAAACTAAAAAAGAGAGAAAACTGCCTTGAACAATTGGGCCAGAGATTGAATGTTATACAGGGTGTCTCAAAAAACTTGTGCCCTTTTTTAATGGCTGCAGAGGAGAACTTATGATATTAGTTGTCTCATAATCAACTTCTTATCAACATTGACAAATATAGTCACCCAGTATCCTTATTGCAAGGAGTTTCTTTACAAATCTATTGCAAGCAAGTGGCCACAATTTAGTCTGCTGAAATGTAGTTGACAGTCAACCTCCATAAGTGAAACATACATGGGTGAAAGGCCTCTGGTTTTGAAGGTCTTGAGATGCCTCCCCTTTGACAACTCTACAGCACAGGCCTTTGTGCACATTATATTAGCATGACAAGATTTCTCAAGAATATTCAAGCATTCTGATAACATTTATTGAGCCATATGAAAGACCGCAAATTCTTTCAAAAAAGAATTCTTGAGAAACTAAAATACTGTTAAGAATTCCTCAGCAGGAAAAGTGCACAATGTTAAAGTGCGCAAGCTCTGTTACAGTATGGTGCTAAAAATGAAAAGTTCAATGCCCCTAAGCAATTTTAGAAATAATAGATACCCTGGCATGAAATAACACTCCATCTCTTATGGAAGACTTTTGGAAGGTTCTGGTGTCTCTTTTAGAATTTCCCTTGAATTGCCGTCTATTCTTTCTGCAGTATTCCAAGCCATATTCAGGATCTGGGCTGAACTCAAAGTTCTGAAATGTCAGCTGAAACAAAATAAACATATCAACAAAACCATGCAGGTTGACAAGAATTAACTTTGATAGCACATATCAAAATATAAGGTCTGTCAGGGTAAAATGGGTAAGCTTTGGGTAAGGTAAAACTGTGAATAAATTTGGTTAAAATGTTGATTCACATTTGCAAAAAAACTGCTTGATCTACGCTCCTTGATGCTAAAAGCATGGATTCAACAGTTCAGGCAGATCTGTACAGTATGGACCATGTTCTTTGTTCAGCAAACGTTCTTAGAATGAATCATAGTAGATGAAGGATGGAAAAAGCAAGATATTGGATGCATTCCAAATGGTAAAGTTTGGCTACAGTTCACTCTCTAACAGCTTCTGACTATCAACACATCCCATTTGACTCACAGTCTACCATTTTACCCCTGCAGGGACTATCCAACAATCTGTTTTGCACTTCACACAAGTTAGGCACGTCATACAAAAATTAGTTGTTAGCCATGTCTTTCAGATGTAAACTTTGGTTTGGGTCAGGCTCGGCAGTCAGTTGATCTGAAATACATTGCCACCATATTGCAAAAGTACCCTGCTTTGATTGGTTCTTCCTTTCTTTGTTTCTTTAACTTCTTCCACCAGTTAAAAAATCAGAGTTATGGCTGTGCCAGATTGAATTTTTTTGCGCATGTGGATGGAACATCTTCTCGTGTAATTTCAAGTATAACAATGGAATAACAATAGAGTCATTGTTTCAACAACCAGGTGTGCATCTTCCACTGTTTTTGTTTTCCTGTGCTTTCACAACAATGCTTCAAAATAGGGAAACTGACACCTGACACAAAGAATCATTTTTCACCTTCTGTTATTTTTGGGTAGAATTTATAACATACTATTGTTTGGAAAATTTTTCGACAAAATTTTAACAGTGTGACGAGAGAGAGTTTCCAACTCGCGACCTCCTGCATTCTAGGCAGTTGCTCTACCGACTGACTTCACCTCCTGTGTGTGACTGCTAGAAGCCAGGTGTGCAGAGTATGGCACTTGCACACCGGGGATTTTCAATAGGCTATTCAAATAAGACAATAGAGAACAAAACATATTTCTTGTTGCACACCGGAGATCTCGTCAAAAAGTGCCATACTCTGCACACTGGCTAGAAGCTATATATAATAAGGCTTTATCCTTCCTTTCCTTTCAAAACAATTCACAATAGAGTGGTGTCGCCCTGGTCCGTCCACTCTTCAGAAAACGAAGATTTTCCGCGAGTTCAAAGAAGGTTTGGAGAGGAACTCACCTTGAATAGGCTTCTCAACTCATGCTACAAACCTCACAGTGAGATCTGTATCATCCGTTCCTTTTTGTCATGCTGGAACCACACAAATACAGACATGTCTTGAACGCCTAAATTAGGCCGTAGCGCCCTGGTCAGACCGCGGCAGAATTGATTGTTTTAGTACATCAAAAACTTTTCAAGTCGTTCACCAGTTTACCACAGTATCATTTCATTTCCCAGAAGACCGGAAAGTTACAAAACAAATTCTAATTTTATTGAAAATGATTTCAAAATATTGTTGTTTTTCAATCCCGCTTTCAACTCTCTCATCCTTCACCTCAGTTACCTCTAAAGCACATTATGCATCAACAGCCTACAGAACTAAAGGGTTGAACGGTGTGGACACACCTGGGCGCCATTATGTCAGTTACAGTGCTCTTCCAAAATGAGCCGTAGGTCTCACAATTTGTGTGTGATTCTTGAGATTTCTTTGGATATGAAACCAGAAGAGTTGGAGGAAACTGTCCTGAAGCCAATTTTGTTTTAACTGTAAGATATATGGAGAAGCGACACAAAATAGACATGGTATGTGGAAACGTCAAGGGAACTTGAATTGTACTTACACCTTCGCTGCAGGTAGGTCAACTTCAAAACTTTTTTTGTAGCTCCTCTGAGCAACACAAAGCAGCGAAATCGAAAAATATCAAAGAGATGACATCAGCAAACAACTTTCGCATGCTTTTTGGAAAAGCTAGGCTCAAGCTCCCTTTGATTTCAAAGTTTTATGCAAGGGGGTTGCACAACCCGGAATCCATTAGTGGACAGACCAGGGCGATGCTACTCTACATTTTTCTGTGATTTTATGTTTGCAAAAATTTCAAGAATAGAACTGGTCATCTCATTTCCATGCCAGCTGAAATCCCATAAAAAGTGAATTCATTTTATTGCTGAGATTCCTCCCATCTTCACATTTTGTGGTGGCCAATTCATAACTTGTTTTATTTAATTGAGCAAAATGCTTTAAGCGATGCTCAGTAATGGCGTTAAAGTTAAAGTTGCTGTTTGGGCTGGGCCTAAAAAATGGGCCTAAAAATTGGCCATATTTACAATCAATATTATTATCATTAAATCCAACCCTAAATTGCACTCAAACAGAAAATGGACTGCAAAATATGAGCAACAAAGATTAATTAACATATTTAGTATGTTCTTACAGTGGTTGATGCAGATGAGCCTCTGAAAACAGGGAGAAGTTTTATGAACTCTCTCGCACTCAAGACGCCGTTTTCTTCACAGCACCTTTCGCGCCTTTTGTCAACCACAGGGTACCAAAGAGAACAAATAAAATTTCCCGGCACAGGGTATCAAGGATAAACAGAACAAATAGCATTTTTCAGTGGCACTTTTCACTTGTCTTTCTCCGGATATTATATTACTCTGAAGAAATTTTTCACTCTGCAAAAAGTAGAGTAAGGAGATAATGTTGTAGATGATATTCCTTAGTCCATACAGTAAATAATTTGCTTTGAAAATGGACCAAGGGATCCCAAAAATTAAATGCTATGCGACTCCCCTTCAGCTGCTTTCAACCAGGGCCCCCTTGCTTTCCTTTTAGCTATTCCAAAAAGG
Organism: Aurelia coerulea; assembly: GCA_039566865.1. Lineage (NCBI taxonomy): Eukaryota > Metazoa > Cnidaria > Scyphozoa > Semaeostomeae > Ulmaridae > Aurelia > Aurelia coerulea. The sequence goes on from CM076954.1 coordinate 21,579,786, forward strand.
GTCTGAACCGAATGATATTTCTATACATTTTGTAGAATTTTCGAATGTGCACAAAAGTAATAGAAGCTCTAACGTCACTCTTTCGAACCTTTCGTCTAAAAATGTATAGAAATATTGCTCGATCCAGACTTTTGCAGAATAGCTAAAACGTCTTTTTTCCAGCCCTCGGTGGTCACAAACGTAATTTGACAACGAACATATACATCGCAATCTTATATTATACCTGTTTCCACCTTGGTCTTCCAATAGATGTAGCTCCCGTCAATTCTAATTCCTGTGGAAGGTCAATTGGTGCAGCTTTACGAATAGGCCTTTGACAATTTACGAATAAGGTCATTTCATCCCCCATTGACAGGACCAATTGCGTCATTTTTCTTAGTTCTACTGTCACAACAAAGTCAATCGTTCTGAGCTTTCCATTTACATTCATATAATCAATGTGAACCATTTTATCGATTCGTAAACCAAAGACGACTTCATCTCTTTTATCTTTCACACTGGCAAGGTATTCGTCAGTTTCTGTCTCCATCTTGACTGTCAGAAATATACTGAATTTCATGGGAACTCCATACGCCGCTCTGGCTCTTCTAGGTGAAGCTAATGAAAAGAGAAAATTGTATTCAAAAAGTTGGAGCAAAGACGACGTTCAAGTAATTTCTGATATTGTTATGGTTTTAATGCAGAAAGTTGCTAACTTTGTAAAGACAGCTTACATTTGGGTTGGGCATCTACCTCAGTTTAATATAACCTCAGTTTAATATAGAAAATGTAAGCTGTCTAGCCCTTTCTCAACGTTGACAATCTTGAACTTGGGGGATGAGGCATGATACGGAATGATGAAGTTTGATACCAATTTCTGTTGTTGTTGTAAAAGGCAACATTTCACGGCAAGCAAGTCTTTTTTGACTGTCACAACCAGTCAACAAGATTTGTAGACATCCAGAACAGGACAGAACCATAGCCTTCCTCCACAAATATGTGTTTCCCAAGGTGTTTTGCTTTCACTCATCTTGTTCAAGTCAAAGTCAAATGACCCCCAAATGATTCATGAAAAAGTTGGCACCTTATGCGGCTTATAATCTTAGATTTTCGGTTCGGTTAGGCCTACTTCAAATATTACATAGTGACGCTGTGACAAGTTTTTCGACGACACGGTCACATTATTAGAGAGTAGTCTGCGCTCAGCCTCAACACTCACAGGCTATCACAGAGCAGTTTTTAAAGGGAGTACAAAGACCAGCAGCCTTTACTGTCGCTTGTTTTTGTTTTTGTGAATTTCGTACAGTCAGTTATTCTGCAAGCTGTGCAGAGCAAGTCGCTGATTATGCTCAAAGCATGCTGGTCCTTGTAATCCTAAAGTAGTGCAAGCTAAAGTAGTCAAAATAAAGATTTGAATTAAATGAGTTTTTGTATTTGGCAACAATCTAATTTTAAAGGGTTACGACCTTGAAGAACAATTTACGTTGATAAGTAAATTGCGGTAATAATTTATCTGGTTCTACCATGAGCGATAGGACACCAAGTGTGCGAAAGTTTATCAGTAGCGAGTTGTTTTTTGTGTGTTTTTAACATATTTTTACTTGGTAATGAGCCACCTTATCACTGTTTCGTGATTTGGAAATTTTCAGTAGTGAGCCACCTTATGTGCAGAGAGGTTTACGCTTAAGGTGGATCTGTACTTAAGGTTGCTCACTACTGAAAATTTCCAAATCAAGAAACAGTGATAAGGTGGCTCACTACCAAGTAGAAATAAGTTAAAAACGCACACAAAACAATTGGTTTAGGTGGCTCGCTACTGATAAACTTTCACACACTTGGTGTCCTATCGCTCATGGTTCTGCACTGAAAGAATATTTCTGTAAGATAGCCTCTTACATGTCTCATCAAGTTTATTGGTTACCTTAGCCAGAAAAGCTTTTTGTACGTCCAATCAGAGCGCAGTATTTCATACATATGATAACAATAGTCATTGTAATTTTAAGCCAAATCATCTTTGTCTAATAAACTGTATACAAAAAAGCTTCATGAAATGCAGTTGCCTGTTAAAGACCCATTGTCACCCAGGGTCCTTTGCGGGCAAGCTGCAATTTCAGACTGTCTGGAAATCATATTTGACCACAGCGAAAACCATGGATCCACACTGCGGCAGTTGAACGGACAGAAAAGTTTCACCTTATTTGAACTCTTCTATCAGTTTAACTACTGAAATGTGAATCTATAATTTCCTTTCAGATCAAATTTGATTTTCAGACACTCTGAAATTGTAGCGTGCCCGCAAAGGACCCTAGGTGACAATGGCTCTTTAAGTGAAAAGTCATTTCGGGGAGTGAGACGAGAAACTTTTGGAATGAGTCTGCATTGTCTTCACGATTTGAACGAATTTTATTTGAAAGTTCTGCAGAAAGGTAGCGAGCCAAAGTTACAGTATTTGATATAGATTCTCATTTTGTAATTGCAACCAAGATAAAATAAGGAACTTCTTGCTGCAACAGAATGCATAAATGCCATAGGATGCCAGTGTTAGATACCTAAAATTACACTAATACCCTATAATTTCTCTGCGGATTTTGAGGTAAAAATGGTTAACAGCTAATCAAGTTGTTGACTAACATGTTCATTTTCCTTATCAAATAAGTAAAATCTTCTTTCAAACTTTCTTCACATCATTTAGATAAAGTGTTTCTCGTATATTTCAATTATCTGTGGTAGTGTAAGCTTTCCGAATCTTAATAAGAGGTATCCTGTTTAGGTATGTGGTGTTACGCTTTGAAGAGGTATGATAGTTTAACTTAACTCAACATCAATTATGTGGCATCTTGATATAATTTTGAAAGAAGCGAAATAAAGCATTTATTGTTTATAGAGAATTAGAATATTAGTTACGACAGTGAGCAGTGGCAGAATTGCATAGCTAGACCTAAAATCTAGAACACTCTACACTCTGACCTAAAATCTGCTAAGAGCGTCAACCGTCTCAAACAAAGACCAAGGAAAAAATTTTTAAAGACCTCAAAAATCAAGAAAACAGCCCCTATATGCGTTCTGGCTACGGCGCTCCCTGGTTCTGGCTAAAGAACCTTTGGTGGCTCTGCACCATAGTCTTTTTACTTAAGTAATGTATGAACAGAAGTGGGTTCCTTACATGGCTGTGAAACATTTACGATTGCACAAGAGCTCCTCCATCTGTGCCCTCGCGAGGAAGAGAAGTGGGCCAAGACATGGACCTTGTGGAACACCAGCCTCTATGTCCCTACCCTGGGTACCAGAGCCTTTGTCCCCAATTTTGGAATCAGCCCTATTAACCCTACAAAATTGTTTCCTGTTGGTTAGGTAGGATTTAAACCAAGAGAGTTCACGTTGTTGTACACCGTAAAGCTCGAGCTTTTTGCAAAGAATATTATGATCTACGGTATCGAAAGCCTTTTTAAGGTCAATGAGCACTAGGCCCACAAGCTTTCCAAGATCCTTTCTATTGTACCAGGCGTCGGGGCGTCAGTATTTTCAAGTAAGCATGTTACTGTTGAACGTAGGCGCAAAAGCCTATTTAGAATTGATACCAATAAAATATAACCTCAGTTTAATATAGAAAATACGTGTATATGCTGGAACTACATATGAGATTCCTATAATTAAAAAGCTAATGATCTTAGCTTGAATGAAACACTGTGCAAAATCTGCAAGTAAAATCCAATAATCAGGGTTTAACCAAGTCCAAATGCAGAAAAGAAGCATTGTATGGATTTCGCGGCTATTTGGTTTACCTGAGATTACAAAGTGGAGAACTGATATCGTTGTGTTTTGGGTTACAGTCTCTTGATATCTTTGTTATTTGTATATGGAATCAGTTTCATCAAAGTTTCTGTACACAGTTTTCGACTGTATTCTCATATCGTATTAACTCAACCTTGTTATGCCACGCCCTATGTTTGCATGTAATGTCAGTTTGTTTTTCTGGGTTGTGAAGTATGTCCTCTTTGTACTTTTGTGAGATAGAGTCGGTTGCATCAAAAGGTTATCCATAAGTTTATCCACAGCCTTTGACAGTGTTTTGTTACTGATATGGTGAATTCTAAACTATCATATCATGTCCAATGTTTTTGTATACATTTACAATCTCTCTGTTCTATGTCGTACAGGTCGTACCGTTCAATGACCACGAAGCTGTGACAAAGTCAGTTTTGTTCAGGCATAGACTATGGTTCAGGCAATAGAAAAAAGACACCACGAATGTATGGAAGTTGAGAAGTTACTGTACCAACTGTACCAAACTATTCCACGAACTGAGAAAGTATTCATTTTATACAATAATAATTCACCTAGTATAGGATTATCCACCCATTTAGGCGCATAGGTTCCACATTGGTTCCATAGCGCGTAGACTTGCCCCAAGTCTGTTCAGGTAGACTTATTACAGTTGACAAAATAGACTTGGGGCAAGTGTACATAGCGCGCAGCTTTCAAATTCCGTATCACACGTAAGACTCTTCAAAAGCGAAAAGGGTCCTAAAAATGAAAAAACGACTGTCATCGGCGCAGCTTTTAATTTCTTCCCATGTAAGTTCGTGGGTGGTTAGAAGCCGCAGCAGTTTTGCTTGATTCCCACAGCTTTGTTCTTTGCGGACGAAAACACTATTTACTACTATGGAGGAGATACCGCAGTTACATATCAGTTCCAGCGCTTCTCCACAGAAGCACACCAGCAATGTCTCAAGTACCCATGGTAGGTCCCATCTTTCAGTGAATGTTAAATGGCGAAAAGTAAAGGTCACGTAAATCTAACAAATTTCTACCAATTCATTGATTATTAGAACGAATGAACAAACATTGGTAGTTTATTATTGTTAGTGGTTCATACCAAATTAATTCTCGTTAGTGAATCATATCTGATACTGCAGATTCCGTGAATCATATCTTACCTGTTTGTGATAACAAACCACTGAAATAGACAAGGACGCTTTTCATAATTATCAAGCTAAATGAACCCATGAAGAGTTTTTTTATGTTGAGTGGACACCCCAGTGGACACTGCAATCGTGGCTAAAATGTTACTGGGCAGCCGCCAAAGTGCCAAAGAAGGGACTAACTAGTATATCTTTAAAGTTTTGGCCCTCTCTTTGTATCGAAGCCCCTTCCCCAAAGTCAATGTTGCATTGTTCCATAACAAATGGTTTTTTAACTCATTTTACTGTCAGTCTTTCTCAACAATGTTGTCTTCGGGGGGAGGTAGGGGAGGCCACTTTATCTTCGAAGAACCTAGGTTTTGACCTATCTTCCAATAACGTTGGGCCACGATTGTAGCTTTTTAGAAAACATGATTTACTTCCCCAAATGTTGCGGGCGTTTCCTCCAGTTTTTAGGTCCTCGACTTTTCAATCACAAATACACGTAATACACGTATCTTTTATAAGAAACAGCCTATAAGAACCTCAACTCAACTATTTATTTTGATGAAGGAAATCTCTGGCATATTTTTACTTTATTCTCACTTGTTTCCTATATTTGATTACTCGGAGAGATACTTGAGTAATGTCTAAAGGCATAAAAATGTCGTTTGAAATGTTCAAGAGGGCACAGATACTGAGTAACTCCCAAGAAACTCCGAGTACTTAAGAATTGATAATTTTAAGAATCTTTCAGTATTGTCTCAAATCCTTAGTTTCTTGTAAAAAAGTATGTGCAATCCGATAACCTAAGAAAAAATTGGGAGCTAATACCCCATTCTTCTTGCCAGTAAAACTAGCTTAAACTAAACAAGGTTATCGATTGGGGCCTTCTTGGTCAACCAAACAAATCGAATGTATCTGATTGGTTGAAGGTAAAGCTGGTTTAATTGTGAGAGTGTGGATGTTGTATACATTTTTACCTTGCATCCGAAGGTAGTTTTAGGACGCTGAGAAGCTGAGCTTATCGAAGCAGCGTCCTGGTCCTTCCTCTCGATGTGACCACACCTCGTGATTCCTTTAGCCTGGAATTACAGAGAGTTTTGGCAACTCTCTTCACACTCGAACCACCAACCTTCAGATTGGTAGTCAAGCGTGCTACCACTGAGCCATCCACGCCGCAGAGTGTGAATGCCGTATAAGGTAGCATATCGCTGCAAATTTGTGCACTTTCTCCCACTATTTCTTCTCTCTTCATGGCCTTCGCTTTGGCTAAAAACCTTATCAGGCGACCCTTTCAAACTCGAAGGTCAACCGTGGGAAGTAGCCGCGGACAGAATAAAGGCTGCAACTGAACCACTAATCTTCTTAACATTATACAAATGTAACAAAATCATATTAAAGAAAACCGAGAGAAATATTATCATCTAGAATGTTCGGCAATGTAGGATACATGAAAAAGATTTGACTGAGTTCTCTAAACATTTTCGTCCACATTGTCGCCAGTCTTTCTTTCAAGCAACAGACCTCTCATTTATTCTGCAAAAGAGTCTGGATCGAGCGACCCTTTTGCACATTTTCTTTCGAAAGGTGCGAGAGATCGGCGGGAAGTCTTTTTCTGTTTTCTTGTGTGAAAAATTCTTCAATTTTCAAAAGAAGGCTTGCCTTCTGCGACTATTTCGTAAAATTCGAGAATATTTTTAAATGCCTTTCTGTAAAGAGACAGTTGCTATATTTTTCATTCTGACCCTAATCATAGAAAAGTGTCAGCAAGGACCCAAAGAGAAACATTATGCCATGGCGCTAAATAAGGCCTTTAACTAAGCTACGCCTTCTTGCTTCTTGCATGAAATATTGCCACTTTCCATGCTCGCAAGCGCAGCTGTGAAGGTGAGGGTGAAGTTGCAGTTTTTAGCACCAAGCGCTGGGATCACAGAAGTAGCTAAGCGCTAATCGAGTCCGCGACCCCTTGTCATGACGCTCAAGTGGTGGGGCTGTACCGGGTATCGAACCCTGTCCGCCTGACTGTTCTGGCTGCAAAGTCAGAGGATTACACCACTGCGCCACAACACCTTCAGGATACCACTACACCAGTCAGAAATAGAGCATCCATGAAAACTGCTATGCCTATCTTGGCCCGAGTCTTGGCCTATCCTTCCGCACATAGGAGAAAGATTATTTTTACCCTGTGCCACCCTGTGTGGTAAATGAAGCCTCGAAGAAAAGAAGGAAAGGGAGAATGGGAAGGAAAGGAGGGAGAAGGATTCCTCCTTCTTTTGTCTTCGTTTTGTCCAAGATTTGGTACCCAGAAGAGGGAAGCATACGTATCGTTTGCATGTCCGAAAATGTGCCAGTTTTTACGAAGTTCCTACAGGCCCTACAAAGTCAAAGTTTAGAACTTTCCTTCAAAGATTAATACATGTCAGTTTCGTTCCAGACACTTTGCACTCCTCGTGTCAAAAGCATCATCAAGATACAGAATGATGCATCAATCGCCAAAGTCCTGTGTGCAAACTTTAAACGGTAAGAGTAAAGTCTACACGTATGCTACGATGGGTTTTGCCAGGTCCCCCCATGCTAGATTAGCTTAGACTCCCTCAAAGTTTCGAAAAATTCTCTCTCAGAATGATCTTCTAGTCTACCCGGGGTCAAAATTTCTTTATAAAAGAATTCAAAATGTTGTGACCATCAGAGTACTTGAGGTCAGGTTTTGTATCATATGGTCCCGTCCATTTTTTGTGAAATACGAGTTGAACACCTTATCCTAATCAATGAAGTACTGTAACTGTCAATTGGGTTGGGTGTGGTTCATGTTTTGGCTAGTGTGGATTGCGTTGCGTGACGTGTGGTTCTTTGAAAGTTCTTGGAATGGACTTCAAGAGCTGGGATTATCCCCATATACTGTACAAAATTGATCAAACTGATAAACTGTGTGCTGGAGGACTAGAGATCCGTTTCCTTTCACATTTGCAATTCAAGGTGTGATCTTTTCGACGTAAACGTGCTTTTATTCATGTTCATTGGACGTGTTGTACCAATGTTGGGGGAGATTACAAAACATGATACTTTTTGAGGGGGGATTAGTGGCTGCCATACATGTTAATTGAACCTTTCCAACCCTTCGATGTTCTGGACTTCTTATATTACAACTTCGTTAATAAGCAGGTCAAAATGATGACAGTACTGTATAAGAGACTGTTATAAGAGACTCATCTTTCAAATCACCAAAAAATTAAGAAACTCGAGTATAAACTATTATTACCAAAGAAACAATGGCTTTTGTCAAGAAAATTTCAGTTCTCAAAATCTGATGATTTCAAGAAACGTTCAATAGTGAGCAAAAACTACGCTTATTAGTAATTTCTCAAGTTGTAAATCGAGCCCCCTGCCTTTTTTCTTTTTGGAAATGGAGTAAACAGTAACCAAAAAAAGCAGCAGTCCAACCAAAAACTTCAAGAAGTAGTTGCTCCCACAAAAACGACCTCTTGAAATATCGCAACAATGTCCTTGAAAGATATAAACAGGATTAATGTCAGAAATAACGATGTACGATAAAAGTCAATCAACTTCTCTTTAAATCCATTTATAACGGCAGCATGAGCTGCCAAGATCTTGCCCAAATCGGATTATTTTTGATTGCTGGTACGCTACGACGAAAGGACAGGCTTGTTTGCTTCTCTTAGGATAAAAAAAATCTCCGTACCTCCTTACCCTGTTTTTCTGAAAATTCTGTCGTAAAATTTCTGTGGCTCACAGTCGGCAGGAAACATTAATGTTAGGGATGCACAACAGTTTGTACTGGATAAATAGACCAACGAAATTTAATTAAAAATATTGATCAAATTATTACTGTTTCAAATATTTAATTATCAATGTGAAAATCCTACCTGTGGATTGCATTGGCTCCCCATATGCAGACAGTATCGTTGTTATTAAAATAATCACGAGTGACAGCTTTAAACTTCTTGCAACAAGCAGGTTGTTATTGTGAAAATTTTTCTTCAGTTGTGTTCTCACTTTCACGATATTCCCCTCCATGTCCTCTGAGCATAATGGCAGTCTGCTCCCTTTGCATGGATCTTGAGTCTCAGAGTTGAAAACCCTATTCTTCATTAGTAATCGAAGGAAATAAAATCGTCCCTGTGATCTAAGAACAATTTACTTCACTCCATCAAGCAGATGCTCTGTTTTGTGTACTCGAGGTTATCCGACATTGGAAACCAGAGCCTTCGGGGTAAAAAAGAATAAACTTCAAGCCGAGTATTTCCGGTTTCTAAACAATAAGTAATTTAAAAGAGGATATTCATCCACAGGGGACAAAGGACGATCAAACCGGCACAGTAACAGTTATCAGATTCACTACAGCAGTCCTGTCTCCTCCGCCAATTGAGTTGAATTGATGATGTCATTGTTACTTCAGTAAGTCATGGTTTCTTGCAAGTAATGAAATTCAGGGGAGCGAAACAACGACGAATGTAATCAGTCTTAACAATTAAAACTTTGCGAATGTAAATTCTCCTTCGCAGCTACTAATTCCGTTGATCCATCTGCAAATGAAATTTTGCGTGATCTGAAAATTGGTTTACTCAGGAAGGAAGAAAATACTTTGAAACATAACTGTATACTTATCCTCTACACTTTTTATCAGCTAAATATTTGATAACACAAACGAGATCAGGGAAGGCCAAAAGGCGAGTCACTTCCAATCTAGCGTCTATAAAGGGGCTTTGAGGGGGGTTTAAGGGAATCTGGGATTTGCCAGAAACGACACTCGTAAGGCTAATTTCCAGTCAGCAGAATTTTCCGAGCGGGGGAATTTTAGACAATAAAGGGTCGCTCAGCCGCAGCTTTCTATTCAATTCCAGAGCCAGGCGACTTTTTCTCTCGCATACCATGGAAATTCCGCCCGCTCGGAAAATTCCACTGACTGGAAATCAGCCTTTAGAATGGGATTAGTTGTACTGGGACTCAGAATACAATAAAAACAAGCATAGGTTCAAAATCTTCAAAAAGGCTGGTGTAAAATTTAATGACCTACTTCTTTGAACTGAATGACTTCAAAGAAACTTTAGCTATTTCGCTAAAAAGGTACCGTTGGACTTTTCTGAAATCTTCAATATTTTAAGAATTAGAGTGCTTTTCTCCTTTTTCAAGAATTCAAGAAAAAGGTTCACAAAAACTTCAAACCATCGTAATTTCTAAACTGTTTGACGCAATATGAAATAATTTCAAAAAAAAACCATAGTTTATAACCATAGTTTATAATGTCTACAATATGGCATCAAGCAAAAGCCTATCACTCTTCTGGTTTATGATTTAGAAATTTGATGACGCCACATCTTCAAATTAGTTAGAATATAAAATACGCTGTAAGTTCGAAATATACTCAAAATTTCTGAAAAGTTCAACGACAGGATTATAGGTAAGTAGCTAAAGTTTCTTTCAAGCCATTCAACTAGAAGAAATAGGTCATATAATTTTACACCTATCTTTTTATGCCGATTTGCTGTAAAAACTGTAACAGGCTGAAATGACTACACAAAGGTGCTTCATTGGCTAAAACTCAGCTTGGAGATTCTCAATACACAAGTTACTTTCATGTGGGTATTTACAGTACTGTACTGACTGTAGCTTTTATATACTACCACTATAGCACTGTTTCAGTAACTTTAGGGGCCCTTAGCCTTTCAAGTATAGGTAATTTACATCAGCTGCCACTGATATCAAGGTTTCGAAAAAAATAATTACCTGGGTGGCTTTGAAACAATAATTGAATCATGAAAATATCAAGACCATATTTACCATGAAAAGAATCCATCAAATTCTGTCTCGAATCCACTGACCAAATGAGTCTCGATAAGATAGATACCCACAAGATTTAATTAACTTGAGAGTTTTAAACATTAGTCATTAGAAACTAAGTGCAAAAGCCAGAATTCGTTAGAACCGAGTGTCTTTTCTTCTTTCGAAAAGATAATTTATTTTCTTCGAGCTTTGATCTGAATTCCTCGATTCTCCAAACTGGGCAAAACTTAATGAAAACCTGTTCCAATCTTTTGATGAGCAAGGGAAACAAGTTCGTTTGCAGTGGTGTCTTCTACAGAAAGTCTGTCACAAAAGTCACGAGGGACACTTCATTCGTCCAACCATATGGTCCAACCATGGGACATTTACGTGAAGCTCTTTGAACGAAACTCAACTCTCAGATCAACGAAAAATGAAGAAACTTTGTACTGCAAAACATCGCATAACTTAGAAGCATACGTCTTTGGAAAAGGGCAGGGGTGAATTTTGTAAACAAAACAAAAGAAGCAGGTCTCCGAAAAGACAAAGCGATTGGCCTTTTAATGAATAGATTTCACACCTCTGAGTGCACTCAATCAGATAAAAATAAACAGAGGGACAAAAATGCTTTGTTTGGTTGCGCTGGAGGTGTGAAATCTATTCTTTAGAGCTGAAAATAGCTTTGTCTTTTAAGAGGACTGATTCTTTTTGATTAACAAAATTCACCCGTGCTGTCTGCCTCGGTCTGCCTGACTTGTTCTGGCTGCAAAGTCAGAGGATTAGACCACTGCGCCACAAACCTTGACATTATTCCTGCTATGGGCATTGAGTAAAAGCATCTCCCATTTTAGGTTCTAAAACTTGTGGATATATCTTATATTTATCATTAAAATAGGCGCCAAGAAGCGAGGACTTTTCGCATACGTAGTTTTGATTCATAGATAGTAACTTTGCAACGATCTTTATGGTTAAAAACACAGTTTTTCCGTCCGGATCTTGGGGAATCTAAGACAGCTATCTGAATCTTATTACAACGAGCGAACGAAACAAATTGCTTCAATAAGATATGAGTCTTGTCTTTGTAACGAGATTTTATTCAGCGGCCCCTTTCCTGCAATTAAACATGAAATTATATGAACAGAAAAAATTTACTTCTAGGATGTCAAAATGAGAACCTGAGGCCTGCCCAGACTTGTGGAGTTTGGAAGGAGTTTGATATGATAAAGAAAACTTTATGAAGATATTTTAGAAATTAATATTATATGACTGCATTCATTACTAAAATGTTAGTTTCTGTTACGGAATTCGTTGCTTTGAAAACTTCTGGACCAGATTAAGAAAAAGAAATTTAAATCATTTATCTAATATGCAACAATTGAACACACTTCGTGCACAAGCAAGTGTCCCTCAACTAACGTAGTGAAAAAACCAAAATAGATTTGACAGCTGTAAATAGGGGAAAGTAACTATGTCATATTAAATAGTTTGCTAGAAATAATCTGACAATAGACCATGCACGTAGCTCAGCAGGATTTCTAACACAGAAAAATAAAAAAAAGGAATAACTTCACTTTCTTTCTTTCTTTCTTTCTTTTGAACCTCAACTACTGATTCTCAAAAGAAAATTTAGAATAACCTTGTCTAGAACTGTCAAAACGATCGTGCACTATTTTCATACACACAGTAAATCTTCAGGAAGATCTTTTCGTGCAATGCAAAACAGCGAACCGATGACATTGGTGTCCAACTTTTTCTCTGTAAATTACATTTGGCTCTGAAATCTCTCCCAAGAAATCTTGCACATTTTTTTGGAAATCATCTTGTTTTCCTAAGAAATCCTCGAGTTTCTCTAGAAATCCTTTTATTTTCATGAGAAATCTGTAAAATCCTCTAGAGATCCTTTTGTTCTCCTATAAAAACATAACCTTTTTAGGGAAAGGTACACTCTTGTTGAGGTTTAATTTTCTCTCCAATCTTGTTTCAACCGAATCGTCTAAATTCATAAGCTTGAGGCATCAATCTTATATCAAACCATTCATATAACCTGATTACAATTACATGTGCCGACTCCTCTAGGCCTAGATTACATCGAAAACAACCAAATCATATTTCTCCTGATCATATCAAATCGATTATATCCAATGAACATTTCTGGGAGATATAAATTAATTTCAAAAAGAATAAACAAGTAATAAAGCACCTGAGTTGCAAGGTCATTGCAATTAACTTCGATATTTTAATAAACCTAAGAATACGTTTAAATCCCAATTACAAATTTTCTACATTTTAACGAAATATAAAGATCTGCTTACGATTTCAAAATAATGTGTCGGTTAGTGATCATGTCCTGACTTGGAACTTTCCGGCTTTGGTCATGTATTTGACTCCCTTGAACGGCTTGTATTTCTGTGAAAAAGAACACGATTCCAGTCAGTTGAATTTTCCGAGAGGGTGGAATATTACACAATCAATTTTACACAACCTTAAATCTCAAGTCGATTTCAAAGCGACATTTTCTGCCGTAAACAAAGAGCTTCCGCCCGGTCAGGAAATTCCGCTGATTGGAAACTGGCCTTAAAAATAATTTATACATTCATTTATTGCATTGATTCGACTGCAGTTAAGTCTCGCCGTTACGAACCCACTTTACAAGAAACTGAGACCATGAGAAATCTTGCTGGAACAGTAAGAAAAAATACGAGAATAAAGGGAGAACAATAGGATGAGGTTAAAAATTGGATTTCTTGAGGGTGAGACTTTACCAGGGCTGTAGGAAGCATCTCAGACAGTAAAAAAGGTTTTCCTAATTGCGAGCGAAAATTGGGACGAATTATAACAGTTCTCCTACAGTAGATGCCGATGCCACTTCAAACTACAAAAGCCATTCAAAACAAAACATGCCGAAAATTCCAAATTCTATAAACAGGAGACTTTCCTGATTCAAAAACTAACGCTGCAATACGGGCACCGATTCGGAAAAATTTTGGTTACAAGGTCGCTGACAAGAGGAAGCTGAGTGAAAGGCTTATATAATTTTTAAAGACAACTTTTTTGATAATTACAAACAATCAGGAAGTTATAACTGAATAAAAAGCAGACCGTTGAAGATTTATCTTTTGTATTTTACCACCGATATTCTATGCATTCAACTCATTCTTCCTTATCAGACGAGATCCAAGTCTAAAGCCATTCGTCTCATCAACGAACACAATCTTGCAAAGCCTTCGACTAGACTGATGACATTCGTCTACGTATTGCTCCATTAAATTGAATTGTTATTTACAGTTATAGCCAGGAATAGACCTTTTATATGATTTTGAAATAATTAGATTCGAACAACATTTTGTAGAATTTTCGAATGTGCACAATAGTGATAGAACCTCTAACGCCACTCGATCGGGCATCGCATATAAAAATGTATAAAAATAACACGCGATCCAGGCTCTTTTGTAGAATAGGTCTATTGGTATTGTGGGGGGGGGGGTATCGTTGGGGGAATGGAGCGAAAACCCGGACTCGTTTAATAAGCATAGCCGCAGACCACGTTTACACTGTGACGGTACACTTTTGATCCACTACAAAATTTATACGGGTCAAGACTGCTCCAGAATAAAAATTTTCAATAAATCGAACGAACAAAAGTGTCATGGATTAGTGGAAATACTGTAAATGGGAAGCTTATTCGTTACACTTTTGTTGATACAAAGTTGTGGCTGCGCAATGTAAACGGGTTTTTTTGACGTTACAGCTTCAAAATTACAGGATGTATAAATGAGGCTACCTCCTGAAAAATGTACATCTTTCTGGAACAACAGATCTGACATGAATGAGATAGTGATTTCCTGAAAGCTTGACTCCTGTGCTTTTATTTGATGTATGGTTTTTGCAAAATAGATAGCTAGGTATTTGCAAACAAGAAGAAATTAATCATATCTCAAAATGAGATAGCGGTTCTTTTCGACATTGTTCTGATTGTATATTTAAAGGAAACTGGACCTTTGTTCTTTCACTTCGGTAGATGCATTTTCAAAGACGTCAGAATTTTGTGGCTATTCTCTAATCGCTTTGTACTGGTCACCAATCCGGAGTTTGACCTCACTCGACCGAGCTTAACTTCAGTTACCTGATGGAAACTGTTTTCGGCCACTCACCAATCATTAAAGGCAACTAGTGTTATTGTCACAAAATCTACCCTTGTTTCTTGTACAAGAGACTGGCAACATCTGTGAGCAGATTCTTATGATTTCAATAAAAAAAATCACATTACCTCTCCATATACGTCAAGTCTGCTGACTTTCAACCCTGATACAGCCAATGCGCTAACTGAGAAGGCGGCCTATAACAAAAACATACGTATCATCATCATCATCATCATCATCATCATCATCATCATCATCATCATCATCATCATCATCATCATCATCATCATCATCATCATCATCATCATCATCATCATCATCATCATCATCATCATCATCATCATCATCATCATTTATTTAGTAATTAAAGCCTACTTTACGCATTTCTTAAAATGATCGATTAAAAATGTACCATGTATAAGATACAAGAGAAAGCATAAATCTACAAACAAAATCTTGTCACAAATAAGTAAAAATCAGCGGTTTTACAGTGAGTATGATTGTTAATTCAAACTCTACCTGGTAGATTTTGAATTAACAATGAAATATTCTACCAGATTCTGACAATATCATACTTCACAGAGTTGGAAACATAGTTTCCTATCAAATTCAAAATCAACAGTGGGTCTCGAATTCATTATAGCGAATTCATTAATCTCTGTAAAGTCTGCCAATCTGCCTTTGGAGGCAGAAGATTCAAAAGGACTTCCAAACGTATCAAGTCTACCGTTTTCATAATTTTTGGGTCACTCAAACATACGAATAGTTATGAATAGACATTTTAGCTATTCTAGAAAATAGCGTTGATTTAACAGTATTTTTATAAATTTTTATACGAAGGGTTCGCTTTGAAAATTTTACAAACTGTGTAAAGATATTGTTCAAGCTTCTTTTTTAGAATGGCCAAAGGTCTATTACGTAAAGGATGGATAAATTCCAAGCTGGGTGATTTTTATAGAACAATGGGGAACTGTATTTCTAAATTTGATCAAACTATCATACGTCAGTCCATCATCCCCTGAGATATATTCTATCTCAACAAATAATTATATAGCTCATCAATATTCGGCTTTAGGGGATTGGTTTAATAAAGACCCTTTGTTTCTTACCAACTTTCCATATCAATTTCATGAAACTTTGGAACTGAATAAATTTGAAATTTTATTTGTGGTTTTTTGAATAAGAGACAAATGTTTTGTTTTATCTCATCTGAAAATATCAACCAATAAACTGTTTTGTGCTTGGAAACTTGAGCAAACATGACAAAGTAGCTCATACGTGTGCCTGCTAAAATAAAAGAGTTTGCTCTTTTCTACTATGTGCTTCAAAACCTACCGGGCGTCCCAAAAAAGTACTCCTTTTTGAAAAATCTCCAAGATTTGATTAAATAAACGCTCCTTAAATTTATTTGTTGGCAAGTTGATCAAAGACCGCAATAATTTGCCAGGTATGGCTCTGATCTTGCAATGGGTTTTAAAATTAGCAAATCTAGCTCTTTTTAGGGCTGCCTGTTATGAAAGCATATTGCAAGAGCACTGCTGATTACCAGATTAATATAATATTAACATCCAATTTGAGACAGACTCAAAATTGCTCATCAACCTCTTCCATTGTTTTCATTCGCACTCATTTTTAAGTGACATCAAATTTTAGACAGACTCTGAATAGCTTCGACCTGTATAGACGTTACGACAGGAATTAGTTTCGACTGACTTACTGTTACGACAGGAGTTTCATCAGGAGGTGGAATGCCTGTTTGTATAGACATCTGTGGAGAGAATGAAATGCTGTAATTAGTCACAAGGCAAATGTTGAGGGTATTAATAGTTCATTGTCCGTATAGTGATGGCAAACATGGTAGATCCATTATTTGGAGATTGCACGAAGGCATACTATCACTTATCATGTATACAAAAGATAAACTCATCGTGAAATCAAAATATCAAAAACAACAAAGGGTCAGAAGATGAGAAAATCAGAAAATCCACAAATCTACAACTCCAAAATTCAAAAAATTAAAATGCTGAAATGCTGTAATATGAACAAATTTCGAAAAATAAAAGAAAATAAAAATATAAGGTATGAAAAATTAAATTTTCTAGATGTCTAGATTAAATAGAGCTGACAGTTGAGGAACTACCAAGCCTTCAAGCTAAAGGGTCGAATTTTCTTCCCCAAACAAAATGAGTCAGATTATCATAAATTTAGTGTGTATCGATTTTCTAACGCTGCTCAAAGCAAACAATATCCCGGTGATATCTAGTAAAACTGTGAAATAAGAGAAAAAAGTTTAACTTATCAACTGTGCATTTATTTCAAATATTAGATTTCTAAACTGTGCCTGCACAAGATATCTTGAAGCTCAACAGCGTGCGGACACGTTTTGTCCGAACCTGCAGGGCCATAAGCTGTGCAGGAAACATTGTCACATTTTCCTGTCGAGAAAAATTCCCTGGCAAAACAACCATTTTCAGTGAAACTCAACGAGGTCTTCTGGTATTGAACACTTCAGCAGTTTTTAAAAGCAAATCATATGTTTCTAGTAATACAAAGCCTTTACGCATCATTTATTGCGTATCAAAGAGCATAGGAATCAAAATCTCTAAAAAACATTGCATGATTGGTTGACCTTCATTGGCAATCTTTAATATCTTGATTATTCTCAGAATTACAGCGTCTTCTTGGCCTCAAACAGTTTTCCAGTTGTGACATCATCAAATTGCTAATTCGTAAACCACAAAGGCTACAGATTTCTGCTTACCACCTAATCATAGACTTTCATAAAGTATGGCTTTCTTGAAGATTATACCGCTTTCCCTCCATCAATTTAGGATTCATAACGATTTAAATTTTGTTCAAAGCTTTTGTAATAATTCTTTCAATTAAAAGAAAGATGCAATAATTCTAAAAGTAGTCACAGATTGCCAATGAACATTTTTAACGAAATACTTGAAATTCCTTTCAATACATCAAACCAACCGAAAGATGCATCAACCAATCGCGCAATGTTTTTTTAGAGATTTGATTCCTATGCTGTGTCAAAGAAAGCCTCGAGGTATTTTGCTAGCACTCTCAAACCACAGGGTCAAGCCCAAGTAAACTTCTGGGATTTCGGTAAGACTTCTCAAAGCTTTGAGATCATTGATAGATAAAAAACTAAGTACGACAATGCAATCCTATTTAGAATATCAAATTTGATCTATCAATTTGTTTCTATTCAAGGTGTTTTTCTGTCAGCAAAGATGAAATTTGATAAAGGCTACTTTATATCTAGGTTGTGGTGAATGCCTGGCGGTACAAACCAACAAAGGCATCACGCAAACATTTTGTGCGTCAGGAAGAAAACATGGAAGATACCATGAAACGTAAGTAAGCCCTCTGTCCACATTCACTAATACGGTTTAACATGAAAATGCACGTGTTTTTCTCAGTTTTTACTTTTATGTCCACACTGAAATAATCGAAAATGCATCGTTTTATCATGAATATCGGAGACATCTAAAACGCATTTCGAAAGCAGAAATAGTTAAAAACGCATGCTAACCATGCTAGTGTAGGTGGAAAACACTACCGAAAATAGAGCCTTGCAAAAATGATGACGTAACAAAGACCGGAAATGAGAGCAAATCAAAAGACCGCAAGGGGCCTGGAAATGAGAACAAAAATGATCGAAGATGACGTAGCTTGGACGCAATATTTCGATACGTTTCAGCTTAGACTGTAGTGGTGACGCGAATGTTTCGACGCGATTTAACATCGTTGAAAATGGAGGCAAGAAAACGCCCGACAACACTGTATTAGTGTCGAAGGGGCCTGAAACATAACGTCAGGAAAACGAAGTAGGTAGTATGACAAACAATTCTTCAAAACTAAGATGATATATAGAGAATTGATTGAACACAACGCCACGCTTTGAGCGTAACTCTTCCTCAGGTGATGTTGTGTTCACGCAAACAAACATTGCTTTTTGTTAGTATACATATAAATAATTCTTTAAAAATAAAATGATTTATTTATAGATAATTGATTGAACAACGCAACGTTTCGAGTTTAACTCTTCCTCAGGTGACGTTGTGTTCACGCAAACAAACATTGATATTTGTTAGTATACATACGGTTCCTCGAAGAGATAATGCTTGCTTTGTTGCCACAATCTTTCCAATCTGCAAAAGAAAACGAACAAAAGATTGAGATCTACTACAATTAATGCATCATAAACTGGGCAGAAGATATGGCATTGAACTGCCATTTTGCACCACGCATTCTCGGATTGCAATCATATCTATTTCTCTCGAAAGGAATGTTTCAAAGACGTTATGACCAATCAAGGATTACAGCCTATCAAAGTAGCATAGGTTCCAAATCTTTAAAAAGGCCGGTGTAAAATTGAGTGACTTATTTCTTTGAACTGAATGACTTCAAAGAAACTTTAGCTATTTCTCTATAATTCTACCGTTGGACTTTTCTGAAATCGTTAATAGTTTCAGAATTAGAGTGTTTTTCTTCCTTTTCAAGAATTCAAGAAACATTTTCAAAAAAACTTAAAACCATCGTAATTTATTAACCGTTTGACGCAACATATAGTTTCGAAGAGAACTATAGTTTATGGATGCCTACAATATGGTATCAAGCAAAAGTCTCTCACTCATCTGGTTTATGATTTAGAAATTTGATGACGTCACATCCTAAAATGAGCTGAAATGTAAAATACGCTATAATTTTGAAAAATATTCAAATTTTCTGGAAAGTCCAACGGTAGAATTATAGATAAGTATCTAAAGTTTCTTTGAAGCCATTCAATCAGAAGAAATAGATCATTGAATTTTACACCCACCTTTTTACGCTGAGTTAAAGATTTGGAACCTATGTTTATCAAAGTACAAACTCTTCTTGGTGCACTGCTATTCTTTTGAGGAATTAATTTTTCCCCCTTCTGAAACTAGGATTTATTTCAAGTTTTATGATTATCATAAACCAACGCTGAAATTATCTATTTGCAATTTTCAGTATAATACTAATCTGCACCCAACGAAAAATCCCAAGGAAGCGACTAAAAGCTATTTGGTTAGCATGCAGATATAGATCATTGCTGAGAACGTCTACAAAGCGTTTAGAAATTATGCAAATAGCTCGTATAAAGAAGTCTGCAACAACATAACAGAAAGGATAATATTCATGCAACAATCTTACACATGATACGAAAATGCTCTCACCTCCCATTTGAGTTCCTTCTTGACTGGATCGAATGTAACTTGACCAGCTATTGATAAGAATAAGACGAAATTTAGAACATAACGATTCTGATTTGGTAAAAGAGAGCAATACATCTAGCTCCCATCTCAAACTCTCCTGTCTCCATCTTCGTCAGCCTTCTATTTAATCAAGCAATTACTGTGAATGTTTTATTGCGGTACAAAAATTTAAAGATTACTGGGAAAAACCATATGGAAAAACTAAAGCATCATGAAAAACACTTGAGGCCTTTTCGTCCGACACTTATTTCTTTATTTCTACCTTGCATTTGAAGTTAGTTTTAGGAAACTGAGAAGCCAAGCTCAACGAAGCAGTGTCCTGGTCTTTCCCCTCGATGTGACCCCATCTTGTGATTCATTTAGCCTGGAATTACAGAGAGTTGGCGACTCTCCTCACTCTACGTAGCATGTTCAACAGGGAGGGGATTCACACCACTTCAGGTTGGCAGTCAAGCGTACTACCACTGAACCATTCCCACTTGTTTGAAGTTCATCAGAGCATGAAACAGCCGATACTATCCGACAGATGAAACAACAATTTCTACCGAGTTGTGCTTAAGCAGCTACTCTTTATGTTCTCAACAGGGCTTGATATTTTTAATCTTAATTCAACTTTAGCATTTGTACATTTTGTAAAGTAGGCCTAAATTAGCTGTAAATTAGCTATTCTTCTTTAATGTAGCCTACGTAAAATAAATTAATGATGATGATGATGAAGGGCTAGAAAAACGAAGAAGCGTGGCAGTGGCGCTACCAGTTAGGTAGCTGAAATACTCAAATTTCCCAGGAAGGATGAAGGGAAAAAGGAAAAAGAAATGGAAGGAGGGGGAAAAGAGAGGAAGAAATGGAGGAAGGGGAGGAAATGAAAGGGGAAGAAAGAAGGACAGAAAGGAAATGGGATAGAATTGGGCAATATATTGAGAAAGGAGAAGAAAGTACGCAAGGAAAAACAAAGGTGCTTAGCTTGCTACCTAGACTTGCCCCAAGTCTGTTTTGTCAACTGTAATAAGTCTACCGGAAAGTACAATTTTTTTGACGAAATAGACTTAGAGCAAGTCTACTTGCTACCAGGAGATAAATTTTGTTGAGCCCTGCTTCTCAACTTGATGTCTTTTCTGCTTCAAGCTCCAAACTCATTATAAGCAAGGTTTCAGATGATGATGGATAGGAACTGATTGAAAAGCTTCATTAATCTTTCGAGTCTCTCTTTGAGATTCTCAAATAATTTATGTTTGTTACCTGACGGTGTCAGATTCATATTCAGCACTTGTTTTGGCATTTGAGCATTGATGACGACATTCTCAACCTGAAGCGAGGAAATAACAAACTATTAATGTCGTGTTTACATTATCAGGCTGTTGTGGCATGATAAAGTAAGCCCAGAAGACGCCAGCGTAGTTCTTTCAATGACAGAGTGAATCACAAAGCAAAATGAAATTCAAAACATTTGTTGAATCTCCAGACATTTCGCGGACGTTCTGCTTTCAAGCTAGAAACCCGAGAAATCTTCTCCTGGAGGCCACATTGCAAAAAAAAGACTGTCGAAAAAGGGAAGCTAAAAACTATGTGAGCATATTCAAATTGATCAAAAACGTTTAGTGAAGACTTCCCTTATTTTAACCTAAAAGTGCTTATTTCTTAGCCTTTTCAAGGTTTCAGAGTGTCCCTTCGAAAATTGAAATATTTAAACGTTCAGTGAAATGCTAGCATCGATTAACTGAGCTTAAACCAGACGAATACTCAAAATAATTCAAAACGTATCCACGTTTACTCACTGTTTTCCCCATTGTTTGCTTGAGTCCAACAGATAACTCGAAGCGACCACTGCTTCCCTAAAAGGGCAAACAACGAGAACTGAATAATTAAAGACTATGGGAAAAAAACTAGAGCTGTGAAAATTTTTCTCCATAAAAAGTAGGAACTGACAAAACTATTCAGTCAAATTTTACAGAAGATTTACTCAACCATGTGCCGCGACGTCGAGGTAAAGCCAACGGAATGAACATTTTGCTAAGATCTGAAGATGAAAATGAATGAATTCTACATCATTTGGAAAAAGGCTGGTAGAGAAGAGTCCATCCATTTCTACTGCTAGAATCATATTGTACAGCCTCTAATGAAGTTGCAGACGATAAAGGTGATCTTGTTTAGGAAATAAATAGAGTACTTACCGATATGAATGATACAGAAGGTTTCACATAGATTGGTATAGAGATCATGCTGTAAACAAACGAAAAATGAAAATGTGAACACAAAGAGGCAGTGGAAAACATTGGACTGAATATTTTTGATTCGTATGGCTTGAGCAATCAATGATTTTGCCTGCACAAAAGCTAAATTGGTTGATCTTGTCATTTCCTTATTTTCACCATTTTTTGTGAAATGAGAATCATAATGCCAGCTTAAAGAGAGCATCGATTGTTTGAAAATCTAATCGTAAAATTTGCTTAGGAGATAAAGGCGTAAAGAAGCATCGAGAAAAGGGGGCTCAAAAAATGAAGTACTTCACCTCATCATTATAACGTTGAGTATGTCCTGCAAATTTTGTAAGAAATCAGATACTCAGATCTGTGAATGTTAAAAACCAGATTCAAATTAAAAAAGAAATGTTTGTGTAAAAATAGTTATTCATACGATGAACTAGCCTGTTAACCAGACCCAATTTCAAAGGAAATAGTGGTCTGTTCAATACCGCCATAAAGCTTGTTCGCTGCCTCTATTTCAAGAGGGCTGTTTTCCAAGTTTTGTGGAAAATGTATGCGCATAATTATCTCGCAGCTCAAAATATCATCATAAAAACAAAGAGCGAACTAGTTTAGTGCAGCAAGGGAGACAGCTTAATCAATTGCATGATTAGACTCTTAGGTCAGAGATTAAATTTCTATGCAAGGCGAAACAAAGAGTAATCAGGGCGCATTCAGATTGCAGTATTCTTTTTCAGAAAAATTTCAAAGAGCTTCCTGGGTAAATGGTTTCTTTACAAATAATCAGCAAATTATTCTGAGGAATTCTCAAACGAGGTTTGAACAAGCTTTATGGCGGTATTGAACAGACTACTATTTCCTTTGAAATTGGGTCTGGCTAACAGGCTAACGATGAACTAAATAAGTAAGAAAAAACCAACTTACGAATTAGTAATGTGATACGACAGTAAAATAAAGTTGCCATCGGGTGGAACGAAGGATAAAACTTTTTCGCTCTGAAAGAAAGAAGGCATTTATTACAATACAGCGGGTACCCGCAAATAAGAAACCACTTTTTAAATTGAGGCCTCAGAGAGTTTCTTATTTAAAGAGACCTTTTCATGATCAGGGTCAAAGTTTCTTATACATAGGTAATCAAGTTAAGTCAAGTGAAGGCATATGACAGTACCATACATGCATGTGTATTTAACCTTGATGGTACATTTTACCATGTTACGTTGTTGTGGTGTGAATCTTTAATTTTGAAAATGTTTATTCTGTTTTGAGAATACTACATTCTATCACAGTCATTTATGGGAATATCTTTTGGCATTCAGGAACAAACTATAACAATCCTGAAAATAAGAAACATTTAAATTTCAGACCTAAAATTGTTTCTTATTAAAGGAGCCTTTTTGAAGAAAATGAGGCCTGTTTCTTATTCAAGGGGGTTTCTTATTTGCGGGTACTTACTGTAGATCAAAGAATCAAAGCTTGTTTAACTTGCAAAAAAAGAAAGAAACTAACAAAAGGAATAAAACTGGTAAGTCAAAAAGTTTATGACATTTAAAAGCTTGTAGCTCTCACTCAATTTATCACATTCCCATAAACTGATTGACAATCCCTGTGCAGCTGACATATCAACTTAACTGAGACAACTTAGTTTGTACTGTAAAACTCGTTGTAGACACATATATCCTTCTCACATGACAAGAAATAGACCTTTTAGCTTTTCTGAAAAGAATCAGAATCAAACGATATTTTGCTACATTTTGTTTGTAGAATTTTCGAAGGTGCACAATACTGATAAAAGCTCTGACGCCACTCGATCGAGCCTCGCGTATAAAAATGTATAAAAATAACGCTCGATCCAGGCTCTATTGCAGAATAGCTAGAAGGTCTATTTCATGAAATGAAATTGAAATCTTCGAAATCTTAAAATCCTTCAAAGCAGAACGAGAATACAGTCAGTCCCCCCATATAAGAAATGGAGATATAAGAAACTGCAGCCTGTCAGCATAGATGATATTTTCTCCTTTATAAGAAAACAGGCTGCCTGATTTTGTCCAGTTTCTTATAAATGATGCATATTTGACAAAATACTCAACCACATTGCCGTTTTTCTGTGTAGCTTCAGTACTAAAATTCGTAAAATCTGTTCAACGCCTACATATACAGTATTTCATATTTGCTTCATCCATTATCATTTTTTGGGACATGCTTGTTTACTATGCAGCAGCATCCTTGAATTTAAATATGGTTTTTCTTTAGACAAGAAAGCATTACGTGAAAGAAAGTTTCCAAATGGACATATAAGAAATCTTCCAGCCTCATTTAAACATATTTTCTTGCATATAAGGAACCAGACAGCCTGATTTGAAAATTTGAGTTTCTTAAATGCGAGGAATTACTGTAGTCCTTGATCAAATCTGCGGTTTCACGGAAGGTTCGGGCTGCGGTAGAAGGTGAGCATCCTTAGTAAATCAAAAGGATATGTGTATTACAGTCACAAAAACAAAGATACCAAATGGATCTCAGGACTTACTTCCCATCTCTTCAACCTTATACAGGGATGAAAGCTGACGTCATCTAATACCCTTGGATTTACGAGGCACATTGTAAGATCTGTTGAAGAGAAAGATGAGAATTGAAATCAAAGAAAAAGCTATGAGCAAGTGATAGAAAACACTGTCTAATAAGTCAAAGAACGAAATCACGCTGAATACTGAACCTATTTGAAGTATCTTTACCGGTCCTTGCATAAGGGGGTGTGCGTAGCTCCATATTGAATATGTCCTACAAATGGTATATGCTATCATATCAGTTATAAAAATAATAGTCTTACCGGGCATTCCTGATAGTCGCGATAAACATTCAACCTAAAACAAAATGGATAAGATAGAATGCCACTTAGCAGATAAATCCTTTTCCCCATCTATTAGGCAGAAAAGATAGAGTGTCCCATCTGCAGTGGGAACTAGGTGACCCCGTGCCTTTTCCCGCTGTGGATGGGACCAATAATGTATTGCATTTAGCTTATGTTTTACTTGAAAAAGAAAAAAAGATAGAAGCAGCTTACATTTGGAGAGCTTTTAATCATTTACTGGAGGAAAAGTCATGCGGTAAAAGCTTGAACTACTTGATGTCCCAACAAGCTATATATGATCTTTGCAGGGCTATATTTATTTACAATCATTTTCCTTCAGAATATCAACAACTGAGAAAGAATATCATCTCCTAAAAATAAAAAAAAAACAAACACTTACTTTTCCTTGAATCTCAGCGAAGACAGTTGCGCCCTGGAATTAAAAGTTTGTAACGTCAAAATAAATCGACTTAATTTCATCCTCAAATCAAGTCCGTATCAAGAATAATGTGGCGTCCTCCAAAGGTACCAAAAGCAACTCTATGATGTGTGTGCCATAATAAAGCTCCATAAAGTAACCGTAATTCCACCATCGAGATTAATTATAAAGACATTTCATCGGTGGTGCTCAGAATGCAAAGCGAACTTCATTTTGCTTTTCTAGTCTGTCTGTGTTTGACAATTTGCAGGTAATAAAGTTTCATGCAGATATATATCGGGTACCATAAAAGCATACTTTGGGCTGAGAGGTTCCTCATTCTCGCGATAAAATTTACACGTAAAGTATGCATTGGTATGCAGGAAGCAATGATGTATCTACTATTTTGTTTAAAATGAGGTATTTCTGTCGAAAAGCTTCTTACCAGCGATCATAATAGCCACACATGCCAAGAGCACCCTATCAAAGCAAGTGAAAGAAGTAAGAGAAGTTGTTTTGGCAGGATAATTAGTCAGTCAGATTCTTTGAACCAGCCCTGAATACATAAGCGTACGGGAAGAAAAAATCTAGGGCTGCCAGACAAAAAGTCCATTTTTCGCCAATGTTTTTGGCCGATTGAGGACAGACATTTGCCCGAATGGGGCTGATTTTTGATCATTTTTCCAAGGTTCCCGGCCCCCGATCTCGTACGCTTATGGCTCTAAAATAATGTCGTCGAGTGGAACGAATGCAAAAATGTACCACTGGTCAGAATCAACGAAAACTGTAACGGTTTCTTCAAAATAACGAAGTCAAACTTTAACCCCCGATTTAACCCCCTAAACCCCAACAGATCGCTGATCACCATCACTTTCCAAGATGCCTAGGGTCTACCGCCTTTAACTTTCCATTGATCCAAGCAATCGAACATTCAGGAGAAAATGCCTAGATGAGAACAAATACTCACATTTTTGTCAATAATGCAGTCGATTTCTTCTACTACATCGAAATAAATCTAAGAGAAAATTGAAATAATTCAGATTGAAATTATCGAAACTGTGGTTGCTGTAAACAATTCAGTTAAATTTGGAAAAGAGTTTCTTAAAGTGAATAACCTGAGTTAAAAGATGAGATCTCATAGATATATAAATAGCCTATTGTATTTTATAATCCAGCTCGTGGCGAATGAAAGCAATGCTAAAGAAAACAATAGGGGGATAAGGTGTTTCTTGGTCCTATTTATAGACAAGCGCTATATATCTCAGGTCATTCAATCTAAGTTTAGTTTTGTTTCAGTTCAATCTGCATCAGTAACAACACTAAATGTACGTTATTGTGACATTCTTTGTTAATTTTGAGTAAAAACACCTTGTATGCTTGACAAGTTGCATTGTTACGAGAAATATAAAAATTCGATTATTCAAGTGCTTGCTGCGTAGAAGACATTGAAATTTGATAAGAAAATTCTTTCACTGAAATTGGTCTTACCGCTTCATAGTTACAAGCAATTTTATTGAAAAAGTATTCAACCAGATTCCTGATATAGGCCTGAAGTTGGAAAAATATTCTGTCGATCGACACAAGTAGACTTCTGATCATTTATAGATGTCATGTCTGGTCAGCTATTTGAATCATAATTTGTCTAGATCAGTTGACTTCTTGACAGGTTGATTCATCTCTTCTTACATTGTCAGAACTCTTTTCTGATTGAACTGCCATTAAAACTTGTTGTAGAACTCGCCATTTTATAGCATAGGTTCCAAATCTTTAAAAAGGTTGGTGTAAAATTCAATGATCTATTTCTTTGAACTAAATGGCTTCAAAGAAAATTTATTAGTCTGCTGCGATTCTGCCGTTGGAATTTTCTGAAATCTTCAACATTTTCAGAATTTGAGTGTTTTTTTTCTTTTTCAAGAATTCAAGAAAAATGTTCATAACAATCTAAAACCATCGTAATTTCTAAACTGTTTGATGTAACATGAAATAATTTCCAAGAAAGGCTTAGTTTATGAATGTCTAATAGATAGCATCAAGCAAAAGTCTGTCACTTCTGCGTGGTTTATGATTTAGAAATTTGATGACATCACATCCACAAATGAGCTGAAATATAAAATACGCTGTAATTCAAAAATATCAAAAGTTCCCAAAAAGTCCCACGATAGAATTATAGATATGTAGCTAAAGTTTCCTCTAAGCCATTTAGTTAGAAGAAATAGGTCATAGAATTTTAAACCCACCTTTTTACGCTGATTTAAAGATTTGAAACCTATGCTCCATCTCATATGCCTATTTGCTTACCTCATTATTTGCATATTTTACACCAGTTCTTCTCCAAGGTACATTCGATAATGAACCAGTTGGTAGTTTTCCACTTACACTGAGCAAAGTAAAAATCAGAATCTTACTAGCAAGTCACACAGACTGAGAAACTGCACTGTTATCAAAATCCTAATGGCAAGTCCTACAGAAAAAATTCATTGTAAATAACTCCTCAATTTCATTGAAAACTCAATATTGAAGGAGCTTACTATACACCACAGCACATTTTCAATAAATCTTCATACTGTGATAAGAATTCTTCAGTCATTTGAAAGACTGCACATTTTGTGAAACAAGAGTTCACAAGAAAATAAAGATTTACTTAAGAAAACTATGTTAATATGTGCAAGACCTGTACTGTACATGATTGTTTCCAAGACACACAATAAAAACTATCCTTCAGAATAAAATTTACCTCCTTGTAACTTTGAATACACCTAAAGGGCTGTAAACAACAGGAATCAGGCTACAAGACGTTCAGCTTTGGCCGAGAAGCACGACTCATCATTCAGCAAAGAAATCAAATGACTCATAAAAGTCAAATTGATAGATTTAAGTTCAAGACAGACAGCAAAATTTTGACTGAGAAAGAAAGTGTTGAGCAAGGACTTACTTTGATCCACCTGTAACTGTGTTGACAACACTTCTGACAATACTTGGTGGTTTTATAAGTTCTTTCAGGACATTGCTTTCTGTTGCTAATGGGCATCCATTGTCAAGCATTTCTTCAAGAAGCTGAAAGATGACAAAGATTCATGAAAAATTGGTAGAAACAGAACATTCTCAATCTTAAAATCTAATGAAATATCTAATAATGACTTACACCAGATGCGTTAGAAAAATAAATCCACTGTTTAAAAACTTGTAAAGGAAAAGCTAAAAAGCCAATTTGTAAAATATTAATGGGACAGACTATTTACAGTCTAAGCTTCTGTAGCTGTAGGATAGTAGGATTCTAGCAGCACTTCAAATATTTCAGTATAAAGCAATAACTGACCTAGAAAAAAATTAGCTACCATTTTGACCATTAGAATATAGATCAAATTGAGCCACTCTCTTCTAGTTTTAGGAAAAGCTCACAGAAGCTAGTTTTTAGAAATTCTTCTTTCAAGGTTAAGATGATGCATTGCAAATTATAAATTAAAAAAGTTAAACCCTCAACTGAGATGTAATTTTCATCACAATTCTATAAGTTTTCAAACAAGTTGATCCATTTTTCTGCTCATTGACCTTTTCTGCCACTTTTCTGCTCATATTTTTCTGAACCTTTTTGTAAGTAACATCTTAAATAGCATTCAAGAAGGTTTTTGCAATAAATGCTAGTTTTCTCTGAAGTATCTATTTAGAATCCAAAACTCATTATTGGTTATCTGTGAATAATTAAAATTTCTATCAGTCTAATTATTCTTTTTCTTAAAATTATCAGAAGAAGAACATTCTTCAATAAAAAATCATGAAACAAACTTAGCAAAATCATTTAACAACTGACAGATGGGACTAAATTGGCTATGAGAGCAGTCCAACAGTAGTGGCAATCATCTGACCAACGTACCTCATAGACAACAACAATTTGGTCCTTGATTATTGTTTCAGTGCATCCTGAGAAATAGTCAATGATTGTATCCACAACTCTGTGCAGGAATTCAATCACAAAGAGTGGAGCAACTACAAGGAAAAAATACATCATTTTCATTAGTGTTAATAATGCATGGAAACACAGACCCTGAAGCCTCCTAAAGATCTTAATTCTTTTTCTCACTCTGATAGGAATTCTTGAGTTATGAAAGTATGTAAGAAATTCTAAATGAACAAACTGTCTTGAGAATTCTTACAAATTCTTACCAGGTAAAACAAGTTCCATCCCCTGCACAAAATCTGAAATGCACACTTTTGGAATGACAAAGCACAATTATTGAGCTGAAAACTGATCCAGAATAATTATCTTTGAATACTTGACAGCTCCCTTCAACATTGAACCAAATAACAGAAGTACAGCCAATAAAGATAAGGTTTAATGAATTAGAAATTACAATAGTCTGTATGAGCAGAATGAGAACTGCTAAGTTTATTTTAACTCACCTTCTGCTTGTATGACAGCAAGAAAAAATATATCTCCCCTGTAAATGTTTATCAGATAATGATGAGGTGTTGGAATAACTGGAGGGATGTTGTCAATATTGCCAGCCTGCAAGAAAATATCATATCTCTTTCTAAAGAAACTTCTTCCTTTAGATAATCAAGAACTAATCTCAAATCATAAAATACAATCAAACTTTGGAGAATTTTGCAGTTGAGGTTGTTAGTCAAAGACCTTATCAAACTGAGGTTTGTAAACTGTGGGCTTGATGCCTAATGCCAGAAAGATATCTCTGTGGGTTAATGCAAAAACCAGTGACTCATGAATAAATCACCCCTCATGAATTATGATCGCAAATACACAATACAAAGTTATCATGTACATATTTATGTAAGTCCCGCAGTGTCACATTCCTTCTGGAAAACTTAACTTAAGATTCAGTTGCAACAATACCTCAAGTTCAAAGCTCCTTACTTCCATGGAACAGATAATCTAACACCAAAGAACAAATTGCCTTAGAATATTTCCATTTTTGACTTCCCATACTATTAAAGCTTTACATGCAGCTTGCAGCAAACAGATCAGTTTATTTGTAATAACACTGAGATCAAATGATGCAGATTTTCTAACCTAACGTGTTATAGTTTCACTACAATGTACAGGTGACATCTAGAGGTGGAAAAAGTGTGCGAAGCCGTGAAGTAGCTTTGCAAGAAGCTCATTTATCTTGGAGGAAGAAAGGGGAAGAAAAAGAAAAAGCTGAATAAAGAAAGAAAATGATAGAAACGAGGAAGGGAGGAAAGAAGAAATGAAGGAAAAGGAAGAAAGGAACGAAGTTTGAGGAATAACAAAAAATTGAAAGGGGAAGAAGACAGGATGAAAAAGAGAAAATTAAGATTTGAAAATGTAAAGAGGAAAGCAGGAAAGAGAAAGGGCAGAACAAAAGAAAAGGCAATGTTTGGTTGTGTTCTTTCATTGCACATATGCGTTGTGCAGTAGTTCAATAAAGTGCTTTGAAATCTGACATAAACAGTGATAAAACAATAAAAGAACAAATTTCATGTTGAGGTCACATCGCAGGAACATAAATATCTTCTCCACCACTGGTGACATCGGTCAGACAAATGATAACATTCTATATCTCTTCAGATAGTATTAATATTCACCTTTGATTGGGCTTCAAAGAAATAATCACACACTGATTTACTGATGACACTCTTCCAGTGCTTCTCTAAAAATATATCCCTGAAGAAAAATAAAAGTATAACCTTCAAAGGCAAATTCAAATGAGCTAGAAAAAAAATGTTGTGGCTATGAGCTATGAGAGGAGCAGTATGGGTAATTATGTGGAACCTCATTGGGAGTTATTGTCTTTCACATTTCATGATTTTTTCTGCAAAGTAATTTTCATGCATTTTGAAAAAGCAAAAACCATATTTTCTGTGAATGTTCTGTTGGAAGTTAATAGTTGGTATCTTTGTGGCCCTTTCATTTTTGACAATTAATTAGTTAGTACGTACGGATCTTTGTAAATGCGGTTTGATACAAAAAAAGAAGCAGTAGGCTTCAACAGAGTTAGAGTGAAAACCTTTTGGTGACATCATTGGATGAATAGTTGAGAGTTTTCGTGAGCTGTTCAGTCTGTGAGAGTGAGGTGGTTGGCGAGTCATTTATTATTCTTTATTAACGTCTACTGTGTGTAATCAGCGACAACGCTTTATTAGCACAACATACATACCCAGAACTATTGATGAGGAAAAGACTATGGATCATCTTGGCGCCCTTCTCTGTCTCTCTTCATGAGCTAGTCTCCTATGAAAGCATTGCAACTTGGCTGTTATCATCCACAGCTTCCCCACTTTAGGCCCAAATCAACTCAAGTGACTTGCCCTTTGTGTGCCTCGATTTGACAATGAGGTTCATGACGTCACACTAATGTTTGCCGTTAGATCTTTGCACTTTGCGGATCCTCTCTCCCAACACAGTTACCAAATTCTGATTGGCTATGGCAAATTGACAGGTGTCCACAAAGTTAGCCAATCGTTTTCTATATGTAATAACACTAGATGCAAAATTGTGTCAAATTTGCTTGTGTTTACCATCCTTCGCAATACCATTTTTTGCCGCAGGGAAATCTAGATTTTCAAAATGTCTTAGCAAATTTGTTCTGAATAGCAAAAGCGAATTTGTGAAACAAAAGTTTCAAATTTCCAAAATGATAAAGTGATTTGCCTCTTTGAAGAATAGATTTCACACCTCTGGCTGCATTCAATCAAATCAAAATTAACAGTCAGAGCAAACCGTCTTGGTCAGTTGAGGGTGTGAGATGTGAGATTTATTCTTCAGAAAGGCAAATCGCCTTATCTTCATCAGACCTTCATCTATACTTTTACAAAATTCGCCCTTGCTGCTCTGGATGTAGTCTAGAGACGCCGCATTGGACATGGTATTGCGAAGGTGGTAAAAATTATTTCTATAAGAGATATGGTGCAAATTCCTCCTGGCTCTTAATTTCCAATTCCGTACGTTTTCTTTGTAAGGATTTACTGAATTTATTTTCGATAGAAGGTTAGACCAATATGCCAGGGTACGCCCATTGACGAATATCCTGGTACTTAGCTTGATTTAGTGCAAAGGTGCCTTCGCAAGTTAGATCATCACTAGCAGTTTATTAATACTTTAAGGAAAGTCATTATGAACTTGATCATCATACCTCTTGTCGTAAATCGTAAATACATAAAAAATAAATACTTTCCTGGAGTTATCAAATGACTTTGAGTTGAGCATGGGTGTTCCAAGGCATGTACCTACGAGGCATGCTGGGAAACTACGAGAAAGCATACCAAGGGAAGGTCACACGATGTTTCTGGTCACGTTTCAAAGTTCTTTGCAATGAAAGACCAACTATGGAAAAAAGCCCGAAAAACCCTTTCTATCAAGAACGCGTTTGTAAGGATTTCCTGGCTGAGATTTAGGTAATTCATTTAGTATTTCAGAAAGTGTTCAGTTAAGTTAGAAATGAAGTATGCATAAACAGACGCATACTCTTAAACATAGTTCAAAGATGTTTTTGAGAAGTATACGGGGCGGGGATTGCGATTTGGTACACAAATCGGCCTAAACATCAGGAACTTCCCGCTTTAAACTACGCAAAAGGTTCGTCATCAAAATTGTGTATTCTATATATATGTAACGAGATATGATCAAGCATGGGGAGAAGTAGACCTTTTAGCTATTCTACAAAAGAGCCTGGATCGAGCGTTATATTTAACTCTTTGCTTAATCTATTAAGGCCCAACCTAAACTGGCTTTTCTCCTTCGCAGTCACCAGGTTGATTATCTCTTTTAACAAGCAAGTCGATACATTCACGAAATCATACATCATGTCTATGACAGCACAAGTGAAGAATTTCAAAAGGAAACACTAAATTAGAAAATTTGGGAAATTCAATCAATAAACGTCTATACCGAGGAAAGGCGTTAAGGATACAAATCTGGGTGAAAGGATAATAAAAGAGTTATTTCTTTGTATCAGTTGTCTGGAATTTCCACCACAAATGGAAATTTAATCATGATTAACGTTTGACGAGAAGAGCTATCAGGCCTGTAAGAAGATCAATTTAGACGGAACATTTTGATCGTTGAGACAGATCCACGTGATCATTTGAGACATAAAAACACAAAGGGTGAAGACGAAAACGAACGGACGTTGTCTTATCATGTTGAAAAGGTGAAACAGTGCCTTTATAAAATTGCTATACAAATTCGAAAATAGAAGTGGAGTGTTCTTGCTGTGTACGAGAAAGGGTCAAAACTGAAACACAGGAATTGACTGAGAAGAGGTCTACATTTTGAGAGGTGGCATAGCTTGAGACAGTTGAAGCAAAGAAGCTGCAAAATGTGCTCTGTTTATTTATTGGTAGCTGCATTTGTTGGTGTTATACTTGGCAGTCAAGGAGCAAATGCATTTCCATACTCTGGTGAAGGTTAGATACATTATCATTATCTTGCATTTGCATTTGCAGAAAGGTAGGGCTTGGTTGTAGCCCTGACCCTGCCTCTCTGTAGTTTGTGCTATTAACTATTTGCTCCTTGTCTGTCTCAGATTAGATGTCACGTTAAAATGCCCACGAATAAGAACAGTTGAAATGTTCTGCATAAGGAATTTTGCGTTATCGCAAATCTCAAGTGATATCTAATTTGAGACAAACTTTAATATATTTCATTGCTACGCGGACGCTCCATCAATCGTTGTTTGCCAAGGCTCCATAAAATCATCTGTAACAAACTGTTCAACAAACCACATTGATGAAATACAGTATACATATGCTACAATTGAATAACGTGATCCAAAATAAAACGGTTGGTAAAGATATACGAGACGTTAAAGAGCAATTGTCACCCAGGGTCCTTTGCAGGCACGATGCAATTTCAGACTGTCTGAAAATCAAATTTGGCATACAGTAAAAACCCGCACACAAAAACCTAAAAACTAGCTGTTAACGAAGTCAAGGGAATGCTGCTATGTTGACTGCGATAAGGTCCAGCTTAAGTCACACAAATCCACAAATACATAAAAATCTGCGTGAGATGGTATCCTACTCCCAAGTTTAAGTTCACTGAGCATGGCAGATGACATTGCTAAAAGTTTGGAAAGCAATAATCCATATGAAAAGCAACAACAAATCCCACAAATTGAAAGACCACAGTTTGTGCAAACTTATATTCAATTTTTGATTTGCTAAGCAAACAGCCATGATGTTCTATTGTCACCATGCACATGAAATCAAAAATTTGGTGAACTCAGGGGTTTGGTAAATGTTGGGAGTGCCTAGATAGTCCTAAATTGCATACCAGAGAGCAATGAAAGAAAGAACCATTGCAGCAAAACAGTAACAAAACCATCATTTTAATACAAAAACCAGCTAGCTAGTTTCAAATGTTATACAATTTTGTGCAGACAACTGTAGAAAAAAAGAATCATTATTACCATACCAATACCAAAAGTAATCAGCTGATGTCAGCCATTATAAAGTGAAAAAAGTAGATAGACCACTACACACATTTTTCTGTAAGAATTTTGGTATGGCTTTGGGGTGAGTTTCCAACAACTCTCTTTGCGCTTCTTAATGTCTACTCATTTCAATGAAAGGCTGATTTGGCACCAGCTTAGAACTCAAATTGCGAATGACTTGAGAAATGGGTATCAAATTTCATAATCATTTATGAAATTGCTTTTTCAGAGTTTCTTATAGCTGTGTGTAATTGCAATAACATTGAATTAAACTCAGCACAGCTCAGCACATATGGCAGTTTCAAGCGCTTTGAATTTCAGTGTTTTGTCTTGAAACAGCCAATAAACAGTTGTTTTCCCATTGTCAAAAATATTTGTTGACATTTATGTGAAAGTATTTTCAGCTCCAATATTCAATATTAAGCAATCGACTTCTAAATATAAAACATACAGCTTATTGCACAAAGTTAAAGGGACTGTAAGCATATAAAAGTGGCTCAAGCCACTTGCGGTCAAGTTCTAGTTTATCATATATCAGTATATACTATTGAGGTAGATCAGTTCCCCAAATATGGTTCCACTGGTGTCACGGTCCTTTGTCTTTGCGCTGTTATTTTTATCACAGGCTAACATATGCTTAGACTCCCATCAAGAAGCAGTTTAAATAGCAGAATATTAACAGTTTCAAAAGCAGAATATTAAAAAGCAGTTATCTCAAATGTCAAGTTTCTATGCAAGAACTGTAAATCAACAATGTCGAGAATTTCATCAACTGTTTCAGTCTTTCCACCTTTCAACTGCCATTCACGATGGTTGCCGTAAAAGCACACTGCCTTCCGTGCGATTCTTCACTCAAATATGCATCCCCTTGGTGAGTTTGGTGTAGAGTTCCATTTGCAACTACTTTTGGCAGATCCAGGACTTAACTTCCAAAGCAGAGCCAGAGGGGACTGTTGCTTGATGAAGGTGTTAGTCCAGGATTTATTTCAATATCTCCTGATGCCTAGTAGAGTAAAAGAAACACGCCGAAACTCACAACACTAATGTAGGTGTTATTGGAGGCCTAACCCCACAATTCCTACTTGCAATTCTCCGTCTGAATTTTAAACACTG
The DNA here is from genome assembly GCA_039566865.1 of Aurelia coerulea. Classification (NCBI taxonomy): domain Eukaryota; kingdom Metazoa; phylum Cnidaria; class Scyphozoa; order Semaeostomeae; family Ulmaridae; genus Aurelia; species Aurelia coerulea. The sequence continues at coordinate 21,615,831 of CM076954.1, forward strand.
CTGCTTTATCCACTTCCTTCCGCTGCCAAGGTCTGCTTTACCAATATCAGGCTTATTAGGCCCTGATGAAATCTTCCTGTCAGCTATAAAAACGTAGATCAAAACAATATTGGAGATGATAAAGAGAAAGCCTCAAATATTTGTAATGAAATGAGGATAAAACAAAAGACATGATACTAACCAATGCGTGTGAAAGTGCGCTTTGTCCTTCTCCGATTTGGCGAACTCGACTCGACTCACGACTTTCGTTGTTGAAAGGAGACGACATTTGACGACATGTTGAATTTATTTAGATTCAGTACACTGCGGCAGTTGAACTGATAGAAATGTTCGACCTTAGTTGACTTCTCTAGCAGTTCAATAAGCAGGCTTGAATTAGCTTCTATTTTATAGCTATTGTAGATATGCCTACTTTATAATGATAACGATAGCAACTGCAGTGTGGATTCACAATTTGTGCTTAGGCTAAACCTGATTTTCAGACTGGAATTACAGCGTGCCTGCAAAGGACTCTTACGTTATGGCAATAAACAACACAGATTATAAGCTGATGGGAAGCTTGTGCAATGTGAGATTGAGTCAGGAGAAAACCAATTACTCCTTTCAATTAATTCACAGTAGAATTAAGTGACGTGAGTTAAAAGTGGCTAAGGCTGCCAGGGGCCTGGGCATCACTAACTTAGAGAAGAGTTGCTGTAATTGAAGATGTTTGCGTGTGTTCAAGCAAAGGGAAAACAGGAGGAAAATTGTCGCTCTTTAGTCCATTCAAAGCCTTTTCCATTTACCTCCGTCGAGCACCTTTAAAGGGTCATTGTCACCCAGGATCCTTTGCAGGCATACCAGGCACGCTTCAATGTCAGTTCAGACTATCTGAAATTTAGTTTTGGCCTTAGTGGAAAGATTGGATCCACATACAGTAGTTAAACTGATAGAAGAAAAGTGGACATTTCCATCAGTTTAATTACTGTACTGTGAATGCATATTTTCTACCGTCTGAAATCGTAGCGTGCCCGCAAAGGACCCTGGGTAACAATGGCTCTTAAAGCATAATTCAAATGCTGGAAATTAGCCAATGGGTAGGCTGTGAATATGACACAACGAGTGGGTTTTAATTACTATATGAAACTCCTAAATTTAGATCCGATTCACTAACCAGTGTTGGACAAAATATTATTTGGATCTAAATTTAGATCTAATTGAACGATATCACTGTAACCAGTGTTGGACAAAATATTAAACGAATGGCTTCATACATAGACGCAATATTCGAGTTCTGTACCGATAAATATTTGTCAATCTCGTATCCATGGAGGACAAATTGTGAATATGAGGTTGTATAACAAACAATCCGAATAAAAGCTCGAGCCACAATATAAGCTGGTTTTCGTTCATAAAACTTTAACCTACTCAACTTCACAGTGAATCCAGCGAAATTACATCTATGAGACAATCAAGCTTTGTCATGAAAAGTGAACTGTGCAAATTGATTAGTGTCTTAAAGACAAGGTCAGACAGGATTTATTATGAAATAACTACAATCTATGCTGTTAATAAAAGTAAGTCAGATGATTTAGGAAGGGATTACATTCACCCAAATTGCTTCATTTCTATTGCACCAAGACACGGATTTGATTAGGAAACTTTGTGGCTTCTTTTTGGTATCGTTGTTCTTATTAACTCTGTCCAGTTTCAATCTAAATCTAATATTTTTTATACTGTACTATGAGAGAGAAGTAACTTTATTTTCAATTGCTTTTCCTTTTGTGTAATCGATAAAAGGAGATTTTGAAGGCGTTTGCGGCTGCATACAAGCTACTGTCCATTCCGCACAGGAACGGGACAAAACTAACGAATCAGTTAATACATCTGTCTCAAATTGGATGCCACGTGAAAACACCTGTGAATAACAGCGATGAAGGGGTTTTGCAAGAGTATTTTGCGTTATCGCAAATCTCACGTGATATCTAATGTGAGCTTTAGACTTTCAAATTTTGGCTTGGCTCTGAGAATTGTTGTAGGGTTTCTCGACCTTTTGCCCAATTATTGCAGCAAAACATATTTCTACCGATATCTTTTATATTCTTCAGTACTATTTAGTTGGTAATAACGTTTTTGTTTGAAAATACATCTCTGCCTGTCAACTAAATGACATTGAAGCATTGTCTTAACTTTGAATTGACCTCCGATCGTTTCAAGCAGAGGTTCTTCATTTACGGAAGAGATAACTACAAAAAAGAGTGTATTTCCAACGTACTTTTTCCATAGGATCAGGCTTTGGGGAGAGTGTGTCGAACAGTGTGACAGATGAAATATACGCTGATGTATCATCTGGATCTAACTCCAAAGATTACGATCATTTGTACATGTCGTTACGATATGGCTGGAACAATGACGACGAAGATGCCCCCGGCGGTAATGAGGCCAGTGGTGCAGGCGCTTCAAGAGAAAGAGCCGGTAAAATTGGTACAAATGCCAAGCAATTGAGTATCAAGCAATTAATAACACTGCAAAAACCTGCAGACAGGATGAATATGGCAAAAATCAAGAAAGGTGAAGGGAAGTAGAGGTAGAATAAATATGAAAAGATCGATGGTTAGGGCAAAACTTTCTTGTTGAACAAGGGCTGGGCGGTGGAGAGTAACTACTCTTTTATCAATGATAGAATTTTGAATCAATTTCAGAAGATGGAGTTGAGTAGAGGTTAATGTTGGACTTCTTGAAACGATGTTCTTGGGTATAGATAAATAGCAATGCCCATGGGTAGATGTTGCTGACATCAATTTAGATTGGTTTACAGTTAAAACAATTTCTTTCCGAATTCAAGAGGAAACACAAGGCTAGAAGAAAGAGGTTGGAAGGCTGAAACCCCTTAGAGCTGGTGGACGAATCTAAATTCAACAGATTCAAATAAAATATCAGTTTAAATGATTTAGAAACAAATTATTGACAGACCCCTCCCCCCCCCCCCCCCCGTTTCTACCTTCTCTTCTCCCATACGTGCATCCTTGTATATGTAAAATGAAATGTTAATTATTGTGATGTAGAAAGTCAGTAGAAAAGTATTGAACTCGTTAAGATTTTAGTGCAACTAATATGGCTCCTGTAGATTATAACACAATTCTGGAAATATTTCGTCAAGAACAGTGAATGTTCAATAGTTGTAATCATTCTTACTGCTAATAGTAATTTGTTACAGTTGATAATTTAAAAACTACCAAAACACATAAAGTATGTCTTTCTTTATGGCGAACTCTTTCATGACGACTTTGGCACTCTTTACAAAACAGAGGATTCCTTTGGGGTGCATATAGTTTCTACATAACCTAAGAGTGCATTGGACAACATTGTTTGTCATATTTTAGAATACCCATAATTTTATCCTAATGCAACAAACAATTAACAACATTTGCAAAAGGGTCTTGAACAATCTAGGAAAGAATTTAGACGTAATTGATAATATAAAGGAAACACTCAAAACTGGAATAAGTTAAACTATTATAAATATCTATATGATGTACTGTCGAAGAGAGCCTAACAACTCGCAGAAAACAGGCATAAATTTGGTCTTTTGAGCTTTTTATTTTTTCTTCCAGGGCAGCGCAAAAGCTTGTTTCTTCGAGTAGTTAGGCCTTCTTAATAAGTATTTCTACCGAATTGATGAAGGACAAAGGTTTTCTCGCAGAATCAACGCTACAACAATAAATCAACAAACTAGTCTAACGGGGCTCTCCTCTCGGTGTACCAAGCTCGATGTTGAATCTGTTATGTACTTTCTTCGATCTTCCAACATCAAACAGCATGTTATGATTATCATTATCAGCCTCTGTCATCTGAACTGGAGTGAAGTGGAACTCTTCTGTGAAAGAAACGAAACGAAACAAATCAAGCTTGGTATTCCTTCTAAATGTAACTAAAAACTCTTCAAGAATAGTTTGTTTATTAGGTGCCGTGGTAAGGTCGTATCTTGAAAAATCCAAAGTTTGATCTTTCTATTTATTCTTAAAAGCTCCTAAAGGCAGGAGATTCAATTTAAATCTTGATACCTTTTTTGTCGTGATCTACTTGCTATCGACGAAGGTACGGCTGCACCAAATCAAAATTTTGAATTTCTCCGAAACAATAGCTTTTGCTACTCATGATGAACCAGGGTTAAGTGCCAATGTATAACATGGAATCAATCTGGGTATGTGTTACTTTGTTAATGAACTATCAAGTGCATTTTTGCAAATGTCAGCATCAGATGTAAAGAAAACCCAACAAATCAGGTTTAATCACGAGCTGTGAGACTCGGAGCTTATCAAATGATAGGGTACTGTCCTGTTTCAAAATGGGGTTACTGAAATCATAGTAATAAAACCATGCTAAAACACTTACTATGAGGGGTCTGGTTGGATGGCGGTCTCGAGGGCATATCTATCTCATTTGGCAGCGCCTTTTGAAAACCTTGAAGAAAGAGGACAATGCTTGCTTCAATGTTGTCAGGATCACAGCTAAGTTTGGAAGTTAAGTTCAAGTCTTTCAGAGATAGCAGAATCTGATAACTTCATAAACATATCTGATAAAGAATGTTTTAAAGACTAAGCTGTGGAGAGAAAACTCCTGTCAGTTTGGACAAAATCATGACGGAGAAAGATCATAGTTTTTTTCAGCGGACAAAATGTTTGAGCGACGAAGAATTTAGCCAGATTTTCAATAGAAAATGCGTTAATGCCAGGTTTGAAGAATCACTCCCCAAGGGTGGAGGTGCCCAAAATTGAGGACAGATATTTGCGAAGCGAAGATTCAAGTAGAAATGGCACCAAAAACTGGGTATCATCGTACAACAATCATACCCAGAACTGGAACTTTAAACCAAACAAATTTAGAAATTCCGCTTTTTTCATAAATCTTTACCAAAAAGAGGTACATATAAAAAGGATACCTAAGACTGGGGGGTTTTTGAAACAAAACCTACAACTGGGGTTCGCACATACTCAGTCACCCTCGATTTCGTGCACCTCTTGTCACCACGGAATAATAACGTCTACAAGACTGCAAAGAAATTTCCCCCTGAAAGCTCTATTTCATGGGAGGACAATAGCAGATGCTTGGATGAAAATCAATTTTCATTGATATCAAACATCACACTTAACGATTTTTGCCTCATCACAAGCCAACTGTTCAGGTATCAAGTTCGTAGCGTTGCTCACATGAGGTGAAGGGTTAACAGAACCTTGTTGAACATTACAAGCACCAAAAGCTTAGCCTGCGTGCAGACTCTACTGATTTCTTTTCAGAGAGGTTCTCCTCCAGTAGAGTCTGCGCAACAGCGACCAAATCCTTGTTTTTGGTCACGCGCGGTTCCAAGGATTGAGGAACTAACTCATTGAATTTGATTCAATAGAGCTGCCTATGAATAGGGTAGACAAAACACCGACACACATTTATCACAAAAGGGTTTCTATGGCTATCTTTGTTCATGCATACGCCAATTGAATATCAGCAGACTCGAACAAAGACACAGACGCTCCATCAAACAAAGGGGATATGCTTTGGCCAATCAGGAAAGGTTCCTCGTTTCTCCTGAACTGAAAACAGGGATTTGGTCGCTGTTGCGCAGACTCTACTGGAGGGGAACCTCTCTGAAGTGAAAGGAAATCAGTAGAGTCTGCACGCAGGCTACAAAAGCTTCGAAAGAGAAAAAATGTCTAGACAGTTGAAACAAGAGACATGGCTTACTGCCTACACATGAAAAAGTGATATTAACACATGGTAAATCCAATGAAACTGAAGATGGCTCTTTTTGGAATCAATGATTATAAAGAAGAATTCATAAAATAGGTGAATAGATTTTAAAAAGCAAATAATTCAGGAGGGTATGACAAATAACAGTAGTGTTACGGTGGCAGACTCTCTAACATAAAAGAGTCCGGTACCCAAGGTAGGTGGGTCCTTGGCAAACTAGAGCAATGTATTCTGGAAAAAGGAACTATTTGTGTCTGTTTGCACGGACAAAATCACGATTTTCAATATCTAAGTAGACTGCGTACAAAATTTCAGAAGGTTCCTCTCAAATTGCTTAAATGGTCGTAGTTATTGCTATTGATGTAATAGTCTCGTTTTGAATAGCGATTACTGGGACTCATCGTAATTAGTCTACTACTCCATAGGTACAAACGCAAAAATGTGTTCAGTGACAGATTCAATCTCTTGGCTAATTCTCTTTTTCTCATTGGATCTTGTCTTATGATTTGCTTTGACCAGACAAAGTGTTCAGCTAAATACTTCGTTTCGTTTTTCAATGCAATTTTCAAGATTCTCTTCGGTTAGAAATTCAGATTTCTCTCGACAAAATGTACACATATAAGCCCGGGTAGTTAGATGCCACCGCCTCTTGAATGCTTCTTGACATGCGAATAAGTATAACGAATCCTTGTCACGAACAGACCTGTGGATGTTCCAATCGGTAGTGTAAAGGAATTCTTCAAAGCATGTAGGACTTCTGTGTTTCCATATGTTTCGCTGAGAAGTGCTGGATTGACTGTTTTCCTTCTTAGTGAATCATACATTGCCTAAAAAATGCGATGATAACTAGGTATAAAAATCTTGTCTTATAGATAAACAACGCTGTCAACTCATTCAAAAATGTGGAAAAAATTTGCTTCCATCGCTGGAACCTTTTCTTTCAAGATCAACTTGATCCTTTCATGGCTGGAGAGCAAAGAAAAAGTGCTGTTTTCGAAGCAACCATAAAGCAAATTAGGTCATTAGGAAGTAAGACTGCTGGGAAATTCACATACACTTTACAAAAAAAGACCAAGCAATAGAGCCTTCAAAAAATTGTAAAATCTTCCATGTTCAAAATTTCACCAAGACAACTGCTTCTCACGTTTAGCAACAAATGTACATGAGGCTTGGGTATGGCCTGATCTCTTTCAATGGATTTTCAGTGACTATTCCTCATCTTGAGCAACGTTACTCTGTCAACAATCGCTCAATTCAACTGTCATCCTTTCCTGACTTTAGGCAAAGACCTTGGCCTCCAGTTCAAACCATGGCCGAGACAGATCAATCGCCCACCTCCTAAATTAACTTTTTGGAGCCAAACAATAATAGAAAATGTTAGAATGAGGCTTTGTTTGCAAAAATTTACCTGAAGTCGTTGAAGTTGTCTGGACTTGTCAGCCTGTTTTTCTGTCAATTCCGAGAGTCGCTTTTTTGTGTCCGTTAGCTCCTTCGCTTTCACTGGAAAGGAAAGTACCGAGATTTTAAGTTAGTCCGCTAAAGATATGAGTGTGTATTTAGGTCTTGCAAGGTTCATTTCTACACTAAAACAATTTTTAATTTGCACATTATAAGATCAAGCTTAAATGTTAGCAGGGAAACGTAGCTCAATGACGATGAGAATACTGTGAAATTGTTTGGCCTAAACCCCAAATGAATTCACTTTCTTACTACGAAAGTAGCATTTTTACCATAGTCAATATTGACTATGATTTTAATCTCTCGGTCCGTAGATCTTTTTCATCTTTCAAAGTTTTTTCATTTTGAATCTCTTCTTTTCAGCTGATATTTCATTCTGACAATTTTTGACAAAAACTTTACCGACATCAGAAAAATTATTTAAAGACCCATCACCGACGATGATCATTTGCAGGCCCTAAGTTGACTTCTAGCATAAGTTCTATTTCTGTTGTTTTTCATTCGGCTCGCAAAGGCTCATGGTTAGTGATGAGTCTTTGATAGATGCTCAACAATTGCACTACCCACTTCACCTTAAATATAAAAAATAAGCTAACACTATTGTTAATGCAATCTGGTACAGAGAACAACGACCAACAAAATAGCAATGAAGAAATAAATTGTTGCCGTCAAAATATCATATTTTATCTTGATCATACATACCTGATAATTCAGATTTGACATCTGATGGTAAATCAAGGAATAAAGATATCAATATTGCACCAAAAAGGACAAAACCCGCGAATTCATGATCTGTTTGACCGCAGAACTGCGAAATTTTCAAGTCAATACTGTTCTTGTTTTTAGCAGGAGAGACCTTAAATATTCTCCATGCCAATTTTTTAGAAAATAACAGCTTTTCTCGTGACCATTAGAAAACAAAATGGAGAAAAAGAACCAGTTTCAAACTCTCGGTTTTCCGAATCTTTTGTCCAGTTTTATCACAAGGAAGATTTCCACCGATTCTCTTTGAGTTGCCTTGTAACTTTGCTTTGCATTCTTTAAATATTCGTTCAAAGGGCCTAAAAAAAGGTGTGGATCTGACTCACTTTGTGGAGCCAACAAATTTCTTACAATTCTTTAACTGCTACACCCAATCAACAAAGTACCACGCCCAGTCATTCTCCAAACAGTGGACCTATAAGAAATTCTAATTTTAGGGACAGAAGTTAGGCTTTACTGAATGCATGAGAAAGCTTGTTGAAAGATCAAGACTGCTGCGTCGTAGACTTACGACGTGATTCCTTGTATTCGTTCGACATTTTCAATCTGATTTTTTATTTTCTCTCAGTTCCAATTCAATGAGCGATGCTGAGACTTATGTAATGAGTATAGCTGCATCGTAGACTGGATTCTAAAAAAGAATTCAGTCATCGCACTGTACGCATTCGTCTTTGACAACATGCATTCTTCAGCTGAGGTGCTTCTGTATCATTGACTTTGTAACTGCATAGCCCTTTTCTGTAATTTCCCAATTTTCGTTTGCAATTTGCACATCTTTCTTTGCAATCGAATTATTTCCTGTTCACGTTCTAGTGACGTAGAGTAAACTTGTTCAAGGATTGGTTGATTTGGTTGTTGATGCGAGTTGTGATCCAGAAGGAAGTTCGAACGAAAATTATCAGCATGGGATATTCGACTGTCATCTAAAGTTTGCGCAGAAGAATCGTGATCGATTGTGATTCTCGTTCCAGGCACGTACTTGTGATATTGTTTTGCATGGCTCTGGGAGAAGTTGTTTACGGGTTTGCCTGACTGTGATGCTTTGTATACGCTTTCCATGATTGTTTTGGTAAAGACGGGGAAACGGCTTCTGAGTTAAGGGGTAGTATGGATCTGATGTTGAGTTGATTATCTTCTTGTGTCCTGTCAGCAAAAAGTAGCAAGATTTTCTTTTTCACACAGATTTAGATGTATGTGGTGGAATTTGAAGATGAAGAAACTGAACTGAACACAATCTGAGATAGATTATTTAGTTTGCTGTGATTTATGTTTCACTGTCTAACAACTGGATAGTAAGAATCAATGCTGGGATAATCTGCTTCACATCCAGAGCTCAACGTTATTCTGAAATATGCATCCTTTCCGTTGTTCTTCACGCCAAGAAATGCACTCCAAAGGGTGTTCACTAGATGGCTTTACAAAACTGATAATTTCTTTCTGAACTATTCCACTAGAAAGCAAGTCTTCTAATAACGTATGCAAGAAGCAAGTGTTCTCTTTATATTTCGATCTGAGCCGATCGTCTCTTGTCACAACCGTCTTTGTATCCAATTGAAACTAGAAAGAATTACTCCCCTCTTTTCTGCTGCAAAACTTTCACTGGAATTTCAAATTTTGTCTTAAACCTCTCTTCTGTATAATACAAGTAAGTCAAAGATCATGTACTGCCACCGGTAAATATCACGTGATAAGAACGACGGGTCTACCTAATGCGCAACAACTAAACTTCCACCTGTAAAGCTTTTCGTGGAAATTATAGGGGATACATCATTGACCAGCCACTCCAATTGCTTTCCTGGTTACAGCTATAGGGATAGCCACAGCCACTCCTAATTGTTTATGTGTGGCCTTTTGCAATAGACCTTTTAGCCATTCTAAAACAGAATTAGAATGGAACGATATTTTGATACATTTTGAGGAATTTCCGAATATGCACAATAGTGATGGAAGCTCTGACGCCACACGATTAACCTTGCGTATAAAAATGTATAAAAATGATGCTCTATCCAGGCCCTTTCGTCGAATGAAAGGTGTACAGTATCTAACAGTTATTTAGCTGCATGCTCTTTAAGAAATGGCCAGGGGTCTGTCACTGTCTTTTTCTCTCCCTGGTATCGTCCACGTAGTGTTGTACAGTAGCTCATACGTAGTGTCTTGCGTAAGTACCTTCTTTACGTAAGGAAATCAAAATGCGATGATATTTCGGTGTTGTGCTACAACCTAAAAAGGACTTATCTCATCAAGTCAAGATGAAACAAAGAAGACAGCTGCTGAATTCAAATTTTGCACGACTTGCCCAAAAAAAGTTCTAAATTCAATATCGTGCCTTGCTTTGACAAAATTGTACCAATTTTAAAGAAACGTACAACGGAACGAGACAAGAAAAGGATACTGTTGAGTTCATTTTGAATTTGTCCAAGTAACTGTTCATAATATTTCTCTAACTGATTCTTTGTTTCTTTTGCTCTTGTTGCCACATATTCATGATACACCATCTCATTGTGTGACTAAAAGAGAAGATAATCTAAGAAAGGATGAAACAAGAAAGGTCCCTTTCGTTGCCAAGCTTTTCGAGTCAGCATAGGTAGAATGTCGCACGCGAATACCAATCTGAAGGTTGATGGTTCGAGTACTCGCCACACCGAACCTGACAAAAAGTGTGAAGAGAGTCGCCAACTCTCTGTAATTCCAGGCTAAAGGAATCACAAGGCGAGGTCACAGCTTCTTAGCGTCCTAAAACTACCTTCGGATGCTCGGTAGAAATGTATAAAATCTGGAAAAAAATGTCGAAGAAATTGAGTCTGGGAAAAAATGACACATGTCGAATAACAAGGGTGTAATTTCTCCTGTAAATTGAAGAACAGAAATATAAACTGTGTTCTGTTTTCATTTTCTCTGGACAAATTTACTACCATTTGAGACTCATTAACCTGATGAGGTTTCATATGTTTCAAAAAATATACCACATTTTGACTGAATTGAATCAAACCAAGTTTCATATTCGATTTATTCATTATCAATTCAAAAGATTTCAACCATCGGCTGTGTTCTGACTTCATTTTCTCTGAACAAATTTTCTATCATTTGAGCCTTATTAACCTGATGAGGTTTCAAATGTTTCAAAAATATACCTCGTCTTGACTGAATTGAATCAAACCAAGTTTCATATTCGATTTATTCATTATAATTTCAAAACATTTCAACCATATGCTGTGTTTTGACTTCATTTTCTCTGGACAAATTTATACCTCATTTTGACTGAATCGAATCAATCCAAGTTTCATATTCGATCTATTCATTATCAATTCATCAGAATTGAACTTTAGACTGTGTTCTGACTTCGACTTTACTCACAACTATACTATCATTTGAACCTCATTAACCTGATGAGGTTTCAAATGTTTCAAAATATATACCTCGTTTTGAAACAATTGAATCAAACCAAGCTCTATATCCGATCTATTCATTATCAATTCATCAGAATTGAACCTTAGACTGTGTTCATACTTCTTTAAATACTCACAAACGTAGTATCATTTGAGCCTCATTAATCTAATGAGGTTTCAAATGTATCAAAATATATACCTTGTTGTGAATGAATTGAATCAAACCAAGCTTTATATCCTATCAATTCATTATCAATTCATCAGAATTGAACCTTAGACTGTGTTCTGACTTCAACATTACTCACAAATTTACTATCATTTGAACCTCATTAACCTAATGAGGTTTCAAATGTTTCAAACGATATACCTTGTTTTGAATGAATTGAATCAAACAAAGCATTATATTCGATCTATTCATTATCAATTCATCAGAATTGAACCTTAGACTTTGTTCTGACTTCAACTTTACTCACAAATTTACTATCATTTGAACCTCATTAACCTAATGAGGTTTCAAATGTTTCAAAAGATATACCTTGTATTTAATGAAATGAATCAAACCAAGCTTTATATCCTATCAATTCATTATCAATTTATCAGAATTGAACCTTAGACTGTGTTCTGACTTCAACATTACTCACAAATTTACTATCATTTGAACCTCATTAACCTAATGAGGCTTCAAATGTTTCAAAAGATATACCTTGTATTTAATGAATTGAATCAAACCAAGTTTTATATTTGATCTATTAATTATCAATAGATAAGATATCAACCTTAGACTTTGTTCTGACTTCAACTTTACTCACAAATTTACTATCATTTGAACCTCATTAACCTAATGAGGTTTCAAATGCTTCAAAATATATACCTTGTTTTGAGTGAATTGAATCAAACCAAGCTTTATATCCGATCTACTCATTATCAATTCATCAGAATTGAACCTTAGACTGTGCTCTGACTTCAACATTACTCACAAATTTACTATCATTTGAACCTCATTAACCTAATGAGGTTTCAAATGTTTCAAAAGATATACCTTGTATTTAATGAATTGAATCAAACCAAGCTTTATATCCTATCAATTCATTATCAATTCATCAGAATTGAACCTTAGACTGTGTTCTGACTTCAACATTACTCACAAATTTACTATCATTTGAACCTCATTAACCTAATGAGGTTTCAAATGTTTCAAAAGATATACCTTGTTTTGAATGAATTGAATCAAACCAAGTTTTATATTTGATCTATTCATTATCAATTGATAAGATCTAAACCTTAGACTGTGTTCAGACTTCAACTTTACTCACAAATTTACTATCATTTGAACCTCATTAACCTAATGAGGTTTCAAATGCTTCAAAATATATACCTTGTTTTGAGTGAATTGAATCAAACCAAGCTTTATATCCGATCTACTCATTATCAATTCATCAGAATTGAACCTTAGACTGTGCTCTGACTTCAACATTACTCACAAATTTACTATCATTTGAACCTCATTAACCTAATGAGGTTTCAAATGTTTCAAAAGAAATACCTCGTTTTGAATGAATTGAATAAAACCATGCTTTATATCCGATCTATTCATTATCAATTCATCACAATTGAACCTTAGACTGTGTTCTGACTTCATATTTTACTCATAAATTTACTATCATTTGAACCTCATTAACCTAATGAGGTTTCAAATTTTTCAAAAGATATACCTTGTATTTAATGAATTGAATCAAACCAAGATTTATATCCCATCAATTCATTATCAATTCATCAGAATTGAACCTTAGAATGTGTTCTGACTTCAACTTTACTCACAACTTTACTATCATTTGAACCTCATTAACCTAATGAGGTTTCAAATGTTTCAAAAGATATACCTTGTTTAAAATGATATGGATCAAACCAAGCTTTATATCCCATCAATTCATTAACAATTCATCAGAATTGAACCTTAGACTGTGTTCTGACTTCAACATTACTCACAAATTTACTATCATTTGAACCTCATTAACCTAATGAGGTTTCAAATGTTTCAAAAGATATACCTTGTTTTGAATGAATTGAATCAAACCAAGCTTTATATCCGATCTATTCATTATCAATTGATAAGATATCAACCTTAGACTGTGTTCTGACTTCATATTTTACTCATAAATTTACTATCATTTGAACCTCATTAACCTATTGAGGTTTCAAACGATATACCTCGTTTTGAATGAATTGAATCAAACCAAGCTTTATATCCTATCTATTCATTATTAATTGATAAGATTTAAACCTTAGACTGTGTTTTGACTTCAACTTTACTCACAAATTTACTATCATTTGAACCTCATTAACCTAATGAGGTTTTAAATGTTTCAAAAGATATACCTTGTTTTGAGTGAATTTAATCAAACCAAGCTTTATATCCCATCAATTCATTATCAATTCCTCAGAATTGAACCTTAGACTGTGTTCTGACTTCAACTTTACTCACAAATTTACTATCATTTGAACCTCATTAACCTAATGAGGTTTCAAATGTTTCAAAATATATATCTTGTTTTGAGTGAATTGAATCAAACCAAGCTTTATATCCGATCTACTCATTATCAATTCATCAGAATTGAACCTTAGACTGTGTTCCGACTTCAAAATTACTCACAAATTTACTATCATTTGAACCTCATTAACCTAATGAGGTTTCAAATGTTTCAAAATATATACCTTGATTTGAGTGAATTGAATCAAACCAAGCTTTATATCCGATCTACTCATTATCAATTCATCAGAATTGAACCTTAGACTGTGTTCCGACTTCAACATTTCTCACAAATCTACTATCATCTGAACTTCATTAACCTAATGAGGTTTCAAATGTTTCAAAAGATATACCTTTTTTTGAATGAATTGAATAAAACCAAGCTTTATATCCGATCTATTCATTATCAATTGATAAGATATCAACCTTAGACTGTGTTCTGACTTCATATTTTACTCATAAATTTACTATCATTTGAACCTCATTAACCTAATGAGGTTTCAAATGTTTCAAACGATATACCTCGTTTTGAATGAATTGAATCAAACCAAGCTTTATATCCGATCTATTCATTATCAATTGATAAGATATCAACCTTAGACTGTGTTCTGACTTCATATTTTACTCATAAATTTACTATCATTTGAACCTCATTAACCTAATGAGGTTTCAAATGTTTCAAAAGATATACCTTGTTTTGAATGAATTGAATCAAACCAAGCTTTATATCCAATCTATTCATTATCAATTCATCAGAATTGAACCTTAGACTGTGTTCTGACTTCATATTTTACTCATAAATTTACTATCATTTGAACCTCATTAACCTAATGAGGTTTCAAATGTTTCAAACGATATACCTCGTTTTGAATGGATTGAATCAAACCAAGCTTGATATCCGATCTATTCATTATCAATTCATCTGAATTGAACCTCAGACTGTGTTCTGACTTCATATTTTACTCATAAATTTACTATCATTTGAACCTCATTAACCTAATGAGGTTTCAAATGTTTCAAACGATATACCTCGTTTTGAATGAATTGAATCAAACCAAGCTTTATATCCGATCTATTCATTATCAATTGATAAGATATCAACTTTAGACTGTGTTCTGACTTCATATTTTACTCATAAATTTACTATCATTTGAACCTCATTAACCTAATGAGGTTTCAAATGTTTCAAAAGATATACCTTGTTTTGAATGAATTGAATCAAACCAAGCTTTATATCCGATCTATTCATTATCAATTGATAAGATATCAACCTTAGACTGTGTTCTGACTTCATATTTTACTCATAAATTTACTATCATTTGAACCTCATTAACCTATTGAGGTTTCAAATGTTTCAAACGATATACCTCGTTTTGAATGAATTGAATCAAACCAAGCTTTATATCCGATCTATTCATTATCAATTGATAAGATTTAAACCTTAGACTGTGTTCTGACTTCAACATTACTCACAAATTTACTATCATTTGAACCTCATTAACCTAATGAGGTTTCAAATGTTTCAAAAGATATACCTTGTTTTGAATGAATTGAATCAAACCAAGCTTTATATCCGATCTAGTCATTATAAATTGATAAGATATCAACCTTAGACTGTGTTCTGACTTCATATTTTACTCATAAATTTACTATCATTTGAACCTCATTAACCTAATGAGGTTTCAAATGTTTCAAACGATATACCTCGTTTTGAATGAATTGAATCAAACCATGCCTTATATCCGATCTATTCATTATCAATTGATAAGATTTAAACCTTAGACTGTGTTCTAACTTCAACATTACTGACAAATTTACTATCATTTGAACCTCATTAACCTAATGAGGTTTCAAATGTTTCAAACGATATACCTCGTTTTGAATGAATTGAATCAAACCAAGCTTTATATCCGATCTATTCATTATCAATTGATAAGATATCAACCTTAGACTGTGTTCTGACTTCATACTTTACTCATAAATTTACTATCATTTGAACCTCATTAACCTAATGAGGTTTCAAATGTTTCAAACGATATACCTCGTTTTGAATGAATTGAATCAAACCAAGCTTTATATCCGATCTATTCATTATCAATTGATAAGATATCAACCTTAGACTGTGTTCTGACTTCATATTTTACTCATAAATTTACTATCATTTGAACCTCATTAACCTAATGAGGTTTCAAATGTTTCAAACGATATACCTCGTTTTGAATGAATTGAATCAAACCAAGCTTTATATCCGATCTATTCATTATCAATTCATCTGAATTGAACCTTAGACTGTGTTCTGACTTCATATTTTACTCATAAATTTACTATCATTTGAACCTCATTAACCTAATGAGGTTTCAAATGTTTCAAAAGATATACCTTGTTTTGAATGAATTGAATCAAACCAAGCTTTATATCCGATCTATTCATTATCAATTGATAAGATATCAACCTTAGACTGTGTTCTGACTTCATATTCTAGTCATAAATTTACTATCATTTGAACTTCATTAACCTATTGAGGTTTCAAATGTTTCAAACTATATACCTCGTTTTGAATGAATTGAATCAGACCAAGCTTTATATCCGATATATTCATTATCAATTGATAAGATATCAACCTTAGACTGTGTTCTGACTTCAGATTTTACTCATAAATTTACTATCATTTTAACCTCATTAACCTAATGAAGTTTCAAATGTTTCAAACGATATACCTCGTTTTGAATGAATTGAATCAAACCAAGCTTTATATCCGATCTATTCATTATCAATTGATAAGATATCAACCTTAGACTGTGTTCTGACTTCATATTTTACTCATAAATTTACTATCATTTGAACCTCATTAACCTAATGAGGTTTCAAATGTTTCAAACGATATACCTCGTTTTGAATGAATTGAATCAAACCAAGCTTTATATCCGATCTATTCATTATCAATTGATAAGATATCAACCTTAGACTGTGTTCAGACTTCATATTTTACTCATGAATTTACTATCATTTGAACCTCATTAACCTAATGAGGTTTCAAATGTTTCAAACGATATACCTCGTTTTGAATGAATTGAATCAAACCAAGCTTTATATCCGATCTATTCATTATCAATTGATAAGATTTAAACCTTAGACTGTGTTCTGACTTCAACATTACTCACAAATTTACTATCATTTGAACCTCATTAACCTAATGAGGTTTCAAATGTTTCAAAAGATATACCTTGTTTTGAATGAATTGAATCAAACCAAGCTTTATATCCGATCTAGTCATTATCAATTGATAAGATATCAACCTTAGACTGTGTTCTGACTTCATATTTTACTCAAAAAAATTTACTATCATTTGAACCTCATTAACCTAATGAGGTTTCAAATGTTTCAAAAGATATACCTCGTTTTGAATGAATTGAATCAAACCATGCTTTATATCCGATCTATTCATTATCAATTGATAAGATTTAAACCTTAGACTGTGTTCTGACTTCAACATTACTGACAAATTTACTATCATTTGAACCTCATTAACCTAATGAGGTTTCAAATGTTTCAAACGATATACCTCGTTTTGAATGAATTGAATCAAACCAAGCTTTATATCCGATCTATTCATTATCAATTGATAAGATATCAACCTTAGACTGTGTTCTGACTTCATATTTTACTCATGAATTTACTATCATTTGAACCTCATTAACCTAATGAGGTTTCAAATGTTTCAAACGATATACCTCGTTTTGAATGAATTGAATCAAACCAAGCTTTATATCCGATCTATTCATTATCAATTGATAAGATATCAACCTTAGACTGTGTTCTGACTTCATATTTTACTCATAAATTTACTATCATTTGAACATCATTAACCTAATGAGGTTTCAAATGTTTCAAACGATATACCTCGTTTTGAATGAATTGAATCAAACCAAGCTTTATATCCGATCTATTCATTATCAATTCATCAGAATTGAACCTTAGACTGTGTTCTGACTTCATATTTTACTCATAAATTTACTATCATTTGAACCTCATTAACCTAATGAGGTTTCAAATGTTTCAAAAGATATACCTTGTTTTGTATGAATTGAATCAAACCAAGCTTTATATCCAATCTATTCATTATCAATTCATCAGAATTGAACCTTAGACTGTGTTCTGACTTCATATTTTACTCATAAATTTACTATCATTTGAACCTCATTAACCTAATGAGGTTTCAAATGTTTCAAACGATATACCTCGTTTTGAATGAATTGAATCAAACCAAGCTTTATATCCGATCTATTCATTATCAATTCATCTGAATTGAACCTTAGACTGTGTTCTGACTTCATATTTTACTCATAAATTTACTATCATTTGAACCTCATTAACCTAATGAGGTTTCAAATGTTTCAAACGATATACCTCGTTTTGAATGAATTGAATCAAACCAAGCTTTATATCCGATCTATTCATTATCAATTCATCAGAATTGAACCTTAGACTGTGTTCTGACTTCATATTTTACTCATAAATTTACTATCATTTGAACCTCATTAACCTAATGAGGTTTCAAATGTTTCAAAAGATATACCTCGTTTTGAATGAATTGAATCAAACCAAGCTTTATATCCGATCTATTCATTATCAATTGATAAGATATCAACCTTAGACTGTGTTCTGACTTCATATTTTACTCATAAATTTACTATCATTTGAACCTCATTAACCTAATGAGGTTTCAAATGTTTCAAACGATATCAATTGTTTTGAATGAATTGAATCAAACCAAGCTTTATATCCGATCTATTCATTATCAATTCATAAGAATTGAACCTTAGACTGTGTTCTGACTTCATATTTTACTCATAAATTTACTATCATTTGAACCTCATTAACCTAATGAGGTTTCAAATGTTTCAAACGATATACCTCGTTTTGAATGAATTGAATCAAACCGAGCTTTATATCCGATCTATTCATTATCAATTCATAAGAATTGAACCTTAGACTGTGTTCTGACTTCATATTTTACTCATAAATTTACTATCATTTGAACCTCATTAACCTAATGAGGTTTCAAATGTTTCAAAAGATATACCTTGTTTTGAATGAATTGAATCAAACCAAGCTTTATATCCGATCTATTCATTATCAATTCATCTGAATTGAACCTTAGACTGTGTTCTGACTTCATATTTTACTCATAAATTTACTATCATTTGAACCTCATTAACCTAATGAGGTTTCAAATGTTTCAAACGATATACCTCGTTTTGAATGAATTGAATCAAACCAAGCTTTATATCCGATCTATTCATTATCAATTGATAAGATATCAACCTTAGACTGTGTTCTGACTTCATATTTTACTCATAAATTTACTATCATTTGAACCTCATTAACCTAATGAGGTTTCAAATGTTTCAAACGATATACCTTGTTTTGAATGAATTGAATCAAACCAAGCATTATATACAATCTATTCATTATCAATTCATCAGAATTCAACCTTAGACTGTGTTCTGACTTCATATTTTACTCATAAATTTACTATCATTTGAACCTCATTAACCTAATGAGGTTTCAAATGTTTCAAAAGATATACCTCGTTTTGAATGAATTGAATCAATCCATGCCTTATATCCGATCTATTCATTATCAATTGATAAGATTTAAACCTTAGACTGTGTGTGTTCTGACTTCAACTTTACTCACAAATTTACTATCATTTGAACCTCATTAACCTAATGAGGTTTCAAATGTTTCAAACGATATACCTCGTTTTGAATGAATTGAATCAAACCAAGCGTTATATCCGATCTATTCATTATCAATTGATAAGATATCAACCTTAGACTGTGTTCTGACTTCATATTTTACTCATAAATTTACTATCATTTGAACCTCATTAACCTAATCAGGTTTCAAATGTTTCAAACGAATATACCTCGCTTTGAATGAATTGAATCAAACCAAGCTTTATATCCTATCTATTCATTATCAATTGATAACATATCAACCTTAGACTGTGTTCTGACTTCATATTTTACTCATAAATTTACTATCATTTGAACCTCATTAACCTAATGAGGTTTCAAATGTTTCAAACGATATACCTCGTTTTGAATGAATTGAATCAAACCATGCTTTATATCCGATCTATTCATTATCAATTGATAAGATATCAACCTTAGACTGTGTTCTGACTTCATATTTTACTAATAAATTTACTATCATTTGAACCTCATTAACCTAATGAGGTTTCAAATGTTTCAAACGATATACCTCGTTTTGAATGAATTGAATCAAACCAAGCTTTATATCCAATCTATTCATTATCAATTCATCAGAATTGAACCTTAGACTGTGTTCTGACTTCATATTTTACTCATAAATTTACTATCATTTGAACCTCATTAACCTAATGAGGTTTCAAATGTTTCAAAAGATATACCTTGTTTTGAATGAATTGAATCAAACCAAGCTTTATATCCAATCTATTCATTATCAATTCATCAGAATTGAACCTTAGACTGTGTTCTGACTTCATATTTTACTCATAAATTTACTATCATTTGAACCTCATTAACCTAATGAGGTTTCAAATGTTTCAAACGATATACCTCGTTTTGAATGAATTGAATCAAACCGAGCTTTATATCCGATCTATTCATTATCAATTCATCTGAATTGAACCTTAGACTGTGTTCTGACTTGATATTTTACTCATAAATTTACTATCATTTGAACCTCATTAACCTAATGAGGTTTCAAATGTTTCAAAAGATATACCTTGTTTTGAATGAATTGAATCAAACCAAGCTTTATATCCGATCTATTCATTATCAATTCATCAGAATTGAACCTTAGACTGTGTTCTGACTTCATATTTTACTCATAAATTTACTATCATTTGAACCTCATTAACCTAATGAGGTTTCAAATGTTTCAAACGATATACCTCGTTTTGAATGAATTGAATAAAACCATGCTTTATATCCGATCTATTCATTATCAATTGATAAGATATCAACCTTAGACTGTGTTCTGACTTCATATTTTACTCATAAATTTACTATCATTTGAACCTCATTAACCTAATGAGGTTTCAAATGTTTCAAACGATATACAACGTTTTGAATGAATTGAATCAAACCAAGCTTTATATCGGATCTATTCATTATCAATTCATCAGAATTGAACCTTAGACTGTGTTCTGACTTCATATTTTACTCATAAATTTACTATCATTTGAACCTCATTAACCTAATCAGGTTTCAAATGTTTCAAACGATATACCTCGTTTTGAATGAATTGAATCAAACCGAGCTTTATATCCGATCTATTCATTATCAATTCATCTGAATTGAACCTTAGACTGTGTTATGACTTCATATTTTACTCATAAATTTACTATCATTTGAACCTCATTAACCTAATGAGGTTTCAAATGTTTCAAAAGATATACCTTGTTTTGAATGAATTGAATCAAACCGAGCTTTATATCCGATCTATTCATTATCAATTCATCTGAATTGAACCTTAGACTGTGTTCTGACTTCATATTTTACTCATAAATTTACTATCATTTGAACCTCATTAACCTAATGAGGTTTCAAATGTTTCAAACGATATACCTCGTTTTGAATGAATTGAATCAAACCATGCTTTATATCCGATCTATTCATTATCAATTGATAAGATATCAACCTTAGACTGTGTTCTGACTTCATATTTTACTCATAAATTTACTATCATTTGAACCTCATTAACCTAATGAGGTTTCAAATGTTTCAAAAGATATACCTTGTTTTGAATGAATTGAATCAAACCAAGCATTATATACAATCTATTCATTATCAATTCATCAGAATTGAACCTTAGACTGTGTTCTGACTTCATATTTTACTCATAAATTTACTATCATTTGAACCTCATTAACCTAATGAGGTTTCAAATGTTTCAAAAGATATACCTTGTTTTGAATGAATTGAATCAAACCAAGCATTATATACAATCTATTCATTATCAATTCATCAGAATTGAACCTTAGACTGTGTTCTGACTTCATATTTTACTCATAAATTTACTATCATTTGAACCTCATTAACCTAATGAGGTTTCAAATGTTTCAAAAGATATACCTTGTTTTGAATGAATTGAATCAAACCAAGCTTTATATCCGATCTATTCATTATCAATTCATCTGAATTGAACCTTAGACTGTGTTCTGACTTCATATTTTACTCATAAATTTACTATCATTTGAACCTCATTAACCTAATGAGGCTTCAAGTGTTTCAAAAGATATACCTTGTTTTGAATGAATTGAATCAAACCAAGCTTTATATCCGATCTATTCATTATCAATTCATCAGAATTGAACCTTAGACTGTGTTCTGACTTCATATTTTACTCATAAATTTACTATCATTTGAACCTCATTAACCTAATGAGGTTTCAAATGTTTCAAAAGATATACCTTGTTTTGAATGAATTGAATCAAACCAAGCTTTATATCCGATCTATTCATTATCAATTCATCAGAATTGAACCTTAGACTGTGTTCTGACTTCATATTTTACTCATAAATTTACTATCATTTGAACCTCATTAACCTAATGAGGTTTCAAATGTTTCAAACGATATACCTCGTTTTGAATGAATTGAATAAAACCATGCTTTATATCCGATCTATTCATTATCAATTGATAAGATATCAACCTTAGACTGTGTTCTGACTTCATATTTTACTCATAAATTTACTATCATTTGAACCTCATTAACCTAATGAGGTTTCAAATGTTTCAAACGATATACAACGTTTTGAATGAATTGAATCAAACCAAGCTTTATATCCGATCTATTCATTATCAATTCATCTGAATTGAACCTTAGACTGTGTTCTGACATCATATTTTACTCATAAATTTACTATCATTTGAACCTCATTAACCTAATGAGGTTTCAAATGTTTCAAAAGATATACCTTGTTTTGAATGAATTTAATCAAACCAAGCTTTATATCCGATCTATTCATTATCAATTGATAAGATATCAACTTTAGACTGTGTTCTGACTTCATATTTTAATCATAAATTTACTATCATTTAAACCTCATTAACCTGATGAGGTTTCAAATGTTTCAAAAGATATACCTTGTTTTGAATGAATTGAATCAAACCAAGCTTTATATCCGATCTATTCATTATCAATTGATAAGATATCAACCTTAGACTGTGTTCTGACTTCATATTTTACTCATAAATTTACTATCATTTGAACCTCATTAACCTAATGAGGTTTCAAATGTTTCAAACGATATACCTTGTTTTGAATGAATTGAATCAAACAAAGCATTATATTCGATCTATTCATTATCAATTCATCAGAATTGAACCTTAGACTTTGTTCTGACTTCAACTTTACTCACAAATTTACTATCATTTGAACCTCATTAACCTAATGAGGTTTCAAATGTTTCAAAAGATATACCTTGTATTGAATGAATTGAATCAAACCAAGCATTATATAAAATCTATTCATTATCAATTCATCAGAATTGAACCTTAGACTGTGTTCTGACTTCATATTTTACTCATAAATTTACTATCATTTGAACCTCATTAACCTAATGAGGTTTCAAATGTTTCAAACGATATACCTCGTTTTGAATGAATTGAATCAAACCAAGCTTTATATCCGATCTATTCATTATCAATTCATCTGAATTGAACCTTAGACTGTGTTCTGACTTCATATTTTACTCATAAATTTACTATCATTTGAACCTCATTAACCTAATGAGGTTTCAAATGTTTCAAAAGATATACCTTGTTTTGAATGAATTGAATCAAACCAAGCTTTATATCCGATCTATTCATTATCAATTGATAAGATATCAACTTTAGACTGTGTTCTGACTTCATATTTTACTCATAAATTTACTATCATTTGAACCTCATTAACCTAATGAGGTTTCAAATGTTTCAAACGATATACAACGTTTTGAATGAATTGAATCAAACCAAGCTTTATATCCGATCTATTCATTATCAATTGATAAGATATCAACCTTAGACTGTGTTCTGACTTCATATTTTACTCATAAATTTACTATCATTTGAACCTCATTAACCTGATGAGGTTTCAAATGTTTCAAAAGATATACCTTGTTTTGAATGAATTGAATCAAACCATGCTTTATATCCGATCTATTCATTATCAATTGATAAGATATCAACCTTAGACTGTGTTCTGACTTCATATTTTACTCATAAATTTACTATCATTTGAACCTCATTAACCTAATGAGGTTTCAAATGTTTCAAAAGATATACCTTGTTTTGAATGAATTGAATCAAACGAAGCTTTATATCCGATCTATTCATTATCAATTGATAAGATATCAACCTTAGACTGTGTTCTAACTTCATATTTTACTCATAAATTTACTATCATTTAAACCTCATTAACCTGATGAGGTTTCAAATGTTTCAAAAGATATACCTTGTTTTGAATGAATTGAATCAAACCATGCTTTATATCCGATCTATTCATTATCAATTGATAAGATATCAACCTTAGACTGTGTTCTGACTTCATATTTTACTCATAAATTTACTATCATTTGAACCTCATTAACCTAATGAGGATTCAAATGTTTCAAAAGATATACCTTGTTTTGAATGAATTGAATCAAACCAAGCTTTATATCCGATCTACTCATTATCAATTCATTAGAATTGAACCTTAGACTGTGTTCTGACTTCATATTTTACTCATAAATTTTCTATCATTTGAACCTCATTAACCTAATGAGGTTTCAAATGTTTCAAAAGATATACCTTGTTTTGAATGAATTGAATCAAACCAAGCTTTATATCCGATCTATTCATTATCAATTGATAAGATATCAACCTTAGACTGTGTTCTGACTTCATATTTTACTCATAAATTTACTATCATTTGAACCTCATTAACCTAATGAGGTTTCAAATGTTTCAAAAGATATACCTTGTTTTGAATGAATTGAATCAAACCAAGCTTTATATCCAATCTATTCATTATCAATTCATCAGAATTGAACCTTAGACTGTGTTCTGACTTCATATTTTACTCATAAATTTACTATCATTTGAACCTCATTAACCTAATGAGGTTTCAAATGTTTCAAAAGATATACCTTGTTTTGAATGAATTGAAGCAAACCAAGCTTTATATCCGATCTATTCATTATCAATTCATCAGAATTGAACCTTAGACTGTGTTCTGACTTCATATTTTACTCATAAATTTACTATCATTTGAACCTCATTAACCTAATGAGGTTTCAAATGTTTCAAACGATATACCTCGTTTTGAATGAATTGAATAAAACCATGCTTTATATCCGATCTATTCATTATCAATTGATAAGATATCAACCTTAGGCTGTGTTCTGACTTCATATTTTACTCACAAATTTACTATCATTTGAACCTCATTAACCTGATGAGGTTTCAAATGTTTCAAAAGATATACCTTGCTTTCAATGAATTGAATCAAACGAAGCTTTATATCCGATCTATTCATTATCAATTGATAAGATATCAACCTTAGACTGTGTTCTGACTTCATATTTTACTCATAAATTTACTATCATTTAAACCTCATTAACCTGATGAGGTTTCAAATGTTTCAAAAGATATACCTTGTTTTGAATGAATTGAATCAAACCATGCTTTATATCCGATCTATTCATTATCAATTGATAAGATATCAACCTTAGACTGTGTTCTGACTTCATATTTTACTCATAAATTTACTATCATTTGAACCTCATTAACCTAATGAGGTTTCAAATGTTTCAAAAGATATACCTTGCTTTGAATGAATTGAATCAAACGAAGCTTTGTATCCGATCTATTCATAATCAATTGATAAGATATCAACCTTAGACTGTGTTCTGACTTCATATTTTACTCATAAATTTACTATCATTTAAACCTCATTAACCTGATGAGGTTTCAAATGTTTCAAAAGATATACCTTGTTTTGAATGAATTGAATCAAACCATGCTTTATATCCGATCTATTCATTATCAATTGATAAGATATCAACCTTAGACTGTGATCTGACTTCATATTTTACTCATAAATTTACTATCATTTGAACCTCATTAACCTAATGAGGATTCAAATGTTTCAAAAGATATACCTTGCTTTGAATGAATTGAATCAAACCAAGCTTTATATCCGATCTACTCATTATCAATTCATTAGAATTGAACCTTAGACTGTGTTCTGACTTCATATTTTACTCATAAATTTTCTATCATTTGAACCTCATTAACCTAATGAGGTTTCAAATGTTTCAAAAGATATACCTTGCTTTGAATGAATTGAATCAAACCATGCTTTATATCCGATCTATTCATTATCAATTGATAAGATATCAACCTTAGACTGTGTTCTGACTTCATATTTTACTCATAAATTTACTATCATTTGAACCTGATTAACCTAATGAGGTTTCAAATGTTTCAAAAGATATACCTTGCTTTGAATCAATTGAATCAAACGAAGCTTTATATCCGATCTATTCATTATCAATTGATAAGATATGAACCTTAGACTGTGTTCTGACTTCATATTTTACTCATAAATTTACTATCATTTAAACCTCATTAACCTGATGAGGTTTCAAATGTTTCAAAAGATATACCTTGTTTTGAATGAATTGAATCAAACCATGCTTTATATCCGATCTATTCATTATCAATTGATAAGATATCAGCCTTAGACTGTGTTCTGAGTTCATATTTTACTCATAAATTTACTATCATTTGAACCTCATTAACCTAATGAGGTTTCAAATGTTTCAAAAGATATACCTTGCTTTGAATGAATTGAATCAAACCAAGCTTTATATCCGATTTATTCATTATCAATTGATAAGATATCAACCTTAGACTGTGTTCTGAGTTCATATTTTACTCATAAATTTACTATCATTTGAACCTCATTAACCTAATAAGGTTTCAAATGTTTCAAAAGATATACCTTGCTTTGAATGAATTGAATCAAACCAAGCTTTATATCCGATCTATTCATTATCAATTGATAAGATATCAACCTTAGACTGTGTTCTGAGTTCATAGTTTACTCATAAATTTACTATCATTTGAACCTCATTAACCTAATGAGGTTTCAAATGTTTCAAAAGATATACCTTGCTTTGAATGAATTGAATCAAACCAAGCTTTATATCCGATCTATTCATTATCAATTCATCTGAATTGAACCTTAGACTGTGTTCTGACTTCATATTTTACTCATAAATTTACTATCATTTGAACCTCATTAACCTAATGAGGTTTCAAATGTTTCAAAAGATATACCTTGCTTTGAATGAATTGAATCAAACCAAGCTTTATATCCAATATATTCATTATCAATTCATCAGAATTGAACCTTAGACTGTGTTCTGACTCCATATTTTACTCATAAATTTACTATCAATTGAACCTCATTAACCTAATGAGGTTTCAAATGTTTCAAAAGATATACCTTGTTTTGAATGAATTGAAGCAAACCAAGCTTTATATCCGATCTATTCATTATCAATTCATCAGAATTGAACCTTAGACTGTGTTCTGACTTCATATTTTACTCATAAATTTACTATCATTTGAACCTCATTAACCTAATGAGGTTTCAAATGTTTCAAAAGATATACCTCGTTTTGAATGAATTGAATAAAACCATGCTTTATATCCGATCTATTCATTATCAATTGATAAGATATCAACCTTAGACTGTGTTCTGACTTCATATTTTACTCACAAATTTACTATCTTTTGAACCTCATTAACCTAATGAGGTTTCAAATGTTTCAAAAGATATACCTTGTTTTGAATGAATTGAAGCAAACCAAGCTTTATATCCGATCTATTCATTATCAATGGATAAGATATCAACCTTAGACTGTGTTCTAACTTCATATTTTACTCATAAATTTACTATCATTTAAACCTCATTAACCTGATGAGGTTTCAAATGTTTCAAAAGATATACCTTGTTTTGAATGAATTGAATCAAACCATGCTTTATATCCGATCTATTCATTATCAATTGATAAGATATCAACCTTAGACTGTGTTCTGACTTCATATTTTACTCATAAATTTACTATCATTTGAACCTCATTAACCTAATGAGGTTTCAAATGTTTCAAAAGATATACCTCGTTTTGGATGAATTGAATCAAACCATGCTTTATATCCGATCTATTCATTATCAATTGATAAGATATCAACCTTAGACTGTGTTCTGACTTCATATTTTACTCATAAATTTACTATCATTTAAACCTCATTAACCTGATGAGGTTTCAAATGTTTCAAAAGATATACCTTGTTTTGAATGAATTGAAGCAAACCAAGCTTTATATCCGATCTATTCATTATCAATTCATCAGAATTGAACCTTAGACTGTGTTCTGACTTCATATTTTACTCATAAACTTACTATCATTTGAACCTCATTAACCAAATGAGGTTTCAAATGTTTCAAAAGATATACCTTGCTTTGAATGAATTGAATAAAACCATGCTTTATATCCGATCTATTCATTATCAATTGATAAGATATCAACCTTAGACTGTGTTCTGACTTCATATTTTACTCATAAATTTACTATCATTTGAACCTCATTAACCTAATGAGGTTTCAAATGTTTCAAAAGATATACCTCTTTTTGAATGAATTGAATAAAACCATGCTTTATATCCGATCTATTCATTATCAATTGATAAGATACCAACCTTAGACTGTGTTCTGACTTCATATTTTACTCACAAATTTACTATCATTTGAACCTCATTAACCTAATGAGGTTTCAAATGTTTCAAAAGATATACCTTGCTTTCAATGAATTGAATCAAACGAAGCTTTATATCCGATCTATTCATTATCAATTGATAAGATATCAACCTTAGACTGTGTTCTGACTTCATATTTTACTCATAAATTTACTATCATTTGAACCTCATTAACCTAATGAGGTTTCAAATGTTTCAAAAGATATACCTTGCTTTGAATGAATTGAATCAAACCAAGCTTTATATCCGATCTATTCATTATCAATTGATAAGATATCAGCCTTAGACTGTGTTCTGAGTTCATATTTTACTCACAAATTTACTATCATTTGAACCTCATTAACCTAATGAGGTTTCAAATGTTTCAAAAGATATACCTTGCTTTGAATGAATTGAATCAAACCAAGCTTTATATCCGATCTATTCATTATCAATTGATAAGATATCAACCTTAGACTGTGTTCTGACTTCATATTTTACTCATAAATTTACTATCATTTGAACCTCATTAACCTAATGAGGTTTCAAATGTTTCAAAAGATATACCTTGCTTTGAATGAATTGAATCAAACCATGCTTTATATCCGATCTATTCATTATCAATTGATAAGATATCAGCCTTAGACTGTGTTCTGAGTTCATATTTTACTCATAAATTTACTATCATTTAAAACTCATTAACCTGATGAGGTTTCAAATGTTTCAAAAGATATACCTTGTTTTGAATGAATTGAAGCAAACCAAGCTTTATATCCGATCTATTCATTATCAATTCATCAGAATTGAACCTTAGACTGTGTTCTGACTTCATATTTTACTCATAAACTTACTATCATTTGAACCTCATTAACCTACTGAGGTTTCAAATGTTTCAAAAGATATACCTCGTTTTGAATGAATTGAATAAAACCATGCTGTATATCCGATCTATTCATAATCAATTGATAAGATATCAACCTTAGACTGTGTTCTGACTTCATATTTTACTCATAAATTTTCTATCATTTGAACCTCATTAACCTAATGAGGTTTCAAATGTTTCAAAAGATATACCTTGTTTTGAATGAATTGAATCAAACCATGCTTTATATCCGATCTATTCATTATCAATTGATAAGATATCAACCTTAGACTGTGTTCTTACTTCATATTTTACTCATAAATTTACTATCATTTGAACCTCATTAACCTAATGAGGTTTCAAATGTTTCAAAAGATATACCTCGTTTTGGATGAATTGAATCAAACCATGCTTTATATCCGATCTATTCATTATCAATTGATAAGATATCAACCTTAGACTGTGTTCTGACTTCATATTTTACTCATAAATTTACTATCATTTAAACCTCATTAACCTGATGAGGTTTCAAATGTTTCAAAAGATATACCTTGTTTTGAATGAATTGAAGCAAACCAAGCTTTATATCCGATCTATTCATTATCAATTCATCAGAATTGAACCTTAGACTGTGTTCTGAGTTCATATTTTACTCATAAATTTACTATCATTTAAACCTCATTAACCTGATGAGGTTTCAAATGTTTCAAAAGATATACCTTGTTTTGAATGAATTGAAGCAAACCAAGCTTTATATCCGATCTATTCATTATCAATTCATCAGAATTGAACCTTAGACTGTGTTCTGACTTCATATTTTACTCATAAACTTACTATCATTTGAACCTCATTAACCTACTGAGGTTTCAAATGTTTCAAAAGATATACCTCGTTTTGAATGAATTGAATAAAACCATGCTTTATATCCGATCTATTCATAATCAATTGATAAGATATCAACCTTAGACTGTGTTCTGACTTCATATTTTACTCATAAATTTACTATCATTTAAACCTCATTAACCTGATGAGGTTTCAAATGTTTCAAAAGATATACCTTGCTTTGAATGAATTGAATCAAACCATGCTTTATATCCGATCTATTCATTATCAATTGATAAGATATCAACCTTAGACTGTGTTCTGACTTCATATTTTACTCATAAATTTACTATCATTTGAACCTCATTAACCTAATGAGGTTTCAAATGTTTCAAAAGATATACCTTGCTTTGAATGAATTGAATCAAACGAAGCTTTATATCCGATCTATTCATGATCAATTGATAAGATATCAACCTTAGACTGTGTTCTGACTTCATATTTTACTCATAAATTTACTATCATTTAAACCTCATTAACCTGATGAGGTTTCAAATGTTTCAAAAGATATACCTTGTTTTGAATGAATTGAATCAAACCATGCTTTATATCCGATCTATTCATTATCAATTGATAAGATATCAACCTTAGACTGTGATCTGACTTCATATTTTACTCATAAATTTACTATCATTTGAACCTCATTAACCTAATGAGGATTCAAATGTTTCAAAAGATATACCTTGCTTTGAATGAATTGAATCAAACCAAGCTTTATATCCGATCTACTCATTATCAATTCATTAGAATTGAACCTTAGACTGTGTTCTGACTTCATATTTTACTCATAAATTTACTATCATTTGAACCTCATTAACCTAATGAGGTTTCAAATGTTTCAAAAGATATACCTTGCTTTGAATGAATTGAATCAAACCATGCTTTATATCCGATCTATTCATTATCAATTGATAAGATATCAACCTTAGACTGTGTTCTGACTTCATATTTTACTCATAAATTTACTATCATTTGAACCTCATTAACCTAATGAGGTTTCAAATGTTTCAAAAGATATACCTTGCTTTGAATGAATTGAATCAAACCAAGCTTTATATCCGATCTATTCATTATCAATTGATAAGATATCAGCCTTAGACTGTGTTCTGAGTTCATATTTTACTCATAAATTTACTATCATTTGAACCTCATTAACCTAATGAGGTTTCAAATGTTTCAAAAGATATACCTTGCTTTGAATGAATTGAATCAAACCAAGCTTTATATCCGATCTATTCATTATCAATTGATAAGATATCAACCTTAGACTGTGTTCTGACTTCATATTTTACTCATAAATTTACTATCATTTGAACCTCATTAACCTAATGAGGTTTCAAATGTTTCAAAAGATATACCTTGCTTTGAATGAATTGAATCAAACCAAGCTTTATATCCGATCTATTCATTATCAATTGATAAGATATCAGCCTTAGACTGTGTTCTGAGTTCATATTTTACTCATAAACTTACTATCATTTGAACCTCATTAACCTACTGAGGTTTCAAATGTTTCAAAAGATATACCTCGTTTTGAATGAATTGAATAAAACCATGCTTTATATCCGATCTATTCATAATCAATTGATAAGATATCAACCTTAGACTGTGTTCTGACTTCATATTTTACTCATAAATTTACTATCATTTAAACCTCATTAACCTGATGAGGTTTCAAATGTTTCAAAAGATATACCTTGTTTTGAATGAATTGAATCAAACCATGCTTTATATCCGATCTATTCATTATCAATTGATAAGATATCAACCTTAGACTGTGTTCTGACTTCATATTTTACTCATAAATTTACTATCATTTGAACCTCATTAACCTAATGAGGTTTCAAATGTTTCAAAAGATATACCTTGCTTTGAATGAATTGAATCAAACCAAGCTTTATATCCGATCTATTCATTATCAATTGATAAGATATCAGCCTTAGACTGTGTTCTGAGTTCATATTTTACTCATAAATTTACTATCATTTGAACCTCATTAACCTAATGAGGTTTCAAATGTTTCAAAAGATATACCTTGCTTTGAATGAATTGAATCAAACCAAGCTTTATATCCGATCTATTCATTATCAATTGATAAGATATCAACCTTAGACTGTGTTCTGACTTCATATTTTACTCATAAATTTACTATCATTTAAACCTCATTAACCTGATGAGGTTTCAAATGTTTCAAAAGATATACCTTGTTTTGAATGAATTGAAGCAAACCAAGCTTTATATCCGATCTATTCATTATCAATTCATCAGAAATGAACCTTAGACTGTGTTCTGACTTCATATTTTACTCATAAACTTACTATCATTTGAACCTCATTAACCTACTGAGGTTTCAAATGTTTCAAAAGATATACCTCGTTTTGAATGAATTGAATAAAACCATGCTTTATATCCGATCTATTCATAATCAATTGATAAGATATCAACCTTAGACTGTGTTCTGACTTCATATTTTACTCATAAATTTACTATCATTTAAACCTCATTAACCTGATGAGGTTTCAAATGTTTCAAAAGATATACCTTGTTTTGAATGAATTGAATCAAACCATGCTTTATATCCGATCTATTCATTATCAATTGATAAGATATCAACCTTAGACTGTGTTCTGACTTCATATTTTACTCATAAATTTACTATCATTTGAACCTCATTAACCTAATGAGGTTTCAAATGTTTCAAAAGATATACCTCGTTTTGAATGAATTGAATAAAACCATGCTTTATATCCGATCTATTCATTATCAATTGATAAGATATCAACCTTAGACTGTGTTCTGACTTCATATTTTACTCACAAATTTACTATCATTTAAACCTCATTAACCTAATGAGGTTTCAAATGTTTCAAAAGATATACCTTGCTTTGAATGAATTGAATCAAACGAAGCTTTATATCCGATCTATTCATTATCAATTGATAAGATATCAACCTTAGACTGTGTTCTGACTTCATATTTTACTCATAAATTTACTATCATTTGAACCTCATTAACCTAATGAGGTTTCAAATGTTTCAAAAGATATACCTTGCTTTGAATGAATTGAATCAAACCAAGCTTTATATCCGATCTATTCATTATCAATTGATAAGATATCAGCCTTAGACTGTGTTCTGAGTTCATATTTTACTCATAAATTTACTATCATTTGAACCTCATTAACCTAATGAGGTTTCAAATGTTTCAAAAGATATACCTTGCTTTGAATGAATTGAATCAAACCAAGCTTTATATCCGATCTATTCATTATCAATTGATAAGATATCAACCTTAGACTGTGTTCTGACTTCATATTTTACTCATAAATTTACTATCATTTGAACCTCATTAACCTAATGAGGTTTCAAATGTTTCAAAAGATATACCTTGCTTTGAATGAATTGAATCAAACCATGCTTTATATCCGATCTATTCATTATCAATTGATAAGATATCAGCCTTAGACTGTGTTCTGAGTTCATATTTTACTCATAAATTTACTATCATTTAAACCTCATTAACCTGATGAGGTTTCAAATGTTTCAAAAGATATACCTTGTTTTGAATGAATTGAAGCAAACCAAGCTTTATATCCGATCTATTCATTATCAATTCATCAGAATTGAACCTTAGACTGTGTTCTGACTTCATATTTTACTCATAAACTTACTATCATTTGAACCTCATTAACCTACTGAGGTTTCAAATGTTTCAAAAGATATACCTCGTTTTGAATGAATTGAATAAAACCATGCTTTATATCCGATCTATTCATAATCAATTGATAAGATATCAACCTTAGACTGTGTTCTGACTTCATATTTTACTCATAAATTTACTATCATTTAAACCTCATTAACCTGATGAGGTTTCAAATGTTTCAAAAGATATACCTTGCTTTGAATGAATTGAATCAAACCATGCTTTATATCCGATCTATTCATTATCAATTGATAAGATATCAACCTTAGACTGTGTTCTGACTTCATATTTTACTCATAAATTTACTATCATTTGAACCTCATTAACCTAATGAGGTTTCAAATGTTTCAAAAGATATACCTTGCTTTGAATGAATTGAATCAAACGAAGCTTTATATCCGATCTATTCATGATCAATTGATAAGATATCAACCTTAGACTGTGTTCTGACTTCATATTTTACTCATAAATTTACTATCATTTAAACCTCATTAACCTGATGAGGTTTCAAATGTTTCAAAAGATATACCTTGTTTTGAATGAATTGAATCAAACCATGCTTTATATCCGATCTATTCATTATCAATTGATAAGATATCAACCTTAGACTGTGATCTGACTTCATATTTTACTCATAAATTTACTATCATTTGAACCTCATTAACCTAATGAGGATTCAAATGTTTCAAAAGATATACCTTGCTTTGAATGAATTGAATCAAACCAAGCTTTATATCCGATCTACTCATTATCAATTCATTAGAATTGAACCTTAGACTGTGTTCTGACTTCATATTTTACTCATAAATTTTCTATCATTTGAACCTCATTAACCTAATGAGGTTTCAAATGTTTCAAAAGATATACCTTGCTTTGAATGAATTGAATCAAACCATGCTTTATATCCGATCTATTCATTATCAATTGATAAGATATCAACCTTAGACTGTGTTCTGACTTCATATTTTACTCATAAATTTACTATCATTTGAACCTCATTAACCTAATGAGGTTTCAAATGTTTCAAAAGATATACCTTGCTTTGAATGAATTGAATCAAACCAAGCTTTATATCCGATCTATTCATTATCAATTGATAAGATATCAGCCTTAGACTGTGTTCTGAGTTCATATTTTACTCATAAATTTACTATCATTTGAACCTCATTAACCTAATGAGGTTTCAAATGTTTCAAAAGATATACCTTGCTTTGAATGAATTGAATCAAACCAAGCTTTATATCCGATCTATTCATTATCAATTGATAAGATATCAACCTTAGACTGTGTTCTGACTTCATATTTTACTCATAAATTTACTATCATTTGAACCTCATTAACCTAATGAGGTTTCAAATGTTTCAAAAGATATACCTTGCTTTGAATGAATTGAATCAAACCAAGCTTTATATCCGATCTATTCATTATCAATTGATAAGATATCAGCCTTAGACTGTGTTCTGAGTTCATATTTTACTCATAAATTTACTATCATTTAAACCTCATTAACCTGATGAGGTTTCAAATGTTTCAAAAGATATACCTTGTTTTGAATGAATTGAAGCAAACCAAGCTTTATATCCGATCTATTCATTATCAATTCATCAGAATTGAACCTTAGACTGTGTTCTGACTTCATATTTTACTCATAAACTTACTATCATTTGAACCTCATTAACCTACTGAGGTTTCAAATGTTTCAAAAGATATACCTCGTTTTGAATGAATTGAATAAAACCATGCTTTATATCCGATCTATTCATAATCAATTGATAAGATATCAACCTTAGACTGTGTTCTGACTTCATATTTTACTCATAAATTTACTATCATTTAAACCTCATTAACCTGATGAGGTTTCAAATGTTTCAAAAGATATACCTTGTTTTGAATGAATTGAATCAAACCATGCTTTATATCCAATCTATTCATTATCAATTGATAAGATATCAACCTTAGACTGTGTTCTGACTTCATATTTTACTCATAAATTTACTATCATTTGAACCTCATTAACCTAATGAGGTTTCAAATGTTTCAAAAGATATACCTTGCTTTGAATGAATTGAATCAAACGAAGCTTTATATCCGATCTATTCATTATCAATTGATAAGATATCAACCTTAGACTGTGTTCTGACTTCATATTTTACTCATAAATTTACTATCATTTAAACCTCATTAACCTGATGAGGTTTCAAATGTTTCAAAAGATATACCTTGTTTTGAATGAATTGAATCAAACCATGCTTTATATCCGATCTATTCATTATCAATTGATAAGATATCAACCTTAGACTGTGATCTGACTTCATATTTTACTCATAAATTTACTATCATTTGAACCTCATTAACCTAATGAGGATTCAAATGTTTCAAAAGATATACCTTGCTTTGAATGAATTGAATCAAACCAAGCTTTATATCCGATCTACTCATTATCAATTCATTAGAATTGAACCTTAGACTGTGTTCTGACTTCATATTTTACTCATAAATTTACTATCATTTGAACCTCATTAACCTAATGAGGTTTCAAATGTTTCAAAAGATATACCTCGTTTTGGATGAATTGAATCAAACCATGCTTTATATCCGATCTATTCATTATCAATTGATAAGATATCAACCTTAGACTGTGTTCTGACTTCATATTTTACTCATAAATTTACTATCATTTAAACCTCATTAACCTGATGAGGTTTCAAATGTTTCAAAAGATATACCTTGTTTTGAATGAATTGAAGCAAACCAAGCTTTATATCCGATCTATTCATTATCAATTCATCAGAATTGAACCTTAGACTGTGTTCTGACTTCATATTTTACTCATAAACTTACTATCATTTGAACCTCATTAACCTACTGAGGCTTCAAATGTTTCAAAAGATATACCTCGTTTTGAATGAATTGAATAAAACCATGCTTTATATCCGATCTATTCATTATCAATTGATAAGATATCAACCTTAGACTGTGTTCTGACTTCATATTTTACTCACAAATTTACTATCATTTGAACCTCATTAACCTAATGAGGTTTCAAATGTTTCAAAAGATATACCTTGTTTTGAATGAATTGAAGCAAACCAAGCTTTATATCCGATCTATTCATTATTAATGGATAAGATATCAACCTTAGACTGTGTTCTGACTTCATATTTTACTCATAAATTTACTATCATTTAAACCTCATTAACCTGATGAGGTTTCAAATGTTTCAAAAGATATACCTTGTTTTGAATGAATTGAATCAAACCATGCTTTATATCCGATCTATTCATTATCAATTGATAAGATATCAACCTTAGACTGTGTTCTTACTTCATATTTTACTCATAAATTTACTATCATTTGAACCTCATTAATCTAATGAGGTTTCAAATGTTTCAAAAGATATACCTCGTTTTTAATGAATTGAATCAAACCATGCTTTATATCCGATCTATTCATTATCAATTGATAAGATATCAACCTCAGACTGTGTTTTGACTTCAACTTTACTCACAAATTTTCTATCATTTGAACCTCATTAACCTAATGAGGTTTCAAATGTTTCAAAAGATATACCTTGTTTTGAGTGAATTGAATCAAACCAAGCTTTATATCCGATCCACTCATTATCAATTCATCAGAATTGAACTTTAGACTGTGTTTTGACTTCAACTTTACTCACATATTTACTATCATTTGAACCTCATTAACCTAATGAGGTTTCAAATGTTTCAAACGATATACCTTGTTTTGAATGAATTGAATCAAACCAAGCTTTATAGCCGATCTATTCATTATCAATTCATCAGAATTGAACCTTAGACTGTGTTTTGACTTCATTTCTTACTCACAAATTTACTACCATGTGAACCTCATTAACCTAATGAGGTTTCAAATGTTTCAAAAGATATACCTTGTTTTGAATGAATTGAATCAAACCAAGCTTTATATCCGATCTATTCATTATCAATTGATAAGATATCAACCTTAGACTGTGTTCTGACTTCATTTCTTACTCATAAATTTACTATCATTTGAACCTCATTAACCTAATGAGGTTTCAAATGTTTCAAAAGATATACCTTGTTTTGAATGAATTGAATCAAACCAAGCTTTATATCCGATCTATTCATTATCAATTCATCAGAGATGAACTTTAGACTGTGTTCTGACTTCAACATTACTCACAAATTTACTATCATTTGAGCCTCATTAACCTATTGAGGTTTCAAATGTTTCAAACTATATACCTCGTTTTGAATGAATTGAATCAAACCAAGCTTTATATCCGATCTATTCATTATCAATTTATCAGAATTTAACCTTAGACTGTGTTTTGACTTCATTTCTTACTCACAAATTTACTACCATTTGAACCTCATTAACCTAATGAGGTTTCAAATGTTTCAAAAGATATACCTCGTTTTGAATGAATTGAATCAAACCAAGCTTTATATCCGATCTATTCATTATCAATTGATAAGACTTAAACGTTAGACTGTGTTTTGACTTCAACTTTACTCACATATTTACTATCATTTGAACCTCATTAACCTAATGAGGTTTCAAATGTTTCAAACGACATACCTTGTTTTGAATGAATTGAATCAAACCAAGCTTTATAGCCGATCTATTCATTATCAATTGATAAGATATCAACCTTAGACTGTGTTCTCACTTCATATTCTAGTCATAAATTGACTATCATTTGAACCTCATTAACCTATTGAGGTTTCAAATGTTTCAAACTATATACCTCGTTTTGAATGAATTGAATCAGACCAAGCTTTATATCCGTTCTATTCATTATCAATTGATAAGATATCAACCTTAGACTGTGTTCTGACTTCATATTTTACTCATAAATTTACTATCATTTTAACCTCATTAACCTAATGAAGTTTCAAATGTTTCAAACGATATACCTCGTTTTGAATGAATTGAATCAAACCAAGCTTTATATCCGATCTATTCATTATCAATTGATAAGATATCAACCTTAGACTGTGTTCAGACTTCATATTTTACTCATGAATTTACTATCATTTGAACCTCATTTAACCTAATGAGGTTTCAAATGTTTCAAAAGATATACCTTGTTTTGAATGAATTGAATCAAACCAAGCTTTATATCCGATCTAGTCATTATAAATTGATAAGATATCAACCTTAGACTGTGTTCTGACTTCATATTTTACTCAAAAAAATTTACTATCATTTGAACCTCATTAACCTAATGAGGTTTCAAATGTTTCAAAAGAAATACCTCGTTTTGAATGAATTGAATCAATCCATGCCTTATATCTGATCTATTCATTATCAATTGATAAGACTTAAACGTTAGACTGTGTTTTGACTTCAACTTTACTCACATATTTACTATCATTTGAACCTCATTAACCTAATGAGGTTTCAAATGTTTCAAACGATATACCTCGTTTTGAAGGAATTGAATCAAACCATGCCTTATATCCGATCTATTCTTTATCAATTGATAAGATATCAACCTTAGACTGTGTTCTGACTTCATATTTTACTCATAAATTTACTATCATTTGAACATCATTAACCTAATGAGGTTTAAAATGTTTCAAACGATATACCTCGTTTTTAATGAATTGAATCAAACCAAGCTTTATATCCGATCTATTCATTATCAATTGATAAGATATCAACCTTAGACTGTGTTCTGACTTCATATTTTACTCATAAATTTACTATCATTTGAACCTCATTAACCTAATGAGGTTTCAAATGTTTCAAAAGATATACCTTGTTTTGAATGAATTGAATCAAACCAAGCTTTATATCCGATCTATTCATTATCAATTCATCAGAATTGAACCTTAGACTGTGTTCTGACTTCATATTTTACTCATAAATTTACTATCATTTGAACCTCATTAACCTAATGAGGTTTCAAATGTTTCAAAAGATATACCTTGTTTTGAATGAATTGAATCAAACCAAGCTTTATATCCGATCTATTCATTATCAATTGATAAGATATCAACCTTAGACTGTGTTCTGACTTCATTTCTTACTCATGAATTTACTATCATTTGAACCTCATTAACCTAATGAGGTTTCAAATGTTTCAAAAGATGTACCTTGTTTTGAATGAATTGAATCAAGCCAAGCTTTATATCCGATCTATTAATTATCAATTAATCAGAAATGAACTTTAGACTGTGTTCTGACTTCAACATTACTCACAAATTTACTATCATTTGAGCCTCATTAACCTAATGAGGTTTCAAATGTTTCAAACGACATACCTTGTTTTGAATGAATTGAATCAAACCAAGCTTTATAGCCGATCTATTCATTATCAATTGATAAGATATCAACGTTAGACTGTGTTCTGACTTCATATTCTAGTCATAAATTTACTATCATTTGAA
Source organism: Aurelia coerulea (assembly GCA_039566865.1). NCBI lineage: Eukaryota > Metazoa > Cnidaria > Scyphozoa > Semaeostomeae > Ulmaridae > Aurelia > Aurelia coerulea. The sequence continues at coordinate 21,656,360 of CM076954.1, forward strand.
CCTCATTAACCTATTGAGGTTTCAAATGTTTCAAACTATATACCTCGTTTTGAATGAATTGAATCAGACCAAGCTTTACATCCGTTCTATTCATTATCAATTGATAAGATATCAACCTTAGACTGTGTTCTGACTTCATATTTTACTCATAAATTTACTATCATTTTAACCTCATTAACCTAATGAAGTTTCAAATGTTTCAAACGATATACCTCGTTTTGAATGAATTGAATCAAACCAAGCTTTATATCCGATCTATTCATTATCAATTGATAAGATATCAACCTTAGACTGTGTTCTGACTTCATACTTTACTCATAAATTTACTATCATTTGAACCTCATTAACCTATTGAGGTTTCAAATGTTTCAAACGATATACCTCGTTTTGAATGAATTGAATCAAACCAAGCTTTATATCCGATCTATTCATTATCAATTGATAAGATATCAACCTTAGACTGTGTTCAGACTTCATATTTTACTCATGAATTTACTATCATTTGAACCTCATTAACCTAATGAGGTTTCAAATGTTTCAAACGATATACCTCGTTTTGAATGAATTGAATCAAACCAAGCATTATATCCGATCTATTCATTATCAATTGATAAGATTTAAACCTTAGACTGTGTTCTGATTTCAACATTACTCACAAATTTACTATCATTTGAACCTCATAAACCTAATGAGGTTTCAAATGTTTCAAAAGATATACCTTGTTTTGAATGAATTGAATCAAACCAAGCTTTATATCCGATCTAGTCATTATAAATTGATAAGATATCAACCTTAGACTGTGTTCTGACTTCATATTTTACTCAAAAAAATTTACTATCATTTGAACCTCATTAACCTAATGAGGTTTCAAATGTTTCAAAAGAAATACCTCGTTTTGAATGAATTGAATCAAACCAAGCTTTATATCCAATATATTCATTATCAATTCATCAGAATTGAACCTTAGACTGTGTTCTGACTCCATATTTTACTCATAAATTTACTATCATTTGAACCTCATTAACCTAATGAGGTTTCAAATGTTTCAAAAGATATACCTCGTTTTGAAGGAATTGAATCAAACCAAGCGTTATATCCGATCTATTCTTTATCAATTGATAAGATATCAACCTTAGACTGTGTTCTGACTTCATATTTTACTCATAAATTTACTATCATTTGAACCTCATTAACCTAATGAGGTTTCAAATGTTTCAAACGATATACCTCGCTTTGAATGAATTGAATCAAACCAAGCTTTATATCCTATCTATTCATTATCAATTGATAACATATCAACCTTAGACTGTGTTCTGACTTCATATTTTACTCATAAATTTACTATCATTTGAACCTCATTAACCTAATGAGGTTTCAAATGTTTCAAAAGATATACCTTGTTTTGAATGAATTGAATCAAACCAAGCTTTATATCCGATCTATTCATTATCAATTCATCAGAATTGAACCTTAGACTGTGTTCTGACTTCATATTTTACTCATAAATTTACTATCATTTGAACCTCATTAACCTAATGAGGTTTCAAATGTTTCAAAAGATATACCTTGTTTTGAATGAATTGAATCAAACCAAGCTTTATATCCGATCTATTCATTATCAATTGATAAGATATCAACCTTAGACTGTGTTCTGACTTCATTTCTTACTCATAAATTTACTATCATTTGAACCTCATTAACCTAATGAGGTTTCAAATGTTTCAAAAGATATACCTTGTTTTGAATGAATTGAATCAAACCAAGCTTTATATCCGATCTACCGGGTGTCCCAAAATGATGTATTATTGTTTGATTGCTCACATGTCCATAACCAATGAACCGATTTTCAAAATTGTTTTTTATTTGATTGCCTAAAGGCCAAATTGTATTGTAAAATGTTGGTTGCGTCTCTAACTTGTCGTTTTCATGTCGAAAAGAAGATCGATAAACTTGCTCAAATTCAAGCGTTAGATGGCATGAGAAATAAATTGGCCTATCTTTCCAGTCAACATTTTAGATGTGATACAAAAGGCTGAACTCGTATTCGTATTCTCTGAACTCAGTATTAACTGAATTCGCATTCTCTGAACGCCATATATTCTATGAACGACATATAAGTTCAGCCTTTTGCATCACATCTAAAATGTTGACTGGCAAAGAAGGCCGTTTCTTGTTCATGCTATCTAAGGCTTGAATTTGAGCAGCTTTATCGATCTTCTTTTCGACATGAAGAAATCGACCTAAACCACAGCCATCATCCTAAAATACAATTTAGCCTCTCGGCAATCGGATAAAATAAAGTTTTTGAAAATCGGTTCATTGGTTATGGAGATATAAGCAATCAAACGATAATACATCATTTTGGGACACCCGGTATTAATTATCAATTAATCAGAAATGAACTTTAGACTGTGTTCTGACTTCAACATTACTCACAAATTTACTATCATTTGAGCCTCATTAACCTAATGAGGTTTCAAATGTTTCAAACGACATACCTTGTTTTGAATGAATTGAATCAAACCAAGCTTTATAGCCGATCTATTCATTATCAATTGATAAGATATCAACCTTAGACTGTGTTCTGACTTCATATTCTAGTCATAAATTTACTATCATTTGAACCTCATTAACCTATTGAGGTTTCAAATGTTTCAAACTATATACCTCGTTTTGAATGAATTGAATCAGACCAAGCTTTATATCCGTTCTATTCATTATCAATTGATAAGATATCAACCTTAGACTGTGTTCTGACTTCATATTTTACTCATAAATTTACTATCATTTTAACCTCATTAACCTAATGAAGTTTCAAATGTTTCAAACGATATACCTCGTTTTGAATGAATTGAATCAAACCAAGCTTTATATCCGATCTATTCATTATCAATTGATAAGATATCAACCTTAGACTGTGTTCTGACTTCATACTTTACTCATAAATTTACTATCATTTGAACCTCATTAACCTAATGAGGTTTCAAATGTTTCAAACGACATACCTTGTTTTGAATGAATTGAATCAAACCAAGCTTTATAGCCGATCTATTCATTATCAATTGATAAGATATCAACGTTAGACTGTGTTCTGACTTCATATTCTAGTCATAAATTTACTATCATTTGAACCTCATTAACCTATTGAGGTTTCAAATGTTTCAAACTATATACCTCGTTTTGAATGAATTGAATCAGACCAAGCTTTATATCCGTTCTATTCATTATCAATTGATAAGATATCAACCTTAGACTGTGTTCTGACTTCATATTTTACTCATAAATTTACTATCATTTTAACCTCATTAACCTAATGAGGTTTCAAATGTTTCAAACGATATACCTCGTTTTGAATGAATTGAATCAAACCAAGCTTTATATCCGATCTATTCATTATCAATTGATAAGATATCAACCTTAGACTGTGTTCTGACTTCATACTTTACTCATAAATTTACTATCATTTGAACCTCATTAACCTATTGAGGTTTCAAATGTTTCAAACGATATACCTCGTTTTGAATGAATTGAATCAAACCAAGCTTTATATCCGATCTATTCATTATCAATTGATAAGATATCAACCTTAGACTGTGTTCAGACTTCATATTTTACTCATGAATTTACTATCATTTGAACCTCATTAACCTAATGAGGTTTCAAATGTTTCAAACGATATACCTCGTTTTGAATAAATTGAATCAAACCAAGCTTTATATCCGATCTATTCATTATCAATTGATAAGATTTAAACCTTAGACTGTGTTCTGATTTCAACATTACTCACAAATTTACTATCATTTGAACCTCATAAACCTAATGAGGTTTCAAATGTTTCAAAAGATATACCTTGTTTTGAATGAATTGAATCAAACCAAGCTTTATATCCGATCTAGTCATTATAAATTGATAAGATATCAACCTTAGACTGTGTTCTGACTTCATATTTTACTCAAAAAAATTTACTATCATTTGAACCTCATTAACCTAATGAGGTTTCAAATGTTTCAAAAGAAATACCTCGTTTTGAATGAATTGAATCAATCCATGCCTTATATCCGATCAATTCATTATCAATTGATAAGATTTAAACCTTAGACTGTGTTCTGACTTCAACGTTACTGACAAATTTACTATCATTTGAACCTCATTAACCTAATGAGGTTTCAAATGTTTCAAACGATATACCTCGTTTTGAAGGAATTGAATCAAACCAAGCGTTATATCCGATCTATTCTTTATCAATTGATAAGATATCAACCTTAGACTGTGTTCTGACTTCATATTTTACTCATAAATTTACTATCATTTGAACCTCATTAACCTAATGAGGTTTCAAATGTTTCAAACGATATACCTCGTTTTGAATGAATTGAATCAAACCAAGCTTTATATCCGATCTATTCATTATCAATTCATCAGAATTGAACCTTAGACTGTGTTCTGACTTCATATTTTACTCATAAATTTACTATCATTTGAACCTCATTAACCTAATGAGGTTTCAAATGTTTCAAAAGATATACCTTGTTTTGAATGAATTGAATCAAACCAAGCTTTATATCCGATCTATTCATTATCAATTGATAAGATATCAACCTTAGACTGTGTTCTGACTTCATTTCTTACTCATAAATTTACTATCATTTGAACCTCATTAACCTAATGAGGTTTCAAATGTTTCAAAAGATATACCTTGTTTTGAATGAATTGAATCAAACCAAGCTTTATATCCGATCTACCGGGTGTCCCAAAATGATGTATTATTGTTTGATTGCTCACATGTCCATAACCAATGAACCGATTTTCAAAATTGTTTTTTATTTGATTGCCTAAAGGCCAAATTGTATTGTAAAATGTTGGTTGCGTCTCTAACTTGTCGTTTTCATGTCGAAAAGAAGATCGATAAACTTGCTCAAATTCAAGCGTTAGATGGCATGAGAAATAAATTGGCCTATCTTTCCAGTCAACATTTTAGATGTGATACAAAAGGCTGAACTCGTATTCGTATTCTCTGAACTCAGTATTAACTGAATTCGCATTCTCTGAACGCCATATATTCTATGAACGACATATAATTTCAGCCTTTTGCATCACATCTAAAATGTTGACTGGCAAAGAAGGCCGTTTCTTGTTCATGCTATCTAAGGCTTGAATTTGAGCAGCTTTATCGATCTTCTTTTCGACATGAAGAAATCGACCTAAACCACAGCCATCATCCTAAAATACAATTTAGCCTCTCGGCAATCGGATAAAATAAAGTTTTTGAAAATCGGTTCATTGGTTATGGAGATATAAGCAATCAAACGATAATACATCATTTTGGGACACCCGGTATTAATTATCAATTAATCAGAAATGAACTTTAGACTGTGTTCTGACTTCAACATTACTCACAAATTTACTATCATTTGAGCCTCATTAACCTAATGAGGTTTCAAATGTTTCAAACGACATACCTTGTTTTGAATGAATTGAATCAAACCAAGCTTTATAGCCGATCTATTCATTATCAATTGATAAGATATCAACCTTAGACTGTGTTCTGACTTCATATTCTAGTCATAAATTTACTATCATTTGAACCTCATTAACCTATTGAGGTTTCAAATGTTTCAAACTATATACCTCGTTTTGAATGAATTGAATCAGACCAAGCTTTATATCCGTTCTATTCATTATCAATTGATAAGATATCAACCTTAGACTGTGTTCTGACTTCATATTTTACTCATAAATTTACTATCATTTTAACCTCATTAACCTAATGAAGTTTCAAATGTTTCAAACGATATACCTCGTTTTGAATGAATTGAATCAAACCAAGCTTTATATCCGATCTATTCATTATCAATTGATAAGATATCAACCTTAGACTGTGTTCTGACTTCATACTTTACTCATAAATTTACTATCATTTGAACCTCATTAACCTAATGAGGTTTCAAATGTTTCAAACGACATACCTTGTTTTGAATGAATTGAATCAAACCAAGCTTTATAGCCGATCTATTCATTATCAATTGATAAGATATCAACGTTAGACTGTGTTCTGACTTCATATTCTAGTCATAAATTTACTATCATTTGAACCTCATTAACCTATTGAGGTTTCAAATGTTTCAAACTATATACCTCGTTTTGAATGAATTGAATCAGACCAAGCTTTATATCCGTTCTATTCATTATCAATTGATAAGATATCAACCTTAGACTGTGTTCTGACTTCATATTTTACTCATAAATTTACTATCATTTTAACCTCATTAACCTAATGAAGTTTCAAATGTTTCAAACGATATACCTCGTTTTGAATGAATTGAATCAAACCAAGCTTTATATCCGATCTATTCATTATCAATTGATAAGATATCAACCTTAGACTGTGTTCTGACTTCATACTTTACTCATAAATTTACTATCATTTGAACCTCATTAACCTATTGAGGTTTCAAATGTTTCAAACGATATACCTCGTTTTGAATGAATTGAATCAAACCAAGCTTTATATCCGATCTATTCATTATCAATTGATAAGATATCAACCTTAGACTGTGTTCAGACTTCATATTTTACTCATGAATTTACTATCATTTGAACCTCATTAACCTAATGAGGTTTCAAATGTTTCAAACGATATACCTCGTTTTGAATGAATTGAATCAAACCAAGCTTTATATCCGATCTATTCATTATCAATTGATAAGATTTAAACCTTAGACTGTGTTCTGATTTCAACATTACTCACAAATTTACTATCATTTGAACCTCATAAACCTAATGAGGTTTCAAATGTTTCAAAAGATATACCTTGTTTTGAATGAATTGAATCAAACCAAGCTTTATATCCGATCTAGTCATTATAAATTGATAAGATATCAACCTTAGACTGTGTTCTGACTTCATATTTTACTCAAAAAAATTTACTATCATTTGAACCTCATTAACCTAATGAGGTTTCAAATGTTTCAAAAGAAATACCTCGTTTTGAATGAATTGAATCAATCCATGCCTTATATCCGATCAATTCATTATCAATTGATAAGATTTAAACCTTAGACTGTGTTCTGACTTCAACGTTACTGACAGATTTACTATCATTTGAACCTCATTAACCTAATGAGGTTTCAAATGTTTCAAACGATATACCTCGTTTTGAAGGAATTGAATCAAACCAAGCGTTATATCCGATCTATTCTTTATCAATTGATAAGATATCAACCTTAGACTGTGTTCTGACTTCATATTTTACTCATAAATTTACTATCATTTGAACCTCATTAACCTAATGAGGTTTCAAATGTTTCAAATGATATACCTCGCTTTGAATGAATTGAATCAAACCAAGCTTTATATCCTATCTATTCATTATCAATTGATAACATATCAACCTTAGACTGTGTTCTGACTTCATATTTTACTCATAAATTTACTATCATTTGAACCTCATTAACCTAATGAGGTTTCAAATGTTTCAAAAGATATACCTTGTTTTGAATGAATTGAATCAAACCAAGCTTTATATCCGATCTATTCATTATCAATTCATCAGAATTGAACCTTAGACTGTGTTCTGACTTCATATTTTACTCATAAATTTACTATCATTTGAACCTCATTAACCTAATGAGGTTTCAAATGTTTCAAAAGATATACCTTGTTTTGAATGAATTGAATCAAACCAAGCTTTATATCCGATCTATTCATTATCAATTGATAAGATATCAACCTTAGACTGTGTTCTGACTTCATTTCTTACTCATAAATTTACTATCATTTGAACCTCATTAACCTAATGAGGTTTCAAATGTTTCAAAAGATATACCTTGTTTTGAATGAATTGAATCAAGCCAAGCTTTATATCCGTTCTACCGGGTGTCCCAAAATGATGTATTATTGTTTGATTGCTCACATGTCCATAACCAATGAACCGATTTTCAAAATTGTTTTTTATTTGATTGCCTAAAGGCCAAATTGTATTGTAAAATGTTGGTTGCGTCTCTAACTTGTCGTTTTCATGTCGAAAAGAAGATCGATAAACTTGCTCAAATTCAAGCGTTAGATGGCATGAGAAATAAATTGGCCTATCTTTCCAGTCAACATTTTAGATGTGATACAAAAGGCTGAACTCGTATTCGTATTCTCTGAACTCAGTATTAACTGAATTCGCATTCTCTGAACGCCATATATTCTATGAACGACATATAAGTTCAGCCTTTTGCATCACATCTAAAATGTTGACTGGCAAAGAAGGCCGTTTCTTGTTCATGCTATCTAAGGCTTGAATTTGAGCAGCTTTATCGATCTTCTTTTCGACATGAAGAAATCGACCTAAACCACAGCCATCATCCTAAAATACAATTTAGCCTCTCGGCAATCGGATAAAATAAAGTTTTTGAAAATCGGTTCATTGGTTATGGAGATATAAGCAATCAAACGATAATACATCATTTTGGGACACCCGGTATTAATTATCAATTAATCAGAAATGAACTTTAGACTGTGTTCTGAATTCAACATTACTCACAAATTTACTATCATTTGAGCCTCATTAACCTAATGAGGTTTCAAATGTTTCAAACGACATACCTTGTTTTGAATGAATTGAATCAAACCATGCTTTATAGCCGATCTATTCATTATCAATTGATAAGATATCAACCTTAGACTGTGTTCTGACTTCATATTCTAGTCATAAATTTACTATCATTTGAACCTCATTAAACTATTGAGGTTTCAAATGTTTCAAACTATATACCTCGTTTTGAATGAATTGAATCAGACCAAGCTTTATATCCGTTCTATTCATTATCAATTGATAAGATATCAACCTTAGACTGTGTTCTGACTTCATATTTTACTCATAAATTTACTATCATTTTAACCTCATTAACCTAATGAGGTTTCAAATGTTTCAAACGATATACCTCGTTTTGAATGAATTGAATCAAATCAAGCTTTATATCCGATCTATTTATTATCAATTGATAAGATATCAACCTTAGACTGTGTTCTGACTTCATATTTTACTCATAAATTTACTATCATTTAAACCTCATTAACCTGATGAGGTTTCAAATGTTTCAAAAGATATACCTTGTTTTGAATTAATTGAATCAAACCAAGCTTTATATCCGATCTATTCATTATCAATTGATAAGATATCAACCTTAGACTGTGTTCTGACTTCATATTTTACTCATAAATTTACTATCATTTGAACCTCATTAACCTATTGAGGTTTCAAATGTTTCAAACGATATACCTCGTTTTGAATGAATTGAATCAAACCAAGCTTTATATCCGATCTATTCATTATCAATTGATAAGATATCAACCTTAGACTGTGTTCAGACTTCATATTTTACTCATGAATTTACTATCATTTGAACCTCATTAACCTAATGAGGTTTCAAATGTTTCAAAAGATATACCTTGTTTTGAATGAATTGAATCAAACCAAGCTTTATATCCAATCTATTCATTATCAATTCATCAGAATTGAACCTTAGACTGTGTTCTGACTTCATATTTTACTCATAAATTTACTATCATTTGAACCTCATTAACCTAATGAGGTTTCAAATGTTTCAAACGATATACCTCGTTTTGAATGAATTGAATCAAACCGAGCTTTATATCCGATCTATTCATTATCAATTCATCTGAATTGAACCTTAGACTGTGTTCTGACTTCATATTTTACTCATAAATTTACTATCATTTGAACCTCATTAACCTAATGAGGTTTCAAATGTTTCAAAAGATATACCTTGTTTTGAATGAATTGAATCAAACCAAGCTTTATATCCGATCTATTCATTATCAATTCATCAGAATTGAACCTTAGACTGTGTTCTGACTTCATATTTTACTCATAAATTTACTATCATTTGAACCTCATTAACCTAATGAGGTTTCAAATGTTTCAAAAGATATACCTTGTTTTGAATGAATTGAATCAAACCAAGCTTTATATCCAATCTATTCATTATCAATTGATAAGATTTAAACCTTAGACTGTGTTCTGATTTCAACATTACTCACAAATTTACTATCATTTGAACCTCATAAACCTAATGAGGTTTCAAATGTTTCAAAAGATATACCTTGTTTTGAATGAATTGAATCAAACCAAGCTTTATATCCGATCTAGTCATTATAAATTGATAAGATATCAACCTTAGACTGTGTTCTGACTTCATATTTTACTCAAAAAAATTTACTATCATTTGAACCTCATTAACCTAATGAGGTTTCAAATGTTTCAAAAGAAATACCTCGTTTTGAATGAATTGAATCAAACCATGCCTTATATCCGATCTATTCATTATCAATTGATAAGATTTAAACCTTAGACTGTGTTCTGACTTCAACATTACTGACAAATTTACTATCATTTGAACCTCATTAACCTAATGAGGTTTCAAATGTTTCAAACGATATACCTCGTTTTGAAGGAATTGAATCAAACCAAGCGTTATATCCGATCTATTCTTTATCAATTGATAAGATATCAACCTTAGACTGTGTTCTGACTTCATATTTTACTCATAAATTTACTATCATTTGAACCTCATTAACCTAATGAGGTTTCAAATGTTTCAAACGATATACCTCGCTTTGAATGAATTGAATCAAACCAAGCTTTATATCCTATCTATTCATCATCAATTGATAACATATCAACCTTAGACTGTGTTCTGACTTCATATTTTACTCATAAATTTACTATCATTTGAACCTCATTAACCTAATGAGGTTTCAAATGTTTCAAACGATATACCTCGTTTTGAATGGATTGAATCAAACCATGTTTTATATCCGATCTATTCATTATCAATTGATAAGATATCAACCTTAGACTGTGTTCTGACTTCATATTTTACTCATAAATTTACTATCATTTGAACATCATTAACCTAATGAGGTTTCAAATGTTTCAAACGATATACCTCGTTTTGAATGAATTGAATCAAACCAAGCTTTATATCCTATCTATTCATTATCAATTGATAAGATATCAACCTTAGACTGTGTTCTGACTTCATATTTTACTCATAAATTTACTATCATTTGAACCTCATTAACCTAATGAGGTTTCAAATGTTTCAAAAGATATACCTTGTTTTGAATGAATTGAATCAAACCAAGCTTTATATCCGATCTATTCATTATCAATTCATCAGAATTGAACCTTAGACTGTGTTCTGACTTCATATTTTACTCATAAATTTACTATCATTTGAACCTCATTAACCTAATGAGGTTTCAAATGTTTCAAACGATATACCTTGTTTTGAATGAATTGAATCAAACCAAGCTTTATATCCGATCTATTCATTATAAATTGATAAGATATCAACCTTAGACTGTGTTCTGACTTCATATTTTATTCATAAATTTACTATCATTTGAACCTCATTAACCTAATGAGGTTTCAAATGTTTCAAAAGATATACCTTGTTTTGAATGAATTGAATCAAGCCAAGCTTTATATCCGATCTACCGGGTGTCCCAAAATGATGTATTATTGTTTGATTGCTCACATGTCCATAACCAATGAACCGATTTTCAAAATTGTTTTTTATTTGATTGCCTAAAGGCCAAATTGTATTGTAAAATGTTGGTTGCGTCTCTAACTTGTCGTTTTCATGTCGAAAAGAAGATCGATAAACTTGCTCAAATTCAAGCGTTAGATGGCATGAGAAATAAATTGGCCTATCTTTCCAGTCAACATTTTAGATGTGATACAAAAGGCTGAACTCGTATTCGTATTCTCTGAACTCAGTATTAACTGAATTCGCATTCTCTGAACGCCATATATTCTTTGAACGACATATAATTTCAGCCTTTTGCATCACATCTAAAATGTTGACTGGCAAAGAAGGCCGTTTCTTGTTCATGCTATCTAAGGCTTGAATTTGAGCAGCTTTATCGATCTTCTTTTCGACATGAAGAAATCGACCTAAACCACAGCCATCATCCTAAAATACAATTTAGCCTCTCGGCAATCGGATAAAATAAAGTTTTTGAAAATCGGTTCATTGGTTATGGAGATATAAGCAATCAAACGATAATACATCATTTTGGGACACCCGGTATTAATTATCAATTAATCAGAAATGAACTTTAGACTGTGTTCTGAATTCAACATTACTCACAAATTTACTATCATTTGAGCCTCATTAACCTAATGAGGTTTCAAATGTTTCAAACGACATACCTTGTTTTGAATGAATTGAATCAAACCAAGCTTTATAGCCGATCTATTCATTATCAATTGATAAGATATCAACCTTAGACTGTGTTCTGACTTCATATTCTAGTCATAAATTTACTATCATTTGAACCTCATTAACCTATTGAGGTTTCAAATGTTTCAAACTATATACCTCGTTTTGAATGAATTGAATCAGACCAAGCTTTATATCCGTTCTATTCATTATCAATTGATAAGATATCAACCTTAGACTGTGTTCTGACTTCATATTTTACTCATAAATTTACTATCATTTTAACCTCATTAACCTAATGAAGTTTCAAATGTTTCAAACGATATACCTCGTTTTGAATGAATTGAATCAAACCAAGCTTTATATCCGATCTATTCATTATCAATTGATAAGATATCAACCTTAGACTGTGTTCTGACTTCACATTTTACTCATAAATTTACTATCATTTTAACCTCATTAACCTAATGAAGTTTCAAATGTTTCAAACGATATACCTCGTTTTGAATGAAGTGAATCAAACCAAGCTTTATATCCGATCTATTCATTATCAATTGATAAGATATCAACCTTAGACTGTGTTCTGACTTCATATTTTACTCATAAATTTACTATCATTTAAACCTCATTAACCTGATGAGGTTTCAAATGTTTCAAAAGATATACCTTGTTTTGAATTAATTGAATCAAACCAAGCTTTATATCCTATCTATTCATTATCAATTGATAACATATCAACCTTAGACTGTGTTCTGACTTCATATTTTACTCATAAATTTACTATCATTTGAACCTCATTAACCTATTGAGGTTTCAAATGTTTCAAACGATATACCTCGTTTTGAATGAATTGAATCAAACCAAGCTTTATATCCGATCTATTCATTATCAATTGATAAGATATCAACCTTAGACTGTGTTCAGACTTCATATTTTACTCATGAATTTACTATCATTTGAACCTCATTAACCTAATGAGGTTTCAAATGTTTCAAAAGATATACCTTGTTTTGAATGAATTGAATCAAACCAAGCTTTATATCCAATCTATTCATTATCAATTCATCAGAATTGAACCTTAGACTGTGTTCTGACTTCATATTTTACTCATAAATTTACTATCATTTGAACCTCATTAACCTAATGAGGTTTCAAATGTTTCAAACTATATACCTCGTTTTGAATGAATTGAATCAAACCAAGCTTTATATCCGATCTATTCATTATCAATTCATCTGAATTGAACCTTAGACTGTGTTCTGACTTCATATTTTACTCATAAATTTACTATCATTTGAACCTCATTAACCTAATGAGGTTTCAAATGTTTCAAAAGATATACCTTGTTTTGAATGAATTGAATCAAACCAAGCTTTATATCCGATCTATTCATTATCAATTCATCATAATTGAACCTTAGACTGTGTTCTGACTTCATATTTTACTCATAAGTTTACTATCATTTGAACCTCATTAACCTAATGAGGTTTCAAATGTTTCAAAAGATATACCTTGTTTTGAATGAATTGAATCAAACCAAGCTTTATATCCAATCTATTCATTATCAATTGATAAGATTTAAACCTTAGACTGTGTTCTGATTTCAACATTACTCACAAGTTTACTATCATTTGAACCTCATAAACCTAATGAGGTTTCAAATGTTTCAAAAGATATACCTTGTTTTGAATGAATTGAATCAAACCAAGCTTTATATCCAATCTATTCATTATAAATTGATAAGATATCAACCTTAGACTGTGTTCTGACTTCATATTTTACTCAAAAAAATTTACTATCATTTGAACCTCATTAACCTAATGAGGTTTCAAATGTTTCAAACGATATACCTCGTTTTGAATGAATTGAATCAAACCATGCCTTATATCCGATCTATTCATTATCAATTGATAAGATTTAAACCTTAGACTGTGTTCTGACTTCAACATTACTGACAAATTTACTATCATTTGAACCTCATTAACCTAATGAGGTTTCAAATGTTTCAAACGATATACCTCGTTTTGAAGGAATTGAATCAAACCAAGCGTTATATCCGATCTATTCTTTATCAATTGATAAGATATCAACCTTAGACTGTGTTCTGACTTCATATTTTACTCATAAATTTACTATCATTTGAACCTCATTAACCTAATGAGGTTTCAAATGTTTCAAACGATATACCTCGCTTTGAATGAATTGAATCAAACCAAGCTTTATATCCTATCTATTCATCATCAATTGATAACATATCAACCTTAGACTGTGTTCTGACTTCATATTTTACTCATAAATTTACTATCATTTGAACCTCATTAACCTAATGAGGTTTCAAATGTTTCAAACGATATACCTCGTTTTGAATGGATTGAATCAAACCATGTTTTATATCCGATCTATTCATTATCAATTGATAAGATATCAACCTTAGACTGTGTTCTGACTTCATATTTTACTCATAAATTTACTATCATTTGAACATCATTAACCTAATGAGGTTTCAAATGTTTCAAAAGATATACCTTGTTTTGAATGAATTGAATCAAACCAAGCTTTATATCCGATCTATTCATTATCAATTGATAACATATCAACCTTAGACTGTGTTCTGACTTCATATTTTACTCATAAATTTACTATCATTTGAACCTCAATAACCTAATGAGGTTTCAAATGTTTCAAAAGATATACCTTGTTTTGAATGGATTGAATCAAACCATGTTTTATATCCGATCTATTCATTATCAATTGATAACATATCAACCTTAGACTGTGTTCTGACTTCATTTATTGCTCATAAATTTACTATCATTTGAACATCATTAACCTAATGAGGTTTCAAATGTTTCAAACGATATACCTCGTTTTGAATGAATTGAATCAAACCAAGCTTTATATCCGATCTATTCATTATCAATTGATAAGATATCAACCTTAGACTGTGTTCTGACTTCATATTTTACTCATAAATTTACTATCATTTGAACCTCATTAACCTAATGAGGTTTCAAATGTTTCAAAAGATATACCTTGTTTTGAATGAATTGAATCAAACCAAGCTTTATATCCGATCTATTCATTATCAATTCATCAGAATTGAACCTTAGACTGTGTTCTGACTTCATATTTTACTCATAAATTTACTATCATTTGAACCTCATTAACCTAATGAGGTTTCAAATGTTTCAAAAGATATACCTTGTTTTGAATGAATTGAATCAAACCAAGCATTATATCCAATCTATTCATTATCAATTCATCAGAATTGAACCTTAGACTGTGTTCTGACTTCATATTTTACTCATAAATTTACTATCATTTGAACCTCATTAACCTAATGAGGTTTCAAATGTTTCAAACGATATACCTCGTTTTGAATGAATTGAATCAAACCAAGCTTTATATCCGATCTATTCATTATCAATTCATCTGAATTGAACCTTAGACTGTGTTCTGACTTCATATTTTACTCATAAATTTACTATCATTTGAACCTCATTAACCTAATGAGGTTTCAAATGTTTCAAAAGATATACCTTGTTTTGAATGAATTGAATCAAACCAAGCTTTATATCCGATCTATTCATTATCAATTCATCAGAATTGAACCTTAGACTGTGTTCTGACTTCATATTTTACTCATAAGTTTACTATCATTTGAACCTCATTAACCTAATGAGGTTTCAAATGTTTCAAAAGATATACCTTGTTTTGAATGAATTGAATCAAACCAAGCATTATATCCAATCTATTCATTATCAATTCATCAGAATTGAACCTTAGACTGTGTTCTGACTTCATATTTTACTCATAAATTTACTATCATTTGAACCTCATTAACCTAATGAGGTTTCAAATGTTTCAAAAGATATACCTTGTTTTGAATGAATTGAATCAAACCAAGCTTTATATCCAATCTATTCATTATCAATTGATAAGATTTAAACCTTAGACTGTGTTCTGATTTCAACATTACTCACAAATTTACTATCATTTGAACCTCATAAACCTAATGAGGTTTCAAATGTTTCAAAAGATATACCTTGTTTTGAATGAATTGAATCAAACCAAGCTTTATATCCAATCTATTCATTATCAATTGATAAGATATCAACCTTAGACTGTGTTCTGACTTCATATTTTACTCAAAAAAATTTACTATCATTTGAACCTCATTAACCTAATGAGGTTTCAAATGTTTCAAAAGAAATACCTCGTTTTGAATGAATTGAATCAATCCATGCCTTATATCCGATCTATTCATTATCAATTGATAAGATTTAAACCTTAGACTGTGTTCTGACTTCAACGTTACTGACAAATTTACTATCATTTGAACCTCATTAACCTAATGAGGTTTCAAATGTTTCAAACGATATACCTCGTTTTGAAGGAATTGAATCAAACCAAGCGTTACATCCGATCTATTCCTTATCAATTGATAAGATATCAACCTTAGACTGTGTTCTGACTTCATATTTTACTCATAAATTTACTATCATTTGAACCTCATTAACCTAATGAGGTTTCAAATGTTTCAAACGATATACCTCGCTTTGAATGAATTGAATCAAACCAAGCTTTATATCCGATCTATTCATTATCAATTCATCTGAATTGAACCTTAGACTGTGTTCTGACTTCATATTTTACTCATAAGTTTACTATCATTTGAGCCTCATTAACCTAATGAGGTTTCAAATGTTTCAAAAGATATACCTTGTTTTGAATGAATTGAATCAAACCAAGCTTTATATCCAATCTATTCATTATCAATTCATCAGAATTGAACCTTAGACTGTGTTCTGACTTCATATTTTACTCATAAATTTACTATCATTTGAACCTCATTAACCTAATGAGGTTTCAAATGTTTCAAACGATATACCTCGTTTTGAATGAATTGAATCAAACCAAGCTTTATATCCTATCTATTCATTATCAATTGATAAGATATCAACCTTAGACTGTGTTCTGACTTCATATTTTACTCATAAATTTACTATCATTTGAACCTCATTAACCTAATGAGGTTTCAAATGTTTCAAACGATATACCTCGTTTTGAATGAATTGAATCAAACCAAGCTTTATATCCGATCTATTCATTATCAATTGATAAGATATCAACCTTAGACTGTGTTCTGACTTCATATTTTACTCATAAATTTACTATCATTTGAACATCATTAACCTAATGAGGTTTCAAATGTTTCAAACGATATACCTCGTTTTGAATGAATTGAATCAAACCAAGCTTTATATCCGATCTATTCATTATCAATTGATAAGATATCAACCTTAGACTGTGTTCTGACTTCATATTTTACTCATAAATTTACTATCATTTGAACCTCATTAACCTAATGAGGTTTCAAATGTTTCAAAAGATATACCTTGTTTTGAATGAATTGAATCAAACCAAGCTTTATATCCGATCTATTCATTATCAATTCATCAGAATTGAACCTTAGACTGTGTTCTGACTTCATATTTTACTCATAAATTTACTATCATTTGAACCTCATTAACCTAATGAGGTTTCAAATGTTTCAAAAGATATACCTTGTTTTGAATGAATTGAATCAAACCAAGCTTTATATCCGATCTATTCATTATCAATTCATCAGAATTGAACCTTAGACTGTGTTCTGACTTCATATTTTACTCATAAATTTACTATCATTTGAACCTCATTAACCTAATGAGGTTTCAAATGTTTCAAAAGATATACCTTGTTTTGAATGAATTGAATCAAACCAAGCTTTATATCCAATCTATTCATTATCAATTCATCAGAATTGTACCTTAGACTGTGTTCTGACTTCATATTTTACTCATAAATTTACTATCATTTGAACCTCATTAACCTAATGAGGTTTCAAATGTTTCAAACGATATACCTCGTTTTGAATGAATTGAATCAAACCAAGCTTTATATCCGATCTATTCATTATCAATTCATCTGAATTGAACCTTAGACTGTGTTCTGACTTCATATTTTACTCATAAATTTACTATCATTTGAACCTCATTAACCTAATGAGGTTTCAAATGTTTCAAAAGATATACCTTGTTTTGAATGAATTGAATCAAACCAAGCTTTATATCCGATCTATTCATTATCAATTGATAAGATATCAACTTTAGACTGTGTTCTGACTTCATATTTTACTCATAAATTTACTATCATTTGAACCTCATTAACCTAATGAGGTTTCAAATGTTTCAAAAGATATACCTTGTTTTGAATGAATTGAATCAAACCAAGCTTTATATCCGATCTATTCATTATCAATTGATAAGATATCAACCTTAGACTGTGTTCTGACTTCATATTTTATTCATAAATTTACTATCATTTGAACCTCATTAACCTAATGAGGTTTCAAATGTTTCAAACGATATACCTTGTTTTGAATGAATTGAATCAAACAAAGCATTATATTCGATCTATTCATTATCAATTCATCAGAATTGAACCTTAGACTTTGTTCTGACTTCAACTTTACTCACAAATTTACTATCATTTGAACCTCATTAACCTAATGAGGTTTCAAATGTTTCAAAAGATATACCTTGTATTTAATGAATTGAATCAAACCAAGCATTATATAAAATCTATTCATTATCAATTCATCTGAATTGAACCTTAGACTGTGTTCTGACTTCATATTTTACTCATAAATTTACTATCATTTGAACCTCATTAACCTAATGAGGTTTCAAATGTTTCAAACGATATACCTCGTTTTGAATGAATTGAATCAAACCAAGCTTTATATCCGATCTATTCATTATCAATTCATCTGAATTGAACCTTAGACTGTGTTCTGACTTCATATTTTACTTATAAATTTACTATCATTTGAACCTCATTAACCTAATGAGGTTTCAAATGTTTCAAAAGATATACCTTGTTTTGAATGAATTGAATCAAACCAAGCTTTATATCCGATCTATTCATTATCAATTGATAAGATATCAACTTTAGACTGTGTTCTGACTTCATATTTTACTCATAAATTTACTATCATTTGAACCTCATTAACCTAATGAGGTTTCAAATGTTTCAAAAGATATACCTTGTTTTGAATGAATTGAATCAAACCAAGCTTTATATCCGATCTATTCATTATCAATTGATAAGATATCAACCTTAGACTGTGTTCTGACTTCATATTTTACTCATAAATTTACTATCATTTGAACCTCATTAACCTGATGAGGTTTCAAATGTTTCAAACGATATACCTCGTTTTGAATGAATTGAATCAAACCATGCTTTATATCCGATCTATTCATTATCAATTGATAAGATATCAACCTTAGACTGTGTTCTGACTTCATATTTTACTCATAAATTTACTATCATTTGAACCTCATTAACCTAATGAGGTTTCAAATGTTTCAAAAGATATACCTTGTTTTGAATGAATTGAATCAAACCAAGCTTTATATCCGATCTATTCATTATCAATTGATAAGATATCAACCTTAGACTGTGTTCTGACTTCATATTTTACTCATAAATTTACTATCATTTGAACCTCATTAACCTAATGAGGTTTCAAATGTTTCAAACGATATACCTTGTTTTGAATGAATTGAATCAAACAAAGCTTTATATCCGATCTATTCATTATCAATTCATCAGAATTGAACCTTAGACTTTGTTCTGACTTCAACATTACTCACAAATTTACTATCATTTGAACCTCATTAACCTAATGAGGTTTCAAATGTTTCAAAAGATATACCTTGTATTGAATGAATTGAATCAAACCAAGCATTATATAAAATCTATTCATTATCAATTCATCAGAATTGAACCTTAGACTGTGTTCTGACTTCATATTTTACTCATAAATTTACTATCATTTGAACCTCATTAACCTAATGAGGTTTCAAATGTTTCAAACGATATACCTCGTTTTGAATGAATTGAATCAAACCAAGCTTTATATCCGATCTATTCATTATCAATTCATCTGAATTGAACCTTAGACTGTGTTCTGACTTCATATTTTACTCATAAATTTACTATCATTTGAACCTCATTAACCTAATGAG
This sequence comes from Aurelia coerulea, assembly GCA_039566865.1. Lineage (NCBI taxonomy): Eukaryota > Metazoa > Cnidaria > Scyphozoa > Semaeostomeae > Ulmaridae > Aurelia > Aurelia coerulea. Next base: position 21,676,671 of record CM076954.1, read on the forward strand.
GTTTCAAATGTTTCAAAAGATATACCTTGTTTTGAATGAATTGAATCAAACCAAGCTTTATATCCGATCTATTCATTATCAATTGATAAGATATCAACTTTAGACTGTGTTCTGACTTCATATTTTACTCATAAATTTACTATCATTTGAACCTCATTAACCTAATGAGGTTTCAAATGTTTCAAAAGATATACCTTGTTTTGAATGAATTGAATCAAACCAAGCTTTATATCCGATCTATTCATTATCAATTGATAAGATATCAACCTTAGACTGTGTTCTGACTTCATATTTTACTCATAAATTTACTATCATTTGAACCTCATTAACCTAATGAGGTTTCAAATGTTTCAAAAGATATACCTTGTTTTGAATGAATTGAATCAAACCATGCTTTATATCCGATCTATTCATTATCAATTGATAAGATATCAACCTTAGACTGTGTTCTGACTTCATATTTTACTCATAAATTTACTATCATTTGAACCTCATTAACCTAATGAGGTTTCAAATGTTTCAAAAGATATACCTCGTTTTGAATGAATTGAATCAAACCAATCTTTATATCCGATCTACTCATTATCAATTCATTAGAATTGAACCTTAGACTGTGTTCTGACTTCATATTTTACTCATAAATTTTCTATCATTTGAACCTCATTAACCTAATGAGGTTTCAAATGTTTCAAAAGATCTACCTTGCTTTGAATGAATTGAATCAAACCAAGCTTTATATCCGATCTATTCATTATCAATTGATAAGATATCAACCTTAGACTGTGTTCTGACTTCATATTTTACTCATAAATTTACTATCATTTGAACCTCATTAACCTAATGAGGTTTCAAATGTTTCAAAAGATATACCTCGTTTTGAATGAATTGAATCAAACCAAGCTTTATATCCGATCTATTCATTATCAATTGATAAGATATCAACCTTAGACTGTGTTCTGACTTCATATTTTACTCACAAATTTACTATCATTTGAACCTCATTAACCTAATGAGGTTTCAAATGTTTCAAAAGATATACCTTGTTTTGAATGAATTGAATCAAACCAAGCTTTATATCAGATCTATTCATTATCAATTGATAAGATATCAACCTTAGACTGTGTTCTGACTTCATATTTTACTCATAAATTTACTATCATTTGAACCTCATTAACCTAATGAGGTTTCAAATGTTTCAAAAGATATACCTTGTTTTGAATGAATTGAATCAAACCAAGCTTTATATCCGATCTATTCATTATCAATTGATAAGATATCAACCTTAGACTGTGTTCTGACTTCATATTTTACTCATAAATTTACTATCATTTGAACCTCATTAACCTAATGAGGTTTCAAATGTTTCAAAAGATATACCTTGTTTTGAATGAATTGAATCAAACCAAGCTTTATATCCGATCTATTCATTATCAATTGATAAGATATCAACCTTAGACTGTGTTCTGACTTCATATTTTACTCATAAATTTACTATCATTTGAACCTCATTAACCTGATGAGGTTTCAAATGTTTCAAAAGATATACCTTGTTTTGAATGAATTGAATCAAACCTAGCTTTATATCCGATCTATTCATTATCAATTGATAAGATATCAACCTTAGACTGTGTTCTGACTTCATATTTTACTCATAAATTTACTATCATTTGAACCTCATTAACCTAATGAGGTTTCAAATGTTTCAAAAGATATACCTTGTTTTGAATGAATTGAATCAAACCAAGCTTTATATCCGATCTATTCATTATCAATTGATAAGATATCAACCTTAGACTGTGTTCTGACTTCATATTTTACTCATAAATTTACTATCATTTGAACCTCATTAACCTAATGAGGTTTCAAATGTTTCAAACGATATACCTTGTTTTGAATGAATTGAATCAAACAAAGCATTATATTCGATCTATTCATTATCAATTCATCAGAATTGAACCTTAGACTTTGTTCTGACTTCAACTTTACTCACAAATTTACTATCATTTGAACCTCATTAACCTAATGAGGTTTCAAATGTTTCAAAAGATATACCTTGTATTGAATGAATTGAATCAAACCAAGCATTATATAAAATCTATTCATTATCAATTCATCAGAAATGAACCTTAGACTGTGTTCTGACTTCATATTTTACTCATAAATTTACTATCATTTGAACCTCATTAACCTAATGAGGTTTCAAATGTTTCAAACGATATACCTCGTTTTGAATGAATTGAATCAAACCAAGCTTTATATCCGATCTATTCATTATCAATTCATCTGAATTGAACCTTAGACTGTGTTCTGACTTCATATTTTACTCATAAATTTACTATCATTTGAACCTCATTAACCTAATGAGGTTTCAAATGTTTCAAAAGATATACCTTGTTTTGAATGAATTGAATCAAACCAAGCTTTATATCCGATCTATTCATTATCAATTGATAAGATATCAACTTTAGACTGTGTTCTGACTTCATATTTTACTCATAAATTTACTATCATTTGAACCTCATTAACCTAATGAGGTTTCAAATGTTTCAAAAGATATACCTTGTTTTGAATGAATTGAATCAAACCAAGCTTTATATCCGATCTATTCATTATCAATTGATAAGATATCAACCTTAGACTGTGTTCTGACTTCATATTTTACTCATAAATTTACTATCATTTGAACCTCATTAACCTAATGAGGTTTCAAATGTTTCAAAAGATATACCTTGTTTTGAATGAATTGAATCAAACCATGCTTTATATCCGATCTATTCATTATCAATTGATAAGATATCAACCTTAGACTGTGTTCTGACTTCATATTTTACTCATAAATTTACTATCATTTGAACCTCATTAACCTAATGAGGTTTCAAATGTTTCAAAAGATATACCTTGTTTTGAATGAATTGAATCAAACCAAGCTTTATATCCGATCTATTCATTATCAATTCATTAGAATTGAACCTTAGACTGTGTTCTGACTTCATATTTTACTCATAAATTTTCTATCATTTGAACCTCATTAACCTAATGAGGTTTCAAATGTTTCAAAAGATCTACCTTGCTTTGAATGAATTGAATCAAACCAAGCTTTATATCCGATCTATTCATTATCAATTGATAAGATATCAACCTTAGACTGTGTTCTGACTTCATATTTTACTCATAAATTTACTATCATTTGAACCTCATTAACCTAATGAGGTTTCAAATGTTTCAAAAGATATACCTCGTTTTGAATGAATTGAATCAAACCAAGCTTTATATCCGATCTATTCATTATCAATTGATAAGATATCAACCTTAGACTGTGTTCTGACTTCATATTTTACTCATAAATTTACTATCATTTGAACCTCATTAACCTAATGAGGTTTCAAATGTTTCAAAAGATATACCTTGTTTTGAATGAATTGAATCAAACCAAGCTTTATATCCGATCTATTCATTATCAATTGATAAGATATCAACCTTAGACTGTGTTCTGACTTCATATTTTACTCATAAATTTACTATCATTTGAACCTCATTAACCTAATGAGGTTTCAAATGTTTCAAAAGATATACCTTGTTTTGAATTAATTGAATCAAACCAAGCTTTATATCCGATCTATTCATTATCAATTGATAAGATATCAACCTTAGACTGTGTTCTGACTTCATATTTTACTCATAAATTTACTATCATTTGAACCTCATTAACCTAATGAGGTTTCAAATGTTTCAAAAGATATACCTTGTTTTGAATGAATTGAATCAAACCAAGCTTTATATCCGATCTATTCATTATCAATTGATAAGATATCAACCTTAGACTGTGTTCTGACTTCATATTTTACTCATAAATTTACTATCATTTGAACCTCATTAACCTAATGAGGTTTCAAATGTTTCAAAAGATATACCTTGTTTTGAATGAATTGAATCAAACCAAGCTTTATATCCGATCTATTCATTATCAATTGATAAGATATCAACCTTAGACTGTGTTCTGACTTCATATTTTACTCATAAATTTACTATCATTTGAACCTCATTAACCTAATGAGGTTTCAAATGTTTCAAAAGATATACCTTGTTTTGAATGAATTGAATCAAACCAAGCTTTATATCCGATCTATTCATTATCAATTCATTAGAATTGAACCTTATACTGTGTTCTGACTTCATATTTTACTCATAAATTTACTATCATTTGAACCTCATTAACCTAATGAGGTTTCAAATGTTTCAAAAGATATACCTTGTTTTGAATGAATTGAATCAAACCAAGCTTTATATCCAATCTATTCATTATCAATTCATCAGAATTGAACCTTAGACTGTGTTCTGACTTCATATTTTACTCATAAATTTACTATCATTTGAACCTCATTAACCTAATGAGGTTTCAAATGTTTCAAAAGATATACCTTGTTTTGAATGAATTGAATCAAACGAAGCTTTATATCCGATCTATTCATTATCAATTCATTAGAATTGAACCTTAGACTGTGTTCTGACTTCATATTTTACTCATACATTTACTATCATTTGAACCTCATTAACCTAATGAGGTTTCAAATGTTTCAAAAGATATACCTTGTTTTGAATGAATTGAATCAAACCAAGCTTTATATCCGATCTATTCATTATCAATTGATAAGATATCAACCTTAGACTGTGTTCTGACTTCATATTTTACTCATAAATTTACTATCATTTGAACCTCATTAACCTGATGAGGTTTCAAATGTTTCAAAAGATTTACCTTGCTTTGAATGAATTGAATCAAACCAAGCTTTATATCCGATCTATTCATTTTCAATTGATAAGGTATGAACCTTAGACTGTGTTCTGACTTCATATTTTACTCATAAATTTACTATCATTTGAACCTCATTAACCTAATGAGGTTTCAAATGTTTCAAAAGATATACCTTGTTTTGAATGAATTGAATCAAACCATGCTTTATATCCGATCTATTCATTATCAATTGATAAGATATCAACCTTAGACTGTGTTCTGACTTCATATTTTACTCATAAATTTACTATCATTTGAACCTCATTAACCTAATGAGGTTTCAAATGTTTCAAAAGATATACCTTGTTTTGAATGAATTGAATCAAACCTAGCTTTATATCCGATCTATTCATTATCAATTGATAAGATATCAACCTTAGACTGTGTTCTGACTTCATATTTTACTCATAAATTTACTATCATTTGAACCTCATTAACCTAATGAGGTTTCAAATGTTTCAAAAGATATACCTTGTTTTGAATGAATTGAATCAAACCAAGCTTTATATCCGATCTATTCATTATCAATTGATAAGATATCAACCTTAGACTGTGTTCTGACTTCATATTTTACTCATAAATTTACTATCATTTGAACCTCATTAACCTAATGAGGTTTCAAATGTTTCAAACGATATACCTCGTTTTGAATGAATTGAATCAAACCAAGCTTTATATCCGATCTATTCATTATCAATTGATAAGATATCAACCTTAGACTGTGTTCTGACTTCATATTTTACTCATAAATTTACTATCATTTGAACCTCATTAACCTAATGAGGTTTCAAATGTTTCAAAAGATATACCTTGTTTTGACTGAATTGAATCAAACCAAGCTTTATATCCGATCTATTCATTATCAATTGATAAGATATCAACCTTAGACTGTGTTCTGACTTCATATTTTACTCATAAATTTACTATCATTTGAACCTCATTAACCTAATGAGGTTTCAAATGTTTCAAAAGATATACCTTGTTTTGAATGAATTGAATCAAACCAAGCTTTATATCCGATCTATTCATTATCAATTGATAAGATATCAACCTTAGACTGTGTTCTGACTTCATATTTTACTCATAAATTTACTATCATTTGAACCTCATTAACCTAATGAGGTTTCAAATGTTTCAAAAGATATACCTTGTTTTGAATGAATTGAATCAAACCTAGCTTTATATCCGATCTATTCATTATCAATTGATAAGATATCAACCTTAGACTGTGTTCTGACTTCATATTTTACTCATAAATTTACTATCATTTGAACCTCATTAACCTGATGAGGTTTCAAATGTTTCAAAAGATATACCTTGTTTTGAATGAATTGAATCAAACCATGCTTTATATCCGATCTATTCATTATCAATTGATAAGATATCAACCTTAGACTGTGTTCTGACTTCATATTTTACTCATAAATTTACTATCATTTGAACCTCATTAACCTAATGAGGTTTCAAATGTTTCAAACGATATACCTCGTTTTGAATGAATTGAATCAAACCAAGCATTATATCCGATCTATTCATTATCAATTGATAAGATATCAACCTTAGACTGTGTTCTGACTTCATATTTTACTCATAAATTTACTATCATTTAAACCTCATTAACCTGATGAGGTTTCAAATGTTTCAAAAGATATACCTTGTTTTGACTGAATTGAATCAAACCATGCTTTATATCCGATCTATTCATTATCAATTGATAAGATATCAACCTTAGACTGTGTTCTGACTTCATATTTTACTCATAAATTTACTATCATTTGAACCTCATTAACCTAATGAGGTTTCAAATGTTTCAAAAGATATACCTTGTTTTGAATGAATTGAATCAAACCAAGCTTTATATCCGATCTATTCATTATCAATTGATAAGATATCAACCTTAGACTGTGTTCTGACTTCATATTTTACTCATAAATTTACTATCATTTGAACCTCATTAACCTAATGAGGTTTCAAATGTTTCAAAAGATATACCTTGTTTTGAATGAATTGAATCAAACCAAGCTTTATATCCGATCTATTCATTATCAATTGATAAGATATCAACCTTAGACTGTGTTCTGACTTCATATTTTACTCATAAATTTACTATCATTTGAACCTCATTAACCTAATGAGGTTTCAAATGTTTCAAACGATATACCTCGTTTTGAATGAATTGAATCAAACCAAGCTTTATATCCGATCTATTCATTATCAATTGATAAGATATCAACCTTAGACTGTGTTCTGACTTCATATTTTACTCATAAATTTACTATCATTTGAACCTCATTAACCTAATGAGGTTTCAAATGTTTCAAAAGATATACCTTGTTTTGAATGAATTGAATCAAACCATGCTTTATATCCGATCTATTCATTATCAATTGATAAGATATCAACCTTAGACTGTGTTCTGACTTCATATTTTACTCATAAATTTACTATCATTTGAACCTCATTAACCTAATGAGGTTTCAAATGTTTCAAAAGATATACCTTGTTTTGAATGAATTGAATCAAACCAAGCTTTATATCCGATCTATTCATTATCAATTGATAAGATATCAACCTTAGACTGTGTTCTGACTTCATATTTTACTCATAAATTTACTATCATTTGAACCTCATTAACCTAATGAGGTTTCAAATGTTTCAAAAGATATACCTTGTTTTGAATGAATTGAATCAAACCAAGCTTTATATCCGATCTATTCATTATCAATTGATAAGATATCAACCTTAGACTGTGTTCTGACTTCATATTTTACTCATAAATTTACTATCATTTGAACCTCATTAACCTAATGAGGTTTCAAATGTTTCAAAAGATATACCTTGTTTTGAATGAATTGAATCAAACCAAGCTTTATATCCGATCTATTCATTATCAATTGATAAGATATCAACCTTAGACTGTGTTCTGACTTCATATTTTACTCATAAATTTACTATCATTTGAACCTCATTAACCTAATGAGGTTTCAAATGTTTCAAACGATATACCTCGTTTTGAATGAATTGAATCAAACCAAGCTTTATATCCGATCTATTCATTATCAATTGATAAGATATCAACCTTAGACTGTGTTCTGACTTCATATTTTACTCATAAATTTACTATCATTTGAACCTCATTAACCTAATGAGGTTTCAAATGTTTCAAAAGATATACCTTGTTTTGAATGAATTGAATCAAACCAAGCTTTATATCCGATCTATTCATTATCAATTGATAAGATATCAACCTTAGACTGTGTTCTGACTTCATATTTTACTCATAAATTTACTATCATTTGAACCTCATTAACCTAATGAGGTTTCAAATGTTTCAAAAGATATACCTTGTTTTGAATGAATTGAATCAAACCAAGCTTTATATCCGATCTATTCATTATCAATTGATAAGATATCAACCTTAGACTGTGTTCTGACTTCATATTTTACTCATAAATTTACTATCATTTGAACCTCATTAACCTGATGAGGTTTCAAATGTTTCAAAAGATATACCTTGTTTTGACTGAATTGAATCAAACCAAGCTTTATATCCGATCTATTCATTATCAATTGATAAGATATCAACCTTAGACTGTGTTCTGACTTCATATTTTACTCATAAATTCACTATCATTTGAACCTCATTAACCTAATGAGGTTTCAAATGTTTCAAAAGATATACCTTGTTTTGAATGAATTGAATCAAACCAGCTTTATATCCGATCTATTCATTATCAATTGATAAGATATCAACCTTAGACTGTGTTCTGACTTCATATTTTACTCATAAATTTACTATCATTTGAACCTCATTAACCTAATGAGGTTTCAAATGTTTCAAAAGATATACCTTGTTTTGAATGAATTGAATCAAACCAAGCTTTATATCCGATCTATTCATTATCAATTGATAAGATATCAACCTTAGACTGTGTTCTGACTTCATATTTTACTCATAAATTTACTATCATTTGAACCTCATTAACCTAATGAGGTTTCAAATGTTTCAAAAGATATACCTTGTTTTGAATGAATTGAATCAAACCAAGCTTTATATCCGATCTATTCATTATCAATTCATTAGAATTGAACCTTAGACTGTGTTCTGACTTCATATTTTACTCATAAATTTACTATCATTTGAACCTCATTAACCTAATGAGGTTTCAAATGTTTCAAAAGATATACCTTGCTTTGAATGAATTGAATCAAACCAAGCTTTATATCCGATCTATTCATTATCATTTGATAAGATATCAACCTTAGACTGTGTTCTGACTTCATATTTTACTCATAAATTTACTATCATTTGAACCTCATTAACCTAATGAGGTTTCAAATGTTTCAAAAGATATACCTTGCTTTGAATGAATTGAATCAAACGAAGCTTTATATCCGATCTATTCATTATCAATTGATAAGATATCAACCTTAGACTGTGTTCTGACTTCATATTTTACTCATAAATTTACTATCATTTAAACCTCATTAACCTGATGAGGTTTCAAATGTTTCAAAAGATATACCTTGTTTTGAATGAATTGAATCAAACCATGCTTTATATCCGATCTATTCATTATCAATTTATAAGATATCAACCTTAGACTGTGTTCTGAGTTCATATTTTACTCATAAATTTACTATCATTTGAACCTCATTAACCTAATGAGGTTTCAAATGTTTCAAAAGATATACCTTGTTTTGAATGAATTGAATCAAACCAAGCTTTATATCCGATCTATTCATTATCAATTGATAAGATATCAACCTTAGACTGTGTTCTGAGTTCATATTTTACTCATAAATTTACTATCATTTGAACCTCATTAACCTAATGAGGTTTCAAATGTGTCAAAAGATATACCTTGCTTTGAATGAATTGAATCAAACCAAGCTTTATATCCGATCTATTCATTATCAATTGATAAGATATCAACCTAAGACTGTGTTCTGAGTTCATATTTTACTCATAAATTTACTATCATTTGAACCTCATTAACCTAATGAGGTTTCAAATGTTTCAAAAGATATACCTTGCTTTGAATGAATTGAATCAAACCAAGCTTTATATCCGATCTATTCATTATCAATTCATTAGAATTGAACCTTAGACTGTTTTCTGACTTCATATTTTACTCATAAATTTACTATCATTTGAACCTCATTAACCTAATGAGGTTTCAAATGTTTCAAAAGATATACCTTGTTTTGAATGAATTGAATCAAACCAAGCTTTATATCCGATCTATTCATTATCAATTGATAAGATATCAACCTTAGACTGTGTTCTGACTTCATATTTTACTCATAAATTTACTATCATTTAAACCTCATTAACCTGATGAGGTTTCAAATGTTTCAAAAGATATACCTTGTTTTGAATGAATTGAATCAAACCTAGCTTTATATCCGATCTATTCATTATCAATTGATAAGATATCAACCTTAGACTGTGTTCTGACTTCATATTTTACTCATAAATTTACTATCATTTAAACCTCATTAACCTGATGAGGTTTCAAATGTTTCAAAAGATATACCTTGTTTTGAATGAATTGAATCAAACCATGCTTTATATCCGTTCTATTCATTATCAATTGATAAGATATCAACCTTAGACTGTGTTCTGACTTCATATTTTACTCATAAATTCACTATCATTTAAACCTCATTAACCTGATGAGGTTTCAAATGTTTCAAAAGATATACCTTGTTTTGAATGAAATGAATCAAACCATGCTTTATATCCGATCTATTCATTATCAATTGATAAGATATCAACCTTAGACTGTGTTCTGACTTCATATTTTACTCATAAATTTACTATCATTTGAACCTCATTAACCTGATGAGGTTTCAAATGTTTCAAAAGATATACCTTGCTTTGAATGAATTGAATCAAACCATGCTTTATATCCGATCTATTCATTATCAATTGATAAGATATCAACCTTAGACTGTGTTCTGACTTCATATTTTACTCATAAATTTACTATCATTTAAACCTCATTAACCTGATGAGGTTTCAAATGTTTCAAAAGATATACCTTGTTTTGAATGAATTGAATCAAACCATGCTTTATATCCGATCTATTCATTATCAATTGATAAGATATCAACCTTAGACTGTGTTCTGACTTCATATTTTACTCATAAATTTACTATCATTTGAACCTCATTAACCTAATGAGGTTTCAAATGTTTCAAAAGATATACCTTGCTTTGAATGAATTGAATCAAACCATGCTTTATATCCGATCTATTCATTATCAATTGATAAGATATCAACCTTAGACTGTGTTCTGACTTCATATTTTACTCATAAATTTACTATCATTTGAACCTCATTAACCTGATGAGGTTTCAAATGTTTCAAAAGATATACCTTGTTTTGAATTAATTGAATCAAACCAAGCTTTATATCCGATCTACTCATTATCAATTCATTAGAATTGAACCTTAGACTGTGTTCTGTTTTCATATTTTACTCATAAATTTACTATCATTTGAACCTCATTAACCTAATTAGGTTTCAAATGTTTCAAAAGATATACCTTGCTTTGAATGAATTGAATCAAACCAAGCTTTATATCCGATCTATTCATTATCATTTGATAAGATATCAACCTTAGACTGTGTTCTGACTTCATATTTTACTCATAAATTTACTATCATTTGAACCTCATTAACCTAATGAGGTTTCAAATGTTTCAAAAGATATACCTTGCTTTGAATGAATTGAATCAAACGAAGCTTTATATCCGATCTATTCATTATCAATTGATAAGATATCAACCTTAGACTGTGTTCTGACTTCATATTTTACTCATAAATTTACTATCATTTAAACCTCATTAACCTGATGAGGTTTCAAATGTTTCAAAAGATATACCTTGTTTTGAATGAATTGAATCAAACCATGCTTTATATCCGATCTATTCATTATCAATTGATAAGATATCAACCTTAGACTGTGTTCTGAGTTCATATTTTACTCATAAATTTACTATCATTTGAACCTCATTAACCTAATGAGGTTTCAAATGTTTCAAAAGATATACCTTGCTTTGAATGAATTGAATCAAACCAAGCTTTATATCCGATCTATTCATTATCAATTCATCAGAATTGAACCTTAGACTGTGTTCTGACTTCATATTTTACTCATAAATTTACTATCATTTGAACCTCATTAACCTAATGAGGTTTCAAATGTTTCAAAAGATATACCTTGTTTTGAATGAATTGAATCAAACCAAGCTTTATATCCAATATATTCATTATCAATTCATCAGAATTGAACCTTAGACTGTGTTCTGACTCCATGTTTTACTCATAAATTTACTATCATTTGAACCTCATTAACCTAATGAGGTTTCAAATGTTTCAAAAGATATACCTTGTTTTGAATGAATTGAATCAAACGAAGCTTTATATCCGATCTACTCATTATCAATTCATTCGAATTGAACCTTAGACTGTGTTCTGACTTCATATTTTACTCATAAATTTACTATCATTTGAACCTCATTAACCTAATGAGGTTTCAAATGTTTCAAAAGATATACCTTGCTTTGAATGAATTGAATCAAATCAAGCTTTATATCCGATCTATTCATTATCATTTGATAAGATATCAACCTTAGACTGTGTTCTGACTTCATATTTTACTCATAAATTCACTATCATTTAAACCTCATTAACCTGATGAGGTTTCAAATGTTTCAAAAGATATACCTTGTTTTGAATGAAATGAATCAAACCATGCTTTATATCCGATCTATTCATTATCAATTGATAAGATATCAACCTTAGACTGTGTTCTGACTTCAAATTTTACTCATAAATTTACTATCATTTGAACCTCATTAACCTAATGAGGTTTCAAATGTTTCAAAAGATATACCTTGCTTTGAATGAATTGAATCAAACCATGCTTTATATCCGATCTATTCATTATCAATTGATAAGATATCAACCTTAGACTGTGTTCTGACTTCATATTTTACTCATAAATTAACTATCATTTGAACCTCATTAACCTAATGAGGTTTCAAATGTTTCAAAAGATATACCTTGTTTTGAATGAATTGAATCAAACCAAGCTTTATATCCGATCTACTCATTATCAATTCATTAGAATTGAACCTTAGACTGTGTTCTGACTTCATATTTTACTCATAAATTTACTATCATTTGAACCTCATTAACCTAATGAGGTTTCAAATGTTTCAAAAGATATACCTTGCTTTGAATGAATTGAATCAAACCAAGCTTTATATCCGATCTATTCATTATCATTTGATAAGATATCAACCTTAGACTGTGTTCTGACTTCATATTTTACTCATAAATTTACTATCATTTGAACCTCATTAACCTAATGAGGTTTCAAATGTTTCAAAAGATATACCTTGCTTTGAATGAATTGAATCAAACGAAGCTTTATATCCGATCTATTCATTATCAATTGATAAGATATCAACCTTAGACTGTGTTCTGACTTCATATTTTACTCATAAATTTACTATCATTTAAACCTCATTAACCTGATGAGGTTTCAAATGTTTCAAAAGATATACCTTGTTTTGAATGAATTGAATCAAACCATGCTTTATATCCGATCTATTCATTATCAATTGATAAGATATCAACCTTAGACTGTGTTCTGAGTTCATATTTTACTCATAAATTTACTATCATTTGAACCTCATTAACCTAATGAGGTTTCAAATGTTTCAAAAGATATACCTTGCTTTGAATGAATTGAATCAAACCAAGCTTTATATCCGATCTATTCATTATCAATTCATCAGAATTGAACCTTAGACTGTGTTCTGACTTCATATTTTACTCATAAATTTACTATCATTTGAACCTCATTAACCTAATGAGGTTTCAAATGTTTCAAAAGATATACCTTGTTTTGAATGAATTGAATCAAACCAAGCTTTATATCCAATATATTCATTATCAATTCATCAGAATTGAACCTTAGACTGTGTTCTGACTCCATGTTTTACTCATAAATTTACTATCATTTGAACCTCATTAACCTAATGAGGTTTCAAATGTTTCAAAAGATATACCTTGTTTTGAATGAATTGAATCAAACGAAGCTTTATATCCGATCTACTCATTATCAATTCATTCGAATTGAACCTTAGACTGTGTTCTGACTTCATATTTTACTCATAAATTTACTATCATTTGAACCTCATTAACCTAATGAGGTTTCAAATGTTTCAAAAGATATACCTTGCTTTGAATGAATTGAATCAAACCAAGCTTTATATCCGATCTATTCATTATCATTTGATAAGATATCAACCTTAGACTGTGTTCTGACTTCATATTTTACTCATAAATTTACTATCATTTGAACCTCATTAACCTAATGAGGTTTCAAATGTTTCAAAAGATATACCTTGTTTTGAATGAATTGAATCAAACCAAGCTTTATATCCGATCTACTCATTATCAATTCATTAGAATTGAACCTTAGACTGTGTTCTGACTTCATATTTTACTCTTAAATTTACTATCATTTGAACCTCATTAACCTAATGAAGTTTCAAATGTTTCAAAAGATATACCTTGCTTTGAATGAATTGAATCAAACCAAGCTTTATATCCGATCTATTCATTATCATTTGATAAGATATCAACCTTAGACTGTCTTCTGACTTCATATTTTACTCATAAATTTACTATCATTTGAACCTCATTAACCTAATGAGGTTTCAAATGTTTCAAAAGATATACCTTGTTTTGAATGAATTGAATCAAACCATGCTTTATATCCGATCTATTCATTATCAATTGATAAGATATCAACCTTAGACTGTGTTCTGACTTCATATTTTACTCATAAATTTACTATCATTTAAACCTCATTAACCTGATGTTTCAAATGTTTCAAAAGATATACCTTGTTTTGAATGAATTGAATCAAACCATGCTTTATATCCGATCTATTCATTATCAATTGATCAGATATCAACCTTAGACTGTGTTCTGACTTCATATTTTACTCATAAATTTACTATCATTTGAACCTCATTAACCTAATGAGGTTTCAATTGTTTCAAAAGATATACCTTGCTTTGAATGAATTGAATCAAACCAAGCTTTATATCCGATCTATTCATTATCAATTGATAAGATATCAACCTTAGACTGTGTTCTGACTTCATATTTTACTCATAAATTTACTATCATTTGAACCTCATTAACCTAATGAGGTTTCAAATGTTTCAAAAGATATACCTTGCTTTGAATGAATTGAATCAAACGAAGCTTTATATCCGATCTATTCATTATCAATTGATAAGATATGAACCTTAGACTGTGTTCTGACTTCATATTTTACTGATAAATTTACTATCATTTAAACCTCATTAACCTGATGAGGTTTCAAATGTTTCAAAAGATATACCTTGTTTTGAATGAATTGAATCAAACCATGCTTTATATCCGATCTATTCATTATCAATTGATCAGATATCAACCTTAGACTGTGTTCTGACTTCATATTTTACTCATAAATTTACTATCATTTGAACCTCATTAACCTAATGAGGTTTCAATTGTTTCAAAAGATATACCTTGCTTTGAATGAATTGAATCAAACCAAGCTTTATATCCGATCTATTCATTATCAATTGATAAGATATCAACCTTAGACTGTGTTCTGACTTCATATTTTACTCATAAATTTACTATCATTTGAACCTCATTAACCTAATGAGGTTTCAAATGTTTCAAAAGATATACCTTGCTTTGAATGAATTGAATCAAACGAAGCTTTATATCCGATCTATTCATTATCAATTGATAAGATATGAACCTTAGACTGTGTTCTGACTTCATATTTTACTGATAAATTTACTATCATTTAAACCTCATTAACCTGATGAGGTTTCAAATGTTTCAAAAGATATACCTTGTTTTGAATGAATTGAATCAAACCATGCTTTATATCCGATCTATTCATTATCAATTAATAAGATATCAACGTTAGACTGTGTTCTGAGTTCATATTTTACTCATAAATTTACTATCATTTGAACCTCATTAACCTAATGAGGTTTCAAATGTTTCAAAAGATATACCTTGCTTTGAATGAATTGAATCAAACCAAGCTTTATATCCGATCTATTCATTATCAATTGATAAGATATCAACCTTAGACTGTGTTCTGAGTTCATATTTTACTCATAAATTTACTATCATTTGAACCTCATTAACCTAATGAGGTTTCAAATGTTTCAAAAGATAAACCTTGCTTTGAATGAATTGAATCAAACCAAGCTTTATATCCGATCTATTCATTATCAATTGATAAGATATCAACCTTAGACTGTGTTCTGAGTTCATATTTTACTCATAAATTTACTATCATTTGAACCTCATTAACCTAATGAGGTTTCAAATGTTTCAAAAGATATACCTTGCTTTGAATGAATTGATCAAACCAAGCTTTATATCCGATCTATTCATTATCAATTCATCAGAATTGAACCTTAGACTGTGTTCTGACTTCATATTTTACTCATAAATTTACTATCATTTGAACCTCATTAACCTAATGAGGTTTCAAATGTTTCAAAAGATATACCTTGTTTTGAATGAATTGAATCAAACCAAGCTTTATATCCAATATATTCATTATCAATTCATCAGAATTGAACCTTAGACTGTGTTCTGACTCCATATTTTACTCATAAGTTTACTATCATTTGAACCTCATTAACCTAATGAGGTTTCAAATGTTTCAAAAGATATACCTTGTTTTGAATTAATTGAAGCAAACCAAGCTTTATATCCGATCTATTCATTATCAATTCATCAGAATTGAACCTTAGACTGTGTTCTGACTTCATATTTTACTCATAAATTTACTAATATTTGAACCTCATTAACCTAATGAGGTTTCAAATGTTTCAAAAGAAATACCTCGTTTTGAATGAATTGAATAAAACCATGCTTTATATCCGATCTATTCATTATCAATTGATAAGATATCAACCTTAGACTGTGTTCTGACTTCATATTTTACTCACAAATTTACTATCATTTGAACCTCATTAACCTAATGAGGTTTCAAATGTTTCAAAAGATATACCTTGTTTTGAATGAATTGAAGCAAACCAAGCTTTATATCCGATCTATTCATTATCAATGGATAAGATATCAACCTTAGACTGTGTTCTGACTTCATATTTTACTCATAAATACCATCATTTAAACCTCATTAACCTGATGAGGTTTCAAATGTTTCAAAAGTTATACCTTGTTTTGAATGAATTGAATCAAACCATGCTTTATATCCGATCTATTCATTATCAATTGATAAGACATCAACCTTAGACTGTGTTCTTACTTCATATTTTACTCATAAATTTACTATCATTTGAACCTCATTAACCTAATGAGGTTTCAAGTGTTTCAAAAGATATACCTCGTTTTGAATGAATTGAATCAAACCATGCTTTATATCCGATCTATTCATTATCAATTGATAAGATATCAACCTTAGGCTGTGTTCTGACTTCATATTTTACTCACAAATTTACTATCATTTGAACCTCATTAACCTAATGAGGTTTCAAATGTTTCAAAAGATATACCTTGTTTTGAATGAATTGAAGCAAACCAAGCTTTATATCCGATCTATTCATTATCAATTGATAAGATATCAACCTTAGACTGTGTTCTGACTTCATATTTTACTCATAAATTTACTATCATTTAAACCTCATTAACCTGATGAGGTTTCAAATGTTTCAAAAGATATACCTTGTTTTGAATGAATTGAATCAAACCATGCTTTATATCCGATCTATTCATTATCAATTGATACGATATCAACCTTAGACTGTGTTCTTACTTCATATTTTACTCATAAATTTACTATCATTTGAACCTCATTAACCTAATGAGGTTTCAAATGTTTCAAACGATATACCTCGTTTTGAATGAATTGAAGCAAACCAAGCTTTATATCCGATCTTTTCATTATCAATTGATAAGATATCAACCTTAGACTGTGTTCTGACTTCATATTTTACACATCAATTTACTATCATTTAAACCTCATTAACCTGAAGAGGTTTCAAATGTTTCCAAAGATAGACCTTGTTTTGAATGAATTGAATCAAACCATGCTTTATATCCGATCTATTCATTATCAATTGATAAGATATCAACCTTAGACTGTGTTCTGACTTCATATTTTACTCAAAAATTTACTATCATTTAAACCTCATTAACCTAATGAGGTTTCAAATGTTTCAAACGATATACCTCGTTTTGAATGAATTGAATCAAACCAAGCTTTATATCCGATCTATTCATTATCAATTGATAAGATATCAACCTTAGACTGTGTTCTGACTTCATTTCTCACTCATAAATTTACTATCATTTGAACCTCATTAACCTAATGAGGTTTCAAATGTTTCAAAAGATATACCTTGTTTTGAATAAATTGAATCAAACAAAGCTTTATATCCGATCTATTCATTATCAATTCATCAGAATTGAGCCTTAGACTGTGTTCTGACTTCAACATTACTCACAAATTTACTATCATTTGAAGCTCATTAACCTAATGAGGTTTCACATGTTTCCAAAGATATACCTTGTTTTGAATGAATTGAATCAAACCAAGCTTTATATCCGATCTATTCATTATCAATTCATCAGAATTGAACCTTAGACTGTGTTCTGACTTCATATTTTACTCACAAATTTACTATCATTTGAACCTCATTAACCTAATGAGGTTTCAAATGTTTCAAAAGATATACCTTGTTTTGACTGAATTGAAGCAAACCAAGCTTTATATCCGATCTATTCATTATCAATTGATAAGATATCAACCTTAGACTGTGTTCTGACTTCATATTTTACTCATAAATTTACTATCATTTAAACCTCATTAACCTGATGAGGTTTCAAATGTTTCAAAAGATATACCTTGTTTTGAATGAATTGAATTAAACCAAGCTTTATATCCGATCTATTCATTATCAATTGATAAGATATCAACCTTAGACTGTGTTCTGAGTTCATATTTTACTCATAAATTTACTATCATTTGAACCTCATTAACCTAATGAGGTTTCAAATGTGTCAAAAGATATACCTTGCTTTGAATGAATTGAATCAAACCAAGCTTTATATCCGATCTATTCATTATCAATTGATAAGATATCAACCTAAGACTGTGTTCTGAGTTCATATTTTACTCATAAATTTACTATCATTTGAACCTCATTAACCTAATGAGGTTTCAAATGTTTCAAAAGATATACCTTGCTTTGAATGAATTGAATCAAACCAAGCTTTATATCCGATCTATTCATTATCAATTCATCAGAATTGAACCTTAGACTGTGTTCTGACTTCATATTTTACTCATAAATTTACTATCATTTGAACCTCATTAACCTAATGAGGTTTCAAATGTTTCAAAAGATATACCTTGTTTTGAATGAATTGAATCAAACCAAGCTTTATATCCAATATATTCATTATCAATTCATCAGAATTGAACCTTAGACTGTGTTCTGACTCCATGTTTTACTCATAAATTTACTATCATTTGAACCTCATTAACCTAATGAGGTTTCAAATGTTTCAAAAGATATACCTTGTTTTGAATGAATTGAATCAAACGAAGCTTTATATCCGATCTACTCATTATCAATTCATTAGAATTGAACCTTAGACTGTGTTCTGACTTCATATTTTACTCATAAATTTACTATCATTTGAACCTCATTAACCTAATGAGGTTTCAAATGTTTCAAAAGATATACCTTGCTTTGAATGAATTGAATCAAACCAAGCTTTATATCCGATCTACTCATTATCAATTCATTAGAATTGAACCTTAGACTGTGTTCTGACTTCATATTTTACTCATAAATTTACTATCATTTGAACCTCATTAACCTAATGAGGTTTCAAATGTTTCAAAAGATATACCTTGTTTTGAATGAATTGAATCAAACCAAGCTTTATATCCAATATATTCATTATCAATTCATCAGAATTGAACCTTAGACTGTGTTCTGACTCCATGTTTTACTCATAAATTTACTATCATTTGAACCTCATTAACCTAATGAGGTTTCAAATGTTTCAAAAGATATACCTTGTTTTGAATGAATTGAATCAAACGAAGCTTTATATCCGATCTACTCATTATCAATTCATTAGAATTGAACCTTAGACTGTGTTCTGACTTCATATTTTACTCATAAATTTACTATCATTTGAACCTCATTAACCTAATGAGGTTTCAAATGTTTCAAAAGATATACCTTGCTTTGAATGAATTGAATCAAACCAAGCTTTATATCCGATCTATTCATTATCATTTGATAAGATATCAACCTTAGACTGTGTTCTGACTTCATATTTTAATCATAAATTTACTATCATTTGAACCTCATTAACCTAATGAGGTTTCAAATGTTTCAAAAGATATACCTTGTTTTGAATGAATTGAATCAAACCAAGCTTTATATCCGATCTACTCATTATCAATTCATTAGAATTGAACCTTAGACTGTGTTCTGACTTCATATTTTACTCTTAAATTTACTATCATTTGAACCTCATTAACCTAATGAAGTTTCAAATGTTTCAAAAGATATACCTTGCTTTGAATGAATTGAATCAAACCAAGCTTTATATCCGATCTATTCATTATCATTTGATAAGATATCAACCTTAGACTGTCTTCTGACTTCATATTTTACTCATAAATTTACTATCATTTGAACCTCATTAACCTAATGAGGTTTCAAATGTTTCAAAAGATATACCTTGTTTTGAATGAATTGAATCAAACCATGCTTTATATCCGATCTATTCATTATCAATTGATAAGATATCAACCTTAGACTGTGTTCTGACTTCATATTTTACTCATAAATTTACTATCATTTAAACCTCATTAACCTGATGTTTCAAATGTTTCAAAAGATATACCTTGTTTTGAATGAATTGAATCAAACCATGCTTTATATCCGATCTATTCATTATCAATTGATCAGATATCAACCTTAGACTGTGTTCTTACTTCATATGTTACTCATAAATTTACTATCATTTGAACCTCATTAATCTAATGAGGTTTCAAATGTTTCAAAAGATATACCTCGTTTTTAATGAATTGAATCAAACCATGCTTTATATCCGATCTATTCATTATCAATTGATAAGATATCAACCTTAGACTGTGTTCTAACTTCATATTTTACTCATAAATTTACTATCATTTGAACCTCATTAACCTGAAGAGGTTTCAAATGTTTCCAAAGATATACCTTGTTTTGAATGAATTGAATCAAACCATGCTTTATATCCGTTCTATTCATTATCAATTGATAAGATATCAACCTTAGACTGTGTTCTGACTTCATATTTTACTCATAAATTTACTATCATTTAAACCTCATTAACCTGATGAGGTTTCAAATGTTTCAAACGATATACCTCGTTTTGAATGAATTGAATCAAACCAAGCTTAATATCCGATCTATTCATTATCAATTGATAAGATATCAACCTTAGACTGTGTTCTGACTTCATTTCTCACTCATAAATTTACTATTATTTGAACCTCATTAACCTAATGAGGTTTCAAATGTTTCAAACGATATACCTCGTTTTGAATGAATTGAAGCAAACCAAGCTTTATATCCGATCTTTTCATTATCAATTGATAAGATATCAACCTTAGACTGTGTTCTGACTTCATATTTTACACATCAATTTACTATCATTTAAACCTCATTAACCTGAAGAGGTTTCAAATGTTTCCAAAGATATACCTTGTTTTGAATGAATTGAATCAAACCATGCTTTATATCCGATCTATTCATTATCAATTGATAAGATATCAACCTTAGACTGTGTTCTGACTTCATATTTTACTCATAAATTTACTATCATTTAAACCTCATTAACCTAATGAGGTTTCAAATGTTTCAAACGATATACCTCGTTTTGAATGAATTGAATCAAACCAAGCTTTATATCCGATCTATTCATTATCAATTGATAAGATATCAACCTTAGACTGTGTTCTGACTTCATTTCTCACTCATAAATTTACTATCATTTGAACCTCATTAACCTAATGAGGTTTCAAATGTTTCAAAAGATATACCTTGTTTTGAATTAATTGAATCAAACAAAGCTTTATATCAGAATTGAGCCTTAGACTGTGTTCTGACTTCAACATTACTCACAAATTTACTATCATTTGAAGCTCATTAACCTAATGAGGTTTCACATGTTTCCAAAGATATACCTTGTTTTGAATGAATTGAATCAAACCAAGCTTTATATCCGATCTATTCATTATCAATTCATCAGAATTGAACCTTAGACTGTGTTCTGACTTCATATTTTACTCACAAATTTACTATCATTTGAACCTCATTAACCTAATGAGGTTTCAAATGTTTCAAAAGATATACCTTGTTTTGACTGAATTGAAGCAAACCAAGCTTTATATCCGATCTATTCATTATCAATTGATAAGATATCAACCTTAGACTGTGTTCTGACTTCATATTTTACTCATAAATTTACTATCATTTAAACCTCATTAACCTGATGAGGTTTCAAATGTTTCAAAAGATATACCTTGTTTTGAATGAATTGAATTAAACCAAGCTTTATATCCGATCTATTCATTACCAATTGATAAGATATCAACCTTAGACTGTGTTCTGAGTTCATATTTTACTCATAAATTTACTATCATTTGAACCTCATTAACCTAATGAGGTTTCAAATGTGTCAAAAGATATACCTTGCTTTGAATGAATTGAATCAAACCAAGCTTTATATCCGATCTATTCATTATCAATTGATAAGATATCAACCTAAGACTGTGTTCTGAGTTCATATTGTACTCATAAATTTACTATCATTTGAACCTCATTAACCTAATGAGGTTTCAAATGTTTCAAAAGATATACCTTGCTTTGAATGAATTGAATCAAACCAAGCTTTATATCCGATCTATTCATTATCAATTCATCAGAATTGAACCTTAGACTGTGTTCTGACTTCATATTTTACTCATAAATTTACTATCATTTGAACCTCATTAACCTAATGAGGTTTCAAATGTTTCAAAAGATATACCTTGTTTTGAATGAATTGAATCAAACCAAGCTTTATATCCAATATATTCATTATCAATTCATCAGAATTGAACCTTAGACTGTGTTCTGACTCCATGTTTTACTCATAAATTTACTATCATTTGAACCTCATTAACCTAATGAGGTTTCAAATGTTTCAAAAGATATTCCTTGTTTTGAATGAATTGAATCAAACGAAGCTTTATATCCGATCTACTCATTATCAATTCATTAGAATTGAACCTTAGACTGTGTTCTGACTTCATATTTTACTCATAAATTTACTATCATTTGAACCTCATTAACCTAATGAGGTTTCAAATGTTTCAAAAGATATACCTTGCTTTGAATGAATTGAATCAAACCAAGCTTTATATCCGATCTACTCATTATCAATTCATTAGAATTGAACCTTAGACTGTGTTCTGACTTCATATTTTACTCATAAATTTACTATCATTTGAACCTCATTAACCTAATGAGGTTTCAAATGTTTCAAAAGATATACCTTGTTTTGAATGAATTGAATCAAACCAAGCTTTATATCCAATATATTCATTATCAATTCATCAGAATTGAACCTTAGACTGTGTTCTGACTCCATGTTTTACTCATAAATTTACTATCATTTGAACCTCATTAACCTAATGAGGTTTCAAATGTTTCAAAAGATATACCTTGTTTTGAATGAATTGAATCAAACGAAGCTTTATATCCGATCTACTCATTATCAATTCATTAGAATTGAACCTTAGTCTGTGTTCTGACTTCATATTTTACTCATAAATTTACTATCATTTGAACCTCATTAACCTAATGAGGTTTCAAATGTTTCAAAAGATATACCTTGCTTTGAATGAATTGAATCAAACCAAGCTTTATATCCGATCTATTCATTATCATTTGATAAGATATCAACCTTAGACTGTGTTCTGACTTCATATTTTACTCATAAATTTACTATCATTTGAACCTCATTAACCTAATGAGGTTTCAAATGTTTCAAAAGATATACCTTGTTTTGAATGAATTGAATCAAACCAAGCTTTATATCCGATCTACTCATTATCAATTCATTAGAATTGAACCTTAGACTGTGTTCTGACTTCAATTTTACTCACAAATTTACTATCATTTGAACCTCATTAACCTAATGAGGTTTCAAATGTTTCAAAAGATATACCGTGCTTTGAATGAATTGAATCAAACCAAGCTTTATATCCGATCTACTCATTATCAATTCATTAGAATTGAACCTTAGACTTTTTTCTGACTTCATACATTACTCACAAATTTACTATCATTTGAACCTCATTAACCTAATGAGGTTTCAAATGTTTCAAAAGATATACCTTGTTTTGAATGAATTGAATCAAACCAAGCTTTATATCCAATATATTCATTATCAATTCATCAGAATTGAACCTTAGACTGTGTTCTGACTCCATGTTTTACTCATAAATTTACTATCATTTGAACCTCATTAACCTAATGAGGTTTCAAATGTTTCAAAAGATATACCTTGTTTTGAATGAATTGAATCAAACGAAGCTTTATATCCGATCTACTCATTATCAATTCATTAGAATTGAACCTTAGTCTGTGTTCTGACTTCATATTTTACTCATAAATTTACTATCATTTGAACCTCATTAACCTAATGAGGTTTCAAATGTTTCAAAAGATATACCTTGCTTTGAATGAATTGAATCAAACCAAGCTTTATATCCGATCTATTCATTATCATTTGATAAGATATCAACCTTAGACTGTGTTCTGACTTCATATTTTACTCATAAATTTACTATCATTTGAACCTCATTAACCTAATGAGGTTTCAAATGTTTCAAAAGATATACCTTGTTTTGAATGAATTGAATCAAACCAAGCTTTATATCCGATCTACTCATTATCAATTCATTAGAATTGAACCTTAGACTGTGTTCTGACTTCATATTTTACTCTTAAATTTACTATCATTTGAACCTCATTAACCTAATGAAGTTTCAAATGTTTCAAAAGATATACCTTGCTTTGAATGAATTGAATCAAACCAAGCTTTATATCCGATCTATTCATTATCATTTGATAAGATATCAACCTTAGACTGTCTTCTGACTTCATATTTTACTCATAAATTTACTATCATTTGAACCTCATTAACCTAATGAGGTTTCAAATGTTTCAAAAGATATACCTTGTTTTGAATGAATTGAATCAAACCATGCTTTATATCCGATCTATTTATTATCAATTGATAAGATATCAACCTTAGACTGTGTTCTGACTTCATATTTTACTCATAAATTTACTATCATTTAAACCTCATTAACCTGATGTTTCAAATGTTTCAAAAGATATACCTTGTTTTGAATGAATTGAATCAAACCATGCTTTATATCCGATCTATTCATTATCAATTGATCAGATATCAACCTTAGACTGTGTTCTGACTTCATATTTTACTCATAAATTTACTATCATTTGAACCTCATTAACCTAATGAGGTTTCAATTGTTTCAAAAGATATACCTTGCTTTGAATGAATTGAATCAAACCAAGCTTTATATCCGATCTATTCATTATCAATTGATAAGATATCAACCTTAGACTGTGATCTGACTTCATTTCTCACTCATAAATTTACTATTATTTGAACCTCATTAACCTAATGAGGTTTCAAATGTTTCCAAAGATATACCTTGTTTTGAATGAATTGAATCAAACCAAGCTTTATATCCGATCTATTCATTATCAATTCATCAGAATTGAACCTTAGACTGTGTTCTGACTTCATATTTTACTCACAAATTTACTATCATTTGAACCTCATTAACCTAATGAGGTTTCAAATGTTTCAAAAGATATACCTTGTTTTGACTGAATTGAAGCAAACCAAGCTTTATATCCGATCTATTCATTATCAATTGATAAGATATCAACCTTAGACTGTGTTCTGACTTCATATTTTACTCATAAATTTACTATCATTTAAACCTCATTAACCTGATGAGGTTTCAAATGTTTCAAAAGATATACCTTGTTTTGAATGAATTGAATTAAACCAAGCTTTATATCCGATCTATTCATTATCAATTGATAAGATATCAACCTTAGACTGTGTTCTGAGTTCATATTTTACTCATAAATTTACTATCATTTGAACCTCATTAACCTAATGAGGTTTCAAATGTGTCAAAAGATATACCTTGCTTTGAATGAATTGAATCAAACCAAGCTTTATATCCGATCTATTCATTATCAATTGATAAGATATCAACCTAAGACTGTGTTCTGAGTTCATATTTTACTCATAAATTTACTATCATTTGAACCTCATTAACCTAATGAGGTTTCAAATGTTTCAAAAGATATACCTTGCTTTGAATGAATTGAATCAAACCAAGCTTTATATCCGATCTATTCATTATCAATTCATCAGAATTGAACCTTAGACTGTGTTCTGACTTCATATTTTACTCATAAATTTACTATCATTTGAACCTCATTAACCTAATGAGGTTTCAAATGTTTCAAAAGATATACCTTGTTTTGAATGAATTGAATCAAACCAAGCTTTATATCCAATATATTCATTATCAATTCATCAGAATTGAACCTTAGACTGTGTTCTGACTCCATGTTTTACTCATAAATTTACTATCATTTGAACCTCATTAACCTAATGAGGTTTCAAATGTTTCAAAAGATATACCTTGTTTTGAATGAATTGAATCAAACGAAGCTTTATATCCGATCTACTCATTATCAATTCATTAGAATTGAACCTTAGACTGTGTTCTGACTTCATATTTTACTCATAAATTTACTATCATTTGAACCTCATTAACCTAATGAGGTTTCAAATGTTTCAAAAGATATAACTTGCTTTGAATGAATTGAATCAAACCAAGCTTTATATCCGATCTATTCATTATCATTTGATAAGATATCAACCTTAGACTGTGTTCTGACTTCATATTTTACTCATAAATTTACTATCATTTGAACCTCATTAACCTAATGAGGTTTCAAATGTTTCAAAAGATATACCTTGTTTTGAATGAATTGAATCAAACCAAGCTTTATATCCGATCTACTCATTATCAATTCATTAGAATTGAACCTTAGACTGTGTTCTGACTTCATATTTTACTCTTAAATTTACTATCATTTGAACCTCATTAACCTAATGAAGTTTCAAATGTTTCAAAAGATATACCTTGCTTTGAATGAATTGAATCAAACCAAGCTTTATATCCGATCTATTCATTATCATTTGATAAGATATCAACCTTAGACTGTCTTCTGACTTCATATTTTACTCATAAATTTACTATCATTTAAACCTCATTAACCTGATGTTTCAAATGTTTCAAAAGATATACCTTGTTTTGAATGAATTGAATCAAACCATGCTTTATATCCGATCTATTCATTATCAATTGATCAGATATCAACCTTAGACTGTGTTCTGACTTCATATTTTACTCATAAATTTACTATCATTTGAACCTCATTAACCTAATGAGGTTTCAATTGTTTCAAAAGATATACCTTGCTTTGAATGAATTGAATCAAACCAAGCTTTATATCCGATCTATTCATTATCAATTGATAAGATATCAACCTTAGACTGTGTTCTGACTCCATGTTTTACTCATAAATTTACTATCATTTGAACCTCATTAACCTAATGAGGTTTCAAATGTTTCAAAAGATATACCTTGTTTTGAATGAATTGAATCAAACGAAGCTTTATATCCGATCTACTCATTATCAATTCATTAGAATTGAACCTTAGACTGTGTTCTGACTTCATATTTTACTCATAAATTTACTATCATTTGAACCTCATTAACCTAATGAGGTTTCAAATGTTTCAAAAGATATAACTTGCTTTGAATGAATTGAATCAAACCAAGCTTTATATCCGATCTATTCATTATCATTTGATAAGATATCAACCTTAGACTGTGTTCTGACTTCATATTTTACTCATAAATTTACTATCATTTGAACCTCATTAACCTAATGAGGTTTCAAATGTTTCAAAAGATATACCTTGTTTTGAATGAATTGAATCAAACCAAGCTTTATATCCGATCTACTCATTATCAATTCATTAGAATTGAACCTTAGACTTTGTTCTGACTTCATATTTTACTCTTAAATTTACTATCATTTGAACCTCATTAACCTAATGAGGTTTCAAATGTTTCAAAAGATATACCTTGTTTTGAATGAATTGAATCAAACCATGCTTTATATCCGATCTATTCATTATCAATTGATAAGATATCAACCTTAGACTGTGTTCTGACTTCATATTTTACTCATAAATTTACTATCATTTAAACCTCATTAACCTGATGTTTCAAATGTTTCAAAAGATATACCTTGTTTTGAATGAATTGAATCAAACCATGCTTTATATCCGATCTATTCATTATCAATTGATCAGATATCAACCTTAGACTGTGTTCTGACTTCATATTTTACTCATAAATTTACTATCATTTGAACCTCATTAACCTAATGAGGTTTCAATTGTTTCAAAAGATATACCTTGCTTTGAATGAATTGAATCAAACCAAGCTTTATATCCGATCTATTCATTATCAATTGATAAGATATCAACCTTAGACTGTGTTCTGACTTCATATTTTACTCATAAATTTACTATCATTTGAACCTCATTAACCTAATGAGGTTTCAAATGTTTCAAAAGATATACCTTGCTTTGAATGAATTGAATCAAACGAAGCTTTATATCCGATCTATTCATTATCAATTGATAAGATATGAACCTTAGACTGTGTTCTGACTTCATATTTTACTGATAAATTTACTATCATTTAAACCTCATTAACCTGATGAGGTTTCAAATGTTTCAAAAGATATACCTTGTTTTGAATGAATTGAATCAAACCATGCTTTATATCCGATCTATTCATTATCAATTAATAAGATATCAACCTTAGACTGTGTTCTGAGTTCATATTTTAATCATAAATTTACTATCATTTGAACCTCATTAACCTAATGAGGTTTCAAATGTTTCAAAAGATATACCTTGCTTTGAATGAATTGAATCAAACCAAGCTTTATATCCGATCTATTCATTATCAATTGATAAGATATCAACCTTAGACTGTGTTCTGAGTTCATATTTTACTCATAAATTTACTATCATTTGAACCTCATTAACCTAATGAGGTTTCAAATGTTTCAAAAGATATACCTTGCTTTGAATGAATTGAATCAAACCAAGCTTTATATCCGATCTATTCATTATCAATTGATAAGATATCAACCTTAGACTGTGTTCTGAGTTCATATTTTACTCATAAATTTACTATCATTTGAACCTCATTAACCTAATGAGGCTTCAAAAGTTTCAAAAGATATACCTTGCTTTGAATGAATTGATCAAACCAAGCTTTATATCCGATCTATTCATTATCAATTCATCAGAATTGAACCTTAGACTGTGTTCTGACTTCATATTTTACTCATAAATTTACTATCATTTGAACCTCATTAACCTAATGAGGTTTCAAATGTTTCAAAAGATATACCTTGTTTTGAATGAATTGAATCAAACCAAGCTTTATATCCAATATATTCATTATCAATTCATCAGAATTGAACCTTAGACTGTGTTCTGACTCCATATTTTACTCATAAGTTTACTATCATTTGAACCTCATTAACCTAATGAGGTTTCAAATGTTTCAAAAGATATACCTTGTTTTGAATTAATTGAAGCAAACCAAGCTTTATATCCGATCTATTCATTATCAATTCATCAGAATTGAACCTTAGACTGTGTTCTGACTTCATATTTTACTCATAAATTTACTATCATTTGAACCTCATTAACCTAATGAGGTTTCAAATGTTTCAAAAGAAATACCTCGTTTTGAATGAATTGAATCAAACCATGCTTTATATCCGATCTATTCATTATCAATTGATAAGATATCAACCTTAGACTGTGTTCTGACTTCATATTTTACTCATAAATTTACTATCATTTAAACCTCATTAACCTGATGAGGTTTCAAATGTTTCAAAAGATATACCTTGTTTTGAATGAATTGAATCAAACCATGCTTTATATCCGATCTATTCATTATCAATTGATAAGACATCAACCTTAGACTGTGTTCTTACTTCATATTTTACTCATAAATTTACTATCATTTGAACCTCATTAACCTAATGAGGTTTCAAGTGTTTCAAAAGATATACCTCGTTTTGAATGAATTGAATCAAACCATGCTTTATATCCGATCTATTCATTATCAATTGATAAGATATCAACCTTAGACTGTGTTCTGACTTCATATTTTACTCACAAATTTACTATCATTTGAACCTCATTAACCTAATGAGGTTTCAAATGTTTCAAAAGATATACCTTGTTTTGAATGAATTGAAGCAAACCAAGCTTTATATCCGATCTATTCATTATCAACTGATAAGATATCAACCTTAGACTGTGTTCTGACTTCATATTTTACTCATAAATTTACTATCATTTAAACCTCATTAACCTGATGAGGTTTCAAATGTTTCAAAAGATATACCTTGTTTTGAATGAATTAAATCAAACCATGCTTTATATCCGATCTATTCATTATCAATTGATAAGATATCAACCTTAGACTGTGTTCTTACTTCATATTTTACTCATAAATTTACTATCATTTGAACCTCATTAATCTAATGAGGTTTCAAATGTTTCAAAAGATATACCTCGTTTTTAATGAATTGAATCAAACCATGCTTTATATCCGATCTATTCATTATCAATTGATAAGATATCAACCTTAGACTGTGTTCTGACTTCATATTTTACTCATAAATTTACAATCATTTTAGCCTCATTAACCTAATGAGGTTTCAAATGTTTCAAAAGATATACCTTGTATTGAATGAATTGAATCAAACCAAGCTTTATATCCGATCTATTCATTATCAATTGATAAGATATCAACCTTAGACTGTGTTCTGACTTCATATTTTACTCATAAATTTACTATAATTTAAACCTCATTAACCTGATGAGGTTTCAAATGTTTCAAACGATATACCTCGTTTTGAATGAATTGAATCAAACCAAGCTTAATATCCGATCTATTCATTATCAATTGATAAGATATCAACCTTAGACTGTGTTCTGACTTCATTTCTCACTCATAAATTTACTATTATTGGAACCTCATTAACCTAATGAGGTTTCAAATGTTTCAAACGATATACCTCGTTTTGAATGAATTGAAGCAAACCAAGCTTTATATCCGATCTTTTCATTATCAATTGATAAGATATCAACCTTAGACTGTGTTCTGACTTCATATTTTACACATCAATTTACTATCATTTAAACCTCATTAACCTGAAGAGGTTTCAAATGTTTCCAAAGATATACCTTGTTTTGAATGAATTAAATCAAACCATGCTTTATATCCGATCTATTCATTATCAATTGATAAGATATCAACCTTAGACTGTGTTCTGACTTCATATTTTACTCATAAATTTACTATCATTTTAACCTCATTAACCTAATGAGGTTTCAAATGTTTCAAACGATATACCTCGTTTTGAATGAATTGAATCAAACCAAGCTTTATATCCGATCTATTCATTATCAATTGATAAGATATCAACCTTAGACTGTGTTTTGACTTCATTTCTCAATCATAAATTTACTATTATTTGAACCTCATTAACCTAATGAGGTTTCAAATGTTT
The DNA here is from genome assembly GCA_039566865.1 of Aurelia coerulea. Lineage (NCBI taxonomy): Eukaryota > Metazoa > Cnidaria > Scyphozoa > Semaeostomeae > Ulmaridae > Aurelia > Aurelia coerulea. Next base: position 21,708,408 of record CM076954.1, read on the forward strand.
CAAAAGATATACCTTGTTTTGAATTAATTGAATCAAACAAAGCTTTATATCCGATCTATTCATTATCAATTCATCAGAATTGAGCCTTAGACTGTGTTCTGACTTCAACATTACTCACAAATTTACTATCATTTGAAGCTCATTAACCTAATGAGGTTTCAAATGTTTCAAAAGATATACCTTGTTTTGAATGTTTTGAAGCAAACCAAGCTTTATATCCGATCTTTTCATGATCAATTGATAAGATATCAACCTTAGACTGTGTTCTGACTTCATTTCTCACTCATAAATTTACTATCATTTGAACCTCATTAACCTAATGAGGATTCAAATGTTTCAAAAGATATACCTTGTTTTGAATGAATTGAATCAAACAAAGCTTTATATCCGATCTATTCATTATCAATTCATCAGAATTGAACCTTAGACTGTGTTCTGACTTCAACATTACTCACAAATTTACTAGCATTTGAACCTCATTAACCTAATGAGGTTTCAAATGTTTCCAAAGATATACCTTGTTTTGAATGAATTGAAGCAAACCAAGCTTTATATCCGATCTATTCATTATCAATTCATCAGAATGGAACCTTAGACTGTGTTCTGACTTCAACATTACTTACAAATTACTATCATTTGAACCTCATTAACCTAATGAAGTTTCAAATGTTTCAAAAGATATACCTTGTTTTGAATGAATTGAATCAAACCAAGCTTTATATCCGATCTATTCATTATCAATTCATCAGAATTGAACCTTAGACTGTGTTCTGACTTCAACATTACTCACAAATTTGCTATCATTTGAACCACATTAACATAATGAGGTTTGAAATGTTTCAAAAGATATACATTGTTTTGAATGAATTGAATCAAACCAAGCTTTATATCCGATTTATTCATTATCAGTTGATAAGATATCTACCTTAGACTGTGTTCTGACTTCATTTCTTACTCATAAATTTACTATCATTTGAACCTCATTAGCCTAATGAGGTTTCAAATGTTTCAAAAGATATACCTCGTTTTGAATGAATTGAATCAAACCAAGCTTTATATCTTATCTATTCATTATCAATTCATCAGAATTGAACCTTAGACTGTGTTCTGACTTCAACATTACTCACAAATTTACTATCATTTGAACCTCATTAACCTAATGAGGTTTCAAATGTTTCAAAAGATATACCTTGTTTTGAATGAATTGAAGCAAACCAAGCTTTATATCCGATTTATTCATTATCAGTTGATAAGATATCTACCTTAGACTGTGTTCTGACTTCATTTCTTACTCATAAATTTACTATCATTTGAACCTCATTAGCCTAATGAGGTTTCAAATGTTTCAAACGATTTACCTCGTTTTGAATGAATTGAATCAAACCAAGCTTTATATCCGATCTATTCATTATCAATTGATAAGATATCAACCTTAGACTGTGTTCTGACTTCATTTCTTACTCATAAATTTACTATCATTTGAACCTCATTAACCTAATGAGGTTTCAAATGTTTCAAAATATATACCTTGTTTTGAATGAATTGAATCAAACCAAGCTTTATATCCGATCGATTCATTATCAATTGATAAGATTTAAACCTTAGACTGTGTTCATAGTTCTTTTTCTACTCACTAATTTACTATCATTTGAACATCATTAACCTAAGGAGGTTTCAAATGTTTCAAAATATATACCTCGTTTTGAATGAATTGAATCACACCAAGCTTTATATCCGATCCATTCATTATCAATTAGTAAGATTTAAACCTTAGACTGTGTTCTGACTTCATTTCCTACTAATAAATTTACTATCATTTGAACCTCATTAACCTAATGAGGTTTCAACTGCTTCAAAGGTATACCTTGTTTTGAATGAATTGAATCAAACCAAGCTTTATATCCGATCTAATCATTATCAATTGATAAGATATCAACCTTAGACTGTGTTCTGAGTTCAACTTTACTCACAAGTTTACTATCATTTGAACCTCATTAACCTAATGAGGTTTCAAATGTTTCAAAAGATATACCTTGTTTTGAATGAATTGAATCAAACCAAGCTTTATATCCGATCTCTTCATTATCAATTGATAAGATATCAACCTTAGACTGTGTTCTGACTTTATTTCTTACTCATAAATTTACTATCATTTGAACCTCATTAACCTAATGAGGTTTCAAATGTTTCAAACGATATACTATACCTCGTTTTGAATGAATTGAATCAAACCAAGCTTTATATCCGATCCATTCATTATCAATTCATCAGAAGTGAACCTTAGACTGTGTTCTGACTTCATATTTTACTCATAAATTTACTATCATTTTAGCCTCATTAACCTAATGAGGTTTCAAATGTTTCAAAAGATATATCTTGTTTTGAATGAATTGAATCAAACCAAGCTTTATATCCAATCTATTCATTATCAATTCATCAGAATTGAGCCTTAGACTGTGTTCTGACTTCATTTCTTACTCATAAATTTACTATCATTTGAACCTCATTAACCTAATGAGGTTTCAAATGTTTCAAACGATATACCTCGTTTTGAATGAATTGAAGCAAACCAAGCTTTATATCCGATCTATTCATTATCAATTGATAAGATATCAACCTTAGACTGTGTTCTGACTTCACATTTTACTCATAAATTTACTATCATTTGAACCTTATTAACCTAATGAGGTTTCAAATGTTTCAAAAGATATACCTTGTTTTGAATGAATTGAATCAAACCGAGCTTTATATCCGATCTATTCATTATCAGTTGATAAGATATCAACCTTGGACTGTGTTCTGACTGCATATTTTACTCATAAATTTGAATCAAGCCAAGCTTTATATCCGATCTATTAATTATCAATTAATCAGAAATGAACTTTAGACTGTGTTTTGACTTCAACTTTACTCACAAATTTACTACCATTTGAACCTCATTAACCTAATGAGGTTTCAAATGTTTCAAAAGATATACTTCGTTTTGAATGAATTGAATCAAACAATGCTTTATATCCGATCTATTCATTATCAATTGATAAGATATCAACCTTAGAATGTGTTTTGACTTCAACTTTACTCACAAATTTACTATCATTTGAGCCTGATTAACCTAATGAGGTTTGAAATGTTTCAAAAGATATACCTTGTTTTGAATGAATTGAATCAAACAAAGCTTTATATCCGATCTATTCATTATCAATTGATAAGATATCAACCTTAGACTGTGTTCTGACTGCATATTTTACTCATAAATTTACTATCATTTGAACCTGATTAACCTAATGAGGTTTGAAATGTTTCAAAAGATATACCTTGTTTTGAATGAATTGAATCAAACAAAGCTTTATATCCGATCTATTCATTATCAATTGATAAGATATCAACCTTAGACTGTGTTCTGACTGCATATTTTACTCATAAATTTACTATCATTTGAACCTTATTAACCTAATGAGGTTTCAAATGTTTCAAAAGATATACCTTGTTTTGAATGAATTGAATCAAACCAAGCTTTATATCCGATCTACTCATTATCAATTGATAAGATATCAACCTTAGACTGTGTTCTGACTTCAACATTACTCACAAATTTACTATCATTTGAACCTCATTAACCTAATGAGGTTTCAAATGTTTCAAAAGATATACCTCGTTTTGAATGAATTGAATCAAACCAAGCTTTATATCCGATCTATTCATTATCAATTGATAAGATATCAACCTTAGACTGTGTTCTGACTTCATATTTTACTCATAAATTTACTATCATTTGAACCTCATTAACCTAATGAGGTTTCAAATGTTTCAAAATATATACCTTGTTTTGAATGAATTGAATCAAAGCAAGCTTTATATCCGATCTATTCATTATCAATTGATAATATCTAAACCTTAGACTGTGTTCTGATTTCAACTTTACTCACAAATTTACTATCATTTGAACCTCATTAACCTAATGAGGTTTCAAATGTTTCAAAAGATATACCTTGTTTTGAATGAATTGAATCAAACCAAGCTTTATATCCGATCTATTCATTATCAATTGATAAGATATCAACCTTAGACTGTGTTCTGACTTCATTTCTTACTCATAAATTTACTATCATTTGAAACTCATTAGCCTAATGAGGTTTCAAATGTTTCAAACGATATACCATACCTCGTTTTGAATGAATTGAATCAAACCAAGCTTTATATCCGATCTATTCATTATCAATTCATCAGAAGTGAACCTTAGACTGTGTTCTGACTTCAACATTACTCACAAATTTACTATCATTTTAGCCTCATTAACCTAATGAGGTTTCAAATGTTTCAAAAGATATACCTCGTTTTGAATGAATTGAATCAAACCAAGCTTTATATCCGATCTATTCATTATCAATTGATAAAATATCAACCTTAGACTGTGTTCTGACTTCATATTTTACTCATAAATTTACTATCATTTGAACCTCATTAACCTAATGAGGTTTCAAATGTTTCAAAATATGTACCTTGTTTTGAATGAATTGAATCAAAGCAAGCTTTATATCCGATCTATTCATTATCAATTGATAATATCTAAACCTTAGACTGTGTTCTGATTTCAACTTTACTCACAAATTTACTATCATTTGAACCTCATTAACCTAATGAGGTTTCAAATGTTTCAAAAGATATAATTTGTTTTGAATGAATTGAATCAAACCAAGCTTTATATCCGATCTATTCATTATCAATTGATAAGATATCAACCTTAGACTGTGTTCTGACTTTATTTCTTACTCATAAATTTACTATCATTTGAAACTCATTAGCCTAATGAGGTTTCAAATGTCTCAAACGATATACCATACCTCGTTTTGAATGAATTGAATGAAACCAAGCTTTATATCCGATCTATTCATTATCAATTCATCAGAAGTGAACCTTAGACTGTGTTCTGACTTCAACATTACTCACAAATTTACTATCATTTTAGCCTCATTAACCTAATGAGGTTTCAAATGTTTCAAAAGATATACCTTGTATTGAATGAATTGAATCAAACCAAGCTTTATATCCGATCTATTCATTATCAATTGATAAGATATCAACCTTAGACTGTGTTTGACTTCAACTTTACTCACAAATTTACTATCATTTGAACCTCATTAACCTAATGAGGTTTCAAATGTTTCAAAAGATATACCTTGCTTTGAATGAATTGAATCAAACCAAGCTTTATATCCGATCTTTTTATTATCAATTCATCAGAATTGAACCTTAGACTGTGTTCTGACTTTAGCATTACTCACAAATTTACTATCATTTGAACCTCATTAACCTAATGAGGTTTCAAATGTTTCAAACGATATACCTCGTTTTGAATGAATGGAATCAAACCAGGCTTTATATCCGATCTATTCATTATCAATTGATAAGATATCAACCTTAGACTGTGTTCTGACTTCATATTTTACTCATAAATTTACAATCATTTTAGCCTCATTAACCTAATGAGGTTTCAAATGTTTCAAAAGATATACCTTGTATTGAATGAATTGAATCAAACCAAGCTTTATATCCGATCTATTCATTATCAATTGATAAGATATCAACCTTAGACTGTGTTTGACTTCAACTTTACTCACAAATGTACTATCATTTGAACCTCATTAACCTAATGAGGTTTCAAAAGTTTCAAAAGATATACCTTGTTTTGAATGAATTGAATCAAACCAAGCTTTATATCCGATCTACTCATTATCAATTGATAAGATATCAACTTAGACTGTGTTCTGACTTCATTTCTTACTCATAAATTTACTATCATTTGAACCTCATTAACCTAATGAGGTTTCAAATGTTTCAAACGATATACCTTGTTTTGAATGAATTGAATCAAACCAAGCTTTATATCCGATCTATTCATTATCAATTGATAAGATATCAACCTTAGACTGTGTTCTGACTTCAACTTTACTCACAATTTTACTATCATTTGAACCTCATTAACCTAATGAGGTTTCAAATGTTTCAAAAGATATACCTTGCTTTGAATGAATTGAATCAAACCAAGCTTTATATCCGATCTATTCATTATCAATCGATAAGATATCAACCTTAGACTGTGTTCTGACTGCATATTTTACTCATAAATTTACTATCATTTGAACCTTATTAACCTAATGAGGTTTCAAATGTTTCAAAAGATATACCTTGTTTTGAATGAATTGAATCAAACCAAGCTTTATATCCGATCTATTCATTATCAATTGATAAGATATCAACCTTAGACTGTGTTCTGACTTCATATTTTACTCATAAATTTACTATCATTTGAACCTCATTAACCTAATGAGGTTTCAAATGTATCAAAATATATACCTCGTTTTGAATGAATTGAATCAAACCAAGCTTTATATCCGATCTATGCATTATCAATTGATAAGATATCAACCTTAGACTGTGTTCTGACTTCATATTTTACTCATAAATTTACTATCATTTGAACCTCATTAACCTAATGAGGTTTCAAATGTTTCAAAATACATACCTCGTTTTGAATGAATTGAATCAAGCCAAGCTTTATATCCGATCTATTCATTATCAATTGATAAGATTTAAACCTTTGACTGTGTTCATAGTTCTTTTTCTACTCACTAATTTACTATCATTTGAACATCATTAACCTAATGAGGTTTCAAATGTATCAAAATATATACCTCGTTTTGAATGAATTGAATCAAACCAAGCTTTATATCCGATCTATTCATTATCAATTGATAAGATATCAACCTTAGACTGTGTTCTGACTTCATATTTTACTCATAAATTTACTATCATTTGAACCTCATTAACCTAATGAGGTTTCAAATGTTTCAAAATATATACCTCGTTTTGAATGAATTGAATCAAACCAAGCTTTATATCCGATCTATTCATTATCAATTGATAAGATTTAAACCTTAGACTGTGTTCATAGTTCTTTTTCTACTCACTAATTTACTATCATTTGAACCTCATTAACCTAATGAGGTTTCAAATGTTTCAAAATATATACCTCGTTTTGAATGAATTGAATCAAACCAAGCTTTATATCCGATCTATTCATTATCAATTGATAAGATATCAACCTTAGACTGTGTTCTGACTTCATATTTTACTCATAAATTTACTATCATTTGAACCTCATTAACCTAATGAGGTTTCAAATGTATCAAAATATATACCTCGTTTTGAATGAATTGAATCAAACCAAGCTTTATATCCGATCTATTCATTATCAATTGATAAGATATCAACCTTAGACTGTGTTCTGACTTCATATTTTACTCATAAATTTACTATCATTTGAACCTCATTAACCTAATGAGGTTTCAAATGTTTCAAAAGATATACCTCGTTTTGAATGAATTGAATCACACCAAGCTTTATATCCGATCTTTTCATTATCAATTGATAAGATATCAACCTTAGACTGTGTTCTGACTTCATATTTTACTCATAAATTTACTATCATTTGAACCTCATTAACCTAATGAGGTTTCAAATGTATCAAAATATATACCTCGTTTTGAATGAATTGAATCAAACCAAGCTTTATATCCGATCTACTCATTATCAATTGATAAGATATCAACCTTAGACTGTGTTCTGACTTCATATTTTACTCATAAATTTACTATCATTTGAACCTCATTAACCTAATGAGGTTTCAAATGTTTCAAAAGATATACCTCGTTTTGAATGAATTGAATCAAACCAAGCTTTATATCCGATCGATTCATTATCAATTGATAAGATTTAAACCTTAGACTGTGTTCATAGTTCTTTTTCTACTCACTAATTTACTATCATTTGAACATCATTAACCTAAGGAGGTTTCAAATGTATCAAAATATATACCTCGTTTTGAATGAATTGAATCAAACCAAGCTTTATATCCGATCTATTCATTATCAATTGATAAGATATCAACCTTAGACTGTGTTCATAGTTCTTTTTCTACTCACTAATTTACTATCATTTGAACCTCATTAACCTAATGAGGTTTCAAATGTATCAAAATATATACCTCGTTTTGAATGAATTGAATCAAACCAAGCTTTATATCCGATCCATTCATCATCAATTAGTAAGATTTAAACCTTAGACTGTGTTTTGACTTCAACTTTACTCACAAATTTACTATCATTTGAACCTCATTAACCTAATGAGGTTTCAAATGTTTCAAAAGATATACCTCGTTTTGAATGAATTGAATCAAACCAAGCTTTATATCCGATCTATTCATTATCAATTGATACGATATCAACCATAGGCTGTGTTCTGACTTCATATTTTACTCATAAATTTTCTATCATTTGAGCCTCATTAACCTAATGAGGTTTGAAAAGTTTCCAAAAATATACCTCATTTTGACTGAATTGAATCAAACCTATTCGATCTATTCATTATCAATTCAAAAGATTTCAACCATAGGCTATGTTCTGACTTCATTCTCTCTGGACAAATTTACTAACATTTTAGCCTCATTAACCTGATGAGGCTTCAAATGTTTCAAAAAATATACCTTATTTTGACTGAATTGAATCAAACCAAGTTTCATATTCGATTTATTCATTATCAATTCAAAAGATTTCAACCATCGGCTGTGTTCTGACTTCATTTTCTCTGGACAAATTTACAATCAGTTGAGCCTCATTAACCTGATGAGGTCATATGTTGCAAAAAATATGCCTCGTCTTGACTGAATTGAATCAAACCAAAATTCATATTCGATCATTCATTATCAATTCCTAAGATTTCAACCATAGGCTGTGTTTTGACTTCATTCTCTCTGGACAAATTTACTATCATTTGAGCCTCATTAACCTGATTAGGTTTCAATTGTTTTAATAAACATACCTCATTTTGACTGAATTGAATCAAACCAAGTTTCACATTCTATCTATTTATTATCAATTCAAAAGATTTAAACCATATGCTGTGTTTTGACTTCAATTTCTCTGGACAAATTTACTATCACTCGAGCCTTTTTAACCTGATGACGTTTCAAATGTTTCAAAAAAATATACCTCATTTTGACTGAATTGAATCAAACCAAGCTTCACATTCGATCTATTCATTATCCATTCATGACATGTCCACCATAGGCTGTGTTCTGACTTTATTTTCTCTGGACAAGTTTACTATCATTTGAGCCTCATTAACCTGATGAGGTTTCACATGTTTTAAATAATATACCTCATTGTGACTGAATTGAATCAAACCAAGTTTCATGTTTGTTCTAAATATTTTCAACGTAAAGAGCACATTGTTAAGGATAACATGGGATGGTAAATGCAAGGTAAATGGGCAATTTCAATAATGATTAGTTTTTTAGGGCCAGGGTCTCTTACAGTAGATGTCTTACCCCGGTCTTACCTGGTATGTCCAAAAGGCAATAGCGCGAGAGCAAACTTCCATAATAATATCAGGCTTGAGACCAGCAAGGACCATCTGAAAAAAATGAGGAAGACATGGATATTTGTGAATATGAGTAAGGTCACAACACAACTTTGAAGTGATCTTGAATACCTCGAATCAACAACAGGAAAGGAACAACATTCATCTTGGATAGCAACAAAAAATTTCATTTCATTTCTTTTGCAGCAGGTTTATGCAAAGTTATTTGTTAACACTGATTTCATCATCAATATAAGGACTGACATAGCTTCTATCAAAAACGAGAATACTGCTTTTTTATATTTCTTTTAATAACATTCTTACTGATTTATATTCTTCTGTTGGATGCAGATCAACTCTGATTATGTCAAATTTCCCAGGCAGATTTGTCTCACCTAGCATAAACAAAATATATCAGATATACAGGGTGTCCCAAAAAAATTGTGCCCCGTTTGTCTGAAGATTGCGGCAAAACGGCAAAAGATTCTCAATTAAAGTTTGCTACCATCCTCATGAAAATCCGTTGACAAATGATTGAGCTATGACCTTCAGAAGACCAAACTTTCCCGATCACTGAAACCAGCGGTCGCCCATTTGTCTTACTATTTTGCAGCGATAAATAGCTTCATGGATTGAAACTGAAACAGCAGCCTCCAATGTCATAGCTCTCGTAAAAATTCCGATAATCCTCGGAGAGTTCCACTATTTCTGACCTCACAGAAATTTTTTCTTACCTCACGTGAAGATACGTATCACTGCAAAATAGTAAGACAAAATGGCCGACCGCTGGTTTCAATCATCAGGCAAATTTGGTTTTCTGAAGGTCATAGCTCCATCATTTCTCAACGGATTTTTACGGGGATAGTAGCAAACTTTAATTCAATATCCGAAGAGCAACATCATGCAAAAATTTGGCAAGAATCTTTTTGCGTTTTGTCGCAATCTTCAGGCAAACGGGGCACAATTTTTTTGGGACACCCTGTACATTCAAACATGATTCTGTTTAACCAATAGAGACACATACAACCTTTTGTCAGATATACATTCATAACTTTATAGAAGTTGAACTTGTATGATGTAAAATAGAGCCAATCGACTTTTAAGTAACAAAAGAAGAAATAACTACACCATTTTCCTTTTTTCTGATTTGTATGATATGCTGTTCCAGGAATTTGCTTTTATTTTCTTGTTAAATCTTTCAATTTATTTCAGTTTATATTTTCACCCATTTACCTTTCAACACTATAACTTCTAAATATCAAAACTAGCAATATCTCAATATCATAAGCTCATAAATGTAGGAACCTTGGGACACTGGGGGTACTTGCCCCCCCCCCCCCAAGATTTTGCAATAATCAAAGAAGTGCCCTTTTTATCTGTGGGAAGTGCTCCTTTAGCCTAAGGGGAAAAGTGTCCTTGAAGTGTTGTGCGCCCCCAAGTTTGAGATGCTTCCTACATCCCTGGATAAGCTCTTTACAATAGCAAGAGTCCTTGGTGTTCTGATAAATTTTCTTGCTAAAATTGATTTATGATTATTACTAATATAAATCATTGATGGCTTTATTTTTTAACAGGATACACAAGGTAGAGTATCATACTGTATATAACATCAAAGCTATTGAAAATGTAAATAACAATTGAAAATACATACAAGCAGGGCATTTGTAAGATTTGTTAAACTGACGAGTGCCATCTTCATCACAGAATATATCTGTCAATTATAGTAAAGGTTTATATTCATAGAAAACCTGCCTTGAAGTGTTTAATATTGATTTCTATATTCATACCGGGTGTCTAAAAAAAAGTACCCCCTTTTGACTCAACAAGGCAACAAAACGATAATATTTCAGGACTTTCTGAATTCATGGCTACATTTGTTAGTCTTCAACTTAAATGCACATACCTTGCATTTGGAAATCCGCCACCAAACACCGGAGATATGAGTATAGAAGGTCAAAATTTTGAGTGCACCTGAAACCAGAGGTTTTGAGAAATGGCCTAGCCATAATTTGACAACAAACAGGCATTTTGTAAACAAATTTTCGACTTTGACCCTTACTTTTTATTTTTGAAAAGATTTATACCTTGAATTACTTCATTTGTGCTTGCCGTGACTTTTCTTTTGAGGAAACGGTCCTCGCATTGTATTCGAAGTAAAAGAGCACATGCACGCTTATTTTGGAAATGTGGCACGATTTTATGACTCTTACCACATTTTTACTAAATTTGGTTTATCAGAGCGCCATGTCCATGTATCTTTCTTTTCAAAAGGAAAACACGGAAACTTAAAGTCTACAGGTACTTTGGAAAATGTCCACGATACAAATCATGACTAGGCCCTTTTTCAAAACCTCTGGTTTTGGGTGCACTGTGAATTTTGACTTTGCGAACCTGTATCTCCGGTGTTTGGTGGACGATTTCTAAATGCAAGGTACGTGCATCTAAGTTGAACATTGAGAAATTTAGCTGTGCAGTCGGAGAGCAATGATATCTTATTGCTTGGTTCCTATTTCCAGTCAAAAGGGGGTACTTTTTTCTGAGACACCCGGTATAAATTCACTTCAACTTAGTTAATTTCAATTACTTTCTCATTGCATTTTAATGTTTAAAAAATTTCATTGAATTCTAAAAATTAGCCAGACACTTGATAATGAACAACAAAAACCTTGTTGTTAGAAATTAGAAAATGAGAAAATTGCAACAAAATTTGAAGAGGATACGAGAACAGGATGTCACCTAAAAATTAATGTAAGATTATAGGTCTGAAAAATAACCTCAATCATGCTCAAAATTAAGAATATTCAAAACGTGTTTTCTGCAAAAGTGCAAACATTTTTATAATGACTATGATGCATCTCAATACATTTATTGTGTTCCTCAGCCCTCCCTCAACATCCAGCATGTGAGTTTTTTGTCAGTCAGGTTCTAGTATTATTTATACTTAGCTAGTGGCCAGATTGGAAAGTTTACAATGTACTTTAAATCTCAACCATGGTTCTAGGCAGCAAACTTTTGTGAGACAATTGAGGAAACGATAAGCCCACTGTAGCGACACACATACAGCCACCCACACAAGCAATTTGAATGAAGGATAGTTCCTCCGCGCATTCTGCAAACTAGAGTGGTGTCGCCCATTATGCCCATGTCGTCGCGAAGTTCTGAGGTAGATCCAAAAAGAGTAATTAATGACAAAACCAAATAGCCAGATTATATCACCAACTAGTGGAGAAAAAGATCACAGAGTATTGACTTTTTATATAAACTCTTTATACTGATTTTAGAAGATTTTAAAGAAGGGGGTAAAAACGTCGTTTTCTTCTAGCGTCGCCCATTATGGCCGCAGGAGAAACAATAAACACTACTCTCCGGTAAAAAGTTTTAATAAGAAAAACAGCTTTAATTACTGTTCTTTGTTTATCATTTGGTACTTTAAATCCAAAAATATTAATAAGAATTAACCTAAACTTCGAGTTTTGGCAATTGAAATACATGCTTCGAGTTGCTCTAAATCCTGCCTTATCTCCTGTGCATGGACGGATGAGTTTTGGCATAGTTTCTAAAATGAAAATAGACTTAATGTAATGCTGCATTTTTTTGTTTTTCAATGATTTTCCAAGTCAGTAAGTAAGATTTTAGCCCAAATTGGTGTTTTTTTAATAAATGTTGCATTCTGATATTTTGAAGCGATTGGAAACTTCTCTGGTAAACTGATGGGCTTAATGGGCGATGAAAATAGCAATTAGCAGCACTCAGAGTTCACAACCTTAAATCTGAATCAGAAATCACTTTGCTTTGTTTTCGCCGTAGATTTCATGATAAAACAGATGCCAGCGAAGACTTTCCGCGCAATTGCAATTTTATTACTAGTCGTCAGACCCCTGAAATTTAATCTCTCTTGTTAGCCGGCCATAATGGGCGACAGGCCATAATGGGCGACGCTACTCTATCTAATTTGAGTTAATGGCAAGTATCTTATAGGAATCCCTTTAATCAGCCTCTTAGCTATTCGCTGCAAGACAAGAGTAGTATGATAAATTGAACAATACTTTGAACTTTCTAATACATTTTTCAGAAATCTGACAAGTCTTTGAATGTGCACATAGCGATAAAACTCAATTATGTTTTTTGAATGAAAATGTATCAATCAAAACCTCTCCCGACCCAGACTCGAGTAAAAGCAAGGTCCACTAGCCTATCTATTAGCAATGGATTCTAACTGTCTGAAAATGAGATGAAAATAGAAACTAAAATGCAGCTATGCAGCATCTCTGTACCCATGCGAAATTCGTTAGTCTCTTTCTACATTTCCTGAAATTGCAGACGACTTCTGTATCAACCATTTTCGCTGCTTCTGTTTCTTCATCAACGTCTTCTTCTTCTTCTTCTTCTTCTTCTTCTTCTTCTTCTGCTGACGCGTCCGCTCAAAAAAGCGCGCGAAAATGAAAGCCTCGGTTTCAATAAAATGTTGCTGCTGCTGTTAAAGCTTTTCAAAACAATGGCCTAAATGTTTCTCTTACAACGTGCAAGGTTTCTTTGGTTGGTTTCTTTTTGCTCAGCAAGTCGTTACGCAAGGACAATGGCAGGACACGGGGAAACTGCTCATGATCTTTCTGTTGCATTCGTCACTTGTCCAAGTGAGGAAGTTGGAAAGAAGATCGCAAGGTACAAAATCAAAGAGATTGAAACAAAAGAAAGAACGGCACACTACTGGCACACACACAGAGTACTTCACAAAACATGACGTCACAAAAGCTTTATCTTAACATCATTGGCACACGGAATGGCATAAAATAGTTCGATGAGATGTACGACAAAAAACAATGGATCTGTTTGGTCTATATGGATGACAATACTTGAAGCTTACCAAATTCATAAGGGAAAGTTCAAAGTTGAAAGTACACAGAGAGGAGGGGGCTTTGGGGGGGGGTACTGGAACCCGCAAACCCAAACCCAAATTAACGAAAACCCAAAAACCCAGAAGCAAAAATTCCAAAACCCAAGACTGCACTTCTAAACAAACATTTTCCATATTTGTCAGTAATATTCAATTATTTCCAACATTTTCGTTTTCACTGGCACTTTGTGCATCATTTTGAGCATTCGAAAGCTGGTTTTCTCGATCTCAGTTAACTACAGGGACTGTATGACTTTGAAAACCCGAAAACATAGGAAATACCCGAAAGCCGAGCATGAAAATTGGCCAAACCTGTGACACATCTCAAAACCCGAAAACCAGTACGATTTAAACGTAAAACCCAAAACTCTAGGGCTAAAACTGGCCAAACCCGCAACCCATGAAAACCCAGAGCCCCCCTCAGTGAGTATGAGATGAAAAATATGTCGAGTTTCATTTCTTGCAAAGACCTGCCTTTTATACACAAAACCTATAATTGTTTTTCATTCAGAAATTGTCCCTATGAGAAATTAAGAAATTTGCAATAAATGTGGTTTGGAAGAGACATTATCTCACCTGAAGGCAAAACTAACAAAAGGAGGTGCATTAGAATCTCCACCAGTTAAGGGACTGTGATGTGAGAGGACTTTTGAAGGATTGAAAAATTTTCTGAACATACATTATTATCTGGAAATAATTTTTGAATTGTCTCTGCTACAGGGGCTTAGTTGAGAAGAAACTGGCTGCATGTGTTAACATCATTCCAAATTTAACCTCTATGTAAGTTTGATTGTTGCTTAATTCTCACTTTAAATGAAAATGATGTTGAAAAGTAGATATCTTGGGGAATATGGTTTGGGAAGCAGAATGAAGATAACTGAATGATTTTTTGTTTGCAACTTTGTTACATACACTTAAGGAAGTGGAATGGAGAAGTTTCAGCTGAAAATTGGAAACACTAATCTACCATTTTCAAGACAATGAAAATCTAGTATGCATGCAACCTTTCAAGTTAGGGAAGCAGTGGATTGAAAAAAGAATTTAGTAAGCTTAATAAGTAAGAAGTTATAAAATGTAGAATTTGATGTTAGCTGATCCAGATTTTTTATTTCCTTTTATCATAGATATGTATGGCAAGGAAAAATAGAGGAAGATGCTGAAGTCTTGCTAGTGAGTAGAAATTTCTCTTGAATCTTGTATGAAGTAAAATGAAGATATTGTAGTTAGTTTTTACTATTTTTTCAGCAAGTCATGCATCAGCTACTAAATTTGGGCTATCTAGTAATGTGTTTTCTGTGTGTTGAGAAGGACTTATTCCTCAAAGATCATTTATTCTATTTTCAGAAAATCAAAACCAGAACAAGTGTGATGCCTGAGTTAACTGCATTTGTAAGGTAAGACTGTAATATTGTTCCACTGTACTTATTCTCCAACCGTTTCACAAGAAGTTTAATTTGAGGAGCACTTTTTGTTAGACACATACAACACAATGACCTCAAACTTGCAAGGTTGAATTGTTAATCTATCAATTAGTTTTCTTTCCCTCACTATATGACTTAAAAATTGAAACTACTCTGTTGAATTTCTAGGGACAATCATCCTAATGAAGTTGCAGAAGTTATCGGTTTGAAGGTGAGTCACCCTACAAATTGTTTATCTTTTGGAATTCATGAATTCGTTTTCTTCAATTGGCTCTTGAATCCTTGATGTTGTGATGCAATGGTGTAATCCTTTGACTCTGCAGCCGGAACAGTCAGGCAGCCCTCTGGACTTGTTCTAAGTCTCGCTCTTGATCAATAAATAAGGGAGGGGAAAGGAGGAAAGGGGGCCTTCCCTTTCTCTTCCCTTTCTTTCTTCCTTTCCCCGTATCCTACCCCCTTTCCTCCTCTCCCCTCAGGCAGCCCTCAGGCAGACAGGGCTCAATCCTAGGTAGAGCCCACCATTTAAGCATCCTGACGAAGGATCATTGACCCGATTAGGTCTTCTCTATTCCTGCAATCCCAATAAGCACAAAACAACAACTTTCCCTTCACTTTCATATTGATGTTCATCAAAAAGATATTAAAGGCTAGATAAAATTATATATTGAAAATGTATGTCCCAAAAATTGTGTCACATAGTGATCTATTTTATTCCATAGATTGATCAAGGAAATGAGTCATATCTTAAATGGGTAGCAGAAACAGTTCCAGAACCAAAGAAATGAACAACCTGTGTCATGAAACAATCAACATCAAACAACTTTAAATGAGTGCAATCCAACCAATGCTAGTAGGTTATCAGATGAAGTGAAATACTTCAGAAAAATTTCACACATACACACTTTTCTTTTTGAGTAGCAAATGGAAATTTTTTAGGTTTCAAAGTTCTCTGATACAGCAAGAATCCATTACCTTTTGTCATTTTCAAATGCAATTTCATAGAGAGCTGTTTGTTGTGGACAAACCTTAATGTCCAATTTTACATAACTTTATTTAAAGTGATTTTGCAACCAAGAATGTCAAATGTAACTTTAGAAGTCTTTAATCTTTGTCGTTCTTGCAGTCTTTTCTTCAAACTGCCTGCGAGTTTGCTGGTTTTTCTTCCTGAGATTCCTCCCATCTTCACATTTTGTGGTGGCCAATTTATAACTTATTTTATTCAATTCAGCAAAAGGCTTTAAGCGATGCTCAGTAATGGCGTTAAAGTTAAAGTAAAGGATGGTCTTTTCCTAAAATCCTGGGAAGAATTTCTTCAACAAGAAACTAAAATTTTAATCCAGCACTGGAAGCTTCATAAATCTCTAATTTTCTTGAAGGTTCATTGGAGGGTTCCTCAAAATGACTGCTCAATGGATAAGTTCATGAAACCACGCCACTGTCCAGATATTGCTACTATACAGCCTGAAATCAGGCTTCACTTTTGGCCAATGCTCAAATTTCTTGATTTTTGATGACCTGAGGGTTGTTTCTTATTCAAGGTTTCTTATCAAAGTCCCAAAATAAAATCATATGTGTGTGTGAAAATGATAAAGAGAAAGTAAAAAGTAGTTTGATTAGTTGCAAGAAAGAATCATCATTGAATGTCTTTTCGATACTGAAATTTTAAAACTGAAACTCATTGAGAACGCAAATGTTGTCACTCGTACTCAGGTCCCCGGTTGAAAAAGGCGCGAAATATTTGTAGGGAGTTTTACTCGCTTGCGCCTCTCTGCAGGAAAAGGTATCTCCAGTAGCTGGGCAGCTGCGAAGCATTTTTAAAACAAAAGAATCTCGTTCCCAAGTTGCTCACAATGCGAATGAAAAGTACAAAAGTTTTCATCATGGCGTCTACTACGTGTTGAGAGAGATGAAGCAAAAAGCTGATTTTAAAGCCCTGCCTAGATGTCCTGAAGGCGTATAATTGTAAGTATAATGTTTGTAAAAGATGCAACTGCATGTCTAGTTAAAAACAGGACCGTCCTTATCAACTTAAATGGTGAAATATTGTGAGGATTTAAAGTAGCTAGTAGGCGTATTTCTATTATATTATCAGTCAGAATTTTTTAGGCCAAAGTTTATCAGTAGTTTATCTCACGATAGGTTCAAAGATTGTTTGAAATTTATCTGTTAGAATAATTGCAAAATGCCTGATTATAGAATCCAGGTCCCACTGTCATACTTGCCGTTCATTTAAAAGACCTATAAAGTGAATATTTCACAATCATTTAATGAGTAAGTGGAGCTGGCCCTGCTGATACTGATGCCCTGCATTCTATAATCGCTCTCCGAAGTCTATTGTATTTAAAACAATAACCAATTGTTTTCTATGATTATCCAAGAAATTATGCATCAAAGTTCTTTGGTGCGCACAACAAACTTTCCAACCAGGGACAGCTTGAGGGCTGAAATATATAAATATATATATCTTATTGTTTAACAACAGACAAAACCATAACTTGACTATTTTTGTATCTATCGTATCTTACCTACATGTAGAAATAATTTCCACATCTGTGATAATTCATAAGCAAGCTCCAAGATGTTCTCAGCATTGAAGAAAAGATTGACAGTCAGACAAGATGACTCCAAAGTTTCACCATTTCCAAGTGGGGTTGTTGCCATTGGCCAAGTTATGCAAAAGAAATTTGCAAAAGGAGTGCATTATAACAGTAAGACTTTGATTTGTTGTACAATTATGGATTATTTTACAGGAACTTTTTTGGTCTGAAACAATTTCTAAGCAGTCTATCATCAGCAAAAATGCCATAAAGTCCATTCTATTGTTTTTCAATTCCTCTTGATATAATAATGAGTGCCAAGCTTTATATGAAATAGCCAACATTTTTACTGTACGATTTGACAGTATGTACTGTAGCTTTTAACTACAAAACAAAGTATATGAGATGTCAATTGCATTTCTCTTTGCTTGCAAACCTCCTCCTATCAGATGTCAGCAAACCATGATTCATTGATTGCACAATAGCATCCTATGAAGAAATATCATTTCCTTCCCAAAAAAATATTGATTGAGCATTTCTTTATCATTGTTTTATTTCAGTGAAGATTGTCATCAAAGGTGACAGAAATACTGGTAAAAGCTGTTTACTTGAGAGGCTGCAGGGAAAGCCCTTCAATGAAGCATATATTCCAACACAAGAAATACAAGTAAATGATTTTATATTTGCTGTTTTATGGATATGCATGTAAAGCCCGGGGGGGGGTACTCCGATACTTGACCTGACGGGATGTGCCGCTCAACAGGGGTGTCCTTTTGCGGTAAAAATTATGCGACAGGGTGTCCTTTTCTAACGAAAATTATGCAACAGGGTATTATTATAGGTAGAAAAATTATGCGACAGGGTATCACAAGCAAAAATTGCGTTCTACACTGTATTTGAGAGGCAAAATTTTAATGCGACAGGGTATACTTTTGGCCTATTTTTTGTGCGACAGGGTGCAGGGTGTGGAGAGGTTTTCCACACACCCCCGTCACTTCCCTAGTCAAGTACCCCCCTCCCGGGATGTAAAGTAGGGTATTAAAGCGTAAATCATATTTTTCAGGTGGGAAAGCAAGCTTTGTTCAACCCTAGAATCCTAATTTTGCCTGCTATTCTAAATGCTGTTCAATGATTCAGTGCGACATTAATTCCTTCCTGCCAAATGCTTCAAAATGATTATTCACATGCCTGAGAGTTAGGACATTCATTCATCCTCTTTGCTTTTTATCTGCTGAAACTTCCCTTGTACTTCAAGTATATTGAAATGTTTGATTTACTTCAAACACCTTTATTCATAGGCAGCCAGTATAAACTGGAATTATAGGAGAGGTATGTACAGTTTGATTATCTTCTGTTGCCTACTCCTAAGTGGAGAACAAAAGATTTATTTGCATGCTCAACACCAGAATGAGGTTTTCTATACCGGAAGAGTCAATAAAAAGGCCCGGCGTTTGAAAAAATGCTGCTCACTGAATATCGAAGCAAGGATATTGAAAACTGTCTTGTTTTGTTTCCAATATGTCCAATTAGGTTCAGTAATTTACCCGGATTTAATCGGCCATTTCTTCCTGTTGATATGGGAGATTTTCTACAGAAAGCCCCTTTCAAAAACCTGCAAAAATGGATGAAAACAACAAGTAAAATTTCCCTTTGTTTTCCTTCCTAGCAATTATGACACTTTCATGCAATCATGTATTTTGTCCTTTTATACGATGTTATTCATGCTAGGGGGGAGGTCTTTTCATTCCCCCAAGAGGATTGCATGTGCTAAAACTTGCTCAAGTCATTGCTGTAAGGTAAACATATTAGCGAAACTTGCTCACGATTTTAGCACGTTTTTGAGGTTTCTTGAAGTAACTTTTTTAAGAAAATCCCTTGTAGAATCTGAACGGAGTGACCGATTTCAGCCAGGAAAAATTCTAAAAATAATTTAACATATTAGCTATTCGATCAGATATTGCCAAATATCATTGCTTGAATATTCAGGGAGCAGTAGCCTCTCAAACGCCGGATCTTTTTTTATTCAACCGGTAATACCCTTCATTTATTGTACTCTCAAAGCGGTTCTTTCTGAAACCTCTATGAAATTAACATCAATAAGAGTAGCTAGTCACAAAGGCTAATGGATGCATTATCGTTTGATATAATTGTTATTGAAAAACCATTTGGACGGAAAAATTAAAGGTGAGAAATAACATAGGAAAGCATTGAAAAATAACATATAAAATTGTCTGCAAAAATGTCTTCTTTGTTTCTAATTTTCAGTTATGAGCGACATTTTTAGAAAGAAATTTGTGAAAGCCTCACAAGTGCATTGTACTTGATGCATGTTCAGAGGGGTTGTTGTTACTGTTGTGAGGCTTCCTTTCTATGACAATTAAAATGACGTGTTAAGATCCATGGTACCATTTCTTTTTTAAAACTGTTACTTTGTTTGAAAGTATAAAAAGTATGAAAAAGTTATTGAAGACAGGAACTGAACCATAACAATTTGTACCTCAACAAAATTGTTACATTTTGCAATCGTTTTTCGTAACAGGAGCAGATGACGTGGTGAAAGTTGATGTTTGGGACATTGTTGATAAGGGTATGTAGAGATAAAATTAGTGAAGTTTCTCTTGTTTTCTCAAAGAAATTTTTTAAGATTGGACCATTTTGATTATCTTCATCCTGAATATTTATGTTGAAAACTTGTATCACCATTTTTGCAGCTTTTTATGTTTTTTAAACCACTGCCAGATAATTTTTCTTCAATGAAACAAATAGTAGTAGTTGAATGTAATGGTAGTTGCTAACAACTTCTTTTTTACTTTTAGGACACAAGAAAAAGCACACTGATGTTTTGAAGCTAAGCAATGATGGGACAGAGGTATTCTTATTTGTTGGTCTTAATTTTGACTTGATACAGTTCTTTACTAAACTTAAATCATTTTTTCAGCAAAGCAATCTTGCTGCTAGGCTTTTGTCTTGGCAAATTCTTCTTCAGCAAAATTTTCAAATATTGTCCAATTGAGGAAAATGCTGTTCGATCAGAAACTTGATGGTCATGTTTTAATCAGCTCAGTTCAATTCACTTACTTCAAATGAAACGGTTCCATGCAGTCCTTGTTATGCTGACAGGATGCTGACAAAGAGCGTGCAGTGATTGGCAGAATTTAACTGATCACATGTAAACTAAAATATCAGCTCCAAAAGCACAACCGCAAGTACGTCATCAGTCTGCTTTGATCACTCCTTGCCACCTAGTGGGCTCCTTTATCAAAGTGATCACATGAAATATTTTTCGAGGGTACTTTGAAGTCCAAGAACACGAAATGAAGGCAAGAAATAATCAATGTTTGCTGAAACTCTCTAAAATTAAGACTGAATATGCTCGCAAGTCCTTTCGCTTCATGCATGCTAAAAGTCATAACAAACTGCCTATTGACAACAGAAAAACTGAATCTTTCAACGAATACAATAAACTTCTCAAGAAACATTTTAGCTGAACAGTTTTAAATTTTTATGTAATATATAAATGGCTCATAATCAATATCAATGTAAATTTTTTGGAGATTTTTATACTAGGTTAGGTTTTACTATTTTTCCTTTTTCCATTTAATTCACTCAGGACACACGTTGATAACAGCAATACATGTTGAAGTGTAAATTCCTGTGTAAAGATTCGTATTATTTTTATCATTATTGTCAAAAATTATTAAGAATCAAGAATTATTATTATTATTATCATTATTATGGTTCGTATTATTACGCTCAGTATTACACTGGTAGTTTTGTCCTTTCGATCTGGTTACAACTAGTAACCTTAGGTCTAAGGGTTTTATGCACTGATCTTTATCCTCCTTAAAAATCCAAGAGAAAGTCTACATTTCCAATGTCTACATTATCTACATTATCAATGAAAGTCTACATTATCATTATTATTATTATTATTATTATTATTTATCACATGAAATTGGCATGCTCCCCGCAAAGCCACTGTACTTACATGGACACATTACCTTTAAGGCTGTTTTATTGTCAGGAAAATGATGCAGATGGTGGCCTAGCCCTTGATGCAGAACTTATTGATGTTTATAAGGGTACTCATGGCGTCATCATGCTAATGGATATCACCAAACCATGGTGAGTCTTACATTTCTTGAACAACAATGAAGGGAATCCAAAAAGGGTATCCAAAAGCTTGCTGTTTTATTTAACAAGTACAGATGTTGTAACACAATAGCATGAGTTGCTTTTGTTGACACCTGAATTCAAAGCGATTAGCGATTGTCGACAAAGGAAATTCCCTCAACCTGTTTTGAGGAGAAATTATTTCAAGAGACTATTAAGAGAAATTCTGTCAAAGAAAACCTTCGGTTCTATTGAATTCTATCGATTTCCGTTTGATACCCTACCTTTTTGTAAATAGTGCATCCTTCAAACTTCGAACAAATGATTTGAGTAGAGTTAAGTCTTCGGTTAGCAGGAGTCTAACGAAAATGAAATGACTGGGACCATTTGCTTAATTTTGCTTGCAGCACAGTTTTGAAAAGATTTGTGCTCTTCAAATTCAGACAGTAAGTGTTCTTCCTAGCGTTCTGTCTCTTACGGTAGGCATCAACCACGATTGCTAGATTTTTACTTTGGTCAAGGCTCCCTTTTCATATTCTTATTCTTAAAAATTGTTTCTGTTCGTTACAGGACGTGGGCCTACATTGAAAGAGAGTTACCGAGAGTCCCAAATCACATTCCTGTTCTCGTTATGGTAAACACGCCGTTCTTAGCTTTAAAGACAAATGACGGAGATATAAGGTGATTTAAGTCAGGGGCCTGGGCCATCTAAATATAACCTATTGAATTCCATTGTATTTGATGATATCGAGAGATTAGCAAAATCAATTAGACAAATGAAAGCACTAAGCCATCTTTTGTTCTATTTTTAAACTAGGCGCTATATATCCGTCATTTGTCTTTAAAATTTGACAGCCCTCGAGTCCGTATTTCAATTTTTATACAAATATCAGCAACTGTAGTAGCCTGTGTGCAGACTCTACTGATTCCCTGAAGAGAAATGAGGCTCCTTCTCAGTAAAGGAGGAGCCTCACTTCTCTTCAGACGCAGGCTACAAGTATAGGCTTACTTTACGAAACCCTATCTGACAAGTGGAAACTGATTGCTTCATAAGGCATGGACAGACCATTTTGCGCTTGATGAATGAAAATGGAAAATGTCTTTCATTTGGAATTTTTTTGCAGGCGAACTTCAGAGACATGGGAGAACATCGATTGGTTGAAACTGACAAAATGGTCGCATTTGTGGAGCATATTGACCGGTAAATTAGCATGATCATTTGACAGCTCTTTATTGATATTGGAAACAAAATGAATCTTGAATTTGTGTGAACTTTTCATATGAATGGATTAGTTAGATATTAAAACATCCTGCCTGAATTAAAGTTCATGAAAATTATTTTGTAGAATGGTGATTTGTGGTTTATAGTATAAAGCTGAATTCTATGACAAATGATTAGGAATTAGAATAATCACGATCGCAAGAAAGCATCGTTTCATTTCAAGCGTCTTCTTTCCAGTAAACATCCCTCTATTTTAAGAAGTTCCTTCTAATTTCTTTTTCAGGCCTCCTGGATCAGCAGAAGTAAATTTTGCGGAAGGATCAATGAAAAATGGCTTCGGATTGAAATATCTTTACAAATTTTTGAATATGCCTTTCCTCATTTTACAAGTATGTTTGTGCTATGTTTCATCCTTTCTCATTGCATCCTTTTCAAAACTTTTTCTGTTTCTCCTTCCTCGATGTAATATCTATTGCTTTCATGCTCCTTTTTATAATGCGAAATGTGGACTTTTTTAAAGTCTATATTAACTGCATTCATGCAAAGTATTTTTCTTAATACCTTAGCTAAATTTGAGCAAAAATAGTGAACATCTACAGAACTTTGTGAGATCCCTTAAGGTAACTGATGTAATGATATTTATTTAAAACTTGAATGACGGAATTGCTTTTCATTTTTGTGACTGAAAATTTGTGGAAAATTTTATATGGAATAATTGTGAAAATGATTGCATTACTTTTTCCGTAGAGGGAGAGTCTTTTGAGGCAACTTGAGGCAAATGCTCTCGAAATTGACGTAAGTTTGAATCATTTTTCATTGGATGTAGATAGACCAAACTTGTGCATCAAAGTTTAAAACTTTTTATATCTATCTCTAGTTTTACAACTGTTCCAGATTTACTCGTTTTATTTCAAAACTTCCGTTGGATGACGGATCCAGTTCTTTTTTGTTTGATGCACAGCACAGTTCAACACAGTTCTAAAATGCTCATTTTTTACTGAAACAAACGTTAGACTGAAAGTTAAAGTACTGGCTCCATTACAGAATGCAATCGTTACGTTTTCTATCACTTCAAGCCTTTTTTTAGGAAACAAGAGAACTTTTGTTGTGTGCTGATGAAAGCGAAGAACAAAATTATGAAAAGTGAGCTATTTTGATTTTCTTCTATTCAATTTACTAAAATTTGTATTATTTGCAAACAGACTGTTACCTCCTAAAAATGGCGTAAGGCAAACAACTTTTGTGGCAATTTTTGAGCTTTGTTGAAATTTTTGAGAATACCATAGCTCTTTTATTATTTTGTCTGGAAAGTTTCAATGAGTAAATCTTCATCGATCAGTGCAAATTAGATATACCCAAAGCTTATTTGCTTGTAAATATGTCAATGTACATGGCTTCTTTTGTTGTTTGCAGCATACAGTAAAAACCTACGTATAAGAACCTAGTGGATTAAGAACCTACAGGATGAAATTGTCAAATTTTTTATTGTTTTATAAGAACCAATCCATTGTATTCATTGTTTAAGAACCCAGGCTGACTTGCAAAATAGTAGGTTCTTATACGCGGGTTTTTACTGTATAAGCGGCATTGAGTCATGATAAGTGAGCCTGCTCTGTCTTGTATCATGTGACACAATCAAGAATCACTCCTAGCTGACAATAAGGATTGTTCGCTTCATGTGATCAGTTTAATTTCAAACGACGTTTAGCCATTCAGATGCACCATTAAAAACCACGAATCAGCAGATTGTTTACATTTGGGTATACGTAGATTATTTAACATGACTCATTGCATTTAACTGGAAGGAAGGACGTCCTACTTTCGATTTATGTAGCCTGCTTTCTTCATACTTTTTTTATCCAATAGGTTTATGGAGTCGATGACAGATCGTAAAACCAAAACATCAGGAATCGCAACGCCATCAAGTGAAACAGATGAGACAGGTTTGAATGACAATAAAAATTCGATAATTATATCAAGATGATGCTTGCAACAAACGGCAATCCCAGATTATTTCTGCGAAGTTACAACCAGACATAAAGATATTTGATGAACCCTAAATGTGAAAAAGATAAATCCTTGTTTTTTATATAGGCACGTGCACGTTAAAGATGACTTTTTGTATTTTGAGATGGTCGTCTGAAGTGACATTTTGCAGTGTACAAGTGTGGGACGAAAAGATTTGACGCTTCCCACATTCAGTCACACGATTTTGGGGGAAGAACAGTGGCGGACAATTGGGGGGCGAGGGGGCCCCAATGTTGGCTAAAACAAAGATCTTTTGTTCGAAAACAATAGAAATAAACAATGCTTTTTAACTGAAACAATAGCTCCACCCCCCTATTGTTTGGCAAAGTGTCCGCCACTGGGGTAGAAAGGTGGTTGGTAAACGGTTCAAAATTATCAACTTTGAAGAATGATATGTTATCTTTTCTTTTCAGCATCAGAGGCATCACCAAACATTACAAGCAGCAGAAAGGAAATCAAAACTACTCCCTCCAGTGATATCTCCATCTCACCATTACCCCCGTCAAATGTACGACAATCAGCCGTAACAACTGCAAATAACAGAAATGGCAGAAATTACAAAGCAAAAGTTGAAATCAGCCCTGCTTCGAAAATTCAAGGTTTGTTATCAGTTTGTTTTGATTTTCATATGATACCATCACATCACTGCCGATGTGCAACTGTATGTGTTCGAATTTCTTATCTACTGCTATTTGTTCCTGTTATCACAGCTTGTAGGATAAATTTAGGGAACCCATGAATGAACTAAATAGGTACAAAATAAAGAATAGAAATCACCTTGTCTCCTTCTTGTGTTTCTCTTCATCCTTACGTTCTGGGACAGCAAATAAGCTTCTTTCAGGTCTAACACTGCAAGTATTCACTTAGGCCCTATCGTGTTGTTTAAAATAACTGCGAAAGTCTCAAATTACAAAATCTCGTTCTGGTTTGCTCCTTCCTAGCTACAATGAGATTTCGTATGCGTGACACTCGTTGAATTGATTTGATGTTGTTGATTTAAGTGAGTAGTTATAATGAAAATTGAATTCAGAATCAAGGGAGGTGAATCTACAACGATTGTAGTAAGTCTAATTAATTTGCTTTGAATCTTCTTTGTGATGGTGACGTACGTATCTCAATTCAAAATCTGAATTTAAATTGAAACAAGACTCCTTGGCAGAGAAACAAATAGGCCCCAGCAGTTTAAATTACTTTTTATTTTGTACTTTATATTAAATTGTATTATAGATTGTAACTTTAAGTTGAATTATTTTATGCTGAAAGGATTTTGTGTATGATTAGTTTAATATGAATATGAATGATTTGAATATGAATACGTCATAACAGGGATATACTAGCTTTGTCATCGCTGAAAGAACAGACATTTTCATCAACTATGCCTTGATCGCACGCATATTTATTTCCATAACGTGGGTTCCGAACTCTGCTAACATTTATGCTGTTGTTTATCTCTAGATCAAAATGAAACACCAAGTACAAGCGAGTCTTCCAAGAATATCGATGATTTCAATCCAGAATCGGACCTAGATCCTAGTTTTCTTGATGAAAAAGAAAAGAAAAAACGATGGTGGAATAGAAAAGAAACCAAAAAGGAACCAGAACCTGAACCAGTTGCTTTCAGTAATTCGGATGAAGATAGGTTCGTTTTTATGTCTTTTCTGGGTATTTTAGATTTCATGGTAATTTCAAAAACCCCTAACAGTAAATCCTACGATAATGAAATTCAGACTGTATGTTGTTATGATCGACATTGTACGTCAAGTAAGAGCTATCTTAAGGCGCCCCATTTTTCGAACCTGGCCAGTGGAATAAACAATACAATAAGGTTCCAAGATATAACAATTACAGTATTTGTTATTCACTGTGCAGTTGTGAATAACTTTACTGAGTTGTCAATCTCGCTGATGATATGGTCGTAGATACACTGATGTGCGACAAGCAGCTGCATTGAAATCCATCGGGTGATCCTTTCCTTAATTTTAACTTAATTTAATTTAATGAAGAACAGAATATCATTTATTGTGACATGTTAAAAGAAGAACTAAATGGTAGACAACCCATGATTCTTCTGAAATTAGGATCACTGGAAGTAACCTGGAACACCTTAATTTTTGTAACGTTGTGTTTTTTTTTTGTTAGACTAGATACTGTCGTAGTATTGAACTGTTGTAAGTGTCGTTCGTAGTGAGAACTCGATGACTTTGTGTCCTTTCTCGCTACGAACGACATAATTTGTTTTTCTTTTCTCTATTCTTGTTTAACTGTTGTCGTTGCTTTGTATATTTTAATATTTTATGATGATATAAAAAAAAAAAAAAAAAACTGGAAGTAAGAGGAATGTGTTAATTCCTGAGCTAAGTTAATTCCTCAGGACAGCTAAGAAATGTGTTAATTTTAAGAGCTTTACTTTAAAATGGTTATTGCAGCAAGAAATGGCCGCCAGACTCTTTAAAAAGTATTTACTTACCATGATTGTGTCTTTTACTTACAAAAACAAGAATTCATTATCAAGGACAGTTTGTTTCGGTACACGTTTTAACAAACCAGTAATATTGTTCGTCGAAAACTTGTACTTGTTACTCAGGCTTTCATTCATAAGACATATCCTTCTTAATTTTCTAGTGATGATGACGGTGGAAATCCTTTGGTTATGGACTACCAAGATTTAGATTCAGATGATGAGACACCGACCACCAATACAAACGTAATGGCGTCATCAACACCTAAGACTGACTACGACAATTTTGATGACTTATCAGATAAAGAGATTAATGACAATGAAAGTGACTCAGATGATGGGGTGGCGCAAAACCCCCTTGTTATTGCCCCCGTTGATTTAGAATCATCAGAGGACGAAATAGAAACTGAAATTGATATTATTAAAACTGATTTAGAGGTTGCAGAAACTATTAATGATAAGGAAGATCATATTGAGATTGCAGCAGAAATTAAAGAAGATATCGGAAATAAGGTTGCACCGTTAGACGAGTCAAGTGATAATGATGATGATGATATCGAGGCTGGAAATCGATACGAGGTTACGGGGGATTTTGATCTTGATGAACCTGAGTTGGATGATTGGCTTGGTGGCGGTAGTGCAAGTGGAAAAAGGAAAAAGAAAGAGACGAAAAAGGTAGAATTTTAGATTTAAAGCGAATAACCTGAGGTAAAAGATGAGATCTCACAGGTTTATAAATAGCCTATTGTATTTGATAATCCAGCGAGTGGCGGAAGAAAGGCATAGCCAAAGAAAACTATGGAGCTATTAGGTGTTTCTTTGTTCTATTTATAGACAAGCGCTATATATCTCAGGACATTCACTTTTACGTCACTAGTTCAACTGGTAAGAAAATTTGAAGCAAGGAGATTATAATTTTTTAACAAAAATGGACAAGTTCGTGCATTTTTGAAATTTTATTGAAAAGTTACTTTCGTACAGCTGTTGCAGCTGATTTTGTGCCTAAAACAACATTGAAACAAAACCGTGGTATGCTGCTCAATTTTGTAGAAAACTATTCATTCCTTATTACCGAAATTTGCCTTGTGACCCTCATTTATGCGAAGCTTTGCTGGAAAACTTCCAGCCAAATATCCCCATGTTTACCAGAAATCTGCTGGAAGGAAGCATTACTTAGGAATATTTTCTCAGCAGTGATCCACCCATGCGATCCCACTCTCCCTCTAGGAATTGGACATTTCAGAGAAGAGTTTGATAGATCACACCTTTAACAAACGAAGTACGATGCAAAACTTGTTACGATGAATGTTAAAACTTTTGCAAGAGATCAATGTTATCAACGGGGAAAATTTCAAGAGATGAATTTTATGAATGGATATTATCTGTACTCATGTCAACAACATATACTTGTATGGTTTTAACGATACGCTGATAAACATTAATCGGTATTATTTTTCGGCTCGCAGGAAGAAGAAATTGTAGCAGATAGTAGGTATGTCGCTTCAGATTCTGTTTCTGTTTTTGGGGAACAAGGACAGATTTTGTAACACAATAGCATGAATTTCTTTTGTTGACACCTGAATTCAAAGCGATTAGCCACTGCAGACAAAGGAAATTCCCTCAACCAGTAATTCAAAACAAACAAAGCCGCAAAAGCTGCCCCGAAACCCAAGTAGCTAGCGCGCTCGTTGTGCATTCCAGAAATTGTTTTTGAAAGCAAACGTGAGCGTATATCGAAAGAAGAAGGATATATCTACACATCTACCTTGGGCGTTCTATTTCTTTGGTTCAGCAGCTGAGCAGTAAGTGTTTTAATCACACCCAAAGAAACAAGAGAATTGAATCGCCTCCCAATCGGCTTTTGAGCCAAACAAATTAAATGCCCTAGGCAAATGTGTAGATATGTCCTTCTTCTTTCGATATATGCTCATGTTTGCTCTTGAAAACAATTTTTGGAACGCACAACGAGCGTGCTAGCTACCTGGGTTTCAGAGAAAATTTTGCGGCTTTGTTTGTTTTGAATTACTGGTTCAGTGAATTTCCTTTGTGGGCAATCGCTAGTCGCTTTGAACTCAGGTGTCAACAAAAGCAACTCGTGCTATTGTCTAACAAAATCTGTCCTTGTTTTTTTGGGGTAGTCATGTCTTTCGCTCCCCTTGGCATCGTCCCTGTAGTGTTGTATATTAATGAGGAAGGTACAGTTGAACGTAAGATTTATTGTAAAATTTTATATGAATGAGAAAAAAGTATTCTATTTATTTTGACATCAGTTCAACATCACTACAACTATTAAGATTTCTTGTGACGGTATGATGGTAATCCTCTGTTTTATTTCTTTTTCTAGTGACAAAACAGACACATCTACGCCTGCATTTATGATATCTGCAGATGATTTGGATCTTTTCGTCACCGAACAACTGAGAAAAACATCTATATCACAAGGTATCTCCCAATTACTTTTTTGTAGACTATAAGGTGAATTTTAGTTTGTTCATTATTGCTCATTTTGGATTGTTCTAAGTTCTGCTGGTATGGGTTTGTATGTTATTGGTAAACATAACTGCATGACTAAATGCAATTTTTTATCCATGAGTTGTCTTAAGAACTTTCATGAAATTTGATAGACACGAACATTTTCACAAAACCTACCCAAGGCTGAGACGCCAAATTCAGTTGTCACTGGTTTCATCATTAACTGATTAAACTGTCCTTAACTGCAAACATTTCCTCAACAGAAAGTGAAGAAGGAGAGAAAAAGAAACCAAGGAAGAAGAAAGAAAAAAGCAAGGTATCGATCGACACAAATTTGCAATTTCTAATTTCTGACTGCTTTTTCCTTAATGTTTTCAAAGTATATGGTACTGCTGCAATTTATTACTCAGAGTTTATTTTTCAAGATTTTTATGGGCTCAAACCAATCGTGCAAACATTGGACTTGCTCCAAGTCTACTCCCCTGATAAACTCTGATCCATCCCGGAGAGAAAGAGAAATTGTCATTTTATTTCTCTTTCTCTCCGGGATGGATCAGAGGAGTAGACTTGGAGCAAGTCCATGCAAACATCGAAGGAGTCGAAATACTTTGAAAAGAATTATTTCATGCTTCAAATTATTGCCCAGGTCGCATGACTCTCAGAATAGCAGCGACATTTGAGTATTACAACCGTGAGTTTCTTTTATTACAACCGCGAGAATCTCAATGAGTTTCTTTTGGAAGTATGAAGCATTGTACAAGCAAGCATTCTTGCATTCCTCCTTGTTTCCCTTCGTAGTTAATCTCTGTTTATATTCTAAAGTTTGCTTTCACTGTTTGCTTTATTTTTTTGCATCCAATGCCTATCTGGTTTTGTTTTCTTTCTATGAGCTTACTAAAAATTTTCAGGAAGGCCCAAATTATTGCAAATCTTTTCAACAATTCGAGGTAGCAGGATCATTTGTGAATATTCACCAAGAATAAAGAAAATCAACTTTCTTATTTCTTAGGACGGAGAAAGGAAAAAGAAAAAGAAACCAAAAGATCGCGATAAAACAGAAGGAGAAGAAGAAGCCCCCAAAAAGAAAAAGACTACTAAAAGTAAAGATGGAAAAAAGAAAAAAACTGCTTCAAAAAGGACTGAGGAAACGGAAGACTATGAGTTATTATAGCGTTAAATGCTGCCAAATATGATTTAATCATTATTCGAATCGCATTGAGCTGTGGAATGTCTGCGATAGACGTAGGTAGGTGTGTGGAAGGTAAGACAATTCTTGCCTAGCTTCATAAAATTTGAATCACAGCGTACTCCAACCACAAAAAAACCAATTATGTTGAGATGTGCCATCTGGAAAAATATGAGCTACATTGTCCCGGATATGAAGACGATAATAAAGAGAGAGAGAGCCCTTTCCATTTTCTTTCCTCCTCCCAAAAGGATAGCACATGCTAAAGCATATGAATGTCATTTGGTCGTGATTTTAGGCTTGTTTTCAAGGTTTCTTCAAGGGACTTTCTTGAGAAAGTCTCTCATGATGTCAGAAGCTCAAAATTAATATCATGGAATAAGGATGTCCGGGATGGATGTTTTCAAAAAGTGGTAAGCCGGGAGGAGATTTATTCCGGATTCGAGAGTCGACGCAACGAAAACGAGGTGTCTTCCAGAAAGTGGAGATCGAAAGGGGACAGGTCCTTAAATAATCGAATATCGTGGAACTAAGTTGGTTACGATAGCAGAAGGCGGGTGTCACAATATTGCAAAAGTGGGACAGTAGCGAGTAGAACATTTTAGAAAACTTAAATCGCCATGATATTACATTAGACAAAGTTTACATTGATTCGTAAACATCGATTTGACTCGTTAAGCCCTGGTCAAACAAGCCAACATTCGAGCTGACATTTGACGCAACAACTGTTTGGTGAAATATTGTATCAGCTGGCCACCCCTGCCAAGCAAGGGAACGTCTGGATCTAACATTTATCCAACAATTTTTGGCTGTCAATGCTGGATCGTTTGGCCAACCATGTTGGAAGGCCCAATATCTGTTGGCAGGCCCAACATTTGTCGGCAGGCTAAACGATCCAACACCGGCAATTGTTGGGTACATTTTTCAGGGCCTTTTTTAACATAATAGCTGGGTGGGCAATTGCCCCCTAGTTCCTTCTTTAGACCTATTGTTTTAGCTTTTCAAACAATGGCCTATTTTCCCTTTTAAAAAGGAAACAATAGATTGCCCCTCCCCCCAGTCCTGGTCCCTTAACAGAGGCTCTGACTTTTTTGCTGAAAAGTTGGATCGTTTGGCGATGGCTTAATAGCATGTGAGGTAGCAACGTTAATGATTAACGAAACAATTAAGATAGACTTATTACAGAATCATCAGCTTGATACTTTCAGTTTGACCTTGGTCACAGCAAACGTCTTAATTCGATTTTTAAGAGAGAGAACACTAGACTGGCTACACAATCTGTATGCTCCTTAGAAGCAACAACAACAATAGCGAAATTGAGGGACTGGTGGTGTAGCTAGTCTAAGAGGACAAGAAAACTTAAGCAGTCCATACACTTTCAAATGTTATCATTCAAATTAATTTATTGTTAAGATCAAAGTGATTGTAAAGTTTAACCATCATAGGAGAGGCTCTGATGAAACATAAAAGGATTGAAAGCTCTTTGCAACTACTCCTAGAAGCTTGCTCCTTTGCACACATCATTCTTCCCCAACGATTTGTGTACTCTTCACCTCTCGTGCTTTTTGGCTGTCCTTTTTGCTGCCCGTTCTTTTCAGGTTTTTAGGCCCTGTTCCCTTGCTTCCAAAAACCCCTATAAACCCTGACTTGAAGATATTCCAACTGAGTAATCACGTTTATTACGTTTCTTACGATGTTATGATCATAAATTTATAACGAAACTACCAAACTGGAATTCTATGTTGATATCTAATGAATTGAGTTTTTAGAATCAGTTGTGGGTTCTTTTTGCGCGTACTCTGAAGCATTATTTGCGTTTAAATTCATTGAAGATGCTCCCATGAATAAATAATTCAAGCCTCAATTGACGAAAGGTGGATATCTCATTAGCAGATGAATACACAGCTTCTCAGTTTATACAGAAAGGTCATCAAATCAATTATTAAAAGCATCATCTTTGAGGGCTTGTGAAATTTTGATGATTTTTGCGTTCAGTTTTATGATAACGTCATTCAATTATGCATTTTTAAATTTGCTAATCCTGAATGCAAGCATGTAACAAAATTGCCAAAATAGACAGGGTATGAAGTTAAAATACAGACAGAACTGTATTAATATTTCAATAGTCAGAACTATAGTTCAACAAACATTTTAATAATTGAGGTGTTTCCCACTCTTATTTGGTAATACATCAATCTGCGCTTCTAGAAACTTCTATTAAAATCCGTCTCGGATATCAAAATTGGCTTGTGTGGTGTGAACGTCATTCGCAATTGTTCCGGCTCACGCTGATCGCTGCAAAGATCTTGAGATAGAAATAAGGCACAATTCTAGACCAGTTCGTTTCATCCTTTCAGTGACAAAAATGTAAAAGATTGGCAAGTTTCTTGGTAGATTTCTGGCCAAGTCAAGCATCCCAAGCGCCCGGGAGGGGGGGGGGGGGGGTACTTGACTTAAATTTGTACATGGGTGTGCCCACGAAAAATACTGTTTTTTACCCTGCTCCAGAATTTTTCGCTCAAAATGATAACCGATTCTAGGACAAGTTGGTGAAAAGACCGAAAGACGACCCGATCAAACAAAATATCCCCCTTTGACATGTTTTGACAACCTGCTCTAGAAAAATTGCCTCATTTGGACACCCTGTGCTAGAAAAAATTGGTGAAAACGATACCCTTAAAAACGGCACATCCCCGTCGGACAAATCTACAAAGTACCCCCCCCCCTCCAGGCCCAAGCGTTACTTTTTTGGGCTGTTTTCCTTCGATCTGCCCTATGCATGGAAAGTAACTCGATGTAACCTTTCTGAAAATTTTGATTTTAAGGATAATTTTTTTAACAAGACAATATTGTGATTCTTGCAAATTGTATTGACTCTGTACAAATCTAGGGATTTTTGAAGGATTTGTAACTACTGTTGTTGCCTCGGTTTTTGCAGCGTCATGACTATTTGGCTCTTTATTCTTTATATGAAACAAGAAACTTTGATTCTCTAGCAAATTTTTCAGCATAAATGATCTTTTCTCGATCAAATTAATTTTTAAGGAAGTCAATTTTGATTGGCTAACGGTAGAGAAATGCTTTATCGTGATTGGCTGCCCAAGAACATGCAATCATCGAAAATAACGCTGCATTGTTTACATGAGAAGCATTTCCAGCTTTCGCAAATTCAAGATGGAGGTCCTGAGCCCCGTCCAAGCTGTGATCCCGAAAAATACAACAACTAATGGTTGCAATGGACTTTGTAAAGAAGAGCTACATCTTGAAGATGTTGAAAGATTTGATATCCATACTGGAAATATGTCACACTGGAGTAGCTTGAAGCGAAGGACAACGCAGAATCCAGCTACAGAGGTGGGTCAAAACTAGATTAGGCCCACACAACAAAGCTGCTCTCTTTAATTTTATTGTATTTTATGTAGCCGTATAGTGTAAAAACTATTGCGCTGAATGAATGAAAAAAAATTGTTGGTAAATAAGCTGAAGGCTGAACTTTTGATGATTCTTCTTGTGCTTGTACATGAATGTATCTGTACAACTTTGCCCCAAAAGAAAATGGAAAGCGTACAATTTGATATCGAAATAGAGCTGAAAAGGTTAGACTATTATTATTTACAATGAACGTACGTGGGGAAAAACATCTAACATAACCTGATTTCCATAAAATAATGTTCCCCTTTTGGGGATGCTTGAACGATTGATTGTCCCCTTAAGGGGTGCTGAGCTACATAGCAACAAATAAAAAAAGTTGTTTTCTTAGGGTGCCTTCCCCTCTGTTGTTTATGTCCTGGAACGTTGATTATGTTGTGGAATGTTGTTATTTGATATGTGCCCTGCATTTTCAATCTTCACAAAACAAAGTACTTATCATACCACACAACAATGAATCATGTGTCTTAACTCTCTTAAATCTCTTTGAGATTGTGGTCAGCTTACAGCTCACCTCACTCAGCTGATGATGACCACTGCTCTTGGGATTCTAGATGGCAGCAAATGCTGCTGGAGATTCATGTAAGAAACCAGTTCACCAAAAAAGTTCAAGCAGCCAGCCTTCTTATGTTTCTTGGAAACAAGTCTGTCGATCTGTCCCCGCGTCCACTTCCATGACTTAAAGACAAATGACGGAGATATAAGGTGACTTAAATCAGGGGCCTGGGCAATCTAAATATAACCTATTGAATTTCATTGTATTTGATGATATCGAGAGATTAGCAATCAGTTAGACAAATGAAGCACTAAGCCATCTTTTGTTCTATTTTCAAACTAGGCGCTATATATCCGTCATTTGTCTTTAAAGCCAGAAAATCTTGCATGACAATTCTTGTATAACAATTCCTTAGGTGAAATGAAAATACTGAGCTATGCCTTGTTTTATGCTCTCCGTATGAGAGTGGTCATTTTTTATCGCAATAGACTCTCACTTCGTTTTCCTTGTAGTTACATGGAAGCTTGATCAAGGCATTAAACCTTGCTGATTCACAAAAGTGTTGCATAAAGGAGTCTTATAAGGTATGCTGACATTGACTGATATGTCTTGTATTGATTTAGTTCATTTAGTGGTATTTTTAAGGTTACAAACTACTAATGATTTGTGAAATGTTAACCAAAGACAGGAACCAAATAGAAGGACTGAAGAAGGGGCACAACTTGAAGGAAATGTGATTGATTGTAAAATTATCAAGAAAGTTGTAATCACAAGAATAGGTACAAATCAGACCATTAAATCACCAGGAATGAGGCTCAAAAATATTGTTATATGATAATCAAGCAAATAATGGACAATTCAATCCTTAAAAATGGTATTAGAACAAGAAATGAGAAGTTGAAGAAATGAGGGTTCTAAATAAAATGCAACAGGGTTTGTGTTTGCATTACTCTTTGAAATTGTTGAGGTAGCCAGTTAAAAAGAACTTGATGTCAAATTATTGCTGTCTAAAATTTCATTACATTTTTCCAAACAGGGAAAGCAAAAGATTGTTTGCAAAAATGCAGCAAATATAGAGAAAGTAACAGAAACAGATAGAGCACTGATGAAAGTTACTGGTATGGATTGTTGTTTTTTTTCTTGCAAATTTCATTATACAGTCTTCAGGTTGCTAAAGGTTTGGTTTTCATCACACAGATAGGGATTTTTGAATTGCATTATGTCAACAACCAGACAATTAATTTCAAGGTGCTCAAGCTGTTAATCCCACATCTAACAAGGATTCTAAATTCTTTGGAGAAGCTGAAAGACATTCAACAGAATTTTGACCATATTTGATGAGATTCATTAAATATTCAAGCAGCCACTATTCCACTATTTGTCAACTTTCGCTGTAAATTATCTCATCTTTTGTATTTTTTATTTCAGCAAAGGTTTTTGCACATCAAATTGACCACCATCAACTCAAAGAGGCTATTCTTGAATGTAAGTTAATGCATGATGCTAATATAAATATTCTAGTGGTCCTTGGCATTTCTATGAAAGGGCATTGCTGCCTGGGAGGCCAGATGCACCATGGAAATTTGTTATAATAGAGCTGAAGCAATATTGCTTTGATTGAAATAATTACCCCCACAATCGTTCTAAAACAAAAAATTATTGCTT
The DNA here is from genome assembly GCA_039566865.1 of Aurelia coerulea. Taxonomy (NCBI): domain Eukaryota; kingdom Metazoa; phylum Cnidaria; class Scyphozoa; order Semaeostomeae; family Ulmaridae; genus Aurelia; species Aurelia coerulea. The sequence continues at coordinate 21,745,746 of CM076954.1, forward strand.
CCTCCCTAGTGCTGAAGGGTTATCAACATTTGCGGGATGCCACATCCCCTGATCCGTCCCCAGTCTGCAACTTAAATGAGAGCCTGATTGCACCTGCTGTTTAATTGAACCAAATCAAATCTAAACACGGTTCAAGTGGACCAAATTTGGGAAAAGTGTGTATATTTGATGGGAATAACTTTTACGGATATATATCTTTGCTTTTTTCACATATTCTGCATTCTGCCCCCGCTTACTGTTTTGCACTTTAAGGACGCTTCTCACAACCCTTTGAAGAGTTTTCCACCTAATAGACAAAGGTATTTGGTTACCAGAGGTGACTGTTGTCAGAATCCACATCAGACCTACAGGAAATTTCTGAAAGTTAAAAATCTTCTGTGGCTAGAATTTTACAAATAATGATAAAACTGTTCATTTCATTATTTTATGATTATTCATTCCCCTTTTGCAGCACTTGATGAACTTGGCATCATTAACTTTGATGTTGTGTTCCTGGCATTTCCGCAATTGCCTGAAGATTCAGAGTTATCATTTACAGAAGTTGCAAAGCCTTTTTGGAGGGTAAGGCTGAAAATATTGTTTAATCATGCTTTTGCTGCTGGTTAGATTCTGGCTTTTCAGTAATTTATTTTAAGTTGGCTGGAAAATTCCTAGCAATTTAATTTAAGTCCACTATGCATGCCACATCCAGGCTTGGGACCCCTAGTTTAGCAACCCTTCCAAAGGACAGTGAGGTGATTTGCGAGGTCTGGCCTGCGAGGTCACCCATCCCAAGTTTGACCTCACTTGACCGCGCTTAATTGTAGTCACCTGATAAAAACTGTATAGCCACTCGGCCACTCTGTTTGCTTCTTCATCAGCGGAAAGCTAAAAGTTCTTGGGATAAGAATTTTATGCAATTTTGAGTTTGCAAACTGAATAAGATGGCTGAAATCTTACAAAACAAGGCATAAATTTGGATAACATGTCCGGGCAATCAAGCATGCCTAATTATTATTTAATGTCATTATCAGTTTGCCTTTTCAATTTAAAGATTGGCTTTATAAAGCTGTCAGATTAGCACTGGTGTCTTGATTGACCTGATGTTTTTCAAGTAAAATTATTGATTAGCAACCAGCAACTCTAAAAACAAGTGATCGTTGCATAACTTTTTGGGACATTGTGTAACCTATGGCATCTTTGACATGAAAGAAGTGTTTCCAACTGAAATGGACATTTAATCATCCAAAATGATACAACTCATGTCTTATGCAACATAACACGGAATTGTAAGGAATCAATAACAATTTTCAAAAATTGTTAAAAATTCTCACAAATTCTTATAGATTTGCTACTGTCAATGTAATGAAATAGCAATATAATAAAAACAGATCTTTTGTATTTTAACACAGATTTTGTCAGGTTGCAATTTTTCATTCTCTAAAGTAATTCAATTGTTGTTTACACTGCAGTCCTGAGGTACATTACAATAACACTGTTTCTGGCCTAAGAATCTAAGTAAATTTTTGAGCTGCATAAGACATTCTAGCAGTTTTATTCTAGACATCTCAAGACTAGTTGCCTGTACAAAAATACAAGGCTAAACTTGGCCTTGTACAGGTCACGTTTTAGCCTTGTAGAGGGGATTATGACCTTGTTATGACCTTGTACTAACCTTGGAAGAAAATTACAAGGCTATCAGTAAGATTCCAAGCTGCAACCAGTCTAACACAAGGTTTCCACAAGGCTTCTACAAGGCTAATTAGCATTTTTCAAGCCATTTGCGAGGTTACAGCAAGGCTATTCCAGGCTATAACAAGGTTACAAGGCCATAACTACAAGGCTTGTACATGGCCTTGTATTTTCGTACAGGTGTCTGCATTTGCAAACTCCTTAAAAGAATCTCTTGATGTTAATTTACATGAGGCATGTGCTGTAGTTATTAATTCTAAATGATGCTGAGTGTTTCTTTCTCAACATTCAGGAAATGGAGAAAATGAAAGATGATGGACTTGTTTCTCATTTGGCTTGTTGTGATCTTGATGCAGGGAAACTCAAAGAACTCCTCTCCTGGGCAAGGGTATGTGAGACCTATGATCGTAGATCTGCCAGGTATGCTAACAGGTGTTGATCCAAACTCTCTTGTAGAATAGCTAAAAGGCCTTGTTATTGCATGTCGTGTGAAAAGTGTCGAATTTGTAGATTGTAACTGAAAGACCTGTCTTTTCTTCGTTTTCAATCCAATCGATCAATATTACACCCTTGACTTAAGTTTTTGTTTACATCGTAGATCAAGCCTGAAGTAAACCAAGTGAATCTCACATCATGCTGTCATATGCCTCAGGTATGTTAAATTTTCAGACTTGGTGGCAGCAACCTTCTTTTTTGTTGAGAGTTTCCACTCCACGAACTGTTCGTCGTACTGCTCTTGACAGCAGAGCTTACACAAGTTTTTAGGGAATTAAACATAGCTAATGATAAGTTAATGATATATGATTGCAAATTTTTATAACTATAGTAGGTGTAGAAACTTTTCACGAATTCATAGACTTAATTCATAAAAATCCAAACAATGGTTGCATAAAGCTCTAAAAGGTAAGAAATAAGGCCCCATCGTTGGTTGAGAGACAACGCCATGAATTTCCTTAATCTCAAGAAAGTTATGAATGTGTAAAATTCATACTTAGCTCTGCTCACTGCAGAGTTTGTTTTTCACGGAAGCAAGGGCCGAGAGGCGTATCATTCCATAAAAAGCTCGTACACCTTTGGTAAAAATCCTTTTGTTTGAACAAAAATTCATAAAATTTCCCTAAAAATCTTCTTGCTTTGAAAAATCTCGTACGCCTTTTCGGAAGAGTAATACACCCCTCGGCAAGGGCTATCAGATTAAGCAGAAGATCGACAGCTAGAAAATAGCATTAAGAGACATTATCAGTTAACTGGCTACTCATAACAAGTGTACCTATGTACTTTAATGAGAAAGAAAGCTATTTGGTATATGTCTCTCTGTTTTTTTCTCCAGAACTTGGTCGAATTTGCCAAGCAAGAAGAGATATTACTACATACCCATGGTGACCCACCAAGTAAGTGTCATTAATTTACATTGAAAATTCATGTAAATCTAACAATTAAACTTTGGTAGTTATGCTGCACAAGATTTTTTCAGGAGTTTGGCATTTCTCGGCATTTCCTGCACTAAAGAGAAAGATAGCTTCGTTATTGTGAAATACGGGGCGTGTTGTGAGCTGTGTCAATACTGAATGCTACCTGTGATGTCGTTTGTGAGAGGCAAATCACTTCCTCCTTAAGGGATGGGAAATTTTCAAGCCAAAGATTTTGGGGATTTTCCATGTATTGAATTTTTAGTCGCTTTTTTGCTCGATTTTAGTCGATCTTTCTTTATGTTTTTCCACCGATGTTACTAGCCTAGACCGTTTACCTTTTCTACGAAAGATCCTGGATCGAAAGATATTTTTCTACACTTTTATACGAGACATTCAATCGATTGAGGCCCGTCCTTCGGAAAGGACGTTAAACTAGGGGTCCCATGCCTGGATGCGGCATGCATAGTGGGCCTAAATTAGCTTTAAATAGCTAGAAATCCTTTCAGCCCACTTGAAATAGATTACTAAAAAAAATGAGTAGCTTTGGAGCTTTTATCTCTTTTATATAAAGTCAAAATTTCTACAAAATGTACGAAGATATTGTTCGATTCAAAACTCTTTTGTAGAAGAGCTAACAAGTCTATTGCTGAAAATATTTTTCTCGTAGCTTTGCTTCCCGACGATAATGTTGAATCCGTAATGGGATCATACGCAGAAGATAACATCCAAGGCTGGAGCACAAGATGGGTTGTTCGTTATTCCATTGTTGTCAAGTGTCGAGGCGTCATAAAAAATAAAGGGTAAGTATAGAGATCTTCCTGATGATTTTTGGCTTGGAAAGATTCATGCGTGATTAGACAAAATCGGCAAAGATCTGTTACACCCATTTCAAGTCATGTAATCAATCTCTTGATAACAAATCTTTTGCTTTCCCTAACATATTTCGTGCCATGCAAAGTTGTGCCATGATGGCAAAATATAGCATAATACTAAAACTTCCCAAGAGTATGGTCACATGACTTGAAATGGGTAAAACAAACCTTAGCCGATAAGTTATTCTCGGCTATCCCGACCACGTATTTTGTCCAATTAACTTAACCAGGACATAATTTCACAACTTTTTCAGAGCAATTTAAGCAGGATTGTAAATTGTTATTACTGGTGTAAAACGCTCAAAAAGTGACCAAGGTGATCTTGGTAGCCAAGGATTATAGCAGGAATTGCATATCCTTGTAAGTTTGACTACTCATAGATTTATATCGCATCGATTTGGGAAGACGGCTAATGACATAAAGGCCAATCTCCAATAGACGATTTTCTAGATGTTCGTCATAAAAATTCGCGAGGACACATCCGCAGTAGAACATTTGTGATCGCCGCATCAACAAAGCTCGCTAAACGTAAAATAGCAGTGGCTACTGCTTTTCGTTTGATCATTTTGTTCGCTAATTTTTTTGGCAAATGGAATCGCAGGATTTTTTAGACTTGCTCAAATTTTGGACATTTTGCAAAGCGTATTCGTGACGAAAACAACACTAGCGGAGATCAAAACAGTTTTGTCGTTGCAAATCTTGAGGAAAATCGACGAAAAGATCGTCTAGTGGAGATTGGCTGTAAGGATATACCCCAAGATCCGATATGTCCAAGGGGGAATATGGTATCAAGCTAACATCTTCATTCTCATTCCTAGGTACATTGCATCCCTGTATCGTCCACCAGGTGCTTCGGACACCAACGAGAATTCGGCCAATGGCAATGACATCGACCACTGAATGAACTGTAAAGAACTATGTTCGTATCAATTTAAGAGGTATTTGCAATCAGAGGGGCATTTCAACCTGGTGTACAGCTATATCATCTAATATTTAACCGCCGCAACGCACAAGAAACTAACACAATAGGATTTAGTGAAATGCAGTATGAGCTATAAGTGCACAAACGAAAGATACATCCATTTCATTTAAATTATACTGTAGTTGTCAGGACAGCGTTCAGGTAGAGACAATCGAACCCCTTGGTAGCTTGTAACTGGCTTTCTATCTAATACTGATTATGGGGTAAAGTGGGTTTGAGGTATCCTGCGGTGAAGACTATAACCCTCCTCTGTTGTTTTTAATCGCGTAATCATATATTTTTTCTAAAGAGCGCCATTGTCACACAAGGTCTTTTGCGGGCATGCTACAATTTCAAAATGTCTGAAAATCAAATGTGGCCTAAATGGAATTCCTGGACCCACAATGCAGTTGTTGAACTGATAGAAAAGTTTTACTTTGGTTTAACTCAGGGCATGAAAACCCACCCGACCATGCGACCGGGCGGTCGCAGGAAATTTCCCATTACTAATGTCCTGCAGGAAATTTTTCAAATACATCCTGTTCATTCATGCTCTGATATCCATTTTTTCATAAAAATGAAACAGGTATCATAAATTCAGGCAAAATTGACTGATCGAGATATGTCAGTACCATTTATGTTTATAGTGATAACAAATATGAGATCAGTAAGGAAAGTAACTGAACCCAATGCCAATCATGATAGTTTCTGTAACTGGGTTGGGTTCAAACTAATTCAAATCCAATATTTGATATATGCTATGGACATGGGGATTCAAAATATATCGTTTGGAACCTTTGAAACTTGACTTCTTTTCGAGAAAGCTGGACATTTTAAGTATTCTATGCTTGCAAGATTTTTGAGGATGATTTCTGTTCGGTCGCAGGAAGGAAAATATTGCAGGAAGGATAACTGTTCTCTCAGTTCAACTGCCGTACTGTGGATCTATAGATTCTGTGTAGGCCAAATTTGACTTTCAGACAGTCTGAAATTTTAGCGTGCCCGCAAAGGACCCTGGGTGACAATGCCTCTATAAAAAGAACGTTATTTTCTTTAACTCTCAGTCTCCATTTAAGCTTAACCCATTCCCTGAAATTTCCGTTGTATATTTTCACCACTGTTCTTTTCAAGCCATTTTGTAAACATTTATGACGTCCTGTGGCGATTTCTTCAATATTTAATAACTTTCATACGGCGTTCTTATTCTGGTTCATCAATTTCATGCCATTGTTTATATGTAGACTTTCTGCACGAGTCTTCATTTTTCGCATTAAATTGCATTAGCCAATGAAAATGAATGATAGTGAAAGAGATCAAAAATGAGGACTCATGTAGTTAGTCTAGTAATCAAAGGCTTTGCAGTCTTAATGTGCATTAGTTGATTAGTTGCATTTAATTTTAACAATGTATGGAAAATTCTGTACGTGTATCATCTTTCAGATTAATGCTTTTGAACACTAAAGTTTTGCTTTCTGTTAATTACTATCTCTAGGTGCAAAAATGTCTCTGGTGCCGTGTAGAACAATAATTTTTTATGTGCTTTCATTAGTTGGAAGTTTTTCACTATTTCCAGGTATAACATCTGAAGCCCAAATCAAACGAGCGAACAATAAGTTTCTCCGTTTTGCTGTCTTGCAAAACATTGCTTGAAAAAACATTGCTTGAGAAACATTTTTGATGGTGGATAGCAAGAACTTTTTTGAAAGTTTTCTAACACAATGCCGAACAAAGGTTTTTCTTGATTCTGCTTTCTAAGTGATTTTTGCGATGAGGCCAAACGGAAGTACATAATTTGGTTGCTCGTAAGGCCAGGGCTAACAAGCAATTTTGTATGGAACAAACAGAAAAACTTTGCTTAACTCAAGTTTTTTGTCTGTACTTCAAGCATTTTGACCAGGCATCTTTTGTTTAAAATGGTCGTTACCTCGTAAAAAGGTGCCTCGAGCATTCTGCTTCTCGTCTGAATTTTTCGTCAATATCTGTAGACAAAGTGTGTGAAGGTTTGTTTACAGGCACTTCAAGTCAAGTGATGAATCCCTTGATAAAACATCTTTTTGAATTCTTTAACATATTTTGCGCCATGAAAATTTGTACCATGAATGCAAAAAGTAGTACAATACTAAAATTTCCCAAGAGTATTATTGCTGTCAACTTATTTCATGTTCATTTTGTTGTGCAAAATTGAGTCTCATGGGAGACAAATTAAATTCCCTCTTGGTCTAATGTTCGCACAGCAAAGCATGGTTGTAAATTATCTTGAGAAATCTATCCTTCCTTGTCAATGTTCATTTTGTTGTGCAAAATTGAGTCTCATCGGAGACAAATTGAATTCCCTCTTGGTCTAATGCTCGCACAGCAAAGCATGGTTGTAAATTCTTTTGAGAAATCTATCCTTCCTTGTCAAGGGATGAATGGTCTGCAGCTCGAAACGTAAGCGAGTGGTGATCGAGAAATGAACGGAGACCGTTTCACGTTCTGCAGGCTTGTTCCTTCGCTTAGTTTCACTGACATTCAAGTTGGCATCTGCCCTACAATAGAATATCAACCTTTGCTAGGAATTTTAGCAATTCGAAGACTGAATCTGGTTCATAATAGAGATGGCTAATTGATCGTAGGATGTTAGGGCAAGACTGTGATCGACAACGAGCACGTGGAGGCATTTGATAAAAGTATGGAAAACGCTTGGCACTTGCATGTCAAGGATTGCTGGATTTTGAAGGTAAGGAAGATTTTGGAGAAGTTTAGCACTGCAGCTTCCAGCTACTGCTGCTAGAAACAGCGAAACTTTGATAGGCTTTTGAGACAGTATAATTGCAAACAGTTTTCTCTACAAATTTTATGAACGCCAAGATTAGGTGTTAATTTTTCTTACAAAAATTAATATTTATTTATTCAACGCAATTTCTGTTGTAAATAGATCAATAACATACAACGGAACAAAGCCCATACAATAAGAATAATTTGACAACGAAAATATAACAGTGAAAAATTGATAATCTACGATTAACAGGGGTACAATGGGTAAGCTTGGGGCAACATGGGCAAAAAGTACATCAATTTAGTACAAATTTAGATAAACAGATTTCCTCTAGTTACAACTATTGGAACTTTTGACTTTCGACTGTATATTCAACAGTCCATGATCTATGGTTTTTTAACACCACCCATTTTACCCCCCCCCCCCAGCCTATCAATTTTACTCTGCAGACCCTATTCGATGGATTGTGAAATGAACCATAAATAGATGATTTTGAAGAGAGCTCTGAACTGATTTTGCCAAAGTCAAAACTGATCACTGACCTATAACGTTCTAAAGCAAACTTTTGCAGCTGAGTTGGAAATTTTCAAATGGAGCTAAAAACATACTTAACACTCCAAAAATACCCACGCCTTTTGTGGATTTACTCCTGGATATTATTCAAAATCTTTTCATGCACATTTCGAAAATGGGCAGGTAGAAAAAGCACATCTTAGACTCAAGCTGTTTGGATCTATGAAACAAAACCATTTCCCTCATTCTTAGAATACACCGACACCTAACTTAAATTAAAAATATATAATCTATGAAAATTTAACATTCAATTTAATTACGATTTAATACTTTTGACGAATTCAGTAGCAGCACAAAATTGAGTCCAACAGTACATTTCCTCTCCAGAGAATCGATTGTCAAAGAAGTTATTGATGTATTGTTTCGTAGACAATAGATTCGGCGGGTTGGCACGAATTAAAACGTAAACGAGGACAGGTACGAATTCATCAGCACCAGATGTTTGACTCGGTGTAGCCATGCTAAGTAAATTCATGATAGCAATACAGCATCTATGAATGCAGTTCAGCTTGTCCGCAGGCGTCTATAAACAATACAAGCTATAATTAGTGTTGTTTTCATTGAGATGGTGTGTATTCACGTGTTCAGTGATACGATATATGTCACGTAAAGTGTTGATAACTGCTCATTTAAATAAATGCAGTAGGAATTAGATATTTTTTTGAGGATTTATCAAGAAATAAGCGGAGACAGAGTGATAGAGAAGCTCCTCAATGCAAAACGTATAAATAAGTAAGCTAAGGTATTCCGTACTATAAATGGCCTGCTCATTTAATTAGGATTTTAGATGGCTTTTCGAGATTTAACCTAGAAAACTTACAGAAGTTCGACAATACAATCAGATTGCTTCTTCCCCACTAAAAAGCCTGTGGTGAAATACTCCACCTACTAAATTCAAGAAATGTGGCAGGATGATTGAGCACAATTACTGCATTTGCCCGAATTTATGGTCATGAATTATTAACTAAATTCAATGCTTCAGAGAAATTTCTAGTGGAAGGCTGACTTAATTGTGAAACGTTTCGAACTGAAATCGGACAAGCCGTTCTAAAATTATTGGGGCTTTTTCTCGAAAGCTGTCTAAGGACTAGCTTCCAGCTTTAGAATGATGCAAACATTGTTAAAAACTCTCCCACACATACCTTATAAGCATTGATCATTAGTAATTCTGTTTGTGCTGAGGGCCAAGGAGCTTCTTTCTGCAAAACCTTTATAGAGAAAATCACAGAATGAATGAATAAATAACAAAAACATCAATGTCTGTTTCAAGCTGATCAGAAGTTCTATTTGAGTATATAGAACTCTGCTTCTGCCAATTTTCTTCCTCATCATAAAACAGAATTCTGCTGCAGGACATTGCCTGGTTTCCGCCGTGTATTTTACTTCACGGGCGATCATAAAACAATATCTACAGATAAGTTTACAAATCAACTTCGTCATATTTTGCAAAATAATTTTCCCTTTCATCAATTATCAAGGGAAGCTTGTTTATACCTTACCTTTGGAATTTGTAACATTGCATGATTTACTGTTATTGTTTTGGACAATCTCAGAATATGTTCGTGGAATATCCTGAAATAAAAATAGAGTTTATTGAAACGAAAATGAATGATATTTACAGTAAACAGACTGGAGACGATACGCAAACTTTTCTAAACTATATCGTACGAAATTTTTGACTCCATATTCGGACTGAGCACGCAAAAATTCTTGCTCCATGTCATAACAATTTTACGATGACAAAAAGTTTTTAATTCTGTCCGGCATGTATAACTGCAAAAAATCATTCGGGGTGAACTTTCTACCCAACCATTTTGGCAGTCAATTTTTCCATGAAATCTAGAGCTTTGTATTACCAAAAATCAATATGAAATCTCGAGCAGAAACATGAAACCATATAAATATCTAATACTTCCATTGTTAAATTCGAAACTGGAGTCGAATGTTTCGCAGGATGAAGTTTAACAAATTTCAGTAATAATGGCGGCCGATTTAGGTCGTTCGTCGAAGTTGTGTTAAACACGATTGTGGGATTGGATTTCACAACTAAGGCAACAAGAAGCATTTGCCATGAAAAAATAGTGTTTCATGGAGAATATTCTAATGAAGAAATATTTTTCGATTCTTCGATAAATTTGATACATTTTGTACAATTTTCTAATGCGTAGAAGCTCTAATACCCTCGATCTAACGTTTCTTATAAAAGTGTGCAAAATATAGCTCGATTCAGACTCACTTTGTAAATACCTAAAATGTCTGATTCTTCTTTCTGAAAAGAATCCAGTCAACTTTATGGAAAGCTTGAACGCTATTTCGGGGTCTCAAGGTCCAACCTTCTGGGGGCACATAGCTGCTGTTGAATGGTAACGCTGGCGGAAAACTGACTTATACTGCTTATACTACTCTTCTGAGCTGCACTCACTTAACTTCGTTAACAGCTGGTGTACGTACTTATCATTTTGTATGTCTTGCATGCCATTTGGATAAAACGCAGCTTTATAAATCTTGCTCATAATAGTTCTCTCTGTGGCTATTTTCGCATCATCCCATTGCTCTTCCAGAGCAGCTAAGAATTAAAAGAAGGAATAATATTTCACAACAATATGGTAAAACGCTTTTGCCTCAAAAGACCGAACTTAAAATACTACATTGGGCGAATAAAATAATAAATAACAAATGATAACAATAACAACAGTAATATTTACACACGATAAACATCTTGAGCACTCTCAGCGCTGCTGTTATCGAAAGTCCTGTACCTAGAACTACCATAAATTATAATAAAATGCTACAACAAAAGAAAGATAGTAATTCGGTAAATCCGTTCACAGTTAGAAACACAGAAGTTTTTGATTCTCCAAATAAAATTGCTTTAAATTAAAGAAGAGATTAATTTACATTCAAAAAGAAGAAATGATTCTAATTGGTGAAGGCTGTTCGGAAGCACGTTGAACATCTTCGGACCCTGCAGTTAAAAATAATTTTAAACATTTGAAAATTCAGAAACATTCCTTCATACCAATGTTTAGAATTCCTTCTCCCTTTGTTGTGTATTAATCTTTGCAAGAAATCAATTCTAGCAATATCGACAGTTTTGCCCTACTTCGGGAAAATCATAAAATTCACGTTTATGAACTTGAAAAACATTTGTCCAAGAGCCTCACTTCTAGTTTGTACATCAACATCCAAGATGTACAAAGTTCCCTTTGCATTTTTAACCATTCTAAGAGCTTCGAAAGACAACAAATGGATCTTATACATCATTATGTGCAGTTTTGATAACATGGCTCAATTTTTTAAGTCCAGGAAATTTCCGAGCTTGTTTAGTGACATCACATCAAGGAACATCGGATTTTTTCAAGGATTTTTCCTTCAAGAATTTAGCAAATTTGAATCTACTTACCGACCCACATAGGATCAGAACTCATTTCCCTGTAAAGATTTTCCAAAAACTCTTCCAGCATGGCACACTAAAAATAGAAAAAACAGTTTCCCAAAATGAGAAGAAACAAAATCAAACACAGTTCAAAGGCAAAAATGCAAATTTAACCCATGATTTCAAGATATTAAAACAGACACTATTCATTCACTTCCTATAAATTGATATTTGTCTATCAGGAGTCGGCTACCACAACTTTTGTTTATCACGAGTGGGCTACCAAAATTAAAATCAAGAATATGCTTCTGCGGGGATTTGACCTGGGGTCTAAATCGTTTACGTCTAATATTTGAAATGTCATAATTTACTGGATTTGTCAAACATGGACTTGTCCCTATAATTAATCTGGATTTGTCGATCAATTACTATTTGCACCGGTTTAGCCTAAGTCTTTTCAATTTTTGTCATCTTGCTCAATAAATATGAAACTAGTCGTCACGACACTGATAATTTAACAAGCTACTATCTGAATGATAATTACCTTTTCATCGACCATGCCAGTAACTTCAAACTTGTGAGAAAATTGAGTGATTTCTTTTTTCTTCTCTGGGGTTTCCAAAAACAATCGCACACATACTGCTGTGAAGTATTTACTGCAAATTGCTTTGTCACTAAAATGAATAAAGTCACTTATGAAAAAAATAGAAATTGGAGGGTTAAAAAATATCGCATTTCAAGTCAAAATTCAAAGCAAACAAGTAAACAAGAAAGAGACGCTAACTCCTGTAAAAGAACAACAACCAAAATAAATCTGTAACTAGGAGAAAACTTGAATCATTCCAATATTGAAAAAGGTTGGTGTAAAATTTTATCGCATTATTTTTTAATTGAATGGCTTGAATGGCTTATGGTACTTTGATGTAAATCTGCCGTGGAAATTTTTTGATATCTTGATTTTCTTCAAAATGACGGCCTTTTAATTAATTTTGAAAGAATTTATTACAAATTTTGAACAAAAATTAAACATCGTAAATCCGAAACCAATACAGGAAAAACGATATAATCTTCAAGAATACCATAGTTTATACAGGTCTAGAATATGATGGCAAGCAGAAATCTGTAGCTTTTCTGGTTTCGGATTAAGAAATTTGATGCTGCCATTTCGAAATTAATCAAGCTATCAATAAATTTCCATGACAGATTTACAGCAAAAACCCAACTGTGCAGCACTTCCTTGTGTGATTTGATGATTTCAATGGAGCCCAGTTAGTCAGTGGAGCCCAATCATGCCAAGCTTTTTGTAACAGGCGCGCGAAGACTGACGAAAGCCTCTTATTCAACGCCTCATTTCTCTAAAACCCCTACTTTACATCCCCTAGTGGGTTTTGTATATTATGTATGTTTCTGTATACTCTCGGCAACAGATTGCCTGTTCTGTAGGATAAGGGTGATATGCACTTTAATCACGTGACTTAACCATTGAACCTTTAAACAAAAGAAGTTAGCTCTTATATCTTCTTGGCTCGCTTCTCTAAGCAAAAAATTCTGATATCGCACAGAAAAACGGCGCATGGAAGATACCATATAATCGAGATTTCGCACTTTTTGTTATAAAAAAGATTATATATTAAAAATGTTGGCAAACACAAACCGTTCTACTTTCTTTCGGATCTGTTCCAAATGCGATAAAGATGAAAGTAGGCCCTGTTTACTTCGGAGAAGATATGAAATATACGGCGCTCTTTCCTTGTAATCAACTTCTAAAGCACTAAGGAGTTTTTCGCAGCTGAAACAGAAAGAGAATATATAATCATTTCATGGTAAGGGAAAGTAATATCTGTTAGGATACTATGGCTTGAAAACAGCGGTGATCATATATTAGGAGATTGTCATGAAAATAATGGATCAGGCCATACGGGTATTTTCTTTCATAAGAAACTGCTTATGAAAAACTCAATTCTCAGATCGCCAAAAATTAAGGAACTCCAGTACTGGGAAGATATATTTCAAGAAACTAGAAAATTAAATAAAGGAAGTCCTTGGCATGTTTTTACTATATTTCATTCGTTTCCTGCATCCTATTACTCGGGAGTTACAGTACTTGAGTAATGTTTAAGCATTGGAAAGACTTAAAAAATTTTGTTTGACATTTTCACGAGGGCACAGGTCGAAAACATGAAGATTGTTTTGAAGCTTTAAGAAACTCGCAGGAAATTCTGAGTACTCCAAATCTGATCATTTTAAGAATATCTCAATTCTGGTTAAAATTCTTTTGATCTTATAAAAAAATATGTGCATATGAAATAACAGATAAAATTCACCATTTTCTAAAGCTAGTTTGTTGCATTGCGTGAAATATGTGTACTTGATAGTTCAAAATTACGAAAAAACTATCAATAGTCCAATCTTATTACATACCGTGCCAAATTTCGTTTCCCTTTTTCTATTTCCAACGTTGATAAAAATTGCAACAAATGCCTCATCCTGTTATGTTTTCTGGACTGAATCGTGTATTGAAAAATAAACATATCCTAATCAAAACAGCTATGCTATTCTAGAAAGATTTTAACAGATGTCTGTTGCCTCTCTTTGGAGACGAAAAGGGCTTTTCTTTAAGATAACGGAGATATTTTGACAGGAAATAATTAGTACAGCGAAATGTTCTTTTAACTGCTTCATACAGATATTTGGTTAGCTATGAAAAGACAATGACTTGTTCGAACGTTTAACATACGAGGCCTCCGTTTGGCTGTGGAGCCTAGAATGCCAAAACATCCTACCTTCCACTTGGTAACTGTCTGATGCTCCGCAGTGTCTCGTGTAACTGCGCAACAACTGATCGATCTTGAAGATTGATAGCCTCAGCTAGCTGCGCTTGTAAAAATGTCATCAACAATTGAAAGCAATTCGATGCTCCACTAAAAATGAAATAAAAACTTTTACTCCAGGACTTAAAGCAAGTAGAACAACAACGGTAGGCAGAAATTCCTTTATCTCGATGGTTATGAGTAGACTTATTACATGAATCCTTGTTTTCGCTCCATTCCACCAAGCGATACCCCCACAATACCCATTCCGCTTCAACGAAGTTTTAGCGAAATGACTTTAACAGTAAATAACAATTAAATTCAATGGAGCAAAAATTAGACGAATGTCATCTGTCTAGGTGAGATGGAACCTTTCTGAACTTCGAGAAGAAATTCTCTGGACAGACTTTGATGTTCAAATACTAATCCTGAGCTAAGGAAAGGAATGGTAATTATCTTTCCTAAATCGAGTTAAAAACCAAAGATTTTCTTGATATGACTCTGTATTTGATATTACTAATTGGACAAACAACTATGCTTCAAATGCCACGTAGCCTCTAAACGAACTCCAACGCAAATACCTATTCAAAACACTACTTGAAAGTTACACCTAGAAAATGCTAGCCTTCTATCTGAACTGGACGAAATTTGCATACGGAACAAATCTAAAGTCAATAATGTAATCAAATGTTTATGATTTTTTGAAATATTGAAAAATGTTTGGAGTAGACTATCCAGCGATTAACAGTGTAGCGTATGTGAGGTTGCTCAAAAATTGAAAGTCTTCTAAAATTCCTCCATTTTCAGTAAGACAATCGTGACTCTCACACACATACACACATTACCAGCTTCAGTTACAATTACAAGAAGCGAAAACTATATATCACAAAAATTAATTACCTAGGAAAATTGCTCCTGTCAGCCATGCACAACACTAATCGCAATTTTCGCTTCGCATCTTCAAATTTGAAATCCTCATCAAACTCTGCTTGTTTTGCGAAATCTGCACGACCCCTGTCATTACAACTTTGATCATCTTCCATCAATCCTGCCGGTTGTGGTTGAATATTTCTGTATTTCTTCAAAATCTCTTCGCTAATATCTAAAGGAAATAATGAAGAGATTTGGTAAAACCTAAATTTAGAACTTTGGGATATCGAAAAACATTTGCTTATTTGAACTTCAACTTGGTTGAAGGTCTAACTTAATTACAAGGTGGGTGCCTTCGAACTTAAATTTCTGAACGGGAAATCCTCGATTAAGCTCCCACCTCAGAACTGATTTTGATAAATGAGCCCTCCTTGAATAATCTCCCATGGCGGCATTTGAATTCCAAATAAATTTAAACATTCTTTGTCTAAGTATCATGATTAGGATCGTTATAGTTCAATGTTACGTTTCTTATACATATCTCATTTTCTGTGAATTTTAGTTCAAAATTGAAATGTTTTATACTTTTCTTGGTACCTTCATTAGCTAGAATAGCAGAATTTCATCACACATCTACCTTATCATTTTATAAGCCCTCTCCCCCTTGATAGGTCCCTCCTTCGAATAAGCCCCTATCGTAATATTCATTTTTACAAATATGCCGCCAGGGGCCTATTCGAGGATTTATGGTAAATACCTTCTGCACTTTTGTCTGGGATAGGAGGAGCAGCATTCTGAGATAATTCTTTCGCAGAAGTGTCCAAATAATTCGTTTCATGTTTTAGCTGAGATTGTGGTTCCGTAAATTTTCTATCTTGTCTCAGTAACTGGTCTCTCCTCAAATGTTGCCCATCACTTTTCGTTCTAAGCTTCACATTTTTTATTTTTCCTTTTCCAAGAACCAATTTATCTTTCCACGATTTCTTACGATCTCGTTTCTCTAATTGTTCGATTTGTTTCTTTAATTGCTTTCCTTGCTTCGTATCAATCACATTTGACTTAATTACATTGGTATTTTTCATACCAGAGACCTGCTCAAATGAGGCCTGACTCAGACTTTGAATCGCCGATGCACCGGAAGTTACGAAGTCCGCATCGGCAAATCCCGAGTCTCTACCGGCAACTTTTACAGGCCTCTGAGTGTTCTCGGGATTCGTTCCATCGGTATCAGGAATACTGTCGGAGCTGTCGGATAAATTGGTCGATTCCTCTTCGGTAAGCATTGTATCTTCGGCAATTTCTACGCTTCCTTCGAACTTTGCATCGCTGCTGCTTCTTCGCGCAAACACATCGTCGTCAGGAAAGCCAAACGGATTGCTCGATGAGGGCTGAGGTTCCTGAAGCATCTTATTTAGGCCACTAAGCAAGCTACCGCTAGAAACCTGACTTGGGCGCTGTGAAATGGGTTGCATGTCGAGCGTTCTTCCCAAACTTGCTGTCTTTTCGAACGGTTGCATTTCTGCTGATGCTTGGTAACTTCTAGGCCGCAACGTGGCAGCTTTGTTTGCAAACAAATCTGCGGTATTTCGACTTGGAAAATTGAAAGGGTCTTTGTTATCAGTTGGTGAAAGATCCAAAAGACTGTTATTCTGTGATGGTGTTCCCTGGTCAGCTTTTTGGGGCGTGAGAATGGTGTTTTGTTGGGAGTTCATTTCCTCAAAATTTATCAGTAAGTTATTTTGCTGATTTGGAGTGCTTGAAATATTGCTAGGTGATGGCCAGGCCAATGAACTACCATCGAGTGAAGTCGGTGTTTTGACAGATGCAGAAGACCCTCTCATTTCAAGATCTATAAGACTTGCAGCTCCGGGGGTCGATCCTGGTGTAGTGGTACTTGCATCGCTCATTATGCTGTCATTGAAATCATTGGATTTGTCCCCCGGTGATTCATCGATTGTCGATTCGTGGAAATTCAACCCTTCTAAATCTTTCATGGCACCCTGTATCATGGTTGAAGCTCTTCTTTGTCGCTCTTGTTCAACGTCGTTGCTATCGACGGGGGCACTGTCTGCCACTTCCTCATCTTTTAAACCGAGAACCTGGAAAAGACGAGTTATTCATGAGTTAATGAGTAAACATATAAAGAGGGCCAGGTAAAACTTGTCATAAAAGCAAGGACGCGTTGGATCGGAAAAGTTCACCAAAGATGCAAATGATGTATGTCTTAGGGATGCTTGAGACTTCAAAATAAACG
Organism: Aurelia coerulea; assembly: GCA_039566865.1. Lineage (NCBI taxonomy): Eukaryota > Metazoa > Cnidaria > Scyphozoa > Semaeostomeae > Ulmaridae > Aurelia > Aurelia coerulea. The sequence continues at coordinate 21,763,303 of CM076954.1, forward strand.
CATTATTTTCTGTAACATTTGGCAACTTTCGATAGCTCGACAGCAAAGAAAGTTTCACTTTCACTCATTTCGATAAGTTCTATTCACACCTGTAAACCGTTGCAATCTATTGTAATAAATATTCTGACTAAAAATTAGAATCGCTAAAATTTTTCTTTCTTTAGCCACCTACAACAAAAAGTAAAGCGGTGTCGTAACTGTTCGATTCAATGTAACTATTCTCTGTCTGTTTCTTCCGTTTGTTTCTGCTTGCAGATGCCACACATTAGAGTGCAAACAGCAGACCTGAAAGTTTTCACATCATTCTAAAGCAGCTCTTATTTCCTGTACAATGACACGACCTTCTCTTTTGGCTGAAACAACACGTAATAGCTCGATAGCCTCTTTACCTTTTCCTCAGGCAATGTTCCTGGTAGATTATCAATGTCATTTCCATAAGAAATCACCAGAACAACTTCTTGCTCATCGATCATATCTGACAGCTCTTTTAGAATAGCCTCGTACTCCTCCTTGTCATTTGCTGGTGCTTGCTAAAAGGAAATTTTGTTCCATTACAAAGTGGGCTGCATGCAATCTAGGAAATTTGAGAAATCATAACGAAAACTGGGGTAAAAAAGCAGAAAACGATGACAATTTTAAATTTTCCGCCACCCTGGTACTAGTTTCTCATAAACCATAGAGCAATAACACTCTGTACGAAAGATGCAACGTTGCAAAGCTATCGGACAGAGTTAGTGAATATCGTCGGCGTATGCTTGGTCATATTTTGAGAAGTGATGAAAATACAGCAGCTCAATTAGCAATTACATTCGCTGTTGAGTCTGATAAGCGTTTAATTGGACGCATTGGAAGACCAAGGAGTAACTTGTTCACACTAATAAAGAATGATTTGAATCAGCGAAATCTAAAAATAAATAGCATTGCAGAACTCAACGAAGTCAGAGATATAGCCAGATGTAGAGAGCGCTGGAAGAACCTGTTATAACTACAGATTACATCTTTAAGGTATCTCTAAAGATCATTCTAAATGTATGCTCCTGTAAATAATAAAAAAATGTGTATTTCAGAGAGGAAATTTTCATCTCACCTCATTTTCTTCTTCAACCACTGCATCCAAAGCAGGCACTGGTATATCAATCATACTCACAGGCTTCTTTTTACCCCTCAATCTGCTCGTTCGAGGTGATGGAATTGGTAGCATCAGCTCCGGGTTTGCTTTCAGCTGAATTTCTATCGGTAGAGAAGTTGGCGTTCCTCGTTTTGGTTGTGCCTTTGGTTTTGTCCATCTTCTTGGCATTGGTGGCAAAAGCTCCAAAAGTTGGTCAATTCCATTTGATTTGACGTCTGGGTCGTTTTCTGTCTGAATTTTCTTCATAAAATGTATCTGATGGGAAAAAGGGTGACCTGCATTTTTGTGGGATAAAGGTGTCAGGCAGAAGTAGTGAGTGGTAAAAAACCATCCCAATTTTAGAAGATCTTAAAGATTTTAGAAGATGCATTTAATGAAAATCATGCATGAATTTCATGAATTCTGAACAAAAGTCTCTGTTAGATAGGGGAAACTCTTGAATTTTGAATATTCTACAACACTACCAGGTGCGCCAAAAAAAACTACTATGCACTTTTTGCAGGCCACAATAAATCGTACACTGGATCAATTTTGAAGATTTATGACTTAATCTTTAGCAGAAAGCCTGAATTAGATTCTAGGATTGTTTGCAAATTGGGGATTTAGAAATTGAGTAGTGTAGACTTCTGCATGAGCACTATTTCAACGATTGGCCTGCTGTTGCAAAATTCTGAAGTAGTTGCAATAAAGTGCCATCCCAAGCCGTCACAAAATCACACATTCGACAAGACTCCTTGCTTGCTGGCTTGATAGAATGACACTTCCCTGTTTGTATTTTTAACCCCCCTTGCAATACGAATGCAACCTGCACCAAAGCACAAATTCTATGAAACTTCAAAAGAAACTATATTCATTTGCATCTTAAAAGTAACTTAGAAAATAACATTCATGCATTGGATCATAACTGATCAATCTCTAAATCCCTAAATCATCACGAAAACGTTCTCTCTTTGTCCATTCATGTTGAGAAAATCTGATTGAACGTTTTTGACTGTTTTCAGTATTTTTGAAATCTAAAGTTCTAAGAAACTCGCTTATAGCTCCATAAATAGAAGACTAAAAAATGTACAAAAATGGTGGCATCTAATTGAGGATCTTAGCTAAAGATTAGCTCAATATATCTTCAAAATCGACCCAGTATACGATTTATCGTGGCCTGTCAAAAGTGCATAGTTTATTCTGGCCCACCCAGTAAATATAATTACAATTTTTTTTAGACAAACACATCTGGAGTGGCATGGCAGTTGTCGTACAGATAGGTTGGGGTTTCTGTTAATGATGAGACAGCATACCAATGATTTTAACTCTTTTTCTGTCATCAAAGCTCCATTTGGATGCAATCCTTCAACTGTCTCTTTTTCCTTCAATGGATCAAGTTTCTCAGCATCGTGTAGAACTGCATCAACAAATGTGGGAATAGTTCCCTGAAAAAATAAAGCATTTATAAAATAACTTTGCATTGAAGAAAAGTAGCACTGAGTTTTACAAAATGAAATGTTTTTGGATAAAAGGCAGAACAAATTGTACAATGCAGGCCTTTGAAAGATAAAACAAAAGCTTCTTTGATTTCAATATTTTCTCAGAAATTTTGTTGAAAGTATGAGAAGTTGCAGGATATTGGTCAATAGTTCCTTTGTGAATTGTTGGGAAGATATCCACAACACACCTAAATGAAAGTGAAACTAAGACCAAAATTTCACTTTCTGAATCCTGTAAAATTCAAATCTTATAAGACAAAATATACTTTGATTCAACACTGTTCTTGAGATTAATCATGACTTCAATCCTTGCCTATAACTTCTGAAGGGATGGGCTTCCTAAAAGTTTAGTTTTCATCAATTCCAAAGATATACCTGGCTTTTTTATAAACATTAGATAATGGATGACTTTGATGGTTATCAGGTATTTCAGATTCCCATGGGAGTGACATATTATCAATTAGAGGAATCAAACATGATATCCAGAACTTTCTCTTATTAATTAATTCCTTTAGCAGGTTGTACATTAAAAACCTGAATAAAAACCAGACTTACTGGTTCAAAGGCTGCCAATATATTCTGTGTTTTGGGGTCTTTCATACCAAGTTCAGCCAATGCTAAGGATCTGAGGATGCCAGCAACTTGAACAAGATTGTACCTGGCTGTTTCACTGACAAACGCATCTGAATTTATTCCAAAAGGCTCTGGGTTAATAATTGCTGGGCAGATGAAATGGTTGATAAGCACGTGCCCAAGAAGAGCTTTAGTTTTCTCATTATTTTGGGTTTTCGTTCTGATGGCTAATTCAAGCTGTCTAAAAACCCACTGCAAACTTGTAGGAAAACAGTAGATTTTGTCCTTTAAGCTTTTTAAAAATTTGTTGCATAGATTTATCAGACAGCTTTGGAGAAAGTCAGAATACTCCATCATCTTACGATGTGATTTTGGTGTACCGGGATCACCAAATTTATCTCTGATCGTTTTGGGTTGTAGCCTGCTGAGAACAGCATTCATGTCTAGGTCAAGATACACTGAATCATCAACAATTATCTGCATAACTGCTCCATGGAGAGCAGCAGTTAGGTAAAGCTTTGAGGAGAATAATAATTCTGAGTACAGCCTTAAAAAGACGGTGAACGCATTTGAAGAACTCTTTGGGCTGCAGAAATATTGAACGACATCTTCAGCATGCATAACCTGCACATGCATTAAAGTCTTGAGCACCAACAGGACATGAATTTCATCTTCTTTCAGGAGGCAGCTTCCATACAAACTGCACATGAGTAGCCTGGCTAGGCCTGTGATGTCAACCCCTGATTTTGTTGCACAATTTAGAACAAGAGCTACAAGCGATGGGTTCTTTCTCAGGCCTGAAAGAAACTCTCCATATTTAGCATCCTGGTATCCTAAATGTTTGCATGCATCTTCGAAGACTGCACTCTCGATGCTTATAGCTGTTTTACTGCAATCAGAAGGAAACACTCTTGCCCCCGAGATCAATCTTTCTAAATTCCTCCAATGTTGTCGTGTTGACCAAGCAAGATGGTACACATTTTTGCATGTTTCGCTAACACTGTCATTTAATGAACGTATAATGTCTTTATCTTGTCGTATGAATAATCGTTCACCCTTTAATCTTTTCTGTAATAGAAATAAATCTGTGTAGAAGTCTGTGGCAGCACCACCCGAACCGTCCGCCATGATTCCAAAACAGTTTTCCTCCTCCCTACTTGACTCAGCCTTGATTTCAAACGAGGCTCAATGGAATTCGAGATATGCTGACTGCTGACTGCCGACGTAAACAAAAACAAGATGACGCCAACCTTAGACGAGTTTTCTTTAAGTTTGCTGCTTTTTTGCAATTTCTGTTGCGTTTCCTATCCATTCTATCTTTGAGCTGTTAGAGCATTAATTTCTATTTTATCTTTTTATTCTAAATGCAGTTTCAGAAAAATACATGTCTTGTCGTGCCCACTTTTGATTCAACAACTTCGGAAGTATTTCCAAAAAATTAATAAACTCTAGTGCTGAGAAAATATAGCCTGAGAAACTATTTTTTCTAGTAAAAAATACGTGTACTTATGAAGTTTCTTCATTCTCTTCTCGCTAATTGCATCAAATATATTTTCCTATGCAATTGTACGACTGATATACCGAAGGATCCAAGGATCTAACTGAATGAGAAAACGTTTGTTATTTTCACCTGATTGGATTCGTCAAAAATATCAAAAATGTTTTTCATTTAAACTCTAAATTTGGAGCGATTCTCCATGAAAGGCTTGGACCTACTATTCCAGAGAAATGTCTTCAAGATGTCTTTTCGAATAACAGTCAAGGCATATTTTTCTGCACCTCAAGATCACTCCATCCTGAGCAAGCATTTAAGATCCCCAACCCTTAATCTATTCTAAATTTACATTATTCGTCCTAGGTATACAGTTCTTCGATATTTTTCATGAAGTTCAGGCCATTGAACGATGAGTCGGTCGACAAAATAATATAAGATCTTCGCTGATAATGATAATGTCTTTACTCTGCATATACTCTCGACGTACACAATTTTGATATCTTTTACAAGGAATACCTAGAAAAATAAGATAAATATGTGCAAAAGACTGGAAATGGGAGAAGTATCTCTCGAAACGTCACTCCTTCACAAAACAAACTGATTCACGTTATGAAAAATCTGTTCTCTTAAGAACAACAGACTACAGTATGCCTAGCACTAAATCAACAAATCTAAAACGTGTTCAAAGGTAGATGGATGTATGAAAACTTGATATGATGCAGGGAGGCCTTGGCAACATTAAAATCTAATTGAAGAATGGGGACAATTGTTTTCTCATTACTGGAAAATTGCTATCTATGATTCTACAGCAAACAATCAACACGGAAATCAATACATATTTCAAGGTAACGAAAGGAATTGCCGTTTTGACCAGACATGCAAACTTTTAGGTTCAACTCATGTGATTTTGTCTTCTCAGTCCTAAAACAAATGAGCAAGATTTTAAAGTCAATGTTTCAAAAATTTGCACCGTTTCAAGGTTTATGGTTCTTAGTGCACAATATTTACGTATTCACAAAAAAGTATGCTATCAAATTCAGGAAAATCCGTCACTTACCTTCATAAGGAATCCTGCAAAGCAAATTGGCACACATGTTCCTGGACCATTGCAAAGAATCTGAAATGCAAGAACTTCAATGGCAAACTGTGCATTTATCAAAAACTGTATGCATTTCCCCCCAAACTGACAACACATTATGTGACTTGGTTACACTTGCTGGCTTATCATTGCCCTATTTACTATTATAGAGTGAAATTTATTGTTAGTATAGCCTTGCTGACCTAAACTACTAGTCTACACTATGACTTGATGCATCTTGTCAATCCTTGGCTTCCTTGAAGACATTCAATAAAAAATACTGCAGTGGAACAAGAATGATGGTAATAAGTCTAGCACTGGAAACCAATACTAAATATTTTGTCATAAACTTACTAAGTCTGGTCTTTCTTGTATGACCAATCGAAAAGAAGATAATGAAGAAATTAATGTTGAAATAACTGAAGTGACATAAGATTGGCCAACTTCTCTGCTTCTGGGAATTCTTCTAATTGCAAACTGTGAAGAGAATGAAAACTTAATGCTGCAAAGACTTGAAAAATATGGTCCTGATGGGAAGCAAGTGAAAGGAATTAAAAAAGATGTTTAAAAGATTAACACATTCATGGGATGTCTCATGGAAAATCTTTGGAGCCTTTCAAGAATTCTTCAAACATTACAACAGTATTATGCTTCTCGTAAACTTTTTGAATTTGCAATTTGAATCAATTTTCTGAAATCTAGAATCTGTCAGCCTTCTCATGGAAAATACAAAGAATTTTTGAACTATAAGAGAATGATAGGACATTTGATTAGGTATGAAGTTTTTACCTTTGTAAGGCAACAACTATAGCAAACTCACCTTTGATTTTCCATCAAATTTTCTATTCAAGTCCTCTTCAACTTCCCTAACTTTATGCTCACTTCTTTCATCAGTGTCTGCCAGCACGTACACTTTTGGTGTAAAGTTGACAGAGAGGCCTGTGACAAGCCTAAGGATTTCACTTGTATGTCCTCCTAAAACAGAATCCAACATCATTAACAGTTTATGATTTTTTTTGCTCTACAGTTTAACAATAACCTCAGGATGAATTCTTTATCACACTTTATTGAGGTGGCATGCACCAGAGTGTTGTTGGCTACATCATCGGACCATCTCCTTTTGGCAAGGCCAGATTGAATTACCTCTTTTTTCTCAATCAAAGGTACTGTAGTTCTATTTTTCAAAAAGAATTGCAGATTTTCTTGCTTGGAAAGGGGAAATTCTAAACTCTAAAATTTTTTATCTTTGAAGTATTGATTTTAGTAGTGATTGCACTGCTGCTAGAAAAAAGACACCTTAAAACTAACAGATTCATTGTAATACCTAACATTATTGTACCAAGTTTGCACAGGTGTGTGATTGGTATGGTGTGACACTTCTCGCTGACATTTAAGGTGTAATAATGTATGTGACAAAACTTACTGCCAAAAAGAGAATGAAAGAGGTGTGGTGGGTGGTACATGCAAAGCTCTCTCACAAAGAACAATTGTACCATAAACAACCACTATATAGCTATTGTTTTTTTCCTTCATAAATATCAAAATCGCAGTTGACGCAGTAATCAATTTTTCAACATATTGATTGCATTTCCCTCTTTTTCCTCAATGATTTTGATACTAACCTGATCCAACCACTATCAAAGTTTTTGCTGGTTTTTCTCTCTGCAGGCAAGCTTCATTTCTTTTTGCAAAAACAACCCAAAATATTCTGCAGATGAAAACTGAAAAAGCAACAAACATAAAGCCACCAAAGAGAACTATTGAAGACTCCATTGGAATAGAGGTGAAGAGGTATGTATCATCTGAACAGCATTTCATTTCATACTCATTTCATTGTTTGTTTTGTGTTTTGTGTTTGGGGCTAGGCCACCTCGTTTGCATGTAGGGTCCCAGCCTCCTTTCACGAGCCAGTGTCGTGCCTTGATTTTGATTGACAGCTTCGCAAATTCGACTGTCAATTTGATGAGAAGCAGACACATGAGGAATCTTTTGTGCCGAATGTTGTTGGGCCTAATCACGCGAGGAGAAAATGGCTGCTTCACAACAACAGTCCTCAAATGGTCTTCAACAAGGCGTCCCTGCTATGCTGCAACAGCCGCCGATCGACCATCAAAACATTGGAAATGGACAGGAAGACCTTCCTGAATATAGGAAGCAAGAGATCGGGGATATTTTGCAGCAAATTATGAACATAACCGATCAGTCTTTAGATGAAGCTCAGGCCAGGTGAGATTTCTAACTTTACTTCGATCTCAATTCGGCTCTAAGTTTTTCTCTTGGATTGTAATTCATTTGTTATGTTCAGTTGAACGTTGCTAACTGAATGGTTTGACGGTAAATGATAAGCTGTAGTTGCAGTATGCGTTCTGAAAGGTTAGAGAAGAATTCGTCAAAAAGGTGCGGAGAAGTTGGGAGAAATCAGAACGGCTATTCTTCTTCCCCAGATTCAGCATTCAGAAGTCATGATATGGAAAATGTTTTAACAGGATGGCGCAATTGGCAAAATTTTAATCCCTTCCATTTTCCAAGTAGAATCCAAAATGAAAGATCAGCAGAGAGTTCATACTGAGTCGCAACTTTCGAAATTTTCTATTCAGAGATTTTGTAAAGTATCAACAATGGTGCGAAGAAATAAGATATGTTGTTCTTCGAAAGGAAGGAACAGAAGTCCTATATCGCCATCGGAAGTCGTAATATCACAGCTATGATTTTATTGCTTTTTCAGCATGGAAATCGTCTGGGGGAAAAATTTAGAGGGGAGGTATTCTGTTATTCCAAAACGCCAGTCAATACTCAACTGGCTAAACGATATTGACAGGAAAATTGCACAGTTGTTTCTTTCACTGTGTTCAAGATCTAATCCATAGAATCAGAGGGTCTCTTATTTCCTCATTTTGCAGATTTTTGTTTCTAAAAGGTTGGGACTGTTTACCCAACAGCAACACCATCCTGATAAGGGGGGCCCTTTCTGAAGTTGGAAATATAAATGATGAAGTGATTAGAAAAATGCATGGTTCTTACATTCATGGTGTAGTCAAGGGGGCAAATGGGAAAGCAAGGGGTTGTGGAATCCAACTTTTGCAGCTTTATGCCCTTCAGATTGGATTCAAATGCTATATATCTTAATCTAACACTGGTCAGCACTAACTTAAGATGAAACTGCCTAGTCCTTATACTTTTCAACCAAGGCAATTTGGTATGCCTGTCCCAGTCTTTTAAATCCCCTTAAATTATAATCTACTTTGTGCGTTTTTGGGTCCGGGGTTACGCCTTACCACTTGATCTTAGATTGGCACAGCTATGGTGGGATCTCCCCCCTGTTTGTGACGATGACCTAATGTCATGTTCCACAGTAAGTCTTTGCCAGCAAAGATGTATCACTCTCTAAAAAATCAAAAATGAAAGATCTGAATGAAAATCCTATTATTTTAATAATACAATGAAACACCCCTTACAATGCACATTGAAATTAACCAATCAAAAAGCCCACTAAAACTTAGGATTAACCATAGATGAAAAACCATGGGAAAAACACCTAGAAGAATTGTCTAAAATAGTTCGCTATGCTTCAATATTTCGTGTTGTAGAAATTGTTTACAGTCCCTCTACAATGCATTCATTCAGTCTAGAATAGACTATGCCATTGAAATTTATGGTGATGCTTAGCTATACACAGAGATTTCAGTGTGCTAAAAATCTCAGACCAATACGAATTGAAAATTCTACGGCTGATGCATTTGTATACGAACAACAATGAAAAACTACCAGATGCTTTTCAGAATTTATTCCAAACTAGATCAAGCATTCATAACTATCACACTCGCTACAGTGATAATTTCGAAGTACCAAAAACTAAAAATCGTTTTGGCGATCGAGCTTTACAGTGTATTACTTACATGAGTAGGTATTTTATAGTTTTCCAGCCTAAAATTGTATTAACATTTTCGTATAACCTCATATTGCATATTGTATAACCGCATATTGTATAACCGCATTACTCGATAAGCCTTGGTGTGTGACTCAAAGTGCCCCATGATGACATAGAAAGGAGCTAGATTCCCTTTGCCAACAAAGATGAGGGGCGTATCACTCTCTGAAAATCTTGTACACCTTTGGCAAAAATCGGTTTTATCTTTAAGAAAAATCTGGATTTGTTGGTATAGTTGATTGTTGTCACTGCCATCATGGAGGTCAAAAAATTTCCGCAAGCTAAGAATATCCTGCAAGTAAATGTTCAACTTTGTTTGGGGTGTGTAAAATGCTTTGACAAAATTTTTTTGCATTTTGATGTTGGGATGTGGAGCATTTCCTATCAGGGGCATGTTTGGTTTTTGACCACCACTGCATCCATTTCTCACCATGTTTTTGATAGAATTTGAAGCTTTTGCCTTTACTTTAACTTTGATGCAAATACTGAGCATCGCTGACGCATTTTGCTCAAATAAATCAAAGAAAATAAATTGGCCACTACAAAATGTGAAGATAAGAGGGATATCAGCAAGAAAACACCAGCAAACTCTCCACCTGCTCCAATAGTCCAAAAATTCCATCACAGGGTAATCAGTTTTGTAACAGTGTGTGGAGCTATATTGAAAAGTAGTAGTTTGTATGATTTAAAGAATTCTTTATTCGATTGCAGGAAACATGCCTTGAACTGCCACAGAATGAAGCCTGCATTATTTAGTGTGCTCTGTGAAATCAAAGAAAAGACAGGTATACATAATTATATTTAGGTTCTGTTGTGTTTCAATGAAAAGTACACTGTTAGGGCTTTAATTCAATCTCAGACACTGCAATTTGTCTTGTACTTTAAAACCCTAGACAAACCAGCTGCTACATAAGCACATGGTAATGTTTACTGTAATCATTCCATTACCTTTGATTCAACTGATATCTAATAAATGAAATTCAATAAAAGAGCTGTAAAGTTTTGGTGCGCTTGATTAGCTTGACCATGCTTGATGGTTGTTCTTTAGAGACTACTTGATGATGACAGTAATTTAATTAATTCATATATACATCCATTAATATTTTGAGGTGAAGGGGAAATGAAAGTTTCCAAGCTCACAGTCTATCTATAGTGTACAGCACCCACACATACAGTAGGTATGGCATACAGTACATGTTGTATGTTAGTAGGTTAAGCATTCACTCAAGAAATAAAAATTTGCATATGTTAACAAAATGCAGGTGTCAAAGTTAAATGTTTGCGAGCAATCAAAGAGAGGACAACTAAATTGTTGATAGTTTTCATTTTGAAGGGAAATGAATGTTGTATGATGAAGTAATAAAAAATGGCAATTTCAGGACAAGTGTCACATCTATCATGTCTAATTTCTGGAAAATATAGAATCTACTGCATTAGTTCAAATTCAATAGTGTAGAATATTGTTGAGAGGTCTTTGCTGTTTCATTAAATGGTAATCTAGTCAATAAAAGGAATTACGGACCTTGAAAGGATGGACAGCTCAGTTGACTGTTGGTTTGTGGTTTGTAGTTCCAACAACAGGATTGGAACCCATTGGGTAGATACTACCAAATTTGAAACACTGCACCTTAAAAACTTGGGCACACCACCACCAAATAAAAGGGACAAACAGCTTCCTGTACGAAAATACAAGGCCATGTGATAGCCATGCACAAGCCTTGTAGTTATGGCCTTGTAACCTTGTTATAGCCTGGAATAACCTTGCTGTAACCTTGTAAATGGCTTGAAAAATGCTAATTAGCCTTGTAGAAGCCTTGTGGAAACCTTGTGTTAGACTGGTTGCAGCTTGGAATCTTACTGATAGCCTTGTAATTTTCTTCCAAGGTTAGTACAAGGTCATAACAAGGTCATAATCCCCTCTTCAAGGCTAAAACTTGGCCTGTACTAGGCCAAGTTTAGCCTTGTATTTTTGTACAGGTTACATTTAAGATAGAAATTCATTTCACAATGCGCCATAAGTTATCGTTGCATAGGAAAAAAGTGCTTCAAAACATTAAAGGTCACAAAACACAAAAAACAAACACATTGGACAAAGAACCCATACCGCTCCTTGAAACTGGTACCGCCCCTATTGGTAATGTGACTTTAACAACCTTAATGAATATATTTTTTAGTTTTGAGCATCAGAGGTGCTCAAGATGATGACCAGACAGATCCACAATTGATGCGACTTGACAACATGCTTCTAGCTGAAGGTGTAGCAGGACCTGATAAGTCTGGGAATGCGGCTTTAGCAGCAGCTGCAGTGCATGATTCACAGATTGAAAACACAGAATACAAACAAAAGTTGGCTCAAATCAGACAGATATACCATACTGAGTTAGAGAAATATGAACAGGTTAGTGCTTAGGCCTGTCCATTGACCATCCATTAATTGATTAATTGATATGATTTCTGAATAATAAATTACCATTTGGCCTAACCAATTAATCAATTAATGCCAAATAATTGATTAATCAACTACAGGTAATAATCATCTTTGCTGAAATAGTCTATTTTGGGTCACTGATAGATTTTTTTCATGATCACTTGTGAGAAAATAATCAATTTTCATAGACCATCTTGATTAGAAACCGGAATTAAATTGAAAATAGTGATCAACTATTTGATTATTTTGTCTATCATGGACTCTTTATTACTGGAATTCTATTCCGTTGCTACCATTGTTCGTTCCTGCCTATGACATAAACCTTCAGGCCTTCCATTGATTGCTTAATCGGGCCTAGTGATTCAATTCAGTTCAATTCTATTTGCAGAATACAAAACCTAATACAACATACACTTATCAAAATGTCACATGTTAACCAACCCAAGAAAAGTATGCTTATCTAGCTTGGGCCTTAAACAAAACAATACAAAAACTAACATAACATTGGGATACAAATATTTTAATAATAACAGAAAATATGAGTAAAGCATCACTGCTCCACTAATAGGAATTTTCAGGGACGCCGGAGCGATGGTAGGGCAAGGGGGGCGACTAGGAACGTAAGGGCAATCTAGACCTAAGGCGAGCGAAGCGAGCCTAAAAATTGGGGGGTCCGGGGGTACTCCCCCGGGAAAATTTTTGTGGCCACGCCCTTTAGATTGGCTTAAAATGCTATCAAAAATATTTTAACGAACATTAATCATGTTCTTTCACGAAATTTTTCGGCTCTTTCTCCACATGTCCTCATTCCGAATCGCATAAAGTCGCATATTACTTATTTTGAAGTTGCAATTGCCAGTCATTTTTCGTTACTGGTGTGTTTCTGATAAGGGAATGAAGCTGTGGCGGCTTTTATATCAAGTTTCAAAGAAAATTATTGTTTTTCATTGAAAGGGCACTTTTGCCCCCCTTGCCCCCGTTAGGAAAGGGCAGGAGGGGCGCTTGCCCCCCCCCCGCGCCCCCCTTCTCCGGCGTTCCTGGGAATTTTAACATAAAGCTACAACCCTTCCCTCATCCCCTTCACAAAACTTGCCAAAAATTCAATATTCTCTACTTCAAAACTTCAATAAATAAGCCAGCCAACAACTTCCAAATTAGATGCACAGAGGAAAGTTAGAAACCATTCCCCTTAACAGCAAATTCTATTATACTGGCTCAAAAAAGGTTCATAATTGTTCCTTTGAAGAAAACATTTTGAAGTGATATCTGACGAGACCTTGTTACCCACTGAAAATTACCCTAGAGGAGGCATGAAAAAGGTTGTCCCCTTCAAAAAAGGTTTGATTATGATGAACCGCTTATTCTATTGATTGTATGTTGATTGTAAAATTGATTAGTTCCACTTTTAGTTGAAATATTTAAATCAAGACAATTTTCTTTATTTTAAGGCTTGTACGGAGTTCACCACTCATGTTATGAACCTTTTGAGAGAGCAATCAAGAACGAGGCCAATTTCAGCAAAAGAGATAGAAAGGATGGTCAGTATAATACACAAGAAATTCAGCTCTATTCAAATGCAACTGAAGCAGAGCACATGTGAAGCTGTCATGATTTTAAGATCAAGATTTCTGGATGCCAGGTTTGTCTGATATCTACTTTGTGTTGCTCTTTGAATTTGATTTTGCGCTGTCTTCGGAAATGTTGGGGTTACTGCCATTGAAAAATTGCAAAAACTTAAAAATCGTGCTGGAAAGCTGGTTAAAAACAGTCAAATGCAATGGCCTACTGGTTGTTCCGAAGGGTGTATCACTCTATAAAAATCTCGTACACCTTTGGCAAGAATCTCTGTTTTGAAGAGAAATCCGTAAGAAATTTCTAAAAGTTCTATTGTTTTAACAAATCTTATATGCCTTTTGGAAGAGTAAACACACCCCTCAGGTTATTCAATCTTTGAATTGCCTACTGCTAACTTTGCAAAGTGCGCGCGGAAGAATTTTTTGCAAACGATAACTGCGCTCTTTGCTCTTTCGAAGGACAGTCAAAGGACTCAAACTTCTACTACTAGGCTACGGCTACAGTAGTACTTCGGAGTTTTAAACCAAATGATTTAAAGTCAACGGGTTAAGAAAGAGCAATCCTAATGGAGATTATGTACTTTGTTTTCCTTGCTTCTTTTCTTTGATTAAACGTCTGGATGGCCTCTGTGAATGCGTATGGCAATGTCATGCCCCATCTTCAAATCGGCGATGGGCGAAACAGATGTGCGCATGAAACGAGGCTGCGCGCATCACGATATAGACTGCGTGCGGAATTTCTTCCGCGCTCGAAGCAAAGTTAGCAGTCTGACCCCTTTGAATTTAATGAAGTTACTTCTAAAAGTCCCCCGATATCTCTGTATTAATACAACACATGAATGTTTCGTTTCTTTCTTTTGAAATTCACAAATCCATGCTCAAAAATAACACTTATTTTGAGAACAGTAGTGGAAAATCTGTGTGATAGGGCCTTCCAAAAAATTGCAAAATCTTCGTTTCTAGAGAAGTTTGTTTTCTTTATGTCCCCCAGCACCTATGAAAAATGTTAAAACGGTCTGAAATAAGACAATTTCCCAAGACGTCCTATTTATGATTGGATACTCTTAGATTTGTTGCTATATATCATTCCAGATTATTTTTGGAGAACAGACAACCAAGTCCACGGAATTTTGACGAAATTTGATGAATTATTGGCATCTTTCTGAACTTGGAACATACTATTCATACACAATTTTATCCAAAATAAAAGCATTTAATGATTTCTCTTCATCTGTCTTCATCAGACGTAAAAGACGCAATTTCAGCAAGCAAGCAACAGAAATATTGAACGAATATTTCTACTCTCATCTGAGCAATCCATATCCTAGTGAAGAAGCAAAGGAGGAATTAGCAAGGAAATGCAACATTACTGTTGCACAGGTAAGCTCAGCTTAGCCTCACTACATAAGGACCCTCAACTTACGCTCATCTCATTGAAGTGAATTGATGTTATTGTTGTCGATCCAGTGGGGTAGTTATAGCGTCCATCAGTTTATCAATAGCAATAACTACGAACGTGTAATCAGTCTAAGCTCAGCTATGACTTTTGCTAACAATTTCCCCAACAGGATCTGGAAAGCTGGTAGTGAATTTACCATACCTCTAGTATTTGAAGTGCATCACTTGAATAAGCACACAATAAAAGACAACGTTCAGGCAAGCTATTGAATTGCGTAATAAGTTGTATGATGAACCTTGCCGCTATTTGCAAATACCAGGGTTTTTTGCATAGGAGCAGGGTAGTTAGAACTTTCAAATTTTAACTGCCAGAAATTGTTTTGCAGCACAAGCTTTCTAAAGTAGTTTACAAGTACTTGTTAATTTTCTCACGTACTTTTTTCAGATTAGGCCATATTTGAGATTTTTCGTAGAGAGGTTTAGATGTAGTATTCTCATGGAACAAGGCCTTCATGGAACAAGACCTTGTGTGAAATGCCAAATATTAAGAAATTTCTTCATCAAATCCAATACGGAGATCACAAAATAATGGTCAAAAAATTGTGCAGATACGGTATAAGGGGCAACGCTGGGAACTGGTTTCAGTCCTATTTAGATCATAGGAAGCAATTTTGCTCTGTAAATGTATTTTCCTCTGTGTAGTGAATCGCATAGGTATAGCATTAGGTATTTGTATAGTGAATAGCATCTTTAAAAGGTTGGTGTAAAATTGTTTATGACCGATGTTTTTCGAATGAATAGCTTGAAGTATTCTTCAGTTATTTCCCCATAATTCTACCGTTGGACTTTCCTGAAATCTTCAATTTTTTCAGAATTCGAACGTTTTCGTTTCTTAAAACCATGGTAGTTTCTAAATTCTTTGACGAAACATGACATTTTTTTCAAAAAAGCATAGTTTATGGATGTGATCAATATGGTATCAAGCAAAAGTCTGTCATTCTTCTGATTTACGATTTAAAAATTTGATGAAGTCACATCCTCAAATGAGGTGAAATTTAAAATATGATGTAATTTCGAAAAATACCCAAGCGTTCTGAAAAGTCCAACGGTAGAATTATAGATAAGTAGCTAAAGCTTCTTCCAAGCCATTAAATTAAACGAAATAGGTCACAGAATTTTACACCCATATTTTTTCGCCGATTTAAAGATTTGGAGCCTATGCTGAGAGAATATAAGAGAGGAACGCGAACAGATCAATAAATAAAGCAAGATTTCCATGCGTTATGGTTATCTATGTTCTCTTTTGGCTTCTTAAATCAACAACCTTGTCCCACATCCACCAAATTGTCATATAAAATTCAAACTTGTGTTGGTTAATTTTCATACGTATTGGACAATAATTTCATTTGATATCCAGGTTTCTAATTGGTTCGGTAACAAACGCATTCGTTACAAGAAAAACATTGGTAAGGCTCAAGAAGAGGCTAGCATGTATGCAGCTAAAGCACAACATTCATCAACGGCCAGTGTACCATCAGCCGGTGCCAATAATTCTGGCTCAAGTGCTTCGTCATCTCAAGGTATGTTTCATGAAAGTAATAGGTACTATAGGAGAAAAACGGACGCAAAAACAGACAGATTTTTCAGCACACTGAGGCCTTTCAAACTTACGTTGTCATCAGAGTGTGACTAACTGTTAGTGACACTCTGATGATAACGTAAGTTTGAAAGGCCTCAGTGTGCTGAAAAATCTGTCTGTTTTTTGCGTCCGTTTTTCTCCTAGTACGTATTATTTAGTATATACTACAGTACCAAGTTTTCATAGAAATATGTTTGATATGTGTGCTACTATCAAATTTAAACAACAATATGATTAACAGATTATTAAAGTACCCAAAAATAGTGTAGGTGTACAAAACACGAAGTTTCGAACATACATACACACATGCATGCATACAATTTTATTTGATGAGCAAGCTAGCTACTGGCATCTTCCAGTAGACTTATAACCTGGAGTCTCTTGTTTCCATGTGCTCTTTGACTTGATGATGGCGCTTCGGTCAACAGATCAAGATTTACCGCTGAGATACAAGGGACTCATCGTCATAAGTGTAAGCTTACAGCTGATGTGAACATGCATATACCCGTTACAAAGCTCGAAACGTCGCTTTTTGTAAATCTACGCTATTTTATGGTACTGCAGTCGTAAATTTTATAGCTTTATTTTCGTTGCAGCCACATGGTACATACCGTGTATGCAGACTTTAAACAGACACCTGTTTTATTGTTCTGTTGTTTGAAGCAATGGAGGTTTATTTTTTTGTAATTCTACTGCGCTAGTAATTTTGTCGGGTAAGTGATTTTGCAGGAAGGAATATTTTTATCAGAGCTTGACTCTGGTGTATTTTTTGTCTAGAAAAGCCTTTATTTTGGCATCGATAACAGAATTACATTTTTAGGCCAACGACTTTCTGGTATATCTGCAGATGGAGAGTCATACAATGCTCCTGCCAATGGTTCTGAATATTCTGGCTCAAATGCTGTTGGCATCAATGTCCAATCTCAGGTGATCTTTTATTGATATCTTTTGTGATTTAAAGAGCCATTGACACCCAGGGTCCTTTGCGGGCACGCTACAAAAATCAGATTTGTACCGGGTGCGCCAAAATAAACTATGCACGTTTGGCAGGCCATAACAAGTCGACTGATTTTGAAGATAACAACTGGACTGATAACAACTGGACTGATTTTGAAGATTTATGGCTTAATCGTTAGCAGAAAGCCTGAATTAGATTCTAGGACTTTTTGCAAATTTTTCCGTTTTCAATTTTTAGAGCTAGAAGCGAGCTTCTTAAAATGCTCGTTTTCCAAAACATTGAAAACGATCAAAAAACGTTGATCAAATTTTAAAAGATTCAGCATGAATGAACCAAGAGAAAACGTTTTCAGGGGGATTTGGGGGCTTAGTACGAACTTTCGTACAGCAGATTACAATTGGTCGATTTCTAAATCTCAAATTACCACGAACAAGTTCTCTCTTTGTCCATTCATGTCGATTCTTTGGAAAAATTGATCGTTGTTTTTTGATCGTTTTTAGTGTTTTTCAACAACTAAAATTTTAAGGAACTCGCTTCTAGCTCTAAAACTGAAAATGAAAAAATTTGCAAAAATCCCAGTATCTAATTCAGGCTTTCTGCTAACAATTAAGTCATAAATCTTCAAAATCAGTCTAGTGTATGATTCATTGTGGCCTGCCAAACGTGCATAGTTTATTTTGGCACACCCGGTATGAAAATTAGATTTGGCCTAAACGGAAATTATAGATCCACAGTGCAGTATGTGAAATGATCGAACAGTTCACTAAAATAAAATGTTCTTATCAGTTCAACCACTGCAGTGTGGATCCATGGTTTCTGTAAAAGCCAAAGTTTAGTTTCAGACAGTCTGAAATTTCTGCATGCCCGCAAAGGACCCTGGGTGAAAATGGCTCTTTAAGGGCAATTCAATGGTTGGAACATGTAGAAAGTCAGAAAAGAAATTCGTTTCTAATCAACTTCCCTCACCCAGAAGCTGATACCTGCTTGGTGAGTCAGTAAAAACATGGGGGTGTTTGCTAGACTGATTACATGAGTCTCATTTTTCCGCATTGAATTGAATGATGTTATGGCTTCAAACTGAGACTCATGACAATACATGACGAATACAAGGAATCACGTTATCAGTCTAGGTATTTGCTAGTTTTATTGACGCAAATTAGTTTCTTTTATGATTCTTGGCTATGGCAAAATTTAACTTAGATATGAAAATTCGAAATTACCCTTCGAACCTATCGTTCTACGCTCGCCTCTCCTTTGATCTTTATACCCGATGAAGAGTTAAGCTGGAAACGTTGTAACTATTCTTTGTCTTCGTACTAAGTCGTATTTTAAGGAAATTATGTTTTCCCTCAGGTACTTCACAGACATTTGCCACGAGTCAAAACCTTCTATAGTTCTCAATTGGCTCGCTCATTTTGACAGATTAAGATTATTGAGACAACCGAAGTTGGTTGGATAAGTCTAGGTTTGGTTTTTGAAGATCGTCTAGATCTCAGGCTTTTCTCTAAACCAATAAATTAATGCTCAAAATTAAATCTTTGTGTTTCTTGGTTTTCGTTAATCCAAGGCAAAAAAGGTTGCCAAGGTATTAGTGAAGTTTAGAGGTGTGTTTATCTGCTTGTGTGTAAAATATCTCATTTCAAGACAGGAGCTACGGCAGAAGTTGAAGAAAATCCTGGACGTTCTGTCTGTAAAGTTCGTAAATTGACCTAGATATCATGTCGCTTACAGGCTTATATAGAAGATTCTAATATCGATATGTCATATCTAGAAGGTCGCATTATCACAGTATAGCGTATAGACCACTGAAGAGGAATAATTAGGGTTCTTACGTACGTGTCTGGGCTGGGTTGAAATACCCTGGGTACCAGAGCCTTATTAAAACGTTGGGTACCCAGGGTAGGGTTGACAAGACAGAATAGGGATTTCGTTTTTCTGCGAAATTCTTTATTTTGATCAACAGCTTTGAATATTTCTATGGGATGTTCTTGACTTGCTACATCAGCCTTTGTTTACGCTCCATCCACACCTTAACTGGCTCTTAGGATAGAAATTTAGCTTCTGTGCATAACATTTAATGCTCAGTCTAGATTAGATAAATATAATCGCAGCTTCAAATGTTTAAATACATCCTTCTTCTTGTGAAATATACTCATGATTTCTCTTCATTACTTCATTTCAAGTAGGCCAGTTGGATTTAAAGCTAATTTAGGCCTGCTATGCATGCCGCATCCAGGATGGGAACCCGTAGTTAAACGCTGGTTAAACGTCCCTTCCGAAGGACGGTGAAGTGAATTGCTTTGTCAAGCATTCGAAAGGTCACCCATCCTGATTTTGACGTCATACGACCGAGCTTAACTTCAGTTAAACCGAACGGAAGCTGTATAAGCCACTATGACTCGCCCCACTCAACTCTTCTCTTAACAACGCCTTTTTGCATGTGCAACGAGACAGTCGGCCATACAGGTTACCGGGTATTTTTTGCGGCTTCAGTTGTTTTGATTTGTTGCTTGAGAGAATCCCCGTTGTCTTCGAGCGCTAATCGCTTTGAATTGGCGTGTCAGTCAAAATCAATTAGCGATATTGCTACAGTATCTGCCCATGTTTCCCCCCGTCTCCCCGTTGATCTGTCGAATCGTTTGTTTGAAGCAAATCCTCGTTCCCGCTTCATCAAGAATATTGCCGTTTTATAAATTAACTCTCTTGCAAATCTATTATAAATATAAATAAAATTAATTTTATCAATTTAATTTTTATTAATTTTATTTTTAATATTTTATTTTCATTTTATTTTTAGTTTTAATTTTATTTTTTATTAATTTTTATTAATTCTATCTTTTATAAATTAATTTTCTCTTGCAAAATCATTCTTTTAACATTTCTGTTTTTAGTTGTCGAATATTTTATTCTGGTTTGAGAATGTTCTGACAGTTTGTTTATCGAATCTCATAGGTAAATGAAATAAGACAAGTTATTGATGAAACTGGTGCTGCACGTCAAGCACAGCAACAACAACAACAGCAACAACAGCCTTACCCACATCCAAATCAAGGAGGCCAGGTCCGATTTATCAATTCTCTTTCCCCCATACTTCTTTTCTAATCTCACATGTTGTAGCTATGAATAAGAGTTCTTATTTCACAATGTAAAAAGCAACCTCTTTTGACACAAGAAGGAGAGTAAATTTTAGTCAAATTAATGCTTCAGTCGCAGTAGCCACTATCCAGTGCTTTTGGAAAGCGTATGCGAAGTGGCGAAATTTATCTCAGGAAGTTCCTAATTTCGGAGGGAAAAATGACCTTTTAGCTATTCTGAAAAGAATCAGAATCGAGTGATATGTTGCTACATTTTGTAGAACCTTCGAATGTGCGCAATAGTGATAGAAGCTCTATCGCCACTCAATTGAACCTCGTGTATAAAAATTTATAAAAACAACGCTCGATCCAGGCTCTTTTGTAGAATAGCTAAAAGGTCCATTACCTTGTGACATGTTTATAAAGAGAAAAAAAAGTAGAGGGTAAGGAAAAGAAGGAAGGAAGTTTTCATGGCAGAAATGATGTTTTCTAACCTCAAAGTCGATGTCAAGTAAACAAAAGAACATATTAATCTATCGGATGCTGTGCCAGCTAGCGATATAGGAAGGAAAATATAAAAACATTGACTTGGCTTTGCAGCAAGTCAAGGTTGTTTTCTGGCACTGCCACCGTAATAATCCTTTCTCATTAATCTTTTCTTACATGTAAATTTTCTTTTATGTTTCAGCCATCAAGCTTCAGCAGTCTTTTTGACTCAATAAATGATTGGGCAGGAAAATCCGGAGAGGTGAGTGTCCTTGGTGCCTTCAGTTGCTTTGATTTAATTTCACGGACAGAGAATTGGCTCTTCAGAGCATGGGGCTCAAATCTTTCAAATTTTTAAAAAGGTGGGTGTAAAATTCTATCACATTTTTCTTTGCACTGAGTGGCTTGAAAGGAACTAGCTTACTGTGCTGTAAATCTGCCGTAGAAATTTTTTGATATCATGATTATAATCAAAATGATGGCATTTTCATTATTTGTTGAAATTTTGAAAAAATTAAGATCATCGCAAGTCCTAAACCAATAGAGGAAAAATGATGCAATCTTCAAGAAAACCATAGTTTATGAAGGTCTACTGTAAATGATGGCAAGCAGAAATCTATCCCTCTCTGGTTGCGGATTTAGAAATATGATGATGTCACACCCTCAAATATAGTAAATGCTGCCATTTTGAAACTAACAAAGATATTAAAAAATTTCCTCGGCAGATTTACAGCAAAGTAAGCCAAATTTGTTTCAAGCCATTTAATTCCAAGAAAAATGTAACAGGTTTTTACACCCACCTTTTTAAAGATTTGAGCCCTATGCTGCTCTTCAGCCAGTCTGGTTGTCAAAGACCAAAGTACCCTTATGTTTATTTGTTCTCAGAAAGATAAATGTTGTTTGTATATTTCTTATAACCGTCAATAGGAGATAACCTGAACTTTAGCGCTGCTTTGGACTTGCTCCAAGTCTACTCCTCTGATGCATCCCGGAGAGAAAGAAAGAGAGGAGTGTCAGAGGAGTAGACTTGGAGCAAGTCCAGCGCTCCTTATACCTTGCTTTTTTGCAACTTTTCGAGTAGTTTGAAATCATCAATGAGTCTCATCAACTAAATGATTTTTTTTAGTAGTAATTCTATCATTCTCTGTTATTTTAGCCGGGTAAACGAGGAGGACCTCAAGAGGATTTGGGATCTGATGAAGATGATGACACTGAAAATGGTGAGATACATTCTCGAAATTAGCAAATCAGAGAGGTTATCAAATTTTGAGAATAATCGACATTTTTAACAAGTTCACGGTAGAGTTATAGCAAAGTACATGAACTTCCTTTCGTCCATTGAAGTGAATGAATTGAATTGAAACCATTGAATTCAAAGAATGATTGAATAGCCATCATTTGCATACATTGAACACCAAAATTTTGGAAACTGACATTTTTGGACATTTCAGACGTCTGAAATTTTTGGTCCGAAATATTTAGTGTCAGAAGTTGTTAGCAGTAAGAATATTATAAGAAAGCATCTTCACTGTTTAAAAACGTACTGTCTTAGTCACGACATATTTTGCAAAGGAAAGGAATTAGTTGGAAGAACTCCTTTATTAAACGACATTCTTGTTCTTCAACAAACCTCACTTAAAGACACTCTGCTAATCATTAGGCTTTGAGCGCCACACATGAGAAAAACAACAAAAACACAAGCTGAGCAATGGCGGTGGTAAATGTTTTCGGTTCTCCTATCAGGCTCGAAGAAGGACACGAAGAATGGACCACTCTGCTTTCCTCTGGGAATCTTGAACGACCCACTTTCTTATCTGTTTCCATTGTAATTAGACTTTTCAGTCGTTATGGAAGGAGCAATCTAAAACAAAACACTGGCCTAGCTTCTTCCCATCATCCTCAACAATAAGCAGTGAACCGAAATTTCTGAATAGGACCTCTTTGTAAACTCAAAATGGAGCACAGTCAGTTAGATTATAGCATGTTCGTCATAAGATAACCAAAGAAAACTGTAAATTTTCCATGATCGTCCGCTTTTTTTTTTTATAAAAATGGCCGAAGTTCCGTGAAATAATGTCCAAAGTTTTTGTCTGTGTCCGAAATGTATTCGTTCGAAAGTTGTTGCATGTACCTTTTTGGGTTTGTTTGTGTGTACCTGCGTGTACCATATTGTACCAAATGTGCCGTTAAAGGTCTGGAGCCAGTCATATATTTTGTTGTAATAAGTAATACTATTTCATTTTAGATTCATGAACATGCCCAGGGAACTAAGAACTATACAAGTCTTAAAGTTGTATGAAAGAAAAGAAAAATGCAGAGCAGAAGTAGATTTTTTCGAAGGAGGCCGTTGCGTTAACTGTAGTAAATAAATTGATTGGAATTAGGACTAGCTGAGGCAGAAAATATAAACACTGTTTGAAAGATCATACTGTAAAAGCTATGAAATTGATTCGAAAAATACCAAATCCATGGCGTGATTACTGCTGCAACTTAATTGTTGGGAATTTTTCTACAATTTACAATGCATGGCTTTGCTCTCAAATAAAGATTTTCATAACTGTCAGTTTCACTGAGCTTTGGCAAAAAGATGGAATTTCTTGCTCCGTTGCCTTTCCAGCTATTAGAATGGGAAGAATGTTTTGGTTTCAAGTATCGCTTTATGATTAGTTGGAAACAACATGTAAATATACCCTCAGATCCTCGGATCAGTAGTAGGTGCAAAAATGAGGTTTTTTGTCAAAACTGTATAAGATTGAGCTTGTTTTTTTTCTACTTGACCAATTCAGTAAAATTATATTTGGCTAATAACTAACTCATGAGAAAAGTACAGCATCGAAAACTATGGGGGGAAAGTTGAAGCCCAAAATCTAAGAATTGGCTTTGTGGTTTTTGCCTTATGATTTTTCCAAATAGTCTATCCATTTGTTTTACTCTTCCAGTATTTTATTCTCTTATTTTTATATTGTTTGTTTATATAGATAAATTTTGTATAGGTATATTTGAATTGTTACAATGAAATCAATTTAGAATCAGAAACAGTTCCGTTTAACATTGGATGCTTATCGATTTATGGTCGCATATAAATGACGAATTTATTAATTTTATGAATATTAAACTTCAGTTTTGAAAATTCTTGATCGTCTATTTGTTCGAGTCTGTATCTCTGTTTACTTCAATAGTGAAGAAAGCTTATCTTGTAATAAGGACATTTGCAACGAAATATAAAATTTTATGAAAACGGGAGATCTTCTTCAAGATAATTTCGTCGTTGTGATTTTGTATGGAGAATTCAATTCTTCAGAACGTTATAAAATAATGAGAGAGACATTTCATATTTATTGAAGTGATAGAATGGCCTCAAAGTTTATTTCCATTTGACCTATCGCAAAGGCAAGCGGGGGTGACGCGGGTAGGCGAGTGAGGGTCGAAAGACTAGGCAAGGGGCCCGGATCGTGAGTATGGAAGACTCAAATTTCCAGAAAGTCGTGGCTGTTGAATTATTCTTCATACATGGCCAAGTGGCTTTTTTTATTCGATCATTGATTTCAAATTCTGACTGATATACACTTAAAATGTAAATCTTAGTTTCTCCTGATGGTGACCACACGGTCCAAACTAGTTGGGAATTGACATAAATCCAGCAAATCTTAAAAAAGGACGTCTTTAGGTTGCTGTGTAGGCTACATTACAGAAGCTTGCTTGATTGATCTACCATGGGGCGGCGTGAAGATGGCGAATAACTTCCCTGTGTGCAATGGCGGCGCCAGGGGGGATTGGGGATTCGAAAAGTCGGCAAAAGTTGTCAAAGAAAAATGACATGAATTAGTTGGGTATACATTCAGGCTGAAAAGTTACGTCAGAATCCCCCCCCCCCCCGTGTCTTACGAATCTTTTAGAGCTGGCGCCGCGACTTTTTTGTCAGCCAATCAAAATTCGGTGCCCAAAGTTTGAAACTGGAAATCCAAAACAGGGGCAGTCTCGAATTGAGTCAGCTCCTCAACTCCCGAACGAGGCAAGTCAAAACTCTGCTTTAAAATGGTTTCCAATGTTAGTTGAAATTCACCTTCTGCAAAAACAAGATTTAAAATGTGAGTATTATGAATGAAATCAGACCCAACTACAGTGAAATGTTTGTTTTCAAATCAATGTCATGTGTTGTGTCCTGTTTTGCTATCAATCACTGCATGCTGTCCAAACCCCAGTTTGTTTGAATGCATACGTATGTGTGTCGTGGGGCCTATGATATGTAAACTAGAAATCGATTGTTTTAACATAATTAAGCTGCTAATGAAGTCAAGAACGTGCCAATTGTGGGTAAATTTGTTGTTGTGCCAGGGTAAACATCATGGTGATTTATCCATCTTATGGTGTCAAATCTGTCTAACATGAAATAAGCCGACGTCAAATTTTGCTATAGGATCGCGGGAAACTTCTGTCTTGTGTGCGCTTTTTGTGCGCTTTCTTTATTTCAGTGCCAATTAGCAGAGTCAAAACGTTAATCAATTGCTTTAACGAGCGTGACGGACTTTCTTTCTTTCTGACTTTCTTTCTGACTGACCTGGAGCCCCCTCTTAGATTACAAAGTACTTTGTAATCAAAAATGTATCATTTACTGTTTGTGCATTTTGTTCTTCTACTGTTTCCATCTGCGCACTTCTCCGCGCAAGAACAGGGACGTAGGAAGCATCTCAAACTTGGAGGGGCACGACACTTCAAGGGCACTTTTTACATTAAGCTAAAGGGGCATTTCCTGAAAATAAAAAGGGCACTTCTTTGTTTATTTCAAAATCTTGGGGAGGCACGTGCCCCCAGTGCCCCCCCCGGTTCCTACGTCTCTGCGCAAGAAACAAAGAATGCAGTCTGGGTAAAGATAGAATCTATCTGATAGATAGATGCATGGGCCTAAGCACAACAGAGATTCATAAAAGAGGATGCAAAAAGTACTATACTGAAAGACAATGTTTAGTGCTGCCTAAACTTCCACTTCACATAGTTATTCATTGACTGCTTGAGTTGGATGTTTTGTCAGCCAAACTGAACAAAGGCAAAGCTGCAAAATTGAACTCATGGGCCTAAGAGATAAGATGAGAATGAGCAACACAACAGAGTTTCATAAAAGAGGATGCAAAAAGTACTATACTGAAAGACAATATTTAGTGCTGCTTAAACTTCCACTTCACATAGTTATTCATTGACTGTTTGAATCGGATGTTTTGTCAGCCAAACTGAACAAAGGCAAAGCCGCAAAATTGAACTCATGGGCCTAAGAGATAAGATGAGAATGAGAAGCACAACAGAGATTCATAAAAGAGGATGCAAAAGTACTATACTGAAAGACAATGTTTAGTGCTGCTTAAACTTCCACTTCACATAGTTATTCATTGACTGTTTGAATCGGATGTTTTGTCAGCCAAACTGAACAAAGGCAAAGCCGCACAGTGATCCAGAGCAGTACAGAAATACCAAAAAACAAATTTTGAAAAATGATTTTTGCTCTATTTTTACTCCAAAGATAACACATGGATTAGTTTAACACAAAAAACCACATCCTAATCGGAGCTATACTCGTAGAGCTAAAAATTCACAAAGTTAACGTAAACAAATGAAATGCAACATTTAGTCAATTTCAGGATGAAATCCACTATTGCCTGCAATAAAGTAAATTTTCAAATGTCTGTAGAATCACTTTGCCATATCGGATCTTTACAAACTTTTTTTTACTTGAATGAGAAACAATTCGACTATATTGTGACTTAAAAGATTAATTTTCGCGATTTTCGTTCCTTTCAATTTTTGCGAATGCCGAGATGTACTTTTTGTGAATGCTTAGGCCTGAAAATTGTTAATATTTTGAAATTTGAGTTAAAAACATGAAATACATGTCAAAACATGTCTTCACAACATACGTTGTCGTTAAATTTGAAGCATTGGCTGCACGTTTACCAAAGGTTTCGTACATATTCGTACCCAAAAATTTTTCATGCAATTTTCTTCTTTTCTGGTATTTTCGGGGAAATTGGCAACTTTCTACAACAATTGTCATATGATATGAAATGTCTTTCTGAAGTTGTGATATACGTAAAACCGTGGATGAACCAAATGAAGATATACTTGCAGACAATCTAAATGCCCTTTTATGCTACTTTTATCAGCCTATTATACTCATTTTGTTCGCGAGTCAGTGTTTTAAAATCGTAGCCTGCAATGGTGATACATAGGGTGCATCAAAGCAAAGGGTTATTTCAAGACTGACACTCTCCGGAACAAAAGCTATGAACGGAAATAAATTGAACAATGATGCTCTGAAAGCTCAATTTGTATGGTTTCATTTGATTTGTAAGTTTTGCAAAATATGACTCTAGGGAATTCGTAAGGAAAGAAAAATAAAAATAGGTCAATATGGAGTGACTTCTCTTTTTGTGTTAGGATTCTGCAATCAGCAAAGAAGCTTTTATATTAAATCCATTTATTATTTCGGACCAAAGCCAAGCAGTTGTTGGTTGAAACTTCTCAAGAATAAAAATTTTTCGAGTAGCCTTAGCTGCACCATGTTTTCTTTCGAAAGAAGTTGTTGACCTAAAATATTTCTATTTATGTGAAACAGTTTCTAATGAAGGTTTGCTTTATTCAGCGCTGCCTTATTTACTGCATGCTTTCTAACTCCCCGGTAACTTGCGAACACGCTTTGCGAGATGAAAGGACAAAAAATTGATTTACATGAAACGATATACAATTGGAAAAATGTCTAAAAAGAAGTCTTGCTTCATTTTGATCTTTACTTACTCTTCCCTTGCTTACAAATTCCCTAACAACCAACTTGCAAAACCTTTTGATCAAATGAAAGTATATGACTCTGGCTGCAGAACATCAAATCACCATCTCATTTATGTCAGACATTTTGTTTCAGAGAAATTACTTTTTTCGACTGGTAGCACCTTTTTATACACCCTATAAAAACTACCAATGGGCAATGAAAGAACGGATACGCGTTTCAAAATATCAACATTTGAGCCAGTCAAACATGTTTTGAGTTAGTCAAATATACATAGAGTTGATGAAAGTTAGAGTTGTGTAGATTTTTAAAAGCTTCTAAACAGTTGTGCATAAGATACAACTGGACAAAGAAACGGCTCAAAATGTAATGAGGCTTAAACTGTATACAAATAGTTAATGGGTACTATTGTAGAGATATAGCCAAAGGACATCAGAAAGTTTTAAAACGTAAACTCTCGATACTTTAACCAAGAATTAAATGGTCATAAACTCCATGTATATTTGCTGACTGAAACGGTTACAGTATACGTTCAAAAATATATCTGTTCTTTTCTTGTTAGTTTCCATATCTCCATTCATAATTTTGGATTTTAGAACGCTGCTCACGAACAAAATGAGTACAATATGCTGATAAAAGTAGCATAAAAGGGCATTTAGATTGTCTGCAAGTATATCTTCATTTGGTTCATCCACGGTTTTACGTATATCACAACTTCAGAAAGACATTTCATATCATATGACAATTGTTGCAGAAAGTTGCCAATTTCCCCGAAAATACCAGAAAAGAAGAAAATTGCATGAAAAATTTTTGGGTACGAATATGTACGAAACCTTTGGTAAAAGTGCAGCCAATGCTTCAAATTTAACGACAAAGTATGTTGTGAAGACATGTTTTGACATGTATTTCATGTTTTTAACTCAAATTTCAAAATATTAACAATTTTCAGGCCTAAGCATTCACAAAAAGTACATCTCGGCATTCGCAAAAATTGAAAGGAACGAAAATTGCGAAAATTAATCTTTTAAGTCACAATATAGTCGAATTGTTTCTCATTCAAGTAAAAAAAAGTTTGTAAAGATCCGATATGGCAAAGTGATTCTACAGACATTTGAAAATTTACTTTATTGCAGGCAATAGTGGATTTCATCCTGAAATTGACTAAATGTTGCATTTCATTTGTTTACGTTAACTTTGTGAATTTTTAGCTCTACGAGTATAACTCCGATTAGAATGTGGTTTTTTGTGTTAAACTAATCCATGTGTTATCTTTGGAGTAAAAATAGAGCAAAAATCATTTTTCAAAATTTGTTTTTTGGTATTTCTGGACTATTTTCTCATTTCTGGATCACTGTGAGCCGCAAAGTCGAATTCATGGGCCTAAGGGATAAGATGAGAATGAGAAGGACAACGGAGTTTCATAAAAGAGGATGCAAAAAGTACTATACTGAAAGACAATTTTTAGTGCTGCTTAAACTTCCACTTCACATAGTTATTCATTGACTGTTTGAATCGGATGTTTTGTCAGCCAAACTGAATGAAGGCAAAGCCGCAAAGTCAAATTCATGGGCCTAAGAGATAAGATGAGAATGAGAAGGACAACAGAGATTCATAAAAGAGGATGCAAAAAGTACTATACTGAAAGACAATATTTAGTGCTGCCAAAACTTCCGCTTCACGTAGTTATTCATTGACTGTTTGAATTGGATGTTTTGTCAGCCAAACTGAACGAAGGCAAAGCCTGCAAAGTTGAAACATGAGAACGAGTAGCACAACAGAGATTCATAAAAGAGGATGCAAAAGTACTATACTTAGAGATAATGTTTACTGCTGCCCAAACTTCCGCTTCACTTTCATTGACTGTTTGAATCGGATGTCTTGTCAGCCAAACTGAATGAAGGCAAAGCCGCAAAATTGAATTCATGGGCCTAAAAGATAAGATGAGAATGAGAAGCACAACAGAGATTCATAAAAGAGGATGCAAAAAGTACTATACTGAAAGACAATGTTTAGTGCTGCTTAAACTTCCACTTCACATAGTTATTCATTGACTGTTTGAATTGGATGTTTTGTCAGCCAAACTGAACGAAGGCGAAGCCGCAAAATTGAACTCATGGGCCTAAGAGATAAGATGAGAATGAGAAGCACAACAGAGTTTCATAAAAGATGATGCAAAAAGTACTATACTGAAAGACAATATTTAGTGCGCTTAAGCTTCCACTTCACATAGTTATTCATTGACTGTTTGAATCGGATGTTTTGTCAGCCAAACTGAACGAAGGCAAAGCCGCAAAGTCAAATTCATGGGCCTAAGAGATAAGATGAGAATGAGCAACACAACAGAGTTTCATAAAAGATGATGCAAAAAGTACTATACTGAAAGACAATGTTTAGTGCGCTTAAGCTTCCACTTCACATAGTTATTCATTGACTGTTTGAATTGGATGTTTTGTCAGCCAAACTGAATGAAGGCAAAAGAGTTGAAACACAAGAACGAGTAGCACAACAGAGATTCATAAAAGAGGATGCAAAATGTACTATACTTACTGGTGGCAAGGGGGTATTAAGTAAATTTGGCTGAGTTTGGGGAAATGCCATTGCTGGGGGTTCGCTTATTGCCAATTTTTCTCAACACAGTTTTCTAGAGCCAGTTATAAAATGAGCTGTGCATATTTTTTTTTAAAAGCTGCCTATATCAGAAATTCAGCTCTCAGATCACCAAAAATGAAGAAAGTCCTGAACTTCCAGTACCAGGAAAATGGGGTGTTTTTAAAACGAAAACCGAAAACGAAAACACAAAACGAAAACACAAAATGAAGACCGAAAACACAAAGCGAAAACACAAAATGAAAACACAAAATGAAGACCGAAAACACAAAGCGAAAACACAAAATGAAAACACAAAACGAAAACACAAAGCGAAAACACAAAACGAAAACACAAAACGAAAACACAAAGCGAGAACAGGAAAATTTATCTTAAGAAAGTAATCATTTAGATAAGGTCATTAATGTTACTTGGTTTAATTTGTGGATTTTTTGGTATATGTTGTGCTGATTTTTCAAGAGTTGGCTGTTGCTTAGAACATAAATTTTAGAAGCAGGGAAAGAATTTTATTGGTTGACACTTTGCTCACCAAAATGCTCTGTTGGTACAAATGAGTTATGCATGTCAGGATAACCTTTAAAAAGTTTGGTGTACAAATTTGATACCGGGTGCGCCAAAATAAACTATGCATTTTTGGCAGGCCACGATACATCGTACACTGGACCGATTTTGAAGATATATCACTTAACCTTTAGCAGAAAGCCTGAATTAGATTCTAAGATTTTTTGCAAATTTTTCCATTTTCAATTTTTAGAGCTACAGGCGAGTTTCTTAAAATTTTCGTTTTTGAAAACACTGAAAACGATCAAAAAACGTTGATCAAATTTTCTAAAGACTCATCATGCATGGACAAAGAGAAAATGTTTTCAGCGCGATTTGGGGATGTGTAAATTGATCATTGTAAACTTCTGCACGAGTGTTATTTCAAAGATTGGCTTGTTGCGAAATTCTGTAGTAGTTGCAATTAAGTGCCGCCCCAAAAGCCGTCACAAATCAAAAATATAGCAAAACTCCATGCTTGCTGGCCCCATGACTCTTCCTGGCTTGTCTTTTAACCCTCTTGATACAGGAACACAGCCTGCAGCAAAGCATAAATTCAATGACATTACAAAAGAAAAGAAATTTCATTATATTCTTGAAAATATTATTACATTTCTCCCAAGATAGTACAAACTCTCGTACAGCAGCTTACAATTAGTCGATTTCTAAATCCCAAATCACCACAAGGAAGTTTTCTCTTTGTCCATTCATGTCGATTCTTTAGAAAGCTTGATCGACGTTTTTTGGTCGTTTTCAGTGTTTTCGAAAACAAAAATTTTAAGAAACTCGCTTGTAGCTCTAAAACCTGAAAACAGAAAATTTGCAACAAATCCTAGAATCTAATTCAGGCCTTCTGCTAAAGATCAAGTCATAAATCTTCAAAATCGGGCTTGTGTACGATTTATCCTGGCCTGCCAAATGTGCATAGTTTATTTTGGCGCACCCGGTATGGCAGGTTGGTGTAATGGATCTATTTATAAAGCAAATCTAAAACTTTGGAAAAAGCAATTGTAAATGATTGCCCTTTGAGGTCAGTTCTGATATAATTTGATACTCAAAATAAAAAGCTTCAAATGCATTTGTTTGTATCTTTATTTCTGAAGGGATGCAATTATAGACATCGTTGAGAGGAAATGTTGTGCAGAAATGAATGAATACACAGCCTGTGTCAATGAACATCCAGAAAATTGGTTGGAAAAATGCTCAAATGAAAAGAAGGCTCTTAATGACTGTTCTTCACAGCAGTAAGTTTCTCAGTTTTTTACTTATATTACTATTACAACATTCAACTTCTACTCTGTCAAGGGACTGGGTCTGGTCCACAGAAACAATGAAGATACTCTTCCCCATTTACGTTGAACTTCACTAAAGTTGGCTCGATAAGGCTGTTCAATGGTATGCCTGCTACATAACGCTCAATTTTCCCTTCAGATAAGGGGAATAAGTGTAGAGTGAAAACTAAAACTAAAAGCATGTTATTATTCAGTATTACTATTAGTATTATTATTCAGTATTATTATTCAGTATTATTCAGTATTACAGTAGTAGCAATAATACTATTATTCAGTATGTTGTAATCATTGTCTCATTGGAGCGAGTTTAGTGAATACGAATTGAGCAATGTCTTTATCTTATCAAATTTTGATTTTAGCTTTGGAAGTTTCTTGACGCTTTTCAAACACTGTAAACGCCATTGGGTAGTAAGAAACTTTTTCTCTTTTTGTAGCCCTGTTATAAAACAAATAAACAAGAATTGTGGGAATGAATTCCAGAGATATGACGATTGCCTTCGAACTAATTCAAGCCAACCTCAGCATTGCTCTGCTGAGTTAGAACTATTTTCATTGTGTGCTGAATCAGTTGCACAGCTAGATGAGTCTTCAAATCGATGAAAAATGCTGGATATGTCGAAATATTTGGGATTTCTTATGAGATTACAAAATGATTGCAAAGTCGTTGCAAGAAAATTGTGATGAGATTGCAAAGCATTGCTAACACGTTGCGATTTTTTAAACGTTTACAATAAAGGCTTTTGAGAAATTTTACACAAATTGCAAGGAGATTACAACGAGATTGCAAGAAGATTGCAACGAGATTGCAAGAAGATTACGAGGAGTGCCTATGTCTTTTGGTTGGATTGCAAGCTGTTTAGCTTGATACAGTACGAACATTTCACTGGATTATAAATATTCATCTCTTCTCTTGGAGTGTTCGTGATATGCTCTTCTATCTAATGAAAGGAGTTGCGAAGATCAGACGAGGTGCTATCTCCTTGGCTGTTCTACCGAGGAAACAACGATGATATCAAGTCAAAATTTGGAGGATACATCGGTGGACAACTTGAAATCTTTCGATATAGGATTATTATGTGTCCTCTATTTTTATCAGAAATTAGAATTTTTACAATTGAATGAGCATAAAAAGCAATATGCAAAAATGATGTTCCAAGTACGTATTACGAACAAAATTCTGCGTTGGTAGTTTCAAGGCACGTGCCAAAAAATGAACTTGCCACGGAGGATCTCTTTTTCACTTCATTGACCCCTAACATCATATAAATTATTTGGAGACAAATGGAGCGAAGACTCTTGTAGTAAAACTGCCCGTAACCTTCGTTCCTTCCTGCAATTTTTTTCCAATCAGAAATCATTCAAATGTGACAAGAAGTCCGCTGACGATGTGAAAAATCAGTTGAGGATTGAAGATAGTTATGCTAGGTCCAACCTCATTTTAATCTCAACTTGACGGTAAAACATTGGAAAAAGTCGACGGAAAAACAAATGGATTATCTGGCTGTTTGAAAGGTGATATGAACTGCGCAGATATTGCTGACAACGGAGGATTTTAGGAGTTTCTCCTGGTATCTTAGCAACAGTAATGTAACATAGAAATATATGACCCAGCACAAAAAATTTCGTTGGTGAAAGCAAACATTGGAGGAGTGTCTCCTTGTCTCCTTCACGACAGATTATCTCAATTTCCTCAAATATTTTTGCTATTTCCAAGCACAGGGCATAGCCACCTTATCTTTTGTGAACAACAACAAAGAGTGCGCCATGGCTGCTGGTGTTTCTGGTTCTCAAAAGAAATCTGAAAGCGGGCTTTATAGCTGAGCAATTTTCAAGTTTTGATGCTCCCCCCCCCCCCCCCCCCCCCGCTGTGTACTGAGTCATTCATAACAGCAAAAGCAGAGATGGGCTGTTGCGCAGGAGGATGACAAGGCCCAAAGACAGATGTTCGGTTTCATCCAAATGAAATTCCAAACATTCTTCGGCGTTTTTAAAACAAAGTAGTTTCAGGATGAAGAAAATAATCCCGCAAAGCCCTTGTATGGTAACCATAGTCATGGGTGCAACGTCCTCTTTCGGTTTTGTCATATGACTTGCTGCAGCTGCTTTTGTGCTCCTGTGCAGTTTTCAAATTGTGAAAGTCAGCAAATTCTTGAAACAGACAAACAGCGGTGTTTGCCAAAAAAGAACCAGCGTTTTCCATCCATCTTATCTCAAAGTCAAAACTTGCTACAAGTTTCCTACCTAGTTTTGATAGTTTTGAAAATGGGAAATAATAAGAGAAAGAATCACCTTGGCTTGGCCGGACTGTTTTAGGTTTGGCGAATACGCAGACTAGACTTGTAACAAGTGACCTGACAGAGAACACTTGATATTTTCTCATGTACTTGGGCTTTCTAAAAAGTGATATTTTTGGGGTCCAAGTAAGCTGAAATTATGGCCATGATATTTTTTGGCATAAAATATAGTCAATATGTTATTTTTGGGTTGTTTAGAGGCAATCCCTTCCTGAATTTGCATTGTTTCAGAATATTTTATGTTCGTTTACAGATTTCAAAGTGTAAAATGAGAAATGAGCCGATATTTTGGGTTACTATGAAGCCAAACTGATATTTTGGGTTGCCTGAATTTTTTGGACTGACCCCCCACACGCGTATGCCCTGAGTGCCCCCCTGGGAATTTTTGTTCATTCATCACATCTGCTTTTGCTTATTTCTAGCTTCTTATAGGTTGCAACAAACAATGAAATTTCATTATGATTTTCACGGGGAAATTTATAGGAAACTGATTTTCTCCTCAATTCCCAAGAGGGGAATGCAAATATCCGTCTCCTTTAATTTCCTTGAGAAACTTGGCTGTTTCCTCTAAATTTCAATGCGGAAACCATGTAGTGAAAATTTAGTCTTTTTTGCTTATTTTACGAAATTGTGTGATTGACTGCAAAATTATAAGTTTTGTGAAATTGATGGCTATGATCGTATGCATACATTTGACTATCCTTGAACTAATGTCATTCTTATCGAAACAGCAAAAGATACATTTCACAGTTGTCTTATCCCCAAAACGGCTGCCCCATCTTTTACAGGGGGGGGGGGCACCTTTGGGGGACTTTTGGTATCCAGGCAGCCAGCTGGCAGAACCATGGCAAGAACGCAGTCAATGTGTGCATGCTGCGGGGCATCACGAGTCACGTGGATGAATGAAGCGCGGACCAAACAGACAAGACGACATAACAGTGACGTCTATGCCAAAAAGACGTGATTACTACAGCCGATATTTATCAAATGTGAGTAACAATTACTTTATTACTTATCACTGTTTGTATTTTAGTACATAGAAGTAGTTTATGCCATGTTTGGAGCCATTTTCTCTATATTTTAGCCGTTGAAAGCAGCTTGAACTTGTGGCAAGTCGAAATGACTCATTCAATTTGTTGTTAGGCCATAGTAGACCTGCTACGATCTGGATGTCATACGTTAGGGGGCAGTCTTCATTGAATTTTGTTGGCAGTAAAAAGTTACTTATTCAAAAGTTTTCATTAAGTTTTCAATTGATAGTAAAGTTTAGATCATTTGGGACTCAATTTGTACATATTTGTGATGTTCTGTCACTGCTAAAGTCATTCGTTCCAACTTAGTTTTTATGAAGATGACATTCAGGAGTCTTGCTTTCAAAATATTGGGGTTTCAACTTGAACTTATCCTTCGCACTGAGCACTTTTCTTCCACGAAATGTTTCAAGAACACCTTCTATTTTAATGCTATTAATCACACCGTTATTGATTTGTTTAGGCCTAACCTATAGAATACAAATGTGCATGAAATGTAACCGGATTGCGTTGGATGGAAAAGAAACGCGCTCCGAAAGGCCTATCTTCCCTTTGTCATTGACGTTGTTTTGGGACACCATGCCAATCAATAACAATGACTTTAGCTTCAATGAAAAATCAATTAAAACCGCCAATAAACCAACCGACGTTTACGTTTAAAATCTGTTGTTTGCGCGCATCTGTCAGAAACAACCAACTGAAGAAGCATAGGTCGTGGCTTGTCGTTATTATTTGCCCAACTGAACTCCTCCCTCAACAAAGTTCATTTCATTTTAGAATTGAAACATTGAACAAGTCTTTGTTTTTTAACATCTCACCAAATTATCATACATTTATACATAACGAGAATAGTTTAACAAAAAAAGATAATTATGCTAAACAAAACTAAGGAAAGGAGCTCTCTCAATATATAAACTAATCTATAAGAAGAGCACCATGGAACTATTATTTTAGTGATGATATCACATGTTACTCAGCAGAAGGCCACACAAGCAAGGACAATGCCAGGGGGTGGACTGGGCAACCTGAACAACAGAAACAAATGCCACACAGCCCCCAACCCCTCCACAAGAACATAAGATCCTTTTGGATGATTACAAAGTCCGTCCTGAGCTAAGCAAGCATAAGAAAATCTGAAAATTGATTTCTTCATAACCCCAAATGATCGTTGATGCTGCTTTTAGCTACAGTCAGAGAGATGAATGTTGCTGCAAAAGTCGCCTTCCATAGAAAATCAAGCGCCTTGTATGTCTCAAATTAGATGTCATGTGAGATTTCCGATAATGCAAAATTACTTATGTTTATGCAGAACCCTGCAGAACGTTTCTATTCGCGGGCATCTAGTTTGAGACAAGCAGTCACGAAAATAACCTCTGTGCAGATTCACATGCATGAAGATGTTTTGGTTCAGTGTGATCACGTGCCTTCCCCCAGTCAATGGGGCCATTGTTTGCTGGAATTCTGCACCTTTCCTCTCAACTTCACCTGCGACGTTTGCATCCGTAGCTGTGTAGGAGGGCGGTCCTTCTACCTTCGGTGATACTGCGAATGCAAGCCTCTGTGCAGGCCGCCGGTTACATCATCCTCCAAGGTGGACTTATTTGCATAATGAGTACTATCAATAAGTAGCTAATCAATGCGTTCGTTCTAGAAAACGATTGTTTTAACATCATTAAGCTGCTAATGAAGTCAAGAACGTGCCAATTTGTTGTTGTGCCAGGGTAAACATCATGGTGATTTATCCATCTTGCGGTGTCAAATCTGTCCAACATGCAATAAGCCGACGTCAAATGTTGCTATAGGATCGCAGGAAACTTCTGTCTTGTATGCGCTTTCTGTGCGCTTTCTTTATTTCAGTGCCAATTAGCAGAGATAAAACGTTAATCAATCGCTTTAACGAGTGTGACGGAAGTGGGTTACTTACTTTCTTTCTTTCTTTCTTTCTTTCTTACTGACTGACATCGGAGCCCCTTCTTAGATTACAAAGGACTTTGTAATCAAAAAAGGAAAGGCTCTATAATAGCCATCCCCACCAATCCCACACCCCATACAAAGCAACATGCTGTAATACCTTCATGACTCTATACCTAAGGATAAAAAAATACAGAAAGGTTCAGAGTTGGTATTTAGTGGAGAACAGATGCAATTAGAGTTTACAGTGAAAATTCATAACTAATGGAGATTATTTGATATCAGAGGAAATGTTGTTCTAAGATTTGGTGCCCAAAAATGCTTTAAATGCTGAATTGCAATATTTCCTTACTGGAATCAGTCATCATATTGAAAATTAATCTGTCATTGTTAATATAAATGACCTGAGATCAATAGATATACTAATTTGTTAGCCTGCCCACAGACTTTACTATTTTGCAGAGGAGGAAAAACTGTTCCTTTCCTCCTCTGCAAAATAGTAAAGTCTGTGCACCAGCTATAATTTGTGAACAAAGATCTAGATGACAAAAGCACTAGAATACCAGAACAAAGCCTCGACAAAGTGACCTGCCTGTTGGCAAATATTCTAGACTAAGATTTCCAAAGAAGACAATGTTGATGTTAGATCCATAGCCTGTGGACAGGCCAAAAAGGCCAAAAAATGAAGGCCAAAAAATGAAAAATACAGGCTATTAGATCCAATTCATTGAATCCAATCCTACTTTAAAATGATCCAATTTTTACCTTCCTGGACTTCAGTTTTGGTGTCATGAAACTGAATGTCACAAGGACACTGTCTGTGAAAGGTTTGTGGACCAGTTTTATAGCTTAACCACAATTTGAAAAGAACAATCAGGTTTTGCTGGGTTTTGCTCTCAGTTTCTTCGAGCAATCGTTTGTTATAAGAAATTTGGCTCCCAACTTTGTTGTAGAGTTTTTTCGATTTTGGCCCAATTCTCATTTAACAATATTCTTTTAGAGTTCCTTAACTTTTTATACGATTGAATTTCACATTGTTTCAAAATCCACTGTGGTCCACTTCTTGAACCTAAATTCAATGAAAAGAACCAAATTATAAGACTAAATTTTGTGTCAAAAAGTAATGTGTAGCAGTGATACTGTAGAAACTAGAGGAAATTTATTGTGCTAAATTATAATTGAGAATCAGCTTAATTAAAATTTTTTGTTTTTTTAAGTCCTCTCTAATTAGATATATGTCACCTGAGATTCAGATTTGCCACAACACAAAATTCCTTTGCAAATCACTGCTTTTGTTGTTATTAGGGTGAATTGACAGGTGGCATCCAATTTGAGAATGACTAGAATGAATGGAAATTTTCAGTGCCAAATTTTCATGTGGAATTAAGAAACTTTTGGACTGATCCAAATTTCTGTAAACAAAATGTGTTCCGCTCCATTCAATAGTTTGGTGATAAAGAACATTTCTGGTGAATGTGTGTTAATGTGTAGAATCATCATGTTGCATAGTAACACTTCAACACATAAGGACACCATGACTGTTTATTCCCAGGGTGGGAATTTCACACCTCAGCATTAAGATTCTTTGGAGTTGTTGATACTTGTTCTTTCCCTGTTTTGAAATGGTTACCAAGTTGTCATGCCACACTCTGTGGAAAGCGTACTTTGTATGGCTCTAAATCTTGTTTAATTAATTCAATTTAGTCTAAGTTATAAATTTATATACGTTTTTATCCATATATTTCATTTCTTTATGAAAAGACAAGTTGCATATGACATCATATGACATCATAATGATTGATAATCATGCTGAAATATTGGTAAAATTTGTTGCTGCGCAGCGCATACGCATGCGCGTAGCAGAATTTAGACGGGTTGATTGGAATTCCTGTGTCGATGGCGGTGTTTGTATGGATGCAAAAGCCAAACAAGCATCGTGCTCGCCGACTGAAATGCTGCCCACGCAACCAAACAAGCATCGTGCTGC
Source organism: Aurelia coerulea (assembly GCA_039566865.1). Lineage (NCBI taxonomy): Eukaryota > Metazoa > Cnidaria > Scyphozoa > Semaeostomeae > Ulmaridae > Aurelia > Aurelia coerulea. Next base: position 21,802,975 of record CM076954.1, read on the forward strand.
CCGACTAAAATGCTTCCCACCCACTTTGATTTTGGATGGAAGGAGCTGGCTCACGTTCATTGCGAGAAGAAGAAGGGAATTTTCACGGACTCAGGTACGTATCAAATCATTTTTTACATCTTATTTCATAGTTAATATGAGGGGAGTTCTTTTTATCTTCTCTGTTGTGTTGACCATTTATTGTTCTGCAGCAGACAGGTTCCAGAAGTCGCAGGAAGATGTCATCAAAGAGGGCCTAAGCGTTTCTTGCGCTTTCACAAATAAACAGCAAGAAGCACTGCTTGCCACCGGAAGGAGGTGGATAAAGAGTCAATGTTCGAAATTAAGAAGGAGGATTAAAAGGAGGTGTGGTATTAGGCCGAATAATACCCACATTAGTGATTCAAGTTTTTCCTTGTTTTTCTTTTTGCTCTTCTTAGCAGGGGATGTGGAATTGAACCCTGGACCAACAGCTACATCCAGTAACAGCCACTCTGAAAATTCAGCTTTGGAGTTGCCAATATTAATTGCAAGAGGAAACCTACACCAAGGGGATGCATCTTTCAGTGAAGAATCACGTGGAAGACAGTGTGCTTTTATGGCACTGACCTCACTTGCTTATAACCAGTATGAAAAGGCAGTTGTGAATTGGCAGCCTGAGACAGTTGATGAAGTTCTGGACATTGGTGATTCCCAATTTTTGCATGCATTACAAAGAGGATTTATTCCTGATGCCCCAAATTTGTCAGTTGATCAACTGCCAACAACTGTGTGTTTTGCAGCATCAAATGAAGATAACAATGACTTGCCCTTTGTGGCACCAAGTGAAATATCGAAACCCATTGTGGTATTGCCCCTTATGGCAACAACATCAGAAATGCCCATTGAGGCAACACCCATTGAGGTGCTTAACAACAGTGACTTTCCCATTGTGGAAAGAAAAAGTGAATCACCCATTGTGGTGATAAACAGTGAATTGCCCATTGTGGCAACAAAAGCTACTGCTTTAAAACCAACTGAAACAAACAGCAAATTAAACAAATCTTATCATTCAGGATGCTCAATTACTTTTGGAAATATTTGTCAAGGCTCTTTCTTTAGTAATACACAAGATTATAATGATTCACCATTCACTCCTTTGCATACAGCACTTCCTGTTGGTTGTATGTTCTTTTAAGTTTAACGATGCAGTAGATACATCAAATTAGTCCCAGAAATGTAATTTGTTAAAATCGAACATTTCTTTCTGATTTTGTCTCGGATTTGCTTATGTAGCAATTTTCATGGAAAGGTGTTATTATAAGAAATTTCTGCCTTCTAGCAATCATAGTTGAATGGCTAATTCCCAAACGATACAAATGCACAAAACTGATTGTGCGTTGAAACAGCGCGTTTGTGATGGTTCAGAAGTTCACGCCTACATTAGTATGGGCCTGATTAAATGCCTGTTTCAGCAACCTTGCGAAACTCAGTTTTACCACAATGCTCGTAATTATGAAGCAGACAGACAGATTTCGACGAACTCACTTTTCGCATCTAAGTTGGCCTTTTCCCTGCAGGACAAGTTTTGACAGGAACGAATTGGATAAGTAAAAGGCCCGGGGGGGGGGGGGGTACATGACTTGTGGATGGACGGGGGTCTACCGCCCGGTTTTCAGAAAGCTACCCTCTCCTAATTACCGAAATTTGCTTTGGTACCCACTTTTATGATGAATTTTGGCGGAAAATTGCCCATTTTAACCACTTTTTGCGAATTTTCAGCGAAATTCCACCCTCGTTTATGGAAAATTTGCCGAAAAAGGACCCTTGTTTAGAGAATTTTTGGATACCCGTACCCTCAACATGCTATGTACCCCCCCCCCCCCCCGGGTAAAAGGCATCACTCGAAATTCGTAAACTCGCCCGTCTTCTGTCTCGCCCGATAATGAAATGTTGCTAACAGAAACTTGTATGTAAGAATATTTTATATCATTGAAAAGTCGTTTTGTTGCTCATGAAAGAGTTGTTTTGTTCTTCAAACGTGTCTATTTTTATGAAACCCTGTCTCTTCTTGACAATGGGCAGACGTTTGAAATATAGTATGTAGAGATGGCAGGACACAATCAAACAGCAAAATACACAACTTTCGTTAGAGTCGTATTGTTCCTGATATATTTCGTCACAATGAGAACTTCGACAATAGAGAGTTTTACCGCAAAAATTGTCTACTGTGCAACAGTCATTTTGCAAACTCGTTACCATCGTTAAACTATCCCAGACAGTACCAGAATAGAAATTTGTATTCGGCTACTTTGGTATGCTAAGAACGAAGAGTAATTACCCTTTGCAAAACATCTATGGATGGTGGCATTGGAATGGGCTCTCCATGTGATCATTTTTTACAAAGTACTTTGTAATCTAAGAGGGGGCTCCATGTCAGGAAGAAAGAAAGAAAGAAAGTCCGTCACGCTCGTTAAAGCAATTGATTAACGTTTTACCTCTGCTAATTGGCACTGAAACAAAGAAAGCGCACAGAAAGCGCATACAAGACAGAAGTTTCCCGCGATCCTATAGCAACATTTGACGTCGGCTTATTTCATGTTAGACAGATTTGACACCATAAGATGGATAAATCACCACGATGTTTACCCTGGCACAACAACAAATTTACCCAGAATTGGCACGTTCTTGACTTCATTAGCAGCTTAATTATGTTGAAACAATCGTTTTCTAGAACGAACGCATCATTAGCCACTTATTGATAGTATTCATTATGCAAATAAGTCAAGTTTAGAGGATGATGTAACCGGCGGCCTGCACAGAGGCTAGCATTCGCAGCATCACCGAAGGTAGAAGGACCCCCCTCCTACACAGCTACAGATGCAAACGTCGCAGGTGAAGTTGAGAGGAAAGGTGCAGAATTACAGCAAACAATGGCGCATTGACTGGGGGAAGGCACGTGGTCACACTGAACCAAAAGATCTCCATGCATATGATTCTGCACAGAGGTTATCTTCGTGACTGCTTGCCTCAAATTAGAAGCCCGCGAATAGAAACATTCTGCAGGGTTCCGCATAAGCAATTTTGCGTTATCGTAAATCTCACATGGCATCTAGAGATAGATGCACCAATAGTTTCATGCACGAACTAAGCAAACTGGGGGTAATGACTTTCGATTTTTTGCGTATCATCCTCGTTTGACATAAAGATCAAAATATTGCTTTCAAACGATTCTTGTCCTTATAAAAGGCGCTTGATTTTCTATTGAAGGCAACTTTAGCAGCAACACTCATCTCTCTGACTGTAGCAGCATCAATGATCATTTGGGCTTATGGAGAAATCAATATTCAGTTTTCTTATGCTTGCTTAGCTCAGGTCGTACTTTGTAATCATCCAAAAGGATCTTATGTTTAGAAAAGAAGTACCAGACTACTTGAATAAAGCAATTTTTAGGGATGTTTTGTGGAGACAACAGCATTTTTTAGAAGGCCTAACCATATTTTCATAGAGTGATAAGCCCCTTTGGTCAAAGACCCACTTCAAAACAGTCTTATTGCCGAAAACCGTCAGTGTGCGCAGAAATAGAATTTAGGGTGGACAGCCGATAAAAATCCATTGTTCACGAAAATTTTGCTCAACGTGAGGCAAATTTTCTGCCTGATTATGGCCGATTTTTGCAAATTTTTCCAACCTTGGGTGAGCTCTACCCGCCCATCCCTGACTCCTGCGTCTATGCCGAAATCGATACACCACTGTTATTGCTAACAATGGCCTTCTTTGCAAGCTTATGCTGTTCCTTTGCCGTTTCAACTGTTGCTTCGTTCGTTTTTTTATGTTTAACGTACTTTACTCCAAGCACAAAACAACATGAAACAAAAACACGCCAAAAGTAAGATAGGAATAGCAGCATTTGATAAATATTATTTACTACTAGTTTACTTAAAGATAGATACTATAAGAGGCAGATGCAAAAAACGGAAACTTTTCTTAGCACACTGAGGCCTTTCAATCTTATGTGATCATCAGAGTGTGACTGTTATCTATATAAGAAACTGAGAGTTGGACGCCAGTGCAGATTGTTTCTTAAAAGAAATTCATAAGATTTTGAATACTCAGAGTTTCTTCATATTTACTTGTATTGCTGTATATTACCATGTCGTACATTATAGGGGAAATTTGTAACTCTTTCTAAACAAGCTTCTGCTTGCTTCCATCAATTTTATCGAGAAAGAAAAGATCCAATGGAAAATGTTTTCAAATCAAGGAAAGCTATCAGTTTGCTGACGTCAGTCCTAAGAAAAACCGTTTTTGGAAAAAGATAAAGAGAGTAGAAAATTGATATGGATGTTCCCAATTAAAGATATTGAATGATAAAGCATAATTTCTTATCGGAAATTATCGGAAAGATGTTGGATAGGAAGGGAAGAGTTTCAAAATCAAATCATTTGAAGAGTAAAGTTGACATGAAATTCATCTTGGTATGCTTTACATCTCTTTGTATTTATTTTTCTCGGAAAGGCTTTCAACTTAAAGGGTCTGCTTCATCCAGCATGCCTTGCACGTGCCGTCTCCACTCTTCCGTCTGCTCTGGGACTGTTGTGCAGCAAATTTTAAGAGAAGTGTTCATTGCAGGGGATAACCACTTTTTGGAATCAAGATGTTTTGCTCGTGGTCTTATGACAGATGATAAGATACACTCACTACTACCACTATCTTCGAGCCGAACGAAGGATTTTTGGGAAATTATCGAAATGTTTGTAGGACTAGAGAATCATTCTGCGTAGAACGGGCTATGCACGAGCATGAAACGTCGTCCTTAATTCAATTCAGATCAAAGTGCTTATATTTTTTACATTTTAGTTGTTGATCGCGCTACACGCAACCAGAAGACATGTTTTGATCATTTAAAGCCTGTTCGAAATATGACTTGCTTCTTGGGAAGCAGGAGATCTGCCTAATATCTCCGGGGCAGTGACTTTCATATTGGTTTTGAGGCAAACCCAGGCAGGAAAAGCCTTTGTTTACCGGGCTTAGTAAACCAACAACTCAACCCTAGGACACCAGCCAATTATCGTCTGTCCTTGCAGTTCAGTAAATTTTTGGGAAATTGCCAAAGCCACAAAGGGTGAGCACCACATGCTTTCGTTAGACCAGCTGCTTTTGTTTTGTGTTTAATTTCCTTATGTATCTTAATCGACTTGCGTATCAATAAGGATACTGTATGCAAAGCCCTCAGGCTAGTATCCTAAGCAAGCATTGCATTTCGTTGAATCATAGCCAGGCTTCACTACACAGGCTAGTTGCCTACAAATTTTTGCTGGACCAAAGTACAAACAAAGATACCAACGTAGTCATGTGATTGGACAATGAGTTAACATTTTACACAGTATTTTTGTGTAAGGCGAAAGAGGTACCGAATGCCTTAGCTTCAAAGAAGTTAAATCTTTTCCAGCCTTTTTCAAGTAGCAGTTCGTTTTCGACCTTCGAATTGTAGCATTGTTATATTAACAAAGTGCGGGAAGTTAGAAGAAACATTTTTAAAGTCATGTAATATTGGATGACCTCAAAGAGGAAACTGTTGGTCAAGATAGAATTAAGGAGGAACCGATGTTTCTATAATATTCTTATTTAGAAATAAAAGATTTTAGTTGGATTTCATGGATCTTTTCAGTGTTTTGAAACAGGGGTTTAAGTTTATTTTGGGATATAGGCCCTGAAGAAAGGAAAGGAAAAATGATGGCCTATGACGAATTGGTGAATCTTTTCATATGAACCAGATAAGCTTTGGCCTCGAAGGAAATCATTAGGCCGACAAGGAAATTAGCTGCTGTATGAGGAAAATAAAGCAGCTGCACTTTCTATTGCGTTTCACACACAGGATCACTGTTTTCAAAGAACAGTTTTTTTGAAACGAGTTTTTGTTTTGTCGAGCCCGGAACTTCAAGAAACAACTAAACTTCAAGATTTGCGTCATAAAACGTCAGAAAACTGACAATGAAAAGCTGATAACGAAAGATTCTACTCGGCGATGATCAAAAGAGATGACAAACATACATTCGAATGAGTTTTATTCTTTACCCTTAGATTTGTTCACCTGAAGTCACCAAGTTGAGACAATTTATCGATGGAAAGAAGTATTTTGGTAAGAAGATTTTAAATATATACTTTCAATGTTTTTTTAGTTCCAAATTAATGTAAAGAATTTGTTCTCTTTCGACGACATTGCATGACGAGCACGTGAGATGGCAAGTCTGACACGTTTTATGACTAATAACGTATAAAGCTAGGAACTAGGAACTTGCCATTGAATTCAGGGTCTTATTCCTATCAAGATTTCTGAAATCACGTTTAAAAGGACTGTACAAGCTAAACTTCCAAAAATCCTAAACTTTCTCCCCTAATAAATTCAGGCAGGTAGCAGCAGATACATTGCAAAGGAAGATGTTTTTTTAACCCCCTAGAATTCACCAGTGCAATCACATTTTTATGCCATCAACGATTATAAAGATAATAAAGATACAGCTGGATTCTGAGCGACGAGTTTCAAGACGTGTTCAGCCTAAAAACGAAAGGCAACAGGCAGGCTAAAGAAATTGTACGTTGTACGGGGGTACTTGTTGGGGAGACGAGATATGCTTCGCCCGAGAAAACCCATGCTTCCCCCCGTGCAGTAGGTTAAAGCTCATTCGCAGTAGTGTTTTGGGGTTGAAGCTCTGACGGCGCATGCGCTTTAACCCACTGCACGGGGGAACACATAAGTTTCCTCGGACAAAGCGATCTCGTCTCCCCCAACAAGTACGCCTCAAGGAGAGGAATTTCTCATTGAATTTGATTATATTGGGCCTGCTATGATCTTTATCTTCTCGTTTACAAACATCTTGTACAATCCCATGTTTTACGATGACGAAAAACAAGATGACTGATGACAACATTATTTTGTTGCAAATAACAACTTGTTTTTTAAAGATTTTGTTTCATCAGCTTTTACTAGGAGAATAAAGAACAAAATGTCTTGTTAAATACCCACATTTAATGTTTCAAACTGAATAAAGCGTTTGTTTTGACCAGCATGCTTTGCACGTGTCATCTTTTTGTTGGCCTTTGTTGTTACCATTTGCATGGGCCACTTCGGTATTGATGTTATTGTTAAATTTTGTCTGTTTTAGGTGTCGAGTTATTGGCAATGGATTATATCGCATAAAATGTTGAAAATATATTGATCGGTAATTAATGGCTGGTTATTCACTACTCGAAGTTGCGATCGTCTTGTTGTTCGCAATACAACCTTACCTGTGTTACAATCACAATAATCGTATCAACTGTAAGTGTATGATTTCTTCTGTATGATCAAGGGTGCTAGGACACGGATGTTGTGATCAGATATTTATTAACCTTGCTTTGATCCTCCAACTCGTCTGCTGCAACTGAACGTTGTTTAGGCCTAACGAATATAACTCTCTTGTATTCCTGTGTTAGTGCACATTCGCAGAAGATAACCTTGTCTTCTTCGAATCGAAGGCGCACTAAGACACAGGAATACAAGAGAGTTGTATTCGTTAGGACTAAACAACTTTCAGTTGCAGCAGGCGAGTTTAAGATGAAACAAAAGAAAAACAAGGATCGAAATAACTATCTAATCACAACATCCATGTCCTAACACCCTTTGTTTGATAACGTTTTTTCGTTTCATTTGGTTTGGTTTGGTTTCATTTCGTTTGTTTCGATTAATGACAAGGTTTTTCTTTAAATCAAGAATGCCCATCGTTTTGACGTTCAACCTTTAACTTTTTTTATGAGTACTGCAGTGCCTGGACAGAGGCAAAGTTTCATAAAACGTCATTATTAATCTTCACGAGAGCACGATTGTAAGAATCATGAATGTTGGAACACCTAAGAAACTTATAAAAAGAACTCAAAATTACACTATATCTGATGAGTTTTTAAGAAACTTTCATCAGAGAATAAAATTCTTGAGTTCATTTAAAAACACATGTACAACGTACGTTTGTGCTAAAAATTACTGCAACATTCTCTGACTGTGTCCCTAAATTTTATTATTTGACTTTTTGCAGATCACCTTTGCGAGCAATGATGTGACTTTTTTTTGAGTTTTAACAAATTGCAGAATTAGATAGCTTCCTGGGCAAACCGCAGAATTGGATGTTTTAGCCAACCAAAACACTAAAAAGCTGCGTTCTATCAAGGGTGTTAGAGCACCCATATTTTTATTGAATATTTATGTACCCTTTTTTCTTTATTTTCTTCTTTTTGCATCTCAACTCGTGTCTACAACTGAACTTGGCTAAACGCTTTTAGTTTGGTCGTTCAAATCTAACTCCCTCGTATTCCTGTCTGTTGGTGCCAGTTTAGTAGCACACAGGAATACAAGGGAGTTGCATTAGACCAAGTTTGTAGTTACGAGTTGAGACGAAGAAAGAAGACAACGTAAAGATCAAAACAAGGAATGAATATTTAATCAAAACATGGGAGTCCTACTACCCGTTGTCCTATCAGGCAAAACAAACAGTGTAAATTAATACAATATTTGATGATCAACAGGGTGCTACGATGAAGTATGCAATCAACATTCGGATCACTGCAATTCAAAAGACGGTTGCCGCCTATGTATGGATAACACCCAAGGACAAAACTGTCATTTGTGTAAAGATGGGTATTACGGCAATGCTACCTTAAGCAAAGATGGCTGCAAGCGATGCCCGTGCCCGTATATCAAATCAAATGGTACATGTGTATATAATTTAACAGCAAGGACATTCAAATGCTTTGATTGCAAACAAGGCTACACTGGAGATCTTTGTAGCAATTGTACGACAGGACGTTACAAGAACTTGCAAGATGGCATCTGTAGGCCTTGTAATTGCAATGGTTTTGGTAATGCGAGCTTAGTACAACAATGTGAACCACAAGGAGGCCACTGTTATCAATGTTTGAATAATACTGCAGGACGTCAATGCGAGGCTTGTCTGCCTGGTTATTACGTAAGAAGAGAGAACTCAACAAGACAATGTGTTAAGTGTGATTGTAATGGAAATGAAAAGCCAGGATTGAAGGCAATTTGTAATTGGAAAAGTGGAATTTGTTTCCAATGTACTTCGAATACCACTGGCGTGAGATGTGAAAAATGTGCAAGTGGTTATAAAGGAGATGCTTTGATAGCAAAGAATTGCACAAGGATTCACGATCATGTTTTCGGTATAGTATTTTGTATAGTTTTGCTTGATTGATTGATTGCTTGATTGATTGATTGATTGATTGCTTGATTGCCTTTGTGTCTCAATGAAGGGGGCTGAAGCCCCAAAGAATCAATCAGCCTCGTTTTGGAAGCATCAAAAGATATCCAATTTTCATCGTTAATGTTCACACGATGCAGTTCTTGAGGTTAGAATTTTGTTTTTAAATTATGCCATCGTTGGCTGCGAATGTATGTTTACGAAACATGACAAGGAGTCCGTCTCAAATATTGCTGGAAGATAGCATCACGGATCCCCTTCTGTACCCCCTATTAAATGCATTTTTCTCATATCATGCCAAACAATCAAGCAATAATGGTTCATAATTCGTTTCTTTTTTTGTAGTTTCAAGTCCAGCACCATCGAAATCCGTTCTCATAGCATTGGTGTCGACGTTGTCAATCATAATTGCATTGTTGATTGCAGTGGTCGCGAAGATGTGGATGAAACGCAAGAAATCGCGGGATCCTCTCGGTTTTATCACAATAAACATGAATCATTCTGAAGAAGATGACTACAATATTGCATGGATTGATCCTGTCACAGGGGACCCCATTCGTCATCATGATGTAAGTTATAATATTTTGTTTTGTTTTCAACTCGGCGTCAGACCAGGGCTTCACAGAGCATAAGTTCCAATTATTGAAATTGGTGTAAAACCGTGGGTGTTATACGGTTTTATGAACTAAACTATTTCTAGAATGGCCTGAAAGAAACTGAAGCTATCTAGCTGTAATTCTGCCGTTTGGACTTTCCAGAAATCTTGAATATTTTTCGAAATTACAGCGTATTTGATATTTCAGCTCATTTGAGGATGTGACGTCGTCAAATTCTGAAACTTTGAAAGATTTTTGCTTTGTAGCATAATGTAGACATTCATAAACTAAGTCTTGCTTGAACATTAGTCTGCGATTCCTCAGAACGTTTAGAAGTTACGATGGTTTTAAATTTTCTTCAGATTATTTCTTAAATTCTTTTCTTGATTTGAATGGTTTCTGTTTTTTGCTCATTTTATCTACACCCAAACCAATGACGTAAGCTCCAAGCAAAATATCGAAATTTAAGTCCAATGCTTTTTATTTCGATGTTAAAGAAACTAATGTTTTCCAAGAAAATGCGTCATTTAAGATCTGTTCCTTTTCTCATTTGAATACATTAAACACCCGCATATAAAATAAGAACCTACAATTTTACAAGTCAGCCTGGGTTCTTATACAACCAAAGGCAGTCTGTTACGCATCTGATTGGGTGATAAGGTAAGGACAATACGAAGAATAAGAAATTGAATGGCTACTGATCCTAATGACTTTCTACGACTGCAGAATGTGATAAGGATCAGCCTCCCTTTGTTTCAAGGCAGTCTGCCGTGCATCTGATTGGGTGATAAGGACAATACAAAGAATAGGACAATTGAATGACTACTGATCCTAATGACTTTCTACGACCGCAGAATGTGATAATGATCAGCCTTCCTTTTCTACAAATGCACAGATTCACATAGACATCCGTTGTGTTGAGCTCTGACATTTTTTGCGGCCAATCAGATACGTGACAGACTGCCTTTAATATAAGGGATTGGTTCTTATAAATGAAGGCCTAATTTGAAACTTTCAGCCTGCATATTCTTGATCCACCAGGTCTTATGCGCGGGCGTTTAATGTATAAAGCATTTTATAATTTGATATTTTTTGTTATTTCAAAGTTTTTATTTCAAAGAATGTTAAATTATTTGCCTATAGGTGGATACACAGATGCCACTTACAAACGGCAATTTGCAGTTTCATCCAATTCCAGAAGATGATCATGATGATTATAATGACGAAGATGATCTCGGTGATGCACACGAGGAGCACGTGGAAAGCAGAGACACTGACCGAATGCTGTAGTGAGATGAAATCTGTAAATATACCTTGCATTTATTATTTCATGTGTGCATGTGTTTGTGCCAATTGAATTGAATCCAAGTTCTACTGTTTGTCATGAACGGAGGGATACCTAACAAGCAATATTGACAGACCCTAGCCTACTCTCCAGTGCCAAGTAGATTTCCCCTTTTATTTAATTTCAAAGAATTATTTCACCAGTTGTGTGTGCTCTCAGAAGCCTTGAATGCCGTAAGCCTTCGAGGTTCCCAGCATCGATTATACTGAACCGTAAATGTAACCAGGACTAGTTTTGAAAAATTGGAAAAATATCCTTGGAATTGCCTGCGTTGTTCAGTGTCGCCGTGAACCTTACCCTCGTAGATGAACAAGTGTAAGAAGTCGCCTGCATCTTTATTAATTGCTCTTTCGAGTCGATGAAACTTTTGGTCGCCGAATTGGTTAGTTGTTGAGTGAATCATAGCATAGGAATCAAATCTCTAAAAAAACATTGGACGATTGGTTGATGCATCTTTCGTTTAATTTAATGGCTTGAAAGGAACTTCAGGTATTTGGTTGTAAGTGTTCATTGGCAATTGGGATATCTTGATTATTTTCTGAGTTATTGCGTCTTCCTTTTTATTGAAAGAATTAACGAAAAGTTTTGAAATTTTTAAATCGTTATAAATCCTACATTGATGCAGGAAAAGCGGTACAATCTTCAAGGAAGCCATGGTTTATGAAAGTCTATGATTTGTTGTTAAGCAGAAATCTGTAGCCTTTGTGGTTTGCAATTTAGCCATTTGATGACGTCACAACCGGAGAACTGTTTGAAGCATAACAGACATAGCAATTTTGTGATAACAAAGATTGCCAATGAACACTTCTAACCAAATACTTGAAGTTCCTTTCACGCCATTAAATCAAACGAAGATACATCAACCAATCGTGCAATGTTTTTCAAAGATTTGATTCCTACACTGTGTATCGCTCTCGTGCACAACAAATTTCAAATACTGGTTACCTTTCGAACAAAATTGATTCAGGCCTCTACGAGAGGCTCTAATAGGGACAAATTTAAAATCAGAAAACAAAGTTCTGAGAACCAACCGAGAAATGGAAAGTTCCTACCTACCTAGGATACCTAGAATTTCGCCGGTGAGTCAGGAAAAATATTACCCGTTTGAAAGGTCACTGCTCAGTACGATGATATCGGCCAATACATCATTTAATGGTACAATACATGTTCAAATCCATTTCAAAATTTGCCTGACTGAAATCGGCCACTCCGTTCGGAAATTATGAAGGATTTGCTCGAGAAAGCCCCCTCCAGGAACCTACAAAACATGCCCAAAATCACGACAAAATTGTCCTAATATTTCTACCTTACGCGGGCCTTGCAGCAATGATTTGCACTTTCTTTAGCATGTGTTATGCTCTAGGGAGGATAAAATTGCCCTGAATAATGTTATACTCTCAGGGATGACACTTATACTCCCAGAGGGATAACACGTGCTAAAGCATGTAATATAAAATTTGATCGTGATTTTAGGCTTGTTTTGGAAGTTTTTTGAAGGGGCTTTCTTGGGAAAACTCCTCATAATTTCATAACAGAGTTGCCGATTTCGGTGAGGTAAATTTCAAAATGGATTACAACATGTCCATCATTAAATGATATATTAGCCGATATCATTGCCTTGATTTCCAGGGAGCAGTGGCCTTCCAAACGGGGATTGCTTTTCCTGACTGACCCGGTCTTACCTCTCAAAATGGGATATCCTCACAGTTAAATACCTATTTCCTCACAAGGTTATAATGCAGGCTCGTTACTGTTATGTTGTAATTTATGTTTATACTTTGAGTTTCTCTCTTTGAATTTTTGGCTTAGGTTAAAATTGAATATGATACATGCTATTTAGTTGCTTTTATGCCTATTATTAATATTTATTAAGTTGGTGAAACTTGTGGACTTTTAGGAAAACAATTGTTAAGTAAAGTAAATATTGATTTTATTCTTTGCGAAACGTGTATTTATCTACTTTTTGCCATTCTTATTGCATTATCATTATTATTATTATTGCAGTCATTACTGTTGTCATTGCGTCATAATGTTATTAAGCCATGAAACGAATCTGTTATGGAGGTTAGGATTTCGTCAGATTGCTTCAGATCGAATACGAGAAATCATAGGCTCCAAATCTTAAAAGGGTCTGTTTCATCCAGCATGCCTTGCACGTGCCGCTGGCCCTTGTTGTCGCCATTTTCATGTGCCATCCGTGCAAGGCATGCTGGAGGAAACAGGCCCTTTGACAACGTTGGTGTAAGATTCAATTACCTATTTCAGTGGACTGAATGGGATGAAAGGAGCTCAAGCTGCACTTCAAGAAATCTTCGATATTTTCAGACTTAAAGGCGCACTGTCGTTGCGCTGATTGGGTAAATACGATAATCAAAAAGACTAGAATTAGGCAAGCTTCAGTAATTACGCTGTACATCGAAATTCAGGAAGATTATAACCATCTGACTCCCTTTATTCACGAGAGAGAAAGCATGACCAAAGAGCAGAAAGGAGCATTGGTTCCAAATCTTTAACTCGGCGTAAAAAGGTGGGTGTAAAATTCAATGACCTATTTCTTCTGATTGAATGGCTTGAAAGGAACTTTGATACTTATCTATAATTCTACCGTTGGACTTTCCAGAAACTTTGAACATTTTTCAAAATTACAGCGTATTCTAAATTTCAGCTCATTTGAGGGTGTGACGTCATCAAATTTCTAAATCACAAACTAGATGATTGACAGACTTTTGCTTGATACCATATTGTAGGCATTCATAAACAATAGTTTTCTTCGAAATTACTTCATGTTGCGTCAAACGGTTTAGAAATTACGATGGTTTTAAGTTTTTTGAAAATTTTTCTTGAATTCCTTAAAAAGAGGGAAAACACTCCAACTCTGAAAAAAAGATTTCAGAAAAGTCCGCAGAAAGGCATGGTAATTATTCAAACGCCAGATCCTTTGTTATTGATTTGATCCTAACAACCAGCCAATCACATCCACGATAGTGTGCCTTTAAGCGTGTAGTTTAAGCGTTATTCGTCTTCACAGAACAAGCTGAATTAAAGCAGACCGCGAGCAACGGGAATTTGGCAATCTACTGGGAACACTTTCTTCCTGAACCGTGTTCTCGTACCAGATCTGGAGCCTTCTACTTCAAAACGGTGTTAACGCTACAAAAGTACGTCCAAAACTAAACCAGCCACGCTTTTCAATTTCTAAGCATGTTCAGGTAATATGTAAGCTTTTCAATTGGCGTTTTGACAGTGGTTTTTCCTTCAAACGATATTAGTTTTAAGTTAGGTCGGCCTGATTCTCATAATTTTAATTTTCCTAACCGAAATAGCAGTTACTTATCCATGTGTAAATAAAAGTCTTTTCATGGCAACTTGTATTTTGTTTCAGGGCAGTTGAATAGAATTTACACCAGGAAAAACTCCATTATGATATTTTGTCCACTGTGAAAGTTTGATTTTCTTGTGTTTTCTGCTTGGAAATTAGTTTTCTCGCCGATATCTCACTCCTTGCTGTCAACCTAGGAGACTGGAAATTTAAAAAAAGATGACTCTATTTTGATAAAAAAAATGCGAGGCCTATAACCTTACTTTTTTAATAATGAAAAAAGTTCACTTTCAGAAACGATCAAGAAAAATACCATTTATCATCAAAAAGGTAAGCTTTGCTTTTTCGGTAAAATAGGCCTATTTTGAAAACCCCGATTTTCGGCCAAAAAGTAAGGCTATAGGCTTTGCTTTTTCAGGAAATTAGGCCTATTTTGAAAACCCCGATTTTGAAAAAGGCCCCGATTTTCGATTTTCAGCCAGTAAAGAGGCTTTGCTTTTTTGGTAAGGCTATAGGCTTCGCTTTGGTTTTTTTCGGTAAAATAGGCCTATTTTGAAAACCCCGATTTTCGGCCAAAAAGTAAGGCTATAGGCTTTGCTTTTTCGGTAAAATAGGCCTATTTCGAAAACCCCGATTTTCGGCCAAAAAGTAAGGCTATAGGCTTTGCTTTTTCGGTAAAATAGGCCTATTTTGAAAACCCCGATTTTCGGCCAAAAAGTAAGGCTATAGGCTTTGCTTTTTCGGTAAAATAGGCCTATTTCGAAAACCCCGATTTTCGGCCAAAAAGTAAGGCTATAGGCTTTGCTTTTTCTGTAAAATAGGCCTATTTTGAAAACTCCGATTTTCGGCCAAAAAGTAAGGCTATAGGCTTTGCTTTTTCGGTAAAATAGGCCTATTTCGAAAACCCCGATTTTCGGCCAAAAAGTAAGGCTATAGGCTTTGTTTTTTCGGTAAAATAGGCTCATTTCGAAAACCCCGATTTTCGGCCAAAAAGTAAGGCTATAGGCTTTGCTTTTTCGGTAAAATAGGCCTATTTCGAAAACCCCGATTTTCGGCCAAAAAGTAAGGCTATAGGCTTTGCTTTTTCGGTAAAATAGGCCTATTTTGAAAACCCCGATTTTCGGCCAAAAAGTAAGGCTATAGGCTTTGCTTTTTCGGTAAAATAGGCCTATTTTGAAAACCCCGATTTTCGGCCAAAAAGTAAGGCTATAGGCTTTGCTTTTTCGGTAAAATAGGCCTATTTCGAAAACCCCGATTTTCGGCCAAAAAGTAAGGCTATAGGCTTTGCTTTTTCGGTAAAATAGGCCTATTTCGAAAACCCCGATTTTCGGCCAAAAAGTAAGGCTATAGGCTTTGCTTTTTCGGTAAAATAGGCCTATTTTGAAAACCCCGATTTTCGGCCAAAAAGTAAGGCTATAGGCTTTGCTTTTTCGGTAAAATAGGCCTATTTTGAAAACCCCGATTTTCGGCCAGAAAGTAAGGCTATAGGCTTTGCTTTTTCGGTAAAATATGCCTATTTTGAAAACCCCGTTTTTCGGCCATTTAGTAAGGCTATAGGCTTTGCTTTTTCCGTTAAAATAGGCCTATTTCGAAAACCCCGATTTTCGGCCAAAAAGTAAGGCTATAGGCTTTGCTTTTTCGGTAAAATAGGCCTATTTCGAAAACCCCGATTTTCGGCCAAAAAGTAAGGCTATAGGCTTTGCTTTTTCCGTTAAAATAGGCCTATTTCGAAAACCCCGATTTTCGGCCAAAAAGTAAGGCTATAGGCTTTGGTTTTTCGGTAAAATAGGCTCATTTCGAAAACCCCGATTTTCGGCCAAAAAGTAAGGCTATAGGCTTTGCTTTTTCGGTAAAATAGGCCTATTTCGAAAACCCCGATTTTCGGCCAAAAAGTAAGGCTATAGGCTTTGCTTTTTCGGTAAAATAGGCCTATTTTGAAAACCCCGATTTTCGGCCAAAAAGTAAGGCTATAGGCTTTGCTTTTTCGGTAAAATAGGCCTATTTTGAAAACCCCGTTTTTCGGCCAAAAAGTAAGGCTATAGGCTTTGCTTTTTCGGTAAAATAGGCCTATTTCGAAAACCCCGATTTTCGGCCAAAAAGTAAGGCTATAGGCTTTGCTTTTTCCGTAAAATAGGCCTATTTCGAAAACCCCGATTTTCGGCCAAAAAGTAAGGCTATAGGCTTTGCTTTTTCGGTAAAATAGGCCTATTTTGAAAACCCCGATTTTCGGCCCAAAAGTAAGGCTATAGGCTTTGCTTTTTCGTAAAAAAGGCCTATTTTGAAAACCCCGATTTTCGGCCAGAAAGTAAGGCTATAGGCTTTGCTTTTTCGGTAAAATATGCCTATTTTGAAAACCCCGTTTTTCGGCCATTTAGTAAGGCTATAGGCTTCGCTTTTCGGTAAAATAGGCCTATTTTGAAAACCCCGATTTTCGGCCAAAAAGTAAGGCTATAGGCTTTGCTTTTTCCGTTAAAATCGGCCTATTTCGAAAACCCCGATTTTCGGCCAAAAAGTAAGGCTATAGGCTTTGCTTTTTCCGTTAAAATAGGCCTATTTCGAAAACCCCGATTTTCGGCCAAAAAGTAAGGCTATAGGCTTTGCTTTTTCGGTAAAATAGGCCTATTTCGAAAACCCCGATTTTTGGCCAAAAGATAAGGCTATAGGGTTTGCTTAAAATCCCTATTTTTGATGAAAATCAAGGTAGATGCTGCAAAAAAAACAGTTCGCCTGAACCAGCCCTGAACTAAGGCAAGAAAATCACTAGATTGAAACAGTTTCAGTATGATGTACGTTTCAATTAAAATTAAAATGATGCATTATACAAAATCAAAAACAAATGATGAACGGAAAACATCCCTTGACAAAGGAACAGATAACACATTACATGCGTATGATACAACGGACATTAATGCAAGAACTGATGACCGAAATAAAATATTTACAAAGAAAGACAACAAACAAAGTTCTCTGTTAGAGTTATCAAGGAATCTAATCACTTCAAGGAATAAGGGTCTGCTTTAGAGTCGGGGGGGGGGGGGGGGTATTTCAACGGACTTGATTCGGGGATTTCACTACATTTAAGGGTTATTGGCTATTCACCCAATATTGTCGCCTGAAACTGCTCACAAGAACTCTTCAGATCGTTTCTAAACAAGGAAAACTGATGATATTAATTCACTATCTCTTAAAGGCCCTCTGCTAACCTATAGGCTTTTCGCGCCGCGCATGAGAAAAACAACGTGAACACAAACGGAGCAATGGCGGTGGTAAATGTTTTCGGTTCTCCTATCAGGCTCGAAGGAGGAAACGAAGAATATACCACTCTGCTTTCTTCTGGGGGTCTCGCACAACCCATTTTCTTCTCTATATTCATTGTAACGTGACATTTCACCAGTTATGGAAGGAGCGACATAAGAACAAAATACTTGCCTAGCTTTGCAGAATTTCAGATGATCTAAAAGTCCTTTCGTATGGCATGATGGGTTAGCAACAGCGCGCATGGCCTCAAGGTTAGCAAAGGGTCTTTAATCAGGCAATCAGAAACCAATCGTAGCTTTTGATTGTCGTTGAGATGCAGGGTAATCGGATTCTTGTTCTAGGCATTATCTATGCTCCTTTGTGCATCTTATCTTACGATTTACAGAGATCATAATAAACGAAATGTATCAAATTTAATGCTGTACTCCACGTTGTGACACGTACATTTAGGGGCCTTTCATTCTAAATTTTGTTATGAAGAGAGACATTTTTCACCTAACTGGTTTAATAGAAAGAAGTGGGACTAGAAATGGAACAGTACTTCGCTTTATTTAAACTTCTCCCTTTATTTAGGGAAAGGTTGAAACGATCTTGGAACACCATATAGTTATTTAGTCAGATCCCATCCTGCCTATTTAAACGCTCAATTTTTACCCCTACCT
The DNA here is from genome assembly GCA_039566865.1 of Aurelia coerulea. Classification (NCBI taxonomy): domain Eukaryota; kingdom Metazoa; phylum Cnidaria; class Scyphozoa; order Semaeostomeae; family Ulmaridae; genus Aurelia; species Aurelia coerulea. The sequence continues at coordinate 21,821,364 of CM076954.1, forward strand.
TTTATACACGTAATCTATCTATGTAACAAAATATAAGCTACTAATTCACACTGTCCAACTAATTAGATAATAATAACAATAATAATACACAAATTTAATTATTAAGTCTAGTCTGCATCGCAAATCAAACGAAAAATACACTTCAAGGGTATTCAAAATTGAGCAACGAAGCTCATTAAATAAATATCAATTAATTTTGATTACGTTATTCAATTTTAGATGGTGATCACAATGTTTGATATCTACGATAAAGCAATGATAAATACTGTCGCATCTCAAATTTCAAGGGGTACTCTCTCTACCTATACGGGATCAGTCGTTTATAATTTTCGGGACGTGTTGAGTTGAATGGGTGCGAAAGGGGTAAGAAATATTTCCACAATGCAGAACAATCCTTTTGAAATCAAATGAAAAAATCTGATAAAATTCCCTGAGTTGCCAAATATCATTTCAGAAACAAACAAACAACAATATTTACATCATCATAAAAAACTAGAAATGAATTACTAAGTTTTCGGACTGGAACGTAGAATGTGGAAACATTCATTCAAAGTTAAGAAATATTTATTATTTTTATTACTATGGGCTGATCATGTTTCTCATAAAAAATGTGTACTTGAAAGCACAAAATCCTTTTCATTCTAGCGTTATCTTTAGCGAGTCATTGCGGGTTTTGAAGTCAGCCACACCCTGATGAAGATAACTGTCTCATAAAATGTCGTGTTGTCTTGATTTGACTGCAAGATGCTATCTCGCCAAAGAGGACCACCCCAGTTAAGAAGACAGGCTTGCTTCCATATAAACACCACACTAGGAGATCGTCATGGACATATCTTGAGACATGGCAGGTTGGAATCTCCCAAAGTTAAACACGGTTTCGTAACTAACGAGAATTTTAATCTGCCATTATGGGAATGAGGGCCCCTTGAAAAACAGCTTCTGCTGAAGGGCATACCCAACCTCGTTCCCAGGGTGTTCTGACGTCATACGCTGGTCACATAGTCGAATGAACAGAGGTAGAGCAACGAACTCACTCTGGGGACGAGATTGGGGCATATCTCCTTGAAATAATGAAAAATGAAATACATGAACATTGAAAATGGTTTCGAACTAAAGGTTGATGTCTACTTTTTAGCATCATATTTCTCAACTGCTGCTATAAAATGAAAAGGATCTTTTTAACTTGCCGAAAAAATTAAAAACAAGAGCTAGCAATTTTTCAGTGTCATATTGATTATCATAGAAATAGATTGAAATAATGCCCTTGCGCAAAGACACTCTCTTACATTTGCATGAGATGCGACAACGTAAATCTTAAAATTCTCGTCATCAACACAAGGCTACTTATTTTTTCATCTGATTAGTAATTTTCTTATACCATGATTTTTCAGCAGCTGGTGCGTTCGCTGCATAAAGTTTTAACTCTAGTTGATCGCCACGTTCTCTCGCTTCAGCTAAGTCCAACTTGGCTTTAATTAGGTCATTTTCTAATGAAGAAATTCTTTGTTGGTCATCATCTTGTAACTGATTTTGTAATTTATATAACGTCGATTGCAAACCTTTTTCGTCTTCACCAACATTCTCCCCATCTTCTCCTGACTTCTTCTGACTTGCAAAATGTTGTGAACAATCAGGGCATTCTGCAACTTTGGTCTAAGGAAATCAAGACATATCAGGATAAATATTTAGCAATGTACAAACATCTAAATTTTTAGGTTTTGGGAACATCTTACAAAATTCAGGCATCTTTTCATAGCTCACCTGGTCATGGTTAATGTTTTTATTAAAAATTAGTTCTAGTTTCTTTGTTTTCATTGGGGGGGGGGGGGCTCTCTCTCTCTCGAGATTAGTCTCCCTATTTACGGAGCTCCTCCTTTGTTTATCAATCTTGAATACGATTTTGTAACGTTACTCTCTTTTATTCATTTAGTGTAGCAATGTTAAGTATTTGTAGTGTAAGTAATTTTATTGATTTTATTGAGGATCGATGGATAAATCATATGAAACTGAAACTTCATATAACAACAGGAGGAATTCAACGCCACCCTTCATTACTGTACCTAATAGGGCAGCCATATACTTGAAAAGTTGAAACAAAAATAAAGGAGAAAGAATCTATCTGTTGAAAACTGCATCAGAAACTCATTTAAAATGATTACAAGGTAATAAAAAATCGCTAAGCTGCACCAAGCCTTGGTAGTTTATTTCTCGGCCTTTCAATGCCTTAAAATTTGCTATTTTATTGTTATCCTTTAATTGAGTCAATGTTTTCCCATCTGCTTACCTTTATATCAAGCAATTCCTTTTCAAGACACTCTTTGAATTTTTCGTTCCTCTTTTCTTGCTCAGTACAAATCTGCAATAAAATAGTCCCATTGTAAATACGAAAAACTGTGAAGTTGTTACCATAATATGCTATGCGCATACCAACCGGTTTTGTGTTGTACAGGAAAATAGAAAGTCCGAAGTCTTAAAAGTACAGACTGAGCTTGCGAGACCGAGGGCTTTATATTTTCCTGTACAACTACAAAACCGGTTAGTATGAGTTTTATTACCTGATAGCTTCTAATTTTGACTCATATCACTTAGTCAAACGCTTGAGTTTATTGTAAATCTCACAGGCCTATCTAAACCAGTTGCTGTGGTGGCAAACACGCGTCCTTGTATCGTATCATACAAGGCTGCGGGGAAACCGCGGGAAGTGTGCGATTAACCAATAGGATTGGCGGGATTATTGTATTGCCTCGTTTTTGAAACTTCAGTCAGGTAATAATAAAAAATAATGATCACAAAACATAAGAGGTTTGTTTTGCATATTCGCAATGGCCCCTAAACTAGTGCTAAAAAAAATATTCGCTTCAACTGATATTTTATCTTCGTCATCAACGCTAAGAATCTTACTGAAGGTTTTCTTTTATTATAACTCAAAACCGGGAATGGTTATCGTTTTTAGATTTCTTCAGTGTTTCTTCAAAAACTTGTTAACGTTTCATTGGTCAGGTGTTAAGAGCAATTTACTCAAAATTACCGATTTGTAATCTTCTATGATCCGATCTCGCTTCGTTCTTTCTGCGTCAGCATCCTTTGCACTTTCTCGCCATAACTCCTTCACCTGAAAAAAGTTGCATACCATGTATTACACCAATGAAATAAAGCAAATTCTGGCAATTAATTAATCAATCAATCAATCAATCAATCAATCAATTAATCAGTAAAATGTAAGAAGGAAAAGGAAGTCTGACAAAAGAAAAGTTTTCTGACGTTGATCGCAGCAAAAATTCAGATGAGATGAAGAGAAATAACACAGCAGATCAAAAACGGTGCACCAACCTAACGAATAATGCAAAAAGAGTAAACAAAATACATTCGTCAGAGGAAGGTATACAGTTTTGGCCTCGACATGCTTCGGAGGCTCCTAAGTTGACCTTATATTACAATGATACAAAACGAATCAATTTTTGTCGAAAGAAATCTTTTTCTTTGCAGACAAAAATACCAAGCAAAAGATTTCCAACTTTAATCTTCGTATCTACCACTGGATAAGTACTTAATTGGATGCAATATATACGAGCAAACACTTACTCTGATTTCTTCCATTTTAAGTCGTTCAATTTCTTCTTCTGATTCTTCAAGATGTTTCTTCGTCCTGTCGCTCTCGATCAATAACAGATTTACTTTCTCTTCGAGCTGTGAAAAGAGTCAACCAATTCAGTCAGAGTTGAAAACATCAAGGGTGTTAAATGATAAAAGTAGCAGGAAGATGTACCATAATACAAAACTTGCTCATACGAAACGAAATTATATAAAGCCTCTGGGAACACAACTACTTTCGGAGGGTCTAGAGGGAGGCTTCGAAAGACAGGGGACTTAGAAAGAGAGGGGACTTAGAAAGAGAGAGTGCTCAGAAAGAGAAGGAGGACTTGAAAAGCAGATTTTAATATGAATGATATCTATCGAAATTTACTGAATTTCCAGATTTAGCAATCAATTTTGCAATTCAAATCCATCAATTCAATGCAATGTTGCATAGCATAGGTTTAAAATCTTTAACTCGGCATAAAAAGGTGGGTGTAAAATTCTGTGACCTATTTCTTCTGATGGAGTGGCTTGCAAGAAACTTCAGATACTTATCAATAATTCTACCGTTGTGCTTTTCAGAAGTTTTGAATATTTTTCGAAATTACAGCGTATCTTACATTTCAACTCATTTGAGGATGTGACGTCATCAAATTTCTAAATCATAAACCAGAAGAGTGATAGACTTTTGCTTGATACCATATTGTAGCTATTCGTATACTATGGTTTTCTTGAAAAATATTTCATGTTGCATCAAATAGTTTAGACATTACGATGGTTTTCAGGTTTTTTGAAAATTTTTCTTGAAAAAGAAGCAAAACATTCTAAAAATATTGAAGATTTGAGAAAAGTCTAACAGTAGAATTATAGGGAAATAGCTAAACTTTCTCTGAAGCCATTCAATCCAAGGAAATAGGTCATTGAATTTGACACCAACCTTTTTAAAGATTTGGAGCCTATGCCATGTTGCATTCAAAGCATATGGAAGAATATTGCCGTGCAAATAAATCGAGGCCTCGATTTAGTCAGATTTAGCCTCGCAAGGGTTGCTAAATGGCAAGGAAAGATAGTAAATAAGTTGACTGAGACAACGAACCTCTGTAATTCTTTCTTGCATTCCAACTTTGGTGACAACAATTTCATGAGCCAATGTATCGTTCTCTTGTTGAAGCCTCATATTTTCTTCCATCACCCTTCGGTTTTCTCTCTGTTGAATGAAACAATGAAAATGAATTAATTCACACTTACAAAGTTACATTGCAACTTTGTCTTGAATCTAGAATCCTGGTGGTATTGTAATTGTAGTATTGTTATAGTAGTGTGTATTACTTTATGAACATAATACAAACATCTAGATCAAAAGTTTCGAAGCTCAAAAGACAACATGTAAATAAGATTACAAATGGAGCAAGAAATCTACACAATGAAAGGCTCAAACGAGACAGGAGCTCACGATTCCCACGCTCATGGGTTAATAATCTAGAACTGAGGTCTCGATTCGTGCAGTCTCCTCAGTTTAAATTCGTTATGATGATGTTGACCCCTGATCATAATTGATCACGCTGCTATCCCTTTAAAGGGGCCTTTGAAACCGGCATACCTTGCACGTTAGCCTCACTACACAATGACCCTCAACTTATGCCCATTGAAGTGAATTGATGTTGTTGTTGTCGCTCCAGTGGGAGCCAGGGGCATATTACAGACTAAGGGCTCCAGTGTTGTCGCTCCAGTGAGGTCCTGTCGCTCCATTAGTTATAGCGTCCATTAGTTATAGCGTCCACCAGTCTATCAATAGCGATAACCTACGAACATGTAATCAGCCTATTTGCACGTGTCATTTCTTTGTTGGCGTCCATTTTCGTGGACCGTGAAAATGGCGACAACAAAGAGAGAACAAAATAATATATTCACAAACGAGCTGGTTGGAAGGCCCCATTAAAGGGAATGTGCATTGGTAAATGATTTTGTTCATGAACATAACACCGAAAATTCTCAGACACAGTATTGTTTCCTTGGCTGTGCATCTTTGACTCACAATCAGATATCTTTAGATTTGGGTGCTACTTGGAAATGGAGGCTTCAGACCTTGCACAAACCCTTTAATACTACTTTCAGTTTTGAAAGTCAGTACCAATCCAAAGATATAAAAGAAGCAAAGCAAACATTTGCTTAAAATCAAATGAGAGCATTAAAGGGGCTCAGTCGTCAAACAGTAAACAAATCCGTAAACTCGCACGTGTCGGGGATTATCCATTGTTCATCTATTGTTCTCTGCAATTTGTTTGGTGGCTTCACCCAAGCCACAAAAAAGTGAGTTAAAAATCCACTTATATCCGAGCAATCGTAGAAGATATGAATGTTTGGTTTGTTCCTTAGTGAAGTACAAGGATTAATGCCCAAACAGCAACTTTCATTTTGAAAAAAATACGAAAATCCTTTGCTTAAAATCAAATGAGAGCATTAATAACATAAACAATTCCCCACCTCAAGTCGATGAACAGGATCTTCTTTCAAGGCCAATTCTTCCTTCATTTGGAAATATTCTTTCTCATATTTTCGCAGCTTCTTCTTTGAAACCTGAAATAATCGATCAAGCTTCGCGTCAACTTTTAATTCTCGATGAATTCTACAAGGTGTCTCTACTTTCCACTCTGATGAGCAGCGAGCTAAGAAACCTTGTTCAATATTAGTTAAATTCTACGGGCATTACTGCACCAATCTAAAGCAGTAACAATGATGCTGTTCTGCATGGCTTAGCTTACAGTAAGATAAATAAACTGCATTTGAGGGCACTGCGAATTGCATACAGAGACTACGAGTGTGATTTTGAAACATTGCTGGAAAGGGACAACTCAGTGAAAGTCCATCAACGAAACCTACAGTTGCTCATGGTCGAAATTTATAGGACAAAAGTAAATCTCAACGCTGAATTTATGAAGGACATATTTGTAACCAATGATGTGCCTTACAGCCTAAGAAGCGGCAATGACCTTTTGCAACCAAATGCAAGGACCACAAACTTCGGCATTGAAACATTCAAACCACACCATTTATTGGACATAAACTTTGGCGGCCGCTACCAAATGAGATAAAAGCTGCAAGCTCCCTGGCTGTTCTTAAAACCGAATAAAAACATGGAAAGGGGAGAAATGCAACTGTAAGCTTTGTCGAATATTTGTTCCAAATCTAGGTTTTTAGTTTGAACATACAAATAGTATTTTTGATTGTAAATTTATTTTTTCCAACCTATTTTTTTAGTAGGCCTTAATAAGCTTTAAATTTGCTATTGTATATTAGCCTACTTTGAATAAAGATTAACAATAATAATAATAAGTGAGATCCATTCTCAAGAATTCCACATTTACATATTTTCTCTAGATATCAGAGGGATGTTTGGACTTCCCTTTGCTCTATCTTTACTTTGGCTTTCATCGGTCATTTGGTCATGTCTGAAAGCAAATGCCGGCCTACATTTCACCATTGAATTTTTTTTGAAGAAAAGTATGAAAACTTTTAAAAATCAAGTAGATAATACCTTGAGACTGAAAGCGACATCAATAAGTTGGCTGCATTGTTCCTCGTTCATGTATCTTTTTGGCATGTTTACCCGAAAATATTTGAGAACACCTTCGAAATCCAGTGACAAAAGCTCTCTCTTCGAGTCCTGTTGGGAAAAAATGTCATGAGAAGATGTGGGCAAAAAAGGGTGACACTAAACTTACTCCATTCCTCCCACTGTTTTAATTCCATTACGAAATTACGAAATACGCAGCACAAAATACGCAACAGCGGATGACCATGAAACTTTGTTCGTTCAAACATTGGGACTCATGAGCTGATGGCTGAATTCTTGGCCCGAGATTCGATATGGCCTAAATTCTGTAATTTTGGGCAAATTTCCTCATAAACCCGAATAAACTAATCCAGAGGGCATTAAATGAGCCCCTCTCAGGACAGGGTGCCAGAAAGTAACAAAATAATCTATCGTTTTCATTATTTTGCCCTGTTTTCAAGATTCTATTTCCCGACACTGATATGAAGGCGAAGCCTGTATAAATTGCAGACCACCAAATATAAAACTCCTCGAAAATAATGTTTTCTGATAAAATAACAATAAACATGCTACTGGCAAGTAGATTAAGGATAGTTGTTGGAATATTTGACAAACTTTCTTTCCAACATTCATATCAATTAAAATCATTTTGCAGAAAGGAGGATTTAAACAGCTCTTTGAGACCATCTTTGGCGCGTTCATCTAAGCAACCAATCAAGAAGAATTGATTGATGATTTTGACGTCAAATTAAGATATCACGTGATAAAATCCCTCAAATCAGATCCTGTTGTTCTACAGGCAATTTGACGTAACAATCACTGCAGATTTCTGTTTATAAAAAGCTGTGCTTCGCCGAAAATCTTCATGTAGTGAAGTGTCACAATACGTTACACTTCAGCGACCGTTGAAAAGTTCTCATACGATTCAACATCGTTTAGCAACCTACAGATACGTTTTCGTTTGAAAGTCGTCAATATGTCGTTCCACGCACGAAGAACAATGGAGAACTCGCCCTCTGCTGGCAGATCAATGACTGTCACAGAGCATACATCGCGAAGAAACCAGCCTAATGTTTTGCAACAGTTGGCAATGGCAAAGAAAGATATCATGAAGAAAGATGCGCTCATTTACGATCAGTTCGAGTAAGTACCTTGTAATAAAATAATCTTGACAAAAGCTTTTGAGTAACAAAGAGGATGGCAGATTGCTTGTTGAGAGTTAAGAAACTGAAGTATGATTTGTTCAATAGACCTTTTAGCTATTCTGAAAGGAATCAGAATCGAACAACATTTTGCTACATTTTGTAGAATTTTCGAATGTGTACAATAGTGATAGAAGCTCTAAAGCCACTCGATCGAACGTCGCGTATCAAAATGTATAAAAATAACGTTCGATCCAGGTTCTTTTGTAGAATAGCTAAAAGGTCTATTTAAACATGTAAGACTTTTCCCATTCAGTATACAGTAAAGGCATGGTTTGTTGTTTTTAAAAGGACAAATCTACCATATTCGTCCTATTTCATACACTTGCTTGTGTGTGTTCATTTAAGTTGCTTTTCTACTTATTGCAGGAAATGTTCTTTGTATATCGTTTGCTTGAAGGGTCTAGCATCTAGCAGTTTATCAGTGCCCGCAAACCCCTTTCTGTAATCAAACATTAAGCTCGTCAGGCTCTATTTGAACGAGGGAGGGATGAGGACCTATATTTGTTCCATATCTTTTCCTTTGAGGAGGTTTTCACTTGAACAGGATCTGTTTTATAACTGACCCTCCTTTTAAGTTACAGGATTGGTTATAATACTCTTTAGACTGATTGCCTAAGTCCCTTGTATACCTGCATTAACCTTGCTAAACTTTGTACTTGTTCACCGAAATTATATCATTCAACTTAAGGATCGCCAGGAAACAAAGGACTCCAGGAATAAGTTTAAGTAATTTTTGGGGCGGCAGCTATTCTACATAGAAGGTGGGAGCGTTGACCGCCTACTGCATCTAACAATTTCTAATTTTTCTAATTTATTTTAGGGAAATGAAAAAAGATAAATTGAAAAAAGACGAAATGAAAGCAGAAATAAATTGCTTGAATGGAACAGTCAAAAGAATTCAACATAAATTCGAGGTAATGCAAAAATCAGATTCAGAAAAAATGAAAAAAATCCAACACCAGAAATCTTTGTTGACACACGAAGTCGAAAGAAAGGAGCTGGTAATAAAGAAACTGAAACAAAACATAAAAGAAGTAAAAAGCAAGAATCTTGCAGATGAGGAGAGGAAGAGAAAAGAAAGCCTTGAGGAGAATCAAAATAATAAATTCGAAATTGAGGCAGAGATGGAAGAAAAGTTTCAAAAGATGATAGAAGAGAGAGGGAAGGAGATGATAAGCGAAGCTCAGCAAAAATGGGAAAGACAAATGAAAGACCAAGAAGAAGAAATTGAGGCAGAGATGGAAGAAAAGTTTCAAAAGATGATAGAAGAGAGAGGGAAGGAGATGATAAGCGAAGCTCAGATAAAATGGGAAAGACAGATGAAAGATCGAGAAGAAGAAATGAAATTCAAATTTTTGAGAAGAAAGGTGGAAATAAAGGATAGAATGGAAGACGCGATGAACAAAAAATGGGAAAAGATTCTCAAAGAGAAGGAAGATGCGATAAGAAAAGAATACGAAGCTGTCCAAACGGAAATGGAATTGAAAATGAAGGAGAAGATGGAAGATGAACTCAAAAGTATCCTGGAAGTTAAAGAAAAAGAATTGATGGAAGACATGGAAGTGAGGAAGATGAAATCGGAAGATGACATGAATGAAAGAATTGAAACGGCCTTTGAAAGAATAGAAATGCTGGCGAATGAATACAAAAAGAAAAAAAATAAAGTAAAAGAAGAAAGTGAAAAACTGAAAATGTCAGAAATAGCACTTATAAATGAACATGAAGCGAGAGAAAAAACCTTGGAGGCCAAGATCAAGAAATTAGAACAGGAACTCTCAAAAAGTCAAATGCGGCTATCAGATGCCAATTTTGAACATGTCCAAGAACAGCAAAACATGATGAAAGACTTAACAGCGAAATTTGAAAGTGAGCTGAAGAGGAACAAGGAAACAACAAACGAAAAGTATCTTCTTTGGCAGAAAACTTCGATGGATTGGAAGAATGAGTTTGCTCGACTCAAAGAAGAGAACGAAAAAAAATCCACAGAGATGGAAGAATTGTTGGTGGAGAACGAGAAAAAATCAAGCGACTGGAAGAATAAGCTGGCTCAACTCGAAGACGAAAGCAACAAAAAGTCTTCAGAGATTGAAGAACTTAGGATGCAGAACAAGGAGCAATCAAACGATTGGAAGAATAAGCTGGCTCAAATCGAAGACGAAAGCAACGAAAAGTCTTCAGAGATTGAAGAACTTAGGATGCAGAACAAGGAGCAATCAAACGATTGGAAGAATAAGCTGGCTCAAATCGAAAAAGAAAGCAACGAAAAGTCTTCAGAGATTGAAGAACTTAGGATGCAGAACAAGGAGCAATCAAACGATTGGAAGAATAAGCTGGCTCAAATCGAAGACGAAAGCAACGAAAAGTCTTCAGAGATTGAAGAACTTAGGATGCAGAACAAGGAGCAATCAAACGATTGGAAGAATAAGCTGGCTCAAATCGAAGACGAAAGCAACGAAAAGTCTTCAGAGATTGAAGAACTTAGGATGCAGAACAAGGAGCAATCAAACGATTGGAAGAATAAGCTGGCTCAAATCGAAAAAGAAAGCAACGAAAAGTCTTCAGAGATTGAAGAACTTAGGATGCAGAACAAGGAGCAATCAAACGATTGGAAGAATAAGCTGGCTCAAATCGAAGACGAAAGCAAAGAAAAGTCTTCAGAGATTGAAGAACTTAGGATGCAGAACAAGGAGCAATCAAACGATTGGAAGAATAAGCTGGCTCAAATCGAAGACGAAAGCAACGAAAAGTCTTCAGAGATTGAAGAACTTAGGATGCAGAACAAGGAGCAATCAAATGATTGGAAAAATAAGCTGGCTCAACTCGAAAAAGAAAACAAACAAAAGTCTTCAGAAATAGAAGAATTATCTATGAATAATAAGAATTGTACAGATGAAATTATGACGAAAGAAGAGCAAATTTTGAAACATGAAAGTGAAATTTCGATGATGAACGATGATAGAAATAGCATGTCAAGTTTGATTGAAGTTTTAAATAAAAGTTTGACTCAACAAAAGGAGAAATTAGAATCGATGCAACTTGCAGTGGATGAAGTGAAGATGCGTTCTAAGGAATACGCAGAGAAAGGAAGAATGCAAAGAAAACAGCTGGACAAAGTAAAAGAAAAGACGTTGAACCTGAAAGATGACACCAAAGACCTCAAGGAAAAAATTGAGAAGATTAACAGGAAGAACAAATTTCGTAATTTGTTCAAAAAGAAGAGAAGCGATGGGAACTGATAAACACTGAAAACTGACAAACAGTATAACATTTTTTAGCATAGTTAAATTTGATTAAAATCTTTTCTTGTAATTTTTATTCATTCTATAATTTTGATCTATGAAAACGTTTGTCTTTCATTAGCAATAATCTTTACATTTTGATGAATTGGCCAATAATAATAAATCAATTTAAATGGTCTTAAGGTTCAGTGAATTTCTAAGCTGTTTTGCAATGAAGTAGCGGGTGTCCCAAAATGATGTATTATCGTTTGATTGCTCAAGTATCCATAACCAATGAACTGATTTTAAAAACTTTGTTTTGTTTGATTGCCTAAAGGCTGAATTGTATCTAAAGATGTTGGTTGTGGTTTACAACGATATTTTCGTGTCGAAAAGAAGATTGATAAACCTGCTCAAATTCAAGCCTTAGATGGCATGAGAAAGAAACGGCCTATTTTTCCAGTCAACATTTAGATGTGATACGATACGAAAGGATGAACTCGTATTTGTATTCTGCCTATTCTCTGAATTCAATATTAACTGAATTATTATTCTATGAACGACACATAAGTTCAGCCTTTTGTACCACATCTAAAATGTTGACTGGAAAGGTGCGCTGGCGTTTCTTTTTCATGCCATCTAAGACTTGAATTTGAAGGTTTATCGACATGAAAACATCTGAAAACATCGGCATAAAACCACAACCAACATCCTCGAATACAATTTAGCCTTTCGGCAAGCGGATGAAACACCTAGGACTACAGCCTATGGGTTAGAAACTGTGAGTTTTCTGGGGCAGAATCTCTGGCGAGATTTGCCATTGCATATAAAAGAGTCGCGATCTGTAGAGCATTTTAAAAGAGAAATTAAGTTTTGGAATATTTCACTAAATGCAACTGTAGATTATGTAAAGATTTTATTGTAAGTTTAGGTTACAGTTAGGTTACATTTTGGTATCTATTAACAATGGTTGGCATTAATTAGCCTAGTGCTATACACTACGCCAACCTTAAACAAAGTAATTATTATTATTATTATTATTATTATTATTATTATTATTTATTATTATTATTATTATTATTATATCAATTATTATTATAAATAAATTTGTTGAAAATCGGTTCTTTGGCTATGGACATATAAGCGATCAAACGATAATACATCATTTTGGGACACCCGAAATAAATCAAGATATCAATAAATTTTCACGGCAGATTTATGGCAAAAAACCTTAAGTTCCTTTCAAGCCATTTATTTCAAAGAAAACTGCAATACAATTTTACACCGAGCTCTTTAAAGATTTGAGCCCTATGTTTAGCTACGCAGGCATTAACAGTTTATAAGAATCTCAGAAATGGTTTGAGAGTTACAGGCTTTCAGTTATCCATACATTTTTTGACTCGCCCTGTATCAGACTTCTTGTGGAATATTTTCTTTACGAATGCAAGAGAACAGTTCAGAATTTAAGAAAAGGGAAGAGGAAAGTTTTAAAAGCTTACCTTTAACAATGCCAAAGCAATCTGATATGTGATTTCACAACCCTAAAAAATGAAGAGTAATAAAGCTAACCTCGTTGCAAAAGGAACAAATAGGAATACCTAATGCGCATCTAATGACAAAACATACTAATTATCATATTTGTCAAAGTTTTCATATTTGCATATATTTCACATTTCGCATTTTTAAGGAGGGTTTCCTTCAGCCTGATTTACTAAGTATCCTCCACAAAAAAGCTAACATTACCACTGTCAGTTTACTTTCAAATCCATATGCAACTCAAAATCTAACGATATCGCTCAAAAGCGCCAATTTTGTCACTTAGAAAGGAGGTTCTCAGTAACCTGACGGCTCATGTTCCTAAATTTTCGTCTGACTCCAGTCTAACTGAGACAGGATTTGATTTTATGTCGCACCGGCTGGACCAAAAGGAACTTCATATGCTTCAAAATTCGTTACATGGAGTACACTTGAGGTACTGGAATTGAATCAAAATTTGGGTGATAGCCGAAAGGCTGAAGTATTGTTGTGTGATTTTTCTTGTTTCTCTGAGCATTGTAAATGTAGGGTAAAATAGGATTTATGACAATTCCTTGACTTTGTAATGCTTGAAAAGGGGGTTCTTTACAGTGCAATCTCCCAGCTTAGAGCAATATGCAAATACAATTCATTTCCCACAAGCATCAGTTTGTATAAGTTAATGTTTTTATAAAGATTTCTCTTCAATGGAATACAATTTTTTTGAATGAGGAAATTGTTTAATCGCGGGTCTTAGGCCTCTACATTTGAGGCATTTTGAAGTTACCGATATCTTATGAACAAACTTTTACGTGTATTTCCTATGCTCAGAAAAATAGAACAAATATCACAAAAATATTTTAGCCTCTCTGCTATCGATTAAACAATGATTGATTGATTGATTGATTGATTGATTGATTGATTGATTGATTGATTTTACCACATATTGATCTATTCTAATACGTCAAGTATTCCCCGCCGCATACGACTTTTTAAACATATGAAGTACCGTTTGGTATAAAGAATAACTGGTTTAGTTAAATCTAAGTTAAAGCTTAAAGTTGGTTGACGGAGATAAATAGCTAGCTCAAGGACTGCATATGCATGTCTAAAAGGAGCCTGTTGTAATCGCTGATTTCGATACGTGCATGGAAATTGTTAGGCTAGAAGAACAGTAGCATGCGTAGACGTTTCATTTTCCTATCTATAGATCACCTCTATTTAGCTCCGTCAACTAACTTTAAGATAAACAATTCAATAAAAAATGAAGAACTAAATGTCTAGCTTTCGCTGTACCACAAATCAAGTTAAACACAACAACAACAGCAAGAGCAACTGCAACCACAACCACAACAACAACACAGCAACAACAACAATGAATGTGCTATGCTTTTGAGATAAAACCATTAAAGTCATGAGAAGTTTTCAGCAATCAACAGTCTTACCTCGCAAAGGATGATGTCCATGATTGGATAAACGAGACAAAGCGGAAATTTTGACGTGAATAAAGTGAGAAACCATTGTGATCCATACATGTGTGCTTCAATCCCAATTGACTGGAAATGTACGTATAATCTAGGTAGGTAGTCCTGCAATAAATAATCAATAGACCTTTTAGCTACTCTAAGAGTCTGGATAGAGCGATATTTTTATACATTTTGCAGAAATCTGATAAATTTTTAAATGTGCACAACAGAAGCTCTAAAACTGCTTTGTTGAGCCTTTCGAACAAAAATGGATAAAATGACCGCTCGCTCTAGACTCTTTTGTGGAACAGCGAGAGGTCTTGTTCGATGCATTCGACTGTTTGTAAAAATATAAATATTTCATTCTTGCGTATTTGTTTGATTTTCAACCAGGATTTGAGAGCTGCCTCTTAAATCGTTAAGATGAGGAAATGGTTCTACGATACCTTGTTTACATTACTTTCTATGTTTGTTTCATAATTGTGCGATATGATCGTTTGAAAAAATATTTCAAGCTTGACATATCATTTGATCATTTCATGCTTTACTTTAAATATTTAGGATCAAATTCAAGTTCTGATGGAACAATACGAGGGGGTAATCAAGGGCCAATCAAATGCAGATATCCCCTCATTGAAATAAACACAGCTTATCGTTGTTTCAAGTAAACTATACAGGAAACGATAATTTGCAGCTTTATCTATTTGCAAAACTTAGCATCCTCAAGATAACTACGTTATACAAACATTTGCGGTGCCATGATTTGCAAAAATGTTTTTGCCATTCGAGTTTTACTCCAAAGCCTTGACCTAGAGAATTCAGAGTTTGATAGAAGGAGCTGGATCTCAAAAATTGCAAAGTTTGGACCACGAGAAAATGGTCTTCGAATGCGAATACAAATGATTAACTATCACGAAGAAGATTCAGAAAATTACCTCCATTAGTCGTTCGATGATGTAAAATCTTTGATGCAATTGCTCAAAGTTGTCTTTGAATAAATTTCTGTGCCCATAATCTTTTAGAATCTTCATAAAAAGACAGAACGCTTGCTCTTCTGGCATCTGAAATATAGAAAAATAAGGAGTTAGTATCGAGAGTCTGGACTATTTCTTAAACAGTTTCGTTTGACACTGGTGACAGGAAATCACGGCTGGCGCCAGAAATCTTCCGACGAAGGGGCTAGAGCTTCCGACAGGGGGACTAAAATTGTAAAAAAATACAGCTTTCATATGCCATTTTGCCAAATTTCCTCCGACAAGAACCAAAAATGTCCTCCGACGGGGATGCTTCCGACGGAGGGGCTGTAGCCCCCTAGCCCTACCCTGGCGCCACCCCTGCAGGAAATCGTGAGATATGACCAAAATGATAAGAGCAGAGATATGAAATATGCTCTTACTACCAAACTAAAAAACACTAGAAAGCCTGCTTGTCATAACTAAGAGTTTGTTTGCTCAAAATAATCATACAATTGCGTCATCTTTATTACCAGACCTTTTCAATAATGAAATGTAATCCAAATTGCTGTCAGATATAGATAGTAATTAAACATTGTATTTCTTCAGTTGAAATCATCAACAAGTTTAATTCAAAGGTTGGGAAGCAGTGGCGGAGTCGAACAAAAACTGCTACGGGGGTAAAGTCCATAGATTTCAGATTGGAGGTAGAAAGTTATACGTAGACATCTTTATTACGTTTTGCATTTACAATTGTAGCCAAATTGTTGGAAATGGCAGGTATTGACCACCTCATCCCATCCCTGGCTTTGCTGCTGTTTAGAAGTACACTTACATGAAGCAGTAGAACAGCAATGAGATAGGATAGGCCTTGACAATATCCAATTTCTTCATCGTAAACAGAATATGCCTGAAACCAAAAGGAATGAGAGAGTCAGGATCAATTTGCGAAATAGTCCCTTACGAATTAAACGACTGCTTCATTACGACTGCATTTAATCTAAAAATTTAACCAGTTTAGATTGCAAATCCCAATCATTTAGATTCGAAAGCACGTAACTTTAGAGAAATTCTTTTCTATCTTTAAAAAATTCGTTTCAAGAATTATTACCCGATTTAACAAGCAAAGTTTTATTTCATTATGAAAGGACAATAAAATATTTTGAAAACTTGCAAAATATCGCTTGAGAAATTCGGAAGCTTTTTCCAATAAAAGCACTATTTACAAACGAATACAAAAATTTCTCATATCTTCTCCGCACAATGACGCCTTTTTAATCTCGGAAGAGGGCACATTATCTCGTTCCAAGAGAAGTATACGCTTTTTAGAAAAAACTTGGATCAGGCAATAGTATTGAATGATTCTTAATTCAACACGAAATTCTTAAACGTTTCTTAATTTTTCCTTATTTTTTAATGCAGGAAATATAATGTAGTCTCCAAACTGCTACAGATATGTTTCTTGACATATGAAATATCAGATGGAAATAAACAGTGTTCAACGTTAAAAACAAAAAATGAAAATGGCGACTTAATATAACTCTTGATAAATAAACTAAACCACATCTACAAAACCACATTCTTGATATTAATATCAACTAAGAGTTCAACGACATATTTGCCGTAACATCTTTGAATTTAATTTTGAAAATTTCTTATCACTTCTCAGTTATATTACATGGTTTCTTACAATTTTGCCTATCTAGTTTCCCAAAAACCAGTTTCCTTTTTAAAAAAGGTGTAGCCAAACGTAAATTTTCTTTTAAGTTCAGTACATATCTGAACAAATAAAACAAGAAACAAAGGATGTTCATCAACACAGTTTCCACGTACATCAAAAAGAATTTCTGATAACCAACCAACAAATTGCGGCGGAGATAAGAGGAGAGATTATGAAGAGGATTATTTGTTTACCACCCAGCAAAGCCCTGCAGCGAAAAGATTTACAATATCAATGAAATACCACAAATCACTACAAACAGAACTGTGCTGTGAGAGTTCTTTACGTAATTCTTGTCAAGAAAAGGTCATGTAATACAGGGAGTGGATCTTTGTTTACAACTGATCAATGAACCAAGCGCTGACAGGAACGAATCTAGTCAAAACCAAGGAATCAGCTGATAAAAACACACAATTTTCATTCCATTTTGAAAAAAGTTTTCGCAAGGAAATGCTGAGAAGAGAGGAAACGAGTACTCTCGAGTTCTCAGTAACAGACGTTTTGAATATAGAACAAATGAAGTCTTTGATTCTCAACACGACAAGACTTTCCCAGATAAAGTAAGAAGCATTGTCATATTTGGTTTTTAACGTCAAAATATATATTTTCTTCATCTCTGTGTAATGGCCTCGGGGAAAGCTACTTCCTTTTGGTTCCCGAGGTCTCGTCATAGTAGTATGGTTTTCTGTAGCATGAGTAGCATCGCAGATAGTATCTTTTATCGTTGTTTTAGTTGAGAATATAAATGAAATCGAAATTCTGCGCAGTCTAGTAAGCACGAGATTGAAATGAGCACTAAAGCATGAGACTAAAGCAAATTCCTCATTCAAACTTGGTAATTTGAAGGAACTCTCACTGCAAGATTACTGAGAAATTTCTGAATGAATCATTGAATGTGTGAACTTGCGAAATAAAGACTTCTGATCAAATCTGGTCAATTAAGGCTGGCTTGAGTCAGGCTTAGTTGAAAACATGTCCTGACAAATCGAAGATCGAGATTGTGGAATGATGGAAACGATTCAATGAAAGAATTAATCTTCTGGATTTTGGTGTCACTATCCAACTTGTTGGAGGTCCTTCAAGAGAAATTACTTTATGACAACCAAGGGTCCGTATGATATGTGAAATAACTGTGATGACGTACAATTGAATGCATGCATTGTTATTATCATTTAACACTTCGTAATTGTTTTATGTCAGTCATAAAACTTCAAAAGTCTTCTTCCATTGTTGGTTGGCTTGTTTTGAAGGTATGACTTCGCTAAAAAGCCCGGAGTGTTGCTGTAAACAAACAGTTTTAGCAAACAGGTTTCTTTTAACTTCCTTACCAATCTGATCACAATATTTCCTAAATTATTGCAGATTTCTATCTTTCCTGGCTTCGGGAAAGAAGCATCTCGTACCATAAGCAGTTTGCTCTGCTTAGGCCAAATGAAGTGTTGGCTTCGAACTCAGACAGTATCATATTGCCATATTGAATGAAGAAAAAATAAGAAATCGTCCCATGCTATTGTTGTCAAATTTATACTTCAACAAGTGTTTTCATGACAATGCTTTTAAAGACAACTCTTTATCAGGACAAGACGAAAGTTGTAAACAATACTAAGAGTAGGTTATCCCCCTCCCCCCTGTACACGTTTTTTTTATAAGAAACTTGGATCAGCACTTAGTACTAAAAGTTTCTTAATTTCGCATGAAAATTTCGGTGTTTTAGTAGTAAAAGTTTCTTAATTAGTTTCTTATTGTTTTGGGCCTAAAATTGCGATATTGTTCGAAGTTGAGCCTTCTTCTCGACAAAGGGCTTCCATTTTGCATTTACATTGTCATCAAGAAGAAGTCATGCACATTACGCAAAAATTTACCAATTTTGCAGTTAAAAGTCAAGAAAAGATAAAGATACCTGTGTTAGAGACACATAGAATAAGAGAGACATACAGAAATAAAGTTTTAGAGTTTCTTATCTGTTCTTGAGCGTAGTACTAGAGTTTCTTAAATTTTTGGTCATCGTAGTACTAGTTTCTTATAAACCAGTTTCTTATAAAAAAGAAACGTGTACTGGCCGAACTACGTATCTGAACATGGAGATGGAATGTGTTGGACTGTCTGTGGCATTTTCCTGATGAGTTAGGCATTACAAAATAATCGTGAAAGATAAAAAGGTCAAGCCATAGTTATCACGAAGATTTAAACTTCAATTGGAGTTAAGATTTATTTTGCCATATTATCTCACCGTATCATCAGGGGGGGATCAGGGAGTCATTGGTTGAAAATCTCTTGAAAACAAATTAGTCGAGATGGTTTTGGAGATACTGACTGAAAGACATAAGTTAGTTCAACATTTATTCTAGACTTGCCCCAAATCTATTTCGTCAACTGTAATAAGTCTCCCTGAGAGTACAATGTCACTTTTATAGTCCACTTTTATTCAAGCAAGCAGTACCATTTTGAAATTGGGTTGATCCAGTCTTGAAGTTTGCAAAAAAATTTCAAAATCATAACACTAACGACAACAACAAAATATTAGCAGTGATATAAAAAGAAAGATAAATCAGCTTTATCTAAATCAGGTTAAATTTCATCCAATCAAAAGCATTTGTTTTGTTGGATTGACCAATAAGAAGAGCCCATTTGATAACCTGGTTTAGTTTAAGGTGTGAATGGGGTACAGATATTAAACTAAGGAATAAGACCCATTGCTAACCATGATTCTCTGTGGCGCTAAAATCGACTTTCGTGTTATCTAAAAGTCATTTTTGGCCTAAATTCTCTTTGTCTTGCTTTTCATTCTGCGCACAAAGGATCATGTTTAACAATGGGGGTACTAAGTTCAGATATTGAAAGATCACCTTGCAAATTCTGTGTAATGATTCTTGTCCTTGACCACCTGCCTCTTTGAAGAAAGCATGAGCTGGAAAGGTTCTTGCTACATCCCATAATATCACTTGGTCATTTGGAGAATCCTGGAAACCAAAATACAATCTATTAATTCAACTTCTACCGTAGCTATTGGTTCTGCTTCTGTCAAACCACTTTGATGGTAAAAAATTGAATGTGCGTGTAAATAGTTTCATAAACACTTTCATTTCGAATTCATTGCTTGAAAGATACACTGGGAACTACTTGATATTCTTGGTATTTTCAACAAGAAGATGTTTTTGTTATGAAAAAATTCATTAAATTTTTGACTGAGCTCTCGCATGTCTTAATTATTACGGACGAAAATAAATCTTCCCTCTTTTAAAATCATAATCTAGCAATTTAGCGATTTAATTAACTCAAAACTAGCTTAATTATATTATAGAATATAAATTCTGTGCTGAAATAGTGCTGCTGTAGTTTCGAACATAAGGCCCAAATCTTTAAAAAGGTGGGTGTAAAATGTTATTTCATATTTCTTTTAACTAAATGACTTGAAAGAAATTTAGTGTACTTTACCGTAAAAAATGGCGGTATCTATAATATTTGCAGGTGTGACGTCATATAAATTTTAAATCTAAAACCAGAAGAGCGACGGATTTTTGCTTGGCACCATGTTGTAGATTTTCATGAACCATAATTATCTTGAAGATTGTATCATTTTTCCTCAATTTGTTTAGGATTTACGATGATTTTAATTTTGCCAAAATTTTCCGTGAATTCTTTCAAAAAAAAACTACAAATGCCACCATTTTGAAAATAATTAAGAAACAAACAAACTTCTACGGCAGATTTACAGGAAAATGCCCCAAGTTCCTTTCAAGCAATTCATTTCAAAGAAAAATGTAAAAGAATTTACACCCACATTTTTACAGATTTGAAAGATGCTACATCAATCCAAGATTCAACTTATGTGCCCTATCATATGGGAACAAAGATCTTGAAAAAATAAGTGCATAACAACAAATTCAAAACTGCAAGTTGGCAAGGGCCACTCAAATCTCAGTACATTTGTAATATGAGAAATTTGTTTATTATTCTACATGGTCTTGATAGCTTGAAATCGAAAACTACAAACGTCATATTATCGATCTGACGCAAATAGTGGTCATTTATTCAACAGTATTAGTTAATTCACTTGCTCTTTTTCAAAATATGTTTGAAAGTAAATAGTTTGATTTGTGTACCCAAAGTTTGTAGCATGAACAACAGTTACGACAGCTGCAGATCCAAATTGATCGAAAATCTGAAGCAACATTCTCCATCATCGGAAATTTTAAAGATCTGTTGCTCCCCATGATCCCTTTCGGGCCTAAAGTCGACTTATATGATACGAAATCTTCCTGGCCTAAGCTCTATTTGTGTTGCTTTTCATCAGGCTCTCAAAAGCATCAGCTATATCTAGAGCAAATTTTGCTTTAAATAAACATTCTTGTGTTATGGGCGATCGCCCTTCTCTATTACAAGGCAACGGTTGCAACAAGGCATAATTACAGGTGTGGATGATTTGAATAACATCCCTTTTATGATTTTCTCCTATGATCGTGGTTGATGTTACAATTTTGATTCAATTTCCTTTCCTTTTCAGCATGAAGGCAGATCATTGCAGCGCCTCGAAATCCTAGCCTGCGTGCAGACACTACTTATTCCCTGAAGAGATGCGAGGCTCAGAGGAGAAACCTTACTTCTCATCAGGGTCAGTAGAGTTTGCACGCAACCCTGTAATTTAAAAACCAACAAGTTAAAGACAAGATACTGTGGCATTTGTAGCGAGGAAAGACTCAAAGGTTCACCGGGTCCTAATTATAAAAGACCCATAATGCCACTTCGAATGTGATAACTTGCACCAGTTGAGTTTAAAAAGTTGAGCTTTTGGCTGGTTTACTGTAAAACATTTATCTAATCGTTTGATCTCTGGAATGTTTCTTTAAAATATCAACGTCCAAGAGATTATCAAGAATTCGTAAACCAATCAACCCAAGTCAACTTGGTGGTCTGGAAGCACTACATTTCTAACTCTTGGCATGGGTAGTTAGACACTGCTGGTGTGCTTCTATGGAGGAGCGCTGAATAATATGTATCTGCGGAGGAAATATTGTTTAGTACTGCGGAGGAGATATCGAAAGAACGAAAATATTAAAATTCTTCTCTCTTTCTTCTCTCTTCGTTCTTTCGATATCTCCTCCGCAGTACTAAACAATATTTCCTCCGCAGATACATATTATCCAGCGCTCCTCCATAGAGGCACACCAGCAGTGTCTAACTACCCATGCTCTTGGTCGATTTGCTCGAGCCTAGACCTCCGAAGGTGTGCACCTAACAGTTGAAATTCAATTGTAAGTGGCATACATAGTGGGAACTCGCTGACTTAAAGTCATTCCCACTTCGGATGGCATGTAGACTTGCTCCAAGTCTCGTTCGTTACGCCGCTCACTCGAGTAGGCCCGAATACGATAACGAACGAGACTTGGAGCAAGGATGGCATGTAGCTAATTAGCATTGTTGTTTTGTAAATAGTTTTTTCTAATGAATAAAGAAAAGGTCAAATTTGTGGGTGTTGCAAAAGCGCTCGGAGATGACAAAGACGTCTAAATTTGATTCTTAAGGTTTAGTTAGACTTTTTTTCGCTCGATAATAACAAGAATTTTTAAATTCATCCAGTTTGGTTTGTTTCTACAATCCTCCAAAGATGCAAGGTTTTTCTTACTCATCCTGCTTAAAGGAATGTTACAGATCACTCGGTTCATGTCACTGGAAACTGCATATCTAAAATTATCCAAACTCATTAAAAATAAACGTCCTTGAATACTAAATGGAGTTCTTTGTATGTCCTCGAAGTATTCAAGATCCAGGAAGTTTTTACACAGTTTAGTGGAATCGCCCTGGGATTGTTGACATCGAAAGCGTAAGGTCAAAGAATTTTGGATGAATTTCAAGAATTCACATCCTACTTCGACATTTTCAAAACGATTATAAAAAACAATTGCGGAAACTGAAATGATAGTTTCTTGGAAACAAGACCAACCCATATGGAAGAAATAAATGATTTTCTCCCTAGCGCTTCTATCTCCTGTCAGGGCCTATCAGTAATTGCTGGCCCAACCCACTACACGTTTTTTTATAAGAAACTTGGATCAGCACTTAATACTAAAAGTTTCTTAATTTCGCATGAAAATTTCGGTGTTTTAGTAGTAAAAGTTTCTTAATCAGTTTCTTATTTTTTGGGCCTAAAATTGCGGTATTGTTCGAAGTTGAGCCTTCTTCTCGAGAAAGGGCTTCCATTTTGCATTGACATTGTCATCAAGAAGAAGCCATGCACATCAAGGCACAAATTTACCAATTTTGCAGTTAAAAATCAAGAAAAGACGAATGTACCTTTGTTAGAAAGACATAGAATAAGAGAGACACAAAGTTTTAGAGTTTCTTAACTGTTCTTGAGCGTAGTACTAGAGTTTCTTAATTTTTTGGTCATCGTAGTACTAGTTTCTTATAAACCAGTTTCTTATAAAAAAAACGTGTAAATCATGAAATTGACCAGCGTTTGTCGTCTCCTTTAATGAGAAAGATTGGATGGGGGAGTGGGGCTCTGATCTGATTCCTTCAATGAGAACTTGCTATCTTCAAGCAATACATGATCAGCACGGTCAGGCTCTGGTACTTTCAGTGTCCACGATAAAGTAAAGGCAGTAAAGACTACAAGTCTCTCCAAATCATCCTGAAACCGATAGCCAACTCGAAACACGCCGAACAGAACAGAACCACCCTAATCTACTTTGGTGGTGCGCCTTGTAAACCAATCAGAGCCGCACAAAAACGGCATGAACCAACACTGTATGTAGCGAGAATAACACAAACAGTATCAGTAATTCGGACTTTTTATGTCTGCACAGCACAGGTGTGATTGATTCAAGACTGATTAGGCATATTCAAGGCATAGGGAGCCGGACACTTTAAGTTACACTTACATTTGAAGCGTCGTTCTTGACGCATTCCAGATAAGAGCGCCGGACAACTCCGACAACTGACCAATGCAAATCGTAGCACATTGCACCACAAAATCGCCTGGAGTGTGAAGTCTGCTTCAGACTGGACAAAACTAGCGACTTTTGGGCTGGTGGTCCCAAACGGTAAAGGGTGCAATGAACGACAGAGGGTCTCCTAAAATTGTCCATAAAGAGAACAAACAAAAGTCTGAGATGAGATGATACCCAAACCAGATAACGGTGGCAAAAAAGATCCATTGATAACTACAAAAAGTTCATATTCACAATTTAATGTAAAATTATGTTACAATCATTATCTTAGAAATCTATTCACAGTTATAAACTAAAAATCATCTAATCTCTGCGAGAAATAAATACTACAAATTTGATAAAACTCTTATCTACGAAATTAAATCAACAAACTCGAAGAAAAATTAGTAGATTTTATATAATCCTTTCAGTTTCGTGTACATTCTGGGAGATCTGCTCCCAATTTTGGCAGCCACTAGGATAGTGAGGGGCCTAAGCTAGAGAGGGTACTCTTTTGACTGCTATCTTGACTGGGGTAAAGGGCATATAGGGTAAACTAGGGCATTGTCGAAAAAGCCTCCGGGGCAAGGCAAGGCGCCCATTGTGCTATAGTTCTATAGAATATACTGTTTCAATGGTACTTCCCCAAGCATGGTTCAACCATTTGTGACTATGGTTCAACCAAAGTCATCCAGTTGATCAAAGGGGTCACAGTCACGATTCAGTTTTTACCGCTAATACCAATATGACTAACACTAACCAGACCATGAATGGGAAATTCGATGAAGGTGCAACGGAAAATGGATTTCGTCACTTTCACACTTCTATCCATCGTCAATTTCAATCATAAGTCTAAAGCTAAGCACATCACTGCGATTGCCCGCAAAACCATACCTAACCGAAAAGGAGCGTTGTGGATTGGGTTGGAATTCTGTGTTTGTTTCTCAGTTAAAGTTTGCAACGTTATTTGATATAGTTTTTATCAAAGAATTTCTGGCAAACAAAGCCCCAGCAAGATTCAGGCAAGAGTTTAGGAGCGTACGAGTTAAGTTGTGAGTTTGAAATGATGCTTTCAACAACAGTTGCTTTCGCCTTTGGCAAGAATCCTTGTGTTTTTCATAAAATCACGTCTTAAAATCGTGTTTTTTAAAGTCTCCTATTCTGTTTCTTCTAAGAGAAGCACCCCACAGGCATTTGTCGACCAGTTGCTGAAGAATACAGCACTTAATTTGGTGCCCCCAATGCCACCAGTTCTTCCATCTCTGCATGCAGAGTGTCCATAAATGCTTGATATACTGAACTTTCATGGAGCAAAGGTCTGAATTTAATTAAAGTTATATTAAAAAAGTTTCCTGAAGGGAACTTCCCTGTGATGGGCTGTTGCGCAGTTCAAAAAGAAGCGACGCTGTCTAGGCATGTTATCAATGCTACGTACCGCTGCTAAACAATATAGTAAACAGTAGTAGGCCTACAAAAAGTCCCTGTGAAAGTTCCCATCAATGAAACTGAAAAGATATTAAAAATAGTCAACAAAGAAATATTTGAGAAGATTGCAATGCTAAATCAAACAAAGTCGGCTTGAAAATAAATTTGTTATTCTCTGTTAGAAACAACTATCCACATTGAATTTCATGAGTTGTGACTGGAGTTCGTTGACCTTGGCGATGGTTTGTTTACGGTCAAGGAATTTTTCACACGGTCTTCTACAATCACTCACGAATTTTTGAAAGACTCGAGGCTGAGCTGGATTTGTGTTGACAACAGTGACCGCCCACAATTCCCGCCAGTTTCCTTTTCAACTCAAAAGGCTTTAGCGGGCACTTTATTCCTCGCCATAGCATTGACAAATGTTGTGAATGTGGAATATTTTAAATTTCATTAAAATTTCTGCTCAAATGCTTCTTTCAAAAAGATTTGAAAAGAAGTAGTTGGTTAGGAATGTTACAAAGAACGCCTGCTAACACTACCGAAAAAAGCTTCGCTACCGAAAGCAGCATAAGCCGATAATTAATTTTGAATACTTTCAACGACAATTTGAAAGCATGTGACCAAGAGAAAGTCTAATCAACTCCAATTACGTCATTCAAAACAACAGAGCGGGTTCTTAGAAGTGCACGCAATCTGTGGGCGGGAAATTTGAGAAAATGACCCCTGTCTGTCTCAAACCCCATATGATCAGTGTGTAACCCAGGGGAAATGAAATTAGCAACTTCACATTCGACCAAACAAAGAGATAACTGGATCATCTCCTCAATAAGTTAGTCCAGAAACAAATATTGGTTGAGAACTCTTTGTTTTCGGTTTTGATGATTTCCTTATGTGATTTCATCCTGGAAGGAAGTTGATCACAAAAACATCCTTTCGCTCTCTGGTGGTAGGCCCAAACAGTTTCCTTGTCAGCAACGAGCTGAAAGCACTCCATCAACGAACTCCAACCAAAACTATTTCTTATCCTAAAATACTTGTATGACTAATTTTCAAAACTTTTACAAATATACAAATTCTGAGTTCATATAAAAACATCTCGATTCTTAAATAAACCCAAAACTATTTACAAGTTCGTATTTCACGAAACAAATATTTTTCCTCAACGATATTCTCACCTTAGTTTATGTACCATAACATGTATTGACTTGAAACAGACACCCTAAGGCGGGCGGGGTGACAGACAAACTCAGCTAGGACGCTGTTGGTATACCCATATCAGGTCAAGCGACCAT
This sequence comes from Aurelia coerulea, assembly GCA_039566865.1. Lineage (NCBI taxonomy): Eukaryota > Metazoa > Cnidaria > Scyphozoa > Semaeostomeae > Ulmaridae > Aurelia > Aurelia coerulea. The sequence goes on from CM076954.1 coordinate 21,848,219, forward strand.
GCGAAATCATCTCAGCATTTGTTTATACTGATAATATGCATCGCACTGTATGGCGCTTATACGATGTCATTAACTTCAAGGAAAAGGAAGCTTCCTCAAAGAGACAATCACGTGATCTGAAGTGGGCATCAACAACTTTCTGCTGAATTTGTCTATTCGTCAAAATTCCAGAGGCAGACAGATTTCAACGGCAACTGTTCATGAAAGCTTGATTCCAGACAGCTTCGTGTGATTTCGAATAACTGCTATGTGCGCTCGTAGGGATTGACCCAGGGTTTGAACCACTGATGAAACTTCCAAGTACACTTTTGCTGCCTTTGTGGCTACCGGGGGTTCCATGTCCTAATCTACGACTCGTACCGCCACTTCCTACGCTGTTCACACTATGAAGAGAATGCGCTGAGCCAGCCCTCGAACCTGCTCTGGAACCTGATCTTGCCCCCAATGATCTGGCTGTAGCTGATCTCTGCCTTCCTTTGATCGCAATGGGTTCTGTCTTCGATGTAGGAGATCCACTCGGTCCTGCACCATCAATCTGTTTTACTCTTTCCAGATCACTTTTTGGCGATCGTGCCTTTGAGCTCGAAGCGTGAATTCCACTTGTAGATGGCGCCGAACTGCTCAACATTTGTGTTCCCGAACTTTTTTCCTCTTTGTTTTTCTTCGACTTAAATCCAAGACCACTGAACAACGTAAACGCCATCATGAGAAATCGAACAAATAACGATAAATCCTCCATTGCCAATTCCTTTCAACAAATTCACAAATTCACACAAATAAATTCCTTCTTTGGATTTTCCGTGTCTTCCGCTATCAACCTTGCTGTGTTTTGACTGCTTTTCGCGGTATTCATCACAATAAGTACGGGCAGAGTGAGTCATGTGACTCCATGTGCATGTGATCACTTCATGTTCAGCTCGTTTGTGATTGGTCACCGACTACGTAATTTTGCCAGACGAAGATATGTGATACAAGTCTTGTGATATAGGGGTAGTCCCAAATAATATGGCAGTATAGTCTGTAACTGGTATCAGACCTTTATCAGGTGATAACAGACAATTTGGAAAGGGTACTAGTAAAAAAGTGGGGTTGGGGGCTCTCAAGTGGATAGATACTGTAGCTTTTCAGGATTCTGACATGATTCCCTTTGACTTGATCGTCTTGTTTGGTGAACAGGAATTGTCATGCACATATTTAAGGCCTTTCAAATATGAGAATATACATGCAAAAAGAAAATAAATCACTGTAGGAGGGGCAAGGAAGGGGGCAAGGCAGGGGGCAAGGCAGGGGACAAGGCAGGAGGCAAGGAAGGGGGCAAGAAAGAGAGCATTGGTCACTAGGTTTCACGATAGGTTCGATACCCTACCTTGTAGGTAACAGAGGCAATTTTGGGCAAGTTTCAAGTATATGTAAGCTGTGTAAGCATCTGGCTTCAGTCTATCGTGTGATTTCTTGCTCAAACTTAACCTTGGTAATAACATAATCTTCATGCTTACTAACCTGTGCCTCAGTGCCTCCGTGAACATTTCAAACAAAGTTTTTGAAGCGTTTACTATATTTCGTCCTTGTAACATGATGCAGGAAAAAAGAGAAAATAAAGTCAAAATATGCTGGGGATTTCATTGACAAAATTGAATACATCTGTATTTTTCCGAGAGAGGAGTTGCTACATTTTGGGTGATCTGAAGTTGAGTTTCTTAAAAAAAACACGTGCACTCGTTTCTTGATGATTCCATAATGCTGATTGCGCAGAATTAGAATCTCCTCTGGTTAGACTTGACTCATGAATGCGGAAAGCTATTCTAATCCTGCTGAAAAAAGCTTATCCCAGTCATTTCGTGCAATGCCTCATTCCTCATACACTTCATTCATGCCATAGGCCATGGACAAATATATCAAATGAACGTTCAAAACTGCATGATTTATGAGGATTTATGATGTTGAAAACAGACCAAATGAGTCAACAGAATATGGAGTCAGGAATTAAAAAATTAGACTGTACATTTGAAGTTGCAAAGAATGTGGTGCTACTGTTGATCATGGTCTAAGAGAATGGAAGTGACATGGTAGTGTTTAGCACAAATGGGAGAAACAAGTTGGAAATAGCAACCCTTCCACCACCCCCAAAAGGAGGCCTGGCAAAGGAATTTGGATTTCAAATGGAAAAGGATTCTCAGGACAGAAATGATGCAAGATCCAGTAAGAACAAGCATTGGTGGATTATTGCAAATGTTTTGTTATTTTTCATCATACAGAGATGATGAAATCAAAACAAGTACCCAGTCTGGCCAAAACATCCAAGCATGACCATGATCCAAGCATGGAGCAGAGCATGGCTGTGTGCACACGGCACGTGAAAATCATGAAAGCGGCAAATAGCCAAATCGAGGTTGACTAACATTGCAGCAATGCAGTGCGATGTGAACAAATAACTCGTGGTCAAATCCCATGTATTGTTGGGGAGGAGACGAGATACGGTTTGTTCAAGGAAACGTAGGTGTCCCCAAGTGCAGTAGTTTAATGCTCATGCGCAGTAGCATTTTGGGCTGGAACTCTGATGGGCGCATGAGCATTAACCCACTACACGGGGGACACATAAGTTTCCTCGGACAAACCGTATCTCGTCTCCCCAACAATGTATAAAGCAAAGAATTGATGAGTTCACTCGGTTATTAACGTTCCTTCCGCCTCCTCAGGGGGGAAAATTGGAATTCCAGTCAACGTGAACAATAAAGAATCAGTTACACTGGAAACCAGCATACATAAAAGAATTTTAAATTTGTAGACAGAAACTGCATAAAAGAACCTAGTATTATAAACTAGTCTTTTTTTTGCATCTGAATCTCTTTATAATTTTTCATTAAGTACCGACTACCGTATCTTCCAAAGTTCATCAATAGAACGGGCATCGGTTTGTATTTTAAGTTTGCTGCATAAAGTCTTTTCTATTTCTCTACACCTATCCTACCTTGCATCCGTACGCAGTTTATAGGACACTGAGAAGCTAAGCTCATCGAAACTGTGTCCTGGTCCTTCCTCTTGATGTGACCATGCCTCGTGATGCCTTCTGCCTGGAATTACAGAGAGTTGGCGACCCTCCTTGCTCTACGTAGCAGGTTCGACAGGGTGGGGAAGGGGACTCGAACTACCAACCCTCCGATTTGTAGTTAACTACACAACAGGTGTATAAAGAAGCACTGATGCTTTCCTGCCCACAAGATTTCGACCTTTATCTTTCCATTCTTAGCTTCAATATAATCAAAACTCCCTAAGCAAGTCAACAAAATGTAAGATAAATCGCTTCCATTCCAGTTCGAAGCACATCACTATTCCACGAAGAGAACAGTTAAAGTTACCATACAAAGGCTGATCTGGAGAATGCAGATATTACCAGAGAAGAGAGACAGAGAGATATGTTTTAAAACGAGGCCTGTTACTGAAACGAGGACTCGCATGTCACAAATGGTCACAAAACATGTCTTCAGATGTGAAACGTGCCGTTACAGGACCTTTTTAGACGTATATAAAGACGTTCGTGCAACACAAAATGCTTCAAATATTGCTTGTCAACATCACTTTGGGGTTACTTTGTCGTCAAAGAAGTACTTTCAAGCTTACTTGAAGAGGACAATTCCATGTTTGAGACAGTTGGTGCATTGGAATTGACTCTATATTTGAATTTTTATATCCTCATCATTGTTCTAAACGTAAGATCCAATATCATTTTGAGCACATATTCAGTCTATCAATTTTGTCGCGAATTTTATGGGTCTAAGTTACTTCATATGTATCATATTTTGTCTGAATAACGAAATTTAGCCCCTAGATTTTCAAATTGTACCTCATGTGAATGTTACGGTTTCTCAAGTATCCAATTGTCATTATTAAACTTTGTACTTTGGTCTTTATTTCACAATCGAGATACTACCTGGACAGTTCTGGAAACAGTACAAAGCCGAGCGGTATATTGGGCACTAGTTAATAGTATTTAAAGAATAACATTACAGCGTAGACCAATCTAACACCGGCTTTTCTATATTTATCCAGGAGAAAGATGACCTATCGATCTTCTTTCGCTTTTATGCAAATTTTTCTTCTAAGTTCTGTGATCAACTGTTGATATATGTGAGATTTTTCCTTCCTTCTGAACAACTCCTTCAAAGATCCAAGAGGATAAAGCTGAACACATTAGGCAAGAAAACATATGGACAAAAATAGCAATGGCACACAGCCTTTCAGATAGTAGGAAGCAAATACGACTCCGGTGGGATCCCTTTACCTTCAAGTGTCCTTCACTCAAATGGACCGAAATACACACTCAACAAATAGAACACATTTTGACAATCATATGACTTAATTTTGGAACTTTGATTTATCATATCGTCTCTTTTTAGAAACAAGGTGTTCTTAGAAAGGATGAAGAATATCAAGGTTTTATTATTGTGTAAAATATCTTCAAGACTCCTTTCAGCACTGACCAACATACAAAGATTTTCCTCATGGACTAAAATCCTCTATTAACTTAAAATTTTGCATCAAAGTGATACCTATAAGTATATCACAATGTTCTTGCCAAAAAACTGCCTCCCTCTACCATTAAATACTAAACAAGATAAGTGACCCGCCGATTCTCTTTACAAAACGAAATCGGAACTTGGTATTTGCCAGAGAAGGTTAAATCTGCGAAACAAGGGCAACAAATACAACAAATAGTTAAAGGGCAATACTGTATGAAAATGGTCACAAATATGTTTTCCAATAAATTCCAAATAAAAAAGGACAGATTCTATCTGAAATTTTAGACTTATCAAAGATTCTTTTAACCTTAAACATAATCGTCTTGGCTTTCGTTTCGATTCCGTGGTCCGTTCATGCCTTCAAAGTATTCACCCAAATGACAGTTAAAAATACTTATATCCGAGCCTTAATGTTTGGTTTGTTCCTTAGTGAAGTACAACGATAAATGCCCAAACAGTAACTTTCATTTTGAAAAAAATACGAAAATCCTGTGTGATATCACGTTTCAAAAAACTGCAAAAATCATCGTTTTGTTTACATTTTGAAGACGGAGCCCTTCAAGCATCTACCAGTATCTGATGTAATTGTGGCTTTCTCAGTCCAAAAATCTTATTGTGCCTTCATGCACGTAATGATATGTTTGCCAAAATAAATCATCCAATAATGAAGGAGCTGCTGACGTGGGGTATTTGGTTTCATGAACGATTTGAACAGTGATTCTGTCTCACAAGGAATCTTATCTCGCCAGTAAGGGCAAGTAAGATGACCTAGTGTGACCAGTTCAACGATCTATGAACCAGCTGGTTTATCATGAACAATCCTGACAATACTTCTATCTCACATGGGGTATTCAGCTGTAAGGAATCTAATCTCGTTGGTAAGGGCAAATGCGATAATATGACCAGTTCATTGATCTATGAACCATTTAGTTTCCTGTGAACAATCCTAAAAACATTTCTGTGCCATGGGGTACCGTATTCAGATCTCACGAACAGGAAGATGATACGTTGTTTTGACTGACTCGTTTAAATATCTGACCACTTCTAATTTATCCTCACTTTCTCAAATTTCATATATGAAGGCAGAAAGGATATCCTGTAAATTCAATTTCGATTTCAATTTCAATCAATTTAGACATGCTAAACTTAAGTATAATTGCCAGTTCACGGTCACCAGCTGCTTTCTAGGACTAAGTCTAAGAAGCGTACACTTGCCCCAAGTCTGTTTTGTCCTATAATAAGTCTACCGGAAAGTCCTTCAATTTTTGTTCCACGAAATTTTTTTTGACGGACTTGGGGCAAGTCTAAAAGAAGCGTTGCCCTCCAGTAACCATTGGCCTTTTCCAGTGCTCAAAATGATTTTCCCTTCCTGGTAGCAACCAAAGCCCCATTGGAACTTTCTTTGAAAACTATAGCTGAAGTCGAACTAACTTGAATCAAACTAAGTACAGCTCTGGAACTCCAGGCCTTCCACCCGCGGACCCACCCCGCACAATAATTGAAACTAGCAATGTCTACAAATCATGCAGTGCAAGTCGCATTCTATGTTCTGATGCAGTTTCCGTCTGCCATTTGGAACTATTCGATATTCATGTGTTAACGATAGATAACGTACATGTTTTATAAATGTATACACGTATTTTTTTATAAGAAACAAAGAATTTGGGCCAGTACTGGAAGTTTCTTAAAATTATCAGATTTTAAGTACTCAGAGTTTCTTACGAGTTTCTTAGAGGTTCCATAACAATCTTCATTTTCACTACCTGTGCCCTCATGAACATTCCAAAACAAAGTTTCTGAAGCCTTTCCAATGTTTAGACATTACTCAAGATCCTTACGAGTAATATGATACAAGAAACAAGTGGAAGTAAAGTAAAAATATGTCAAGGATTTCCTTTATCAAAATAAATAGTTTCTTAACTTATATTTTTCCAGTACTGGAGTTTCTTAATTTTTTGGCGATCTGAGAGTTGAGTTTCTTATGGGCAGTTTCTTATAAAAAAGATACGTATATGAAAATTTGGGGATTGAAGCAAAAAAGAATGTGCAAGCAAAGTGAAAATGATAATAAACACAAGAACTGACCTTTGATGTTAAAAGTGAATAGCTGCTCAAAATTTCAGGATACTGTTCGAGATCTGCCAACATCTGCCAAATTTGTCCACGCATTGGATCAGGGACACCCTAAACAGAGCAACAATAATACTAATGAAATGATTTATGCAACACAAAATAAATAAAATGCAAATATACTACACGATACCAGCAGGGGTAAGCCATGTAAGTACATACTAACAATGTTATGTAGCATTTACAAAAACAAGAAAAGAGCATTTGTACCTTGGTCGTGATTTTGGGCATGTCTTTTGTCTTGAAGAGAATTTCTCAAGAAAGTCCATCATAATTTCAGAACGGAGTGGTCAATTTCAGTCAGAAAATTTTTAAAATGGATTTAAACATGTCTACCATTAATGATATGTTTGCCGATATCACTGTTTAGCTGGTTACACGTTTGTACTTATTGCTATTGATAGGCTGATGGAAGCTATAACTGATCCAATGCTAGGGTAGTCATGGTATTTTGCTCCCCATGGTATCTCGTCCTGGTAGTGTAGTAAAGTAGTTCGTAAGTGTTGTTTTAAGTAGTTCCGTTTTTGTAAATTTTTATATTGAATAAATAAAAAAAAGAAGCTATAACTACAACAACATCAGCAACAACAACATCAATTCATTTCAATCAGATGAGCGTAAGTTAAGGGTTCTTATGTAGTGAGGCTAATCACTGCATTGATATCGAGGGAGCAGAGGCATTTCAAACAGGGCTTGTTCTTTTTTTACTCACTAGTATATTTGCTGTTTTTGTCCTATAATACTAACCTTCCTAACAAGCTGTATTAGTTGTTTTGGTCTGGTTTGCTGATCTTTCCATTTCTCGAGAATATCAGACCAACCCATAACCTCCTCCTCGCTGCATTCTTTTTCGATTTTTCCACTGCCAGAAAGCAATGGTTCGTCATCTTCTTCGTCTGGGCCTAGAATACATAATTTTGCTAAATCAGGCTTTATGTTAGCAAACACTAAAAACTAGAATGTTCGGAGAGAAAAATATCGGCGAATACATTCAGTCAAAAATTTTCATCCATAATTACTTAAATTTGGCAACCAATTCCTGTGAATAGTTTTTGGTGAGTTCCGACAAAAAGTTTCCAATTGTCAAAAGGGGCACGAACTAGAGAGGGGACGAATTTTATGAACAAAATGCAATGATATGGAATAACGTTCTTTTTCATTCGACTATTGAAAATTTTGGGCGTGATAAATTTTCGGTTGCCTTTGTTGGTTGAAAATGGAAATATATCTCACCTGTAATGTCAACAGGTTCATCGTCCACATCGATCGATGCTGATGTGAAACTTGCAGACTTCTTTGATTTCTTTAATAACGTCGAAGTTTCCGATGATTTTCTCTGATGACGATTTTTCCATAATTCGGAAGCACTCACTAAACTTTTCAGTTCGTAATATCTTTCACCAGATTCGAGAAAATTCTGAGAACGAAAGAAAAGAATATCTCAACAATTCTAATTTTACACAAATCATACATTTCGGTCACCATTTTAAGGAAAAACTTGGAACTGTCAGTGATTGATTGAATCAAAATAAAGAGTATTATTCTTATACTTTGAGTAAATCTTTAAGACAAAATGCTTCAGTGTCGGTTTTACCAATATTTCTTTGCTTGATAACGGGCTATGCTCGAAACGTCGTGCTTATTTCAATTCGCATCAAAGTGCTTATATTTTACTTCATTTTATTTCTGCTTCAATTTCAAGCTGATTAAAAAACAAAAAGAATTTGGCAGTTTAAAAAGTTTATAACCTCAAATAAGCTGCAAGATTCTATTTTACACGATTTCAATGCAGGATTCTAGAGATTCTATTTGGATGATTGAGTTAATACTAGGTTTCCATATTTTCAGGCAAAGACAAATGGCAAACTAGGAGACTGGTTACATCGTCATAGTTGTTCCTTTACACATTTGTAGAATCTTCGAATGTGCACAACAGTGATAGAATGCTATTCAATCAATCAATCGAACCTTTCGTATAAAATGTCTACAAATATCGCTCGATCTAGACTCTTGTTGGATAGCTAAAAGGTCTTTGCAACTGGAGGTGTAAACAGCGTTTCAGTTGTTGTTAAGAGCGATAATTGGAGCCATGTAGTGAGTCTAACAGACCAGGCCGATATCGAAATTAATGATCTAATCTTTTGTCCAAATTCCAAATTACACTTAGCGTTTATGTTTGATTTGTCGGTGGGCTTCTTCCAGAGCAACAAACGATTTCCTGAAAATTCATAGTTTAGAAATGGCCTAAATCGACTAAAAAAGGTCAAACAAATTTTCAATGGACTGAAGTACAAATAGGACTTTGACTAGAGATTAAATAAAAAAATCGTCAAAAGTAAAATCTGCCTCAAACTAAATGTCACGTGAAAAATTTCGCGGACAAAACCAATTGCGGAGTTTTGTATGAGTTATTTTGCGTTGTTGCAAACCTTTTTTTTTTTTTTTTTTTTTTTTTTTTTTATCAATCTAAAACTTAAAAACAACAAGTTAATGCAAATTACTGTGGCATTTGCAGCGAGGAAAGACGCATGGTCACCGGGTCCTCACTACAAATGCCACTTACAATTTTCTAAGTACTATCAACAATAAACTAATAATAGAACACAAAAAACAAAAAAATAAGATACATATGCACACTACAAACCTCACGTGGCATCCAATTTGAGACAGAATTAGCGCGCTGTGTGCCATTGTTGTGTCCTGTAGATAGTTTTTGGCACGCCCACCCGGCAGAAAAATGAAAAATACCTCTTTTAATTCCATCGTGTATTCCTCGTGCAATCTCGGTTTAGTTGGGTTCCAAAATTTCTCATTGGTTGGGAAAACCTTTACTTTGGATTCCTTGACGATTCTCACTGGTTCCTTGAGATCAGAGAACACCAAATCTGCAGCGATTGATATGAACACTCGGGTATCTGAAGAAGCAAAAACACAAGACAATTTAATCATCAAAATCCGTATTTTGTATTTATTTTATTGCTTTCTAGTCGCAGTCTTTCGATTTCACACCGTTCAGCATAAAATACAACAATGTTATTTCATATCTAAAGAAGCATCATTGGTCGAATGCGAATTGCCTTTATCAACTTACTTACCTTATTACACCAACTTAGCACTAATTAAAATTGCACGTGAATAAAAATCACGTTAGCTAGCTTCTCTATTCTCTATTAACTAGCTTTAAACCATTCGCGTTAATTTGCAATCGTTTAAATTTCTACTGCGTTAAAACAATACCAATGCTAGTTTGGTTCAATAAGGTGCAGTGCCTTGTATACTCCAGTTGAGAGATATAACAACTTCTTCCCTACGCACGTTCAGGTTTTCATTCAGATAGCAAGAAGGTGAATTTGTTTCTTCTCGGATTAAAATCGTTATGGATTCAGGAAATTATAGCAGATGAAGTATAAAACTGAATTAAAGAACCCAAAAACAGAAAAATTAACATGGAAATCGCAGAAAAATATTCTAAAATTTCAATTCCGTTATTCACAGGATCTAATTTCAAGAAATATTGCTCTTGTTCGTTACTTGAAAAAGTATGAAAACGTTCGAAAACAGAAGGAAAATATCAAAAAAATAATCTTTTGAGATTTGCATGAGGCATTGTAATGAAATCTATCAACAAGGTCAAACCATTATTCAAGCCCACCTAATAATTAATCCACCTAATACCTTTTGGTGTTTCTGTATTCAAAACTTTCATATCAGGCCAAGTTGGATTCCACGTTCCAGAGATTATATTAGTATGACCAGAACTCCTCGATTCCATTTGAACCTGAAAAGAAATACAAAATAAAATAGATTTTAATGACAGTTAATGTAAAATGTTCTGTAACTTACCGTAAAAGCTCTATTTAGCACTTCTTTTATGAAGCTCCTTCTCTAAAAAGCCCCTCTCTTCTGAGCCAATATTTTAAACAAGCCCCCATCTCAATTAAGCCCCTTATTTATATCAAATGCCAGGGGTTATTACAGATTTTCCTTTTATTTAGCTGAACAATTTTTCACGTTACTTTTTTTATATGGTTTAGGATAAAAACTTTGTCGAATTTGTGTTTGACTCGCAAAATTGTATCTTGCTTCCACAAAACTCGCCACAAAATATGGGGAAGAAGAACAAAAAGTTATCATTTTATTGACTTTTTAAGTAAGCTCGTTCTCTAATAAGCCCCCACACTTCTAAGCTGCCTCTCTCAAATAAATAATGTAAAGAGACAACGCCTTTGTAAATAATTGATGAATAATTATAAGAAGTACTTTAGCTGCAACAACTTACATAAAGTTTTAACAAAGTAATCTAAGGTCATCGGCTCAAATTTTGACAATATTCTTGAAATCTCCGACTTAAAGATAGGTAAAATTTATCTGTGGATTAAAAATCTTTAAGAGATGGAAAATGATATAACTAGGGAAGGAAACGGCGATTGAATGGACTTCTTAGTTATTCTCCCGGAATGGCCTAAGCTACGAATGGCCTACGCTACTCTCATCGTGATTTGACTACGTAGTTAACTCATTCCGCTGTTAAGATATCATGAAAACTTACTCAAGATCTCCTTTGTCGCTTCCTAATCTTGCAATTACTGTCTGAATCACATTTTCCAATTGAATTTTAGGGTTTTGTCTTGCAAGTAGATTTCCCTGTTTAAATTACAGGTGATTTTAAAGGAATTATAATTACAATTTTCAGGATAGGCGTCCCTTTTTAAAAAGCTTTTTGTGACAAAACTCCTCAACTGAACTGTTGTACCAGGTGCTGTCAGAAACATAGGGATAAAATCTTTAAAAAGGTCGGTGTAAAATTCTATTGCTGTTTTCTTTGAAATAAATAGCTTGGAAGAAACTTAGGGTTTTTTGCTGTAAATCTGCCGCGGCAATTTATTGATATTTTGATTAATTTCAATATGGCGGCATTTATTAAATTTGAGGCTATGACGTCATCAAATTTCTAAATCCTAAACCACAAAAGCTACAGATTTATGCTTGCCACCATATTGTAGACCTCCATAAACTATGGTTTTCTTGAAGGTTATGTAATGTTTTCTCTATTAGTTTAGGATTTACAATGATTTAAATTTTTTCAAAATTTTCCATTAATTTTTTCAAAAATTATCAAAATTGCCGCCATTTTGAAAAAATAAAGATATCATAAAATTTCCACGGCAGACTTACAGCCAAGTACCATAAGCACCTTCCAAGCAATCCAATTCAAAGAAAAATATAATAGAATTTTACACCGACCTTTTTAAAGATTTGAAAGATTTGAGCCCTATGTTGCTGTCAGAAGGCTGAATGAACTTGAAGTAAAATAGATCACCTGGTCAAGTAAATGCATCTTATTTTGATCAACATTCTTTCCAGGAGAGAGTAGAAGTCCAAAACATCTGAAAGAGATAGAATAACACGAGAATTGAATGACAATGGAACAGAAATTCATTCTAAATGTCTACATTTTCTGAGGAGCCAGAAGCATATTTTCTTAAATGCAGATCATTTATGAATGCTGCAAATATGGGAAGAGAAGGTTGGTGGTTCAAGTCCCCACCCTGCTGAACCTGCTACGTAGAGTGAGGAGAATTGCCATCTCTCTGTAATTCTAGCTAAAGGAATCACGAGGTGTGGTCACATCGAGAGGAAGGACCAGGGCGCTGCTCCGATAAGCTTAGCTTCTCCGCGTCCTCAAACTCCCTTTGAATGCTAGGTAGAAATAAAAAATAAGGATCTTTTCACGACTGCAATACAATTATAAAGTGTACAACATACATTAGTCTCTGTAGATGTTCAAAATGCATCTATCTAAGAGACTGATCAGCTGGAACAACTGAATAGCTAATGAATAGTTAACATGTTCATTGCAATTAAGTAGAGATCATGATGATGACAATGGTGATAAAGAAACAAAAGGTTACCATACCTTTCAATGGCAAGTGTCTTGTTTGTCACTTGTTCCAGGCACAACTCAACTCTTTTTGGAACATTTTCACGCAGTTTGAAGCAACTCTTGTCCCTTGCAACTTGACTCAATGTTCCATTGCTGACTTCTTCAAGAATATCGATTGTGACATCAAACTTGAAAACGAGATTATTAGGATCCAATCTTTGTTGCATTGAGCCAATGTTTGCAGCCTGCTTCTGCTGAAATAATTTGGGTAAATTAAGGCTCATGCACAATGAAGTCATTAGGGTTGATAATGTCCCAAGGTTGAAGAGGACAACAAAGACACTAAATGTATCTAAGTCTCTGTTATTAGATTCCTTATTTGTATACATTCTATTCAACTTTGATTGAGAAAGATTATACTTTCGTACTTTATTCCACCTTCTTTTGTCTTTTCTCTGCAAACTGATGTCATTAAGCAAAAGGTCAGAATGTTCTGACCTCAAGCTTGACACTACTAAGCATTAATCCCAGATTTTAACATGTAATTTTGCAGAGAAAAGACTAAAAAGTAGTAATAAAATACAATAAAACCATTCACAACAGTATGATCTTTTATTTCATCAACAATCATATGAACCCCAGACTTTTCCTAAAAAGTAATATTCAGAATTTAATATATTCTAAATTATTCATTATACGTTATTCTTCAAATGATGTGTATACAAATGTGAAGATGTTTTTACCTTTCTCTTCTCTTTGAGGATATGTGTCAAGCTCTGTAAAATTTTTCCAGCCTGACAAAGAAAGAAATTGAATTAAATGTTTTCAGAACTTACGCAACAATTCGTAACAATCATTGCTCAGAAATTCCAGCTGGAGCTAGGTTCTGGCAGGGCAGGGTTTTATTATTTAAATCTAAGAGGCATGGCCTCAAACATTTTCTCTAGTCCTGGCTCCATCAATTTGTTCATCAGTGGATACCAGCTTCTAAATATACAATTGGCTCCAAAAAGACCAGATCGCTTGTTCTTCCTGGTACACTGGTAAACTTTAATCAAGAATTAAATATAAAGATAACTATATGGAAAGATAAGAAAGCCAGAGCCAATGTGAAGTTTTCTAGTCTACTTAGGGAAAATGGATAGATAAGTTTGGGGTAAAATGGGTAGGACAAAAAGTTTGTCAAAATTTGTTTAAATCTTTGTTTACAGTTTTCCTCTAGCTACAACTGCTCAAACTACTGCCCTCTTTAATATACTAGTGAATGTTGATTTATCAGTTGAGGGTCCACTGTTTTCCAGCAATCAACACTATCTATTATACCTCAGCTTATCCACTTTACCACTGCAGACCCTACAGCCTTTTGCACATTCACATACGTGATTTTCCTGCCTTAGAATTCTTGAGAATATTTCTTGTTTCATATTCTTGTTGACAAGTTGATAGTCTTTCACATGGCTCAAGAATCCTTATCATAATATGAAAAATTCTTGAAAATTCTTCTGAATTCTTACAAATTCTTGAGAATTCTTGTAATGTTAATGTGCACAAGGCCTGCACCGTAGAAAAGAAAGAATGATTTTCAAATTTTCTAAATAACAACAAAGTTTTGATAATTTTTGCCAACTGCTAGGGATTTAAAATAAGCTACAATAAAGCTCAAACTCACAATATCTTCTTCAGCACATTTAAAAACATGGCAATGATACATGGTATCATCTCCATGAGAAACATTGAATGCAACACAGTCCTTTTCCCTGCTCTCCTCGTCCGCTTTCCCCCAAAAAATTATCTTATTGGCTTCATATGTAGCCATATCAGCTCTTGATGAGGGGTCAATCAATCTCACCGTTCCCTCTGGTGATAACGCTACAGCCAAGATCACATCAATGCTTATGTTTGCATGGTCTCGCATAATTGAAATTGTACGCTTTAGCTCTATCTCACTGACTGGTGCATTGACAGATGCAGATCCAAGGTATGTGATGCCAGGGTAAAACACAAAGGCATCCTTATTGCTTCCATCTGTTGCCATTAATGATGTTTCAACAGAACTATTTGTAGCCTCATCAGAATCTTCACTATCATTTGTAGCAACCTCTGAATCCTTTATCTCTTCAAATTCAGAATATTTTCTAACTGATGAAAACCATCTTTGATCTTCATACTTCACCATGGGGCTAATGTTGCCTTCGTCATGGCTTCCTTCGGGAGACCCATCAACATCTTTTTGGGCATCAGCCATCAATGCAGATACATCATCGCCATGTTCTGTTTTCCCAAGTGTAGGCTCCATGTCAAAAGGATGCACTTCTGAAAAACTGCTGATGCTGCTGTGGCCAGACTTGTTTATCCTGCCTACCAAGCCATAGTCTAATGAGACATCAGATTTTTCATCCAGGCTTTTTACACTGGCAATATCGCTACCATTTTTAGGGCATATTACAAACTCTTTTTCGCCATTCTGTGGTTGACTTGTTGCTTGATCGCTTTGATCTTGACCATCTCCATCCATGTTCAAACTCAGCCTTTAGCAAAGACAAACCATCATTATTCAAATTCACTAACTTTCAAACCAAGAAACCATTAGACTCTAGTGAGGAAGAAAAGAAGACTTGAAGATACAAAATGCAAGAATTCAGACTTCATATGACCAAAATAAAGGCAAACTATACAGGGAAATACATTGATTTAACTTGTGATGGCTGTAAAGAAGAACAAAAAACAACAGGACATATCGTAAACTACACAGAGTATAAAAGAATGTTCGAAAGCATTACAGACACCCAAGAGATTACAACAACATCAACAACAGCATCGTCAAGTATCACGCAGTATGTAGGAGAAATACGGTAGAACAATACAAACAAAGCTTTGGACAATGGTAAAAGGAGAACAATAAACAATTGATGTCTGAGCCTTGACGTTGAGTAACTGTGCTTATTGGAAACACTGAAGAGGACTCTGTGAAAAACCATGAAAAGCTAGGAAGGACCAAATTGGATCATATTGTGATTTGCAACAGAAAAAGGTGAAAATGATGTAGCTGAAAAAGGTCAACGCAGTTCAATTTGAAACAGAAAGCAATTGAATTGCTTGCGCAATAAACAACTCATCATACATTGTTTCCTTTTTGGATCTCTTGTGATCTCTTAGAGAAATCTCTGCCCATGAAAATCTGAATAAATTTTCATTTAAACTCTTTGCATAAACTTTTTTGGCATGATCAAGTCCCACTAATGGGGTTTGTCGTAGAAAGATGTTCATTTGGTTTGTACAGATTCTTGATAAAAGTTTTAAATTAGCAAGCAGTTGATTTTGACTAAAAAATGCCTCCTTTCCTCCTCCCTCTATCGGTGGCTCATATTGTTGTGGTTGGCTTTGGTTGGGCTGGGGCCAATTCAATTGTGCCAACGATAATGAATACCCAACATTTTTTATTGTGAATAATTATGCACCTTGAGAATATCCCTTTGGCATTTCATTTAATGCAAATCCGATTTTGCTTACCACGTTATCATTTCCATGATCACGTAAAACCGATAATTAATGAGTGGTTTCCGAGGACCATAATACCATAACATCAATCAATGCCTCCCTGTGCCTTGCCTGATTTAGGCCCTTTCATGCGGCCTCCAAGAACATGTTATTTTCATCACAAAATATCGGATGACAATCAAA
Source organism: Aurelia coerulea (assembly GCA_039566865.1). Lineage (NCBI taxonomy): Eukaryota > Metazoa > Cnidaria > Scyphozoa > Semaeostomeae > Ulmaridae > Aurelia > Aurelia coerulea. Next base: position 21,864,431 of record CM076954.1, read on the forward strand.
TATAAAAGCTCACCTTATTTTCTGTCAGTTCATCTTGCGAAATATCACTTTATAGCGGAGCTGTGGGCTTTAATTGCAGGAGAAACTCTTTTTTTAGAATGAGCACATCACATCCACCTGATCAGGCAAGGCGATCACTATTGTTTTTATCTCATTTGCAGCTCGGTCCAGATCTCTGTGACGTCACCTGGTCATTTCTGTAACCTGTTTGCGGAAAAAGAAGGATTATCGAAAACCGAAGATCAAATCGTGTCATGAAGTTTCAAAATTTAAAATGCACGACAAAATGTGTCTAAACATTGTTATTGACATAAAACTGAGACACAATTAATTGGGCAAGGTTTGCTCACAACAACACGTTTTTACCGCTATGAGTTTCTTAATTTTCACAAAATGTTTCGTTCAGGTATTTGGTTCTTAGTGTTCATTGGCAAACTTGGAAATCTTGATCATTTCAGAAAGATTGCCAATAAACACTTACAATGAAGTACCTGAAGTTCCCTTCTAGCCACTAAATCAAACGATAAATGTATCAACACATCGCGAAATGTTTCTTAAAGAGTTGATTCCTATGCTGTTTAACTCTTAAAAGTCTCCTTAAATATTTTTCTTGACACACAACGTTAGTAAGGGAAACGCTTTGCTTTTTGCTTTCATACTTTCTTCAGTGTCTAACCCTTTTAAGTATATTACTTACAATACAAATACAAGATTTCTCAAACTTCTGGCGTTCGAATGATTCAAATAGAAAATGGGCAAAGAGAGACAACATGATACGGATAGACAATCGTGCAGGAATGTGTTTACATTCAATGGAATCTTTCATCTGTATATTTACGGTCTGGGCGATTTTTGGCTTGACTAAATTTAAGCCTATCCCGTTCGGACTTGTTGCAAGTGTCAATAGACGATATCGAGAAAAAGAATTTGGAAACGTATGAACTATTTGAATTGAATATGATGAAACATTCTGCTGACAATCTGCTGAAGATAACTGGGAGATAACTGTGCTCCATGTATGCTTCGGCTCTCTCATCTTCTCTTGTTCTCTACTTCTGACACAGATGCTTGTTAGCAAAATTTTGCCTACTTTCTTGTATTAGAAAATAAGAGGAACTGAATGTTTCAATTTCCAATGGTTTCAAAGTAGTAAAAGGAAATTTCCGTTTCCCACTAGGTTTCATTGAAAATTTATGTTTTCACCAAATTTTCTTGTCAGAAATTATAGGAAATTCAACCCAAACAAGGCATCTCTGAAGGAGAAAGAGAAGCAAATAATCGATGAATCTTTCTCTTCGTTTGCCAATCATCCGAGAAGAAGGAGAGAGGATTTCAGGGTTCGAGCTATCTACAATGCAAAATTCATCTTTCTTCATAACATACAAGTAATAACCTTGAATTTGTTTCTGCAGGAAAAATCTCAAAATTCTTTTTTATTACCTTGATTTCAAGCACCAGCATTCAGTTGTAGGGGTTAAAGATTAGGAAATCATTGCTTGAAAATCAAATTCTGATCCAAAAAAATTTAAAGGGCATTTTTTTGTTCGTTTTGTGACATGCAGGTAGGTCAAAACAACAGCAAACCAGGTTAAAATATGCAAAAAACAAGAACCTGCGCAGAAATTCCTAAAATGAGTAGGACCAGGTGGCGAGAGAAGCTCTTTTTCAACTTCAGGTCATAGATCATCAAACAATATCAAAGTGAAGTGCACGGAAAAATAAAATTAGCTTGTAACCATATTCTTAAAGGCATTGTTGAACCACATTGCCAAAAGCTGGTCCGCGCCAAGTTAAAAAATATACCCTATTGTATTTAATACTTTTGACAAGTGACATTTCATTGTGTAGCTAAAGCAACAATGGGTGCGAAGGCGTTTTCTTTAGCCTATTTATAGCGGCCATTCTATGTCTATCATCTATTTCCTTTGAAGAGCCATTGTCACCCAGGGTTTTTGATGCATAATTCAGTAGTTGAACCGAGAGAAAATTTCAACTCAAGTAAATCAGGTGAGTCCAAAGAGAGGCAGTGTTGGGCATAAGTTGAATACTCATGAAGCAAAACAAATCTAAGACAATTACAAACTGCTACAAAGTGCTACACGATTATCTACTAAATTCAAAAGAGCAATTATTATTATTATTATAAATGTGTTTATAAAATAATCCAAAACCCTTACAAGTGAGCTTCTGTAGAGAGAGGAGGGTGGGGAACTTGAATAGCAGATGAGTTAGGCCCTGAAGATTTGAATGCACAACTATAATTTCCACAAGCTTTTATAGGAAAATTACAACCACCCCAAATAAGGCATGGGAAGACTTACCCTGATCCCTGAAGGTGTCCACTATTGATTGGCTGATGTAAAACATGGCATCATCATATGATACCTGAGCCATACCGAAACCAGGAACTGACTGATACCTGAACGTCATGGGAAGATATGTAGGGGAAGTAAAACTGCCGACTATCCCTATCAGGTGATAGGCCTAAGATCCCTCCTCTAGATTCAACCTATGCCAAACCCTCAATGATTTAGACTCACATTTGAGCAAGCCAAAATGTCCACGTAAAAATTTTCTATCAGTTCAATTGTAGCAGTGTGGATCCATGGTTTCCCTTGAACCAAATCATATATTCAGACAGTCTGAAATTTCAGAGTGCTCGCAAAGGACCCTGGGTGACATGGGCTCTTTAAGTGTGCAATTCACGTTTGCTACGACTCATGATTTCAGTTAGATCTTAGTTAGGTTTAGTAATTTAGTTTTTTTCTAATTTAGCCTTTTTGTTTTCAGATGGTCCATCATTAAGTTGAGAGAAATATTCTTTCAGTGCTTGAAGAGATTTGCCTCGATGTGAGATTGAATTTTTTATGTCTTTATCCATTTCAGCATACCTACAAGAAATGGAAACATTTAATTCATGGAAACGAAATCCACAAGAACAATTCCTTACTTCAAGTAGATATAACTGCGCCAATCACAATATTAAATAGATTTTTGAAAACAAAAATAAATGAAATAATGAAAATAGTTCTTTACCGGTGGTATCCCGTACAAGGGGTCAAAGAGCGTTGGAGACCTTGAAAACATAACTTTTTAACTTTTTAACTTGATAATTTCTGCCTTCAAACTTTTTTTAGCCCGTATAGAACAGGGTCATCGCAAGTCATCACTTTCTATCACGCGAATGTGTGCGGGGCAGTGTCTTTTTCAAGGACAAAAATGAAATTTGAAAAATAGAATTGCTGTCATTGTTCATTTTGCGTAAAATAATGTAAATCATACAGCAAGATGACTTAAAGAGATTTGTCAATACAAGAAATCCATAAAGTATCTCTTGTTGGCAAAAGCTTGTAACAGAATGAGTAGATATATGTTGTATTTTTTGGAGATCAAGCAGAATAATTATGTTACGATCATTAGCCTATTCATCTTTGTACTATAACAGCCATCGCTTTGAAGTACGTGGCAGATACAGTTTTGAAGAAAGCTGGTGTCAGGACAGTTAGTTTCTCAAAAACTTTTTTAACGAGGTGAGCAAATTTGTTTGCATCAATTTTTCTTCTCCACTGACCATGTGATAAAACAAATTTTGCACTGCCCTTTAGGTGAAATATCTGGAAAATAGTTAGACAAAACTAGATATGAAACTAAACTAAGAAAATTGAGAGAAAATTTCACTTACGTCTCTTTAAAGCCATCAGGCTGGAAACAAGGATCCCAACCAAAATTCCTGGGTCCGCGAGGCTCCACTATTTTACCCTGAAAGAAAACCAAAGAACAAGCACAGGTAATTCGTTATTGTAAACTTTTTACATTGAATTTATTCATAACGAAAAAACCAAAGATACTTAAAGAAGGAGCTCTGCACCTTGTCGCTTCATTTCAGACCTAGACCTGATACTGGAAACAATTTTACAACCAAGTTGTTTTCGAGCTATTAGACTATTTCACATGGTAATAACACAGTTTCAGAACGAGATAAAGTTGTTATGGATGGGGCCTTCGTTCACACGAAACTGGTACATTATCGCTGGCACAGTTTGAAAATGGCAGAATTTGAAAATAGAACTCTAACCAGCAAAGTTTGAAAACCTTTCTCTCCCCCGTAAAAGGGAAATATTTTTCTTTCTTCAATTTTTCCTTCCCCATAGAGGTCACACGACAGACAACACGGAGTGTACCCTTGAACTGTTAGTTCCAGCTATGGTTGAAATACGTTCTGGACTTACCATTGTTTTGCCCCTGAATAACAAAACATCATCATTAGGATTTCCACTTGAATAAGCAAAAGTGCAAAGTGCATAAGCAGATTTATCTTCCCATCCAGTTAGTAATTTATGAAGTCCTGGAATGTAAATATCAAATTCAAAGTTGAACTGTGTGTGAAGATAGTAGTACTATCAGAATTCAGTTGTTGCAAATAAGGCATTTATTGCTCCCTTAAAACATACCTTATTTCTACATGAACAAAAGATTTCTAGAAGACTACAAGGATTTCTAAGGAAACTAAAAGGATTTCTGTAAAAGTGTATGAGATTCCTAAGGAGTGACTTGCCCCTTAGTTGCAAAGATGCACTCTACAACCAGTATTTGCATCATTTAGAAGTTGAAAATTGCTTTGAGTAATGGCATCATTGCAGAAGCATCCATGGATTCACTTGCAAAGTTATTTTGCTGCCTACAACAATACTTCAATGGCAAGACACATGGGCAACTTCTTGGTAAAGTTGTGGCAGGACCTCTGAAGACGGTTTCAATACCATGATTCATTGGTTAATTACATTTGTAAAAACTACTTCAAAACAGCTAGTAATGACATGAATTCTTACCTTCAGGTTTTAGCTTTTCTAAGAACCATTTTCTGTAATAAAGAAAATAGGACTTTAAAATATCTCAGTTCTGGTATTGCAGCATGTGCAACAACTGTTATAAAAGTAAAGCAAATCACACCAAGCTGAAGTTGAAAGACATACGAGACAATCGATCAATCAACCAATCAATCAATCAATCAATCAATCATTCATTCATTCAATAAATCATTCAAGAAAAGGACTGGCAAAGATTTACTCACATGTATGGGCCAGGTAGACCTCCTAAAGCATTAAAACACAGGCATGTATCTTCAACTATCACAGGACCTTTTACCTGCAAAGATAAAAATGTTATTATTGTTTGTTCAATGTATTTGTAGAACCATTCTGTTATTCTGCAGAGCAAAGACTTATCTCTCCCAAATTCTTAGGAGAAATTGATACTTTAATTAAAGATGGAATTATGTGATGCTGTTAAAGAATAACATGCACAAACTAATGCTGACAAGTTTAGTGCACTAAGAATTGGACTTAAATTTCCTGCAATAGAAACATTCTCTTAAAATAGTTGACAATTGAAAATCTCTAAGTCTAAAATAACCTTGTGCAAACAAAATTATTTCAATTCAAAGGGGCTTGAAAACATAACAGACACCTCCTTTGCAGCAACTTTGCATTTCTCAATGCTGATCTCATCAGGTTCTCCTTGAAATTCAGGCACTACAATGAACAAGAGAGCAGGTTGATAATATTGTTGTTCATTATATCAATCTTGAAAAATTAATTTAACTCATATCAAAACCATACTAATTTGATAAATGAAGAGGGCTTAACATTTGAGATATCACTTTTGTCTTGGTAAGAAAATAGTATATCTTTAACAAAAATTACTCACAGTCAATCTTTTGTGAAATCACCTTCCATGGAAAAGAATCTCCTAAAATTGCTACAACCTAGAAAAAAGGTAAAGACATTGCTTTTATTCATTTTAAAATATTTTTGGTCAAAGTAGAAATTGGTTTTCTAAACTAGCACCACATCAATTTGAGGCCCGTAGGAAGCGGGGGGCACGCCCCCCCTCCAATAATTTTGAAAAAAATGGTGCTCGTCACAAGCACTAATTAGATATATTGTTCTCTACTGCTTTACCAGGGTGCATTCTATGTACTTAGGCCCGAAGATCTTCGGCGTGGACCTGACTTTTTGTCGGCGTAGCAGCGTCATTTTTTCAATAAAATCGGTTCTTGGCGTGACGGCATACAAAAATCTGCCTAGGCAGGCCCGTAGGAGCGTTTTTCAGATTGGAGGGGCACTAATTCACATCAAAGGGGTAAAGCTTCCGAGGGTCCGGGGGCCAGTCCCCCGGAAAAATTGCTCGGTCAATGCCCTCTTTTCTTTTGGCAACGCCCTTCTGTGCATTGCTTAAAGGGCATTGTATGATCGGAGGTCCTGAAGAAAAATAGGAAATTTACGAATCCAAATATATTTCAAACAAGTTAGCTAAAATCAAACTACGATAGGATAAGAATACTTTGTCGAGAGAGTGCGTAAGATTTACTTGATATTTGATTTACAAAAGTCATCACACAATTTTCATGGCGTCCTACGAAAGCCATGTCATGGCCAGAGTAAATTAAATGGGCGGAATTGAAATGAGGGGGTCTGGGGGAAGCCCCCAGGAAAATTTTTGGGGCCACGCCCTTTACTTTGGCTTAGAATGCATCTCCCAATATCATGCTTGCCATTAGCGACAAGGAATCTTTTATAGCGTTGTGACAGTTCTCTTATGAGTTGAAGCATAAAGAAAATTTTTGAAAAAACATCCTTTACTTTGGCTTAGAATGCATCCCCTGATTCCATATTTGCCAATGCTAAAATGGAAGATTTGACATTTCTTGGAAAATTCATTCTCAGCTATACCCAGCTTTTTCTTTTCGGTTTTCGAGGATCTCGAGGACCACGCCACTGTTCGTTAGTTTAGATATGATTATTGATTCTTGAAATCTGGGTACTTTTTGCCTCTCTTGACGAAGTGCTTCTCTGATGTCAAAAGGGTTGAGCTTTCCAAAGTTAAATTTCCTTGCATTGGAATATATGACAAGTTCGTTTACGATGCTGACAAGGTTGCATTTATCAACTCTGTCGTTGTGCACATGTTTCACCATTTGGTGGTTGAGTCGGTAGTTTGTTGTTGTTGAACTTAGATAGGTATTGACTCTCTTCAGTGCCAAGGGCCTTTCACTGATGATCAGTTTTCTATGTTATTATGAAGAATAAAAAATTCAACTTCTGGAAATTATTGGGGGGGCCCGGGCCCGACCGGCCCCAATAGATGCTACGGGCCTGGCGTAGGTTTTACATGGAATGCACCCTGGCTGCTTTAAGAACAATTACCCCCCAATCAGAAGCTGCTTCCTACGGCCCTGAATTCTCAGATTTTCATACTGTAATATCTGAATAAGGGCAATTTTTCTTTTAGCTTACATAAAGTTACATCACAAAAATATATCCATAATAGGCGCATTGATTGTTGAAAAACCAATCTTTTATGAGAATTTTGAATTGATATGCATTTTTGGATGACTTTATTTCATTTGGAAGAGAATTCCAAACCTTTGGACCCAAAAAGCTAATCGATTTTATGCCATAGTTTGTACTTTTGACTTTAGGAACAACTAGAATGTCATTTTTTCGAAGATTATAGCTGGTTGATTTTGGGAGAAAATAATCTTTCATAAATGCTGGATTTAAGTTGTGCAAAGTTTTGTAAATTTCAAGTGCCAATAGCCTAATAGAATGAATATGAATTGTAGTAGATTCGGCCTTGATTAGGAGATTACTATATGATGAAGCATAATCTGAGAGTGCTAATCGTAGGGCCCTCTCGTTGACTTTCTCGATTTTCTTTTGGCTTGAATTACTGCAAAATAACCAGATAAGGGGACAGTAATTGAAGTGACAAAGAATGAAAGAATTCACGATTACTTGTCTCTCTTTGTTACCCATGAATCTAGCTAGTCTTTTGATTGCGTTTAGCTGCATGGCAGCTTTTTTACAGATATTATCGATATGTGAGTCAAATTTTAGTTGTTGGTCAATTTGAATTCCAAGTAGAGTTACTTCATTACTCACGTTTATTTTGAAATTATTGTTTATTTGAAATTCTTTAATTTGGTTATCATTTTTGCCAACAATCATTGACTGAAATTTAGATGGGTTGGCTGTCATATGATTTGACTTGAACCAGTCAATGCATTTATTGGTGTTAAGTTGCACTAGTCTATAGAGATCATCAGCATTCTCAGCAGAAATCGAAATTGTGTTATCATCTGCGAAATTACATAGGGAACCCTCCTGGATGAACAGAAAGATATCATTAATAAAGAGGTTGAAGAGCAATGGTCCAAGTATTGAACCTTGAGGTACTCCTTGACTAAGTGGCCCCCATGAACTAAAGTACCCATTTACCTTCACCATTTGTTTTCTGTTTGTGAGATAGCTTTTTAATAATTTGACTGAATTTATACCAACTCCATAAGCATCCAATTTGGCAATTAGTAGATTTATGGGGAGGCTGTCAAAGGCTTTGGATAAATCCATGAGTACAGCTGCAATGAGTTTGTTAGCTTCCAGACTAGTTTTCCATTCTTCTATTAATCTTATTAAAGCATGCTGGGATGAAAAATGTTTTCTGTAGGCACATAAGAAATTGGAGAAGTTCCTGTTGAGAAATGGAGATAGTTGGAGTTCTATTGCCTTTTCAAAGACTTTAGAGAGAGCTGTTAGAACACTAATTGGTCGATAGTTTTCTTTGTTGAAAGGATCTTTCTTTTTGTACACAGGAGAAACAACTGCCATTTTCATCAAACTGGGAAATGTTCCTTGAACGATGCATTTGTTTAAAATATTTACCAAAGGCCCTGAAATGATGTCCACTGAGAGCTTTAAGAATTTAGCACTTATCATATCATGGCCACAAGCTTTTTTGTGGTCAAGATTTAGGATAATTTCTTTTAACCTTTCTTTTATCTTTTATACATACATTTGAATACGTAAGGTTTGATGATCAAGTTGTGTTAGAACCTTTAATTCTACAAAATATATAGAAAAATAGCTAAACCGTCTATTCTGGCAATCAAACAAACAATTCATTCAAAAAAGGTTCAAGTGATAGTATATTTAATTTTAGGCCAAGAAAATATGTATCAGTCAGATGAAGTCCATGGTGCTTAAATCATGGCTGAAAGCATGCACTTTCAGAAAATAAAATATCAACACTTTAATTTATCAAAACAAATTGTTCTACTTGCCTCTTTCAATTTATTTTCATTTCCAGTAACAAAGACAAGTGATTTTCTCGCCGCCATGTTTTCTTTTACCGTCTCTTGAGTGGAAACGAGGTCATGTTTTCCCGCCAAAATAATGTGGGGCATTCAAGTGGCATTGTCAAGTGAAAAACGAAAAACAAATTTCACACAAAAAACCCCGAACAGAAAAACTAACTGGTCAAGAAACCAAACATTATAAATTTGGAACGGCTTGGTTTGCAAGTATTTCGGCTTTCTCCGACTGTGAATCATTTATCATATGCAAAAAATTTCTTTAATTAATGCTACAACTGCAATGCTATGACCAGGCAAAACGTGCGGTAAGTGGTAACATGTAACAAAATGATTCCAAAATCAAATGTCCACCGCACCTAGTCTACTTGTTTATCAGTAGCTTGTTGATGTAGATTTCATCAATGTTGTGGAATCGTTGTTATCAAGATCACTATTAAAACTAATAATAGCAGCAAACGCTAGAAGTCTTAGAAAACAATACAGTTTTTCACACACACATACACAAAAACAGTTCAAAGAATTGCCTTATTTGACATTTAGAAAAAGGATCTGGGGAGAGCAATATTTTTCTGGTAAATGGCTGCTTTTCACCAACGATAAATTGAACTGTGGCAGCCATTTACCAGAAAAATTTTGCTCTCCCCAGGCCCTTTTCTAAATGTCAAAATGGTCTATTGCCTTATTTGATGTCGTCTACAAATTGACCTGGGTGTGCTGGGTTACTGTAGTCCGCTAAATCTTTCCATGTCCGGAGTTGAAAGTAAGTCAAAGATGGACAGGCGAATAAGGAGTTATTTTTCTGCTATATCGATTTCATATGACAGTACATATTACAATCTTTGGAAAACTTAATAAATATATCCATTTGGCACGAAGGCACGAGCTAAAAATATTTACATTTCATATATAAACAAATATATTCATTTGTTGATAAATTACGAACAAAATTTACACCAAATCATTCAGTCACTTCATATGTTTTACTATTATGTATGAAAATTAAAAAAAAAACTACCGGGTGTCCCAAAAAAAGTACTCCTGTTTAAAAAATCACCAAAAATCAACTAACAAACCTTTGATAAAATGTTTTCTTTTTGACTTGTTTTGTCACCTTGTCAATGCCCTATAGTTTTTAAGCAACATACTCCATCTTGCCTAAGAGTCCAAATTTTCAGATTTTTTATCATCATTGAAGTCTCCAATGATAGTGCGCATTTAATTCAGTCATTTATGACCAAACAAGATGCTTTACATCCACAAAGAAATTGATCTGGCAATCATCAGTGCTTTTTTGCAGTATGATTCAAAACCAGGTAGCCTTAAAAAGAGCTCAAAGCTGCTCATTTTCAAGCCAATTAAAAAATCAGCTGGTCTGGAAAATAATTTGGCCCTTGATCTACTTGACAAAAAAAGAAAATTGAAGATCCGTTGCGTAATCAAATTTTGATGATTTTTCAAACGGGAGTACTTTTTTTGGGACACCCGGTACAACAAAATTTTGTTTCAACAAATTCTAAAAGTTCCAGCAGCATTACATTTAAATCAACTTCTCTTCCGGATCTTGCTGAAAGTAATTATACGGTGATCCAAACTGCATTTCCAACACATTTGGATTATAAACACCTTTAACTTTTCCGCTTTTATTTCTCCAAATCCATACAACAATAATCACTGCAATCGCTACCAGAATCACGATCACCACTGATATTGATATTTCAATCACGTAGCTTTTCGTCTTGCCGACGGGGGGTGGAATCAAAGTCTCGTTGCAATATATTCCAATATAACCATTCAAACAAGAACAGTTGTATCCCCCCGGAGAATTAACGCAAATAGAATTCGTGCTGCAAAGATGAGCTGAGTTCGAACACTCATCAAAGTCAAGATGACATCGTTGTCCAATGTAACCAGTTTTAGTGCAGTCACATTGATAGCTGTTAGTCGACTCTTTGCATGTGCCACCATTCAAACATGGTCCACTAAGGCAGCTTTTAAGCTCCAGTTCACAATTTTGCCCCGTATATCCAGCAACGCAGCTGCACCTGTAGCTGCCTAATGTGTTAATACATGCCGCATTATTCAGACATTTTGAGCTCAGGCATTCATTATCATCTTCAGTGCAATTCATCCCATGAAATCCAGTATTTTTGCAATCACACGTATACGATCCATAATTATTAATGCAGCTACCTCCAAATTTACAAGGATTAAAGCGAAGGCACTCATTGATATCCGAGGTGCAAATATTTCCTTCAAATCCCAATGGACATAAACACTTGAATCCTGTGTCAGTATTAATACAACTTGCATTATTCTGACATGGTTTTTCTTTGCAATTATCATTTAATTTTTCACAATTTTTCCCATGATAGTTTGTATTTTTGCAATCACATACGAACGAGCCTTCAGTGTTCATGCATTTTCCTTCATTACAAATTGTCCGATTCTCCGTACACTCGTTTACGTCCGTTTCACAATTACTCCCTTGATACCCTGTATTGTCGCAGTTACATCGAAAACTTCCTATGGTATTAACGCATGTTGAGTTATGTTGACACTGCGGAGACTTAACAGCACATTCATTGACATCTGATTCACACTGCTTTCCTTGAAAGCCTGTGTTGGAGCAATTACATTCAAAGGATCCCTGCTTATTAACACATCGTCCACTATGTTTACATGGATATGAGACACACTCGTTCACATCAAGGCTACAGTTAACTCCGTGGTAACCAGTTCCATTACATAAACAATTATAAGATCCTATTGTATTCACACATTTACCATTGTGAAAACACGGCTTTACTTTGCATTCGTCTATGTCAAGATCACAATGCTTTCCTGTGAATCCATGAGCGCAATGACATTGATAACTGCCTGGTGCATTGAAGCAAGTGGAATTTTGCTTGCAGATACCATTGCGGCATTCGTTAATATCATCTTTACAAAGCTGTCCTTCATATCCAGTCCCGGAACAGTTACAAGCGAACGAGCCTGCAGTATTTTTGCATATTCCGTTATGTAAACACGGTAATTTTTCGCATTCATCAAGGTCATTCTCACAATACTTGCCACCAAACCCCGTTCCATTACAATCACAGTAGTAAGATCCATGCATGTCAATACACGATCCATTATTAATACACGGTTTAGACGAACACTCCTTCATGTTATGCTCGCAAAGTTGTCCTATGTATCCCGTACCGCTGCAATTACAACGGAAAGAACCGGGCGTATCTATACAAGCAGCGTTATTCTTGCACGGTTTCATAAGACACTCATTTATGTTTTGTCCACAGAGTTTTCCCGTGTATCCGGTACCGTTGCAGCTACAGCGATAAGCACCGGGCGTATCCATGCATGTAGCGTTATTCTTGCACGGTTTCATAAGACACTCATTTATGTTTTGTCCACAGAGTTTTCCCGTGTATCCGGTACCGTTGCAGCTACAGCGATAAGAACCGGGCGTATCCATGCATGTAGCATTATTTCTACACGGATTTGAAAGACACTCATTTACGTTTTGTCCGCATAGTTTACCAGCGTATCCGGTTCCATTGCAATCACAGTTAAATGACCCGTCAGTGTTATAGCAAGTGGAATTATGCAGGCATGGTTTCGCATCACACTCATTGATATCATCAGTACAGTTCGTTCCATTGTAGCCTGAACCAGTACAATTGCAGTAATATGAACCATTAGTATTCACACACATAGCATTGTTTCTGCAAACGCCACTCAAACACTCATTTACATCATCTTGACATTGACCTCCTTGAAACCCTGTGCCAGCACACTCACATCTATAACTACCTATCAAATTAATGCATTTACCACCATTCAAGCATGGCATACTTAAGCATTCATTGACATCAAATTCGCAAGCCTTACCATAATATCCAGTGTTAAAGCAATTGCATATGAAACTTCCATTTTTATCAAAACACTGGGTTATATTGACGCAGTTGTCTTTCACACAGGTTTCACTGCAGCTGCCACCATGGTAAACACAACGGCCATTGTTCAGGCAAGGCGATGATTGGCAGCTATTTACAATAACAGTTTCACAATTACTTCCAGTGAAATTCCTAGAACATGCACATTTATATCCGGTTCCTTGTTCCAGACATGTAGCATTATTTCTGCATGGTTTTGACAAACAGTGATGTGCTTTGTTTTCACAGAACCTACCACTTGAACCGTTGACGCAGCTACAGAAATACGTTCCATTAGATGACTGGTTGCAAATCCCGCCATTTTGACATGGGAAAGAGGCACATCCTCGTTGATCCGCTTCGCACAGCCTCCCTGCGAATCCATTGACACAATCACATTTAGATCCAAATTCTGTATTCCTACAACTTCCGTTATTCAAGCATGTAATGTTCGAGCAATAATCCACGAAAGTTTCACATTGGTGGCCAGTGTAAGATGATTTACAAGTGCAATTATATCCATTTGTAGTTGACGTGCAATTTCCTCCGTTCATACAAGGCTTGGATAAGCAATAATCAATCATATGTCGGCAAAGTTTCCCAGTATATCCACTACCACAAACGCACGTTAAGGAGGAATTGGCAACAACACAAGTTCCATTATGACAGTTGTAATCTTTACACGGATTCATGCTTATGTTACACGCCTTTCCATTATAGCCGTGGGCGCAGAGACAGTACTCCCCCGTTGAATTCCTCACACACGTGCTGTTGTTAAGACAAACGAGGCTGCGACAATTCGATGTGTTCTGGCAACGGTTCCCATGAAATCCTGGTTTACAACGACAAGTAAACGAAGATGAATGTCTCGTATTGTTCGATGCAATGCACGTAGAATTGTTGAAACATGGCTTTGAAGAACATGGATTGAGTTTCGTTTCACAATATACACCTGTGAACCCTGTGGCGCAGCTACAAGTAAAGTTAGAAGCATTAACTCTAGCACATGTTGCGTTGTTCTTGCAAGGTTGTGATTGACACGGATTAATTAAACTTTGACAATAATTTCCATTGTAATCTGGACTGCAGTGACATCTGAACATTGTGTTGTTGGCGTATGATTGGCATGTACCATTGTTCATACACGGCAATAATTGACAAGGGTCTATTCTGTAACGACACAAAGCCCCTGTGAAGCCAGATTGGCAATGACATCGAAACAATGTGTTATTGTTATATGATTGACAAGTTCCATTGTTACTACATGGATTTGATATACAAGGATCATTTCGCTTCCGACAATGGTACCCTTCAAAGCCAGTCAAACATTGACACGTGTAGTTCCAATGCCCATTAGTCCGTCTTTTACTCAGGCAAGTAGCATTGTTAAAACATGGTTGCCGAGTACAGGGATCAGTGCGATTTTCACATAGTTTACCGTCATAAAATTCTGTGCAGTTACAAATGATTCCACTGGAATTGCCTCTTCTTATGCAAGTAGCATTATGCTTACATGGATTAGGTAAACAATGATTAACCTTGGTTTCGCAATGTCTTCCGGAGTAGTTAACCTTGCATTTACACGAGTAACCAGCGAATTTACTACGGTTTGTCATCAGCGAATTCTGTCTGCAAGTTGCATTGTTCATACATGGATTTGACAAACACTCGTTGATATCAATTTCACAGTATCGGCCAGTAAAACCTTCAGAACAAATACATGTATAATTCAAAGTATGTAAGGCTGGCAGACATGTCGAATTGCCAAAACATGGATTTGATTGGCAAGGGTTGATTCTTGTTGTGCAATGGATACCAGTATATCCACTTTTACAAGCTTCACAATATTCCCCCACGAAATTCTCCCTGCAAGTACACGAATATCTCTTATAGTCTGTCTCATTTCTCGTGCAGCTCGCGCTGTTCAAGCACTTATGACCAAAACACGTGTCACGAACGTCGCAGGTTTCCCCAACAAATCCAGCTGGGCATTTGCAAACATACGCATTCCAAGTTTCAATACAGCTGCCATTATTTCTGCAAGGATTTGTTGAGCAATTTCTCGTTTTAATGTTGCAAAGAAAACCAGAAAAGCCAACTAAACACGTACACCTGAATTTAGCGGGGAACACCGATACACACGATGAAGCATTCAAGCAAGGCGAGGATAAACACGCATCGATGACGTCACGGCAGTATCTTCCAGTATATCCTTCACTGCAATTACACGTATAATTTGAAATGCCATCTACGCATGTGGAATTTGCGGAACAATTATTACCCAAGCAATCATTTATATTTTCCTCACATGAATTCCCAGTCCAACCGATCTGGCAATTACATGTATGCTTGTTCCATATATCAATACAGCTTCCATGATTTGAACATAAGGTAGTAGAACAATTTGTTAAAGACTTACATCCAGTGTAGACCATACCATTCTCAATAACAATCCCGTTTGGTAAAGGTTTCGTCATGTAATTGATGAGTTTGTCGTTCGCCTTCAGGTTTGAAAGGCATCCATTCACAGATGTATTCGGCTCATCTCTTCCTAAAATCCCAAATATATTACTTTGTGATTCGGAAATTCGAAAATATAGTACTCAATGACGTTTCGCTGTCACTTTATCACAAAACTTTGTGATTCGTATGCAAGAGGAACAAGATCTAGCACACAGATGCTTTTCTACTCATTAACACTTATTGTCAAGTAATTAGAAGATAGAAGATTTGAAGGATGGTTTAGTTTTTTGTAATTAGAAGATATTTATACAAATAGATAACGATTAAAGGGAGTACAAAGACCAGCATGCTTTGCACGAAGTCAGCGACTTGCTCTGCACAGCTTTCAGAATAACTGACTGTACGAAATTCACAACAACAAAAACAAACGATGGCAAAGGCTGCTGGTCTTTGTACTCCCTTTAAGTGATCTTTGTCAATGAAACTAACTTTAACTAACGATTAAGTAAAAGACCTTTTTCTAGATTCGAAATATTTTCATAGCGTTCTTTCGAGCCACTATTGCTGTTCTTTGTCACAAACTACCTTCCCTTTCCAATTCAGGTACAACAAGTAAAAATGGTTTTACAAGGAAAGCAAAATCACTGCATTGCACAAAAGAACATAATTAAATTCGAAACATATTGTTGTCTTCATCAAAACAAATTCGCTCTGGTCAAAAAAGATTCTCGCTGTACAGAATCTGGAGATGCATTATGCAAGGGAAAGGAATTATTTACTTTAGAAGGTTTTTTTCTGAACGAAGTTTGATCAGTTTTGAATCTTTGTCATCAGAAACCATCGATTTAAAGAAAATCTAATTTGTTTCACTTCCAAATCATGATCAGCATACCACTAGACTAACGGTTTGCAGCGTAAAGCATCAAATAGAATGATAACCCCTACCTGGCAGTCTACTGATATAGATGTTTGCAGTTCCATTATTTCTAATATCAAGTGAAATGTCTGGACCAGCAACTGAGAAATCTCTGATAAATTTGTCATCAATGTATAACTGGAAGTTATTTCTATGACGATTCCATTTGAAGGCATGCCACTTTGCATCATTAACGATCACTTCGTGCAGGTGGACAAAAGTGTCTCCTGGAGAAAACGAGAACAAGACATCAAAAAATTATAACAAAGAAACACTTTCCATAAATAGGAATGTCAACAATTTTTGCAAAGTGAAGGCTGGCAGAAATCCCCTCCAATAAATTGCAAAAGTACTGCAAGGGACGTTATAACTAATTCATCTGGTATAATGGTTTCAATATCTGTGCTAATCATTGCAGATTTCTATTATTATGATGCATCTAATTGCAAAGGCTTTTTTAGGTTTACATCTACTAACAAAGATATAGTAAAACAATTTTGTGAATTAACTTTCCTCTATTGGTTGTATGGTAGTTACGAAATGATCTCCACATGACATATAGATAAGCTTAAATATAAATGAGTTCTGATAAAGCGAAAGCAAATGTCAAAGCAAGTGTCAATATTTTCAAAATTTCTGACATATGAATAAGATACTCAAATTAAAAATTGGGGAAATAGCCAAATGGTCGTTGGTCTTGGAGCAAAGATTGATTCGTAGAAATTTGTCACAAAATTTGTATTTTGCAGATTCATAGCAAGCTTACAATTTATGTAAAAGGAAAAAATGTTTACAAACAACCAAACATTTACCATTTCCCAAGTTCACTGCAAACAAAATCGATCCATTCTTCAATTTAACGCTGACGTAATCAGCCGTTTTCGAACCAAGGAGTAATATTGTCCCATTTTCACCTCGGGTTCGGAATGAAAACGACAGAGATCGCCCAACGCTGAATGTTGACAAATTCAATGATAAGTTCAATGGTTCCAAGCTTCGACCAAACGTTGATGGTACGGCTGCAAAGAAAGCAAATATCGTGAATAAAGGGTTCTCTATCACAGAGCTTCATGCAGAGGCCCCATGGGTAAAATATTCGCAGTTTCTTGATAAAGATAACAAGAACAGATTTTGTAAGACAACAGCATGAGTCGCTTTTGTTAACACTGGAATTCAAAGCGATTAGCGATTAAAACAAACAAAGCCGCAAAAGTTTCTCTGAAACCCAGGTAGCTAGCGCGCTCGTTGTGCATTCCAGAAATTGTTGAGGTCAAATATGAGCATACATCGAAAGAAGGAGGATATATCTACACATTTACCTCGGGCCTTTCATATCTTTGGTTCAGAAGCTGAGCAGTAGGTGTTTTAATCACAGCCAAAAATATGAGAATTGAATCTCCTCCCAATCTACTTCTGAACCAAACAAATACATTCCCGTGGTAGATGTTTAGAGACGTTCTTCTTCTTTCGATATACCCTCGTGTTTGCTCAAAAACAATTTATGGAATACACAACGAGCGATCTAGCTACCTAGGTTTCAGAGAAATTTTTGCGGCTTTGTTTGTTTTGAATTATTGGTCGAGAGAACTTCCGTTGTCTGCGATCGCTAATCGTTTTGAATTGCTGTGTCAATCAAAAGCAATTGATGCTATCGTGTTACAAAATCTGTCCTCGTTGATTAAAATGACTTGGAATCAACAAGCATTTCAAAGGATTGTAATGAGCTGTTCCAAACAAGTATTTTGGCAATGCCTTGGCAAAACAGTATAGGGCTCAAAGCTTTCAAATCTTTAAAAAGGTGAATGTAAAATTCTATGATATTTCTCTTTGAATTGAATGGCTCGAAAGGAACTTATGGTACTTTGCTGTAAATCTGCCGAGGAAATTTTCTATATCTTGATCTTATTCAAAATGGCGGCTATTTGATTATTATTGAAAAAATTAATGGAAAACTTTTAAACAATCTAAATCATTGTAAATCCTAAACCAATAGAGCAAGATGATATTATCTTCAAGAAAACCAGAGTTTACGAAGGTCTACAATGTGATGGCAAGCAGAAATCTGTAGCTTTTCTGATTTAAGAATTATAAATTTAATGACGCCATTGTCTAAAATTTAATAAATGCTGCCATTTTGAAACTAATCAAGATATCAAAAAATGTCCAAGTACCATAGGTTCCTTTCGAAAACTGTAATAGAATTCTACACCAACCATTTTAAAGATTTGAGCCCTATGTTTGAGAAAACAATTTATGATATGAGCAAGCTTGATAAGCCAGTTTAATTAGTTTCGTAGCTCTCTACTATTAAAATTCAACATTTTATGACGGAGAGACATTTGAAAACCAGATATAGGTTGAATAATCATCTTCAAGAGAATCAAATGAAAAATGAAATTGAAATGGAAGATTATTCACTTAAAACTTACATCTTTCACATTTCGATCCAATGTAACCAGACAAACAATTGCAAAACGTTCCAGTATTATTACCAACACAATACCCATTATTCAAGCAACCAATCACATTACTTCCACTGCACTTATCAGCATTACATCCAGGCTTTGGCAGTGGTGCTGAAAATGAGGTGCGCCTCGCATCACTAAGCATTTTGTGTTGTTGATTGATAGTGATATTTCGAATGCAGCCTTGATAAGATAATGTTGTACCGACGAGTATTGCAGCGAAACTACCAGGACTTTGTCCAAAGTAAATTATTCGACCGAATGAAGATGGTAGTCCTATGTTTGAGAGGGTCGTTGTAATTTCGTCTACTGTCATGGAGATTTGTCGTGTCGTGATTCGTAGATGCAAGTCATGCCAGCCTCCATTCATGATGTAAACTCCTGGTTGGAAGAAGCAAAAAGATATACTAAATACTAGAAATAACTATAAATTATCAACTGCACGCAGTAAATGGGGAAAGGATACTACAATAATGAGAATTACACTTCTCAGATGACATTTGTTATCCCTGGTAAAGCCGGCTAAAAGAATTGGTTGATGAAGTTTTGCTACTCTCTTATGCATGTAACAGTTAAATTGATCATTGCTCTTTGTACCCATCGTAAATAAAGTGATTGCTGAGACTGGCCTGAGAATACATGGTTGGAAGAGATTTCAATGGGGGGGGTGGGGGATTTCAATGGGGATTGGATCTTAATTGTCCCTTTATTCCATATTCCATGTTTTATAACCTTGCAGAAGAGGAAACGGGCACAGATCGGGAAATAAAGGGGAAATCGAATTCTTACAAACTAATTATAACGTGCAGTAGCTACAGATCCTTGGCTGCATTTGAAGCAATGAGCGTCATTTTCAAGAAACATTCAATGACGTAAACATCATGTCACTAATTAGGCATTTAGGGTACTGATATGGGCATTTATGAACGAGGAAAAGCTGGAGGGAGGGACATTGCAGCGCCGGATGTTTAATCCAAAGATTAGCCATACGTCTACCTTGCACTCTTGCTGCTATTGCTACTCACACAGTAATTGTTAAACCAAAGTGCGAAAAAAGAATTCCGTACACTTCGAGCAACATATTTGAAATAAAGTTTATTAGCAACTATTCTAACTGTCATCTACCGTGCCAGTAGATGAAAGTAAATCAGGAAAATTTACCTGATCTTTGGGTTATTCTTCTAAAGTCTGGACTGTAAAAACCAATGTTTAACGTCGACCCTGATATGTAAATTGCAATCTGTGAAATCGAGAAGAAAATTAATGCTTGAAAAGTTTACAAGATATTTCCATCAGATATATTTTTGTCAGGTAACTCTAGAGAGGTCTGAAAGAAATAGAAAATATACATTAAACGCCCGCGTATTAGAAACTAGTACAGTGGGATCTCCATATAACGGACACCTGTGGGACCAATTTTATTGACCGTTGTAGAGAGGTATTCGCTGTATGGAGGTGTCATCTTTTGTTTGTCATACAGTATTTTGGGACGAAAATATTTGTCCGTTGTTTGGAGGTGTCCGTCAATGGAGGTTCCACTGTAGATGAAGAACCTGTAGGCTGAAATTTTCGAATGAAATTATCATTTGATAAGAACCAATCCATTGTATTAATTATATAAGAACCCAGGCTGACTTGCAAAATTGTGGGTTCCTATACGCGGGGGTCTACTGCATTGTTGACCAATTGAAATAAATCAAAGGGAAGCGATTCACATTCAAGGAGTGGTCAGCGAATAAATGCATGACTTTTCGTTCCTTGTATCCCTGCGTTCTTTGATTTGCTGATATCACTTAATGATATCAGCAAATCAAAGAACGCAGGGAAGCAAGGGACGAAAAGTCATAAATCTAGGGGGCAACTCCTATAGGGGGTTTGGTATATATGTGCCTTTGAGAATTCAGAGTTAGGACCCATAGCCAGGGCAAAATTTTGAAAATATGACCCCATAGCCACGGCAAAATTTGGAAATATGATCCCATAAACCGTGTAAAATTTTCCACAAGAATCGTAGCATACAGCGTCAATTGAAAATGTATAGAGCTTACATTCCTTTTTATGAAAGTTTTTCGTCATAATAGCCAATAATAGCAGTAAACTGCTAACATTTACCAAGGACTAAGGCAAATCTCCGAAAAGCAGACCCATAACCTAGACACAATTCACGAAACATGACCCATAACCAGGGCAAAATATCGCCAATCAACCCATAACCCGGGCAGGCAAATGTATATCAGTTCCCCTATAGCAGTTACCCCCCCCCCCTCGAGGCACGATCTCACGTACGATATCACACTGGCTAATGCAGGGGGGGTTGGCTAATGCAGAGGGGTCAAGTATTAAAGTACGTACTTGGTTTGCTGTAGAAAGCAAAATTCCAAAACCAGATGACGATATAAGAAACTTGAATCCAATTTGGGTTATATCACCCGTCTCTTCAAACTTCATTCCCATTACGTTTGATGTAAAAGAGGCTGAGATTTGATTTTCACAACGAGGTCCAGAGAATCCAACAGTACAGTTGCACGCGGATGAAACCCAATTGTCAATGCATGTACCCCCGTTTGAACACTTGATCCAAGTGCAAGGAGAAACTCTGCTGCAGCCAAAAGACGGGGAACGTGTATGAGTCATGAAAGGCTTTAGGCTGAATTTAATTCCATTTATACTGATGAGCTGGAAAAGAAATTGATAGTCGATGAAAGCCTTGGGATATTTTTTCAACAAAAATATGTTCGTTGCGTGTGGTACTATAGCAATTAAATGATAATGTAATAAATAAATGATTTAAGTACCAAAAATAGCTGAGATGTTTAAAAATACGACGTTTCGAGCGTATACTCGTTATCAAGTTAATATTTTTTCAACAACTGTTTAAAAACAGGGTTATGAAAACTGAGAAATTTTTCAACAACTTTGTTCACATGCTCTTTAATTAGACAGTAAAGGGACGTTCAAACTCATTCTAGAAGAGGAATTTTCCCATTTCGTAGATTCTTGCAACCATTCTTAAAAAAGAACGACTTCTTGAAATATTTAGTTTAATGTTTCAACATCAGTGCGAGTCTTTGTGATGCTAAGATTTGTCCATGAAGAATTTAAAACCAACTCCAAGCTGATCCATTCTCTTCCTACGGCGTTCACAGATGGAAACGATTTATCTCTTTTAGGACCTGTTCATATGGAGGCGAGCCAGCCCGCTTACTGGGCTGGAGGTTTTTGCCGAGATCTCACCTTATCCCTATTTCCCATTCAAAGTTTGTTGTCTGTTCATATGAGCAGGCGGGCTGGCCCGGTAGGCGAGATCTCTCTGAAGTACTGCCGGGATCCCGCCTTGGCGGGATCAAAATTTTCCCACATGAACACTCCAGCCCGCCTGCCGAGACGAAAACGTCGCTACTGCGCATGGGTGGGCATGCAAAACAATCCCACCAACGATGTCACGTGACCAATTCCAGCCCAGTAGGCGAGATAGATTTTGCCATATGAACAGAATGCGAAATCAGCTCACTTGGCGGGCCATGGCCTCCATATGAACAGGTCCTTACAAGTGCATTAATTTCACTTTTGAGCGTACTCTTATCATTTCTAAATCATAACCCATAGATATTTTTAAACAAAAATCTTTCTAAACTAATTGCTTTCGTTGCGTTGCTTTGCAGGAAAAAGCCAGTAGCAATGCATGAAACTCACTTACCTCAAAACATCCGTAAAAATTTGAATCACTCAAAACATCATCGTTGATTTCTGGAGTCCAGATTGCCACACCACCAATGAAAAGCGGACCAGCGAATCGATTCGGGATTGTCCAGGTGATTTGGACAAATGGCTCTGAGTCCAATTTCACTGACAATTTCGTCTGGTTGAAAGTTATCCAAACAAAATGCTGCAATCCATGATTGACAATTCTTTCACCAACAGGGAATCTAATGGGCTGCCATGTTCCAGTGTTTACACTGAGCTGCAGCTTCGCGTTGACGATTTCCAAAGCAAGAAATTCTCTATCTTCATATGGATTCATCTATGAAATAAAAAGACAGATATTTACAAAATCAGGTTAAAATTCAGGACTGTTTAAGTTTCATTATGATTTTTAAATTCCTTAAAATAC
Source organism: Aurelia coerulea (assembly GCA_039566865.1). NCBI lineage: Eukaryota > Metazoa > Cnidaria > Scyphozoa > Semaeostomeae > Ulmaridae > Aurelia > Aurelia coerulea. The sequence goes on from CM076954.1 coordinate 21,887,475, forward strand.
GCAAGAACTCCATTTTTTTGCTTAACATCTTGTGTTACGTTGAGGATAAGATCACAGGCTGTAGGATAAAATGTAGGCTCTATGAATGAACTAAATTGGTATGAAGTAAAGAATAGAAGTCACCTTGTCTCCTACTTGTGTTTGTCTTTATCGTTACCTTCTGGGGCAGCAAATAAGCTTCTTTCATGTCTAACACTGCAAGCATTCACTTAGGCCCTATCGTTGTTCAAAATAACCGCCAAAGTCTCAAATTACAAAATCTCGTTCTGGTTTGCTCCTTCCTAGCTACAATGCTGTGCGTACGAAAATTTGAAATCCAAAAGAACTAGGAAGGCGCAAACCAGAACGAGATTTTGTAATTTGAGACTTTGGCGGTTATTTTGAACAACGATAGGGCCTAAGTGAATGCTTTCAGTGTTAGACAAGAAAGAAGCTTATTTGCTGCCCCAGAAGGTAAAGATAAAGACAAACACAAGAAGGAGACAAGGTGATTTATATTCTTTATTTCATACCAATTTAGTTCATTCATAGAGCCTAAATTTATCCTACAGCCCGCGATAAGATTGTTAGATGAGCTGTTTTTGGCACAAATTTATGTATCAAACCCCCGATCAAACCATGCAAAAGAGACTAAATAATTTTTGAAGATAGAAAAGAAAGTTTTGCTGCAGATAACATATTTACCAACTCTTATTTAACGTAGCATATGTCGATAAATAAACCTGAAATATTTTGTATTCCTTGAGCAACAATAGACCGTTTAGCTCTTCTAAGAAAGAATCTGAATCGAACGATGTTTTGATGCAAGTTGAAGAATTTTTGAATGTGCACAATAGTGGTAGAAGCTCTAACGCCACTCATCGAGCCTATCGTATAGAAATGTATAAAAATAACGCTCGATCCAGGCTCATTTGTAGAATAACTGAAAAGGCTATTCCTAGTTTCGTTTCAGATTCAAATATTACATTGCAATGATCAATAAAAATAGTGAGATATGTTTGAAAATAAAACGCTACGCATGCAACGTACAACGAATGGCTCGATTATCACAGTTCTAAAATTTTAGAAAACTTGCTTCTGACAATAGGACTTTTAGCTATTCTAAAATAGAATCTGAATCGGACGATATTTTGAAACACATTTTGATAGTTTGATAGGTCTAATGCAACTCAGTCGGACACTTCGCATAAAATGCGTAAAATATCGCTGGATCGAGACTCTCTTGTGGAATAGCTAGAAGGTCTTTTGACATAACCAGAATAAGTTCATCATAAACTTGTGAAACATTTTCTGCAATTTATGAAGTCCTTTGAGACCTATAAAACATAGAAAATTTAACAAAGAGACTCACCTTTCCTTGATACATAAGCAGTCCATTTCTCACTGTTGTTCTAAACGCAAACTTCATACTAAAATTACTTTTTCCAGCTAGAGAAGGCAAGGCAATGTACGACTCCTTGTTGAAATTAACATTCTGAAGGTATTCACATCGCATTCCTGCATACCCTGCGAGGCACTGGCATGAGTAACGCGTAGGAGCACTTCTGATACACGTGGCATTATTCTCACATGTCATTGATAAGCATTGATTGATCTCTGCTTCACAGTCATTGCCATTGAAACCAGCTTGGCAGGAGCACTGGTAACTAGTCTCGTTTTCACTACATGTCCCATTGTTTTGACAAGGATGTGAATAGCAGAATTTGGATGTTCTTGTTTCGCAGTTTTGGCCTATGGTGCAAATCAGATGAAATTCAATTACAAACTCAGCTTTTCATGGTTTCGTTGTTGAGCGTCAGTCAACGATTAAAGAAACAAAGGAGATAAACAAATTCTCATAACAAGAGTTTAACTTTGAAAAAAAAACAAAATTTGGCAGTCAAGACCCAAAAAACTCTCAAGACATATGTACCTTTAACGACAAGTAAGAGACAACTGTCAACGCAAAACTAGAAGCTACGGCTCACTTAATTCTATCAGCGGAAAGACACAAATACAAAATCAGCAGATTTCCATAAATGCTGGGAACAGCAAACGTGCTTCTCGATCACATGCTGTGATTCACAAAAATTGTGTCTTTCTTTTCAAGGCACATTTCAACTTTTTTGCTCCAAGGCACAAAAAATGCTTTAGTTATTAAGCTGTAAGTAACCATTTTGTAGTTCTATGAAGAGTGACAATTCCTTCCCTGAAATTTGCTGCCACAAAAGTTTGGAAAATACATCCTGGAAATAAATGAAACACGAATATAATTCTTTTTATGAAAGTAAACAAAGAAAATTAGACCCCGTTTACACGGTAGCGAATCAAAGGTGTTGCGGATCAAAGTGTTACGGATCACCCTCCCGTCTACACGGTAGCGGATCAAAATTGTATCGGATCAGGGTCTCGTTTACACGGTAGCGGATCAGCGGTCACCATAGAAATAGGACGAGGTCACATTCAAGATTTTCTCGGATTTTCAGTGATTTCCTTTCAACGTCAACATTTCAAAACAAACTGCAATTATGATTAAACCTCGTTTGTATGGAAAATACCCTCGTAATGAATCCGAATCAAAATTGATGCGGATCACTTGCGTTTACACGGCGCAGAGCAAGAGTGATCCGATACAAAAGTGATCCGACACAAAACGAGTTCGCTTTCGTAGCAGGATCAAAATTGATGCGGATAGCGGAGCAGAAGTGTATCGGATCACTTCGAGCTCGTGTAAACGGGAGGCTGATCCGCAACACTTTTTGTATCGGATCAAAAGTGATCCGCTACCGTGTAAACGGGGTCTTAGAGACATACCAGTAAACCCTTGCAAACAGACACATGAATATCTCGCTGTACCATTGCCCTCATTGCAACTTCCATTATTCATGCATGGGTGACACAAACATTCGTTAATCCGGGCTTGACAACGAACTCCTGTGAAGGGTGTCTGGCAAGTGCATGAATAAGAGGCAATACTATCATGGCATTGTCCATTATTGTAGCAAGGATTCGAGGCACAGTCATTGATTTGTGATTCACAGAGAGATCCTGTGAAATCTGCTGGGCAAGTGCATGAGAAATTTCCTAAAATATAAGACAGCCAATGCATTATATCACATGGGAGCTTGCTGATTGCTGAGTAAATCCTTGTAGATTCACAAACCATAACATAAAAATATCCACAATAAACAGAAAAATACATTGAAGCTTCATAAGCTAATTGAGGTTGTAGATAAAACATGACCACACGTCAGGACTTATAGTTGATGATCAGAAATCATTTGGCTGCTGATATCTAAAGCCATAACATTACCCTTATAATTATATTCAGAAAAACACATTTGACAAGCCTTCTCATCCTGGAATTCTGATGCATTTCTTCAACTAGAATTGGCTTGCACGAGCTATTTGTTGCGGGCTTGAAGTTAAAAACATGCCCTATTCGACGTGAATCATTCCTCATTTAAATTCAAATATAAAAAGCAGTTACTCTCACCATTCTCCGCTACACATGTTGCATTATTCAAACATGGTTTTGATTCGCATATGTCAATTTTCGTGCTGCAATTTGCTCCAGTAAAGCCAGGCTTGCAATTACAAACATAAGAACTAATGAGATCAACGCATTCCCCATTTTGTGGACATGGGTTTGATGCACAGTCATTGATGTTGATTTCACACAGTCGACCAGTGAAACCTGCCAAGCAGTTGCAAGTGAAACTAGAAGATTAAACAAATGCTGGTCAACAAAAATCCTTTACAACTCTTCAAACGATAGGCCTTTTAGCTGTTCTGCAGAAGAGCCTAGAATGATTACATAGCCATAGTTATTGCTATTGATAGGCTGCCGAGCGCTCTAACTACCAGTTTAATGAGCAGTCTCGGTTCGGTTTAAGTCTCGTTTTGATGAGAGATTACTGGGACTCATGACTCAGTAATAAGTCTAAAAAGAGCCTGGATCGAACGGTATTTTCGGCGGAACCGTAATGATATTCGAGTTCAATAAAAAACTTGCGATAGTCTGAATGTTTTCTTTGTTCTGTTTGTTGACAATCCTATTTATCATTCCACATTCCCTTTAAATAGTCCAATAATCATATGGTCCTACCATCTTTAAAAATTGACATTTTGCTAGTGATTATTAAGCTTTAAAAGAGTAAAAAATTTTTCATGTGAGAAATAAAACATTTCCTTACTTGTTGACTTTATCAATACATGTTGCATCATTTTTGCAAGGATTCTGCGGTTGGCATTCATTGATCTCAGTACCACATCTACTCCCAGTATATCCAGCATCGCAAACACACGAGAAACTATCAATACCATCTACACATTTGCCATGAGAATAACAGTGGTCGATTGGATGTAGGCATTCGTTTATGTTTTCTTGGCAATGTGAACCTTATGGAGGAAGAATTCATGGCATACAATATATGAACAGTCATCGTGAAGGGCAAGGTGCGAAATATGCAGATAAAGCAAAGTGATTTCACTTGAAGTTATTTATTCGCTGAAGACGAACTAAGACTGCGTTCACACGATGCTGGCACGTTTTGAAAACGGTGAAAAATGTGACGGATAGGCCTCTCCTAGTTCACACGAAGACGGCACATTTTTCCCCGGGAGATTCTGAAAACGGTAGATTTTGAAAACGGAACTCTAAACGGCACATTTTGAAAACGGTATTTTGCCGGCATTGTGTAAACGCTAGCTCAAATTTTGCTCCCGTCACATTTTCACCGTTTTAAAAAAGTGCCGGCATCGTGCAAACGCAGTCCAAGTTTGGTTCAAAACGTTCGAAAATTAACATGTTTAAATCCACTGATTCGAAGTGCCAGCTGATGACGTCATTCTGTTTGCAAATTACAACGATGACATACGGAAATATAGCTGTATCTGATCTTTGAAAGATTACAGTTGCAGGAGACATTTAAGGTAAGCTGAATAAATGTAACAAAAATTGTCTCATGAATTGATACGATGTTTAGAAAGGCATTTCAACTGAAGAAAAGTTCTTAGAGTCAATTTCCCTTTGGAAACATAGTGAACCTTGTATACTTTCTTTACTTTTTGCAAACAAAATGACGTCATCAGCCAATCATACAAAATAGTGGATAACTAGAAAATAAAACAAGGTTCAAAGAACTTTTAATGATATTCTTTATCATTCAACAGTCATATTCATTTGCATCAATAAAAATTTCGCTTCAGATCACCTAGAAAGACGTTATAGAAGTTACAACTGTGATTAGGCATTGTAAACATACCTCGAAAACCAGATGGACACAAGCACTCATAAGATCCAGCTGATTTGCGGCAAAATCCTCCATTTCTACAAGGCTTTGACAAACAAACATCCACAGCTGTCTCGCATCTTTCACCTGCAATTAGAAGTCATAGATCAGTAACTACAATCTAAGACAAAAGTGTTGGGACACTGCTTTCAGGAGGAAGTTGCGAGTCAAGCCCCCCCCCCCCCCCTATTGCAATGATGAAGATGATGGAAATGTCGCAGATGAGTTCAAAACTATGAGTTCTCTGCAACCAAATCAGCTTTGAAATTGGGGGGAGGGGGGGCCTTTAGCAGTGGAAGGCAATAGTTTGAAGGCAGGGGACGTATTTTACAACAAAAAAAGGATCTGTCTTAACGATTTTTGTCTCATATATTGCAGGCTCAGAAATGGGCAGCATAAAGTCACAATCAAACTCGACGAGGATCTGTGATGAAAAGAGAGAGAACAATTGAGCCTCTTTTTAATGCTTGGAAGGCCCCAAGAAGTCTATAGTCCAGAACTCCTAACATGGGAAGCAAAGAGGGGGAATTTATAAAATAGTGATAAGATCAACATTTCTTAAAAGTGGACAGAAGTCATTGCTCTCAAAAGTTAAATGCAATAAAAAGATAAATGTCGACGCTTCGTGACTTTATATATATTCCCCCTAAAAATTACAATACATATTACAAGCTACATTACTTATAATAATAATAAATAATAGTAAATAATTTATTTAAAGTTAGCTAAGAAAATAGCGTTAAGCTAATTAAGGCCAACTATACAGAATATTTACAAAAGTCTAATTACAAAAAACCTAGATTTGATACAAAAATTTTACACAATTTACAGCTGCAGTCAAAAGTTTTGATAGATTTGATATTTCTTTTAAAAATCTCCAATGATTGGGACTCTTTGATTTCTCTTGGCAGAGTCTGCCATAGTTTTTGACCAATAAACCTGAAAGTATCAATGCCATATTGATTCGTCCTAGCTTTAGGCAAAACAAGATTATTATTGCCACGAAGGCTATATGGCATATCTTTGCTAACAAATACTTCTGCCATAAAAGCCGGATTCAAGTTGTAAGACTTACAAAATTACTCTACAATACTACTAGAACGATACCCCGGGGAGCAAACAGCTGTATCATCCTGAGGTAAGTACATATAGATATTAAAACTACCAAAGTCTGTTTCAAGTTAGATGTCACGAGAAAATTTCTGCAGTGAAAACAATTTGAGAGTTTTGGGTGACTCTTTAGCAAGTAGCTAAAATATTATGTTACGCGTAAGCCTAACTGCCACTTACCTATGTATCCTGTAACACATTGACAAGTGAATCCTCTGCCATTTACTAGACAAGTGCCACTGTGAAAACACGGCGAAGAATCACATGCAGAAGTGGGCGTTGTTCCACCTGTTTTTAAGCATTCATTCGTAGTCTCATCAAGATGATAGCCAGTAGAACATTTACATGTGAAATTACTGCAGGTTTGATTCGGAGTGATGCAAACATTTGGACAAGCCAAGGCTGGAAGGCAGCCATTAAAGTCCACATATCTAAAACATGCAAAGGAATAATGTAATTAATAACTAACACATTTCCAGAATAATTCATACTGCAGTCAGAAGGAGTGACGTTCGAAAAACAAACGGTTAAGATCTCCGATTAATATATGCTCTCTCTTTCTATTTCATTTGATTGAGCATAGTCAGGAGTGTGAAATCAATAGACCGTCTAGTTGCTTTATAAAAGAGTCTAAATCGAACGATATTTTTGTATGTTTTTGTAAAATTTTCGAATGCCAACAGAATTTCTAACGGCAATTGACTTTCAGTACATCTTTCTCTCTCTCTCTCTAAATGCCCGTTTCTGCCATGGAAAAGGGGCAGAGGGAGAATTGAAAGGTCTGATGTAAATAGAAAAGGGCATAGTCGATTGTTTTATTCGCATTCACAAGCAGAGAGCCTAGCAGTTTGGCGTTCGAGGAAAAGCTCCTCGTTTAAATTCACCCACGCATGCTCCACAATTTGGGATAATTCGAAGAAAAGATAAAAAAGTAATGTGCTCACTTGAATCTAAACAAACATAGAATGTTAAAGCCAAGGCCTTATTTTGCCTGGCTTTTGTCTAATCCCCCTCCTCGGATCATAGGGCTCAAATCTTTCAAATCTTTAAAAAGGTCGGTGTAAAATTCTATTATATTTTTCTTTGAATTGGATTGCTTGAAAGGAACTTATGGTATTTTGCTGTAAATCTGCCGTGGACATTTTATGATATCTTTATTATTTTCAAAATGGCGGCAATTTGATAATTTTTGAAAAAAAAATTGGAAAACTTTGAAAAAATTTAAATCATTGTAAATCCTAAACTAATAGAGGAAACATTACATAACCTTTAACGAAACCATAGTTTGTGGAGGTCTACAATATGGTGGCAAGCAGAAATCTGTAGCTTTTGTAGTTTAGGATTTAGAAATTTGATGACGTCATACCCTCAAATTTAATAAATGCCGTCATATTGAAACTAATCAAGATATCAATAAATTGCCACGGCAGATTTACAGCAAAAAACCCTAAGTTCCTTCCAAGCTATTTATTTCAAAGAAAACGGCAATAGAATTTTACACCAACCTTTTTAAAAATTTGAGCCCTATGTTCCTCCTCGTTGTGTCCAGGTGTCCAGGCCAGTGGATAATTGGGCCTAACACCCAATTTTCCCAGTCAGCCCTTATGATGATGAGAGGATATGATCAGCATTGATATGATGGTCCCTCCATGATTGGTTCTCCTTAATTTCTTGTCCTTTACTGTTCTTATTATTTCAACCTTTCGTATAGATATACATAAAAATATCGCTCGATCCAGACTCTTTTGTAGAATAGCTAAAAGGTATATTCATGGTCTTTTCTTGAGGACTGCAAATCACTGAAAAATTCGGAAAGCAATAGTATTTTGGCGAAAACAAAGATTTCTTTCAAAAATCCTTGCTCAAAGTTTGGGGAATAAAAAAATTGCCACGACAGAATTACAACAAAGAACCTGAAGCCATTCAATTAAAAAAAGGGGTAAAAGATTTTATAACCACGTTCTCAAAGATTTGGACCCTATGCTTAAAGTCCTTCTCTCTTCCCAGGGATACATACCGTTGTGTCCGACTGCTCCTCAGCCTTACGTATTTCTTGCTTGTAGCACTCGAGTCTGTGAATCGTAGATCTTTTATGCAACCAATAACCGAATTGTTTGAATTAAGGAGCATATTTGAAGGAAGAGCACTTTGGTTTACACCACCAACGTAGAACAAACCAGTTTGAAAAATGTATCGGGGCTCAAATGCAGAATCTATAAAGAGATGAACAAATAAATCTCATTTAGAATTAAAGAACTATTGTCACCCAGGTTCCTTTGCAGACAAGCTGAAATTTCAGAATGTCTGAAAATCAAATTTGGCAGAAGCAGAAACCATGGATCCACACTGCAGTTGTTGAGCAGATAGAAAAGCTTCACTTTGGTTGAACAGTTCCACTACTGCACTATTGATCTGTAGTTCCCGTTTAGGCCAAGTTGATTTTCAGGTGGCCAGAAATTGTAACGTGCCTGCAAAGGACACTGGGTGAAAATGGCTCTTTAAGGAAATATGAAATCATCGTTTTAGGCAACTTAACATAGAAGACATAGATAAGGTATATGCTTGTTTTTTGTTCCTTCTCCATAGATTCCTTGGTGCTACCATATTAATTTTTAACAAATGCTACTGTATCTGCACCTGGAGAGATGCCCACTTTAAATACTTCTAATTTCAGCCAAAGGCTTTTTAACTGTCATCATCTAAAACTTATGAAATTTGAACTGTTCAACATTGGAATATTTAGCAAACAAATGAAAATTTTACCAACCTGAGGTAGTGAATCTTGTCTGGTAAGCTGCTCCATCCAAATTCACTTCCACCAAAGAACCACTTCTCTTCACTGTGAGATCATGCCAAAATCCATTGTTAACTGCCTTGCTTGTCAGTAATGAAACAGTTGCATACGATGTGCTTATCATGTTTATAGAGACATTGACGTGACTATTGTGTAGAAATGCTGTCAAGAGAGCTCCTTGTTGGTTGCCAAGGTAAAACAACAGGCCACTGTTTGCTCTGCAAGTGAACAAAATTATATTTCAAATGCTTGAAGTTGTCGACAGCATTTTCCATTTTGAGCAGAGATACCACAAAATTATGATTCATTAGAATTTGTATGGAGCGATGAATCAATGAATTTGCAAGAAAAAGTTATGAACAAGACTAGTGTGTTTTTTTCTTAAGTTCCAAGTTTGAAGATTTCATTTCTTCAACCAAAGATGAGATGGATACAAAAAATGCAAATTTGTTTCCATTCTTCAACAAGCTTCCCAAGCTCTTTTATCAATCAATGAGCTATCCTCATTTTCTTATTCTATCTTATCTTTCTTCAAAAGTTTCAAAACAATCACTACAACTAATTTCGAGAAGGAGTAAAAGGTTTACAAAATTTGGGACATACTAGCAGCTTGTAAACTTTTCTCAATTTGAATCAAAATTAATTCAATGCCATTCAGGATGCACGGCTCCTGAAATGAACAGTCAATAACAAGAGAGAGGCTGTATTCAAAAGTCTTTACCATTACAATATTTTGAATATAAATGAGATATCTACCTTGTTCTAAATCTGAGAGAGATGTCATGGCTTGATGTTGTTGGCGTTTTCAGTATGTCTAATCCAAGGAAAGATCTGGTTGAAAGAAACGTAACTGTGTCTTGTGAAGTACACATATCTGTAGGGCAGGAGTCTTGGACATTTGAGGATTGCGTTGGGATGCTTAAATTAAAAAGTTGTGAGTTTGCTTTCAGGTAATTGATACATGTGACAGCATATGTTTGTGCTTGAGCTCTTATGCCCTGAAATTAAAAATTATGAAAGTTAATTTCTTTTTTAAATGCAGTTTCGTTTAGTGAAATATGGCTTTCCTTTGCTGAAACAGACCATCAATACACTGTATTTTGAAAGAAATCCACCCCTTTAATCAGGACAAGTCTTTCAATGCACAGAACAGGTCTTTTTCAATTTTATTTTATCAAACAAATGAACATGGTTTGGGATGCTGACAAACCATATATATTTTTCCACTGAAAATGTCCACCATTACCATGACTATGCCGTTACTAAGCAAGTGCAGTAAGGTTAAAGCAACTTCTTTTCAAATGTAGTGATCTGAAAAGTGCTCAAGAGTTTTGATTAAATACCTTCACATCATCTTTCTTCTCAAAACCTCCGATGAGAAGTCTGCCATTAAACTTTTCCAATTGGATTCCAGATATTCCGCCAGTTAATGTTACCAGGGAAACAGTCACTCCATTTACAGATGCTGTTGTGTTTGAGTATCCAAGATGATCCAATGTGATGTCATAGCTTGTATTTGGTGAGAGTTTTGAATCAACGTATGCCTAAGGGGAAAAAAGAAATTAAAGTGAATGAACATTGAGGTAAGTGGCGGTAATCTATAAATAGGGCAAAGAAAACACCTAGCTTGCATGCTATTGTTTTCCAGCTAAAAAATGCTCACACACGTATCAAAACCATCAAATACAATATTTTTCTTTCAAGGAGCAAAGATTTTCAATGAACTGACAGATGAAATGAATCCTGAAACTTCAATTTCATGATTTAAGACTTTCTGTAAAAATTTTAAATTTGACTTTTCACATTTTATCATCTTGATGTACAGATTGCTTTTCTCTTTTGCATTCAATTTTGTTTATTTTAGACAGGCTCTTGATTGATAACAGCAGATTGTTGCTGAACAGGTTTAACCTGTATAAATAATGATTATATTATCATTAGAAAATGCATATGCAAATCTAGTCTCGAATTAGCAACTTATCTCCGTTAACTAACTTTAAAGTAGCTTGCTGAAAAATGGCTCTGAAAAAAACAAACCAATTTTTTCAGAATACCCAAAAGATGTTACATAAAATATCTGAAGATGCTCTCCAAATACCAACCTGAACTTCGAACTTGGTTTTATGGCTTGTTAATTCAGGTCAGAATCAAGGCAGCTTTGAAAATTGCTGTGGACTAACTGGTTATTCACAAGGATTGATATTGGGTTGTGGTATTGTATTATCCACATATGATGACTTATGTGCTACTGTAGATATAATTATGGAATAGATGCCATACTTATATGAAGATAAAAATAAAACAGTTACCTCCTTAACCCTAACTCCTCCATGCCATTCATAGAACAGATAATATTGATAAATGAACATTGCAAAAAATTCATTAGCATTTGTTCCATTCTTTTGATAAAGAAGAACTCCATCTGGGTTGCAGAAACTGAAGTTCAAAGATAGTTGTTTCTCAGCAGATTTCCACCAATAATTTGTGATTTGATTTATTGCGTATGACTGAAATGAGCCATGACCAAAAAACTTTGCTCCTCCAGTGTATCCTGGTACCAAAGCCATTACCAAGAGCAGTGCTGAACATTTGTGAAAAAAGTAAGATTTGTAAAATGTGTACCAAAATGATAAATTTCATGTAAATCTTAACATGAGCCATTTCACATTAATTTTTACATGACAACACAGGTAAAACAGCAGTGCAGTGCAAGCTGTACCTATCACAATGAATGCAATCACACTTTTAAATGGTACAGTCTTGGAACTAGAGCGATGATTGCACTGATTAACCATGTTATCGTTCAGTGTGATCCGTGTGATCAGTGTGATCAGAACACTTTACCAATGCTCCCATGCAATCTTTACTGATTCCAAGCTGTACTGTGATATTACGATTGGAGGATTAGACCATTGTTTTACCTGTGTTAGTTAAAGTTTACTGCTGTTCTCATAATTCCTAGTGATGCAGAAGATAAAGTACCAAATGCATATTATGCAATAAACGGGACAAATGCAATTTGGCAGTACCCAATTCGGCGGACACAGCATTCAAGGAAAACAGAGGCTGGATTGAAGTGTATTGTTAGAACTTATTGCTGATTGGCTTTCTAAACAATAGTGAGAGAAATGCTATCATCTGATTGGATAATGCAAAATTCAAAAGTGATTTGACTAGTTTGGACTTACTGGACCAGGGTCTCCGACGATGGGGGGCCGGGGGCCATGGTCCCTCCCACTTTTTGCAAATCATGCCGTTCTGAAAGGCAGCTCATCATGTTGTGTTGTGGTAATTTTTTTGTATCAAGTTTGGCCACCCCACTTTTCTAATCTTGTCGGGGGCCTTGTGGACAGTGTCAAAATGAACAAAATATTTCTTAAGTCTGCATCAGGAACCGGCTACCAATCTATTCTCATACTTTAACTTTAATCTCAGTACTGATGGTCGATGGATGCATTTTTCATCCAAAATCAGCACAAAATTCAAACGCAGAGAAATGTTAATAGTGTCCACTAAAGTGGAAACTAGTCCAATAAACTGACACATCAATCAGTGTCTCCTTTAATTTCAAGTTAAAATCAGCTTGAGCCACGGTCTTTCAATCTTTTTGGCAAAACATGATGGGCCTATTCTAAAGAAGGGTAGACTACATTTATTTTTGGGCCTAAAAAGTTGTTCAGAAATTGTTTCTCGATATATTCTTGCACAGACGACCGACCTGCTGAAGGTGAAGCTATGTCATGAAACAAGGTGAAGCTATGTCATGAAAAGCAATATGAACAAACCTATGAGTCTTTGAACTTCCATTTCATCTTTGTACTCTCATATCTTTGAAATCAAACGACGAACTTTTCTGTTTACGTAGCTTCGATGCTTCGAGGCAGCCATTTTCAAATGAGAATGCAGAAAATGAGTCAATAGCCAACAACCAATCAAATTCAAGTATTTCTCGTTGCACCTGGCAACGCATTCTCCTGTGCAGTTTCTTCTTTTGTACATATTAGAAAATTTTCACAAAAACCAAAGTACCTTGTAACGAATATTTTTTTAAATAGCATTAGTAGTTTTTACAATTATCTCAAATATCAAAAGAATGTCTTGCGAGCTGTTTTGTAGAACGCATCCACACATCAAACAAATGCAATGCATTTCCTTCTTTGAAATTATTGCATTACCTGTTACCTGTTCTCGTCACTCTTTGGCAATAAGGTATCACAGACAGGGTATAAACGACGAACAACGAGTTAAAATGAAACATATTATTCCTCTTCTCTTACTAACAATTATATAATTGAATTAAACACGTTGAAATTAAACTATCCAGAGAAAAAACATTTTCTATTGTTATCTAACATACTGATTTACAAAAGGACATCTAATTCCAACTTGGTGTGTCTGGTCAAGAAGACATGTCCAAAGATATCTTACCAAATAGGCACTGCCTTTGAAAAATAACAAGGAATTGCTGTGTTTAAGGTGATCTGTAGTGAACATTTTTATTGATGAAAATAAACAGCATTGTCAAATGACAAGATTTCCCATAAATTTCGCTGATTTCCCATTTGTTGATGACGTCATTTCGTTTGAAATTACAAGGAAACCGTATGGAAATATAGCTGTATCATATTTTCTAAAGGTTACAGTTGTAAGAAACATTTCAGCTGAGCTGATTAAATGAATATAAATTTTCTCATCACTTGATGTGATGTTCAGAAGGGCATACTTGTCAAAAAAATTTTTTTGATCAGATTTTCCTTTGGGGAATAGTCAACCTTGCACACTTCTAAACAAGAATTCAACATCCAATAATGCTATACATTTGCATAGATAGAAATGGTCGCTTTAGATCACCTTCAACCAGACCTTGGCCCTGCTAAACTTCGACCAGAAAATGTCGGCTCAAAAAGGATGCCTTGAGCTGCGACTTTATGGCGGATTTTAATGTTTATTTATTTCGAAAATACCATCAAAAACTTTGACAGCAGGACCAAGACTGTTTTGAATTTTGGTTGGCTTCTTCGATCTTGCCTGACCAATACGAAATAAAGTACATTTAGACAAGACAATTTCATCAAAGCAAAGGCTATACAAATTCCTTAGGTTTCCATACTTTAATACGAGGCTGGTATCACGACGAACAATATTCCACTACTTTTCTATGTTTCGAGTAACCTCAAGTATAAGTAGGATGGCATTCAACCGGGGTTCGTATATAAACATTAAGAATAAAATAAATCGTACCTTGAACAGAGTATGCTTAATTCACGACGTTTCAAGTTTAGCCCGCTATCAAGGGAAGTAAGATTAGTGAAACTGGGGTTCGTGAAAGCATGAAGCACCATCACAAAGCTCGATTCCAAACTAACCAAGTACATGTACATTGAAAACATGAAATGGCATCAATTCAGCAGAGGAGTCCCTTGGAATATCCTCACTGCGAGACTGTACAAATCAAGGAGGGGTTTACTGAATTAGACTTCGTTGTTGCCATGGACTAAGGTCACAAGATTTACAGCTAGTCATGCAATGTCTTTTCATCCAAAGGTAGTTCTTCTGGCATTCACCATTTTCAGCCCATTCCTTGCATCTTGAATCTTTATCCAGACAATCTGAAGTAAAATCAAAGTTATTCACTGAAGAAAATTCTCAGAACAGTGATGCTAGAATTGGCAATTATTACACTATAGTATAGTATACTAGAAGGCACAAATCCTATGTTCGAGATTCGAGAACCAACACTTCCATTCATAGCTTCTTTCACAGAAAAGAGGTTTCAAGACAGAGAAATGTTTTCCACGAGGAATATGTTCTGCATTTTCTTGGGTACCTTACAACGACAATATATCAATTTCGGGGTTTGCAATTGCATAATGAAGAACCTGACAAATGTTGATAAATGATGTCAAAGTCCAAAATGGCCCATAACCCCCTATTGCAGTTACCCGGGGGACAAACAAGTTTCCAAGGCACCTTGTTATAAACGCATTACATAAGTCTCAGCATCGCTCATTGAACTGGATGGTTAGCTTTGTTACATGTTTTGAAAAGGAAGTAATCAATGTCAGAAGCAATAACTTGCTTGCTGCATAACCAATTCGATGTAGTTAGTCTACTAACCTTGACAAGATTTGCAGCAGTCGCTCCACAAATCATTTCTACTCTCACAAGTTTTTGCTTCTTTTGTTTTCGCAAGGCATTTAATCATACCAAGTTTGTCTTCACAGGGAAATTCTGCAACGAAAATATCAATCAAATAAGAAATTAAGCAACGTCATATCAGGGGTGGATTTGTGGGGGCAAAACATGGATAACGTTCTCCTCTTTGCTTTGCTGTGAAACTCTTGACAACCCTTTCTCCTAGCTTGTGCTCTAGACCCCAGTTCTACCTTCTCCTAAAACAGCACATGGTTCATCTTCTGATAATCTCCTTAATAGAACAGGTAAAAGACTTCACCATCCCTTCAAATTGCCCAAGAACTTGCCTTCCTTCATCGTCGGTGTTGGCCACTACTGGTGTATATATATTCTGCAATCATTGATTAACGCAGGTAAAGATGTAATAGGAAAAGCTTATTCGATGCCTAATTTCTTTATGTTTGGAAAGACAATAATGCATGAACTTGTCAAATATCTGCATTTGGGTAGAAAGTACGGAAAGAAGGAGGACAGATAACATAAAAAACAGAGAAACTAAAAGACAAAAAAGGAAAGAACAAACGAAATTCGAAATCAACAAACAGGAATCAACTTTTTCATTATTAATTCTTTTTATTTGCTTATTTCTTACTAGCATCCAAAGGTATTTTTAGGACACGTGTTGTGGTCCTTCCTCTCAATGTTTAGGACACTGTAAAGAAGCTACCAAATCCGCCCTGTAAATTCGGCATAGAAAGTGTCAAAGAATACTACAAGAACCTTAATCTCAAAACTGACAATTTTACACTTCACCATGCAAAACGTGATAACGTCCTCAAACTTTTGGAGGGAATAAATCCTTCAAAAGCTGCAGAACCTGATAATCTTGAAGGAAAATTCCTTAAAGATGGTGCACCAATTTTAGCTACACCATTGACGGAGCTATGCAATCTTTCAATTTCCTTGGCACGCTTTCCCGATGATTGTAAACAAGCCAAAATGAAACCTCTTTTTAAAAAGGGAAGCAAAGATGATCCAAAAAATTATCGACCTATCTCACTTTTGCCGCAGATCTCTAAAGTAATTGAAAAAATTGTCCATGAGCAGATACAAGAGTACCTAGATAAAAACAAAATTCTTTATCGGTACCAGTCTGGCTTTCGTCCATTCCACTCAACGGACACATGCTTATCATATCTAAGCGACAAAATCATACAGGGATTGGAAAATAGTATGTCTACGGGCATGATATTGATCGATCTCCAAAAAGCGTTTGACACAATCGACCATGAGATTTTCCTAGAAAAAATGAAATATCTTGGCTTTGCTGACTCAGTAATATTCTGGTTTCGATCATACCTAACAAAACGAACTTTCTATGTAAACATAGGCAAAGATTCCTCGTCGCCCGGAGAATTATCATGTGGTGTTCCACAAGGCTCTATTTTGGGCCCACTCATCTTTCTCTTATATGTAAATGACATGCCACAAGCAGTGGACTGTGATTTACTTTTGTATGCAGATGATTCCTGTCTTGTATTTGGAGACAATGACGTCAACGAAATAGAAAAACAACTGAACAGAAATTTTAATTCCCTCTGCGATTGGTTTGTTGACAACAAACTAAGCATACATTTTGGGGAGGATAAAACAAAATCGATACTTTTTGGTAGGAAAAATAAACGAACCGGCAGTAAAAAACTAGACATTAGAAGAGGTGACATTAAGATCAAACAACACACATCAGTCACATACCTTGGCTGTGTCCTAGATGGGGACCTGTCTGGCGAGTCAATGGCAACCAGGACCCTTGGTAAAATCAATGGCAGGCTCAGATTCCTTTACAGAAAGCAAAATTTTCTTGACCTTTCCCTTCGAAGATTACTGGCAAATGCACTAATTCAACCCCACTTTGACTTTGCATGCAGCGCTTGGCTTCCAATGTTGAATAAAAGATTAACTAAAAAAATTCAGACGGCTCAAAATAAATGTATCAGATTCTGCTTGAATCTGAGTAACAGAGCACATATAGGAGTAAAAGAATTCAAAACTGTAAACTGGCTCCCCACTAAAGAAAGGTTTGAACAATGCACTGCTGCAAAGGTTTTCAATTTTTTTGATAATGCAGCCCCATCATATATGTCAGAGATGTTCTTACCAGTTGGCCAGAGCCGAGTAACTCGAAGATCTAAAAACAAACTAATTCAACCTTTCCGAAAGAGCAACACAGGACAAAATGGTCTCTCATATTTAGGACCTAGAATATGGAACAGTCTACCCTCAGAACTAAAATCTGCAACAAACAACAACAGTTTCAAACATAAAATCAAAGATCAATTCTTTAAAAGTCTCCAAAGTCTTGATGATAGTCCCTACATATATTATTAGAAATCTAAAAACAGCCTACAGACATGCTTACTTATCATCCTTAAGAAAGGCTTTATTTCAGGTCTAGATGAATTTCTGTTTTTCATGAAAACTTTCTCTGTTTATCTCGCTAATTTTTCCTTTTCTTAATTTCAAAGGGCACTCCTGGAGGGACCATTATGGAAACAAGGTCGCATTGACCTTTTAATGCTATCCCTGCCATCTTTAACCATGGGGTGTTTTTATTAAATTAGATTTTAAATTAGATATGTAACTTTTGCCTGTAATTTTTTCAAACTTGTAAATATTGTAATTAGAGCTTTTTTTCTGAATCTGTTATTTTTCATTTTTATTTTGATGGCGAAATTTTACATACATACATACATACATAATGTCACAACACATTGTGACTCCATCAGCCGGGAACTACAGAGACTCGTAGCATGTTTGACAAGGCAGGGACTCGAACCACAAACCTTTACATTGGCAGAAAGAAATTTAATTGTGCGTCCTCGACGAAGAGTTAAGCTCAAAACGTTGTAACTACAGTAAAAACGCACGAATAAGGACGACCTATACAATTTTGCAAATCAGCCTCGCCTGTACAGTATATCATTTACTGAATACAACGGACTGTTTCGTATATAATGGGGGTATAATTTCATCCTGTAAGTTCTTAATCCATTTGGTTATTAAACGCGGGTGTTTATTTATTGTATTCTTAGCCTTTGTGCATCGTCCTCTTTCAAAGAAACTGGCTTCAGATTGGAAGTCGAGCTAATTAACTTTTGATACTTTGAACATACCTGAACATGCTAGGCAACAGCTTCTCATCATGTAAACTGAGTTGAGAAAACATTCGCCTTTCTTGGCCCACTTTCCACAATTGGGATGAGCATTTGTGCATTCTGCAATTAGTATTGAAATAATGATAATGAAGAAAGGATATTTGTTGATAAAGATAAAAAACTGAAAGGAGCTGGCAATATTTTTGGTTTAGACTTGTCGCGTTCGTGCCCCTTCGGGGTTTCTGTTTGTTGGGGATTGCTTCATCAATGTCAGGGTTAGGTTTTGGCCTTGAGCATACTTCATACATTTCGTTTACATGTCATGTATGTAATTAAGTACTTTACGTATGTTTGTATTTTAGCTATTTTAAATGTAAATGGCCTCAAGGTTGCTATTATATTCCATGCTCCCTGTGGTATCGTTATGTAATCTTGTTAGTGTTTTGTAAATCATCATGCAGGCCCGTAGCACCTATTGGGGCCGGTCGGGCCCGGGCCCCCCCAATAATTTCCAGAAGTTGAATTTTTTTTCATTCTTCATAATAACATAGAAAACTGATCATCAGTGACAGGCCCTTGGCAATGAAGCGAGTCAAGACCTATCAAAGTTCAAAAACAGCAAACTACCGCCTCGACCACCTGATGGTGAAACATGGGCACAACGACAGAGTTGATAAATTCAACCTTGTCAGCATCGTAAGCGAATTTGTCATAGATTCCAATGCAAGGAAATTTAACTTTGGACAGCTCAACTCTTTTGACATCAGAAGCACTTCGTCAAGAGAGGCGAAAAGTACCCAGACTTCAAGAATCAATTATCATAGCTAAACTAACGAGCAGTGGCGTGGTCCTCGAGATCCTCGAAACCGAATAGAAAAAAGCTGGGTATAGCTGGGAAAGAATTTCCCAAGAAATGTCAAATCTTCCATTTTAGCATTTGCAAATATGGAATCAGGGGATGCATTCTAAGCCAAAGTAAAGGATGTTTCTTCAAACATTCTCCTCATGCTTCAACTCATAAGAGAACTGTCACAACGCTTTCAAAGATTCCTTGTCGCTAATGGCAAGCATGATATTGGGAGATGCATTCTAATCCAAAGTAAAGGGCATGGCCCCAAAAATTTTTCTGGGGCTTCCCCCAGACCCCCTCATTTCAATTCCGCCCATTTAATTTACTCTGGCCATGCCATGGCTTTCGTAGGACGCCATGAAAACTGTGTGATGACTTTTGTAAATCAAATATCAATTCTTATCATATTGTAGCTTGATTTTAGCTAACCTGTTTGAAATATATTTGGATTCGTAGATTTCCTATTTTTCTTCAGGACCTCCCATCATAAAATGCCCTTTCAGCAACGTACAGAAGGGCATTGCCAAAAGAAAAGAGGGCATTGACCGAGCAATTCTTCCGGGGGCTTCGCCCCCGGACCCCCGGAACCTTTACCCCTTCGGTGTGAATTAGTGCCCCTCCAATCTGAAAAACGCTCCTACGGGCCTGCATCATGAGAATATTAAAAAAATAATTTTTGGTTCTTTAGTTCATCGTGTTGTGTTTCTATCAAACTAAGCATTAAAAAAAGCATTGCTCCTTTCTTCAGCATTCTTTAGAAAGACCCAAATAAAAAGTTTTGTTCACTAGGCTTTAAAAATCTACTTCTGGTCCAGAATATCTTGGGTTTAAAGCCAGGGCAATGAAAACAGTACGTTTGCCTCTGCAAAAGTCTCTTTTAATAATGCCAGAAAAATAATCATCAAACTTTGAAGAAGTAACTTTTAATTGGTTTTATATCTACTGTACTCACTTTGAATCCCTTGTAAACATTTGCCATCATCAATATAGACATCATCTAACTTCATTTTCACAGCTCTTGACTGTCGAGCGATGAAATGGAAAAATATCTACGAGAAAATCGAAGTATGTTACTATACATTTACGACAACCAGCTAACGAAATTTGCTTTCTTGAGCAACTTAAAGTCTATCTCAACATAATTCGCAAGAAAATTGACTTGACATCTGATTTGAGATACGGTCATGTACGGTTTATTTTGGTTGCTTTTTTGATAAAAATGTGATAATCTTGCTGATTTTGTTGCATTTTAAGTTTTCAAAGGGATTCTCGTCAGAAATTTTCATTTAATAATTATTGTTGAGGATGATGAGAATGGTTTTAAAGTGAATTTTGTTGAAAACTCACAATGGGTTACGTGAGCAAGATATTACATTTATATCAAACAACAAAATGCTTTCCCTAACTGCAAAAAATTTTGGACACTAAATATTTCGGACCACTAAAAATTTTGGATATTAAAATTTTCGGACATCTTAAAAAATGTTGGAAAATTTTCTCATTTATTTGTTTTGTCAAATGAAGAAGATGAGACAAACCAATCTGATCCAGAGGCAATTCTTCGTCAATTATGCCATGCGATTTCGTGATTTCTTGCAGTGTTGAAAACGCTGTATGTAAGCATGTTCTATTAACGTCCTGAACCTCAAGTATAATAGCTGCGTTGTGGTTGTATTCAAGGTTCAGGACGTTAATGATGCTTGCATGCAGCATAGCAAATAACCGTTTGGCGGTCGTTTGAAAATTTGGCTTACTACACCATCGTCGTTATCAATATTGATAGTTTAGTGAGAGTCTCGCTTTTATGAATGATAAGTGGGACTCCTTTGTTATCAGTCTATTAACTGCTGAAAACAAAAACAAAGGCACGCAAAGGCTGCTGGTCAGTCATGGGCCTTTAAAAAGAACTTTGTCACCAAATAAAGCCTACCTTATACTTCTTCTCTGTGACTGGCAAAGTAGCAGCTCCTTGCTTCCATTCCTGTCCCTGATCTCCAATTCTCTCCCAAAGTAAACTTGTGTCACGATTTTCAAATTGTAAATAAACTTGGAGAACGCCGACACCTCTGCCATTCATTAGATAATAAAAATCAAGACAGTTTCTCTGTTTATTTCTCTCGATCCAGTCACTGTAAAGATTTGCAGCTCCGTTTTCACCGCATTTGTTTGTGTCTACATACAAATATCCACCTAGAAAGTGAGCAGAAATATACATAACAGAATCTCGAATCATGCTAGGCCATGCTAAGCAAGAGGTAACGTTACATTTACGGATCAGCACCTATAAGTAGCCCAGCAATCTCTCTTTACCGTGCAGTTTGAGAAAAGGGCTCAAGTTTTAGTTTTATCACTTCAGGTCCTTCGGAAGGAACGTGCCTGGATGCGGCATGCATAGTAGGCCTAATTTAGATACAAATAGATAGAAATAGATAGAAATCTTTCCAGCCTCCTTAAGCCAGAACCTTTCGCTTACGAATTGAATAGCTGCGATTTCAACTATGATAAGAACCGGATAAATAAAAATCAACGAATGACCATCTAGATACGATTACAGAATAGATGTCAGCGAGGAAATTTAAACGCATTACGTGCAAATTACTATGGATGCGCTCTTTGGTCAATTTTTCATTCCAGTTTTCAATCCTTCCCAGTTAGAATTCAAATGAAAAAAATCATCAAAGATTGCAATGCATCTTGGTCAAAAAGTTCCTCGCTGCCATCTTTAATTTCGTAACGCATGTTTCATAAGAAACAATTTTTCATGCGACCGTGTACGTAGCAAATTCTACAAAATAGAACTTGGGTACGAGCTATAAGTTTTTACAATTCCACAATACAAGATGATATGATAAAATGTAGCCAAACCTACCCCTTCCAGTAGTGTGATCAACTGAAGTATCTGAGGCTTGCTCGTGTGCCCATTCGCATTCACTTTTACTGGTTGGATCAAGTTTCCACATCCCTGTGTCTCCACCTTCGTCGAAGTTTGTATCGTACGTTGCTAACGAAGAAAGGAAAAGATAAAAGCAAAAACAAATTCATGAGCATAAAAGAGCATTATTTTCGATGATGTGCATCGTAATGTGAATTAAAGAGGGTCCGTCTTCATACTTCAGGGGAAACGGCCTAAACGGTGATTTTGTAGTTGTTGGATAGGCAATATCACACACACCTTTCATCTTTTTTCTAGAATAATAGCGTTATTTTGAAGATAAATCCTTAGTCCTTATACTTCACAGAGGGAAAACCAAGAATTCATATCTTTTACGATTGCTAAGATATTGTCAGTGGACTTTTAATGATTGCGTTTTGGTGCCTTGGGCGAAGCCAACAAACAAACTGCAGAAATTCTAAAATGTTGACCCTTTTCCTAGAATTTTTCTGATTTCTTGACAAGATTCAATTTTCGATTTCCTTTTTCAATTTTCACTGTCCTTGTTTTTAAATATGAAAGAAACCCTTTTTTCAGTGATTTTAAAGATACGGGTGCTTACACATTACAAATTGAAGTTGCCTTGCCGGGTGCAGAAGACAATGGACATGTGTCCCAAACAATGGTTTTCGCAGATTTGTTTACAGTTTGGCGATGGAGCTCCCAACCAATAAAACTAGTATATGAAATTGCCTTTTCCTCCAAAAACACTTCTCTACTTTCCAAAGGCTGACAAACAGATGATTACGCTGAAGCTGCTACAAGGAGTATATTTGACAAGATCCTTTGTGTTATTTTTTTCTTTTTTTTCTTTTTTTTTAGTTTCATGACCCATCAATCAAATCAAGCAAAGTTCTGTGGTCTTTCCCGGCAGGTTTAGCTCAATCATCGTATGAAATCGTAACGTTTGAGAAAGTATAGCTTTTGGACAGGACATAACTTCTTAGAGGGCCCACAAACATCTGTAAATGGGCGACAGGAAGGATTTTCTGTATATAAAAAACTTCGACTCACAATATTGACATTTCTTGAGCCTGCAAACTTTCATTTCATGCCTAACATTCGCACAATCGTTTCCTCCTTTGCATTTCTCTTTTCGAAACCGTTGGCCTAATCCACAAGTCTTGGAACAAGTGGTCCATGGAGTCCAATTCGATAGTGGAGTAACTGGAGTCACACCAGGGCCTAGAAAGTAACAAAGAGGTTATTTGTTGATTTGTTGAAGGAAAGGATTCAAGTTGCGAGATCTGCAAGACTGTTGTCATTTTATATTTGAAGGTCGAAATCTACTTGAGACAAGCATGATAAAGGTGTGTCTGTATCTGTGTGTCTTTCATTTCCAATTGAAATTATTTTTAGCTGGAATAGCAACTAGTCTAATTCGATTATTTACTGAGAAAATACGAATTAACTGAATGTTTTGAAGAAATGTTTTAAATACATTATCTATAAAATTCTTTCGAAGATATACATTGCATCTGTAGGTGGCTCCATCCCAGTTCATATTTAGTCGTTTGAACTGGATCAGATTTGCTGATGATTTCATGTCATCTGACAAACGATAGAGACCTGAGACTATTTGAACCGAACGTTGTTTGGTTGGGCCTATAGTGCTGCAAATCATTTTGACGACGTGAAGCTCGATTGGACGTTCTTGTTTTCAAAAATACTTTGCATGAATTCAGGATTTAGCTGGCTTAGCAAGTAAAAGAAGACAGGCTTGTTCCTCACTTCGAAAGGAAATGTGCAAAGGATTTTACCTGGTTTGCCTCCAGGACAAAACATCTTCTGCAATTTTTCAATGTCTAGCTTGCTAAGTTCATTAGATCCAAGAATTTTGTGTTTATTGTGGACAGCTTCGATAGTCATTCGACCATTTCCTTTGCTGTAAGCCAATCGACTGTAATGCATAATGGAATTGTAATCGTATTCAAAATGATACATGTCTGTATTGAATAAATTATGTCGATGGAATACCATTGACTTCCCTGAAACGAGAAATGAAATCTTAGATTAAAGCTTTGCCAGAGAAAGTGTCTGGGGGAAGTCAATAAATAACAAGTAAACATTTTCATTTGCGGTGCTACACCAAAAATCAATTCTGGTTTCAGTGATATTGTTTCTAGCATAGGTTCCAAATCTTTAAATCGGCATAAAAAGGTGGGTGAAAAATTGTATGTCCTATTTCTTTCAAATGAATGGCTTGAAAGAAACTTTAGCTATTTATCTATAATTCTACCGTTGGACTTTTCATAAATCTTCCATTCTTTCGAAATTACAGGGTATTTTATATTTTTATTATTATTATTATTATTATTATTATCACCATCAGCATTATTATTATCATTATTATTTTGATTAGCATCATCATCATTTTACTACATACATTACATAGCCGTTATAAACCTAACCCATATAACCTCTGCGTAGCCATCATATCTAACCAATCACGTGTTACTTCTCCTTTTCAAATCGCTGTACATATTCAAATTTTTATTATAACTGTCACATTACAGCCCTGAAGAAGTCCTGCATGGCAGGACGAAATATTGGCAAAAATTAAATTAATCGTATTTGCTGTTGTTTTTTGTCGTGTTGCGGTGTTTCTGCCTTTAAATTTATTCATTTTTTCGTCATCGCAAGCATCTTCGGATCCGGCAATCGACGTTGGTATCGTGGCCTTTACTTTTTCAAATTATTTTATATTTCAACTCATTTGAGGATGTGACGTCATCAAATTTCTAAATAGTAAACCAGAGGAGTGACAGACTTTTGCTTGCTACCACATTGTAGACATTCATAAACTATGGTTTTCTTGAAAATTTTGTCATGTTTTTATCAAAAAGTTTAGAAATTACTATGGTTTTAAGATTTTTTCAACATTTTTCTTGAATTCTTAGAAAAGAAGAAAAACACTCTAATTCTGAAAATATTGAATTTTTTTGAAAAGTCCAACGGTAAAATTATAGCAAAGTAGTTCAAGTTTCTTTGGAGCCGTTCAGTTTAAAGAAATAAGTCATACAATTTTACACCCACCTTTTTAAAGATTTGAAACCTATGCTATTGTCTTTATCTAGCAATAGCTCCAAATTGGCGACTTTTACATAATTTCACAGATATTCTCTAAGCTACGTGAATGTGAAGCACAATTGGAAATTGAATATCGTCAATATAGAACTTGGGTTTCATACATTTGAGTCTGTTAGCATGGTTCCTTATACCAGAAAAATCTTGTGTGGTCCTACGTATAAGTTGAATGTTATTATCTTACGACTAAGATTGTGATCTTTTAAAATCAAGAGGAAGTATATGAAACAAGACTTTTCAATTTGTGAGATCATAAAATTTTGACTGAGAAAAACAGTTAGCACTGCATTTTCGTTTTTATCATTAAAGGGAAAAGACATAGCTATATCTCGTAGCCGCTATAAATAGGCTGAAGAAACGCACACAAACCCATTGTTTCTTCAGCTACACAATGAGACCGGATGCGTCAAAGTGGTCGAGTATAATAGAATGTATTTTTGACGTGGTCCGGGCCAGCTTTTAACTATGTCGATTCCCTTTAATTCAATAATTTCTGATTAATATGACAAATAAATAAAATGAAAAATTCTGCTTACCATCAATTATATTCTGCCAGTTAATTCGCACATAATCATCCCTATCATAACGATTTTGTTCATGAAAAAATCCTGTGTAAGAAACGAAAATGTAAGTCTCTGCCTAAGCACAATCAGCAGGAAAATGTTCTACCAAGCACACGTAATTTAGTTGGTGCAACGTGCAAAACGTAGCGATAAAATTCACGAAACTGTGCTTATCTACTGTGCCCTTCTGCCTTGGCCTAAAAGCACCCAAACTGCGAAACACTGTCGTGCGAACTACATTAAGGCGTCTATGGTTCTACCAGGAAACAAATTTTAATTGAACTTACCAAAAGCAAGTAAATTGGAAATAATTTCTGCAGAAAAAGGTATCCAGGAAGAGCTTACCTAATGCATGCAGAAGTTCATGTGTAGCGATTGATTCTTTCCAACATTGGACATCAAGCGAAACATAAGTTGCTTCCTTCTTCCAATATTTCCTTCCAAGCTCAGACCAGCAACTGCATCGAAAATTAACAATTTAGTTAAATCTACGAGGTCTGTGTGATTCGCTGAATGACTGACTGGCTGACTGACTGACTGACTGACGAGCAGAATATGTGAGAGCCAGACAAACATCGCTTAAAATGCTGACTATAAGAATAACAGTTTCATTACAAAATCTTTGAAAATAGTGGTGCAAATAGTTGTTTCATGTATCTGAATGAAATTTAGGCAGATATGACTTTATCTTTGGACTCTACCGTAAAAATTTTCGATGTCTTGATTATTTTAAAACCTACAGTACTATATAATTTTGACGTTGAGACCCCAGTTTGAAATTGAGCTTGCAACACCATCAAATTTAGGAATCGAGCTTGCAACACCATCAAATTTTGGAATCATGAATCAAAGGCCTTTCCATGAGTTTCCTTGGAGATCCTACCAGTTTCCTCAATCAATTTAAAACGTACAATAGTTTTAAATTTTCTGCAAGAGTTCGCAAAAATTTTTAATTGGCAAAGAGGCAGACATTTAAAACTATGAGTAAAACTATACCACCTACCCAGTTCCAGAGAAAAACATAATCCAGTTGAGATCAGAAGGTGTATTCTTTCGAAATCGTATGCAAGTCTTTTGTGAAATCGTGTTTATGGCACCAAAAACTGCTCCTTGAAATCTATCTGCAAGACAATAAAGATAGATACTATAAGACTCAAATGCAAAGAAACAGAAAATGTTCTCAACGCACTTGTGAAAAAACGGAAAATTCCCTTTTTTTTCAACACAGAAAAGATGAAGATAGGCTCACCAATAAATATGCATAAAGCCTAATTTCCAGTCAGTGGAATTTTCCGAGCGGGCGGAATTTTAGACAATAAAATGTCACTCAGCCGTAACTTTCTATTCATAGCCAGAGCGACATTTTCTCTCGAATACAATAGAAATTCCGCCCGCTCGGAAAATTCCACTGACTGGAAATCAGCCTTAAAGTAGAGCTCAATATTACCTTTATTTGCATCCTTCGTTCCGGTGAATACTATTTCATATGGAATGACTTTAGATGGCCACATTTTATCTTTTAGTGTAATGTGAGTTTTCTTGTCTTGCGAACGAGTATCACTTGGCTTTGATAATAATTCTTTGTCTTTTTCATCTAATTTTATGCATCCTTCAAACAACTGCTCACCAACAGCTACAAAGTACAATTTGTTAAAACGGAAACATTTGAAATGCAAAAATAGCAAGAAACTTGAAGAATGAACGTAGGTCTATTTTGCAACGATAGGATCTGTTTCTTTTGAGTTACATGCTAGTACAAAGCAATAGACGATTGCGCTAAAGATGGCGGCGAGGAATTTTTTACCAAGATGCATTGCGTTCTAATTACGATTCTTTAACGATTCTATAGGAATTCGATCAAAGAACGCAGTGCATCTTAGTAAAAAATTCCTTGCCGCCATCTTTAGCGCAATCGTCTATTGCGACTGAAACAAAGATATTTCTACAGCCAATTAGTCGAGACACGAACGTAAAGACAGTAGAGTCTATTGGGTTAAAATTGGTAAATTTTGGGGTAAAATTGGTAGGACAAGAAATGTGTATAAATTTGTTAACATCTTTGTTTCCAGTTTTCCTCTTGCAACAACTACTGGACCTACCCTCCTTGACGTAATGAAAGCTGATTTATCAGTGCAAGATCAACACTACACTATCATCAACACTATCAATGCTATGTTTTCCAGCAATCAACACTACCCATTTTACCCCCAGCCTTCCATTTTTACCCCTGCAGACCCTAGACAGTTTGACCAATCTTTTAATATCATATTCACTTTTTTCTTGGAGGTAGTTTCGCAGAGACCTTTCTGCTAGCAGACTGCAGGCAGGCTACCTTTCTGCTTTCTGCTTTCTGCTTTCTGCTTTCTGCTTTCTGCTTTCTGCTTTCTGCTTTCTGCTTTCTGCTTTCTGCTTTCTGCTTTCTGCTTTCTGCTTTTTGCCTTCAGCTTTCTGCTTTCTGCTTTCTACTTTCTGCTTTTTGCATTCAGCTTTCTGCTTTCTACTTTCTGCTTTCTGCTTTCCGAGCTATTTCACAAGTATTTTCCCACTTCCCGCTTTTTCAATATCCACCACTTTAAATTGACACATTCAGTAGTTGGATGCTATTCATAGGATGTTTAAACAAAAATAAAAAGGACAAAACATTACATTAAAGCATAATTATTGTCCGTATCAAATTAGATGTCTCGTGAAATTTGCGATAACGCAAAATGATTCATGTAAAGCACTGCAGTAAACCTTTTAGCTATTCAGAAAGAATCAGCATCGAACGATATTTTGCTACATTCTGTCGAATTTTCGAATGTACACAATAGTGATAGAAGCTATAACGCCACTTGATCGAACGTCACGTATACAAATGTATAACAATAACGCTCGATCCAGGCTCTTTTGTAGAATAGCTAAAAGGTCTTGAAAGAGTATGGGCTGAATAAGGACAATGTCAGAAAATACACACTCACCACGGCCTCTCTCAAAATGTTCTGCTATTCCAACATCTGAACGAGGTTTGTTGTAGCTGTTGATGTCTTCGATATCTTTAGTCGCTGTGTGGTCACGAGGATCTACCGAGGAATGATAAAAGGATTTCTATAAGTTACAGTTTCTGACCCCGGGGGGTGTACTTGACTTTCAATTGTACGGGGGTGTGCACTCCAAGAAAAAAATTTTCACTCGGCTTTAGAAATTTTCCCTCGAAATTATAGCCGGCTTTAGAAAAAATCGGCGAAAAGCATACCCTTAAAACGTACAAATTGGTTAAAAACAATGAAATAACACGTTTGACAACCGGCTTTAGAAAATTTGCCCTCTTTTGATACCCGGCGTTAGAAAAAAGAGGTGAAAACGATACCCGGAAAGGAGTGCACATCCCGTCAGTAAAATATACCAAGTAGCCCCCCCCGGGTTTCTGACACAAAGGTGTAGTTGATCAAATTTGACCAAATTACAGAAAAACCGCATTGAAAATTCCACACTATTTCCATCTACTGGTTCGACAACTTTACGCCACAATACGGAAGAAATACCAGAACGCAGTAAAGAAAATTCTCTGAAAATTGATTGCATCTCTCCTTCACAAATATTAACAGAAATTTGGAAACTTGCAAACTTAACAAAATCGTCCGTGCATGTAACACATATAATATCAAAATGAAATAATGTGTTGCATCATTCAAGAAGATTGCTACGTATGTCATAGACTCATTACATAAGTCTCAGCATTGCTCATATATCAGATTAAAAACATTGAACGAATACAAGGAATCATGTCATAAGTCTACCTGTGTCAGACCATCAGGGGTACTTAGCTTTTAGCGACAACATAGATCTTCGTAGAATCTTCAATTGCTTTTGCTATAGCGGACTTTTCCCCTTCGATGTCGAAAAGTAAACAGAAATGCAAAATTCGATTGCAGGAACTCTTAGCACACTCGTCTTTTCAAATCATTCTATTCAAAATTCGAAAGGATGTCACTCTTTCCAGAACTCCTTGCTAAATCAAACATTTGTTAGAGAAATGCTGAGGTTGAATGAAAGTGCAATTGTATTCGGATCTTTGCCACACCCCCAGTAACGACCCTGCCGGACCTTAGAAATACAGCGGGGAAGTTATGAAATTAAACATTTTCAACGGGGATTAGAAATATCATGGAGGGAAAGGAAATTTTCGGCTATTATCTATCATGAAACTTATATAATTTTTGACGGGAAGACAGAAGTTTCAACGGGGAACTAACAGAAATGCGGCGGGGAAAGTGTTTAAACTCAAACTTAGCGGGGAAACAAATTTTCTTAGCGGGTCATACTCCTACCTTAGCGGGGCAATGTTTCAGCGGGGTCGTTACTGGGGGTGTTTCGTCGTGGCTATTTTCATTATTTAACAACACTGTCGGTTTTTGTGCTGATGGTTGTTGTTGTAAAAGAACTGAACTAACCTGATGCACGATTCTGTGCGACTTCTTCAGCGACAACAGTACTGTCATCTATGATATTTTTTCCATCGACTCCAGCGTCATCTATCGAAAAAAGAAAGAAATTTATTTATTCAAAAGTAGATCGCTATGCAACCAAACAATGATATATATATAATATGATATAGCATATCCTAATATATAATAATAATATGTAACCAAACAATAATATTAGGTTATTCTACCAAAATGTACTATTGATTTCAACCAGCCTAGGAGAATCGTACATTGTTAATTATACATCAACCTAAAATGGGAAAACTGCCTATGATGCACATAAGATTGTTTACTAAAATCTTTCATACTGTAATCTATGGTGGAAGATATTTACTAAAATGATTCATTAATCTAAATTTCGGCAAATACAATTTTGTATTCACTCGGTCGGTATAAAGGATAATTTAAAAAAACATCTTATCAAAAGTTGTAAACTTGAAAAACGAGACACGGCTGTAAACTCTTCGACTTCTTTAATTTCTGGCATCTTAAAAATTCGCTTCCTGTCTAATAATGATAAATAAAGCAGATATACTAATTAAAAACATAAAACTGTTGAAAAAATTTCACAAAAAACCTGGATCAAAATCCTGTAATTCGTCGATATCGTATGCTGCAGCTACTAGATGTTGAGGTCTTAGTAATGTCACAAAAGCAACAAAAATGAGTTCCAGTTTCATGATAATAAAGCGAAATGTTGCCAATTAAGAATAGCTCCTTTGTAAAAGAGCTTTGATTTTTAATTAGAATTTCCTAAATATGGCCACCTGACTATGAGTGAAGGTCATCCATGCTCCATGAAATGCTAGCAGACATTACCAGTCCGTAAATACAAAACTGAAGACGTTTTTTAATTAAGTTGTTTACGCAAGAGGCTTTAACCAGAAATCAGCACCGTCTGAGTGCTTATAAACTGGGTAATTAACTTCCCCCTACGTAACACTGCAGCTTTTAGGCCCCATTTACAGAGACGTAGGAACCAGGGGGGACATGGAGCACGTGCCTACAAGATTTTTTTCGATAAACAAAAAAGTGGTCTTTTTGCTTCAGGAAACGCACCTTTATCTTCACGAAAGAATGCCCTTGAAGTGCGATACCGTTTTCATTTCAGATCGGAACGGGTTTGGCAATCCGATATGAAATCTGTTTACATCGTACCGTTTTCACTGCATATAGGATTGGAATTACACAGACACACTTTGCTATGCACTGCAGAGGATGTACCTTTGTTCCACAAACTCTTCCACAAAAGCGTGCTAGATGAATCAACGACTCGTACACGGATTCGACTGTTTACACGAGCATGGGGGCCATTGGCCTATTGGATCAGCTTCAGGCCACTTTCAGAGCGTCTTCATTTAAAAACGCAAAACATGTATGAAGCATATCGGACTGGATCGCTCGTGTGTAAAATAGAAGGATACACTGATATGAAAAAAATTCGATACGAAATGAAATGAAAACGGTGTCGTATCAACGAGGACTTAAGCAGGGATAAATAGCATTTATCCCTGGCCTTAACCTTGTAATATAGAGACGATCCAGGACCCTTGATTTCAAGCACTGTCGAAAACGAGAACTAAATTATTCATTCTGACTCGTTACCTCTCACATCATATGAGAGTTGTGAAGGCGGGAAGGGTCCTTATAAGAATCAAATTTATAAGAATGAAAGGGAGCATGTTATGGTAAATGGGCTTCTCTATTAATATTAATGGCACAGAGAACGTGTGCGACAGCCATTCGAATGGGATACGTTTAGATTTTTGCTCGTTTAAAATGCAAGCTTTTAAGCTTGCACAAACCCTTCGATGGGGACTTTATCAAAGGCAGTCTGTCACGCATCTGATTGGGTGATAATGACAATGTAAAGAATAGGAGAACTGAATGGCGGCTGATCCTACTGGCTTTCTACGAACGTAGAAAGTGATAAATATCAGCCCTCATTTGTTCTAAATACAAAGAATCATGATGACACCCGCTTTGTTGAGCTCTGACTTAATTGCAGCCAATCACATACGCGACTGACTGCCTTTAAAATCCTTTCCCTAGCCCATTGGAGAAGTAGAGGTTCAGCGCATAAAATGTTTATGGCGAATTATATCTTTGGGATACCTACAAATTCAGAGTCCCGAAAACGAGGAATATCGTTATGCTAGGAAAATTGAAAAATGAAAGAACGACTCACCTTTGTCGATAACATCAAATTCACTGCCATTCAAAGCAAATATTCCAAAACATTGAAGAAATATGATCGCCGAAATCAAAGATAACATTCTTCTAAATCTCATAGTTCCAGCTCCTCAGAATTTGGATAATGTATATGCAGATGAACACAAGGATATATGATTAATGTCTGCCCAAACCAACCGAAAATTACAATATTTTTCAATTACAAGCAAATACTCTAAAAAGTGCAAGTCAACTCAAAAGCACAACAAATTTCTGCCTAAACCAACTGAAAATTATGATATTTTGCAATTAGAAGAGAGAGTGATAACAAAGGAAGCCACCAGAAGTTGTCTGAATGGGTAACTAGTGCCTGATCTTTCTTTGTCTTTGTGTACACAAGCTTGTGTTTGGATAGCATATCGCCTAGGCCCTTTCAAAATGATAGTTTTTGTCATTGTTGTTGAAATATGATGTGATAAAATAAAGAAACAAAGGTCAGAAATTGGATCAATCATTTATTGTTTGGATTATACTGAAACGTAAATAATTTAGTTGTTTAAATAAATTAGTTTATGATATCGAAAAAGTTATCACAATTAACAGTTAGTATTGTACGCTTGTGAAATAACCGTGACATTTCATTGTTTTTGTGTAAACACGCGAGTACTTGTTTAGTGCCTAATTGGCTAGCTGCTAATTAGCAAGTCCACTAATGAGGCAGCTTTAAGGCCCTTTAAGGTCAATAGACGAGAAAACTAAAGATGGCGCCGAGAAAATTTTACCAAGATGCATAGCATTCCAATTAAGAACGATTCTATAAGGATTCGATTAAAGAACGTAATGCATCCTGGTAAAAAGTGTCTTGCTATCATCTTTCGCATTATCGTCTATCAAAGATAACCAGATTAATTAGATTTCATACCGGGCAAGTCAACAAAAGTATAAAACCTTGTTACTTTTGAAAGATTGCAGAAAGTAATTTGATTGATCGATTTCCAGAATTCTTACTTTAATATATCAATGAAAGTCAAACTAAGACTAAGTATCATTTTCACAAATTCATGTCAACATTTAGTCTTTGAAAAAGAGACAACAACATCCTTGCTTTTTACAGCAAGCCAGATTGCTAGTTATTGTTCTATCGTCTACACAGTCATTACAATCTTGTGCCTTTGGAGATGAGGGAAATCTCTTAGTTTTTCAAGAATTCTTCATGATATAAAAGATTTATAGATTCATAAATTTATAGCTGGCAAAAAACAAACAGCCCTTTTCTTGAGGCCAAACAAAAGACTTGAAGTCAACATAATATTATTATGTCTGTTGCGACACTGCAATACTGGAAAAAATTACACAAACGTAG
This sequence comes from Aurelia coerulea, assembly GCA_039566865.1. Lineage (NCBI taxonomy): Eukaryota > Metazoa > Cnidaria > Scyphozoa > Semaeostomeae > Ulmaridae > Aurelia > Aurelia coerulea. Next base: position 21,921,375 of record CM076954.1, read on the forward strand.
TATTTGAGTCTAAGTTAAACTTTCATATAAAGATTAAAGTGAACAGTTTTTAAATCAGTCAGTTAGATTAGTATCTGTAATCCTTCAAATATGCCACAGTTTGATGTACTTGGTACAAAATGAAGAGATTCTTTATCAGAAAGAACAACTGAAACTATTTACGTTTTTCACAGGAATGTTGTTTATCAAAGAGCGATGTTTAAGATTACAATTAAATTGGATTAAACTATTTTGTGAAATTCGAACTATAAAACAAACTCGATCTAACATTATTTCAATTTTACCAAATCGAAGAAAATTGGTGTTATCTTTCTACATCGAAAAATCAAAATTGATAAACTTCGAAATAGTTGGCCTGGCTTGGCCTCACCAAGTAAAAAGAAGAATTCGAAAAAATTAAAATCCAACTAAACTTTACATATTTATTAATAAATGGTAATCAACGATAAATAGTAGCGATGTAGATGTTTATGAGAAATTATTTCTTAAAAAAATATTGAAAATTGAAAACACATTCTAAATTTGCAGCGCATGGATGAAATGCTAAAAATGGCGAAAAAGAAACTTCTAAAATGACCTTATATGTATCATGAAATTTCGATAGCTTTAATAGGTATAGTAGTAGCAGAACGCCAAAGATCTTGGTATGAATATTCCTTATGCCATCTTGAGCATAATCGATTTTATGAAGGCATATTAGGATTTAGCTGCTGGTGAGATTTTATACAGCAGTTGATGCCCTTCAAGGCTTTAGGCCCCCAGTCGTTACGCTACATGATCAAAGCATCATAGCACCATAGCACTAGTAGTACCAAAGCTCTTGAAGCAACAAAATCAAAGTTCGACGTCACCTTATTGTTTGAGCATAATGATAATCATGTACTACAAACATGACAGCTTTTCTTGCAATTCTGCCTCATCCAATCAGAGTTGCTTTCACATTCACCAGCGTATGCCCATGATTGACATCTGTTATCTTTATCTAAGCAACCTGGAGATCAAAATAAATCAACATTAAATCGAGTGATTTATAAAAAACAATAACAAACATCAAGATTAGTTGCCATCGATTCTTCTGGTGAGGACCCTTTAGGGATGGTAACATTATTCCATATTTCATTCCAAAATCTTGGCATTATTTCATGTTTTAAAATTGTCATTGTCAGACATTTTTCGCAAGCATCGACTGATTCATTTTGTTGAAAACTGTTAAAGTTTTATTTCATATCTGAAAATTGCAATTATTTCAAAACTAAAAAGTTAAGTATGAATGCGTTTTTATCGGAAAGCGTAAATTATTTCTATTTCAAAAATACCCTAGTGGAACCCCTTTGGTCTTTCAGTTGAAATGTATGCACCCCTCCTTGTGGCCTCGAGCTTACAATCTAAGTACATCACAAAAAGCAAAATTGTATGTCATTGATTGACGGATTTTTGATTGATTGATTGATTGATTGATTGATTGAAAGACTTAAATGAAACATGCTTAGAAAATGCAATTTGCTCAAATAGAGGGCTACAATATGATAAGGTTAGATCGATGCATTCTGTTGCACATTGATAGTCAGAGATGAAGAAAAACAAGGATAAGAGCTAGCTATTTCGAATTTTCTTTCCTTCAAGTGTTCCTCATTGCTAAAAGTACTTACTTTCACAAGACTTGCAACAATTTTTCCACATAACTTGTCTATGTGAATGGCATTGACCAGCTGCTGCTCGTTCTTTGCAATCTGCATTCTTATCAACACACTCGGGAAGCACTGGAAGGAAGAAATCTAATTACTATACACATTTTTCTGCTTATCTGTTACTCTTTGAAAAGAAAGCATTGCCAATCATTTCTAAAGCCAGAAAAGTTTTAAACCTTTCTCAAGCCAGAGAATTCATATATAAAGAGCTTTGTCGTGTTTGAGTAAATGAAAAGGACGTTGCCAACAAGAGTAAATCAACATCATACAACTTTCATTCGTGGAATTTCCCAACTCTGGCCATTTCATCTGCAGAATGTCTGCAAAGAATTTTGCCCCGTTTTTGTGGCTGCTGTGGAGGAGCTATAGCTATTGCCTTGGTTTTTACACAGTTGCATAGGGCAAGTTTCAAATAAGAGTTTGAGACCTTGTTTAAGTGATTCTGTCAAGTGGTTGCTGATTTATGGTAAAAGAAAGGCAAAATAAGTGGTTGCTTCAAAACAGCACTTTTTGCTCTCCAGCAATGCCAAAATTAAGTAAATTTTAAAGGAAAGGGTTTTTAGCATATTCTTGTATATTCTAAAAAGTGTTTAGTAGTCATGTTTGTCTACAAGACAAAACTGTCAGCGTTTTTACAAATGTTGGTAAACTGTTAGTACAATGCTACTGTGCAAACCCTTTCTTTCAAAAAAGAACTGCAGACAACAGTTAGTGTTCTTTTGAAGGAACCACTTATTTTCCCTTATCTTTGCCACAAATCAGCTACCAATTCTCTGATTGACTAAAACAAGGCCTTAAACTCTAAGTTGAAGACTGACCAACGCAAATGTGTAAACTGTGTAAATATATCGAGACAGCAGCCATAAAAATGGGGCATAATTTTATTGGGACATTCTGTAATTCATATCATTTGATATCGTCTGAGAAGGGCGGCCACTCAGCGTATGGCTGGTTGAACAAAGCAGAAATGATGCAATACACTAAAAGCTTCTGACTAACCTGAACAACTCGTACAGCAACTTAATAACATCCATTTTGGATTTTTGTAACATTCGCCTTGTGAAGTCCATAAAGGGCATTGATCATTGAAGTCTTTGCATTCTGTAATGAAAAAGAAACATTCTGTAATAGAATTCTGTAATAGACTTACTTATATTCTGATGCTATGAAGATATTTTGTGCTGATCTCTTCCGCTGAAAAGTACACCAGGTATTGTTGAGAGTTATTAATTCTGTAAAAGATGATTTAAAGGGCAACGACGGAAAAGACTTTCAAAGTTATGTATTACCTCCAAGTCCTTCAGGGCATTGTCCATTATCAATATAGATATCATCAACAGAAATATCTGAGACATCATCATTTCCAATTGTCGCTACGATGAACAACTACGAAGAGAGAAGGAGAAATTTAACTCAAATTGTACAGGATGGCACAAAAAGGTGAACCTTTTGGACAAAAATCACGAAGAAAGCTAATTTTAAAGATCTTGCAATACCTTGAAATGGCTCTGATTTTTAGTGCAATTTGGGACTCTCAATTCATGATATCAAATTTAATATCTTCTTCCACACAATCAATCAAGATATTTACCAGTGGCCTTGACGTAGCCTGCATGCAGCCTCAATTCCTCCTTTTCCTTGAGGAGGAGTCGCTCGGAGTCGAGGCTGGACGCAGGCTATCTTGACAAAGCTAGGATCATCTATGACTCAAACTTTTACATGAAATCGAAAGAGATAGCTTTTGGCTGTAAGTATAATATTATGTGAAATAATGTTGCTCGCATGACATTATCATTGCTGACACAAATGATATTATGCTTCCCAACCAACTCAAAAATGAACAAAATGTAGATAAGTTAGGGCGACCCCAAATAATTTGACGGTAGAAAATTAGGGCGACCCCAAATAGTTTGACCGTAGAAAACAATCAAGCTCTTGCACAATTTCAAGCCTTCTTGTTTCTGTATGATCCAATGCATTGTCACAAAATTTACAACAAAAAAAATCAAATAAAACTACCAATTCCTTACCTTGTATGAAATAGGAATATTGGGGACAGTAACGGCTGCTTGACGCCAGCCTTTTCCTTGATCACCTTCCTTCTTCCAAAGGGAATGTTGTTGGCTGGAAGTCATATCTTGCATCAAAACTTCTAGCGTGCCTACTCCATTACGATGCATGTAATACACAAAACTGAGGCATCTCTCGTGGTAGATTGGAGGAATTCTAATCGAACGCATTGTTGCTTGAATACCTGTTTGACAGGCACCACCAAATCGTACTTGCGCAAAACGGCCTAAAATCAAAAGAAAAATATTCTTGCTAAGGCAGTTGGTTGGTGCAAACAAGTTTAGACATAAAGATGACGACGCAAAGTTGAAACATTTTAAAGCATTTGACTGCGAAAAATCGTTCGGGGCGAGACTTAAAATCCCCAGTTTTTTCACGGCCAATCACTTAAAGATTTTAAAACTTTACATCGCCGTAAAATCAACATTACGACCACTGGTAGTATGAAAGCGACAAAACAACGAGTTCTAAATCTAACTCCAGGCTCTCAAATTTCTTATACAGGAATTTCGAAGAATTTTAAATCGAGGTAAAGAGGTAGACTGATGATATGGTCGTAGTTATCGCTATTGAAATACTGCCGGACGCTCCTAACTACGACTCATAATCAAACGCCATTATTTTGAAATGACTATGCCTGCCTCGTTTCGATAAGGGCCTAGGCAGAACAGCACAAACATTTGTAGTTTTCAAATGAAACACATTGATTTGAAAACTTCACAATAAATCAGTTAATGCTTAGCGAAAGCAGCAAAATAGTACCTACATACAAGATTTGATATTTTCGCCAACTGTTTTCATGGTATTCTTCATCGTAAGACGTTGTTCTGTCCGGCCAAGCTCCTTGAAACTCTGCTTTGAGCTTCGAGTTTCCGTTGGTCAACATCAATCAATCGAATTTGCAGAGATTCTAATGGCGTTGTATTTGGTTGTATACTTTGTACATGACTGTGTATAGCAGCCTCGTTCCCAAGGGCGTTCAAAAGTGAAAAAAGTCAGTCCAAAAATATTGCCGTAATATTATGAGTCCCAGTAAGAGCGGTCTTGGTCTGGCGTAATAGTCTCGTTTTGGATAGCGATTACTGGGACTCATCGTAATCAGTCTAGTAAAGAGGATCTTCTGGACAATAATCTCTTTCAATTTGCTGCAATCTTGTTTCAACCTCCATTTCACGGACAAAAGTGCCTTCCACCTCCCTGATACAAAACAAGGCAAAAAGATCTGTTTCAGTCATGCATAAACTGCATGGTACGGCCCAAATAAATGTGAATGACACCCACCTTGGCCAGTAGTGTGGTCCTCTTGTGGCCCTGTGACTTGCAGCTTCTTCCTTGTCTTGCCGCGTCTCCAATTGCATTTGTTCTCACTTCGAGCCTTCCACGCACCCCAGTCATCTTCGAATGTTGTATCAAAGGGGTCTAGTGTTGAGAAGATGAAATGATGAGAGAAAATCTTTCAAATCAATATGCACTAACATAAAGAAATTGCAATAAAACGTACCGATTACAGACCAGAGTAATCGTTGCCAAACGGTTATTGGACAGCAGGCAAAGAAGGGTGTAATGGTATATCTTTAAAGTCTCTTGGTATCGAAAGTCATTGTTATATTTTTTCCATAAAAAATTCTTTTGAATTTATTTTACTGTCAGTCTTTCTCAACAACATTGACTTGCGGGGAAGGGGGCACTTTATCTTTGAAAAACCTAGGTTTTATCGATCGTCCAATGACTTTTGACCACGATTGTGGAAGTCAACTTACAAAACGGGACTCGACCAATTCAAGTCAATTATTGTCAGCAAAAACAATCTGCTTGCTTTAGATTAATTGGGAATGGCAGCCTTAGTGCCATGAATTAAAATTTTGTAGCCTGGAGTCATGGTAGAGGTTTAAAGAAAATCAAATCCTTATTACAAAAGGCCTGAAATAATAAAATCTTGACAGCGAACAACACGAAAACTTACGTAATTCCTTAGAATCACAGATGAATTGCTACCACTAACAAATTCACAGCTTCGTCACCAATAAGACAAGGAAAATTCCCAAAGATTGGAAAAATCGATGGAAAAAGTAACGTTTCATCTAAAAATTTCATATTTTATCTAATAGATTACCGAAAAATGATAACAAGCGAACCTGGGTGGCATCTTGCAACTCTACAAGTTTCCAACTCCAATGAGTCCCCATTGCACTCTCCCCTATTCCCTCCACAAACCCTTTTTCTGTGATGATAACCAATACCACATGGTTTCGAACAAGGAGACCATGATCCCCATTCTTGCCAAGCGAATTCTAGAAAAGAAAATTTAAAATTGATCATTCTTTGCCACTTTTTTAGGCATTTGTTTGTTCCCTTATTTTATATCGATTATGCACATCTAGCTTACTATGTACAATTTCATATAAATTCACTTTTTTTAGGCATGGCGGCCCCTCTATTAAAGACTGATTTACAGGGGACGATGCAATAAATATACAACATTTACAAATAAATAAGTTAGGTATGAGACCATTTAATTTGAAATTGCAACTTTGGAAAAATTAATAACTTGAATACATGCGCAGGCATCAGATCTTTAATTTCTTATTTGTTTTTTCTCAGTTGAAGCCTATCCTATCCAACGGTACAAAAAGCCGGAAACTTTCAGTTGCAGCACCTCTGCGGCAGCCACAAAATGGGGAATAATTTTCAGGACACCTTATGGAATGGGATGAACAAATTCACAAAAATGAAAAACTTAACAGGAAGAAAAGGAGAAAAACTTACTGGAACAATGAAATGCAAGTTTCAGATTGCGTATATCAAGATCACTAAGTGTCCTTCCACCAATTTCTATTATTTTATCGTCCTTGGGCTGTATAGTTGCCCCTCCAATTCCTTTACTGTATGCAAACTTGGAGAAATGCATGATGGACCTGTAATTATATTGTCCATTGAGGATCTCAACGCCATTGTACGGGTGTCTTTTGAAGACTTCCCTGTAATCTGAAAAGAAGGTAAAACTTTTGAAATCTCACAGTAACAAACTACAAGTGCCAGAAATGTACTGTGGTATTGTGGAAAGATTTGGAACTCTTTCGGATGTCGAGGGAGAATGTGCTTCTCGTGCAGTAACGGGAACAGTTTATATACATTTAGTATACACCTTTCCCCTTACAACAGGAGTCTCATTTTAAGGCTTTTTGCCACTTTTTTCGAGGTCAAGGGAAAATGTGCTACTACTGCAGTAACGGGAACGGTGTATACACAGTTGCAGAGAAAATAAAATTGTTTTTGTTTGTCATCTTATTTCATATCTATTCTTTTCGCAGCTTTAGTTTATGCTGTAGTTTAGTTAATTATTTTCATGTAAATACTTTATGTTATTTGTTAAAGCCACTGGGTCGCAAATTTATTCTCATTCTCCCTGTGGTGTCGTCTTGTAACTATGTTCTGTTATTGTAAAATTTTAGATTGATACATAAAACAGAAAAATTTCATATCGATCATTTAATTTTCTAGCATTCTAAGTACAATAATATACACAGTGAACTGATCCAAATCCATACAAAATGATGTAATGCAGGACCCAGAATTCAACGGCCAACCAGCAATATTTGATGCTCACTATAACGTGTTTGATATTTGTGGAAAGATCTAAGAATTCTAAATGTGCAATGATTTGAAAGCTTGAAATTTGAAATTATAACGTCTTACCATCTTTGATATTTTCCCATTGAACATTGATATAACTATCTCGATCAACTCGATTTTGCTCATGGAGAATGCCTGCAAGAAGGAACAATATAGCAACAATTAAGCATTGTAAAGAGAGCATGAAGATCGAATGCATCAATGCAAGAAAGGAATATTGCAAAAAATCTTCCAGAGAAATTTATGATGTAGAATTCCCTGTGGAAAATGGATGACACTTTTCCGAGACACGTTGACAGTGCAACGAGCTGCTACACAATAATCTAACACTTGCATCAAACTCGTTTGCATAAAATATACAGGGTGTCCCAAAAAACATGTGCGCCGTTTGAATGGCTACTGTGGAGGAGCCATAAATCTAACTTTCCTGTTTTTCAGATTTGTGAATAAAAAAGATTTCAACTTAGAGTTTGGCACCGAGTTTATGTAAATCTGACAAGTGGTTGCTGATTTATTGAGAAAGGAAGTCACAATCAGTGGTTGCTTCAAAACCAGAGGATTTTATCTCCGTACTTAACTTTATAACTTGAATTTTACGATTAAATGAACTTAAACTTTACAGTTATGCCAGGAAACGCATTTCGGGGTAATTAATGACCATATTCTTCAAGAATATCGACCAAGCAGCATGCTGAACGTAATATTGTTGGTTTAAAATGACTTTATCACTTTTGAGAAGCAAAATATCTGATGGACGCATGACATGGCCTGAAGCACTTGTGTTGCACATTTCCATTCCTAGCAACCCTAGATATGTCCAATATTCTTGGTTGTCACAAAATTCAATGTATGACTATCTGTCTCACTTATGAACATCAGAAAACAGGGCTAGGTATGTTTTTTCAATCAATTTCGTTGATTTTAACGCAATGGACAATAATGAATCCTCTGGTTTTGAGGCAGCCAATAATTTTGTCTTTATTGCTCCATAAATCAGCAACTAGTGATCAGATTTACTCAAATTTGGTGTCAACCTTTAATTTGAAATCTCTTCTGTAAAGAATCTTAATAACAGAAAAATTGGATTTATGGCTGCTCCGCAGAAGCCACTCAAACAGCGCACATGTTTTTTGGGACACCCTGTAAACCTAGCAGATGATCAAAGAAAAAACGATCCCCGCTTAAAAGGCTACTGCTTCATGGATATACATACGATAATATTGGCAAACACATCATATAATGGAGGACATGTTCAAATCAATTTCAAAATTCACCTGACTGAAATTGGCCACTCCATTCTGAAATTATGAGGGATTATCTCGAAGAAGTCCCTTCAAAAAACAGGCGTAAAATCACGCCCAAATTTTCCTAACATTTCTGTCTCACAGCAACGACTTCAACATGTTTTAGCACCTACTATCCTCTTTGAAGCATGAAATCCTCCGGAATGACATTGTTATGCTTCTAGGGATGACATTTTCATCCTCCCAGAAGGGATAACACGTGCTAATGCATGTAAGAGTCATTTCTGTAACGCATACAATCTGTCATGACTTTAGGCCTGTTTTAACTGTTCCTTGAAGGGGCATTCTTGACAAACTCCCTCATAATTTCAGAACGGAGCGACCTATTTCAATCGTCTAAACTTTAAAATTCATTTGAACATGTCCACAAGTGAATGATATACTTGCCAGCATTACCTATATTGCCAGTATATTGTTAAGGTATATTATTGCCTTGATATCTGTGAAGCAGTGGCCTTTCAAACGGGGATTGCTTTTTTACTCACCCGGTAGAATAAATACCGTTCAAAGTCAGTCTCAAATAAAATGTCACCTGGGATTTGCGACAATGCAAAATTCATTTGCAAAGCACTTCTATTGTTGTTATTCGCGGGCATTTGCAGGTGACATCTAATTTGAGACAGACTATAGATCGTGACAGAAGTAAGAAGGATGTGCAGAATTATAAATAAAGCATCTTTACATGACTTTCAGAGGCTACATTATCTAATACTCTTACTTTTCATCATCTTTTTCATTGAATTGCTTTTCTCGAACTTACCTAAAGCATGGAACAGAAGGTGCATAATGACACCATCTGATTGGCATCCTTTGCCAATGGATATCTGCGTAGGAGTATTGCTGGTAACCTTTTTACCAAGATCGGAATGACAACTGCGAATGATACAAAATAAAGTCAATGAACTTTTCTCAATTCACTCCTCTTTTGAGTGTGACGGTGGACTGATAATTAGCGTGAAAGGAATCAGATCATTTTGTCGCTCTGAAGTGGCTGCCTAAATGAAGCTAGATATGCCAAAACAAGGTTTTGATGGGATAAAATTGGGGATACGAATACTAGACTTGTTGGGGATACGAACAGGCTCAGTTGTGAGCCTAAAGGAATCCCCAAAACGGGCTCCGAATCGCACGAGCAGTAACGATTTACTACAATGACATAATGTGCAAAAGCTTGACCTTTGAGAACAAGAGAAGAAACAATAGCACCAATGCGCATGACATCGTGAACCCCAATTTTGATTCTCTCACAACAAAGCTGAAGCACAATGTATTTGATACATTTGATATTTGATATTTGATTCTTTTAAGGAGGGTTGCCCTTCAGCCGGAGCTGTTTTACAAGGGGCCCTCCACTTAAAAACGCTACTTACAATATAAAATTACTAAGGAATAGATTAAATACACTACCATTAAATACAATAAAAACCATAACTTTAAAACCTAATAACAATTTACAAAGTTTAAGATGACAGAAAAGAAACACTAACTTCTAAATAGATTGTTTAAAACTATTTAGGGAAGATGCCTGTTTGGTTTCAGCAGGAAGGCCATTCCATATTTTTGCTCCTCGATAAGAAAAGCATTTTTGCCCATTACTTGACTTTTTCTTGGGTAGTCTTAAATCTGTCTCTGTATTACGCAGGACATACAAAGAGCATTTTGAGTTTCGGGTGAAGAGGTCACACAGGTATTGCGGCGCCAGTTCATGCAGGGACTTGAAGACCATTGTTTTAGATTCACCATCTATAAGTTCTTCAATGGTCTTCCAACCCAGCCTGTCAAGAAGTGGTCTACTTGGGGTACTGCTATTGGTTATAATTCTAGCAGCTCGGTTTTGAAGTTTTGGCAACTGATTCAGCTCAGTTGATCCGGCACAATGTATCAAAGCAATGGAGTCAGCACTTTGTCTCCCCAACAAGGACTAGAATAAAATGATCGACCAATCAAAGAGTCAATCAATCAATAAATAAATCAATCAATCAATCAATCAATCAATAAATCAATCAATCAATCAATCAATACATACCCGAATCCATCATAAAACATAATCCAGTTACTATCTCCATCCATTTTGGGTTTGAATTCCAAACAAGAAACAGACACAAGCTGTCGTAATACACGTCCAATTTGTTCACGCATTTTATCTGAAAAAAAGCCAACAAATTCATAAAAATGTGTCCATATTTTGTTGTTGAATTTTTTGTTATTTTGGAACCCCTCAATTTTCAATCTATAGTCTGTTTCAAATTAGATGTCACGTGAAAATGCCCGCAAATAGCAACAACTGAAGTGCTTTGCATAAGGACGTTTGCGTTATCGCAAATCTCACATGACATCAAAATTCAGAAATTGAGAATTAAATGTTTCAACTTCACACAAAAATATATGAGAATTTCGATGCTTGATGTCTATCTCCAGAATTAGTTAAATAAGTTTAGGTGACAAGTTTAAGATTTACAAATTTCAATTACAAATTACAAATTACAATAAAAAATTCCATTTGTTGAGAATTTAGCACAAAAAGATTTTCTCTAAAATGTTCATGTCTCATAACAAGCTTACCAGTTTTAAACTCAAATATTTCTCGCCCTGGTCATCCTAGCAAAACAAATAAAACGATTTCTAAAAGTGTAGTAATGCAGTTACGAAATGAGCACTAGTTTGATAAAATTGAGCAACTGAAGCAAAAAAGGGGGGGGGTGGTCAAATCTGAATCAACTTTTTAGCATTTGTAAGCAACGGGCTACAATATCAACATATGCAACTGGCCACACCATAATGTTTATATTCATCTCAACATAAATCACTTCCCTGCAAATGAACTATATCTTGAGGTTATCAAACCCCATTTCTGTAAGTAGGACGATGGTTATTTTAGCAAAAATGGCAAGTGTTTCAATATAAATGCGGTATTGTAAAACGTTGCGTATATAAATGCTGAAAAGTTTATTCAGATTTGATGACCCCCCGTTTTTGTTTCCGTTGCTCAAATTTATCAAACTAGTGCTCAATTAGTAACTGCAGTACTTTGCTTTTAGAAAATATTTGTTTTGTTTTGATAGGATGAGGAGGTCAAGAGATACTAGAGTTTAAAACTGGGAAGCCTTTCATGAGACACCTTGTATACTGCAACTCACCCTCTTCCTGATCACTTAAACCAATGTAAACAATTTCATACGGGATCGATCTCATGGTCCATTTTTTCCCTTCCGTTGTGATGATTCGTCTTTTCTCAAAATCCTTTTTTGCAGAATTCACTCCTAAGATTGTTCTGTCTTGTTGATCGAGAGTGATACAGCCTTCAAACAACTGTTGGGCTAACACTAAATTGGAAAGATAAATGGAGGGAGAGTGGAACACGACAAATTCATATTGTGCGAGTGAAAAAGTGTATCAAGTGTTTGGAAATCATATCGTAAAAACCTTGCAACATCTTTGAAATATTTCAGCAACCGCATCTCACTGAAGCTGCAACAGATGCTACAATGAATTGAATTAAGGGGAAAATTTAAAATCTTAAAATTTGAATTAAGTTTAAAACCTGTGTCAAATTAGATGTCACGTGAAAATACCCGCGAATAAAACCAATTGAAGTGTTTTGCATGATGAATTTTGCGTCATCACAAATCTCACATAACATCTAATTTGGACAGGCTTTAGTTACATTGAAGCACGAATGATACGACACATATTGCAATGTGATTGTTCACAGCCAAAGCTGATTTCTCTCCTTGTGGAGCTATTTTGTGGTGGAAATATGCCTTCCTAATTTTTAAAAAGAATCTCAACTAATAAAAGATCAACTTTGAGATTATTAGAAAGATGCTACGTAAACAATACCCCACTCTGAGTAATCGCAATGAAGTCGTCAGATAGACTGATTACATAGTTGTAGTTATCGCTATTGATAATTTAGTTTAAAAATTGTTGGTGTTGTTGTCGTTGTTGCGATAACTGGGACCATGTAGTGAGTCTAGTCATCGCATTTTGGCTGGACATACCTTTGGTTGGGTCCATACTCAGTTCGGGTGGAGGATATTTCAGCACCTTCAGATTTTCAACAGGCAATGGCTTGATGTTTTCATTGGCTCCCAAAATGATATCTTCGATGGGCATATCAGCTGAAAAAAGGAGAGAAATGATGAATATACTGTGAATTGAATTCAGAAACTGATCCATCAATAAATATGAATAAATGAATGAAATAAAGGAATAAGGATACAGGAATTAATGAATGAAGCTTTTAAATAAAAAGGTTACAAAAAGGAAATACTTGAAGCCACTTCAACAAAACATTACAGGATTTGAAATTTTAGTGACTGTTACAGCTCTGATTTCTTCCACCTGAAGAAAATTTACGAAAATGTCCAAATTCAACTTGAAAGAAAGATAGTCTGACATTGTAGCGTGCCCGCAAAGGACCCTGGGTGACAATGGCCCTTTAAAGGTTCCGTAACAATCTTCATGTTTATTATTAACGAACAGTTACTGAAGAAGATGAAAATCGAAACGTTTAAAAAGTCGTAGTATATTTCTGAATTATCTTCATGTTTATTACTTGTGCCCTCGTGAACATTTCAAAGAATCAAAGCAGAGTTTATTCGCATTCCCACTGTTTAGAGATCATTCAAGTACCTTCCGACTAACTGCTAGTAAGTACAGGAAACGAGGTGAAAATAGATTAAAAATGATAACGATTTTCTTAAACCAGACAAATAGTTTCTTAAATAATTTTTTCCCAGTACTGGAGTTTCCTAATTTTTAGCGATAGGGGAGCTGCGTTTCTAAGTACACGTTGACTAAAAATTTAAGAAACTCTAGTGCTACGCTCAAGAACAGTAAAGAAACTCTAAAATTATATTTCTGTATGTCTCTCTCTTATTTTACGTCTCTCTAACAAAGGAAAATTCATCTTTTTTTTAACCTTTAACTGCAAAAATTGGTAAATTTTTGCCTGAATGTGCATGGCTTATTCGAGGTGACAATGTCAATGCAAAATGGAAGCCCTTTGTCGATAAGAAGGCTCAACTTCGAACAATACCACAATTTTAGGCCCAAAAAATAAGAAACTAATTAAGAAACTTTTACTACTAAGACATCGAAATTTTCATGCGAAATTAAGAAACTTTTAGTACTAAGTGCTGCTCCAAGTATCTTATAAAAAAAACGTGTATGAGCAGTCTCTTATAGAAATACGTGTAATTTTGAATTCAGCACGTTATGATTTATGAGCTCAATTCCACTCCAAACCATACTTACACTCTGATTCTTGAGAAATTACCAATCCAATCAATCCAAACCAAATTTGAATCAAACAAAATGCAAAACTCAGAAAACCATTACTATGGCAATACATCCTGTCAACTTTCAAATTTCCACTTAGGCCATGTTTCTTCTGTTGTGATAAAATATGAGACTACCTGCTCCTTCGCCACAGGTCCAAAGCAAAATCATATAAACAAGTTTCTGAACAAAGTTATAATCACTATAAATTGTTGTTATAAGATCCTGGCACTGTTTAGACTCATGATTATTCTCCTGATCACAACAAGAATCGATCACTTATGTCGAGCCAAATTGAATTAAGCTGTATCGATCGAGCAAAAAAAAAGTTGACACGTTTGGCGGGCTGTGGAATAAAATGTATGCGGTCGATATTCAAAACTGAAATGTTAATCTATCGACCAAATACTAACTTAAATGTGAAAATTTTGTTTGCTAAACTTACTCATCATTTGGAGCCACAAATTAGGAAAATGCTGGCAAGGGGTTTGTATGGGAATGAGAATTGCATGTTAGAACTAAATATGATAGAACTAAAAACGAATTACAAAGGCAAATACCCCAACACCAAATGTAGAAGATGTGGGCCTGTGTAAAGTTTGAAAAACAAATGCCAAGGAAAACATTCCAGCAAGCAACAAAAACAAAAGACTTGCAAAAAAATATGGACCCGGTCCTGCTCTTTCATTGAATCCTAATTTAAAGAGAAAAGGATATGTAATATATTAAAAAAAAAGCCCAAACCAGTGTTACTTTTAAGTAGCTGCTCCGGAATTGAGAACGCTATATATTATTATTATTATTATTTCATTATTATTATTATTATTATCATTATTATTATGTTTGATTCTGGTGCATGATTAACTTGCCGTTGAAATTTCAATTCAATAGACTAAAGGGAACGTGCCTCTGTAAATAGGCTTGTCTATGAATAGCTAATTTCACATCGAAGTGCAAATATTTAACTTTATTTAGCTATTTATCTTGCCTATAAATAGAACAAAGAAAAAACTCAGACACAGCATTGTTTCCTGAGCTTTCCATCGTTCACAGCGACAAGTGTGCAATTTAGATATTAATAGGATCTTTTTAGATTTGTTTGCTCTCTGTCAATTCAACCTCTTAACCCTCTACGAATACTGTTTTCTCAATCAATCAATCAATCAATCAATCAATCAATCAATCAATCAATCAATCAATCAATCAATCAGTTGATTGGACATTCACTCATCTATCTTTCATTCATTCATTCATTATTTCATTAGTTCATTCATTCATTCATTCATTAGTTCATTCATTCATTCATTCATTCAATATATAATTTTCGCGAAAATTTAACGTTAGTGCATAATCTAACCCTTGCATTCTCACTGTCTGTATTTGTTCTATAATATTCTATTGCTTCTTTCATTTTCACATCTTTTATTCAAATCAATCATATATTCAGATAATTATTCACAGATTGGAACACTTCAAGGGTAAAAAGAAAATTAACCTTTTTACATTTAAATTCATGTCTATTCCATCGAGTGAATAGAAGAGTTTCTTTCATACCAACACCACGTACTCAAGTTTCCTCATAAAATCGATGACTTTTTCACAGCTGTTTCACCTTTGTGTCATCCATGTCTGCGAAGGTACACGTATTTCGTCATTTAAGGGAACTTACTAATTTCCTGATGTACTCCCCCATTCACTCTTGTTTACGGAATCGATGATTTGGCAGCCAATCTATCAACATTAGTTTCAAAATCGTCTAAAATTGGCTAATAACAGACGAGGAACAATCTGACTATACACCTCCACCCTGACCCTCTACGTATTCAGAAAATTCAGCTTTTGACTGCCAGGCCTACAATGGATATCAGATTTTCAAGTGAAAGAGACTGGTACCCAGGGTGCAGTAGACTCATTTATTCTATGAAAAACTTGACTGGTTTCTCTAACTTTTTCGCCAAATTCATATGATAAACTTTGTTTTCCTAAAATTTAATTTAATATTCTATCAAACCTCATTGAAGAGCGCTATTTAAAAGCAATCTGTCCCCTATTGTTCTGACCATGGTTACTGCTTTATTTACCTTATTTACGCTGCAGCTAAATTCATGCATCACTGAGTCTCTATGACCCTAATTTCTTTGGATAAAGCGAATTAACACCAACTTCTGGAATATACAATAGAGATCTTTATCGACTTTATTTTCATTCATCGAAGGGGACAGATTGCCTTTAAACTAAAATGACAAGAAAGAACCAATCATCAACAAAGATTACTCTTTTATTTAGTATCATTAGGGTTGGTAACACATTTTCTGTTTCTGTTTTAAACATATTCTGTTTACTAGGCAAGCACATGAAAGCAAAAAGTCCCACTGGTTGGGCTAAAAACTCGACATATTTCGGTAAAAGCCTTGCAAAGATGGCGGCAAGGAAATTCCAAATTTAAACCTTGCAATTGTGGATTTCCGTTTTAAAATCATGTTTCTTCGTGACCTTTTTATTTACCTCAAATTAGACAATGATAAAATAAATCTATTTTTGTCGGGAATCCCAGGTAGGCAGTCTTCTCCAATGCCTACCAAAAATAATAAGGACCGACTAATTGCTTTGTTTTTCTCGTTTCGGATAGGCCTAAAAGCATTGCGTATATTCGCAGCATACTCCACAGGACAATGTTGTTGTTTTGTAACATTTTTAGCATTATTTACAAATTTAGAGTAGTCTTGTCTTGGTTGTGACGTAAATGAATATCTAAGGACATTGCAAACTACGAAACGCAATATGCCTGTTGCTTGGCGAGGTCTGGAATATAGGCCAACCGTCTCTTTTACGGTGTGGAGTTTATAATTGTTCAACTTATCATCTTGCCGTGTTTATTTACGTGTTTTTAAACAATTAAGACATATTTGTATGTCAACATTGAATTGTTAGGTTCATTCATATTTCATCGCAAGCTATGCCTGTCTCCTAACTGAAATTTGATGAAAGTTTAAGTAGGCCTAACGTTCTGCAAAAAGTGTTTCCAGATTTTCAGGGTTTCAGAGCATCTACCAATAGTTTGAAGATTCCCAGCTTAAAAGGCAGCTTAAAAATTCAAATGAAAATAAAGAGCAGATATTTTTGAGAAAATCGGCAACGAAGTGGCCATAAATTAAACACCTATCTGAATTGTATCGAGAAAAACCACGATGACAGGGTGTGCGTCGGATCTTTGTTTGAAGATGCTTGCATCAGAGAGCCTTTGCTCTCGCGTTGTTTCGCGATGTTCTTGCCATCAAACAATTGGAACATTATTTTGCAAAATAATTTTCTCCGAGATATGCAAGAAGTGTAGTCATAACATAACATCCACGACAAATTTCAGCTGGTCGGCCCGCTGTTGAGTTAGGTCCAAACCCCGGTGGAGAAAGTAACGGGGAATCCTTTCCTAGTCTCTTACTCCTACTACATAGTTTAGATCTTCAAACGACATATTTTCCCCATATTTTGCTTACGAAGCAGAGACCCCATAAAATATAATGATATTTGCATTCACGTTCACGCGAGAGACCTACATAAAAGAAGTCTAACGCTCTAGGCTTCAAGCATTTCTGCTCTAACTTCAGTCCGACATGTCCGTATCATGATTGATATCTTCACTACCTATCTTAAAACAATCTGCCAAAATATATACGGAAATCATAAATCGCTTGCTATCACAGAATTCTACGAAAGTTTATCTGGAAAAGGCGTGCACAAATTAACGATTTCTTTCCAAGGGACAAAAAAGAGGATAGAGATCGTCAAGATCGCAAACATGAGGACATTTTTCGCAAGGATTTAGGCCGTCACGCTAAAAGGCGTGCTACTTAGTAGAATTTATACAGCAAATAATCCTAAATTTTCTTTGTGTGGTCCTTCAGATTTTAGTTTCGGGAACAAGGGAACCTCGTGAGTTATTACAGCAAAAAGTGCTGCATGTTTTTCATTTCCGTTCGAGTGACCTTTTTGAGCTGAGCACAACTTTCTCAGATCAACTCACAGCTGTTGTGGGGGGAAAGAAAATTCATAATTTTGAGAAAATTGAGAACTAAACATCTAGCAAAGCTGTTCACTTGTCAACAGTTCGCTGATGTTTTTTTATCTTTCCGATAACAGTTTTCGAAATGGGGGCGTTGAAAAACAGGGACTATAAATACTTTGAAGAGAACCTCATAGAGAATTCGGACACGCAAATTGTGGAATGGGTTACAGAACTCCCTAATACTGTACAAAATCACTTAATCTTGATCACAAATGGATCAAAAATTAAGATGTCTTGAAAGTTTAACTTCAAAATAAATGTTTAGTGAACCTTGTCTACTGTGAAACACAAATGTGTCCTTCTCTTCTTCAAAGGGGTTAAAGTAGGACTGGCTAGTTCCCAATCCCCTTTCTTTATCACCATCAAAAACTTGTTTTAGGCCTAGTTCTAACTGTGGCTTGTCGCACATTTTTATTTCTATTTGCTATTTGCGTTTTTGTTTTTATTTTCATTTGCTAAGGTGTTGTGGCGCAGTGGTGTAGTCCTCTGACTTTGTAGTTAGAACAGTCAGGCGGAGTGGGTTCGATTCAAGACCCGGTAGGACCCCACTACTTGAGCTTCATGACAAGGGGTCACGGACTCAATTAGGTCTGCTCTATCTCTGCGATCCCAGCGCTTGGCGCTGAAAAACGCAACTTCACTTTCACCTTCGCTTTTCTTGTTTCCTATCTATTCGATGAATGTTGATATGCAGAATCCTACCAACTAAAAGTAGCCATGAATGGGCACAAACAATTCAATCCTCCGTGATGAAATTGGAAAATATTCATCCTTTCGAAAAGGGGATCTCCAAAAAGAGTTGCTAAGTGCACAGAGAGTGTATGGCCTACATTTTCACCTCTGTACAAGTTGCTGATGTGCGTCTCTATAAACATGGCTATGAGTTTCCATGTGATTTCTCACCAGGGCAGGGACCTATTCTCAAAGACTGACAAAGCAACCAGAGCAAGCTTATCAAAATGAGAAAGAATGCAGACAGACAGTCTACAAAAATAAACATGTTTTTGTGCAAAACTGCAGAAAATTTGGGGAGAGTGAGCAGTGCAGTAGCCCTCGCTCCCTCGCAGAGTAAGGTTTCTATGGAGCCACGCAACCACTAAAACGCTTATTTACAACTTTGAAGTGAAACATTTCACAGCCAAGAGCATATTGCTGGGAAACGGCGCTGCAAGTGCTGTTCGCTCCCTCATTCATATCAGCTTGAACTGTGTTTTAACCAGCAGACCTCCAACATCTCAAATAAATTGGTTTTTCCTCCCCTACAGTCATTGATCACATTGTTGTCATGGGTGTTGAGGTGTCAAATTTCTGACCAGATTTCACTCATATAAAAAGGCTGACCTTCGGAATCAGGATTAGTTCGTTCAACGTTGCTCAACAAAAAGGTTGCTGTAGCAAGGAGAGAAAGACAGTTTCAAGAAAGAAAGATCCCAAGCCTACAAAAGTTCTGCAAACACAGAGCATTCATTGTAAGTATAAAACATTAAGATGGTTCAAACATTATCTATAATATTTTTTATGTCATGCAAAAGAAAATTTTGGCAGGAATTAAAGTTCTTGATTGATGCCAAGCGGAAAGCTAAGCCCTGTTAACAACTCCCCCAGACTGACAACTGTTGTGAATCAATAAAGATTTTTATACAGATCCTTTTAGTTAACAATCTTGTCTACTTGACCACCTCGAAGAAGAGTATTTCATCATTTTGAAGTTCGTATGTCTGTAAATTTGAGTGTAGCTGCAGTCACCAAAATAGGTCAGCTAATGACACTCGCGGTGGCAAAAGTACCAAGAAGGTGTCCTTCGATCAAGCCCCTATTTTCATGAATGTGGCACTGATACAGCCCATAGAGATAAACATCCAGGCTGTGTCATGTGTTTTCGACCAGGGGGCTTTCAGTACTTTGTGATCCTTACGTTGTTATGTCAAACATTTCTGATGGTAAAGATTTCTTGTGGTTCTTTAAACATGTGATGTAATTTCTCATGCAAATTATTCTTCTATAATTCAACTCCAAATTGTGCATGGCTGATATAGCAACAAAACAAAACAAAGGACAAACTTATAAACTCATCATAAAGTACATAATCATATAAAGTTCTAAGAATCTTTGAACAAATAACTTTAAAAGTATTACTTTCAAGATTGCGAGCTCTTTTGGTTAATATAATTCATTTAGCTCCAGCAATTGACAAAATCTGAGAAGTTTCTGTTTTTAAGTTAACAAACAACGCCTCAGCCAATTAAGTAGGCCTGGAATGAGACACTTCTTCTTTGACCACACTGACGAAGTTGGGTGAAAAATCTCGTAGAAAATTGGGCTAAATAGAAAGGAGAAACATGTAGCCAGTGTGTGGGACACTTGGAGCAGCACCTGGTGTGATTTGAAAAATTCTGTGTATAAAAACGGTTCCAATTATGCCGTATGGCAAACAAATCAAATCTATTGTTACAGTACACAAGACAAGACATGAATTCTTTACATTGTGACCATTGTGATAAGAATTCTTGAGCCATGTGAAAGACTGTAAATTTCTCAAATAAGAATTCTTAGGCACTAACAACAAAGCACCGGGCAGTATTCTCTTAACTATATTAACGGTTAGTTATAGCCAATTCTTGTCAGAATTTTGTTGCCTATCGAATTGGCGACCATAGACAACTTTCATCAATTTTGGTAGAATGACTGTACCAATTCATTGTTTATCAAAAAGTGGCCTCCCTTCGGGCCAATTTACGTCATCACTCTGAAGTAATTGACAGAGAAAATACAAAACAGTCAGCGGCAACCTTGTTCCGTAATGTTCCTCTCTCAGTTCCTCTGTTCCCTGTGGTGCCACATAGGGGTTTGTCAACAAGGAAGTACCCCAGATCGATCGGTTGTGACGTCAATGTCCTGATTAGATTTTTGGCGGTAACTTTGTGACTCGGTTGGTAAAAATATGGCCCTCTATGATACCCTGAAATGGTTTCCTAACAGAAACAGCATCCCCAAGCCTGACGGGTGAAGGGTGGGTGAACTTGCGTCAGCAACAAATTTTGAGAATTTGTTGAATAGTTTAGAGGTCTGGAAAATGTTTTAACGCCCTATTTGGCATCACCTGACTCAGTGAGCATAATTTGGATGCCATTCTGTCCTCGGTGTGGGGTACATTAACACGGAAGTGCCCCTTGATTGATGTGTCACAGAACGAACTGCATTCCAACCGTTACAAAGCGATTCCGAACAACTGCTGGACAGATATGACAGTTTCTTTGTGTCAGAAAAACTGGACCTAACTTTTAGAAAATTACAAGTAAATCCACCACAACTGCAGTTTTGGACAATTACGCGACTCTCACCTTCACATGATCCTATAGCAGTCCACCGCACTTTCCAAATCTTACCTTGCGTTCCTTTTGCAATCCAAACAATCAAAATCTCATTCAAAGTCATATCTAAATGCTTTGAAATGAAACAATGTTAAAATCTTAGACAATATAATCATGATTGTTTTGATTGCCAAAGGAACGCAAGGTTAGTTGCGCAACTAAATACACGTCATTAGTTCCCAGACTCCTCGCTCCTCTCAAATGCGCGTCTGGCTTGTGGTACCCAGGGTAGCTAACGAGCTGCAAAGGTGAGGCTCTATGGCAAGTTACTAAATGACTAAGCGAAACAGCCCTTGTTATTATAAAGGCAAACAAACTCACATAACAAATAGTCCTGAGGAGCAAGCTGTCCTGAGGCAGTTTGATTTTACTAGGATTCGAAACAGCCATGCAGTCTCTTTTTACTTTTCCAGTCACCTTTCCATCTCACTGAGTGAAACTTGAGTGGAATTAGCTGCATGATCCTTCGTGGGTTTTTCGTAAGCACCAAGCAAATCCTTTTTGGTTAAAATGAATGACGGTGCTGCGGGGGAACAGAACAAGGCGCTTTAAACTGGCTTTAGCAGATCATTTACAGGCAGGCAGGTTACGGTGAACGTCATCAAGCTAAATAGGTGGAATTGAGGTGATGACGATCTTCATCTTCTGTTTTCCCTTCCATTTCGATAGAAATTTGTGAAGGCCTAGCGAGGCTGAAACGATTTCATGGAAAGTACTTGTATCAGCTGTTCAAAATGCACTCACTTAACTATATTAACAGCTAGTAAAATATATATTTTGGATGATGTGGGCCTTAGATGTGGGGGTGCCGATCTTTTAAACGTCTGCTCCCCTTTTCGCACAATATTTCTTCAACCCAAAATCAAGTTCGACCTTCGAAATCTCGAAAACGTCAACATTCGAATGTATTTAACCTAGAACAATGCACTTTCCATTGCCAAAACGTCTCGAAAACGCCCAAATTCTATATTATGACGTCACAACTGAAAAACCTACGCTTGACAATAGCTATGCGTCATGCGGTAATCATTCACGGTGATCATGACAATTAATTGTCTGTTTAGTAGAGTTTTTGATTGCTCGGAAATAAATACAAATCTAATGGGTCTCCAAGGTCTCCAAGTAAAACCAGATTGTAAATTACTCTGAATTTATGCCAAAAATTTGAAAACGTCTGGTCGGCAGTTTTACAGCACAGGAACTTAAGAAAAGCTTCGGCGAGACATTGGCCGACAATTTCGTAGTGAAGAGCGTCCGCAAAAGAAAAGGCTATAAATATTAAAAGGAGTGATTTGGATTTAAAGGAGGAACCTCATAAAGCATTGAACATTGCACGTTCGCGACCCCTTTTAAAACAGGTTGATCCAATATGCGGGATATGACTCTTTGTGTTTCATTGTGTCGTCATTATTAGGCCATTATTGCATTAGCAAGCAAATGAAACGAGTTTCTGTCAATCAAATTGATTTCTTTCAATTCCTTTGTTAGGTTTAAAAGATAAAACGAGCAGGAGAACCGATCCAAAGATCAGTTCGAAGATTACGACAGAGGTGATGGTTGCTGAGTATTTGACCATGTGTTTAATAAATGAGAATCGCTTGGGAAATATGGAAGTTGGAGAACGTAGACCAAGGAATTTGAGCGCTACGAGAAGGTGTTTAAATGGAAAGAAAAATGAGCGGTTTATGCGAAGATCTTTGTCGTGTGATGAACTTTCGTTGTGCAGAAATAGAGCCAAGTCACCTGTTGTTCGAGCCATGTCGCCTTTGGTCAAAGAGAAGAGAGCGCTGAAGTTGGCGAATAGCAATCAATTTTGTGACGGGAAAGATCTGAAACGTCGCACGAAACGACGAACGAAAAGCCAAAGATGCAGCTCGATGAACAGTTGGAAAAAGAACGAAAATTTGAATTTGCAAAACACGAAACATATTCAATGCAGCATTATCAACTCTGATTGGGAAAATTGCAACTTGCAAAGACTTAAATGTGAAAAAAAGAAAAGTGTAACTAAACTCATTTCATTTCCGACGAATTCTCTCCTGCATTCAGCAGTAACCGAGGGTGATATCGAACTAGCGCAAAGACTTTTACTTGACGACCCAACAGCAGTGAATAAACTTGGTTTGGAAGGAACTGCACCAATTCATGAAGCAGCAGCTAATGGGGATTTGAACTCGATGGAACTTTTGATAAAATACGGAGCAAGTTTGGAAATAAAGGACAAACATAGCAGAACCCCACTTGAATATGCAGTACTCGCAGGACATTTTGATTGTGCTTCGTTATTGCTTAGTTTCGGAGCAAATGACGAATCAATACGCGACGGTGTGCCATGTCTGTAAATTAATTGTTGCTATTTAATAGAGAATTTATCTAATCTTACAGTTTGCAGCCATTTTTGTACAAGCATATCACAAGTTAGTTTTCTTTTAAAAGCAGAGTTTTAGTTTATGCATGCGATTGCTGCAATCTTGTTGGATTGGACGAAACGTTTTGGGGCACATTTTCAACGATTTTAGGGTTTCATCTTGAAATAGCGAAATGAGAAATTTTTCAGAAAGCGATAGGGAATTGCTAGGATTTGTAAAATTAATGCTTAGTAAATTTCTGATAAGTGAAACTAACGAGTTTATGTGGTCGTCAAAACATTTGTCGAAGCCAAAATTGTATTGCTCTGCAGCAGGAAAGGACAAAGGCAATTTGAAGACAATTTGTTTACATCATAGTTTGCTACTTTCCCCATCAGTTTGCAAATCTTAAAGTTTTAGTATTTGGCAGCTTAAAGCAATCTTCTTTAAGGTATTTCGCAATCTTAAAGTTCTTAAAGGTTTAGCCCCAAAACCTAGCCTGCGTGCAGCGTCAACAATTGTCGAGGCTGCACTGCACGTAGGCTACAAAAACCCATTTCACCAAAACGGCCTGCAAATTTGTGTTGCTTGCATACGTAGATTGAAATTTCAATATGGTCAATATCATTCATTCACAGGTTTTTGATTAATATTTCTCCTCTAATGACTATGATTTCTTGTAGTGCTCTAAAATACAATGTGGCTCCATATTACTTATAGTGCAATATTTTTGCAATAACCATACCATTGTGATTGGTTTCGTTTCGCGGTGAAAAGAATATTCTTCAATTTTACGTTAATTAATTTTGATATTTGATCGATGAAAACAAAACTTCGAAAATCTCTTCCCACCTGGATACAAAATCTCCCGTAATTGACGCTTTATGATTTTCACAGTCAAATCCACTGCCTTTGTGTGTTGTGTAGTGGACATAGGTAAAAGTGGCTGCAGGCAGCATTGTAAATTCTTGGATGTTGATAAAATTTCATCATACATACATATATATATATATAATAGGATGTAAAAACGAGTTTGAATTTAAGTAGTTTAGAGATTTGTTCATAGTTTTAATATTGAGATTGAAAAAGAAAAGGAAAATATTGTTTAAATGTTGTTTTTCCTAATGAGCTCATGAATATCACATTATAGAATGAAGAAATTAAACTGGAGAGGCAGAACACTATAAGCATGTTTTGATGATAAAATATAAAGGGAATACAAAGATCAGCAGCCTTTGCCATAGTTTGTTTTTGTGAATTTCGCACTGTCAGTTATTCTGGAAGCTGTGCAGAGCAAGTAGCTGACTTCTCGCCAAGCATGCTGGTCTTTGCACTCCTTTTTATCAGTGCAGATCCATGTTACGTGAGATAGGCGAAAACGCAAAATACTGCATTTATTGTTTACATTCAAATTATTTTATAGAGACTGCTAAATGCTGGACAATGCCAATACTAAAATTTACGTAAAGCCTTGGAACTCAACATTCTCCAAATTTCTTGCGCAAAGCATGACAACCAGGTCTTTCGTAACATCCGCGAGACAACCGCATGACTCCGGAACAATGGCTTCTAATTGGACAAGCAACAGCGCAAATTGAGATCCCTTAATTGAATTTCACTGCTGACGTAGCAAGGTAGTCAAAATTTCGAAAATGTAGTATGACGCAATTTAAAGGGCCTAAAAGAATGCAGAAGTCGACTGCAAGAGGGAATGCAAAGAGCCACTGCGAAAAAACTGAGCATTTCTAGTGGTACCCAATGGATAAAGATTAGGTCTAACTTGCATATAAAATGTGTCTCCTCAAACTTGGCACGAAATAGCGAGGAGAAGAAATCTCTACATAAAAATCTCGTAGGCATTTGGCAAAATCATTTTGCTTTCAAGATAAATGCCGAAGAGTTCTCAGGAATCAGTTTTTTTGCAAAATCTCGTACGATCTTTAAAAAGAATGGTACACCCCGTGGGAGAATAGTGGAATTGCACACGTTGAATATGTCAGAACAAACAATGTTCCTAATTTCAAAATCTAGGTGTCAGTCTGTGTTGAAGGTTTCATCGCTCTCCCCAATCTCCTTCAACTGTCGAAATGGTCTAGTGAAAGGGAGGCTACCAACAGCTTGTCATAATTCTCAAAAGCAGAACAGTTTTTCGAGGTTTTCGCATGGATTTTGAAAGTGTTGGTAACCATCAAATTTACGAATCAATTTTGTTTGGCAAGTATACTTTGTCAAAATATCCGTATGTTTTCTCTGGTAGGAACAGCAAGCACAGAAAATTGCATTATTTCGAACATCTTGTTCGTGGGCCTAAGTTAGCACGTGATTCAGCTTGTCAGTCATTGTGTCTCAGCGTGTCAGTCAATCAACATTAAAAGAGTCATGATTCTTTTCAAGAAATCGATAAACCCTCGAATAAAGCCAACCCATACCTCCTCCCCTTTGTAATGGAAAAGCACGATCGGACGAGTCGAATCGAATTTGTGGCGAAATTAAAAACTTTTTGTTGAACTATCATCAAAAAACTTAAATGCAATTAGGTGACCTTTTACTTAACATTGAACAAAGTCCAATAGATTTACGAAACAGGCTCAAAAGTTGAGTCACTTCTTTCTCAATTTAAAACCTTCTTAATCAAAAGGAGGCAGTGCTTGCACGGAAAGTAGAAAGACCCTACGTCAATCGAGGAAGCATCCCTGTGGAGAAGTTCTTTGAATTTTCGAAATCTTAAATTTGAAGCAAGAGCAAGTGGCACCACGTCTTTGGCAATAATTGAATTTTTGAGAGAATTAAATCTTTCTGGGAAAATGTGGTTTATTTTTGGCAGTATCCTCTGGAAAAAAGGCACAGGTAACATGTAAGGTTGCAGAAAAAGAGGCAGCACACGTGTCTATGTAAAAATCTGTCTTGCCAAATTTTGGCGAGAGGATTTTATCGATGAAAGTTTGTATGAGCACTGTCCAACCATTGATGAAAAGCCCTGAGGCACGACGAAACCCCGGGAACGAAACATTTGCAAGTACCCAATTACACATACTCTAGCCTGTTAACGGGCCTTTTATTTTTTCATTTCACTTTTGCTTTTTTGCCTTATCTCAGGCTACATATATCCATACCATACAGTATTCGCTGTTGTTCTTGCTGTTTGCCGGTGTTCCTTATCTTCACTTTATATTACTTGAAAGTTTGGCAAAACATTTTGATGCCATTAGTTTTCAAACCATTGCACATTTCAAATTTCACAGAAGAGATCCAAAACACTTTTCGTTCGTTTAGTGAAACGAGTTGTTTTGACCAGTGCCAGACGAGCGAATTGTGCAACCATTTGATGCAGCTTTCATGTTTTGCACTGCACTGCACCATTTAAAGTCTTTCCTTGTGTTTCTTGGAGAAAATATTGAGGCAAAGCTTGGGAAAGACCTTCGGGCGGGGAGATCCGTTAGCAAATCGCACTCGTTTGAAGATTGTTTTGGTCCACCTGATGCTAGGATGCAATCGTGAACATTTCGAGTGCTTCAATGATGAGAATTCTAAGAAACTTTCGATACGGAGTAAAACTCTTAGTTTCTTATAAGAACATACATGTAGTGCAATCTCGCAAGAGCAAGAACGCGAGCTGGGAAACCAGTTGCTGACGACACGGTAACAGGAGACGTGCAGAAGCACCAGGATAGGCCACCCATAACTTTGACATACAATCAAGGACAATTATCAGCGAATTGTCGAAAGAATGGTTATCGATAAAATCAAAGCTAAAATGCACAATAAGGAATCCAACCCCTTGAAAAAGAGTGCCAGAACGCCTTTTGGACGGGACGCCTAAATTATATCCGTTAAACGGGACGTGCACTTGTACAAGAACAGTCCAACCACAACTCAGTCGAAAGATTGAAGACAATTATCAGAAGATTTTTGAAAGAATGGAGGATAAAATCACAGATAACAAGCACACAAAGAAGTTCAGCCCCTTGTGAAACAGTAACAGGACACCGTTGACGCCTCATGGTTGGGACGTGCACCAGTACAAGAACATGCCTCCCGCAATTCAGTCTTTAGATTTGACACAATTATGAGGAGATTTTTGAGAGATTGGAGCATGGACTGGAGGATGGAATACACAATAAGGAGCTCAGCCCCATATACGAAGCAGGGAAACAGTAACAGGACGCATCACAATAAGGAAAGACGTGCACCAGTACAGGGTTGGCCCCCTACAACTAAGTCCTTAGTCCCTAGATTGAATACAATTATTTTGAGAGAATGGTTTTCCTATAAATGCATTATAAAAGGTTCAATTTCTTGAGAAAAAGTGACAAGACTGCTTTGTTCACCGGGGATTTAATCATGCAATTTCGTCTAAATAACCATTACGTATATTGATGGCTCGTTCTAATACGAGGTCAGAAGTTTGAAGACACTTTCAATAGAAATGTGACTTTTTCGTGGCCCTGTTAAAGCCACATTGAATTTTTGTAAAGCGAAGGGCTAATGCTTTTTGTGGCAAAGGGCTTCAAATGTGATTATGCCCACGCATTGCAAGGACAAATGCTCAGCTTACACGAGGTTAAGTGATAGCAAGGGCTGGTAAATGGCTTGATCGCTAAGTGGCATAGCCTCGTATCTATGACATTAATGCATGGCAACAGTGTACTTGGCAACGCCAGACAGTTTCAACCTTGCTGTCTTTCAGCTTTCAGTAATTAAGGGAGAATTGAAATTGAATGGAAGAAACTCTACTTTGCAGCGCCTTCTATTTTCCATTCAATCTAAAATCTAAAGAGCCATCGTTTTTCTTAAACTCCTCTTGTAGACCTACAACATTTAGAAATTTCAAATATTTTACGAGCTATTGTCACCCGGGGTCCTTTGCAAGCACGCTGAAATTTGAGACTGTCTGAAAATCAAACTTGGCCTAAGCGGAAACAATGGATCCTCACACTGCTTGTAATGGAACTATCAGAAAGTTTTGCTTTATTTGAACTGTTCTATTAGTTCAACATCTGCACAGGTGATCTATCGTTCCCGTTTCAGGCCAAATTTGATTTTCAGACAGTCTAAATTGTAGCGTGCCCGCAAAGGCAAAGGACGCCGTGTGACAAAGTCTCTGTAACACGTTTTACTTCAATGATTTGAGAGTTCAGTCGCCACGCTTACGCAGAGTCTCTTATAAGTAACTGTAACCTAAGCAGCTTAGGCCGTTTACGTCCAAATGCAGGCCAATTTAGGCCAACTTTAGAATGTTCCTGCGATAAGACAATCACATAACATTTCAAGGCTTTAATTTCACATCATAGAAGCCTGAACTTACATTTTGATACAATTTTCATTAAGATCGATGAATGGGGAGCAACGAAATTCGAAAACAAAAAACCGTTAAGCTTTTGACTGAGAAGATGACTTCCAGATAATAGCGATTATCTTTCACACACACGCAAAATTTCGTCAAACGTCCAAAGACACTTTGTCGTAGAAAGCTCTGAAAAGCAATTTACGCAGTAGAGAGTATAGCATATGATCTTGAGGAAAAGATGAACTTTGCTATCTTTAAAGAAGATCTTCTTGACATATATCTGTAGAATTTATCGAAGTAAAATTCCACAATCAAGATGACCCAGCCTGTTGCCTTCTCATTTCAGTTTCTGCAAAACAAAACTATAAATCTACAAAGGCAATACGTTGACGTGTTTATAGTGCTTGATAACCAATCTTGTTCGCGACCTGAAATACATTTTGAGTAAGCAGCCCTGAAGGTCATATTGTGGTTAAGATACACCAATGTACGCACGCAATGACCTGGAATTCAGTTGTTCCACGAAGGCTTACATATTCAAGCAGTTAGAATAATCCATATCCTTCATCAATCTGCAGTTTTATTGATCTTCTAGCCTTAACTAAACACACAAAACAACTGACGACGAAAGCTCTCGTTTCCTTGCCATACCACCCATCACTAGCTTCTCCAAGAACGCTGCTTTGGCAAAATTCGTGGTAAAATTTGAAAAAGGTGGGAACGGCGGCGATATTACTTCCCCAAATAGCGTATGCTTCTTCCTCACGCCTTTAGGCCCAAGACTTTAGAGTCGAACAAACTGCCAACGACAACATTTCAC
This sequence comes from Aurelia coerulea, assembly GCA_039566865.1. NCBI lineage: Eukaryota > Metazoa > Cnidaria > Scyphozoa > Semaeostomeae > Ulmaridae > Aurelia > Aurelia coerulea. The sequence continues at coordinate 21,951,242 of CM076954.1, forward strand.
CTCTCTTTGGCGGTTCATATGATTCTAAAGTTCAGGGCCTAAAGAACTAAAGGAGAAGCTAGACTTATGCCCTTGAATCCCTTGTTTCCCTGCGCTCTTTGATTTGTCAATGTGAATGATTTGACCCAACTACCTTGCCTTCGTTTATGTTGCAATTCAAATGGAGCACCCTCTTCCTTCTCCTCTATCGACTCAAAATTATCCCGATGAATCAATCAATATTCTGTTTCATATCAACCATTGCTTGCCGTAGCTCACATGTCTATCCCCGCTATTACGACCTCCCATTAAAAAGTTGACTTAGGAAATCTTAGGCCACTGCGAGGAAATCCAATCCGCTGAAGGCATAAGCATATCAAAGGACCGACGCTGTTTCCTTTCTGCCAAATCTTGATCACAGTTGATGCCATGTTTGCAAGAAATGTATCGAGTTTAATTGTTTGAAATTAAACGATAACTCATCGGTTATTTTCAGATTGAGTTTATTAAAAATTGTAATTATTTGCATCAATATTTCTTTGATCTTTGGACTTGCTTTCGTTTGTATGGGATGACCATGACACAACCATGTGCATGTGCATGGATGACTCGGTGAGAAGATGGGGGCAAAGTAAAGTTGCTTTTCTACTAGCTCGCTGGTACTGAGCAATTTTCTATCTACTGCTGAAAAGCGATTTGAACAGTATCTGAAACCGTTTGCTAAATAAGCTGACTCTATCTAAAATCGGCCAATGAGAAAGCCAAAGTTTTTGATGATTTCCATAACTTTCCAAAAAACGTGTAATATTGCTGTGGGTGCAGTAAATGTTATTCCCACAGCATCTTTGTTCCTCCCTGTGTCCATGTGCCCGTGAAGATGTTTGTTTGCAGGGTACAGGGATACAGGATACTGAGCTTCTACGAATGATAGATTTCGCTACACAAAGCTGTTGGGTTAATTTCAACCATGAATTTAACCCAACAGCTTTGTTTAGCGAAATCTATCATTCGTAGAAGCTACGTGGCAGCCATTTACAAGAATTGTGTCCGCCATTTACCACAACAAACCGCTCTCCCCAGCCTCTTTAATATAAAAATTAATGCATCACAATTCTTGTAAACAAAGGGAACCTTTTGGTGAATCATATGACTTGTGTTTTACTTCATATCCGTTCCCAAACGCATCATCACAACCTTTGTTTGTTAAAATAGGATGGAGCAAACAATCCTTGTTTGTTAAAAAAAATCTGAGCAAACAAACCACTCCTTGTTAAAACGATGCCCAATTACACCATACAAGACAAGACACACGAAATTTGCTCCTCTCTTCATTCAATCACAGCCTGTGAGTCAAAGAGCAAAGACGTTTTCTTGGTTGAAAATCTCTGATTTATTGTCATCATATCCTGAAGATATAAAACCATCTTGTTGTTGTTAATTGTTAATAATTTGGTTCTAGGAATGACTAATTCTGAAATCCTTCCTTCCGTTCACTTGAAAGTCCTCCTCCCTAAAATTTTGGACAAGAGACAGCACTTGACGAAGAGACAGCACTTGCTGAAGAGACAGCTTTTTATTTTTTAAGAGAACTTCTCAGCTGGATATGGAAATACGGACGTCTGTATATGACTGAGATGCAAAAATAATTCATAAATGACGCATTAAATATACAAATTCGTGGATCCTTTTTTATATACTTCAAAATGAGGCAAGATTTCAATGAGTCACAGTCTTAAAATTGAAAAAACAGTGTGTTTATTGAAGTCTCGAACAGTAGCAATTCGACTGACAAATCTTTGATAAAGAAAATTGATAAAACGAAAAGCAGCGTGCAATTCTGCAAGAGCTCGGACATTTTAGTAAGGGGAGAAATTCCCCAGGATTTTATCCTTTGCTGTTGGGTTATTTTCGTAGAAAAACTGCGAGAATACAGTAACGAAATTTGATATTTAATCGAATCTGAAACTTTAGTTAACACTGGTTGTTAAAGCGCTTCTTAAAAAAGCCCATTCATTTCAGCGAAAACACTTTACTCTTCGTGAAAATCTCTCGAAATCTCTAAAAATTCTTTTCCTCTCATAAAAATCTCGTCCGCTTTTGTAAATCGTTGATATAGCTCTTAGTTGATAAGTTAAACTGAAATATGGCTGACACTATGGCGACTAGACTCTTAAAAACTGAAGTGGTATCAAAAATAGTTATTCCTACATGGTTACATAAACTGAAAGTAAATTTCTATGTAAAAGTATGACGCAGAAAGAAGCCGCAAGCATGCAGTTAAATCTTCAAAAATAAAAAATAAATAAGAACCAATGTAAATAAACAGTGTAGAATATCAATATTCCAATATATTAGTTCAATTCGGTTTTTGCTTCCAGCTTTGAACCACAATCAAAACAATAACGATTCCAAGAAAAAAATATTGAGAAATAAGCTTTCACTTTCTTGCGCCGAAATATTCCGTGGGTTTGGAAAAGAAACAAGACAATTGTTGCAAACGCAGAACGATATTCTGAAGGAACGCACGGAAAAATTTCAAAAACTTTTAATAAAAATTTTATCGTCTCAGATATTGTTTACAAATGTGAAAGATGTTCCTTGATATTTAGGCCTTGGAGACTGTATAATATTGTTTCCAATATCGTCATACTTATTGTTCAGGCAAAAATTGGTCTACGTATTTATGGAAGGAAATCGGCTCTTTTGCAAGTATGTCTAAGTACTTATTCCTTACAAGGAGATTCATCCTTGAGTATTTTGCTTCAAGACGAGGTAAAAACAAACATTCCAAAATTGTTAGTGGCCTAAGTAGGCGTCGAAATCTTCTTTACTTCGAGAATTATAATTAATCAGAAGTATGAGCCACGCATGATTGGACAGTAGACGGAAATAGGGGGAAATACATTGCTGCCATTTTGCATATGAACTGAGTTGCGATTTTGAGGGGATTTTAACGTAAAAATGAATAAACATAAGCGTAGGTTCCATATCTTCAAAAACGTTTGTGCAAAATTTAACCTATTTCTTGGAACTGAATGGCTTCAAGAAACTCTGGCTGTTTGGCTATAATTCTACCGATGGACTTGAAATTTTCAATACTTTCAGAATTAAAGTGTTTTTCTTCTTTTTCAAGAATTCAAGAAAACTTTTGAGAAAAACTTTAAAATCTTCACACTCTGTAAACCTTTTGATGACACATGAAATAATTTACAAGAAAATAATTGTTTATGAATGTCTCCAAAATGGTATCAAGCTAAACTCTTTGACTCTTCTGGTTTAAGATTTAGAATTTTTATGACGTCACATCCTCAAATGAGCTGAAATGAGCTGCAATTTCGAAAAATATTCAACATTTCTGAAAAAGTCCAATGGTAGAATTTTAGATATGTAGCTACAGTTTGTTTCAAGCCATTCAATTAAAAGAAATAGGTCATAGAATCTCAGCAAAATCGCTTGATTACACGTACGGTCCACATTAAATCAGTCCTTTAACTGACGTGGCCACTGTTCCTAATGGATGTAAAATCAAATAAAATCAAATCAAATCCAAAATGAAAACAGTTCAATAAAATGAAAAAGCCATATTGTTTCATCAAGCAAACAAACTGCGCAAACTCAAAACTGATGATATACCAAAGATATATCATCTCTTGACGCCCAGGTGTTTCCTCCTTGACAGGGTTAGCTCTAGCTGGAAATTATTCTGAGTTTCAACCCCAGCATAAACAACTTTGAATCAAATGTAACACGTACTTGCGCAGCTTGTTTAGCAATTTACTGTTAAACAGGAGAAGAATTAAATGTTAATGGGGCTGCCCTTCCTATTCACTCTCTTAAAAGTGACACCAGATTGTAATTCAAATGCATCCTTCATTGTAATTGTTTGCATCCTCTATTACACTTCTCTTTCTGCAATAAAAGGGCCTAATATCGCTCGCTCATATTCTGTCGCCTCGATAGGAAGGATGCATTCATTTCCGTCACATGTGTTACACCTTTCTTGGTTTCACATCAGTTTTTCCTGTCCAGACGCTGATGTTTCGATTTTTTCCTCGATGAATCATTGTCGATATTTCTTCCTACGCGTCGTTTGTGACTGGCTCTGCACTTATTGCAGCAGTCATTACTATCTCAAAGATTCAAAAATCTTTCCCCTTTCAAAAGCTACCATTTTGCGCGAAGAAGTATAAATTCGCTGGTGCCTACAAGGACATTGACACAAAATTTCCTGGCGAAAGGCCGAAATAGCTTATCTTTTGCAATTACAACAGTAAAATGATTTTAGTAATGTGAAGAAAAATAAAGAGGACATGAGTTAAAACATATTAAACATTCACCTATGATACAATTTCAAAATTGAATGAATCTTAAATACATGCCAGGCAGTATTCTCAAAATTTGATATCATTTAAATAAATACACAATTCAAAATTGACAAGATCGGTTATGGCCTAACGCCTAAATACACTCGTGACTAAGGTCGGTTATGACCTAAATTAAATTCGGTCTACAGTGCGGAAATTTCAAAGTCATGCACAGAACGAGTTTTTTTACAAGGGCAACACTTTTTGTCCAATGAAATATGAATTATCGACCACTATCATCAAAACACATAAAAAACCATCACTGCCCGAAAACAAGACCACTTCCATAGTACCAACTTTCTTCCCAATGTTCATTTGCAAACCTTTGACAAATTCTCTTCCAATAAAGTTTTCAGCACGATAGCCTGTTATCCATGGTTAACCGGCTACAAAACGGTGAATAACATGCATATGGTTCTCAGACTCTCTTCTTTCTTTCCAGATTCATTTCACATGTTCTTTTTCCATTTCTTGCTTTCTTTGCTGGTGTTCTTTAATCATTTCAAACGATCCTTTGAAGAATGCGTAAAATAAACTGACTAAAATGTGATTCGAATCTTTTCTACGTCAAGTTGTTCGAGGATGATGCATCTCTTTTGGTCAATTGCTAGCACAAAAACCTTGCGGACTAGCCCATCATGCAAAATGATTGCCACCGTTGATTCTTTGTTGCTCCAAAATATGGTGCGGAAGGCTGCGTAATTTCTTTCCATCTGACCAACACACAACCAAACGCAAAATCTGTTAATTTTTCGCAACCTGAGTAGTTACAAATATACTAAGAAGCACAGGGTACGGTATCCACAGCAAGATTTAAGATTTCCCCTGTTCACACTAAGTAGTCAGCAACTACCTGAAAGTCCTCGCAAACTACATGCTAACTCAGTTTAGACTCAGTCATCCTTGTTCAGATCAAGTAGGGAACAAAGTATGTTGATTGATATTTTATGGCTCAAAAATAAATAGAGCTTCCCACACACCTTATATAATTTTCACTTTAGCTCATCTGGCCTTCTTTTTGCATCCAGTCTCTCTTTCAAGCAAAGCTGCAAAGACATGACTTCAGCTACTTGTTCTCTTTGTAACCATCTTTAGATGGCCTCATTATCAATTTGCACCGTGGCCTCGGTTGATAGTACTGTGCGCATGATGTAACAGCATTGTTCGTATGAGAAGAATGTCAATGCAACAACGACGGATGACTGAAACGAAAATGATGAGATTAAAGGGTTTGTTTCAACCAGCATGCTTTGCACGTGCCATCTCTATGTTGTCGACATTTCGTGGCCCATGCAAATGGCAAGAACAAAAGCCAACAAAGAGGTGACACCCGCCATAAATGCTGCTCGAAAATACAACTTTTAAGGCATTTGCACAACAGAAGATCATATTTCAGAAAAAAAGCACACTGAAGGCCTTTCGAATCTTGTTCCCATTTGCAGATGTTAAGTCACACTCTGATGAGAACGTAGGTTCGAAAGGCCACAGTGTGCCAAAAATCTGTCTCTTTCCTGGCACCCACCTCCTTTATAGTATATACGTTTTAGAGAGAAATGTTTTCAATGGGGCTTTCAGGTTGGATCGAAAGACATTTTCCATATTTGAAGATTTTTCAAAAGATCCTCAGAATCTTTTGAAGCATACCTACAACGTCTATTGAACATAATATTATATATTCTTTACTCAAGGTTTTTTACTGAAAATAAGTCGACAAATTTCGCAATCTAATTATTTACATTTAATTCATAACTCACAGTTGGGAAATAAATATTCTCTAGTGAATGAGCCATATTTAATCTGTAACATAGATTCATTGAAATATGATTACAATATTTATGTACAATGTGACATGATAAGGTTAAGATTAATTCAAAAATAATGCACAACTGACTGCGTACAGCCACAACACAGGGCACACCTTGGCGGCCTCTTTTTGAAACATTATCTATTGAAAGGGTTGCTCAAAACAGAAGAAGAAGCCTCAGTGACTGACTTCCTGGCAAGTTACATCTTTCAAAAACAGCGCTTCACGACGTTCTCAAATCCACGTTCGACAAGTTTGTCTCAAGTTACTGATTCTCGTGAGAAAGGCTTGGCAGAGTGATAATGAGTGGTCTTGTCCGATGAATGAAAGGCAGGAGAGATAAAGGTTCAAGGTACATCGATACCTGACGCAAAAAGGACCTTTAGAAGAGAAAATCAACGACTTATAAGCAGGAAAATAGCTGTACCCTCTAGCACACTATTTATCACTTGATTTGAGTTCTGTATTACGAGCCTTTTAGGGCGTAGCCCAAAAGTCATGTGACTGATGATGTCATCCTTTTCTCGGTTTGAAAATTAGAACTCAGTTCGCATCATATTGGCACTGATCGATAGGTAGCACCAGATGAAAAACAAAATCTTACAATTTGATTGGACAATTCGATGGAAAGCGCAGTTTAATTATAAAACGGAGAATGAGGAAAGGGATGGTAATCATTTTGTTGATATCTCATGTTGTTGTTGTATACCGGGTGAGCCAGAAAAAAGTTCCCACTTTCTAAAATTCGTAGCAACACAAGTACTTCATGGATTTGAATGATTCAAATTCTAGTTGAAAGCCATAAGATCAAAGTATTTTTGAGATTTTTCTCGTCTTCTTACGAGAACTGCAAATATAAGTAAATTCAACTTTACAAAAATTTCATGGCTGCAAAATGACGGAAAAAGGCCTAAAACACTTGATCAAATCGATAGGACTCTCCTCACACAGAACAATACGCACATGCGTTTCACCTCTCTCAAGAGTTACAAGAAATTGATTCTCAAACAGATACAAAAGATTTTCAATCCCATGGCAATAGATGTGCAGACGATATCTCTCACCCATGGGAAATTGCATTTTCTCTGTTGTTCTGAGCGAGGAGTCCTTTATGATTTGATCAAGCATTTTAGGCCTTTTTCAGTCATTTTGCAACCATCAAGTTTTTGTAAGCTTAAATTTAACAATTTTTCCAATGCTCTTAAGAACGCGAGAAAAATCACAAAAATACTTCGATATTTTGGCTGTCAAGCAAATATTGATTCACTCCAATCCATTTAGTACTCTTGATGCTATGAATTTTCAAAAGTGGAAACTTTTTTCTGGCTCACCCGGTACATATAAGTAGACAATTCATGAAATGTAAAGGGTAAAGACATTCCAGTAGACTTAAAGCGGGTAAGAAAATTTATGAATTAGCAACCATGTGCACGCTCCTCCACAGCGTCCTACTAAATTGATTTTGTCAGTCCTCGTGTCATTAGTTTGCAACCCCAAGGCCATGGGGACGAGGTTGATAAATTTGTCCATTTTGCTGAACCCCTGTTGCTCTTAAAATAACCTCAAAACGCTCGTTTTCACAATTGACTTTATAGTAGTTTTTATGTGCAGTCATTTTGCGAAATCCGACGCATGCGCAAAAGAGCGTGAAACCATGTTAATTTTCCATTAATGTACCATCAGATTTGCTTCATTCTGTCAAATTAACAGCCTATCACTTCTAGATCATTTCAATCTGTTAATTTCTTTCTGAAACCAAAAATTATGAGATAGGTTGCTTAATCATATCTTGGCTAAGTTTATCAGTTTTTATCTGGCCTTCAAGCGTTATTTAGCGTGGGACAAAATTCTCAAAAGGAACTGGAGAATAATCCTACGATTTGTGGTGAAAATGTTACAAAATAGACCTGTCGTCGCGCCTTATAAAAGTATCCATTAATGATTTGAGACATCTGGAACTTTTTGCAAATTAAACTCTTTTTGATAAGTTAGTCATATTCTGAAGACAACGCAGGTTTGAAAGAATAAGTGTGACAAATTTAGTCGTGAATTTTCCTTCAAGCTCTCACTATGTACCAGGTGTTCCAAAAGAGCCGACACGTTCGAAAAATCACCAAAAAATTCGATGACAACATCAATCTTCAAATTTCCCTTTTTCGAAAAGATGGAAGGCCAAAATATGTTTCTACGTCAAGACCCGGTCAAGACAATCGTTTTGATAAGTTTGAATTTTCAAATATCGCTACTTTGAGAGCTGATTACGTACATGAAACATACTGGGAAAATGTATAGGGCTCAAATCTTTAAAATCTTTAAAACGGTGGGTGTAAAGTTCTATCACATTTTTCTATAAATCGAATGGCTTGAAAGGAACTCAGGGTAATTCACTGTATATCTGCGGTGGAAATTTTTTGATATCTTGATTATTTTCAAAATGGCGACATTTTAAGTATTTTTGAAAAAATTCGTTGAAAATTCTGAAGCAATTAAAATCATCGTAAATCTTAAATCAATTGAGGAAAATTGATAAAATCTTCGAGAACACCATGGTTTATAAAGGTCTACAGTATAGTGGCAAACTGAAATCTGTAGCTCTTCTGCTTTAGGATTTAGAAATTTGATGACGTCACAGCCTCAAAATAATTAATGCCGCTATTTTGAAAATAATCAAGATATCAAAAATTTTCCACGGCAGATTTACAGCAAAGTACCCTAAGTTCTTTTCAAGCCATTTAATTCAAAGAAAAATGTGATAGAATTTTACACCCACCTTTCTAAAGATTCGAGCCCTATGCTCTGCAAAGATGCACAGATGATAATCAAATTGATTCGTTCGTCTTTCTGAAGATCATTGAACCGGGCATTTGATTTATCACTGGGAGGTGTCTGAACTGTTTCTACATATGACTTTAAAAAAACTGGGAACGAGGTCGGAAAAAATATCAATACTATCATACCTTGAGCACACTAGCTGCTGATCCCTTGAACAATCCCATGATGCTCTCTTCCGTGACAATTCTCACAAAGCAGTTCATCATCCCGGTATATTTCTTCACTTGGCCAAACGATTTTCTTGCTTCCTCAAAACCCTGTATCTGCAAGCGTTTCTTCACAACATCAAGAGGCAATAAGAGAACCTTGCTCAAGGTGCCGGATAACGCTCCACATGCCAGACTTTCGACAACATTCGTTCCATGTTTTGGTGTTTCCTAAAATCAGAGTAATACGTAACGTACAATCAAGCCCGAAATTATTCATACCTATGCCAAATTTGGAGTATTTTCAATCATTATATTTTCTAACCAATTCACAAGATATTTCATTCCTTGAAATGTCTCTTGTAGCACTTGTTTCAGCCTTTTATCACATTCTTATGAAACTTCAGCCACAGTAAAATTGGTCCTCAAATAGAACGATGCAAAATACTCATAATTTGGCATAGGTATGAATAATTTGGGGCTTAACTGTATATGAAATGAGAAGAATTCTCTTGTCGCGTAAAATGTGAAGAAAGACTTGAAGGATGAAATCCAAATTGCACTGCGTACTTAGTTTTAAATTGTTGATTTCTTTTTCAGCATTTGCATATAAGATTTCAGCAGCATGGCTTTTAGCATTGGCTTTTAAGATCAAGGCAATCTATACCGGGTGTCCCAATATATTCATAGATGATAAAATGTTTGCTTTTGATACAGCAAGGTAGAAAAATTACACGCTGAAAAACCATATTTTGAGCCATAGTTTTTAAGCAAAATACTCAATCTTGCCTAAGAGTCGAAATTTTCAGATTTTTTATCATCATTAAAGTCTTCAATGAAAGTGCGCAGCTATTTCTGTAATTTATCACCAAATTAAGAAGTATTACATGCACAAAGAAATTGATCTGGCAATCATCAGTGCTTTTTTGCAGTATGATTCAAAACCCGGTAGCCCTAAAAAGAGCCAAATTTGATAATCTTTAAACCAATTGCAAGATCAGCTATGTCTTGGAAAATAATTTGGTCCTTGATCTACTTGACAAAAAAAGAAAATTGAAGATCGGTCGTGCGATCGAATTTTGGTGATTTTTCAAACGGGAGTACCTTTTTTGGGACACCCGGTACCTCGAGTGATACATAATCACTTCGCTTGTTGTTATCATTTGCATTCGATGGGCAGGTCCCTGTAAAATATCACTTGTGCTGAAGGGACACATACCGTGGCCTGCCCATACCTACAGGGAAAATGCTATGCAATGCAAATAGGCTTGTCTATAAATAGAACAAAGACAACAGCCAGACACAGAATAGTTTCTTTGGCTATTCATTGTCCACGACGCGTGTGTGTGCAACCTCAATTTGAATGGGATATTCTTAGATCATTGTGGTCTTTGCAAATGCAATTCAATTCAATTTTATTTGTAAAATACGAGCTAATATAAAAATAAAGAACTTCTAAAATATTCGTATTCTACGCGACCCAAGAAAAGCAAAGCTTATCTAGCTTGGGCCGCAAAAATAAAGTTTGAAAGGACTACAATATGTGCTACTACAAAAACAACTACAATTTTTTTTAACTATAAGATTAATAAGGAACAGCTACTTGAAATACATATGAATCAACTGTATGGTATTACTATTATCATTTCTTTTTAATTTTTTATCATTTAACCAAGCTGTATGGCAGTCAGGTTAGTATTGATCAATAACATTTTTCTTTAGTTTGAATGCGAACTTTGCTGGGTTTTGAATGCTTTTGAACGAGGAAGGTAAAGCATTCCACAGTCGTGCCCCTTTGTTTCGCATCATTTTGTTTCCCCATATTTTATTTGCCTTACGAATTTGATAATGTTTACTTTGACGAGTGTCGTATTTATGTAAATTTTCATTTGTTACGAAGTAATTTTGAAATACAGTTGGATGTGCAAATGCAAGCTTTGAACCCTGCACGCACAAACCCTTTAAAAATATGAAATATCGAATGAAGCTATATAAGGCATTAATAATATTCAGCAAAACCAGGTAAACACAGAGTTATGTAAGTTTGAACTTAAACGACGTCATGAGTAACCTTTTGTTGTATCGTAGATTTAAACAAATCTTCCAGGTTCTTATCCAAGCAAATCTACCCTATCTTTAATATCTTATCTTCAAAGTTAGTCTAAGATTCAAATTCGATTTAAAATTCAATTAAAAATTCCAATAAGTAAGGCTTTCTTCATAAGTTAATACTGGATAAGCTTGATGGCCCTAATATCAAGAACATTACTGCGGCTCAAATCACGGCCTAAAATTCCTGACACCCTTCTTCCAAACAGAATTAAGAAATTACTTTGGCCAGAAGTAGTTTATAAATTATACCTTTCTTATGCAACATTCTTATTAAACAAGGATCCTTTGAAGTTAGGATAAAACTCATTCTTAAACAAGATCTTATCTTTAAGAATTGCTCCGACAATCGAAAGTATATTTTAAACTTGACAGCCAAACAAAAAGTTCCAAAAATACACTAGCGAACTTTTGGATCAAAGAACATTTATTCTATATTTATTTATGATTATATCTTAGATCCAGATACGATATTATTCGATTTCATTGGACCTGAAAACCTCCATGCAAACGGAGACTAAAATACGAAAGAGAGCTGAACGGGGTATATAGATTTTGTCTCCAAGAAACACTTCACGATGTATTTCAGTAGAAAAAACTCACGGCTCTGTTGAAATGATGCTTCCAAGCTTTTTTGAACAAATGGTAGAAACCAAACTGAAATGACGAATTCGGGAAGATAGCCAATAATGTTGGTACCAATCCTAACAATATAAGAAAAATATTAGATACGGAGAACAAATCGAAACTAAAATAAATTTCAGCCAACTGAATATCCTAAATGTGTCTTTGGGTTAAAATTTAGGATTCTAGTTTCAGAGCAGTGATACAGCTTTGATTAGTTGTCACAATAGACCTTTTAGCTATTCTACAAAAGAGTCTGGATCGAGTGATATTTCTATACATTTGTACACGAAAGATTCGATGGATTGGCGTTAGAGCTTCTTTCACGTTTGTGCACATTCGAAAATTCTCAAAATGTATAAAAATATCGTTCGATGCACAGCCTTTTCTAGAATAAAAGGTCATTTTCCAAAAAGCAACCAGCATTTTACCGGGTGAGTAAAAAAGCTCAACTATTTGATGAATATCAAGGCAATGATATTAGCAAAAGTCTTCTTTTATAAAAGATATGTTCAATTAAATTTAAAGATTTACCTGGCTCAAATAGGCCTTTCCTTTCCGAAATCATGGGAGCTTTTCTCGAGAAGGTCCCTTTAAAAAGCATAACAAACGACTAAATCTCGCTTGTTTCCTGCCTTACAACAATGATAATTACAACAACAACAACCATGTTACTTTCTTAAGACGATGAAATCCAACTGAATAACCTTTTCAAGAAAATCAATCATATTTTCAAAACGGAGAGGCCGATTTTAGTCAGGTGAATTTTTAAAATTAATTGAAAATGTGGGCCGTTCAAGAAAACACTAATCAATACAATTACCTTCATACTTAATGAACAGTAACTTTTCAAAAAGTATGCATTCTTTCTGAAGGAACCAGAAAAGCAGGGCACGAAAAAGTTTTCCTCCTGTGACCGGACAACATACTTACAATTTCCTGCATCAAGAAAAAAGAATAATTCTCCTACCGAGGGAAAACTGGATTCACCAAGTACTCATCACCTTCCAAAATATCACCGTGAAAAACATACTTGGTCGTAAGGCTACTAATTATTGTTGGTACCCAACCACATCTTTTAAATTCCAACCACATCTTTTAAATTCTACATATCCATCCATAGCATTTGTGAAATAGGGGATGAATATGAAGTTGAAACACGAGACAAAGAACATTATGATTTTAGCATTAAGGTAACAAGGGAAATCAAGTTTTTTAGTGATCTCATAATCTCTTTGGCTATATGCAGAATTAAGATGAATTGCAAATGGGATACAACGAGATATGCTACTTTTGCTAGATTTTCGTACAATTTGAAAATTTCCTGCAACATATCACGAATGGCAAATTTCCTGTGACCGCTTGATCACATGGTCAAGTCAAGTGGGATTTCATGCCCTGCAGAAAAGAATTATTCTTTTGCCCATACCTTTGTAAAATGTGAGTATTCCTCCTTCCATTGCCATGCATCGGATCCCTTGAAATAAACCAGTGTAGATCTAGGAAAGGTAGTTGAAAGTATGAGTTAAGTATTGAAAAGAGATTATCTTAGAATTTTTGAATTTGTTAATTAGATGAAGGCGTTAGTATTACCAATTTACTAACATTTTAAATCACTGTGCTCAAAGACAAAACTGCTGTTTACATTTTAAGACCAACTTAACTGAGGTGAGCAGTTTTGAGATCAAATGCTTCAACATAAGGAGACAAAAACAAATGATGTATATGGTTTAAGAGGTAGATGACAATTAATAACTTTAAAAAATAAACAGCTTATCAGATAGACAGAAAGAAAGGCTGTTTGGGCCCCACTAAAATGATTTCATATCTTCAAGGTTTTCGAAATCTATGCAAATGATTATGTGCATTAAAGATAATTTGCTTGGCTTTGACACTTTTTGTTGACAGACTTCCTTAATTTGCACGAGCGCATGAGTGCCGCTCGCAGGCACAAAACACCATGACACATTATTTGCTGGCACCTTAATTATATTGACAGTGTTTTGATTGCAGGCAAATTTTTCTCAATCATTTACTTGCAGGCACATAATATTTTAATGAGGCCTGTTTGCAGATAGGGTGAAAGATTCTGAAAAGTTAATGCTAACAGCGTTGCTGATTTCAGGTGCTTTAGAGATGCCAATTTTAGAGACTTCATAGTCCTGCGCTACAAGAAATGATTAGCAGCAAACAACGTATCACATTCAAGACACAGCAAATGAATTGAACTCTAGCATCATACCTTTGGCTCTCCTTGGGCAACAAATCTCGTTCTTATCACATCAAGAGGCTGGCAGCAAATTGTGGCACATGTTCCAGCAAGCCCACCAAAGATAAAAGGTTTCCCTGCAAGAAAATATCTATTTAACAACAAAGTACACAGCAATTTGAAAAATAAGCTATGGAAAACAGTTTTAAAGAAGTAAATAAAGACGAATAAAAAGTAACTTTAATCCAGTCTATAAACTTAGAAAACTACACAACTTAGTGTCTGAAAACTACTCACATGTGCTTTTGCTTAGCTGATCCTTAGTTTGTTGTTGGTTGTTCCATGTCAACCTTTTGAATCCTTCAAATGAGACAAACTGGAAAAAGGAAAAGAAGCATCATCAATGTTGCTTTTTGGCTATTGGAAATTTTTGTCAAGGATGCTGTCTCAAATGATCAAATATCTCCTGTAGTTAAAAATTTCCCCACCCGCTTAAAACAGATCAGGGATCCTGCACAAGCTTCGGATTTTGCAAGGTGACTGCACATACCAACACTATAAAATCAATTGTGAAAATAAGAGTTTTGGGCTTAGTTAAGAACAACAGGGGGTTAAGAAAAATAAACAAACTCGTGACACAAGGACTGACAAAGTCAACTTAGTAGGACACTGCGGAGGAGCACGAGGATCCTGAATTTCTTGGCTATAACTCTATACTGGTAAAATATTTTGATAGAATGGATGAAAATGGCATTGCAGAAAATTTCTTCATGATCCTAATGAAAATGATTGAAACTTCTTGAAACACAAAGAAAGTAGGATAGAAAATTATCTTGAACTGTCTTTGGCACAAGTATTTGTTCTCACATAGCTTCCTGTACGAAAATACAAGGCCATGTACAAGCCTTGTAGTTATGGCCTTGAAACCTTGTAATAGCCTGGAATAGCCTTGATGTAACCTTGTAAATGGCTTGAAAAATGCTAATTAGCCTTGTAGAAGCCTTGTGGAAACCTTGTGTTAGACTGGTTGCAGCTTGGAATCTTACTGAAAGCCTTGTAATTTTCTTCCATGGTTAGTACAAGGTCATAACAAGGTCATAATCCCCTCTACAAGGCTAAAACTTGGCCTGTACAAGGCCAAGGTTAGCCTTGTATTTTTGTACAGGTTCTCAATCCAAGCTGATGTTGGAGGAATTAGACAAAAGAAGGATAAAGGGTAATTACCAGTACGCTGCCATAAACAAGTGATAACGCTTGGGCAGGAACATGTCCTTTCCTGGAAAACAAAAACTAGTGAATGTCTCAAGATTAGTACAGCTGAGCTCATGTGTACAGTACAGGCATTGCACATATTAACATGATAAGAATTCCTTGCATAATAATAAGACTTCTTGAGTTGAGCTATTTAAAACACTGTAAATTTTTCTTAACAATAGTTCTTAGGCAGGAAAACCATGTTAATTTGCACAAGGCCTGTACTGCAGTGAGATCAAAACATTCTCAAGGCAATCTTAAGAATTATCCAAATTTAATACAACAAATAAACAAGTAAATAAAGTAAAATATAAGCACTTTGATGCGAATTGAAATAAGCACAACGCTTCGAGCATAGCCCGATATCAAGCCAAGTACAACAAATGTTGAGATATCAGGCATTTAAGCGAACAGACACAGCTATGTATATCAAATGGCCACTATAAATAGGCTAAAGAAAGTGCCTATGCACCCATTGACTTTGAGCTACACAATGAAATAGCACATGTCAAAGTTATCAAGTACAGTAGGGTTGGCAAGGGCCAGTTTTTAAGCCTTGTTACAGTAATTTCCTTTAAGAACAACATTTTGGAAATCAAGTTTGGCGATTTTTACTAATTTTTTCAAGCATCATACCATAGGGCTGTTATTCCTTCTTCTTTTGCAATAACATAAGCTGCTTGAACTATGCCAGAGTATTTAGAAGACACTGGTTTACCATTCACCTTTGATAAAAAACATTGGTTATGAGTGGGATTTTGTAATTTATGGAAAAGTTGGAATTTGATATCGTAATTTGCTATATGGTTGCTGCCTCAGGAAATGATTAGAAGATGTCTCTCTTTACGGCTTCAACAAAACAGTAGAAACTTGTAGTTAAAGACCCACTGCTAACCATGATCCTTTGTGGCGCCAAAGTCAACTTTCCTTTTATCTAAAAGTCATTTTTGGCCCTTGCTCTTTGTTCTGCTCACAAATAATCATGGTTGACAATGGGTTTTTTATATTTAATTGGAACCCATTTCTTGTCTGGACCAACAGAGCACAAACTGGATGTGCCTGCGCAACTATTCATAACTTTGAGCCCTCCATAGCTCCCTGCAACAGTTCCTGAAATAAGGCAGCATTTGACATTTTTTCCAACCTCTTGATTCATTATTTCACAAAGATTGTGGTCAAACACTTCCTTAAGTCAAGATGAACTAGATGTCATTTTATGTAGTTTCTACTCTGTTGTCTCGGCCAACTTTGCAAATAGTACCCTAATCTTGCCATTTCAGAACTATTGGTATCATCAAAGTCTGAAAACTGTCTGCTGAATGTGCTGAACAAGATTGTGAGGTGAAGTTGCGGTTTTCAGCACCAAGCCCTGGGATACCAGAAGTAGAGAAAGACTTAAGAGAGTCTGCAACCCCTTGTCATGACACTCAAGTGGCGAGGCTCTACCTGGGATTGAACCTTGTTCACCTGACTGTTCTGGCTGCAATGTCAGAGGATTACACCACTGCACGACAACATTTGTTTCACCTTTTTCTTGTACTATGTAAAAATTAGAACACTTAAGAGCTTCAAGTGTTTAACAGTCTCCGGAAAATTTTACTCACAAGTTTTCTTCTGATGGGTTCCGTCTGTAGTTGAAATCTAATTTTCAAGACATCTAATGGTTGAGCAACTGCTCTGGTAACTGCTCCTGAATATGCTCCACATAAACTGTAATGAACTGGTTTGAGTTGGTCCCCTGGCAATTTCTCTCTACTCATAGCAGTTTACAAGGAATAACTTCTCTTCTGAAATAAAGAATAACAATATTGTCATTTTCTATGCATGATACCTTTCAACCAGTGGAGGAGCCCGTGGAGAGATAGGGAGGAATGGGGGACAGGTCCCCTCCACTTTTCTCCAAGGTCAGTCTTCCAATTCATCAAAAGGTTGGTAAATATCGCGTTTCACAACTACTGTTGCAGGCAATTGGTATTCCCAAGCATACCTACATTGTTCTTTTTTATATCAATGAAAAACATACAAATGCATTAAACTGTGACATTCATCATGATGGCGGGGACGAAAGGAATCAGCAAAGCAGCAAATATTATCAAAGCGAACAACGGTGGTATGGAAAACAAGGTTCATCACATGGAATGAGACAAATGCAATATGAGGATACAGGAAAATTTGGATACAGAGAGGACACAGGAAGACAAAATCAAAATAGGTATGAGCAAATAAAGTATTGCAAAGAAAGAGAACAACAAATGACAAAGCACAATGATGAACACAATGATGAAGCAGTGACAAAGAGACAGGAAAACGATACAGAAAGAAGGAGAGAGTGGAAAGAGTATCAAGATGAGCTAATCAAAGTAATGAAGGAGCACATGAAGGAAGAGACTGACAAGCTGAGAGATGAAATGATGAGACAGAGGGAAAATTTTTTGTTACCTCAGCAACCAGTAATGTATCAGATGCACCCAAATATACATCCAAACGCTTATGGTTAAAAGACAATGAAGATAAAGCAAAACATGTAGCAAGTGTAAATAATGACAGTAGATTCGAAAAAAAACACAAAAAGAAGGGAACAAAACACAAGAGGAAACAAGTACAAACATAATAGACAAAGAGGTGAAAAGGAAAAAAGTAAGAAGGTCTAAAACATTACAAAAAAAGCTGGAAGATATGAAAATATACATGATAAATATAAGAGGAATAAAATCAAAAAAGTCCAGTCTTCTTGACATAATAGAAGAAAAAACACCGGACATAATAGGTATAATCGAAACGCATCTGGATAATAAAGAACTTTTAAACATACCAGGATATTACGTTATAAGAAATGATAGAAATAATGAGGGAGGAGGAGTATTATTGGCAGTTAAAGAACAATACAAAAACATTACAACAGAAGTAGCAAGGATGAATGATATAGAAGAAAGCATATGGATAAAAATAGGAAGTAGAACAGTATATCAAGTAGGAATAATATATGTAGCAAAAGGGGATGGAGCAAAGAAAGATGAATTACAAAAGATGTACAACAGAATCAAACAGCAAGTAGAAGAGGCAAAGTTGAAGGGAAAGAAGGTGTTAGTGATGGGAGATCTCAATTGTAAGGTAGGAAATGTAATAGATGGAAACAAAAAGGAAGTGACAAAAGGGGGAAAGATCATGCTCAAAATGCTAGAATATAGTGATATGCAGCTTGTAAATACGTGGAAAGGAACAAATGGCTTATGGACCAGAAAGGAAGGGGAAAATAAATCAGTAATTGATTATATCATAATTCAACAGGAGCACATGAATGGAATAAGGGAAATGAAAATTGACGAAGACAAGGAATGGACACCATTTAGAGTAATCAGAGAAGATAAAATACTTAGGACCATATATACAGACCACAATGCAATCATGTGTAAAATGGATTGGAAAATTGAAGATAACACAACATACAAAGATAAGGTCTCAAAGAAAATGACAAAGAGAAGCTATCAGAAATACAAGAAATTAATGCAAGCAGAAAAGATATCTATGGTTTGGAGGAATGAAAGGGACTTACAAGAAAACTATACAGAATGGAGTGATAAAGTTATGACAATAAAGAAAAATTGTGAAACGTCCAACAAAAAGAAGCAACAAACTAAAACCGGCAGAATACTTGTAAAAATCAAAAGGGATTTAAAGAAAAGAAATAAGAGAACCACAAATGAGTTTCTAAAGAAAAGAGAGCAAATGATAACGAAATATATATTGGAAGAAGAAGCAGAGCGGCATACACGAAAAATAAGAACCACTATTGAAAATTTAAGAAAAGAAGGGAACGGGTTAAAAGAGGACACTTTCTGGAAGTTCAAAAGAAAGTTGGAAAATAGGACACAAGAAGTTCCTTCAGCAATACAAGACCAAAGTGGAAAGATCGTAGAGGAGAAAGGACAGGTTTTGGAAGCATACAAAGCGTTCTACGGCAAACTATTTGAAAAAAGAGAATTAACATCGCAAGAAGGAAAGCAAGAAGAAAAACGAATAAGTGACACCTTAACATGTATAGAAAGGAGAGCTAAAGAACAGGAACCATTGAAGTTTGAAACTGACGACATCAAAAAGGCAATAAAATTGCTAAAAAGGAGGAAGGCTGCTGATTGCCAAGGATGGAAGAACGAAATGATTATATACGGGGGTGAAGAAATGGAAAAATCAATAAAGAAAATGTTTAACAGAGTACTACAAGAGATCAGAGTGCCGATACAATGGGAAAGTATGAAAATAAAATCTATATACAAAAACAAAGGATCAAGAATACAACTTAAGAACAGAAGGGGTTTATTTATGACCAGTATCATAAGTAAATTATTTGAAAAAACGTTGATGGAAAAGATCAAAGGCAGTGTAAAAATCAGTGAGTATCAGTGTGGAGGAAAGCAAGGAAGGTCTACCAAAGATAATTGGATAATAGTGATGGCAATAATAGATAGAAATAAAGAGTTAAAAAAGAAAACTTATGCCATCTTTGCGGATGCTGAAAAATGCTTTGATAAGCTGTGGTTGGAAGACTCATTAGTGCAGATGAATAGAAGTGGAATAAGGGAGAGAGAAATAACAATGATACGTGCAATGAATAGCGAGGCAAGAATAGTAGTGGAAACACCATCAGGCTACACAGATGAGATAAACGTAAAGAATATTGTTAAGCAGGGTACCATTTATGGACCCCAGTTGTGCTGTGTAAGTACCTCGCAAGTAAATGAAATAAAAGAAACGCCAGTGACAATTATCTCTCCAGCGGTAGCGTGCAGAGCAATGATTTATGTAGATGACATCAGTGGAGCAGGGAGTAAAAGCATGATTGAAAACATTGGAAGAAACCTGAGACAGATGGAAGAGACAAAGAAGTTCACTTTCAACTTGGAAAAAAGCAAATATCTAGTGATAAATACTGGAAAAGGAAAAGAAGAAGAGCCGGAGATAGAACTCTTGAACGGCAAAATGCAGAAGGCGCAGGAATATGCGTATTTGGGAAATTATATAGACGAGAAAGGGAATATTGAAAGGCAGTTAGATGAAGTAGAGAGGAAAATGTATGGAATGGTAAAAGGAATCAAGCAACTTGGAACAGAAGATAAACTGGGAAGATTAAGCACGGAAGCAAGAATATTAATGTATGAAAAGACAGTAATACCATCTCTAACCTATAACTTGGAATGCTGGTCAAATGTAAGACAAAAAGATTGGGATCACCTTGAACGAATTCAAGCGATAGCGATAAAAGCTATACTTCATTTACCACAGTCAACCCCGTATTGGGGAATATTAAAGGAAACTGCAATATGGCCCATGAAGCAGAAAGTAGAATACCAGAAAATGATGCTGTATCATCAATTAATGCACTCTGACGATGAACGAGTTGCAAAGCAAGTGATAGAAGACCAAAAATTACGAAACCAAGAAAAGTGTTGGTATGAAGACGTAAAACAAATTGCGGAGAGGTTGCAGATGAACATTCAAGAAGTGAAGTCGAGTAAAAAGTCTGAATGGAAGAACATTATAAAGAAAAGAATACAAAAAGAAATTGAGGAAATATCGTACAAGAAAAGAAGGGAAATGACAAAATTAAGACATTTAAAGGGTAGTTATGTGAGGCAGGAATACATTAAAGAAATGGGTATTAAAGAAGCATCGGAGATAATTAAAGTAAGACTTGAAATGAAGGATATAGGGAAAAATCAAGGGCAAGAAAGTGTTAATGTTAATAGTTGGGACTCCCTGTATGTAAAATGTTGTTGTTGTTATTGTTGTGGTTGTGGTTGTACATGTGATGTGGGCGTGTAGGAGTGTGGAGTAGTGTAGAATTAACATGGCTACCAGCAAGGTGTCTTTAGCGATTATTTAGAGTTTAACAATGGTAGCAGAGGGTTGACAAAAAGGAGTGAATATGGCAACAAGAAACACACCACCACCAGTGTTCTCAGAGGATATTTCATGGCTGGACTACAAGAAAGAGTTGAAAATATGGCAAGCTTTGACAGACCTGCCTGGAAAGAAACAAGGCCCAAGTTTGTATCTTTCTTTGACAGGGAAGGCAAGGGAAGCTGCATTAGAGCTTGATACTGATGTTATTAGCAAGGATGATGGTTTGGAGAAAATTTTGGAGCGTCTAGATAAATTGTATTTGCAGGACATAAATCAGTCTGCTTATCTTGCATATCAAGAATTTGAAAATTTCAAACGCCCTTTGGAGATGCGTATGCGAGAATACTTAAACAACTTTGAGAAACTTTACACAAAAATAAAGGCACATAGTATGGAGTTACCAGATGGAGTACTAGCCTATAGGGTGTTAAATTCGGCTAATCTTAGCGAGGAAGAAATGAAATTATGCAGGGCAACACTCACCAACCTTAAGTATGATAAAATGATTGAACAGTTGTTGAAAATATTTGGAGATACAGTTTCACCATGTTTTGGTAAATCCAACGTGAAGGAAGAGTCTGTATTTGTTGCATCAAATGAAGGAGCATATTATTCCAACAGACAGAGAGGGGGCAGAGATTTTGGACGCTTTGAAAGAGGGGGAAGACCAAATAGGAGAGGAAGAAGCCAGCCTGAATTCAAAACAAGCAAGGGATCTTCAGTTAGGAAATTAAATCCACCAGATTCAAGTGGGAAGCCATCAAGGTGCAATATTTGTGAAAGCAAGTTTCATTGGGCAAGAAACTGTCCAGATGCATATGAGAACCAAAAACAAGATTCAGAAATAAGTCTTTTTCAGTCATCAGATGACAAGTTAATCCAAATGAAAGTATTTGTTGGAGAAACACTAAACTGTGCAGTGTTAGATAGTGGTTGTACACAAACTGTATGTGGCAATAACTGGCTCAATTGTTTCAAGGAGAGCATGCAAGAAGAAATCATGATAGAAGAAAAGCCTTCCCATGCTACATTCAAATTTGGGAATGGTGATGCAGTTATTTCTAGCAAAAAGGTTGTCTTGCCTGTGACAATAGGTAGCAAGAATGTAAAGCTGGAAACAGATGTGGTTGATACTGAGATTCCTCTCTTAATGTCAAAGGCTGCAATGAAGAAAGCCAACACAATTCTTGATTTTGATCAAGACAGGGTTATCATGTTTGGAGAAGAACAAACTCTTCTGAAAACATCATCAGGTCATTATGCAATACCTATCACAAAGTCCAGGCAAATCATTGAAAAAGGAGAAATTGATAATGAACTTTGCTTGCTTGCTAAAAATATCACCACAAAAGATGACAGAGAGAAAGTTGCTTTGAAATTACATAAGCAATTTTGCCATTGCAGTGCAGATAGACTAAAACGTCTAATTAAAGCTTCAGAAATCTGGAAAGAAGATGTAGAGATCCTTAATGCAGTTGATCAAGTTACAGAAAATTGCCAAATTTGCAAGATCTACAAACGAGCACCGCCAAGACCAGTGGTTGGGCTTCCACTAGCCTCAGATTTTAACCATACAGTTGCAATGGATTTGATAACTTACAAGCAAGGAACGTGGATTCTTCATCTCATTGATGTGTTTTCAAGGTATTCAGTTGCATGTGTGAGGCATTCCAAGAAACAAGATTCCATAGTTGATGCAGTATTGAAAACATGGATCAGCTATTTCGGACAACCGCAGAGATTCCTGGCAGATAATGGTGGAGAATTTGCCAATGAAGAGTATAAGAACATGTGTGAAATGTTCAACATTGAAATGGCAAAGACTGCAGCTGAGAGTCCATGGTCAAATGGGTTGTGTGAACGGCATAATGGTGTTATAGAAGAGTCGATAAGGAAGGTGATGGAAGATAATGCTGATATGAATCTTGAAACAGCAGTTGTATGGGCAGTCAGTGCAAAGAACACACTAATAAATAACAGTGGTTATAGTCCAAATATGATTGTTTTTGGAAGAAATCCTAATACACCATCTGTTCTGATAAATAAGCTTCCTGCAATGGAAAATGAAGCAACAAGTGTGACTGTTGAAAAGAATTTGAAGGCTCTTCATATGGCAAGAGAAGCTGTTATTCAAAGTGAGTCATCAGAGAAGATTAAAAGAGCATTGCGACATAACGTGAGAACTTGTAATGATATGAAATTTCACACAGGCGAGGGTGTATATTACAAGAGAAACAACAGTGAAAGGTGGCATGGCCCAGGTACAGTTATTGGACAAGATCATAAGCAGATATTAGTTAAACATGGTAATGATCTTGTAAGGGTTCACTGTTCCAGGCTAATACATGTTGATCAACAAGACAAAGAGCATCAGGATGATGAAATCAATAGGACACCTCAAGATGGACATTCGGAATTACAGGAAGGTCCTGATTTACATCATAAATCATCAGAAAGTAATATGCCAGAAGTGATTGAAAGAGTGCAGGAATCAGATGGAACTCTAGGAACTGAACATGCAGTTTGCAAAACAATTGATCCTGGACTGATGAAAGAAGATTCTAAATTGAATGAAGAGAAGAATCAAAATGTTGTATTGCCAAAAGTAAAATCTACAATCACCTTTAGGGTTAGAGATGGCATAGAATGGAGGAAAGGTGTAATTCATAGCAAAGCTGGCAAAGCTACAGGAAAATATAGGAACTTTTTAAATGTTGAAAACAAAGAAACAGGAGAGATTAAGTGTTATGACTTTGAAAGAGACATCTCAGAATGGTCTCCAGTGGCTGAGGAAGTGCTTTTGTCCACTAATTTTGATGAAGTGTCAGTTGCTATGGCAAAAGAACAAGAATTAGAGAGCTGGAAACGGAATAATGTATTCACAGAAGTACAAAATGAAAATCAACCCCATGTGACATGTAGATGGGTCATTACAGTTAAAGAGGTGAATGGGAGTTATACAACAAAAGCAAGATTAGTAGCAAGAGGTTTTGAAGACACAGATGTGAAGAATCAGAAAACAGATTCCCCTACATGTTCCAAAGAGTGTATTAGAATAGCCTTGGCTATCATGGCATGTAAAGAGTGGGAATGCAAAGTTTTAGATGTCAAAACTGCATTCCTTCAAGGGAATAAATTGAAAAGGGACATTTATTTGAAACCCCCAAAAGAAGCAAAGACCCAAGGTATGTGGAAGCTAAACAAAGCTGTATACGGCTTGAATGAAGCTTCACGATATTGGTATGAAAGGGTTAAAGATGTGTTGATAAATGCTGGAATGCTGAAGTCAAAGTATGATGAAGCTCTGTTTTATTGGAAGTTGAATGGAAAAGTTAAAGGAATTATAGCAATCCATGTTGATGACTTTCTTTATGGGGGGTCTGATCAATTTGAAGTTGAAATAATGAAACAAATTCGAAAACTTTTCACAGTAGGATCAGAAGCAAGCACCCCAACAAAGTATTTAGGAATAAATCTAGACAAAGTAGATGGTGAGATTATGTTCAGTCAACAGGCATATATTGAAAATGTTGACGAAATAGATTTAAGAGCCCATAAGGATGAGAAAGAAAGAGATTTGAATTCAGAAGAGCAATCAGCTTATCGTGCCATTTGTGGACAACTGAATTGGATATGTACACAGTCAAGACCTGATATTTCATATGACATTTGCCAGCTTAGTACTAAGTTGAATAATGCAACAGTCAATGACATTTTGTTGGCAAATAAGGTTGTGAAGAAAGTAAAGAGAGAAAATATTTGTTTGAAATTCAAGAGGCTTACTGGGGCAAAGAGATTGATAGCATATTCTGATGCATCATATGCTAATTTGAAAGGTGGATCTTCACAAGGAGGAATGATCATATTTCTGGCAGATGAAAAAGGGACCGTATCACCATTATGTTGGTCATCTCGAAAGTTGAGACGGGTTTGTAGAAGTACAATAGCAGCTGAGACTTCTGCTGTGCTAGATGCAACAGATATGTGCATATGGCTCACACATATTATAAATGAAATTGAGGATCAAAGTTTGTTAACAACATTGGTACGAACAGACAATAAATCATTAAGTGAAGCTGTGTATTCTACGAAAGCAGTGGAAGAAAAGAGACTCCGTGTTGAAATAGCTGCATTACGAGAAAGCGTTGAAAGAAAGGAGATCAAAGTAGAATGGATCAGCACTAAGGATCAAATAGCAGATATATTCACAAAACAAGGAGCTGATAATAGACTGCTACTGGATGTTCTAAGAAATGGATTGATTGGAGACTGAATGTTATATGTTATGTTATATGTTATGTATATAGAGACGTTCGATTTTTAGAATTAACTCCAAATTAATTATTAACTGTTATAATTTCTGGTTAAGCATAAAAAAAAATTTAGTTTTTCAAGCTTCATAGTTAATGGACATTTCAATTTTTAGTTTAATCATTACATAAGTATCAGTAAAAATATTTGTTAGATGGACATCTCAAACTTAATGGGATAGACACTTAGCTAGTTTTTATTTGAACAGTGGTACATGTATAAAAAAAGATTTTATTGTGAAAGAGACAGAGAGAAGATTGTTAATGTTAATAGTTGGGACTCCCTGTATGTAAAATGTTGTTGTTGTTATTGTTGTGGTTGTGGTTGTACATGTGATGTGGGCGTGTAGGAGTGTGGAGTAGTGTAGAATTAACATGGCTACCAGCAAGGTGTCTTTAGCGATTATTTAGAGTTTAACAGAAAGAACATGTGCTGGGTGCAACAACGAAAAGGAAAGTACAGAACACATAATGAAGTGTAAAGATATATCCGAGATGATAGGAATGACAGGAAATATGATGTGGATCAATGGAAAGACAGCAGAACTAAAGAAAATAACCGAATTCATCAACAAATATATAGAAAAGAGAACAGAAAAGACTACTAACTAGAAAAAAAAACAAAAAACAAATAAACTAAAAAAAACTATCGTAGGAGAGCCTCGCACTGCCTCGAAAGAGGCTATGCTTGCCCAGTGCGGCAAAGAGGGCGCCGTGCGAATTCAAAGATTCAAAGAGGAAAGACACGAGGTTGTACTGAGTCCTCACTCCTCACCATCCATGAACTGTTCTTCAAAGTGAACAAAGCATACCTCATCTGATGCAGCTACTACTGAGTTGGCCTTGGCCTTTTTCTGTGACATCAAGACAGCTGCGAATTTGCTGCACGAAAAATGCACCGAACTGAACTGCTGCTTTCCCTTTCCCTCCAAAAAATTCAGTATTGACCTCATTCTGAATATGAGGCTAAAACATAAGGCTGCATTACGACGCGCTGCGCAGCGTGCTCTGCTGAAACTACACCCCCCAAAATTCTTACAGTCTGGAACTCTCTGTCTGGACTTTCGGATTGAAAATCAAAATCCTTTGATTGCAAACGTGCAACTTCACCTGGCTCAAATTACAGCGAAGATGGAGCAAGTTTCAAGTGCAAAATCATTTGGTGGTGTCACAAAAGTTTATAGTCACAACAGTGATGAATTGAAGTGCTCAATGAAATTTGCTGTTTTCATTCCTCCTCAGGCAGAGCTGGGGAAGGTCCCTGTCCTTTATTGGCTATCAGGTTTAACATGCACAGAACAGAACTTTACAACAAAAGCTGGAGCTCAGAGGGCCGCTGCCGAGCATGGAATTATGTTGATCATGCCAGATACCAGCCCAAGAGGATGCAACATTGATGGAGAAGATGAATCATATGATTTTGGCAGTGGAGCTGGCTTTTATGTTGATGCCACAGAAGACAAATGGAAGACAAATTATCGCATGTATTCATACATAACCAAAGAACTGCCAGCCCTAGTCAATAGCAGTTTTCCGGTACAGGTTGGAAATCAATCAATATTTGGTCATAGCATGGGTGGACATGGATCGCTCATCTGCTTTTTGAAAAATCCAGGAATGTTCAAGTCTGTCTCCGCCTTTGCTCCTATCTGTAATCCAATGAACTGTGCATGGGGAAAGAAAGCATTTACAGGCTACTTAGGAAGTGATCAAGAGAAATGGAAGGAATACGATGCATGTGAATTGGCAAAGAATTATTCTGGCCCTCCTTGTCATGTCCTCATTGATCAGGGAAAGGCAGACAATTTCTTTGTGGATGGACAACTGTTGCCAGACAACTTCTCAAATGCTTGCCAAAAAAATCCAGCTTGCAATGTTACTCTTAGGATGCAAGAGGGCTACGACCATAGCTACTACTTCATATCAACATTCGTGGAAGATCACATTAACCACCATGCCAAGTATTTGAAAAAATAGAGACTTCAGGATGAAGATTATCATGCCTTTGAAAGGAGACATATAACATTGTAGTTAGAATGATTTCCGTGTACTTGTATGTTAAATGTCTATGTGTTAAAAATCTCTCTCTCAGGCCCCAAGGGGGTCAAAACTGCCCTTTTCCCAGATTATTTTCACTAATTAGTACCCCTTGTTCCTAAAATCCCTGGGAGGGATTCAGATTGCATGCCAGGCAAACAGAAAATATATAAAATGGAAACAGTAAATATGTTACCAACCCTAATGATCCTAAAAGAGTAATCTTTGTTGATGATTGGTTCTTTCTTGTCATTGTAGTTTAAAAGGGGGTCTTCATTGAGGTTTGATAAAATATGAAATTGATTTTTAGGAAAATAAAGTTTATCATAAGAATTAGGCCAAACATTTAGGAAACCTATAGAGACGTAGGAACCAGGGGGACACTAGGGGCATGTGCCCCCTCTAAGATTTTGCAATAAACAAAGAAGTGCCCTTTTTATTTTCAGGATGTGCCCTTTAAGCTTAATGAAAAAAGTGCCCTTGAAGTGTCATGCCCCCAAGTTTGAGATGCTTCCTCATTTTGGCAAAACAAAATCAGGTTCTATGAAATTCTCATGCTTATAAAAAGAGGCTATGAATAAATTGCATGACTGAATGATGTTGTTCACACTGACAATTCATCACTAAAACGTTCTCTGCTATCTTCGTCAATTAGTATTTGTGGTAATTCAGTTTCCTTTGCGTCTATCTCAGTCTTGTCTTTTTGTACCGCTTTGCAACTTTTAGCAGTTTTTCCATCAATGATCCTTTTTGATTTTCCATTTTTTGCATGTTTTGTTCCTTTCTCAGTCCGTGATGATTCTTTTGAAGATTTCACTTGATTCTGAAGTAATTCATCACTCATATCCACGTAACTTTTATAAATGTTCTCCAGTGCTTCTTTCGTATCGTTTGCTTCTTCAGTCTTTTCTTTCAACTACAAACAAACAAAAATAGTGAATGGTACCAACAGGGCCGTAGCTACATTGGGGGTGCTGGGGGTGCGGCACCCCCCCTGGCCAAATCTCAGTCGGCAAATCCAGTAAAAGTTACACTCAGTCGGCAAATTCCTGAGATCGGAACAAGAGCAGTTCAGCCTTGCCAAGTTACGTTACGTCACAATACAAAGTTCGTTAACGTTAATTTTGCTTAGCAGAATTTCTGCTCGTCGTTTAGATTACGAGAACGAACATTTTTTATAGCCTTATTGCTTTTTATCTAACATTTCTGTGAAGCTCTGTCGTTATCACATTTTCTATAACTGTCCAGGCACCAAGGAACAGACATTCCCTTACCAGAGGGTAACCAATATGATTTTCGGGAATCGGGAATCGCCACTTTTTTGGAATTGTGAGCCGGGAATCGTCAGATTTTTCAATTTGGCAACAGCTTTCGGGAAGCAGGATTGGCCCATATTGAAAAACTGGAGCTAGATTCATTGCTTCAGCCTCACATGATGTGCCTCATTTCGGCAGTTGCGTGGCCACGGATGGGGTTGTCAAAAGATGGTCCTCGAGGTTCTTTCAAAATGAAGAGAAAGTAGTTGTGTATAGGCAGGGAAGGGTAAGACTTTTTCTGGGAAATGCTGGATGTTGACTGGCAGAGTCATTTTAAGTAAAGGTTGGTGTTTGAAAATTATTCCACACGAACTATCATGTAATTGTCAAGTCATCCATTATGGGGGCAGGCAGATGGATTGTTAGAATCGTTCTAGGATAAGGTAAAAATGCGTCTACACAAAAATTTTCCTGAATGTTGTGATTCATAGATTCATAGATAATTGTTACAAATTGGCATTCTAAGCCAAAGAAAACTGCGTTTACTCAAAAAGTTTTCTGGGGATGTTATAATTTGTAAGATTACCTGTTACAAAATTTTCAAATTTAGCACCACTGATGTTGGATCGCTAGAAGTGTTCTAAGCCAAAGTAGAGGGCATTTCATCAAAATTCAGCTGGGAGCTTCGCCCCCAGACCCCTTCATTTTAATACCCTCCCCCTTAATTTGCACTGGCCACGACGCTGCCCATTGCATTTGATCGCACATTAAAGTCCCTCATCATGAACTGCTCTAGAAGAGGATGGAAGAAATTTTGCAAATAATATTAAATTACGATAAAAAAAGACCTACATAGTGTTAAACCAAGATGTTATAAAGTTCTTTATGATATCTTGCTTAAACTGAATAATAATTCTAGTCAAAAGCAGAGGGAATGCTTCTCCGGGTACGATCAAACGTCGTGAAAATGATGAATCTAGGTTTTGATGTACTTTAGGAAAGACAGCGGGAATTCGGTAAACAGTCCTGACGGGCAGGGGCGCTTCAGCCCCCCCCCCCCCCAATAATTTGCTGCAGTCCGTTTACTTTTTGTACACGAAAAAGGCTGTGAAAGCCAAGCTCTTGGAAATGAAGATTCAAACTTATTTGTATTCGAGGAAGTTACCAGAATGCATCAAGCTATCACTTTCAAGTTTCATATTATCATGCAATTCAAAAATGATCTATATCCTCGTGAAATTGAACTCCTATTTTCAAAATTTTCCTGGAAAGACCCTTATCAGTCACGATCCATTGTTTCTTTAAAAGGCTAATTCTTCTAAAATGGGGCGCTTTCTAACGATCTAAAGGGCGTGGTCATGAAGAGTTTTCCAGGGGCCGAGCCCCCGGACCCCCGTTTTTACTTGCTAAGCTCTCATCAAATTCCAGCCCCCCCCCCCGATATGAATATCGTTCCGTGACGGGCCTGACGGGAATCAGGAATTCGGGAGCCTATTGGGTACCTTCTTACCAAAACAATATCTAAATAAGTGGCGTGGCCACGGGGGGGGGGGTATGGGGGGCAATTGCCCCCCCCCACTTTTGTCGAAAGATGGTCCTCGAGATTCCTCTAAAACCGAGGAGAAAATAGCTGGGTATAGGTTGGGTAAGAATTTTCCGAGAAATATCAAATCTTCCATTTTACCACTGGCAAGCATGACATTGGGAGATGCATTCTAAGCCAAAGTAAAGGATCCTTCTTCAAAAATTTTCCTCGTGTCTGATTCATAGGATAACTGTTACAAAACGATCAAGGTTTCCTCGTCGCTAAAGGCAAGCATGATATTGGGAGAGGCATTCTAAGCCAAAGTAAAGGATATTTCTTCAAAAATTTTCCTCGTGCTCTGATTCATAGGATAACTGTCACAAAACGATCAAGGTTTCTCTGTTGCTAGAGGCAAGCATGATTTTGGGAGATGCATTCTGAGCCAAAGTAAAGGATATTTCTTCAAAAATTTTCCTCTTGCTCTGATTCGCATAGGATAACTGTTACAAAACGACAGAGACGTAGGAACGGGGGGGGCACTGGGGGCACGTGCCCCCCCCCCCAAGATTTTGCATTAAACAAAGAAGTGCCCATTTTATTTTCAGGAAGTGCCCCTTTAGCTTAATGAAAAATGTGCCCTTGAAGTGTCGTGCCCCCTCAAGTTTGAGATGCTTCCTACGTCCCTGCAAAACGATCAAAGTTTCCTCGTTGCTAAAGGCAAGCATGATATTGGGAGAGGATTCTAAGCCAAAGTAAAGGATATTTCTTCAAAAACTTTCCTCGTGCTCTGATTCATAGGATAACTGTTACAAAAAGATCAAGGTTTCCTCGTCGCTAAAGGCAAGCATGATATTGGGAGAGGCATTCTAAGCCAAAGTAAAGGATATTTCCTCAAAAATTTTCCTCGTGCTCTGATTCATAGGATAACTGTTACAAGACGATCAAGGTTTCCTCGTCGCTAAAGGCAAGCATGATATTGGGAGATGCATTCTAAGCCAAAGTAAAGGGCGTGGCCCCAAAAATTTTCCTTGGGGCTTCGCCCCCAGACCCGCTCATTTACATTCCCCCCCAACTTAATTTACCCTGGCCACGCCGCTGAACTAAATTCAGTGTTAGATATCTCCAAAGCTAACGAGAAGTTTCAATTAGTGAAACAAGTTGGCTTCTCGTGTATCATGTTAGAGCCCCTTGTGAAAAGGTAAGGGAAAGTAGAAATGGAAGGGTTTCTCAATGGAGAGGAACTTGAGCCTCTCAACAAGAAATATGTGTATGTGACAAAAAAAATACACGCTCAAAAGCCACGCCCACCAGTCGGCAAATTGAGAGCTTGCACCCCCCTAGCTTGATATCTCTAGCGACGGCCCTGGGTACCAAAGGATAAGGGGTAAATATTCTTAATTTTTGTTGAGAAAATGTAGAGGAAAATCTTTGCAAGTCTCTCGTTGATTTACAAATGGGCTAGAACGAAGGAATAAGAAAGGCAACGAACCAAAAAAGAAGGAACATCGACGAAGAAATAAAGTTTAGGATCAATTATGGTTATGGTTCAATTACTCGGGCCATCGGCGTAGGGGAAGATAAAATTTGGGGGGGCTGCCCGACAAAAAATCCATTGTTTGAGAAAATTTTGCCCGACTTGAGGCGGATTTCCGCCCGATTATGGCTGATTTTTGCAAATTTTTCTGACGTTGGGGGGGCTGCAGCCCCCCTTTGCCCCCTATCTCCTACGCCTATGACTCGGGCAATTAAGTTATCAATTTTAAAACTATTGGGCTACTACTAGTTCATCTCTAATTGACAATTCTTTAAGATGGTGATACCTTTGCTTTCAGTGCAATAGCAATGCTTCTTGTCATACTGAGCTGTTCTTCCAGAGCATGTCTTTGTTGCTGGTCATCCAAATGCCGCTGATTATCTTCCTCCAGCATTCTTCTTTCATGAGAAATATGGGTGACCTTTATTGGAAGGAATTCGATCAGATGTCTTTATCCCCACGGGCAACATGAAGATCACATGTTGGCCTACCTAACCTTATATTAATTTTTGTCCGTTATGGCCTAATGCCCTCGTCTGCTCTCGTCAAGTCGCACTGCAAGCGATCCAGCAACCCCCTATTACTCCATAGGCCTGAGCAGATGAACACAGAAGAACAAACATGTTGCTTTCTACATTTAATTGATGCTAAGCATGCTTTAGTCAACAAAGGACTAGAGGTATGTTGGAAAGGTTGTTGATTTTTGGGCATTAGGCCATAACGGACAAAAACTAATAAGGTAGGCCAACATTTTATCTTCATGCTGCCCGTGATTATATGTTTTTTTAGTTTTGCTGACTTCTTTTAGCTCAAGGAGAATGGAAGCAGAGGAGGCCAACCTTTGTCATATTCTTGTAATTAAGTAGCTTCAACTTCAAACATTATGATTGAAAACACACTACAAAGGTCTGGTCTATTATAAAGTTTTGGTTGAGAATAAAACCTTTACAGTGTGCTTTAAATATGGTTTTTGAAATTTTAAATGTTTGTATGAAGCTACCTAAATACAACGTCATACAGCACACGGGATCTCATCAAATCATTGGCTCAAAACACCAATAACCGAAACAGTTTCTATTTTCGATTATTCAGTTGCATTACATTCGACAGTCCAATAATAAGCTTTCACTCTTACATGCAAATGGTAAGAAGGTAGCAAAACATTGCTTATTCAAGACCAAACAAACAAGGGCAGATTTTGTAATACAATAGCATCAGTTGCCTTTGATTGACACCTCAGTTCAAAGCCATTAGCGATTGTAGACAAAGGCAATTCTCTCAACCAGTAATTCAAACAAACAAAGCCTCAAAAGTTTCCACGAAATCAGTAGGGCAAACTCTCGCCTTGTGCAACCTAAAGGTGGTTTTTAAGAAAAGTTATGTGCTTTAACGAAAGAAGAAGGGTAAATCTAAAGATCTGCCCGGCGGATTTGTTTATTTGATTCAGAAGCCGAGCAGAAGGCATTGTGGCATTGTACTTCTTGCGTATTTAGGGCTTAAATGAAACAATTACAAAACAGCTTCTGAATCAAATAAACGAAATCCGCCAGACAGATCTTTAGATTTACCCTTCTTCTTTCGTTATAAGCACATAACTTCTCTTAAAAACCACCTTTCGCGTGCACAAGGCGAGAGTTTGCCCTATTGGTTTCAGGGCAATTTTTGGGGCTTTCTTTGTTTTGAATTACTGGTTGAGTGAATTTCCTTTGTCTGCAGTCGCTAATTGCGTTAAATTGAGGTGTCAATCAAAAGTAACTGATGCTCTTGTGTTACAAAATCTGCCCTTGTTGACCAAACATTGATTGGTTGATTTTTCACTGATTGATTGATTGATTGATTGATTGATTGATTGAACTCACTTTCTGTCCATCACTATGTCTGTTTCCGTCTTCAATATAAACGTCAGGTGTCAGTCGTGGTTGTGAAGTAGCATCAAATGAATTCTGCATGGAATACAGAAAGAACTAAGTAGCAGAATACAACAAGAAAAAAACTCAAAGTTCTAATTCTTGTTCTCTAATTCTCTTTTTCTAATTCACTGTACCAAACCTAAACTATAAAAATTATACGTTTATTATTGACATTTGCAATTAATCACATCTTCTTAACATTTAAATCTATATTTAGGTAGCTACAAAAATGTCAATATCACAAGAAATTCAATATCTCAAGAGATCTAAGAACCTACCGATTTTTGTACTCGTTCAAGTTTTCCTAAAAGTTCTGCGTGACTGCTCTCAAGTCTTTCTTGGAGCCTCTCTACGGACCTTTCCAGCCTCTCTGTCTCTGAATCCTTTCTGTGTTCCATTTGGTCATGTCCATGAAATTTGTACCGTCCCCTTTCCCCGTTTCTCGTATGTTCCATCTCCCGTCTTGCAGCCCCATTAGCAGCTGATTTGCCAATGGGCGGCAAACCCAATACATTCTTACTATTACTAAAGGACTCGATTGTGGGTCCCAAAACTTCTCCATTTCTCGCATTTGCAACACAGGACTCCCGCTTGGTATGGTTCTGTTCATATAAATGACCGTGAGATGTCCGTTGGTCTACCAGCTCCCACTCTTTTTCCAAGCCTTGGGAGCAACCGTTCGCGTTAGGCCCTCTTTGGCATGAACGTTCTTGCCTCTTTAGGCCGTATTCATAGCTTTCGCCGTTAGATGCGTGGCATAACCTCTCCGGCTGTCTGTCAAAGTAGTCCCCATATGATCTGTATTGATGACAACCATCTTTTCGTGCGTCAAAAATACCGTACCCGTCATTTTCAGCGCCATGCAGGACGTGTCTACCTGACGCCTCAAGCGATTTCGATCGTTGCCTTGAGAATGCACCTTGACGTACTATACCAGTGGATTCTGTAGTCTGTGTTTTATACTGTGGCGGGAAAAGATCAAGGTCTCCAGCAGGTGCATCTGCATAGTTTCCAGTTCGTGTATTGTCTTTGTCATGTTTATGCACATAGTCAAAAACACGGACGCTAGACGAAAGGTCGCTGCCATCTCTTCTTTGAATATCACGATCAAGACTTTGCGTCCTATAATGAGAGTTTGTTGTTGTCCCAAGATCTCTTCGATCTTCCCTTCCTTTCTCTTTGTCTTTATAATCAAAATCACTGTGATAGTCTTTGTTTCCGTCACTTTCCGCTTCCTCAACCCTCTTTCGCTTTCGAATTGATGCCTCCAACTCATTAACTTTCGAGCGTAATAATCTAATTTGCTTCTTTAATCCATCTGTAGCTTCCTCGTAATTTCGCCGTAACGCTTGAATCCTTTTGGCGAACTCTCTCGCATATTGTTTTTGTATATCTTCCCTCTCTTTTCGTAACAATTCCTCTTGCTTTCCCTCGTAATGATCCAACCGTTTTTGTAACTCAACGTTCTGTGCTTCGACGTCCATGATTTTATCAACTCTTACGGCGTCCGTAGTTATCTCAGTTTCGATTCTGTCCGATTTGTTTCGCAATTTATCTCGTAAAATCCTGCATTCGTTCTCCTTTTTTCGAATTTCATCGGCATCTCGTCGAAATCTATCATTCAAACGGTCATGTTCTTTTCGTTCATCTTCCAATAATTGTTTAACAGTCGAAGCTTCGTGTTCAACTTTTTGTAGTTCCTGAGTTAAAATTTCTTTCTCTGATAAACTTTGCTGTAATTCTTCTCCAAGCAAGGCCATCTTTCTTTCCAACCCCAGCCGTTCACGTTCCAAAATCTTACATTTATCTAACACATTTTCAACATCAGAGCCTTTTTTAGATACTTTAACCTTCATTTCGCTTTCCATATTCTTATAACTCTCTACAATTTTCACTAAGTCATCTTTTTCACTTCTCAAAACATCAATCTCGCAATATAAATCAGTATTTTCAGTCCTCAATGAGTCCTTTTTCTCGTTATAACTATCCAGTAATGATTGTTTAGAGTGTAGTTCACCCTCTAGCCGCTTCGCATTTTCCTGGTAATCCCTCAAGGCTCTGTCTTGGGTCCTATTCTCATTTCGTAATGACTCAACTTCAGCGTGTAATCTATCATTCTCTAACACTGATTTTTTCAAACGTTCTTCGTACTCGCGGTTCAATCTGTTTGAAAATTGATTTAAGATACTCATTTTATCTTGGTTGTTGTCTGTTATCTCTTCGATCTTACCAGTAAGTTCGGTTTTCTGTCTAGTCAACTGGACGACCTGTTCAGTCAGCCGGTTCTTTTCCAGCCTCAATTTTTCACACTGAGCATCAAACTCCTTTTGCAAACTGCTACTCAATTCAAGCCTAACTTTTTGCTCGTAATCTTTAACTTTGTCTAACGCAGTCGATATTTCTTTCTCTTTTTCATTCATCGATTTAGTCGCGCTTGTGAAATTTTGTTTCATTTCTGTTAGCAAGCGTTCGTAATTTTCTCGTTGTGATTCCATTTCTTTTGCATGCTTTCTCTCCAACGTGTCCTTCAATTCTCTCTGCTCCACAATAAAATTCGCTTCTAATTTCCCCTTTGCGCTATTCCATCTCCCTTTGAGCTCTTCTCCTCTACTCCTCAACTCCCTCTCCAAATGACTTTTATCAGCTTTGAGCTCCTTAATAGCAATTCTCATATCTTCAATCATAGCATCATGTTGTAAACGCTCATGCTGAAATTTTCTGATATAATCCAATTCTAGTTTCTCTTTCAGCAAACGCTTCTCATCTCTAAAACTTCTCTCTAACGTATCTCTCTCAATATCATGCTTGTCTTCAACCTTCAATTTCATCAAAAATTCTTCTGCACTGATAACATTACCTTCATCTAGCCGAATATAAATAGGGTTTGTTTCGTTAGATGCCCTTGTTGCCCCATGAGCTACCCTTGTTGTCCCATGAGCTACCCTCGCTGCCCTACTACCACTCCCTGACTTTTTAGGCCTGTCACGCGTGTCTTCCTCCTTGTTTAACTTCCTTTCAATATCTGAAACTTGCCTCCTGAATTTTCCAATCAACTCATCTCTATCTTTCATAAAACTATCAACCAAATCTTCCTTTTCTTTCTGATGTTCTTGACTAATAATATCCTTTTCAAGCAAAAATCCTCGAATAATTTCCTCCGTTTCGTCTTTCGACTCAGACCCCATATCTCCTTGTTTGTGCTTTAGCCTCGACTCCTCAGCATTGCCTTCTGAATAACGTGGGCTACGAACAAGATAAGGTCTCAGACTCTCATCAGGTAATGAAGCAACGTCATCTAGTTGTATCTGATAGATATTCAAGATCTTTAATTGACAGATATTCTCGTTCTGAATCTGAAACTGAAACGTCAAGCATGATAATGCATTAAATGAGCAGGAGACTGTACCAGTCGACGAAGCGTTGGTACGCCGTACCCTGAATTGAAAGAACCTAAACAGAACAACGAATGTTTGTCTGGTTAACGGGTGTTCGAATACAAATATTGATCGCTGAATTAACAACTGGGGGAAAGAAAACAACCGCATATCCTGCTTATTAGCCCCTCGCTTTGCAGCTCTTCCAAATGCGAAGAGCTATTCATCTTAGTGAAAGAACTTTCGATTAATTTCAGAAAGAAACTCTTTGATTTTGTCTCCAAGGCCTTGCCACGAGAAAAGCTTTGAAGAATGAGGAAAACTATCAAATTTTCCTGAAATCTATTTGCACGAAGAAGCTCGTTGGAAATGGGCCTTTTGATTCAAAGGGTTCCTTCAATTCGATTCAACATCTGGATTTCGCATCTATACATGCTCTCCTTCTAAAATAGCGAGTCAATCAATGACAATATCTCTCGATTTCAAGGACCAACTGCCTCATACGATCAGTTTAATAAAATAATCCCTTCGTTTTCTAACGATAGATGCTATAAGAGTCAGAGCAGAAAGAACCGAAACTTTTCTTAGCACACTAAGACCTTTCAATTTGAGTGTGACTGATTAAAACAATGTTTTCAAACCGATGTGACAAACTGCAAGATGAATTAACACGAGGACATCATACTTCTAGTGCCAGCTACATGTCTAGGGCAAGCTACACCCAAGCAATGAAAACAGATGCGCTCAACATGTAACTACATTGAGACGCAGAACACAAGCTTCGAATGTACGCGAACACAACCATAGATGATTGGAAAAAACAAGGTTATCTGCAAAGGTGTGCCAATTAAAACTCAATTTGGACGGATAATTGACTGCATATTCCATATATAACTGATATATATATATATATATATACTATTTAAGCTAATCTATACAATGGGACGAGCTTTCCAAGCAAAATACGAATATGTTTACATATCAAATGCTATGTATGCTCTTACTAAAATCCTAAGGCAAAGCAATGTCTGACGACTGAGGTGATGTGATACATTGACATAGTGAGAGGTTTATGAAGGTAGACTTGCTTAGGCCCAGTTCAAACGCCTTACTTTTCATGCGCTGAGCTTAAGGCAACGAATTAGGTTTGTGAAAAAGTACAGGTTCTGAATCAAGGTTTTCTCTGTACTCATTATTAATATCAAACCCATAATTAAGCTGGATTGATCCAGTTGTATGAAATGCAATAAGTACGGTTTCAATTCATGCACCATACTAAATGCATAAATCATGTTGACACGTAACTTTGGTTCAGTTTATGGTCTCAAATACAGGTTAACACCTTATCTTAACACTTGTCTGATTCTCATGAATAAATATTTGTAAGCGTCAAGCTACTGTGTTCCTGAATTCTAAGCACTTTCAAACATTAAATCATATTAAGTGCAGTGCAAACTGCTGGGAGTAAGAAAAGAGGCCTAGGGGTACACCCTAAGAAGTGCAACTATGTTCCACTTTACAATGTTTTGTTAGAACAAATCCTTTAGAGTAAAAAATTATCATGTTTGGAAATGTCATGTTTTTTTAGGTAAACAGTTTCTGCTGAACCATATGCCCACGACATGCTATCAACATTATTCAGCACTGTATCAGCCCTTCAAAAATCAATATTGGGCAATCTTTCAAGTCAATTAAAAAATATACAAGTTTCTTATAAATACAAAAGTAGGTACAAACTTATTATCGTGTGTGATGTGCAGAAAAGATGTCATGATATAGAGCACGCAGCTTCTGATTTAAATGAAACTGATTTCTGAAGAAGTTTATTGACAATTGCACGTGCATAGAAAGCCATTGTCCCTGCTCTGTCTGTTTGACCAAGATTGTAGAAGGCAGCTTCGCTCTGTGGAGGAAAATTTGAAATTTAATCAAATCCCACCGGGTGAACCAGAAAAAGTTCCCACCTCAAAGAATTCATAGTACCAAGAGTACCTAACGGATTGAAATAGTTACATTCAGGATTAAAATGTGCATGAAGATTTTGAAAAGGAGAGGTTACATGTGATAACGGGCCTGAAGAAGTCCTGCATGGCAAGACGAAATATTGGAAATATATCTACACTTAAAAATTCAAATTCACACACATCTGCTGTTGTTTCTTCGTAGTGTTGTGGTGTTTCTGCCTACCAACGTATTAAATAAAGTCAGTCTTAAATTCGATGTCACGTAAAAATGTCCGTGAATACAAACAATTGAAGTGTTTTGCATGATTAATTTTGCGTTATCGCAAAATCTCACGCACCATCTAATTCTTAGGCACACTTTTATTTTGTTTGATTCAACTTTGTCCGGCCATATCGCATTTCACTTCTTGTTTAATCTTTATCAGTATACTTACCGTTTCATTTGATGTTGGGTCATTCTGGAAAAGTCTGATAGCCTCACCAAGTATCTATAAATGAGAAACAAAAGTTATGCAAAACACGGTTTGCTTTTGGAAGAATAAAGCGGGGCAGTATATATCATGTTTGAACGCTCAAAATGCAAAGCTATGAAAATAGGCCATTTCTTGCCATCTCAAACAACACTAAGTAAACAACTATTGCTCTCCAAGAAAATCAAATCAAGGGTCTGGGTCCAAGAGTCACACATCACAGCAGTATAGACAATACCATGATTGAAAAAACACTGCCTTTCGACTCCAAAGGTACGATATCAAATTAGGATTTTTAAAAGACTTCCAAAATAAGAATCCTGACACATTATGCTAGGACAAAGTAACCGTTGGCTTGGAAATATAAAGCGGCGGTCCCAAGCACACATGGGCAAAATCTTACTTTAACCCAAATTGGGTATGCCCAGATACCCCTGACTACAGGTAGATTAAAGAAAGTTCGATACATCAAATGTAGCAAAAGGCGTAAGCGTGCAAAAAATTGTCAACAACAGATATAAGAGAAAGATTAAATTTGTTTACCTCATCTAAATCTATGCATTGCTCGATTTCCAGCTCTGGGTTGCGTTCCAATACTGTTGCAATCACTGTTAGAAGCTGTAGAAAAATAGTCATCATTTTAATAGTAAAAATCAAAGCACTACCTCTGTTGAGTAAAAAACAATCCTCTTTTGAAAGGCAAGTGCTCCTCAGACATCCAGAAGATAATGTTGGCAAATATATAATTTGATAATTTGATAATGGACATGTTCAAATCAATTTTGAATTACCTGACTGAATCGGCCACTCCATTTTGAAGTTATGAGGGATTTTCTCCAGAGCGTCGTTTGAAGAAACCTTCAAAACAGGCCTAAAATCACGACCAAATTTTCCTAATATTTCTGCCTTGCAGCAATGACTTTTAACAACTTGCAGCACGTGTGATCCTCTTGGGAAGATGAAATAGTAAGGAACACGGCTGTTGTTCTCCAAGGGATGGCACTTTCGTCCCCCCAAAGAGATAACACATGATAGAGGATGTAAGAGTCATTGAAAAATCCCTCATAAGAACTTTCAAAACGGAGTAGCCGATTTCAGTCATGGTAAATTTTAAATTTTATTTGAACATATCCACCATTAAATGATAATTAACCAATATTATTGCCTTGATTTCCAGGGAGCAATGGCCTTGCAAACGGGGGTTGCCCTTTTACACACCCTGTATTTCGTTATTGGAGTCTCAGCCGTTTCTAGCACTTGTACAGTTAAGCTTGAAATCTGTCACCATTTTATTGAAATTACTATTTACGGAGAAGTTATTTTTCTCACCTCCACAATCGATTGCCTGAATTCTGGTCTCTGGATTTTTGATAACATTTCTTCAACTCGTAAAGAGAAGTCAACTTCATCCACTGTCATCTCAGAAAGTGTTGGTTGCTGCAGAAAGAAACAAAAACAATTTTTTAATCATACCGAATTTTCATTAAAATCAGACAGACAATAAATGTTGCTTAAACATCATTAGATAAACGCAAGTTGATAAAATGATG
Source organism: Aurelia coerulea (assembly GCA_039566865.1). Classification (NCBI taxonomy): domain Eukaryota; kingdom Metazoa; phylum Cnidaria; class Scyphozoa; order Semaeostomeae; family Ulmaridae; genus Aurelia; species Aurelia coerulea. The sequence continues at coordinate 21,992,394 of CM076954.1, forward strand.
GTTCATACTGGATATTCCAAAAAATAATACCACTGTCTGAAAAATCACTAAATTTGATTACAAGACCGATCTTCAAATTTCTTTTTTGGCAAGTAGATCTTCAAGGACCAAATTATTTTCCCAGATATAGCTGTTCTCGAACTTAGTTTGTAAATTAGCAAGTTCATCTCGCTTGAGGGCTACATTTATCAAATTCCAGAGGTTACCAAAGGTTTTCCATCTAATGAGCCAAATAAGTTTGCATATCAATTTTTACATGGTTATCAAACTGTGTCGAATTTATGTATTCAACTCGTAAAATTGCATGTTGAATCCGCAAAATATGATTAAAAAAACTAAAAGGCTATCATATGTATCCTTGTCAATTAATTTTGTGAATAATCTCCCCTCTTTAATAAGCCCCCTCTCTTTTAAGTCCCCCTCTGGAGTGCCCGAAATCAAATACGCCGCGGGGGCTTAATAGAGCTTTTACGGAATCTATTGACTTTCTTAACTTGCCTTCGTAACTTAACATTGCTAAAACGTATTGCACATAAATCCTTCTCTTTCAATGTTTCACTTCCAAACGAGTGTTCCTGTTTTTCTAAAATTCTCTAAAAATTGTATTGAAGCACGAAGACTTTTACCTGTGGTAAGTGATGAGAACCTAAGTTCAATCCACCAGGTACTCGTTCTAAAATTTTCCACACTGAAAGAAAAAGAGGTTCAATATATAAAAATCAGAAACTTTTTAGGGGGCAAAGCAAAGATCATGCATTGAACTTCCAGTCGGAATATTCAAATTTTAAGAGAGATACCATTCTCATCAACAATCATAAATTGTAGTAAATTGTAGTAATCAAACTGCCCAATCTTTCATGTATCAGGAAAAAAGGAAAAGTTTTACACACTTTGTATTGTTTCCCAAAGAATGAAGTGTACTGAAAACTGCATCGAAGAAATTGCGCATTAAGAGCCTACAAGCTGATTTTTGGCTAATTAAGCATCTTCTATTTAAGTACTACTATATAAATATATAGGAGCCATTTTAGCCAGTACAGAAACTCGCAGGATCACTTATGGGCTTCTGGATATAGCCCCTATAGCTTACCATTTGAGTAGAACTTTGGAGGAACTCGATTTAACGCTCCTTCCAGTTGCCGTTTTTGCAACCAATTCCTTAGAGGAGAAACCAAAAATAATGTTAATATCAAAATAGCTGTTTAATGCCATTCATGGAACCATCAAATTTGTTGAGCATAGTTCCAAATCTTGAAAAAGGTTGGTGTAAAATTCTATGACTTATTTCTTTGAAGTGAATAACTTTAAAGAAATTTTAGCTATTTTGCTATGATTCTATGTTGGTCTTTTCTGAAATCTTCAATATTTTTAGAATGAGAGTGTTTTGTTCTTTCCTAAGAATTCAAGAAATATTTTGAAAAATCTTAAAATCGCCGTAATTGCCAAACCTTTTGAGGAAGCATGGAATAATTTGCAAGAAAACCATAATTTACGAATGTCTATACAACTCTTCTGGTTTATGATTTTAGAAATTTGATGACGTCACATCCTCAAATGAGTTGAAATATAAAATACGCTGCAATTTCGAAGAATAGTCAAAATTTCTGAAAAGTTGAACGGTAGATAGATATAATAGATAGATAGATAACATAAAAGCTCTATTAAGCCCCCAGGGGCTTATTTAACTTCGGAAACTCCAGAGGGGGGGGGGGGCTTAAAAGAGAGGGGGCTTATTCAATCACAAAGTCAAATAACAAGGAAATGAATTATAGTCAACATACATTTTTAAGAGTCAAATACACAAGTTCGACACAGTTTTATCCAAAACCATAATAGAGAGGGGGCCTATTCAAAACTTTGGCTTAGTAGAGAAGGGCTTATTAGAGAAGGGACTCATTAGAGAGGAGGCATAATAGAGAGGACGGGCTAAATAGAGCTATTACGGTAGCTAAAGTTTCTTTCAAGCTATTCAATCAAAAGAGATAGGCCATAGAATTTTAGACCCACCTTTTTACATCGACTTAAGAATCTGGAACCAACGCTAACTTGCTGAAGCATTATACAGAAATATCACAAAACTTCGAACAAAGAAATAAATTATGAAGATAATAAAGTTAATCGGAAAAGACTATGGTACCTTGGAGTGACATCCCATAGCAATACTTTTCCATTTCTGTTTAAAACACTTTTCAGAAGCTGTTTAATTGCACTTGGTGCCAAACTGTAGATTGACTGAAATATAATGAGAAATTAATCAATGATTGAATATAAATCTTTGACCAAATTTTGAGGAAAACTTTATATACAGAAACTCAGTTTTCTGGTTAATTTCGGCACATAAGGGCACCTAAGGGGCAACTATAGGCAGGGGTTACATTTTTTCGTAGATGCATGATTTGAGAAAAATTCCAACAACTCTGCAACTTTTTCATGGCCTAGTTTTACAACACTGTCTCAATCAACTGTCTATCAACTGGATCATGAAATGAACCGTGATCTCTTGTCAAATCTACTGGTCTGGTCCTAACATAATTTTCGTCACATTTTTACTGATTAAAACTCAGCAGTTTTTTGGTACCCTGCATGGAATACCAATTGCACTTTTGGGTTGATTGGCCATTGCAACTAGTCTTGAATGCCCAATCTTCAAAGTAGATAAAACATACCCCTGGTTTCTGTCCCCACTGGTCTTCTGTGCATAAAGACAACAAATTCTTCATAGCTTGAATAATCCAACTGCAAATTGAAAGATTTGTTTCTTGAGAGATGCAAAGACATAGATTAACAGGAGTTCTTTTCTTCAAATAATTAGAGAGAAACTTTGACAGACTGAAGCCTCTTCATGCATCCAAGAGGCAAGCATAACTTGCCATGCTTATATGCAACTGTTGCAAAAAAAATGGTATAGGGAAGCTGCAAAGACAGTTTCAGTAAAGATTTAGAATCTGGAAAAACAGAAGTCATGTTCCTACTGCAGTGATAATCCAATCATGCACAGTTGAGAATATCAGTCCCCTGCAAATAGAAAAGGCAGATCTTTTCTACAAATTTTTATTTTTCTGCGAGCGCAGTCAATGAATGAAGCCTTTTTTGATAAACAAAAATGCACTTTGTGGCAAAAGTATGCTTAGTAAAAAAACCCCAAAGTCTTACCCAACTCTTAAAAATAGCATTCCAGTGAACAGTTCTGGCTTTGTACTCAACAAATCACTGAGATAAATCAGCATCTATGAGATAGGAAAAACAAATATTAAAACTACACATCTTTTTAAGTTGCTCGTTTACCAATAGAACTTTCAGCTATCCTACAAAAAGAGTTTGGATTTTAATACGAAAGGTTCGATTGAGTGGCTTTTCAGCCTTTATCTCTGTTGTGCATATTCGAAATTTCTAAACAATGTGTCAAAATATCGTTTGACTTAAATTCTCTTGTAGAAGAGCTAAAAGGTCCAAACTATTTCTCCTTTAATCAAATAATATTATAATTGATTCTTATTGAGAAAGAGGCTCCACATTAAACTCAAAATCTTCAGCGATATGAAATAATTTGATGAAGCATAAGCACTGACATTAATAATGACTTCTTGTTAGCACAAATACGAGAACTCACTTCTTGCTGTAGAACGGCCTCCCTTGCGTTGTGGGGCTTGCAGTTTGAATATATCACATGCTGAAAGTAAAGAGATCAATCGTTTGAGTTATGAAGTTTTTCAAAACATATTTGCAACGCAGTCATTGATTGACAAATAAGCATCAAACATTCTGCAAATATGAACTAAGTTGAAGGGGATCACCTGAGTTAAAAGATGAGATCTCACAGGTCTATAAATAGCCTAACGTATTTGATAATCCAACGAGAGGCAAAAGAACGCAAAGCCAAAGAAAACAATAAAGTGTTTAGGTTTCTCTTTGTCCTATTTATAAACAGACGCCATATAGCTCAGATCATTCACGTTAAGAGCAGGGTGTGAAAATACCATCGCTCGTGTCATTGAATGAGTTATATTTAAGTATTCTGCCACAAGCCAGTAAAGATAACATCTTTACCAAATGATTCGAAAAAAATTCCTCTTAAAGAGATAGGTTTGAAATGCATCTGTGTCATTTCACATTGTACAATGAAGTGCTATTCCATGCTTTTAAGCAATTTTCTTTTTTAGAACCACGGCAAAAACAACCATACATTTTCTACTTGTTCTATGTTCTTTGTTAAACCAAAGCATAAATTTGTGTTAGCCAAAGCAGACAATAGGATACATACCTGAATGGATGCCGGTGACATTGGCTCAGAAATAATGTGTTCATGTTGACCAAATATACCAATTGTCACCTATAAAAGTCACACTATTGATATTAAGATGGAAAGACTTAGAATATGCTGAAAGAAAAAAAATGTTCTTCTGCCTTTTCCTTCGCAACAAATAAATCAAAGTAGCGAATTGCAAGATTGTGAACGTTGTCTAGTGCTCTTTACTTCCTAATACCTTTAAACAGCTATTGTCACAAAAGGGTCCTTTGCGAGCACGCTACAACCATAGATCCACAGGGCAGTGGCTGAATTGATAAAACAGTTCAACCAAAGCAAAACTCTTCTCTCAGTTCAACTACTGTAGTGTGGATCCATGGTCTACATTTTGGACAAATTTGATTTTCAGACAGTTTGAAATTTCAGCGTGCCTGCAAAGGACCCTGGGTGACAATGGCCCTTTAAACTGTGGAAGATCTTGTGTTCTTCCCCAGGCATTTATCCTTCCTGTGCTAGAGGGAATTTTGGCTCATATTTAGGCACACCGGAAAAGATAGCATTTAGCTTCTAAAACCACCAAGAATCATTTCGCTTGATCCTATACAAGATCAAGTCGAAAAGATGAGGCAAATACTCTAAGCGTGGGGTGAGTGGCCGAGCGGCTTATACAGTTTCCGTCAGGTGACTGAAGTTAAGCTCGGTCGAGTTACGCCAACTCCGGATGGGTGACCTCTCGGAGGCCTGACATCACAACTCACCTCACCGTCCTTCGGAAGGGATGTTAAATTAGGGGTCCCATGCCTGGATGCGTCATGCATAGTGGGCTGGAATTAGCTTTAATTTAAGTAGCTAGAAATACTTCCTGCCCACTCAAAATACATTACTGAAAGAAAAACCAACCTGTCTTCCACTGACTAACATTGTTGTTATGGACGGAGCAAGACTGTCGACAACTTTTCCAAGTAATGCAGCTGAATAACGGACAACTGACCATAACTTCAAATATGATGCTTGTCTGTAAATTTCATCAATTTCTTCCAAAACGGATTTGCCTCCAACTTCAAAATGGTAATCATGTCTAGAATGAAAATTTAACAACATAACTATACTCATTACATAAGTCTCACCATCGATCATTGAAATGGATGGTATATAAAATCAGATTAAAAATGTTGAACGAATACAAGGAATCACGTCGTAAGTTCAACAATGTGACTTGGGTGTGCAAGGAAATATTGTTATCTAATTCTTTCTCTTCTCTGGTAAAAGGGTTTGTGTCATTCATTTCGAGGTTCGCTATTATATTCCTTATTCAAGAACTTCAAAACAAGAGACAGGACATGAAAATATTTTCCTTCATGCTAAAAAAGAGCAATATTCAAATTTTTTTTCAAAAAGAAAGTGACAAAACGGTTTTCAATAGAATTATGAGATCTTTCCCACAGTACAGAAAAAGTTGGCTGGCAAAATAAGATAACCAACTTTTTTTTAGCTCAAACTAGATAAAAAGACTCCGTGTTTTAATTGGTCAGTTCTGAGTAATAAATGCCCTTCTAGATCATATCTTTAAAATGACAAAAGTCCGTCTAAAATGAGATGTCACCTGAGATTTGCAATAACGCAAAATTCCTTTGCAAAACACTTCTATTGTTGTTAATCGCGGGCATTTGCAGGTGAAATCTAATTTGAGACCTAGACTATAAAACCTTCACTTGTGATGTGACCGAGCTATATGCTCCAAGTTTTAAATAAGTACTAGCAGAATCAAGTATAGATCAAAATTACCTTGATAATAACATATGAAGGATATCAATTCTCGCTCTTAAACTTGTTGTTCTTTTATACAATTCAACCACATCATCCGTTGATTTATGAGCGTAGCTATGGGGATCCTCGTCGTCATTGTCTAATCCAATTTCTTCTTTTAAATCCGGATTGTAAACAGATTTGAATCCAATTGCAGGTTGAGATTTTTGTGTTTGATGAAATATGTCATGAGAATAGATGTACCTGGAAGGATTGAAAATTATCTGCTTAAAATTCATCTAACTTGACATAAACTGTGCGTGAACAACAGTTCAAAATCTAGAGGAGAATATGCCATTCCTTTTTCTGACTTTTCGTGTGTGACGCAGGTGCACATAGACTAAGTAATGGATCATTAAGCAAGTCTCTTTCCCTTTGGAGCTTCCCAGGTTTATTCACAGGATAATACAGTACTCATTTTGAAGCCAGGTATATCAGAAATGGTACTTCTATTCAGCAGAACCTTTAAATAACGAGAGGGCCACGAAGAGAATCCGTGCACGATATTTACGACGTTGCAAATGCTTAGTGCCTTATGTGAAAATCCATGCAGACGTTTGCAAATTTTACAGCGTTAAATAAAGTAAATAAATTGTTTTGGAATACAACAGTCAGCGAGAAAGCTACTTGTAACTAAGAAAGATGAACTAAATAACAGCATACTTACACAGAATCATCGCCTTGTCTTGGTCTCAGAAAGTCGAGATGTTCAATACAAGCAGTGGACACGAAAGTCTGCAGGGAAGATTGAAAATAGATTCCACTAAAGTACACAGTAGGAACAGATAGATTAATTGAAGCAATGCAGCTCACATTACAACAAAATTGCACAGAGTGATATTTGAATAGTGACAAAATTGAATAAAGATTCCACTAAAGTAAGGAGTAACAACGGAATAATTATTTGAAGCAACTACGTAAAATTGCGTCACAATTTTACAAGAGTGGTACTTTTGGTGGTTCAGTTTAAGAAATGTATCTTAAATGTACGTGATTCTAAGAACAAGCGAATATCAACTCAAGGCTTTGAGCAAGAATCTCGCAAAATTTGATAGCATTTTCAGTCGGCTGTACCTTTGCTGTAAATCTAAGATGATAATTTCGGATAAGAGCAAGAGAAGGGCTTATTCAATTCAATTGTTGTGTCGTATCTAATTACAGACGTCGAGGATCAATTCCTACCAACTCTCCCTGTCATCAGCTTCTTGAATGAAAATTCCAGCGATCTTTTCGTTGGTCAGCAGTTTCAAGCTATCAAAGGCTTATAGGGTGACAAAAACTTAGGATTGGACTAATTACCTGCAGTCTGCCAAGAATAACTTTGATGCCATTGACGTCTCCATTTTTCAGAGCAGCCATGAAATCTAACATCTCTTTAAAGTGTGGACCTCTGCAGAAATCAAAGAAAGATATAAAAGTGCTTATCTTTTCTATCACACTGTCCAAACTACGGATTTATCAAGAAACAGTACACTCTGTTTCACAAGATTCAATCAAACATAGGGACATAAAATTAATATTCTACCCATCAACACATATATTATAGAGTAAGTGAGTTCAAGGGGCTGGGTCACGTAACCACAAGCAAACCTGTTACCTCCATAATCTATATTATTTTAGGCACATGTCCATTGTTTTCTCCGCGCATTTTGGTGGATGGGGGGAATCCACAATAAAGGTACTTTTAGAAATCCACCGATATCTCTGTAATCTTACAACGTATGAATGTCTCATTTGTTCCTCAATGAAATTCTAGAATCGATCTTCAAAAAACAATTCCATTTTGATTAAAATAGTGGACTCTATCTGTGTGATATGGTCTATCAAAACACTTCAAAAGTCATTGTTTCGAGAGTATTTTGTTTACTTTATGTGACCCAGCCCCTTTAACAAAAAACTTTGAAATTCACCTGAAGTTATGATCTCGAAGAATGATGCAAATTGTTGGTCTGCCTTGCATATTCCATCGATTGCGTATAAATGCAAGAAGTGTCTGCAAGCAAAATAACACAATCAGCATAAATCTTCCACAGTTAACTTCAGCTGATACAAAAGCAACAGAATGAAATATTTGTTAACTAAGTCTCAAGAAAGATCAATTTTTGAGAGATAAAAGGATCAGTAAGAACATTACATTGCAAATTCAAATCAATGTATACATTTTGAAAGATTTTCGAATGTGAACAATAGTGAATTGAAGCTCTAATGCCACTCCCTCGAAAATTTTGTTTAAAGAGACACAATCGCAAATTTTTGATGTCGGAAAATCTCAACGAGATTCTTCATGCATAAAGAAGAGAGCTTGTAAATTCCAAAAATGTATTTAGCAGTTTCGTACGACTTCTAGAAGTACCATAAAACAGTAAAACGAAACGAAAAACGACGTATTTGTACTCACACTTTTCTGCGGAACGTGCCCATAAACAATGGAAAGACAATAGACAAATTCTCGCCTTGCAAGTTTCTTTTTATAAATCTCGGTCAATTAAATTTTCGGTTTTGTGTATTAGATATATTTTCAGGATGTACAAGGTCTCTACTTTATGCATGAGGAATCTCATTTAGATTTGAGACAAAAAAAAATTCGCGATTGTGTCTGTTTAAAAATGCATAAAAACATTGCTCTATCTACACTCTTTTGCAGAATAGCTAAAAGGTCTACCATAAGGCTATCAATACCAAATATCTGTTTACATTTCACTTTGACTGCATTATAAGGAGAAAAACAGAATAATTCCGAAAGAACGCATCATCATACCTTAATCCCATCAATCAACAACGACATATCCAAAGACATGTAGAAATCGGATTCGTCTAGTAGTATAGGATACGTTGCAACAGTCTTGCCAAGAACACGATATATCTAAAAAACACAAGAAACATTTATCACAAATGTCTGCCACATTGACACAAACAATGAAGTTATTAGTAATACAACACGGGTACATCTCCACAGGGAAACCAGGAAATAATCATTGATATAATAAACATTGTCTGTTTTTGGTCCCTTTATGAATAAAAACTGACCCTCTTTGTCCCCTGTGCGCTTGGTCATTTTTTTACCTTAGCACGGCACTAAAATACAGGGGACTAAGGTAAAAAATGACCAAGCCCACAGGAGGTAAAGAAGGACAATTTTCACGAGCAGACTTTTATATTACAATTTAGTTGCAGCCTCAACACCCATAAAAAACAAGAAAAACAAGACTAAACTAACTTTGCTTGTACCAAGAACTCCAATCGGACGATTTGGCCTTCCAGACAATCCAAGTTTCTTGTTAACGCCAAGCTGCTCGTAGATCTAAGATAAAAACATTTTCACTATCACAAAATGAAATGAACCCTTCTTCGCCTTGATATGTAAAATGGAATACTTTAAAATGAAGTCAATGTTTAACGTTACAGAAGTAGAAAGCACAGAGAGTTCAAAAACATAATCTTCATTCTTATTTGGCTATTGTTGCAGATTTTATAAGTGTAAGTATATTCAGGCAACAAATAAGAAGTCTTCCACTTGGCAAACTTAAAACTAAGATACTCCACTTACTGTCACAAGATGACTCGGGGCAACTATCTGTATTGGTTCCATTTCTTTTGGAGTTTGCGTGACAACACCATACGTAGCTAATGACGCTTGCAAGCTAAAAATGAGATATTTTTCCACATTATTTCATGGATTTTAAGCATTTTTTACTTTTCATATTATTCATTCGAAATCAGAAAGACTCTAACAAATAAACAAACAAACGAACAAACGAACAAACAAACAAACAAACAAACAGACAAACAATAAAATCGTTAACATAGCCACACTTACCAACAATCAACACATATATAAACAAACCATTAGCTGTTATTTGGAGGAAAGTCTCCCAATAAAAGGGTTAATGAACTGACACAAAGTAATTGTACTCACTCTCTGTTTTCAGATATCAGTGCAACTTGGATGACTAAATCGCTTCCAGCAGTCTGCAAGAAAATTCAAAACAAATAAAGTACAAAAAGGATTTCCCCAATCATCTGGATCATATCTAAAGTCTGCGATCTTGCAACAGAAATATTTCATGAAAACATGCTTAACGAATTTTTCAGTAGAATCTATCGTAAAACAGTCTTGACAACCGGCAGTTTAGATCAAAACTTTGAACCACTAAAAGAATAAGAATCTACAATGCTTTGAAGAACATTTGACATTCAACCTTTAAACGAATCTACAATGTTTTGAAGCACATTTGACATTGAAATTGAAGACAAATACATCTAATAAACAATGAATGTGATACAAAACAATCTTCATCAAACTATCGTTCAAAGCAACTTACCTCAAAGGATGAGTAGCGATAATTCACAGAAACTTTTCTTGCTATTGCTGATTTGTCAAACATATGTCGATTTAATGGATCTATTTCATTCACAGATACCAAGCCATCAACTATAGAGAAAAGAAGCCATCAAAAAAGAATTGATCTATCATTTACAGCATGATACCTTCGTAGCATCAACAATCTAGCAGAATAAAGCTCCTTCTTTTCATGGAGATTTTCTGCACAGAGGGTGAAACTCGAAGACCTCAATTTGACTATCGAAATATTTCAATAACATATTTTTTCAAGAAATGCAGACTGCTAGAAATAGTATTCTCCCGTTTTGACAAAAAAGAACAATTCTGGCTTCAAATTAGCTAAAATCCTTACTGATGTGAAGTTTAGACAATCAGTCAGTTTGACCAATAAAGTAAGTTAAAAGAACTGAACAGGGATTCAATGCAAATTTTACACTACACGATTACCCAAAAGATGGGCAAATCATTAACAGGATTTCATTAAAGGAGGCAATGCATCTTGATAACAAGTTCCTGGCAGCCATCTTTAGCGCAATCGTGTAGGTAAACAAGAATTTTGATCTCAGAAAAATTAAGTAACTGATACTTACGCAACAATTTTGCTAGCAGATAAAGGGAATGACCCCAAAGAAAGACCTCTTCATCGCTGTCTGGGATACGTTCTACAGAGCCAGGTCTTCCCCTTTCTTGTTCTACACCTTCATGTGCAACGTAGTAGTATTTAGGAAGCACCATATCTGAAAAAATAAACATGTTTTTTTCACAAACTTTACACGTGCAACAAAAACAGCTGTTAGAAGTTTCTAAATGTGTTCACACCAAGGTTTGTGTACAGTTTATTAGAAATATACCTAGTTTGCCTCATCATCAAACAGCATCAACAAAGATCATAACGTTTGCCAAGCCAACCAAAATATATCACCGTCATCTATGGATAAACATAATTGCAAGTCTCGAATGAACAAGCAAAGGAATTGGCACAGTCAAACAGGAGTTCACAACGATTGTCCACCAACAGACGAACTTGTCTCTAAAACTATAAATAAATTACTGGAGGAGAAAGGGACAGATACACGTAACGTACATGTACCCTGAAACAGCATCTCAGCTGAGTAAAGCATGTATCCTCCAGATAAAGGTTTAAATCATCTTCTAAGGCCAATATTTTTCTAGGGTTTTAAGTATTTCATTTGCTAATATTCGTCAAAAATTGGTCCAAGGTCATTAACCAGAAGGGCCCGCAAAAATGTCAGGCTCAAAAAGATTTTCGAATGTAAGTGAAATTAGGTGAAATTTGAGTTTTGAAAAGCTCTCTGGAATTAACTAGTTTGAACCAAGTTCTTCGAAAAAGATTTCTAACATCAACAAAGCAAATAGGTCTGTCTAAGAATTACACGGGCTAGAAATGGAGCCAACACTGTCTTGGCTGGCTGTAAAATTTATGTAATATTTGCTTACTTTTCTCGTTGGACTTGTGATATCGCTTTTCCATCTCAGAATCTACAATAATATCAAACGTCAATGTTATTGGTCAATCAGTTTGTCATTATTAGGTTGGGTAAAAATCAAGCATGACACAGTTCAAGAGGGCTTGCGAGGTAACAGGAATTAGAACAACAATGACAGCGAAAGAGCAGACAGAAAATATCCACAGCACTGCGAAAGACCAAATGAATTGTAGCGGGGATGGCTCAGTGGTAGCACGCTTGACTACCAATCTGAAGGTTGGTGGTTCGAGTCCCCGCCCTGCCGAACTTGCTACAAAGTGTGAGGAGAGTCGCCAACTCTCTGTAATTCCAGGCTTAAGGAATCACGAGGTGTGGTCGAGATGAAGGACCGGGACGCTGCTTCGATAAGTTCAGCTTCTCAGCGTCCTAAAACTACCTTCGGATGCTACGTAGAAATGTATACAACAACAAAAAAGACCAAATAATGATAGAAAACAGTATGAGCAATAAACGTCTTTCAAAGGACGAAGAATTCCTTGCTACCTTGAAAATAAATGGAAGATATTTTAAAAATAGAAGAGCTTTATACCTGGTTTAGGTTCAACCAAAGGAACGAGGAGACTTTCAACTTCTTTCATATACTTGACGGCATCTTCTTGATCTCCCAAAAATATTGCTGATGGAAAATGAGAATAGGGAAATCTTTCAACTCATTTCGTTTCAGGAAAAACTATTCTTGCAACTAGAGCAACTGGCTTGCCTTCTACAATATCAGTAGATCAACAATTCTTTATAGTAATATCCACTAATAATAGGAGTAAAAAGGCGAAAAAGGCAACGTTGTACATTGCAGATATCTTCAGATGGTTAGCAACAATGACCTATACGTAGACTACTGTAAAACTGTATATCAATCAGCCAAATTAAAGAAAGAAGGGACATTTGATGGTCTATCAACCAATTATAGATACAGTAAAAACCTGCATAAAAGAACAAGTGGATTAAGAACACTCAGGCTAAAATTTGGTTTAAAAAGTATCATAAACATAAGAACACATTCAGCCTGAAAAATGAAAATTGTTCTTATGCAAAAAGCTGGATGGCCAGTCTGCAGAGTGTGCCATGTGCACACACAAGATTTTGTTGTGTATCACCAGAACTGTTACCCCTCCCCCAGTGTGGTAATATTGCCATGATGTTGAAGTTAGTTCCACTCAATAATTATTAAAAAAAATTTGTACTTGAACATTATTTCATCTGTTCAGTGTTGGTGGTCTTGTTCAGTGTTTAATTTTAGAGACATTTTAAGAACACCTTAAGAACACTTTCACCCTGATTTCGCAGAAAACACCCGATAAATAAGAACAAGATCAGCCTGAACCCCCAAAACATGTGTTCTTTTATGCGGGTTTTTACTGTATCATAAACAAGATAACTTGATAGGGAGTAAGATTTGTTAAAGATTCATTTAGTCATACCTTCAAGAGCTAGATAAACATAAAACATTGGCCATTCAGCTTCGATCTTGTCAAAATCCTGCACGAAACAAAATATGATTGAAAAATACCAGAAAATAGTATATCTATAGCGCCCTGGCGAAAGTAAAAATCTACAATGTAATTAACAATGAAGCCGGTTTTAAAAGGAAGTTGAAACAATATTTTAGTCTACTTTCAATCAATCTTTGAGTGCTTAAAATCACAAATTTCATGGAACCAACAGACGCTTTATCAACAAACAAAGTATTAACTGCAAAAAATCAAACAAATGCAGGTATATTGATGGTGATGGTCCTTACCTTCAACATGTTCCGCTCGTAATGCCTAACTTTTGGTTCCAATGGCGTCCCATATCCATCTCTTACGAACCTTTTCAGGCCATATTTACCCTGGTATGAGAAAATAAAAAGTGCTGCATATAAATTTTCAATACGTTTTCAAATGAAGACGTTTTCATATGAAAAAGAAAAGTGAATCGACCGAATATGGCACTGTAAACAAGCTTTGTCCAAAAATATACAGGGTGTCCCAAAAAATTGTGCCCCATCTGTGTGACTGCTGTGGAGGAGCTTTACATTCTATTGTCCCGTTCTTGATACAGTTGCATCGGATAGGCTGCCACTTAGAGTTTGAGACCTTGTTTTAGCCAATCAGACAAATGGTTGCTGATTTATGGCACACAAAGTAAAAAAGAAATTGCTTCAAAGACAGAATTTTCTTAGCCTGCACGCAGACTTTGGTTGCTGGGGAGGAGAGGAAGAAAGGAACTACAAAGTCTGCGCAACGCTGTGCATTTTCTTGCTTTTGATCACATGACCATCATGATCCATTTGCCACAAGATAGCGCAATTTTAAGTCGGCGTCAACAAAGTAGTTCCTTTCTTCCTCTCCTCCCCAGTAACCAAAGTCTGCGCGCAGGCTAGCACTTTCTTTGTTCTGCGAAAATGCCAAAATCAAATAAATACTACAAAAAGGGTTTATTGCTGTGTTAGAATTCGTTAAACAGTTTAAAAAGAGTTCTTTGCATTGTTTACTGGCAACAAAATAAAATTAAGCCAGTATCAAATGAAGAAAATATATATTTCTTTCAAAATTCATATGATTTTGACATCTTTGGAGTGTAAAGAAAGTGCTCTTTTTGAAGTTCAAAATTACACATATCGCTGCGCAGGAGCTCAGGCGCGAAAACATTTTGAACTTTGAATACTGTAATGGCGGCATCAACTCCTTGTTGTGACGAGAGAAAAACGAAAGAAAAGCAACATTAACAAGCTTTTCTTCAATAACATTTTGATCATAATATAGACCACACCAGTGGTGCATTATTAGCCGTGATATTTCAAGTGATTTTTGGAAATTAGTCATCACAAGATCGTCCAAACCCCTGGTCCAAACCAGGCCAAAAACCATTTATCAAATTTGCTAGCAACAAAGCCATACAGCTATCATGAACAACTAAATGTCACTCAAAAGCAACTGATGCAATTGTATTACAAAATCTGCTCTTGTTGTACTAGGTATATAAAGAGGCTTCTGGTTGAGCTGTCATTAAGTATTTGTTCTCTATTTTCTATTTTAATGAGGCTAGATCACGAGCAAATTTCATCAATGATTTTAGGCCTGTTTTGACGGATTTTGAGGTGAAGCAGTTTTATAAAATTGTTTGTAATTTGTGAACGATATGACCGATGTTAATAAATCAAAGGGAATAGACATACCGGGTGCGCCAAACAAAACACTATGCACCTTTGGCAGGCCACAATAAATCGTACACTGGACCGATTTTGAAGATTCATGACTTAATCTTTAGCAAAAAGCCTGAATTCGATTCTGGGATATTTTGCAAGTTTTTTTGTTTTCAATTTTTAGAGCTAGACGCAAGTTTCTAAAAGTTTTCGTTCTCGAAAACACTGAAAACGATCAAAAATACGTCGATAAAATTTTCTGAAGAATTAACATGATTGGTATCGATTAATTTATCGATTTCTAGATCCCAAATCACCACGAAAAAATTTTCTCTTTGCCCACTCATGTTGATTCTCTAGAAAATTTGATCGACGTTTTTGATCGTTTTCAGTGATTTCGAGAACGAAAATGTTAAGAAACTCACGTTCTGAATGGAGTGACCGATTTCAGCCAAGAAAACTTCTAACATGTGAGCTATTCAATCAGATATTGCAAAAAAAAATTGCTTATATGTTCAGGGAGCAGTAGCCTCTCAAATGCCTGGCCTTGTTTTTACTCACTCGATAGACTTTCAAAAGTGCATACATTCTTTCTTTTGACTCGCTGGGTATAGAGCATCAGTGTACAAGAACAAGCAGGGCTCAAAAAAATGTTGTCCTTCCTGGTAGCAAGGTAACCTCCTTTGTTTTTTCTTACACAGTTTCTTCATCTTTCCCAATATATTGTCCAATTCCATCCCATGTCCTTGCTCTCCTTGTTTGTTTCACTTCCCTTTCCATCCCTTCCTTCATTTCTTTCTTCTCTTTCCCCTTGCTTGCTTGCTTGCTTGCTTGCTTGCTTGCTTGCTTTTCCCCTTCTTCCTTCCTGGGAAATTTTAGTATTTCAGCTAACTTCCTGGTAGGGCCGCTACCACACCACTTCGTTTTTTTGAGCCCTGACTGAACAAGTTTCCAAAAGCAACCACTGAGATCGAATTAGCATTAAGGCTTATGGGTTATGAATTTCATGAAATAATATCAATTCAAAAACATTTTATTTGCAAAAACGCTTAAAAATAACCGAATGTTGGGACCGTTATCAATTGATTTATCCTTTGCCAGTTCAGCAAAATGTAAGGATTACTGCGAATAAAAGACGAACATTTTCAAGATCAAAAATATATCATAAATAAAAAATTACAAGAAAGGATTTTAATCAAATTTAACTATGCTAAAAAATATTATACTGTTTGTCAGTTTTCAGTGTTTATTAGTTCTCATCGCTTCTCTTCTTTTTGAACAAATTACGAAATTTGTTCTTCCTGTTAATCGTCTCAATTTTTTCCTTGAGGTCTTTGGTGTCATCTTTCAGATTCGATGTCTTTTCTTTTACTTTATCCAGCTGCTTCCTTTGCAGTCTTCCTTTCTCTGCGGATTCCTTAGAACGCATCTTCACTTCATCCACTGCAAGTTGCATCGATTCTATTTTCTCCTTTTGTTGAGTCAGGCTTTTATTTAAAACTTCAATCAAACTTAACCTGCTATTTCTATCATCGTTCATCATCGAAATTTCCCTTTTATGTTTCAAAATTTGCTCTTCTTTTGTCACAATTTCATCTGTACAATATTTGTTCTTCATAGATAATTCTTCTATTTCTGAAGACTTTTCTTTGCTTTCTCTTTCGAGTTGAGCCAGCTTATTCTTCCAGTCATTTGATTGCTCCTCGTTCTGCATCCTAAGTTCTTCAATCTCTGAGGACTTTTCTTTGCTTTCGTCTTCGAGTTGAGCCAGTCTATTCTTCCAGTCATTTGATTGCTCCTCGTTCTGCCTCTTTAGTTCTTCAATCTCTGAAGACTTTTCGTTGCTTTCGTCTTCGAGTTGAGCCAGCATATTCTTCCAGTCATTTGATTGCTCCTCGTTCTGCCTCTTTAGTTCTTCAATCTCTGAAGACTTTTCGTTGCTTTCGTCTTCGAGTTGAGCCAGCATATTCTTCCAATCGTTTGATCTTTTCTCGTTCTCCACCAACAATTCTTCCATCTCTGTGGATTTCTTTTCATTCTCATCTTTGAGTCGAGCAAATTCATTCTTCCAATCCATCGAAGTTTTCTGCCAAAGAAGATACTTTTCGTTTGTTGTTTCTTTGTTCTTCTTCAACTCACTTTCAAATTTCGCTGTTAAATCTTTCATCATGTTTTGCTGTTCTTGGCATCTTTTGTTGCAATCTTTCATCAAAATTGATTTTTCTATTGTAAACGTATCTTGAATTTTGTTTTCTTGTGCTATAAGAATCTTTACATTTTCAAAATTGGCATGTGATAGCCGCATCTGATTTTTTGAGAGTTCCTGTTCCAATTTCTTGATCTTGGCCTCCAACTCTTTTTCTCTCGTTTCATGTTCATTTATGAGTGCTATCTCTGACATTTTTAGTTTCTCACTTTCTTCTTTTACTTTAATTTTTTTCTTTTTGTATGCATTCGCCAGCATTTCTATTCTTTCAAAGGCCGTGTCAATTCTTTCATTCATGTCATCTTCCAATTCCATCTTCCTCTCTTCCATGTCTTCCATCAATTCTTTTTCTTTAACTTCCAGGATACTTTTGAGTTCATCTTCCATCTTCTCCTTCATTTTCAATTCCAATTCCGTCTGGGCAGCTTCGTATTCTTTTCTTATCGCATCTTCCTTCTCTTTGAGAATCTTTTCCCATTTTTTGTTCATCGCGTCTTCCATTCTATCCTTTATTTCCACCTTTCTTCTCAAAAATTTGAATTTCATTTCTTCTTCTCGATCTTTCATCTGGTTCTCCCATTTTTGCTTCGCTTCGCCCATTATCTCCTTCTCTCTCTCTTCTATGATCTTGTGAACCTTCTCCTTCATCTCTGCCTCAATTTTGAATCTAATGTTTTGATTCTCCTCAAGGCTTTCTTTTCTCTTCCTCTCCTCATCTGCAAGATTCTTGCTCTTTATTTCTTTTACGTTTTGTTTCAGTTTCATTATTACCAGCTCCTTTCTTTCGGCTTCATTTGTCAACAAAGATTTCTGGTGTTGGATTTTTTTCATTTTTTCTGATTCTGATTTTTGCGTTACCTCGAATTTATTTTGAATTCTTTCGACTGTTCCATTCAAGCGATTTATTTCTGCTTTCATTTGGTCTTTTTTCAATTTATCTTTCTTCATTTCCCTAAAATAAATGAAACGACTTGTCAAAATGATTCAGAACGGATACAATTGAAAGGTATTCTGATAAGATAAATAGACAGAGAAGGCAGGTTGTGAGGGTTTTAGCGCTCCCTCATTCGATGCTGAAGGTCTTGAGCTCGAATCAAGAAGCCACCATTCCGGAAAGTGCGAAGATTTATCAGGAGAGTCCTTTGTTTCCTTACGTTCCGAGTTGAATTATACAATTTCAGTCAACAATCAAAACGTTTAGCGAAGTTACTACAAGGATACAAGGGAATTAGGTAGTCAGTCTAAAGAGTACTATAACCAATCCTGTAACTTAAAAGGATGGCCTTTTATAAAACAGATCATGTTGAAGTGCAAACCTCCTCAGAGAAAAGATATGGAACAAATATAGGTCCTGATCCCTCCCTCGTTCGAATAAAGCCTGACGAATTTATTGTTTGATTTCAGAAAGGGGTCAACTGCTCAACTGCTAGACCCTTCGAGCAAACGATACACTAAGAATATTTCCTGCAATAAGGAGAAAACCTTCTTGAATGAACACACATAAGCAAATGTATGAAATAGCACGAATATGGTAGATTTGTCCTTTAAAAACAACAAACTATGCCTTAGTACTGAATAGAAAAAGTCATACATGTTTAAATTGAAACTCTCAACAAGCAATCTGCCATCCTCTTGGCAACTCAAAAGCTTTTGTCAAGATTAGTTTACTACAAGGTACTTACTCGAACTGATCGTAAATGAGCGCATCTTTCTTCATGATATCTTTCTTTGCCATTGCCAACTGTTGCAAAACATTAGGCTGGTTTCTTCGTGATGTATGCTCTGTGACAGTCATTGATCTGCCAGCAGAGGGCGAATTCTCCATTGTTCTTCGTGTGTGGAACGACATATTGACAACTTTCAAACGAAAACGTATCTGTAGGTTGCTAAAGATGTTGAATCGTATGAGAACTTTTCAACAGTCGCTGAAGTGTAACGTATTGTGACACTTCACTACATGAAGATTTTCGGCGAAGCACAGCTTTTTATAAGCAGAAATCTCCAGTGATTGTCACGTCAAATTGCCTGTGGAACAACAGGATCTGATTGGAGAGATTTTATCACGTGATATCCGAATCTGACGTCAAAATCGTCAATCAGTTCTT
Organism: Aurelia coerulea; assembly: GCA_039566865.1. Taxonomy (NCBI): domain Eukaryota; kingdom Metazoa; phylum Cnidaria; class Scyphozoa; order Semaeostomeae; family Ulmaridae; genus Aurelia; species Aurelia coerulea. The sequence goes on from CM076954.1 coordinate 22,011,731, forward strand.
CTTGATTGGTTGCTGGTGCTCCTCCGCACAAGATAAACGCGCCAAATATGGTATAGAGTTCTACTCAAATATAGTGAAAAAAAAATTTAAGGGTCTTTCAACTTTCGAAACAATGTCAAAATAGCGTATCTTGTCAGCTATCGATTGATGTCAAATTTGTTTAAAGTGAATGAACGGAGCTAAAAGGAGGTCATCTATAAATAAGGCAAAGAAAACTCCTACGCACGTTGTTGTTCCTCTTGCCAACAATAATTTGATAACGGGCTATGCTCGAAACGTTGTGCTGATTTCAATTCGCATCAAAGTGCTTATATTCTAATTTATTTACTTTTTTATCTTTGTACAATTGATCTACACGCAAGAAGAAAAACTTTTTAGATCTTGCTAAACAATATCCACGAACTTCTCGAAATCACCAAATACAATAGGCTAATATTAGAATACCCAGACTCCTTCCGCGCGGGGCATTTACCTCCGTTGATTCTCTTTAAAGGGAGTACAAAGACCAGCAGCCTTTGCCATCGTTTGTTTTTATTGTTGTGAATTTCGTACAGTCAGCTATCCTGGAAGCTGTGCAGAACAAGTCGCTGACTTCACGCAAAGCATGTTGGTCTTTGTGCTCCCTTTAAGTTAAACATAGGAGTAAGGGGAGACGCACGATTAAACGCCAAGTGACATATATTGATTTGAGACAAACATTGATTATAAAGTTCTCAAATTACCTTTAAAGTATTTATAACTCTCTCCTTTGTCTCTTTGTGCAATTTTTCATCCACCACTGCAAAAGCTGGAAATCCAAGAATACACAACAATGCAGCATCAGTCTCCTGCCAAGGAATGAAAAAAGAGTGACATTTCAAATTATACACTGCGTTTACATGATACCGGCAAATCGTAAAACGGCATAAACTTGTCATTGATATTTGAATTTAAAAACAAAGCTCTAACAGGCAGAATTTAAAAAAAGTGTCGTGTGAACACTTTAAAACAGTCAAGTCAGAACTTTTTTAACGATTTCACAACGATGCTGATGGATTCTTTATGCCTAGATAAATTTCTTTGTCGTCAAAATCCAACCTTTGTCACAGAGATTGCAAAAAGATTGGTATCGTTGGAATTTCTATCGTTTTAAACTGTGCCGGTATCATGTGAACACTAACAAGGGCAGATTTCATAATACAATAGCAACAGTTGTGTTTGATTGACACCTCGATTCAAAGTAATTAGCGACTACATACAAAGAGAATTCTCTTAACCAGTACTTCAAAACATACAAAGCCGCAAAAGTTTCCCCGAAACTAGTAGGGCAAACTCTCGCCTTGTGCAAGCGAAAGGTGGTTTTCAAGAGAGTATAGATATAAGTTATATGCTTATATCGAAAGAAGGAGGGAAAATTTTAAGTTCCGCCTGCCGGCATCGTGCCATCTACGAAGTAACGTAATCAAGATGGGACCGACTGATACACATATTTCTTTTCAATCCAAAATCGTTTGCGAACTTAGCAATGAAGATGGAGGAACTTTAGAGACAATAGTACCTTCGATCTTGACTCTCTGGGCAGCAAGGTGTTCAGGATAGTTGTATTTCTGTTGTGGGCATCAGGATCGGTATAAATAACAGACCACGAGGTTCCCTAAAGGGTTAAATAAGTAAACTGTAATGTGAAAACGGAATAGTTATGGATCAAAAAGGGAACATATAACGTTTTGATATTGTAAGGTCTTCAAGTGGCCAACATGATTATAAACATTCTTGTTCTTTAATTCCATTAAAAATTCTACAAAACATAAGACGAATAACATAATAATTACATATTAAATTACAATACTACTCCTGGCTATTACACGAAAACAAGTTAAGCCACATGCGATTACACGAAAACAAGTTAAACCACATACGATTACACGGAATTACTACCACACATGGTTGAAACTAATAAACACTGTATCAGAGTCTGTCTAACATTAGATATAATGTCAAGATGGTCAAGGCTGTGATAATCAAAAATAATGTGAAGAGCAAAACTCTTTGTTGTTTGCTGTTTTTATCTAACTATTTCTTATGGCCAATGTCAGACGAAAATACAAACAGTGATACATACATAGATTAATTTAAAAATTCGACATCGTACAAAGAACTAAGATTTAAAGGACGTTTCGAGCATAACTCTTCATCAGGTTTCCAATGATACATACAGGTTGGCTTTAAAAAGTCATTTCTGTTATGAGACTTCGAGTGGATGAATTTGAAATTAAGGATTACCTTTGCTCCATAGAGATTAAGTCCATTGACAGCTTCCAGTGCTGCTCTTGCCATTCCAATAGAACTACAAGGAAATATTTTTCAGATTTGAGCAATGCCTTCTAAATTTTTTGATAAACAACTTGAACGTAGGAAGTATGATTTTGACGTGTTTCTTATTGTGTTCCACATATTTAGTACAACTAACAATGGACGATTTATGCCTACTAGATTTCTTGTGACACGAAACATGTCTTTCTATATTGAGATACCTTGAGTAGACGCTACTCTCATAGAGCTCGGGAATCAAATTATCCCACAGTACTATAAACTAAAAATATAGCATGCATCTTGATCATATCTACAAGGGGTAATGTATTAGCAATTTTATAGGGAATTTGCAATGGTAAGTAAGCTTGTCTATAAATAGAAAAAACAGTCAGTGACATTGTGTGCAGCTTCAATTTAATGGGATACTTTAAGATTTGTTTGCTCTATTTGCAAATGCAAGCTTTTAACTTTGCACAAACCCTTTGGGAGGAAGAGTATAGGCTCTGTACAGCAATGAGTGTAGCCATAAGAGAACAAAGTACAATTTTTCTCTCTTTGAATAAAATCTATTACCTTGCGCAAAGCTCCCTTGCACCATCATTGTATCTTGTTCCACGGTCCCATATTCCATAATCTGCAGTTCTATAAGTTCTTTCAACATAATAGACCAGGTTCTGAATAAAATTCACTTCATCTGTCGTGAAGATAATCTAAGAAATGAAATAATGAATAAAATGATATTGAACACACAACATCATGTTACCAACTGAGTGAGAACACAATATAAGGAAAAGAACATCCAGACATAACTGTGTGTATAGATTTCAACTGCATTAGCAAGATACAAAAAGAGGCTCGTAAGGCTAGTCCACAAAAATGTTTTCTCTTTGTTCATTCGTGTCACCGTGTTGAATCTTTAGAAAATTTGATCAAGCTTTCTTTATTGTTCTCAGTATTTTATAAAAAATATAAAAAAAATCCCACTATCTAATACATAAAAATCCAATGAATGCTAGAAGCTAACTCTAGATTTTAGCAAAACATTAAGTCATGAAACTTCAAATCGGTGCAATGTACAATTTAGCGTGGCCTGTCAAAAATGGCTAGTATTTTTGGGGCGCCTGGCAGACCTGCATGCATCCTATGATAAATAGAACATAGGGAAAGTTTGTACTTACAAATAACCCAGACACTGTCATTTGAGCAAGTGTCAGCAAGTATAATGAAATTACATCAATCTATGATAAAAACAGAAGATTAGGAAACAAAGGAATGTCACTCACACTTGTTTTGAAAATTCATTTTGCCCTGACATAAAAAAAATTTCTGCTCATATGAAAATTGCAGGTTGACCTAAAAACTCAGACCAACTTGAGAAACCGAAATGAGTTTCAGGTTGACCTGAGTTTCATTTTACCTGCGTCATGTGAGCATTCCAAGGGCTTTGATCAAGGGCTTTGATCAGACCGGTCTGAGTTTGCTCATGTGAGGGTAGTCTAACAACCAAAAAAATAAGTAAACTAATTGAGAAGAATGTGCACAGCCAAATGCACTAGCTTGCTTGTAGAGAGCAAATGTACTGAAGCTAAGCATCAGAAGAAGCAATATATAATATTTCACACGGCACTGATACCAGCAAAGTGTTGGATAACATTCAAAATGATGAACTATGGCTCCAGTTAATAGTCACAGTTGAGTAAAAGTACTTCTGATTAACTAAAGATCTCTGTTTTGAAATATCGTAGTGCAAGGAAAAGATTCCCATCAATCATAATGTATAAAATATAAAACTTAACCAACCTGAAAATGATTATAATCAATATCTGTGACAACTTCATCCCCAGTAGAAACATGAAACTTTGCGTGTAGTGAATTCTGCCACCTTTGGTCCTTCTTGAATGGCTCAACCTAAAGTAAAAAAAGTTGATACACATTTTCAAGAATAAACAAAAGGTATAATCTCCTTGAAACAAGCAAACAGTTGGACATTAATTGAAAAATACAGTATATCACCAAATATATCATCACAACTGAAATAATGAATAATAATAATAATTACAGCCAATTTTTAACAGGATAACAACTTCAACAATTGTATTTGAAATGAAAATGAAAAATAAAGGGTTCTGCAAATCAACAATTTCCTGCGAAGAATTCTTAAAAATCCCTATATTCATGTCCGGAATTATCACGATAAAGTGAAGACTTCTTGATGATTCTTGCAAATTCTTGAGAATCCTTGTGGTGTTAGCAAAGACAACCTGTAGTTGACTAATCCTATAAAATTAATCAATTATTGATACAGAAAAACTTTGTTACCTATTCCCTCACATACAAGCCCATGCGCCTATAAGCGGATTTCTTAAATTTTTGAGAAATTTGACGCCAGATTTTTATTGAGTAATAGGCACATGCAGCCTGTAATTTTATTCTGTAATTATTGATTTTAGGCGTTTAATTGTGTCAGAGGGTTGAAGATAAAGCTGAAGGAAGAAACTTGACCTCATTTGTAAGATGCAACAATTGTTTTAAATTTCTATATCAACAAAACTTTCATCAAAATCGCCCTCTTTCATGTTTCATCAGAGTCACTTTTGTCATCAATTTTGCTCTGAATAGTACTTTCAAGCTCTGCGTCGTCACGGATTAGAGGTACCTTGCGAGTATTCTGTTACAGGAACAATGAACTCAAGAAAAATTGAGCTTGTAATCAATAATCATTTGTAAAGAAGTGAAATAGCTTGACATAAATATTTTGTCCACCTCCTCTAATTTGTTGTCATATACAGTAGGCGCACATTCACCTTTATCCGGATATAGGTGCATGCACCTTTAAACAGGGTGTGCCTATATGTGAGGGCATAGAGTAGGTCTAACAATTGATTTCTTTTTCATGTTCTTTTATCTAAAGATAGTATCTGTCAGTACCAGTTAGTTCTACTTTGTATGTACCTTATGACATTGTCTCATGTAACAGAACATAATCCCTCTCATACATTTGACAGCACTTTGCTCCAATGCGTGAGTTCTTCCTTGGTCATCATCGATATGCCTAGAACAAATATAAAAATGGTATATATGAAGAAGAATATCAGACAAAACTTAAGAAAAGAAAGTTTTGGGGGAAGAAATTTTAGGTTTTGGCAGAAATTTGCAAACTTTTCCTGCAAAAATTCCTAAAATTTGAAATTCACAAAAAGTTTATTCCCATGAAATTCTCTAAGCAATAGAATAAAATATCAATTTAATTGAATATTGATATACCTATGAAATTTCACTAAAATTATTCGTAAGATAGGTGGCGGAGGGAGATCTAACAGATCCACTGTAGATTTTGCAATTCTTTGAATTTTTAGAGAACTGAACGAATTTCTCAACACACCTATATGCAAGTGACAGTCCCCATATTGATGTTGCACAGTAGATATTGTCTCGGATATGAGCTTCTTTGTTTCTGTTTGATGTATGCAATGGAAACAGGCCCAATGTGGCACTTTGATACTTCAGTAGTTGATTGACAACTGAAAATAGAGGATATAACAACTCACAGAATATATATTCTGAAATAAATCAAGTAATTTGACTATCAAATCATTACAACGTATTTGATGAGCAGGACATAGCTTGAAGAACTACTGTATATTTCATATCCTCTATACTATCCAATTCTCCATGTTTTGTACCAGGTTGGAAAACATGCGCGATTTGGCCTACGCGTAGTAGCGAATAAAACAAATTTGAAGGTGCGAGCTGCGAGTAAACTTTCAAAAGCTGCGAGAGTGCTGCGAGAGATGCAAAATTAACAATAGGTCTTTTGTTCTTGCCTGCGAGAACCTTTTCTTATAGCTGCGAGTAGCGAGTTTGACACAATTATATAGTTGCGAGCGAATGCAAGTTTTCCAACCTGGGTTTTGTAGTGGTGTCTTAAGTTGAATTCTTTGTGTGTTCCTGGACCTGACTGGAAAGTTTGTGAATGTGTACTGAAGATGTGTGCCTGGCTAGTATTGTTTAAAAAAAAAATGACTCTATTGTTCTTCTTTGTTATACTTGACATTGCACATGGAAGATCTTCCACCATGCATGCAACCCAGTCTAGCATGGCAACTGCACCTATGTGATTTTTCACACAATTTCAATGTGCACGCCAATTATGAAGCAGATCAGATCTTTTGTTCTCTAATCTAAAAATAAAGGAATTACAGACTGCACTTGAACATACCATTGCTTTGTTGGTCTGCACGTGCAAGATCTCATTCAAACCCACCATCCTCTGCATCCTGGCATGCAACATAAAATGCAATGCAGTCTGGGCTGGTGGGCTGGGAGGGTTCCTGATCCTGATATCCTATTGCATTTATATTTTAAATTCATTTTTGCATTAAAGAAATAACTAATGATTAAAAAGCACGCAGTGCACTGACATATGATCAGTTGGAAGCCTACTGAAATACTATGTTGCTTTCTTATGGGTCAATCAGGCAAGAAAGAAATACTTCTTAGTTTTAGGCCCAAAAAATGATGTGAATTTCTTTTTGGTGCAAGTGCCTTTGCTTGCAAAAATGGACAATAAACGCCAAATAAACATTACGTATCTTTCGATTGATCAATTTCCATATAATATTGCATTGTATACCTAATTTGTAATGTTCATCCAACTTGTCACTATGAATTTCAGAATTTTTTTTCAGAATTTTTCTTTCTTATAATAGCCTAACACAAAAATACATTTGTATGCCTAATTACAGCTATTACAAGGATAAACAAAACAGAAACTATTACTAATATAAGAACAGCAACACAAAACGAAAACTAAAAATACGCAGTCAAATAAAGCTATTTCGGATCTAATAATGTTTGTTTCACCCTGTCCACATTATCTAAACATTTTTCAATAAACTTTGGTATTATAGTTGACAGCTGTTTATCATTTGTTTGCATTAAAAATTCAAATCGCTGTTTATCATCCATGAATCTGAAAGATGGTTTTCGTTGAAAGGTAGCATTAAAAAGCTTTGCCCTATCTTCTTTGTTTATTTTACATGTCACAAGACAGTGTATCTCACTTTCAACTTCGTTACATACAGAGCACAGACGATCATCTACGTTCTTTTTAGGCCGATGATACCTGCCAGTCTCTATCTCTAGACGATGGTCGGAGAGTCTAAACTTGCTGACAGCAATGCGTGTTTTCAAATCTTTGACGTTAAGCAAGTAATTTTCAATCATGACTTGTGTCTTAAAGGTGCAATATGTGCGCATTTTTGGCTGTTTCTTCAAGGCTGCTAATGTCCTCTGGTTATTGCAATCATTGATTCTCGTTACAATTTGGTTCACTAAACGGTTGTTTAAGAATTGGTTTTGCAGGAACTGGGATTCCCAGATATATCCTAACCCATGTCTGAACAAGATTTCTTTCATATAAGTTGTCCAAGGCAACTGGATACCCCTGTTTAAAATGTATACTTTTCGAAGAATGCTGTTGATTTGCCCCTTTGCAAGACGTATCCAGTTCTTTGCAGTAGATTTGAAACCCACGATAAACAGCTGTTGTCTGCCTAGTTCACATCTAGACCCAATATTTGACGTTGTTTTTTTAACTCCTAAAATATCTTTACACAGTTTAAGATTGAGCTTTTCTATAGGGTTTTGGTCGTTGAACGCTATCTTAAAACAACCCCAAAAATCAACACCATACAGTAAAATAGGTTTAACGAGGCTGTCGAAAAGATTCAAAGTTACTTCTATTTGCTGTTTAAATGTTTCTCCAAGACAATTCTTCATCTTGAAATAAGCTTTTAGACCACGCTTGTATAGATCTTTCAATATCTCCTTAATATTCATGGACGGGGTAATTAAGAAACCTAAGTAGCTAAAATTCCTAACAGTTTCTAGTTCTTCATTACCGAAACGGAGTTTAGTGCTATGTATCATTCTTCCACCTTTGTTAAATACCATACACTTAGTTTTACTCACGTTGACTCTCATCTCATTAATAGTGCAATAATGTTCCAACTTATCTAACGAGTGTTGTAAACCTTCTTTACTTTCGGAGATAATCACCAAGTCATCCGCCCAGAATAACGATCCAATGACAGTATCATCTAATTTTGCTGGCCTACTTTCAACTTGATTAAAGATTGAAGGTAAATCACTGAGGAATATGTTAAATAAGCAGGGACTAAGGATACAGCCTTGCTTGACCCCTTGGTTTACCTCAAAGAACTCGGTTCTCTTATCAGCAATTCTGATGCACGTCTGGTCATTTTTGTACATGTCTTTGATAACGTTAAAAACCTTCCCCCTTATCCCCCTATCATATAGTTTTCTAAGCAGTAACTTTCTTGAGACCTTATCGTACGCCTTTTCGAAGTCTACGAATGCTGCAAATAACTTTTTTCCTTTATGATTGCAATAGCTAGACACGATGGAGTTTAAGATAAACAGATTATCGGAGGTTCTATTACCTTTAACAAAACCAAGTTGTTCTGGTTTAATAATTTCATTTGAGATAGCAAACGAAGTCAACCGTTCATTGATTATGATGTTAAAGAACTTCCCAAGACACGAAAGCAATGCAATTCCCCTGTAGTTTTTCTCCGAAGTTTTATTGCCTTTTTTGTGCAATGGAATGATCATGCTCTTTGTCCAGCACGAAGGAAATATTCCGTTGTTGAGTAGATTGTTGAATAAGTCAAGGAATGTTCCAGGATATCTATCTATACTACAAATTATCATTTCGTTCAGTATTTGATCTATACCAGATGACTTCCCTTTTTTTAACTTTTTAGTTGCCTCTTGGAGCTCGTTTAGTGTTATCTCACACATCATTAGATCATCGACGTGGTCTGGGTAATTTATCATTTCGTCAATGTCTTGTACATCTGGGTTGTACAGTAAGGACTTAAACATGTTAATCCATCTTTGAGGCTCTATAGATGCAACATAATCATTTTTTTGTGAACTGCCATTCTTAAAAGTATCTAATAACTTCCAAAACTTTTTAGGATCATTCCGACAAACTTGCATTTGTTGCAAAAGCTGTTGTTTTTGGTTTAGCTTTTTTGTTTTGATGGTTTTTTTGAAATCTTTCTTTTTTATGGAAAGTTCATCCCTAAGGGCTGAATTTTTAGGTTCTCGAGAGACAGACTTGCCTAGAATGCGAATTATTTTTCTCTTTTCGTCGCATTCCTTATCAAACCAGACTTTATTTTTTAATTTGGAATTACGTCTTCTCTTTTTTGTCCTTATACCACTAATCTTGGATATAAAATTCAGTAGGTTCGTCAACTGATTAACGCTATCCATGCAAGATTCAGAGGAACTTGACTCTGAAAGTTGTGCATTAATTGCCGTAAATTTTCCTTCAATCTCATGGTTATTTAGGGAAGCTAGGAAAGATGTTTTTGCCTGTTCATCCCAAATAAACTTTTCTGGTGCATTCCGAAGTTCATCGCTTACTCTATCATTAGTTTCCTCTCTTTCTAGGCTTATAGAATACGTAAGAGCACAATGGTCAGACAGTAATGGATTTAAATCGCGCACTTGGAAAAATTGGACTTTTTCAAAAATTGTATGACTTGCTATTAGGTAATCAACTACGCTGTTTCCATTCCATTGAAAGCAAGTATATCTGCCTATGACATCACCAAGTTTTCTTCCGTTCACGATGTATAAATCGGAAGTTATGCACAAATCAATAAGATCTTTACCGCGTTTCTTATTTATATTATCTTCAGAATTTCTGTGTATTTTCATGTGTGAATTGGTATCAAAACAGGCTATATTGTTATCTTTATCAAAGTATTTACTGTATTCGACAAGATCTTGTAAATCACCTACCCGTGCATTAAAATCCCCCTGGATCATGACCTCACCTCTCAGTTTAAAATCTCTGATCTCCTTCTCTAGTTGTCCTATATAGTCTTGATTGTATCTTTTTTCATATGTTTCCGGACTAAAATATATGGTACCAAGAAATATGTCCTTCTGTAAGAGAAAATTTTCTTTTTTCAATTTAATCCAAATAGTATTGGAAGATAGTTTTGACTGATTTACAGCAACTACTGCTTTTCTAAGGGAAGGTTTGGCAAAAATAGCAATGCCACCTGATGATTTTTGTTTATTTTTTCTGCGATATACAGAGCTTACTTTATCAAAGCCCACAATGTTTAAACTTGAGTTTTCGTTTTCATGTGTTTCCACTAGGCATACAATATCAAAATCTGACACTTGTGTCAAGAAATCTGGGTCAGCTAGCTTATCTCCTAAGGACTGACTCTTTGTCCCATGTATGTTCCATGTAATTATCTTTAAAGGATTGACGTTATTTGGCATACTAATGATCAAAGAAAGTGATGAACTTTGAAACCCCAAGGAAAAAAAAAACTTACAAAAACCAAAGAGAAAGGAAATTATGCAAATACTATGACTTATGAAAGTTGTGATGTGCCCTATGCAACAATGTCAATGAGAACACTCACAAAAAGTTTAATTAATAATTATACCTCGTCCGGCATCTGGTACTTTCTCAACAACAGAGCTATCAAGGTATCTAATTGATCTTGCTTTCCTGTAGCTTTTGTTGTTACTTCCGGTGTTTTTGTCATTTGTTGTTGAGGTAATGGCAAATTTCTACTTGGAAGTTTTTGGGGAAACATTTCTGTTACTCTTTGTGTAGAATTGTTGGGATTTGACCAATGATAGGGCATCCTCATCCTTGTTGGAGCAGGTGCGAACTCACTTTGCCTTGCAAATTGTGGTTGAAATTGTGATTCTTTCATGGCGGGAATTCCAAAAGCAGATCTTATGCCAAATTTCAGATTGCCAGCTAATCTTTGTACACCAGCAGAACTGGATACATGCTTATTGTCCCGCATTAGTTGGAAATTACGCAGTGAATGATGTTTAACAACAGTGATGTTTTCCATATCATAGGTGAAAGACTTGATCAATTCATTAACTCGGACAACATCTCTATCAAATGCATCCATCCTAGGTGTAACTTCAGAAATTATAAGCTTGGTGTCTGGGAGGGTATTTTGGAACATGTGGATAAAATGTTCAAATTGTTCAAAAAGGTTTTCAGCAGACATTGCTTCTATGTCATTAACACCAGTGTGAATGAGTACAGCACTTGGAGTGACTGACAAAGATTCAATGATTGGTAATGCAGAAGAAAGAGTGTTACAAGGGACTATCTGAGAGCCACGCCACAAACTCTCTCTATCAATGTGCTGGCGGTTTGAATCCATTAATACGATGAGTGACCTTGCATTGGGTGAAATCCTCTTTTCCTTGCTATTGTTACCATTGGAATGATTTTCAGCAAAATTGTGTTGCACTGCCTCAGCATACGACTCTCTTACATGTACCTGTTGATTACTGGATCGAGTAGGTTCCTTATCTTTAATATCAATGTGGTGATCAACTTTAGAATTGTTAACTTTATCTTCCAGGCATTTTATCTTTTTACCAAGGTCAACTAATTTTGCCCCTTGTACCTTTTGTACTTCCATGGTTTCTTCACTTGTTTCCATTAAATCATGTGACGAAGTGGTGATCTTCTCCATGTGATTTTCAATATCCTTCACTTTATCTTGAAGATTGCTTATATCATCTTTGATCATTAGACTATCTACTTCAATATCTTCTGCTTTCCCCACATCTACTTGCTTTATACTCTCCTCAAGTTTAAGCTCTACTGTGACCAGCTTTTTATCAAACCCATTGATCTTATCACGAATTGATTGTCTAGTATTGGTAATATCTTTCTTCAGATCATCTTTTATCTCAGTACTGTAGATTTGTAGTTTATCTTCAACTTTCCTTTCCAATTGGGCAAGTTGATTATTCAACTTGGTTTCATGGTCAAATATACCCTCCCTAAATGACTCAAATTTTTCAATAAAACTAACCAAGCTGTTTTCCAAGATTTTTAGTGACTCCTTTAGTAACTTGTTATCTGCAGCTAAACACTCAACTTCCTTCAAAATATCATTGTCTTTCTTTGGATTGTTCCTTTGTACCTCTTCACCATTATCTCCTCCATCATCTTCACCTCCTCCATTGTCTTTCAAACCTGTTCTTTCAGTAGTGACAACACCTTCACCTGGTTTGCCACTCTTCCCTGTTGATCTTTTTTTCATATTAGATTGACTTAGGCTCTCCACAAATTCTTTGCTTGGTGGATGTATTGCATCAGTCTCCTCCTGTTCCTCTTCGTCCTGTTTTCCATCATGCAAAGCTATGAACTTTAGGAAAATGTCAAATTCTGAATCTGCCCACTGTTTCCAAAGGCTTCCTTTCACAAGGATGACACCAGTAGTGATGTAAACATGAATTGTCAAGCACTTTTGCGCCGCCATATTTGAAAGGGCAATTTGCACTTCTGAATAAACGCCACTTTGATTTTCTATCCTTGTCCATTCACTAAGCAGATCCTTATTTTCATTGTAGAACTTTTCAAATGCTTGAAGCCATGCCAGAGGCCTATTCGTAACAAATCCACATGTTTTCGTGCTTGCACAATACAGCGAAACGTCAATGCTATCTTCCTTCAACTCTTTTGTTTTCCCTGAGCGTCTTGAAGGATCAATTGGACTCTTATATTTTTCTAACTCATCCTCGATCTTCTTGTATTTACTACCCATACTAGATGCCAGATGAATACCAGATGCCGTAGTCACCAATTCGCCTCAAGCCATTTTTTTCCTCGAACCGTCCGCCATGATTCTTCGCACTATGAAGGAGCATGCCATGTCCGCCAATCGCCACGTAGGAGCAAAAGGGAGGAGACATTTGAAGAATAGTTTGGAGCATTTGGAGACATTGAGACATGGGGTAACCTGCTGTAAATAATTTGTGGGGTTTTTATTGATATATTAAAAATGTGTAAATTTTATATCGGAAGGCCCCTTTAAAATCAGCATTGCTGATGGGCATGAAATGAATGAAAATGAAAATAGCTTTGGTTTAGATTCATAGCCGAAAGTGATATTTTTGGGTCCAAATAAATTTAAATTATGTTTTTGATATTTTTGAGCATCAAATATTGTGAAAATGATATTTCTGGGTCCTTTAGAGGCAATCCTGGCCTCAATTTGTATTGTTTCAGGATCTTTTATGTTCGTTTACAGATGTCAAGGTATAGAATGAGCTGATATTTTTGGGTTGTAATGAAGCCAAACTGATATTTTTGGGGTTCCTGAAAATTTCTCGGACTGACCCCCCTGTATGTGTATGTGCCGAGTGTCCCCCCTGGGATTTGTTCCTTATTTTCACTTCCCAGCCAGTAAATCCCTTTGCAGTTTGCGGAACCCACTCTCAGCAGTAACAAATATCCAATGAAATAAGGGGGGATAACAGCTCAACTAAACAAATTAATTACATTGTTTGAGAAGATTGAGAAAAGTTCCCGAAAAGTTTCAACATTTTTAGAAAAAAGTTGAAGCACAAAAACCCACAAAAACAGTTTGAAGCAAACCAAATCCGTTTCAGCAGATTTCATGAAATGTCCTTGATGGGTTCCTGCCCAGGATACGTCAATCTACCGGAAAGTTTCAAATTTGCTTCCATATAACCTATTTTTGATACTTTTCGAAGTACATGCTCCTACCAAACATCGCCGCAAAGGGATTTACAAAACTTATTCTGAGAAACGAAAAAACAGAAAACGGAATTGACGTCATAAGCAGTGTGAAGGAGCGTCTGTGGCGCGTCTAGCATGTGATCAGTAATCAATTTCTAGCCAATCAGCATCGAGATAGAAGTCTTCCGCTGCACATAAATTTGGCGGGAGGGTTTCATCAGAACAACACACCGTGCGGCGAAAGAAGCGAAGGCTGATCAAATCTTCAAATTTCAAGCTTGATTGTCAAGACAAGAATATATAGAACAATCCTCAAGATGGCAGAAACAAAACCAAGAGTGGTTCTTGCATACAGTGGTGGCTTAGATACATCATGTATTTTGGTTTGGTTGATCGAGAAAGGCTTTGATGTTATCTGTTATTTGGTGAGCTAAAAGATTTTAGGCCAGGCAGGCCAAGTAAATTATTTTGTTTCAAGTCTATTTTGGTCAATTTCAAGTATGGTAGGCTAATACATTTTTCGTTGCGAAGACTTATTCCACTAGCTGACAAACTTGTTAATTTTTGCCTGTATCGAATAAATTTTTGGAGAACCCAGCATGTCTTGCGTCTCCTCTAATATTTGACTGGTTTATTTTCTGGGACCAGCTGGTCTACTCGTGGTCTTGCAGGCTAAGTTTACCTGCTGTTCATGTACTGTAACAACCAGACATTTGTAAGAAAGTTAATGTAACAAAGGGCACGTTCAAATCATTTTTTGCTTGATTTTATTTTTGAATTCACTGCAATTGATCAGAACCTTTGCCGGAGGCCTATAACTGACAGGGCCTGATAAAGTTGTTGCAACCATCCCATGAAGAAAAGCATACGTGGCGTATTATCAAAGGGAGTGTGCAACGGTATATAGGCTTGAGGCTTCTCTATAAAGAGAACAAAGAAGGCATTCAGACACAACAAGTACACGACATTGTTTTTTGGCTACCCATTGTTCACAGCACGTCTGGGACACCGATTTGAATAGGATATTTTTAATTTTTTCTGCTCTTTGCAAATATTCAATTCTTTAGACAGGATGCTAGTAGAACGTTGTTTATCTGATGCCTTTGTGACTGCATTCAGCAGCTACTTTTGAGTGATAGTTCCGACCTGTATTAATTAAAAACATCCACACTGACAAACGTACAAACAGTACTTTGTAGCACATGTGTAATTGTTGCAGCTATGATGCCATACCACCAGAAGGTCTTTGTGGCTTTGTGGGATTCGTTCAAAAATATTATCTATCGAAATTTGTTTCACGTTGTCTACAAAATGATTAAAGAACTTCAATAATAAAAACATCGCAAGTACTCCAATGATTTATTGTCCTTAGAAGTTCCAGACAGCCCATAGGTTGATTACAGCAATTCAATTGGATTTGCTGCCAATAATAATTAAAGGCCCCCATTAGCCATGTTTGAAGAATGAGATCATGCACGTAGCTTGCCTCAAAGTGATAGAATATTTATTTGCAATTGCAACTGTTTAATGCACGATTTCGTTTATATCGAAATGGCAGTAGCCTAGTAACAAGCCCACTTGATGAAGAAGACCAGATTTCTGTATATGCATTGCACGTGCCCAAATCGTCTTGTAAGGAAGAAAGAAAGGGTCTCTTTCTTCCTTACAAGACGATTTGGGCAAGTCGATGCATGCATCAGAACCATTACATTAGATGTAGTGAAACCAGAGACGTAGAAACCGAGGGGCACTGGGGGGCTCGTCCCCCCCCCCACAAGATTTTGCAACAAATCAAAAAGTGCCCTTTTCGTCTCAGCATGTGCCCCTTTTGAAGACCGATGCGGTAGTTATCTTTACTTCGGACTTGTGCCCTAGAAGTGCCGTGCCCCTTCAAGGTTAAGATGCTTCCTATTGCCCTGAGTGAAAGTAAAGGATAGCCAACACTATTGACAAATTGTTTACTTTATCCTGACAAGAGTTGCCTCTATAACAGTGCCACACTTGTTTCTTAATAGTATTTTATGGGTTGGTAGGTTCCCTTGCTAACAGTTATTGATATTGAAGATTTTTCAAACAGTAAGGGCAGCGTGCCAGGTCAAAGAGGTCAAATTTTGAAGATTGCCTCGTAATGAGTTGGCAGCTCCATTAATGCTAGGAGCAAGTAGTTAATTAGCCTTAATGAGGAAATATCAATTGGCAACTACGCCAAATTTGATTGTTAGCCCAAATATCTCTGAATTGTTTTGATTGTATACATTAACACTGCCTGTGAATATCTTAGATGCTTCGCTGATTGTTTCCATTGTGTGCACAAATAATGCCTATTGTTACAACATTCCTGATTCCTATGTACCTATGTAGGTAGGTAGGTAGGTAGGTAGGTGTATTCCTTCCGGTTGGAGCAAAAGCCCCTGCATAATGTTTTCATTCTTCAAACATAATAAAAACAGTGTTCAAAATAGGTTGGGTGAATGAAAAAGGCCAGACATAAGACATGTTTGTTTGGCTTGGCGTACGAGAATTTTCAAACCGAAGGTGGTACGAGAGAGAGTTTTACAGAGTGATACGCCCCTCCTCGATCATTTCCTTCAAAACTACGTAAATTGCTAGGATGTAGAAAATTGTCCTGGGTGGTTTCCTTTCGCGTAGGACGTTGTTTGGCATTGCGGTTCTTGGAAGCAAAATAGAACAGTAATTGAGAAAAGGATGCGGAACAAAATTGGACCACTTCCGTGTTCGGTGTGCAGAGCATCACGGAACCTTTCAAGAAACTCGTAAGAAATTGAGTAGTCAAAATCTGATAATTTTAAGAAACTTTCTGTACTGGCCCCAACTCTTCATTTCTTATAAAAAATAAACGCGAATCTCCTTGCGAATCCCATTATTGTTTTAAAAATAGGTGTATTGGGGTGTATCACATTTCTGCAAAAGCGTATGAGAGTTTTTAAAACAATAGGATGTTTTTAGGGATCCTTTAAGCATTTTTTACTAAAAAATACTTACTTTTGGAAATATTAGACGGCCCAATAAGGATACATCCAGGCCACTCAAAATCGCTAGAAACTTTCTTTTTAATAACAAAGTTTTTGCCTCCAGGCCGACATTGGTCAAGAAGAAGACTTTGAAGCTGCGAGGGGAAAGGCTACGAAGCTTGGAGCAAAGAAGGTATGTATCACTTCACATTTCTCTACTTTATTATCACATAATCTCACGGCTATTTCGCGATACGTAGTCAGTGTAACTCGTTCCACTGGCACCAACAGAGCCCCAACAGAGCCCATGGGGGGGGGGGGGGGAATGTGGTCGATGTTCAACAAATATTTTTCAAATATGCTTTCTGTAAATAGCCAAAACACTTCTAAAAAAGAAAGAGAGATAAACCTATTTACTATCAATTCTTTGTCCTTGAATCCAATTTTTAAGGCCTAAGAATGTCCATTTTAGGCCCAAGAATTCTCCTGCTGCATGTATTCATCCATCCATTCATTCATTCTATCCTTTATTCATTCATTCATTCATTCATTCATAACTTTCAATATTTTCTATCATAGATCTACATTGAAGATTTGAAGGCAGAATTCGTCGAGGAGTTCATCTACCCTTCCGTTCAAGCTAATGCAATTTATGAAGATAGATACCTCATGGGGACAGGTATGCCGTTCAATTCATTGTGGTACAGTCTTTAAATACCCAGGGTAGCAGACTTTCATCTAGTATCCAGCAGGCTTTCATATAGTATCCAGGATAGCTGTAATTAAGATCAAGCTTTGATTGGATTACTTGTTTCCATAGGCGTAGGAAGAATCTCAGCAAAAGCTTGACCAACAAAAAGGGGAGTATGGGGATATGCCCTACACCTATTCCCAGCATTCTGTGTGGCTAGAGCACGATTTGCCATATCTTTAACATACTAAATATGTGTCTGAGAGAGACAGAGGTTGCTTTTTACCGTATGGGCAAGCATAAATTATTCTTGTTTTGGGAGAAAGTTTCAGTAATCGATTTAAAAGGGCTTCTAAAGAGAGTTCTCTTAAGAGCTAAATAGGGACAATTTTGCCTGTTGACTAGGAGCTCTTCATTCCGGAAAAGAGTTACTTTGTTGCTTTTTAAAGAGTGGAGGAGATATGACCCCCTAGAGCCCCTCCTCCTACGTCAATATTTGTTTCAAACTATAACCAACTTGAAATCACCGAAAGCAACTTTTTTGCAGCCATTGCAAGGCCCTGCATTGCAAGAAAACAAGTGGAAATCGCAAAGAAAGAAGGCGCTGAATATTTATCACATGGAGCAACTGGAAAGGTACTGTTAATGTTTTCTTGATTAGCATTCTTCAAGTCAGCTTAAATTTTTCTAACTTACGAAATTTGTGAAGACATAACTGTGTTGATCAACCATTCTTTTACCTTCTGTACCTTGCTACTACAGTATTTCTTTCTCCATTTTCAGGGAAATGACCAAATTCGATTTGAGCTGACCTACTATGCATTGTACCCAACAGTCAAGGTATTTTTCTAGACAGTTTCTTCGATTTTCATGCATTTTGAAAAGTAAATTACATATGTTAGCTTAAATACTGCAACCTCATTAGCGCAAGTATACGAATGAACTCGATGACCTAAATACTGCAGCATACTAATTCTAAAGCAGCTTATTTACGAGTAAAACTGAAACTCTTTCTTTGAAATAAATCTGCCTATGTTGAGAGTTATCCAGTCATTTGAAGTTTCAAGTCATCGAGAGATTAAATATGTAGTCTACTCTTCTGTGGTAAAATGAATGTAGAAAGTTGGTTCAGTACTGGTGAATTCAAAAATTGTTTTCAGTCCCAACTGCTGGATGGTTCTACATTTTTCAAAATCTCACAAAAAAGGAAGTATAAATTAATGATATTCATTGTAATTTTGAATGGTAGTGTATAGCAGTTCTTATGTTTCTTGCAGGTTATTGCACCCTGGAAAATGCCAGAGTTTTTCGAAAGATTTCAAGGACGACTTGATTTGTTTGAATATGCAAAGGTAATTTTGGATCAGAGCTATCTCCCAATATTCCCTCGTCTTTTGCCATGAAATTACAAATTACAGAAGGATCATGTCTAAATCTTGACCTGATCTTCTGCAAAGGCTGTTATTGAGCTAACGACTTTATTTCATTTGCAGCAAAACAATATTCCATTGCCTGTGACAAAGAAGAGTCCTTGGAGCATGGATGCTAACCTTATGCATATTAGGTGCGTTAATTCTTGGCTTTCATTTCTTCTTATTTATTTCTGTGCTTCAGTTCATTGTTTTTGGATGTACTTTACCTAGGCAGCCCTCGCAAAATAAATTTTTGATCTTTTAGACTCGGTGAAACTTTTTCTGAAGTATGAGATTTTCTGCGATCTGAGAGTTCGCAATAGTTAACTTTCCTGAGTAGTTTCTCCCTAGTTTCTTGGAAAAAATTTGCGTTCATCAGCAAGAAACTTTTTGAAGTTGTTTTCTATCTTTTAGCTACGAATCAGGAATCCTGGAAGACCCAGCGGTAAGATTATCCTGCATTCATTTGTACCCTCCTTTTATAGAGAAAATAAAGAAAGTATTTACTTAAAAGTACGACATATACCTGAACGACTTCTTTTCTTTGATCAGCCCCTGTCGCTAAAAAGGGCTAAAAGTTCTTATTAGTCGCAGAAGCACTGAAAACATGACGCCATCTTGTTTGGGCCATATTTCAGGGCAATTTCAATGACTTGCTAAGGCCCTCCCAAGGGGGTTAAAGTTCCCTTGTTCCACATTTCTTTTCTGTTTGTTCCCTTGTTCTCTGTAAAACAAATAAGAAAATGCATCAATTCGTTTCCCTAAAATATGATTTTCCGCAATTTTGTCTCTTTGTTTCCAGACTATCTTCCCAGCTTAAAAATGTTGAGTATCACATGTTCCCTACAACCCTGGGAGGGCCCCCTTCTACTTACCATAGGAAATTTGCAACAAATCGCTGAGGAAAAATATTCACCTCGGGAAGATTGAAAGAATTGATGGTAATTGTCAATCACATCTAAACGAATATAATATATAGTCCCCATTCCCCAACAGACAAGCTTTTCACAAAGATAGAATTTTCTGTAGTATTTTCTTTCGCTATTACATCTGTATAATGCTTTTGTAAATATTTACAAAATTGTTCTTCAAGGCCCCTGCACCTGAAGATATTTATCAGATGACAACTGATCCAGCGAAAGCTCCCGAAAAGGTTTGTAGTCTGATCTGATCTTAAACGTACGTCAGGAAGACTTAAAGAAAAGGCTTGAGATTACACAGATGGTTGAAATGGCACAAGCAACTTTAGATAAGGATTACTGTTTTCGCGTTTGTTTATTCTTTAATTAAGAGAGCGTGAGAGAGTTACGCTTTGCATCAACCCGTTTTCCTTCTTCATTCTCACAGCATAGAAATGAAGTCTTTAAAAAGACATTGCTCGGACATTTCATCGCACGATTGGTTGATGCATCGTTCGTTTGCTTTAATGGAATGAAAGGAACTTTAGGTATTAACCATTATTTTCTTTGCTTTTTCAGCCAGAGAATATCGAACTTGAATTCAAAAGAGGTAATGAATGATTCCATTGAAATCTATTACTTTCCATTTGTGTTGTGGCATCGAAAATCCATTCTTTGCTGCTCTTGGGTTAAGTCTATGTAGCTTTGAACGTTTGTATTTGAATCTTTACCAAGGCTTCTCACCAGTGAGGGAGGTTCAGATATACCCCTCTTTATTCGACTCTTAAAAACCCGTTATCAACTATGATCCCTCGTGTTGCCAAATTCTAATTCGTATCACCCTGAAAGTCATTTTAGGCCTAGTTTCTCGTGGTCTTGCTGTCATCTGCCACCTTGATCCTTCGTGTTTTTCTCATGTTTTATTTTACTCCATTCCTTAGGCGTACCAGTCAAAGTTAAGAACCTTGATGATGGAACTGTTCATGAAAAACCATTAGACATATTCTCTTACCTGAATAAAGTTGGGTAAGTAGAAAACGAATGTCAGCTGTAATCAACGCATGTTAGTCCAGCAACGGAATTAGCACATGCCTCATTTTGACATACGATGCTTGCATGTCTCCCTCTTGCAAATTCTCTAGCGACCTTTGTTGCAAAAGTTATGCATCAAATGAAAGCATTGGACTCGGGCTTCGAAAAAGTCGCTATCTCATTGATGTCAGACCTCTTGTTTCAGAGAAAATTAAATGTTCGACTGGTAGCCTTTTTATATACACCACGTAGAAACAAACGGTGTCTTCATTAAATCTGATGTGTGTTGCGGTTTATTTGAAGAAGCGATGTTTCACTGAGCTGAAGGTAGTTTCTTCAGTCCAGCAGTTAGAGATTATGTTTTATCAACAATTTAACATGGTAACTTGACATTTCCTCTCCAGTGGACGCCATGGAGTTGGGAGGATTGACATTGTCGAAAATAGATTCATTGGCATGAAATCTCGAGGTAAGATTCCCCATTAACGATATTTCCCTCCCTTTTGAACGGCAGTAAAATAAGTTGTGAACAACAAAAACCTGTATTGTTTCAAGTGTAGGAAGAATTCACAAAAGCCCACCGACCATGGAGCTCTCTCACTAACTGGCAAAACGTGAAAGTGCTAGATTTGAAGAAAGCTTTATCTACGATTTGATCAAATATTTTCTTATATAAATCACAGCAAAACTAATATTCACTAATCTCTTTCGTTAGTTCATTTATTTGTTCATTCATACTTTAATTATTTCTTTCGTTAATGTTTTTGCTCTACCCATTGCTCTTGCTAAAAGTTCTTTGTTGCAAGCAATGTGCCCTCCAAATTACTTTGCTGGATGTTCTTTATTTTAAGGTTGAAATCTTTTCCTTATCTTTCAGGAATTTATGAAACACCTGGAGGTGAAGTTCTTCGAGAGGCCCATCTTGATATTGAGACGTTTACAATGGACAGGGTAATTTTCTTTTCGTGTTTTATGTTCTCAAAACCAGTTCAAACAAACTGAAAGATGACATGGCATGGAATTACAAAGCTGAAGAATATTAATTGAATTGGGAAGAGTCCATAAACTTTAGTTTCATAGGACGTGTTTCATAATGTGAATCAATGATTCAACAAATGGAATTGACCCAGTTCTGGTCCATGCTAAGTTGAAAATTTACTATAGTCTATTGAATTTCATAACTTTGAAGCATGCTCTTAATTGTGTTGACAGGATTTGAGGAAAATAAAGCAACAGTTGGCAACAAACTTTTCAGAACAAATATACAATGGTAAGCTATCTTTCTGTGAATAACGCTCCATCTATATTTACAGGGGTGGCAATTGAGATTAAAGTGCACATTTTCTTAATCTTAAATTGCTTATCTTGGCTAAACAAATTTATGTATGACAAATTTTTCAGGTTCAAATTGATAGAATTATTTGCCTGACTTTTGAAATCTTAGATCGTTAGCTCAGTGTATCAAAACAAATCATTTCGTTAGAAATTTAGAATTAGTAAAAGGAAAAGCCCTGTTTGATTTTTAATGAAGCATATTTTTGTTCTTATTGTCAGGAATGTGGTACAGTGCTGAATGTGAATATGTGAGGTAACTATTATGGAATTTTTATATTAATGAATGATATAGTTTAGAAAATTATGTCTTCATTCCATTCATCCAAACCTCCTTTGGGTTACTAAAGAGTTGTAGACTTATAAACTTCTGTGTCTTGGCTCGTTGATATGCTCTGATTTTCACATATAATCCAATTTTTGTAAATGATGGTGATTTTCCTTGCTCCAGATTTTGCATTGACAAGAGCCAAGAACACGTTGAAGGTTCAGTGAAACTTGCGATCTTCAAGGGGAAAGTAAGTTAATATCATTATTATTACTCATTCCATATCTTCCAAAATTGTATGATCTAGTTTTCTGCTATAACTTTAGGTGTAAGGCTTTATAAATAAACTCTATCTTTTCAACAAAAAGCAGTTCTAAGATGGCTTGACATATTCCAAATGGTCTTCCATTTTAGGTTTATGTCAAATCACGAGAATCAAAGATGTCATTGTACAACCAAGAGTTAGTCAGGTAAGAATGGAGTTTTGTTGTTGTTGATATTCAAGCCTGACAACGTGGATGATAGAACAAGTTATCTAAAAATATTTGTTTTCTTTTCATTTTGAGTGTTTCTTATACTTATTTCTTCATTTGCCATAGCATGGACGTCGCAGGTGGATATGACCCAAGAGATTCAGGTGGATTTATCAAAGTCTCAGCTCTTAGGTAAGAAAATTCATGTTTATTCTTGAAAGCATAAGATTGTGTCTCAAGCTGCCACAAGTAATGGTACAGTTTTAGTTGCCCATGCATTCAAATATATTTTTCAAGCTGAATGGCAATGTGGCAAGAGGACATAGCCTCAAAATATACAAGAAAAGATCCAACACAACGTAAAAATTTCTTTTTGCAAAGAGTTGTTATTATTGAATGGACATCGGTTCTCGAGTTTGAGAAAGCGTACGATAGACACATGAGTAACAACAAGTTTGCAGTCAGTTGATTATTATGAGAAACTTTAAATAGGGCTACAAAGGCTATTTAGCCTTTTATACCCTTAAATCCATATATTATATTATGGGCTGTTGTGAAAATCAATCCATATCTTATATTATGTTATGGGCTGTTGTGAAAATCTCAATACTGGACAACTTGGCTTCATCAGTTACATCTTAAATTCAAGATATCAAAAAAATTATCCCTAGCTTGTATAAAGAGGAGATTTTGAAAAGGAAAAGATAAAGAGGAATTGTTTGCTTTAAAGAAAGAACAGTCTCGTTTTATAAACATCTCAAAGGAAAAATGGAAGACATTCTAGCAGGTTTTGGAAGGGCCAGAGAGCAATATTATTTCATTCTTGATGTATCCATGACTACACTATGTATCCAATGTCAACAAACTTAAGACAAATCTTCCAGTAAAACTAAACGTTCTTTACTTGAACTGATTGTCAATCTTCTTACTCTTCAGACTCAGGGAACATGCAAGATTGCAAGGAGTTTACAAGAAGTGAGGAGCAAGCCTAAAATGACTTTTATGTAAACATGTAGTAGGGGTGAATTTTGATTAGCTGCATGAAACATTATTTTGTCAGCGTGATTAAACTATTTAACAAATATCATGTAACAACTTGATGTATTTATAGAATGGATGGTGTAGTTATCAAAATGTGTTTTGTTTTGCCCAAATCCTTTTTTATATTAATTTACGATTTTACAAGAACAAACTAAATCTCCATCTCCACTACATACGAATCTTTATAATTCACAATTTGGTGGAAAGTTATTCTGACCCATTGGCGGTGAGCGAAAGGGGCTCTGGATGAGGATTAGTTACAAGAAAAACAGTTATTATCAGTATACAACTTACACATTATTATCAGTTACAAGAACAGTTATTGACTGGGGTTCCAATTGGTCATCCTTATCACCTGTTTTGCCTAACATCCAATGGGAAACTGATTCAATTATTCATCCGTTGTATAGTTTATTGTCTTTGGTAATTCGTAATTGTAAATTCTTATATTGAATATAAAAAAGCTGCATAAAACACCACATATGAATTACTTTACAACACTACAAAAGACAGCGACTACCCCAATCAAATTCTATTTTGTTAATTATTGTGAAAGAATTGTGCAAATCAAAGCAAATGTTTTCCTAAATCACTTGCTAAATCACTAAAAATCACTTGCTAAATCGTAAAAATGCGTTGGTCTATGTGCAAAATCAAGGTCTAAAGGGGTCTAAACAATGTCTTCTGGAATAAGTGTTGCCAGATCTTTTCTTGCTTTGTCCAAGCACTCTTGATATGCTCTTGCCTCTTCAGCATTTCCACGTGATTTGTAAAACTCAACAATGAATTCATTTCTTGTCACAGCAACCATGAGCCCAAACATTTTTCTTGCATTAGGATCTGTTAGATGAATTGTTGACAGATGATCTCTGTTTGAATTCAGCATGCAAACTTCAAGGACATTTAAATTTTCTGCTTCATCCTTGAAGAAGTCAAGGACTTGGAAGAAAGCTCCTCTCAGAATAATTTCATCTTCTTCTGGAAAATCTGATAGATCCTTGATGTTTACGGCACAAATTGTGCTGACCACTCCCGTTGGATTTCTCTCTTTGTAATACTTTAGATAAGCAGGCTTCAGCTCTAAAATATGAATTTTGAAGAGAACAGCTTTCTTTTTACTCCTGATGAAATATTTTGCCGTGTTGATATTTGTTGTTGAGGACATCAGACCAAGGGGTATGGCAATATACCGCTTAGGAATGTCCAGCTTCATGAGTGCATTAAAGGCCTCATAATCCGAATCATTAAGCCCCACCCCTCGATATACTATCCCTGTGAAATTGTCATATTGAGGGTTATTGAGGCAGAAATTATACAAGTCGATATTTATCAACTCGACAAGAAACACAATTGTTTGGATAGTCTTCAAATCATTTGTTGTCTTATCATATCTAAATAAAGAATTCATTATTCCAAAGATCTTGTTGTAACCCAATTCTGATGTGTAAAGCTTGATAGCATCATAACTGCATTGCTGAAGTTGCGTCTCGTCAATGTCTCCCCAGTTACGGTCTTTCTCCTTGATTATCTGTACTCGATCCATGAAACCCTTATCTGCAACGTCCTCTAGCTTGTTGGTTAGAAACTCGGCTAAATTCCCAGCAAATTTCTGGCGATTCTCCCAGTGCTCTCTGATGTGTATGATTGACTTTCTAACTTCCGCCATTCGAGACGTGACGATCTCGCCATTGTAGTATGGTTTCAAATCATTCAAATTCTGACTTTGAAACAGCTCTGAGGTTCCTTCATCTGAAACATAACGATCTGCTCTTCTTAGGTCTATCTGGAAATCCATCTTTGAATTAAAAGAAACAGCTTAAGATGTGGATTCGTCCGTCAGTTTATCGTTCAGGAACGGGAAGAAGTTTGAAGTAGGCCACCAGCACCCACAACAACAGGTTCTTGGAAACAACAGAGCAATGGATTGTGGGATCGAATATGACGTCAGTTCCGGCTGAATTCAGAGCGAGCGAAATCGAGCAGGAAATCTCGTTACGATCGATAAAAATTAATGAATTTGCTTTGTTTCGAGTGTCTCTAAAACTACTTCATGGGTATCGGATACAATAATATCATCTGCCTCACCTCTGCCCCCTCATTAGATTTTTCCATCCCAGCAGCGACAACGACAATGACATTCAAAATCATCAGACTAGACTGACGTTAGCCTGCGTGCAGCCTCTTAAGAATGACATGTGGTGAAAAGTGATTTTAAGAGTCACATCGTCATGTCAGAACAATTATCATGTGAACTCTAGTATGCTGAAAGAGGGTTCTAAGGGGATGAAATGGGATTTGGGTATGCCTAAATGGATTGCCTAAATGGATACCCTAGGAATGGGATTTTTGTGCTTGGACCGAGATATTGAGGAATTGGGACTGGGAATATTGACAGCATGGGACTTGATTAAAATTGATTACGACTTCCCACAAAATATGACCGAGAAGATGGAATTTCACGATCCCTCTATTACGTCATAGGTCCATGCGTCTGGTCGATGTAAAGTAGAGTGAAAAAGGCCATCTTCTGAAATGCAAAGTGCAGTCCCTTGTAATTCCCCAACAGTGATAGACAATTTGAAGTCAAGTGTCCTTTTCAGCAGGAATACTGGGCGAGTAAAAATACTATCTTTTGTTTGCCGAAATGACCAAAACTAACTCTCTGTTTCTCTGTTCCTTTAAAGAGTCCCTGGAGTGAAGAAAGCACATACATCGTTTGCTACTGTTAAATGGAAAAGAGACGACGAAAATTTAAAATATCATTCTTCTTATTTCAAAACCTAAAATAATATATATATCTGCATCGGCGAAGTTATTTACAAAAAATAATTGTCATAATTCACATGTAAAGGTAAATTTCTTGCTCATAAATAGGAAATACACCTGACATTAAAACTGACGAAATGAACTACAGAATTGCATACGTAGAAACAATGCAGAATAATTATTATAAGAGGATATACGGTAAATTACTTCCTGGTCATAATCATCAAGGAGTGTGGACAAGTCATTTACTGAGATTTTATTAACTTCATTGCTTTGAAGGTAAATTCTTCTCTTCATCATGCCAAGAAATTTTCGAAAACATCAAAGATTCAACATCATTAGTTTCTTCTTTGCCAGGTGTTAATCATAGGATGAAACGACAACAGTAATACGCCTATTTTTTGTAAGAAACCGCTTAGAAGAAACTCAACTCTCAGATCGCCTAAAAATTAAGAAATTCCAGGGCTAGGCAGATGTAACTGAAGAAACAATCTAGTTTAATGAAGGCGATCCTCGGCATATTTCTACTTTATTTTCACTTATTCGGAAAGCATTTGAGCAGAGTCTAAACCCCGGGGGGGGGGGTCACTTCAATAGGCGGATGACGGGGGTGTGCCATTTTCAATTGTAAAATCGCACACTAAAATTTATGAATTTTTCAAAAACCATACCCCAAAATTTACGGGCCTTTCAAAAAAGATACCCTAAAATTGTGACCAAAATTCGAAATTCTAACCAAGTACCTGAAATCAGATTAAATTCAATACCCTCAAGCACTTTTCTTCCAAAATGACACCCCAAAATTTATGTTCATTTGTGATGTTACCAAAAATGACACCCTAAAATTTATTTTCAGCCAGAAAA
Organism: Aurelia coerulea; assembly: GCA_039566865.1. Lineage (NCBI taxonomy): Eukaryota > Metazoa > Cnidaria > Scyphozoa > Semaeostomeae > Ulmaridae > Aurelia > Aurelia coerulea. The sequence continues at coordinate 22,039,360 of CM076954.1, forward strand.
AAGGTACCCCAAAAAATGGCACATCCCGTACTGGTACATATGGTAGTGACCCTCCCGGGGTCTAAACATTGGAAAGGCTTTTAAAAAACTTACTGAGCAAGGCTTGAGCCCGGAACGTCAGCTCTCGCTTATATTTTGTTTTCAAAGTTGTTTTATGTAATTAAAAAAACTTGTTTGGAAATGTTCATAAGGACACGGTTAACACACATGACGATTGTTACGGAACCTTGAAGAAACTGGTAACAAGCTCTGAAACTCAAAATCTGATAATTTTTGAGAAACTTTCTGTCCAGGCTCCAATTCTTAGTTCCTTGTGGAAACTACGCTCTCAGCAAGCAACAACAAGAATTAGGCACTAACAGACCCTTAGAAATCTTGCTTTTAGATGTTTGATCGACTCCAATTTCATTCATTGGGAAGGAGGGGGCGCTAGCAGTCAGAATCACTAAAAATTGAGCCTATCTAATCTAAATGTAGGGGTCAAGTGTTGAAAAGAGCAAGGCAGCTACATGCAATTTCTCGAAAGTTGATAGTTGAATCATCGTACCAAAACTATGTTCCTCTATGTCTAATCATCCGTCTTTCTTGAAAATTATCCAGAATCTGCTTTGCTGTCGAATTCAAGAACATTTCTCCTCTTTTCACAAACAATAAAATTCACCATCTTGTATCCATCACCTTTTCAGCAAACAGAGCAAGTCTAGCGCGATTCTTGCTTTTCTTCGTCTTGATCTCCATCTTGACATAAAGCGATTGCTGATTTTCAGTTCTTGAATCAATGTCTTAAAAAATGATTTGACGATCACAGCTCATGTTTAACTTTCTATACATCTGTTCTTGCAATCATTCTATTTTTACTGATAATCACTGATTGGAGATCACAGATCAAGATCAAGATCACAGCCAATTCCTACCACAACCGATTCACAGATCGACTGATTCCTGCAGCTCCAGACAGGCTCTCTGGTATCGTTCAATATGACAATGGATGATTGAATCATAGCCAGAATGTGATTCGATATGATTCCATGTATCTCGATCCGATTCAAATGAGATTACGTCATCGATGGCCTGCAAATTGCCAATAAGGCGATGACAACGAGGCTCCAAACATCTGAAGGAGGATAAAGACTAGTTAAAATGTTGATCAACAATCGAAAATTTTCGTAAATGTGTAAATCAGTTGCAATTCATAAAAATAAAAAGGCGTTAAAATTTCTTGAGGAAAAATCATAATTTAGCAAAGTTTTCAAAACTTAAAACTTTGATATCGCTTCGAAAAAATTAAGACTTTTAAAGCAAGAACCATATTTAGCCAAGACTGTAGTGTAGATAATATATTTTAGATACCTTGCAAATTGATTTTAACACTGTATTCCAATAGATTAATTAGACTTTCTACGTATTGTAAGTAGGTTTTCTTCTCTGTGTATTATATTACTATCTTTGTACTGTATCGTAGATGGAGGGCCCCTTTAAAATCAGCACTTGCCGAGGGTTATCCCCCCCTAAATATATCAACTCAAATGAAACAAGCAATTTTACCGATTATTCTGTTGATACATTTGCTCGCTTTACGGAAAATTGGAAAATGTAAAATTGTGCATTGCTAGAACTGATTCGTGTAGAGTGAAAACTACAATTTGCGGCCAAATTGTGTACTTTCCGCCCCATTCATGTGTGCGACACGAAATTGTGGCGGGATTTCTCCTTCAAGTTCCAGTATAAGAATAGACGATCAAAGCGTAAAATGAAGATAAGCTTTACCCGTAATTCGATGTCCAGAGTTTGAATAATACAAATAGTATTTTCGTTTCTGTTTTGTTTTTGATATGGTAACTCGCTCTTTAGGCCTTATCCTCGGCACTTTCGGGTCTCTTTTTCGTTTCTTTTTTGTCCGTAGCTTGCATTTCAAACATAATGACGAACAGCATGATGGGTTGCAAGATGGCGACTGTTTTGGTTTCTCGACGTATGTTCCACGTTTGCCATCACTGATGAACCATTCTGATAATGCTTTGTATGCATTCTGACCTGAGTGGGAATAAACACAAGAAACGAGTTAAAAATGTGAGCAAAATGAGGAAGAACTTTTGCTTTCAAGTTTTTTGTAACAGAATCAATCGTTACCAAATTGACCAATCCTCAGCGTTAATGGAGCGTTAGAATTAAAGGAAGGATTCTGTTTTGTGAAGGCCAATTTCATTACCAAAGTGGTACTATTGGCCACCTCAACCAATTTGAAGTTGGCTAATGAGAGTGAGATCTTATTCGAAAGAAATGATGATATATTCAACAACAAATAAATTACACCAAACTCTTGTCAACTTCGAAGTACGGACCAGCATAGGTTCCAAATCTTTAAAAAGACTGGTGTAAAATTGAGTGACCTATTTCCTTGAACTGAATGATTTCAAAGAAACTTTAGCTATTGCTTTATAATCCTACCGTTGGACTTTTCTGAAATCTTCAATATTTTCAGAATTGGAGTGTTTTTCTTCTTTTTCAAGAATTTCAAGAACAATTTTCAAAAAACGTAAAACCATCGTAACTTCTAAACTGTTTGACGCAAACTGAAATATTTTCGAAGAGAAGCATAGTTTATGAATGCCTACAATATGGTATCAAGCAAAAGTCTGTCACTCATCTGGTTTATAATTTAGGAATTTGATGACGTCACACCCTCAAATGAGCTGAAATTTAGAATACGCTGTAATTTTGCAAAATATTCAAAATTTCTGAAAAATCCAACGATAGAATTTCTGTCCAACGGTAATTATAGATAAGTATCTAAAGTTTCTTTCCAGCCATTCAATCTGAAGAAATAGGTCATTGAATTTTACACCCACCTTTTTACGCCGAGTTAAAGATTTGGAACCTATGCTGTACGGACCAGGGACACAGAACAGCTATTTAACCAATAAAAACGTTTTAGCAGACACAGGGGAATAAACTACGATGTACCTTTTATTGAATATTTGTGAGAAGGAGGATATTGACATGACGTACTGCCTTCGAAACATGAAGTGAGGAATGTATGACAATGACATGCTGGAGAGAATACTCCGCACTTTGGTCGAGAAGCCAACTGCAAAAGGAAAAATAATATATATATTTATTGAAGCAAGTATTAGAAATGGTAAATTGAATAACATTGTGATCCTAAAAAGTGCCAAATCCCTTTTCAAGATAATGTGTCCATGTAAGTACAGCTGCGTATACACTCTTGTCAAAATTTGCTGATGCGATGCTGACGAAGAGCCTCGAAGAGCACACTGTGATTGATAGAATTTAACGCTGTACTTACATGGACACATTACCTTTAATGCCAGAAACGTTTTGGGAAAGAACTGGTTAATAAATCAAAGGGCACAAATGTTCATATCATTTGCTTCAAATTGTACGTGGCTTTTATTCGCTTGAAAGTAGTCATTTTGAGAAGGATAGTGATCCAATAATTACGGAGTGACAAATTTTGGGTCGTCGTCTGATTTTGGACGAATAATTTTCGGGAAGAAAAATATTCTAACGCCAATATTTATGTTTGAATGCAGCCCTTACAATATGAAAGCAAAATATAAAGATTTACCGTGGCTAAAGATCTGTACGTGTTATTTCCAAACTTTGTAAGGTATGCTTTTTCTTTAGCTTTCTTTGGTGGCAATGATATTGATTTGTAAACTGGATAAACAAGTTTCGTTAATTGATATGAATCCCATTGAGCAACCATCACGTATAATGGTGTCTTTATATGTTTTGTTGCTGAAAGTAAAAAAATAGCAAGGTTGATAACTCAAGATGTACCAAGTAGACCAAAGAGAACTTCACATATTTCAAAATTTGTCATGCAGAGATAACCGGAGGTATGAACAAGAGCAGATTTTGTAATACAATAGTATTAGTTGCTTTTGAATGACACCTTAATTCAAAGCGATAAGCAACTGCGGACAAAGGAAATTATCTCAACCAATAGTTCAGAACAAACAAAGCCGCAAAAGTTTCCCCGAACCAGAAGCAGGGCAAACTCTCACCTTGTGCAAGCGAAAGATGGTTTCAAAGAGAAGCTATGTGCTTATAACGAAAGAAGAAGGGTAAATCTAAAGATCTGTCTCGCGGATTTTGTTTATTTGATTCAGAAGCCGAGCAGAAGGCATTGTAATTCTCGCGTATTTAGGGCCTAAATGAAACAATTACCACAGAGTTCACGAAATGTGTTTGAATGAAGAGATTGTTCGTAATTTTGAGCAAGGCCTCTTTTCACACACTTTGAGGTTACTGATTTTTTGCAAATCCACAAAACTTCAGGTTCAAAACTATGACAAGAAGCAGCATGACAAAAAAGTTGGACGAATTCGAGTAAATTTTCCAGCTTTTGGCAAGCATTATCAGAGATATATTTTTCTAGCAACTGCAGAAATGTATGAGAAAATCTAAAATAAATTTTCACAGCTTTTCACTTTTAAAAAATATGTGATTCACAGAAATTTTTGAATGATTTGAGTTCGCACCTTTTAACAAACGCCAATAAGCTAATCATTTGACTGATCCTTCGCTAGTTGAAGTTTGGAACAAAATAGTATCATATCAAAGCACTGATTAAGTGGAAAGTACTTAATTCTTCATCAGGTTCAACTTCAAGAATGTGCTAAAACTTTTGCATTTGTCCCAAACCATAATTTGAAGGAATTAAAGGAAAGGATCTTTCGCAAATGACAAACACTTAACTCACCTAATTCTCCATAAAGACAAGCAGCAGCTTTAGGCATTTGTTCTCTGCAAGTTTCATCAACGAATCCATCCCAATAATTATCGAAAACCTGGAAAGTGAGTAAATAGCTTATAAAAGACATTAAAGGATACGGGGAATTATGGTCTGTTAATAATTATAAATGATAATTGTTTTCAATGGTTATAATGCTAATTATCACGAGGCAGAGAAATCAATTCCTTGAGGGTCAAATGTGTGTCGGTTTGCAAAGTGGTATATACTGGGTGAAACAGAATGAACGCAAGCCGTTGAAAGCTGCAGATCCCCAGATATCAAAGCGATGATCTTTTTGCAATATTTGATTCAATAGCCAACATATTCAACTATTTTCATATTTTTCCTGGCTGAAATCAGTCAATCCGTTCAAATTTTACAAGGGATATTCTCAAGAAAATCCCTTCAAGAAACCTTACAAAACAAGCTAAAATCACGAGAGAATTCCCTTGAAGTCTTTTACCTAACAGCCCCAATGACTTAGCCCGCGTGCAGCCTCAACTCCTCCTCGAAGGACAGGCTACAATGACTTGGAAATGTTTTAGCACGTGCTACCCTCTTAGGGGGGTGAAATACCTTCCCCTTGCTTGGTATGAAACGTGGGATTCCATTCTCCAGATAGGACAAAATACATGAATGTATGGAAGTGTCATCATTGTTAGGAAGGAAACCAAGGGAATTTTGATCGTCATTTTCATTCGTTTTTGCAGGTTTTCGAAAGGGGCCTTCCGCAGAAAATCTCCCATATCCACGAGAAGGAATAACCGATTAAAGCTGGGTAAATTACTGAATCCAACCTGAAAATATCGACTGTGAAACAAGGCAGTTTTCAATATTATTGCGTTGATATTCAGGGGGCAATATTTTTCACACATTGTGGGTTTTTTTTTGCTTACCCGGTACGCTTTGTCTTCCCTGTTCTTTGTAGGTCCATATGACTCTAGTAAGCTATGTTTTTTCTATACGTTCTGCTAAAAATTTACAATACATATTTACTTAATTACTATACTTATAAGCTACTCTTCTCTACTACTAGCTATGTTTTTGGTACAAATTAAATTAACTAACAGAAAAATAAACAGGATTTCTGAAAGCGTTATTATAACTGGGAAGGCAATAAATTCAAAACTTACGGAAGTCAGAAACTTGAAAAACTTTGGTAGCTCTGGGCTGAAGAAATCTTCTCCGAAATTCGGATATAATGTAAACCAACCACCGTCGTTGTATGCTTTTACCTTCGCAAAATAAAATGGATTAGCTGATACAAGTATATGAAAAGAGTAGAGAATCATTAAAATAATTGTGGAAATATTCTCGAGTACCGAATAAACGGGAGGATGAGAATGATAAGGGGGGGGGGGGGCTGGAAATGGTTCGCTATGATAATAATCGGGTGGGTTGGGACAATCGGGGGGAGGTTGGAAACATTGAAAATAGTTGTTTTCTTAGTTAAACACGTATCTTTTTTTATATCTATTAAAAAACTATGTTTACCATCATTTCAATTTTTCAAGAATTTATAAAAGAGGGGGCTGGAATAAAAGTGGGGGAGTTGGAAAAAATTTTCGAAAACAAAAAAGCTGAGGGGGGGGACGATTATACGGTACTCGAGAGTAAGTCACTACTTCAAATAAACCATAAACCTTTTATCCCTGTATAGCAATAGAGTTTGCTGAAAGGTATATGCATGGTAATGATTTCTTGTTATTTCATGACATGCTTCAGAATCAGATAGGTCATAAAAACACAACAATAGTTTGCAAGATGTGGAAATTATAACTTGAAATTACCTGTGCTGGGTATGTAAGATTTTGAACATGATCAACATTGGCAAGGACGCCTAAGCCCCCAGCAGACGTCCCACCAAATAATATCTACGAAAGAAGATATGAAAAGTCATAGTACGTAAGAATTTTGATCACTGAGCTGATCAAAAAATCCTCACTAGAAGATATTTCGAAGTGAAACTAAAAACTGAAGCTAAAAACTTAAACTTGGAGCAAGGAATCTATTTTACAAGACATAACTTTTTGGCGACCTATCCTGGAAATGGTGCAAATTGCTTTAGGAGTAGAAAAGAAGAAAGGCTCTACGAAACGAAGACCAGAAGCTTGCAACCGCTAATTGATGTTGCCTTTATATTTGAAAAGAGGACTAAAATGATTAATTGGACGGCCATAGGAAGCTCTTGCATGTTGTTTCGTAGACTCTTTTTCCTTTGGTGAACTGGTCTTCTCATGGGCTCGAAAGCTACCTCTTACACGTTTTTTTTATATAAGAAACTGGTTTAAATAAAAAACTAGTACTACAGTGGCGAAAATTTTAAGAGACTCTAGAACTATGCTTAAGAATTGCTAAGAACTTTTAAAGCCAAATACAAGGAAATCATGGGAAAATTGTCGTTTAGCCTTCATTTTTTGGTAATATTCATGATAAATTTATGTTTTGAGTCAAATAGAGCTCTTCTTCTTGCTAAAAATAGTGCTAAGCGATTACGTGGCAGTGGTAGAAAACACATATGCATCCAAAAAATAAGAAACAGATTAAGAAACTTTTATAACTACAAAGCTGACATTTTCACGTGAAATTAAGGAACTTTTAGTACTATGGGCTTATCCAAGTTTCTTATAAAAGAAAAAACGTGCCAGCTAGTTCCTTTCAGACATAATCTTGTACGAATAAATTCAGACAAACCGACAAACCTTGACTCCCTTTCTATTGATTCGATAGTCATGAATTAATTGTTTGACAACAGCAACAACAATGTAATGACCAAGCATGGGCATATTGAATGGATGACTTTCTTTTGTTTTTCTCCCAACAAACACATCACCACTGAAAGAACAAAACACTGTAAGTTATAATTACAGGCAAGCCGGGGGGGGGGGGTACTCCCATTGTGGCCTGACAGGGGGGTCCAGTCAGGGTGAAAGAGGGCCAAAGCAAAAATTTTGAAAAATACCCTCAAATGGTAGTATTTTTTCACAGAAACCCCCAAATGGTAGTTCGTGGCACAAAAATTGGGCCATTTGGTAGCATAGATAGTAGTGAAATTTTCTATAGTTTTTCAAAATTTTCTGTGGAAAAACTGATTTAACAAAGCAAGAAAACTTCAAAATTCATTGATAATTATTGCTGGAACGATCATATTGCCATGCGGAGGAGCCTACTGAGTTGAAATCTTATAACTTGCCAGGAATCTTGGAATACCCCCAATTGGTAGCATGAGTTTGACAAATAAGGCCATTTGGTGGCCATTTTGTAAGACCGTCAAACCGACTGGACCCCCTGTCAGGCCACAATGTGAGTACCCCCCCCAGGCAAGATTCACGATTGAAGTCCCTTTACTGTTTCTCATTGAATTGAATTGAATTTATATTGTTGTTGTCGCTGCATATGAAACGAAATGTTATATTCTCTACTGTAATGAATTCGCAGATCACGAATATAGCGACGAAATCTTGAGAAATCTCTGCCAGTGACATAATAAGCTTTCGAAAATCAGATTCTGGCTCCAAAAAATTGGTCCAGAGGTCTGGGCTGGGTTTTGCGTTTTGACGTCATAGATTTGTCAGTCTACAAGAAACATTGCAAAAACAAAGACTTCCCCATACTAGTGCCTGTTGCACTTCGCATTATGCGATGAGTCTTCTGGGGTTTTCAGAGGCAATTTTTGACATCCAGCACCTCAATCGTCCAAAACTATGCCTATGGTAGACTTAGTACACTAGCTGTAGTTCCATCCCAAAAAATAATCTGTAAACGAAGCAAGAGTATGGCAGCGAGGTAACTAGTCTAGGATGATGCTGTTATCACAAACAAGAAAAGTCAAGATTAGCATATTTAACAGACTTAAGATTTAGGCCGAAAGATGACAGAAAAGCTGCATCGAATCTTCTTCTTGAAAACATTTTGAGGTCAAAATACTTAGATTTAGTTAATTAATCTCATGAAAGGAGATAAAAAGGTTGAATGCTTGGAGACATGTTTTTATGAAAAAAGGGATCATAGGTTTTCCAGAAATATGAAATAGGATTTTTGCTGACAATAAAGGCTAAAGTTACTAATCACTCAAATGGAAAACAAGAAATCGAGAGGCAGCTGATGTTGAATAAAAATCAATCGAATAATTATCGATCATATTGCAGCAAATTTTACCAACTGAATGCAGCTGTTTTGGAGTTTGATGCAGCTCGTAATTTTATGAGAAAAATAAGCTGGGACTAGCTGATCAAGATAGACAAAGAAATGGCAGTACTTGTCTTGGCATTACGGTAGCCTGTGTGCAGGTTCTGATCGTAGAGGATACGAAGTCTGAGAGTTTCTTGTCATGGTAGAGCATGCACGAGTAGGCAACCTTTACGGTAGATTTCTTGAAACACTCAGACAAAGTATTGTTTCTTTGGCAATCTATTGCTCACGGTGCGTGTACAACATTGATTTGAATGGGATATTTCAAGATTGTGCTGCTCAGTTGCAAATGAAAGCTTTTAACCTTGCACAAACCCTTCAAGGCAGGCAAGGCGATCCTCAACAGTTCTCTGCAACGCCGTAGCTTAGGCCATGTGGCTAGGCCCCATAGGCCAATTACGACAGTAAGCAAATAAAAGCGAGAAAACAGCTTGAAATTGAATCACGTGACCGAACCGTGTGCACCTTTAAACAGACCCAAAGTTGACTAGTTGACTGACTTTAATTTACGATAGTCTGAGCTAATCATCAGACGGAATCAAAAGGAGAACTCGACATCCAGCGACGTCATCATTCAAACGGATCTATTTACATGGCTTATTTTCAGGCCAAATCTGATCATATATCGTATAATCTGTATGCACAGTGCCTAACTTTCTTTCACATCTAGAATCATGTCAGATTTACTTTTTGCTATTCCTTTGCGAAATAAAATCCTAACAAACGTGGAGTAGGTTTTCACGTAATCTTGACTTGATAGAAAATGCAAATACTTACAAACAGTAGATTCAGTTCCCATAGAATGGCTTAAAAGATCAGCAATGTGTTCCAAACAGTTATAGGGATAAGGAACATCTATGGCGAATGTGCCATTTTGAAATTGTAATCAATGCAAGCACTATTTGTGAACAGTTCTCGTGAAAAAAGTGAAAAGTGAAAACCCTGCTGTGGGACAAATTTGTTGAATATCATTTTGAAATGCAGATTTCCTTGCCGTAGAAAAGTATTGCGAAGGAAAGCAAAATCGGGCAAAATGGGTAGATCGACTCGCCCTAAAAGTTTCTCGTTTCGCTCCCCAAACTGATTATTTATCGCCACAATAGACTAAACTGAACTCAAATGAATCGATAACAACAACAACAACGAGTGAAAGTTAGAGAGATTCATGTCATGATTTTAGAAAATGAGCCTAAAATTGCTTTTGTTGTTCTTCTTACGCGGTGTGATCGGGTGTGATTGGCTTAAATCTTTGAGTTGTCAGCCAATGACTATTTAATGACTATGCTGCCTAAGACATATAATAAATCATTACCTGCAATAAGGAATGAAGACTTTATTCCACGAATAAAACGTTGGGTTGATCTTGGGGTCGTCTGACAATGTGTACTCTCCAGTGAAAGCATAGTCCATATGTATAGAAGACCCCAAAGGGCCATTTGATCTTTCAAGACATTCATTCAAGGAGACGCAGCTACCCCCTGCTTGCAAATGAATAATCCAATGCTTGGAGTTTGTGAAGGGACTTTTGTAGAATACAGCGTCTGAGTTATCTAGAAATATGATGAAAATAGCTAATTATCTAAGATATACCATCATCGGATTAAAAGTACTGCAACGAAAAGTTTGGTTAAGATTCCCTAGCAATATCACCCTTATGAAGGGGGCAAAGGGGATTCAGAAACAGTGTCATGCTTTGACAGCTATCAACAGTCAACGACCTTATATCTTGAAACATTTTTGCTAGAGAGATTCATTTGCTTCCTTATCAGAAATCTTGATCCAAATACATGCCAGGTCACAAATCTAATGGAAGGCGCAACTTTTGAAGATTTTTCAGCTTGGTAAAGAATGATGCAGATGGATGTCAAACGGCTGAAGTTCTGTAATCGCATACAGGTTAGGGGATATAGAAAGAGATTTGAGTTTATTTTTAACCAGAGAGAAGGCTATCACCTTGGTGTTGTGGTCATGTTATGGGCTTAAGGACTCCCTGGAAAATAAATCGCGGAAGCATAAAGCTTGTTATAATTGATCTTGATTTACAAGATCCAGTTGAAAACACCATTTAACTCGTTCGTGGGCTCGGAAAGGCTAGGTATTCTTCGACCGGAAAATGAACGCAGCTCCGGCCCCAAACAAGCTATGTGCCTAAACATGTAAACAACTCTGGACGGACATCCCCACAACTGATTTATTAAAAAAAATTGCAAATAACTGAAGTTTTTTAGCATCCATTTCAGTTTTAGTGAGGGTTAGAAAATTTACTTCAAACGACCGATTTTGTCTCCAGGGGCTGGAGCCAAAGCAACCAGTAAGGATTTGGCTTACCTATCACCACGGTAATTCCTGCTCTGTCAAAAGTTATCTGGAAGATCATTTATAATCAACTGTCCTAGTACCACAATCACTCTTTTCTAGGTCTGAAAAGAACGCATCGTTGAAAAGGGGCTTTTTCTCGCATAACATGTACCCCACTGAGAGATGATGTGCACGCCTAAGATAATCAACGACACCCATATAAGATGCTTCCGTATCCCTGTGCAAGAAAGTCTGTGTGGAGTCAAGGATCCTAAACGAGGCTGCGTACTGGCTTCGAGTCTTTTTATCTCGTATTCGCGAAAATGTCAGCCCTTATGTAGCAGAATCGATATTAAAAAGTGTTCTACAGTATATAAATTTCTGCCGTCAATGCAGTTTTACTGAAAGCACGTCTGAAACTTTTCCCGCACTGTATTATCAGGGCTGTTTTTAGTTTTCTAGCGTTTGCGGTATTTTGCTATTTTTTGGTGCGGTATTGCGGTATTTAGTGTCTCTTTCGTGCGGTATTGCGGCCATTTTTCTCGCATAACATGCTGAGAGATGATGTGCACGCCTAAGTAGTAAACGTGCTAAACGGTGCTAAACGATTGATTTTGTGATTTTGCGATTTTGTGAATTGACCCGACCTATAACTCACTCTCTCGTACATTATTTTGCAAGGCTAATTCAAGAACTGACATAAATTACAATATCATTCTCTCGAGTTACTCGCAGTTTGCCAGCTAATGTCACAACCAGATGATGGGCCTATAAAAAGAACCGCTATGAAAACTGAGAAGCAATATGATCAACATATTCATTCACATGCAGACAAAGTAATGTATGTCAGACTGATTCAACGTTGGTGGCATAGCACAGATATAGCACGTATGACATATTGATGTCAGTTAGAGTGAAAGATAGTTATCTGCAACTGCATTTACCCCTTTCAATGTAGACTTGCTCCAAGTCTACTCCGTGGTCTATCAGCGCTAAAGTAATATATTTACCTCTGCGGAGGCGTACATCAGAGGCGACTGAAGGGCACTGCGAAGGAAAAGCAAAACGAGGCCTCACTGCTCCTTCGCAGCGCCCTTCAGTACGCCTCCGCAGATATAAATATATTACTTTAGCGCTGATAGACCACTGAGTAGACTTGGAGCAAGTCTACTTTCAATGGGGAGCATCAGCCACGGAATAAAATGATATTCTATTTGTTTTGATATAATTGCGTTTATCATACTCGAGCCCATCAATGAGTATTCCAGAACCATGGGTAGTTGGTCGCCAAAGTTGTACGTGATTGCCGCGGCGCGGCTTAATGCTTCTGCCGAAGAAAAATTTCTACACTGCTACGGAGGAGCTAGCGAAAGACTTTCGAGATCTCCTCCACAGGATGATATGAGTTGAGTTTTATTAGAAGCATACTTTCTGAAGCACAACTGCAGTGTCTAGCCACCCATGCTAGAACACATAACCATGTCAGGCATGGGCGAAAAGAAATGCGAATTGTTCCTCCTTGTATCCCTGTGCCCTTTCTCCCTTGTATCCTGTAAACGAACAACAACCTTCAAGGGAAGACTTATGACCTTGAGTCCCTTGTTTCCCTGCGTTCTTTGATTTGTTGATGTTGCTTCGGTCAAAAGACGGCCTATTGACCGAAGTGACATCAACGAATCAAAGAACGCAGGGAAACAAGGGAATCGAGGTCTGAGTCTACTTCACAGGTACAGGGATACAGAAAGGAACAAAAATCTGCATAAGAACAACAATTACTGCGTTTCTTACAGCCTGTGATGCAGAATTTCTAAACGGAAAACAGCCTGCAAGAAAATCACACAAAACGTGTAACAGCAAATGGGCCTAGACAAATCCTAGACATTCGATTAAGCAAGCGACTCGATTTTTTTGTGATTTTTTCTTGTGATTTTTCTATGATTTTGTGATTTTTGTGATTTTTGTATGGTGATTTTGTGATTTTTGTGATTTTTGTATGTGATTTTTTTGTGATTTTAAGGAAGGTGTACGAAAAAAAAATCAGTGACTTCTATGGTGTCAGACCCATCAAAGATAGTTACCCGATAGTTACCAAGAGCAGGACCCAAGGTAGCAGCTAAATTGGATATCAACATACATTTCCTAGAAGCTAACTTCGACGGAATTGGCACTGGCACAGCCTAGGCCTTACATATAACTTGCATTCTCATCCATCTTATTCTCATCCCCTTAGATATTTTAGTCCATCTTTGTTTTTCTAAATTTGATACAATAATTTGTGTTTCAATTCATTTCTTGTTGTTCCAATTTTGATATTCTTTTTTATTACAAAGTCAATTTTATAATCCAAGAAAGGGCTTTGATGTCAGTAAGAAAAAATTAAGTACGAAATTCAGTCAGGCTCATTGACGCAATTGGTTGACGTTTTATATTTAATTTCTTGATGAGTTTGTCTTCTTGATGAGGGGACACATATTTGACAATTTCGAAAGAAATGAGCTTATCTTTCTTCGACTTGATTTATTAGAGGACGAATAACGATAATTTACAAAACAGCGTTCCAAATTAATCATGGGTTAAATTGTGCAATTAACAAAAATAGCCGTCAATTTCCCAGTTTGAAGGGTACAGTTGTTGTTGTATCTATATTAAGACAAGATATTCTGATTATGTTGATTTATGATATCCGATGGGGATGGGCGGTAATTACTCGGATACTGTTATGTTAACATAAATTGGGCCTATCTTTTGTGGATGGCTCCAGGAAAATATTGCTGGCTCGTTGGCAGCTTGTTTCTTTTCAAGGAATGATAAACTGTTGCCAATGAGTAGCACTCGCAAGAAATGGAATGTTTCACATTGGAAATAATTGTGAGAACTTCCTCTACAATTTGCCAAAAGATTCTTCTGATATCAACGGCACTCAACAAGTAACCATGGTAACAACGATTATTACATTCTGATAGCAAGTTCTGAAGTGTCCAATGGTCTGCCGCAATCTGGTTCCTTGAAAGGGACTGGGTTCCAGGGAAATTTACTGTAACGAAGGCCCTTTTACATTTTTACCAGGCATCAATAATGCTGGTTGAAGCTCCTTCGCGTAAAAAATTGCTGGATCATTGGAGAAATTCCCAGTCTTATGCATCTTTTATTTTTCATAGTTAGGATTGATGGTTTAGTTAGTTGAATAATTTTTACATATTCATTGTAAGTCATTTTTATATGTTGTTAACTTGCATATTTTGTAAGCTTTTATGTGGAGGGCCCCTTGAAGATCAGCCATTAAGCTAAAGGGTCTCCCTCCATAATAAATTGAAATTTGAATAATATGAAAAAATATCTGGCTCCCTGATGAGCCCCGGGGGGGGGGGTACTTTCATTATGGCCTAACAGGGGGGTCCAGTCGGTTTGAGGGTCTCACGAAATGGCTACCAAATGGCCCTATTTGTCAACTCCTACTACCAATTGGGGGTATTCCAAGATTCCTGGTCAGTCATTAGATTTCAACTCAGTAGGCTCCTCCGCACGGCAATATGGTCGTTGCAGCAGTAATTATCATTGAATTCTGAAAAGTTTTTTTGCTTTGTTCAACCAGTTTTTACAATAGAAAATTTTGAAAAACTGCAGAAAATTTTTGCTACCAGACGCTATCAAATGGCCCAATTTTTGGTCCACGAACTACCATTTGGGGGTTTCTATAAAAAGATACTACCATTTGAGAGTATTTTTCAAAATTTTTGCTTTGGCCCTCTTTAACCCTGACTGGACCCCCCTGTCAGACTTCAATTGGAGTACCCCCCCCCCCGGGTGATGAGCAGCCTGCGTGCAGACTCTACTGATTCCCTGAAGAGAAGTGAGGTTCCTCCTCAGTGGATGAAACATACGTAATGCTTCGAGGAAGCGAGGCAGGGTTCAAATGAAAACGAGGCTCATTCAACATAATATGAGCTCAAGGCGATTCAATTGGTTGCTAAAACATTAACGCTCATAAATCAATCATGGATTCATTTCAAACAAATTTCATGACTATTCCTTCATCATACTCTGCGGTCTGTACATCAGCTCTTTTAATGAGTTTAGGTTCAGGCACGACAATGGCTTTCGCACCCATATTAGATTTATGGTCGAATCTTATTGTACATCGGACACAAAACATCGGTGAAAAAGTCAAAGAAATTTCGAAATTGTGAGCGCAGTGAATCAAAAGTATAATTCATTTAAAAAATCTGAATTATCGATCAAGGAGCCAACCCGTTATGAGAAACATGTAATGGTAATGACTACGTAAACTATATTCCGCTAAACGGACGTGGCTACCAGATTTAGGTTAGATTGAGACCGATAACCGATAACCATGGCCGTGAGTAAATTATTTAACATGGATAAAGGTTGCAATTTTGTTTGGAAGTTTGATAAGATTTCTATCTAGCCACTAAGCCACATAATACGACATGCCCATTTCCAGTTGGCACTTGAGGAGGATAGTGAGAAGATGAGCATCCAGTAACTGTAAACAGCGGAATTTCCCTCCACAGAGGCCCCATTTAGCAGCGGTGGAGGATAAAGAAAGAGCCTCTGCGGAGGAGAGTACAATAGTGGCGAAAATACAAGTTGCGTGGCAAGATAGGTCTTGGTGCAAAGTTGACTTGCTACAAGTCTCAGTATAGCAGTATAAATCTCAGAAAGTGCAGTGCCTCAGATGAGAGGGTTCTAAATGCAAAGGGGCAGCTGGAAATAGCACAGTGGGTCAATTCTCAAAATTACTATCCACGCCATCCTCCAATCAACTGTCGACTGCATTGTCCTGTTGTGGCATGGCTTTCGAGCGTACACCAAAAGACCCGTATATTTGTCTACTTCATAATTTTTGGGTATGTAAATTCGGAAAAGTTATTTTTTTGGGTCTATTTTCATGGAAGAAATTATTTTTTTGGGTTGATGCGTTGTACCTGAGCCTGAGCACCCCTATCCTAAATATACCTGAGTACCCCCCTGGGCTTCTTGCATATAAGGTTTCGGGATAAATGCTTGAACGAAGTAACCACAATGATTGCGACTATGAAATAGGCTGAACAGGCCTTTTTGAGCAGTGAATGAAGAAAATGAATGTATCTTATACCATTTCAGTCTCTTCTTAACCTAGTTTGGTAGTTCCCATGCCCATGAAGGATTGAATTAACGAGGCAAAATCTGGATGGGAGAATGAGAAGCAACGGTCACCAACGAACATGACATTTAAAAGTGATTTAGTGACCCAGAAAGCAATTTGATTGATTGCATTCACTTGATAAGTTAATCAAGGAATAAGATAAGAAAAGTCATTTCTTTTATCAGATTGAAACAATTATGAATTTCTCTTCATTCATTACTTTTGCTCAGTGGATGGTAAGCTTCAGGGCAAGCTGCCGATAATTAGCCTGCATTCAGACCTAGCTTTTCCACTGCGAAGGAGAGCCAGAGAGCCAACGTGGGCGGAGGCTACGGGGGCTACGTAGGCTGCGAATGATGAGATCATGAAAAAAGCCCAGTAGAGTGGAGATTGTGAAGGAAAATTAGCGACGAGACCATCTCAGGGGTTAGGTCAAGGAATGAGGAGTTTTTAGCTGGGATATAGAAGGTAACTTTGTCATAAAATACGAGGGGAGCAGGTTCACCCTTCTTTTTAGGGAGTGGGTCAGGAGTTGCCTCGTGTGGCTTTTTCATGATGTATTGAAGGCAGTGGGCCTGAGGTTCACCCTTCTTGGGGAGTGGGTCAGGAGTTGCCTTGAGCTTGAGTAGCTTCTTTCTGACTCTGCTGTCAGGGACAATGGGCCTAACAACAACTCTCTCAAAGCATTGTGGATCCCGCTGACGACCCTAGATGCAATGGTACGTGTATGGTAAGGCAGACTGCTTCTGAAATAAATTTCAGTCAGCCACAGCTTTCCTAAAGACCTTATAATTGTCCTTTAGTGAGGAAAAAAGACCCCAAGGCAACGCCAGTGAAGGATTTGATGGACGATATTTTTACCATGATCCAATTTTTGATGTGATTGGTTGATTCACGATATGACGCGAAGAATCATGGTAAAACATTAAATTAAACATTAAAATGGATTGCAACAAGGGTTTTGGCCTAATTAGTCTGGCCTAAAGGAGTCTAGCATTGAGTCTAGCATAACGAGTCTAGCATTGTAGTTAACTACGTGCAAGCAACCAACCACAGACTATTTATATTACGCATAGATCTTGGTCCCGGGGGGTCACTACCATATGTACCAGTACGGGATGTGCCATTTTTTGGGGTACCTTTTTCAGGCTGAAAATAATGTTTAGGGTGTCATTTTTGGTATCATCACAAATGAACATAAATTTTGGGGTGTCATTTTGGAGGAAAAATGCTTCAGGGTATTGAATTTAATCTGATTTCAGGTACTTGGTTAGAATTTCGAATTTTGGACACAATTTTAGGGTATCTTTTTTGAAAGGCCCGTAAATTTTGGGGTATGGTTTTGAAAAATTCATAAATTTTAGGGTATGATTTTACAATTGAAAATGGCACACCCCCGTCATCCGCCTATTGAAGTGACCCCCCCGGGATCTTGGTGATCTGTTACAAAAACCTTTGGATAAATATTGAATCTCTGCCTGGTTCATCTATCTAATACTTGATCTGAAACATAGCTATTTCAATTATTGTTCATTTGTACAAACATTGAACCACATGATTTCATGGTCAACCATAGTTTAATCGTATAATGTACGAAGAAAGACCCTCATTGATCAACAGTGTTCTTCAATTTCTTTGCAAATATACCGATATCAGAATTTAAAATGTCTATGTGTGGTATGGAAAGCTGGATTGCAATAAGTAATTCTAAGTACATTTCTAAATATTTCGTCCGACACTGGTCACAGCGAATCGTCGAATAAGATTCAGGGAGTAGAAACGAGAATAGATACAGTGCAATGATTCGAAGTTAGCAAATCAGAAGCAAGAGCTCCAACGTGAAGAGCATGAGAAAATTGGCCCAGATTCTGGAAAAGTGCTCTATCACCTTCTTCCAGAAAATGTGTACTCGTTTTACTTCGTACATAGAAATGATATTCTGTCCAAAGCTGCCTCATTGTGAAGAGATTATGGCCTCATTTTGGTAGCCAGCGTGCAGCCTCAAATCCTTTGCTATATTTTGGTGGAGCACTCTGCATGAGATGCCTTGGCGTGAACGCATCCCACTACTATAAAATCTTCAGTGAAGAGTATGAGAACGGGGCCGTAGCTCCATCTTTAAGGGGGCTTGGTTGCGAACTTCAATAGTCTCTATAAAAGCGATGATAAAAGATCCAATGCAAAGCTGGGGCGTTACCCATTTAGCTTAATGTGACCAAAGAGGCCCTGGGCGGACAGTCACACCCATGACCCACAGTATGGGTACACCTTCCAGAGCAAGTCCGTTGTACTTTTCAGTAAGAATTCAATACTTCTGGTCACTTAACAGGTAACGGGGAAAATTTGTCGAGGTTGGCCTAATCTAATCTAGACAAAAGTAGCAATTTGGTAAACACTAAAGTAAAGCTTGTTACGTTTATACTAATATTTCCCCGTTACCTCTGCGGTCACTTTTCTCGAAATTTTGAATGTGAGAGCACCCTTTTTCGTAACCATGATCATCAGAGATGTTTGCTTCGAACTTTCCGCAACCTCGATTTAAATACAACCATACAGGCAACTAGTCAACACGAGGTTACAGCAATTTGTCGTCTTTACGTGAGCAGAAACACGGAAGGCGCCTCCAATATTCACTTTGAGCCTTTTCTGTTGCTTGGACTTAAAGTTTGGGAAAATCTTTGGCTTTGAGGACTGAGATTTGTTTTCTTCACTAATACGCAGAGTAGGAGTTTTCATTAGAACTGAGTGGTCCACGGGTGTACGTTAAGATAACAGGAAGCGCCGAACCCCAAACTTAGGGAAGATCGTTCGGGAGGATCCCCCTATAAAAGACAGAACCCATAACTCGCCCTTCTGAACGAAAACTAAACATAACTCACGACATATTTTGGTATATTGGTATATTTTACAGTTCAAACATTGGATAATTTAGGACATCCTGTCGGATGCATCTAAATCGAAGGAAAGTTTCGTCACTAATTCGAGGAAGCATTTGTAAAGATAACTTCCCTGAGCTAACCCCCCCCCCTCTCGACGGTCCTGAAGGTCACGCCAGACTACTTTCTAAGGGGCAGGAAGAGAAAATAGATACTCCTTTTCCGTGACTTGGCATATGAGGGCATGACTATCTTGTTTTGCAAATTTTACTTTTCAAGTTGTACAATTGAAGTGGAAATGAAGGATCAAGTATGACGTAGGGAGACAGTCGAGAATCTCAGAACAGAATCGACTGGGGCCAATGGATAAATTGACGTAATCTGTTTGAGGGGTGTATCGTATCCCCCGGTGGGGTGGGGGGAAGGGTACCTCAATATATTTATTTTTTGGGACCTTGTAATGTTCCACTGATGAACAGGGTATCGTTTTTGGCAAATTTGCTCGTAGGAAGCATCTCAAACTTGGGGGGGGGGCACGACACTTCAAGGGCACTTTTTTCATTAAGCTAAAGGGGCACTTCCTGAAAATAAAAAGGGCACTTCTTTGTTTATTTCAAAATCTTGGGGGGGACGTGCCCCCAGTGCCCTCCCCGGTTCCTACGTCTCTGTAAACAGGGTACCCATTTTCTCAAATAGTGCTCGCAAAGGATACGCAATTTTTAGATAATAATTACAATAATAATAATAATGACAATAATAATGATACATATTTATACAGGATAAACCTCTTGAGTGATAGTAAAATACTGCAAGCAATAAGGGTCTTGTAATTGCTCTCGTAAATGATTTTAATCGTGAAGATGCAATTTTTCTTTTGAGTTCTTGCCAATTTGCTCCGAGACAGGGAAATCAATTCTAAAAACTTACCCCCCCCCCACAGGGTAAGGGAATCTCTTTACCCCAAGCAACACACCCTCGTACATTTATGGGTTTTTAATGCCCCCTTCCCTCTCTGGGGGTGTGTATCACTATCTTAAAAGATACAAAGAACAAGATTTTCGAGTACCAAAAGATTTTATAATCTTTAGAAGATTCTTTTTGAAAAAAATATTATTTTCCCCTTCCTTGTAATAAATGGGGCCAGGACGAAGTACCCAAGATGCACTATAATTTGCTCATGCTCAATTCGACTGTTATTGATTATTCGCCGGAGGGTTCCGATCTTTGACGAAAGCTGTAATGCAATGAATGAAAGAAGTAAACAATGAATGTCAAAATCTAGAAGGCTCACTGAGCAAATTTTATTGAGCAAATCACTGAGCAAATTTTATGACCTTTGCCAGGCATGGAGTCTTTGGAAAACGTCACTATGCCAAAGAAAAATAGCAGGCATTTTATGGAAATCGATGGAAATCCATGCAAACAGAGAGTGGCAAAAGTTTTTGGCGATTTGAAACGTGCGGGGTCTTTTTTCAACCCTCCTTTTTATGTTTTACTTAGGCCTATTGTCCCTTTTAATCAAGGAAACAAGTGATTGCCCCCGAATCCTGGTCCCTTGAAAGAGGTTATGAAACCGTATGTGAAGGTTGGGGGCTAGGGGGTTGGGTTTTGTCCCTCCAACAGTTTGCTAATCTATTGATCAAGGTAGATAGCTTCGATATATTTCTACCTTCGGGAGCGTGGCCAATCCGATTTTAGGTATCCAAATGCGGTCAAACCTATCATACACCTCGAATGATAACAATTTTCCCGATCCTAAATTCTTTTAACTGTTTTTTGTTCACAATGATAAGGTATATTTTGATACCAGAGATGAAACTATCTGCAAAACCGATGTCGCAGACTATGAACTGTTGTTTCATAAAATCATCGAAACTTTCGCCATTCGAAAGTCCTGATAATTCGCAACCATGTTCGCAATAATCACAGCTGATTTCCCCATTTGAAATAAATGATTGCGAGTTACGCTCTGAACATCAAAATCTATCATACTATCATAATTTCATCTGCAATAAAATGTAAACAAATTACATTTGAAACGAAATCTAAAATGTACACTTACCGATACAAGTTGCGTTGAGTTTCGCCGCATTCTTTATTCTCGTAAAAACCAAATTGTTCTTGTATTTATCTGTGCTTTCTGTGACAAAATTCTTCCTTCCAAGATTTAGAAATCCTAAACCATGTCGACTCGATGAGCTGCTTCTCCGGGTGTTAGGACGGCTTTCATCACTTCTGCCAAATCTTGACATTAATACTAATACCCCGACAAAAAGCGTGAACTTTCGACATTTCGCCAAATTATTCCAATGATTAGCTTGCCAGAACATCTTGTTGTTTATAAAATCCGTTTAGATCGTTTAAACGTGTCCAGCTTTTCGTGAAATATCTCTGTAAGAACTAAATTCACCGTTAACGCAAATCAATACTCAAGCGTCGTTAAATGGTTCCCACATGAGCCATAAAATTAGCGTCTACAACCTAATTGCTTCGTTGCTACAATGAACATCACACAACAAAGCCACTTGGTAGATGACAATTTCGTAAGCGCCTGCTGTCTTCCGTGAATCTGCGTTCATGTTTAACATCAAACAAATATAATCCAATCTTAGCTGGATGTCCAGATCTAATAAAATGAGGCTGTAGCATTCATTTATGCATGACCCTTCATTGGAGCGATTGGAGCGATGAATTGGTTTCCGTTAACAACTCGCTTTCGTCTATTTATGCAGGGCAACTATGAGGCACTCGGCTTCTTTCTTGGGACAGGATTAAAGGTGTCAACGCGGCTACAAGATTTGCATTCACGCGCTGGGATAGAGAACACAACAAATATATCAATGTGAAATTGTCTTAGAACAAATAGAGGGGGATTATAAGCATAGTGAGACAATTAAGCGCGCTGTCCTTGTTCCTAAGTCTAGTTGATTTAAAACATCGTGAGGGCAGAACTAACACACAATCCTGGGGCTTTTCTCCTTACACAGTCTTTCGTCTAACCTGCTTTTCCTATCCGCGCATAATCACATTAGGCAAAGAAGTAAAGCAAGCAACATTAAGTCCAAAATGTATTCAAATAATTTTTGCATTATTCAACGTGTCCGCAAGGTCATCCAATGCTGATCATTATCGATTTTCTAAGAAAAACAGCAAGACACGAAAAGCCTTCTCCCTTTTAAGTTTTATCCCTGATGCAAATTTTGCAGCAAGAACAAAGACTTAAAACGCCCTGAAACGCCCTTGAAAAGACAAACACCAAGCGTTTCTCAATGTACATCTGCCCAGGTGTCTTGCCCTGTTTACTAATTACTCCTTACTCAACTTCGTATCTACATGGCCTACCTGCAGACGTATTCAGTTTGTCGCTTTCGCGCGCGAATTGTTAGAGATTTTCGCAGCGGGCTTTCGTAATCCTGTATTCTATCGCGGTTAAAATGCTTTTGTGAGCGAAGCCTGAAATTATTTGCGGGATTTGAATTCTGTTTTATGAAAAGAGGATAAATTTGAATCGTTAATCTGTCATGTGGGGGCTCTGCTTAGGCCGATTCAAATTTCATTTCTGCGTCAATAGCCCGTATGCCCCTATTCAAGATAACTGATGCCGAATACTCCTTCAAGAGAAATCGGCAAGTCCGTACTTGTTAATGCGTCGTCTTTCCCAGAGCTGTCTGATTCGTTAATCTTTAATCTCGATCGGATCTTGCTCTTCTAGATGAAAGGTTAGGGTACAGTCATAACAACGTGCAAGATCCTCAGTTGTAAATTATGCCACACCCATTTCGAGTTAGCCTTTCCCTGGATAGCCTCGCCTTCAAGTCAAAATTCACACTTTGTTGAAATGCCCAAAACTTAAGTTTGCCTTCTCGGGTCAAACCTTGCCTGAAACCAAGTGCATCTTCAAGGAACCTTCAAAATGAATGGCTACCATTTAAATACCCTTCAAAAACATGGTCCTTTGTGACCCCAAATTGAAATTCGAATTTCGTATAATATGAAAGTGATTTTTGACCGAGCTTCTTTTTGTGTGGCATTCACTCATCCGATCGTAACAGTTTGGTATTTATATGTTTGGTCTTTTTTCCTTCTAGTTCTTATCTGAGCATTTGTGGTGACCAGTGTCACATGAAAAATTCGGAAAACGATTTCTTTGTCTCTCAAAAAAGGCTTTTCTAAGGACGCCGCCAGACGTTTTGCCGCTGCTTTCAAAGAGACTTTCAGGACGCCATGAATGAACTGAAACAAGTTTTAACTTATTTCAGTCCAAAATAAATAAAATCTAATGGGTGGGAGCAAACAATCTTTATTTCATTGATTACAAAGTCCTTTGTAATCTAAGAAGGGGCTTCGATGTCAGTCAGAAAGAAAGAAAGAAAGTCAGTCACGCTCGTTATAGCGATTGATTAACGTTTTATCTCTGCTAATTGGCACTGAAATAAAGAAAGCGCACAGAAAGCGCATACAAGACAGAAGTTTCCCGCGATCCTATATTAGCAAAATTTGACGTCGGCTTATTTCATGTTAGACAGATTTGACACCATAAGATGGATAAATCACCATGATGTTTACCCTGACACAATAACAAATTTAACCAGAATTGGCACGTTCTTGACTTCATTAGCAGCTTAATTATGTTAAAACAATCGTTTTCTAGAACGAACGCATCATTAGCCACTTATTGATAGTGGTAGTACTCATTATGCAAATAAGTCAACTTTAGAGGATGATGTAACCGGCGGCCTGCACAGAGGCTAGCATTCGCAGTATCACCGCAGTTAGAAAGACCACGCTCCTACACAGCTACAGATACTAACGTCGCAGGTGAGGTTGAGAGGAAAGGTACAGAATCCCAGCAAACAATGGTGCCATTGACTGGGGGAAGGCACGTGACCACATTGAACCAAAACGTCTTCATGAATTGATGACTCTGCACAAAGGTTATCTTGGTGACTGCTTGTCTAAAATTAGATTCGCGCGAATAACAACAATTGAAACGTTCTGTAGCAACCTCGTCCCCAGGGGCTTTTGTCATATTGGGACGGAGACCTCCGTCCCAATATGACAAAAAGTCCTGGTTTTCACCCTGGTGACAGTTATACAACCGATGCAATTAATTTAAACGCAATATAACGAGACTTGGCTGGGAACAAGTTAATTCAAAACAGATTGTTCAATAATACCGCCTATCGCTAGATACATACAGACCAAGGATCCAAGGTGGCTAACAGTTTCGCCAATCTTTGAAGGCTGAATCCGAAAGAATACCTCTTGTTTTGATCGCTGTTTGTAAATAACAACAACACAGGGAATAAATAAACTCGGCCCAGCAAGATTTCGTAAACACAACTTCAAAACTGTGAGAGGTCTTTGAAACTGATTTAACAAGATTACCGAAAGATGCTTACAGCTTTCCCCCGATGCGTCAAGGAATTCGGATTACCGAAACGAAGTAGCTTCAACAAAGAAACGACGTCGACAGGATAGGCCTTATTTGTTTGGTTGCCAGCTTGGCAGTGATCTTCGCTGTGTTTTTTTAAAATGGATAAGTGCATCTCTGCAGCATACAGTTTCTTAAATTCAACAGTGGATACCTACAAATGACGAAGTGATTATAGTCAAATCACCTAAAGACAATGATTTTTTCACCCAGGTGACTGTTGCTTCGGAATTAACCATGGCCTAAATCAAAGCAATTTAGCGTTGGTCTAATGAAATAAGTTCCTTCCATTCCTGCAGTGATTTAGCCTTACTCCACAAAGACCCTTAACTTTCGCTCATCTCTTCTCATAGATGTTGTTATTGTTGTTGTCGCTTCAGTGAAGTCTTTTCTGGAAGCGTAGTAGGGAAAATGAGTCGTAGCTGTAGCGGTATATCAGTTCAGTCAAAGAGCAAAACTACGACGTGTGTTTAGTCTAGCAGTGATCCATGTTCAACAGCGACTCATAATGAAACTGTGAGAACATGGTGAAATTAAATCTCCATAAATTCAAGCATAATTTCAGAGATGAGGGTCGTTTAGGGGTTCCAGGGAACAGGGGAACATGCGAAATATATCCAGGGAACAAGGGAACATGGCCAAAATTGAAAAGGAACAAGGGAACTTCAGATCTTATCCAGGGATCAGGGAAATTTCTATTTGTAATAATTAATTCAAGGATTTTTACATTCAATGGAATTTACTTCTGCCAAAGCGAAAGATGGTCCTTGAGATCCATTTTAAGCCAAAGTAACGGTGTCTTTTGGAAAATTTTCCTTGACAAACTATCACAGAATCGTTAAGACTTCCATTTTGGGGACAAGCAAATTGGATTGTGACAAATGCAAACAAAGGAACCGGGAATGTGTGATGTGGTTTTGGCCCACACTTTCTCCAATGTGGTGATTCACGACCAACTGCTACAAAATTATGAACGTTTCTAATTTGGCACTGGTGGCGGAGATGGGATGAAGACAGACATTCTAAAAAATCACCTTATCTTAAAAACATTTTCGCCTGGGGATGCCAATCTATAAAAGCAACTGTTATCAAATGATCAACAATTCTGTTTAGCATTGGCTAACATGGTATCGGTAGGACTGTTCCCAGCCAAAGTAAAGGGCATGACCTCAGCAATTTTCCTGGAGGCTTCGCCCTCGATCCCACTCATTAGGGGAAGACCTATGGTTAAGGATTTTCAGTCCATTTTCATACTAATTTTTAAGGATATTGGGAGAGAGCCTGTTGCACTTCCCAGAAATCAAGTATCATTTCGAAAGACGGCCCTCGAGATTCCTTTAAAAACGAAGACAAAATAGCTGGGTATAGGTTGGGTAAGAATTTTTCGAGAAATGTCAATTTTCTCGTGCTCTTGATTTATAGGATAACTGTCACAAAACTATCAAAGTTTCCTCGTCGCTAATGGCAAGCATGATATTGGGAAATGCATTCTAAGCCAAAGTAAAGGGCGTGGTCCCAAAAATGTTCTTGGGTGCCTCGCCCATAGACTCCTTCATTTCAATACCCCCACATAATTTACCTCGGCCACGCCGCTGCGCAAAGGAGGAAGGTAGCTAATCACACCAAAGGTATTATCTGTCATGTCGAGGGGGGGGGGGGGGGGGGTAGCATATTTGTCCAACGGGGATGTGACGTTTTTCAGGGTATCGTTTTCACCAATTTTTTTCTTGAGCAGTGTATCAAAAAGAAGGCAACTTTTTGGAGCTGGTTGTCAAAACATGTCACAAGGGGAAATGTTGTTAGATCGGGTTGTTATTTAGTCAATTTTGAGTGTTTTGGAGTATACTTTTGACCGAGTTTTTCTACAATCGGCTATCATTTGAAGGAAACAATTCTGGAGCCGGATAATTTTTTTTTTCGTGGGCACATCCCGATCCCAGTACATGTTTAGGTTACGTACACCCTCCCCTCCAGGATCTTATTCAGAAGATAAATCAGAATTGACTATCCAAGAAGTGGCGTATCACAATCTCCTGGCATATGTCTTAGAACGTAGAGATCAAGCAAGAGTAAGATAAATTACCAGAGGAAGAGGAGGAACCACACCACAAATGAAAAGATATGACGCTCATCGGAAGCAGTAAAGAATTTTCCAAGATTTATACAATTTGAAGAAATGAGAATGATAACAAAAGAAAAAGAAACTCCCGGGAGCACATTTTGAGATGTTTGCCTCTCTCCTGATTGTGCGAACACTAACTTGTGATACTGATGCAAATGATCAAATTATTTTGGTTGCAATACTTTAAGAAGTAGCCGCATAACATTTAAGAATACTTTGGCCGGTGCCGGTCATTTTTTATTTTATAACGTTTTTCAATGTTTTATCAAAAGTCAACCCAGGTTTCTTCACATTTTTACGCTCGTCTTCCTCTTGGAAAAACTTTCAAAAATAAGCATAGTTAAAATATCAACTATCAATCTGAAAGATATGCCTACCAAAACTCTGGGGAACAAGCGGATTTTCTCAAGGGAACAGGGGAACAAGCGGAAATTTAACTTGGAACAGGGGAACATATACCCCCCCTAAACGACCCTCAGAGATACCATAAACCCAATGTGCCCAACAAGCGATGGCATTGAAGACACGGAGCACTTTTTGTTGCTCTGCCCTTCTTTTGATGTTCAACGACAAAATCTTCTCGCTGAAATTGTTGAATTATTACGACCATATGTACAAATCACCAATCTTTCAAATCATTCTTTGACGCAGCTTTTATTGTATGGTGATGAAGACCTTTCTAATGAGTTGAACAGAAATGTACTCGAATTAACTTTACGCTTCATCCACGAAACTGGTCGGTTTGATTAAGATCTATTGAGAATTTAGCCATGCACTAAGCAATCACCAAGTCCCGTACCGTTAGTGTTTCTTTTCCTTGTAAATTCTGTTTCACATCAGATGGTCAGGCATTTTACTTACCTAAATCTACACCAAATGAGTTGCACTCGTTGCATCAACAAATCCATCGCAACACTGACCTGATATCTGGAGTGAAACTGAATCCAGTATAGTATCCTTTAATTTATAAATTGTTCGTAGTGTGATTGTATACGGTTTAACGTTTCGTGTTTTTAGATATTGGCCTTGGGGTAGTCATAGTCTTTCGCTCCCCATGGTATCGTACTTGTAGTGTCGTATAGTAATTAGAATTAGGTATAGTAGAATGTAAAGTATCTTGTAAAATTTAATATTTGAATAAAAAAAAAAAAACAGAGGCGTACGCAGCACCTCGGGAGTGAGGGGTATGGGGCGTAGCCCCAGAAATTTCTTTGTGACCACGCCCTTCAGACGCTCGGAAAATGAGGGAAACGCCCTTTTTACTTATATTTTGCATCGTAAACATGACTGCAATGAACACAAATTAGGTAAAAATAGGCAGGATGTTTTGTTGAATTTGCATTGAAAATTTATACCCAGCATATCAAGTACGAATTACAAAATCGCTTTTCTTCTTTACTGTAAAATTGATTTGGTGAAAGGATGACACTACTTAGGTCCAATTCTCAGTTTCAGCTAGCAGGAACGAAATGCAGCAAAAATCCCACAAAAATGTCATTCGCCGCACACTTTAAACGACAAAAACTTATAGCTGCCACAAATTTTGGTGGCAAGGGCCAGAACAGGGTCCATTTTTTCAGATGAACATTACGAGTCTCTGAAGCGATATTGTTCAAGTCATGGAGCGCAGGGAAAGAAGGGACTTAGGCAATACGTTCAATTTAAAGCAGCAAAACAAACTTAGGAATGTGCAGTGGCGGACACATGGGAGGCGATGTAGGATTTAAACAGAACAGAACGAAATGTAAGCTCTGAGGAGACCTAGAAAATTCTGGAAGCACATGACTGTAGCATTAAGCTTTCTTAGAACAGCTCATCTCGACAATATGTCAAATAGGTTTCTCGTAACTTCACTGGATTAAATGTCAAGCTTCAGTATGATAAATGTCATACGCCTTGGGTCAGTCGAGGTCATTTTTGCCCTGAAGCATTTGTAGCTTATACATTAGATGGGATCAATTATACACAGCTTACTGTTAATTGTCAGTGCATGCTCGTCAATCTTTGCTATCTTTAACCCTGATGTGAAGATAACTGTACATATTTTAAAATATATGTAATACTAAAGAAAGCTTGCTATTGGCTAATTTCAA
Organism: Aurelia coerulea; assembly: GCA_039566865.1. Taxonomy (NCBI): domain Eukaryota; kingdom Metazoa; phylum Cnidaria; class Scyphozoa; order Semaeostomeae; family Ulmaridae; genus Aurelia; species Aurelia coerulea. The sequence goes on from CM076954.1 coordinate 22,068,282, forward strand.
AATAAACAGCAGCACCCTTTCATCGCTGCAGCCTGACGATGTTGCAATGTTGAATGCAATTCTTTGCACAAAAACGCTACAATGGTGAATGTTATTTGCAAGGTCTGTACCACCCAAGGTCAGCAAGTCCCAACGACATTTTGCAACGGAATATATTTCTTTCTTTGTGGCCTATTTATGCATACTGTGTGAAGAGTGGGCCAGGAAAAGGTATAGAGGTTTGGTTAGATTTAGCGATGTGAATTTAGCTTAACCAATGGCTAATCACTTTCAAAAAGTTCCTCAATAGTTAACTTGAACATAGATAAAAAACTATCCAGATTTGGTTGGGTTTAGCGATGTCAATTTAGCTTTAATCAATGGTTAATCACTGTCAAAATGTTCCTCAATAGTTAACCTGAACATAGGTACCTCGTTTACAGGTGTTGGTGATTTGAAAGCAGACATATTAATCTTGAAAGCTCAAACTTGCGTCCACCTCCAAGCCAGAGCTTTGGCGTTTTGGCCTGAGTAAAATCTTGAAACACATCAGGATTGGTTAATAGCAGAATAATAACTTATTGTTTCATTGTTGAGTTCACCAATCACACGTAATTATACGAGTGGCCTGCATCTTCCATTGTTTTGCATTCATATTTAGCTGGCCAGTAGAATCTAAAAACAACGAGTCAATACAAGATATTGTGGCATTTGAAGCGAGGAAGAACGCGTGGTCACCGAGTCCTCACTACAAATTCCTCGAAATTATCAAGCGATGAAATTGTCCATTCATGGCCTATCATTTCAGGGAGTTTTAGACTCTGAAGTTAGCTTAAATTGCAATTTATTTCTTATTTGTTCCCAGATGCCTAATGGAATTTTTCGGCAACTTTCATGGCCTCTTAATTCTTGGAATGCACCGTACCGAAAGAAAAACACAGTGGCGTTAAAGTAAGGGAGAAAACCAGGGTCATGACGGTTAATTGTCAGACATGACCCATGGGCAAGTAATAGTCTGCAATTAACATTTAAGTTGTGAGAAAACGTTTGAAGAGCTGCGATTCATAAAAAATGTTTGTTTTTTAACGAAATGAACGAGTTTAATGATTGGAATCCTAATGGAAAAACCAAATTTTCTGGATAAAAGATTCTATGAATTTTACTAAATTTTCTGTTAAATCCATTAAAATGTGTCCCTTCCCTCTAAACCCCAAGCATGAAATTGTGATGAAATTAAGGAATTAAAAATTTACGAAATTAGATCCTTGGTTAGCAACAGGAAACTCACAACAATGTCATTTCAAATGTGATATATCCAGCGTAAAATTGCTCAACCTAATCTCACATTTCTTCTCCTTTCAGGCCACATCTTAAAACGAAAACTATTTCAAAATAAGTTGTGGCGAATTTATTGCATTTCCTTGTGGGGACATGACCAGACAATTTGAAAAGCATTTTTTCTTTCGCTGTAATAAACAAAAACACGCGAAAAAATAGTTAAACCTATGGGAATGTGAATTTTGGCAGAGATGAAAAGAGAAAGATTCTTTTCAGTCTCATGAGAATTTACAACAAAGCGATCCACACTATCTGCAAACTTTGCAAAACTACAAAAACTGAGTTTATTCTGTCTTTTATATAACCATATATAACCTAGAAATCTACAGTAAACACTTTAGTGTCAGATCTATCGAAACATAGTCACAAAATGATCGAAAGAATCTTGTGTGAGTACTGAAGAAAATTTCTGTTGCAAAAATTTGTCTAAGAAGGGCACCTTTCTAGCGAGTCACGGCAGGATGCAGGCTTGCTTATTTATGTTGTGTGTTGTGTCGTTCGAGGGGCATTCTATGGGATATCATTCCCTAGAAACCTCACACACCTCCTATAGAAATCCCTTGCTTTCCCCAGAAATCCTTTCAATCCTGCAGGAATCCTATTATTTTCCGAAAAATCTCGTACGCATTTTGAAGGAATGATATACCCCTCAGTTTAATCAATATATTTGGAAGTATTTTCTTGATCACAGTTTATGTCAATTTTCTTTGGATCATAAAATATGAAAATCAACTATTGCTGATATCAATGAGGCAACTGAATACAATATCTTATAAATACAAGATATAAAGCTTCCTTCTTACAAAGCTTCTTACAGCTGCAGAGGACCAATAAACTATAACAGCCTGAACAATATGATACTGTCAGAATGTAAAGTCGTTGAGTATATTAAAGGGCATGTATCGTGAACCTGATTGGCTAATGTAATACAATTATCTCTTTTGTTTAGTACAAAGCACGGGACCGAGGCTACATTTTTACAGCAGTAAAAATTCATGAAGCAGAAATTAAAAGTCACGAAACAATGGAATTCCACTCCAAGCTTCTTTGTTGTATCAACCAACTGTTATCGCGATATATGCCCTTTAATACATAACCATGCTTAAATGGTATGATATATGATTTCTCATTTGAAATAAAAGGAAATGACTTTACTGTTTAATTAGAATTTCGTCAAAGTTTCGACGAGAACTCATATCATTCTTTAGTTTAATAGCTTCATCATAGTTCATTAAAAGGAGCTTTAAATTATGTAAGAAATGCATTTGTGTAAGAAGCTATTTCAACGATAGTCAAAAATTAGAGCTAACTTCTGCACAATGTTAAAAGATTTTCAGAAGCTTTATTATACTAAACTCTAAATCGCAAAGATATCACTGCAGCCTTATTCTTAAGAAATAGTTGTAACGATTTCACGTTTTGCGCAAAAACAGAACTTTTTTCCAAAGAAATGTTATTTCATCTGACACAAATTCAGCTGTAAAGATCGCAGGAACCACTGAACTCCATCTCAAATTAGATGTCCCGTAAAAATGCCCGCGAATAACAACAGTTGAAGTATTTTGCATGAGTAATTATGCGTTGTCGCAAATTTCACATGACACTCCTTAAAACCTGAACGAGAAGACACCTATTGAATGAAGAATCGAAAACCTTAATTTAAGAAGTATTGAAAATTCTACTATTTAAATATGAGGTATAAATATTGTTTAAAATGTTACAAATTTTCACAATTTTTCATAAATACATAGCCTTCAAATAATATCTATACTTTCTCGTCAGCAAATTGAATGTTTCATTTTCTTAGGGAACAGTTACAGTTGCAATCAAGGATAATGAGAGTTTAAATAAAATTGCACTCTGCTTATTTGTCTGTTTCACGATTGAATTCATCGATTAAATTCACCTCCTACCCCCCGACGTTTTCAAGACAGGCTACGGTAAAGATAATGCCCAGAAAGCTTCAGGAAATATTAGGTATTATTTCTTTCTATTCTAGGTTTTAAATATTAAAGTAGTCTTTAAAAGACTAACAGCATAAAACAATAACAAACAGACTTGAAAGAAAAAGAAAGGAACTTTCGGACAGAAAACAGTTAAACTGTTTAAAATCACAACAAAACATATCACATAGAAGCTTTTCCCCCCAGCAATTGAATTGATGATTACGGAAAGATGGCAACGAAGGGCACTTCCAAACTTCATCATGCTATTAAGATTCTATAATGTAGCGCCAAGAATTCGATAAAAATCACCCTCCTCCTCAACGTCAACTTTCTTCTATGAAGATTGACTATAGTTTGCCAGGGACATGGATAAGTGTCTCGTCGATTGATATCAAAGTTATCAAATAATTTTAGCATACAAAAGCTTTCATAGTTGTCAGCTCTCTAAAACTACAATTCAGAGAATCCTATCATACACGACAACCCCTAGAAATCAACCCCTCGCAATCTGGAACACGCGAAATTTTCACGAGCGCCCATATTCTAAAATAGGGTACCTGGAATTTGCTATCCTCTTAAGCCAAGTTCTGACACTTTTCTCTGAGCGTATGACATGACAATCATTGCACACCCATTGGCAAGAAAACTTCTAATTGATCCTGGTACAATTCCACGATACAGTCCAAAAAATCCACCACGCTCACGTATGACTAAACCCATTCTTTTCCATGTTGACATGTCTCTGAAGAGAAGATAATTCGGTGTTAATAAAACGGAAGAGTAAAGCAAGGGTGGATTTTGTAACACACAAGATTGAACTCTCTAACATCACAAAGTGATTTGCCTTCCCAAAGAATAGATCTCGCACCTCTGGGTGCACTCAATCAAATCAAAATAAACAGAGAGAAAAAACAAGCGGAGATTTTGTAATAAAATAGCATCAGTTGCTTTTGATTGACACCTCAGTTCAAAGTGATTAGCACCTGCAGACGAAAGACATTCTCACAACCAATAATTTAAAACAAACGAGGCCGCAAAAGTTGTCCCGAAACCAGTAGGGCAAACTCTCGCCTTGTGCAAGCGAAAGGTGGTTTCTAAGAGAAGTTATGTGCTTATAACGAAAGAAGAAGGGTAAATCCAAAGATCTGCCAGTCGGATTTTGTTTATTTGATTGAAGAGCTGTGTGGTTATTGTTTCATATAAGCCCTAAAGACGCGAAAATTACAATGCTTTCTGCTCGGCTTGGGTTGCGGACTCGATTCTGTGATCCCAGCGCTTGGCGCTAAAAAACGCAACTTCACCTTCACCTTCACCAATGCGCCGGACGCGCTAAAACGTGCGCATCAATCTGCCGCCGTTAGACACCGTTTCTCGTGACGTGAATTCCTGTAGTTAGAAAAGCATCAACCAAAGTTTAACCTCATAATACGGAAAAACGCAGTCGTTTAAAATCCATTAAAATAGGATTGCAAAATAAGTCTAATGCTTAGCATATAATATGCAACCTTTAGCCTAATTAACTTGATCGAAACATTGCGTGCTAAGGAACTATGTCTGGGTATTAGCACGAAAATATCAACGAAAATTAAAGACATCGTAACTTCTGGAATTTTAAATGGTCTGGCAGTCTGGCATTAGAATGCTTGGTTTTGCAACAACGCATACCAGCACCCAACAGAAATGACCTTTGATCAACCTCACGCTAATTGACACATTTTCGGAATTTCCGAATATATAATTTTCGCAGTAATGAAGCTGTTATAGCTGTTCATTTGTATTTAATTGAGGAAATGTTTGCAGAGCATTCTTTAGTCGTCCGTTGTCTATGATTGAAGAGAATCGACATAGGTATATTGAGTGGCTGCTATAAATAGGCTACAGGAAATGCCTATGCACCCATTGTCTCTTTAGCTACATAATGTCCATAATGAAACAACACGTGCTAAAGTTATAAAATACGATAGGGGTTATTGATTTGCGCTGCGCAGCAGCAGCAAATCTTTAAAATAGGCTCGTAGGCTCGATGAACGAACGTTGACATGGCGCGCATAACTAAACATACAGTGAACATTCCATGGTTTCAGCCAATGACATTCCTAGAAAACAGACGCATGTTTACTGCGTTCAGGATTGACGTCATCGGAAGTTGTCATCCATTGTTGTCCACATACGTCACAAAATTTTAAGCGCGTGCAGGAGGAAGTGATTAGGAAGTGACAGTCCATTCATTGGATGTTTTTGATTGATTAAAATTGGCATGTCTGCAGAGGTTTTTGGCATCAAATTTGGAGACCAGAGAAAGATCAGGGCAGGGCAGTTGGGTTGTGTTGTGAGACGCGTAGGTTGTGGAAGTTTCCCAGTCAATGAGCAACGAGAGAGCAAGTGTCCGAAGTAAGTCCCGTTTTGGCGCTAATGCAGTTTCGCAGTCTCCCTGCTCTCATGCACATTCATTATCATTCCTGCACAGTTTGCAACAAAACTTCATTTGTAACAATACATATACATATGACATAATCTTCACCCTTGCGTCTATCCTCAAAATACTGTCGCAGTTCACAGCGCAAATCTTCAGATAGCAATATCTCTTGTTTTCAATTTGGCCCCGGCCAGCTCTTAGCTTTGTCAGTTGTCTTTATTGCTCTCTTTATTGCACTTTTCCCTGTGGAAATCTTAGCTAAGCATGAAGGGGACAATTTTAGACATCTATTTTAAATTTGACTTTTAAACCAATCACAAAACTACAGATAGGTTCAATTATTCTATGTGGATGTATTACTGCACTTCTTACGATCAAAAAATTTTTCAAAGCTCAGAGCAGAACCATCGACATAGGCATGTAACTAAGTTTCAGTTATACTTTACGGATAGATACGGTTTTTAGAAAAATCACTGGTTTTCCTATCAATGACCGATCAAATACACTCTTGTCTTTGCCTACATCCAGTCCACAGTCGTCTTAGCAAAACCAATGATTCTGCTCTTCGTGCAATTAAATTGACACATTACACAAAATGTGTCGAAATTAATCGACGAATTTCTTATTCACCAACCAATAATCATTGGCTGCCCTCCTAGGAAGGTTTTCGACAGTAACCTAATAAGAAATCTCGATCCAATAACCGCTCCCTTAACAAGATTCTGAATGCAAAACGAATTTTGTCATTTTAGCCACACACTACGAAAACCCTTTTCAAGGGATCAAAATAAATTTGGTGAAAAAATAATTAATTATGATGGCAATTGCTATTTTCACTGATTAATCGTTTTATTTATAATCAAGTCTGTTTGAAATTGGAATCTTCTAGCTTAATGTTTAAACACCTAAAATCATAATGGAATTTCAGTCTGCATGTAAACAGGCCATAAATGATATAAAGTGTACCGTTGAAGAGGGCCTAACCATTCGAAGAAAACAGGCATCAATTTGATCTTTTTGCGCTTTTTATTCTTTATTTCAGTGCTGACTAGTTTCGCCCATTAGGGCATCTTCAGAGCAACTGATTTATTCAGAGATCTACCTCTATTTATAGTGTATTGTCTATCCATATAAGGTTAATTAGTTTACAAGAATAATTTTGTCCTAATAAGGTAAAAATGTTCTTGTCGTAAGTTGTTGTTGTTGTTGTTAGCCTCGTTCTCGTTGTTTTCAGTTGAGTCGTTGTTGTCGTAGGGGTCGGTTCTCGTATCATGGTGTTGTATTTTTGTGCTATGTCACTTGACGTCAGATTGTCTTTCGTCCATCGTTCTACGAGCTTCGCTTTTCCAATTTCATTTTCGGTCCTTCTTTGCAAGTGGTTGATTCCGTGAATCTTAAGCCACCCCGGGTGTACCTTTACCCTGTTCGTTCTGTTCTGTTCGGTTCTTTTCAATGGCGTTGTTCGCAATGCGATGTTTTCGTTTTGAAGTGTTGTTGTTATGATGTTTCTTGTCCTATGACGTCGGTTGTGTGTCTTCATAGTCTTGCTGTTGTTGTTGTTGTTATGTGGTTTCTTACCGTTTTGTAGTGTGTCATTCGTAGTCAGATGTTTTCCCTGTGTTGTAAGGTCAGGTGTTGGTGAGTTGCAGTTGTTGTTTTGTTGTTGTTGTTGTCGTACTTGTTGTAGTTGTATTCTTTTGAAGCGCTTCCTGAGTCTTTGTAGCGGGCCATTCGTGTCTGCGTCCAGACTAAATATTATATAAAGTGTACCGTTGAAGAGGGCCTAACCATTCGAAGAAAACAGGCATCAATTTGATCTTTTTGCGCTTTTTATTCTTTATTTCAGTGCTGACTAGTTTCGCCCATTAGGGCATCTTCAGAGCAACTGATTTATTCAGAGATCTACCTCTATTTATAGTGTATTGTCTATCCATATAAGGTTAATTAGTTTACAAGAATAATTTTGTCCTAATAAGGTAAAAATGTTCTTGTCGTATGTTGTTGTTGTTGTTGTTAGCCTCGTTCTCGTTGTTTTCAGTTGAGTCGTTGTTGTCGTAGGGGTCGGTTCTCGTATCATGGTGTTGTATTTTTGTGCTATGTCACTTGACGTCAGATTGTCTTTCGTCCATCGTATTTGGCCATAAATGATAAATATAGTTTTCAATTGAACTTACAATTTCGTGTTTGCTTGTTCTGCAAGATTTAGTGATAGAAGTGTTAGGATAACATCGCTACCAATTTGGAGTTAATAGGGCCAAAAATCAGCCAACATATTGAGGTTGGTGCAAAATGCGTTTAATAACAATCTCTTAAAATGTTAAACAATGCCTTGAAAGCATGGAGTTCGTAACAAAAATTGCAAAAAATTATAGCTATCTCTCAAATTATCTTGGATTTAATTAGCTAGCTTTACAGAGTTTCATACAGTCCAGTTCTCAGAACTAGCCTTCCTTATTCGGTTTCTCGCTGAATCTAGTTTGTTAAACACCCCACCCACAAAGGTGGTTTAATAACATGAAGCCCTTATTCTTTCCGCAGCAAATCTTATTTCACGCTTTACAGCATTGCTAAAATACTTACTTTCCATAATTCCCTTGAACTTGTGATTTCATATATTCTAGAGGCCATACAACCCACCAACCTAATCTAGCACAGAGTTAAGGATAAATGTCATGTACCCATGAAGAGAAAGATAAACTCCAGAAGAGATCGTCCACGATGTTTGAAAGAACCAACGATTTTGTGATTCCTTGGAGTTCTTCTTGACAGGATGTACCTTCATGTCGGAGAGGAAAGAGGAACAGAAAAATCAATACAGACTTGAGGCAGAGCATTAAAGTCACGTTAGATTTACGATAACGCAAAATTTCTGACACAAAGCACTTCAACTGTTGTTATTCGCGGATATTTTCATATAACATCTAACTTGAGACAGACTATAAAGTCATGCTATTCACTGCTTTGTTTTTACTCCGGAATAACTAGATTCTTCAAAGTCTCTGATCATCATCGGTTGTAAGAATAGATCATATTTCTTGAAAAATAAATTGCAAAATGAAGCAATTGAAGTTTTTTGCCTCCAGTGAAATATCTTTGCGCTAAAGAAAATTGATGCACTAATCTCAAGCACTCTGTTTGTTTTGCTGTCGGTCATCTCGCAAAGAGTCTAGGGTAGCAATAGTTCCTTAAATGCAAATGACCTTGACTGTAGCAAACTTAGTCATTTGTCGCTAAGAAAAGGATACGTAGCAGCTACGCCAGAAACAAGAAATGGTCCAAGAATGGGTTTTTTAAATTGGTCATTCATGTTCCTTCTAAATGTATCCACTAATATGAAATATGTACACATCAATCCTACAGTCCTGCACCAAGTTACTCCAAATCCCTACGAAAGCAAAAACAGCAACACGTTAATAGAAAAAAACCCACATATCAGTCTTGTTGATAAAGCAAGTTATGAAATACAATGATAAGTTCAGTGAAGGTGGAGGAACGGACATTACGAACCAAGAAACAAGTGCAAATCACTCTCACCATCCTGGTACTGGTGAAGTTAATAATAAGCAAATTGTATGGTAAGCTTACAACACACATTGCTTACTGACGTCCTCATTGAACTGATAAAGTTACTGCTGGTTTACTCAAGTTGGCAACTACAGCTGTAGCGATTTTCACACAAAAGAAGGCAACTACTATTCATGCAGTAAGTCCACACGAATAATGCTGCAAGACACATTTCGCCAAAACGCAGATAATCTCTTGAAACCAGGGCCTTTTTTAACATTAGAACTGGGGGGGGGGGCAATTGCCCCCCGATCCCTAGACTTTGCCCCCCCAGTGTCGAGATTTTTGACCCCAGAAAATTATCCCTTATTTCAAGTAAGTGATTTTCAGAAAGTAAGCTATTGCCGCCACTACTGCGTAGGCAACCTGCAAAAGCCATGTGTAAATGAATGGAATACGATAACAGGACTGTTTACCACCAGAGACAGGATGTTTCAGCCAAAATCAAGGATGTTTCTTCAAAAATGTTACTCACGCATAGGATAAATGTCACAAAACTCTCAAAGTTTCCTTTTCACTAATGGCAAGCATGATATTGGGAGATCCATTCTGAGCCAAAGTAAAGGGTGTGGCCCTGAAAATTTTCCTGGAGGCTTTGCCCCCAGACCCCCTCATTTCACCTAACTTAAAATTTCTGGCCATGCCACTGCTCACGAGAATTCGCAATGTTTTGTAAATCAAACATGTCAAATATCAAATAAGTCTTACACAACACTCTTGACAAAGTATTCTTGTCCTGTTGTAGTTTGATTTTAGCTAGCCCGTTTGATATATATTTGGATTCGTAAATTTCCTATTTTTCTCCAGGACCTCCGAGCATAAAATGCCCTTTCATCAGCAGTGCACAGAATGACGTTGCCAAAATAAAAAGAAGGCATTGACCACAAAAATTCTGACCGCCGAACACTTCATGCCTTCGGTGCGAATTAGTGCCCCCCCCCGCCCCCGATCTGAAAACGCTCCTACGGTCTAGCCAATCAGACTAACATATCCCCTTTTTAGGATTTGCCTCCCCACTTAAAACCCCTTAAAAAAGGCTCTGCTTGAAACAGCAAGTTTTCTTGTAGCCTAAATATATTTATTGTAGCCTAAATACTATACTTGTATGGCCTTGTGTAGCCTAAACAGATTTAAAATATATGAAACAGAAACTAGCCTGTCTACTCCATTTACAACGGCAATATAAAAGTATATGAAGCTCGTTCAACTTCTTCAACTTACTTTATAAAGTCCACGAAAATGCCACGTCTGTCCAGTTTGGCGTCTTACCTTTAAAATGAAACCAGACACTGTTAAAATAATTTGAAAAAAGAAAGGCCACGATACCAGCGTCGATCGTCAGATCCGAAGATGCTGGCGGTGACGAATGAATGAATTCAGAAACACCGCAATACGACGAAAAAACAACAGCAAATGAGTGTGAATTTAGAGAATACATATATTACCAATATTTCGTCCTGCCATGCAGGGCTTCTTCAGAGCAGGGATGTTAGACGTTGCTTCAAATTAATATAATTTCAAATCACAAGTATTAAATGAAACAATAGTTCATTTCATCATTGCAAGATCACATAGTGTTATGCCATATTCTCTGATTCCCTTGTTCAGAAAAATGAGAACATATTTCCAACTAGACACTCATAACTTGGCCCTATTAAATTATATTTTATCAAAAAGCACTTTAAAGTTTATATTTTTCATTTTATTTCATCTACTTTTGTTTCTTTCTGACAATCTTACATTTTCCGTTTAAGAAAGCACCTTTGAGGGACCATTATGGAAATAAGGCCAATTTGACCTTGCTATCCTTGCCACTACAGTAACGGTTGTTTTTAAAGGTATTTATTTAATTTGTATTAAATTGTAATGTATCTATTTTTAGCTTTTGAAACATTGTAAATTTGTAACTAATGCAGCAAATTGATACATACATACATACACACATATTTTGATACTAAAATTTTAAACCATAATTTTAAAACTAAACATTTCGATGAATTGAGAAAAATGGAAAAACTGAGGTGAGACCGGGTATCGAGCCTGGAGCCTTCTACTAAAAAACATGGAAGAACATCATACCTTTGCAAGCTCCAATGGAGTTTCTATTACTGCTCTAGCAGTTGATGCAGCCAAACCTCCTAGTAGAACACGACTGAAAGAGAAAGTAGACATTCAGATGAGATATTCATAGCTTCTGTTCTGTCAAAAATTTTAACTATACATCATGACATCGTACAGTGGCTTGTTTACACACAAAAATACAGCTTCAATAACTTCAAAATCAGATTCTAATTTGACCTTGAATTCAAAATTTCTATGCAATGCTGATATACAACCTAGACAATGATTTTGCACTTAACTGTGGAATATAAAAAGTTTTGGACCCAAGAATAGTTTGCTTACTGCTTGGTTTAACATTACTTGCAGTGCTCTGATTGAAAAATTGTTTTTTGAGTGGGATACGAAAAATTGGGACAGATTTAAAGGCCATCTGTCCACATGTAAGTAGGGCATTTAAAAATGACTCAAATACACTAAAAAAGCTGGCTACAATATAAACATATTCAGATAACTTTAATCCACAAGGATTGCAGTCAAACTATTCTCCAAAGAGGAAAAGACTTTAGCAAGCATAAAGTGATTTTCAGAGATTTTTTGAGGCATTTCTTGCAAGATTTTTGTTGAAGGCAGGTAAGATATTCAGGGAGTAATTTATCCCATGATAAAGAATTTAGGTAGGGAACTTACATTTGTACACCACCAGTAAGAGGAATCTGTGTTCTTCCTACATCGTTGCAATATGTGTATCTGAAAAACGAGGATACAAAATACAGTGATTGAGAAGACTGAAATTGTTTGCAGAAGCATGAAGACATTAACAATCAAAACTATTGAATGGGGACATTTTGTTACAGATCAATTAATAGATAACCTCTGTTGACTGCCTTATTTTAAAAGGAATTGGCAGGGTTAAAAGCTGGCCCAGGCCCAACCTAGTTCCCAAGGGTATCTGTTGTTTTCAATAGGAGGCTAGACCTCAACAGATACCCTTGGGACCGGTTTACAAATTTTGTCAATTTTGATCGGAATGATTGGCATGATTTGGCAGACAGCAGGTCCTTTCGAATCCCATCTTCGACATTTTCGAATTGTAGATTCCATGGTTCGAACAGCACTCATTGTATCCAGAGCCATTCAAATGTTCTTTATTTCGACTGAACGCCAGGGCTTCAAAGGTGAGAAACTTCTTTTGTTCCGAAAAGAGCCAATCAAATAGCAAAATAACCTAACAGGCTCCAGGGTCAATGTAGGCGTTAAAGTTTACGGAAAACCTTCATTGTCACTGGGTATGAGGTTGGCCCAGGCCAAGTTAATATGACACATGCCATTTTATTGTGTAGCTGAAGAAACAATGGGCATGTATATGTTTTCTTTAGCCTATTTATAGTGGGTTGCTAACAGCTATGTGTCTATTCCCTTCAACGAACAATCTTGGTATTGTTAATCAAGAACTAAAAGCTAAACATACATAATAATCATAAAAAGAATATCAAGACTCACACTCCTTCAAAAACTGCAAATTGTGTTGATCTGTATATGCCTGATCCCCATAATGGGGGAACACAGCCTCTGCAAGAAAAATATTGAAAATAATGATCTGCTACTTTTTACTAACATTTTTGCCTATTTTCAGATTGGAGGGCTTTGGAAAATAACTCTAACAAAGAGCTGGATTGCCTGATAAAAAAAGCTTGTGGATTTTTTTCCCAATCACTTCTCCTTGCATGCCTCTTCCTGTGTGATACTGTAGAATAATAATTGAAGCGATGATAATGGTAGAAGATTTTTTGAAAGTTGTTTAACAATAAGTAGAATGTCTCATTGTAAGAAGACCAGGGAATTTTGTCTTAGCTTCATCGCAAAATCTTGTTTAAAACCATGGGCTCTGCTGCTTTCTCTAAAATGTGCTTTCACACAATTCTGCATGCTGTAGGATAACACATTTTTCTTGCAAGAAACTGCTCATACAAAACATAACTCAGATTGCTAAAAATCTAAGAAATTCCAGCACTGGGAAAAAATCATAAGCAACTATCTATTTCAGTGAAAGAAATCTTTAGCATGTTTTTACTTTATTTTCACTTGGTTCCCTGTATCCTATTACTAAGAAGGTACTTGAGTGATGTTCAAACATTGGAAAGACTTAACAAATTTTGCCTTTATTTTTCACAAGGGCACAAGAAGCCAACAAGAAAATTGTTATGCAATTCTTAAGAAACTTGTCAGAAACTCTGTGATCAAAATCTCATAATTTTAAGAAACTTTCAGTACTGGTTCAAATTCTTAGTTTCTTGCAGAAAGAAATGTGTGTATGATATTTTTGTATTCACATAAGACATTCTTTTGGTTAAAAATATGGAAAATGTAAGAGTTAGAACTAACCTGTATAACCCCCTTATGCCATCTGCTTTAAGAGTTCTTATAAATGACTTGAACATTCCTTGATTTTCAAATCCTGTTTGAGCTTGCATTTTGGTTTTGATTGTGTCAAATGGATGACCAGCACAGACATTTGTCACTCCATAAAGTACACCAACTGAAAAAGAAAGCCATTTTAAGATCTGACATATAAGACCAGGTGAAAGGTATTACTATATTCACTATATCATGTTATTACTATGTTCATATTCACTGCATCAAGGGGTGTTTCAGTCTTTACAAGTGTATGAGGCTTTCTGAAAACTAAAGGATTTTTTGGGCATTTTATTTCAACTAAATTAAAATAACTTTTACTTTTACTTCAACAAATATCATTATCATTATTACTAAAACGATTGTTGCCAAATGTGTAGTGTACATTTAGATAATAAACTAAATGTTAGTCTAAATCAGCAAGTGTTGGGTATAGGTTGAATATTGGAGGACCTAGGGTTTTCATCATACTAGGTCAGCCTCAGATTTCGCAATATTGCTTGACGTCAATATGGCCTATTTCCTCATACCTGCATTAGTCAGTGTGAGTCAGACATGATGCCATAACTTGGTAGCCTATCAGTGAATGGCAAACTACGTAGTTCAGCTCCCTTTGCCATATTTGGGGCATCAATGGTAGGATACAGTATATATAGGGGTTTCTGCTAGGTGTCCTTCACTTGCAAAATCTTCATGGACACCTAGACATCTCAAGTTTTCCCCACCCTCCACTCCACATGACACATAACACAATTGTATTACAGATTATTACAACTATGTAATATATGGTTTTCAGCGAATTTTGGAAAGTAAACTAGAGTAGCGTCGCCCTGGTCTGACCACTAATGGATTCCGGGTTGTGCAACCGCCTTGCATAATACTTTGAAACCAAAGGGAGCTTGAGCCTAGCTTTTCCAAAAAGCACACGAAAGTTGTTTGCTGATGTCATCTCTTTGATATTTTTTCGATTTCGCTGCTTTGCGTTGCTCAGAAGAGCTACAATAAAGTTTTGAAGTTGACCTACCTGCAGCGAAGGTGTAAGTACATTCCCTTTCCCTTTTGATGTTTCCACATACCATGTCTATTAAAATTGTGTCGCTTCTCGGTATATCTTATAGCTAAAACAGAATTGGCTTCAGGACAGTTTCCTCCGACTCTTCTGGTTTCATATCCAACGAAATCTCAAGAATCGCACACAAATTGTCAGACCTACGGCTCATTTTGGAAGAGCACTGTAACTGACATAATGGCGCCCAGGTGTGTCCACACCGTTAAACCCTTTAGTTCTGTAGGCTGTTGATGCATAATGTGCTTTAGAGGTGACTGAGGTCAAGGATAAGAGAGTTAAAAGCGGGATTGAAATCAACAATATTTTGAAATCATTTTCAATAAAATCAGAATTTGTTTTGTAACTTTCCGGTCTTCTGGGAAATGAAATAATACTGTGGTGAACTGGCGAATGGCTTGAAAAGTTTTTGATGTATTAAAACAATCAATTCTGCCGCGGTCTGACCAGGGCGCTACGGCCTAATTTAGGCGTTCAAGACTTGTCCGTAATTGTGAGGTTCCAGCATGACAAAAAGAAAACGGATGATACAGATCTCACTGTGAGGTTTGTAGCCTGAGTTGAGAAGCCTATTCAAGGTGAGTTCCTCTCCAAAACTTCTTTGACCTCGCGGAAAATCTTCGTTTTCTGAAGAGTGGACGGACCAGGGCGACACCGCTCTAGCGAATACAGTTGGACTTGCAAGAGGTTTTTAGATCCTTTTATTTCAAAAATAGGACTCACTCAACTGTGAAAACATGTATTGACATGAATTGTGTATTTTCTTGGAATGTGCAGGGAACAGAAAGCTCTTCATTGGCACATATTTTCTATAGATCCTTTTGTTCAAATGTGTCAAAACAATAGGTTCTATCTATCTTCTAGTTCTAAAACATAGCATGCGGCCAAACTAAAAATTGAGAAAAATTGTTCAGCACAGCATCACAACACAGCCAGGGTGCATTCCATGTACTTAGGCCTGAAGATCTTCGGCGTAGACCTGACTTTTTGTCGGCGTAGCGGCGTCATTTTTTAAACAAAATCAGCTCTTGGCGTGACGGCATACAAAAATCTGCCTACCTTGGCGTTATTATGAAGTTGTCCTCGATCTTTTCTTATGTGAATTAGCAGTCTCTTTTGATATGATCAAATATATATGACGTGTATTCTCTCTCCCTGAAAATACCTGGCGTACGAAAGCTTAGTTAGGGCTTGGCGTACCTTCGGCGTAGGTTTTACATGGAATGCACCCTGGCAACACAGCACAACAAAACATCCTCAAAATGTTTGCCTCATTTTCAATGAAAATTAGATTCAATAAGTATTTGATTCTGAAATATTTGATTCTGAAAAAACATCAATAGTCCCAAATTCATTGTTCTGTTGGCCTCTCCCATCCATTAGGCCTATTGCTATGGCCTATTTTTTAGGAGTTGTTTTGGCCTACACTACAAGATAGTAGATTAAGATGTTTGAAAATAAGAATTGCTGTCTTGTATAAATTAATCTTACCACCAAGGCCAATAAGACCTTCTCTGGTTGCAGACTGTCTCTTTTCATTATGCGTCATCTTCGCTTGCTTTAATTGGCCTTTTCCTTTCTCATTGGAACACCTCACTCAGCCTGCTTCTGCACCAAAAAGAACGCCAAAGGGCCTATCCAAAAATGGCGGCCTGTTTTTTTGAGCAAGCCTCTTTTTGCCTCGTTTCCAATCGACAGGCCACAGCAGAAGAATGGGGAATGGAGCGAGAACTGTGTGGAATACTGGGAAGGACATAGTCTAAACCGCGGTCTAAACGTATTGTAGAATTTTCGAATGTGCACAACAGTGATAGAAGCTGTAACAACACTTAATCGAGCCTTTCGTGTAAAAATGTATGAATATATCGATCAATCCCAATTCTTTGTAGAGTAGCTAATAAAAGGTCTATTCTAAACGAGATGTCAAGCAATTTTATCGGACAGACAGCAAAGAATAATTGAAAACACGAGACCAAAGTATTCAGTGAACTAATTCATGGTGCAAATCTACGATGATTTCAACCCTAACAATTCTTGTGACACGTGCAGTTTCTGCTAAAATTTACAAATACTTACAAAAGACATGTCATACTCTAAGTCTGACATATTTTTACAAGTCCAAGTCAGAAAAGTTACTATCATTTTATTTCATATCATAATCAAAATTATTTACCAGCTTATGCAATATCTACAGCACAAATTGTAGTTACATCATTTACATCTAAAAATCACAAAAGCTCAAAAAGAATTAGTCGTAAAACATAACAGTAAAAGTGCAAAATCAAAAATCAAAATCTATCTTTCATAACGCAAAACAAGCACACTGTTTGGATCCCTTTGCAGATCTCCCTAGCACCAAATAGTACTTGGTTTTGCTAAAAGAGAGGCCATCCCACAAGCTTGCATTCTCAGCACACTATTGTTGCTCGCAACAACAAGCACATTTACTTTTCTACACTGGAATAGTTGGCCAGGAGATCAAGGTCTACTACTGATGCATGCAAGATTGTCGAGGTAACTAAATCTTTTCTATGTCTAAAGAGCGTTAAGTCTTATACACAAAAATCTCCATACGTAACGTTTCAAATCAATGCCAACTGTAAGAAAAGTGTCTCTACTTTAATCTGTTTTTGCTTCGTAAAATGTTTGGAGGTAGTTTATTTGGGAGGCGTATAACTATTTAAGCCCATCATCAGGGGTTGGGGAGTGCTAGCTGTAACGATGTAAATCTTCATAACTGAAATCCAGACAGTATAGTACTATTACCATACATACATGTACTTGGAGGGGGGCTGAAAATATTTTTGCAATGTTGGAGAGGGCACCAAAATGTTCAGTAAAATCAGAGAGAAGTTATGAAAATCCCACCAAATATTTGTAAAGGTCTTCTGCCCTTCCGCCCCCTCCCCAGCATGAATTAATAAACCGTCCCTAAAGACTCGCTTCGTTAATAGACTAATGAGAATGCAAAAAGACTCTTCTGCAAAAAGGCTACATGTTGGAGAATTGTAAGAATCATCTCAACTCAGTTTCTGTTGCAGCTACTAAATTTCTTCGATGCTTGATCAAATTTTGTAATCAATGTATCCAGTTCTGTTTCAAGTGCAGCTGATTCTGTTTGCAATTTCGTCAGCTCTGCATTCTGCTCGATAAACTGCGCAAGTAATCCTAAAAGAGAAGAAACAGTATAAGTATAGAACAACTCAAAAGCTCAAAAGCTATAAGTATAGAACAACACTACAAGTATTGAGCTACGGGGGCTGGGGGGGGGGATGACCAATAATGTTAAGCCTTTCTCCTTTTTTCTTTTCACAGAATTATTTCTTCTCAATTAATTTCCTGTTAAAACGACCTTGAACACATGTGACCTTCTCTGTTGATTCAATGAGTCTGCTCTGAGTGCCTTTGCAGCAAATGCGAACGCATTAACACCGGGCCTATTTCCACTACTTTTAGGAAAGACGCAAGTAATTATAGCTTATACATCTTTTCGAAAATAACTCCTCTATAAACCGGTTCATGTTTTCGTAAATTTCATTTCCAAAACAAGGTTGTTTGGCTTTGAACTTAGTAATCCTCTCGGAAATAGCACTAACATGCCAAAATCAAATAATCTGCAATTCCAAGATAAATAAGAACTATCGCGATAAACTGTCATGCAACTAGATTAAACAACTTCGCATTCCTTATAACAACTCCGTGTGTACCCCTAGACAAATTAGGTCGGTTTGGGTCAATACTGGAGGCAAAGTCACTTTTCAAGCGAAATGAAAACGCAATCTTAGTTAATGCGGGGCAACCATCAATTGAAATTCATTCCAAAAGAACGTAACGATAAACTTCACGGTTTGGCGAAAATTTCATGCATACGCAACTTCTAAGCCATAACGGTAGTGTTTAGAATCTGACTTACTTTCTGCTTCTGTGACGTCATTGAGCAACTGAGTTGCATTGGCTTGTGTTCTTTGAATCTCAGTATGTTGTGTTGTTGTTGTTGTGTATGCCGCATTGATTTGAGTAGAAGATGAAGAGATGCGTTGGGTATTCGTCTGATGTGTCTAAAATTTAAGTAATAAGTCATGTTTAGAAAATAAGAAGCAAGTCTCGATAGGACATTTATTAGGCGTTTGATGAATAATACCCCCCAATTTATCAAAAGATTAAAGGGACCTTTGCAACCGGCATGCTTTGTGAATACATCCATTTGTGGATTCTTTGTTGTCGCGCAGTGGTGTAATCCTCTGACATTGCAGCCAGAACAGTCAGGTGGACCGGGTTCGATCCCCGGTAGAGCCCCATCACTTCAGCGTCATGACAAGGGGTCGCGGACTCGATTAGGCCTATTCTACTTCTGCGATCCCAGCGCTTGGCGCTAAAAACCGCAACTTCACCTTCACCTTCTGTCGCCATTTTCATGGTCTACGAAAGTGGCCGCAAACAAAGAGATGACACGTGACAGGTATGCTGGTTGGAAGGCCCCTTTGAACAAACTGACCATTTGATAAGCTACTAAGAATTCCAAGTGTCCCCTCTTCCCTAAACTCCCCGAGAGGGCTGCATGAATTTCGAACAGCAAAAACCTGAAAAATAAGTTTTACGCAAATTTTCCTCAATTACCGTAAAAGTTCTATTTAGCTCCCCTCTCTATCAAGCCCAATCTCTATTAAGCCCCTCCCTTCTAAGCAAAACTTTGAAATAAGCCCCCTCTCTATTAAGCCCCCCCCCACTGATATCAAATGCAGGAGGTTACCATACAAGCTCCCCTCTTTATCAAGCCCAATCTCTATTAAGCCCCTCCCTTCTAAGCAAAACTTTGAAATAATCCCCCCTCCCTATCAAGCCCCCCCCCACTAATATCAAATGCAGAAGGTTACCATACAAGTCTGCCTGTTCATTTTGATAAAGTTTGGGATAAAAACTGTGTCGTAAAATTGTATGTTGATTCCGCAAATTTTGAGATAAAAGAACAAACAAAAAGACTATCATTAATATCCTTCATTTGACTTTGGTACTAAGCCCCCTCTCTAAAAAGCCCCCTCTCTAAAAAGCCTCCTCTAATCAAAGGGGTTTAATAGATCATTCATGGTATTCAAGTAGCATATAAATAGAAACTTACCTTAATTGCGTTTGTTGACAAATTCTGGGCGGATTGAGCTATCAAAGTAGCATTTTCAACAATTCTTTTCGTATCAGCGAAACACATCTGACTATCATTTATTTGATTTATTGTCGTATTCACCAAAACCAGGGTCTGTATTCCTGTTGTTTGCAAGTTCTTGAATTGGTTCTCAACTGTGGCACTGATGTTTCGAACTTCCTTCACTTTTTGGTCATTTGTAGCGTGGATTTGGCGTGTAGAATTACGCAGAGCTTCAGCTTGAAGCAAAGAGGACTCTACTGCCTGTATGTCCTTGAGGGTTGCTTGTGACGAATTCCTGGAAAAGGATCACAAGAAATTGTGAAATTTGGTTCAACTGTTTTAGCTAGATAAAAGACACGGTCAAAGAAAACAAGTGAATTCCCCTTCTCAAAGATATTAACGATAGTACCAAGACCAAAACGTTTGATTCGATAACTAAAGTGCTAATGCTATCAGAAGATTTTATTCACTGGAGAAGGCCATCTGACTAAATCATATCAATAAACAAATCTTGAATCGAAATTGATTATTGAATGGGCTTGATTAAATTGAACTAAATCATAGAACCTCTTGATGTTTTCATTTTTTATCTTACTTTATGATTATATATTCGTTGTTATTTGCATTAAATAATAGCCCTGCGTATGCAAGCGTTGCTTTTCCTGGGTCTCATAAAATCTTTTTGCACGGGATGAGCCAGGAAAAGTTTCCGCTTTCGAAAATTCATGGCACAAAGAATACTTGATGGATTTCAATGATTCAAATTTTAGTTAAAAGCCGAATAATCAAACAACGGGACAAATGCACTTTGGCGGACACAGTTTCCAAGGAAAACAGAGGTTGAATTGAATTGTATTGTTAGAACTAACTGCTGATTGGCTTTCTAAACAATAGTTGTGTAAATCCTATCATCTGATTGGATAATGCAAGATTCGAACGTAATTCGACTAATTCGCAATTACTGGAGAACGTCAACATGACTTAAATATGGCCTAAAACTGCAGCAGGAACCGGCAATCAATGAATTTGTTTCGCTGCAAATTTTTGAGGGCTGCCGCCCCCAAGACCCCGCTGGTTCGATAGGTATACTTTAGTCTTAGTACTGATACTTTTTCCATCCAAAATCGGTGCAAAATTCACACATGGAGAAATGTTAAAAGTGTGTCCGCTAAAGTGCAAACTAGCCCAAATAACTTTTGTGATCATTTTCGCCTTTTTATGAGCACTGAAAATATAGGAAAGTTCGAATTTGGGAGAATTTTTTGTTGCGAAATGCCTGAAAAAAGGCCTAAACGCTCGATCAAATCCAAAGGAAGTTCGAGTTTCTCACCCAGAACAACACTCAATAATGGGCATTTCACCTCTCTCACAAGTTATAAGAAATAGATTTTGAAACAAATATTGAAGATTTCTAAGCCAATGGCAATAAATGTGTAGACAATATCTCTCATCCCTGAAAAATTGTAATTTCTTTATTGTTCTGTGCGAGGAGTTTCCTTAGGCCCTTTTCATGTATTTCGCAGCCATGAAATATTCGTAAAGTCGAATTGACCTATATTTTTAATGCTCATAAAAACACTTCCAAAAATTCTTCAATCTTTCAGATGTCAAGCAGAATTCATTCCAATTCATCTAGTACTCTTGGTGTTATGAATTTTTATAAGTGGCAACTATTTTCTGCCTCACACTGTATAATGGAATTGTCAAATGTATAGCATAAGATCACTCACACAGCCTGCTGTGACAATCTTTGCACCTCTTGGGCTCTTCTTAAACCATCAGCAGCACCGATCAATGTTTGATTGATTTGTGTTTCATCGATCGCTGTTGATGTGATTTGTGATGATAGTGATTGTATCCTTGCCAAACTAACAGGAATCGTTTTGTTGATTGCTTGATTCGCAGTGTTGATTACTTGTTGGGTTTGATTTCGTAAGTTTGTTGCTTTGTTGATTGATGTTGCTACACTTGTGGCAGTTTGTTGTGCATCGTACAGTAGAGCATCAGCATTTGACTGTTGGATTTCAAATAAGAACAAATTAAACGACAATCAATCAATCAATCAATCAATCAATCAATCAACCAATCAATCAATCAACCAATCAATCAATCAACCAGTGAATATCTTTACTTTCATGTCAAAAATTCTTTGCACCAAATGCTACACTTTTTAGAATTTTCGAATGTGCACAATAGTGATAGAAGATCTAACGCCACTCGATCGAACCTCGCGTATAAAAATGTATAAAAATAACGCTTGATCCAGGCTCTTTTGTAGATAGCTAAAAGGTCTATCGGGGACAGTCATGGAGCTTAGTGATAAAGAATGAATAAAACTGTCAATATATAAAAAATTCACATAAATTACAGCTCTCAAACAAATAATTTAACATGCTTGCATCTAGTGTCAAGGTAGTGACTTTCAAACCTTGCCTGTTCCTTTTTAAATCATGGACACTCTCTTACCCTCTATAAATTTCAAGATTTTTAGCAAGGAACCACATTTTATAATTGCATGTAGGCTGTTTTTGGCAGTACCTTCCTGCCCTTTGCCTAACCATTGCTAGTACGTCCAACTGTTCTCTCCTTTGTCATTTCTGTCACCTTCCATATACGCTCTGCGTTATTGCCACTAACTTAGATTTAGTTATTTGTACATTTTTTATTATTGTTGTTTTTGTTCACTTTATTACTTATTACTTTTGTTTAGTAGTAGTTCGTTCGCGCCATTGCTGTTAGATATGTTTAAATTGTAATCATTTAGATTAATTAGTTTGCATTTTTGCTAGGACAACGCTCCAGTACTGTGTAGTAAGTCTGTATGTTTAAATTGAAAAGAAAAATGTAACTATGGAAAGTATCGCATTTCTGAGCTTCTGTGAACAATTTGCTCTACTAGATGCTCTCTTGCTCTTTGTAATTGCTAGGTGTTCCCCTTAGAAGATCTCATACGGTTTTCTCACTTTAGCTCCACTTACAACATATATCCAATAAAACAACCACCGATGTTGGGTCTAGCCCGTACAGATAATTTACAAGCTTTAACAAGTTCTGCAAACTGTCTTGTATTTTCCCATTCCAGTCCTTACGTTACTTGTCAAATTAGGCGTTTTCATCCTTCCTACGCACACTGCACTAAAAAATATTATTCTACATAGCTGCTAGAATAATTGCACAAACAATCGAACAATCGCACATACCTTAAACAATGTTGCTGACGATTGAGTTGTCCTTGCATTCGTTTGCAAACTAGAGCCACTGATCAGCATTTCACTAGCCGCCTGCGAGGCAGTATTTGCCTGTGTTCTTCTCGTGTTCATAGTCGTTTCAGCAGAGGTCATAGTCGCCTGCGCATCAGACAGTAATCTCGTTGCCTCCGCATGGGTTGAAGCAGTGTTGTTCAATAACGTCTTTATCGACTGCACCAAAACATTTATCGCTTGAAGCTCATTAGCATTGGCTTGGAATGTCGTTTGGTAACTCGTTCCAAGGAAATTGGATGCTCTTGTACGCTCAGTTGCGGCTGCTGATAAGGTTGTCATGGCCGCAGCGATATCTGTGGCGGCTTGGTTTATACTTTGATTGGCTGATTGGATCTGAAAAGGACAACAGGTTCTTATTCTTAAACGGCTCCTCGGAGTTACAAAAGACGAAGATCATAAAAAATCCAAGAGCAGCAAAAGAAATGTCCCGGAAAGCTGGTCCAAAGAAATTTCGTTGAAATCTTCTGGCAGGAACTTTAACGTTCTGGCAGAAAAAGCTATAAACTACAGCAATGATCAAAAACATTTCAGTGAAGTTGATTACGAGATACACGATTTTCCATGAGAATGTTAATGTTTTTAGAAGCTTAAGTAAAAATTGCAGTAGCTATCAAACATATACTTGAAGATAGTTTCCTTCCAGGGTAATTACTGGTAAATTTGATCAAGGATTTTATCAGGCTTGTTTTGAAAAATTTTGAGAAGAGACACTTTTGTAAAATTGCATGTCACTCTAAGAAAATATGACTCATCTGAATCATCTGAATCATTAACCAACTGAATCTTTAACCAACTGAATCATTAACCAACTGAATCTTTAACCAACTGAATCATTAACCAACTGAATCTTTAACCAACTGAATCTTTAACCAACTGAATCATTAACCAACTGAATCTTTAACCAACTGAATCTTTAACCAACTGAATCATTAACCAACTGAATCTTATTATGTAAGATAAATGTTAGCTACATAATGAAAATCGATTTGAAGGGATTTGATGAATGGCTAGCAAATACAGGCCTGCAAATGTTTAAATATTTTTGCCTCACCCCGGTACATCAGCACAAACTGGCAGAAGAAATTCTTTTACATTTCAATGGGCACTAAAAATCAACAAGTTACTACTAATACAAACCTGGTTATAATTTTGCAACGCAGATGAATACAGAAGATATCCGGTGACGTTATTATTATTGGAGGATGTGATATAGCCTTGTGCCATGGTCGATATAGAGGATGGGCTTGCTGTTGTTGGTACAGCGAATGTTGTTACTTGCAAGCTTGTAAATGGGGATGGGAAGGAGGATGGGGTACTTCCATCTAAATTCACAGTTCCGTTGAATGATGATGTGGCAGTGAAATATTGCTCCAGCGCAGTCAGTTGTGATTCAGATCTATTCACTGAAGTTTCAAATGTGATAATGCTGGTTTCGATCTGTAAAAGAGGCATAAACAAGGTTACATCAGCAACAAAATTTTACATAACTTATTGATCAAAAGAACGTGGCTTTGCATGTTTTCCTTCATGTGGCCAACATTTCAAAAGAACATAAACAAGGTTACATAAGCCCTCAAATTTTACATAGCTCATTGATCAAAAGAACGTGGCTTTGCATGTTTTCCTTCATGTGGCCAACATTTCAAAAGAACATCAGAAAACCTAGCCATAAACAAAATCAACATCAAACGAAAGAAAGAAACTAACGATTTTTTTGGTTACTTACAAATTCAAACACAGGTTTTGAATACAGGTAAGTCTCGTCTTAAAGGAGCCCATTTTTGAACCCAAGACCACTGTTCTTGTAAATCTTGTAAAGTGGTATTTTTCAAGGCATTAGTTCATTGTACCGATTTAAACTTGAAAAGTTATCCAGCTTCAGAAAGAAATCAATAGTTGGTCTTGTCAAGTAGAAAAACGGGGACTCCTTTAGATATTTTAGAGTTAATACTTTTGACTGAAACACAATATTTCCAAAGATGTACCATCGGTTTCTATGATGTCTAATCACCGCAAAACCCACAAAATCCCATGACTGTTCGATTTAAATACGATGCTATCATTTAGGGCACTGTTAGACTTGTCCCAAGTCTATCTCTTGAGTCCGTCTTACCGTTCCCTTGTCGGTAGGTCCTGGATCCGCCATTCCAAACGGAATGTTGGAATAGCGGATTCAAGGGAATGGTAAGGCGGACTAAAGAGATAGACTTGGGGCAAGTCTTGGGCACTGTATGCAATCTAATAATCATTTTGTACATTTGAAAATGCCTACCTGCTTAAATTGTGCTTCCTTAGCCCTCGTGTCATACTGCGCTCCTTCAAACGCTGTTGCAGAGTATGTTAAATTCCCATTGAGGTACTGTATCTGAGAGCTGATCTGCGAGTACGACATACTACCAAATTTTGCAAGCAGTGTCGAAGTATTCGTCATAAGATTTGCAAGAGTTATTGTTTCTTGTGAGATGTAGCTCTGCCAGTTATTGTAGCATGGTTCGTGACATAATGCACAGTTTGGTGGAGTGCCTGTGAGGAGATTTTATAGATTTTATGAATAAAAGCTCCGAAATTAAACAAATATATTGTGGGTATATGCAGGCAATACAATAGTATGATTTTGTAGCTAATATGTGCCAAACTAACAGTTCAAGTTTCAAAATCCAAAGAGGAATAAATCATAAACAGCAAAGAACATGAAAGTGAGTCTTGAGGGATTTTGAAATATTGTTATCTCGTGACAGAGGGATCTTTGAAATATTGTTATTGTTATCGTTATCTAGTGTTATCTAGTGACAAGCATATTTGGCTTGGCCAAGGTTGTTGCTTACAATTTCATGGATGCAAGAACAGACCTCCTAAACCCTCGCTTCCGCAGAATGATTTAAAATCTATTATGGCAAGGAATTTAAACTTGATTAGTGAAAAGTTTACCACTTGTGCTTCTGCAGTCCAAACACTAGTCACTAAAACCCTCACCCTCACCTTCAACTCCACGAAAAACAGAATTCATCTGAAGGAGCCTCCTACAATTTACTTTCCATTCATCTCCCCCTTGACTTAAACTTTTCTCAATTGCTTTAATCATACTTTTCATCAGATTTTGATCAAAGAAAAACTATTTCAAAAACAGATTCATAGATCATCAAACGTACTTACCAATGGCATTTGAGCCACATTGATCACACTGTCTTCCACCATACAGTCCACCATTAGAACTATTCTTACAAGCACATAGGCCGGTAACAGCATCACATGTAGTGTTCAGCATTGTGAAATTCGAACTACAGTTGCAGGCTGAAATATTGAAAAAGAAGCATTTACAATGCATATTCATGGATTTTTGTTGACTATAGTCGACGAGTAGGCCCATTGCTCAAAAGGAGGAAGGATCTACGAAAAAATGAGCAAGAGCTTGCTGCTGCAGTTTCCAGATTTCTGGAACTTAAAGGCAGTATGTTGTGCATGTCGGGCAAGTCTTGAATCAAAAGTAACTTAGCTATGGGGACTGGGGCAATCTGGGGCAAGCTCGTTAAGCTCGGTCGAGTGAGTTCAAAACACCGGATGGGTGACCTCGGAGGCTTGACCATGCAACTCAGCTCGCCGTCCTTCGGAAGGAACATTAAACTAGGGGTCCCATGTCTGGATGCGGCATGCATAATGGGCTTAAATTAGCTAAGGTAGTTAAAAATACTTCCAGCCCACTCAAAATAGATTTTTGAAAAAAAAGAAAAAAGAAAAGAAAAGCCTCATTTTAGTCGAAATTCTATCAGTTTAACTACTGCATAGACCTTTGAGTTATCGTTGATTGAGCGTCAGTTTTATGTATTTTTATACGCGACGTTATTGTGCACATTCGAAAATTCTATTAAATGTAGCAAAATGTTGTTCGATTCTGATACTTTTCTCTTTTCAGAATAAATAAAAGGTCTATTGACGATCCATATTTGCTGCTTAGGCCAAATTTGATTTTCAGACAGTCTAAACTGCAGCGTGCCTGCAAAAGGACCCTGAGTAACAATGCCTAAAGAAATTGAATAAACTTATACCTGCAAAAGCAGAAGTAAAACAACATGGTAGCATGGTAGTTACTTACGTAAACATCCTTTTGCAAGATCATAATACCCTGGCATACAGCGATCACATTTTTCTCCCATAACACGTGGTTTGCAACTGCAATTTCCATTCTTTAAAAAGTAGAAATAAAAATACTTTGCAGTCATTGTATAAAATGTAAAAACGTTCGAATTTCAAAGCTTGTCTAAGACGATAAACTAAATATCCTTTACCTTGTTATTAAAGAAAAACCCGAATATGACTAACAAACCATATTAGCAACTCAGTCTTGAAAAATTCTAATTGCCAATCAAAAGTCAAACACCAAAGACAACAAAACAATATTTCATATCATAATAAATCACGCACTTCAAAATGAGGCTATCTTTCACAAATATCATAAGTTTTCAACATAAATCCTACAGTTTCTGAGAGAGTCAAGATTGAGGAGCCTAACATCGAAAAGACAAACCTGCTGCCTCCAAGTGCAAGTTCGTCTAAAGGCAACCATAACTGAAGATAAGATAACCTCCCAAAGCTATTTTGATTTAGTAAAAGCCCAAACTTCATCGTTTGTGATCTTACAGTTAGAAACTACTAAAACAATTACACTTACATTAAAACACTGCTGTGTGTTCGAACCCAGTCCATTACAATTACACAAGGTACATCCATCACCACTGGTGAAGTTATAAGCATTGACATCGCATCGATCACAAATGCGGCCAGCCACGTTGGATTTACATGGACATCGTCCGGTAATGTTGTGGCAGTTACTGCTTAATGAGCCAACTAAGTTGCAGGAACAATCTGAAAAGGGAGAAATGAATTATAAGAACTTTTAAAAGTACAAGAGAAAGGGAACCTTAGTGGTCATCCTGTACAAGTACAGGCGTGCATAATGTTCAAACCTGCCTGGGAGCAGTAGAAATTCTCTGAAAGCCTGCCTGCATATC
Source organism: Aurelia coerulea (assembly GCA_039566865.1). Classification (NCBI taxonomy): domain Eukaryota; kingdom Metazoa; phylum Cnidaria; class Scyphozoa; order Semaeostomeae; family Ulmaridae; genus Aurelia; species Aurelia coerulea. The sequence goes on from CM076954.1 coordinate 22,096,473, forward strand.
AATTTTGTACAGCTAGGGTAGAGAGGCCTATTACCAGAACCAGTAATAATGCAGGTATCAAACAGTAAGTTTTTACACATGGAGCAACGAAACGATTAATCATATATTCAACAGCAGAACATGAGCAATTTGTACCATTTGTTTGCTATTATTCATCATCTTACTGCAATTACATTTCATTAAAAACGATTTTAGAAAAACTGCCTGCAAAATATTGCTGTGGAAAAAGCTGCCTGGGAACTTTGTTCCCACGTTCCCATGTTTATGCACGCCTGTACAAGTATTTGAACAGGTCCCTTAATTTAATGTAGCAATTTGAATTTACAACTATAATTGGATTGAACTGAATAAAAATCTAAAGAACTGGCAAAGAATTCTGTTTGCCCGAAGCAAAAGATGTCTATCTAACAAGGGCTATACTTTCTTCAAATTCAGTATACAACCTACCTTTGCAGTCGTTTCTAACAAGCGCATTTCCATACGTTCCAGTCATGCACCATTGACAATTGAATCCAGTTGTGTTACTGATACACTTGAGACACTCTCCAGTAATATTATTACAATTACCAGTCACTGCAACATTGATGTTACCACTGCATAGACAGCGTGTGCAGCTTCCACTTGATGACTATAATACGAACAAATTCAACTCATTAATTAAATGCATAAACACTATCTTTTCCATAACGAGCAATAGGTACAGAGCACAAAGCAGATACACTATTTAGCTATTCAGAAGCAGGTTTCAAGTTTAATATCAAATTGTTTGGCGTCTGTGTACATTCGAGATTTGGAAGATTTCTGTAAATTTCAGACTCAAGTCGCCCATTCCAGGCTCTAGGAAAGCCACAAGATCAGTTGACAGATATATTCCACGGTTAGGACTTCGTCTGGACGTGGACGAAACTTCTTGAAATATGCTTAGCGAAGTAGCTTTGGTTTAGGCCAAAATAAATTTGCTGCCATCGTCTGTTTGTTTTTGAAATAAATTAGGGGCGTTACTAGGTGTTGAAAGCCGAAACTGTCTGATAGATCCCACTGCCTGATAAATCCCACTAGTAACCTGCTTACCATCGGATTGCCACTGTAGCCATCTGCACACATCTCACAACGCCTTCCTTGATATCCAACACTACAGGGAGTACACGTCGGCAACCCATCTGATACTAATGTACATGTTTGGGAAAATTGATTTGTCGCACCAAGACCACCAGGGCAAGGACAAGGCTGACAGTCTGTTGTTGTACCACGAGTCGCGTTGCCATAGTAGCCAGATAAACATGTCTCGCATTGATTTCCTGGAAAAAAATGAGGAAGTAGGTAAAATTAGTGAAAATACCAACGCAAGCTATTACACATGAATTGAATAATGATTAACAAAGAGAGGTGAGTAACATAGACTGGTTACAGAATTTTTTACTTTTTGGAACCTGATTTCAGAGCGTCGGACAATTTATAATGTCCTGCGGACGAATATTCTTTGACAAAAAAATTTCTGCCAGTTTTCTATCACGAACGTTTTAAAGGGTCTGTTTCATCCAGCATGCCTTGCATGTGCCATCTCTTGGTTGGCCTTTGTTGCAACAAATGGCGACAACAAAGGAAAACCAAGAGACGGCACGTGCAAGGAGTGCTGGATGAAACAGACCCTTTAAGTACTTGTTAAACAAAATCGAATGGTTTCAAAAAGGTAATTGTTATGAAAATTATTAGCGTACCTGTCGTTGAATGCTGGCAGTTATTACAGACGCCATTAACAGGATCACATGTTGCAGCATGATTGTTGCATTTGCACGGAACACACGCTGAATAAGCTGAACCATACGGCGGGCTTCTCGTGTATCCAACACTACATCTTCCACACGATAAACCAGTGTACCCAACAGGGCACGAACAATTTTCAACGTTATATGAAGTATTTGCGCTGACAAGTGTGTTTGTGCTGTATTGCATTCGAATGTTCGCAAGACCAGAGAATCGACCTGAGCCCTGTATAAGAAAATGAAGAGAAAGATATTGTTTTATTGCTTTTAAGATATTGTTCATATTTCAGCTTATTTCTTGGTGGCTATTTATAGAATGGTATTCGAATCGAACTCTTGAAAGTGAAAAACATATGCATGTGCATGTGAAAATCCTATCTGAGGCCCCTGGAAGCCTAACAACCCTGCTACATAGGAATAGCCCAATAATAATTTTCTGGATCCTGTTTAATGCCAGCAAAACAGTATTTAATCATCATGGTTGCCATCTGATAGAAACCTTTTTTGTCCCATTCGCCACATTTCTGGGACAATCATTTGCTGCTCTATCTGGGGTTTATCTAGACTGGTTACCTAAGTCCCTTGTAACCCTGCGGAAAATCATTCATTCGCTGAAGACGAAGCACCTTTGGTTTGAATCGTACAAAAACATGTTGAAGTCTAATTAATAAACTTTTTTAACCGTTTAAGTCAGCTATCTATACCGTTTAAGTCTCCTGGAATTGTCAAATGCATTTATAACAACATGGAATGTTGATAAAATGAAATTTACAATGATTGTCGTCGCTTGCCTCATTCACCGCTGCGCTTTCCAACGCATTGTCCAATTAGAAAATCATTCCCTTCCGAAACGAGACGAAAAGCAGCATCAATCTCATTTGGCACACAGTAAATAATAAAAGCATATTTAGGGCATATTTAGATAGTGAATAATTCACACTGTCCATTGAAGCTTGATGGAATTCATCGAATTTGGCCGTTACAAGCTCTTATGCCTGGGGACCAAAGTAAGGGCAAGTAACCAGAGTAAAATTATGAGTCTCTGTTGACCGAAGCAACCGAAGAGCACATGCGACCAGAACTCCTGCACTCATTGCATTCCTGCAGTCTAGGGATGCAACGAAAGTAGGGAATGATTCAGGTACTAAGTCTAGGAATTATCATTATTCATTATGAAGACCCCAATCATTCATGAATTCAAACAAACTTACAGTTGTCCATTTGCCCCTGACCAACAAACTCCGTAGGTTACTCAATACTGCGATCATATCTTGACTAGTAGCTTGAACTCCATTTGTCCGGTTTTTTCTCCAAAATCTTTCATCAAACGAGATCTAGAAAAATAACTAGGCCCATGTAATAATTGGCATGGAAATACTCTCTAAGAAAATTACCTAAATTGGAAATGAATTTCTAGAACATACCCGAGAATGGGTAAGAATCTGAAAGTTTATCGTCTTATGAAAAATTTGTTGACATAAATCGTCAGGTTCTAACGATAATAATGATTTCTGAGGAGGGTTTGCAGTTTTCAGCATGGCAGTGGAAACTCCATTAGTTATCGGTATAATTCCTGCTAAGGGTCTTATTGCAGGTCTATGAAAAGTCTCCTCAGAGAAGAAGCAGTCTTTTTTCCTTCCTCTAGATTATAAAAAGGACTAACTTTTCAATGTCTCCTAACACATTCTACTGCAGATTTAACTGACACATGCCGATCAACAACAACCTAACCGGCTAAGGTTTGTTTTTCCCATTTCAAATCATTTGACCATACTCTTGGGAAGTTTTAGTATTACTCTACTTTATGCATTCATGGCACAAGTTTTCATGGCACAAAATATGTTAGAGAACTGAAAAGATGTTTTATCAAGACACTGATCGCTTGACTTCAACTGGGTGCAATCAAACCTTAGCCGATTTTGTCTACTCTGTGATTCAAAACAAAAGATCCCAGACTTACGAACCTCATAACTTGTAAACGTGGGATATTTTGCAGGCGTTGAAGGCAGGGTCGTTACTAATGTAAAGGACGTATTGTGGCCTTTGAGAATAACATCACCATTTAGTGAGCTGGCTGGCGAGCTTGTATTCTCTTGGGACAAATCAAACATCATTCTCAGCATGTAGGCAGCTCTTTTATCTCCAAGATATTTTGCAGGAGCGGAGAAATACAGTTCTCTCTCAGAACGAGTGTCTGTGAGTTTAGCGAGACCCCTGATAAACAAGAAAAGAAGAAAAATCAAACGATGTACATTAAACGCCAAAATTTTCAGATTTTAATATTTTTCAGACATTTCATGCGTCCGAAAAGTTTAATGTCCGAAATTTATGTAGTCTGCAATATTTAGTCTCTGCATATTTATGCAGCATAGAACAGTCACAGCAAAACATTATCACTTTTCGAAAACATAAGGTCTTGCTCACGAAACGTTTTGCATTGAAAAGTAATGTCGTGAGAGTGCTAGTATCAAATTTTCTCAAACTAAATCCATCTTCGCAATCATTCTCATTAGCCTCAACAATAATCATTTGTTGATGCACGGCCTATAAATGTATGACATTTTTAGTATGAAATAAACAAAAACAAACTGAAATTACATCGAATTTTAGTCGTCTGGAATTTTTGTAAAGCGTCCGGAATTTATTCGTCTGAAATTTTTGGCTTTAAATGCCTACTTTGCAAAGCTAAATCATGCAAAATCATGAAAAAGATTTGGATGTAATCAGGAGGAGAGGGAAGCAGATAGCATTCACCTAGAGCAGGTTTTCGCTAAAATAGCTTTGGAACCTGGGAATTATTTTGGTCTAAATAGTCACAAAAATTGCTGTGGATATTTTGACCACTCAATTTCAGGTCTTACTATAAATGAAGTAAACTTTTAGGAAAAAATATTTTTACAGGACTTGTTGAAAAATTTGTAAATCAAACATCGTACAGCACGGGTAGACGATAGGAACATGTTTTCATTTTCTGCCAGATAAAAAATCCTTCACCAAACTGAAAGGTTCGATGATATGCATCAGGCTTTGCATATTTAACTCTCGCACAATCTATTCAAATTCATTTTAGCTGTGACTGCAGCTTCTAAGATGGATTGAAATTTTCCTATGTTTTTCTGGAGATCTTATTAGAACTGAAAGATTAAAGCTGTCACAATATCGAAGGCCATTCTTGGATGAATATGCATAGGCCATACTTCTTCTGAAGGTGGAGACAAACTTTTTAGGCCAAAGACAATTTATCAAGTAATTACACATAAAGGAGGTTGTTCCGTCGTATAAAGTTATGTACTGTATGTAAGACTTGTGGCCTCTTCGTTAGCCTACGAGTAGACCCATTATCCTAAAGAATAAAGGGTCTACGAAATAAAGAGATAAAGCTTGCTACGTCTGCTCAATTAATTATGTTAATCCACTATTCAAATAATGTGTGAAACCCATCTAAACAAAGGCTGCATAAATTAAGTTCTAGAAATCTGGAACTGTAGTAGCAAGCTTTCGCTCATTAATTCGTAGATCCCTTCTCCAGTTGGATAATGGGTCTACACGTAGGCTACCTTTTCGTAAGAAGTACAGCATTTTCGGAGCATTTCACAAAGTTTGACCAACCTGAAGAAGCTATACATAGGTTCCCAGTTCCAGGCCATTGCTCCACTGGAAAGTCCAATTTCATTTACTGCAGTCCAGCCATCAAGCAGTACATTGTTCTCAGTAGTCAGTAATGTCGTGTTTATAACTGTTTGATAAAATCCTGTCGCAGTTGCACAATCTGATGTCTTGCCAGAACATTGACATTTCAGGCATGCATTTGAAAACTTGCTGCTGAATCCGTAAAATCCAGATTTGCATTGATTGCAACTTGCTCCCATTGAATTCATTTTGCATGTACATGATCCGTTGCTTGGATTGCAAACTGAGTTGAGGCTACCAGTTGGATTACAGAGACAAGATGTACAACCTACGATGAAAGTTACAATGTGTTATATATTCCTTTTGATTTAAACCATTCAATCTAACATAATCTAAACTAGTCCTGATTGCAAGCTGTTATTATTGAATTCTGTTTACATGTACGTGATCCGTTGTTTGGATTGCAAACTAGGCTAAGGCTACCAACTGAACTGGAATGCAAGCACAAGTTTTAAAGCTTATGATGAAATCACCCAATCTATGCTACACTCGCGGATAAAACATGCTGTTATCTTGCTAAGACCATTTTCAACGCCCTTAATGTGACTAAGGGACCATTGAAAACATTAGCGAACGGATTCAATAATTTCATGTGGCCTACTCTAATCTTAAGCAATTAAAGGGAGTGTAAAAATCACAACACGTAAGTAGCTAACATTCAAACAAGCAAGGATCAATCAAATGTGAGCCTACGGTTGACTCACAGACAATGGGATAGGATAATATGATAAATATATATTGCATTGTGGTTGAACATAAACAATTGCAAACCACGTGACAAAAAGAAATTTTTGATGCAGAGGATTCGAATACCGTAAACGTTCCATTAAGCCCCCCTCTCCAATAAGCCCCCCTTCTCACTTTTAAGTCTCACTTTTAAGTCTCACTTTTAAGTCTCACTTTTAAGTCTCACTTTTAAGCCCCCCCCTGGAGTGTCTGAAATTAAATAAGCACACCGGGGGATTAATAGAGCTTTAACGGTACTTGCATACGTAGTCTGTAGTCAAACAATGAGATACTGTTAATGTCTCACCTGTTGATGCCAAGTTGAAGTATCCAGGCAGGCATTGAGAGCATTTCTCCCCTCCGATGCCTTGCTTACAAGAGCACGTTCCACTGTCCAGGCACTGTTGACTTGCGGAGTAGAACGTAGAACAGTTACAAGGGAGACATCCTCTTCCTGTATTGATTCCATAATGATTCACTTGACAACGATCACATTTGTTACCAAGTACGTTTGGTCGGCATGAGCAAACTCCGGTTTGTGGATTGCAACTGGTGTTTTGAGAGCCAAATGGGTGACAACCACAGGCTAAAATTGAATGAAATCAAAAGGGTCAACGAGAAAATATCTACAGTAAGCACACGTCACCTAAATGACTTAATAAGAAATAATTGGATGGTTACTCAAAGAGCAATTATCGGTCATTGCTTTTCTATGGGGTTTCTGTCAGTTTCTTGCAAAGATTTTCTTGTAAAAGATACATGTATTCCAAATGCCCATTCGTTAAACCAATCGTCATGGTGTTAAGAAGGCTGCTAGTTTCCAATGAGTGGAATTTTCCGAGCGTGGGCAGAATCTACACTATCACAATCAAATTTCCACCGGCTCGGAAAATTCCACTGAGTGGAAACTGGCCTTTAGCTTAAGAACTGAATGTTCTACAATCTATATAATATTTGCAACGGAATAAAAGCGTCAATATTTATTTCATTTCATATTAAATGTTTGTATTAATAGAGACATCGTACAACACGCCTACTAAAAGATAGTTTGTCAATACATATGATTACTTAAATATGCTCATTTCTAAGATTTAATATTATGGATACATTTCAGTTTCATAAACTCCACATCACACAAAAATCCATCAACCAAACAACATTTTAGTAAATTATAACAAATTACAAAGACAACAAAATAGTTTATATAAACTATTACAGTAATAATACTTGAAATTCGTACGGAGGGGAAGTTCTTAAGGAGGAGCTCTCTCAACAGGTGAACTAATCGAGGAAATGACACTCCCTGTGTTAAAATCATATCATTGAATTCTGAAAAAATTTCAAACAAATGTTTGGAGGCTCATATATCTAAAAATATATCACAGTACTTCGGAAAGGATCTCCTCCTACACAAAAGGAATATTTGGTAAAAAAAAAATACCTGAGCAGCCGAGACCCGATGAGAAATTGGCATGATTTGGCAAACATGAATCACATTGTCTCCCTGTAACATTCTGCTTACAAGGGCATTGTCCTCCGTATTGTGCACAAGAGCCAATGTTGACGGAACCAATACTGTTACATTGGCAGGCTAAAATATAAAGAATTATGACATCAGTTCATGAGAAGTTAGATTTATGTAAGAGGTCACTGTAACTAGTTTCTTTTTTAATCAACTGTATTTTCATTGTTACCATGGATAAGTGCTCCTTGGCGAGAAAGAACTGTTAAACTACCGTATGATATTTTCAAAATAAAATGTGTTTTTATTCTCGCCTTATTCAATAACATGCTGACCGTTTAAGTAAAATAATAATTTTTCAAATTAGGCTGTAGCTTGGAAGGTAATTTGGTCCTTGACAAAATTGCTAATAAACAAAGTGGAAATTTTGCATTCTGTTTCATTTTATTCAAATGTGTTTACTTAGTACACACACAATCAGGGAAAGAAAAAACGGCACACCACGGCAAAAATGGTTCCAGAAAATTGTCCAGGTCTCCAGAAACAAAAACTAACAAAAAAGAAGAGGGAATTCATGATTCAATTTTGTGGGAAAATCTTGGATTTTCTCTTTGCATTTCTCTTTGCATTTCAAACCAAGTCTTTAGGCAACTGGATTGATGTTCGACCAATTTAGGCTGTCTCCAGACTAAAAGGAGCACCCTGTTCAACTTGGGAAGTAATCCGTCAAAAAGCAAACAAAATTCACTAAACAATCATTTACGATTGAGACTAAATATTAATAAATAATCTTCAAAATGTTTCTAACGTATTTCTATCATGACTTGTCAAAAGGTGGATTCTTTTCTGGAGCATCTAACTGTCACAAAAAGTTCCCCCAAAGACTTGTTTTGGATCCCAGAAAGTTGTTCTACCCCGGCACACAATGTGGATGCGTTAAATTCAAATTTTGGGCAAACGGGTCGAAATAAAGATATTTGAAAAACATTTCTATAATATCGTGAGGTTAGATAACATTTAATGCAATTTAGGATACTTACCTATAGCTGATGTTGATACAGCGCCAAAAACATAACCCATGTAGGACGATCCCTCTGCTTTGTATACAGACCAGGATGACAGACTGTATGCTTGTGTGTAGTAAAATCGGACTAATGATTGTATTGTACTGTTTGCAGTGAAGTATAACGACGAATAACGATATGATGGCAGCACAAGGAGCTATAAAAAGACAGAAAAAGAATCGTATGACAAAATTTACTTTGAGGTACCGTAAATCCATCAATAAGCCCCCAGGGTGGGGCATATTTGCATTTAAATGAAGTTTTGGATGGGGGCATATTCGACGGGGGATTTGTTCAATAATAAGTTGGATGCTTGATGGCATACTGCGCTTCTAGCTGATAAAGTTATGGAGAACAGTGAAAAACTTATCAATTTGAACCAGAATTCACAGGAAATGATGTATATAATGTAACATGGAACTACGTATAACGATAATGAAAATGATACCAAGGCAAAGAATGTATAAGTTTGCATAAAATTCATCCTTTTGTGGAATTCAAATACCCTAATGGTAATGGGAGAATATTAGAGGGGGGCTTGTTTGTTAAAATTAGTTATGAGTTAGGGGACTTCGAAGGAAGATGGGGGGGGGGCAATAATCGAGGATTTCAGTATGTAAAATAGGCAAAGACGATTTCGTCACATCTGGCACTTGTTCGAATGTTCGATTGACGTTCTTGGCAAATTATTTTGCTCGAGCTGGTCTCTGGCTGGTTCATGTGATTCTGTTCTGTAGCTGACGCAATAGACAAAGGAAAACTAAATACCGACACTGCTTATACTGTATTTGAATTGTATGTTAAACTTTTAACTTCACATCAAGAAAAACTCAGCTTCAAAGTATTATCATAAGTTTAATTACTTACCGATGTTACAAGGATTCTCGCATTTGCAACTGAACTGTCATATGGGATTACAAGTGTGACTGCATATCGTCCTGCAGACAAGCAGGTCGTCCCAAAACTGGTGCTTTGATTCGTCGAGAAAAGAGTACTTCGAAAGACCACTGCAGAATTTGCTGTGATGGTTTCTTGCTGTCCATCTTTGGTGCATGAATAAGGCGTGGATCCTGATTGCCTGGTTATCGACATGCTCACATTGTTAAAGGAGTAGGAGGACTGTGAAGGAAAGATCAGTATAAAGCTGAATATAAATTCAGATATGTATAGGTAAAAGAGAAAATTAAGAATAAAAAGCCCTGAAATTTCACGTCAAACAGTTTTCTCTAAATTTCAAAAATAAAAATATTTATAGTACTGATTAAGAAAAAGACGATGAGAAAAATTTCAAGATTTTGAGCTCTTGGGGAAGAAATTAAACAATGCATTGAAAGCTAAGGTTTATGTTGTGCTTCGGGGTTAGGGGAAGAAATTCAAAGGTTCTGATAAATGGCATCGGCAAAGAATTCATAATCTGAGAAGGCTATTGACCCCCTTTTACGTGAGTCCCTTCTTTTCCTGTCGTCTTTGATAGAGGGCTCAGGTAACAAGACCAATGTACACAAAGGACGATGAAGCAAGTACACAATTTCAATAAACGGGAGGAATAAATCAATATCCTACCAGATAACGAATGATGAATTCATATCCAGTTGTTGATGGCAAATTAATTGTAAACATTAGATTTGTGCTTGCTCTTGTGGAAGCATCCAAGCCGAGCGAATACCCAACGTGATAAAATGTGACTCCTCTTGAGTTTACTGATGTAAAGTAGGATGAGTAGAATGCAGTCTGTTGGAAAAAGAAATTTATATGAAAGCTGTAACAGTGGGGAAAGAATTGTTCACAAAAGACGCAACAACACATTTTTCAAATGGGCAGCAACGGATTCAAAACAGAGTTTAAAACACAACGGCTTTTATTGTGCTCTCATCTTATCTTATCCACTCGGGTTTTAGGTCTCGGGATCCCTTTTCGCGGAGGAAATGTTACTCGCGCTTGCTTACCTCGGATTACTTGTTTTTCCTAGGGTGTAAATTTGCCTTGTACAGTTTAATTATTCGCTGAAGATAAACAAAGTTTGGTTCGAAACATTCGAAGAAACATGCGTTCGTTCGCTCGTTCGAAACGTTCGACTCTTTAATTTAACCTGATTTGTGTCTTCCTACTTGGAATGTAATACCTGGCTTTGTCAAAATGTTAATAAAATGAATAACTTAAACAAAACGATTGTCGTCGCTTGCCTCATCCTTCGATTTCTCGTCAAACTGTGCTTACCACCTGAATGTTCAATTGCAAAACAAAAGGAACATGTAAAATTCTGAATACCTCGTTTTTTTACATTTCATCAAGAATTTTCACAGGATAACTTTACTAGTTACACTATTTATAGAATGCATAATGACACTGCAAAGGGGATACCACGGGGGACAAAAGACTATGACAGCCCCTGCGGCCATTTGAAAGTTTGGAAAGAAGATAACTGACCGAATTCGTCTTGTATATCTCTGACGAAATGTTTATTTATCATTGAAATGAAAAACAAATTGAATAAAAGCAAATAATTATCAAGTGCAGTAAAAACTCGCATAAAAGATTAAGAACCTCCAGACTAACGTTTGGTCAAATAAGCTCCTTCTAAATAAGAACCAATTGATAAATGCATATGAGCCATTTCCGCCTGTTAAAGAAAATCAAAGGTTCTTTTCTGCGGGTTTTATTCCAATTTGGAAAGATTTTGAAAGATTTCGAGCAATACGTACCGATGAAGAAACAACAGCATTTAAAGAAGAAAACAAGAATTGTCCAACACTTGCAGAGAAATACCCAGATGCAACATTCTGACATTTATCACCAGAATAGAAAGACCTGCAATAACATACACCAGTTGATGAGCAACTTGTATTCACAGAACCCGAAGGATTGCATCCGCATTCAGCACATTGAGTTGGATTGATCAGCTGACTGCTGTAATATCCAGCCTGGGAATAAATAAGAAATTCGAGATAAAAACAAGCAGCTGTATCGTTGCTGCAGGTCACTGCAAAGACAACTAGCCTCGCTACACATGGACCCTCAACTTACGCATATCTCATTGAAGTGAATTGATGTTGTTGTTGTCGCTTCAGTGTAGTTACAGCGTCCAGCAGTCTATCAATAGCAATAAGTACGAACGTGTGATCAAGAAGACAACCATATGGTTACTTTCAGTAATGTTTGTAGATTTTCATAGATTTTTTGGAATCAACTTTCGCATATCGGCCAAAATGGGAGATTTCACGGGAATTTGTTATCAAATTTCCCTTTGTTTCAAATGTTCCTCGAGTCTTGCATCACTCTTCCGAATCTTCCATGCCAATGCTTGTTGGTAGCATAGTTCAAAAAGGTTGTTGTTAAAAAAAAAGTGAATTTCTTTGCATTCTATAAGACAAACAACACAATAAGAAGAAGATATTCGATTCTATACGGTAATAAATTTCGCGGGAATGAAGTATCGCGAATTTCACATTTTTTTTTAATTTTGTAGAAGCGAATTTCAGCCAGAAAACGCGAAAAATGAGAAGGTTTCTTCCAGCGAGGGTTTCTACCCTTACAATGAAAAGAAAGAAAACAATATAACTCAGCTCACCTGACACAGATTACATGTTCTTCCAGTTAATCCGACGATGCATGGACATTGCCCTGTTGTTTTATTGCAAGAATTACTTCCACCTCTCGTTGTCTGTGTTCTGCAACTGCATGCTGAGAAAGATACATAAAACAAAATTATTGTTTGAAATTCAAAACGGATGGCCAATACTCTACACGAACTGACAAACACAGGTACTACTTCGTGGCAGCTAACCAGGGAACTGCAGAGTTACGATAATTTTACTTGAAAACATTTAGACCGATCAAATTGGGTAAAGGACTTTCAAGCTTAATAAACAAAAATCTTGGACAAATCTATAAAAATTCAATTTTTGGAGGTTTAGCTTGTATGTACAGCCCCTTTATGAGAATCTTACCATTACAGCCTTTAACATTTGAAGAACTGAGTCCCCAAAATTGATCTTTGCAGCTGTCACATCTGTCTCCTTGTACGTTAGCTTTGCACAAACATATCCCATTTGTTTCATTGCACAGTCTGCTTGTTGTGTTTACTCCTCTCACATCGCAACCACAATCTGTAAGAAAGTTTCATTGAGGTTGAACAGCAATAGTCTTTGGGATAGAACAAATTTCTACTAACGGATGACCCAATAAAAAGTGCAAGTTCTTGGGAAAATCCCCAAATTGACTATGTCACTTAAGTTTGATTTTTACTTTTATGTGTTGGTATCATGAGCGATAGGACACCAAGTGTGTGAAAGTTTTATCAGTAGCAAGCCACCTTAACCAATTGTTTTTGTGTGTTTTTAACTTATCTTTACTTGGTAGTGAGTCCCCTTATCGCTGTTTCGTGATTTTGAAATTTTCAATATTGAGCCACCTTAAGTGCAGATCCACCTTTAGCGTAACTTCATACAGAAATAGCTCACCTGAACATTACCAGGAGAACCATTTATTGTTCCCCTGCTAAAAATCTTATGGCCATGCATGCAATATTTCCAAGATAAAGATGGTCTTTGATACAACTGCACATGATTGAATGTTGATGATTTTTCAAAAAGTTTCCATTTTTTGGCTCACCAAGCATTTTTGCAGCACAATGTAAATATAATTTTGTCTTGCTAAACTTCATTGCCAACCCAATTCAACTTTTCATTCCTGTTTCATTTTCAAAAATCAATTTGGAATACATAATACAGTACATTCTGCCTGATTTCTATTCAGACAAGTTGCAACTTACCAACACATTGATTGGCTGAATTTCGGTTGAAGCCTGGCTTGCATTCATGGCAATAATCTCCAGTTGTATTTCTTGTACAGTTCTGGCACACTCCATGCCCCTTTGAAGCTTCGTACATGCAACTTGATGCAAGTCCATTACAATTACATGCTGTAGAAAAATGCAAAAAGATTAAATACTTATCAATCTCTTACATTCATGAATCAATTATTAGTTGTTAATAATAAAAGGTTATGGGGTATAAGTTCTCAGGAGATTCATAACTTCCTTCATAAAATTCTTAGACTTTCATGCCTCTGAAAAATTCTTGAATATATTTTGAAAATTCTTCAGAATTCCTTGAGAATTCTTTTCTTTCATGCTAAATGTGCACAAAGATTTTACAAAAATTATTGAGTGGTAAAAAGTCTGGAGTAAATTTTGAACAAGAATTCTTAAAAATCTTTCTCTTCCTTTTTTCATATCCAGAGAATATTAAAATGCACAAAGTAACAACGACAGTTAAACTAAAAATAAAGAAAAATACATATATCGTTGCTAGCAAGAAAGGATACAAGGTCGTCCAGTTCCCACAACAAATGACAATTTAATACAAGGATGATATCTACAGTAGTTTAACAAAGAAATATATACACCACAAGAAGATTAATTTTGGTAAATTTTTGACAATCTATTTTTCCCTTTGTCGAGAATCAACCAAAATAACTGATAAAAATTCTACCATAGATATACCAGGTGCACCAAAATCTCCTCAGAATTCTTCAAAAGATGTCAACCAAGGCCCATATTGCAGCTTGCTTACTGGCCATCAATAAAGCAAACAACCTTACAGAACTAAAAATTCCACAAAGAGGTCAAACATGATTTTCAAAATATTTACAAACCTTCACAAGCAATACCATACTGCCATGTTTTATTGTTATGTAAAGGTAAACACATCTGACAATTGTCACCTTGAGTATTTTTCTGACAAAGGCATTGTTGAAGATTCTAAAAAGCAAATTATAGCATGATATAATCAAAGCACTGTAATTGTACAGCACTGGAAATATCAAATTTCTAAAAATTGAAAATTTTGTAGCTATGTAATTTTTGTGGCATCAGCAACTTATAAAAAGAGGTTTTTTACTGCTGGGTAATGCTCATTAAGAAAATTTGGTAACTAAGATTTTATCTCAAAATTAGATGTCACATGAGATTTGTTATGACACAAAATTCATGCAAAGGACTTCAAGTGTCGTCATTTATACATTTTGCTTTGTTGTTATTTAGCTTTTGTTTTTTCGTGGCTATTTTCATGTGCCATCTAATTGGAGACAGACCATATAATTGTTGTAGTCAATCAATGAACAAGCTGCTTTTCTAAATCCTTTGCCAAAGTAGATCTAAAAAAATCATATATTTATTATATACTTACAGTTGCATTACAAGTGTCACTCATGCCATTGCAGTAACAGGAGCCTTGGACATCAAAATCTTTCACTGTAAAGTAGAATTTTTTTGGGTCAGCAGTTGCTTTGTTGAATTCAGCTGGTTTTCTGTAATCAAACAGCACATAACGAAGATTGGTAAAGCGGAAGTAGTCTCTGACTGGTCCAGGTGCTTTCACTTGCGTTTGAATTGCACTGTCTGTTCTTGGTAAATAAGATACCTATGAGGAAAAACATTATTAACAAAATACAGTCAAAGATTCCTTGGTAAACTGATAAGATTTAAAGCTCGACAAATGAAGGGGTAAGTATGTAGGAAAATATATTACCTGACATTGTAGCTTGCTACTGAGGTAAAAGTGAGGTTGCAGGTGTTAGCAATAAGTAGTGGGATCATAGAAGTAGTGGAGACCTAATTGAGTTCACAGCAACAGAGCAGAAGCTGTGTAAAATGATGTCATTTAGCCATCTCATACAAGGAAGTGTTTAGATAAATAAGCTTTTTGAAATGATAAATCAAGAGATTAAGGTTCAAGGAAGAAAATATCAAGTGTTGCCTAATTTCAGGATCTGTTGCAGGGAGCTAGGGGGGGCTCAAAGATACCAATTTTGCACATGCACGCAGTTTCTGCTCTGTCCTGCACAACCACTTGTCATGATGCTCATGGTTGTGGTTAGTATTGAACCATGTCCCTTTGAACCATTCTGGTTGATAACTTAGAAGGTTATGCACCACCCAGGCACAGTAACTAATGGCTGAAACATGGCATTGTACTGCAGCAAAAAAAAGGAAATAGTGAATGGGTCTGTATTTGATAAGGATTTCTGATTGGACTAAGTAGATTGACATGGAATGGCAATTTGCAAGAGTCTTTCGTAAAATATTGGGTCTGCAACTGCCCTTCCCAATTCAAACCAAAACATATATCTAAGGGTTTGGCCTGCGGTGACCAATTCTATTTCATCAGATAATAAACATAAATTTCTCTATTGATTAAACTAAAATGCCAGGATTTAATTAGACTATTGAGACTGCTGACTGTCCACATTGATAAATGGATACCAAGTAGACAGGAGATAAAAATGATTAATATCCATTGCATACTTGTTTTGAGGTATCAGAAGTTGATATTGGTAAACAAACAGCAGTGGTTAATTGATAACCAGCAGACTGTGGAACTCCGAAAGACGTCAAGCAGTTGATTGCAAAGTAGCTTATTATTGAGTAAGTCTTCCCAAAATCTTGCGATCGCTGAAGGTAAACAGCACTCGGATGGTCAAGATCAAATGTTACCACAACTTGGTGTAAAATCAGTTTTTGGTTCAAATCTAACTGAATCATAACTGGAGCATCGAGATTCTTGCTTTTCCAATATGTTGGATTTGCATACGCATCAATCATGTATTCTTTCGGATGCTTCCTTGCAGGATCTGATGCATTGCAAACTAAATTGCAATTAATTGATGAGCAAAATGTCTCTGGAGGGTTGCCACATGTTGAATTAACATTTAGTTGAGAGTTCACAATTTTAGACACATCAACTGGTCCTGGGAAGCAAGGTACATTATTTACACACACTGAGTCTGCATTTTTCAAAATGCATGCTACAGGCAGCAGCAATACAATGAGTTGAGCTAGTGATGGCATTTTGTATCTTATTGTAATGATTTTCTTCAAGGAAGGTTCAATTAGATTCTGTTATTTTTGCAAATAGGCAATAAATATTCATTCAGCTCCTTGTGTTTCGGATTTGATGCTTTTCTTCATATCATTCGCGTAATTTGAACCAAGAAGGCCTGCTGGCTGGTGCTGTGTGTACCAGTTGTTGTTGCTTGTAGGTCTTTTTGACAACAGATCCTCGGCGGGCTACTTTTCACGTATTTCCTTCATCTTCAATGCTTTTTCAAGTGCTAAGGACTTCGGGTAGCTTAAATAAGCACTGAACAGCGCAGTGTAATTTGTTTCTTTGTGTAGTTGAATGCAGCAAGTGTTGTGCATGCAGGTTACATATCAGACAGTGATTAGGCCCTCCGAAGTAAACAGCTGCCAGTGAATGATTAACTCCAGTTATACCTGCAAAAAACTCAATATCTTCCGTAGGTCTCAGCTAAGAATGTTTCTCAATTCTTTCTAAACGATAAGCTTCTCAAATGATCGTAGATTTGATGGTTTATCTTACAATCGCTGCAGAGTCAACAGTACGCCATTTTGAAAGCCACTCAAATAGAACAGTTGATGTTTGAAAATGAGGCATTCAACTTTTGAATTTGAAGACGCCTCGCTTCAGCTTTTTGGGAGAATTTGCAGATTAATCAGAATAGACGGTTGTTGGTTTTGGTTGCCCTTACGAGCTATTGTCACCCAGGCTCCTTTGCGGGCATGCTGAATTTTTTGCTGTCATGGGGCAGATGAAAGTGGGTCCGTTATAGGGGGTCCGATATCCGCATAACCGCGCCTTTTTTGCTCCGATATTCGTTAACCGTGCAATTTTTTCGGCAATATCCGTAACCGCAGCGATTCGGTTTAAGATCGGGATCCTATGACAAAAAGCAGCGCTTTATAGGAAGAGGGTCGTTGATGCTTTAATTTCATCACAAAATAGCGGTGGTGTTACATTACGATAAAACATTTAGCATAGAAGTGCGCGTCTAGAGTAAATTTCTAGCACTTTTTGAAATACATCTCTGTATAACTCATGTTCGCTAAGGGTGTTGAAAACCCACAAGTACCTGGACTTCACCACAAAGGAAGGGATGTTGAAAAAGTATTGATAAAGTTTATGAAACCAAAATATTGCAATAGTGATTTGCGTTAATGAAGTTTTCTGTTGTCAGGCAGATGCAATCTTTCCTACGAGAATTTCGAGCCAATTTGTTGAAAAGGAGCACCCTTCTATAACAGTGCTAATAACTAATTCGGAAGAATTCATTGAGGCAGGTCATTGTAAAATTTGTGATCAATTCTCCCTATCTCGAAACAGCGTATCCAAAACATTGATGTTCGTTGACGGAGAAGTGTTATATATAGAAAAGTAAAGACAGCTGTCCTGGAACGATATATGATAGGTGTATTTTTGTGAAATACAAACTTGATTGCTATCTTTTCCCATGAGAAATACAGGAAATACGAAAGGTGGACCGCCTGAATCTGCAATAAATCCCATGTCTCTTTCCTGCACCCTTTTCAGTCAAATAACGTTCCATTGAACCTAATTTTTCTGCAAAACCTTGATCTGGAGCCAACGAGAAAAATTGCTTCTTCTGCCACTTGTGCTCTATCATCGTACCTATTTTGATTTTCATTAGCATCTCTGATAACTTCTTCATCTTCAGTCTCAACTAAATCATACTCGTCCGAGCTGCCATTTTCTTCAATATCGCTGCTGCTATCTACTCTTACCACTATCTCCTCCTCAGTCTCTATTCTCTGGTCTCCATTATCCGGAATTTGTTCAGCAGTTCTCAGATTGACCACCTCCACTGGCAGGTTGGCGTTATTGTAACAAAAAGATGGAAAGGTCCCAGCTTCACCATTGTGGTCTCCTGACGTCCAGTTCGTCGTCTGTTTCACGGGAGGAGGCTTTAATCTTGGATACTGAGCCCTCTGGAACAGGATACCAGCTTTTCATACGAGTTAAGTAGTGCACACTCCAATGAGATAATCGTTTCAGGCTTTCTTTTATGCAGTCTCCAAGCGATCGACAATGTTGCAGCGTTGACATTACTGGCATCTTATAATGGGTTGTGGCATGAAAATGCTCAGCATCGAGAGTCAAACAGCTTTGTAAATTGCATCTGTTGTACCCATAAAGATCAGTGATATCAATTAGGCGGCTCAGTTCCCATTCAACTAATCGAACTGACTCGACAGTTTCACTGGCAACATTTCCTTCAGGACTATTCAAATTTTTCGGTCATTTTCTTGTGGTTATGTCTTAGCCTATGGCTTCTTCGCTTTTCCCCAGAACTACCCTTCATCTTTCAACAAGATGCAGTGCTGACTTCAGGTCATACTTGAGATATTTTGCACCTTTATTGTCGACAGAAAATGCCTTGTACACTTCTTCCACAGCTTCTAGAAACTCAATTGTATTGGAGATGGGTAAATGACTTGAACCGTTGTAGAAGCGACATCTGTTGCATACACAACATTATCGATTTAAACTGCAAGGCGACAGGGCTGCCAAAATCTGCATTCAGTACGCCCATCCACACTACCTGACTGCCCATTACCTGCAAAGTGCTCAGTACCTCAGTCACATTTGATGTAGGATGGTACTGGAAGATCTTGTGATGTATTGTATCCGTAAATACAACATTGAACTCTTGCTCTAACTTGGAATGGGCTAATATAATCTCTAACCCTGTCAATCACATTTCTGACCTCACCTTCTGCACTTAAACGAACCGCATCAATTCCTGTCGACATTACAACGCATAACATATTCTCAACCACTTACAAGCTTGATACAGAGCCGAAATGACTGCCATATGAACAAACCTGACTTGCAGAGCCACGAATTCCAACACCATTGTACATGATTGAGATTGAAAGAATTGCCTTTCTCGTAGTACAAGCAACGTAAATTAATTTGCTATTTACAGGACAGATTGCCAAGAATCATAGTTGATCCTCTGAGGGCTGCTGTTGCCAAAAGTTCAAATCATTGATTGCAAAACCTTTTGATACAGAATCATCTTTGACCCGTTTCTTCTCTCTGAACAACCTTTCTCTCATTTGCTGGACAGTGCCATTAGCAGAAACATTTAATCAGTGACATCTTTGAGTGATAGCTGCTTTAGATTTCAGCTTTCCCAAGTTAACATTGATATTCCCATCAACATCAAGGAATGAAATAGGAGAATGATCACCACTGAGAAAAGCAACTCCTTCGCAAAAATGTACTTCTCTTGCATCTACTTGCTTCTTCAAAACAGAAAACTTGTCCATGGAGAATGCAATCTTGCTTTAAGGAGGTCCGATTTTCAAGTAGATTTATCACGAACGAAATGATAGATTAGGGTAGGAATAACTCGATACATTATATGATCATAAGTAATCCTTTTTCTAAATTCTGCGTTTCCTACAGCCCGTCATATATGCTAGGGGATTCCATTTTTAACAGAGAAACACCCATGAAACAAATCTAAATCAAACCGGGAACGAGAAAATTCCAAAGTGAGTTCGCCTTCGCCAATCCTGGTATTCTGCCAATCCGATATCCGCTCTCAAGCAAAAAGTTTTTCCTTAACTGCAAGGGATTTCGTTAACCGTTAACCGCACTTTAATTAGCAAAATATCCGCTAACCGCACTCAAATTTAGGCCAAATTCGCATAACCGCGAAACTATAATGGACCCACATGAAAATGAACCGAAGCCAAATTTGACTTTGAGAATGACTCTTGAAATTCAAACTCAATGAGACTCTTTTTGAGAATCTTGTACGCATGATTTAGAAGTTACTGTGCAAGAAATTCAGCAAAGTTTGACGACCAAAATTATGCAAAATCAATGTATTCCTCGGGGTATTCCTTTGGGATCAAGCATGTTCCCAATTTACTGAACAAAGCAAGGAAATACTCAATCCGTGACTCAATCAAACCAATCGATACAAAATTGTACCGACACAGGCCCTAAAATTTATGATCTGATTAACCCGTAAATTCTCCCTCTAACATTAACAAAAGAGATGTAGCTCTCAATGTTTGCATTTTTGAGTTTTGTTTGAGTCAGTATCTAGGAAACCGAAAAACAATGGTGATTGAGTCATAATGGTAGAAGTCACCTGTTTTACAGTATTCAACTTTCAATCAAAAGGACATGCTAACAGGGGACGCGAGGGTTAGTGACTCATAATCTAAATTGTGAAATTTGGCATCATGTATGTTTGTTGGCATTGATGACAAGGAAATCAGGCCCGTAGGAAGCGGGGGGGGGTAGGGAGGGCTCAAGCCCCCCCCAATAATTTTTTAAAACGATGGTGCTACGTCACATGACTTAATTAGATGTATTGTTCTCTATTGGTTTAAGAACAATTGCCCCCCCCCAATCCAAAGCTTCTTCCTACGGCCCTGAAGGAAATAGGGTGTTCTGTGAGCAAAAATTTCAGACGCCAATATAAACAACAGCAACAACCCCAGTATTAGGAAATACAGTGCGTTACAAACAATAATGCACGAAATTTTTGAATTAATATCAGAATTTTCCCTCGAAAGTCAACAAACTCGTGTTCTATGCATCATTTTCCCAATAAAATCTTCTAAATGTGGGCCTGTGCCTGTTACCACACAAAAATCCGACAGGTAGAGTAAAATTTCCGACAAATGACCTTCTGGGAGGGCGCTCCACACCCCCAGCTCCCCCACTACCTTCGGCCCTGGATACATATTTTGCAAAATTACTTTATATCTTGAAATCACTGTGCAAGAATTTTATCTTGAAATTGATGAATCAGAAGTCAATGTAAAGCATAGGTCCTTGATTTATAGCAGCTTTTGTTCTTAGCTGACCAAGCAAACCTGTACAAACATTGATATACCATTATTATTATTATTATTATTATTATTATTATTATTATCGTAAAAATTAATGTCTTTTGAGCCTATTTCTCTTCAAGCAACCTCGTCCCCAGGGCCTTTTCGTCTTGTCTCCGTCCCAATATGACAAAAGGCCCTGGGGACGAGGTTGGGTGTCAAGCTATCATTTCAAAGTTTTTCACTCAATTCTGCACAATTTTATTGTTATTGCCTTGGCCTTTGATACTGCACATGCACAACTGAAAAGAAAATGATCTAAAGTGCAAGTGATACCAGGGGAAACAAGGCACGAAAAGTCATGGGTCTAACGACACAGGGCACTTTTCTCACCTTACCTTAGGGGCATTTCTTGAAAGCCAAAGATGGTGTTCTGACTTCATTTTTTCTGGACAAGTTGTTATATCACTTCAACATGTGTATACATTTCTTTCATAAAATCATTCTATTCCATACTGAGATCATTTGCATGGCTTAGATAGACGCTTCAGGTGTGCTTGATTCCGACAGCTTTGTTCGTTTTCTCTCAACCTCGTACCCAGTGACAATGAAGATTTTTCGTAAACTGCAATGCCTACAGCCTCCTATTTACAATAACAGATACCCTTGGGCACGAGGTTGGTTTTCTCTTTCTCTCCTTTGCTTCGTTAATTCCTCCGCAGAACTATAGAAATCATTCCTCCGCAGGTACATAATGGTTGCAGCGCGCCTCCGTAGAAGCACACCAGCCTAGCTACCCATGCTCTCTGTAAACACATTTGCTTTGCCACATACATAAATGCATATGTGTCTACCTAGTTTATTGAATGACACCTTCTGTATCCGTAGCACGAACTTACCGACGGCTGCTATTGGAACGATAGCATCAATGGACAATGTCAATTGCTTGGCGATATAGATTTGAGTGTCTTATTTCATGAATCGATATATTCAAAATCAATTTATATTTGTGGTCATCCTTGCAGGTGCCCTAATTGAGATTTTTAGACTATGCACAACTTGTTTTGAAAGCAAACAGAAATGAAGAAGACATTTCGTAGGGAGAAGCTCATCTAATCATCATTGGAGGTTAAGCAAGTTAATTTATGTCAAAATAAACCAAGATTAGTTACATCGTAATTAGTTGAAGAGAAGTGGAGCAAAACGTAGGTCAAGGAAAAGTTAAGAGGATTTAAGTGAAATTTTATAACGTTTTGTGAAGAGAAAATTAAATCAAGTGTGCTCAATTGGATGTAAGGCGCAGAACATCTCGTGTACCCATGGCGCTCATCAGCTGCAAAAGACTGCTCTTGCTTTTCTTGTCTTACATGGCTCTATTATTCATTGGTGCGGCTATTATGATGTACATCGAATCATTTTCTAAAGATGAAGTGAAGATCGAGAAACATGCGAATTACACGTTAATGAAGGAGTATTTAGAAAGCAAACTTAAAATCAACATTTCATATGAAAATATTACTGAGATTCATTTGCAATTATCATCATCAAATTTTATGATTGTTTCTACAAAGAAGAAAAGCAGCTGGAGAAAGGAGATTTCTTTTCAGAATCTGCTGAGATGGAAATACTTCTCCTCGATATCTCTTTCGACAATTGGTGAGTAAGGTTTAGTAGGTGGAGATCCATAAACTGAGTGAATCAGAACAATGTTTGGATGTTTAAAAGCCCGTAACTCTATAACACTGTATCGGATTCCTATAAACTGATAATATCTGCACAGCTAACATAACAGCTTAGATAAAAACATCTAGTTTTTCATGATTGGTTGTGTCGTTCTCAAATTACAAGTGATTTAATAAAGATGCCTCGTATAAAATCCTTTAAAACAGGCCTAAAATTCTGGATCAGATTTGCTGGCAATCCAAATAGCAAATAGACGAAAATAGGCACAATGGCATAAGCGTACGGGAAGAAAAAACCTAGGGGGGCGGCCCGACACAAAGTCCATTGTTTACCAACATTTTTGCCAAACTGAGAGCAGATTTTTGCCCGATTGGGGCTGATTTTCGACAATTTTTCCAACATTGCCCCCGCCTCGTACGCACAATGTCAACAGTCCCAAGTATATATTCAAAAACAACTATAGTATTTGGTGAAACTTATTGTATTGGCTGACACCCTCTAGGGGTTGCGTATTTCGAATGCTGCTGTACAACTTAACAAAAACCCCCCCCCTTATGGGTTGTATATACAACTATAGTAGGTCTTATTGTAGGCTGACACCTCTAGGGGGTTGCGTATTGTATGCTGCTGAAAAACCCTTATGGGTTGTTATAACGTATCCAGTAAAGCGAAAAACATGTATTCCATAGATGTGAGAATATGGTAGAGAATCACTGCTAACGAAAAACATCTATTTCATATTTTTTGTTTCCTTTTTCAGGTTTCGGTGATGTTGTTCCAGTCACTGATTTTGGGAAGATGTTTCTCGTCGTCTTCGCCCTCATTGGAATTCCCGTTCACATGCTACTTATAACAGCCTTTGGTTTTGCCGTGAATGATTTTATGCAGTTTCTAAGACTTCATTTTTGCAAGATTTGTCGAAAGCAACATGTAGCACCTGCCAAAGATATGTATAACATTATCAACATGACTGTTCTGTTACTTTTATGGCTTGTAATTGGTGCCCTAGTGGCATCAGATGTTATGGGTTGGAGTTTCATAACTGCCCTATATTATGCATTTGTTGCGTTCAGTACAATTGGATACGGAGACTACACGATTGACAGTAATGAGATAAGACCTTTTGGCGAGTTTGTTGGCTGGTATACAACAATAGGCCTTGTCTTTGCCGCTGGTGTTACGAATGCTGCATGCCAATATCTTGCTCATAAAGCACTTCATTGCGATAAGAAAAGAAATGAATTATATATGAATGGCATTGGAAAAGCAGTAACGGGAGAGAAATTAGCACGCAGAACAAACATTACCGTTGAATGTTCAGGTGAAACTGAAAAACACGAATCAAAGCTTTGAAGGACCAACCTCGTTCCCAAGGGTATCTGTTGTTGTAAATAGGAGGCAAGAAAATACCAGTAACCACTAAGAAACTGCGGAGGACTGCCTGGGTTTCTGTCCTTGTACATAATATTTCAGAATAAGTGAAACAACGCAACCAAACATTTGAACAGCCACCATTTTGGTGATAATGCAGATATCTTCAAAATGCTTCAGGCAAATATTAAGTTTATGTTGCTGGCCTATTCAACGCAATTTGCACAGTGATTTCATGTGATCAGTGCACTGACCACAGTGTTAGCTATTCAAAAAAAAAAATATTTAGAGGATGATAGCGTGTAGACTCTAATATGGGGAGTATCAAAGTGGAGTCCCACAAGGCTCTTGTCTCGGTCCACCCCTATTCTTAGTTTACATAAAAGACCCTCACGGCTTCATAAAGAACTCGAAAGTATCTATGCAAGCTGACGATACAAGTCGCTATCATTTTTCGAAAGATCTATTCAGTTGAACGAGGCTATCAATGAAGATCTACTGAAACTTGATATTTGGATCAAAAACTTTCCAACCTTGTCAAAGTTGCAAGTAATATTAAGTACTTAGGTATTCAAATGGGTGAAAATCTCACATGGAAGGGAAGGACCAAATAAAAACGGTCACTGCGAAAGCTCCTCGAGCTATTGGTTTCTTGATATATGCCAAGAAGTTCTTTCCTGCTGCAGGTGTGAAGATTCTCTATAGCAGCATCGTTGAGCCGCATTTTCAATACTGTTGCTCTGTCTGGGGTTGCTGCAATTCCACGGACATCTTAGAATTGTAGAGACTTCCAAACAGAGAAGAGCTCGTGTCGTGACCAATAGTCAGTTCGATGCTCCAAATGATCCCTTGATACGAAGCTTAGGTTGGCAAACAATCAAGGAGTTGGTAGATGGATAATTCTATTTCGTCATCGGCTCCGTCGCTACGGAGGAGTACGAGAGAGCGCAGTGGATAATTTAAACTAATGATTTTCAAATGC
This sequence comes from Aurelia coerulea, assembly GCA_039566865.1. NCBI lineage: Eukaryota > Metazoa > Cnidaria > Scyphozoa > Semaeostomeae > Ulmaridae > Aurelia > Aurelia coerulea. The sequence continues at coordinate 22,121,890 of CM076954.1, forward strand.
ATCAACGACCTTGCTCCTAACAATGTTTGCGATCTTTCTACCAGAAAAGTAGCCTGCGCGCAGACCCATTGTCCAAAGGAGGAAAGTAGTTCCAAATTGGATCAGTAATTAATTCCTTATCTTCAAATGTAAACATTATTGTGGTCTTTATATTTCATTCACCTATGGAGGCGAAATTTTGGTAGCCTGCGCGCCGCAGGCTACCAGAAAAGCTGATTGCGCAGAACTCAGCCTTAGGAGATACAAATACTGACGTAAGGCTGCCTTTGAAAAGTTGTGCTAACGGACAAAAATGCTTTTCGTTCAGGGGTCCAAAAAGCTGGAATAGCCTTTCAACTGATATTAAACTAGCATCATTTTCGGTTAATGCCATCAAGAGCCATATTTAGGCTAGACCGATGTTTAGATAATATATTTTAGATCACTGTATCCCTTTAATAATTAGACTTTCCACGTATTGTAATTAGGATTTTTAGCTTTATTTGTATTATATTGTTTAATATTTATCTTTTCATTTATTTTTCTTTCCGTCTGTCTGACAATTTACATTTTCCGTTTAAGATACGAACTCTGAGGGGACCATTATGAAAATAAGGTCAATTCAACCTTTCATGCTGTTTTCATATCTATTTATTCAATTTGCATTGGAATTGTAATTTATTTATTTTTAGCTCTTAAAAAATTGTAAATGTTTAATTATTTTAGTGGAAAACGTAATCATACATACATATATACCCTTCCCATTTTATTTCATTCATCTCCTATCTGATAACTTGCAGTGAACAATGTCATATGTAATTATGTAGAGCATGTTCCAGTTGCCCAACGCGATTCTTAAGTCATTAGCCATCATATACGACTAAACAGAAGAGAAATTCAAAAGATTGGCAACCTTAGGACAGTAGATATATTTTTGGTGGTATATTTTTTATAACATTATCCATTCCTACAGCACCTTCGGAGAAGAAATTGCTTACAAAAACTCAACCCTCAGATGACCAGGAAATTAAGAATATGCAGTGCCTTGCAGTACCAGGAAAGATAACTTAAGAAACTATCCATTGTTGATAAAGGTTATCCTAAGCCTCTTTGTATGTCTTTTTACGTTATTTTCACTTGTTTCTGTATCTCATTGCTCTGCAGGTCTGCAGGCCAGGTACTTGTGTAGTAACATCACAGAAGGCTGGAAAAAGTTTGTTTTGAAATTTTACCGAAGGTACTCGCAGTGAACATGAAGATTGTTATGGAACCTTACCTTGTTAGGAAATTCCTAGTTCTCAAAATCTGATAATTCTAAGAAACTTTCAGTACCAACTCAAACTGTTATTTATATGCCTTATAAAAACACGTGTAAGACGATACAGAAAAGAGGTGAGAAATGAAGAAGAAGTAGAGTATTATTTTCCATTATTAAGATGAGTGGCTTCTTAATTCAAATTTTCCCAGTACTTAATTTCTTAATTTTTTGATGACTTGAGACCTGAGCGGTTTCTTACAAACTCGTGCGGAGGAACGCAGTACAGTGATGCTGCGCTGGATTTTGAAATCAATTCTTTGTTTGGATAGTCTCAATCTGAAAGCGAGGTGATGTTTGTTTTGAAAGGGCGCCATTGGTTTTTGATGCATCCTGGCTCCAAGTCATTGACTTACTCCTAAAAAATTTAAAGGAAAAACAGAAAAGAACTGAATGGAAGCTTATAAGGTAAGACATTTATACTACTGCTAAAAATAGTCTGAGGTGTAGGTCTGACAATACTCTGAGCCACCAAAAAGCAACGGAGTGCAACCACCATTCACATCTCTCCATAAAGTGAGAAGAGTGCTATGTGTTTGTTTATACAATTCAAAACAGTTTAGGCCCATTACTAACTGCTATCCCTTTCTGGAAAGTTAGCAAAATACCTACCGAAGTCTATTGTATTTAATACAATAATTAATCATTTGAAGAAAAAGTTAACTGAGTTTTCACATTTTACAACTGAACTCCCCAAAGTTGGGCAGGTCATATTTAAAAAGCCAAGGCAAATGGCAGAAATGGGAGTCTGCAGAGAGAGTGCACCCCCAATAGGTTCCTTTTTAATTTTTTGTGCCAGACAGAAAGACACAGTTTTACCCTGAATCAGAGCACCCTTTATCAGCATTTTTTTGACTTTTTTATTAACTTTTTTTAAAAGAAGAAATTAAAAAAACATTATTTTTTTCAAAAATATACTAAAAGATACTTTGAGCCAGAGTTGAATTGGTTTATTAATTGTGCATCCAGCCTGCACAATGCTGTGCACCAGTGTGCAGAGTATGGCACTTTTTGACGAGATCTCCGGTGTGCAATGAGAAATTTCTTTTGTTCTCTATTGTCTAATTTGAATAGTGCAAGTGCCAAGTACCATACTCTGCACACCTGGCTGTGCAGACTCATCTGAGATGAATGAAAATTGACAAATTGAATTAAGAAGCAATTCAAGAAATTTTGCAGCACACCTAAGAAACGTAACCTAGGTCTAACATATTTAAAATATCACAAATGATTTTTGAGATTTTTGTGATATTATTTAACAACTTTTTCTCCATAGCTTCTTCAGCGGCTTGGCAAGGGGGCACAAGGGTCTGTTTTTCTGGTGGAAAACAAAGATGACAATCAAAAGTATGTCCTGAAAAAAGTAAGTACGTTACCCATGAGATTACTTGGATTGCTAATTGCTTGACACAAAGTGCCCAGGGCAGGGAGGGTTACTAATAATTTTTTTTACTCAGCTCCAGAATTTTCCCTCCAAACAATAAACGACTCTAGAAACAAATGAGTGAAATTGTACCCTCAAAAGGTTGTTAAAATTGAACGAAGCAGCTTAAAGGGACTGTACAAGCTAAACTTCCAAAAATCCTAAACTTTCTCTCCCTAATGCAAGCAAGTAGCAGCAGATAAATTGCAAATGAAGATGTTTTCTACATGTTTGAACCCCGTAGAATTTGCCAGTGCTATTAGATTTTTTATGCCATGAACGATTATAAACATACAGCTGGATTCTGAGCGATGAGTTTCAGATGTGTTTAGCCTAAACACACAAAAGGCAACAGGCAGGCTAAAGAAATTGTAGGCCACGTGCCAATTAGAGAGGAATTTCTCATTGAATTTGATGACATTGGCCAGCTGATCTTTATCTTTGTCTACAAAAATCTTGCACAGCCCCGTTAAGCAAAAACGAATTGCTCTGACAAATGCTGCTTTGAAAGAATCGCCTTGAAAAAATTGTTTTCTTTTGATACCTGATGATGGAATAAAAAGGGGGATGATCCCTTGAAAAAGTCTACTTGAGAAAACAAATTACTAAGTACGCCCTAGGTTGGTAATTCATTGTTTTGCACTGATGAAAAATTAACTAGTTAGTTATTGCAAGGGCTGCCTCAAGGTTATAGCTATCTGCTGCAACCACGGTTTTTCAGAATTAAGTTCCCTTAAAAAATATGAAGATATAACTCGATGATGATCAAAATAGAATCTTGATATCAGCCAAGAAACTTTTAAAAAATTCTGCAAAATGATGCTTCACTGTGATGTTAATATATCGTTTTTGTTTATAGATCGAATGCAATGATGAGAATGAAGCAAATAAAGCCTTCAAAGAAGTAAGATCCAAATTTTCTTACACTGTGTGTATTTCTGAAAGTAACAATTTAGTTGCAAAAATTAGTAAAAAGTAGTGAGAATAGCGGTTTCTTTCAAGTAAGGTCTTATTACAGGAAATGCTTTTTATTTAATTCGAAAAAGGAAGGCCATGATACCAGCGTTGATTGTTGGATCTGAAGATGCGTGCTGTGACGAATGAGTGAATAAATTGGTAAGCAGAAACACCGCAACACAACGAAAAACAACAGCAAATGTGTGTAAATATAAATCATACACATTTGCTGTCGTTTTGTTGTTGTGCTGCAGTGGTTAACTCCTTCTGTTTTATCTACAGTATTTGAAACAGCAGGTGATTTAAACATTGTTTTTATGTTGAAGTTAATTGACACTTAGAAGTTTTTAGCAACATCTATTAAATTTGACATGGTGAAAAACGATGTTTAAACTGTGTGTAATTGTCACTTAAATTGAAAGAAAATCTCTGTTAATGTTGGGACTGCCGCCCACAACCGAATGCAAAATGAATACAAAGTACATCAGATTTGCAATGTTTCATACATTATTAAACTAACAACTGGTTTACTAATTGAATTTGATACTATAATTACTGGAATTTTTGACAATTTATCTCAAATCTAGACACATATTATTATCCATTTATCCATGCAGGTGTTTTTTAGGATCTGAAAAATAAATCATCCATTTCTTTGCTATATATTTATTATTTATAAAGTTTGATTAATTGTTTATTTAGGCACTGGCACTTCAAGAACTAAGGCATCCCTACATCTGTGGGTACAAAGAGTTCTTTGTTACTTGGGATAAAGAGGTATAGACAAGAAGGTTTTTACATGCAGTTGTTTGAATTAATTTTGTGTTCCTTGCATTAAACAAGCTTAAAATGCTTGAAAACTCCATGAGTTTTGATTCTACAATTTCAAAAGGTGTAAACCAATTTCCTCAATACGCTCAATTATTCATATTAGTTATCATCTATTTTGTTGTCCTATTGTGCCCGTAAATATACTGGAAAGTTTTCTGAGCCTGCCAATGTATCTCTGCTCCGTATATTTTGCTTTCAACAACACTTTCCTTCATATGTGTCTTTATTCAGACTTTGCAAAAAACGAATCTTAGCCTTGAAGACTCTTCAAAAGTTAAATTTTGACAACTGCTTTTCCTTCAAGCACACAAGTCTTCTTGAAACAGAATAGAGAACTTTTGCATTTTTAAATGTCAAATTCGCCAGATATGCTTGTTTGCCATGCTGCCAATATTTAGTAGTAAGACAAGCGCTCCTTTAGATCAACATTCAGGCATGGTTGAATCATTTGCACCTTAAGCCCCGGCAAAACGACTGGACATTTGCACTGAACATGCACTGGACAAATGTTCAGCGTAAAATGTTGCGTCGTTTTGCCACCTGGTCCAGTCTTGTCCAGTCGTGTTCAGTGATGTTGAGCGTTGTTCAGTTGATTTTGAAGGCAGTTAAAAATGTTCAGTGGACAAGATTAAATTTCTTTTGTTTGAAAATGTTGTGGAAAAATGTTCAGTCGTTTTGCCACTCAACTGGACATTGTCCAGTTTACGCACGCGGATTCCAATGAAATATTGGACGATTTTATTCACATATTTTTATTCCACGCTAAGCTTGTCCTCCATTGGCAACTCCTTCGTGTCATTTACAAATATTCTCATTCATTCATAGTATCTTTACCCATTGCCTTGCATTTCTATTGGTTTTCTTCCGTTTTTATCTCGGAATAATAGTCAAAACCATGGCTGGCTATCTTTTTGTTTACGAGCTCCTTGGTGCTCTGTTGGGAGTTTGCCCAAGACTTCCCAAACTGAATTCTCGATCCAAACAACTTTGCGCATTTCTGTTGCCCAGAAAATGTTCACTGGACAATGTTCAGTCGTTTTGCCACAACCTAAATTTTCTTGATGTTCAGACGCTGAACAAGGTTAGCAATGTCCAGTGCGTGTTCAGTGCAAAAGTCCAGTCGTTTTGCCAGGGCTTTAAGATAAACTAAAGATAATGAAAGAATGCTTGAACCTGCCTGCCTGATAACAAAGGAACTTTTTGATATCCCTAGATACAAAGATTTTTATCGTCTCTACAATGTGCTTGGAACTTGGTTTCAGGGTTCCCAAAATTTGTTGTGGTCCGTTGCAGCTCAATAGAAGATATCTCATAACAAATGCATTTCTTTCTGTATATTTTCACAGGAATCAGCCATGTTTGTATGCATTGTCATGGATTACTACAAATTAGGTGGGTCTTAATCATCTCTTTAAAGTACAATTTCTCCTCCTGACTAACAGATTCCACAGCAAGGTATTCTGGTAGAATGCTGGTACATTTGATTTGCAATTATGAAAACAAACTTTAAGAGGGCTGAGAGCTCAAATCTTTAAAAAGGTCAATGCAAAATTCTATTACAATTTTCTTTAAAATAAATGGCTTGGAAGGAACTTAGGGTTTCTTGCTGTCAAATTGCCATGGAAATTTATTGATATCTTGATTAGTTTCAAAATGGCAGCATTTATTAAATTTGAGGCTATGATGTCATCAAATTTCTAAATCCTAAACCAGAAAAGCTAATGATTTCTGCTTGCCACCATATTGTAGTCCTTCATAAACTATGGTTTTCTTGAAGGTTATATCATTTTTCCTCTATTGGTTTAGGATTTACAATAATTTAATGTTGTTTTAATTTTCCATGTTTTTTTCAAAAATAACTAAATTTCCGCCATTTTGAAAAGAATCAAGATGTCAAAAATTTTGACGGTAGCTTTTACAGCAAAGTAGTATTAGTTCCTTTCTAGCAATTCAATTCAAAGAAAAATGTCATAGAATTTTAAACCCACCTTTTTCAAGATGTGAAAGATTTGAGCCCTATGCAAACAAGATTCTTTTTCTTTGTTTCAGGTGACTTGGACAGAGCCCTAAAGCAGAAAAGAGCAAAAAGTGAAGCCTTGGAAGAAGTGGTATTTCACGAATTGAGATGTTAATTTTTTCGGTGGTCATTTGTACTTTGTAAGGTCCCAGTGAGCAGAAGATATTTGTCCACCTTTGACAGGTTACTTCTGCTGTATAAACGTTGAAAAGGACTGAAAGTTAAAGAAAGGAAGAAAGACTGTTTATTCTTGATAAGGTTCTTGCTTATTCGTCAGAAACCTTAAAAATAGTTCTGCTCAATTATGAAATCTTTGTTTCTTCATAGATCTTGAAGAAGTGGTTTGGTCAGATGTTGGAAGCAATGGTCTTTGTTCATAAGAAGGGTGTGATTCATAGGTAACGTCAATCTTGTTTTTCTGTGGCCTCAAAAATAGCAATACGTTCTTCTTAGAAACATTTTTGCGGGTAGTTTCAAGTTTCGATCTATCAGAATGTCTGGGATTTGTTTACTAATATCTCATGTAGTGTTTCAAGCGTTTATCATGCCGAATACATCGTTAGTGATGTGAGTCGAAGATACTATAGGCAAGGCATTCTCATTTTTGTGGGTTCTTTGCAGTCATGTTTTTAATTATGAATTATATCCATATAGAGTACAGCTAATTAATGTGTAGCCACACGACACATGAACCATCTAACTACTTTGAAAATTATTGATGTTTCAGGGATCTCAAGCCAAGTAACATCTTTATGACCGACAATTTAAGTATTTCGATTGGCGATTTTGGCGTAGCAACTATCATGGGTGATGCAAGGACTAGGACGAGAACAACCGTTGGTTAGTATAAAATCTTCTATGATGATTGATATTCTATGTTTTGTATTTATTTCTTCATATTTCATAATTTTGGAAGAGTTTCCCGTCAGCAAATGCTGTTTTTAAAGGGAAATTTGTTCAGTTTTGGTTGCAGGACAATCTTTTCAGAGCTCCACTCTATCTAAGAAATCAAAGATGAAGTGATCACTTTTTATCAAGCATTGATAGCCTCAGCTTGTAGAATGAGTTTTCATATGGAAAATTCTTTTGAAGGAGTTGCCCTTAAGATTATAGAATAAGGCTCTGCATTTAGTGCAAACGCTTTACATTAAAACGATGAATTGAATTGTTTCTCTCTGTATTTGTAAGTTGATTTGACTTAATCAATTCAACTCAACAGCACTGATCTATATTTTGTAGGTAGTATGAACTGGATGGCTCCAGAAGTCCTTGAAAGACCGTATCCTTTTCATTTTATTTTCATCACGTCATTCTTTGAGTGCACGGAAATATCTTTAGGGAATGTGTACACATTTCTTTGATCTTGGTTCATAATTGAGTAAAAAAGCTCCAGAAATGCAATGGAAAAGAATTTCAGACTCAAACTGCACATCGCAAAACTCCTTAATAGTTACTCAGATACGACGAAAGAACAGATATTTGGAGTTTAGGATGCATTCTATTAGAAATGGCTACATGCGGGTTCATGGATGTAAGGATTTTCAGTTTTAACAACTGTTTATCCAACCTCGTCTCCAGGGCCTTTTGCCATATTGGGAAGGAGACGAAAAGGGCCTTTTCGTCTCCGTCCCAATATGACAAATGGCCCCGGGGACGAGGTTGCTGTTTATCAACTTCAATTCTATTTTAAAGCTTTTGACATGACTTTTCACAAAACAATGCAGAAATGATTTTCATAGCCAAGTTCGTGATGTGATTTATATTATAATTCTGCATTGGTACTAACAATTTCATCATCACCATAGGCCGCTCAAATAGGAGGAACATTGTTTCAAATCAAACAATCGCCACAAGTATTAGAAGATGTTCTGGAAACAGTTGCCAAGGTAACTACACGTTATTCTTTTGCTCTCAAATAAAGAATATCCTTAAAGTTGGCCAACACGATTTTGTATGATTTAAGCATTTTAATTACTTCGCTGTACCATGATTAAACGGCAAAAGACTGTTTTAGCTCATGATTTCTGTTTATTAACAAGAGAACCGTTTCAGTTTAGAAAAGCACTTGTTTCAGTGCAAGGTACCCAAAATATTTTATGTCACTCTCTGTATAGCACTGAAGTAATTTTTTCGACTTTTTTGACCGTCTTTGGAACAATAGTAGAAAGTGATTTTTGAGGCTCCTGGAACATGTAAGATAGAGACTTCATTTCCAAAATTGATTTCAGGGCGAATTTATACGTAGCATTTGCAGTTACAAAAATAATTTCCTTTGTTTCTGCATTAATATCTTTTTTGAACCTCCTGATATGGCGGATGAATTTCTACTACGTTTGATATCCTCCTAATTCTATTTATCACAGGCATATTCAGCAGATTTATGTCAAGTTATTCGCACTATGCTACGGCGTAACTTCCAACAAAGACCTTCCGCTCAGTAAGTTCAGATTTCAAATCCATCGGTTGTTTATTTATCTGTTTATGTATTTATTCATTTTCATTTTTAAAAGTACGAAAGCTAAATTTCAACGACTTCTCGTTGAGACTCTGCATCGAGAAGCTCATGGATATATTTTGTTCTTTGAAGCACAAATCTTTTGATTGTATAATGTATGAACACAGAATAAGCATTTAGATATGAAAAAAGGAAGCTAATATCAACAAATAAGAAGTTCGAATTGTTCTTCGAACTATGCACAATATTGTACAACACAGGAACTCTAATAATTAGCATAGGGGATTCCCAATGTGTAGGGGGGGGGGGGGGGGGGCTTATCGTGGATTTTGCCCGAATATGATGGCTTCATTGAATTAAAACTGCCCAAACGGAGCCTGTAATGTGAAAAATTTTCCTTGAATAGAGCGGCTTCCGTACCCCCTGCCTCCTACGGCTATGACTCTAAAAATGCACAGTGTGTTTTCTTGAATTTCCTTGCAAAGCTTTCATTGTTTTTTTTCTGCAGAGATTTGGTTGATCTACCCTATATTCAAGATTGCTTAAAGCTTTGTGGATCATCAATAGTGGGTCTTTCTCAAACGCCATCAGAAAGTACGTGCTTGAAACTACATTTTTCTATAGCTATGATAATAACCATAGCATTGTTTGTACAGGGTAACCTCTTCAACACACTAAGTGCTGTTATCAACGAGGGCCATGTAAGCTCTTGCCAGCCTTGACTTGTGAAGCTTCAAAATAACCAAAAGCTGTAGCCAATCTAAAGGATTTGATGAAATTCTTTCTCGTCACAGAAATGAAGATCTCTGTCATTCAATAATTCAATAGATATAGCTCTAGACGTAATCATTTGTACATTTTAAAAACAAGATTGATTTGTTTAAAGGGGCGCCGTCTCCAAATTTCGGTCGAAACGATGATTTTGAAGTTTTATGATGGGCAATATCATACAGACGTTTACCTTCATTTTGAAGATAGATCTTTGTACTTCTCAGAGGAAAAATCCAAACATTCATTCATATCTCTTGCGATTGCTTGGATACAAGTGGATTCTTAACGAGCATTTTTTGGTGGCTTAGGTAATGCCATCAAACAAACTGCAGAAAACAATGGAGAACAATGGCCAATAAGAATTGTTAACGGTTTGGCGACGGAGCCCCTTTAAATTTCACTGCTAGATTTTTGCACGAAAATGTTTGTTTGAAAAGAATTTTGAGACAAAATGTAATGCGTTAGACTTGAGGATTCATTGTGTTTGAAAATCAGGCACGTTGCCAAGCATTTATTGCAAGTGGAAGGATCCTTGTTCACTGACTTTTGATAGATTACACGTGAATTTATAGACACAGCCTAACGAAATTACTGATGAATGCTAATTAATTGATTGCTCAAAAGAAAATTAATTCACACATTCTATTTTCATATTTTTCAGTTGCTGCAAAAGGTTGGTATGCATTTTGAAAATTTTAGTTGCAAATATAAAGTCGACAATGTATTCATAAAATGTCATTTTTTCTATTCTATTCCATTTTCTATTCATTTATTCTATTTTCTATTATCATTTCTTCTTCTGTTCGGTATCTTATAATTTTCTCGACATCCTACTTTGGAGTGACAACATCTTTCAAAGGTATCTAAATATTCCACATCGTTTTATTCTTTCGTTGCTTGTTGTAGAATTATAAAAAATTATAATGACTTCCTTTGTTAAGTTTGATGTATATTTCGATATGATAAGCATTTTTCTTACAGTTCAAACTATTTTTAATGCCAGTTATTTTATCATAGATTCTCCAAAAGTACCAAAAGAGAAAGGAGTGGAAGCTATTTTAGGTAAGTTTGTAACAGTGATCCGTTGCGACACCCCAAGTCGACTTTCCTATGATATGGAAGTCACTTCTGGCCATGGTTCTTTTGTTGAGCTTTTCATTCGACGCTCAAAGGATATTAGACTTATTACTTTGAGTCCTAGTAATTGCTGCCACCAACCCACCTTACTCGCTCATACTAGTATGATAGTAGTATGAGGCGAGTAGGGCGGGTGGGTGGTAGTGATTACCAAGACTGAACGTAATAAGTCCAGAAGGATATTAGTTAGTAATGTGTCTTTAAGGTTACTGTAACCCTTCAAAAACAAGAATTTTTCGATTTTTCCTTTTCGTCATATTCTGATGCTTCAAGTGTATTAGTATTCTAATGCTTCAAGTATATGAATTTTCTCATCGTACAGCCGGGCAAATATTTCTTAGCGTCTCGTGCGTCTCAGTACCACCATATTGTTGGCCTATGTCCTGTTGTCTTGTTGTCTTTTTGATGTAAATATTTACAGGGATCCATTCTTTTTTTAGCTTACATGAAAGAAAACAAGGCAAACCCACAATGCCAGGCAAGTTTTTGATGCGTACATATTTTTGTGTTATTTAATAAATAGCTATCCTCTTTTATCATGTCTTTGCACGAAGATCGGTTAATTTAAGCTTCCACACATTGGTGGGTTTAAATCCCAAGCTCCTTTGTTGCCCTTTATTGATAGAAAGGTATCTTTTTTATATCTATGTAAAAATATAAAAAAATTATGTTCACTATAATTTCAATTTGTCAAGAATTGATAAAAGAGGGGGTCGGAATAACAGTGGGGGGGGGGGGGAGGGGAGTTGGAAAATTTGTCAAAAAGTAATAGGCGGGGAGGGGACGATCATTCGGTCGGTACTCGAGAGTAGATAGCAGACGAAGATATCCGCGAATTAAATATTAGAGAGCCTTTTATGAATAATTTCGCGTTATCGCAAACTTTAATTGATATTTTTGTTGTTGTAGGAAGATGCATTAGCGGCTCTACTAGAATTCGTAAAGAAAGGTGAAATGACATTCTAAATTTATTAAACTGACCTTGACTTCTATCTAACAGAAAAGATCAATTGGACTAAACAGTTGTGTCAAAAATTAAACAAAAAAATATTGATTTATAGAAATTGTTGATATTTGAGCTAAACTGAATTTTAAATAGTGGTTACAAGATCAAGTATTCTTATTTTCCAAGTTGTCGAACTTTGCCGGAGTAATATGGTATGATTTGAAATTACATTCAATGTTGTAGCTTATGTAATAGCTAAATACCACTAGCAAGTGCACAGTCTAAGTACTGATCCGAACGAAAAAAGATATAGTGATATACATACATTTATTATTTGATGCAGTTTGTTTACCTTATCTTTTTCAGGAAAGACCATCACATCTGGTGGAAAGAAATTAACAGCTGAAATAATGAAAGCAAACGTAACAGCTTTAAAAGTCCAGATTAGAGGATGTCGATTGCTTGCAGTCCTAGCAACTACTGGTTAGTTACCTACCATGAAAAAGCATTTCATTCTATTGAAATTGGCTGAGTTATCATTGATTTAAGAAAGCTTTTTCTGCCCAAATCGTGCAAAGCTTTTAGGAAGAATAGTGCTGTATTTCATCAAATTTACAAGCTACCGAGTCACCCAAAAATAACTTCACGAGCGAGATTAAAGTTAGTGTCTTGCAATCGAAAGCTTTTGTCACATTCTTTTGTATTGACTAAGCAACATCTAAAAAGGTTATAATCAAGATCTACGTGTTTATTTTAAGAATCATAGCCACACGTACAAACAACTGAATTATCTAAAAAGGTAGTTGGGTTTTCGAACTAGATACTGACAGAGACGTTCTTTTTGTCAAGGTATGTCCAATTAGAATATATATACCAGAGCCTTTACCTACATTTTGAAAAGCATTTTGCAAAAATCTTTGTGACGAAAATCAACTGTAGATGTGATAGTACGAAGCTTGCATGATGCAGTCAAGGATTACAATATTGCAAAGGGAAGTTGGTCTTTCAAGTCGTTTTGAGAAATAGAAATGGTGTGAGGGTACCTTTTCTTTGAGCTATCATTTTGCTCTTTTAGCTGAAGAAGGTGATGTCATGTATTCCAAAGATCTTATTTCACCAGTTGCCTTGGCAATGAAGGTAATGTATAATATCATTGTTAAAGCAAAGAACTACATGCAAAGGCTTTAAAGCCTCTTATTCAACCATCGTGCCTTGCAAGAGCCATCTCTTGGCTGGCCTTTGTTGTTGCCATTTTCATGGATTTTCATGGGCCATGAAACTGGTGACAACAAAGACCAACCAAGAGATGACACACGTAAGGCATGCTGGTTGATATAATAATAATAATAATAATAATAATAATAATAGTAATAATAATAGTAATAATATAGTAATAATAATAATAATAATAATAATAATAATAATAATAGTAATAGTAATAATAATAGTAATAATAATAATAATAATAATAATAATAATAATAATAATAATAATAATAATAATAATAATAATCATCAATTTATTTAAAGTTGGCGCTACATAGCTATGTACAGTAAAAATTTAAAATAATTACTAAACTAGCTAATCCAAGCCAACTGCTAAAAACTAATACAAGTCCAAGAAGTATATATACATGATTAAAAGCTAAGATATCAAATACAAGGTATAAAATTTCAAAACAGAATTAAAAACGTAGTAATATAAAAATCCGAGCTGTTAATAATCCGAATGTCCGAAATATGAAATGGAAGCTGTATCAAATCATGGTGTCACAAAAATCCAAGTTGTGGTATAAACGTCTTACACAATCTGCATGAGCAGTCAGTGCCATTCCAACTTTTAATTTTTTTCTTAAACTCATTGATAGATTGAGCATTCCTTATGTGAGGAGGAAGAGATAGCCAAAGACGTTGCCCTCTATATTTGATAGTCTCGGATCCATAACTTGTAGTTCTTACCCTTGGTAGCACAAATTCATTATTGTTTCTCAGATTATAATTAACTCGACGCTCGCAGAAAATTTCCCTCATAAAAGGGGGATTGATGTTCTCCTTAGTTTTAAACATTTCGATCATAAACGTTTGCAGGTTCCTTGCATGAATAAAAGCCTTTAAATCACACAGTGTAATTTGTCCTTCATTTTAGAAAAGGACGAGTTGAAGTACTCGCTGTAAAAGATGCCCGACATTTGTTCTCCTTGAAGCTCCCCCTTCGTTATAAAACAGTTTTGGCCCGCTAGTTGCACCCCTATGTGCAAGCAAATGTTGTCACCCTTAGGCAGAGAAACAAAACAGTTGCGGCCCCTCCCCCCTAGGCAGGCACCTTCTAGTTCTAATGAATATATTTTGACTTGGCCCCCCCCTCACAAGTGATTATTATGTATATTGTTTATGTTGATTGGAGATGTTTCATGGGACCTCATTTTATATTTTGATATATCAACATTCTTTTCTGTCTTCTTAATAAATGTTCGCTTGAAATCGATGCAAAACGATTGATCCACAGAAAAGATTGTTTTCATTAAATCATGTTATTAATCATAGGCGCATGCTGGCTCTCTGGATCTTCAAATTGCTGCCACGCAGCTGCTTATGACGCTATCAGCAGATGGTGGGTTTTATTTTGTGAAATTCTTTCGTAATTTAATGGAAGATAAGCAGGATAGCGGACGGGACATATTATTGTTTTGACACACAAGTTTTAATTCAGATTTTCCGGTAAAATCTGACAGATCATATTTTAGAAATGAAAAATTTTCCAGCACTGTAAAGCTGCCATACCAAGTTAATTTTGTTGGCTGGAATTGTTTTATGCCAGAATGAAAGGCCTGAATTACTTCGGTTTATCCTACACGTATTTTTTACAAGAAACCGCTTATAAGAAACTCAACTTTCAGATGGCCACGAAATTAAGGAGCATGTAACTTAAGAAACTATTCATTTTAATAAATCAGTATACTTTATTTTTATTTCCATTTCTTACCCGGATTATATCACCAGATAGGTACATTGGAAAGGTTTAAAAAACTTTGTTTTGAAATGATCGTTGTGAAACCTTTAAGAAACTCGTAACGAACTCCGAGTACTCAAAATCTGATGATTTTAAGAAACTTTCAGTATTATTTCAAATTATCACTTTCTTATATGTAAATACGTGTATTTGATTTTGTAAATCCTCATCCTTAGAAAGCGCAGCAGAAGTTATTGGTAAACTTGGAGGAGTACAAGATGTCTTAGCAGCCTTACGAGCATTTCCAAGCAGCTCAGAGATAGCAGGAAACTGCTGTGGCGCATTATGGAGTTTATCGGTAAATGAGGGAAATGCGAAAATCGTTACAGAAGAACGAGGCTTACAAGATGTCATTAATGTCTTTGAGAAGCATGAAGAAGTATCTGACGTCATTGAAGCTGCTTGCTCAGCGCTTTGGTCATTATCAATGGAAGGTGAGTTGTGAAAGGTTAATTCAGAATTTTTCGAGATGTTCAAAGATTACCGAGATTTTGCAAGATTTTCAGAGATTTTGCAAGATTTTAGAAGATTTTGCAAGATTTTAGAAGATTTTGCAAGATTTTAAAAGATTTTGCAAGATTTTAGAATATTTTGCAAGATTTTGCAAGATTTTAGAAGATTTTGCAAGATTTTGCAAGATTTTGAGATTTTCAAAGAATAGACCTTTCAGCTTAGACTCATTATATGGCCGTAGTTATCGCTATTGAAAGGCTGCTGTAGTAGTCTTGTTTTGAATGGTGATAACTGGGACTCATCGTAATCAGTCTACTTTCAGCTATTATAAAAACGCGTTTGAATCGAATGATATCTTATACGTTTTGCAGAATTTTCGAATGTGAATAACAATGATAGGAGGTCTAACACCACTCAAACGAACCTTTCGCATAAAGTGTATTTAAGTATCGCTCGATCCAGAGTTTTGTAGAATAGCTAAACGGTCTATTATGTTTTTGAGCTTTTGTATCATTTGTTGGGGGAGATTTCTGGAGAATTTTTGAGATTTTTGAAGAGTTTACGATTCCTAAGATTTTTTAAATATTTCTTAGATCTTCAAGTTTTTCGAAATAATTCTGATTTTAGAAAATTTCTAGGACTTTTTACGAAAGTGTTCAAGACATTTGGAGGGATTTTCCCCATCGAAATGATGACGGTTTTGAGCCCAAGCCGTTGAGTAACGAAAAACATCCCTCGGAATGATGACGGTTCTCAGCCCAGGCGGTTGAGTAATGAAAAACATTAGCTGTTATGAATCACATTGAATTTAAATGGAGTTTCTAAAACAGGATTGTTGATGTGGTTTTACTCGATTTTTGATAGGTTTACCCCCGGTTTCAAAACCAATGTACAGTGCGGTTTTCATTCTGGAAGATGTCTTTGTTTCACAAGATTCCAATAAACATTAGACACACTCCTAAGGGATTTCCTTGGCATAAAATCGACTCAAGTTATATTTTTCTTCATTCATAGATGAGAATATCGAGATCATGTCGGATAATAATGTCATCCCTTTGATTTTGAATGCAGTGCAAACACATAAAAAGGTTAATGTTTTTATTCATAGTTTATAATCTTTCTATCACATGTGCTACTTAGCCATTTGAAGGTGTTTATCCTGTCTATTCCAGGTACCAGACTCTTACTTCTCATCTTTACATAAAAGTCTGGTGCTTAGGATACATGTGGTACAGAGAGCATTGGTTCTAATCTTTTAATCGGTGTAAAAAGGTTGGCGTAAAATTCCATGACTTATTTCTTTCAACTGAATGACTTAAAAGTAAATGAACAGAGATATAGCGACATGATCTAAACATAGCACAAAAGAACGGCAGGGGCCACTTTTGTTTTTATTGTTTTCATCGATCGAGAACATCAAATACAATAGGTTATGTTTAGACTGACTCAGTCCCCCTAGCTAAGTTGCTTTTAACTCTGCTGGATTATTTTAAAGAAGCTTGTGATGATTCACTATAATTCTACCTTTGGACTTGTCTCAAATCTTCAATTTTTTCAGATTTACAGTGTCTTTCTCCTTTTTTGAAATTTCGAGAAAAATTTTGAAAAAACTTAAAACCATCGTACTTTCTAAAATTTGTGACGAAACATGAAATGAGTTTCAAGGAAGATGCCTACAACAAAATATCAAGCACAAGTCTGTCACTGTCACTCTTCTGGTTTATGATTTAGACATTTGATGACGTCACATCCTCAAATGAGTTGAAATATAAAACGCATTGTAATTTTGAAAATTATTCAAGATTTCCGAAAAGTCCAACGGTAGAATTCTAGGTAAGTAACTAAAGTTTCTTTTAAGCCTTTCAGTTGAAAGAAATAGGTCAGAATTTTACACCCACCTTTTTACACCGATTTGAAGATTCGGAACCAATGCTGGTTATAGTGATAGAAGCTATAGCGCAGCTAACTCGAACCTTTTGATAAAGATGCATGAAACTATTGCTCGATCCAGACTATTTTTAGAATAACTAAGCGGTCTATAGACCATTTTTTGACATTTAGAAAAGGGCCTGGGGATAGCAACATTTTCTGGTAAATGGCTGCCACAGTGCAATTTATCGTTGGTGAAAAGCCCTGTGGCAGCCATTTACGAGAAAAATGTTGCTCTTCCCAGATCCTTTTTCTAAATGTCAACATGGTCTATTGATGGCTGAATAGTTGCTCTGCTGTTCGGAACTATCATGTCTGAAAACGCTGCATTGAGCAGCTAACATTTACAGAAGTTTTTATTGATGTAAATAAATGTGCTGGGAGGCCCAAAATATAGGTAAGGGTTTACAGTGATGGGACGCAATTTTTGGCAGTTCTCAGCTCCTTGATAACGTATATCTCAAAGGTTAATGTTTGTCTGTGTGATCAGTTTTCATAACACATTTGCTTGTGCATGAAAGAACAAAACTCGTTTCATTGCGGCTTTGATTTAACATTTTCTCGTTTTCAAATAGGATGCAAAAATTGTTAAAAATTCCTGCATGGCATTAGCAAGTATTGTTGAAGCAGATGGTAAGCAGTTTAAAAACTATTTAGAACTGTTTTTGATTTTAATATCTTTAAATGTCAACGAATGCTGAAGCCTGGTACGAGAACATACTGAACAAAAGGTTCTAATTAGGTCAAGGGGTCGAAAGTCGTTTCAAGAAATTGGTAAGCACCTCTCATTTACAACGCACGCAGTAGTGTGTCTCTGGAGCATTAGCGTGTTTATCAAGTCTCCATCAAACGGCACCAACAATTAGTAACCAATGCCTCACAACAATGGTCAGTGATATGTTGGCATCTTTGAACAGGGCCTTTTGTCATAACCTGGTTTTTTCCTTTACTTCGTAGAAGCGTCAGCTTATGAAATGATCAAGGAGGAAAATGGAACTGCTGGAATAGATGTACTATTACAAGCATATACGTAAGTTGTTTGCAGCTTCCAGTATTTGGTCTTGAGGACCCAAGGTTAACCAGGATCCTTTGCGGCCCCAAATTCCTTGTTCGTATGAGAAGAAAGTTGTTGCTGGTGCTACAATGTCTGCCAAAAGTCCTTGGAGCACTTAGGCCATTTCTTGACAATCCGCAGTTCTAACCATAGCGATTAGGCTTAAACACCCCCTCACCCCCAAAAAAATGTTGATTTGCAAGGTTATTGTCCTAGCATTCCATCAGAGTCGCGAATCATCCTGCCATCCCCATTTTGTCATCACAGAACAACATTGTTCTGAGGGGGAGAGGGGGAAATCGCAAAAAAATGCAAAAATAGCAAAGGTGTTCCAATACTTTCGGCAGGCATTGTAGCTCCTTTTATTTTTGCTTTTTATGTGGCGGGCAAAGATTATAGTCAGCAATGGGTCTTAAAGTTGAAACTTATGGCAAGAGATTGGGGAGAGCGGTTTGTTCTGGAAAATGGCGGTCACAAGTCTGGTAAATGGCTGCTACGGAGCTTCTGCGAATCATAAATTTCCCTCAACAAATCTATTGGTTTTAAGTTCATTTTTGAAATTCAGAAACCCTTGAGAGATAATTGCCTGAAAGATTGCCAGAGGGATGCCCCATGACTCAGGTGTCTCGTAACGAAAGGGAGACCTCGCCTCACACAGATTTGGAGGGAAAGTATTCGTCATTTGCCATCCACCATTTACCAGAACAAATTGTCCTTCCCAGTCTCTTTTTTTTTTTTTTTTTTTTTTTTTTTTTTTTTTTATATTCAAATATGAATATTTACAAAGTGTTTTACGTTTAACTATACCTTTCTAATTACTATACAACACTACAGGTACGACACCATGGGGAGCGAAAGACAATGACTACCCCATGGCCAATGTAAAGAGACACGTAACATTAAACTAACTACAACTACACTACAAACGATTAAAACTATTGGATAATGTACTAGGATTCTGTTCCACATCAGATGTCAGGTCAGGGTTTCGATGGCTTAGATGATGTTGCAAGCGCAACTCATTCGTTGTAATAGGTAAAATACCTGAAATCTGATGTGAAAAAGAATTTACAAGGAAAAAGAACATTTACTTTAAAGGACTTGGTGGTTGCTTAATACTAAGGTTGCAAAAGATCTCAATCAAACCGACCAGTTTCGTGGATAAAACGTAAAGTCAATTCGAGTATACTTCTATTCAAGTCATTAGAAAGGTCGTGGTCACCATATAACAAAAGCTGGGTCAAAGCATCATTTGAAAGATCGGCAATTTGTACGACTGGTCGTAATAATTCAACAATTTCAGCGAGTAGATCTTGTCGTTGAACATCAAATGAAGGGCAGAGCAACAAAAAGTGCTCCGTATCCTCAATCCCATCGCTTGTTGGGCACATTGGGTTTATGGTATCCCTAAAATTATGCTTGAATTTGTGGAAATTCAATTTGCTGAGACCTACCCTGAGTTGAGTGAGATAGGATAATCCTTTTGGATCGTGAATTCCAAACACAGATTTTGCAGGGGGGCGGATTATCGACAAGAGCTTTTTCTTGAAAACAGCAACAGAAGGTGCATGTCTCAATTCAGGCTCAAGCTTATTCCATTCGGATAAACAGTTGGGATAGAAGCTAGACTTGAATTTTTCTGTCCTTGCCTTTAATTGCCCAATGACATCCTGGTTACGAAGACGGTACTGTGACTGATGAAGAGGGGGAATTGGATCTACTGTATACTCGGGGCTAAGATTATTTACAAACTTGTAGAACAAGGTGAGGCGTCTACTCCATCTTCGGGAACTTAATGACTCCCATCCTAGATCTGTGTAAAGCTTCTCTCGAGATGTTCCCCTCCATGTTCCTGTTACAGCCAAAGCAGCAGAATACTGAACACACTCTAGCTTTTCCATTAAATTTGGTAAAACTATATTTTGACTGAAGTCACATATCTTAGCAGGGATATGATAAATAACATCACCATAGTCCAAGTGGGGTCGAACGTAGAGCTTATATAATTCGTTTAGAGTATGCCTGGGCAGATACTTTGAGAGATATTTCAGCAAACCAATGCCTTTCCTTGTTTTAGAGATAGCTGATTTGATATGAGCAGAGAAACATAGCTTTGAGTCCAGGATAATTCCTAAGTGTTTATGCTCAACTACTTTCTTCACAGGTATGTTATTAAAAAGGATCACAGGATGATCAATTTCAAGTTTCTTCCTTGAAAATGTTAATTCAACGGCTTGTTTCTGTGGATCAGGATTAAATGACATTCTCCAAGTGTGAGCCCACTGACTTATCAAATCCAAGTCAAGGTTCATATCATTGGCTGCTGTATTGGAATCTTCTACCACTGTGAACAATGATGTATCATCAGCAAATAGCTTAACATTACATTTCAAACCTACGGCTAGATCATTTATGTACACAAGGAAAAATAACGGTCCCAGAATAGAGCCCTGAGGCACCCCTGCTGAAATATCTCCCCAATTAGAACTCTGTCCATTCAGTACAGTTCTCTGCTTTCGATCCTTAAGAAAACTTTGGATAAGGAAAAGAAGTTGTCCCGATACACCACATCGTTTTAATTTATAGATTAGACCATCGTGCCACACCCTATCAAATGCTTTAGAGATGTCAAGATACACAGAACGGACATCAAGGGGAGGATTACAGTCGAAAGCTTTAAATATAGTATGTGTTATTGAGAGTAGCTGGTTGACTGTCGAGTCTCCTGAACGAAAACCTGATTGATTTGGGTTAAGCAGTTCATGTGATACAAGATGCGAGTATAGAGAATCGTATATGAGTTTTTCAAGTATTTTCCCAAAAATTGGTAGCAGAGAAAGAGTCTCTTTTAATTATCGAACTGATCTATTTTAAGGATTGCTGCGATCCTTATTCTTCAAAAAGGAGCAGAATGAAAAATGTTTTTGAACTTTTATTTCTTATATTATGTTGATTCAAAGCAGTACTATGCTCAGTTTAACTGCATCAAACAACCTTTTTTATACCTATAATTCACATTAATTCACAGAGCTAATAAAGACAATGAAGAAGTCGTAGAGAATTTCAGTATGGTGATTTCAGAGCTGGGTGAATACGGTAAGTTGCTTTCTTATTGCAAAGATGAATGCATATGAGAGCTTTGTGACATTGGAATTGAGAGCGGCAAGATCTTTTCAACAGCCCCATTTCGTTGTTTGGTTACTTGTGTCAATTCAGTGTAGGTCAATGAATAGTGAAGCATCATGATTTAATTTTTCTTCTTGATACGTTCCTCTCAAACACAGTATGATGGTTTCTTGACTTTTTTGGCACGACCTACTGTTAGAACTAATTTCTAATAAACAACTTTCTCATGAAAGAAAACATGTACTGAAATTGTAGGAAAATTCGAGGGCTGTTCCAAGAAGAGAGCACCCTCGTAGCACTTAGTAACAGCTAGCCTTAGCTAGCCTGATAACCAACCCACTAATTTTCCTTAGTCGGCTGGTTATCACTAAGGGATGGAAGGAAAATTTACAAAGGAAAGATAATGGATTGGTTATCAATCTAGCTGAGGCTTGGTGTTACTAAGTGCTACGAGCGTGCCTTCTTCTTGGAACAGCTCTTAGAATTTTTCTACAATTCCAGTACATGCTTTCTTTCATACGAAAGTTGTTTATTAGAAATTAGTAGTAACTTAGCCTTTCCAAAAAAGTCAAGAATCCATAATACTTTGTTTGAGAGGAACCAGAACGAAGAAACGTTAAATCACGATGCTTTGCTATTCATTGACTTACATTGAATTGACACATGTAGCCAAACAACGAAATGAAGTTATTGAACAGATCTTGCCGATAACCAGCCTTAGCCACCCATTAGCAAGATCTGTCAGCTATCCTTTAGATATAATCCTATTGTCCCGTTACAGTTGGGGTACGTGCTATATATGAACTTTATAAGAATTTGATAATGACTGTCCCGTATTCTTCTCCTTGGCTATATTCTGAAACCCTTGAAGATCAGAAAATACTTTGTTTTTTCCAGCTCATCCGGTCACATGTATTTTCTTTGCCTAAGTTTTCTTAATCATAGAAGAACATATGAATAAGTTTTTGTGATTGCTTTTAAAGAGGATGTACGTGATGAACTTAGAAGCAAGAAGATTCAAGATGTTTTGGGTGAAGCAAAAATCAAGTATACTTGCAATGGGGTATGTATATTATGAAACTCATTTTAATTAGAGGCGTTTCCAAGGGCTCAAAATGATGACTGCGGACGAAAAATGTCGGACGGAAAATGAAAATTTCTGAAAAATTCACTTAAAATAGATTATATTTTCATGGGAGTTTGCGTATTTTGACCAAAGATCACCGCTGAATGCTTCAATTGAAAGTATCACGCGGAAGGCATGTTACCGAACAAATGTTCATACTCTTTTAAGTGTGCTTCGGACTAAAAATATTCTGGAAAAATTTTGTCTGCAGCGTTTACTGCCGGAAAGCGTTGGATTCTAATAGCATGACTTCATTTTTTTCAGTTTCATTTCATCTTAAATTATTTAGACACATTATTTAGAAAACATTATGGATGGCTTGTAAGAAAAGCCCAGGATAGAGGAAAGTGGAAACAATTCATAGCAGCCTACCTACAACGAGTAGACGGCACATGAGAAGAAGAAGATCCCTTCAACTATTAATACCATGAGAAATAAACAATTCTACTAATTAACATTATCTATAAACAAAAAGAAAAACATTGAAGGCTAATCGTTGCTGTTCTTCCAGGGAGTCGTGTTTTGAATAGCTTTCAGCTCATCAAATCTATTTTTAGGTGTTTTTTGAACCGGCACGAGGTATGCAGCTCCTTGATACCTATTTGTATTTTATTCCAGACCTTAAGGGCTGAATAGGAAAATCCTTTTTTGGCATACTCCAGATTGTACCTTGGAATCTGAAGATCTATGCAGAATCGCATGTTATAATTGGAGTATTGGGATTTTTGTTGAAATTTGTTCCAGAGATTTTCTTCACGTTTATTCAGCGTCACGTTAATAGAAACGGCATACAACTGCGTAAAACATAACTGCATACAACATACTACTACCAGGTGTCCCAAAATGATGTATTATTGTTTGATTGCTTACATGTCCATAACCAATGAACCGATTTTCAAACACTTTGTTCTATTTGATTGCCTAAAGGCTAAATTTTATTTCAAGATGTTGGTTGTGGTTTTACCAGTTTTTGAAAATCGGTTCATCGGTTATAGACATATAGGCAATCAAACGATAATACATCATTTTGGGACACCCGGTACATACTACATACTACATACTACATACTACATTGTTGCTACTACATACAACTGACTAATGCGATATAAACGTCTGTCAACTTCTTTGTTCTTTTTTGTTTTCAGGATGTTATATCTGCAGTAAATAGCGCTTTAGTTGCGTTAGGAGGAGCAAAAGGAATCAAGAGAAGTGGCTCCGCAAGGTCCCGTCCAAGAAGTGCTGCGCAGCAACGTAAATAGCCAGCAAAGAGACTGATGAGAATAGATGAAAGCCGGCAATGAGATGTACTGATGATTGTTACTGCCAGTCAATGCAAGCTGTTTACCGTTTATCATATCGTTGAGGTTTGGACTCTCCTTTGAGTACTGCTTTTGTGAACATAGGGCTCAAATCTTTAAAAAGGTCGGTGTAAAATGCTATTACAGTTTTCTTTGAATTAAGTGGCTTAGAAGAAACTTAGAGTCTTTTTGCTGTAAATCTGCCATGGAAATTTATTGATATCTTGATTAGTTTCAAAATGGCAGCTTTTATTAAATTGAGGCTATGACATCATGAACTTTCTAAATCCTAAACCAGAAAGATACAGATTTGCTTGCCACCATATTGTAGACCTTTATAAACTATGGTTTTCTTGAAAGTTATATGATTTTTCCTCCTTTGGTTTGGGATTTACGATGATTTACATTTTTTCAAAATTGTTCATGAATTTTTCAAAAATGATCAAATTGCCACCATTTTGAAACAAATCAAGATATCAACAAACTTTCCACGGCAGATTTACAGCAAAGTACCATAAGTTCCTTTCAAGCCTTTCAATTCAAAGAAAAATGTCATAGAATTTTACACCGACCTTTTTAAAGATTTGAAAGATTTGAGCCCTATGCTGGTTTTGGGTAAGAAAAGATTGTTTTGACTCAAGTATAGACATCCCATACATTTTTAAGCTGTTTATAATAGACTTTACTTAGTAGACTTGGAGCAAGTCCCCTTCTTCCCTTGAAAGTTTGTCCCCTAAAGGCTCTTGGGATACCGGCATGCATTGCAGCCCTATTTGTAAAGGTGGCCAAATTCATGCTTCATGAAAATAAGTTTGTGATGTCACTCAAATTAGCAGCACGTCGCTGCGGCTCCGGATATGTCCATATTCCTCCGTACGTGTGTTAAACATTAGATCTGAATCGAATGAAATCCATCCAATTCACGAAATACAAAATGAACGATTGCAAATGTTGCCAATTGCCCAAGAGCCTTTGATATTCTGAAACTTTTAGAGGGCAAATCTATACCTCAAAAGTTATGACAAGGCACGAATAAAGCTATGAGCATAATGGTAATCCAAACATAGCCTCATTACACAAGGCCCCTCACTTTACGCTCATCTCGTTGAAGTGAATTGATGTTGTTGTCGCTCCAATAGTTATAGCGTCCATCAGTCTATCATAGCGATAACTACGAACATGCAATCAGTCTGGTCCAAATACCCGTAAAATGGTTACTTATACCAAAAATATAGTTTCAGTTTTGATAAAACTTGTAGTGGAAACGCTATCCATAGCTGAAATATGAATTATAAGAGCCTCACAAAAATTCTGAGCTTCAATAATAGCAAATTCATCCTTCGTATTAAAACGATATGTTCTAATCACAGCATGTACAGGAGATATACTCCTTGGTATCTGCCATAGTCTTGATTGTGATTTTGTAATTATTAAGAACCAATTTTTGCTGGGTGTCCAAAAAAGTACTCCTGTTTGAAAAATCACCAAAATTTGATTACATGGATGATTTTCAAATTCCTTTTTTGTCCGGTACATCAAATACCAAATTATCTCTCCAAGTATAGCAGATCTTGTGATTGATTTTGAAAAGAGAAGGGTTGGTCGGAGTAAAAACAGCCTACCTCTCATTTTCTGCGACCTGCACAAGAGGCTAAATGTGTTTTTTCGATTCGACACTGATGCAGTCGAATGCACAAAGGATTGAATTTAGCCCCTTTTTAAACTGTCTGGTTCAGAAATTGAAGCATACCGCAGAAGCACTGATGATAACCAGATTTAATTTCTTTTTGCACATTAAGCTTCCAGTTTGGTCGTAAATATAAGTAAGAGATGCATACACTAACATTGGAGACATTAGGGATAAAGAAATCTCAAAGAAGGCAAGATTTACAGTGTTGCTTAAAGAGCATAGCTCAGAATAGGGTTCTTCAGCCTTTCATGTTATGCCCTTGAAAGGGTTTGTGCAAGGTTAAACGCTTGCATTGCAAAAAGCTGGACTTGCTCCAAGTCTCGCTCTTGATCAATAAATACAGGAGGGGAAAGGAGGAAAGGGGGAGCAAAAGCAAAACAATCTAAAACTAGCCTATTCAAATCGATGTCCCACACGTGCTATGAACGATTGATAGCCAAAGAAACAACACTCTGTCTGAGTGTTTTCTTTGTTCTAATTATAGAAAAGCCTATATACTATTGCACACAATCATTTTATCGTCGTCAAACATATTTGGATCAATGTACAAACAGATCAAATAGAAATCAGATCATATTGACAAAACAGATCGAATAGAACATTTCGTAATAAGTTTGATAATCGAGTTTTGGTGAGTTTAAAAAACCGGTATTGTTTAATTTATTCAGATTTGTTTCATGTACACCCCATACAGTTAAATTTGGTGTGAAATGAAAGCTTATGAATTTCTGAATCAGAAAGGCTAAACAGATCATTCACATGTGCCTTCAATTTTTTCCTGTGTATTTTTATAAAAGAAAAACAATAAATATTTTTTGAAATTTTCATTTTCCTGCTCAAAAGAGAGCCTGAAGATCAAAGGGGGGTGTGGAGCAAATAGCCTCATTTTGAAGCTACATCATCTGGAGACTCGCTGGGATAATTAGTTTTCAAAATGGCGTCTGATAGCAAAAAGGAAGCGATCAACTTTGTGATTGACCAAGATGACGATTTATCCGAAAATGACATGGATTATGATAAGATGATGAATTTTGAGTTGAAAGAGCTGTGTAGGCAATATGGACTTGCAAATTCAGGCAGAAAACAAGACTTGATTGATTGTTTAGAGGACTATACGATAGAAATGGGCCTATCTATGCCTTGCATTGTAAAAATGGACATATATGTCCTTGTGACGACGAAAGGGTTAAACGGGAGTACTTTCTTTTGGACACTCGCTACTTGTTATGCTACTATTTGATTAAGATGTTATATATCGTATAGGTTATATATCGTATATCGTATTATGCACGTGGGTCTATAGATGATATTCCTAATAAACGTTTTCGCACTGCACTTTAACTCTTCCTGCAGATTTCGATATTTTTAACACACATTTCAGGATAAATGATATTTTTTGATTTTTTCTCACAATTAGTTGTAATAATTCTTGTTTGATATGTGTATTTGTGATAATTAGAGTCTGATAGTTCGCTGTGAAATTTACTTGTTGTTGATAATTACGCTCCATACTGACTATTGCCGGTTTCATTTTGCATTTGGTACCTCGCGTTAGCATGCAATCAAATCTTTCAATTCAATAGCACAAAACCCGCAAACCATCTGATTGCACGCTTATTAGCCAATTGAATCGCCGTACTTCGATCACATGACTGAAAATAAGCTTTTTGATACAACTTTTCGAGTAATTTTAAGAAAATCAAAATGGACAAAACTAATAAAGATACAGAGCTGGTTTTACCACACTCCATATTTGTTCTTCGGCATTTGGTTAAAATCGTCATTCTAGAAATTGTTTTTAAGGGCAAACATGAGCATAGATCGAAAGAAGAAGGATATATCTACACATCTACCTCGGGCATTTTATTTATTTGGTTTAGAAGCTGAGCAGTAAGTATTTTGATAACACCACAAAAAATAAGAGAATTGAATCGCCTCCCAATCGGCTTTTGAACCAGCTAAATAAAGTACCCGAGGTAGATGTGTAGATATATCCTTCTTCTTTCGATATATGCTCATGTTTGCTCTTAAAAACAATTTCTGGAATGCACAACGAGCGAGCTAGCCACCGGGGTTTCAGAGAAATTTTTGCGGCTTTGTTTGTTTTGAATTACCGGTGGAGAGAATTTCCTTTGTCTGCGATCGCAAATCGCTTTGAATTTAGGTGTCAACAAAAGCAACTCATGCTATTGTCTTACAAAATCTGTCCTTGTTTGTCTCCCATATGAATCAACAGAGCAGATTGCATCCCCCTGAGGGTATTTTATCAGAGCAAAATAGACAGAAAACAATATCTTTCTCAAAAAGAGCAAATCGTCTGGCCTTATCGGAATCCTGCATTGTTTTTTCAGGAAATTTCCCCTTCAAGCTTTTCACAGAGGTTTGCAATCTACTCTTCAAAGATATGAGTTCTCTGGTTATTGTATGACAAGGGAGACCCTAGCTTGCACCAACTTTTGTTTGCAACAAGAACATTTGAAATCGCGAGTTCCCTTGCAGACACTGAATAATTTGATAGCATTTTTCAGAATTAACGATGATGAACCAGTCGAAAGAAGTGGCATTTGTGCTGATCTTATTGGTAAATAGATCCGCTGCCTTATTTCAGCAAAAGAAACTAACTGAATGCCGATCACTGGGATTCTGCTGCGAATGAAGGTAGGCCCTTTACCCTCCTTGGTAGCAAATAGCTGACTCGTGAAGGAATTTGAAATTTTACCAAGACAAGTATTTGCATGTTATTCGTTTATACTTGTTTTTGTTTCGTTTGTGGTATACAGTCCGCCTTTATTTTCTGTCAGATACAGTAAGCAGTTAAACTTGGAAGATTTCTTTGTTTTTGAAATGTTTTGCTGTCTAGAATTGTCGGAGAATTGTACTCCTTATTGCTAGGTTGGACCCGCTTGATCCAAACTGAGTCTGCCAAAGGTCTGTCTATTTTGAAGTCTGCTTTTCGGTCGAATCATATTCAGCAAATGATAAATGCAATGATAAATGAACTAGACTTTGTTTATTTAAATTCACGGCTAGATGCATCAGACGAAGGAATTCCTCCGTGTGAAATAGCTAGTTGCTTTTTGTTCCCCCATGGACCATGGTGCCTTCAGCTTCCAATAAAGGTAGATTATACTCGTCTCTTTCAAAGAATACAGGGCATTTCATCAGTGCAGTAACATTTTATCATCAACAGAAATGATCATCACCAAATACTACAATTATGAAAACAAATAATAAAACGTGACTTTCTTCTAACGATAACTAAAACATAGAACGATAAATTACACAGGCTACACAGTGCCCCCGGGGGGGGGGGGGGGGGTTACTTGACCAGGTTTTGGTCGGGGACGTGCCATCGAAGCTTCAAAAACATACCCGTTCCTCATACCAATTTTGCAAAAAAGTATACCCGACTTTATACCAATTTTCCAAAAAAGTATACCCGACCTTATACCAATTTTCCGAAAAAGTATACCAAAATTGTTCCTTAAACCAAAATCGCAAAAATCGATACCGTTCCTTATACCAAAATCGCGAAAATCGATACCCTTCCCGATGGCACATCCCCGTACCCAAAATATGTGAAGTACCCCCCCCCCCCCCCGGGCACAGGGCATTAACGACAATTTCCACACTTCATTTAGGTTAACAAATCCAACCGAATACAACCCTGAGTGGTTAAACCCTAGACTCAATACAAAGTCCCAGTTATCGCAACAACAACATCATGTTTTATAATTGAATTACATTTTATGCTCCTGTGCAACAACGTATTTATGCTGCAGTGATCGTACTGTAAAATGGAATGGAGTGAAAACATTGGGACGAGTGGAATAAGTGTAGTTAAACCCCGCAGTTGTGCTCGATTACCGCAGCTTTATGCTTTTACGGAGGAAAATTCATACACTGCTACGGAGGAACTAGGGAACGACAACTCCTCCGCAGAATCGTTGTGAATTCTATTTTATAAAAGACATCACAAATATTTAAAGGCAATCTGTCCCCTTCGATGAATGAAAATAAAAGTGATAAAGATCGCTATTGTATATTCCAGAAGTTGATGTTAATTCACTTTATTTAAAGAAATCAGAGTCATATAGACTCAGCGATGAATGAATTTAGCTGCAACGTAAATAAGGTAAATAAAGCAGTAACCAAGGTCAGAACAATAGGGGACAGATTGCTTTTAACCTGCAGAAAAAGAGAAACATTTCAGAGCAATAGTCCACAGATGAACATGTATTGTCTTAAAATACCTCCCTAAACATCTTACGCAACACAGAATGGTGGTTAAACACATGAAAGATATGTGTTGATAAGTGATACAAGATCTGTCACATAGCTAACTTATGAAATACCTAAAATGCAGTCTCCGCCACAAATAAATCTACATCTTGTAACACCTTGAACCTCTTACACGTTAGTACCTTCCATAGCCATACGTTCCTGCCCTACTATCTGGCCTCATCCCCCCATACATTCCTCCCATGTCCTGTTCATGATACCCCAAATCTTCTCCATATTCTTCTTCATCATCATATTCAATCATACCCCTGCCTCCCCCAGGCACCCCTCCCCCTCCGTACATTCGACCCTCCGGTCTTCCATGAGAAGTGCGCGGTCTATCATATGGATCTTGTCCGGAATCATACTCTCCGTCATAACCTTCCCAATTTGGATACGGATATTCTTCGTCGTTGGAACCATTGAACATGTCTTCCGGATGTCCGTAGAACAAGTCGGGCCGATCTAGGATGTCGGCATGAAATGCATTTTCGTCGTCATCATCATCATAATAAAGTAGATTGTTTGCATCTTCCTCTGCTTCGTTCGTGTGGCTTTCTATCATTTCTAACCATTGGGAGTTGTGCCATCGAAATTTCTCAATCAAAATCTTCTTCCCCCATTCTTCATCACATTCCTTTCAATCAGAAAAAAGTTGGTATTAACATAGTTATTGAATTAAAAGTTACATTTAAAGAGCTATCGTCACCAAAGATCCTTTGCAGGCAAACCGTCTGAAAATCCAATTTGGCCTAAGTGGAAATCTTGGATCCACAGTGCAGTAGTTGAATTGGATTGATAGAAAATTTTTGCTTTAGTTTAACTGTTCTATCGGTTCAACTCATTGTGGATCTTTACCATAGTTTCTGTTTAGGCCAAAAATTTGATTTTAATGATTACGACAATTTTCGCGGAAGACAGAACTATCGTGGAACATACCATGGAAATCGTGGTTGTGGAGTCGCAAGAAATCCGCGTGCATCGACTGGCCTTCCCATTTGTAATGGTTGTGGCCGTGAGGGAAATCTCAAACGGGACTGCCCGGACATTGGACAATAACTCAGGTAACGGTAATCTAAACGAAAAAACGCTGTCGAAGTTGGGGTACAGACATCGCTTTCGAAAAACTGCGATAGCATGGGGGGCTTGCGTGATGTGCGTGCGCATGGCATTAACTCGGGGCTTGCGTGATGTGCGTGCGCATGGGATTAACTCGTTATACCGCAGTGTAGCATTTGTGGGAAAAGTTCATGGGCGTCACGCAAATATTATACTCCATATGGCATTTCATGGATTAGCAGTAGATACCGCAATGCGTCAAAGAGAACGTAGCACCAATATTCTTCCGAGACCAAGGAAGCCCTGAGGTAAAAACCGCCACTGGGCAGAGCCTTGAGATAGCTGAAAACTTTAAAATGATTCAAGCGAACATGACTATAGATTTTGTGAATGTACTCGCTCAAGTCGGAAGTCAAATGTCCAAATTTCGGTAGGCACTACCAAAGACCTTTTCGAATCACGGAGAACATTTGTACATTTACTAGAGACAGTTGAAATTCCTTTACATTGCGAGGTAATAGTAAATGGTAGGTCGATGGCTGGATTGAAAACGAGGTTGGTATTTTAGGACCAAACCCTCTAGAACGTAATGATAGACTTTAGGCAGCACAAGCACTTGTAACTGTCAAAAATGGAAACGTTTCGGTTAAATTCATAAACCTTTGGGATGATTCTTCGCGTTTTAGATGATCTTTCGGTTCACGGCCGCGAAAAACTCAAAAAGTATACCAAGGGATTATAATGACGTTTTCGCTAAAGATGATTTTGACCTGGGGCGTGCAAATCGGTTTACGCATAACATTGATACGGGGGGATAACCAACCTGTTGGACAGAGATCTTATAGAACACCTCAAAGCGTTAGCGAAAAAATTGATAGCCAAGTGAAGAACGTGTTAGATCAGGAAATAATCCATCCTTCACAAAGTCCCTGGAGTTCGAATGTCGTAATCGTTGAAAAGAAAGACGGTAGTTATCGGTTTTGTGTGACAGGCTTTCGAAAACGAAACCTTATAACCAAAAATGATGTTTACCCTTTACCAAGGATGTCAGAAGTTTTAGACTCTATGGGAAATGCAGCTTATTTCAGTACCATGAACATTGCGAGTGGGTACTTGCGAGTCAACTCACTTTTTTGTTTTTAAAAGGAATTTATTTTCTGTGGGCTGAAAGGATTTCTAGCTATTCAACGCTAATTTAGGCCCACTATGCATGCCGCATCCAGGCATGGGACCTCTAGTTTAACATCCCTTCCGAAGACGGATACTCGCATTATATTTCATAGTCTCAGTTACAGTAAAGGAGCTCCGTCGCCAAACTGTAAAGAAATTTGATAACACTACCGTTCTCCACCGGCCATCGTTCTCCATTTTCTTCTGCAATTCATAATGTACCTCAATGACTTTGAAAAATGTTTGAAAGTCTCAAAGGCCGGTATGTATGCTCATGATACTCACGTGACCTTAGCATCAAAGAATGTCAAAGAACTTGTTCATAAGGCTCAAGAGGAGTTGACCCATATTTCTGAATGGATGCGGATAAATAAATTAAGTGCCAATCCACAAAAAACAGAGTATATGGTAATTGGGCACCCTCGTAAAACTAATAAAGTGGAGATACACGATACATTGAGACTGAATGGTTCAGATATAAAACGAGTGAAAAAAACCAAATCACTTGGAGTCATTGTAGACGAAGGGCTTAACTGGGAAGAAAAATTCAAAACTGTCAAAGGGAAAGTTCGCGGAGGTCTCGCATCTTTAAAAAAATTGAAGAACATCCTCCCACAATCTCAGTTAAGCAATGTATATCGTGCTCTTGTAGAAAGTCACATGCGATATGCAGATGTAATCTGGGGTAGCCTCTCTAATTCAAGAAAGGAGTCCCTTCAACGTCTTCAAAACAGAGCCATTTTCATGATCGATGCGTCCAGGATAAAAGATGAATGGTCGAATAATTTCCTTCAGGTTGGACAACTTGTCACGTTTGATCGTGCAGTTATGGCCTATAAGATCATGAACAGACTCAGCCCGGAAAATCTCTGGAACAAATTTCAACAAAGATCCCAATACTCCAGTTATAACACGCGGTTCTGTAGAAATCTTCAGATTCCAAGGTACAATCTGGAGTATGCCAAAAAAGGATTTTCCTATTCAGCTCTTAAGGTCTGGAATGAAATCCCTTTAAATATCAGGGAACTACCTACCTTGTGCCGATTCAAAAAACAACTAAAAATACATTTGATGAGCTGAAAGCAATTTGAAACACAACTCCCTGGGAGAACAGCAATATAATCTTTAGCCCTCGATGTTTTTCTTTTTGTTTATATAAATATATTGATTAATTGCATTGTATGTTTTTTGTAGTTTTATTATGCTGAAGGGATATTGTGTATAAATAATTTAAAATGAAATGAAAATGTAAATGTTTGGTGGCTTCACCCAAGCCACCAAAAAATGCTCGTTAAAAATCCACTTATATCCAAGCAATTGTAAGAGATGTGAATGTTTGGATTTTTTGCCTTGTGAATGTACAAAGATCTATCTTCAAAATGATGCTTTCATGTTCGAAAAAACAGGTAAACGTCTGTGTGCTATTGCCCATCAGAAAACTTCAAAATCACCGTTTCGACCGAAATTTGGAGACGGAGCCCCTTTAATCGTATATTCGAATATTTGGTTCTGCTATACTTGGAATCAGCTTCTTGGAATTGCCTTAGACCATCCGGTTAACTGAAGTACATTAAAAAGCAAATAACATAATGCAGTTTACTTACAGATATGATATCCAGTGTGCCATCACAAACTTTTCTTACTTCTTTGTTTTTGTCATGCATCAAATCAATCAGATATGCAGGAGCCTCTGTTTATTGGTCAAGGCAGATAAGATAATCATGTATGGCAAAGATGTCTCAGAAAGGAAAATTAACTTATATCCTCAGTTTTGAGATTCTGATAAGGGTTTTTGGGGGCAATGGAGCAGGATCAAAAAGGGCCGGTAGGAAGGGAGTTCTATTATAAAAACTTATGAAAGAAAGAAGCAGGGTGCAGAAGAATCTTTGAGGTTTGAGGGAGTTGAAAAAGCTGCGAAATCCAGTCCAATAAGGAAGCACGCTACTTTCAAGGAGGAGCAAGGAAGCAATGACCACCCCCTGCTATCAGAGCCTTGATTTGTCCTGAAGTCGTCTGCAAAAATCTACTAAGTAATAAAATAATTTTGTTCTACTGAGAGTTGAGTTTCACAAAGTAATTGAAAGGAGATATAGCGATCTGGTCTAAAAATAGCACAAAAGAACGACTCGCACCACATATGTTCCTCTGGTTTTCACTGATCGCGAACATCAAATACAATAGGTTATATATAAACTGACCCAGTCCCCCTAGCTTAAAGCTTTTTTAACTTCCTTGATTTACTTTACTTTGGAAGATAAGGTACTTAACAAAATACTGTAGAATGATTCTGGTGGAAAAAACGAGAAGATTTAGCACACTGAGGTTAAAGTCAGTGAGGCCCCAGTCTGCTAAAGATTTACTTTAAAGGGTTTGTTTTAACCAGCATGCTTTGCATCCGCCATCTCTTGGCTGGCCTTTGTTGGTAACAATTGCCCACTCTCAGTACACAAAGAACGCCAAGAAGTTACTGCTGAGTTGTAGGTAACTACGGCAAGTAACTTTCTCACACACCATAGTCATCTGAATATGCACACAAGGTTGTTAGACACAATGTAACAAATTGATATAACAGAGGGAAAAGGATACGCGTTTCTTTGATAATGACATTTCGAGTAGCTTGATGAAAGATCATCTGATAAAAAACGAAAACAATCTGCAGGACAACTTCATCGTCTTCTTGCTTGGCTGCAATCAAAATAGAAAGTTTCAAGGATCAGAAAATAATATATTAGGCAAGAATTAACGGACAGAGTGAGGTCCCAAAGAATACATTTTTTCTTTGAGCCCCCTCTCTTCTTCTGTCCTTGTTCACTCGCTAGACAGGGTTTTAGTACTTTAACTTGCAACAGTAATCCAAACAGTAATTGAACCTAGAGGGTTTACGGTTACCCCTTTTCACTTGCAACAGTAATCCAAACAGTAATTGAACCTAGAGGGTTTACGGTTACCCCTTTTCACTTGCAACAGTAATCCAAACAGTAATTGAACCTAGAGGGTTTACGGTTACCCCTTTTCAAACTCATTTTGATTGAGGTATGAAAAAGTTGATCGTTCCATGGGGTCAATACCAACTAGACATATTGATTCCTATGTTTCACTGTGCTCTTTGGCTTAACGCCTCGGTCCTCGTAATCAGATTCGTAATACTACTCTCGTTACTTAACCTACTTGGGCCCTCACACACAAGAATTTGTCACGGAAATGAGCAAGTCAAGCTTCAACTGAAGGTGTGAAGGTTAAACTACTTACGTATGCGTAGTTTTCGTCATCAACTGTGTGCCGAATGGGCCTTTAATGCATGTCGTTTATGCGAGGTGAAAGCTTAAAATGGGCCTACGTAGGGTCACCTCTTTCACTGTGACGTTATGAGTCTCCATTGAGCAAGGTTGAGCGCAGAGAGATAAGGGGTCTGGGTAATATTCACTATTAAGCAAAAGGTCTTTGTGTAATACCTCTAAGCAATTCAATGAGATCCTGAATGATGCCTGACTTAGCAAGCATCGATGCACATCCCTCATCACTTGCAATCGTGCCTGTAAGGATTGTCACTTCAAGAATAAGATCATCTTCTGCGGCGCCTGAAAATTGACAAAAAGTATAGTGAGTACATGGCTACTTGGTTCAACATTTCTCGCCTAGCCTTCATGCTGATTCGACTGGCTCCCCTGGAAAACATCTCTCCTCCTGGGAAACCAGCCGAGTCTGCACACAAGGTATTCTCGTCAGAATGAACCCAGTAGGCATAGAAGCTCTCTTTAGTTTTACTCGAAATCTACTTTAGTTCAGGAAACCTAAGCAAAGCTGTGGTATAATTGTTGTTCAAAATGGCACTGAAAAAGAAGCAACAGAGAGAAAAAACCGCCAGCAGTGACAGAAACTTTATTCAAGTCTTCCACCATCAAACTGAACCACATGCCGAATGTTTTTAAGGAAGATAAAGCAATCTTCGACAGGTTTGTGCACTGTTCGTAGCTTTGGCTACAAGGCTAGGCCCAGTTCAAACTTAATATAGTTATCTGCCAACAATTCGTTGAAATGTGATTTCTTGGAATCGTCGAATGTTTGAATATGATGAAGGACATATGAAGTCAACATGATGTTTCCTAGCCTCGTCCTTGCTCTGAGGTATTTAAAATTAGTTTCGATTACTACTATCAAGAAAGTATATTATCAAGCAAAATGGGGATAGCATACCAGGTATAAGCTTGCTTTTTATGTACGTCAGTAAGTCATATTCCTTGAGC
Source organism: Aurelia coerulea (assembly GCA_039566865.1). Taxonomy (NCBI): domain Eukaryota; kingdom Metazoa; phylum Cnidaria; class Scyphozoa; order Semaeostomeae; family Ulmaridae; genus Aurelia; species Aurelia coerulea. The sequence continues at coordinate 22,158,160 of CM076954.1, forward strand.
ATAACAGAATAATCCATGTCTGGTACGTTTAAATTTCCTAAAATACCAACGCATTCAATGACAAATTGCTCGTCACTGTAGTTCTTGATAATGTTGGCCAAATCAGGGATATAATTCTAAGAATGAAAGAATACACAGGGTGAGTAAAAAATAATCATTGTTTGAAAGGTCATTGCTCCCTCGATATCAAGGCAATATCATTGGAAAGCAGATCATTCAACGATTACCATGTTCAAATATATTTCAAAATTTACCCAACTGAAATTGGCCATTCCGTTCTGAAGTTATGAGGGCTTTTCCCAAGACAGCCCCTTTCAAGAAACTTTCAAAGCAGGCCTAAAATCAGGATGCCTGATTGTTATCAACAATGCAATTCCACTCCAGCTTACAATATTTCAGATTGGTGTATTTCAATACACAGCTGGGCGAGGGGCATATCAATTCACTTCATTGAAATCAGGTACATCTTTGGTAACATTCTTCTATTTTTAAGAAAAGCGCCAAAAATCCCTAAAAGTCCTTCTGTTTTGAAAAACGCGTTTGATTTATGGAAAGGAGAGATGCATCCCTTGCAAGACCTTGCAGCTAAAACACAATTTTTTCAACTTTTAAGGAACCATCATATTTGTCAAATCTGTGTTTCGCTGCACCTTGACGATAAACATAATGATAAGCAATTCAAAAAACAGAAGCTATCAACAATGCTTTATAAAATGGAAATCAGTAATGATAGTCGTCTCAAATAAGATATCACCAGCAAGTGCCTCCTGCGAATAACAACAATAGAAGCGTTTGCAAAGGAATATTGTGTTATCGCAAATCTCAGGCGAAATCAAATTTGAGACGGACATTAGTGACAAGAAAAAGTTAAACGCACCATAAAATCTTTCTTGGTTGATCCTTCATGTTGGGAAATATTTCGAATCATTTTCATGAGCAGTGGATCTTTGTACTTCAAAGCTCTTCTCATCAATAATCGAAGGCCATTTCCTTCACATATAAGCTGAGCATTTCTCTTATTGGCAGCTAGATTGATGCACAAGGCAATCAATTCGATATCAACACGATCTGATTTGCATTCCAATATCATTTTCATCACCTGAAAGGTAAAAAAAAAATTCATTGACTGAAATATTAAAGACAATGAGGCTGATAATGAAATGTTCGCTTAATTAAGCCTAAAAGATGGGCTGAGCCAAAAAATGTTTACATATTTCAAAATTCGTATAATGAAGACTACTAACAAAATTGGAATGTTGTGGTTGGTCTTATATCTCTCTGAGCAATGGAAATATAGATAAAGTTGAGTCTATGAAAAATCCGTCATCTCAGAAAAGTACCTAAAACACGAGATCAAATTGTAAAGAATCTCTTCACAAGAGCAAGGCACAAATTAATCTAAGCATACAAAAGTGGCTCAAGCCACTTGCGGTCAAATTCTAGCCTATCAGATATCAGTATTTTCCATTGATGTAAACCAGTAACCCAAATACGGTTAGGCATTGTCACGGTCTATTGTCAATGCATGGCTATTCGCATCTAAAGACTATTCAGAAGGAGGCTACTTACCACAGGGATACATTCAGTATAACTGAAGAACGATTTGAATCGATCATCCATGCTGATATGATACAGAATGCACAACACAACAACACAATGATGCTCAGATGAGATGAGCGAGACTAACTTGGGAACGAGGGCATTTTTGACAGCTTTCTCTCGCAGTCCAGTATCAAATGTTAAATTCAACAGCAATCGTAGTGTGATGTTTAACAAATCATCATTACTATGCGGTATAAGAGTAGCTATCTTCTCAACGATATTATTCTCAGCCATTTCCGTTTTATTTTCTTGGAAAATGCTCAATTTCTTCAGAAATGATACAACAAGTATCAACAATTCCGGGTTGTCACGATCCATTAGACTCAACAGTTGTACGACGATCTTCTTATTTTTCATTTTCATTTCGACTTTTGTATCTTCAGCTAAATTCAATAAAAGATAGACTGTAACACGTAATAAATGCTCTTGCTTTCGCAGCAAGCTCTGATATTTCTTGTAACTACGTTCATAGTCCTTCTTCGTCGATGCATCTTTCTCGAATAATTTTCTCTTCTCGTCAATTTCATCCGTCCATTGTTTATATTTATTCAGCTCGTAATCTAGGATTGTCATGCACATCGCCCCAACTTTTTGGCTCAAAACGACAGGATGAAATTCTGAGAAGCTCGAAAAACAGAAAAATGTGTAAATAATGTTTGTTGTTAGTTCCGTACTTGATTTCCATTCTTCTCTCAAAATTCTTGACAAGGCGCTCACAACGGTTTCTAAAAGGTGAAGAAAGACGAGTAAGCTAAACTTCACAAATAAAAATTTATCAAATTTAGTTTTCTATCGATATCAGATAAGTTGAATTTTGTTTGATCAAAAGTGATGCATTTATTTACCAATGGGCACGCTGCGCCCAGGAGGGGTCCCCTAAGATTCTTGGCTGTGATGCGTTGACAATGTTCTATCCAGAAAGAATACAGAAGAACAATATTCCAAAAGTATTTTGTCCCTTTTTTGGAGAAAACCCATTCAACCAACTATTGTGCAAATTATAAACACGATAAGTTAAATTTATGGCGTTCTCATGAAGAGCTGAGAGAAGGTAGAAAGAAACTGACTACTGACAACATAATATACGAATGGAACAACCTTACGCTCAAGTCCTTGGTAGACCTTTGGTATTAAGAAAGAAAAATGTATCAAGGACCCACCATTATGAGCCAAATCTTCAAGATTATCCGGGTTTCTTGCTAGCTGCAGAATCAGTGATGTTCCTTTGATCTGTTGTGGTGTATTTTCATACAACATTTCAATGTATTCCTCCACATTATTCAAGTATGCTGCTTCATCAAATTCGCTGCTGTCCAAAGGGTCTATGTCATCAGTTTTCTTTTTGGATGGTGCAAGCGCTACAGTGAGAACAATCATAGATAGTCAGAGGAAGCAATGGCAGAGCTAAGGAGAGGAATGGGGGCCACTTTTTCTAATGTTAGTCTTTCAGTTTGTCTAAATATATTGAGAAAACATACAAGGAGGTGTGAGGTGGTTATCTTTAGAGTTCAGTTTGACAGAAAAATAAGGGGACTATGGATCATGCTGATTATAAACTGTCTATACCTTTATTCTTGTTGTTATTATTCTGCTTCTCGGCTCTCTTCTGTAAATAATAGAGTAGCTGTTCTACTTCTGGAAGTTTGCTTGGGTGAATCAGTTTGCATTTCTCTACAATCTCATTTGCCAAGGCTGAAACATTTGTGTTGGCATTCAGGCTCTTCAAACGAATTCTGCAAATAAGAATTCAAAAGACTTTAAATCAGGTTGCATCCTATCCTGCATCCCCACATCCCTACATACATACATGCTACAAAGTATCATTTTTTTGTCTATTTCTCATTCGTTTTTCATCCACGCTATTAGTATCCATTTTACATACATACATGCAGGTACATAGTACATAATACATACCACAGCTCTGATCTATATAATACCACTTTTCTACCACAGATTGGGTTTTTTTATAATGATGTTTTCAATCGTCTGGAAATTTATGCATTGTAATTATCACAAAAAGTAGTTTGTATCTGGTTAAAACAGTGCTCAATGCCATGTAGGCAGAGCGAATTATAACAGGATTGAGACAATAAGAAAGATTACTTTCTTTGTTGTTAATAAGAGTTTCACACTATACAGCAATTATCAGGCTTTGTAATTAACTTATTTCTTAATTATGCACATACTGGGTGAGTCAAAAAAAAGTTTACAGGTTTGACGGGGGGCTGTGGAATAAAAATTATGTGACCGATATTCAAAACTAAAATTTCAATCTATCAGTCAAAGGTTAACTTAGATAATGAAATTTGGCATTGAAATTGAATTCAATAGTCAATTTTGGAAATAGAATTTGATTTCAATAGCACATAAATCATGAATCAATAGCTTGTAAAACATACTTTTTATTCCACATCCAGCCAAACTTGTAAACTTTTTTTGACTCATCTGATATATTGGACTGTATTAGTTTTTAGCAGTTGGCTTGGCCGTATGCGATTTTGGCTTGAATGAACATTCATCTAAGTGCTGATAGCTAGTTTTGTTGTACAGTAGTGGCAGATGATTTAGGCTCAATAGATCTTTTTAGCTAGTCTAAAAAGATTCCGAATTGAACGCCGATTGAACGATATGTTGATACATTTTGTAGAATGCTCAATGTACACAGTAGTGATAGAAGCTCCAAAGCTACCTTGAACCTCTTGTAGAATAGTTAAAGGGTCTACTAGAATCAGTACACAGCTAATCTGCTTCTGCAAGCGTAGAGAAATGAGTTGTAGTTGTATATTATCAGTTCAGTCAAAAAGCAAAACTACCACATGTATATACCTCAATTCTGTGTTAAGAAAGCATTGAGTTTTCATGGCATGAAACATGTTATTGTTAGAGAAAGCAAAGGATGTTTTATTGATGTGAAACAGAGAAGTAGGAACTGGGGGCACTGGGGGCATGTGCCCCCAAGATTTTTGCAATAAACAAAGAAGTGCCCTTTTTGTTTTCAGGAAGTGTCCCTTTAGCTTGATGAAAAAGTGCCCTTCAAGTGTAATGCCCCCCCCCCCAAAGTTTGAGATGCTTCGTACGTCCCTGATGTAAAACAAACCTAAATAGAGGCCAGGGTGGAATCCATGCAGCTTACGCCGGAGATCTCCGGCGTGGAGTCATGATAATCTATTGTTCTTCTTTGTTCTTCCATTGTTTTGGCAAAAATCTCCGGCGTGGACTTTGCATGGTTTCCACCAAGGACTAGAGGTCTACCATTTTTCCTTCTAATGAAATCAACAACAACGTAGTGATACTTACATTTTTTGCTTTTCTTGTCTCTCTCCAAGCATTGCATCCCCAACTCCATCAATGATAGTAGCTTCCAGTTCATAATGAACAACAATTGCATTTTCTGTTGGGTGGACATCAATTGACCTTCCTTTTACTCTCCTAAAAAGTTAAAGTGCAATGAAAGTTACTGCCCCTTTAGGGAATTGATTAAAACCCACATTTTTGATTAAAACCTAGTACATTTTCCTTTCTTCAAAATGTCATAATCAACCAGCTGAGTCGTTATTACCTGAATAAAATATTTGAATAAGAATTCCAAGCATTTTGCCTGTCTGCTCTCTCTTGAGGCTCCCTTTTTATTTGTATACCTCTAAGTCATGAAAGTTTGTCTAAGAAACAAATGTTTTGCCTGTGTAGTAAAATTCTTTCTTTGTAGAGTTGATCTCCCTCAGTGGCGGAAATTCAGCTTTTTGAGTGGAGGGGCAAGCACCGTCAATTTTCCATGTCTACCCTTGCGAAAATTTGACCATGAAACGTTGTCAAACATGTTTGTCCATGTTCTGACTATGGTCAGCCATGGTGTTTGACCATGAACTTTGACCATGGTCTGACAATGGACCATGGTCAATATCAAATATCCTCTACATTTTTTCCAGGATGTTGTTCTGTGTGAAGAGTGGCTTGTAAAACAATGTACTGTTGTCAACTGAGTAAAAAATGTTTGTTTCATTGAATTTTCTAAACTTTAAGAGCAAAATTCTCAAAACATGTTCAAACATGGCCAAACATGGTCAGTAATTTCCAACTTCCAAGTTGCAAAAATACGAAATTCACATTGTCCTGATAATGTTGCATTAAAAATTTAAGCCAATACTTCTGACTTTGATATTTTACGCATTTCCCATTGACAGTTTTTCATTAAATTCTTGCAGTCTCTTCTCAAACATGGTCAAACATGGTCAAACATGATCAAAGATTGTAAAATGGCTGAGAAAGTTTTGAATGGTTGAATTATTCAAAATAAGTCTGTTAAGTCAGATTTTAAATGCAAAGCGTGTTTTGGCTTTTTTGACAAAAAGAGTGAAAAAATGGTAAAGTATGGTAAAACGTGGTCAAATGGTCATTGAGAAATCAATTTGAAGGTGATCAAAGCCGACATTGAATCAATTTGAAGGCGATCAAAGCTGACATTGTTTTGAGTTCTTAATCCATCATTTATAATAAGAAAATATGAGTTTGAAGCAAGTTTTGAAATTTACTAAAATAGATTTGATAAACATGGTAAAACATGGTAAAACATGGTCAAATTGTTATTTGAAAAAACAACGTCATTTGAAGCAATTTGAAGGCGATCAAAGCTGACATTGTTTTAAGTTTTTATATCCATCATTTACAATATGAAAATATGAGTTTGAAGCAAGTTTTGAAATATATTGAAATAGATCTGATAAACATGGTAAAACATGGTAAAACATGATCAAATTGTTATTCGAAAAAACAATGTCATTTTAAGCAATTTGAAGGTGATCAAAGCTGATATTTGTTATAAGTTCTTATATCCATCATTTATGATAAGAAAATATGAGTTTGAAGCAAGTTTTGAAATGCATTAAAATAGATCTGATAAACATGGTAAAACATGGTAAAACATGATCAAATTGTTATTCGAAAAAACAATGTCATTTGAAGCAATTTGAAGGTGATCAAAGCTGATATTTGTTATAAGTTCTTATATCCATCATTTATGATAAGAAAATATGAGTTTGAAGCAAGTTTTGAAATGCATTAAAATAGATTTGATAAACATGGTAAAACATGGTAAAACATGATCAAATTGTTATTCGAAAAACGATGTCATTTGAAGCAATTCGAAGGTGATCAAAGTTGATATTTGTTTTAAGTTCTTATATCCATCATTTATAATAAGAAAATGTGAGTTTGAAGCAAGTTTTGAAATTTATTAAAATAGATTTGATAAACATGGTAAAACATGGTAAAACATGATAAAATTGTTGTTCGAGAAAACAACGTCATTTGAAGCAATTTGAAGGTGATCAAAGCTATTTGTTTTAAATTCTTATATCCATCATTTATGATAGGAAAACGAGAGTTTGAAGCGAGTTTTGAAATTTATTAAAAAGATTTGATAAACATTGTAAAACATGGCAAAACATGGTCAATAGCCATTCGAGAAACACGTCATTTAAATCAATTTGAAGGCGTTCTCGTTGGTCCATATTTTCAAGGAAAATGATTGTTGACATTATTTAGGAGAGATTGATAAACTTGGTAAAACATGGTCCAATAGTAATTTGAAACAAGTATTTTCCCATTTTTCACAACGTTTTGGAGGAATGGTTCTTTGTAAGAGTAAGTATAAGGCAATACATAAATTCAAGCACATTTGCTGCTGTCTTTTTGGTCACGTTGCGGTGTTTCTGCCCGCAACAAATTTATTAATTCATTCGTCACCGCACACCGCAAGCATCTTCAGATCCGACGATCAACGCTAGTATCATGGCATTTCCTTTTTCAAATTTACACACCTTGGCTCAGTTTCCTTTTCAATTGACACAAAAGAATTGACAAAACATGGTCGGTCATTGTCGAACAAATTTATCAGAAAACTTTAAGCCTGCATTCAATTCAACAACAGAACTTTTCTCCTTGCATTTTCATACAATTGAACAATTGCACAACGTTATTCAATCTCATTTGATTTGAATTACATTTAAATCTTTCATCGCCGCGAAGGCGGATATATTTCTCCGTTACTGCGAAGGCGCAATTTTGCCGACGGTTGAGACATGCGCGCCAAAGTTCAATAAGTTTTTCATTTCAAGATGAAGGCCAAGAAAAAGATTGAGAGAGAGAGATTAGATGTTTTGCACAATGCACAGTTGTGTGAAATATCAAATAGATGGTTTAAAATTAAGGTGACGAAGGATTAAAGATCCCTTTCAACATGTTGTGAAATATCAATCGGATGGTTGAAAGAGGAGAGTGACAGAAAACGAAAGATCTCTTTCAAGAACGGTGTGAAATTAAATTGGTAGCAGCGATGAAAGGATTAAATGTCTGTTTCAAGATGGTGTGAAATTAAAAAGAATGGTTTAAGAGGAGAAGGTGATGAAGGATTAAATATCTCTTTCAAGGTGGTGTGAAAGAACAACCAAAACATATGAAGGTAGTCTAATCATTTATTTTAATAGCATCTATATATGATCAGGCCTTCTTATTAAAAAGTTTGTATGTAGGCGTAGGCCCTACTTGCCTTTTTGTATCTGGGACTATCTACTTGCCCAGAACTCAAGTCAGACCTCTTTGAGCTGTTAAGTAGCGGTTTAATTATTAGAGTTTTAGGCCAGTATTGCAATCAAACATAGAGGTTCCAAAAGTTAATTATCAGAGTGATATTTACAGAAGAGAGCAGAAGTTTTCAATAAAAACAGACACCGTGCACACTTGGAGCTGCCTTCTCTAGCTGCAAGTCAAGAAATATTGTCCTGCCTACTCATCTTATCATTTTCAACACGTTTCAAACCATATGGTTCAAACAGGAAATTTGAAAATGAGCTTTTCAAGGTTTCCTGCTCGCATTTCCTATACAAATTCTGACCTTGAAACGAAGCCATAAAATACTTGAAGCAAATCCAAAACGCAAAAATCTTGGTCAACTCGGTATGCTCGGTATGCAAATAACATCATATAAACCATCAATTACAATTTTTCATATATCATAAAAGCTTCGTACTTAAACACTTATCCTTCGTAAGCAGAACAGAAAGGCAACAGAACAAGATATATTTTTAATGTTTTATAATAATACAGACTGTCAAGGTTATTGTCTTTATTGGCTATTATTTGGTTGATTCCGCTGAACTTTTTTCATTACCCCCATGAACTTTAGTGGTAAATGCTGTTTTGTCCCTCAGATCCGGAAAAGGACACTGCCAATAGTTTGTTCATCACGACATGTAGCGATGCTGATCAAAATGGGCTTTGCCTTCTTCGTTGAATTACTGGGTTTTCCAGACACATAATGCGTAAGGATTTCTTCTACCGAAAATGCCAAAGATACCCCTATGATATACCATTCATTTTTAAGTAGATTCAGCATCAAATGGTCTTACCTATTACAATCATCATTTTTCAAATAAGAAATGACTTATATAAGAAACGCTTGGCTATTATTGGCTGCATGCTCAACTTTTTGAAAACTTCCAAGGTAAGCATTAAAAGTGGCTCAAGCTACTTGCAGTCATCAGAACATGGTCAAATATGGTCATGTACAGGTATGAAATGTATCCATGTGTGACCATGAATGACCATGTTCCTTATGAAATAATGCCCCAACATGTTTGATCATGGTCATTCATGGTTAAGAACCAACCACACATTTTGTCCATGGAAAGTACTAAAAACACGTTTGACCATGTTTTGACCATGGGTCCAATATGAATTTCACATCCAAAACATGATTAAACGTGTTCATTTCATTGTCACAACATGGTCAAACATGGTCGTGTTCTGGTGTGAATATGTCCATGTTTGAACATGAATGACCATGTTTCTACCCAAACCTGTTTGATCATGGTCATTCATGGTAAGAACTAACAACATATTTTGACCATGAAAGTTACAAAAACATGTTTGACCATGTTTTGACAATGGGTCCAATATGAATTTCACATCCAAAACATGATTAAACGTGGTCATTTCATTGTCACAACATGGTCAAACATGGTCACCTTATGCAAAGCATTCTATCCATGTTTGACCATGTCCAAATATGTTTGATAAGGAGGCCTTGACCATATCCAAATATGGTTATTCATGGTCTAAGTAATACCATTAACCATGATTTGACAATGAAAAAACATGGTCTCTTTGAACATGTTTGACCATGTTTTGACAATGGGTCCAATATGAATTTCACTTCTAAAACATGATTAAACGTGGTCATTTCACTGTCAAAACATGGTCAAATATGGTCATTTGACCATGATCAGACATGATTCAAACATGTTTGACCATGTTTTAAACATGGTATTTTCGCAAGGGTAGGAAATGCTTTTGTTTTCAGGTATTTTGCTGGAAGACCGGACATAATAGGCTCCTTAAATGTGCTAAGAGAATATGTATATCAGATTTCAAAACTATTCATATTCAGCAATTGATAGAAAGAGGCAAGAATGTATTCTGAAGGTAGGCCCAACAGCCACAAGGACTCTGGGGGCGAAGCCCCAGGAAAAGTTTTGAGGACACGCCCTCTACTTTTGCCAAGAATGCCTTTCACAACCCTATGTTTGCCAGTCCTGAATTGGGATTTTGACAATTTTGTAACATTTTTCAATGGAGTATCATCCCCCAGGAACGTTTTTGAATAAAACTAATTGATTTTGGCTCAGGAGATCTCTTGGATCCCTTGTTTGCCAGTGCCAAATTTGAATATTTGACGACATGAATAACCACTTCTAAAAAAAAAATTTGCACGAAGAACTCCTACTCTATCTTAGAACGCTGTTCGCAATCAAATTTTGCCTGTCTTCAACATGGAAACTTTAAAAATTCGCTGATAGTTTGTCTGAAGTTCTTGTCCAGGAAAATTTTGAGAATTCAAACCTTTATATTGGCTTAGAATGTCTCTCCCAATCACGTTCCAACATCACTTGGAAATATTGCTACTCTCGGACCTATACCCAACAACTTTCTTCTCGTTTTTGAAATAAATGAAAGTGAATAAAAACTTTAGAATATGCTTTTGAGCTTGTGAATTTTGTTTGCTCTTTGCAGATAAAAATCGTCTACTTCTTGATGATGACTCGTTCCTTTGCTGCACTTTCGAGTCCACGTACTTTTCCGACTTCTTTCTATGGAAAATTTCCGAATCTTGTCGAATTGGGGGGGCAGTTGCCCCTCCAACCCCCCCCCCCATAATTTCCACCACTGATATCTCTGGTGGAATCAGTGTATGCTGTCCACCAAAGACTTACATTGCCAATCTCTTTTGTTTTCTCCTTTTTTGTATTGTTTAGAGTGAGCCTGTCCAATGACCTTTGGTGGAAAAGGGTTCCATTCCAGGCTGGGTTGATATAAAGTATTTTGGTTTGATCAATTTACTGTTATTTTGCTTTAGGTGTTGATTTGTATAAGAATGCAATGAAATCAATGAAAAGAAGGAATGAAAACAAACTGAACTCTTTGGTTTCATCCATAGCAACAGTATCCAAGGCTGGATATACATACATTCACATTGACATTTGATAAAAGGGTAAAGGACTTAACACCAACCTCTTCAGAAATTTTGCTTCATCTTCCATGTTCATTGTTCTGGAGTCAAGCTAAATATGAAGGAGAGAAGAGCAAACAGTACATAAAATTTAAGATCTATCAGCATCAGCAAAGATGATCTCATTCTCACATCCAAGAATACCCTAGCTAGGCATTTAAGTAACAAATTTCAAAATTTTTCTGCCAAAATGACCTTTCATAAAGAATTACATGCAGTTTCTCGTTGCCCGGGTTGTAATTTGTATTGTATTCCACATATCAGAGTGTGCTAAAGTTGCAAACTGACATGGTGGGAACTGGGAAGGGAATCCTATCTGCATGATGATTAGGCCCGCCTCGACTCTCTTCTACCGAGACTCGTCCATTGTTATGCTTTAAAACGTTTATGATTACCTTTACATGCCTCGTCTCACAGCTAGAAGTATACTGCAACAGTTTCTTGTAATGTTTTTGCCGTAGTCTGCAGATTTGGTCAAGTAATATCCTCAAATTTGTCATCCATATTTCTCTTCTCTCATCTTATACTAGGCCAACATATTGGTAAACAGACTCGCTGGGGACTGGGAACGAAAACCACAAAAACCTCTTGTTGCTACCTTCAGTGAAAAAAACAAAGCACAAATGAGTTTCTTGTGAAATCAAAGAAGTTCAATACTATAACATGATCCAAGTTTCATTATAAAAGAGAAAACGTGAATTTTCTTCTTTTATCACAAAACAAAACATCCAACGTAAACGTGTAAACTGACGAAGCGAAAAAGACAAAGGTAACCACTCGTTGTTGTTGAATAACGTACGGAAAGATAAAATCAAAGGAGATTGACTGATAAAACTTCTATTTTGCCCAACAAAGGGTGGGTAGCCAAAAAATGAAAATGCTAATTTTTGAAAATTTGCATAGCAAAATGGGTGTCTGCAGGTCCCGTAGGATACGCATGTTTGAGGATACGTTTCTGCGGGTCTCTTTGAATGTAGGTCCCGTGGTCACGTACAAATGGCCGTTTCATGTGGCAAGGAGCCGTTTGTAGTACAGAGCAAAACGATAATCACCAGCAAGTCACCAGTGAGTTTTCCTGTTTTAATGTCTAATCCTCTTCTGCAATTGCCTGTCCCCCGTCTAGTAAAAGTTATATTTAGAAATTCTTGCGACACTACCTTATACAATAGAAGGGAAAGTATTTATTGTCTATCTTTTTATCATCTATGACGTACACACATGTTGGCTGTGCAGCAGTATTAGTAGATGTAACCTAGTAAGTCAAGACGTAAACAACGATCGTGTTTATTTCGAACTTTGTTTATTCCTACGATGTTGTCAAAATTAAGAACTCGATTGTTATGTGCTCCTTTTGGAGGTGCTTTGAAGAATTTGGTCGGGAGAAATGTTTGTGCAGCAGCAACAGTTGAAGCATCAAAATATGCTGTAAAGGAAGTAACACATGATAACTCTTGCAGTGAAATAAAGGTCGCTTGGAGTAATAATGAAGTCAGTAGACTGCCATTCGTGTTTCTTCGTGATAATTGCAAATGTCCAGCTTGTTTTCTTGAAACAGCCGATCAAAGTTTGGTGTTGATACATGATGCTTTGCGGGAAGCAGAAAATGGAGTGGATAACGTTTCATTTCATGAAGATTCTCTCGTTATAAGATGGGCATCTGGTCACGAGAGCAGCTTCTCGTTGTCGTGGTTAAAAGGACAATCCTACACGGACGAGAAAGCAGACGAGAAAAGAAAACACGCAATAGCTGGTTTTAGAAATATTTTATGGAACAAGGAGCATGAATTAAAATTTATTGACTTCGAAAGTATTATTTCTAATGACGATGCCTTGCTTGACTGGATGACTATAATGGCAACTGAAGGAGTAGCAGTTATACAGGACGCCCCAAAAGAACCAAATCAGTTGAGAAAGTTGGCCCATAGAGCCGCTGCGGGTTTGCGGAGCACTATGTATGGGTAAGTAGGCCACAATTTCTGATGTTTCCAATGCTTCCAAGAAGAAACGTCTCCAATATTTACAAAGTGACGTCATATTCAGGATTTTTATGTCATTGCATTTGTCAGAAAGTACATAGTATTAAAAAATTTTAAATTGTGTTGATGTTTTTAGCTGCCGTTTATACGTGGCCTGTGCAAGATAGTGGCCTTTCGTTATTGATTTGAATTTAGTTAGTAATTTACACAAAGCCACGCGCGGAATAGCCTACGCGTAGACCCATTATCCCAAAGGAGGAAAGGGTCTACGAAACAAAAAGCAAAGGCTTGCTACGGCCGCCCAATTAATAATTCTAATCCCCTTTTCAAATGATTTGTGAAACGCGTTGAAACCATAGAAATAGGGTAAGACGGGGTAAAGTGAACTACGGGGTAAAGTGAACTACTCGGAACATTCGCGCTTCTCTCCAAAAGCAAACATGCAGTGATAAAACATGATTTATGCCAAATGCTTTGTTACATGTGCTCACAGGAAATGAAATCATTTTTGCAAAATAGCTCATCCTGTTGTTGCAAAAAATCCCTTTGCCCGAGGCAGTAAAAACAACCTCGGGAAATCATGGTTGTTAGGTTTGGGCTCCTATCTTTGGTCTTAATTTTTGACCCCAAGACGAAATTAATTTATATTATTGTTTTGATCGATTTGAAGCACATACCATGTGTTTACATTTTCCAAAAGGAAAGGGCCAAGAAAGACTTTCTTGTACGCTTACATAATATTTTAAAAGATCTACCGTCCAGTCGATATTTTGCTTCGACCGGGGTAAAGTGAACTACCCATGATTTTTCATTTTCTCATGTGAACATGAAGTCAGATGAAGAAGACCTTTTCAATCTCATTTGGTTCATAAGTCTGCCCTCAGAAAATCATAATTTGCAGAATAATTTTTCGCTCTGATGGCTCAGAAATATATTCTGATACCAGCTCCCTGAAAAGCCTCCAAACTTTTGACAGCCGAAGTTTCACCTTCATTCAAAAATGAGGTTACTGATCCAAGAATTTTGTTGGGATTTGATGAAGCAAGCATACCTATCGACATGAAAAGTATAAATGGCCATCAAAGTGAAATTAGAATATAAATAATTGTTATAGATTTATAACTATTTTTGGTTTTATTTCTGGGCGGAGGTTTCAGGGCAAAGTGAGCTACTTTGAAAATATGGTTTCTCTTTGTGGTAATTTGGTATTTATATGCAATATAGTATTTTCGAAGAATATTCCCATTATTGTTCATCGACTTGTATTCAGGTCTCGCAATCTGACTCGAATTGGTGACTTAGACAATAGTTTTTGGTTAATATTTGATCTGCAAAGATCGTTCTCAACATAGGTCACAATTTAATTTTTTTAAATATCACTCTTGTGAAATTTTTGGGTTTGTTTCGTTTTGGCATGCGAAGAACTCCTTAGAGTTGCAAAATAAATCATATTTTCGGGTATTACCAGCATTATTTTGTTTTTATCGAACAATTGCTAAGTAGTTCACTTTACCCCGGTCCGGGGTAAAGTGAACTAGGCAGAGCGGTCGCCAAAGAAAGCTCTTTTGTGAGACAATGGAAAAAGATTTGAAAAATATTTTTGCTGGATAAACTGACCCGAAGACATAATGTCAAAACAACGTTAAAAAGTTTGCCCTCAGCTACAGTCTCTTTAGGATATCCTTGAAAAACCTCCAAAGTAGTTCACTTTACCCCGTCTTACCCTAGTTTCCAGAAATCTAGAAACCTCAGTAGCAACCTTTTACTCTTTGTTTCGTAGACCCTTTCCTCCTTTGGGATAATGGGTCTACGCGTAGGCTACGCGCGGAAGGGGTCTCTGATGTCCACACAGTGCGGGCATATTGTTTAGCTAGATGAACCAACCTCGTCACCAGGGCCTTTTGTCACAAAAGGCCCTAGGGACAAGGTTGTAGAGGAACAATACCGCGCATAGAAGTTTTGTTTGTCCTGTTTAACCTTTTATGCCCCTTTTATGTCGTTATGTAAAAGGGCTCTCGACTAATGACACATTTATTCAATCATTAATACTCTCCCCTAAACCACCCCCAGGGAAACCCCCTTTCAGGAAGTGGGCATTGTTACGCCAGCCCGACTGCCTGAAGAATATCACATTTTAAGGTCGGTGATTGGACATGAAAACCATTTTCGGCAAACGGACCAACGCACCTGTCCCACAGAGAATTCTGTGGAAAATGAGATTGGAAATAGGCAGAATGAAAACAAGCAAGGCAGATTATAACAGGCAGAAGAAAAAGAAAAACTAGGAGGGACTGGGAGGGTGGGGAAAATAAACAAACTTCGAACAGCGATAGCGAAATTTCCAACTTGCTACGTAGGATCACAATAACGGTATGAGGAAATGATGCCTACCCAGCATGTAAAATACGCCCACGGGCACCACGTGATCCCAGGCTAACCAAAAAGGTCGCAGAATGTACTGCTAAAAAATAACGACCACGCTCCTCCGGGGAGGTATTAACTCCAGTTAAACTAGCGTCTAACTGCCATTTAATACTCTCCCCTAAACCACCCCCAGGGAAACCCCCTTTCAGGAAGTGGGCATTGTTACGCCAGCCCGACTGCCTGAAGAATATCACATTTTAAGGTCGGTGATTGGACATGAAAACCATTTTCGGCCACAGAACACGCAGTGTTCCCACCCAATCACTGACCTACTTACCAAACCTCCCTTCCATACCAAAAAACCTCCCAGTCTCGAACATAATTGAAAGGAGAGAAAAGATTTGAAAAATGAGAGAAAAGTTTAGAATGATAGATCAATGAGCCAGAAACTATAAAAACCAGATTGGAGCTTAAATGCACCAATGTGTACGGCCTAAGGGCCACCTTAGATATCCAGAAACCGAAACACTGAGGCACGTACAACGGCTGGATGGCCAAATAGAACAGAAAACGTGGCAAATAGCCACAGGCTCGCAGAGCCAAGCACTTACAAAACAATGCAAAGTAGTTGAGCGGCTAAATATCACACAACAGCTTGCACCAGATGAGGAAACAATAAATAGATACACGGCAATATCGCCAAGGGTGTCAACGGCACGCTGCGCTGAGGTAAATACGTAAATAAATGACAGCTAGCCAACGGTCCCCGAACAGAAACGCCGTTTGAGTAAACGGCCAACTACTACACGACTTTGGGCCTGGATAGCAAAATGATAAACATAAGCACGGCATACAGCCAACGGCTCGCTCGCGGAGCTAAACACTTGCCAACAATAAGAGGCCAAAAAGCCATACGGCTCAGGGCCAGTAACGAACAATACAGCATGGCGATGACGCCAACGGCTCGCGGAGCCAACTACTTCAAACAAATTTGGCTTATTCAGCCAAAACGGCCACGCAAAAAAAAACTATGGCCCAATGATTTTGAATGAACCGCAAACGAAGAGAATAACCAATAAGAATATTCACGTCACCGCAACGCATGTATGACGTAACATGCAATTTGGGTGTATTCGTTAATTAGTTTTCTTTTTTTGAAATTGAAACTGCACAAACAATACAAGTAATCAAACTAAGCAATTGATCACGTTATGAAAGAAACAGCATGATCTATGAGGCATGAAATTAAAACAAAACCAGCCTGCAAAGAGGCAACAAATCAAGACGGCAGCAAAGCCAATACCAGGGGATATTGAAAACAACATACCCGGGAACAAACCAAAATATGGCCTAAGGCATAATGTCATGTCAACAACAAATACGCAGTTAGCCCTCTTCGCCTGGTTGGAGAGTCAGAAGACGGCGTCTGTTGATGTAGGCAACCAAAAACCACACGGCACAAGGTCATTAAATGAGCCGATAAATAAAGAGCAACTAGCTAACGGCCCCCGAACAGAAATGCAGTTCAGTTAAGCGGCCAAAGTAATACACGGCTTGGGCCTGGATAGCAAATGGTAAATATAAGCACGGCATATAGCCAACGGCTCGCGGAGCCAAACACTAATCAACAAGCTGAAGAGGCCAAAAGCCATACGGCTCAGGTATAGTAACGCATAATAATACAGTACGGCGATGAAGCCAACGGCTCGCGGAGCCAAAGACTAATCAACAAGTTGAAGAGGCCAAAAGCCATACGGCTCAGGTATAGTAACGCATAATGATACAGTACGGCGATGAAGCCAACGGCTCGCGGAGCCAAACACTAATCAACAAGTTGAAGAGGCCAAAAGCCATACGGCTCAGGGCTAGTAACGAATCAATAATACAGTACGGCGATGTGGCCAACGGCTCGCGGAGCCAAACAATGATCAACAAGCTGAAGGGTCCAAAAAAAAAGGCATACGGCTCGGGGCTCGTAATGAATCAATAATACAGCACGGCGATGAAGCCAACGGCTCGCGGAGCCAAACATTTATCAACAAGTTGAAGAGGCCAAGAAAAGGCCAAACGGCCCAGGGCCAACAACGAATCAATAATACGGTACGGCAATGAAGCCAACGGCTCACGGAGCCAACTACTTCAGACCAAGTTGGCTTATTCAGCCACAACGGCCACGCAAAAAAACATGGCCTAAATAGCCAATAAAGAATATTCACATTGAGAAATTGAAATGAAACAACATACCTGGGAACAAACCAAAATATGGCCTTCAACCCTAGACATACATAATGTTATGTCAACAACAAATACGCAGATTAGCCCTCACTTGGTTGGGAAGGCAGAAGACGGCGTCAGTTGACGCAAAGAACCGAGAAGAACTGTTCAGATGTTCGAAACGTTGTAATGCTTCTGCTTTACCGAACGTTTTATCATCACTTGGTGTAGGTGTGGTTTCCGGGTCTTGCTTCTCTTGCTCCAAAGCCGACAAACTGTCAAAGATTTCCAGAAAAAAAACAAAATAGACATTAATAGTACATAACCTTGATCCTAGCAATAGCAGCAAATAGCCTTCAGGAAAATAAACAAACTTCGAACAGCGATAGCGAAATTTCCAACTTGCTACGTAGGATCACAATAACGGTATGAGGAAATGATGCCTACCCAGCATGTAAAATACGCCCACGGGCACCACGTGATCCCAGGCTAACCAAAAAGGTCGCAGAATGTACTGCTAAAAAATAACGACCACGCTCCTCCGGGGAGGTATTAACTCCAGTTAAACTAGCGTCTAACTGCCATTAATCATCTGATTTCTTTTGAGGGGAAGGTCATGGGGATTAGTGCGCTTTCCCTTTGAAATCCACCAGGGTCCCAGGAGGCCGTAGGAAGCATCTTTCTGTAAAATCTTATTTCAAATCTAGGTTTTTTTAGCCTGTGTTCCAGGCCCCACTTTTCGGGTCTGGCACACAGGCTAGGATTTGTGTAATTAGACTTTTGTAAATATTTTGTATAGTTGGCCTTAATTAGGGTAACGCTATTGTCTCCGCCAACTTTAAGTGAATTGTTTATTATTCATCATTCATCATTATTCATATCTCAAACTTGGGGGGGGGGGGTACAAGGGCACTTTTTTCATTAAGGGGCCAATCTTGGGGCACATGCCCCCAGTAGCCCCTGGTTCCTAAGTCTATCAAATCCTCAAGGTGCAATTTTGTATAACCACTGATATGTGATTGGATGACCTCTCATATGAGATTGGATGACCTCTCATGGCATTGATCTCTTTTGTTTTTAAAAACTCTATATTTTTCTGTTCTGTTAGGGATGTATTCACAGTGAAAGACAAGGCAAATGCGACGAACCTTGCTTATACGAGTGGCTACTTGGCGCTGCATACTGATCAGCCGTACTATGCAACTCAACCTGATGTAAGTATCAATCAATCAATCAATCAATCAATCAATCAATCAATCAATCAACTGTTTTGCTATTTAGCTATGATTTAGCGAAAGAAACTGGCAAGAAACAAAACAACCTGCAACAAGCAACCTCGTCCCCAGCCCCCCAGGGCTTTTGTCATATTGGGGTCCCAATATGGCAAAAGGCCCTGGGGACGAGGTTGTGCAACAATAGTTTCAATAGTTAGTTGGCAAAGATAACTGGCTAGCTCAAGAGATGCATATGCAAGTCTAAACTTAGCCTATTGTATTGTGCTACACCACAGTCGCTATACCTATGATTAACGTTTTCGTTTTGAATTTTATTTGTTTATTGCCGCCATGCATAATTCTTTTATGTTGAGCGTTATAGCTTTTCGATGACGGCGATGACGATGACGATGATGATGATTGGGAGCGCAATACGGTCCTGGAAAAAGGTAAAAGAAGAAGAATCGCTGCTCGTTTGTTTTATAATCAAAAGCGTACGAGACGGGGGCCGCGGGGGGCAGCAGCCCCCCCAACTTTGGAAAAGTTATCGAAGATCAGCCGCAATCGGGCAAAAATCTGCCCTCAGTCCACAGGGAGCCCACATAAAAAGTAGTAAGAAAGCAAACGAAATGCGGCTTCTGCGAGTGAGATACGGCAAAAGCAGCATCTGTGGAGGAGCAATGTGCGCTTGGTGGCTTTGCGGAGGAGAGAGGAAAGAGCGGGGCCTCTCTCCTCCGCAAAGCCTGCAAGCGCACATTGCTCCTCCACAGATGCTGCTTTTGCCGTATCTCACTCGCAGAAGCCGCAT
This sequence comes from Aurelia coerulea, assembly GCA_039566865.1. Lineage (NCBI taxonomy): Eukaryota > Metazoa > Cnidaria > Scyphozoa > Semaeostomeae > Ulmaridae > Aurelia > Aurelia coerulea. The sequence goes on from CM076954.1 coordinate 22,177,900, forward strand.
TTCGTTTGCTTTCTTACTACTTTTTATGTGGGCTCCCTGTGCTCAGTCAGGCAAACAATGGACTTTGAGTCGGGCAGCTCCCCTAGATTTTTTCTTCCCGTACGCTTATGTTTATGATCCCAGAATTTTCATTGAAATTAGGACCATATCAAATTTCTTCTGTAAACTGCGATAAACTGCGAAAATAACAGTCGAGTTGTGTTTTCGTATCTTATTTTCAGTTACAGCTGAGTATGGTTTATTTTTTATCATCATAATAGTACGGTGGCCCACAACTGCCACGGCAAAATCAATTGTTCACGGCACAATTTCATTTCCACAGCCACCAGCAAAATGTTCACGGCAAAAATACAAATTCTCACAACACAAAATCACTTTGACTCTTTCACTTTCTCAAGGCTCAAACACTTTCTCACGGCACAAACACTTTCTCACGGCACAAACATTTTTTTTCACGGCACAAACACTTTTTCACGGCTCAAACACTTTCTCACGGCACAAATATTTTTTTCACGGCACAAACGCTTTCTCACAGCACAAACACTTCTTCACGGCACAAACACTTTCTCGCGGCACAAACACTTTCTCACGGCACAAACACTTTCTCACAGCATAAGCACTTCTTCACGGCACAAACACTTTTTCACGGTACAAACACTTTTTCACGGCACAAACACTTTTTCATGGCAGAAGTACTTTTTTACGGCTTCTTGGCCAAATTTTGGGTAGGGGTCTGCAGCGTGCATATTCAAAATGGTACCATTGGCTAGACCAATTTTTACGAAACTGATACCCTTGGCTAGACCAATTTGACCATTGTCTGGATATCATGACCGTTCGCTAGACCAATATTGTCAAAGATGATACCCTTGGCTAGCCCGTTGTAGGCCAAAATTGCAAAAAAAGGATACCCTTGGCTAGACTAGAAGTCTGAAAAAGTAATACCTTGCTCGCGGCACATCCCCAGGTACCTTTACTATGGAAGAACCCCCCCCCCCCCCCCCTGCCGTACCAAACGCATCCACGTCAAGGGTTAAAGGTTATGAGACGAGAGGACAAAAGCAACACAAACTCTTTAATTAGGGTATTGGAATTCGATTGAAATTGACTCCGAGAAAGTACTTGTGCCGTGAAAAAGTGTTTGTGCCGTGAGAAAGTGTTTGTGCCGTGGAGAAGTATTTGTGCTGTGAGAAAGTGTTTGTGCCGTGAGAAAGGGTTTTGTGCCGTGAGAAAGGGTTTGTGCCGTGAGAAAGTGTTTGTGCCGTGAGAAAGTGTTTGTGCCGTGAGAAAGTGTTTGTGCCGTGAAGATGTGTTTGTGCCGTGAGAAAGTGAAAGAGTGAAAGTGATTTTGTGTTGTGAGAATTGTATTTTTGCCATGAAAATTGGTTTGCTGTGGGCTGTGGAGATTGAAATTGTGCCGTGAACAATTGATTTTGCCGTGGCAGTTGTGGGCCACCGTACAACTGATCCCGAACTGATCCCAGAATAACCCTTTCTCTAACTCGAAGCCTGCAGATTTTGGTTGGGGACGTGCCGCCCAAGCCATCCCAGCCATCCCAAGCGCCCAAGCTTCAAAAACGCATAGACAGGGAATATTGTCTAACGATCTAACAATCATGCTAACCGTTGATCTTGTGCCTTATTTGTACCAAATCGACCATAGAGATTCAAAATTCACCCGGTACCTTTTTTTAATTTTGACCGCAAGTGCCATTTTTGATGACGTCAATTACTGACATTTTGAGAACTTTATATGACTGTAGCTTTTCACAAGTATGCTGAATCAGCTTCTAAATGACTTAGTTGAATTCAGCTTGATTAGAGCTTTCGACTGATACACAATGTTTTATATTTTGATGAAGTGAGACAATTCTTATGACGTAATCAGTCAACCTCGTCCCCAGGGCCTTTTGCAATATGACAAAAGGCCCTGGGGATGAGGTTGGTAATCAGTCTTTCATGGAAGTATCACTTGACGGAACTTTCTAAGAAGCTAGTTAGAAATTGTGGTATGTTTTTTAAAGTGAGACATTTCTTACCGATTGATGTTTTGATCCGTCTTGACCATGAATATTAGTTTGGGGTCTTACTTATGAAACTCACATTAACCCTGTGTTTTTGTTACAGAAGAGGGTTTGAGGGCAATTTCATTTGAGTCTTCTTCTGCTCTTATATTCAGTAACTTAAATTTTTTAAAGCTGCATGATCTTTTTCATCTCAAATTGCTCACCTTTGTGTATGAAACCACTTTGAAACCATCGAAAAGATTTCTGTAGCAAAACTTTTGAGACAGGGACAGAACTAATAAAAATTCTTCTCATCCCTTCCAGATCCAGTTTCTACATTGTATTGAAGCAAGTCAACCGAATGAAGGGGTAAATCATCTTGTTGATGGTTTCAAAGTGGCTACAGATCTGCGAGAAAATCATCCTGATGACTTCAAAATCCTATCCACTCTTACAGTACCGTATCAACAGAGAGGCAGTGAAATGTATTCGGATTTCATTCTTGAAGCTGATCAGACGGTTATCGGGTTAGTAAGCAGTGTTGTGTATTTTCAAGCAAGTGATACTTTACCTACTGAAAGTATGGGGTTTTAGACACTACACTAAAGTTATGCTTCAGTTTGTGCGCTTCTGCGGAGGAACATTTATATCGCTCTGCGGAGGCACATACGCGACATAACACGTATAAACTTACCACCATTCGATAGCTCTCGATGAGAGCTTTCAGATGATATATAATTTTATCAATTTATGATGAAATCCGCAATTTTAACGTTTATGACGTCAGCAAAGTGTTCCAGCAATAAACACAACTCCACTCCTATATGTACTCGTTTTACTTCGTACATAAAAATGTTGTTTCTCCTCCACAGGCTGAATCAATATGGTGAAATCGACAGAATAAGTCATAATTATCCATCTAGGGCATCGCATATGAATCACCCAGCTGCAGAAACGAAAGCATTTTACAAGTCTCTTGGGAAATTGGTCGGGATGATGTATGATCCTAAATATTTACTTGCATACAAGCTTGAAGCTGGGGATATTCTTGGTTTTCATAACAAACGAGTTTTACATGGCCGTACGCCTTATGACCCATCGCGCTCAAAGAGATGGCTGGAAGGAGCCTATGTCAACTGGGATGATGTTCATTCAAGGATACGAGCTTTGAAAGAAAGACTGGGAAAGTAATTGACTGAATTTAGATAATGAAATAGTACTTTTGAAGGAAATTTGATCTCTTATACCGTGGCTCTAGTAGACCTAAGTCTGATTTTTTTATTTGACCATTTCAATTCAACGAGAGATCCTTAGATTTATGTAGTGAGTCTACTGTAGATAATGCATCTGAAGAAATGCGGTAGATGTGTACGAAATATATGAGAGATCATATCATGTGCCATTTGTTTGGTAATATGGACTACATTTGTTTTGTAAATGCTACATGTACCAAATTTAATCCCTAACAAATGAATGTCACAATCAAGACTTCCTCAAACATTTGAAATCTTTAAAGGGCCTGGAAAAGGAGCAAATTACTGCCTAGGAATCTCGTACATTTTGGCAGAAATCATTCTATTCTACTAGGAAATCCCTGAAAATTCATGAAGACTTTTCTAAATAAATACAGGCATGTTTACACAAAACAAACACCTATTCCTTGACAATAAATTTTATTTTTTCACGAATACGTAGTCAGACTATAAAATCGTATTCAAGATATAAACGTCGAACTCAAAAGTCCATCCCAACTTTGCTTATAAACGAAGGCCTACATTCTTAGCTACGTTGACATATATAGGTTAGTTTTTAGTTAAATATCTTAATCGTAAAAATTCCTCTTTAGCGTAATTAAATCTAAATACACCAGAGAGAGATACCATTGAGCGTACAAAAATATCTTTATATATCTATTGGTACCCTGGGTGCCAGAGCCTCGTAGTTTGGAACGAAAGGGAGGGAAAGGAGAAAAAGGAAGCTCTTCTTCCCTCCTTCCATTTTCTTCTTCTTATTTTCGTCTCTCGTTTTTCATTAAGGCTCTGGCACCCAGGGTAATTTATTGAGTGTGCCACAAGTATGACCTCTTCAACAGCCCTTCAAAAAAGGCTCTTTTCATACCCGAATGAAACCAACTCGAAATATGTACGATGCTTCTCTGCCAAACAATTGAATTGTGATAAAATGATTTCTGAAGTCACCTGAATATAATTTGACGAAATACGTCTCTTTCAATGGGCTTTCGAAGAGGCAAATAACATTTTGGACACCCTAAGGCTGCGTTCAGACGCTACTGATTTCTTGGCAGGGCTATTTCTTTCGTCTGTTTCTCTTTCATCCAGTAGAAACAAACACCTCTGCAAAGAAGTTAGTAGAATCTGAACGCAGATTACATATGCGAAATTCCAAACAAATTTTTCATTCTTACCTAATCTAAAATTCATAAAATTTGCAGTAAAAATTCACCATGAAAACTCCGATGACGATCACAAAAATTGAGAGAATAGTTTGAGTTTGAAAGCCTCTAGTTTTCTTTGGTAATCCGCTACTTTGAAATGGGAACCATATTCTTTTCTCAGCTGTAAGGATAGCATCTCTTGCTCCACTCCAAGCACAACGACCTTGCAGCCTGTATTGGTATGGCAATGATGGACCAAAACACAAACGAAATGCTAGGACAGGATCTGTGAATAACATTTTCCAGATGCATGGCTTGACTCCTATCTCAATGGCCAGCTCATCTTGATAATTAATGAAATCCACCTGAAATAAGAAAATTACGTATGTTGAAATACCAAGCTTGAACAATATGTAACATTTCTTGTTTTGGAGAATCATGCCCCATGCGATTTAGACTGCTTTCACACGATACCTGCACAATTTGGAAACGGCATGTGCCTTTTGTACTACCGGGTGTCCCAAAAAAAGTACTCCTGTTCACAAAATCACCAAAAATTGATTATGAAACCTTTGATAAAATTTTCTTTTTGAGTTGTTTTGTCAAAGACCCAAAAATATTCATAGATGATAAAATGTTTGCTTTGATACAGCAAGGTAGAAACATTACACGTTGAAAAACCTTCTTTTGAGCTATAGCTTTTAAGCAAAATACTCAATCTTGCCTAAGAGTCAAAATTTTCAGATTTTTTATCATCAGTGAAGTCTCCAATGATAGTGCACATTTCTTTCTGTCATTTATGACCAAACTAGAAGCTTTACATGCACAAAGAAATTGATCTGGTAATCATCAGTGCTTTTTGGCAGTATGATTCAAAACCAGGTAGCCCTAAAAAGAGCTAAATTTGCTAATTTTAAACCAATTACAAGATCAGCTATATCTTGGAAATAATTTGGTCCTTGATCTACTTCACAAAATAAGAAAATTGAAGATTGGCCGTGTAATCAAATTTTGGTGATTTTTCAAACGGGAGTACTTTTTTTGGGACACCCGGTAGAAAGGACCAAAATCAGCAAAGGTCAATTGTCCGACTGCTTCAATAAAACAGATGTAATTGTATAGTAACTGTTGATCAAAGATCAACGACCAACTGTAACAATGGTACAGTGTAACCAGGAGCGTAACCAGGAGCGTAACCAGGAGCGTAACCGAGGCTCTAAGGCAAGAATGCAGTAGTATAACATTTACCTTCAAAGTTTCTCTAACATGCTTGCCAATTTTGGACCAGTAATTGGCTTTCTCTTCCAACGATTTCACCATTTCATTCGCAGGAGGCAACTTTAACGAACCGCAAAATACTTCAGCTACAAATCTCGATTGAAGCTCATAGACGGGAAGAACGCTTCCCTTGACGCCTGTTGCCCCCACTAATGCCACCCTACCACGGTGTTTGGGCGGGAAAATGTATTTATAAAGAACAAATCCCTTTCCATCAATAGGAATGCCGAGTAACTTGTCATCCTTCACAAACGGAAAATTGCGTTTGTATCCAGTGGCTAGGATAATCGCATCGATATCATCAGCTGAGGTGCCATTGGCAAATATCACTTTCTTCCCTTGTATGACATCTATTTCAGGTGTGATCGTAACGTGCCCGGTTGAGATCCTCGTTGAAATCTCATCATTAACTGCTGCAAAGTCAGGTTCAGCCGAGAAATCTTTCAAACCTTCAAGTCCAAAATTTGCATGATTAAAAACGCTATCACACATTTTGGGCACCATAATCTTTTTTACGAAACTGGGAATCAAAAAATTCGTTGCCCGTTTGAGAAACTTCACATCAAAGGGTACTCCACCAAAGCATATACGACCAATTGTGTAGCCAGCATGCTTGGTTGCTAGGAATACTTTTGATGCATGTCTGCTAAGCTCACAAGCGATGTCTCCTGCAAAGATCAAAAGGATACTATCATTTTTCACAAAATGAGTCAGTAATGACTGGAACAAGTTATCACGGAAGCCATCAACAGTTCGACAGTGCAACAATATGAACGAGCATATGATTGACTAAAACCAGGAACAGATTCACTAACACTTGGATTTCGTTGTGTAATAGAACGTAGGCTTCATTACGTCTCACCAACTTCCGTTCCCTTAAAAATGCTTTCAGAGAAGTTTTGGACAAATGCGAACAAAATTAATTTCATGCTTACATCATTTGTTCTAAAAAGCAGGAGCAGATCTTAAAAGTTTACAGATTATTTTTTCAATGCAGGTTCTCAAAGGGCCTCAAAGACCCGGGGGGGGGGGGGGTTACTTGACCAGGTTTTGGTCGGGGACATGCCATCGAAGCTTCAAAAACATACCCGTTCCTTATACCAATTTTCCGAAAAAGCATACCCAACTTTATACCAATTTTCCGAAAAAGCATACCCAACTTTATACCAATTTTCCGAAAAAGTACACCCGACCCTATACCAATTTTCCGAAAATGTATATCCGATCTTATACTTTAACCAAAATCGTGCAAATCGATACCGTTCCTTATACCAAAATTGTGAAAATCGATACCGTTCCTTATACCAAAATCGCGAAAATTGATACCCTTCCCAATGGCACGTCCCCGTACCCAAAATATGTGAAGTACCCCCCCCAGGCTCAAAGATTGCGAATTTCCATTCCAGCAGTGGGAAGGATAATAGTCTAACAATGCTAGAAGAATGCTTGGCACATCATATGAGCACGAGTAGGAAATTCTGCTTGAAACAGTGTACATGCTTCCCTGTGATTTTTCTATGATACTCCAAGACATCTTCAAAAGTCAATAGTTTGAGCTAGAAAAAACTGTTGGTGTTAAAATTTTCCAAAAATGTGAATATCTACAGCATGATTCTTTGTATTCAATTATGTAAATATCAAGCAAAAGGTTTACCTCCAGAATTTCCAAATCCACATACAACAATATTTTTATCTTCAAACTTCTCCCAACTCCTATATGCTGAGGTATGCAGAACTGTGCCTTCAAAACCCTTCAGCTTCTCTTCAATTTGTTGTGGTATGAATGGTTCCCTGTTGAATCCTATCGCAATAACCAGATAATCAAAATATGCAATTTCTTCTGTCCCATTTCTTGTGATTGTGACTTTCCAGTACTTCCCATGGGATTTCACACAGTCTGCACAAACACAATTGTTGTGGGACTCACAACATTCCAAAAGGGTGACTGAACTGTTTAGTTGTATGTAACTCATGAGATTGTTCTTCTTTACATATGAATCAATGTAAGCCATTAATTTGTCTGCATGCATATAGTTTGGAAAGTCATCAGGCATTGGAAAATCACTGAAACAAGTCATTTCTTTTGAGGTATTTGTCACAGTACAGTATGGCACAGTCAGGCTGTTATTTTTGTTCCAAAGACCTCCAATTTGTGGGCTGGCCTCATAGCATGTTGGGACAAGCCCTACAGCGAGGCAGCTTTTTATTGAAACAATTCCACTTACTCCACCACCAATTATGCACACGGTTTTCTCCATTCTGAAAATGAATTATTTTGCAAATTAACTTTGTTAAATTCTAGAACAAACAATTGTTTACTGGGCATTTTGCATTCTTACTGGTGTGGGTCTGTTATCTCTTTCTGCAAAATTGGTCATTTCTGTGCTTTTTGGCAAGAATTTATTTTGATTCAGCCAGGGCTGGAAAAGATTTTTTAGTGCCTCTGACCGGTGAAATGCACAGGCAAGGGGCCTCCAAAAATTTTGAAAAGAATTGTCGTGAGAGTAGCTGTTTGAACAGTAAAAGTTTTAAACTGCATGAAACATAATGCAAGCTGTTATTGTTTGTCAGCCTGTGGCAAGTTAAATCACTAACGATAATGTCTACCAAATGAAAAATATTATCAGAATGCTTTTATTTTGTACTTTGTTATCGTTATTGAACAATTTGTGCATTAGAATGGCACAACATTACATTTTAAGAATTTGTCATTGAAGTCTAGATTATTCCACTTTGAGATGGACTTTTAAGGTAGCCTAATATATCGAGGTAAATGTTTCATGGCTCCAAAGCCTTATTTTTTGCCGGCTGTTGTAAGTTTATGAGTTCAAGGGATTTACCAACACCTCAAGTTTTGATTAAGTATTTAGAACCATCAATTTGCTTTGTTTTATGTTTTACAATTTTCCTCGGTGTCTGTCACAACTTGCCCCATGCCCAGGCAAGTCACAACTCTTCAATCTCAATTTTTCTCCCATCTGCGAAAAAACTGTAGCCCCACCAACAAAAAATAAATTGCATTCGGCAGCCAATGGCCAAACCTGGCAAATGGTGGTAGCACGAAGAACCTGCATGTTGCGGTTTAGGACAAACATGGCATTTTTTCCAAATGTGTTACAACAAGCCCCGGCCTCCCCTAATATCAAAATGCCCTCACATTTCCTAGTTGATTAATACGATTAGCTGTTTTCAAGTAGAAATATAAGCATTGCGTTAGCATTGTCAAATAATGCATGGACATTATTTTCGTGTTGGTCTGTAAGCTCATTTTGGAAAGAATTTAGGTATGCTGGAAGAAATTTTATGCCCAGTGGAATAGAGCAACTTACAATCCTACTTGCAAGGCATTTTGGCAAGGTTTTGCAGGAAATTTTGATTTTCGCTGCCAGGAAGAAAACCTGGTTTCTAGCTTTAGTTGAATATGTCGAGTGCTGATATATGAAAGGAAAATTAGCATGTAACTGTGAAAAAAGACTCTTGGCAAGTTTGAGGATACTTTGTAAAAATCTATGGCTTAAAAGCAGAGCTTCCAAGCTGTGCCTGGCTAAATGAACCAAAGAAACATTTATCAATTTTAGAAGTTAGTTCTGCAGACATTTTCAAACGCTTAAACTTTCTAACATTCAATCGGTATAAATACCACGGAACAGATCTTAATTATTGAAAGTGCAAAAATCAGTTATCAACAATTTCTTCCAGTTTTCAAGTAAAGAGTTTCTTATAAAAATACGTTAAAATCTTAAGAAACAGCCAAAAACGACAAGAAGATATTCTGAAGTTACTATTGTCTACCTAACTTTCGATGCAGTAATATGAGGCTCTTTCTCTTTCACAAAAATCTCATATAAGACATTCTATTGAAAAATTAAGAGTGGAAAATATCTTCAAAAAAGACGTTTCAGAAAAGTTTAAAAAGTGCCTCCATTGTTTTGTCAGATTTTACAACATGCCTCCGACCGGCGGTCGCGTGGTCGCGCACTTTTTCCAGCCCTGGATTCAGCTATTGACAAGCACTAGATAGCAATCACTATTTCTGATGCTTTGAACTTCACTGCCCCTGTCCTACATAGATGATATCTTCACAGTTTGATGGCAGGTGGCCTAGGCATATCAAAACATAACGGGTCTGCAGTAGGGATAAAGGGTTCTAGTGGGCCATCATTTTGAGATAAGAGAATGTGGAACAAATGGGGTACTCATATATTTTTCCATGCGGGGACGTGCTGCTGAACAGGGTATCATTTTTAGGATTCCTAGGGTATCACTTTTGTATAGTCGGCTCCATCATATTTCTATAATTGACTTCGTAACATCATTGTAAGCCATTTGCAATCCGCGAGTGTGATTTAAATCATTTGGATGGCAACATTTCTCTTTTTTGATAGATTTCTATCAAATTCCAGGGCAGCTTACAATTTTGTATGAAGAAACTCAAGAACAGGGCATTGTTTTTAAAATTTTACTCCGGGACAGGGTATCATTTTCAGGAATTTTACTCCGGGACACGGTGTCTTTTGAGATTTTCCAGCAGCACCTCCCCATATTTTCGTAAACCAAGTACCCCGGGGGCCACTCTGGGCACGTGCCTCTAAGATTCTGTATCTGTGACAAAAGGTGCCTTTTTTCAGGAAGTGCCCCTTTATCTAAATGAAAAAGTGCCCTTGAAATGTCATAAAACAGTAGGGTCTCCTACTAGGGTAAAATTGGTAAGTTTGGGGTAAACTAAAGTGGGTAGGGTGAAAACTTTGGAGAAATTTTGCAAAAATCTTTGTTGATAGTTTATCTCTAGCTAGAACATCTCGAACTACTCTCCTTGGCATAGTGAATGTTGATTTATCAGTTCCGGGTTTACTGTTCATTTTACCCAGCCCACCCAAGCCTTCCCATATTTGTTTTTTACCCCCAGTAGATACCCAGTAGACCCTAATGGAACCTGGCCACAGCGTCAACATACTTACATTGATTGCTTTGCCAGACGATTTCTTGTGTTTTTTTCTTCTCAATCATTCCTGTCATCAATTTCATCTGTGCCAATTTTTCCCACCAGCATTTTCGTCCACAAAATTTTTATCTTCCTGCTCAGTCTGGTTCCCTGACGTCATTTTAGACTAAGGGGACTGGGCTCCACGGAAGCGGTCCAAAATAACGTCTGGACAAAAACCGTAACCATGGGCCGTAACCATGCCGCGACTTGTGCTTTGATTTGCCACCTTTTAGCGGGAAATGGCGGCGGCCAAGCTGCAAAATGATTTTGAAGAATTACTTGAAGAAGTCCTGAAAGCAGCGAGTGATGGCTGGGAAACGTTTGAAAGCTGTCGTAGGATTGTTGAAAGCATTGTTCCGCAGTTTTCTTGTCCACATGAGAGGTGCTGCTTACAATATTTGCGACGTTGATTTCGTTAGGCCAAGTATGTGTGCCAAGTATCTAAGGTAGGTTCACTTGTATTTTGATTTTAATTTTGTAAGTTTTAAAAGGATATTTTGCCTATAACTATTAAGCTAACAGGACCCTAATGATAACAATATTGTAAATATTGATAGGTTGTCCTGTTAAAATATTCGTAAATTATAATTATTAGTCCATAATTAACGTTTTATTATCGACTGGATTTGTTTAACATGGATAGTCTTAAAGTAAATGAACGGAGATATAGCGACATAATCTAAATATAGCTCAAAAGAACGGCAGGCGCCATTAATCTTCCTTTTGTTTTCATCGATCAAGAACATCAAATACAATAGGTTATCTTGGTTATATCTAGATGGATCCAGTCCCCCTAGCTAAGTTGCTTTTTAACCCCGTTGATTTACTTTAAATAACCTGAAATGTCATAATTAATTGGAAATGTTGCTGTCCTTTTCTGAAATGATGATCAAAATGAAATCTATAATTTCTCCTTTGTTTTTTCTCAGATAGTTTACATCAAATCACATATTCCTTCGAATGTGTTTGGTCCGGATACAGCTCCTGCAAGATGCACATTTTGGCTGGACCTTGCAAGATTTTCAACACATTCCCACAGAAGATTGGACACTGTTTGAATAGGATGAATTCTACCAAATCTTGAGGCATTGCCATATTTCCATTTAGGCTTGCGTAAATATTGTTAAGTATGTAAAAAAATCTAAGGAATTTCAGATTGATTGATCCTAAATAAGTCAGTGATGTAAAGTCTTTCAGCATTTTTTCTGTAACTACACTGATAACTTTTTTTGTGACTACACTGAAAGCAACCAAAGATGCTGGGGTCATTGCTGGTCTAAATGTGATCAAGAAGGTGAAAAGAAGATTTTGGATTAAGGCATTTTTGTGTGACTACGCACTGATAATTGTTGTGTCTTCTTGTTTGAATTCCTCAACTGACCATAAAACAGTGGGATCTTTTGAATTAAAAATTTTGTTGAAACTGTATTTTACCATTAGATGCAAAGGTCCAGAATAGACAATTATGCTCAAGATGGAAGGGAGGAGGTGAGGAACTTTTTACCAAGATGCTTTTATGGTAAAGATTCTATCAAAGAATGCAATGTATCAAATGGTAAAAATTCCTCATTGCCATCTTCAGGGTAATGGTTTATTGTGCTCATCAAATCTCTATGAAGTAGATAAGCTGTGCTTTATGAAAAAGGCAGATGAGTTTGAAGCAGAGGCGTAGGAACCCCAGGGGGGTACTCAGGTATATTTAGGATAGGGGTGCTCAGGCTGAGGTACAACGCATCAACCCAAAAAAGTAATTTCTACCATCAAAATAGACCCAAAAAAATTATTTTTCCACCCTCACATACCCAAAAGTTATGAAGTCAGTATCTCAAATCATGCTGAAATCTGCAGAAAAGTGCCCTAACTGATAAGATTTGATTTTAGTAATGTTAGTTGATTGTAATTTTTTTGTAAATTATATTTTTCCCAATTTTTTTACTTTTTATCATATTTGAGACCCAAAAAAGTAAGCCAGAATTTCAGGAACCCAAAAGAATAACTGTACAAATGAGTGACCAAAGAAAATAATCCTTGCCCAAATTTTAAACCCAAAAAAGTAACCTGAGCACCCCTATCCTGAATATACTAGAGTACCCCCCTGGGGTAGGAACCATGGGGGCACTTGGAGAGCATGCCCCCAACATTTTGCAATATTATGATGGCAAAGTGTCCTTTTGTTTCAGGAGGTGTTTGTCCTTGAAGTGTCAAGCCCCTCCCCCCTCCCTAAGTGCTTCCTACGGCTCTGGTTTGAATGAGTACAACTGTATTGCAGCACATTGGCTCCTAAAAACAATGGTATCCTATTGTTGTACAAACAGGCATAATGTTGTGCCTCAGAAGAAAATTATGACCGAGTCTACAACAACAGAATGAATGCCATTGCTTTTAGGAGCCAATCAGCTGGGTGACAGTGCACTTTTAATACCAACCAATTGTAACATTCAAGAAATTTTTAGAGACACTGGTGCATTATTTTTTCAAAATGTTTGCTAAAGATAGAGAGGAGAGAGATTAGTCCTAAATTAGATGTCATTGAGGCAAGTCCTTTCTTAAAGATTGGCACTACCTTGGCAATTTTAAGTTTTTTTTAGGAAAGGTTCCAGAAACAGAAGATTCATTAATAAGGAAAGAAAGATCACTGGAGATAGGTGCTTGAAGAATTTTTAGTAGCTTGACAGGGATACTGTTTGGTCCACTTAACTTATCAAGTTTTAAAGACAGGATAAGACAGGATATTTCCTCAGCTGTGCAAGGGGAGACAAAAATGAATCTAAATTGGAATTGGACATCAAATAATCCAATGGGGATTTTGGAGTTCTTGGGATTTTCTTTGTTATACTACTATATAGCAACATTTGATAAAATAGTCATTGAATTCAGTGGCTATTTTGACAGGATTTGAAATTTTGGTACCATCCTGGTCCTTTAAACATGAAATTGTTTCAAAGTTTCCAGGCCATATACTTACTGTATTATGCCCTTTATTCCTTTGCATAGCATTTTCATGTTGCTTTTGTGTTCATACTTTTTGCTTTCTCTAATTTCATTCACGATACGGTTTCGGAATTGCTTGTGTATGGATGTTCTAGGTCACTGACAGAATTTATTAATTTGAACTGATGGAATAGATTGTCCCTAATTTTAATCATTTTCTGAATGTGCAAATTAATTTAAATTTATTTCTTAGCTTGAAAGCCTTTTTGATAATTTTCTTGGGGTAATGTTTGTCAATAAGATTGTGGAGATTAATCAGAAAAATATCAAATTTTTGATTTAAATCAATAGCATTGTCATTGAGAAAGGATTTTTCAATATCTTTATAGTTGGCAAGAAATTTAGCTTCATCAAAGTTTTTATAATCATAAGCAAAACAGGATGAAGTTTTGTACTCGGGGGTGTTACCATAGCAAACTGGGGAAGATGGTCGGAAATCAAGGATAGTATGTTACCACCACGCACACCACTATCAGTGGCACTATTTATGTACTAAATGTGTCAATAATGCGTGTTGGGTGTAGGATGGTTGGCTGGAAGTGATTAGAGAAGATCATATTGATAAACTTGTTTGTAGCGGTGTGACTATCATAATTTAATAAATCAATATTAAAGTCACCCATGATAGCAATTTGCGTATTTTCCTTTGCTAAATTTCCAAGTACCTCATGAAAATGATCATTGAACTTTAGTGATATCAGAACTTGGATGCATGTAGACGCAGCCACAGATTATATTTTTTGCCTGGGATTACTTATTTCAATCCAGACAGTTTCAAAATCAACATCACTGACACAGAGATCACCCCTTTTGTTAGCTTCAAGATAGGGATGTTACATAGAGACCTACACCACCAGCTTAGCTGTGAGAAGGAGTGCAATGAAACTAATAACCAGGAAGCTCAATGTTTGTTTTGAGTTGAAAATCAGATGAGACCTTTATTTCTGATAGACCTATAACTTGGAAGTTGACATTGAGGCTTGAGAGGAGAGCATGAAGTTCATCAAAATGAAGAGAATGACTTCTAATATTCATGTGAAAAAGTGAAAGGTCTTTATCAGACAGTTCCATGCAGTGTCAGACTCCAAAGTGAATGGAAATATTGAAGCATTATTTAAAATTTAGCATTGAAGGCATATCCATTGCTTTTCATCAGGCTCCCCTTGCGAAAATACCATGTTTAAAACATGGTCAAACATGTTTGAATCATGTCTGATCATGGTCAAATGACCATATTTGACCATGTTTTGACAGTGAAATGACCACGTTTAATCATGTTTTAGAAGTGAAATTCATATTGGACCCATTGTCAAAACATGGTCAAACATGTTCAAAGAGACCATGTTTTTTCATTGTCAAATCATGGTTAATGGTATTACTTAGACCATGAATAACCATATTTGGATATGGTCAAGGCCTCCTTATCAAACATATTTGGACATGGTCAAACATGGATAGAATGCTTTGCATAAGGTGACCATGTTTGACCATGTTGTGACAATGAAATGACCACGTTTAATCATGTTTTGGATGTGAAATTCATATTGGACCCATTGTCAAAACATGGTCAAACATGTTTTTGTAACTTTCATGGTCAAAATATGTTGTTAGTTCTTACCATGAATGACCATGATCAAACAGGTTTGGGTAGAAACATGGTCATTCATGTTCAAACATGGACATATTCACACCAGAACACGACCATGTTTGACCATGTTGTGACAATGAAATGAACACGTTTAATCATGTTTTGGATGTGAAATTCATATTGGACCCATGGTCAAAACATGGTCAAACGTGTTTTTAGTACTTTCCATGGACAAAATGTGTGGTTGGTTCTTAACCATGAATGACCATGATCAAACATGTTGGGGCATTATTTCATAAGGAACATGGTCATTCATGGTCACACATGGATACATTTCATACCTGTACATGACCATATTTGACCATGTTCTGATGACTGCAAGTAGCTTGAGCCACTTTTAATGCTTACCTTGGAAGTTTTCAAAAAGTTGAGCATGCAGCCAATAATAGCCAAGCGTTTCTTATATAAGTCATTTCTTATTTGAAAAATGATGATTGTAATAGGTAAGACCATTTGATGCTGAATCTACTTAAAAATGAATGGTATATCATAGGGGTATCTTTGGCATTTTCGGTAGAAGAAATCCTTACGCATTATGTGTCTGGAAAACCCAGTAATTCAACGAAGAAGGCAAAGCCCATTTTGATCAGCATCGCTACATGTCGTGATGAACAAACTATTGGCAGTGTCCTTTTCCGGATCTGAGGGACAAAACAGCATTTACCACTAAAGTTCATGGGGGTAATGAAAAAAGTTCAGCGGAATCAACCAAATAATAGCCAATAAAGACAATAACCTTGACAGTCTGTATTATTATAAAACATTAAAAATATATCTTGTTCTGTTGCCTTTCTGTTCTGCTTACGAAGGATAAGTGTTTAAGTACGAAGCTTTTATGATATATGAAAAATTGTAATTGATGGTTTATATGATGTTATTTGCATACCGAGCATACCGAGTTGACCAAGATTTTTGCGTTTTGGATTTGCTTCAAGTATTTTATGGCTTCGTTTCAAGGTCAGAATTTGTATAGGAAATGCGAGCAGGAAACCTTGAAAAGCTCATTTTCAAATTTCCTGTTTGAACCATATGGTTTGAAACGTGTTGAAAATGATAAGATGAGTAGGCAGGACAATATTTCTTGACTTGCAGCTAGAGAAGGCAGCTCCAAGTGTGCACGGTGTCTGTTTTTATTGAAAACTTCTGCTCTCTTCTGTAAATATCACTCTGATAATTAACTTTTGGAACCTCTATGTTTGATTGCAATACTGGCCTAAAACTCTAATAATTAAACCGCTACTTAACAGCTCAAAGAGGTCTGACTTGAGTTCTGGGCAAGTAGATAGTCCCAGATACAAAAAGGCAAGTAGGGCCTACGCCTACATACAAACTTTTTAATAAGAAGGCCTGATCATATATAGATGCTATTAAAATAAATGATTAGACTACCTTCATATGTTTTGGTTGTTCTTTCACACCACCTTGAAAGAGATATTTAATCCTTCATCACCTTCTCCTCTTAAACCATTCTTTTTAATTTCACACCATCTTGAAACAGACATTTAATCCTTTCATCGCTGCTACCAATTTAATTTCACACCGTTCTTGAAAGAGATCTTTCGTTTTCTGTCACTCTCCTCTTTCAACCATCCGATTGATATTTCACAACATGTTGAAAGGGATCTTTAATCCTTCGTCACCTTAATTTTAAACCATCTATTTGATATTTCACACAACTGTGCATTGTGCAAAACATCTAATCTCTCTCTCTCAATCTTTTTCTTGGCCTTCATCTTGAAATGAAAAACTTATTGAACTTTGGCGCGCATGTCTCAACCGTCGGCAAAATTGCGCCTTCGCAGTAACGGAGAAATATATCCGCCTTCGCGGCGATGAAAGATTTAAATGTAATTCAAATCAAATGAGATTGAATAACGTTGTGCAATTGTTCAATTGTATGAAAATGCAAGGAGAAAAGTTCTGTTGTTGAATTGAATGCAGGCTTAAAGTTTTCTGATAAATTTGTTCGACAATGACCGACCATGTTTTGTCAATTCTTTTGTGTCAATTGAAAAGGAAACTGAGCCAAGGTGTGTAAATTTGAAAAAGGAAATGCCATGATACTAGCGTTGATCGTCGGATCTGAAGATGCTTGCGGTGTGCGGTGACGAATGAATTAATAAATTTGTTGCGGGCAGAAACACCGCAACGTGACCAAAAAGACAGCAGCAAATGTGCTTGAATTTATGTATTGCCTTATACTTACTCTTACAAAGAACCATTCCTCCAAAACGTTGTGAAAAATGGGAAAATACTTGTTTCAAATTACTATTGGACCATGTTTTACCAAGTTTATCAATCTCTCCTAAATAATGTCAACAATCATTTTCCTTGAAAATATGGACCAACGAGAACGCCTTCAAATTGATTTAAATGACGTGTTTCTCGAATGGCTATTGACCATGTTTTGCCATGTTTTACAATGTTTATCAAATCTTTTTAATAAATTTCAAAACTCGCTTCAAACTCTCGTTTTCCTATCATAAATGATGGATATAAGAATTTAAAACAAATAGCTTTGATCACCTTCAAATTGCTTCAAATGACGTTGTTTTCTCGAACAACAATTTTATCATGTTTTACCATGTTTTACCATGTTTATCAAATCTATTTTAATAAATTTCAAAACTTGCTTCAAACTCACATTTTCTTATTATAAATGATGGATATAAGAACTTAAAACAAATATCAACTTTGATCACCTTCGAATTGCTTCAAATGACATCGTTTTTCGAATAACAATTTGATCATGTTTTACCATGTTTTACCATGTTTATCAAATCTATTTTAATGCATTTCAAAACTTGCTTCAAACTCATATTTTCTTATCATAAATGATGGATATAAGAACTTATAACAAATATCAGCTTTGATCACCTTCAAATTGCTTCAAATGACATTGTTTTTTCGAATAACAATTTGATCATGTTTTACCATGTTTTACCATGTTTATCAGATCTATTTTAATGCATTTCAAAACTTGCTTCAAACTCATATTTTCTTATCATAAATGATGGATATAAGAACTTATAACAAATATCAGCTTTGATCACCTTCAAATTGCTTAAAATGACATTGTTTTTTCGAATAACAATTTGATCATGTTTTACCATGTTTTACCATGTTTATCAGATCTATTTCAATATATTTCAAAACTTGCTTCAAACTCATATTTTCATATTGTAAATGATGGATATAAAAACTTAAAACAATGTCAGCTTTGATCGCCTTCAAATTGCTTCAAATGACGTTGTTTTTTCAAATAACAATTTGACCATGTTTTACCATGTTTTACCATGTTTATCAAATCTATTTTAGTAAATTTCAAAACTTGCTTCAAACTCATATTTTCTTATTATAAATGATGGATTAAGAACTCAAAACAATGTCAGCTTTGATCGCCTTCAAATTGATTCAATGTCGGCTTTGATCACCTTCAAATTGATTTCTCAATGACCATTTGACCACGTTTTACCATACTTTACCATTTTTTCACTCTTTTTGTCAAAAAAGCCAAAACACGCTTTGCATTTAAAATCTGACTTAACAGACTTATTTTGAATAATTCAACCATTCAAAACTTTCTCAGCCATTTTACAATCTCTGATCATGTTTGACCATGTTTGACCATGTTTGAGAAGAGACTGCAAGAATTTAATGAAAAACTGTCAATGGGAAATGCGTAAAATATCAAAGTCAGAAGTATTGGCTTAAATTTTTAATGCAACATTATCAGGACAATGTGAATTTCGTATTTTTGCAACTTGGAAGTTGGAAATTACTGACCATGTTTGGCCATGTTTGAACATGTTTTGAGAATTTTGCTCTTAAAGTTTAGAAAATTCAATGAAACAAACATTTTTTACTCAGTTGACAACAGTACATTGTTTTACAAGCCACTCTTCACACAGAACAACATCCTGGAAAAAATGTAGAGGATATTTGATATTGACCATGGTCCATTGTCAGACCATGGTCAAAGTTCATGGTCAAACACCATGGCTGACCATAGTCAGAACATGGACAAACATGTTTGACAACGTTTCATGGTCAAATTTTCGCAAGGGTCTTCTACAAGAATTTTATATTCCGAATCAGAAATGTTGTTACATTTAAATGTATATCCATTTATCACATTGATCTGCAATACAGTACTCATTCGTTGTGAGTGGTGGGTCCTAGATCACTATATATTGTTTTCTACAATATGCTCATTTTGTCTCGAAGAGGGAAACATCTGGTTGAAACATAAAAATTAAAGAAAATTGCAAAAACAAAACAGGTTTTAGCCTTTTCTCTTTTTTTAGCCTTAAGGACTTTTCAAGCTTGCAAAAAACATGTTGGTTAACAGATTTGGAGGTTACATTACCATGCATCAATATATTCAGCAAAAAGTGCAATAAAACTGCTGAAGGAATAATACAAATTGTATTAGACCAGCTAGACCATCATAACATCCTAGATAGGGAATTTCCTCTAACCATCCAGCCAACCACACAAGCCCGACACCCGACCTTAATAAGGCACACCACCAGAGGCCAGGCAGACCCACAGACAGCCAGAGGAAACCCCCCTCAATTCAGCTCAACTAGAAGGATTTATACTTTGTGTACTGTTTTATCAGTCTTACGACATTTGATCACTAGTGTTGCAGGATATGCCAGATAACCATTAGATATTTCTTTGGTTGCTATCAATTTTTGCCGCTCAAACATTGCATCATTTTGTCTCTTTGTTACTTCTTTGGAGTACATTTGGTCAGCTCGGATACCCATCTTTGGGTGCTTTCAACAAAGATCAGAAAATCCATTTTTGACAGTCTCACGGTCAAGAGAAGAACTTTACATAGATATGACTTGGCCCTTTCCTATCATTAGATTGCTTTCCTCTGTGTGCTCGCTCAATCATTTCTGCAACTTGATCAGCTTCAATTTTGAGGTGTCTTGCGATAACTTCTACCAGAATTCCCTATGTTTGGTCCCATTTTTCGTGGGGCTCCTCTTTAATTCCCTAAAGGATTAGGGTTGAGCGCATTGATCTTTGTTAGTAGCTTCTTAGATTGAAGTTGTAGAATCTCTTCGAGGTTGGCATTTGCCAAAGTATCTTATCTGCCTTCTAGGCTATTTCAGTGGTTTTTCGCATGTCCAGCTAGGTCCAGCTTGATTTCCGTAAATTTCCTGTGTATCTCTCTAAGGATTTAATCTTTTTTGTTCATTCAACAGAGTTTTCATATATCATCCAATTCCAGGGTTATGTCAGGCATGTAAATTTTGGGCCTAAGTTGCATGCAAGTTTGGCAGTTTTTCTTTCGTAAATAAAATGATAGGCAGCAGCAGTTGTATCAAACTAGCATAAATTTATCTATACAAATATTGATATTTGACCGCATCATGTAGATTATCACATTGGATTGAGACGATACAGGAAGAAATAAACCAACTTTTGCCTTGCTTTGCTCACACGCCACGGCCATATCGGCTAAAGATTCAACGCCGTAGCGAGGACGTTACAACATGAAAATTTTCATTGAAAATGACGACTTGGCCTCCTTGGTGACAAATGCAAATGGAGCTTCTTTTCTTTCTTGCATTCTGCAGTAACCGTTCCCATTTATCATTTTCTGATGAATCATAATTCCTTGAGGAAGATGAATACTTTGCCATCCTCGAGGAAGATGAGCTCTGTGCTTCGATCGCTTCCACACACAACCGGCTTTCCAAATAAGGAGTGAGAAATTTGAGAAAAAACTTTGGCTGGTTTTTGTCCAGGCGTCAACAAATCGCTTCCCTGGCGCCCAGTATCCTCACGCGAACGCGGTCAAGTTGACGCACAGGGAACCAGGCTGCTTCCTGTTCACGGTTCGCTGCGGAGGAGATGTTTGAAATCGAGGGTTTTTCACAGGGGTACAAGGTGAAAAGGAAAGAAGCCATTTTGTTTCAACTGTTTGTTTTGGCGACTGCACAATTTGAAGTAAAGAAGATGGGTAAGTTTTCATTTGAAACGAGAATCTGCCTTTTTGTCATAAATTGGTTGACCTTCCCTCAGCTTCCAACTGCTGTAACGGCTTCAACAACAGTGCTGTGCGTGCAAAGATGGATGGCCTAAAAAACGGATTCGAATTTTCTTTTTCGAATCCGACTTTTTCTTAGGCCAGATTGGAACCATGCAACATCTTAGAAATTTGCCAAGCCTTTCAACTAAGCAGTGGTATATAGTATGTTTCACACCTTTTAGTTTCGATAGCTTTGTTTTGATCATCTGATACAGCCACTGATACAGCCACACAGACTGTCATTTGTTGCACCATAAATAAGCATACAAGCTAGGGGGCCTGGAAGGACAGCAGCCCACCCAACATTGGAACAAATTTTCAAAAATCTGCTCATAGTTAGGCTAAGATGTTAGTGAAAAATTGAATTTTTATCCAGCCTGCGTGCAGCCGTTACTGTCACTGCGGAGCGGAGAGGAAGAGGGAAGTGCGGAAGGCTAATAATTTTTTTCAAACAGCTTCTAAGATTTTATCTTCCTGTATGCTTATATGTTGCATCTGCTAACCTACAAAAGCAAGAAAGATGTGAAATGAGCATTGTTTCTTGTTGCACAGTATGTTGCAAAGTTGCTTGCAAGTAATTTCTTTCATATGTATACAGCAGAACTTATTTTGTTTCTTGTTTCAGGTATCTTTGGCTTGTGAAAAAAGCAATTGGCACAATGAATTTTAATCAAGGCTTTGGTTCTGGACAAGGTAATCCTTTATACTGTGGATAAGATCTGCCAGTAAAATCAGTAGGCAGGGCAGTGTTGACTGCTGAAAATTGTATATTTCATACTGATAAATCGACAGTCACACAGTCAAAGTGGGTAGTTAAGGCAGCTGAAGTGAGCAGAAACCTATAAATGAAGATTTTAGCAAAATTTATTTAAATTTTTAACCCTATTCATTTTACCCCAAGCTTACATATTTTACACCAGTGGACCTTACCAGATATCATGGCCCAAAAACTGGGGATAAATGGTAAAATGCAGTAAATTAATGGAAAAGGGGTGAGTGGCCAAGCAGCTTATACGGTTTCCAGTCATGTTTCTGAAGTTAAGGTCAGTTGAGTGTAGGCAAACTCCGAATGGCTGACCTCTCGCAGGCCTGACCTCACAACCCATCTTGCCATCCTTTGGAAGAGATGCTAAAGTACTGGGTCCCAGTCATGTTTCTGAAGTTAAGGTCAGTTGAGTGCAGGCAAACTCTGGATGGCTGACCTCTCGCAGGCCTGACCTCACAACCCATGTTGCCATTCTTTGGAAGAGATGCTAAAGTACTGGGTCCCATGCCTGGATGCTGCATGTACAGTGGGCTTAAATTAGCTCTAAATAGCTAGAAATTCTTTCAGCCCACTCAAAAATGAACTACTGAAAAAGGGGAATGGAAAGGTCTGAACTATTTATATTGTCTTTTGTCTTGACATACTTCAAACTCTGTTTTCATTCAAATTTTGTGTTTCTATCCCAAACCGATAAAACTATGCTGTTTCATTTTTACATTTTCGTATACATTATCATCACATCATTTTTAGTTATTCAACAGTGATTTGCTTGAAATAACTGAATCATCATCATGAGCTCAAGCCCAACTCTAATTGTTTCATTTCCTTATATTTTGCTCTGCAACCTTCATCAGGATTTGCTGGTGGATATACACTGCAAGGTGATCAATGGCAAACACAAAATCAACAAGTCAATTTCCAAGGACAGGCACAAAATAATTTGCAGCAATGGCAGAACTCAACGCAAGGCCATCAACAACAATTTGGGCAGCAGGCCATTGATATGAGACAAGGCTGGCAAGGTGCTCAGCAGCAGATGCATGCTCAAAATTTCCAGGTTGAGTGTTCACATTTGAAAATAGATTGTGTAAACTTTGCAGTGCAGGAATTGTTGAAGATGAAATGCACTTTATCTCAGAATGCCCCCTTTACAACCACTCCAGAAGAGATTTCTTAGAAAAATGTTACAACTTATTCCCAAATATAAGGCTTCTGAACATGAATGACAAGTTTAGATTTCTTTTCTCCATCCCAGAACCGGTTGTCATGAAAGAAATAATTTCGTATTTATATAACCTGTCAAAAATTCGGTCGGAAAAGCTAATTGTTGCACCCCCTTTGTAAATTAGTTACCTTTAACAGTATTTGATTTTGTTTCTATTATGCTCGTTTTGTTTTGTTACTCTTCTTAAACTTTGTTAGTAGGTTTTTACCTTTATATACATGTATGTTTAGAAGATTTACAAAAAAAAACATTTTAAACTTGGTTGCCCCTTCGTGTGCATGGGGGTGGGTTTGGTGTGGGTGGACTAGGGTTGGTTGGCATTTGGGGTTGCCTTTGATCTTTGTAGGGACCAGGGTGACTTAGGGTGTTGATTGATATTGGTCCCTCCATTTGCATTTGGGGGGCATGCCATGCTTGCTTCATATCACGCATGTTATCTTATATTTCAACTTGCATAATATATATTTCAGGAGCATCTCTTAACAAATAACAACAGCATAAAGTAGAATTGCAGCAATCTGCAACAGTTTTCTAGCTTATAATTCAGCATTATGTTATTTTGTTACATTTAGAGTAAAATTACACACAAGATCTTTTAATTTTGGTGAGGCTTTAGAGGTTGATTATGTGCCTCCACAAACACCTAGAATATTCTGGAAACTCAATAAAATGAACCAGGAAGTAATTAATTCTAAAATGGTCAGGAAGCTGAGAGTGGATATTAGGGTGCCAACACCCCAGGAGTACTCCCAATGTTACCTAACAGGGGTTAAAGTCAGGGTTAAAGAGGGCAAAAATAAAAATGAAAATTACCTGCAAATGGTGGTATCTTTCTACAGAAACCCCCAAAGGGTAGTTCATGGATGTGAAATTGGGTCATTTGGTAGCATAAGTGACCAAAATTTTTTGCAGTGTTTGCAATTTTCTGTTGTCAAAATGTCGGAGCAAAGGAAACAAATTTCCAAATTCATTTATGATTATTGCTGCAGTGACCATATTGCCTTGTGGAGGAACTTACTGAGTTGAAATCTTGCAATTGGCCAGGAATTTTAGAATACCCCAAATTGGCAGTATGTTTTTATCAAATAGGGCCATTTGGTAGCCATTTTGTAAGTCCGCTTTTAGGCCATAGTGGAAGAACCCCATTATATATAATTAAGTTGAAGCTTCAATAAGATCATACTATGATAAGATGATGGAGTTAAAATCTTACAAATTGGTTGCATAGTAGGTGAGTCCTGTGCAATTTTCCAAACAGTGCACACATTTTTCTGATTCACTCAGTACATATGATGTATTTTCCTCAGGCCAGCCAAGTTCCAGTTAGCTTTCAAATGGCACCAAATCAAATGCATCCAGGCAATTTACAACAGCAGGCTGGAGGGCTACCACCACAAGATGCAAACCAGATGAAAAAACAGCAGTATGAAGAGCAACAAAGAAAACTTAGAGAAATTTCAAACCGTGGCATCAAATCAAAAGGAAAAGATGGAAAAAATTTGTTTGATGATTTTATGTCAAAAACTGATCTAAATTTGTCTTCAAATCTCAAGCAGCATGCAAAGTCTGCAACACCTGCAACATCAACTCAAGGAAACAGACAAATGAACGTTTTTGGTGGTAAGCAGTGTTATGATTTTCAGTTGACTAAAATGTCATTGTCTAGTGTCTAAAAGTCTTATCAATCTGTAACGGGAACAGTGTATACTAAATGTGTATACACTGATCCCATTATTGCACGAGAAGCATATTTTCCCTCGACCTCGAGAAAAAGATGGACATTTTCGGTTATTGGCTGGAAACCTTACCCACATTGTAACGGGAACGGTGTTTACTAAATGTGTGTACACCGTTTTTCCATTAAAAGCACCTTTTCCCTTGACCTTGGCAAAAGTTGGACATTTTTGCTATTGATTCACAGTCTTATTCACTCTGTAACGGGAATGGTGTATACTAAATGTGTATAAACCGTTCCTGTTACTGCATTAGAAGCACCTTTTCCCTCGACCTCGAAAAAGGTTGCAAACTTTCAGTGTAACGGGAACAGGAATATCCTGAAAATAATTGATGTGCTAGGATTTGCAGAGGAAAGTTGAGGATAGATTGCATGTTTGATTGGTTGCTAAACTTGTAAAATTGCGATGTTGACCACTTTAAATTTCACCAGCCTCAGGAATGACAGGCTTTCAATTATTTGGATTCAACTCTTCAATTGATGTTTTGTGTTTCAGGGCAAAGTCATTCTGATATCAAACCACCTGATTACTCTATGAATATAAATCCGGGTTTTACACAAAACCCTGTCCAATATGGAGTCCAGGCATCCCAGCCTTCACAGTTCGTGCAGCCAGGAAAACAATTTCAGCCAATTCAACAAGGAGTACAGAGTTTGAGTTCTAGTCTCCATCAACAAGGATTCAAAATGGCAGAAGATGATTTTGGTGACTTTCAAGGTATCAGAATCTTTACGTTTATCGAAGCATTCATTCTTTATACGCAGAGTTTGAAAATACTATCAGGTTTCAGAAGAAGGTTCCCACTTGAAAATTCATAGCACCAAGACTCTGGGGGAAATTCCGTACAATTTTAGCACATGTTTAGGCCGTTTTTCATGAACTTGGAAACCAAAATATTTTCATAAAGTTGACTTTGCCTGTAATTCCAGTGCTCATAAATCATGTGCAAAATTGTAAAACTACTGTCTCTTGGCTAGCAAGCAGAGCTCGATTCATTCCAATCCATCCAGTACTCTTGGTGCTATAAATTTTCAGAATGAGAAGTAAGTTTTTGGAGTAGGGGAGACCGGGGACAATTGTAATACTTGACCACTAATTTTAAAACTATCACAGCATCACCAAAATTGGCTCTGCGTGATTAAAACTAAGGTCTACTTCATTCCAAGAGATGCAACTACAATATCATCTACCGTCAAGAGCGCAATTATTCATTCTTTAAACGATATGGCTGATTTTTCAAAAATTTTTACAATTGACCCCGGTCTCCTCCACCTAGGAGCTAAACCTGAGGAAATTAATGGAATAGTTTCATTTTATGAAAACCCTAGCCACGTGAGCAAATATCATTTGCCAAATTTTTGAACTATTCTTTGTTTGTTTTGTTGGTGACCTTATTTTAATTCTAAAACCTTGCAGAGTCAAACAATGTTTTATGTTTTATGACATGGTCAACAGGAAACATGACTTGGCAAGCAAATCTCAAATGTCTGGCAAATAATTTCTGCTTGTAGACAAGGTCTTAAGTTTGAAAATAGTGGTGTGGTAAGGTAAACAAAATAGCCAATTATCACTTCGATCTTTTTGGCTATTTTAATTGTTCAATCTCTTTAATCTACTTCCTGCAGGATTTTACATGTTCCGTCAAACGCTGGAAACTCTTTTCTGATGCATCCGGTATAACTTGTGTTAGCTCTGGTTCTTTATTTCTCCGTACTAAAATATGTGATCCCTTTCTATGAAGGTGGATCAACGTCACCAATCCAGCATCAACAAGGTTCCCTCAATTCAAGCACATCATCTCTTACAAGCCTTAAGTCATCATCAGGAAATGTTTTGCAAAGAGCATCATCGATAGAAACAGAACAAATGCCACCAGCAAGAAACGATTCATCTTTATCATTACAGCAGCCAGGCTCTCTTCACAGCAGTGCCTCGAGTTTAGGGCTTGGATTTTCATTTAGCCAGATGCAGTCGCCGAGAGATCAAAACTTGCCAAGCACTACTGCAATGCAAGCGAAGGCTCAGACTCCAAGAGATCAAAGCTACCAAGCAGCTAACCAATTCCAAATGGCATCTCCAAGAGATCAAAGCTCTCAGTTCTCTGGTCAATTGCATGGACAACAACAAGTGAATCAAGGTTTTCAAGTAACTGGACATGCTTCTCAGGCACAGCTACATCCAACCTTTCAGGCCGGAAATACACCTCAAGGAATATCGCCTCAAGAGCCAAGTTTTCAAAGTTCTGGCCAGATGCAGCTTCAAGCACCTCTTGAGCAAGCATTTCCAACTTCAAGCCAAGGGCAGGCACCGCCATCAGAATTCTTCACACAGCCCGTACTTCCAATGCCACAAACTTTCGGAGCAGCAGATGCCCCATTTGGTAATGACGTTAATCAAATGCAGATGAATTTGGTTGAAAACCCATTAGAAGGTAACGTGATTTTACATCTATTAGCCTGAATTCTAGCAGTAGCTCGCTGGCTCGGTATAGGTAGAATCTCGCTAATGAGGACAAAGTCAAATAATATTATAGGATCCAGTCTATTGCTATTAAACATTGAATAATTGAAAAGAAGAATGACGGGTCTGCGAATTAGCTGCATGTATAGGAAGATTTTTCTCGAAATACACTGTAGAGTTAGAGTGTCCGATTTACATTCATGTGAGTACTGTGAGGGGCAGTTTATAACAATACCCTTCACCCTGACTGTCCGTTGTTGAACCTTTATTTAATATGATTACTCTCTTTAAAGTATATGAAATATGAATTTTAAACATGACAGAACTATGATCAAGATTAATTTCAAAACGTTTTGAGAGTTCCATAGTTCCATTTCTGTTTTCTTCGTTTGACAGAACTCGATGAGAAGAACATTGAAGAATCACTATATGGCTCGAAACTACCGTCGTGGTGCCACAGTCGTGATTCCCTGCCTGCAGTGTACAAGAAGATATTTGAAAAATCAACTGCTTTTGATGGTGAAATAGAGACCAAGAGGGTTTATCCACTTCTGCTGGCTTCAAATGTATCAAAAGAGAGGTTGAGAGACATCTGGGAGATGGCGA
Source organism: Aurelia coerulea (assembly GCA_039566865.1). Lineage (NCBI taxonomy): Eukaryota > Metazoa > Cnidaria > Scyphozoa > Semaeostomeae > Ulmaridae > Aurelia > Aurelia coerulea. The sequence goes on from CM076954.1 coordinate 22,206,047, forward strand.
ATAAGAAAAATCCTGGTACATTGATCGAAGAAGAGTTGTATTTGCTGCTTGGTTTGATTGCACTTGCGCAGGTTAGTAGTCGGTGCTTGTTAAAGAAAATCTAAGCAGATAAAATCAGCTCAAAACCATTTGAATTTAAATTCTAGCCTATCAGATGTCAAGATTTCCTGTTAACATAGATAATTTACCTAAATATGGTTCGGTGCATGTTAAGACCTAGTTTCTTTGCACGGCTATTTTTTGCCAAAAGGCTTATATATACTTAGATTCCTATTCATTTTCGCTAAGAATCTCTGTGCCCAATTGTCAAAATGATGCACTATAGCAATGAAAAATATACTCTACATCCATTAGTTTGCTCTACAGTTATGTATGGCGTAGTTTGAAATGGTCATCATTGATGCAACGTTGACATTCAATATTTTGCAAACAGCATTTCTTCTGAATGTTGCCAATGCTTAAGAATGATGCTCAAGGCCTCGATAAAGAGACACCATCTTTGCAAAACATGAACATTTTAAGAGGCATAAAGTTACAGATTTCCTTTGATTTTGATTTATAGGCTGGCTGGACAAAACTTTCAATATCAAAGCTGGTTACTTGTAATACGGCACCAATCCCGGAATTCCCAGAATATGTGTTCATGGATACTGTGAGTACGAATTTATTACGTGAGATTCTCTTTTATTTTACAATCAAATACATTTCTTCGTTTCATTCATTTTTAGGTGCTTTGTTCTTTTACCTTATACGGTAAACATTCGCGTATAAACACCCAACCTCGTTCCCAAGGGTATCTGTTGTTTTCAATAGGAGGCTAGACCTCAACAGATACCCTTGGGACCGGTTTACAAATTTTGTCAATTTTGATCGGAATAATTAGCATAATTTGGCAGACAGCAGGTCCTTTCGAATCCCATATTCGACATTTTCGAAATGTAGATTCCATGGTTCGAACAGCACTCATTGTATCCAGAGCCATTTGAATGTTCTTTATTTCGACTGAACGCCAGGGCTTCAAAGGTGAGAAACTTCTTTTGTTTCGAAAAGAGCCAATCAAATAGCAGAATAGCCTAACAGGCTCCAGGGTCAATGTAGGCGTTGAAGTGTACGGAAAACCTTCATTGTCACTGGGTACGAGGTTGATAAACACCTACAATTTTGTAAATCATCCTGGGTTCTTATGCAGTGAATACAATTGGTTGATTATGATAAGATAGGTGTCATATTTTACAATTTCAGCCTGTAGGTTCTTAAATCCACTAGGATCATGTTTGGGTGTTTACTATAATACTTATTGCCAATCGTCTCCATAAAAGTCCTTTTTACGAAAAATCTAAGTGAAGAAAATGCTGAACTGTTTTCTTCAAAATTTTCGGCAATCTTCACAGAAGAATTAGGACAGTTTCTCTTTACTTTACATAACTTTAGTCTCAAATGAAAATTAAAAGATTGCCCAAACATGCGATGAAAGTTTGAAATCCACTAACATCGATGAGTTGGTTTTTGTCGAATGGTGCGGATTTTTTTTTTATATCAATTCTCCTAAAATTTACAATCTACTAACAAACATTGACATTACGAGACGATAGCGCAAGGAGCATGAAATACATTGCAACCCTGGTGCGGATTTTTCAGAAGTCTTGAGTATTTTACGAAATTACTGCGGGTTAACATTCAACTCATCTGAGGGTGTGATGTTATCAAATTTCTTAATCGTCAATTTGAAGAATGAAAGACTTTGGTTGGTGCCACATTGTAATCATCCATAAACTATTGTTTTATTGAAAATCATTTCATTCGTGAAAAGTTTAGATATTACGATGATGTTAAGTCTCTTTCAACAGTTGTCTTGAATTCTTGAAAAAGAAGAAAAATACTAATTCTAAAAATATTGAAATTTTCAATGGACTTGTTACAAGTCTCTCTCTCTTTTTAGTTCGAATGATTCGGAAAATGCGAAATCTAAATAAAAACATTTTCCGGACAATTCGGACTAAAAAGGGAGAGATAGACTTGTAGCAAATCCAAATGTTCAGAAAGCCCAACGATAGAGTCATCGAAAATAGGCTAAAGTTTCTTTGAGCCATTCAGTTCAAAGGAATAGGTCATAGAATTTTACACCAAACTTTTTAAAGATTTAGAACCTCTGTTGATCTTAAGAACTTTAGATTGCCAAACAACGAAAAGGCCATCCAAATCTTGTTAGACTTAACGGTAAGCCTAGAACGTTGAAGTTCTCTATTTCACTTTAAGTCATCTTTTGCTATCTGGGTCATTCCAAAATTCACAAAAGAAACTTTTTTATCTTTGCAGGAAAGTGGAAGCGTTTTCGGAGGTGATTCACTCGCTGTTGAAGAATTTGACGATCGTTCAATTTCACCCGTTGATCCAAATGACAGATACAGCATCTTCAGATCATACGAAAAGAAGCGAACTACTTCAGTGAGTCATCCAGCAAACGAACCCAGCACCAGTAGCAATGAAATGAGCTCAACATTCAAAGGAGGCTTTCAACATGGTAATGAAGCTGCAAATAGTAACGATGATTTAGCGTATGGTGATTTCAAAGCAGGAGGAGTCTCGGAATCACCTGGAGGCTGGGCTGAGTTTCAGTCTGTTGTTTCAAGTGCTGCACCTTCCTTCGTTGGATTCACCAGTGAACAGCAACACGGCCAAGTGGGAGCAGTCAATTCTTTAAAGGCCCCTTCAGTGCCTAAAAACTCTGATGATGATTTCGGGTCATTTCAAACGACGGGGGCAAACAATACAGCACTCAACACAGCATCAAATATCGCAAGAACTCAGTCAACTGCAGTTAATATTGGGTCAAACATACCCCCGCCTGTTCCTGTTGACTCAACAAGCTTTAGCCAACAACATGTATCTGCAAATATTGTTTTTGCATCATTTCAGAAGTCGAGCCAAACATCTGTACCAGGACCCATTGTGCCACAATCAGCTGTCCCAGATTTCAAGGCTGATTTTGGGGAATTCGCGAGTGTACCAATATCATCCCAGGACAGTGTATTTAATGTAGTTAACCCTCAAGTTTCGACTGATGTTTCCGGTTTTTCTGCCTCCTCTGAGTCGAGCAGCCAAGATGATTTTGCAGAATTCCGCTCAAAGAACGTCAATAGCGCGACTGGTAACTTTGGCATATTTCCTTCTATCGATGTCACGGCAAATCTGTCGCAAAATACCCCCAAATTAAAGTCTTTTGGGGGTGAGCTTTCTGTCAGTGACAAGTTAAAGAGCATGGTACCTCAAACTACAAACGATTTACAGTCAACGGAAGTTAATTCGAGTTTAGAAGAGATAGTCAATCGTATGGATGAATCATGGGATGATTTTACTTCCTTCGCGCCAGTTCCTGAAAATGGAAATATGAATTCTAAGAATCCTGGAGTGCTTGCTACTTCCAGGACGCAAAGCAATGCTATTTCAACTGCAAAAAGCGATCCGAAGAATGACTTGTTAAGTGCATTTGGAACTTCAGCTTCTTCAAATGAGGATACAAAATTCGGGGAAGCTGGAATGTTAGGAAGCAGTGATTCCAAGAAATCTGAAATTCTTAGTGCATTTGGAACACAAGGTTTTAGCGACAATGCTAAAGAAGTAAGAAAACCCAACATTGATTTATCTAGATTTTCTGCTTTGTCAGTATCTGATCAATTCGAACCAATGCAGAAATTGAACGCACAGGAATTGATGAATGAAGATAATTCCAAAATAGTGCAACAAAAAGGTGCAGATTTACCGAAAATTATACCAAATCCAATGGCATTTGATATTATGCCACAAAAAGAGACCTCCACAGTTATGAAATTTGACAACTATTCTAAAGCCGACATTAATCAGGATGAATTTGCAGACTTTTCATCACATACATCATCTCAAACATATCCTAGTTTGAAAGATACTTTCAATTCTAATTCGCAGATGCCTGGAATTTTCCCAGGTCCTAACAATGCTCCAATCGCAACAGTGGATGACGATTTTGCAGATTTTACATCATCAGAAGTTCAGGCCACAGATATCTTTCAAAACACTTCTCAAGGCAAATTTTCAGAATTTGGACAAGACCGAGGAAGTATCCAGGGTTCTTCTAATTTAACTCAAAGCACTGGTGCCGGTGGGCAGGAACTATTCGGTGCGGACCACACAATAGGCGGCAGTAAACCGTCAACCAAAAAGACAGCGCATTTCGGAGCCTTCAATGAGCTTGAAATAAGCAACGACGGTCAATTACCCGCGGGTTATAGCGCGGGCTCATCAAAGGAGGTTAACAGTGGTGTGGCAGATAATGGAAAAGAGCTGAATATCAAGGCTTTCGCCGATTTTAATTCAACTGAAAGTATCGAAGATTTCACTTTTGGAAAGCCAGTGAGTGCAGCTGATTTACGAAGTGAAGCTATTCAATCTCAATCCTCCTCTTTTGATGATTTCGATGCCTTTAAAAGTAACCATCAAGCAGATCCCATTGCGCAGTTAAACAGCTCATCGTTTTCTCAAGACAGAGCATTTATCCCCCAGCCTAACAAAGCAATCAATTCAGCAGATCAGCTTGGCAATTTTGCTGCTTCGTTCAATGCAGGTAGAGTCAATGAAATCGTTCCTTCGCAACAGCAGCAACAATTGCAGCAACAACAACAACAAGAGTTTGCTAAACCCAGGCTTGCATCAAGGAGCTCACAAGAGAATTATGTTGAACCGGCTTTAGAAGCTGAAGATCGCTACAAGGCATTGACTGGGGTTTTGGAGGTAAGGGGTTACATTGTACAGAGTACACCAAAGTTTAGACGTTTGAAAAATGGTAGTACCTAGAGTGCTGGGTGGATTGGAAGGGAATAAGTCTGTCTAGTAGAGGAAAGACTGAAATATTTCTGTGATTTCTCTCGTGTTTTTATGAATGCTGAAAATATTTGTAAATTCGACTTTACGAAATTATCTTGGTTGCAAAATGTTCTAACACCACTCGATCGAACGTCGCATATAAAAATGTATAAAAATAACGCTCGATCCAGGCTCTTTTGTAGAATAGCTAAAATGACTAATTCAATGACATTGCGTTTTTGCCATTTTCTTGCAAATCGGGGAAAACAAGTTTTTTATGACCATAATTTCCGAGAGAAATGATGCTTTGTAGCTGACGCACAGAAATGTCCTATCAAAAGCAGCCCTATCTTTGCAAGTTATAAATCCTCAGTGAAGACCTTTTGAACACAGTTTTTGATTAATGTTTATTTTTCAGGACTCTGACCTACATTTACATGAGTGGAAAAGATGTTTGAGTGGAATCAAAACTATGTTTGAATCGACTGCCGATGTTATGAAAAGACATAATTTATCATTGCAATCAAAGAAGGAAGTTTTCGACAGTGAGAAGGGAAAAGAATTTTTCAATGGTATGTTTATATTTATTGCCTCTTTTAGCATATTTAAAACTGATGCTGGAAACGACAGTATGAAGTTGTAAATGGGATTCTTAGATGTCTCATATCTTCGTTCTTTGCAAACTTAAAAGAATAGAAATTACATAATTTTATCTTTAAGGAAAGAAAACAAACCATGAATATTTGTTTGCAAAATTGTGCACATTAAAAAATTTCAGATACAATTTTGTCTTTTTGCCCCCATACCCAATGCGATTGTTTTTAGCTGAAAATAGGCATGGTTCTGTCAATTTTTCTGGGCCTTTTTTAAGCGTTTTGAAAAAAATCTTTCACACACAAGTGCTCATAACTCTAGAGTGAAATGAACGATTTTTGATTTTATCCATATCTGAGTTAGTCCTTGTACTTCAACATGGTTGATAATTTATTAAAATTTTGTCCATATTAGGAGATATCACTCCATAAAAAGATCTTATTCCTTTCGCAAAAACCCTTTCGTTTCCAAGAAAAATAACTAATAGATCCTTAAAAGTCTTGTTGTTTTCAAAAATCTTGAACCTGTTTAGGACATGGTGATACACCCCTGTTTTACGTCGCCCGTTAAAGCTTAGTTTCAATCATTACATTGAGTCTTATATTTTGTAGGTTTGAAAGAAATATTTGCTGTTGCTTGTAGGATAAAACTATCAATAGAAAAATGTGGTGAGTTGATGATGATTTATTTTGCCTTTACTTTGTTTACGTCTGACCAGATAAAAATACTTGAAGAATGTGTTCGGCACAAATATTATTTCATTACTCATAATTTCTTAAATTTGTTGGTCATCTAATGATTATGTCCGACCAGATCGAAATACATTCTCTTGAAGAATGTGTTCGGCACAAATATTATTTCATTATTCATAATTTCTCAAATTTATTGGTCATCTGATGATTCAGTTCCTATCGAGTGGACCAAAAAGAACTTCAAATGTTTGAAAATGCTGAGAATTCCTGAGATATTGAAATCAATAAAAATTTGGTTGATACCCGAAAGGCTGGAATGATTTTTTGATTTTTCCTCTGTTGTTTGGAGCATTTTGAAGAAACGGTAAAATTTAATCCACAAAAATTACACAACTTCGACATGCGTGATTATTATTAACCAAAATTAGAAATCATCTCCTCACTCAAACATATTTCATAATGAAACATATTTGCAAGTTCCTCTACATGAGGAGATTATTCATCCCCTTTTCGTGCATTTGGAATTGAAGGAATTGTCATAAATCCAATTTTTCCTGTATTTACAGTGCTCAGAAAAATAGAAGAAAAGTCACAAAATTACTTCAACCGTTAACCCATCAAACAGACTGTTATTCACTCAAATACCTCGAGTATTCTCTGCATAATGAATAGACCTTTTAGCTATTCTACAAAAGAGCCTGGATCGAGCGTTATTTTTATACATGTTTATACGAGAGGTTCGATCGAGTGGCGTTGGAGCTTCTATCGCTCTTGTGCACATTCGAAAATTCTACAAAATGTAACAAAATATCGTTCGATTATGATTCTTTTCAGAATGGCTAAAAGGTCTATTTTCAAACATGTCAAGTTCTTTTTTTTGGTCCACCTGGTATAAAGCAATAAAAATATCGGATATATTGAAGGCAACTGTTATTTTATTGAAAATGACTTCAATGTCCATTTTTCCTGACAATAAAATCGATTTATTTTCATTTTCTAATTTCAACTGATGAATTTAATGTTTCAGAAAAGACTTGTATATCAGCATTCTTAGACATGTGCTAGAAACATGTGAATTATAAAGCTAATTTTGGTAATTTTCGAACAAATCGAAAACTCGGTCTCATCACAATTTTTCTATTTTCCATTTGTTGAAAAATTACAAAAATTAATGCCACAAATTAGTTAAACTTAAGTTCGGAGTTTCTTATCAAAATCGACAAAGAGAAAATTGTTGTAAAATTTCAAAACTGTCTTGATAATAATAATAATAATTACACAAATAATATACCATTCCCATTCCGAAGCAGCTAATTAAAAGTAACCTTAGTTTGGGTTTTTTCTTAATATATTACATTAGGATTAAACATTTTTTACATTAGGATTAGATGTAATAATCTTAAAATAATAAATTAGGATTCAATGGAAGAGCAGTACCGGGCCCATATTTTTTTCAAGTCTTTTGTTTTTGTTGCTTACAGGAATGTTTTCCTTGGCATTTGTTTTTCAAACTTTGCACAGGCCCAAAGGTGTTCAATTGTTTCGTCCGCTATCCAACATCTTCTACATTTGGTGTTGGGGTATTTCCCTTTATAATTTGCATATGATCCAAACGTTATTTGCGCTTTTTAGCTGTTGCAAAATCAAATGAAGAACTTAAATTACTGCTCACTCAAATTGATACTTTATGGAGGGAATTATGTGGATTTTCATCTGGACTTCCAGAATATGTAAGTATGAACGTTCTCATAATTTGCTCAGTTCGATTTCATGGGGCTACCTGTATAGGATGGCCAAAAAGGTGCAACTTTGATGATGAAATCGCCAGCATATGGTTGTCTTTGAGATCTTGAGGATCTCTTTACGTTCAGTTATGTCAAGAAAATCTCAGAGATGTTCGTTATTTCATTCTTTCTGGAAGGGGGTGATTGAATTATACAATTCTTTAAAACCATCATTTTCAGCGGTAGCATTGTCCAAACGTCAGTTTTTTTGCCACGAGCTATTTCGAAAGCTTGAATCTAGAAACTTGCGCGCATGCAGATTGAGCTGAAAGCATGCAAAAGGAGCTTTGTGAAGGACATAGCAATGAACTTAAGGTGTTTTGCAGGATGGAAATTGAATCCCTGTTTGGATCAGTTACTTCTATCGTCCAAAATAGGGTTTTTTACGTTCTTTGATAGTTAACATGAACATAGATACATCGTTTGTTGGTATTAATACTTCGAGAGCAGAAATATTACTCTTGAAAGCTCAAATTTGCGTCCACCAGAGCTACCAGAGCTTTGGCCTTTTGGCCTAAACAAGTTCTTGAAGCAAATCAAAATTCAAGATTCTTCTCTCAAAGTACCAATACCAACAAACGAGGTACCTATGTTCAAGTAAACTATCGAGGAACATTTTGAGAGTGATTAGCCATTGATTAAAGATAAATTCACATTGCTGGACCCAGCCAAATCGGTATATTCTCTTCTGAGACACCCGGTACTATATTTCTTCGAAGTCTGGCATAGTTTTAAAGATGCCTAGTAACATGGCACTGTTCTCACTTTAATTTTAGGACGTCTCCCCTCTTCATCAAACCTCGTCAAAGTCTCACAAAAAAGCCTCAGTGCTGACTTTGCAGTTATGTCTGCAAATGATAACGTAATTTTGTAGATACCTATTCACTAGACACTGTATTTCATTTACTTTCAGGCCTTCCCCACCTCATCAAACCTCTCTAAACTGTCGCGAGAAGACCTCAGTGCTGACTCACAATGTGGTATATGCCTTCTAAGTGTAAATAATGAATCAATCTTGGGTCATTCCAAATAAGAACAACAGATGCCTGTCAGGTGATGTTTTCAAAATTCCTTCAAATTTTTACCAAGGGGACCCAAGCATCAGAGAACCTCAGAAAAAAGATTTCAGCAAGATATCTCATTTGGTTCAGATTTTATGATCAATTGAATATTTAGCCAATTGATGCAAATGTGTGTTTTTTCATGAGGTGGCAAATTCAACTTCAAATATATGGAAATAAAAATTTCTTATCCTAACTCTTTCTGCACTTCGTTATAGCACACCATGAATTCTTTTGGAAAATTAATGTTTCAGGTAATTGAAGACCAACATATTGGTAGAATATTGCTTCAAAGTTTGAACTAAGTATGATTTTGACCCCAAAATGTGTCTGGGGAAGGGGTTTCGTTGTTGGTTTTCTGATCGATAAATATCATGGCACTTTTCAGCTTTATGACATAGAATATTGCTCTGTCCCCGATGCTATATCTTAAACGACCAAACGGTTTTCGCGAAATTCCTTAATCCAGGGGGTTGCCAAGTCTGTCCATTTTTGCCTAAAAGCCTATTTTTCCATATTTTCAAACAGTATCTTGCAAAAATCTTGCAACACTGAAGATAGCTATTCATATCACCCAAATGTGCACCTGCAGAAGTTCTGAAAAAGTGTAGAAACCAAGAAAATTTTTATCTAAAATGAGAACAATAGCTCTATCAAAATGGATGCACGCTCAAAATGGTTAAATTCAGCCAACTTCATCAGGTTAGAAATCTTGTGTCCCAAGGAGGCACATGCCTGCAATTTTTTACATGGACTCCTGCACCTTAGAACTGATGCTCTTGCAAATGTGAAAGCCAAACGGGGTCTGGAAGGGTGTCAAATAGCAACATTTGCCAACACAGGGGGTAACATGACAAATGAAGATTTTTAAGGCGGATTTTTTTCATAATGCAATTATTTACGCTTTTTTTTCAGAAGAAATCATTTTAGGAAGTTGTATAATGAAATTGATTTCATCGGAATATAGATACATTTTGTGCTTGTGCTATAGTTGTTCAAAACAGGGGGTATCCTCATGTCTGTCCAAGACCAAACTTGCATCTATTGCCATATAATTTTTCCAAAGATGGAATATCGTGCAAAAAGACACAGTGGGGTCATTCCAAATAAGAACAACAGATGCCTGTCAGATGATGTTTTCAAAATTCCTTCTAATTTTCACCAAGGGCACCAAAGCATCAGAGAACCTCAGAAAAAAATTTCAGTAAGATATATCATAAATCAATCCAGTGAAAGTAAAGTAAACCAGCTTGTTTCCTATTGTGTCTTTTTGCACGATATTCCATCTTTGGAAAAATTCTATGCCAATAGATGCCAGTTTGGTCTTGGAACAGAGACGTAGGAACCGGGGGGCACTGGGGGCACGTGCCCCCCCAAGATTTTGGAATAAACAAATAAGTGCCCTTTTATTTTCAGGAAGTGCCCCTTCAGCTAAATGAAATGAGTGCCCTTGAAGTGTCATGCCCCTCCAAGTTTGAGATGCTTCCTACGTCCCTGTCTTGGAAAGACCTTAGGATACCCCCTGTTTTGAACAACTATAGCACAAGAACAAAATGTATCTATATTTGGACGAAGTCAGTTTCATTATACAACTTCCTAAAATGATTTCTTCTGAAAAAAAGCGTAAATAATTGCATTATGAAAAAAATCCGCCTTAAAAATCTTCATTTGTCATGTTACCCCCTGTGTTGGCAAATGTTGCTATTTGACACCCTTCCAGACCCCGTTTGGCTTTCACATTTGCAAGAGCATCAGTTCTAAGGTGCAGGAGTCCATGTAAAAAATTGCAGGCATGTGCCTCCTTGGGACACAAGATTTCTAACCTGATGAAGTTGGCTGAATTTAACCATTTTGAGCGTGCATCCATTTTGATAGAGCTATTGTTCTCATTTTAGATAAAAATTTTCTTGGTTTCTACACTTTTTCAGAACTTCTGCAGGTGCACATTTGGGTGATATGAATAGCTATCTTCAGTGTTGCAAGATTATTGCAAGATACTGTTTGAAAATATGGAAAAATAGGCTTTTAGGCAAAAATGGACAGACTTGGCAACCCCCTGGATTAAGGAATTTCGCGAAAACCGTTTGGTCGTTTAAGATATAGCATCGGGGACAGAGCAATATTCTATGTCATAAAGCTGAAAAGTGCCATGATATTTATCGATCAGAAAACCAACAACGAAACCCCTTCCCCAGACACATTTTGGGGTCAAAATCATACTTAGTTCAAACTTTGAAGCAATATTCTACCAATATGTTGGTCTTCAATTACCTGAAACATTAATTTTCCAAAAGAATTCATGGTGTGCTATAACGAAGTGCAGAAAGAGTTAGGATAAGAAATTTTTATTTCCATATATTTGAAGTTGAATTTGCCACCTCATGAAAAAACACACATTTGCATCAATTGGCTAAATATTCAATTGATCATAAAATCTGAACCAAATGAGATATCTTGCTGAAATCTTTTTTCTGAGGTTCTCTGATGCTTTGGTGCCCTTGGTAAAAATTAGAAGCAATTTTGAAAACATCACCTGACAGGCATCTGTTGTTCTTATTTGGAATGACCCGTTGTCCACTGTCATGCATTGAATTGAGCCACTTACTCATAGTTTTAGCCGAAGCCCATAAGCTAGTTTTCAGGAATTATTTATGTGAGATTAAGATTGTGTATTGTAAATTATGAGTAAATTCTTAAAATTATGTCAAGTCCTGAGCCAAGTAAAGGATTTTTAATTTTAAGAATCGATGCTATAGTTTTGTCGTACGATTTTTCAAATAGTGTTTACATTTATTGACCCAACCGGTTGTACTCTGGATGCTAGTTGAATTTGAGTAAACCGATTAGTCTCAATTAAACGTAATTAGATTCGTCCCATATAAACGTAATTAGATTCGTCTCATTTAAATGTAATAAAGAATTAGAACTGTAACAATGTAAGGGTAACATTAGTAATTTAATCTTAACTTATCCTTTCGTAGGATAATCAAGAATTATTGGTATAGTTGTTTAATTAAAATGCATATTTAGAAGATTTAATTTTGATAATTTTACAATTACACAGCTTATTTTCTCGATTTATTTGCAAATGTGGAGGAGGATGATAAACCTATTGTGAATAATCTTCGATAAACTTTATGCCGTGTTAGTCAAAAAGTTTTATAGACCCTGTGGATCTCAAACCATTTTCAGATTCCTATAAACTGACAATATCTGAACAAGAACAGATTTTGTAATACACTCAGGTATTGACACCTCAGTTCAAAGCGATTGGCGATTACAGACAAAGGAAATTCTCTCAACCAGTAATTCAAAACAAGCAAACAAAGCCACCAAAAAGTTGACCCCGAAACCAGTAGAGCAAACTCTCGCCTTGTGCACGCGCAATATGGTTTTTAAGAGAAAATCTATTGTTCTGCCTGGCGGATTTTATTTATATGATTCAGAAGTCGGGCAGAAGGCATTGTAATTCTCGTATATTTACGGCTGAAATTAAACAATTACCACACAGCTCCTGAATCAAATAAACAAAATCCGCCAGATCGACTTCACATTCAAAATCTTTAAATTGTAAACATGTTTTAGCTAAACTTTATCCTGTTAAACCTATCATTGCAATCTTTTATCTTTTATTTTTCCAATAAGTTAATAACTAAGAGGATAGTCTAGACAAAATTGTGTTTTATGAACTCCAACTGAGCTGCTAATCAAATCACTAAAACCCAATAAATTATGAAAATTATTTCTGGTGATTTAGATTGATATTTTCAAGGACAAATTTCATTGTAACTTAGATCAATGCTGCGATGGGCGTGCCTTGAGATTTTCATTTAAGAACTTGGTTTAAATTAGAATATGTTCATGCTAGGTTTTGAGGGATAGCTTTAATAATTGTATTGACTTAGAGGTTAGCTGGTGTATATTTTACGGGGATGGAACAATTTGGTAACTTTTCCTAACTTTATCAGTTTTGCAGAATCGTTTACCTACCTAAATCTCTCACATATTTTGCAGACATGCAGTCAGGTAAATTTTTCTCAGACAAGGCAAGGCTATCTCGTCGAGATACCCACTGCTATGAAATGGTGTTAACTCATTACATGAAAATGCGAAACCAACCCAAGGATAGTGTACCGGATGAGTAAAAATAAGCCCGGTGTTTGAGAGGCTACTGCTCCCTGAATATATAAGCAATGATATTTTGCAATATCTGATTGAATACCTAACATGTTCAATAACTTTTAGAATTTTTCCTTGCTGAAATCGGTCTCTCCGTTAAGATTTTACAAGGGATTTTCTAAACAATGTCCCTTCGGGAAACCTTGAAAACGTGCTAAAATCATGAGCAAGTTTCCCCAATGTACTTACCTTACAGCAATGACGTGAGAACGACTTGACGTGACTTGACGTGCTATCCATCTGGGGGAATGAAAAAGTCTTCCCCCTAGTATGCATAACTTATTCAGGGGGATTCCATTCTCCCAAAATGGAGGACAAAATGCATGACTGCATGTGAGTATCATTATTGCTAGAAAGGAAAACAAAGGGAAATTTCGTTTGTCATTTTCGTTCTTGTTTGCAGGTTTTTGAAAGGGGCTTTCTGTAGCAAATCTCTCATATCGATGGGAAGGAATGGCCGATTACAGCCGGGTAAATTATTGAACCTAATTGGACATATCGGGAATGAAACAAGACGGTTTTCAATATTATTGCTTTGATATTCAGGGACCAGCATTTTTTCAAATGCCGGGCCTCTTCATTGACTCACCCGGTAGTGTTGCGTAAATGTCCTCGTCTCTTTTATTTCCCATGTTTTGCTTTAATTTGACGTGATGCTTTCTCAAAAAACATTGTTTTGGTCCTGGTAAAACCTTTCATTGATGAAATTTGATTTGAACAGCAATTTTGTTATTCCCTAAACAATGTCTATTTTGCAAAGATGTCAATGCATCCTCAATTTCTAGCCATATCTACTTCAAGGTGTAACTTTCACATTTTACATTTATTGCAAATATTTTCTTTCTCGTCAAGGATTATCGTAGGGCTGAACCAAAATATTTCTCTAACCTGTACCATTACTTCATCGTACCACCAATTCATGCAGCATAACTTTTTTATCGTCTCTCCATAGCATTTTTAGAGAAATTTATGATTAGGTCCGTGAGGGAGACGTACCTATGAGTTCTTTCTGTTGAACATGAAACGAACAATATTGTTTCCATTCAAAAATTTTTGTGGCGAATCAAGACAGAGCATAAATTTCGTTCTCTCTTTGTTTATAAATAAAACTCTTGTGAATTAAAATACATTTATGACATTTGGCACGCGAAACAGCTGAAACTTTATCATTTCTTCATGGTGGTCTAGAAGATCTGTTTTTATATCTTTAGATTGAAAGGATTAATTGCAGATAAAAATACTTGCCTGTCTTTTATCCAAATTGTGACAAATTTTTACTTTGTTAGAATTATCATTTCGTATTGATCGCCTAAACATCAGAATTTTGATTGCAATTAGCACAGAATTTTGTTTGTGAAAATTTGGTGCCAGTTGCTGTTTTTGTCTCTTCATTGACAGCAAGAAGTCAATTTGTGGTCATAAAGACAGAATTTTTATTCAGTAATGTCTGTATTACAAACAATTTACAGCAATTGTGGCATTCACTGTTCAGCTGTTGAATAAGAATCATAAAGTTTCCCCAGGGCAGATGTTGAGATCTATCATTATCGTCTTCCCCCAGTGGCCCCTTTTGCATGTAGAACGAGTGAGTTAGCTATCCAGATCTCGAGGGATTTTTTAGTGCCTGCGTTGTAAACCGTATGCCTTATCTAGTTAGCGTCGAAAAAAACGCTTCAAGTGTGGATAAGACTCTGAAGCTGGTTTCACATGTCATTTCATTTTCATTTTTATTTATTTAGGCACGGTAGCCTCGTTAGTCCATAAGAACTGCTTTTCAAGGGGCCGTGGCAAAACATTTACTTATTTAAAAGATCACTAAAAGATCACATTTGAAGCGCCACTTTACGCTGCGCCATGTCGCATCACAAAATCGCACCAGTTATCAATTTAGCTTTCGGACGCTGCTCAAATAATGCTCAAACAATGCTCAAACAATGCTCAAACAATGCTTGCTTTCTTGCTTGCTTGCTTGCTTGCTTGTTTTACCAGGCCTAGCGTGCGTTCTGCGGCAGGAGCAAATTTTGTAAAACAAAATATTCAGGTTTGTGAGAAAACAATGCGATTTGCCTTTCAGAAGAATAGAGTTCACACCTCCGAGTGCACTCAATCAAATCAAAATAAACAGAGAAGGAGGAGAATTATGGCTGCCTGCACAGAATCACGAAATTCACAATTTCTTCGTTCTCCATTAGTCCCTATTTAAAACCTTTGTTTCATCACTAACAAAGGGATAAGACTTTACAAGATAACATTTCCATTGAGTATTATTATATGTTACTCATCTGTTGTTTGAAAGTGACAATTGTTTTAGATCTCAATTTTTTTATCGCAAACTTTCTTTCACATTTTCGACAAATTATTGTTATTAAACGAGAGAGGAAAGTCAAAAGGTATTAAAATTTCATCACGGCAGTTCATCTCAATTGAAAAATATGACAATTTCTTTAATAAACGTTAATTAGTAGTCTACGTTTGTTTTTAAAATTTAATCATTTCTAATTTTTATTTCGGGTCATTTATTCTGAATCTTAGTAGATATTGTGGGATAACCAAAACACGAGATGTTCTTCAATTAAAGATGAAATTTTCATTCGATGTTTTTTGTCTGTGAAATTGGACAGCAAGCTGAAAGTTTTTTTGGGAATTATGTTACAGGTGAGAGATTCTTGTTTATTTTGTAATATGAAATTTTAATCTTTACTTTTTGTTTTATCGTTTAGTTTTCTTCATTCATATTTTCAGAGAAATGCTCTATTGTACCGGATGAGTCAAAAAATACGCAGGCCGTTTGAAAGGCTAATGCTCCCTAAATGTATTAGCAATGACATTTCGCAATATCTGATTGAATAGCCAACATGTTTAAATGTATTTAGAATGCTTCCTCTCTGAAACCAGTCACTGCGTTCTGATTTTACATGGGCAAGAATCGAACATGGAATTCTCGTTCCATGCAACGGCCTACCAGCAGTTTCTTTATATTTGGGTCTAAAAGATGAGTGATTTTACCAAACAAAATTTCACATTTAAGTTAGCCTTTGACTGATAGATTAACGTTCTAGTTTTGAATATTGGCCGTATACTTTTTATTCCACAGCCCACCAAACGTGTTAGCCTTTTTTTACTAACCCGGTACATTGAAGAATTGAAGAACAACATCCAGAAATTTTAAGCAATCTAACATTGCACAAGTTCCTGTATATTACTATATACGCAATTGCTGTTTGTGATTGCATCATAAGTTGGTTGTCACTGCACGTCGAAATGAACCCTGGAGGGAAATTCTCCCAAATCTCTTTTCACACAGGCACTTCAGGTTGAAGAACTGATATGATTTTAACAGCACGACAAGAAAATCTATTCAAAAAATGAACAGAAATCACTTACTCGTACTTAGGCCTCTCTATAAATAGAACAACGAAAACACTCAAACACAGCATTGTTTCTCTGGCTATCAATTGTTCACAGCACGCGTTGGACATCGATTTGAATAAGCTATTTTTAGATTTTTTTGCTCTTTGCAAATGAAAGCTTTCAACATTGCACAAACCCTTTAATATCGTAACTTTGGTTTTGAATGGATGAAAAAAATGTCTAACAAAACTTATGAACATGGAGAGTGCAAATCACAATTTCTTTCAAGCCCCAACTTTGTTTGCAATAAAACATTGACGTCGGTTGCATGAATAATAAAACAGAACCAGATGTGCTTGCTTGAAGAGGATTCTCTAATTTTTAATCCTTATTTTATCCGGTTAGAGGTTTGTGAATTTGACACAACAGCAGCACGAATATCGAATCCTTTCTCTGCTACGATTTGTATCAAATTCACTTTAACATACGCACAATAAATAAGGGTTATCTTAGTATGCTGATTTAGATCTTGCAGTATTTTTGTTTTGTAATTGTTTCTTTGTTTATCAGATGAAATATCAATGTGAATTGATGAGTTAAGATAGGCGTTAAGAGACATCTGGCGTATGCTTGTTTCCAACTGTTTCCAAAACACACGAAGCTTGCAAATTTTATTTTCTCTTCTTCAACCTGTTTATTTGTTTGATGCAGATACCATTGCAAGAAAGTTTTAATTTACCAAGGTGTAGAGATTCTTCGAGCAGCCCTTCAGTTGGTAAGTATCTTGCATTTTGATACAATATGTTGGTAATTTTTTGCAAAACAAAGTTATAGTGCGACGAATCTCCACAACTGAAGATAAGGTATCAACAATATTATATTGTTTGGTTAATAGTTGCAGGTAGCAAATTAAAAACAAGACTTCTGAGTATCATTTTTATTTTCATACTTTCCTCATGCAACTAACTCCTCTATTTGTTTAATTATTCTTTAATTCATTCAACCTTTCTACATTCTATCTTATTTTACTTCGATATTTATCTCATTCTTGCATCTATTAATTTATTCATCCATTCTATCTTTGCTATGTTAATTCATCAATTCGTGTTTATCTTCTTCTTTTGCTTCCTTCTTCATGCATTTGTTCCATCATACATTTGTACGTTTGTACACTTATTCATTCGCATTTCCTTTGTTAATTAGTCATTGTAAACTGTTCACTCATCCGTTAATCTTCATTTCTTCTCCATAAATAGACTTTTTAGGTTTCCTACAAAAGAGCCTGGATCAAGCGATATTTATACCTTTACATGAGAGGCTCGATTGAAAGAGCTTGTATCACTATTGTGCACATTCGAAAATTCTACAAAATGTATCAAAATATGGTTCAATCCAGATTCTTTCTAACGATAGCTGAAAGGTCTTATATTTTGTTGATGGCAATGTGGATGTAACAAAATCCAAAAAATGTGGTCGAAAATTTTGGTGAATCTTCAAATGAACGATAAGTATTTTGACATACAGATAGAAGTAAACAGAAATTGTTGGCTTTGGCTCTTCATCAATGAAATTCATTATCATGTTTCTTCAATTGGATACTATTTATTTAATCAAATGTTTAGCTTGTTAAAACATACTGTAGATTTTAGCAACTCAAGAATGTCTTCTAAGATTCTTGCAACAATGTTACACGACGGTCACATTACTCTTTCAAAGAACACACAAGACTTTAATGGAGACAGAAATGCTTTTCAGAGAATCATGTGGGTTTTTGCAAAAAACAACCTGGTTTTTGCCGAAAACATGGGGCAAATCACACTCTAAAAATCTCGTATTCATGCTGCAGAAAATACTCCCTTTTTAAGGAGTCATATGCCTCAGCAACCGAAAGTCAAACATGATTTTTGTCATTTATTCACCCCCTCACGATTGCATCATTTTTTGTTGCAGAAAGCATACTGTCCAATGTCAAAGCCTGAAGTTACAAATCAAAGATCTTATTTGTGGAGATATAACGTAGCAGATCGTTAAAGATTGTAAGTTTTGGTAAGTTTCAACTTTCTCCTGCCTCTGAAAATAAAACAGTTTTAGTTTAATCACATTTTTATTTATATAAAGTAGACTATATTCACGGGTTGCTGGTACAGTTTAACCAGCCTCGAACCCAAACCGAGCAGAATTCGGAATTTCTAGGACAGGAAAGCAGTTCTTTCGTTTCGACTCTTAGCCGATGTTTGCAGTTTCTATCAAAACAAAATCAATCGACCACTCATCCAAATCACCCATATCCCCCAAGCTGCTAAAACGAAAATAATTCAACCATAAAACTCATCTTTTTCAACCTATAAACCCTCCCAGCAACCACAACATGAGCAGATGTGCATTCAAGAATTCTTTGAAATAGAATAATTTGGCTCTTGAAGCTTCGACGCTTCGTATAATTCTTTCGGCTGGTTCTTTCGCCCGCAAAATTTTGATGTGATTCTAAATCGGACACTGAAAAAAGACTGTAAAAGGATCGTTTTCGCTTTGCTAGGAATTGTGGAAGATTTGAATACAGTGCCTCAGTTCCTGTGACGGCTGGTGATTGTTTTATGTATCTGTTGCGTCTTGTTCGCTGCCATCTTTTCACCGCCTCTAACGCAGCTTTGCTTCGACTTTATGTGCCTACACTGAATTGAGTTTCCATGCAAAATGTAAATTCGGATGCCTTTGATAACAAATAGTAATAGTAATAGTAATAGTAATAGTAATAGTAATAGTAATAGTTTTAATGATTATATCATAGTAATTATAGTAATAGTAAATTCGGGAACGAGATGCAGTTTTGATTTAAGTCAAACTGAATTTCAATTTCATGAACTCAGATAACTAATGATTCGTGCCCTGACAGCTTCTAACTATCCGGTACGAAACTCGTTAGATATCGACGTGCCATGGCAAAATTTGGAATTTTCAAAGAGGAGTTTCCATAATTCAGGAGCTAAAGTTTCGAATGAAATTCCATTGAACATCAGAGCTAGTCCTACAATTTACACTTTCAAAAAGAAATTGAAGGATTTTTTTTTTATATTCCAATAAAAAGTTACAATATATTTACGAGCTACACTACACTACTTACAGAACTACTTTACAATATGAGCTACCCTACACTACTTACATAATTACCCTACAATACTACTACAACGATACCCCAAGGAGCAAAAAAGCAATGTCAACCCTGAGGCCATTAACATATAGATATATAATATAAGAAAAAGAAGAAACTAGTCAAAATATAAGACAAGAAAATAAATGACATGAACAAAAAGAAGAACTACATAAAATCTACTCGTAAATTACTACTTGAAGGATTTCTTGCTAAGTCAGCAATGATTCCCAACGCACGATCCCTAGGAAGAACAGCATTCTGTAGATTTGTATTTAAAATTTTTTATTATAGCTTTTAGGGTATTATTTTTTTCTTGTTGTTTTTGGTTTTTGTGCATAAATATTATAAATTGAAATTGAATTGAGCTAAGCACGCATGCTATTATTTTGAAAGATGATACAATTTCTATGGAAAAACGTTAACAAGTATAAGTATCTGTTTAACTAAACGTGCTGAAGAGGACAAGTGAAAATAACTCATAATGAGCTTTTGAGCCGTTTGCCTTCAATGGCATGGTTAATGAAATAAGAGTTTATAAATTGCTGTGATACCAGCTGCACGATAACTTTATTCATTTTGTTATATATAAATGAAAGAGTTTCCTTTTCATGATGAACTAGCATGAGGGATGCTAAATAAACACAGATATAAATTGTTTCAATTTGATTTGATTTTGGTTGATTTGATTGAAGAATGGCGGCATTTTTATTTAATTTATTCATGATAGATTAGAAAATCGATTAAAAGTAACAAATAAAACATAAATTGATTAAGCTTCAAGAGAATATGTTTTTGATTAAAGTTATTAAAGTTTGCGTAATCACATCTACTTATCAGTTTAAGTTTCAACTTGTAATCTTTATACGGAATAAAGTTCGGCGATTTCCAACAGACATACTTTCGTTCAGCTGTGAAAATTTTGACACTCCCATGCAAATACCTCATTACGCGATTTTTTTTGCAACGTTTGCGTTTATTCAAGCCTGTTAAATTTTCATGTTATTTGTGCAGTGTTTCAACAGTAATTGTTGTCCTTTTAGCAATGGAAATTGCCTAAAGATAGAATCGAGGCTAGGCAGTTAAAGTCTCTTCAGAGAGAAAATAATTCTCATTTATTGGTGTTTGAAAGTTAGACAGTCGTGACTACATTCCCCCCTTTTATTTAGTAGTTGATGAACGCAATACGCAAAATTTTAAATTTTTGAGTATTTCTGAAGTGTTTCAACAGATGGGGAGTCGAAATTACCCAAAGTCTTAGTACTAATAAATTGAAATCTCTTAAGAAGAGAATTTTGTGTTGATGGATTTTGAAAGTTAGGCATTTGTAACAACACGCCCCTCCTTTTCTCCAGTAGTTGATGAACGCAATACGCAAAATTTAAACTTTTGGGTAATTTCTGAAGTGTTTCAACAGATGGAGAGTCAAAATTACCCAAAGTCTTAATACTAAGAAAATTAAATCTCTAAAGAAGAGAATTTTGTGTTGCTGGAGTTTAGAAATTAGGCAGTTGTAAATCACTATTCCCTCCATTTCTTCAGTAGTTGCTTAACACACAATGCAAATTTTTAAACTCTTAAGTAATTTGTGAAGTGACTTCTCGGTAAGACTAGTCCTATTAGCAATTATGATTACCTAAAACATCAATGCTAGGAAATCTATAATCAACTCAATAAATTAGTTATCAGATTTCGGTTGTATAAACATCGAAACACTTCGCTATTTCAAAGAAATCGGGGTTTTTTGTAAATATTAAGCGATTTTGAATTCGAACTTGTGCAAAGCCACAAATCAAGAGATTTCATTGCCTTCCTTAACTTATTCAGAACGCGCTGCATGCGTTTTATGAAGGAAAGAATTGTCGTGCCAACTGTTTGTAAACAACATTGAAATTTTGAGTGTTTTTTCATCGATAGTGCATCATATTATCTTCAAACAAGTGCACGACTCCACATATTTGTTTTTATAAGACTGTAAGAAGTTTCATTGAAAGTACTGAAAGTTACATTCAAAATATTCATATTCAAAGTACTAGACGTTTCAGGGTTTCTTTAATTCCCTTGCCATGTGGTATCTTTGATTAATTTTCATACTATCGTCTCCGATGCTCGCTCACGAAATGAAAGCACAGGGAACCAAGATACAAAAATGACCAAACTGAAAAGGCACAAGGGACAGAGGAAGACTAAATAAATTTTAGGTCCCAATTATTTCCTAGTTTCCTTGTGCTAAGCTCTGTCTGGATACCTTTTTGGTTAAGCAACGTTTTGTCTCGATAAAGAGCTGCTCCATAATTTTGCCATGTAGGGCTTTCCTTCAGCCATTTTCATCTGGTATTCAATATCGTCAGTGCGTGTTATTAGCAAATTTGGTGGAAGATTTTAGGCCTGTCTCGAATGATCCTAAGATGTAAAATTTCATGAAATTACTTGATACGACCGACTTTGCCAACTTAATTTTTGCACTGATCTTTCGTCTGAATATGTTTGATGAGTAATACAGCGGGTACCCGCAAATAAGAAACCACTTTTTGAATTGAGGCCTCAGAAAGTTTCTTATTTAAAGAGACCTTTTCATGATCAGGGTCAAAGTTCCTTATAGATAGGGAATCCAGTCAAGTAAAGGTATATGACTGTACCATACATGCATGTGTATTGCACATTACTGGTACATTTTACATGTTTACCTTGTTACCTTTTTGTTGTGTGAATCTTTAATTTTGAAAATGTTAATTCTGTTTAGAGAATGCTACATTATATTACAGTCATTTATAGGCATTATTTTCTAGCATTTAGGAACTATGACAAACCTGAAAATAAGAAACTTTTAAATTTCAGACCTAGAGTTGTTTCTTATTAAAGGAGCCCCTTTTGAAGAAAGTGAGGCCTGTTTCTTATACAAAGGGGTTTCTTATTTGCGGGTACTTACTGTACAAATTTTTAAAAGATGGACGCAAAGAAGCACGACTTTGAAATCAGCACACTAAGGCCTTTCTAACTTATGTATTCTTCCTAGTTTCACTAACATGATTTCACCCCAGTTAGTATTAGTATAGGCTTCCAAATATTTTATCGTTTTTATTCACCTGCCAGGTAGGAGAATTCCGACGTGGGAATCTTTCTTAATGTATAATTAGTTGTCACTGATGAAATAATACAGGGCAAAATGTCCCTTGATTCCATTCAACTGTTTTGAAACTATAAGATAATTTCTTCGGCAAAATTCACAGCAAATGAGAGCAAATCTTCATTTATTTTAAGTCTTTTCTATCAAAATTATTACAACAAGAAATTCCTATCGACTGCAGCTGCTCGACTTTGAAAACACAGGCGTTTTGTAGTAGCGTGTTATGGAAACATGTTCGGAAGAACAGGCCTTTTCCATAGCAGCCAACGGTCGGGGCTGGGAAGATAAGTTGACGGCATAGAACATGAAAGTTCGGATTAGGGCGAAGTCTTTTGGAAATGCATGGTTTTTGAAAGTGCGCAAGAACTCCTGCTTGTTGTTCGCGTGTTTGTGGTTGAAGGATTTGTAGCCTTAGCAAGAATGACGTCAGCGGGCACACCCAGGCCTCGTTCATACGGGAATGCAATCATTCCATCATACGGGAACAACAAGGACAGATTTTGTAAGACAATAGCATGAGCTGCTTTTGATTGACACCGTAATTCAAAGCCACTAACGATCGCAGACAAAGGAAATTCTCTCAACCAGTAGTTCAAAACAAAAAAAGTCGCAAAAGTTTCTCTAAAACCCAGCTAGCTAGCGCGCTTGTTGTGCATTCCAGAAATTGTTTTCAAGAACAAACATGAGCGTATATCGAAAGAAGATGGAAATATCTAAACATCTACCTCGGGCGTTTTATTTTTTTGGTTCAGCAGTAGATATATAGGCGATAATAAAATGCCCGTGGTGGATGTGTAGATAGTAGATATATCTTTCTTCTTTCTGAGGGAAGGAACCAGAAGAACCATTTTTAGTTAAATAGATTTCTGAATTCAAGTTAGCCTTTCTGCTTCAAAATGATTCTTGATTCATCTAAGTCAATCGAGAATTCTTGGCTGTACAGTTTCTCAAACTCTGATATATAATTTTGGGACACCCTTTACTTTTCATGAAGAATTTAATCGTTCTACCGGGCGTCCCAGAAAAAAGTATGCAGATTTGGTTGAGTCTAGTGATGAGAATCTAGCTTCAATCGATGGCTAATCCCTCGTAAAATGTTCCTCGATCAGCAACTTGAACATAGTTACCTCGTTTGTTGGTATTGGTGCGTTGAGAGCAGAGATATTGTTCTTTGGAGCTCAAATTTGTGTCTTATTCCAAACCAGAGCTTTGGCGTTTTGGCCTAAGCAAATTCTTGAGGCACATCGAAATTAGAAACTGAAATTAAAGAAAATTAAAATCTGCACAATGGGCCACTTCTAGGAAACAGGATGTAATATAATTTATTATTGTTCAAATTTTATCAACGCTATCGTTGATTTATTCAAATTTTATTCTTCAAGAATTTGCTTAGGCCAAAACGCCAAAGCTCTGATTTGGAGGTGGATGCAAATTTGAGCTTTTAAGGTTAATATTTCTGCTCTCAAAGCACCAATACCAACAAACGAGGTATCTATGTTGAAGTTGATTATCGAGGAAGATTTTGAGAGTGATTAGCGATTTGTTAAAGCTAAATTACCATTGCTGGACCCAACCAAATCTGTATATTTTTTGGGCACCCGATATAATTTTGGGACACCTCATAGTCTTCGTCAGAAATCGAATAGTCTACGCTAAAATGAAAACTATTTCTGTGAGGTAGCCAACAGTTTTGAAAGACAGTCGTCAAGATTAAAAGTCGAATACATTGAAAAGCATGAGTTCGAAATCAGATTTCACTTAATTTGCAGAAGATACCCGAAAAATAAAAATATTTTTAGCCAGCCACACCCGTTATGTCGCTCTAAGACAGACTTTACTGTTTGATGTTTAAACAGGGGAAGGTCAGATAAATCTCGCAGTTGTGGAGTAGGAAAACGACCTTTGCCTCTTGATAGCATTGTATGAAATCATGTTCAATCTTATGCATTATTTATGTGAATATATCATAAATACTTGAACATTGATGTCCTTCAATCCTTTTGCGTATGAAAGTTTTATTCCTGGGTTAACCGCAAGCTCGATATTTCTGCATTTGATCGCAAAGACGATCGAGAACTGCTGCGTTTTTATCCAGGGGGTGACGTTATTTTCTAAAATACACCAAAATAAAATACTAAGATCCTTTCTTTCAAACTAAAATTTCTTCATACTAGAACTCTCTTGTGATTTCTTGCTTCTCACGAAAATGAAACTTGTGAACCGCCTAGAACCTTCTAGAACCTGGTATGTTATGAAATGACTGACTATGCAGTTAGCTCTGGAATAGCGAGGGAAGTGTCTTAGGGAATGTTCATTATTTATAAAGGTGTTGGTACCGAAGAGAAATGGGTTGGGTAAGAGAAATTTTCTAACATAAAAAGGTTGGGTAAATATTTTTTCATGTAATTTCAAAGTTGGAAAAACAAAATTTTCCCACCAATTAATACCAAATGTTTAAAGTCCAAAATTATCTCAATATCATCATCAATATTATCAACATTATCCATTTCACTTTCAGTGTCTACTTTGCTCATCTTTGTCGTCAATATTTACAGTATTGAATTGATAATTTACATCGTTTGACATTGAAACCATGTTTATAGGTAGGGGTTGGACAAAATTTTTGCAACCTGAAAATTGTTGGGTAGATGTTTTTGCTGTCACTTTTAGAGTTGGGTAAGAAGATTTTTTGGACAAGAAAACATTTCTCTTCAGTACCAACCCCTCTGTAAATAATGAACGGTCCCTTAAATTAAAGGCTTAAGCACTGCTAAAAATATTTTGCGAAATTTCTTGTCATTTTATCCATATCTTAGTTTAATGACTTCTGCAGCAATCAAAATGATATCTTTACGAGGATAAAGCGTGCGTAAGTCGATTTTCAAAGTTATTAAATTATTCACGACTATTGGTGATCTTACAAAAACTTCTACATCAGTATAAGGCATGAGCTTCTCATGTTAAAGGACAGGATTTTTCCGACTTTCCGTATGTGCATGAGAAATATCTGCTGTTTTGGCTATGGTTAAGATCGGTTTTTCCATTGATACAACTTTGCAAAAGTTTCTTTAAGGTGCTTAAAGCCATATGTTAGGATTAGTGTGAAGATCATGACATTCACACTTGATCAATGTGAACGCACGAAAACGGAGGTTTTTGAAAACGCTCCAATATTCAACAATGAATTTCACAAAAACGGAGCAATGTGAACGCACAAAAACGGAGGTTTTCCTCTCCATATTTGCTTTCAGGCGGATCAATGTGAACTGAACGGGTAGCTGGGATGCCACAAAAACGGATATTAACAAAAACGGAGCAGTGTGAACTTAGCTGGATTTTTCTGTTGATGAATTAACATACAATGTTAAACATAGGGCTCAAATCTTTGAAACGGTCGGTGTAAAATTCTATTGCCATTTTCTTTGAAATAAATAGCTTGGAAGGAACTTAGGATTTTTTGCTGTAAATTTGCCGTGGCAATTTATTGATATCTTGATTAGTTTCAATATGGCGGCATTTATTAAATTTAAGGCTATGACGTCATCAAATTTCTAAATCCTAAACTACAAAAGCTACAGATTTCTGCTTGCCAGCATATTGTAGACCTCCATAAACTATGGTTTTCTTGAAGGTTATGTAATGTTTCCTCTATTAGTTTAGGATTTACAATGATTTAATTTTTTTCAAAATTTTCTATGAATTTTTTCAAAAATTATCAAATTGCCGCCATTTTGAAAAAAATAAGGATATCATAGAATGTCCACGGCAGATTTACAGCAAAGTACCATAAGTTACTTTCAAGCAATCCAATTCAATGAAGAATATAATAGAATTTTACACCGACCTTTTTGAAGATTTGTAAGATTTGAGCTCTATGCAACAATGTTAGTGACTGTGGCTTACGTTTTGTTAATTTCAATCAATAAAAGCCTACAACCTCTTACGGGCAACGTAGTTTCTCATATCGAGGTGTAACTGTGTGGAATAAACTTAACACAGAAATAAAAAGTGCCCCTTCACTGGCCACTTTCAAAAATTTGTTGAAACAAGCTTTGAAGAATCAAAGGGTGTGAAAGTTCTCGTACAGCATCAAACTTTTTCTTTTCTAACCAGAACATATCATATATAAATTTTTATTTTTCTTTGTAATACAGGTTGCTTTGTAATTTATTCATATAATTAGGTTAGTTAGGTTTTTAAGCAGGGCACATTGAAAATCAGTGTATTTAATTCTACTGAATGTATAACCCTGTTGAAATAAATAAAAATGAAATGAAATGAAAATGTACTTTTATAATTTTGATATAAAACTTTTGAATTAATACAATTTATAGAAATAATCATCGACATATCAGAGGAACGTAATCACGTGATCATGCCTTAACACATAGGTTAATGTTGAAGCTGTGTTCTTAGCAAAACGACGCGAAATAATTAATCAGAACAGCGCAAAATAATGAATCCTCTCTGTGGGTCACTTAGAGCTTAATGCAGAAACTTAACTGTTTCGTTAAATCTATTGTCGGCTTGTTCTTTGTGTAATTTTCCAGCTATGGGTCGATCAAGGCAGCTGATTTTGTAACAACATGTAACAACTTCGTTCCCAGGCCCCATGTAGCTATCTGCGTCATCGCTAACGTCAGTCTTAACCACACTCTTGGTCTTGACGATACGTTGACAATCTCTTACAAAATTGGGGGAATCGTTGACAAAAAATGATTTTTCATGCAATGAAAGATTTCGTCCACATAACATAGATTGCATTTGGTCTATATTTGCGCTCTGTCTTTAGTTCCTTTGTGAAAATAGAGATTCGTTTGCAATGTATTAGAAGATGAGTGTTATTTCAGACAACATTAATTAACAATGATTAGTTTCCTTGTTCAAAGAGCGCAGTTTGAATTTTGGAGGTTTTTATTTTTGAACTAAAGATAATTTCTACCTTAAAGGGTAACTTTATCAAATGCACAATAAGAAATAGCAAAGTAAAGGCAATTAAGAATAACAGAACGATCTGCAGGAATAAAAAATAATTACTTCATATTCTGGAGTTTTCAAGACAGAATTTAACTAAGGTAAACTGTGACCTATCTGTGGCTGATTGCTACCCAACTGTGGTTGATGGCAGCCTAACTGCGGTACATTGCTAGCAAACTTTGATGCACATGTAGTGTTGTTTAATTGTCTATCCTGTTTACTGCAAGATAACAATGGCTAAATGTGACTTGACTGTGGTACATCACTATCTGACTGTGGTTAATTGCTACCCAACTGTGGTTGATGGCAGCCTAACTGCAGTGCATTGCTAGCAAACTTTGATGCACATGTAGTGTTGTTTAATTGTCTATCCTGTTTACTGCAAGATAAAATGGCTAAATGTGACTTGACTGTGGTACATCACTATCTGACTGTGGTTAATTGCTACCCTAAACATTGTGGTTGATGGCAGCCTAACTGCTAAATGTGACATTGCTAGCAAACTTTGATGCACATGTAGTGCAAACTTTGTTTAATTGTCTATCCTTGGTTTACTACTGTGGTACATCACTATCTGACTGTGGTTAATTGCTACCCAACTGTGGTTGATGGCAGCCTAACTGCTATTGCTAGCAAACTTTGATGCACATGTAGTGTTTGTTTGAATGTGACTTGACTGTGGTACATCACTATCTGACTGTGGTTAATTGCTACCCAACTGTGGTTGATGGCAGCCTAACTGCGGTACATTGCTAGCAAACTTTGATGCACATGTAGTGTTTGTTTAATTGTCTATCCTTGGTTTACTGCGAGATAACTATGGCTAAATGTGACTTGACTGTGGTACATCACTATCTGACTGTGGTTAATTGCTACCCAACTTGACTGTGGTTGATGGCAGCAGCATAACTGCGGTACATTGCTAGCAAACTTTGATACATGTAGTGTTGTTTAATTGTCTATCCTTGGCTGTGAGATAACATGGCTAAATGTGACTTGACTGTGTACATCACTATCTGACTGTGGTTAATTGCTACCCAACTGTGGTTGATGGCAGCCTAACTGCAGTGCATTGCTAGCAAACTTTGATGCACATGTAGTGTTGTTTAATTGTCTATCCTTGGCTGTGAGATAACTATGGCTAAATGTGACTTGACTGTGGTACATCACTATCTGACTGTGGTTAATTGCTACCCAACTGTGGTTGATGGCAGCCTAACTGCAGTGCATTGCTAGCAAACTTTGATGCACATGTAGTGTTGTTTAATTGTCTATCCTGTTTACTGCAAGATAAAATGGCTAAATGTGACTTGACTGTGGTACATCACTATCTGACTGTGGTTAATTGCTACCCAACTGTGGTTGATGGCAGCCTAACTGCAGTGCATTGCTAGCAAACTTTGATGCACATGTAGTGTTTGTTTGATTGTCTATCCTTGGTTTACTGCGAGATAACTATGGCTAAATGTGACTTAACTGTGGTACATCACTATCTGACTGTGGTTAATTGCTACCCAACGGTGGTTGATGGCAGCCTAACTGCGGTACATTGCTAGCAAACTTTGATGCACATGTAGTGTTTGTTTAATTGTCTATCCTTGGTTTACTGCGAGATAACTATGGCTAAATGTGACTTGACTGTGGTACATCACTATCTGACTGTGGTTAATTGCTACCCAACTGTGGTTGATGGCAGCCTAACTGCGGTACATTGCTAGCAAACTTTGATGCACATGTAGTGTTTGTTTAATTGTCTATCCTTGGTTTACTGTGAGATAACATGGCTAAATGTGACTTGACTGTGGTACATCGCTATCTGACTGTGGTTAATTGCTACTCAACTGTGGTTGATGGCAGCATAACTGCGGTACATTGCTAGCAAACTTTGATGCACATGTAGTGTTTGTTTAATTGTCTATCCTTGGTTTACTGCAAACTTTGATGAGATAACTATGGCTAAATGTGACTTGACTGTGGTACATCACTATCTGACTGTGGTTAATTGCTACCCAACTGTGGTTGATGGCAGCCTAACTGCAGTGCATTGCTAGCAAACTTTGATGCACATAGCAAACTTTGATAGTGTTTGTTTAATTGTCTATCCTTGGTTTACTGCGAGATAACTATGGCTAAATGTGACTTGACTGTGGTACATCACTATCTGACTGTGGTTAATTGCTACCTAATTTTGATAAATTGTACCTAACCATGGTTAATTGCTAGCTAATTTGGTAAGTTCTGCCCTACTCGTTTCAATGTCATGTAGCATACCGAGACGTTTTACCTTGGAACGTTCTCATTGAGAAAGTATTTATGCATAGTTACAATGACGCATTGTATAAGAGCCTTATACAGTAAATGCCCGCATTAATGAAGCTGTGGATCGAGGACCTCCAGTAGACTAATATTCCTCTGTATATTCTGGGACATCAGTCCCAGATTCCGCTTCGTTCATTGAACTAGGTGACAGCACTCAGTCTATCAATAGAGATAATTACGAACGTGTAATCAGTCTAGACATCCGGGCTGATTTATCTAAAAACCAGTATATAGATGCATAACACCCATTTCAGCCTGTTACACAAAATCACAGGTGTCACATGTTCTCGTGCAGGTTCTTACTGTATCTATCTATTCTATTGTATAACTTTTTCAAACCGTTATTTCTACTTTTTTCAAGGTTTAGAAAGCTGACTTAACTTCCCAATTGGCAGCTGGTGTTAAATCAGGTATGTTCAAGGAAGAAATTTCTTGTTGCTTTTCCGATAAAGTTAGCTTGATTGCTGAAGAGATACGATCGCCCCCGGTCTGACCACTGAGGTAGACAGCTGGTCGGAGTTGTAACTTGTGCACTGATTTCTTTCATCTGATAGTTACTTGAAAGGAATTCTAACTAGAGTGGAAGCTTCATTTGATAACAGGAAGAAATTTAATCACACAAAGGTCAACATTTTGCAAAGATGAAGTCAGAGTCATATTCAGAAGAAGAGTTAGTTGGTAATGAAGAGGAATACGGAGAAGACGAAGTGAATGAATCTGCTAAGTTGCTTAATGTCGGTAGTTTGAATACGAGAGAGTGGTTGAAATTTGGCGTGAAATCCATGGCTAGACAGTGTAAAATCGTGGATGACAGTGAAAAAGCAGGACTAATACCATCGCTATTCAACATCATCAATGCTAATTTAGGCACAGGCATTTTAGCGATGCCGTTTGTCGTTCGACTGAGTGGTTACTGGGGTATCGCTACAATCATAATAATAGGGATACTTGGTAACTATACGGGGAAGAAACTGATCAATTTGTTATACGAGTATGCTGACGATGGAACAAGAGTGCGTGTACGGGATACATATGTGGATATCGGTGAAGCCTTTTGGCCTAATTATGGCAAATACCTCGTGCATATTGCGAATTTCTTCGAGCAGTTTTCGCATTGCGCTTTACTTCTTATTATGCCTGGCACTGTCATTGCCCATGTATTCCCTAAGACTGAACTGAGTGAGGGAACGTGGATCTTCTTCATCTCTCTCTCAATCCTGCCTACAGCATTCCTCCGCAAGATGCACCAAATCTCATGGCTAAGTGTCATCACTGTCATGGCGGCCGTCGTCATCAGCTTACTTGTTCTCTGCTACAGTCTTACTCATCATACTCATTGGAGTGATGACGTCATGCCTGACTTCGATATCCGTCTGTTGCCGATTGGCATAGGCATTGTCGTTGTCACATATTCATCGCAAGCATACATGCCAGCAATAGAGAGAAGCATGCGAGACCCGGAGATTTTTGATCCGCTGATGGATTTTGGATACACCCTTGTTGCTGTCTTCAAATTCGGTATCGGAGTGATCGTTTTCCTCGCCTTTACCGATAAATCGGATCAGATCATGACGTTAAATCTGCCTCATAATGTATTTGGTTTCGTCGTGAATGTAACTGTTATTATCATGTCTTTGACATTCTACACCGTTCCAATGTTCACGATTTTCGACCTCTTGGAAAACCAAGTTTCCTTGCCCTGGCTTGATACGTTGAAGGATCATGAAACGGGTCTTTGTGGCATCAAGTTTCTTACACCCAATTTGATATTCCGTCTGGGCCTCGTAGCGAGCACAATTTTCATAGCCTGTTCAGTGCCACATTTCAGCTTGATGATGGCGTTCGTTGGCAGTTTAACCGGAATGCTTCTTGTTTTCATCTATCCAAGTTTATTCTACATCAAAATTCGTTGGAATGAAATCTCAAACACGAGTGTAGCTATCAATCTATCTATCATCATGTTCGCATTTTTCGCCGGCACTTTTGGCGTAATGTTTTCGGCCAGAGCACTCTACAGTGTTTACAATGAGTATGACTAGAGAGACTGCAACATCCGATAACAGTGCTTGGTTTGCTGTTGGTATTTCATTCACGCTATGGGCACCTTTACGACTAACGAAACAACGAAGAACTAGAAACATTGCATATCTTGCTGCTGTTGCGTTAGCCGAAAATATACGACAGAAGCAACATCTTCAACGATGCTACGAGGACTGTGTAACAGTTTTTATTTCGGTGTTTCGTTTTTGAGGTGCGATGAAATTGATTTGAAATTTTTTCATACAGGGCTACAATTCTGAGTTGAAAAGAAACTGCTTTGCAATTGGCCCTATGAAAAAACCTTCTTACAATATTTATAGCAGTGTGATTTAGTTTCGCTGTTTCGTTTTGCTTTTGTTGTGACGAAAGCAATGGCTCGCATGACATACAATAATGTTAACATTGTGGTCGAGTTTCGGTGTTTCATTTTCTGTGGTGCGACGAAGCAGCAACGTAACTTCATCATAATCATAACAATCATTTTAGTCACATTGCAATAAAATCACCAAAACTCGATTATCTAGCCTATCATTTAAATATCGTTTTCACCTGTTTTGTCAATGATCCAATTATGTTGATAGAATTAAGTTGAAAACCTATATTTCAAGTCATACTCTTCAAGAAGCATTGTAGATCTTGCTTAAGATAAAACATTTTGAGCTTCTCCTTCATAAAGAAGTTAATTTGGTAAGTAACCATATATGCTTCAAAACTAGGCAGCCCTGAACGGCTAAACTGAGCCAAATTTGCTAACTTTTAAAGAAACAAAACAGTGAGAGACTAATTTAGGAGAACATCTGAGAAAATAATTTGGTCTTTGATCAACTTGCGAAAAAAGAAGAAGTTTGAAGCTTGACTTTGTAATGGAATGTTGGTGTTTTTCCAGCATGGGGACAGTTTATTATAAAACTCGGTATAATAGAATGGCTTTCTTGTAAAAAATCGTGCAGCAGAAATCCACGAAAGTACATCCCAGAAAAACAACAATTGGTTTCTTCTAAGTTCCTTTCGACAAGGCGCCCTCTAATGCCTGAATCAACGAAAGCCAAAGCATCCACTCTCGAGTCCCGAATAAATGGGGGGGGGGGGGGGGGGGGGGGGGTCTGGATCCACAGAATGGCTGAACAATTTTCTGATTATTAATAAAGGGGCGCCTGGAATTAGAAAACCGAATGTTTTTACTGCAAGGAACATCAAAAACAAGCTAAAATTATCAGAAAATTTATTAGAATGAGAAATACAGTTTGAATCAAATTTCAAAGAACATTATTTCACACATTTAACATTTCACATTTAAAGAAGCTCCAAATTAATAAACAAGGATGTCCCGGCCGGGTATTTTCAAAAAAACAATGCCCGGGGGGAAGGTTTATTTCCGGACTCGAGAGTAGCAGGATTGATAAAAATGTATGGTTTTAAATTGTAGTTAAAGACTTCATTATTCTTATTTAGAATGACACATAGGATATGATCTCAAATGCCGGAGCACATCTGTTTTTAGATTCGATTCTTCTCTTGAAATCAGGGCGTCTGTACTCTGGGACTATGCAGTTGCTTGTTACCACTCTCTGTAAGGCACTACTCTACGCGCACATATGGGTCACGTGATCCAATTTCGACGTATTTTCCTGCTCTTTTTTGGTTACGTTCTTAATGGGCCTAGCCACGTTTCAAAGCTACGAGCTGTGCTGAAAACTGTTGAAGATTGCCTTACCTGCCTTACAATCACTTTTTATGTGCATCAGTTGTATGGGAGATAATTTTGATAAAGTTTCAAGGACAACTTATGACTTTTCGTCGCTGTTGCATCTTGTTCACTGACATCTTGATCATTGCTTCCAACACAGCCTTGTTCGCTTTCTTGTACCTAATTGAACCATGGGTAGTTAGACACTGCTGGTGTGCTTCTATGGAGGAGCGCTGGATAATATGTATCTGCGGGGGAAATTTTTTGTAGTACTGCGGAGGAGATATCGAAAGAACGAAAATATTGATTGAACTGAATTTCCACGCAACATGAAAATTCGTATTTTGCATGTGACCTATCTGTGTTGGCCTTTAATGAAGCCAAGAGAGTTGTTTTTGGGGTCCCTAACACAAGCTCTAAATTAACTTCTTCAGTCCCAGTTTCCGCTTCGTTCATTGAATTGGATGACACCACTACGCTTGTAATCAGCTTAGGTGTACTCTAGACTGATTACCTGAGTCTTTTGTGTTCCTGCGGTAAACCCTACTCTGTTGACCGAAGCGATATCATGAAGTATTTTTAGAATCGGCTTGGATTACTTTCATTCGTTGTAATTGGTTTGGTAGACGTTGATCTTCTTCGACTTTTCTAAGCTGATCTAGGATTGGAACCACTTTTACCAAATCCATCTACGAGAATCTTAATTTTGATATCATCCCAAACAAAACCAGATGTTTCTATAAGATTTTTTATTCGAACCCGGATCACTTTGAAACGAAGTTTAAAGTTTTTTTTAAATCAGAACTTATGTCGCGTATAGATTGGTTTGTCGGCTTTTAAATTAGCCGACGAGGTCTCATAAAGGTCCTTGAACACCTGGGAAATATTTGAGAAGAAAACCACGACTCATGTTTTTGACGTCATCAATGAATAGATGCAGTAAGCAATGTTGGAAAGTGTTCCAGAAGGTGAAAAGGAAGGTGAAGTTGCGGTTTTTGGACTCCAAGCGCTGAGATTGTAGACAAGATGGAATCGAGTCTGCGACCCCTTTTCGTGATGCTCATGTGATGGGACTCGAAGTGATGGGATACCCTTGGGAACGAGGTTTATGTAAACCTGGAATAGACCTTTCAGCGTATTCTACAAAAGAGTCTGGATCGAGTGATGTCATTTTACATTTTGTAGAAATCTCACGAATAACATAACATGCATGCTGTTTTAAAACATCGCTCAATCCAGACCGTTTTTATTCTGTATGATAGCTAAGGTCTATTCTTGAGCAGTTGACAAAAAAGAAGGACTAGCCGGCAAATTTTACTGGTGTTTTCATATGAAAACATAGTTGGAACACTACACACCCTTAATTGGATATTTATCTTTAATCAGTATGAATTTAGCGTCTATTACTTTGCGTGCTCTGTAGCATTTGTGCAACATAAATTTGAAGTAATGCATTTTTCCATTAAGCTTACGAATCAATGCATACCTTGCCCCTTGAAATGGATAATACATCGTACCCCTTTCGATTCTTCTTGGGAACAACCCTTGTAGGTCTTCCATCTTATTTACTCCCCATGCTCGCTGTAGCTGTCCGTACGGCACATGAGAGAACCGCTGCAAGTAATGTCCACTGCACCGCTGAGCGAAACGTGTTTTGCCGAACTTCATGACGGGCGGTTGCTCGCTAAGAGCTGCCATACACCAAAGCCATCCCGGAATGGTAGAGAGCCTTTTCTTTTCGAAGTAGCGGCCATAAACATATGCACCCATAACAAGCCTTGATTTGTAGAGCAGTTTGTGTATTTCGTAATATGTCTCAAATGGGCCTTTCGTCGGTAGATGTACATCAAAGTCTTCTGCACACAATCTTTTCCACGTTGAGTGACAATGGTAGCAAATCACGTTCAATCTCTTGCAAGTTCTGCCAACTCTCAGCAAGTCTTTAGTATTGCAATAAGATAACACTTTCATGACAACTTCAGTACAAAGCCCCGGTAAACTGTCAGGTTTGAAATTTGCCATCGCCTTGATCTCCTTCAGTTGCCCTCTTGTATACATTGTTTCACTTCGTGTACTTTTCAAAATCTTTCGATTGCGCTGCCGACAAAACTTTGCATTTCGCTCTGAAGAACGTCTGCAGACGGCGCGAGGCATGTCGATGAATGAAATCAAACGTCATCTTCTGATGTTATAACGAAACTTTCCCGTTTTGTTTGCTGGCGTAGAGATTTTTATATTTTCAATCTTGAGTTGAAACTGTAATAATCTACGACCCTTATTCAACTTTATGAATGGAATTTGACGTCAGATTTGAACAGACGATTACGCTAAAAATGGTTGCGAAAAAATTTATGAAGATGTGCTGCGTTTCTCCACAAAAGAGTCTGGATTGAGCTATATTTTGATGCATTTTTATACGAAATGTTCGATTGAGCGCTGTTAGAACTATCACTGTTGTGCACATTCGAAAATTCCTCAAATTTCCTCAAATGATATGAATTTCAAGAAACTTTCTGTACCAGGTCAAAATCTGTAGTGGGTAAAAAATATGCGTCGACCTTTTATCTGTTCAACAGGAGTGGCAAATGGCATGCTTTTTATGCAAAGATTGAAAATTGATTCTTTTTGCATGGGTGGTTAGACCACGGGCAATGTGAAGATCAAATGTTGGCCTACCTTTTTAGTTTTTGTCCGTTCAGCACTCACAGAAAAAAGGTGGTCTTTGGAGTACCTTTTAGGGTACTTGAGCAAAATACATATTTGGGACCCCTAAGGTGCTTTGAAGTACCTTTTTGACCTGAAGTATCCTAGGGTTTTCTAGATTACCCTCAAAGCACCATATAGGGTACTTTAGAATACTCTAGAATACCTCTTGGCCTTCAAATACCTTAGGGTACTATAAAGTACTTCTCAAAACCAGCTTATTTCTGTGAGTGTGGCCTAATGCCCAAAAATCACAGGTTGTTGATTTTAGGGCATTATGCCATAACAGACAAAAAATAACAAGGTAGGCCAACATTTGATCTTCATGTTGCCCGTGGTTGGACGCTGCAGTTGTGCTTTATTTCCACAGCTATGTTCTCTTGCGGAGGAAAACATTATTTACTACAACGCAGGAGTTAGCATAAGAGATTGAGTTTTCTTCGCTATCTCCTCCGCAGAAATATAGAAATTATTCCTCTGCAGCCACATATTAGTTGCAGCGCTCCTCCATAGATGCACACCAGCAGTGTCTAGCTATCCATTCTTTTTGCTTGTATCCTTCAAACCTTCCGAGCTGGATTTTCTATTTCTCCCACAGATTCAACGATGTAATCGTTTTCTTTTAACCTGGCTTGTAGAATATTTGTTCATTTCTTAAATTTGGCTTATTTTTGACTCATTTAGAAGACTCGCATTTTTCTATCAAAATTTGTATCGAGCCCTACAAATTGAATAAAAAAGAATCAGATTTCAGGGATTTACCGAGAGAAAAAGGATTTCCGTTGAAATTTGCGAGATTTGTAGGGAAATAACAAGTTAAATTGTTTCAATATCACATGACATGTTTAGTCTTTGTCTTTTGAGATACACAGGAAAGAGGAGTTCTGGCGCCCATGTCCAAATGACGTCAGGAAATCAGGCTGTTTCCCTTCAAGGTTCAAAATTCGAAGGTCACAGTATGTGAACTGCAAAATGGCTATTGGTGGAGAGATGGGAAATGCATGCTGATTTGAACACCCATTTTGTGATCCTTGCAAGTAATCGAGACTCAAAAGCTGCTTTGCGGATTGAAATCACTCCTTTTATGCCAAAACCCCAACCGAGTAGGCTGCAAGATCTGGGGATTTGCAACAGTCTATTTGTGTGTTGGTGGAGAGAAACCAGAACTGAAGTACGATCAAGGATTTGTATTGAGTCTGCCCTGTCTTTCGTGACAAGCTAATTCAAAACAGAATTTTTATCAGAAATAACAGCAATATCGAGATCTCCTGGAACTGGATATTGTGAACTTTTTGTTTTGTGTAGTGAACGATTTGCGTCGTACCGTTATCTCAGTGTGCTGTCTAAGCTGTTAGGACAGTGGCAGAGAGAGCTGTATTTTTAGAAGGTGTCAGCTTGCTTATTGACAAGAACTTATTCACAAGCAACATGGAGACAACTTTATTTCGAGTGTGTTCTAAATTGGTCACGATTTGTGCCATTTTTGTCCTTTGCTGTTCGCATCGAATTCATGGTAAGTTATCTTCGTCAGATTCCTTCGTTAGATGTTTAGTTTGGTTACGAAACTTTTTTGTGATTGTAGTTTGATCTCTAAGATAACATGCGGTAAAAGCGTAACCGAATATAGGCTTTCTTTTGCTATGTACTTTGTAAACTTTTTCCACATGCAGATCTGTTTCGTTGGGAATATGTTCATACTTTACGAACTATTGATACGATATGAAATGCTTTAGGCACAAAAACCCTTGATATCGTAATCAAATTGCCCTCCTTTCTCTGGAAATCGTTTTGATTTTCACCGTCGATGTGGTTTAGGCCTTTTATTTGAGGTAATGTCATCAGACAGTGAAGGGGTATCCATTCGGGGGATGGAGCTTCGTTACCTTATTTCAAATTCATTTAGTCTGGGTTGCAGTTGCCCTAAAAATAAGGGGTGCAAACATGGGGAATTGATAGTCTTATTCGGTGAAATGGTACGATGCGAAATCCTCCGGCAAATGTGATATCCTCCCTTAGCTCACACTGCAACCGATCTCTCCAATCTTCTCTGAAGCCTCTGTAGCTCCTAAAGAAACGAACTAATTCTTAAAATAAAGTACAGCACCAACCAGCCGTCTTTGAAACAATTTTTTTCATTTACTTATGAAAGAAAATATTATTCTGCGAACAAATATGTGACGGCATGCCATAAGTGACTACAGTGTATTCTATATTTGATCCACGCTGGAGCTTGC
Source organism: Aurelia coerulea (assembly GCA_039566865.1). Lineage (NCBI taxonomy): Eukaryota > Metazoa > Cnidaria > Scyphozoa > Semaeostomeae > Ulmaridae > Aurelia > Aurelia coerulea. The sequence goes on from CM076954.1 coordinate 22,244,779, forward strand.
AAAAATTGACCACACACCATAACAACAATAGCCCTAACGAAATTTGATAGCTATTCAATTAAATTTAAAGGCAGAAACACCGCAACACGACAAAAAACAACAGCAAATACGATTAATTTAATTTTTGCCAATATTTCGTCCTGCCATGCAGGACTTCTTCAGGGCTGTAATGTGATCTTCAGGGCCACATTACAGCCCTGAAGAAGTCCTGCATGGCAGGACGAAATATTGGCAACAATTAAATTAATCGTATTTGCTGTTGTTTTTTGTCGTGTTGCGGTGTTTCTGCCTTTAAATTTATTCAATTTTTTCGTCATCGCAAGCATCACGGATCCGGCAATCGACGTTGGTATCGTGGCCTTTACTTTTTCAAATTATTCAATTAAACCTATTTTTGAAGCCAAGATGGGGGGGGGGGGGATTTCACGATAGTCTGCGAAGTAATCTTAACACCAGAGACAACCGGCCGGTGCGGCGGGCGTATGAAATGAAAACCTCTAAGGAATTCACCCGGCGGCGTAGAAGTTTGTATTCTCATATCTTATAACGTGCAGTTCGTTTCAAATTCCTGATGAGGTTTCATGCATTTTCCGTCAAATAGGAAGGTTTCCCTTTACAAAGAATTGCGGAAAGAGCCCCGGGTGGTGTGGAGCCCAACCCCCCAAAGTGAAAGTCTCAGTTCATTGTGCCTGTCGTAAAGAATACTACCGTAATTTTTATCACATTCAGTAAAATCGTAAAAAGGCTGTCATCCGCAATCATGATTCGTTCAATCTTATCTCAAATTTGTGACCAACGCACATGGCTCTTGATCCTTCACATAAGCTTTGTCCATTGTGCTATTGTCCGATGTTCCATCGTGAGGTGTTAGTGACGTGTGATTGACGTGGATGTGCTAATCATTTTGTATTCCGCAAACAAGACGTTTGGTTACGTTTGCTTACATGTAAACAAGACCTGTTATGAACCTTGTTGTTTTGCAATGCGCAAAAAGTGAGTGTTTACTTAACCTTAGGTGTTGTTGACAAAGAATTTCTTGACGATTTGTTGTACAAAGGTGATAATTCCAAGTCCTATAATTTGATATTTCAACTTTTGTGCCAGTCGAAAACTGAACCATATTGCCAGAAACTCGCAACCAAACTGGCAAACTCTGCACTTGCTCAAAGGTAGTGTCAATTTGTGCGGAGGACAGCACGTTCTAGGAACGTATGCGAGAGGTAAAAGGAATGCTCCTTAGCACGTCGGGCTAAATTAAATCCTAAATTCTGTTTCTTTAAATAGCTTTCGACCTGTTCTTTCGACCTAGGAAATTGCGTCTTCATGTTTGACCTATTTTGTTTGAATGTTCAAAGGTTTTCCTAGTTCAAGAATTTTACCCATCAAAGGATTTTTACGGCCATTTCTATCATAGAATTGGTTTGAGGTATGCAGGGGTAAGCAGTATCAGTGGTACCGCTGACCAAGAACCATTAAACCGCAAAACATTGTGGGGACTTTTTCATTGATTCCCACTCAGCCTTAATTTGCATTAACCCACGAGAAATTGCAATTTTTTCTACCCTGAATGCCATCCTCTAAATCAACGCATGGTCTTTAACGCCAGTCAACGGAAATAGATCTCAAAGCTTTCAAATTTCAACGTCCAATGAACGCGATTTCATCTGCGCTAACTGACGTTAAATACCATTTCGTTGAATTTTGAAAATATTAAACTCGATTTAACACAACCTGGTTTTGCGCCAGCTATTAGGCAAAATGAGGACTACTCGCTGGTGACATTTAAAGTGCCATTTCAATTTTATGTTCAAAGGATCCATTTTGAAAGGTCTCTAAATTCATTCTTGAATTTCAATATTTGACCGCAGGCCTTTACCTCTACGCACAGAGGATTGAGGACATTGATATGGTCTGGTTTGTTGTTGATGAAACCAAGTATATCGAATTTCACGTCATCTCAGTTCGTTCACCTTAGTAGCCTTCACCTTATGCCAAAACGCAATTCATTTCAATGTTAGTATTCGGAAATCGTTTGTTTGACTAAGCTGTCGTTCGCTGTTCTATCAAGGCAGCATGCGTGCGACAAACCGTTTTGCTGTTAGGCCTTTCCGGACACGCCAGCAGTTGAGTGGGATTCTACTGTTCAAGATTTATCCATGGTTTATCCCCTCTCAACCTTGCGCCTGCATTGATGAACTTTGAAAATTAATTTTTTTGGTTAAATGTAAATGCGAATGTGTAAAATTCTGCCGCTAAAATTGCATCAGAAAATTTACGTTGACGGACAATATTTTATCACTGATATTTTATCGATCAACGTTGAAGTGAAGCGTTATGTCAACCACAATTCAATTTAACATTGACTCAACCAGACTTTGTCCACTGGGTTCTCTAAGAGGGCAAAGAAATTGTACAGGATTCGGGAATTTTGCGACAGAACAATAGGCCTACAATTTCCATCCAACTGGAAGTGTTTAGGCCACACGCAGGCTAGGATGAGTGTACCCGCGGAATACCCGCGCAGGCAAGAAGGGGGGAATCATAAGTAAGCTTCGAGACTTTTTCACATTTATAGGTACGAAGAAATGCAAGGAAATAACATTACCAGCCCATGGGATTGCGTTGAAAAACCGCGCTATGGCTCTGTACAATACAGCTGAATTCGCCTGTAGGCATGGTTACCGCCTGGTTGGGTCAAGATGGCGTGTTTGTACTCAGAGTGGAAAATGGACTGGCTTGCCAGCTAAATGTGAAGGTATGAATGAAAAAGGGTTCCCAGGTCAAATGCGAAGGTGCTGCTCTTGTTACATCTAGGGATCGCAGGGAGCATAGGTTCCAAATCTTTAAAAAGACTGGTGTAAAATTCAATGACCTCCTTCTTTGAACTGCATGACTTCAAAGAAACTTTAGCTATTTCTCTATAATTCTACCGTTGGACTTTTCTGAAATCTTCAATATTTTTAGGATTAGAGTGTTATCCTTCTTTTTGAAGAATTCAAGAAAACATTTCATAAAAACTTAAAATCATCGTAATTTCTAAACTGTTTGATGCAACATGAAATAATTTCGTAGAAAAGCATAGTTTATGGATGTCTACAATATGGTATCAAGCAAAAGTCTGTCACTCTTCTGGTTTATGATTTAGAAATTTGATGACGTCACATCCTCAAATGAGTTGAAATGTAAGATACACTGTAATCTCGAAAAATATTCAAAACTTCTGAAAAGTCCAACGGTAGAATTAAAGATAAGTGTCTGAAGTTTCTTTCAAGCCATTCAATCAGAAGAAATAGGTCATAGAATTTTACACCCACCTTTTTACGCAGAGTTAAAGATTTAGAACCTATGCTATCGCAGGGGGGTAAACGTGATCGAATCATGATGGAATTGGACGCACACACGATCCCATGCTGCTGCCTCGTGTCGAGCGCCTTCGCATTTGATTGTGGAATGATGTATTGGGCATGATTTAAGCCTGGTTTCCATTGATCAATCCTGTCGTAGTCCCATCTCTTGTAAATTTGTATCCAGTCTGTAGATTCATTACGCAAGTCTCAGTATCGATCATTGAATTGGATATTTATTTATTTATATATATTTCCATATTTAATTCTTTTAAGGAGGGTTGCCCTTCAGCAGAAGCTGGTTTTCAAGGGGCCCTCCGATAAAAACAATAATTAAAATCTACAGAAACAAAGTAAAAAGCTATTAATTAAATCAAACTATAAAACCTTATTTACAATATTCAAAACCTATGTACAATAATGTTTAAAATTTAAAATCAAGCGAAAGAAAAAGATGCCTGTACCTAAATAGTCTTGAAACTCTTCAGTGAGGCTGCCTGCTTAGACTCGGCTGAGAGGCTATTCCACAGTTTTGCACCTCTGTAGGAGAAACATATCTGGCCATTATTTGACCTTTTCTTGGGTAACCTAAGGTCGGTTCCTGTATTACTGTGTTTGTGTGTGTGTGTAGCATTATTTTGATTCGATTATATACACGTAGCTAACAATATATACACTATTTAATAATATATACAAGTTAACTAATCTAAATCGAATTTACATAACTAATAATAAAAAAAAAACTTTTTTTTTCTTACGTTTACTTTTAAGCTCCACTGTGTGTGTGTGTAGCATTATTTTGATTCGATTATATACACGTAGCTAACAACACGTACTATGGTTATTGTTATTATGATGATGTATTAGGATGGTTATTGTAAATAGAAAATCAGATTGCAGATATTGAACGATTACAAGGAATCACGTTGTAAGTATAGCGAATCTGTAATCTCAATCAAATCTGTACAAATTTATCGACGTTGTGAAGGAACCTCATTTCAATGCACGCCAAAAAATTGGAGTCGCAAGTCCGTAGAAATCGACAAGTCCATGAAATATCACACGATACTAGTTAGGGTGGTTTCAAGTCTCATTTTGTTGAGAAATACCTTGAGACCTGGGTTTCACTGTTTTGATCTTCCGTTTACAATTAAATGTTGTCTATATTCTCTTCCATAGATATCGACGAATGTGCTGCACAGGGGCAATATTACCCATGTCACCAAAATGCTGATTGCATCAATACGATTGGCTCATATCATTGTGTATGTTTACCTGGTTTCCATGGCAATGGAGTCGAATGCAAAAGATCAGAATACAGTAAGTTCCCCACTAATTTATCCACAGGTGGCGGAGATGGTTCAGTATTTTCAAAATGGAATTGTTCAGTTTTAAAATTAGTAAAAACTAACCTTTCTTGCCAGTTGAATCTGTCTGATTTCTCTGTGAATCTGCTCCTCTCGAACTGCCATTTTTGCTCTTCGTTAGGCCAACGCAACGAATGTTTAGTGTTGTTGCTGTTGTCTCAGAAAAACTCAGCCTATCGAAGAGCAAAAATGGCAGTTCGAGAGGAGCAGATTCACAGAGAATTCAGACACATTTAACTGGCAAGAAAGGTTAGTTTTTACTGATTTTAAACTGAACAATTCCCTGAAAATACTGAGCCATTCTCCGCCGCCTGTGATTTTATCCTTGTACCTGGTGAGTAGAAAAGAACAGTACAAGTTTGAAAGGCCACTACTTCTTAGAGATCATGACGATTACATTAGCAATTACGTTACTCATTGATGGACATGTTCAAATCCATTTGAAAATTTACCTGATTGAAATCGGCCACTCCGTTCTGAACTTATAAGGGATTTTCGTGAGAAAGCCCCTTCAAGAAACCTTCAAACAGGCCGAAAATCACGACTTCCTAAAATGTCTGTATTGCAGCAACGACTTCAACACGTTTCAGGATGTGTTATCCACCTTGGGGAGGATCAAATCTCCTGGAAAAGTGTTGTTTTGCTCCCAGGTATGACATGTTCTTCTTCCCAAAGGGGTGACGCGTGCTAAAGCATGTAAATGTCATTGCTGTAAGGCAGAAATATTCGGAAATTTTTGATCGTGATTTTAAACCCGTTTTGACTGTTTCTTGAAGGGGCTTTTTTGAGAACATTTGTCATCATTTCAGAACGGAGTGACCGACTTCAATCAGGTTTCAAAAAATTTTCTTTAGTTTTTCTGGGACTAACTTCTGTTGGTGTTACAGGGACATGCCTTTTTAAGTCGTACGTTTTCATCAAGCTTTCCCGTGCCGTATTCTGTTCACAAATTTTTTGGAAGTATGCATGCTTTTGCAGAGAATATGAAGAATTAATTACAATACGTACAGGATTTTTGATGAAATCGAGAATTATTGGCGAAACTTTCATAAGTTTAGAAAACGATGATCCTGGAATGCCATGTGCCTGGAATTTGAAACAGCTTTTAGCTAGCCAACTAACTAACAAACTAAACTGACTAACTAACTAATTAACTAACTAACTAGCTGACTAACTGAATCACTGACTCACTGACTCATTGACTAACTGACTGGCCGATTCACCGACCCACCGACTAACCATATGATATGGACCAACTAACCAACTAACTAAAATTTTAATACGAAATTATTCAACCAAACACCTCAGTTTTCTTTATTCCCAGTCATTTTCACCAGACAGCTAATTTGAGACAGATTCTGTATTGTTTTTACTATTCTGACTAACTAACAAACCATCAACTAAAATGTGTATCTATTTTCAGATCTTTTGAGACCATCTTCAGATACATGTGGAATTGTCGTACTTAAAAACAATACAATAAATTCAAGGAAGAGGTTCCGGAGAGTGGTTGGAGGGAAAGTAGCTTATCCAGGAGAATGGCCATGGCAAGCATCTATCGAAATCAAGAAAAAAGGTAACGCCATATTTTGTCGATTTTCTGTTCAACCCCTAATACCCTGGGTTTCAGCCCTCCCCTAATACCCTGGGTTTCAGCCCTGGAATAAATATGTGCAGTACTGTGGAGGTCTTACGGGGTAAGTGAGAAAAAACCTGATTTTTGGCCAATTAGGCACCTTAGGCACCCTCTATATAAGAATCACTATTTAAATTTATATGAGCCATTTCTTTTACATTTCAGTCAAAATTTACAATGCTAGTTACGCTACTTACAAATACTTAACGACATTAGAAGGACGATGCCACTGGGTACGAGATACTTTGACATCCCCGTGACATTACACAAAACTAACACGACCCACGTAACGTAAGAATAATAAAAAGGAGCCAATAAAAGAACTAAGCAAAGAACACCACACTCTGTCTCAAATTAGATATCAGGTGAAAAATATCTGCGAATAACAATAGACAAGATGTTTGCTGTACTTATGAGTATGGAGCCATTTCAGCCTCCTTTTCAGCCATGCAGCCTCCATTTCAGTCTCCTGTTACAGAATTTGTCTCAAATTGGATGTCACGTGAAAATATCCGCGAATAACAACAACTGAAGCGTTAGCATGAGTAGTTTTACGTTTTCACAAACCTCACGTGGGACCCTCCTGGCACTGACATTGAGAGTTTGGATAGTAAGACTGTTTGCGAATTACTACTTTCTTTTTATCAATATAAAATATTACAAGATATGCTACATTCTACTATACTTTAACTACTATGCAACACTACAAGGACGATACCATGAGGAGCAAAAGACAATGTCTACCCCATGGCCAACACATAAAAGCATACAACTAAGTAACTACATAAACACCTACAAAATGATATACATACGATAAGATACTGATATATACTGGAGTCTGTTTCACATTGGTTGTCAGGTCAGTGACGGAGGCGCCTGATGCTGAACAATAGAATCCCCAGCTGGGAGAACAACCAACAACAATTACTACTATTTGTTAGCCCAAACGTAAATGTGATTGTGAACAGAATAATTCTGGAAGCGACCATTTCCTTCATCAAATCAACACAGCGATTAGGCTAGAAATAAAACCATCAAATCACAGCGCACCCCAACAGGTGAGTCAGAGATATATTTCTTTGACGCACCTGGAACACCTAAATTTTTGTAACGTTATTTTTTTTGTTAGACTATATACTGTCGTTGTATTGAACTGTTGTAAGTGTCGTTCGTAGTGAGAACTCGATGACTTTGTGTCCTTTCTCGCTACGAACGACATAATTTTTTTTCTTTTCTCAATTCTAGTTTAACTGTTGTCGTTGCTTTGTATATTTTAATATTTTATGATGATATATAAAAAAAACCTCACGTGACATGTAATATAAGACGGACTTTTAGGTCGATTGCTCGGATATTAGTGGATTTCAAATGGTCACTTTCTGGTGGTACTTGTTTGTGGCTTGGGTGAAGTCTGAAGCAATGGTTTTTACCTGTTTTTTACAGTTTGGAGATAGAGCCCCTTTAACCTTAAAATCTTCTGGATCAGAGACCTGTCGAGTAGCTGTAAATCAAAAATTTGATCTTCTTCTGTTTCCATCGAATTTGTTTTGGAATGAATTGCCTGCCAGCTTGCATGATTAAATTTATGGTTCTCATCGAAAATTAAGAACGTAACCAGATCTTTTTCATTTTCGATACTTTGCTGAAACCCAGCCTGGAGCAGGATTGCGTCATTACGCAAAGCAGATATGATACCCACGAAAAGATAAGGTCAATGAGCAAACTATATTGGTTTAGCGAACAGTTTTGATCTGCTTGTGGGTAATAACGTTCGCCTTGAGAGAATTTCTATCATGAGAAAATATCTCATAATTTCAGAACAGAGTGACATAGGGCTCAAATCTTTAAAAAGGTCGATGTAAAATTCTATTGCAGTTTTCTTTGAAATAAATGGCTTGGAATGAACTTAGGATTTTTTGTTGCAAATCTGCCATGGAAATTTATTGATATCTTTATTATTTTTTCAAAATTGCGGCATTTATTAAATTTGAGCCTATGATATCATCAATAGACCTTTTAGCTATTCTACAAAAGAGCCTGGATCGAGCGTTATTTTTATACGCGAGGCTCGATAAAGTGGTGTTAAGAGCTTCTATCACTAATGTGCAAATTCGAAAATTCTACAAAGTGAACTTGGTAGAATTTTCGAATATGCACAATATTGATAAAAGCTCTAACGACACTCTATCGAACCTCGTGTATAAAAATAACGCTCGATCCAGGCTCTTTTATAGAATAGCTAAAAGGTCTATTTCTAAATCCTAAACCAGAAAAGCTACAAATTTCCAAAAAGGATTTACGACAATTTAAATGTTTTCAAAATTTTCCATGAATTTTTTCAAAAATAATTAAATTGTCACCATTTTCAAAAAAATCAAATTATCAAAAAAAATTTCCACGGCAGATTCACAGCAAAGTACCATAAGTTCCTTGCAAGCCATTCAATTCAAAGAAAAATTTCCTGGACCTTTACACCCACACTTTCAAAGATTTCAAAGATTTAGCCCTATGCTGAACGGAGTAGCGTATTTCATTCACGGGGGGGGGGGGGGGGGGGGTTCTTCGATAGTAAAGGGACCTGGGGATGTGCCGCGAGCAAGGGTATACTTTTTCGGACTTCTAGTCTAGCCAAGGGTATCCTTTTTTGCAATTTTGGCCTAGCAACGGTCTAGCCAAGGGTATCATTTTTGACAATATTGGTCTAGCGAACGGTCATAATATCATATTTGGTACACATTTGACAAATTGGTCCAGGAAATGGTCAAAATTGGTCTAGCCAAGGGTACCATTTTCGTAAAAATTGATCCAGAGAATGGTCAAAATGGTCTAGCCAAGGGTACTATTTTCGTAAAAATGGGTCTAGCCTACGGTACCATTTTGAATATGCTCATAGCAGACCCCTGCCCAAAATTTGGCCAAGAACCCCCCCCCCCCCGTGATTTCATTCAGGTGAATTTTAAGCTTTATTTGAACATGATGGCATACTAGCCAATAATATTGCCTTGATATCCAGGGAGCTGTGGTCTTTCAAAATGGGATTGTTCTTTTTTACTCGCGTAGGATAAAACGCTCGAGACAGAGAATAATTGAATGTGCTTTTGCTTTCTAGTTCGTTTGCCATTCATGGGAGGTGCTCTTGTCAAACCTGGATGGGTCGTAACTGTTGCTAGCCAGTTGTTCATTGGTGCAAGAATGGTTTTACCAAAGGAAGTTAAAGTTATTCTTGGTAAGATAATCAACCAGAAGTTCATTTGGATCTTGCCTTTCAATCGATAACTATTAGTTGATTCGCTCATTAATTGTTTCATTCCTTCATTCCTTTTGCATTCTTTCTGATATTCATTCATTCTTTCATTGATTATGGCACATTCTTTTCTTTCGTTAATCCATCCATCCATCCATCCATCCATCCATCCATCCATCCATCCATCCATCCATCCATCCATCCATCCATCCATCCATCCATCCATCCATCCATCCATCCATCCCTCCCATTCACTTCTTCATGCACTTTTTCTTTCATATCTTCAATCATTTCTTCAATCATTCGTTCTTTCTTCTATTCATTCATTCATCCATTGATTCATTCTTCTATACATTTTATCATTTCCCACACTTTCCATATTTGATCTTTCATGTGTTGGTTTACTCATTCATTTATTCAAATTCTTATCAATTTACTCTTTGCCGACTTGTGTTTCCTTATCTCCTCCATAAAAATCTTTTTCGATGCAGGCGAACACGACAAGTCCAAGCATGAACAACAAGAGCAACGATTTGAAGTAAAGAATATCTTTATTCATCCGAAATTTGACAGAGAAAAGGTTTCATATGATATCGCTTTGCTCAAGTTGAAAAAGAAGGAGAAAAGGACAGCGTATGTGAACCCGGTAAGAGCAATAGATCGTTAGATATTCTACAAAAGAGTCTGAATCGAATGGCCAGTGGCGTTGGAGCTTCTATCGCTATTGTGCACATTCGAAAATTCATCAAAATGTATCAGTAGATCGTTCGATTCGAACGTTGTTTTAGAATAGCTAAAAGGTCTATTGTGCACATTCGAATATTCTACAAGATGGATAAAAATATCGTTTTGATGCAGATTCGTTATTAGAATAGTTAAAAGGTCTATTATTTATTTGTGGCTTGTGGCTCGTGGTTTATTTGTGGCCTAAGTCCGGGTATAGGTGTGGTTGGTGTTGCTCTTTATTCAACAAAGAATCTTTCTGTTTACTTCAACGTGATCGGAAAATTTAAAAGCAACCTTGATTTTCTTTGGGCTGAGACATTCAGTATTTTTAAGGCGTGTCAAGGACTATTTTTATATCTAATGACACACCTTACAACCTTTTTGCTTCATGCTAGTGCTTGTTACGCTCATTTTTTAGAAGATACCTCAGGTCTGGTGCTAGTTTTTGTTTGTTAATCTTCAGGACACATTTGCTACTAAAAGCACTGGGAGCCCGTACTCCTCCGTAGCGACGGAGCCGATGACGAATATATATTTTTCTTATCAAGTGAAACCTAAAACTAACAACAATACATTAGTGGTCCCATCCACAGCGGAAAAAGACACGGGGTCACCTAGTTCCCACTGCAGATGGGACAATAGTATAATAAATAGTATCTAAAGTCTATCGCAAATTAGATGTAATATGAAATCTACGTCAACGCAAACTTACTCATGCAAAATTCTTTGATTGCTTTCATTCGCGGTAATTTCACATGACATCTAATTTGAGACAGGGTCTAAGTTTTTGCTGTCTCTCTCCTTAGATATGTCTTGTCGGCGGGAGAAGAGCACGTGTATTTGAAGACCAAGAACACTTAGCAACTGTGACAGGCTGGGGGACAACATCTGAAGTAGATATTGGACAAGACCCTGGCCTCTTTTCCAGACACCTACGTGAGGCTACTATTCCACTGAGAAACACACGAACTTGCAAAAAAGCAACGGCCTACAACTTTCATTCAAGATCAATGCTGTGTGCTGGCTTCATTGATGGATCCGCATCGCCATGTTTTGGGGATCATGGTGCCCCCTTGATGATTCAGGACCCTTACTCAAATCGTTGGGTGTTAATTGGACTATACAGCTGGAGTGAGGGTTGTGGGAAAAGGGAAAAGTTCAGCTACTATACACGTGTTTCAAAATTTCGAAAATGGATTACAAGTTTGATAAGGCATTCTCCTTGAACGACACAGTGTGATAAGAACTTTATAGTTATACTCGTATTTTGTCAATAAGAAAGTTTGTCAACACGAAGTCTTGTCAATAAGGAAGTTTGTAACTTATGTACGACATGTGTGACGTATTTGTGCCATAAAGTGGCAGTCTTGAAGGAGCAAAATTTGTGAGACCGTCCCGTCAATCATGTAAGGAACCAAGTGCTTAAAAAAATGGTTGTACCCCCGTTGTACCTTTTGGGAAATTATAGAAACCAACATATGTCCACAATTTATTCATCTAAATGTTTTCATCTAAACGATCGTTTAATCTGCTACTAAATTCTGTCTCCCATTAGATATCAGTTGTGATTTGCAATAACGCAAAATTGCTCACCCAGGACTCTTTGATTATTCTTATTCGCGGATATTTTCGCTTGACAGTCATTGTAAGCCGCTTTCAGTCAAATGAACCAACCGATTGAAAGAGTCTTGTGTAATGAGAGATTGTTACCTGATACCTTATTTCCCTGTGTTCTTTGACTTACATGATTTCGCTTCGGTCAACAGACACTCACAACGTTACTTTGACAAACTTGGCCCCATTTAGGCCCATGCCACAAGATCTTGAGGCAGCAATCAGATCGCAAGATTCTGCGAGTTCCATTGTCATTCAAGCTTCAGTCGTTAGTATGAACTTCACCCTACTTACGTATGCTAAGCTTTTATCATTGACTGTGTGGCAAATGTGGATTTTGCTGCAGTTTGTTTTTTTAAGATGTGGTAATCATTTTTATATAAAAAGTAGCTCGAGGTAGTGGTGAGGGGGAGGGGGAGGGGGAGATATCGGCCGAGAGCCCCCTCAAATGAAACCGTAATTAAACTTATAGTGGAAACTTTTATCTGAGCTTTTATCAGAGTTTAAGATATTTTATGAAAGACGCATCGGACTTCTTCGAGAAGTTGGTTTGAAAATATTACAATTATCTATCTCAAAGTTCTTATCACAAAAGATTTTGCACTACAGTTCGGAAGTCACAGTTTGATATATCAATATCGAATGAGCACGGCAGTGTCTTGTTTTCAGCTATCTTGCTGGGGAGGAGGTAGGCCCACTTCAACAAATACACCACAAACACCACTTCAATTACCAGCCTCGTTTTGGAAATTATTCAAAATTCTTTCATATGGAATTCAGAGGCCAAATTCGGATCAAGCACCCAAAGTTTAGTCTACCTGCGAGTTTTCGTGTTGCTAGCAGTCGTACGTAATGTTAATTCCATGGCGATGTAAAGTTTGAAAACCTTTATTAGATTTAACCGTGAAAATGAATTGGGGTGTAAAGTTTCAAGTAAAGTTTCAAGTTGTCGTCAAATCAACATCACAATCGCCAGCAGTGTAAAAACACGTAGCTAGACTAAAGTTTGGGTGCCAAATCCGAATCTGGGCTCGAAATTTTGATATGAACAATAGGAAGAAATTTGGGTGAATTTCCAAAATGTGGCAGCTTAATTGAAGTGGTGTATTGTTCACAATACTGGAGGTGCTTCCAAATGGGCTACCTTTTCAGCTGGAAATCCCCAAGATATATGAATCATGATTCAGTAGGAAATCCTAAAACATGGGTTATAATAATAATAATAATAAAGAATTTATTTAAAGTTGGATACAAAGTTTAGTTTACTCTATAAATAGGGCAACTAATTCAAACCAACTATTTACAAAAATACAATATTCACAATTTCAGCTACTTACAGATATTACAATTGCAACTGTCTCCATTCCATTGTTTGACATGTATTTTGAACGAGGCTATAGATTGGCTTGACTTTATCTCATCAGGTAAAGCGTTCCAAAGAATACTACCTCTGAAGGCAATTGAATTTAAGCCGTTTAAAACAGTTCTAGCTTTTGTCTAAAGCTCTTTATTCGCTAAAGATGGCTCCAAAATTTCATGATTTTCATGTTTGGCGCTATGCATAGCTGAGACATACCTGGTGCAAAATATTCAATTTTTTGAAAGTCAACTTCCTGAGAGCTTGCCTAAGAGAAATTTGGCTACATCGCTGTTGATTGTGCAACAAGACTTTTGAATAGGAATAGAATTTGAACCATAGACGACATTTTCAAAATAATTTTTCTTTGTAGCAGTCCTTGACAGAGTAAAAGTATTTAAAATCAAGAGTCTGCTTCTTAGTGTGCATTTTGTGTGCCAATGTTAGGTATTTGGTCAATTTCATGTATGGCTTTAATCAAATTTTTATGACCCAGACTATACAAAGTCTGACATTTTTATAGACGAGCGAGATATCTTTTGTATCATGTTATTCACTTTTGGGCCTGAAAAAACTGAAAACTTGAAAGTACAAATCATATGACGATCTTGTTGCCCCAAAGTCGAATTCATTTGACATGAAAGTCATTTCAATCATATTTCTCTTTGGTTTATTTTTATTTTGCTCTCTAAAATATGTACTTTAGAAATTGAGGTTACCTACAATTTTTCGAGCTTACCTACCTGACTAAGAAAGCTAAGAAACTTTCGTAATTTGCACTCAAAATGTCTTGACACTGTACTACATAGCAGTAACTGCTCTGACATTGTTTTGAGTGCGAATTACGTTGACTTGTTTTGAGATCTTCAGGATCTTGCTGAGTAATTTGTTTCCTGGGTACCAATTTCTGATACCCAAAGTAAGTAATTTGGGAGCCCTTCTAGCAGAACTAAATCAACTCCAAACTTCGGGCATCAATATTATGAGAAACTCGTGAGAAACTTTTGGTAACAAAAGTGCCCTAATATTCAAGAAACTACTTAGCAGCCCTAAACGTTAGTTTCAAAGATACGAGAAAAGATACAAACACGGCAAGGTAGGAGCAACAAAAATGAGCATAATATATAGAGCAACCTCTATTCTATGTCGTAATTCTAGGTGCGGTCGCTATACCACAAAATACGATGATCCGGAAATAATAACAGTCCCACTTCCTGTTTCGAAATTCTCGACAGTTCCTTGTCTGTATAAAGTTTGTTTTCACACATCAGAGCAGTCGAACATAGAGATAGGACACGATGCAGAACTTGAGGAAAACCATTTTGCTTCTTGGTATCTTTGTGCTTATCAATATTACTTACCAAGGTAATACTATCTTGATTTTATCTAATATGATGAATGACCTCTCAAGAATCTCTTAGCCTGAGAATCTCTCAAGGCTTAGATGTGTCATTTTCGGAAGTAAATTATCAATCTCAATATGATTAAACAGTTTCAGGTTTGCAACATTTATCAGTATTTATTACGAGGTGGAATATGTCGATTTTGTGTTTAGCAGAACGTTCAGGAGAAAATTGGTGATTCTTAAGTTCGATAGACCATTCATTGGCACGCCTTCAAACTTGCAGATGTGCATCTAAAATTTACGCTTTCATACACACTTCGGTAGCATTGATAAGCATTGTGGAAATTTCTTCTTCTTGTTCTCTGAAGTTTCATTTATGGCAGCAACGAACATCAACTGGAAGATCATGGACAATAAGAAGAAGAATCTAGATCATAAATAAAATAAGCATTAAAGGCCCATTGTCACCCAGGGTCCTTTGCGCGCACTCTGCAATTTCAGACTGTCTGAAAATCAAATTTGGCCTAAGCGGAAAGTTTGACTTCAGTTGACTGGTCTGCTTGTTCATATGGCTTGTTTAACTGCTGCAGAGTCGAGCCATCCTTTCTGCTTGGGCCAAATTTGATTTTTCTAGCAGTTTGAAATTGCAGCGCGCCTGCAAAGGACCCTGGGTGATAATTGCTCTTTAAAATTAATGTTCAGGGGGTCTGATTATATAACAAAGATCTCCAGCTTATATGCGTTCTCGTGTGTCTTACTTTAGTGTTTGCCTAATTTGCCAATTTTGTCTAGATTAGATTAGGCCAACCACGGCGATGTTTGTGACAACTGAAACTATTTGTATCTGTTGGTATGTTTATATCCCAAACATCGTCGTCGTTGGCCTAATCCAATCTAGGCAAAACTGGCAAATTTGGCAAACACTAGAGGGAAAAAGAGAGGTACTTGTTACTTTTATAATAATCTTTCCCCATTACCTGTGGTGTATGTACTTTATATTTCTTTCCAAGTTTCAAGGATACGAAGACCAAAAGCATGCCCCAAGAGAACAGATTTGGATGGTCGATGTAGGAAAGAGTGTACATCCAACAAAGATTGTAGATCAACAGAGAAAAGAAAAAAGGCATGCCTCTGCGATGGCTTATGTGGCCTAAGCTGTATACGTTTGAGTAAGTTTTTATCATATTCATCAATGTTCCATGTCTTCCAGAAGAGAGTACCCCAAAATTGCTTTTCTTAAACAATGAACTAAACTAAAAAAGTATTGGAAAGACTGCTAGATGACCATGATAAACGTATCTTTTTATAAGAAACTGCTTATAAGAAACTCGACTCTCAGATTGCCAGAAAATTAGAAAACTTTCATACTGGGTAAAAGTAACTTGAGAAAATCTGTGTACTTTAAGAAAGGAACTCGTTCGCATGTTTTTAGTATATTTTCACTTTTTCCCCGTTACACTTTCAGTACTGGCTCAAATTCTTAGTTTCTTATGAAAAGTATGTGTGTAAGGGTCTCATCTCAACTGTAACTTCGATACAAACTCCACGCAACTGGATCACTTACCGATTCTTGGTCATTTCAATTTCAGAAATAATATCTCGTAGTAAAGGAAGCCACTCTGTTTCAGGAGTGGTGAATGTTATTTGGTTGAATTGCATTTATTTTTCGGAAGCTTTTCGAACGCGGAAAATGAAACCTGCTTAATTTAGCTCTGATTGCTATAAAGAGTATTAGTAGCGGGGATGGCTCAGTGGCAGCATGCTTGACTACCAATCTGAATGTTGGTGGTTCGAGTCCCCGCTCTGCCGAACCTGCTACAAAGTGTGAGGAGAGTCGCCAACTTTCTGTAAAATTCCAGGCTAAAGGAGTCATGAGGTGTGGTCAGATCGAGAGGAAGGACCCTCAGCGTCCTAAAACACCAGATCAGATGCTAGGTAGAAATGATTTCTATGGTAGAAATGTATACGAAAAAGAAGAGTGTTTTACACTTCATACGAAAGATGTTGTTTACAGTAAAGATCATAAGGTAGACATAGAGGATGCGATGCACCGTGTCCCGATGCACGGTGTCCCGGTCCCGGTGTCCCAAAAAATAAATAGGATCACTCATCTGATACCTTTTAGCAATTCCATGGGCGATAAGACACCAACTGTGCATCAATGCTTTGGAACCTTTTTTCGTTCGTAAATTGAAAATTTTTCGGTATAGGTGAGTCACGGCGATCCATCAAGTATGTTACCTCCTTATCGAAAAAATATTTCGTCAGACCAATTAACAAAATTGTCAGCAGCATGGGGCCCTACAGTATTGCACTGTGTTTTGGTGGGAAAATAATCGTCAATCTCAAAATCTATTTGAGGAAACGTTGTTGGATGCCTTCGACAAAACAACAAAAAATTTAGGAACAACACACCAAATCATGAAAATAGATAAATAAATAGTGTTTATTTTCAGCCTTCCACACCCCAACAACATTCTGAATAGAATAGATACGTGCTCTAATCACCCTATCAAATCACAATCGCCTGAAACTTAACCCTACTGAATCAAATGTGGTTTGATTCCTGAAGATTCAGGGTAACCAGAACTTGTTCCAAATATCGTTTTCCTATTACTGGCAGTTATGAAAATAGTTTAGTGTCACCCTTGCCCGGAGGGTGCAAATTGGAACCAAAGCTTGGGGACCTTTGGCATGCTTGTTTGAATATTCTGATGACTCAAAATCAGGGGGGGGGGCACAAGACATGTTCAGGGTACGGGTATGTGCCGCCAATATGGGTGGGTTGTTAGGACCAACATACCAAGGGTCCTTTTTCGGCAGATTTTCCATAAACATGGGTGGGGTTTCGCTGAAATTCGCAAAAAATAGTTAAAGATGGGCAGTTTTCCGCCAAAATTCATCATAAAAGTGGGTACCAAGGCAGGTTTCGGTAATAAGAAGAGGGTAGCTTTCTGAAAACCGGGTGGCAGACCCCGTCCATCTACAAGTCATGTACCCTCGTTGGGTCAAAAACCTATCATTGAGAATTGTTTGTGATAATACCATTTTATCCTAAAAACTAAAAGCACCCTTAAACGTGCCCATAAAAATTGGCACCAATGTTTTTCCTAAAGAATGTAAAATGCAGGTTGCTACAAGTTTACATCCAAGAATCACTCAGATACATATCGGGTGTCCAAAAAAAGTATACAGATTTGGTTGACTCCAGCGATGTGAATTTAGATTTAATCCACGGCTAATCACTCTCAAAATGTTCCTCGATAGTTAAACTTGGACATAGGTATCTCGTTTGTAGGTATCGGTGCTTTGAGAGAAGAAACATCAATCTTGAAAGCTCAAATTTGCGTCCACTTGCAAACTTTTCTCGCTAAAAAGGGGCACCAAGCTGAGTTTCCATCGTGAAGGGGGCAGTTACCCCACTTGCCCCCTAAATCCGCTACTGGATGGAGAAATCTAAGCTTTCCGACATCTCATTCCCAGGCCCCAAACAGTTGTCCTTTTTGTTGTCATTGTTGCACATTGTTGCAGTTGTTGTTCTGGATGAAGTTGTTGTTGTTGTATTTAGTTGTTTTCGGCCTAAGTTGGCGGGAAAGTAAAGTAGGGGAAATATGCAGTGCACTACTACTGGGAACAAAGCATCCTATGCTATGCAATATTTTCAATATTACTTACTGTACACGTAGAGGCAAAAGAAGATGGTATGTTTGTTTGTTATAAAGCTTTCAGAAACAATTTCTCTCTATGTCTGATATCTTTAAAGTAGAAATAATTAATATGTAGTTGATGCCTAAGAAAGAACGATCGGAGAATGATCAGGCAAGGAACATGACACTAACATTGAATTTATTACATCAATTTTCGTAAAAAAAGAGTAGTGAATTGGAGTGTTGACGGTGTTATGATGTAGTGGTTTTATTCCATTTGACTTTGCAGCCAGAAGTCAGCCAGAACAGCACGTTTTTCGGTTTCTGAGAATGAGATATAAACCTCTAATTTTCAGCAGAATGAAATCAAAACTAGGCCTATATTGGTCCTTGTATTGTGCCTTGCAAGTTCCATCTGATATTTTATTTTACCTTCAAAGGACGTAGTCTGTGCAGAGAAGACCGAAATGTTGTTACCAAATTAAGAAGAGGGAAGGTTCTGCTCAATGGCAAACCCTATGAGAAAACAAATTTCAAATTTGGTGATGTCATCACTTATACATGTAAACGCGGATTCAAGCTGACAGGTCCTTCTAAGGTCACATGTAGTGGCATTGGTAAATGGAAGCCATGGGACAAAGGCACACCATCATGTAGTAAGTGTTCTGTATTCTGAAACTAAGTTCCGGGTGTTCAAACAAAATATATAAATGCATTTAAAAATCATCAGATTTTTAACGATTTTCAGGGAACCATGCAAAAACATTATGAAATAAGGATGTACCAATTTAAAAAGATATTAAGTACAGTCATGATTTATTTAAATTTTTTCAATACGTTCTTGAAAGAAGATAAAAAGGGAGCTTAATTTTCCTCACGGTTACGTCCATTCCGGATTGTAACTCCATGATTTCCTTTTGGGTTGAAAGATGAAAGGCCTAAGGATGTTCCTACAGTATGTATAAAGATGATATGATCTTTTTGTCAGATTGTATATTTGCAAATATGACCGTTTCGAGAGCTGTGTGGTTTTGAAGCTTCCAAAAAATGCACAAATGATGATGCAATCCATAAAGGAATTTAATTTAATTGAACGGATGTCTTTGTTTTCAGGAAGAGCATGCCCTGATCCTGGTAATCCAAAGGATGGTCGAAGGTTTGGGGATTCTTTTGATGTTGGAAAACGAATCCGGTTCAGATGTAATCCTGGCTACAAGATGATTGGTTCACGTAGTGCTACATGTTTATCAACATTACAGTGGAATGCACGCACACCAAAATGCCAAGGTTGGTTCCTTTTACAGTGAATGTTGCTTAGTTTTTGACTCATGGGCTACATGCAGATTTCAACCAAATATATTTTCATATCTAACTTGGTAATTTTACTGTGCAATGAAGTTTTAAAGAAAAGAATATGTGAAATAAATTAAATCAATAAAACTTGCCCAACGCCGCCCTCTCCACATTTTTCTGACTCACCAGGTAAATTTTCAGAAGCTACACCAAACGCACCCTTTAGACTTTAGATCACGTACAACAAGTGACCCAACTTGGAATATGTTAGATTAGATTGTAACCCTTGAAGGAAATTGACCAAAACATGATATTTACAGTGTTACTTTGAATACTAAATTGCTCTTTTCAGTTTCGAGTTGTGGAAATCCAAAGCTACCAGCAAATGGTCGAATTTACAGAGGGCAACAAGAAGTTTATCAATATGGTGATCGTGTTTACCTCAGTTGTGAATCAGGATATTTTCGTCGTGGCAGTTCATTGATTATCTGTGATTTGAATGGTTGGAGGGGGACAGGATCTTCACCAGCATCGTGCTTACGTAAGTCTTTTCCACAGCTCCTCTCATTTTTCTAGGTACTGGTAGGATTTATCAGACAGTGGGATATATCAGACAGGTTAACTTTCAACATCAACCCTAACTTGTTTTTTCATTTCCCTTCCATACAGCAACGTTCAACTGCTGTTTGCTTATTTTAGAATATGCACAAAGCTTTGCATCCATTTTTTTGTCACATAAATCTTTCAGAGAAACATAAAGCAGTCAAATGATAATAGTGCTTTTAAGCTCATAATATCCGTTCCACTGGCTCATCTCCACCTAATTCAGCATTTACTCACTTTTAATTTTCATACATGTTTCAAGGCACAAGGACATATTTTTTAACACAAATTAGCATAAGGTCTTTTGATTGACATCACAATTCAAAGCAATTTATGATTGCAGACAAACATCGGCGTAGGGGAAGATAAAATTTGGGGGGCTGCCCGACAAAAAATCCATTGTTTGAGAAAATTTTGCCCGACTTGAGGTGGATTTCTGCCTGATTATGGCTGATTTTTGCAAATTTTTCTGACATTGGGAGGCTTCAGCCCCCTAGCCCCCTATCTCCAGACAAACAAAATTCTCTTGACCAGTAATTCAAACAAACAAGGCCGCAAATGTTGCTTTGAAACCTGCAAGGGAAACTGCCACCTTGTGCATGCGAAAGACAGTTTTTAAGAGAACTCACAAGTTTATGATGAAAGAAGAAATGCGAAAGACAGTTTTTAAGAGAACTCACGAGTTTATGACGAAAGAAGAAGGATAAAAGATCTGCCTGGCAGATTTTGTTCATTTGAGTCAGGAGCTGCGTAGTAATTGTTTGATTTAAGGGTATTCCAAGAAATTGTGCCCCATTTGTACTGCTGCAGCTAGCTGCTCCGGAGCAGCTACGAGTTGCCATATTTTTATAATTGCATAAGATATGTTTCATGTTTAATATGACTGGAGTTTGAGACATACTGTTTTCGAAGTAAGCACTTATTTTGACTTTCTTCTGCCATAAGTCAGCAGCCATTTGTCAGAGTCAATGGCGTCACCACGGGGTGGACTGGGGTGGACATGTCCACCCCAGTTTTCTCAGAGCTTGATTTGCTAATTTCTCGAAATCCGTTAGAAAAATTGAGGGGGGGGGGGGGTGGTAGATTTCTGTTGATTTGGAACTTTTGTGATAACTGGTTTTCCAATTGAATTCTGAATTCCGCTTTTGAAAATGTTGAGAAAAGCCATAAATTTCAACTTCAAATCAGACCTTTTACTTCCTCGTAAATTGATACAGTAAAGTCCTGCATTTCAGAAACAACATTACAAGAAACTCGGACCCTGAAATTTTGCTAGAACAAAGGGAAGCTGATGTAAAAGAATGGGTTTCTGAATTAAAGGTGGGACTTTACTGTACATGATATCTTTACTGTTTCGATTTTCGCCATGCAAGAATGCCCACTGTTGGCTGCGGTAAATGCTGCTTGAGATGGTTGCTATTCCAAAAATATCGAAAGAGATCAAAATAATAAAAAGGGCGTTTCCTACATTTTCCGAGAGTCTGAAGGGCGTGGTCAAGAAATTTTTTCTGGGGCTGCGCCCCAAGACCCCCTCCTCTTTTTCCACCCCAGAATTTTTGGGCTGGTGACACCCCTGGTCAGAGGGACTGAAACAAAGTTGAAAACTGAAATTTTTGAAATCACAGCACCTCCGCAGTAGCCACAAAAATTGGGCACACTTTTTTGGGACACTCTGAAATTTTAACATTTCATTTTTGACTGTCTTTCTTTAGCGAAGAGTTGTGGAAGTCCAGGCAGTCCACGCAATGGCGACGTCGAAGGAACTTTGTATTCTTATAAAAGCATTGTAAAGTTTTCATGCAAAGATGGCTACGAATTGAAGGGAGCTACTTATAGAATATGTTTACAGAACCAGAGATGGAGTGGAAGTGTACCAACCTGCGAACGTAAGTCATCAACATTATTATCATCATCATTATCATCGTCATTATAATCGTTATTAGGTCCGCAGTAAAGGGAGGGATAGTGCTGGGTTAGCTTAGCTAATTCAGGGAAATAGGGGCTAATGAGGGACAAAAATGGGTCTTTGACAATAGACCTTTGTAGCTATGCTACAAAGGAGCCTGGATCTAATGTAGAAATTTGCGGAATTTTCGAATGTGAACACTAGCGCCACTCAATTAAAAATTTCTTACAAAAATGTGTAAAAAGAATTGCTTGATCCAGACTCTTTGTGGGATGGTCAAAAGGTCTATTTCATTGTTTTCATTCTTATTATGTTTGATCTTTGAACAAATCTGTTTCGATTATGAACAAAGCGTAGATTAGACTTATCCATCGTCGTAGTTTTGCTATTTGCCTAAATTGATTTATTGCTACAACTACGACTCATGATCAAACTGCATGCCAAGACGACCCCCTACAAGCCTAAGCTATTGCAGCGAAAACTCTTTAAACTCGAGGTTCCGGTAATTGAACATGGAAGCATTAGTTGACAGAATTCATAAGAATGTTTCCTTCATGCAAAGATTTAATCTTCCTGTTTTGGGGCAATACCGTGCGGTATATCTGCTCGAAGCTGTGAGAGTCAACGTCTGTCGGCATTGTTGTCATGACAACTTGATCAACCAATCAGAGCACGCTATTTGAGTGCCAGTCTGAAAATTCAGAAAATAATGAAGATGTCAAAGATTGCCAATGACAATATATAGCAAAGTACCTGAATTTCCTTTCAAGCCATTAAATGAAACGAATGATGCACTATCAATTTGTGCAATGTTTATTGCAAAGACTTGTTTCCCATGCTAATGAACACATATAACGAATTACCTGAATTTCTTTTCAAGCCATCAAATCAAACGAATGATGCACTATCAATTTATGCCATCTTTTTTATTTATGCAATCTTTTCTAATGATTTGATGCCCATGTTAGTTCTTTCTTATTTGCGACTTTTACGACGAATTGTTTAAATTTACCCATTAAGCAACTTCATTATAGCAAAAATGAGTACCTTCGAAAAATCACGAAATGTAACCATGTTTTAAGGTATTTTTTCATTTCATGTGACAGCTGTTGATTGTGGAGTACCAAAAGATATCGAAAATGGATCATTCAAAGGTTTTGGCACAAAATTCAACGATGATTACTACGTTGAATGCCTGAGTGGGTATGTTTTGAGTGGATCAAAAGAAATTACTTGTTTGGCCAATGGAAAATGGAACAGTGAACCAAAGTGCTCTCGTAAGACATTACTTTTTATTGCAAGTAGTTCTTCTAGTTATTAGACAGCCATTGTCATTCAGAATCTATTGCTGGCATGCTGAAATTTCAGACTGTCCAAAAATTAAATTTTTCCCAAGCGAAAACCATAGATCCACAATGCAGTAGTCGAACTGACAGACCACTCTTAACTTAGTTGAACTGTTCTACCAGCTGAACAATTGCGCTGTGAATCTATTGTTTCTGTTTCGGCCAACTCTCGACGCTGGGTGACAATCGCTCTTTAATTTGGTAAAATAAGGGGATAGCTAGGTCTATTTTCTCCTCCCATAATTTTGACCACCATTTTTGACTACAGACTATGTATGTGACTCAATCGCATCGTATCAGTCGAAAATTTCTTCATCATGTCACGTGATTTGCTATTGTTCATGTTCAACCACAATGCAACGCTGCTTTTCTCCACAATGCAGTACTTGGACATGCAATGCAGGGATTCTTTAAATAGAGGGTTGGAAGACTTCAAACGCAGCATTGTTTTCAATAGTGTTATGGGTCTTTGGATATGGTGATATTTGAATGGCTGAGCATTTGCCAGATATTTCTGTTGCTCTTTCACATGTAGCAATTATATTCCCTAATGTACAAGTCTGATCTTTAGAGACCAATGTTTTGTTTACTTATAATATCCACTTTGTAAGCGTTGATTATAGCTGAGAGACGGACTCCTTTATGCAGTTCTGCTCCAATCTTTTGCATCGCAATGAGGATTCCCTCCTGCAGCTCTAATAAAAATCTGTCGTCATCCAAGACAGCAGGGGTTCCAAATCTTTAAGAAGGTTCGTGTAAACTTCTTATGACCTATTTTTCTTTGAATTGAATGGCTTCAAAGAAACTTTAGCTATTTTATTTTAATTGTACCGTTGGAATTTTCTGAAATCCTCAATATTTTCAGAATGTTTTTTTTCATTTAATTTTGAGGAAGCTTTTTTGAAGAACCATATTTTGAAGAACCATAATGAATTTCTAATTATTTCAGGAGTTACAGAATAGTTTTCAAGAAAGATTTAGTTTATGAATGTCTACAATATGGTATCAGGAACCAATCTTTCATTCTTCTGGTTTACGATTCAGAAATTTGATGACGTCACATCCTCAAATGAATTGAAATACAACATGTGTTGTAGTTTCGAAAATAATTCAAGATTTTTTAAAAATCCAACAGTGGAATTATAGCAAAGTCGCTAGAGTCCCTTTCAAGCCATCCGGTTCAAAGAAACAGGTCGTAGAATTTTTCACCAACCTTTACAGCAACTCGAAGATTTGGAAACTATGGTATCTTAGACCTTTTTCCGTGATTCAACGGTAGGTTCACCTTTGATTCTTTTAATTGGTCTCTGATACCATTAATAGGAGCTGTATTATTTTCTAGTGGTTACATGTGACTCAAGCTACTCCTCGATTGACAATGGAAAGGTTATCGGAAATGACGCCGGCGCAAAATGCACTAACACATACAATTGTAGATTGAGCTTCGAATGTGACGTTGGATATTATCTAAGTGACCGGCAATTGAAGCACTCTGTCTGTGAAGTGAACGGAAAATGGACGAATCTTAAACCCACTTGTCAGCGTAAGTTTATGATGGGGCTAGAGTAGGGGCAGTGTCGGTAAGAGAGGAGTACATGGGGTCATTTGATTTTTAAGGAAAGACGTTCTTGGTTGTAAAGTTTCAGCGTTCAAATTCGATTCAGTAATTTGCCTTATGGGAGATTTTTCTGCAGAAAGCCCCTTTCAAAGATCTGCGAAAACGAATGAAAACGACGATCGAAACGGTTTTCCTTCCTAACACTAATCACACTTACATGTATTAGTATACCGGGTGAACCAGAAAAAATTTCCCAACTTTTGAAAATTCATAGCATCAAGAGTACTGGATGGATTGGAATGAATCAATATTTGGTTGACAGCCAAAAGATCGAAGTATTTTTGTGATTTTACTCGCTTTCTTATGAGCACTGGAAAAATTGGCAAATTCAAGTTTACAAAAACTTTCTGGTTGCAAAATGACTGAAAAAGGCCTAAAATACCTACCTACATTTGCAGTGCTCGTACGAAGACGAGAAAAATCACAAAAATACTTCGATCTTTTGGCTTTTAACTAGAATTTGAATAATTGAAATCCATGAAGTACTTGTGGTGCTGTGAATTTCGAAAGTGGGAATTTTTTTCTGGCTCACCCGGTATATTTTATCCTCTCGGGAGCATGGAATCTCCTGAATATGTTTTTCATACCAGAGGGAAGACTTGTTCATCCTCCTAAGAGGACAGCACGTACTATTGTTCAAGTGCGTACTATTGTAGCAGTCATTGCTGTAAGGTAGAAATATTAGGAAAATTTCCTCGTGATTTTAGCACATTTTTTAAGGTTTCTCAAAAGGACTTTCTCGAACAAATCTCTTTCAAAATCCGAATGGATTGCCCGATTTTAGCCAGGAAAATTCTAAAAATATTTTAACATGTTGGCTATTCAATCAGATATTGCAGTGTATTATTGCGTTGATAATTAGGGAGCAATAGCCTTTCAAATGGTGGGTATTGAAGTGCAACAACAGTGAAATCCATGAAGTTGTTAATGACCCCATTTGACCCACTCTGCCCCACATTACCCTGATAGTGATAGTTTTATCGATTACTTTACGTTGAAGGGACACATTAAGGGATGATCATAAGGTAGATATATTTTACCAAGATAGACGCGCGCCACTACGGTACCGTCTCTAACACAATGAAACGTTTCAAGCCATTGATAGCAGGTGGTAAAACGAACAACGAGATTTCAAGGACCTTTTTGCTACAACGAAGTCTCAATTGTCATTCGAAACTTAACGTCCATAGTTCTGTTCAAGCATTAATTGAAGGAACATTTCTTGAAATACTAGGCCCTATCAGAAACCATTTTAAACGATTTAAACTCTTTGCTTGACGCTTCAAGATTTAGGATTAGATAAATAATATTGTACGTAAATTAATATGCAATTACTTTCACTTTTAATGATGTAAATACTTTAGTTGTAGCAGGAACTTTATTGATAACAATGCCCTTGGCATTGAAAAGGTTTCAACCTGTATAAATAACATATGTACAATAACATAAAACCGCCATTTTTAATTGGTATGATGCTGCAGGGGATCCTGGCATTCAAAGTATAATACCTATTAAGAACTGCCTAAAATTATGGACTCATCGTTGTGAACACTCAACCGCAATATTAGTTAACTTGTAGTGAAAAAGTTAAACCCTGCAACAGGAGATGAACAATGTCAACGAAATAAGCCCGTGAAATCTACAAAATAATAACTAGCAAACTAAACCTGCAAAGAACAGCAAACAAAGTTCAACTGTATTTCTTTCTTTATAGCTGTCTTCTGTGGAAAGCCAGATGCACCGTGGTATGGATTGCTTACAGAGGACAGCAATAATTTCTATTATCCATCAACTGTGCGCTATACGTGCAATGCTGGCTATGACCTTGTTGGTGACTCATTGAGAAAGTGCTTGGCAACAGGACGATGGAGTGGTGATGTTCCATTCTGTAGAGGTATGTATTTTGAGGGCCTGTTTTAACCAGCATGCCTTGCGGGTGACATCTCTTTGTTGACCTTTGCTATCGTCATTTTCATGGCTCGTGTTAAGAATAAGTTATTCATACCAGGGGGCAGACTTTTTCGTCCCCCCAGGAAGATTGCATGTGCTAAATCATGTTCAAGTCATTGCTGCAAGGTAGAAATGTTAGGGAACTTGCTCGTGATTTACAGGGCCGTCGAGAGAGGGGCCGGGCCCCAGGGTCAGGGAAGAAGGAGGGCCCCCGGCGCCGGAAATTTTTGAGAACCACACCCTTTTATCCTTAGGCCACGCCCTCCTATGCACTGGTAAAACGCTGCTTTTAGATTTCATTTGGAATCTCAGTGGGCCTGCGGGCCTGAAAATGTTCCTGAAAGAAAACTACAACAAAGAAAAAATACATACCTTATTTTTTGCGGGCCCCCAATGGCCCCGGGCCCCCTGGTAACTACCCTGGCTAACCCCCCCTCTCGACGGTCCTGGTGATTTAGCACGTTTTTAAGGTTCCTTGGAGTGACTTTCTTGAGGAAATCCCTTGCAAAATCTGAACGGAGTGACTGATTTCAGCCAGGGAAAGTTCTGAAATTAATTAAATATGTTGGCTGTTCAATCAGACAGGGCAAAATATTATTGCTAATGTAGTTAGGGCGCAGTAATCTTGAGAACGGCGTGCTTTAATCTGACACATCCGGTAGAAATATTGCTAGAAACTACAACATGCCATCAAAGATTTATAACTTCAAAATGCTATGCTTTCTCCCTTTCTCACCTTACAAACCCTTGCAAGGTGATGATCAATGTCATATTTTCGTAACTGCAATATATTCTCTTTTTCGTTTTAGCAAATTGTGGTGATCCCGGCAAACCTGAACACGGCCAAAAATATGGCAACACCTTCACACAAGGCAACTATGTCCAGTTTACTTGTGATAAAGGCTATGATTTGATTGGAGAAGTTCGAATTGTGTGTCAACGAAACGATGCGAGATGGTCTTCCAGTAAGCCAGAATGTAGAGGTATGTAGACAATAGACCATTTGCCATTCGAATGCGAAGGCGCTCAACGCTAAGCATCATGGGATCGTATGGGGGTGCGTTTACGCGCAAAAGCACCAGCTTCGACAACATCAAAAGTGGAATTTGAAGCTCCCATGTGATCCCGAAATGTAACACAGACAGCCCCCTTGCAGTCGACTACGAAATGGACTATTATTTAGCCTTGCTCAATAGACGATTGCGCTAAAGATTGTGGCGAGGAACTTTTTACCAAGATGCATTGCGTTTGAATTAAGAATCTTTGGCAATTCTATAGAAATTCGATTAAAGAACGCAATGCATCTTGGTAAAAAGATCCTCGCCGCCATCTTTAGCGCAATCGTCTATTGAGAGTCTGAGCCTATTTTTGTGAAGTCCCATTCTAATGTAAACTGTGTTCTAATTACTTGAGTTATTCACGTGAAATACCATCTTCACCAAGGATTTTTACCTGATCAATTCCTTTTTCCTTTTATTTTGATTTTTAGCAAAAGATTGTGGCCATCTAGGCTCTATCACCGGTGGACGTATCACGACACTAAAGCCTTCATTCAAATTTCCGTCTGTCATTCGATATGAATGTAGCTATGGTTATGACATGGATGGATCAAATGTACTGAAATGTGAAGCAGATGGGAGCTGGAGCAAGACCCCTTCTTGCACGGGTAAGAGTAGATTTGGACTGGGGTTTCTCAAACCGTGCAGAATTTATTTCACTACCAAGTGTCCCAAAAAAGTACTCCCGTTTGAAAGATCACCAAAATTTGATTACACAGACGACCTTCGATTTTCTTTTTTTGTAAAGTAGATCAAGGGCCAAATTATTTCCCAGACTAGCTGATTTTGTAATTGGCTTGAAAATTAACAACTTTAAGATCTTTTTAGGGCTACAGCGGGTACCCGCAAATAAGAAGCCACTTTTTGAATTGAGGCCTCAGAAAGTTTCTTATTTAAAGAGACCTTTTCATGATCAGGGTCAAAGTTTCTTATAGATAGGGAATCAAGTCAAGTGAAGGTATATCACTGTACCATACATGCATGTGTATTGCACATTACTGGTACATTTTACATGTTCACCTTGTTACCTTTTTGTTGTGTGAAGCTTTAACTTTGAAAATGTTAATTCTGTTTAGAGAATGCTACATTATATTACAGTCATTTATGGGCATTATTTTCTAGCATTTTGGAACTATGACAAACCTGAAAATAAGAAACTTTTAAATTTCAGACCTAGAGTTGTTTCTTATTAAAGGAGCCCCTTTTGAAGAAAGTGAGGCCTGTTTCTTATACAAGGGGGTTTCTTATTTGCGGGTACTTACTGTACCTGGTTTTGAATCATACTGCAAAGAAGCAATGATGATTGCCAGATCAATTTCTTTGTGGATATAATGCTTCTAGTTTGGTCATAAATGACAGAAAGAAATGCGCACTATCATTGGAGACTTCAATGACGATAAAAATCTGAAAATTTGGACTCTTAGGCAAGATTGAATCTATAGCTCAAAGTAAGGTTTATCAACGTGTAATTTTTCTACCATGTTGTATAAAAAACAAACACTTTATCATCTATAGATATTTTTGGGTCTTTGACAAAACAAGTCAAAAAGAAAATTTGATAATTGATTTTTGGTGATTTTTCAAACAGGAGTACTTTTTTTGTGACATACGGTACATGGCCGGTCTAAAAACCAATTGCCCCGTCAATCCTTTCCTTAAAAAGATATACCTGCGCCGTCCTCAGATGAATAAGCTAATGATGTCTTTATCAATTCTTATTCATCTAAAGCAATAACAACAAATACTAGCATGTAAATATATATATACAGGGTGTCCCAAAAAAATTGTGCCCCGTTTGTCTGAAGATTGTGACAAAACTGCAAAAGATTTTCGCCAAACTTTTTCATGGTGGTGCTCTTCAGATGTTCAATTAAAGTTTGCCACCATCCCCATGAAAATCCGTTGAAAAATGATGGAGCTATGACCTTCAGGAGACCAAATTTGCCCGATCACTGAAACCAGCGTTCGGCCATTTTGTCTTACTATTTTGCAGCGATAAATAGCTTCATGGATTGAAAATGAAACAGCAGCCTCCAATGTCATAGCTCTCGTGACAATTCCGATAATCCTCGGAGAGTTCCACTATTTCTGACCTTACAGAAAGTATTTTTTTACCTCACGTGAAGATACTTATCACTGCAAAATAGTAAGACAAAATGGCCGACAGATTGTTTCAGTCATCAGGCAAATTTGGTCTTCTGAAGTTCATAGCTCCATCATTTTCAACGGATTTTTACGGGGATGGTGCCAAATTTAATTGAACATCTGAAGAGCACCATCATGCAAAAGTTTGGCGAGAATCTTTTGCCGTTTTGTCGCAATCTTCAGACAAACGGGGCACAATTTGTTTGGGACACCCTGTATATATGTTCAGAAACTATAAAAAAAATACAACTTCGTGTAAACGTTTCGGCGCAAGCCTTCATCAGTATGACTTCTATCAATCTACTTCAATCGAGCTAAAATCGAGAGGATTAAAACGTGCCACTGAGGTCTAGTGGTTACGACGCTTGCCCGGAAAGCAGGAGATCCGTGGTTCGATTCCCTGGGTGGTAAATTTTAATTTTCTTGATTTTTCTGATAATTCATTTATACTTAAAGATACTTCAAGATACTCCAAGATACTTCAATATGACACCAACTGTTTACAGGTCTTGTATACATTAATAAAATAGGTCGAAATAATCGCCTGGAAGGCACTTTGCTTGGAATGTGTTCATTTGCCATAAAGCTGAAACCATGGAATGCGACAACGGAAGCGAACTTGTATATTGCAATGCGTAATACTATGGCAGCCTATTTTCTTTATTTTCGATGTTTTAGCAAACTGTGGTGATCCTGGTAAACCTGAGAATGGAAACAAAGCAGGAAACAACTTCAAGAAGGATGGCATCGTGCGCTTCACTTGTAATAATGGCTACAAGCTCATTGGTTCACGTGAGATCACGTGCCAACAAAGGAATGCAAGATGGTCGAATCGTATACCAACTTGTGAACGTAAGTCAGACAGCATGGATGTCGAATCTTTGCACAAATTTGAAACTAAACTAACTAAATATGTAAACTGTTATTGTGCTATTCTCTCAAATGAATTGCTCGATGGGAGCTTCACGTAATTTGCCATAGTTCCAGAGAGAATACTTTTTCAGAAGTGCAGCGTTATGTGTTTTACGTACGAGAGGTGGTATCTGAAGCTTTGACAAACATTAAATGAATCATAAATTCTAAACTGATTGAGGAAAATCAATGCGACAAATGCACGAAATACTCAATTTTTGAAAATCTCAGTTCAAGGAATCCTGTTGTTGAACTCAGGCCATGAATACTTAGACGCCGCAGTTTGCGGAGGAAAAATTTACGTACTGCTACGCGGGAGCTTGCGAAGAACCATTGCATTATAAATGAATTATAGTTCAATGCGAAAAACTTTCTCCGTGGAACGATATAAATTTTCCTCCCGCAGAAGCATACACGCTGAAGCATACCTCCGGTGCCTAACTACCAATGCCCAGGCTACGTAAATCCTACCTTAACGAACAAGGGCAGATTTTGTAATACAATAGCATGAGTTGCTTTTGTTGACACCTCATTCAAAGCGATTAGCGATTGCAGACAAAGGAAATTCTCTCAACCAGCAATTCAAAACAAACAAAGCCGCAATAGTTTCTTTGAAACCCAGGTAGCTAGCTCGCTCGTTGTGCATTCCAGAAACTGTTTTTAAGGGCAAACATGAGCGAAAGAAGAAGGATGCATCTACACATCTGCCGCGGGCATTTTATTTGTTTGGTTCAAAAGCCGTTTAGGAGGCGATTCAATTCTTTTATTCTTTTGGGTGTTATCAAAACATTTACTGCTCAGCTTCTGGACCAAAGAAATAAAATGCCCGCGGTAGATGTGTAGATATATCGTTCTTCTTTCGATTTATGCTCATGTTTGCCCTTAAAGATAATTTCTGGAATGCACAGCGAGCGAGCTAGCTACCTGGGTTTCAGAGAAAATTTTGCGGCTTTGTTTGTTTTGAATTACTGGTTGATAGAATTTCCTTTGTCTGTGATCGCTAATCGCTTTGAATTGAGATGTCAACAAAAGCAACTCGTGCCATTGTATTACAAAATCTGCCCGTGTTACCTTAACGCTGATGCCCGATCCTTTGTTATTCTGACTTCATTCTGAATCTCTTTTTTCATAATTATTATTTCAGCAAGAGATTGTGGCGATCCAAGGCCAATAAAAGGTGGACGCTTGCAGGGATTTCCCCGTTCATTCAAATTTCCTTCTGTTGTACAATATGAGTGCCTCGACGGATATGACATGGATGGGCCAAGCAGATTGCAGTGCCAGGCTGATGGTCAATGGACCAGGAGAGCATCCTGTATCGGTAGGTTAATTTACGACGAGATCTGCTTGCTTTCGTTGTATCGGGTGAGTAAAAAAAACCACAGCATTTGAACAAATACTACTCCCTGAATATCAAAGCAATAACATTAAAAGTTGCCTTGTCTCACGCCGATATATTCAGTTAGATTCCATAATTTACCCAGGATTAATCAGTCATTCCTTCCCGTGGATATGGGAGATTTTCTGCGGAAAGCCCATTTCAGAAATTGCAAAAACGAGTAAAAACGACGATCAACATTTCACCGGTTTTCCTTCCTAACAAGTAATGACATTTACTTTCATGTATTAGCATGTAATTTGCCTCTTTGGAGGTTGGAATCTCCCTGAACAAGCATCTCATAGGGGGAAAACTTTCCATCCTCCCAAGAGGATAGCACGTGCGAAAGCATGCTCAAATCATTGCTGTAAGACAGAAATATCCAGGAAATTTGTTCGTGATTTTGGACGTTTTTGAAGGTTTCTCAAAGTGACTTTCTCGAGAGAATCCCTTGTAAAATCTGAACGGAATGATCCATTTCAGCCAGAAATTATACTGAAAGTAATTCAGCATGTTGGCTATTAAATCAGATATTTCAAGATATTATTGCTTTGATAGGTAGGGACCACTAGCCTTTAAAGGGAGTGGGCTACTGTAGAAACAACCACCCATCATCGCTCAACAAGGACTCAATTACAAATTGGTCAAAAATAAAAACTTTAAAATTTAAAATCATTTACACATATCCTTAAATAGTGTTTATGCCAATGTAATTTCCATATTTTTCAATTTCTAATTGCCACTACAGGCCGCAACTGCAAACGGAGATTGTTTTTATTGACTCACCCGGTGTTTCCTCATAACATATATGCAGTGAATTTATAAAAATGTTTCTTGTTCAAAATCAACATGTTGGGTAGTTTCAAGGTAACACTATGACAGTTTAATCACCAGTTAATCGTTTTGTGATATTTAGCAAACTGTGGTGATCCTGGTAAACCTGAGAATGGAAACAAAGAAGGAAGCAACTTCAAAATGGATGGCATCGTGCGCTTCACTTGTAATAATGGCTACAATCTCATTGGTTCACGTGAGATCATGTGCCAACAAAAGAATGCCAAATGGTCGGGTTCGGTGCCAGCCTGTGAGCGTAAGTCAGACTAAATTTTTAGATCATGCTATTTAATTTCAAATTGGATTTCCTGACTATCTTTTTAATAATTTTGGTGTACAACACATTAAAACTGGGTGGACCACAAACAATTTACATATTTGAAAATTCATTATGCAGATAATTCATACGTTATAGTCGTCTGTTTCAACGACTCCAGTGATTTCAATGCCCTGATGTGAACCAGGCTTAAGGCAGTATGCCCCCTTGATGAATAAAAAATAGAATCATGAACCAGAATTAATGATAAAACCTGCTTCCTTTTTGTAGTGAAAGACTGTGGCAAACCAGTATCAGTGGATGGTGGACGCATAATTGGAAATGTTGATACAACATATGCTTCTGTTGTAAGATACGAGTGTCTCGATGGGTATGACATGGATGGGCAAAACTATACTAAATGTCGGGCTGATGGAAGTTGGACCAAGGAGCCTAAATGCATTGGTAATTTACATGGTTTTCTTGATACTACTTAATACAATATTTAATTCTGTGTTGCAAATTTCCACTAATTGAGTTTCAGCTTTGATCAGCTTTGAAACCTTCCTGAAATATTGAAAACTTTCGAAATTACAGCTTATTTGATATTTCAACTTATTTGGGGATGTGACGTCATTAATTTCTAAATCGTAAGCCAGAAGAGTGAAGAAGTTTTGCGTGACATCGTAAGGTAGACGTTCATAAACTATGGTTTTCTGGAAAATCGATCAATGGTTCCTTGAATAGTTTAGAAATCTCAATATTTTTGGCTTTTTCAAAATGTTCCTAGAACCCTATAATAAATGAAGAAAAACGCCAATTAATCCTTAAACTATTGAAGATTTCAGAAACTTCCACCGGTAAAATTATAGCAAAATAGCTAAACTTGCCATTAAATTCAAAGGAATAGGTCATAGAATTTACACCAACCTTTTTGAAGATTTGCAGCCTATGCTGTGCTATTCTCTCGAATTCACTCTGATGATAATGTTTGCGTTTCAGGAAAGCCATGTGAGAAACCTCCAACTCTCAAAGATGGTAAAATCCTAGACCCAAAAAAGCGCTATTCATTTCCTGATGCAATTAAGTATGAATGTAATTATGGATTCAGGTTGGCTGGAAGGTACAAAATCGAATGCGATAAAAATGGAAACTGGTCGAAGCTTGATGCTCAGTGCAATGGTATGATTGTTTATTTTTTGTATATTCCGACAAAGATTTACAAAAAATTCTACCGATAGACTTGTTAGCTTTTCTAAAAAAGAGCCAGGATCGAGCAATATTTTTATACATTTTTATACGGAAGGTTCGATTGAGTGGCGTTAGAGCTTCTATTACTATTGTGTACATTCGAAGATTCTACTACATGTGTAACAAAGTATTCGATCCGAACGTTTTTTGGAATAGCTACACTACTTGCCATCTACCACACAAACTCTGAAAGGAACATGCTACGGGGAGCAAGATAGTTTGTGCTTCTTTCTGACATCTGTGGACTATAGCGAGGAACTAGAAGCTTCTGCACTTGTGACTTAAAAAGGAGCTTAGCATACAAAAAGGAGCTTAGCATACAAACAAGAATGAAAAATCGATCAAGTATCAATTAGTGCTTTTTGCAGTATGCTTCAGAGCCAGGCAGCCCAAAAAGAGCTAAATTTTGTAATTTTAAAACCAATCACAAGGTCAGCTTTTCCTTAGAATGTATTTGATCTTTAATCTACTTGCCAAAGAAGTTTGAAAATCGGCCACGTAATCAAATTTTGTTGATTTTTCAAACAGGAATATTTTTTGGGACACTCGGTAGATCCAGTCATCGAATATGATATTTAAATTTTCAGAGATAATTTGCCGTGACCCGGAGGAGCTAGAGCAAGGAAACATTGTTCCTGATTCAAATGGAGTTGGTTACAAATTTGGCAATGAAATTCAATTTCAATGTAATCCTGGATATAGATTGAATGGAGAAAAGACAAGCGAATGCCTCGAAGAAGGGTGGACTGGATCAAAGCGTTCATGTTCAGGTCTGAAGTTGTTTTATTATGTTGAATAATGACAAAAAAATGCAAAAATAACCTCGACCAAGGTCCTCTGCAGCGCTCACAATTTCAGGAGAAACAACTCGCGCGCTATTTTATATATATAGGAGATAATTAAAGTTTCACAATCTTCAAAACAGGGTTTGCAAAATCGAAAAATGAAAAACTTCAATTTCAAGATTCAAGTTCCATTCGCTAAACTCTTTTGAATGATACCTAAATTTGCAGTATTTTGCAATAAAATGATAGTTCTATGGCCAATAATAATTTTAAGCTGCACACATTTTGGGAGCTCCTTAGAAGGCATGAGAAACCTACAATCGGGGACAAAACTCAAGGCACTCTTCCACATTTTAGATCAAGTTTGCAGTTATTGAGCCCCCTGTTCAATGTTGATGGGAAAATATTTGCATGTCAGGACTCATGAATCACCCCTAGGCTCAGAAATTCACAACATTGAATTGGGGGGAGGGGAGGGGGAATAAATTTAACAAAATCTTGCTCCTAGGTCGGAAAATTTCAAAATATTGGGCGTGGTACCATTGAGTTTTGTCCCTGATTCTGAAGGAGCAACTTTATTTGCTTCGTCTGCAATCTCTTATTGCTTTGAACTGAGGTGTCCATCAAAAGCTGTTGATTCTGATGAATCACAAAATCTGTCCTTGTTATCTCAAACGGCAAGAATCGTATACTTGAATTTCTAGAAATAACATGTCAAGCACCAAAACAGATCATCAACGGAGACTTTGCATACAAGGAATCACTGACCAGTGATGGAAAGTTCCGACTGAACAGTGAAGTGACGTATATATGTAACTCTGGCTACGAGTTGAAAGGAGATAAGAGCAGCACTTGTGGTGAAGCTGGTTGGAGCATGGGTCAAAGATCCTGCGATAAAGGTGAGTAAATTAACTTTATTTTCATTATTTCATCGTCATCTTCATTGTATTTTGTCGTACTCCACCAAGTGGGTAAACAGAAGTTAACACGTCTGGTGGGTTGTGGAATCAACAGTACGTGGCCGATATTCAAAACAGAATGTTATTCTAAGAATCAAAGGCTTAAGGCTAACGTATAACGCACTCACACTGACACAGTTAAACCAGCTTTATCGAAACCAGGTTAAATTTCAACCAATCAAATGCATTCGATTTGTTGGATTGACCAATTAGAAGGCCCCATTCGATAACATAGTTTAGATTGAGCTGGCTTAAAGGGGCTGGGTGACGTAAAGTAAACAAACTCCTTTCGAAACGACGATTTTGCAGTTTTTTTGACAGGCCATATCACACAGACTCTCCACTAATTTTCTCAAATGAAAGTGCTACTTTGAAGATGAACTCTTGAACTTCAGAGAGAAACAATCGAAACAACCATATGTTGTAAGATTGCAAAGATATTGATGGATTTTTAGAAGTAACTTTATTGTGGATTCATCCCATCCACCAAAATCTGTGCAGAACACAATGGGCGCGTGCCGGCGTGTGCGGGCAACAATATAGATTATACAGAGAACAGATTTGTTTACGGTTACGTGACCCAGCCCCTTTAACTTGCAAGTGTGAATGGGGTATTAGATGTGAAAGACGTTAACACGTTTGATGGGTTTGGAGGGCGCTCCCTGGTTTGGAGACAGTACGTGGCCGATATTCAAAACAAAATGTTAATCCAAGAGCTGTGAAAAGTTTTGTTTGGTAAATCATTCATCTTTTAGGCCCGAAAGGTTGGAAAGTTTGATTTGAAATCTCTAGATGCTTCTTCTTATTTTTGGTGGTAATTAACATAGAATGGGTTTTAGTAACGTTGAGGGATAGTTTGTTCCCCTTTAGCCACGTATCAAGTTTTTAGTGGATTTTTGCGGATTTTTGGCAGGGTGTACGAGGATTTTTGGAGTGATACACCCCTCGCCGAAAGTTTCAGGATAGCAGCAAGATAATAATTTAAGACCGCTGTGCTAGTCGATTGCATACATTTACAACCATCGATTATCCTTTCAATTTCATTTGTCGTACATATGAACAACGGCACGCAAACACAATAACATTTTTGCGATCCTAAAATTTGCGAAGCTCCTGAAAGGCTTACCATCGTGACACTGATTGGGTCAATAGGGAAATCCAGAAGAATAGAATTAGACAAGCTTCAGTAATTTTGATGTACATTGAAATTCACGAAGATCATAACCATCTGATTCTTTTTATTCGCGAAAGACAGCATAATGGTGGCTTATTTCTATATTTCTACCAAGCATCCGAAGATGTTTTTGGACGCCGAGAAGCTAGGCATATCGAAGCAGCGTCCTGGTCCTTACTCTCGATTTGACCACACCTCATGATTCCTTTAGCCTGGAATTACAGAGGATTGGCGACCCTCCTAACTCTGCGTAGCAGGTTCGGCAGGGTAGGTACTCGAACCACCAACCTTCAGATTGGCAGTCAAGCGTGCAACCACTGAGGGATCCCCGCCGTAAATTCTCAGCGAATAATCAATTACCAGATCTTGTGTTGGTCCTTTAATCTAAGCTTCTAGCAAAATCATTTCTGTGACAGTGTGCCTTTGAACTCTTTAACTCTGGGAATTCCTGAAAAATGCCACGTGAGATTTGGCGAGATTTGCGATAACCCAAAATCAACCATGCAACAACTTTGATTACCATAATTCGCGGACGTTTTCACGTTAGTGATGGCTGATCTTTTCTACAGCAACTGAAAGTGTATAACTGAAGCAAGAATTTTTTCTAATGCTGGTGTCTTTGAACAAAAAAGATGAATTTTCAGTTTAGTGTATCGGATCAGACTCAAAAAGATTCTTATCTGCACGCGTTTTATTTCATGCAGTTCAACAGAGATCATCAGCCTCACGCTCATTCAGCCACGTCGCCTCCCTTACATGTCTCCTACTCTTTGTCATAGTAACATGTGCTCCACCGAACATTGCCAATGGAGAAATTAAAGATGAGAGGAAAGTTTATCAGACTGGAGACAAAGCTCAAGTTGAATGTAAAAGTGGATTTCAAATTGAGTCAGCTGACACAAAAGAGATCAAGTGTGAGGACAAAAATCAGTGGAGTAGCTTGCCAAAATGTGTTCCAAGTAAGTTGGGTTACGAATGAATTCATCTATCTATTCCTTATTTTTTCATCTGATTTATTTAGAATATATTCGCAAGTTTTACCGTTGGTTGATATCTAAAGATATTCTTAAGACATTTTTACAGCTACAGTATGCATCCAAACAGGGTAGAAAAAGATGGGAAATGGAAAGGATGACCAGGGATGTCATACTTTTGTGGGCATGCTACAATTTCAGGCTATCTGATAATCAAGTAAATATAGTAAAATATAAGCACTTTGATGCTAATTGAAATAAGCACGATGTTTCGAGCATAGCCCGTTATCAAGCTGTATGTTATCAAGCTTGGTTTTAACGGGCTATGCTCGAAACGTCGTGCTTATTTCAATTCGCATCAAAGTGCTTACATTTTACTTTATTTAGTTGGTTATCATTGTACAATTGTACCACACGCAACTACCGGGTGTCCCAAAATGATGTATTATTGTTTGATTGCTTACATGTCCATAATCAATGAACCGATTTTCAAACACTTTGTTTTATTTGATTGCCTAAAGGCTAAATTGTATTTTCAGATGTTGGTTGTGGTTTTACCAGTTTTTGAAAATAGGTTCATCGGTTATGGGCATATAAGCAATCAAACGATAATACATCATTTTGGGGCACCCGGTAGAAGATTTGTCTGATAATCAACCTGTTATACCCTCTAAGTCATGAAAACAAACATTTTATCATCTTTAT
This sequence comes from Aurelia coerulea, assembly GCA_039566865.1. Taxonomy (NCBI): domain Eukaryota; kingdom Metazoa; phylum Cnidaria; class Scyphozoa; order Semaeostomeae; family Ulmaridae; genus Aurelia; species Aurelia coerulea. The sequence goes on from CM076954.1 coordinate 22,284,206, forward strand.
ATATATTTGTAATATTGAAAAAGAGATCGAAAAGAAAATTGAATGATAGGTTTGATAATCGAGTTGGGTGATTATTTAAAAGAGAAGTACTTGGGCATTGGGACGCCTTATAGCGGGGGCAAAATAGATTGTTGCATCCCATGAAAGAAAGATTTTTTGGTTTCTCAATCTACCAATAGCTGAATGCAAGAAAACAGTCAAAGGTTTTGAATATCGAGGAACAGTAAATCGTACAATGTCAGGGTTGACTTGCCAAAGATGGGACTCACAAAAGCCGTATAAGCATTATAATCAACCGTCCAGTAAGCCTGGCGCTGCGTTGGAACACAACTTCTGTCGAAATCCAGATGGTGAAGAAAAACCATGGTGCTATACAACATCACTAAAAACAAGATGGGAATTCTGTGAAATACCTTTTTGTGGTGACGGTAAGATTTTCTTTATTTGTTGTGATATGTTTTAAGATATGTTGGTGTTCAAGTGAAATTTGTGAAATTATAGGACAATTCTGGGATTTATAAACTTAATGTCAACAAACAAGCTTGCCAACTGCTGAAGAACATTTGTGACTTGTTTCCATATTTTGACATCCGTAACAGCTATCCATTCGTTAAAACTTTCCAAAAGTTAGACAAAATCTCGTCACCAATTTGCAAAGTGAACGATAGCCAGCATTGTTCGCGTTCAAACGTCAGAACACTCTGACCTTGGCTTTTACACATTATGCTTTTAACTTCACTATGACGTTGCCACATATTATAATTTTTACACGGTTCCAGAATTTTTCCCTTCAAACGATGCCCGACTCCAGAAAAAATCGGTGAGAAGTATACTCCAAACATAGACCCCGAAATAGACTTGGAGCTTGAAGTCTAATTAGGGGGCATTGATAAAGTATGTACGCTCTGGTGGGGAAGATGGATCAGTTTACATGAAAAATACAGTCAGAAACTTCCAGGTTTCAGCTTATCTTGGAGAAAAGAAACAACAAAACTGATAAAGAATAGTCTCGCATTTTATCATTCATGGAAACAGTTCTAGATCTTTCAGAAGGAATGATTTGAGCAACCCATCGTGTGATTTGCCTCTAGCCCTATAATACTTTGCAGTATTGTATTATATCAGGTACACGACGTGTGAAATTTAAGGACGTGTGAATTTTAAGGACAGGGGCTGGATTTGAGTATTGAATTGAATGACACAAGTGTCTGTTTTGTCGGAAAGGCTCAGGGTTAGGGTTAAGGTTAAGGTTAGGGTCCCCCCTCAGATGCGCCCCTGTACTGATGCAAATTGTGTTGGTAGTTTGTTCACGATTTTGTTTCCTTAACTTACTCATAGCTGAATGCAAGATGACAGAGAAAGGTCTTGAATACAGAGGAACGGTAAACAGAACGCAGTCAGGATTTACGTGCCAAAGATGGGATTCTCAAACACCTCACAGTCATAATAATAACAACCCACGCCATAACCCTGATGATGGGTTGGAACAAAACTTCTGCAGAAATCCAGATAAAGAGGCGATACCGTGGTGTTATACAACTTCAGCTGAAAAGAGATGGGAATTCTGTGACATTCCTTTTTGTAAAAAGGGCAAAATGCAACGTGTGGATAAAGTGTAGTCAATACTGCTATGGCACGCTCTACACAACAGACCACAGTAGGAACCCGCAAAATAAAAACCAGTTTGTTCAAAACAGCCTGTTTAGTTTCTTATTAAAAGGTCATTAACCTTGAAACAGGCTGAACGGTTTCTTATCACATGTTTAAGAAACCTGCAATGATTTCAGCTTAATCTTTCACGAAAATCTAGAGCAAACATTAGCTGACAGTATGTTCTTGTTACCTAGCATTTTCTCTAAATTTACTCAACGATAGCATACATGCCAAATTTATCATTATAGATAGAGATGCCTTTGCATGAAATATCTAAAAATGTTGGGCACCTGAGTTTCACGAAGATTTTCAAATATGAATTTATTTGGGGTCCTTCTATAAGAAACCTTTCTAAAATCAGGCTGAGAAGTTTCTTATATGAGGGAACCATCTCTCAAAAAATCAGCCTGAGGTTTCTTATAAAGTGGTTTCTATTTTGCGGGTTCTTACTGTACTATAGTATATACCATAGTATATAATAGTATACTATAGTATAGAATACCATAATAAGTTAGTAGCTACTGAGAGTTCTACCTAAAGGAATCTAGTATAGATTTGTAGATTTTCTTATTTGATTTGATTTGATTTGATTTCACATATTTAGGGAGGGTAGCCCTTCAGCAAGTGCTGATTTTCAAGGGGCCCTCCATCTAACGATACAATACAATAATAATAATATAATACAAAGGAAAGAGAAAACCTATTTACAATATGTCAAAGTCTAATTAATCTATTAAAAACAATGTTAGAAATAATGATCAGTGTTGAAATCAATTTACAGGGTATCTAAAATATATTATCTACACAGCAGTCTACGCTAAATATGGCTCTTGAAGGCATTGACCGAAGATGCCTGTTTAACCTCAGTTGAAAGGCTGTTCCAGCTTTTTGCACCCTTGAATGAAAAGCATTTTTGTCCATTAGCGGAACTTTTCAAAGGCAGCCTCAAGTCAGTGTTTGTATTTCGTAGGCTACGCTCGGTGCAATCAGCTTTTTTGGTGAAAAGATTGCAAAGATAGGTAGGAGCAAGGTCGTTGATGCATTTAAAAACCATTAGTTTCGTCTGTCTATCTATCAGCTCCTTGATCGTGTGCCAACCTAAACTTTGTATCAAGGGTTTACTTGGAGCATCGAACTGACTATTGGTCACAACACGAGCTGCTCTGTTTTGAAGTCTCTGCAATTGTAAGATGTCGGTGGAATTGCAGCAACCCCAAACAGAACAACAGTATTGGAAATGAGGCTCCACGATGCTGCTATAGAGAGTCTTCACAACTCCAGCAGGAAGATACTTTTTGGCGTATTTCAAGAAGCCGATAGCTCGGGAAGCTTTCGCAGTGACTGTTTTTATTTGCTCCTTCCATGTGAGATTTTCGTCGATTTGAACACCTAAGTACTTAGTATTACTTGCAACTTCGACTCTAGTCTCGCGAATGGAAGGTTGGAAAGTTTGATTTGAAATCTCTAGATGCTTCTTCTTATGTTTGGTGGTAATTAGCATAGAATGGGTTTTAGTTACGTTGAGGGATAGTTTGTTCCCCTTTAACCACGTATCAAGTTTCCGTAGATCTTCATTGATAGCCTCGGTCAACTGAGTAATGTCTTTCGAAAAATGATAAATACTTGTATCATCAGCATACATAGACACTTTAGAGTTCTTTATAACGCATGGAAGGTCATTTATGTACACTAAAAATAGGAGTGGACCGAGACAAGAGCCCTGTGGGACTCCCACCTCAATGCTCCCCATATTAGAATCTACACCATTTACTCGACAATATTGCTTTCAATATTGATTATCTATTGCGAAGTGCTATCTACCTCAATAAAAATGCTTCTGAGGATATCATTAACAGATCAAAATTCACGTGAAATATAAATTTAGTAGCTCCAAAACTTTCAGCTACATTTGGAAAGATCGATGCTGGCAAAGGGTTGTTTTGCCATTCCGCTATTTACGGAATCAACCCGTTTTTAAAGGTAGGATTTCAACAAACCATTAATGTGCAATGCATGTAAGATCATAATATCAAAGTTTGTCGGATCCAATTTAAAGGTTGTGACATGGGTTTTGAGAGCTAAGGAGCAGTACCTTGAAGGACTTGAGCAAGGGAGCATTCCCTGGGGGGGGGGGGGTACATGACTTGAGGAAGAGAGGGAGAGTCTGCCGCCTGGTTTTCAGAAAGCTACCCTCTTCTAATTACCGAAACTTGCTTTTGATACCCACTTTTATGATTAATTTTGGCGGAAAACTGCCAATTTTAACCATTTTTTGCGAATTTCAGCGAAACTACACCCATAATTATGGAAAATCTGCCGAAAAAGGACCCTTGTTTAGAGAATTTTGTGCTCAAACACCCACCCATATGGGCGGCACATACCCGTACCCGAAATATGTTATGTACCCCCCCCCCTGTAGGCCTATCTGGAGGCACATTTTCCAAATGTGAATTAGGCATGCTTAAAATCCTGGGACGCATTTTGAAATTTGGCCCAACGAAACAAGTTATGGCGGGTTGCTGGGTCGCTTGCAGTGTATAATACGAGCGCAGATGAGCACAGGAGAAGAACAAGCATGGTGCTTTCAATATTTACTTGATTCTAAGCATGCTTTAGTCAACCAAGGACTGGAGATATGTTGCGAAGGTTGTGGATTTTTGAGCATTAGTCAATAATGGACAAAAGCTAACGTAGGCCAACATTTGATCTTCACGTTGCTCGTGGAAGGACTTGAGCAGGGGAGCATTAGCCTGCATGCAGACTCAACTGGTTTCCATAGTAGAGAAGAGAGAGAGAGAGAGCATGGAATTTGGAAATACAAAAAATACGAGAATTGGGGAAAGCATAAATCTTTGGCAAAGATGAAATAGCGTCATGGCCCATTTTTTTGTTGGAGTTAAATCATTTGTAAATGTAAGTAATGTAATTAGGGAGTAATTTATCATAAATCTATACGCTTTTATGGGAATTTAAAAGGAGAACTCTAGAGAAACAGAGCATGAAACACGTTAATTTCTGTCTCAGCTAATTTGATGCCGAATTTCTATTCACACGATAGGCATTTTATAAGTTACTGAGTGAGAAATCTCATTTCCAACAAATTTAATCACCCTTTTGTAGATTATACCCCATTGACACTTGCAAGTCAAACCGGGGGCTTCTAATTGATCAATCCATTGACTTGCTCTACCCACCTCCGCCGGTTTCTAGTTCCTTAGTCCATGGTTCTTGGTTCCGTAGTTCTGTAGTCCATGGTTCTGTGGTCCGTTTCAAAAGAAACCGGCAGAGGAGAGTCTACTCCGTGGTTTATCAGCGCTAAAATAATATAATTATCTCTGCGGAGGCGTAAGCAATCAATCCAGATAAAGCTTGCTTTACTATGTCCAGGGGTGGCGCCAGAAATCTTCCGATACTTAGAGGGGTTAAAAAATTCAGTTTTATATGCCATTTTGTCAAATTCCTTCCGAAAATAACCCAAACGTTTCTCCGACGGGAGGCTAGATGCTTCCGAAGAAAGGGCTGTAGCCCCCTAGCCCTCTCCTCGCGCCAGTCCTAGTTGTGTCGGTGTGAATGTTGTCGGTGTGAATGTTGTCGGTGTGAATGTTGGTCTAAATCCTTCATAGATATGATGGCTCACTTTCTAAAATCACCAGAATCGTAGCCACCCGCGATTTAGCCGATAACCACGCGTGGTTGGTAGGAAGCGAGGGGGTAGGAGGGCTCAAACCTCCTAACAATTTTGAAAACAATGGTGCTACGTCACAATTTCAAGAACAAAAGTCCCCGAATGAGCAGCTGCTTCCTACACCGTCCTACTTCATACTTAGTGAGCTTAGGGTAATATCTGTTACGATAAGTGTCGTTTTTTGGGGACTTGGTATGGAGGTATTGAATCTTTGGCGAGGTGGCATGGTGTGCACCTTCTATTGAAAGGCATGTGCAATTAAATGACATTGTTCTTAGTCGTAGGGTCTTGTGACAAGCCACTTGGTATGGAGAGTGGAGACATCAAAGACGATCAGATTACGTTTGAGAGATCCTATTATAAAAGTCCAAATGAAGGAAGACTAAATGGCAACATCTGGTGTGGAAAGTATGTCAACGGAGCAGTCAGAGTAACGATAAAATTTAAATCAGTTGTGACAATCACAAGCGTCCTCTTCCAAGGTTATTTTCGTCATCTTATGGCACCCAAAGTACGTTTCCGGTATCTTGATGCCGATGATGCTGCAGCAGGAAAATGGCTCACAACAAGAAAGGTAATAATGTTGTTTTCTTTGTACGGTTTTGAAAGGGATTTGAGAGAACAATCTGATACCGTATCCAATTGTGAAAATATAATTTACCAAAGACTTTTCAGTTCAACGCAAAGTTCTGAGTTGGGGGGAGGGAGTTGGAATGTTACGAGCAGTTAATTTTAAAGCGAACATTTTACTGGTTCCTTTCTCATGATGAAATGTTTTGAAATGAGAAGTATCGCTGCCTCAGGAGTGCAGGTACGAAATACTCTGTGTACTTTTTGAATAATAACGGCTTTCATCCAAGTTGTCTGTGACGAGAAGAACCAGGGACAGGCAGCATTATCAAGCTCTTCTCGCAGTCCTATGAAAGAGAAACAACGCAATGTGCAAGTATGCAGTTTGATCATAAAAAGGCCGAATCAACGGTGCATTATTGCCCCTGGCCATATATGTAGATTTTTTTTATCATTCATCTAAAATGTTTACAATAAATTCTACAATCTACAATACTTATCTAATTACTATACAACACTACGGGAACGATACCAGGGGGAGCGAAAAACAATGACTACCCCATGGCCAAAACATAGAGACATATAACGTTAACTTACATGCAACTAACTGTACACTACGAACGATTAGAAAACTAATGGATGAAGGATAATATACTACATTCTGTCTGATATTAGATGTGTCGTGTCAAGGTTGGGAAGAACTTAAACTCGTTTGAAATTGAGATGCATAAGATGCCTGACATCTAATATGAAACAGAATTTACAATGAAAACAAAGAACATTCACGTAAAGGGACTTGGTGGTTGCTAAGAACATAGCTGAAGTTTCAAAGGATCTCAAACAAACCGACCAGCTTCGTGGATGAAACGTAAAGTCAATTCGAGTATATTTTTGTTCAAGTCATCAGAAAGGTCTTGATCACCATATATGTAGATTATCGATCCTCAAATGCTTTCACCAAAGCAAATTCATAAAATATGAAATTGTAAATTGCGCGGAGAAAAGGAGCGATTTTGGCTTATAATGGTTTTGCTCGTACCGTAAGCCCGTAATTGAATTTATATTTTGTAGTTGTGAGATTTTGATGTCACAGCATCTTGTTGCTGGAAGAACACCGTGTACATAAGATTAGACTTACCCCAAGTCTATTTCTTCAGTACGTCTTACCGTTTCCTTTTCGGTATTTCTTGGATCAGCCATTCCAACATCCGCCAATTACGGAATGCTGGAATGGCGGATCCGGAAATGTGGGAAAGAGATCGGTCAGACGGAGTTAAGTAATAGACTTGGGGCAAGTCTAACATAAGATGAGATCTCTTTAGGTCTAGATAATATAGCCTTTGGTATTTCATGATCTCGGCATGCACACCAACAAAACAAAGCCAAAGGAAAAATGGCTTCTTTAGGTTAGTTTTGCCAACCACGCCATTCCGCTCAGGTCGCTCACGTTAGACTTCAGTGGTAGCATAGACTGATTACGATGAGTCCCAGTAATCGCTATTCAAAACGAGACTATTACACCAGACCGAGACCGCTCTTACTGGGACTCATATTATTACGGCAATTTTTTTGGACTGACTTTTTTCACTTTTGAACGCCCTTTGGAACGAGGCTGCTATACACAGCCATGTACAAAGTATACAACAAAATACAACGCCATTAGAATCTCTGCAAATTCGATTGATTGATGTTGACCAACGGAAACTCGAAGCTCAAAGCAGAGTTTCAAGGAGCTTGGCCGGACAGAACAAAGTCTTACGAACGAGAATACCATGAAAACAGTTGGCGACAATATCAAATCTTGTACGTAGGTACTATTTTGTTGCTTTCGCTAAGCATTAACTAATTTATTGTAAAGTTTTCAAATCAATGTGTTCCATTTGAAAACTACAAATGTTTGTGTTTTTCTGCCTAGGCCCTTATCGAAACGAGGCAGTCATAGTCATTTCAAAATAATGGCGTTTGATTATGAGTCGTAGTTAGGAGCGTCCGGCAGTATTTCAATAGCGATAACTACGGCCATATCATCAGTCTAGTGGTAGCATAGAGGTACTTGACTATTAACGTCTATTGACTTGTTCATAGAATCGATCAACTGCACTTGAAAGTAAAGTCATCATTGGTGATCCTATAAAGACATCGCACTTTGAAATGATACTGATGAGAAGTTCAAGCAATCAGATATATGCTTGTGACAGATTTGAGTTATTTGGATGTCAAGGTAAAAAAGAATCTGAATCGAACGATATTGTTATACATTTGAATAACATTCGAATCTGCATGATCGTGATAGAAGTTCTAACGCCACTCAATCGAACCTCATATAAAAATTTATAAAGATATCACTCAATCCAGGCTCTTTTGTAGACAAACTAAAACGTCTATTCCCTATTCCATTTGTTGATGGGAAATTCCTTTCATTCACAAAGAAAGTAAAGTTTCATTCTTGGCTTTTCATTTTAGGCGAAATTAATCCCGCCACCCCTTAAAATTAAATTTTTATTGTAATCCAGTGTGCTTTATTTGACCATTTGTCACTCTCTGTTGTTAGGAAACTCTGAATTAGGAATATATTTTTTGTACGATTAACCTAGTCTTCCTACTTTATTATTTCGTTTCTGACGCACAAAGTGGCAATGTTAATCTCCGTGCGCGGCAGATTAACGAAATCAAAAGCCATCCTGCCACTCAAGTGTGTTAGAATAGTTTCCGCTTGAGTAGTAGGGATTGAAATTGCCACTCGATATATCAGAAGGGAAGTAATGAACGCGGAAGACTCATGCAGAAATCTTGTTTGAAATTCATGATTTCCTACAGCCCAAGCCTAGACACCAGTACCTTCCTGTTGATATACCGGGTGTCCCAAAAAAGTACTCCTGTTTAAACAATCACCAAAAATTTAATGTCAAACCATTGATAACATTTTCTTTTTGAGTTGCTTTGCCAAAGACCTAAAAATATTCATAGATGATAAAATGTTTGCTTTTGATACAGCTAGGTAGAAAATTTACGCGTTGAAAAACATTATTTTGAGCTATAGTTTTTAAGCAAATTACTCAATCTTGCTTTAGAGTCAAAATTTGCAAATCTTTATCATCATTGAAGTCTCCAATGATAGTGTGCATTTCTTTCTGTCATTTATGACCAAACTAGAAGCTTTACATGCACAAAGAAATTGATCTGGCAATCATCAGATTTTTTTGCAGTATTATTCAATACAGGTAGCCCTAAAAAGAGCTAAATTTTCTAATTTTTAAACCAATTACAAGATCAGCTGTATATTGGAAAATAATTTGGTCCAAGATCGACTTGACAAAGAAAGAAAATTGAAGATCGGCCTTGTGATTAATTTTTGGTGATTTTTCAAACAGGAGTACTTTTTTGGGGTACCCAGTATAATGCAGTGAAATTAAGTCATGATGCTAAGGCTTTCCTTGACTGAAGCAAATAGTTGCGTAAGTAGTTTGCTGTGAAAAAATACGCGTGTTAGAAGTCTCCTTGGCATGACGACAAAAATTCTCTCCTGTTTGCACATTCTTGATCAATCATAGATCTATCTATACAGTATACAAATCTGATGCCTGCTGACACAAAAAATGTCATTTGGTCATAAATAGGAATGAATAGGTAATTAGCATTTTGGGTCGTGATGAAAATATTTGATTTCTTTTCAACAGCAAAGACAACATGTAATATTCCTCAAGCACCTGAAAATGGTGAAGCCCTTGGGATGATTTATAAAGAAGGGAGCCAAGCTGTTTATTCTTGTAACCAAGGGTATGCACTTAGTAATGACGATAAACAAACATGCACAGCTACTGGAAAATGGACTGGCAACACCTCACCCTGCATTAAAGGTATCTAAAATTCTCATTTTTCGCATCTACCGTGTGCATTGAGAACATTTTGGTCGCAGACGTGCATTTAAAATTACTTCTTTTTCCTCGCTTGTTATACAGAGAGATATTCTCTGTCCATTGATGTCAATTTCAGCTTAGTTTTCAACGATTTTTATACCGGGTGAATCAGAAAAAACGTTGGATGTTTGCCAATTAATTATTGATGCAGATTACTTTGTAAATTTCTTTCTTTAAAGTTAATTCCGTAAAAGACAGGCTAACTTAGATATAAAATTTTTTTGGTCGAAATCGGTCTTTCCGTTCCATGTTACAAGATGTTTAGTTAATAAGTTCAGATAACTTTCCCAAGAGTTTTTGATTAAGTTTAGTTCAAATATATAGTTCAGCTTGATCCCAAAGGTCAAGTTGGAGTTTGACGTGTTTGTGAACGCATATAAATCGATTATTCCATGCTATATGGCTTTCGAAAATGTGAAATTATTTTTGGTGAACTCGCTATTTTGGTGTACTACGCTCGAAGTTACAGAATCTCAATATTTCTTCACAGATACAACACAGATTGGCTGCTATAAAAAGGACGGGTCTCGAAGGCTATTCGCATACATTGGTGACGATTATGAGCCAGATGGATGCGTAAATAAGTGCAAAGAAAGAGGATATTCTTACGCTGGGTTGAAGTACTCTAATTGCTTATGTGGAACCGTTTATCCGTTTTCATGGTCAAAAGTGAAAACCGATGACAGAGAATGTTATCTTCCTTGTAAGATGGATCCAAGTAGAAAGTGCGGCGGCCCATACAGAATGTCAATTTATTCCATATATTAGGCTCGGCGTAACTTCTCAGAATAATTAAGTCTTTAGTACCAATTTAAAGATGTCCATGCTGTCTCAGAAGAGACATGTTATCTCTGCTCAACCCTGTCCCGAGGCATGAAAACCCACCTGACCATGCGACCGGGCGGTCACAGGAAATTTGCCATTGATAATATGCTGCAGGAAATTTTAAGAGTATACGAATATCTAGCAAAAGTAGCCTTTTTATATCCCATGTAATGTTAGCCTGCGCGCAGACCCAATATTGGGTCTGCGCGCCGGCTAATGTAATGTACAATTCATCTTTATTTTGCGTATAACCACGGGCAATAATGCACCGTTGACGTGGCCTATATTATGATCAAAATTTTATTTTTACTCACTGTGTTGTTTCTCTTCCATAAGATTGCAAGTAAAGCTTGATAATGTAGCTACTCCTTCGTTCTTCTCTCGTCACAGCAAGGAATCAAATGCTGCCATTATTCAAATACAGTTGACGAGCGAAGAACGAAGGAGTAGCAACATTATCAAGCTTTACTTGCAATCTTGTGGAAAAGAAACAACACAGTGAGTAAAAATACAATTTTGATCATAATATAGGCCACATCAATGGTGCATTATTGCCCATGATATAACTAAAGAAATTATGAGATCACTCAGCAACTTGTTTTTCCCTGTTACCTTAATACCAAAATCATAATGTTTTCTGTCTTGTTGGGTTCCAACTTCATGTTCACCCCCATTTCATGAATATTATGGATATGAAGAATTCAAAAGCTATGGTTGGAACGCACCATCGGTTCAGTACCAACAATGATTAATAGCTCTACGATCAAGTATGTTTTCAGGGTGATATTTTGAAAGGTGATGAGAACGTGGTGAATCCAGTTTTCCCTCGGTAGGAGAATGATTCCATTTTCTTGATACAGGAAATTGTTGTCCGGTTGCAGGAAGAAAAATATTTGTTCATTACTTTTAAGTCGTTAGTAGGTTTTTAATCGTATGCATATGCAGTAATTGACGTTAGACAGCATAATTACGTTATGAGCAATGTGCATCATCTTTTTTATATAGAAGCCTACTTTTCTTCAAACAGTTTTATTGAATCTTTATTTACTTTTTGACTGATATTTTCTCTTCGAAGTTTCCCTGAATGTTGTTTTTTCTCGTCTTCGAGCTGCATCCAGCCCTGTTTATTAGCGAAAGCGGCTCCAGGCATTTGAGCATTTTCAAAAACAGCCGATTATTGATAAAAGGTAAGCCTATAGCATTGCCTTTTGATTGAAAATGAGTATTTTCAAAAACAGCCGATTCTTGAAAAAAGGTAAGCCTATAGCCTTACTTTTTGATGAAAAATGAGCTTTTTCAAAAACAGCCGATTCTTGAAAAAAGGTAGCCCTATAGCCTTACTTTTGTATGAAAAATGAGCATTTCCAAAACAGCCGATTCTTGAAAAAAAGGTAAGCCTATAGCCTTACTTTTTGATGAAAAATGAGCATTTTCAAAAACAGCCGATTCTTGAAAAAAAGGTAAGCCTATAGCCTTGCCTTTTGATTGAAAATGAGCATTTTTAAAAACTGGCGATTCTTGAAAAAAGGTAAGCCTATAGCCTTACTTTTTGATGAAAAAAGAAGCATTTTCAAAAACTGGCGATTCTTGAAAAAAGGTAGCCCTATAGCCTTACTTTTTGATGAAAAAAGAAGCACTTTCAAAAACATCCGATTCTTGAAAAAAGGTAAGCCTATAGCCTTACTTTTTGATGAAAAAAGAAGCATTTTCAAAAACTGGCGATTCTTGAAAAAAGGTAAGCCTATAGCCTTACTTTTTGATGAAAAAAGAAGCATTTCCAAAACAGCCGATTCTTGAAAAAAGGTAAGCCTATAGCCTTACTTTTTGATGAAAAATGAGCATTTTCAAAAACAGCCGATTCTTGAAAAAAGCTAAGCCTATAGCCTTGCCTTTTGATTAAAAAATGAACATTTTTAAAAACTGGCGATTCTTGAAAAAAGGTAAGCCTATAGCCTTACTTTTTGATGAAAAAAGAAGCATTTTCAAAAACTGGCGATTCTTGAAAAAAGGTAGCCCTATAGCCTTACTTTTTGATGAAAAAAGAAGCACTTTCAAAAACATCCGATTCTTGAAAAAAGGTAAGCCTATAGCCTTACTTTTTGATGAAAAATTAGCATTTTCAAAAACAGCCGATTCTTGAAAAAAAGGTAAGCCTATAGCCTTACTTTTTGATGAAAAAAGAAGCACTTTCAAAAACATCCGATTCTTGAAAAAAGGTAAGCCTATAGCCTTACTATTTGATGAAAAAAGAAGCACTTCCAAAAACATCCGATTCTTGAAAAAAGGTAAGCCTATAGCCTTACTTTTTGATGAAAAATTAGCATTTTCAAAAACATCCGATTCTTGAAAAAAGGTAAGCCTATAGCCTTACTTTTTGATGAAAAATTAGCATTTTCAAAAACAGCCGATTCTTGAAAAAAGGTAAGCCTATAGCCTTACTTTTTGATGAAAAATTAGCATTTTCAAAAACATCCGATTCTTGAAAAAAGGCAAGCCTATAGCCTTACTTTTTGATGAAAAATTAGCATTTTCAAAAACATCCGATTCTTGAAAAAAGGTAAGCCTATAGCCTTACTTTTTGATGAAAAATTAGCATTTTCAAAAACAGGCGATTCTTGAAAAAAGGTAAGCCTATAGCCTTACTTTTTGATGAAAAAAGAAGCACTTTCAAAAACAGCCGATTCTTGAAAAAAGGTAAGCCTATAGCCTTACTTTTTGATGAAAAATGAGCATTTTCAAAAACAGGCGATTCTTGAAAAAAGGTAAGCCTATAGCCTTACTTTTGTATGAAAAATGAGCATTTCCAAAACAGCCGATTCTTGAAAAAAGGTAAGCCTATAGCCTTACTTTTTGATTAAAAATGAGCATTTTCAAAAACAGCCGATTCTTGAAAAAGGTAAGCCTATAGCCTTACTCTGTTTCAAATGAGATCACTTCTGTGAAAAGAATTACTCTACTGCCTCTTTTGATTTCAAATGCACATGCGCTGTTAGAAAGTCCTTTGGTAATATTTGTATCGCTTTCGTTTGAATAAAACTGATTTCTTTTTGCAATAACATATTGATAAAAATAAGAATGATGACAATTATCGTCATTACAATGATCATGAAAACCTTTTTCTTATTCTCTATTCGGATACAGTTCTTTATTGAAACAGAAAATTGCAGTCTAGTGTTCAAGAAAGACGCAAAGATAGGACAAATATATCATTATAGCGAAGGCAATTAATTATTCTAGGATGATATATACCGGGCGAGTCAAAAAAGTTTACCAGTTTGGGAGGCTGTGGAATAAAAAGCAGGTGGTCAATGTTAAAAACTAAAGCGTTAATCTACCAGTCAAAGACCAACTTTGATGAGAACATTTTTATTTGGTAAAATCACTCATCTTCAAGACCCGAAAATTGGAAAAATATGCCTGTTAGGGAATCGAGAATTCCACGTTCTATTCTGCTGCATGATTTATTTGGCATGGAAATTTAAGTTCACTACTATTGTCAGTTTTAGAAATATAGTTTTGATTTCAATGGCAAGTAAACCATGGACCAGAATGGGATGTGGAATTCTTGTTCCCATACATATTTTTCTAATTTTAGGGTCTTCCAGATGAGTAATTTTGCCAAACAAATTTTCTCATCTAAGTTAGCCTTTGCATGATAGATTAACAGTTCAGTTTTGAATATCAGCCGCATACACATGATTCCGCAGCCCGCCAAATGGGAAAACTTTTTTTGACTTACCAGGAAAATCGGATATAAAATCATGACTCGTTGGTTGCGGGATACTCTACCAACGTTTGTACACAGATAACACCGGATATGATGATGGTATGATGGTGATGATGGTTAGACTTAATCCATGAGAACAACAGATCAGTGGCAAGGACCCTCAACTTACGCTCATCTCATTGAAGTGCATTAATGTTGTCGTTGTCGCTTCATTGAGAACCTTATTGGTTTTCCTATCAGATAGCAAGATTTGAACAACCGTATTTTGCAGTTATGGCATGGTACAACAGTTATGGAAAACTGCTTTGTGAGGCGTTTAAGGCTCGTTCGTTTTGAGAAAAAATAGCAGGTGCTTTAGGCCATATTGAGGCATACATGATATGAGTACGAGGCTAATCCATTTCTGGAAGCGTAGGGAAATGAGTCGTAGTTGTACCGGTGTAAGTTAAGTCAAAGAGTGAAATGACGACATTTACTGAATAATCTAGGCGATGGTGATGACGACATGTACTGAGTCTAGGTGATGGTGAAGATGCTGATACTGATGATAATCATGGTGATGATTATGATGATGCTGACTTATCAATCATGCCTACTGAATTTCAGAATCTATTCTACAATCAATTTTACAATATTAAAGACGGAATAAAGACGAAATAATTCTTTAGAGTTTCGTAATTTTAACAAATGCTCATTCCCTTCTGGTAGGGTATCACTCCTGCCTGTTTATAGATGACTTTCTTTCCTCGGCGGATTTTCACAAACATAACGTATTCTTTTTTCATCTCAAACTTTGCGCATTGGCCTGAGCAGAGGCTCTTGGGTATTGAAAGCTTCACCACCATTTTCTTTTGCCGAAGTCTTTTTGTAATTGCACGTCCTAAATCTTTGTTAACTTTGATCTCTTTTTTTACTTTGAATTTGACTCTGTTATCTCCTCTGAAATTGAGCACTTTCCCGACAAACACTAAGAAATGAAAATAACCCATCAATTTTGGAGAAGGTGGGAGTGAAAAATTTGCTACACACAGTGTAACTAGTACTGACCCAAATTCTTCGTTTCTTATAAAAATATGTGTATGAGATTTCTATCTATAAACAAGGGCCCTAAGAAGTGTTTAGTGTAAAATAAAAGAAAACCAGATGCAAGAATGGTCCTACGTTGTTTCTTTGTTGATAATGCTATTGGTTTTGCTTTTCAAACAACACAAATCCTTTCTTTCTTCAAGTTGAAACTCGAGAGGCTCCAGCACACTGGGCTGGCGACCATTTTGTTTACTTGGAAGACTCCACCACAGTGCAAATAGTAACCAAAGCAAACTAAGCAAGCCAACGGTTGAGTTCAACTTGAAAAAACAAGGGATTACGTCGGTTGAAAAGCAAAGCCCAGAGACTAAATCAAGAAAGAAACAACGAAAGACCAGAATCAGCTTTCGGGTTGCCAACAAATTTGACCAAGGACGTTAGGCCTGTTTCGAAGGATCTTCATATGAAGCTTATTATGAATCTGATAAAAACTTCGAGAGCTGAAGACTTTGAAACATCTTAACGTTTTCTGACTTCCCCATTATACTTCTGCAAACTCAGTCCATTTTTAAAGTTGCTCCCAACCTATTAAAGAGCAATTGTCACCCAGAGTTCTTTGCGGGCACACTGATATTTCAGGCCTTTCAGACTGTCTGAAAATCAAATTTGGCCCAAGCAGAAAACATTGTTTCACACTGCGCAGTTGTTGAGCTGATGTTCTGCCAGTTTAACTACCGCACTGTGTGACAATGGGTCTTTAATGTTAGTTGAGGAAGCAAAGTAGAGATAATCTATAAATAGGACAAAGAAAACGCCCGTCCACGCTGTTGTTCCTCCACCTAATACCGTAACAATATCAACATACGTTTCGAAATCACCAGATAGGCCAACAATACAATAGGCTAATTTCAGGCATGCATAGACAGCTCCCGAGTTTTCTATTTATCTTCGTCGACTAACATAGAGGTAAATGCCTACAGTGGACGAAATTCTTGTGGCTTACCTAGGTCATGATCCTTGCAAAGTTGATTCAATGTTGATGAAGAATTATTCACGCATGTTGTGCAATTTTTGGGAGCAACTGTGGCACCTGAAACGATAAGAACTCAAGATTTCAATAAGAACCGATCTATAGATTTTTTGCAGATGGAAAAATGCCTTGCATATGCCATCAAATAATGATTGGATTGGAACCTCGTCCCCAGGGCCAGTGAACATTGACATTACAAACAGGGTCTGACAAGAAAGTTATGCCCCATTCCCATTTGTGTGTCTACTGCGGAGGAGATGCTATATTGCTCCGTTCTTGATGTTAGTTGCATATGATCATATGAGAGGCTTCAACTTGGAGTTTTAAGAGTTTGATGAAAGAAGTTCGGATGCAAAAGAGACAAGATATTTAGCAGATTGATGCCTTTCTGACTTTTGTCTTCACCAGAGTGTCACTTTTACTAATGTCTTCATCAGAGTGGCTGCAGAGTGACACTTTGATGAAGACACGAGTGAGAAAGGCCTTCGCATAATATCTTGTCTTTTTTGCATCCGAACTTCATTTCCAGTTTATTCGTACAACTTTATACCATTATATGGAAAGATATTAGGTACAAATGTCAAAAATAGCTGACTCAATATTTTAGGACATATCATTATCGAGGATGGTCTGTAGTTCGTGAATTTCATGGCGAAATTAACGTTTTACGAATTTTGCTCAATAAACTTTTTGGGAATTTCCGCGAAAAACATGAACGTATTTGACCTTTCCAAGGTTCCACTTTCCTGTTCCTGCCATTATTTAGAATTAAAACCAGAACAGAAAAAATACAGTTCATCTGTTACCTGCAGGAGTAGGAACATCGATACATAAGTTTTTTCCATTGTTCTCTGGAAACTTCTTACAATTCAAAATCTCGGGCCACTGGAAACCAAATGAGGCCATCAAGGGCAGGCATCCACTTCTCGACTTCTCACAAAGAGAACGGCATGGAGGGATGGGGGATCGTCCATTTGTGCAAACTGGTAAGTACACGGAACACAAAAATAGCTGCAGAAACTCTGAGCACGCAACTTTGATCAAGGGAAAAAACTGATGGACTTCCAATCCGGCTTCTTCTTGGTTTCTGTGCGACAAAATATTGGGAAACATGGTCATATTGTACATCTTTGCATATTTGTATCCGGAACCAACGAGTTCCTGGCAAAGTGGAGTTTCAATTTTGACGCATTTGTTCGCAGCATTCAAAACTGGACAGATGAGTGCCAAGCATATTAAATGTAGCAGCATCATTTTGACAATAATGATCTTCGTTGCCTGTTCGTTTCTTCAAAGTCCTGAGTCGTGTTTACATACGCAGTTCACTTTTCTCAGCAGAATCCTCAACTTCACTCAACCAACACTGCGATATTCATGAATCATAATACCCTGTCATTCTGCGGTCAACACAATTCGTAATCCAATAATGTGTTTGACAATAACCAGAATAAATCGTTGACAGAAAACAGTATTGCAATACTGTACACGTATTTCAACTCTTTGATCGTCAAAACTGTAAGAAACTCCAATACTCGCTGTACTGTGAAAATATAACTTAAGAAACTACTTTAATGAAGGAAATCCTTGGCATATTTTTACTTTATTTTATCATATTACTCGGGAGATAAGGTTGAGGTATGTCCAAACATCGAAAAGGCTTCAAAAACTTTGTTTCGAAATGTTCAAGACAGGCATCGGCGTAGGGGGAGATAAAATTTGGGGGGGGGCGCCCGATAAAAAATCCATTGTTTGAGAAAATTTTGCCCGACTTGAGGCGGATTTCTGCTCGATTATGGCTGATTTTTGCCAATTTTTCTGACGTTAGGGGGGCTGCAGCTCCCCCCAGCCACCCTGTCTCCTTCGCCTATGAAGAAAGGACAAGGTAGCAAAAATAAAGATTTTTATGGAACCTATGAGAAATTCTGTTTGTTGTTATTTAGTTATAACTAATATTCGTAGAACTAGGTTCATTATCATATATTTGTAGACTTTAGCTATTTTAGAGAGACTATGCACTTCTGGTATAATGTCGTTGATTGAAAAAAGATGAATGTTTCAAAATGAAGTAACAAACAGCACAATCATAAGAAATAAAACTTACAAAGCTGAACGCGTTAATCAAACATACTAATGTATTGAGAAGGAAATAAATAACGTTGACCATTGAATTACAACGTTTTTTTTTTAGATTGACGTCAGCTGATGTATTGCGAAGGAAATACACTCTTTTTTTATAAGAAAAATGTTTATAAGAATATTCAGGCTCACAATCATCCAATCTTCAAGAATATTATAAGAATATTGCTCAGCCTTAGCTCGCATATTTGTGTCTCATTTTTCAGCAGTTGCCTGTTTTGCGATGTACATAACAGAGAATCGCATGACTGACATAAATACTGGCTCAAAACAAAATTTCTTAAGAATATTGAGGTTGGACAAAATTTATGGTATTCTTATATAAAGAGTGTAAATAACACTCATAATCAATTTTTGATGTTTTTTAGATTAACGTCGCATAATCTTTCTTCAGTAAAATCTTTCTACAGTATAAGAAGGTTCACAATTTGGCCATGATACCGGGGAAAAAAGCATTGCTCCGTTTTGAGCTATCAAAATGGTAATCTTCTTCTTTTTCCCTTCCTTTATTTTTTGACCCAATATTACGAAGAGGAAGGCTTTCTTTCAGAATATTGGGTCTGCGGACAGGGTAGCTTAATACCTGCATATCTGAAGATTAGGCCTACTGAACAAGCAAATGCTTGATCTCATTGGGTGTCCTTCGTTCCATGCAGTCCTGCATATCACGTGCTAATGTTTCTATTGATTCGTAGTTGGCTCGATCTAAAGAGAAGATGTCTCTGAGATATCCAAGAAGACTTTCCTGAAAGAAAAAACTTAGCCTTTACAAAACAGCATGGGGCTCAAATCTTTAAAAAGGTGGATGTAGAATTCTATCACATTTTCCTTTGAATCAAATGGCTTGAAAGGAACTAAAGATACTTTGCTGCAAATCTGCCGTGGCAATTTACTGATATCTTGATTAATTTCAAAATGGCAGCATTTATTATATTTGAGGCTGTGACATCATCAAATTTCTAAATCCTAAACCAGAAAAGCTAAAAATTTCTGCTTGCCACCATTTTGAAATTAATCAAGATATCAATAAATTGCCACGGCAGATTTACAGCAAAGTGCCCTGATTTTCTATCATGCCATCCAATTCAAAGAAAAATGTAATAGAATTTTACACCCACCTTTTTAAAGATGTGAAAGGTTTGAGCACTATGCTTTAAAAAACAGTGCTTTTTCTGCTTTCAAATAGATATCATATTGGCAAAAAATGAACTTAAATGGCACATCCCGCATTTCCTCTTGTTGAGTGAAAAATGACAATCGCTGTCTGTAAGGTCATTACACCCTGGATCAGGATATCAAGGCAATGACACTGGAAGATATACTATTTAATAGTGGACATATTCAAATGTATTTTAAAATCTACCTGACTGAAATCTGCCAATCCAGTCTAAAAAATTTGGAGGGATTTTCTGGAGAAAGCTCCTTCAAGAAACATTTAAAACGGCCTAAGTCACAATCGTCTAATATTTCTGCTCTACAGCATATGGCTTGCGCATGCTTTAGCCCAGCAGACTTCTTCAGAGGCTTTTGCCAATATTCAAACTTTAACGCGTTAAAAAGCTTCACAGAACAAGAAAGCTCCACAGCATGATAATTTTGAAAACGATACCTCCTTCAAGGTTGATACCTACCTGAAAAGATTCACAAGAAACCTTCAATTGTCCTTCAGGACCTATGAAACCCCAAACCAAAACTGGGGTGAGGTATTGAGACACTTGGTAAAACTTTGCCAGAAATGCATTGGGTTTCTACAACATGAAAATGGTTACGTTAGTCAAGAACATAAGCTAAAAACGATCCAAAATTATAAGGAATTTTAAAAACTATTATGGAGGTGTCAGATTTGGGCAGTGATATGGTTCGAAGACACGATCTTCTTCGCAGAAGGCGAGCACGTTATACACTACGCGAACCTTACATACAAAAAAAAAGATAAAAATAAAAGGGTGTACCTTTAACATCTGTGTTTTTGCTTTCAGTAATGACCAAACTGTAGTCGAAAGTGCCTGATGAAAAAGATGAGAATTCTCATTGTGTCATATTGACTGAAAGAACTGATGGCAAAAACATTGAATGATTTTGACCTAAAATGTAAACTAGAGATTTCGTGTGCATTACTAAATATTATCTTAGGAAGAAGAGACAAGATAAATGGAATAATCTCAAAAGTGGAAATTTCCTTTTCAATTTCCCTGACTTGGTTATTGCATAAATATAGTGCATTTGCCTGGTGTCGAAGCTGCACAAAGGCAATGGTTATCGCAAAGGCAATGGTTATCATGATACCAGTATGCTTGTATAGCTACAGTGATAGCCTATCCAGGGGGGGGGGGGGTGCCAACCTTCTAGGAGGATAAAATATATGAATCCATTTCAGTGTCATTATTGTTAGGAAGGAAAACCTCATCATTTTCACTCATTTTTGCAATCTTTGGAAGGGGCTTTCTGCAGAAAATCTCCCATATCCACCGGAAGAAATGGCCGATTAAAGCCGGGTAAATTACTGAGCCCGTTTGAACATATTGGCGATAAAGCAAGACAGTTTTCAATATTATTGCGTTGATATTCAGGTAGCAGTGCATTTGAAACAGGAAATCTTTGTTTACTCTCCCTGTATAAATAGAATATTGGTATCATTGTATACATAGTGAAAATTAAGGTAACTTACAGATAGTTTGACAGAATTTGGAATCCATCCGTTTTGTATGACCGCAGTAAGAGCATAAGGTGGCTTTTCTAAATCATCAAATGAATCCATGATTACAAAATCCAAAACTATATCATAAAATGACATTGCACAAACCTACGGATTTGAATAAAATACAGTCAATAAGTGTTTTCAACGAGATTCCTTCGTGAAGGCTATTTCCCAGTCACTGGAAGTTTCCGAGCGAGCGGAATTTCAGACGAAAGGTTGCTTAACCGTAACTTTCTACACAGCTCCAGAGCGACATTTTTTCTTGCAAACAATAGAATTTACTCCTGCTCGGAAAATTCCGCTCATTGGAAATCAGCCTTGAGGGACGTTAAACTAGAGTAAAACAAGCGTCCTGAGGTAGGGTAAACTAAAGGAAAATATTGGTTCAAAAGCAATTAAAACTAAATGTC
The DNA here is from genome assembly GCA_039566865.1 of Aurelia coerulea. Lineage (NCBI taxonomy): Eukaryota > Metazoa > Cnidaria > Scyphozoa > Semaeostomeae > Ulmaridae > Aurelia > Aurelia coerulea. Next base: position 22,305,883 of record CM076954.1, read on the forward strand.
AGGTGAAAATTTCCGGGAATAAAGTATTTTTCACGACTAATTTTGCGTTATAGTAAATCTCATCTTACACGTGATGTGAGTAGCAACATGTTTTAAATCTTTGAACACAGCATTTTAGTTCATTCCTGAGATAAAATTTGGTGATGCCATCGACGAAAGCAAAGAATTGCAAATAAACTTTCTACGGGCGCTGATCCACATGGAGGTATTGGAAATAAGTTGCGAATACCGAAAGGCAATTTCCTGCGCCGCTAGAACTGTGACGATAACAGCAGTTATGATTCTGCTCAAACTGCCTAGATAAAAGTCTAATGAAAATAATAAAAACCGAAACAGCTTGCATGGTTTACGAATAGATAAATGGCTTTGCTACAGATTACCTATAAAAACTAGCATTGTCATATCATGGTGGTGGAGTTTCGAACCGCCTGGATCCGGAGGCCAAGGAGGCATCCTCTTTCAAAGCGATTAAAGACGCTTTAAAGTAATCTATTTTCTTAATTCAGTATTATCAATCTATCATTCTAATCAGAATAGGGTTTACTCTACATAAAGTAAATTTTTAGGACTTTATGCACAGCCCCTGAAAAGCAGTCTTTCTTGCCGCAGTGTCAACCGTGGTTAAATGATTAAACTTGATTAACTAATATTCAATGATTGCAAGTGAAACGTACCCCTCTTCCGGTCAATTCTTCTTCAATATCCACCCAATTCCTTTCTTCTTTACAGTACGAAATCAAATCATCAACAGCAGAAAGCACAGAATCCCCCTATGGCAACAAATGATACAAAGGTGAATCGAAAAATAGTTAACACATTTGGCAGGCTGTGGAACGAAAAGTATGCGGCCGATATTAAAAAATAAAACACCATTCTATCAGTCAAAGGCTAACTTAGTTGTGAAAATTTTGTTTGGTAAAATCACTCATCTTTTAGACTCAGAAATTAGGAAAATGCTGGTGAGGGATTTGTATGGGAACGAGAATTCCACGTTCTATTTTAGTCAATAATTTACTTGCCACTGTCATTTAATTGCTATTTCCCAAACTGACAATTGAAAGTAAAACACTCAGACACAACATTGTTTCTTAGGCTATCCTTTGTAACATCGTTTGGATGAGATATTTCTAGATCTTCTTTGCTATTTGCAAATGAGAGCTCTTCACCTTGCACAAAGTCTCTGAATACAAGCCAATACTTCCTTCTGAGAATCGTTGGAAATTCACAACGTGACTTGAAAAAATGAAAACTTTACTTATACTTACATATGTGGTTGTCACCATTAAATGCGCAAGCATACATCGACCAAGCCGCAACAACCCATTTCGCCATTTCTCGTTATTCAGTAACAACTGAAATGAAATTTTAGAAAGAAGCTTCATGAAGGAAGAAGTTTATTTTGTTTTATTCAGTGGGTGAGTCAGAAAAATATGTATATTTTTTTGTATAGTGTACGGTTAGAAGAGGGCCTAACTACTCAAAGAAACAGGCATCTGTGTGGTCTTTCACGCTTTTCTTTTCCAGTTCTGACTAGTTTCGCCCACTAGGGTATCTTCAGAGCAACCCTGTATATTTTTTTGAATATCATAATGCAAAGAATATAACATCGACTCGAAAGATTACAACTCTGTTGCCTAATGAGACCGTAATTCAATTTTGAGAATTTATTCATGATTCGCAAAGCATCATCTCAATATCAATGTAGAATTCCTGAAAAATAGCTTCCATTGGCTTTTCCTAAAACAAGTTCTCGCGTCATATTCCAATTTCTCTACACTCTTAAAAGGGTTGACAGTGTTATCTTACATATATAAACAATATTGACCCTTTGGGAAGCTTGAAATGAGACATATCGCTGCGTAGGAGCTCCAACAGTTTCAACAGCAGCATTTGAATAATGGCGGCATTCGATCCTTGTTATGATGCGAGAAGAACGAAGGAATAGCAACATTATCAAGCTTAACTCTGGCTTTACCCTCAACCCGTGGAGGAGAAACAACAGACAGTGAGCTAGAAGACAATTTTGATCATTGTACCGGGTGAGTCAGAAAAAAGGATCCCCGCTTGGAAGGCCACTGCTCCGTGAATATCAAAGCAATAATATTGGAAAATGTCTTGTTTTATTGCCAATATGTTCAATTAGGTTCAGTAATTTACCCAGCATTAATCGGCCATTCCTTCCCGTGGATATGGGTGATTTTCTGCAAAAAGCCCCTTCAAAAAACCTGCAAAAACGAATGAAAACAATGAGCATATTTTCCTTCCTAAAATTGATGACACTCGCATAGATTCCTGTATTTTTGTCCTCTTGGGAGAATGGAATCCCCCTGAATAGGTCATCGATACCAGGGGGAGGATTTTTTTTCATCCTCCCAAGAGGATAGCACGTGCTAAAGCGTTCACAAGTCATTGCTGTAAGACATTGTAAGGCAGAAATGTTAGGGAAATCTGTTCATGATTTTGGGCACGTTTTGAGGGTTTTTTGAAGAGGCTTTCTGGAGAAAATCCCTCATAATTTCAGAATGGTGTAGCCGATTTCAGTCAGGTAAATTTTATAGTAGATTTGAACATTTCTACCATAAAACTATATATTTGCCGATATCATTGTCTTGATATCCAGGGAGCCGTGACCTTTCAAACGGGGATTCTTTTTTCTGACTCACCTGTTATAGGCCACATTAACAGTGCATTATTGCCCATGATCAAGCTCTGTTTTGGTCACCTGGCATGGTGGGTTACTTTCGAGACAAATGCCCCACATGGATTACGAAAACAAGTTAGACAAGGGCAGCAGGGAAACATTCTGATACAACACTAACCTTAAACGCTTCTCGTATGCAATGGACTTTTATTTTGAAATCCGTTTCGTTGATACAACCAAGCATCTCTGTCCTGGAAATGAATCATACAAGTTAGTATTTTTAAGCTACGTCAGCATAGGTTCCAAATCTTCCAAACGATTGTTGTACAATTCTATGACCTATTCTATTTCTTTGAGCTGAATGGCTTCAAAGAAACTTTAGCTATTTCGATAATTCTACCGTTGGAATTTTCTGAAATCTTCAATATTTTCAGGATTAGTGTGCTAAGATAAATGTATACTATCGTAGAAAAAGTATACCATTGGGTGAACTTGAAGTCCAAAAAAGTATAAACTTGCGAGGGGCACGTTCCCAGATGCCTTTACTATGGGAGAACCCTGTCCACATACATGTTTCACACAGAGAGTCAGCTGTCAAAAAGTGGACAAGACTACGGTTATCAAATCGTACCTCTCACCTTACTTTTCTTACGCTGATTCCAAATTTTATGTAATGATCAATTCCCATCGAATATAACGGCAGGTGCCTGAAACATAATTATCATTATTTGCACAGATATCAAATAAATGGTTTAAGATCCATGGAACGGACTGAGTGTTACCAAATTACGATAATTTCAAGAATTACAGAAAAATGAATCACAAAAATTACGGTAATTTAACAGATGCGCAAGATTGAGATGGCTACAAAATTAAAATCATTTGTCTGATTTAACAAAATGTTTTCACCTTTTTACTCACCTATAAAACTGAGATACTGCAGAGTTTTCTGAAGCAAAATACAGGGTGAATTAAAAATGCCCCCTTTGTTGAAAATAACTTAGTATCTATTCTTAATTTTAGAGCAATAAAAAAGACAAAAATGTCATTTTCAGCTTGTTTCATTTCACCCAATTACACTCTCAACCAATCAAATGGATCTGATATGTGAATTGCCCAACTATATAGAACACATGATTTGACAACCTGGTTTAATTCAAGCTGGTTTAGAATTTCAAATGGATTTAAAAAGATCTGCAAGATTTATATATTTTAGGCCATTTCCCAGCTGTTTTGCAAAAATGATTTTTCTGAAACGTAGAAGAATGACAATTGAAAAATTTACCCATATTGAATAATGAGAACACTGATTTCTTCATCTACTTCTGCTAGCCTCTGTGCATAACTCTATAAGAAATCAAGGCAGCAAAATTAGACGTTTACAAATCATAAGACTGATCTTTGTACCAATCAACCAAAAATGAGTCATTTATTGAGGTGGTGACCCTTTAAAAAAGGATGGGCTCCATTGACCTAAGTCTATTTAGCTATGTACTTCTGTAAGGGAAGAGACTTTTGTTGCGTTTTTGCATTTTTGGCCAAGATTCGTGGAAGTTTATTCCACAACACTTCCAAAAATGTGAAATTCGTGAAAGTTTGAAATTTGCGAACTTTTCCTCCTACAAATCATGTTATTTTCACAATACAAAACACAAATAATAATAATAATAAATAAAGAATTTATTTAAAGTTGGATACAAAGTTTAGTTTACTCTATAAATAGGGCAACTAATTCAAACCAACTACAATATTTACAAAAATACAATATTTACAATTTCAGATACTTACAGATATTACAATTGCAACTGTCTCCATTCCATTGTTTGACATGTATTTTGAACGAGGCTATAGATTGGCTTGACTTGATCTCATCAGGTAAAGCGTTCCAAAGAATACTGCCTCTGAAGGCAATTGAATTTAAGCCGTTTAAAACAGTTCTAGCTTTTGGTAGCTGTAATAGATCTTTTGAACACAACAATTTATTCCTGCGAAATTTCCAATTTTGGCCAATTTTCGACAGTTAATTCAAAAGATTTTATGTTTCTTCCAACTCACAGTACGTTTCTTCCTGTGAAACTTTCTTCCATTAGCAATTAGCAATATTGGTATGTAAACTTTATCATGATTTTTAACATATTTTGGAAGTGGTACAGAGTGGAAAACATGGACCCATGCTGCACTATTTAAAATGATAAAAAGTTTGACTTCAGCTCACTTGTTGTTTTGTGTCACCACTGCAAGTGATGCGGATCAATATTTCTGCTGAGGCCAAATTTGATTTCTGACAGTCTGAAATTGTAATGTGCCCCCCAAAAGACCCTGGGTGACAATTTCTCTTTAAATAACATACAGGGGTTCAGCAGAGGGTTCACAAACTTCTGCCAATTTGCGGCCAATTACAAGCAACCAAGCTCATAATTGAAATATCTGAAAAGAGATTTTAGTCTTACCTTGTCATCCACTATTGACTCCATGGCAGAGACAAAAGAGCCATCACTTGAAATACTCTCATTATCAATGTCATAATTCTCTACTTCAAAAGCAGGATCTTTCCAGGTCACACGACCACTGGCTTTTGCATTATCTTTGCTTTTACTTTTTCTCCGCAACAAAGACCTCCTTGGTTTCCTTCCTCTATCTGTCAGCGTATCTTTCAATAGACTTCTCAGATACTCCAGATCTCTTTGTACTGACTTGATTTTTTCCGAATTGTTCTCTAAAATATTTTTGTCTGTAAGATCTTCAACTGTTGTCTCTAACTGGTCCATTGTTAGCAATAAATTGTCAAGCACTGCAAGGAAATTTCTTCATAGTTCAGTAAAGTGATAATATGAAAGATAATTGCAAAACAGCAGTGGAAAGTTTGGCAAATACTGGAGGTGATCAGTAGAAAAGCATTGTTTGAAGTTCTTGTCTTAAAACAAAAGGTCTTTGATCTTTCAAATATTGGTAGGTGAGGTGACCAAACCTCCTTGCCCTTTCTTTCTGCCTTGGCAAAAAATAAAACATACCCTCAAGCATGCTTTAGATACCATACAAGTTTACACAGAGAGATTAAACTGCAAAAACAGTAAACAGTGTTTGAACGTTAGAATTTCCTAGGATACAAAGAAAATGGATGGTGAAGCACCTGACATCCATTAATAAAAGGGAGACTGGTTTCGTGACTTGGTTGAAGAACATACGGTATTCTCTCAGGATAAATTCCAATTGATGAATTCCTATTCTCCAACATGGAGTATGAGCAGAACAAAACTGTGAGGCAAATAAATTGATACCTTGCTCCTGAATTATAAAACCATCGTTTTCATCCATTGGATTCAATTGTCCTGTTGGGTAAAGTACATTTTTTGAATTTCAAAGAAGAATTAAAATCGCAAAGAGTCAACAGCTCAGGTTAACTTTATGCTAAGATTGGTAGTAGATCTTGGCTTGTAGTTATAGGGTTTCTACATGTGTACACTGGATACAACTGATGAAATATTTCATACATTACTGAAATTAAAATTTTGCTATGAATGAGCCAAAATGGCATGACAAGTGGAGAGGGCAATCCCTTGGTGGAAACCATGCAAAGTCCACGCCGGAGATTTTTGCCAAAACAATGGAAGAACAAAGAAGAACAATAGATTATCATGACTCCACGCCGGGGATCTCCGGCGTAGACTGCATGGATTCCACCCTGGGGGCAATCCTTACAAAACATGATGCAAAATCATGGAAATCCCATGTTCCAATGACAATTTTTAGCAAATCCTTCAAATTAGCCCCCATACAGACTGTTCTACCACTGTTCTAGTCACCTACCTTGTACAAGCATTTTAATGATTGCGTCACACAGGTTGTTATGAGAAGTGTTATTTACAAAATAATATATTTCTGATTGCCATTACAAAACTCTCCCCTCACTGCAGGCCCCAAAGAACAATAAGTTAACGCATAATTCCTTTTAAATCCCATAGCATAGCAATGTTCAGTTTACATCTTGGGTACATCTATGAAACATATTGAAGAATGGTATTTTGCCATTGCAATGCAAGTACGCACGAGATATGATTATGTTATGGGATTAAGGATGATGTGCCTACCCTTGAGATAATCTTGAACAAATGCTCTTGTTAGCCGCTTTCCTTTTGACTTTCGCCTTCTTCTCCTTAGATCATTCTGCTGTTTGCTCTTTAGCCACCAATTGGCAGTATATGCAATGCATCCAATTCCAATTATTGAAGCAAAAACCAGCAAAGTGATCCTTTTTGAGTTCAACATGTTTGAAATTGGCAATCCTTCCATGTTGGTATACATAAGTTACAATATTCAACAGCAACCTTTTTGCAGCAACAACACAGACACTGCCACCATTTTTGCAGAGGTCTCCCTCCAGAGCGCACTAATTTTCTGCAAATTTCAATGCTGAACAGGCAAAAACAAGATCTTTTTTGGGACGCAGTACATTTTTGCAATTGTTGCACGTTCTTTGCCTGGGAGGGTTGTAGGCTATTATGCACACAACAGGCAGGTCAGCAGTCAAATAAAATAATGCACTCCAACTTTTTTTCTGCAAATTACAACCACATAAGAAGTTCTTGAAGCCCTTCCTTGAAATAATAAACAACAGCTCACTTCAACTCCATCAGGCAGGAAGATCAGTTGCTGATAAGTAACAAAACATACGCATGTCACACCATCTTACACCATCCAAGCAGCACACTCTCCAGCCATATGCGCAAAAATGGGCCTAAGTTAAAGCTGTCCTCTTTTTCCAGCCTCGATTTGAAAATATTCTCGTATTCATTTGGAATGCTTTGCTGATTAGCTGATTCCATGATTCCGATTCGGCTGATTCAATCGCGTTAAATGTGCATTTTGAATTTGTTTCTCTCTGGCTGTTCGCTTCAGATGAATTCTGTCTATTTCTCTCTTCTTTCGAGTGACATTGATATAGACATCCGGGGGGGGGGGGGTACTTGACTTGAATTTGTACGGGGGTGTGCCCACGAAAAAACTTTTTTTTTACCCTGCTCCCGAATTTTTCGCTCAAAATGATAACCTGTTCTAGAAAAAATTGGTAAAAAGTACACTCAAAACATGAAATTTGACCGAAAAATGACCCGATCTAGCAGAATATCCCCCTTTGACATGTTTTGACAACCTGCTCTAGAAAAATTGCCTCATTTTGATACCCTGTGCTAGAAAAAATTGGTGAAAACGATACCCTTAAAAACGGCACATCCCCGTCGGACAAATATACTAAGTACCCCCCCCCCCCGGGATAGACATTGATTAAAGCTAAATTTACATCGCTCGCTGGAGTGGAGTCAACCAAATCCGTATACATTTTTGTGGGACACTTGGCATGAAACGTTTTGCGACGTGGCCGAACGGACAAACAGGTTTGCCTGGCAAACAAATCTCTAATGTTCGGCAAGCAATGTTTGCTCGTTTAGATAACAAGGCAAGATTTTGTAAGACAAGGCATTGGTTGCTTTTGTTGACACCTGAATCCCACATGAATTCAAAGCGATTAGCGATTGTAGACAAAGGAAATTCCTCCAACCAGTAATTCAACAAAAAAGAAGCCGCAAAAGTTTCTCTGAAACCCAGGTAGCTAGCGCGCTCATTGTGCATTCCAGAAATTGTTTTAAGAGCGAACATGAGCAGATTTAATTTGTTTGGCTCAAAAGCCGATTGGGAGGCGATTCAATTCTCTCTTTTTTTGGGTGTAATTAAAACACTTTCTAATTAGCCTCTGAACCAAAGAAATAAAATGCCCGATGTAGGTATGTAGATATATCCATCTTCTTTTGATATATGCTCATATTTGCTTTTAAAAACAATTTCCGGAATGCACAACGAGCGAGCTAGCTACCTGGATTTTAGAGAAACTTTTGCGGCTTTGTTTGTTTTGAATTACTGGTTGAGGGAATTTCCTTTGCCTGACTGTTAATCGCTTTGAATTGCGGTGTCAATCAAAAGCAATTCATCCTTACAAAATCTGTCCTTGTTGGTTTAGATTAAAATCCAAAGAAAAAAGATAGTTGAACTATGCAATACTTTGAAAAATGTTCGATCTATAAATACTCTGTAAAAATCTACCATGATGGTGCAGAGGTGATAGTCGTGGGGTATTCTACTCTTTGTATAACTTTAAAATCAATTGTGTAAAATGTTATTGTCCTGTTCTCATAACTCAAGAGAGAGCATTTTTGATAGCATTAATATTATCAGAATAGATGTTTTACAGTAAATCCCCGCATATAAGAACTTACTTTTTGAGAGCCAGGCTGAAATAGGTTCTTTTTTTAAAGGTACTAAGCCAAATTTCAAGGTATAATGGTTCTTATTCGAAGAGTACCTTGTGTAGGCCATTTTAGAACCTTCGTCAATGATTTTCAGCCCTATTATTTGTCTTGGCAAGGTCATAATATACCTAATAACCAATGCTAAGCTTTCAAACAGCAGGGGAGGAGATTCAAACATTAAAAGACCACTGGGACAAAAATGAAATTAACATTAACAATCCAAAATCAACTTTGCTACCCCTGCTATAAGAACATATTTTTCATCAAACTGAAACAGGTTCTTAATTACAAGGTGCATAAGTTAGGAAAAACAGCCTGTAGGTTCTTATTTTTTTAGGTTCTTATATGCGGGGATTAACTGTAGCTGCTCTAAAGAATCTGAATCGTATCGCTCGACCAAGACTTTTTGTAGAACAGCTAAGGGTCTATTATAGTATTTTTGTACTATATGAAACCCAATATTTTCAGTATTCATAAAAGATGAGAAACATACTTTGGTCTTTCGGCCATCTGAAGGTGTTGTGGCGCAGTGGTGTATCCACTGACTTTGCAGCCAGGACAGTCAGGCGGACAGGGTTCGATACCCGGTAGAGCCCCACCACTTGAGCGTCATGACAAGGGGTCGCAGACTCGATTAGGCCTATTCTACTTCTGCGATCCCAGCGGGGCGCTAAAAACCGCAACTTCACCTTCACCTTCATCGAATATAATATACTCCATTCCAGTCTATTGCATCCTATGTGATCTATGTGATTCAAACTTTTGGAATATCGTAAATAGGTTACTTGTGTTGTTTAACCATCAGACAATTATCCCTTGAAAAATGCAGAAATGGTTTAATAAAACGCTGGAACCCTTTTTTCAAAACTGACTTGATTTTGGTATTTTGGAAAACAAAGAAAGTGCTGTTTTTACTTGCGTGTGTCATAAATCAGCAACCACTTGTCACATTGACTCAACCTAGGTACCAAACTCTCAGTTGAAGCCTGAGCTATGGAGCTGTGTAAAAACGGAACAATTGAAGATTGAAGTTACAGCTCTATTCCGGCACCCACAAAAACAGGGCACCATTCCTTGGGACAACCCGTATTTTGAGAGCCTAGCATTAAGGTAATTTCGATTAAGCTGAATGTCAATACACTGCTTATTATCCTGGACAGAAGAAACGTTTGTACAGAACTCCAAGCGAGGCCATATTCTTTAGAAAGATGTCTCGAAATACACTTCGTAGGTTTTCCATTTGATCTGCAAAAAGATGACCGCAATTATTACAATAAACAATAATTCAATCAAACCATATCAAACTTGATCTGCAAAAAGATGACCGCAATTATTACAATAAACAATAATTCAATCAAACCATATCAAACTTGATCTGCAAAAAGATGACCGCAATTATTACAATAAACAATAATTCAATCAAACCATATCAAACTTGATCTGCAAAAAGATGACCGCAATTATTACAATAAACAATAATTCAATCAAACCATATCAAACTTGATCTGCAAAAAGATGACCGCAATTATTACAATAAACAATAATTCAATCAAACCATATCAAACTTGATCTGCAAAAAGATGACCGCAATTATTACAATAAACAATAATTCAATCAAACCTTATCAAACTATGTTACAAAAAGGCTAAATTCAAGAAGCTGAAATCAAAATCGAAGATCGCCACATGCCATGAACAAATGCATAGCCAGAGTCATTAATGCGTTTCCTTGTGCCCCATTTGTGTTGTCTGGGGCTCAGAGGTTTATGTTTGTTATTATACAAATTCTATTCTAAAACCCAGCATGGGATAGAAAATATTCTCTTGCAGACACAAGATAGAGTCACAACTAGGGGGGTACTTTCTTCGTTTGCTTTAATACGTGTCAAATTTGATGCTGAGACAGTCTCAAAATGCAGCATGCCTGCAAAAGACAGACCCTGGGTGGCAATGGCTCTTTTATTGAAACTTGAATGAATGAAAAAGAGAGATAAAACTAACAAGAAATTCACATACCACTGGGAAAAATCATTGCAGTTCTGGCACCGTGTTCTTCAGTAAACCGCGATGAACTTAGGTTGATATCCTTGAAAATGAACAAATTGAATAAAATGAACAAATTGTTATTGGAAATCTTTTCTTCTCAGCCAGCGTAAGAATTTGAGCCAATACTGAATGTTTCTTAAAATCGTCAGATTTTGATCATCATGATTCTTACGAGTTTCATAAAATCTTCATGTTTACTTCCTGTGCCCTGGTAGCGTCTCTACATTTCTTAGCTACCTTCCGAGCAATATGATACAGGAAAAAAGTGAATATAGGTAAAGATATGCTAAGGATTTCCTTTATCAAAATAAAGTTTCTGAAGTTAAATTTTCCCAGCACTGGAGTATATTGTCCCAGGATTTTTTGGCAATTTGAGAGTTGCGTTGGTTTTTTACAAATACACGGGGAAGTATACGGCAAAATGAAAAGAAAATACATGGGCAATATGATATTCGTAGATCAAAAGCCGTCAAATGCGATCATTTATGGATAGCTACCTTGCAAAAACGCCAAATACAACTTAACAACTGATACGCTTCTTCTGGCTTTAAGTGTTGTAGTATATCACTCGCATTGCACCATGGGCTAGGAATCCAGCCAGCCTAATGAAGTAAAACAACTGTCAATGAATATCACTTACTGCTAATATTAGCTGTTACCACCGGCAACGAAGTGCTAAGACCTTACTTTGTGGAATACCTCGCGAATTTGGTTGCAGTTTCATTAAACGTCTTCCAGCCAAGCAGTTCACCAAATAAATAAAGCAAATTGCAAAATTTGGGAAAGTTTAGAAACCAATGCGAAATATTTAAGTTTAGGAATTCTCATTGAGGTTAAAACATGTGGGAACCAAGCACTTCTGTACTAAATCACTATTTCATCAATAATAAATAGCATAGGAATCAAATCTTTAAAAAACATTGCGTGATTGGTTAATCCGTCTACAAGTTATTTGGTTACAAGTGTTCATTGGCAATCTTTGATACCTTGATTATTTTCAGAATTAAAGCGTCTTCTTGGTTTCAAAAAATGTTCCAATTGTAACATCATCAAATAGCTAAATCGTTAACCATAAAAGCCACAGATTTCTCCATATAATAGAACTTCATAAACCAGGTGAAGTTGGTGAAGGTGAAGTTGCGTTCTTTAGCGCCAAGCGCTGGGATCGCAGAAGTAGCAAAGACCTAATCGACTCCGCGACCCCTTGTCATCACGCTCAAGTGGTGGGGCTGTACCGGGTATCGAACCATGTCCACCTGACTGTTCTGGCTGTAAAGTCAGTGGATTACACCACTGCACCACAACAACTACACAAAAGGCTGTATATAAAGGCTGTATATAAAGACCTTCATGAATTACAAAAAAGAGACCCATAATAAAGAACAGCTGTAAGATTACGTCATCATGATATGTACTGTATAAACTCGTAAAATTGAGTAGAGTTTTCAATTGTCTAGTGATCGCTGCATAGCGTGAGACTCTGAGTAACAGCAGACAATGTAGTCTGTCTTATCTTCTCAATCCTGTCATGACCTTCATAAAGTATGAAGATTTCTCGAAGATTGTGCCATTTTTCCTTCCATAATTTAGGACTAACGATGATTTAAATTTTTTCAACAAAGCATTTCGCGAATTCTTTCAACGAAAATAGAAATGCAGTAATTCTGAAAATATTAAAGAGATCAAAGATTTCAAATGAACACTTCTAACCAAATACATGAAGTTCCTTTCAGGCCATTAAATCAAACGAAAGATACATCAACCAATCGTGCAATGTTTTTTAAAGATTTGATTCATATGCTATCAATAATGTCCATTTTAAAAAGATAATTTTCATGATTTCTGTCTACGACAACTCACCTCCTTCATCAGTTGAAGAATCTTGCATGCCATACTCAACTGTACACGAGATGCTTTAACAGTGCTTCTTCGATCAGTTTCCCAGTATGTTAAACACGTAGCAAGGAGGCTTTGAATAATAACTATGCAATGACATAGGGCTGGTCGTTCTAAAGATGAAATAAAATAACAATGTTTTAATTTCAGTTTAATGGTTTTATGATTTCAAACGTTCTGTAGTGGCACTCCTGAATAATGGATAGTCCTAGTAACGAAAGCGAACCTTTTTCAACGGCAGTCATGATGAAAAAGTTTTGTCTCAAACTGCCGGCATTCAAGGCCGATATTTTGGAATATTCTCCGGCAACAAGATTTATTGCTGGCACACGAAAATATCGAGTTTGGCGGGTACATTTGGCGGGCTGTGGAATAAAAAGTATGCAGCCGATATTCAAAACTGAAATTTTAATCTATCAGTCAAAGGCTAACTTTCATGTGAACAATTTGTTTGGTAAAATCACTCATCTTTTAGACCCGGAAATTAGGGAAATGCTGGCAAAGGGTTTGCATGGAAACGAGAATCGCACGTTGGTTCTTGTCGTCCATTGTTTACTTGCCATTGGCAAGTAAATCTTGACCAGAATCGACCGTGGAATTCTCGTTCCCATACAAGCTCCAGCATTTGCCTAATTTCTGGATCAAAAGATGAGTGATTTTACCAAACAAAATGTTCACAACGAAGTTAGCTTTTGACTGATAGACTAACATCTCAGTTTTGAATATCGGCCACGTACTTTTTATTCCACAGCCCGCCAAATGTGCTAACTTCATTTCGACTCGTTTCGCAGAATTACAATTAAGTATCTGAGTTCCTGTCAAGCCATTACATCGAAGGAAAGATGCCTTAATTGACGCTTATCTATGCTTTGAGAAAGAAACAGAAACCAACCTTTACTGATTAAAGCCAAAATTTCCCACAGAAATGGATTAACTTCAAACTGCTTTTTTATCTTTATGTCCCTTGAAAAAGATCGATAATGATTGTCAAAAACATGAACCCATGTCTATTTTACAGTTATTCTAAATTATGAAGTTTTCAAGATCCCAATTCTACATGTGACGTCTTAAAAATTGATGGCAAATTCTTGAATGTAAAGTGAAAGAAAATAAATCCGTCAATTAATCAATCAATCAATCAATCAATCAATCAATCAATCAATCAATCAATCAATGAGAGCCCTGACTCGATCTGCAACAAGCTATTTTACACAAGAAGACTATGTCTTCATGCTAAGCCTTCGACACTATTGCATTGGCTCTTGAAATCATATTCTTACTTTTTAAAACGAAACAACTTCACCTAACCCTGACCATAGGGTAATAACTATACAATAACTGCTTCCCTTTTGGGCAATACCGGAAATATTAACCCTCAGCCTCTGTACAAAACCTCACAAGCTCGGGCTTGTACTGACAGCTTTCGGGCTAATACTTTCTGGTATTGCCCTCAAAATCAGTTGTGCTTTTGATTATATATATATATAGAGAGAGAGTACTGACTATGTGAGTATATGACTGCTTGGTACTGATTGATGGTGAAAGGCTGCGGTGGAATATAAAAAAACAAAGCATCTTCCTGCGCCTAGATTTGTAATGACTCAGCCCAAAATTTGGGGATTTTGATTTAGTTGATTTAAACTTGACTCATTCATACAAGGTACTATATTCAGTAATGAAAGAACAACCGATTTACAATATGCCCTGTCTAAAAACCAAAGCACATTAATATACAATTCACTGAGGAAATAAACTAGAGTTAATAAATAATCTATTGAAATGAAGAGAACATAAAAATCAACAAACCGTTCGACTGTATATTTAAGAAAATCTTCATCTGGCCAAGGCATTGTGGGTATGACGTCGGGGCAGATAATTTCAGCCAACAAATTCGCCATAAATGAATACGCAGAAATGTTGGTACCATCTTGTAACCTTGACAATATAGCATCAGAAAAATTACTATGTTGGTGATGATCAACGTCCATCATATCAGATGAGCCAGTTTTGTTAGTTGTGCCACTCTTTTCGTTTGTACCAACCCTAAATGAAAGTAAACTGTCCAAAGTGGCCAGGATGAATTGCTGGAAGATGCCAGTTTTAACCTAATGCAATGAAATAGAATAATATGTGAAATGATTATTTTTCAATGGATGTTTTCTGAATCAACAATACATAATAATCTACGAAAAGTATGGGGGTAGACAATACAGGGTGTCCCAAAAAATTGCGCCACGCTTGTGTGGCGAATCTGAAGTAGGTGTAGGGAATCTTTGATTGTCTCAATTCCACACAGTCATATAGGCCAGGCTTCAACTTAGAGTTTGAGACCTTGTTTGAGTCAATCTGATAAGTGGTTCCTGATTTATGGCAGATGAAAGGCAAAATAAGTGGTTGCATCAAAAACAGCACTTCTATTGTTCTCGAGCAATGGCATAATCAAGTAATGTTTGAAAGAAAGGCTTCTATCGCCGTATTGAAATTTTCTCTACACTTGTAAAAGGGTTGACAGTGTTGTCTTATAGATAAAAACATAGCCATGGGAATAAATAGTTCGAAAGCAATAACTTTCCAAACGTGTAAACATTTTTACAACTCATTCGGTCGGTACCAAACATAATATATCTTCCTTAGGGACAGTGCAAAGTTCATTTTATAACATTGCCGGTGCAAAGCGTAACAGGGCAACTACTTTTTTCTAGCTTGCACAGAACTGGGTCAACACTTTTTACAAAGCAAATAAAAACGGGGCAGTAACTTTTTATCATCTTCAAAGTCGATTTTTTGTCGTTGACAAAGACTCGTAAAGGCAAGAATTGATTTTGCTATGGTCTTTGGCTAATTCATCAGTGGTACCATACGACATCTGTTACTCATGAATACGGGGCAGATACATTTTTTAAGGAAAGGGTGACGAGGCAGTTGGTTTTTTGTAATAATTTCATACAGGGTGAGCAGATTTTTTTGCAAAAATTTTTGCTCTCCACTGGCCATGTAACATAATAAATTTTGCACTGTCCCTTAGACCCCTGAAGATATTTTACAAGACATGGCATCTATATACTCACTATGTTGTCTGCTTGGTGGTTATCCAAACACTTCCGCTTGTGTCTATTCAAAGAACCAACATAATTGACAGAAGATCTATTGATTGGGATTCTAGAAACCACATCAGGAGCATTATTCCGCTCTAACAGTTGAACTTTTGGCTCAGATATCAATGAATTTTCTTCGTGTTCTGGAATTAAAAAAAAAAATAGTTTCGATCAAAGAAATATTTTGAAAAAAAGCTACAATCATCGGTATTTCTAAACTTTTCAGGAAACAAACAGTAATTTTTAACAAGACCATTGTTTATTAATGTCTAGAATATAGCATAAGCAAAAGTCTTTCATTTTTCTGGTTCATGATTTAGAGATCTGATGACGTCACATCCTAAAATGAGCTGAAACATAAAATACGTTGTAATTTCTAACATACACAAAATATCTTAAAATGAATAAATAGCCTAGAGCTTAATTTACTAAACGTTTCGGGCTTAGCCCTTCATCAGTAGTGAAGGGTTAAGGGTTAAGCCCGAAACGTTTAGTAAATTAAGCTCTAGGCTATTTATTCATTTTAAGATATTTTGTGTATTTATCGATTATTGAAGCCGCACGTGCAAACAAACAACTCATATTTGATATAATTTCTAAAATATTCACGATTTCTGAAAAGTCAAATGGTAGAATTATTGCAAAGAAGATCAAGTTTTATATAAGCAATTCAGTTCAAAGGAAATGTCTTAAAATTGTACACCAAACACCTTAAAGATTAATGCTGTTTCATGCTACAACTACAGTCAGCTGTATCCGGAAACCATGCTTTCAACAAAATAGAATTTATTTCATTTTTTGCGAATTTTCGCTAGCAATAACAAACTTACAAAACTTGGCGATTGCATAATGCACTTACCGTTTTGAAAATCTTCATTCACAATCAATGTTGCATGTTCCTGAAAATCAAAGAAAGGAAAATAAACATACACAGAAGAGCACAACATTTTTTCAAGTTTACACACCTCAAAATAGTTTTTCTCAGGGTAAGCAAACTGTTTTGTCAATTTGTATAATGTAATTCATTTTGCCCTTGACAGGTTATTATTTTTTCCAACATCTATAGTTTCCTTCCCTGAGTTCGTCAGATGTATGTTGTGTTACGTTGTGGTCATCGTCGTCATAAGTTTGACTTTGAGATAAGAGCCTTAATCTGAATGCAGGGGAAAAGCACCATAATCATAAGAACATAGCCAGTCTGCTTTGGAAAGTTATGTTCTTGATTGCGGATTTTTACTGTGAATGGAAGCCATCTAAATTGAAGAACAACACTCACCTCTTGTAGCACTGTCTGCACAATTATTCGTACAGCAGTCTGTTGCAGTACCATGTTTTGTTTTACTAGCTGAAGAAGTAGCTTCTCACTTAATTTCAGGATTTCCCAGAAGTCTACAGAAGAAGTAGATGGATAGTTTTAAATTTAAATTTAATGGAGAATAACGTAAAAGCTATATTTAACCCCCTCTCTATTAAGCCCATCTCTCTAATAAGCCCCTCTCTTCTGAGCCAAAATTTAAACAAGCCTCCTCTCTATTACACCTCCCCATTTAAATCAAGCGCCATAGGTTACCAAAGATTTTCCATTTATTTAGCCAAACAACTTTGCATGTTAATTTTGATATGGTTTTTGATAAAGGCTGTGTCAAATTTGCGTCATTGATTCGTAAAATTGTATTTAAATTCCATAGAATATGGGGTAAAAGAAATAAAAGGTTATCATTTATATCGATGTCATCTGACTTTGTGAATAAGCCCCTTTCTCTAAAGAGCCTTCCCCTCTCTGGTAAGCCCCTCCTCTGGAGGCTCCGAAATCAAATAAGGCTCCCTAGGGGATTCATAGAGCTTTACAGTATATATAAAGAAAATACACCGAAATAAATTACAATCTAAATTACAGGTCTCAAACCTTTAAAAAGCTGGTATAAATGGCTATTGCATCTCTCTTTGCACTGAATTGCTTGAAACAAACTTTAGCAGCTTTGCTAAGTAGCAAATACCCGCGGATAAGAACTAAGTGGATTAAGAACCTGTAGGCTAAAATTGTCAAACTAAACTATCATTTTATATAAACCAATTCCAAAACCAATGGACTCATTTTTTCCCAATTCCACCAAATATAAAACATAACATACCATCATTGTCAAGATCTTTTGAAAGTCGTTGCAAGAAATTGAAATACGCGGTAATGAGGTTTTGGCAAGCACTGTAGATACCAGGAAGAGGCTGGCGTGGTGGCAAAGATAATGAATCGAGTAGCTTTAAACCAAGATGGGCAACCTCATGATTTTCGAAGCATGACAAATTGCTAAGTGTATACCAGCTCTCCCGAAGACAATCCTTTAATTTCATCCTAAAAAATAAAGAATTTCAAAAGGAATGTAAAATTTTCCAAATGAAGAAAAATGGGGTCAGATAAAGGAATTGCTATGGGGTGGGGGCAAGGGGCATATCACTCCTTAGAAATCTCACACTCTTATGACAGAAATGACAGAAATCATGGGATCCTTACGTTTCTGTCGCAATTGATTCGTCCTCAAAGAAATCTTGTACACTTAAGATAGAAATACCTTTGTGTCATCGAGAGATCCCTCCCTGAATATCTGTAAAGATCAAGTTGTTCTGAAACCTGAAAAGGTTGTTAATATTTGTAAGAATAATTGAACGTACGAAGCACAATGGATGGAAATCGATAGAATTAAGCAAACTTAAAGTGACCCTCCCATGGGTTCCAGGGAACAAGGGATATTTCTGGGGAAGAAGGCATATCTAAGCTGGGAACAAGGAAATATTAACAAAAAATATCTGGAAGCAAGGAAGCAAGCTTGTAAAAAATCAATTTTTCTATCTGTTTGATAGTAAGCAAGAGAAACAGATAGCAAAATATCTGGAGGACAAGGGAACTGTGACCATCATCAAGGGTTTAGTTAGGCGTAACGTTGTACCTTTCTGGCTCTATGTTAAACAGTTCCTGTTCCACAAGACATATGCAATTCTTTATAGCTTTCATCACCTATTAAAAATAAAGCTAGTTACCAAACAGGAAATTGAATTACGTCAAGAGATATCATGGTATCATTAATGGCAACGAAAGCAAAGGTTACTTGCGAAGTGACGAGGCTGAGGTTTGGGGATGGGGAACAATGGTCTATGTCCATCAAAGCCGGAATGAACAGTTTCACAAGACTGCATCTTCAAACTGGCTCCGAAATAGAATTGCTGTCATTTTCCTTTCATGAGAAAAGCCTGTTTCACACTCCTGCTAGCTAGTTTTGAAATAATAATAATGATAATAATTTACAAACATTTTAACAGGATAACCTATCAGCATTTACAATACTGTTATTATTAAGGTCCTGTTGGCTTAATAGTTACAGTAAAAAATGTCCATTTAAAGCTTGGAAAATTTGAAAATAGCATTAAAAACAGACTCATCATGTTAAACCCATAAACGCAAAAAACACCGAAATCAGTAGAAAGAAGACTGTTAACTCCTGTAAAGAACAACAACCAAAATAAGCCTGTGACAAGATAAAAACTGTTAAATCCTGCAAGAAAACAAACGAATTTATTAAACTCGATACGGCAAAACACGATGCATAAACTGGGCCAAACTTTTAATCAGGTGCATCTTTTGTAGAACAGATAAAAAAGGTCTATTTGGCAAGTTATCAAAAGTTCCCTTCAACCAATTCATTTGAAAGAAAAAGTTTCATAACAAGAAAAAGATTTACCTCATTATTCGTCAAGTGGGGAACACCAGTACATAATTTTTCTGCAAAATTAATTAAACTCTTTTCTAGAATGTTGTCATCATATGCTTCCAGCTCACATTGAAGTGCTAACAGATGGGATAACTGCAAAAAATAAGTAGAAAAAACAATGAAAATACCCTGTCAACTGTAGAAAATTGTGAGCAACAAAGGACGCCGGGCGATTCAAAAACCATAAACACGTTTGGTGGGCTATGGAATCAAAAGTACACGGCCGATACTCAAAACTGAATGTTAATCTATCAGCCAAAGGCTAACTTAGGTGTGAAAATATCGTTTGGTAAAATTACTCATCTCTTAGATCCAGAAATTAGCAAAGTGCTGGTGGGGGATCATATTTGAACGAGAATTCCATGTTTGACTCTGGTCCGCGATTCACTTGCCAATGAAATTTAAATTCTATTTCTGAAACTGAAAATTGCATTGAATCAAAATTTCAATCATCATGAATGCTCTTTTTCTCCGATGAAACAAGAGATTAGACGAACAAGAAATTACATGTTTTCTTGAAGTAGCTTTGATCAGCAATGTTGTAATTGCCTCTGACGCCACGGGTATGCCTCCATGTAATGACAACAATGCAAGAACTCGTAACAGTATATTTGATCTGAAATGAGATAGGAGCAAAATACACTTATCTTCGGACGAGCGAGTCAGAAAAAACACACGCCCTTTGGAAGGCTAATGCTCCCTAAATATTTTAGAAATGACAGTTTGCAATATCTGATTGAACAGCCAACACGATCAATGAATTTTAGAACTTTTCTCTATCGAAATCGTTCACTCCGTTTAGTTTTTACAAGGGATTTTCTAGAGAAAGTCCCCCGAGAAACCGAGAAAAATGCTAAAATCGCAAGCAAATTTCCGAAATATTCTACCTTATCATCAATATTTTGAACAAACTTTAGCACATGCAATCCTCTTGGGAGGATAAAAAGTCTTCTCTATCCCTGTGTTCTGCGCAATTCTGAGTTTTAGGCTTTTTGGGTAAAGTTACGAATACTGACTGCTTCATTTCTGAAGGGATCTGGCCATGGTTGTAAATTGTATTGCAAAGGCTAATTATTATGTCATATTTGTTTCGTCTAATGCTTTTAATATTTCCGCTGGTATTTCAATATCTTACTACTTCTTCTTTCAAGATGTTTTCCCCACTGTTTACTTCAAATTGTGGTATGGGTTCTCGCTCATCATCGTATAATTCAGTGACATATTCAACCCACCTTGCTGCGATCTCTTCCTGGTCAAATAAATTTGTCCATCTTTATTTTTAATGCATCCACTGCCCTTTTTTGATTTATTCTTACTGGTTAGTTCTTTTACCTTTTTGATTCTTTTTTTGATTCATGTATGCATTCTTTAAATGTTCTCCATATCTGCTCTATATTCTCTGGTTGCTGTTCTATTTCCTCTATATTTAGGGCGGTATATCTATTTCTAATCTCTAAGTTGAATTTCGCTCTGTATTCGTCATGCCTTAACAAGTTTAGGTCAGTGTGCTCTCGTATTCGGTTTTTCTTCATTATCTTCAATTTAATGTCTATTTTCATAACGACAGGATTGTGATCAGAATTGATGTCAGTGCCTGGATATGTTTTCACAATGTATGTCTCCAGGACTTTTCCAAGTGTAGAGTTTCCTTGGTGGATGTTGAAACCATGTGTTCGTTATATATAGCTTGTTTCGTTGACAGAATTGTATTAGTCTTTCTCCCCTTTCGTTTCTTTCTCCAAGTCCATGGTTTCCTACAATATCAGTATGTTTTACTTGTCCAACTTTAGCATTGAAATCTCCCATTATATATAATATATCACAAGCTTTGGTGTTTTTAATTGCTAGTTGTACTTCTTCATAGAATTCTTCTATGTCTTCATCGTCATAATCTTGGGTTGGTGCGTATATTTGTATTATATTTATATCAAAGGGTTTGCTTTGTAATTTCATCATGATGACTCTCTCAGATATTGCCCAGTATCCTATTGATCTTGCTATGCTATTTTTCATGATGAACTCCTTTTTTAGCCTGAATATATCATAGTGTGGCTATCTTTTATGATTTTTCCACTGTCTGTCCATCAGGTTCCAATTTTCAAGCATCTATCCCTAGTTTTCAGAACAACGCTATGTCAACCTCCCTTGAGGGTTTGAGTTTCCTTCATCATCATGAGGGCTTAATCTTCCTTCTGTTCCCTTACTTGCCAATCTCCCAATAGGACAAAATATATGCTAAAGGTAGTAAAGGGTGTCACGTCACAAGCACAAAACTTGTTAAAAGATAGAAGACGCTGCTGTTCTGAAATTAATTAAGATATCAGAGATTTCCAATGAAGCTTATTGCAAAGTACACTAAGTTCCTTTCAAGCCAGAAAATCAAATGAAAGATGCACCAAAGCATAGGGTTCAAATCTTTCAAAACTTTAAAAAGGTGGGTGTAAAATTCTATGACATTTTTCTTTGAATTGAATTGTTTGAAAGGAACTTGTGGTACTCTGCTGTAAATCTGCCCTGGAAATTTTTTGATATCTTGATTTTTGTCAAATGGTGGAAATTTAATTATTTTTGAAAAAATTTATGAAAAATGTTGAAAACTTTAATTCATCATAAATCCTAAACCTGTTGAGGGAAAATTATATACCTTCAAGAAAACCATAGATAATGAAGGTCTGCAGTATGGTGGCAAGTGGAGACTCTCGCTATGTTTTCCTCTCCTCATTTTTTCCGCGAGAAAGACTTGTAGCAAGTCCAGGTGGCAAGCAGAATCTGTACCTTTTCAGGTTTAGGATGTAGAAATTTGATGACGTCACAGCCTCAAATTTAATAATGCCATCATTTTGAAACTAATCAAGATATCAATAAATTCCCATGGAAAAATTTACAGCAAAAAATCTAAGTTCCTTCCAAGCCATTCATTTCAAATAAAATTATAATAGAATTTTACACCGACAGTTTTAACGATTTGAGCCCCATGTTATGCATCAAGAAATCATGCAATGTTTTTAAAGATTTGATTCCTATGCTGTCTAAGCCAAGATAGTATTATGACGAAAGTCCCTTCACTTACTTCATTTCCATATCAGTTGTAAGTAATTCACGGCAAAGACTTTTAAGATGTTTTTGCAATCCTTTTACGAAAGTGATTTCGATTATCGGCTCCTCCACAAGGTCTTCCTCCTCTGTCTTCTTTTGTGTCAGTATATTTTGGATGTTTTCGTGTAAGTGTAGCAGCAACATTTCCTGAAATTTTTCAGAAGCTTCAGAAGCTGAGCGGTAAGAATTTCAATTAC
Organism: Aurelia coerulea; assembly: GCA_039566865.1. Taxonomy (NCBI): domain Eukaryota; kingdom Metazoa; phylum Cnidaria; class Scyphozoa; order Semaeostomeae; family Ulmaridae; genus Aurelia; species Aurelia coerulea. The sequence continues at coordinate 22,328,913 of CM076954.1, forward strand.
ACCCAAAAAATAAGAGAATTGAATCGCCTCCCAATTGGCTTTTGAATCAAATAAATAAAATGCCTGAGGTAAATGTGTAGGATATATCTTTCTTCTTTCGATATATGCTCATGATTGCTCTTAAAAACAATTTCTGGAATGCACAACAAGCGAGCTAGCTACCGGGTTTCAGAGAAAGTTTTGCGGCTTTGTTTGTTTTGAATTATTGGTTGAGGGAATTTCCTTTGTCTGCCATCGCAAATAGCTTTGAATTCAGGTGTCAACAAAAGCAACTCATGCTATTGTCTTACAAAATCTGTCCTTGTTGCATAGGATAGGCTTCAACTTCGAGTCTGAGACCAATTTTTGGCACAGGAAAGGATAATAAATGGTTGCTTCAAAAACCGCGCTTCTATTGTTCGACAGCAATACCAGAATCAAGTAAGTTTTGAAAGAGAGGGTTCTGGCGTTGTATTGAATTTTGTCTACATTTTGAAAGGGGTGAATTATGTTGTCTATCCATAAGGCCAATCTCCATCACAGCCAATGTTAGCAATTGGTTCGTGAGCTTGCCAGTGAACCACAAGAAAATCCATCTCCAGTTGTTCGCTCGATTGTTGGCGAGACAAGGGAATTAGAAATTTGAATCAAATTTCGTAACTTTCGCTGACGATCGCTGAGAAGTTCAAGCAACTTGAACTCCAAGGCGAACCGCGGTGACCAGCCTGAAGGTGTGAAATAATGAACTACACATGCTCAAAATTCGGCAATCGCTGATGATCGATGCGATTCACTTTAGTGGAGATTGGCTTCAAGAAAAAAGTGTCAACCCTTTTAAAAATGTAGATAAATAAAGAAAAAATTTAAAATCACGAAACTATCAACTTACGAGGAGTGTACTGCAAATTCTTTTTCTTTCAGCGAAATGTTTACCATCGTCTGTAAAAGAAAAAAGCAACATTTCATGTCAAATTCAATTCTGCATCTCAAACAGGCAAAAACAAAGTGGATGACCACGATACATTTTGCTGAAAAAGCAGAACTAGACAGTCAATTATCTTCTTGCAAAAAGAAAACTTTTAATGAAGGATTTAGCGAATGAGGAATCATAGGATTAGGAAGGCGATGAAAGTTTCTTTAATTTCATGATATTCATTTTAAGTCATTTCAGGATTACTAGAGGAGACAATCTAAGTCCATTCAAAATTGTTCGAAATTTCCATTTAACTGTCGTATTACAAGATCTGATCCCATCTTTTTAAGATTTTAGAAGTAGCATACAATTCTTGAAGCTACCGATATGAAACAGGGATAGATTTTGCTACACAATAACATCAACTAGTTTTGATGACATCACAATTCAAAGCAATTAGCGATTGCAAACAAAGAAAATTCTTTCAGCCAGAAATTCAAAGCAAACAAAATCGCTAAAGTTGCCCCGAAGCCAGCAGGCAAAGTGTTATTATTATTACTATTATTAAAACAAAACCACCATCAAAAATAACAGAAAAAAAAGTATATGAAAAACAAAACTGTTAAAAGCAAAACGTTTCGATTATAAAATCTTCATCAGTACAATATTACTATTATTACTATTATTATTATCAAATCATTTACAATTGGTAAAATACATAGTAAAAAATTAATTCAAACCAACTATTTACAATACTACGAATCAATAAAATAAAAATATGGGATCCTCACTATCACCTAACTTTCTTATTTAATTGCAGATCTTGCATGTACAATTTTGCCCATTCCATTCTTTGATCATTCTTTTAAATATCGCTGTTGAGTTTGAATTTTTTATGGTATCTGGTAGAGTGTTCCATAGAAGAGCGCCTTTGAATGCAAGTGAATTAACTCCGAATGTGTTTGCATTTCTTTTCGGTAATTGCAACAGATAAGAAATGCAAACACATTCGGAGTTAACTCACTTGCATTCAAAGGCCTTGTGCACAGGAAAGGTGTTTTTTAAGAGAAGTCACGAGTTTATAACGAAAGAAGAAGGATCCATCAAAAGATCTGCCTGGTGGATTTTGTTTATTTGATTCAGGAGCTGAGCAGTAGATTGTTTCATTTAAGTCCTAAGTATGCAAGAAAAGCCAAGCTTAAATATGCTAGAATTGCAATGCTTTCTGCTCGGCTGCTTAATCAAATAAACAAAATCCGCCAGACAGATCTTTAGATTTGACCTTCTCCTTTCATTATAAACTGATGACTTCTCTAAAAAACATCTTTCACATGCACAAGGCCACAGTTTGCGCTCCTGGTTTAAGGGCAACATTTGTGGTTTTATTTGCTTTAAGTTTTTTTTTTATATCACAGTTAAAACTCAACAAGATATGAATAAAATATTCTGTGCCGTCTAAAGCAGAAATAGACATGACGTCATCTGGTTCTCGCTATGAACGGCACTTGACAATTTCTTTAACAGCAACTTTGTGTACCATGGCACCATTCCATTTTGGCAGACGCTAGCATACGCCAGCTTAGTTTAGGTGAATCATTGTGAAACAAAAAAGGAACAAAAACAAAACAAAAAGAAAAAGCAAAAACGAAAAAACAAAACAAAACAAAAAAATAAAAACAAAAACTAAATTGTTTGTTTTAAGTTACTGGCTGACAGAAGTTTCTTTGTCTGCAATCGCAGATTGCTTTGAATTGGGGTGTCAATCAAAAACAACTAATGCTATTTGTGCTAGAAAATGTGCAATTGTTCCACTATGATACAAAAAGGATTGTTTCCAGCACAACATAATTTTGAAGATTGAAAGATTTAAAAATCGAACCTTGAGACAAACTATCATCATTGAAACAGGAACTGTTGATGAGGAATATCAAAATCTTGAAATTGCCTTTGCTAACATTTTTCAGGATATCCAAGACTCTTGACAGTAAACTAAAATTGAAGAGAATATATCGTTTTATCTCAAGCCGCTGAAAAATTTGATTTTGATGCAAGGGCAAAGAGGGTAAAAATGTTGAAGGATGCGTCATTTGACTTGTTGCTTCTAAAATCGACGCAACGTGTCCTTGGTTGGAAACTTGTAGCTTTAGAATCAGCATCGAACGATACTTTGCTACATTTTGTAGAATTGTCGAATGCGCTGCGCACAATAGTGAAAGAAGCTCTATCGCCACTCGATCGAACGTCGCGTATCAAAATAACGCTCGATCCAGGTTGTTTTGTAGAATAGCTCAAAGACCCATTAACTAAACTGTTCTTGTCCATGATAGACACTGATTTCCTCAATTAATTTTCTCAACTAAAGCAAAGCAAAGTGAAATCTACCAACATCCTCCTTTCGATTAAGATTCTTTTTTAGGATAGCTAAAAGGTCTACAGTATTTGTCAATGATCCGAATAGGACTTTAAGATCTGCAGAAACAAATGTGGTAATGGCCCTTGCAAATTGAACTGCCTAATGTCTCTAGTAAGAACGACAACGGGGCAGAAATCTTTCTCTTATCTTGGTGTTAGACTCTGGAATGAGCCAAATAGAGAAACCAAACTGTCACGGTCCCTTGAAACTTTCAAGAAAAGCCTCTGACAATATTTGTTTGCGTTTCTTTTAGTTTCTGATTACTTTACGCATATCAAAGATATTGTAATTAGGTTAGGCTTTTAGCAGGCTAGCATGTTGAGCAGTATTCTTTTTATTGATAGCTTATTGACCTGGATAAATATTATAAAAATATAACAACAGTCAGCGAGTGCTGCCGATTAGTATTTGTACCAAATGTGACTGTAGCGAGGTTAATTTTTATAGAAATTAATTGAATGATTATCACTAAGGAAACGTGTATTATGCTTGAATTTACAGTTGGGTAATGGTTCAAAAGGTAAATGATTTAGAATATTGAGTTACTCTCCTCCGCCGGTTTCTAGTTCCTGAGTCCAAGGCTCTTGGTTCCGTAGTTCTGTAGTCCATGGTTCCATGGTCCAAAATATTGAGTGCTGCATTGTCAAAAATAAACCTTTGTCATCCATTGACGTAGTTAGGTAGTTAGGTAGTTACGTAGGTAGGAAGAACTCATTATCTTTTGTTGGAGAACTTTTGTTGGTTGTTGGATAAATGCTCACAAGCCGCGCGCCCACAAACCGCAGCCGTTTTTTTCATTTTTTTTTTCATTTTAAACATATTTACCCTGGGATACAATTCAGTAAAATAATTGAGCAACTGCTTTCCAATTGACCCAGCAACAAAACAAAATAGCTAATAAACCTAAAAATACAACCTATTTACAAAATTTTCCTATTAAATAGCTACTAAATGTGAAAAAGAAAAATAAAGATAATACTTTCGATACAGATCAGCTTTCCTTGAATATTCTCAATTCAAATAGCCGTGAGCTGCCCTGTCTACATAGGCCGACGGCAGACTAATTTCGCTTTCTGATTGATTAAGAATAGTAAGGCTGCCTTCGGCAGCAATCAAAATGAGACGAAACGGAAACCGGCTACAGACAGTGCTAAAATTGGATGCAAATCATCAGTTGACGAAAACACTAGCTTCCTTGACTCGGGATGGTCTGCTCTGCTCTATCCGATGGTCTCATGTTAACATGTGATAACAGATAATAAAATAAGGGATCACTTAGGCAGGAAATAAAATCACAATAAACCTTTCAGCTATTCTGAAAAGAATCAGATTCGAACGATAGTTTGCCAAATTTTGTAGAATTTTCGAATGTGCATAATAGTGATAGAAGCTCCAACGCCACTCGATTCAACCTCAGGAAGAAAATGAATAAAAATAACGCTCAATCCAGGCTCTTTTGTAGAATAGCTAAAAGGTCTATTCTCTGATAGCTGATAACAGAAAAGGGATCATCGAAATTTATAGGATGAGAATGATAAATGAAAATAAATAAATGAATAAATCACAAACCCACGCTGGAGAATGACCTCTCGTTTATTTGCTTGTTCGCTCAAAGCCGCAATTGTCTTCATGTCAACTGAGGAATAAATCAATATAAGAGAATCAAAACAAATGACAAACATTAAAGTGCCCTTATTATCATTATTATTATAATAATAATTATTATTATTATTATTATTATTATTATTATTAAACATCTATTTAAAGTAGGCTAAAATAATGAACAGCTAAATTACAGCTAATTAAGGCCTACTATTTACAATATACATAATTTACAATACAACTATTAATATATATTACAGGACAAATCAGAGTTAAAATCTATCATGTTAGAAACCCAACTTGCGGGATATATACTTTGCAAAGCCTACAGTTGCATTTTCCACCATTCCAGCATCTAATTCGTTTTACCCTGGTCTACCACCATCATTCGCGTTCTTCAGCTAATGTAAATATGTACGCAGCGCTTCTCTAGCAACAGCGGCTGGTTGGCAAAGTCGTGGGCCTCTGCTCCTTTCACACGCACAACCCACGTTCATTTTCTTCTTGTCAATTTTTTTTCTACAAGTCACTGCTGCACTGCGGATTTAATGATAAGATTTAACCTCGGTTATGAGAAATGAGAACCATTGATTTCACCGAAATATCACCGTTTGAAGAAAATACACAGACGGGCCAATTTATAACAGAATAAGAAACTACGATACTCTGATACTCTAAATTAGTCTATAAACCATTGCAATTTGCTGACTTGATTCTCATAGCCTCTAGAAATTCCTACTGGATTACTATATTAAGCAGCTATGCACCATTTTTTCTGCCTGGCAAAAACTCTTAATCACAGGAAAACAAGGAAGAAAAGAGCGCACTGCATAGATGTTGACCAGGTCTCTTCATGATCAACAGATTCTCTATTTTTTATGCGAATAGGATTACGCTATTAAACCACCTTCCTCGTTATCACATTTCAAATAAAAACTAAAGAAAGGTTTATAAAAACCAATGTCACGTTTCTTCATTACAAGTAAATGAAAGTTTGTCCCACATTAGATAACAATTCAATTACATACTGCATGTTATACCAAAACTGATTTAAGCACCCAATTAAAAACCTTTTCAGGCTGTTCTCCTGCAATGCATTCTATTTACAAGAACAATTTCTGCCTGTTACATAAAAAATCACGGGTTCTTTAATGTAGGTTTTTACTGCACTAAAGTGTAATGAAAAAAACTTACGGAGGTCAGTAACTTTCTCGGATATTTGATCAACAAGCCTTGGAGCTTGTAATGCAAGATGAAGCAAGAATGGAAGTGTACACTTGTCAATGTGTTCTTGATCTGATCCAATTGCCACAGTTTCTGCAGATACGCTGTCCTAAAGCAAAATCAGGAGCAAATAATCTTCCATTTTGGTCAGGAAACCCTGAGTAGAACTAGAGAATTTTGTATTGGTGAGGACCAACTTTGAAGTAGGAAGATTAGAGTGAGAAGAAAGGAAGAGAGGAAGAGGAGAAGGAAATCAGAAGAGAGGAGTTACACGAAGGTATTCAGAAGAGAGACACTCATTCATTCATTCATGCATTCATTCATTTATTCATTATTTTATTCATTACTTTATCTAAAGTAAGCTGGACAGATCTCTAACTATTTAAAGCAAATGTAGGCCTACTATGCATGCCGCATCCAAGCATGGTACCCCTAGTTTAAAGTCCCTTCCGAAGGACAGCAAAATGAGTTACTTGATCAGGCAGAGAAAAGGAGCAATAAAACACATTAGGTTTATGGTATCCTTTAATTTTCGTGGACTTGTGAGTGGCTAATTTTCCAACTATCCTTTTTTCGTCAATTTGACTGCCAAAACCATCCACTGAAATTGATATATTTTACTCAGGGGCAAGTTTTCTTCAAAGCGCTTCAAAATTTTACTCTGTGGACCTCACAAGGCAATACCTTTAATACGAAAGGAACTATCTGAATTTCCCAAAACCCTCAATATGAAATTACTATAAAGAATATTCAATGTAGGTCTCACCTTGAACAGATCAAGGACTGCATTTTGAAGCACTTTACCATGTTGACTTAACAAAAAATTGTACACTCTGGTTACACAATTGATGACCATCTCAGCATTTTTAGCTTGCATGCTGAAAGCAACCAGAGCATGTGAAAGGATTCCGTATGGGATCACATCAAGAAAACAGCAACTGAAAGACAGAAAACAGCCTTTTAGCAGAGTTCAAACATCCCTATTATCCTTAAAGGGGAAAGACATAGTTATCATCGAGTGGCCGCTATAAATAAGCTGAAGAAAACGCTAATGCAACCATTGTTCCTTTAGCTACACAATGAAATGGCACGCGTCAAAGTTATCACATACAATAGGGTACATCTTTAAAGGGGCTGGATGAGAAGCTGTCAGGGAAATTTTTGATTTGGCTGTTTTCTGATGAGCTAATTTATCGTGACTATTCAATGAAAATTCAAAATAAATGTATCATCTTAGAGATTAGCCTTTGCACTTTCTTCTGATACAAATTAGATCTCCATATGTTTTGGGATTGCTGTGATATAAATGGATTTCCAAGAAGCATTTTTGTTGATCTTTCACCCTAAGATCAGCCTGTATCTAAATAAGGATCTTTCCTTTTGAATTTAGCTAATTACAAAGGAATTCTCCTTTCAAAATGCGATATTTGATGCACAAACCGTGGATTTGTTTACGTATTTCTTATCCAGACCCTTTAACTTGGCTCGGGGCAGCTTCTAGCCATGTAGATTCCCTTTAGATGCTCGAATTCTACCTTTCAAAACCACTAGCCTTTGGATTGGTGACAAGTGCACCTGCAGAATATGTTCGTAGCGTTTCTAAACATATACTTAGTTCTAAACATATACTCTGTATCTCTTCATTTTCGAATGAGATAAAAAATGAAACTTACCACATATGTGCAATGGCCCAGTCAAAGTATGGAGAATTGTCAGCAGCTGTTTCCAACAAATAATCAACACAAACATCAGGTGAATCTTCGATGCTGGTAAATAAATGAAATTAATAATAATAATAATAATAATAATACATATTTATACAGGATACGCCTCTTCAGTACAAGTAAAATACTGCTATCAATAAGGGTCCTGTTTAAAGAAACTGTTGACAAAGTAAAAAATTGAAAAGCTAAAATACTATACGATTATCATGCAAAGCTTAGATTATCTATCTTACGTTTAAAGTTTACAAAGAAAGATTCGTTCTGAATGTTGGATGACAATCCATTAAAAATTAGTGCACCTTGAAAGGCAAACGTTTTTCTTCCTGCTTCTGTTTTAACTCTTGGCAATATAAGACGTGAGCCGTTTCCTCGTGAAGTTAAAACGTTTGGCGGGAAGTGGATTAAAGAGTATGCGGCCTATATTCAAACTGACATATTAATCTATCAGGCAAAGGCTAACTTATCTGTGAAAGAAGTCAACACGTTTCGCGGGAAGTGGATTAAAGAGTATGCGGCCTATATTCAAACTGACATATTAATCTATCAGGCAAAGGCTAACTTATCTGTGAAAGAAGTCAACACGTTTCGCGGGAAGTGGATTAAAGAGTATGCGGCCTATATTCAAACTGACAAGTTAATCTATCAGGCAAAGGCTAACTTATCCGTGAAAGAAGTCAACACGTTTGGCGGGAAGTGGATTAAAGTGTATGCGGCCTATATTCAAACTGACATATTAATCTATCAGGCAAAGGCTAACTTATCTGTGAAAGAAGTCAACACGTTTGGCGGGAAGTGGATTAAAGAGTATGCGGCTTATATTCAAACTGACATATTAATCTATCAGGCAAAGGCTAACTTATCTGTGAAAGAAGTCAACACGTTTGGCGGGAAGTGGATTAAAGTGTATGCGGCCTATATTCAAACTGACATGTTAATCTATCAGGCAAAGGCTAACTTATCTGTGAAAGAAGTCAACACGTTTGGCGGGAAGTGGATTAAAGTGTATGCGGCCTATATTCAAACTGACATATTAATCTATCAGGCAAAGGCTAACTTATCTGTGAAAGAAGTCAAAACGTTTGGCGGGAAGTGGATTAAAGAGTATGCGGCCTATATTCAAACTGACATATTAATCTATCAGGCAAAGGCTAACTTATCTGTGAAAGAAGTCAACACGTTTGGCGGGAAGTGGATTAAAGTGTATGCGGCCTATATTCAAACTGACATATTAATCTATCAGGCAAAGGCTAACTTATCTGTGAAAGAAGTCAAAACGTTTGGCGGGAAGTGGATTAAAGAGTATGCGGCCTATATTCAAACTGACATATTAATCTATCAGGCAAAGGCTAACTTATCTGTGAAAGAAGTCAAAACGTTTGGCGGGAAGTGGATTAAAGAGTATGCGGCCTATATTCAAACTGACATAGTAATCTATCAGGCAAAGGCTAACTTATCTGTGAAAGAAGTCAACACGTTTGGCGGGAAGTGGATTAAAGTGTATGCGGCCTATATTCAAACTGACATGTTAATCTATCAGGCAAAGGCTAACTTATCTGTGAAAGAAGTTAAAACGTTTGGCGGGAAGTGGATTAAAGAGTATGCGGCCTATATTCAAACTGACATCTTAATCTATCAGGCAAAGGCTAACTTATCTGTGAAAGAAGTCAAAACGTTTGGCGGGAAGTGGATTAAAGTGTATGCGGCCTATATTCAAACTGACATAGTAATCTTAATCTATCAAGGCAAATTCAAACTGGTAATCTATCAGGCAAAGGCTAACTTATCCGTGAAAGGTGTTGTGGCGCAGTGGTTAAAGTGTATGCGGCCTTTGCATTAAGCCAGAACAGTCAGGCAAAGGCTAACTTAGTGGGTTTCGGGAGTGGATTAAAGGTATGGACCCCACCACTATGAGGCAAAGGCTAACTTATCCGTGAAAGAAGTTAAAACGTTTCGCGGGAAGTGGATTAAAGTGTATCTGGCCTATATTCAAACTGCATAGTAATCTATCAGGCAAAGGCTAACTTATCCGCTGAAAAAACGTTTGGCGGGAAGTGGATTAAAGTGTATGTGGCCTATATTCAAACCATTAATCTATCAGGCAAAGGCTAACTTATCTGTGAAAGAAGTTAAAACGTTTGGCGGGAAGTGGATTAAAGTGTATGCGGCCTATATTCAAACTGACATGTTAATCTATCAGGCAAAGGCTAACTTAGATGTGAACAAAATAAATTATCACGAACAATGAAATTGAATTGTATGAAAATAAAGAAAGTTTGCAAGAACTTAAAAGAGTGATTGTCACCCAAAACCCTTTGCATGTACGCTGCAGTTTCAAACTGAATTTACACCTATGTACAAATTTAAAAATTCAAATCTTCCTTTTTAACCAGTAATCTGCCTTAACTTTGTTGTCTTGTTGTCTGTTTTGTGTAATGTATCTTTAATTTTGTCGTTTTTGTTCTTTGTTTTGTGTATTGAAAATTAATTTGAATTGTAAGTACCATCCATAGTGAAGACCCGGTGACTTTATGTCTTTCTTCACTATGGATGGTACAGTGTAATGTAAGTAGAAATATTGTAGTTTTTAATCTTGATAGAAAAAATAAATAAAATGCTCATAAGTTTGAATTTCTGAAAAATTTTCTTCAAAACTTTAATAGATTCTAGTATGAAAAAAGTAAATCACTTACCTGGGCAGTTCATCCATAGTTGCAGACGTTCATCTATTGGTAGGTTTGAAAAAGCTGAAAAGGAGATTTGCAGATTCTGGTTCAAAACACAATTCAAAAAGTGCAGATTGAAAACCAGTAAGTAAATACATTGATCTTGACATTTTAAGGTTTTTAAGAATATTAATGATTATCATTGACTAATACAGAGTTATTGTCACCAAGAGTCCTTTGTAGGCACTCTACAATTTCAAACTGTCTGAAAATCACATTTGGCCTTCGTGGAAACCATAGATCCACACTGCAGTGCATTGGTTGAACTGATAAAAGAGCTTTACTATGGTTGAACTGTTCTATGAGTTCAACCACTGGCGTAACGGATCAGCTCGGGATCTTGCTATACAGGGCCCCTGAAGAGGCACATAAATCAACAAAAATTTGCCAAATTTCCAAAATTAAAATGTGTTTTATCGGCAAAATCAAGGCGAGCCCAGAACATCAGCGGCTTTATGGAAGTTTTATATCTGAAGGCAAGCAGGCACAAGAAACATATTGGAGATGGTGGCTGAAATTGAATGCAAGCAAAGCAAGCCAAATTTGGGGTCTAGGGTACACCCTCGGGAGATTTCTTCCTAACCATGCTCTTTAGATTGTCGGAAAACACACTATTCGTAGAACATTCGTCATTGAATGAAAAAAGAAAAGAACTGCGATCAACGATATGCTTCCTAACGAAATTTTTTAAAACTGAATCGTACAGAAATGGATTTATTGCCATCTTCTAAAACGTTCATATTCCCTTGAAGATAACAAAAAACCTTTGTTGATGAGTTTGCAATTTACAGCATTTCATTACACACTAAACTTGTGTTTGATTCAATTCACAACGGCATTCAATTCATTAGAAGACAACAAGCAGTTTCTCCAAAGTTACATTTAGTACGTTACAGAAGATCGTGTTCAACTACTGCTATATATGGATTCATACTTTCCACTTGGGACAAATTTGATTTTCAGACAATCTGAAATTTCAGAGTGCTCACAAAGGACCCTGGGTGACAATGGCTCTTTAAATAAAGCAAAATATCATAAAGAACATGGTATCTTGAATAAAGTAAATCAGTACCTCTTAGAATGCCATATTTGCTGCATAAACTTCCAACTAAATTCACAGACCACTAAAAGTGAAAAACAATGAATGAGATTCTGATACTAGCTAAAGTAACCAATAATTTGATTCTGACTGCTACACCTGATGATTGCAATTTTACCTTTAAGAAGGTTCCACTTTGGTAAATCTGGCTGCGCGCCCCATACAATCATGTGTGCAAGTGGTACCAGTGGTCTCCAGATCAAACAAACAGAGGGTTTGTTTCTTTTTGCAAGAAGATAATGACATACCAGGCAAATGTCCTCAGAAAAAATAGGATTGGTTTGCCTATGCTCATTTGCTCACATAAAAAGTTGCATAAAATCAGTTGCATGATCAACAATGACAGCAAAATCACTGTAAAAAACTATGCATTTGCCACAATATCGATCAAATGATCTCACAACAAAAGTTGCACATAAGAAAAAACTATGCTTACTGATAGAGGACAAGCTCTGTTTATTGGTCATGTAGAACGCAGCTTCATTATATGATGTCCCATGCGGATCACAAAATGCATCCACTGTCCGGAAAATTGTACAGGAAAAGATCAACAACATTATAAATGGATTAAATCGCGCTAGGATCTTTCAGTTTTTTTATCATATATGTAAAGTTACATGGAGGGAGCTGATTTGCTGTTTTCGAAAAATCACAAAAGTTGCCAAGAAGGCTCTTCCAAACAGAGAATGAAACTTGTTGGAAAAAAGGTCTTTAGTGCTGTGACATCAAAATATAAACAAATACAGGGTCAAGCAAGCCAATATCAACATCTGTATCCAAGAACTTGTGTTTAATTAATTGAAGACAAAGGATGCTGCAATTTCCCATAATGCACTTTCTTTTGGTCTTTGGGTCAAAGACCTTTCTGAACCCCTACTCAAAATTGGTCCATATGCCAGCAGTCACTGGGAAAATTGAACAAATTACTATTACATACAAAGCATTGTCAGGTCTTGCACCCGGCTATCTTTCAAACCTTTTCAAGAAAAACTCTACGCGTGATATCAGTATGAATTTGCGGAATGCCATTGCCGATGTCCTTGTTCCAAGGATGAAAACTTGCAATGGGCAGAAAGCTATATCTTTCCGGGGTGCAAAGACTTGGAATGAATTGTCTTTGGATGTCAAACAAGTGCCCTCTCTTAGCATTTTTAAAAGTAGGCTGAAGAGTAATTTGCCTCTCTCATGCTTGATTCAATTTGCATCAAAGTGCTTATATTTACTTTATTCGTCTTGGTAAAATTGCACTACGTGCAACAACAAGGCATTTTTTTATCTGAAAACCACATTTGAAATAATTGAATTTTTAAAGCATTTCCCAAAGCAATAAACTTGTCTTCAACAAAGCCTGGCAATTTGCAGAGCCCATGCATTTAAAAGCAAGTCTCAAAGCAATATAAAATTGTCTTCAACAAACCCTGGCTATTTGCGGAGCCCATGCATCATGGTTACATTCAATAAACCCAGATAGTGTCTTTTGAATATCTTTAACAAGGCTGTCAAGCTCAGGTGTGCTTGTCTCTGAAAACTCAGGTTGTCCTGAAAAAAATTGTGTATAAATACTTACAGGACCAGCCTTTGCACACAATAACATGAAAAGGATTCTCAAGAATTCTTAAGACAGTTAAAGAATTCTTCACAATTATGAAAGAATTCTTGAGATACACGAAAACATATAAATTTTCTCAATCAAGAATTCTTAAGAAACTAAAAATGCTCTGGAAAAAACCACAGAAATGTCAGAACAGCCTTGTAGGACTTAGGCATGGGTAAAATGTTTAGGCGTAATACAGCATAGCCTGGGGCACTCCCATTTTGTAAAAGTAAAGCTAGCAATTGCACGTATTGTAAAACTCCCCTCTAACCCTGACTGGATCCTACTGTTAGGCCAAGCATAGCTGAATAAACGATGTTGGAAGTGGACACTTGGAGGCAAGGGGTGCAGTCACCCCCAATGTTTGGAAGAACAAAGACCTTTTGTTTGAAAACATGGAGGCAAACAATGCTTTTCAACTAAAACAATAGCTTTGCTATCCAATATTTGGCACAGGTTGTTGAACAAGTTGATGATAATTCAGGTCAAGTAAATTTAATGCCCATTAATTTCTTCAATTACCAATACACTGCAGGCCTTGTACACATTTTAATGGCTTTCATCCTAAAAATTCTTGTTTGGGAAAATTTACAGTCTTTCATATGGCTCAAGAAATTCTTATCATACTGTAAGAAATCCTGTCTTGTTAACTTGCACAAGGCCTGCACTGTAATTGTTATGGTCAACAGGTTGGGGAAGGAATGAAATGTATGTATATATACCTGAAAGTAATTGGCTTTCTAGTTCAATAACATATTTTTTGGCTGCTTCATGGAATACATCTCCAATTTGTTCAAGGACTGCAGATCTTGCACAAGGCAATGATCGCAATAAAACAATTGCAGATTTAGTTCGCTCCTGCAAATTTGTTTCATGTTTATTATCAGTACCAAGGAATACATGGAGGTTCTCTAAAATGCTCATCTGTAAAAGAAGATTACTAATTGTAAGCAAAAAGGAAAAATTGTAGAAGTCTGATACAGTTTACATAACACAAAATCCTTGGTTTTTTTAAAACAATTTTCAGGCTTTGCCAATTAAAGTTGCTGAATTATATCAGCGAAAATGATTAAACCGTTTTGTTATGTAAAGACCCTATTCACAATGACATAAATCCTTTAGGAATGCATCATTTGCCTCAATATAATGTGGACCTAAATCCCAAAAGCATGCATTCCTCTCAGCAATGCATGAAACAGTTTTGCATGTGTGCTGGGAACCTGCAGGTGAGCCAGAAAAAAGTTCCCATTTCCAACAGGCCATGATAAATCATACACACTGAACCAATTTCAATTAGTTTTGATTTAATCTTTTGTTAATATCCTTTATTATTTTTGGTTATTGGGTCTAGTCTAGCCTATAAATTGTTGAGCCAGAAAAAAGTTCCCATTTCCTCCGACAGGCCATGATAAATCATACACTGGACCAATTTTTGATTTAATCTTTTGTTAGTATCCTATATTATTCTTGGTTATTGGGTCTAGTCTATAAATATAATATAATGCCCATCCCGCTGGCCGGCCTCATCTGTCGATATATGTTGTAGGCGATAAGCGATACCTATTATTATCTGATTATGTAGTCTATATTTAATATGTCCCTGATTGATGTGATGTGATGATGATACCTAAATCAAATCCCACCAACCACCGCCCCTCTAAATAAAAAAATTCCAAATGATGATGACATAATATACATACCTTTACCGCCTTTACTTGCTATCTGGACTTTTCATTGCAGTGTTAGTATCTATTTCTTTGCCTTTTACCCTATTGCTGACTCCCGCCAACCTTGTTCTCCTGTTCAAAACTCAAGAAGTGCCTAGGCCATTTCTATAGCCTAGGCCAAGGGAATGGGGTCCAGGCTCCTAATAACGGATCAATTTTGCGCATTTCTTTGGGGTGCTCAAAATAATACGAGAACATCTGGAACAAGCACCGTAAAAGCTGTCCAACAATCATTCATTTATTCATTCATCCATTCATTTTTAATTATTTATAGACAGTGGCCCGAAATTTTGAAGAATCAAGTTACAATTTTATGAGTCAAACACACTAATTCGGCACAGTCTTGATCCCAAGCAAAATCCCAAACAATATCAAAATCAAACGAGAATGATACGCAAAAATCAAAAGTCATTACCCCTAGTTTGCTTATAGTTCGTGCACGAAACTATTGGTGCATCTGTGTCAAATGAGATAACGCAAAATTACTTATGCAGAACCCTACAGAACGTTTCAATTGTTGCTATTCGTGGGCATCTAATTTGAGACAAGCAGTCACGAAGATAACCTCAGTGCAGAATGATATGCATGAAGATGTTTTGGTTCAGTGTGATCTCGTGTCTTCCCCCAGTCAATGGCGCCATAGACCTTTTAGCTATTCAGGAAAGAATCAGAATCGAACAAACTTTTGCTACACTTTGTAGAATTTTCGAATGTGCACAATAGTGATAGAAGCTCTAACGCCACTCGATCGAACGTAACGTATAAAAATGTATAAAAATAACGTTCGATCCAGGCTCCTTTTAGAATAGCTAAAAGGTCTATTGTTTGCTGGGATTCTGCACCTTTCTGTAGCTGTGTAGGAAGGGGATCCTTCTATCTTCGGTGATGCTGCGAGTGCTAGCCTCTGTGCAGGCCACCAGTTACATCATCCTCTAAAGTTGACTTATTTGCATAATGAGTACTATCAATAAGTGGCTAATGATTCGTTCGTTCTAGAAAACGATTGTTTTGACATAATTAAGCTGCTAATGAAGTCAAGAACGTGCCAATTCTGGGTAAATTTGTTGTTGTGCCAGGGTAAACATCATGGTAATTTATCCATCTTATGGTGTCAAATCTGTCTAACATGAAATAAGCCGACGTCAAATGTTGCTATAGGATCGCGGGAAACTCCTGTCTTGTATGCGCTTTATGTGCGCTTTCTTTATTTCAGTGCCAATTAGCAGAGATAAAACGTTAATCAATCGCTTTAACGAGCGTGACGGAAGTGGGTTACTTACTTTCTTTCTTTCTTTCTTTCTTCCTGACAGCCTGACATCGAAGCCCCTTCTTAGATTACAAAGTTGGACTTTGTAATCAATGAACATGCTGAATAAAAGGAAATCTTTGGCAGCCTCAGCCTCTGGTATTTAATTCACATTTTGCCTTAGAAAAGAGGGAACATAAAAACCTGCAAAGGATTTCCTTTACTAAAATAGATAGCCTCCTTGGTTATGTATATCACTTTATATATATCATCATTTGGTTATGTATATCACTTTATGGAATACAGGAAGATCTTGTAGTCCTTGTAGTGAACAGACAAAAGCGGCCTTCGCGTTTTCGTTAGTAAATAGTTATAGTTTGCTGGGGATGTATTAGTTGAATTATAAAAAAAGTGAATTTTGAGATCAAATGATGACCAGGAAGATAAAATGTGGTTTGAACACCCGCTGTGTAATGCCGGAAATATGCTTTGAAAACACAACCAAGGTTCCGTTTTTATCCAGGACGAAACTAAAATTTAGTTCCTGTTCTTGCTGCTTAAAGTTTGGAATTGCATATTGACCCAACTAGAGAGCAAGTAAGAATGCAAGACAAGTGGTTGTAATAGACATAAGGCATAAGTATTTTTCAAGAGGTAGGTGCTTCAAAAGTTCACATTTCTTTCATCTTGACTTCGTTTCTGAGCCACTGCCATCTTGAATTCGCCTTGCTCATAAGGCCTTGCCGTTTTGTAAACAAAAGGAACGATGTCTCATCTCTATCTCCAATTTCACTCAACTGTCTCCGTAGCATAGGTGATAGGGGCCATTTGGACATATAGTGATTGCTAGAAGGTGTAATAAATGCTTTCTCCATCGTTTTTGCTTCAGAATAAACACCGACATGAGAAAGGACACGTCTACAAGCTGTGATGATGGAAGTGGTCTTCCATCTCTCTTTACGTGTGCCCCTAAGATGTGTCGCTTCTCTGCTTGGTTCTTGCTACGCGATACAGCTGCAATCATTCGCAAGGAAAATGTCCAAACGACATTCAGCAATGTTTGGTGTATCCAACATCCTCGCTAGTTACCCTTTCCATATGTAGCTAGCTGTTCTGCTGTGGGGATATTCTACGAAACGGTCTTTTTCATGCCAAGAAGTTGTGGTACTAAACTTCAAATATATTTCAGGGCCATGTCAACAATGACAAGTGTCAAGGAGGTACTTTTCAGAACAGGAGAGGTTGCTTTTAAAAATTCGTTTCAGGACACACCTTGAGTGAACACGTTTTATTACAAGAAACCAAGAACTTGGGCCAAATCAGGTTTTTACTGCGAACCTCACCTTAAATGATTTTGGTTGTGTCGTCATGGAAGTAATTATATCTGCTCCATTCCAAAGACGATTCTTCGAAAGATATTTGAGGTTTCTCGACAAAGATTTAATCCGACCTTTAACAGGCTGTAACCATGGAAGTTACCAGCATACAGTTTGCTTCTATTCACCATAGTTCATTCAACTTTTAACTGTTCATTTGCGGGCTCTGAAGTTCTATTTCCTCCAACAAATACCCATACCCTAATTTTCAAATGACAACAGTGAAGACGGATGGAGATTGACAGTCTGCTGACTAGACGACGGTACCCATATGACGGTACCCTACCCAGGGTAATATAACGGGAACTAGGGAGCAGATATCTTCCCTGAAGAAGAATGAAGCAGCTTTTTGAAAAAGCTGAGAAATCACGTTGGGTTAGCAAGTTAGGAAGGGAGCAGTCCTTCATGGGCATGCTGCAATCTCAGACAATTTTGCCTAAGTGAAAAATATTGATCCAATCTGTATTAGTTGAAACTGAAGAGCAAAGATTGACTTTTAGTTGATGTAGATCAGTTCAATATTCCTACTCAGGCAAAATTTGATTTTCAGACGGTCTGAAATTGCAGCATGCTCGCAAAGGAACCTGGGTGAAGATGGCTCTTAAACTGATACAAGCCTGTGGTTGATAGAAGGGATTTTTCTATCGACTTTGGCTTTCTTCATCAATTGATTTTATCATGGCTTCTAATTTTTCGTAGAGTAAATAAAAGTTGAATGATGAGGAATTTTGAATCCTGTATCTTCGTCTTTTTGGTTGCGGTCTTGAAGTACTGTCACAGTGGGCGTAAGTCGTTCAATTTTTTTGTCTCTAAAAACAAATTACATGCATTTTTGGTAAGAAACTAATAATTTGAGCCGCATAAATTTTTTAAAATTTTCCGACTCTTATCAAGCAGAATATCTTAAGAGCTTCTAAAGATAGTTTCTACGAGTTCCATAACTGTCTTCGTGTTTACTTCCTGGGGTCTCGTACGCCTTCCTGAACATTTCAAAACGAATTTTTAAAGATTTTTCAATGGTCAGACATTACTCAAGGTACCTTCCGAGTAGACTTATGACGATGAGTCTCTTGTTTCCTTGTGCTCTTTGACTTCAGGATGGCGCTTCAGTCAACAGAGACTCATAATATTACTCTGAAAAACCTGACCCTATTAGGCCTAATATGCTGGGATTCCTAGCATACCAATCAGAATGCGAGATTTGGCGAAGAACAATAAGTTTCGAACCTTCGATTCGATTGACGCAGCTTACTAAATTTGAAGGAATTTGCTGCAGCAGGTACTTGAAGATTTCTCTGCAATGTTTTGGTCTTAAAAACATGGAAATTGCAGCATTAAAAGACTTATTTTGCACTCACCAGGTAAAGTGAACTTTCTTCTTCAGATGAATACCAAGTTACGTTAATTAAGAGTCTGCTTACCGTGGTTTCTATCGCATTTCATTTCTGAGGAGTGACCGTTGAACAGAGCCGAAGCAGTCGTTCGATCCAGATTCGATCAATCGAATACAGAAGACAGGGTCAGGTTTTTAACTGTTTCATTATGAGTCCCTGTGAGCAAGGTACCGCAGGGATACAAGGGACTCATCGTCATAAGTCTACCTTTCCGAGTACTCTGATATTACCGGGTGTCCCAAAAAGATGTATACGGATTTGGTTGACTAAAGCGATGTGAATTTTACTTCAATCATTGTTTTAATCACTCTAAAAATGTTTCTCGATAGTTAACTTGAACATAGGTACCTCGTTTGTTGCTATTGGTGCTTTGAGAGCAGACATGTTGATCTTGAAGGCTCAAATTTGCCTCTTCCTGCAAACCAGAGCTTTCGCCTTTTGGCCTAAGCAAATTCTTAAGGCACAGCATATAAATCAATGATAGACTTGTTAAAATTTGAACAATATTAGATCTCGTGCTATCAATTGGACAGTTTCTTAATTTTTCACTAATTTCAGTTCTAAATTTCAATGTGCTTCAGGCACTTGCTAGGCCAAAAGGCCAAAGCTCTGGTTTGCAGGAAGATGCAAATTTGAGCTTTCAAGGTTGATATTTATGCTCTTAAAGTACCAATACCAACACACGAGGTATCTATGTTCAAGACTGATTTTGACCAGTACTGGAGTTTCCTACTTTTTAGCGATCTAGAATTTAGTGAAAGTTTGCAGAGGTTAAACAACAGGCTGCAAAAATAGGACATACAGCTGATGTAAATGAAGTGAACAGAAGGTTAGGGTGTCAGAAAAAGCTGAAGGGCAGAGAAAGTAAGATAAGATATGATTGATTTTCACGGGCAAGTACGGGTGTAACTCGGGCCTAATCTACATATTTCACGCAGCCCTTGATCTGATCCTACTTCTTTAAATCTCTCAGGCAGACCGCTTTGCAAAACACCAATAGAACCATCGCATGCAAATGTGAAGTACAAAAAACTCGACAGAAATGGAAGATCAAGAGACGGCTCAAAAATCATATACAGATGCAAAAATGGCTTCCAGAGGATTGGAAGTTACAGGATCTTTTGCCAAAAAGATGGGACATGGACGGATCAGCCACCAATTTGCATTTCGAGTAAGCCTTTTCAATGAATTTCTCTTGGGTTTAAAATTAGACTTTCTCTAGACTTATTCATTGTTGTAGTTTCGCTATTTGTGTCCTCCGTTTACCAACAAAGTATTTCACTTTCCAAACCCTTTTTCCAAATGATGTCAAAATGGTCTGTTGTGGGTCATACCTGGAATGTTTTCCTACCTTCCTTGTATCCCTGTGGCTACCTTTATGCTGTCTTTTTAAAACTGTCCTTCGCAATGAAAAAAATGGATTTAGCCAACATTTTCTGACTTCATTTCAACTTTCTTTGGGTTGGATCTTTAGCACTCATATCTTCAATTTTGTCACATTGGGTTTGAGCGAAACCTCAGCGACAAAGATTTCCTTACCATAACGCAAATTTGCTATAACACATTTTTGTCAAGATTTCTTTGAGCATTTAAAGTATGCTTGATACTTTGATTTATGGCACTATTTTAAAGGGCTGTTATTGACCAGCTTGCTTTGCGATCGTCCATTTATAGAATACCAAATACCGAAGTCAATTTCAAATGGCACGATGAAAGAAGAGAGGCGTGGAAAAAGACTTCGAGTTAAATACAGATGCAATGAAGGGTACTGGATGCAGGGGAAAGCAAGAATCGTTCTTTCTAATGGAAAATGGAACAGAGATCCTCCAGTATGCATTAGTAAGTGATTTTTTAACATGTAAGTAATGTCTAGACTGATTACGACTTGTCGAACTTTAATGAGAAAGGTCTTAGCTTGATTTGAAACTTACGTCACGAGTACTTGTTTTCCCTTCGCTCCATCTACCAGGGACTTCAGTCGGCTTCATGATTAGCTTAAGACGTCAGAACACCTTGGGAACGAGGTTGGTTACGAGCCCTAGCTTGAAACAGAAACCATCAGAGTCAACATGGAAAAAAATCCCGTTTTCGGCCTAGTTTTACCAGGTTTGACTCTAGGTTGAAACCACTTTTTCTGATTTCTTTTTAATAAAAATCAGAAACCAAAGCCGGTTTTTTCGCTGGAGAAATCCTCCAGTATCAACTGGATCGAAATTTTTAGTGAAAATGTGCTTCAAGAGGAAACGTTATGAAATTTTGGTCGTGATTGTTTTGTGGCTGTTTATAATGTATTCTCAAAAAGTTGATTAATAACCAAACACTTGTCATTCCACAGGAAAGACTTGCAAGGAACCGCGTCAATTGTCAAATTTCAAAAATGGCAAAATTGAAAAAGATGACAAAAATGGCACCTTTGACTACTTGAGCACCATAACATTCACATGCAATGACGGATATTACGACCAAAGGCAAGATGCAACGGATGCAATGACGTGTGTTGATGAAAATACATGGAAGCCAAGCAAACCCCCCTATTGCAGTCGTAAATGCCATTCATACGTTTGCTTTTCATGCCATTCCTTTTATATTTGTCGAATCCTTTCTGGTCCATGATTTACTTGGCATTGAATTATAAATTCAATACAATTGTTTGTTTCAGAAATATGACATATAGTTATATATATATAGATTACTGATGAAGGCTTGTATATATATAGATTACTGATGAAGGCTTGCGCCGAAACGTTTTTGTTTCAGAAATATGACATATAGTTATATATAATATAATGTTCTATATATATATATATATATATGTAACTGTCCCTGTATATATATGTATGGGCATAATGGGTGACACCATCCTATTACATATATGTATATATATATATAAAAAGAATGGTGTCGCCCATTATTCCCATATCGTCGCTAATATTCGAATTAGATCCTCATTATGAAAAAACCGAATGAACTTGGTGATATCACCAACTAATTGAGAAAAATGTGTGAAAGTTTGAATCAAATCGATCAACTCTACATGGAGATTTTTGAAGGTTTTGAAGATGGGGGTAAAAACGACCATTTCGCTAGGCGTCGCCCATTATGGCCGCAGTTCAATATCCCTAAATTATCTCGTAGGGCTTCAATGCAAAGAATCTGAAACTTCAGTGGAGGTCAAATTATGTTAGAACTGACGTCAGCAAAAGATTTCTCGCGCGATTCCAATCTGTTTACTTGTTCCCAGTCTCCTGAAATTTAATTTCTCTTACTAAGCGGCCATAAAGGGCGACCGGCCATAATGGGTGACGCTACTCCATAGAGTAAAACTTAGAAACGACTCCGAACTTCAAATGACTACAACTTTATAACGTCAAATTATATATAAATACTTATATAAATCGATATACATATATAAATACATATGTTGCTCTGAAGATGCCCTGGTGGGCGAAACTAGTCAGAACTGGAAAAGAAAAAGCGTGAAAGACCACACAGATGCCTGTTTCTTTGAATAGTTAGGCCCTCTTCTAACCGTACACTATATAATATAAGTACCAAGTTTTTACAAATACATAAATATATATATATATGATTTGACAGCCTCGGTCGGTGACGAAAGAAGAAGGCTATGTATTTTGTGCTACTCAAAAGGATTATTACGACCCAGAAGGAAACAAGACTGGAAAATATCAGCTGTGGTCATTGGTTCGACTCCTGGTCTAGTCATTTGAACTGCTCCCATTGCTCCACGTTTTAAAGTAAACTCAAAAGTTTCGTGATTTCTTTCTAGGTCAAAGATGTGGCCACCCTGGTAAACCTAAAAATGGCCACCGAGTTGGATCAGATTTCACAATAGGAGCAAGTGTTGAATTTGAGTGCAACCCAGGCTATCAGCTGATTGGTTCTAATAAAATGGTCTGTCAATCAAATGGTTTATGGAGCGGGCCCGCTCCAGTATGTGATAATGGCAGTATGTAACAATTCATGTTCTCAAATTCAAAATGTGAAGGTTTTTGACAAAGGAAGCGCACATTACAGTATATTTTAGAAATAATCATCTTATGTTCCTTGTTTTATTTGTGAATTGAATAGTTTGTTGAGAGAGCACTCCATTCCTAGTGATCTCTAGAAGAAGAAAAATGTCACAAATACCACTCGTTGTTTACAAGAGCAAGACAATACGAGGTCGCAAATGGCAAGTTTCCATCTGTATCAGCACCTTCAAATAACATTTTTCAGTAATGAGGCTCCTCCACAGAAAGTGTCCAAACATTTTCTTTGGTTCACCTGGTACATTGCAGCCCTGTGGCCTTAACATCAAACATACACATTTACACGAATATGATTAAGTAACGGATTGAAGATTGACAACAGATCAACTCTTTGATCCATTTTTCATATAAATTCTTGCAGGGTTCGATTGCGTTGATCCAGGAACACCTGTAGATGGCACCCGAAATGGTGACAAGTTCAATATTGGGGACAAAGTACGCTTCGACTGTTTAGATGACTTTACTCTCGTTGGTTCTGAAGAAAGAATTTGTCTTCGCAATAATACATGGACTGGAATACAACCTACATGCGAAGGTAGCGATCTAATCGACTTGCTATAAGCTTCAGTTCAAGGTATAGACGAAGACTGAGTCCGCCGCCCTGTAGGAGCAGAAGGCAGAAACGACAGGGAGCGAAACTAGAATTATGACCTTAACTCCTTTATTTCCCTGTGCTCTTTGATTTGTTATGTCACTTCGATCAATGGGAACTGGTTCTAGTTACTACTTCTAAACTTTTCCGTTGTTTAGTGGCAACGCAAAGCAAAAGCGGATAACTTTTAACCCATTCTTATTTTAACCCGGACCAGTAGAAAGGCATCTTCTGAGACAAATTTCTAAACTTATCCGCTTTTTAACTGCGTTAATGGGGACGCAAATTACAAACGGATAACGTTCACCCGTTCTTATTTTTATCTTTGTTTTGACCCGGGCTAGTGCAAAGGCAGTCTTATACCCCATTCACACTGACAGAGTTGAACAAGCTTTATCTTAACCGGGTTAGATTTTAACCAATCAAATGAATTCGATTTTTTAGATTGACCAATCAGAACTCAAAATTAGATAACCTGGTGTAGTAAAGTGGTTAACTTGCCAGTGTAAATAAGGCTAAATGTTTTGACACAATAATAAAGACTTTGATTGATTGATTGATTGATTGATTGATTGATTGATTGATTGGTATGAGTTGGATATATTGGCAATTCATTTTTGCAGATGATAAGAATCCAGCGGCAATACCTTCCTTGAATGAGACTGCAGATCTCTTCGTGAGCAATGTCGTCGAGAAGCTATCTCCAGCCACGTGTTCCAGCAATCAAAATGGCAAATGTAAGGTTTTAAGGGGGCGATCTATCAGCTTGAATCACCCCGAAGGACTGGATCTCATCTTTCTGTTTGATACTTCAAGCAGCATTGGAGAACAAAAATTTGAGCTTTCTTTGAAGTTTGCCTGTTTCCTCGTAAGGAAGTTTGGTATCGACTACGGGTATGTGATCATCTTATAATAAATCAGTCTTCTTATACTTTGACCGTCGTCGAGACTTCCACTCTTGACTGGATTCAAATAAATGATTTGCGCTACTGAATTTGAAAATAGCTTTAGGCCCCGTTTACACGATACCGTTTTCATTTCAAATCGGATTGGGGGTGGCAATCCGATACGAAAATTTGTCTGTTTACACGATACCGTTTTCATTTTATATCGGATAGGGGTTCCGTTTACACGACACCGTTTACATTTCATATCGGATTGGGGTTCTGTTTACACGGAAACACTTTGTCTTGTGCTGCGAAGGATTCACCTTTGTTTTGCCTTGATTTTACGACCCACTGCGCAGTGCACCAGATGAATAGGAGGCTCTTAGAATTGATAGAGAAGTTCCGTTTTGAGTTGATACCGGATTCGACCGTTTACACGATATCGGATTCATTTCATGCCACTTTCAGAGCGTTTTCATTTGAAAACGCGAAAACGGTATGAAGCATATCGGATTGGTGCGTTCTCGTGTAAACAGAAGGCCAATCCGATATGAAACGAAAACGGTATCGTGTAAACGGGGCCTTAAAAATGGACTCATCGTAATAAACCCATAAACGCTACAATAGACACTGTAATAAGTCGAGTGAAAACTGTCAGGTCCTGTGAAATAATAACAACGAAACTAACCTGCAACAAAGGAGAAAACGGTTTAATTCTTCAAGAGAAACAACGAATTTCATTGCCTTAATGGGGCTCTGACTGGAAAAAGTTTATAGTAACATCGTAAAAAGTATTGATGATATTTCTTGACAGGCCAGGAGGTACTCGAGTAGCAGCAATCACATATAGCACAAAGGCGTATTTGGCGTTCAACTTGGGAGACAACAGCGTAGATAATGTCGACAAGGCATGTGAAGAGATACATAAGATAAGGTACTCTGGCGGAGGAACAGCAACAAGGGAAGGATTGAAAATGATTCAAGACAATATGGATTTAATATCAGAGAAAGCTAAGGCGATTATTTTGATCACAGATGGCAGGCATAACTTTGGAGGTATGTGCTGTATAATCCAATTTATAATGAAGGATCGTTTTAGTATTTCGGTAGCCTACGAGTAGACCCATTATCCTAAAGAATAAAGGGTCTACGAAATAAAGAGATAAAGCTTGCTACGGCTGCCCAATTAATTATTTTAATCCTCTATTCAAATAATGTATGAAACCCGTCTAAACAAAGGCTGCATAAATTAAGTTCTAGAAATCTGGAACTGTAGTAGCAAGCTTTCGCTCATTAATTCGTAGACCCTTTCTCCAGTTGGATAAGGGGTCTACACGTAGGCTAGTATTTCGGGGGCTATTTTCCCGATTCGTATTCTTTGGGGTGGTGTGTCCTTTATGCCAGTTTCTGTTTGTTTGTAGATGCAAAAGATCGCGCAAATACGCTCACATTTATTCGAGAATTTGTTCGTTCCAGCCTAGCCCACGAACGGGCCTTAAAAGGCAAAAGTCATTAATTTTTATTTGAGCCTGATTTCAGGCTAGTTTGAGCAGTTTCATCACATCGATCGAGCAGTCTTTGTTTGCTTTCGGCGGAAAGTGAAGAAAGAAGGGCGAACTCAGAGCCCACTCAGAGTGTGGTTATTCAAATCCTGCTTTCTGATTCGATGGAACAGAAGGATCATAAACCGATCGAGATTGTTATCTCACTGTTGTTGTTGTTGCTGCTGATAGCCAGCTCAATGAGCGACCATTATTATTATTATTATCAATTTATTTAAAGTAGGCATTACATATAAAAATAGCTATAAAATAAGAGCTAATTCAAGCCTACTATCTAAGTAAAATTTGTGCAAAAGAAATAAAATACAGAATAATTAGTTACAAATACATTAATTTACAGATTTTTACAATGTTTTTATTATTTACAATGTTTTCTTTTTCCAGAAAAATAATATCAGTTCAAGAACCCAACCTGAGCCACGAAAGGTCTACATAGTCTACAACTGCATTGTTCTCCTCTCCAGATTTTGATTTTCCTTTTAAAGCTGGAGAGGGTTTCTGACTGCTTTATATCTTTGGGAAGTGCCTGCCATAGTCTACACCCACGAAACGATACCGTCTCCAAGCCATTGCACACAGTGCGCGCTTGTGGCAATAGTAGACCATGGCAGCCTCTTAACCCATAAGGACTGTGTTTTTCAACAAAGATCTCCTTCATGAAACTAGGATTAAGCTCCCATTTTGTTTTATAGATCTCAGTCATCAGCAATTGTAAATTCCTTATGTGGATTGGGACCGCATTGTCTCTGAGTAACATTGTATCATAATCTGATCTCATATCTTTGTAGGTTATCCGTAATGCCCGTTCGTGAATACGGTTAATTTTATTGTTCAGTGTTCTATCACAGAACATCCAAACAAGAGGACAGTAGTTGAACTGGGACAAGATAAATGCCTTCATTATTTGTTTGAGTTGATCAGTATCAAGAAAGTAAGAAATTCTTGAGAGTGCATGAAGCTTTTGACCAGCCTTTTTGCAAATAGACTTTACTTGCTGTTTAAAGCATAATTTTTTTTTCAAGAATCACTCCAAGCAACTTTTCTTCTGTACTCTCTCTTATCGTTATCCTTCCGATATTTAATGAAACATCATTACTTTTGTCTCCAAATACCATTAGGTGGCATTTGTCCTCGTTCAACTTCATACAATTGTTTGGAAACCATTCTGCAACTGTAAGGGCATCGCTCTCTAATGTTGAGATAACACTAATCAGTTCTAAGGAGCATGAGGAGATTGTGTAGCCAGTCTAGGCAAAAAGGCCCGCACCGAAGCTGCGAAGCGACAAGAACAAATTCAATTCAATTCAATAAGATGAGCGAAAGTTGAAGGCTTTTGGGGAGTAAGGCTAGGTCGCTGATTTGATTAAGTCTTCTCTACTTTTGCAATCCCAGCACTAGGAGGTAAAAACCTCACCTTCACCTTCAAATTCGCTACCGTAAATTCTGCATTATTTTCCAAGGTTCGCCAATTGACATTGCAAGTGAACTGAAACGAACACCAAATGTCGAGATCTTTACAATTGGAGTTGGGAAAGGTATCAACAGAGAAGAGTTGTCCAAAATTGCTTCAAAATCGACCAAGAAGACCGGTGAACACATCTTTCAACTTCGAAAATATGATGACTTTAAAGATCTGATGGACAACATTACCAACAAAGGTGAGAACTTCTATTCACGTTACCTAGAGGCTCCGCTAGATCTGATTGTAAATAACTGCATTTCTACAAAATATGACATTTTAAAGATTAAACTTAGGCAAAATATTAACCAGCCATTCCCGAGGCCTAATTTAAGATGTCGTTGAAGTGGCTGGAGTCGTTGAGAAAAACGACCGTAACAACTCCAAAGGCCCAAAGGACAGACACTTGCAAATGGCCTCTGAAAAAATAATCGTTTTCACCGAAGTTTGGAGACGGAGCCCCTTGATGCTTCCATCAATGATCAATCATTGAAATCATTTTTATTACTTTCATTTCTACATTTTTATGTTTACATCCAGAAAGTTGTGTTGTCTGTCTCCTTCGAGCCTTTGGTTCTAATAAACGACAGGCCAAAACATTACACTTATTATTTCGCTCTAAGAATTTATGTTTTAAAAAAAGTATCAGAAAGGAGGTCAATTCAAAGTTGAGAACTTTTTCAATTTTAGTGATGAGTTGCAAAGCGTTTTTAAGCAGAAAGTGTATCACTAACCCAAATAGTACTAAAAATTATAGTTTTCCCCATGATTGGTTCTTTCTTGTAAATTTTGGTTCAAAAAGCGGTCCTCGAGCAATTTTGACAAAAAAAATGCGAATTTTAGTTTTATTAATAGTTAAGACACTCCACTACGAAATACAGAGCCAAGTTTTTGCATAAAAAGTGAGTGTACATTGGTAAGTTGAGGAAGAGGAAAAGCAAAGGATTTATTGAGAAATTTATTGGGGATACGAATTACCGAGCCTCTTAGCCCTTGGTGCTTAAGTTATTGTTGTGTGGAAATCAACGCGGCCGCAAAACACTGTTGTTTACGAGTCTTTAATTGCACTCTTCGTAGATTTCGGCGAATGTGGAGAGAGTGCACTGAAACAAAGAGGGCGCATTTTGTCAGGAGACCCATTCGCTGACCGAGTTCAATGGCCTTGGCAAGCTGCAATATTCAGAGATAGTGAGTTTATGAATATGACCTTTGCTATTCGTATTTTTTTTATGGAAACTAGGAAATTAGGCCAGTATTGAACGTTTCTTGAAATTATCAGATTTAATGTGCCTAAAGTTTCTTAACCATTTCTTAGAAAATTCCTAAAAATCAAGAACTGGGTTCCTGGAAATCCTATCATGTTTTTTCAAATCGTATCAGACTCCAGCTGCTCATGAATCGGTTTGGAAAAATGTTACCAAAAATTGAAACCTAGAGTGGGTTACTGCCCCTATATACTTCCTTGACAAAAATCGAACAAATTTATCTGTTACCACCTGTCTGTTAAATAGGACTATAGCCTTGGAAGCAAACATGATACAAACCCAGAGGGGGGAGGGGTACATAGCATGCTGAGGGTAAGGGTATGTGCCACATACATTGATGGGTTTTTGGCCCGAAATTCTCTAAACAAGGGGTCATCTTTCGGCAACTTTACCTCAAACATGGGTTGGTTTGGCTGGAATCGGCACTAAAATAGTTGAAAATGGGTAATTTTCCGCCAAAATTCATCATAAAAATGGGTATGAAGGCAAATTTTGGCAACTAGAAGAGGGCAGCTTTCGTGAAAACTGGGCGGCAGACTTCTGTCCGCCCCCAGGTCGGGCAGCCCCTTCGGGGGATATGAAATTATTATTTCGTGAAAATTTTCATTAAAGTTTGGTTGAGTTTTTTTTTAATCTTGAATATTACGTTAAACTGATTTTTCCCCGTAGAATTAATGTTGCACTTTTTTCAGACAAAATGATTTGTGGAGGATCTCTCATTCGAAATGATGTCGTGATTACCGCAGCACATTGTTTGCTGCAGAAGGAGAAAAAAAAGTTATTGACGAACAGGTCAGTTTAAGCCGTATTTACATTGCACTCGTACCATCTTGGATGTTTGGACACATATGTTTGGATAAAACATCGATTTAACTTGTTTTGATATGTTTTGTATAACCGCTGTGTTATTTAGCCACAGCTACCTTGTATTCATGTTAATGCGCATTTGCAAGGAAAAAGAGGTTTAAACCCTATTCTTTTGTGAAGGCGCATTAAAACACATGAATACAGTGGAGCTACACTCTTTTTTTTTATAAGAATACTATAAATTTTTTCTAGCCTCAATATTCTTAAGCAATTTTTCGTTTTGAGCCTTAACATATTCTTAAAGTATTCTTATTTTTTCAAATCTGATATGGTTTCAGGGGAACATTGTTCAAAGAAGTGTCATATTATTATGAAGAAATGGTCGAACGAAAGACAAATCTAAGCAATTGTAACAATAAGAATGTTATGAACATCGCAAAACAGGCAACTGCTGGAAAATGAGACACAAATATACGATCTGAGGCTGAGCAATATTCTTATAATATTCTTAAAATATGGATGATTCTGAGCCTGAATATTCTTACAGACAATATTCTTATAAGAAAAAAGAGTGTAGGTTCGAATGACCAAACAACACAGCGGTTATGCCAACATGAGTTGAGCCGGTTGAGACGAAACAAAAAAGACAAAAGATCAAAACAAGGTTAATAAATATCTAATTGAAACATAGGTGTCCTAACACCCTTGGTACAATCTGCAACAAAAATGTTAGACTTATGACGATGAGTCTCTTGTTTCCCTGTGCTCTTTTACTTCAAGATGGCGCTTCAGTCAACAGAGACTCATATTATTACTCTGAAAAAGTTGACCCTATTTAGGCCTAATATGCTGGGATTCCTAGCATACCAATCAGAATGCGAGATTTGGCGAAGAACAATCAGTTTTGAACCTTCAATTCGATTGACGCAGTTGACTAAATTTGAAGGAAGTTGCTGCAACAGGTACTTGAAGATTTCTCTGGTATGTCTTGGTCTTAAAAACATGGAAATTGCAGCATTAAAAGACTTATTTTGCACTCACCAGGTAAAGTGAACTTTCTTCTTCAGATGAATACCAAGTTTTGTTGATTAAGTGTCTGCTTACCGTGGTTTCTATCGCATTTCCTTTCTGAGGAGTGACCGTTGAACAGAGCCGAAGCAGTCGCTCGACCCAGATTCGATCAATCGAATGCAGAAGATAGGGTCAGGTTTTTAACTGTTTCATTATGAGTCCCTGTGAGCAAGGTACCGCAGGGATACAAGGGACTCATCGTAATAAGTCTACAAAAATGTAACAAACCAACCAGCCTCCCTTTGGTTTACACTGTTCTTGCTAATCCATAGCAATTTGTTCCTTCAATCTGTACAACCATCTTGTGTCCGTTACGAAAGGGTAATGACTTTGTACCGTTACGCTTACTGGTATATTGGAAACGCCTAATTCGTGACACTTTTGCAATAGATCAACCTCGATTCCAGGGCATACTTTATTTTGAGCAAGAAGCTTGACATCTCAGAGCAATGTCAAGATAGGCGTCACTCAAGGCTCCGTTCTTGGGCCCTTGCTATTTAATGTCATAACTGATCTGTTCCATATCAAATCAGATTCAGAAATATGTAATTTTACTGATGACAACACTGTGTATTCGTGTGGATAACGTTTCAGTGAAATTACGATAAAATTAGAAAACAACCCAACTACATTTTTAAATTAGTTTCTCCCACGTGCAAATTTCATTTCACTTGAAAGGTGCACTTGTAAACATAAAAACGGCTGAAGAAAAACTGGCGCTTTGGGGTTTAATAGAGCACTTTCGAGAAAACTTTGATAGGACGTTGCCCTTGTGCCGCCTACGTCCTGCGTGTGTTTGAATGCGAAGGCGTTCTTTGCACTGCATCAAAGTATATCGCATGGGATTTCGAATTCGAAATTGAATTCGACTCCTGAGTTAAAAAATCCCATGCGATCCTGAGATGCAATGTCATAGTCCTCCATTAGCCTCACTACATAAGGACCCTCAACTTACGCTCATCTAATTGAAGTGAATTGATGTTGTTGTTGTCGCTCCAGTTGAGGAAAAGTTATAGCGTCCATCAGTCTATCAATAGCTATAACCTACGAACATATAATCAGTCTAGTTCGTGATTCTTTTAGCTTGCAAAGTTGTTAGTTGGTTGATAGTGTGTTGATGGCATCTTACCGAGACTAACAAGATACATTTCTCATTCTGTATACTTAGCTATAGAGTGATTGTTGGCGAAAAAAACCTGATTCTTGGCGATAAAGCTGCAGATGATAGAAGAAAGTGGCTTGAAACAAGTGGTCACAAAGTGCAAGTTATCAAGCATCATCCTAATTATAAATTTGGCGAAATTGATCAAGACGATTACAGAGAAGATATTGCATTATTTCAGTTAGAAAAGCCAGTGAAATGGTCAGCAAAGATACGCCCTATCTGTCTCCCCCAGAAAGGTGATCATTTGAAAGACAGGCCGGAAAAATTACAATATGGCTACGTGACAGGATGGGGAAACACTTTAAATGAGAGTACAACTAGCCAGAAAAAACTCTCCCCAGGGCTGCTGCACGCATTACTTCCTGTGAAAGACAACAAAACATGTCAAGAGACCTACTTCTTCAAGAACAAGATGTTTTGTGCAGGATATGGAAAAGGTATTAGAGATGCATGTAGGGGGGACAGTGGAGGCCCATTTGCGATGAAAATGCCAATTGATGAAACCAGAGTAAAATTCAGATACAAACTTATGGGGATAGTCAGCTGGGGAATTCAATGTGGAAAGTACGGAACGTACGGATATTACACACGAGTAACAAATTATCTTGATTGGATTCGAAAAAGTTTGAAAGAACTGCAGCAACCATTTATGTTTTGATCGTTTGACCATAGCGTGACTCTCAAGAAACTCAATTAACGATTGGATGGTAGTAGACGATTTGCTAGTTCATTAATTGATAACACTATTTGTCCACTTTGGTTCAAATCAAATATCTTTAAGGGAAGACTAGAATGATATTTCAAAAGTTTGACATGAGATGTATCGCTGCGTAGGAGCTCAGGCGCGAAAACAGTTTGAACTTTAAATGGCGACGCTCAAGCTTTGTTGTGACGCGAGAAGAAGGAAGGAAAACCAACATTACTAAGCTTTTCTCGCAATCCCGTGGAACGGAAACAACGCAGTGAGTAAGAATACAATCTTGATCGTGACATAGACATACCCCCGTCTAAGTGCCCCGGTGAGAGGTCAGATGTTCACCGGGGTCCTAGTGACCGAAAGATATGGTTAAATTTTCACCGGGGAGTCCCAATTATGTAACGAGGACGGCATAATTATTGGCGGGGTAGTGGTTCTACGAGGAAGTATTTCCTCAAAATTTTCCCCGGGGTTCGCCAATTTGCAGCCGAGGTTTCATTTGAGAGGCATTTTGTACCGGGGAGATTCACGTCTTGTCCGGGGACCGATTTTGCTTCAATTGTTTCACCGAGGAAATCACCGGGGTAGAATGTACCGGGGCACTTAGACGGGGGTGTATAGACCACATCAAACGGTGCATTATTTCCCGTTTCAAAACAAGGGCGACAAGACACCAAGTGTACATCAGTGCAGAATCTATATCAATAGCGAGCCAACTTAACTTATTGTCTTTATGTCTGAAATTATTTTACTTAGTAGTGAGCCACCTTATCGCTGGTCCGCGAATTCTAAAAAATTTGCTTAGTTCTGAGCCACCTTAAGTGCAGAGCCACCGTCACGGTAAATCTGTTGCAGGTTTGCAGAAAAGAGGCTTAAGGTGGGTTACCACTGAAAATCATTAAATTCGCGGACCAGTGATGAAGTGGCTCACTACTGAGTAAAAATAAGTCCAAAACACATAAACACTAGGTCAGGGTGGCTCGCTACTGATAAAGATTATACACTGATACAATACACAATTGGTGTCCTATCGCCCATGAACCCATGAAGCTGTGATGTGAGCAAGTGAGGCGAAATGGAACATACTGGAGATGTCTGCTTTTTCTATCTTACGACCATTCATTAGCAAAAGAAATCAGCAGTTTTAGGCATTCTTGAACTAAGGCATCCTAAAGTGATTTTAGTTTTGTTGGATTTAGTTTGTTGTGTGTCATACATCTTTTTACAAACATTTATTGAGGATGAAATTACAGTATTATCCAATTTATCAATAGCTGTAGTTTTTCAAAGGTCAAAGAATTCACAGTGTCAGTACCTTACTTTATCATGTGATAATTTTACTAGTTTTTCTAGTCAATGTTTAAATTATTTCTTTTATTTTTGGAATAAATTTTCAATCTACTAACAGGCAAAGAAGTTGACATAGGTGGATACTCAAATCTACAGCAATAAACAAACGAGGCTAGATTTTGCAACACAATAGCATCAGCTCATTTTGACTGACACCGCAATTCAAAGAGATTAGCGACCGGAGACAAAGGAAATAGTAATTCAAAACAAATAACGCAAAAGCTCTATTAAACCCCCCTCTCTATCAAGCCCCTCCACACTTACATCAAATTCGAGAGGCTACCAAAGATTTTTCATTTATTGAGCTAAATAAATTTGCATGTTAATTATGATATGGTTTGAATTGAAGCTGTATAGAATGAATGTATTTGACTAGTAAGATTGAATGTTGAATCCGCAAAATATGGCATAAAAGAATTAAAAAGCTATCATATGTATCCTTGTCATTTGATTTTTGGACAGGTCCCCCTCTCTAATAAGCTCCCTCTCTTTTAAGCCCTCTCCCCGGGGGCCTAATAGACCTTTTACGGTAAGGCTGGACTTGCCCAAGTCATCTGCCTTGAAACCAGTAGGGCAAACTGTCGCCTTCTGTACGCAAAAGTAGGTTTTTAAGAGAATTCATGAGTTTATAACGAATGCAGAAGGGTGAATGTGCAATGTTTCATGCACATCCTGGCAAATTTGGCTAATTTGTTTAAGGAGCTGAGTAGCAATTGTTTCTGATTACAATGCTTTCTGGATCGGCTTCTGAATCGAATAAAAAAAATCCATCAGGCAGATCTTTAGATTTATCCTTCTTCTTTCGTTGTACACTCATGACTCCTCTTAAAAAACCACCTTTCGTGTGCACAAGGGGACAGTTTGCTAGACTGGTTTCACGGCAACTTTTGGAACTTTGTTTGTTTGTATTGAATTACTGGTGGAGAGAATTTCCTTATCTGCAATCGCTAATCGCTTTGAATTGAGGTGTCAATCAAAAGCAACTGATTCTAAAGTGTTACAAAGACTGTCATTGTTTCAGCAACAAAGGGACAACAAACCCTAAGCAGAAAATAGAATGTGTTCATTCTTGTTAGAATTCTGGCAATGTGGGCAACCAAATTCATTTCTTTAATCAATTTAGGACAACCTCAGTTCATGTAACCTAAAGGAAAAAGTGAAACATTACAAGGGCATCCTAATGAAACTGTTTAAATTCAATGACTTCGTGCAGCAAATTCACGTTCAGGAATTGAATTACTGTTCGAAATCTTTGTCTGACCAAGGGCGATGTGAAATGCACAGTTCCACTCTTCCAAATCCCCTCCAAATCGCGAGATAACCCCAAGAAGACTGCGAGACTGCTGTGGAGTTGAGAAGCGGCAGCAGAAAAGTTTGCAGGGGCTAAATGATAGGCCACGAAAAACAGGAAAACAGGTGATGCGAATGAAGTGAACATTTATTAATACCAACCGAGAAGATAAGGGAAAGCTGAAGAGACGTATTTCATATTTCAACTCATTTGAGGATGTCACGTCATCAAATATTTAAATCGTAAACTAGAAGAGTGAAAGCTTGATACTATCCCACTGTAGAAAAACTATCGCACAAGTCCATTTTGGATGATCTTTGAAAAACGTGCATCTTTCATTTGGCCACCCAGCATATATGACAACCATATAGTAAGTCTAACTTTCTCTCGTGTGCTAAAGAGCCAATGTCACCCAGGGTCCTTTGCGGGCACGCTGAAATCTCAGACTGTCTGAAAATCAAATTTGATTGACAGAATATAGAAGAGCTTAATTTTAGTTGAACTGTTTGTTCTGTTAGTTTAACTACTGCATTGACAATCCATATATTTTGGCTAGACTCACAAATTAGTCCCAGTTATCGCAACAACAACAACAACAACAACAATAATATTAACAACAACAACAACAACAACAACAACATGTTTTCGTCCATCAGTCTATCAATAGCAATAACTACGAACTTGTAATCAGTCCACAGGCAACGGGGAAAATTAGTAGATAAGTAACAAGTACGGGTACCTCCATCTTTACTTTAGTGTTTACCAAATTGCCAATTTTGTCTAGATTAGATTAGGTCAACCACGACAATGTTTGTGATACAAACAGTTCTGGTGGTAGCCTACGTGCAGATTCTGTCAGAAAAATTGAAAAGAAGGAAGTAAGACGATTGAATTTC
Source organism: Aurelia coerulea (assembly GCA_039566865.1). Lineage (NCBI taxonomy): Eukaryota > Metazoa > Cnidaria > Scyphozoa > Semaeostomeae > Ulmaridae > Aurelia > Aurelia coerulea. Next base: position 22,365,018 of record CM076954.1, read on the forward strand.
CCTAAAACAATGAAATTTGGTTCCTTGATTCGTGGGAACCTGTGAACAAGAAAAGTGGCTCAGTTGCGCAGACTCAACTTATTCCCTCTTTTCAATTTTTCTGACAGTCTTTCTTTTCAATTTTTCTAACAGAGTCTGCACGCAGGCTATTCCGGTGGGTGATCAGTCTACTTTCTGGCTAGGCCAAATTAGATTTTCAAACAGTGTGAAATTGTAGCGTGCCCGCAAAGGACCATGGGTGACAATGGCATTCTTACCAAGCATCCGAAGGTAGTTTTAAGGCATTGAAAAATTAAGCTCGCTGAAGCAGTGCCCTGGTCTTTCCTGTCGATGTGACCGCATGGCGCAAAATTACAGAGAGACGGTGTCTCTCGTCACTATTGGTAGTATATTTGATAGGGTATAGGGAGTAGGGACTCAAAAATGCGTATGATAAATACCTGTCATAGATTATTCCTGTGACCTCTATGTTTCTCTGTTTTTTAATGAAATCTTTATCAGTGTTTGCTCCTCCCCAGGTGAACAACTCGATACCCTCTTTCTTTGCATCAGCAAGCTGCTCAACAATGCTTTCTTTTAGCGGGTTGGAGAAGACGGAGATTCCCTACGAGGAAAGCAAATATGTCTAAAATACGTGTGAGATGCGAAAGTACGCGAATTAAACAAATAACGAGCTCTGTTTCATAAATTTCGCTCTATCGCGAATCCTACGTGGCATTTATTTGACATAGATTTGATATCTATAATACAAACCAGTAACTCCTCTGATTTCGCAAAGTTTACGGCCATTTTAAAAGTTCGACATCTCAGATCCATACAAGATGGATAATCATTGTTTTCGCAAGAACTGATGAAAACGACTGGATAGAATGGCTGCTTCCGTTTCAACCTGAAATTGTAAAGAATGAAAAGACAGATCAGAATAAAAGTAAAGGCAAATAAGATAAATATCAAGTTATGAAATAAAATCAGAGTCATGTATTCAAAAAATTACTTTGAGAAGCGAGGTCATATCCCGGGGGGGGTACTTCATTGTTAAGTTGTACTGGACGTGCCGCTCATATGGATGGGTTTTTTCATCCGAAATTCTCTACATATGGGTCTGTTTTTAACCACAATTCTGGTAGATGGGTACTTCTTTGAGAATTTTCTTATCAATCGGCCCCATAATGATAATCCAGGCCAAAAAACTGAAATTTTCCTTTGTTTCAAATCGACAAATTCATGCACATGGGTCAAAGATTTCCTGATATTCATGCAAATGGGCTCGAAATTTTTGAATACTCCGTCATACGAATGGGTCCTTTTCTCAAAGTCCAGATTCAGGTGGTCATATCAACACAAACTTGAAAGAATGTTTCATCTCAAGTCATCAGGGGGCACTTTACAGAGCAGGAGAGGTCACGACCACAAAATGTACACACTTGATAATACTTTCAAAGCGTGACTTTGAGAAAGGAAATTTTCTTGCATGGAAGTTTACCAATCGATAAATGTTTTCACCTTATCAGCTCAGCTCAAATTATGATAAAAATTGCATGTTTAAAATTTTCCTGGATACAAAACGATTTTGAATCAAGCAGTCAGTTGTTTGGAAGTTATCAACAAAAAACTTTCCGGCTGTGGGGATTTATTGGACTTCTTTCAGATCTCCAGAAAAATTGAGTTGATAATGAACTGCAATGAAGTGGATTTAAAAGGCATCCAGTGCTTCACTTTGGAAGCCCTTCTAAAAAGTTTTGGGCTCTGATCTTCATAAAATGTACCCAGACATATTTTTCTTTCTTTATTTCTACCTAGGCAGTTTTTAGGACACTGGGGGGATAAGCTTATAAAAGCAGTGTCCTGGCCCCTTCCTCTCGAATAGACCTTTTAGCTATTCAGAAAAGAGTCAGAATCGAACGCTATTTTGCTACATTTTGTAGAATTTTCGAATGTGCACAATAGTGATAGAAGCTCTAACGCCACTCGATCGAACGTCGCGTATAAAAATGTATAAAAATAACGTTCGATCCAGGCTCTTTTTTAGGATAGCTAAAAGGTCTATTACAGAGAGTTGGTGACTCCCCTCACTCTGCGTAGCAGGGTCGGCAGGGTGGGGATTTGAACCACCAACCTTCAGATTGGTAGTCGAGTGTGCTACCACTACCACGAAGGAATCTCAGCACAACTCCATACCTCAACTTACATTATGCAAGTAGCAGGGTCAAATGAACCGAAAATAATTCTACGTTCTTCGGCATGTGAGAAAACAACCGCCAACGTCTTTTCAACCAATTTATTCTTGTCTGGTTGGAAGTCTGCCTCCCAAGCTCCATTCTAGAAATAAAACCAATCCTTGATTATATTTGGATCATCGACAAAAGAGATCAAAAAGAAAATAGATTTGATAATCGAGTTTTGGCAATTTGCTATCTGGTTTTTTAATCTGTTTACCTGTTTGAATACCGGGTACGAGCTAATCCTTCGACGCCTCACTCCTGTTTACCAACGAGCCCACTCCACAACGTCAACGCTCATGTTGTTGTTGTTGTTGCTCCTGTGAGACCCTTATTTCCTTAGAGCTGCAAAACCGGACAAAAATGTCAATCGGCGACAGTTTTTCGTCGCCGTAGTGTGCTGATCTTATAATATGGCTTAGAGGAAAGCGTTTTTTGTAATTATCGCTTGAACAAACATTCATCTAAATTCTGATAGCAAGTTTTATGGTACAGCAGTTCTAGAAAACTGCTTTTTGTGGCGTTTTAGGCTCGGTCGTTGGGAGAAACAAGTAGCAGGTGATTTAGGCCCCATAGATCTTTTAGCTTTTCTAAAAAAGAATCTGAATCGAACGATATCTTGATACATTTTGTAGAATGTTCGAATGTACACAATAGTGATAGAAGCTCCAACGCCACTCAATCAAACCTTTTGTGCCATGTGTATAGGCCATATATAAAGTCAGTACGTGGCTAATCTGTTTCTGCAAGTGCAGGAAATGAGTCGTGGCTCTATCGTAATTAGTTCAGCCAAAAATGGAAACTACGATACGTATGAGTCTATGTGACCTAGTTGATTAATTCAATGAGAGTTGTTTACTTACAAGTTCCTGCATAGGGAATTTCATTTCTATGAATATTCCTAAATTCTTCGGTGATTCTCTTAGAACCTACGAAAATAACGAGAAAGAAATTCTAAGAATTATGACGAAGTTAAGTTTTTTTTTCCCTCAAAAGATATCTAAATTTAAAGTATACCTGAAGTATGAGCATGCTGTGTGATTGTTTTTCGCCTCTTATCGTTGCAAGCCTCTCTATCGTCTACTTATGCATTGAAAATGGCACGAGAACACGATAAAGAGGCTTGCTACGATAAAGAAGCGAAAACAACAATCACACAGCCTCGTTTTCGTTTGCGTGATATGACGTCACCTCGCTCAAATTGCTTATTTGAATGCGGAATTTTACAAGGAGAAGGTGAAAAATAGTGGAAACAAGTATCATACATCATTCATAGCAGTATTATCTTGTATTTTATCACCAATCATACCAACCCCGGACTTGTCCTTTATAAGCCAATCTCCACTAGAAGATCTTTTTGACGATGGTCCTAAAATTCACAGCAAAAAAACTGTTGCAATCTCCACTTGTGTTGCTTTCGTCACGAATTCACTTTCCAAAATGTCCAAAATTTGAGCGACGCTGGAGAAAGTCTGCATTTCCATTGGCCAAAAAATCAGCAAACAAAATTCTCCGATGAAAAGGAGAAATCACTCAGACTGATGATATTCTTCTAAGTTTTGCTCCAATGAATTGAATCATTTTTTACTGAAAACAAGGACTCATGTAATAAGTTTAGAAATCACTTCTAATTTTCGTCCAGCGAATGTTTTCGATGCGGCGATCAGAAATGCTCTATTGCGCATGTGTAGAGCCCGGCAAGGACCAAGGTTGATTCCTCCATCACTACGCTCTCTGAAAATAAAACTGAGACGGCAATAGGAAAGCAAATTTCCAATTGAACAAAATGTTTGCATTTTCATACAGTTTTGGAATATGGTAGAATAAATAAAAAGAAAATCACACCTTTTCCAAAGAAGGGAAGAGACCTTCATCATCATTTAAAGCTTCACTACTCCTTTCAGTTTGTTCTTCTCCAACAGACATGATCTGAAAAAGAGAATAATTTCTTATTATGAAACATGATGAAAATTCAACAGGAAGTCTTAGAAAAAGTATCATCTATTTTTTCATTTTAACTTTTTTCTCCATGGTAACCCACTCAATCTTTACATACTGTTTTACGGAGAGCCATGTATACAAATGTGATTAGGTCCAGTAATGAGAATTTAGCTTTAATCAATGGCTAATCTGTTTAAAATGTTCCTCTGTGGTTAACTTGAACATAGATAGCTCGTTTGTTGATGATTGATACTTTCAGTGTTGAAAAATCATGGTTTAAAGGTCGAATTTGCTTTAAGAATTCACTTAGGCCCAAACACCAAAGCTCTGGTTTGGAGGTTAAATTTGAGCTCCAAGATTAATCTCAAAGCACCAATACAAAAAACGAGGTATCTACGTTTAAGTTAAGTATTGAGGCATATTTTGAAAGTAATTAGCCGTTGATTGAAGTTAAATTCTCATCGCTGGACCCAATCAAGTCTGAAAAACATATTTCTGAGATACCCAGTATCCTGTACAAAAATACAAGGCTAAACTTGGCCTTATACAAGCCAAGTTTCAGCCTTGTAGAGGGGATTATGACCTTGTTATGACCTTGTACTAACCTTGGAAGAATTTTACAAGGCTATCAGTAAGATTCCCAGCTGCAACCAGTCTAACACAAGGTTTCCACAAGGCTTCTACAAGGCTAATTAGCATTTTTCAAGCCATTTACAAGGTTACAGCAAGGCTATTCCAGGCTATAACAAGGTTACAACGTCATAACTACAAGGCTTGTACATGGTTATTACATGGCCTTGTATTTTCGTACAGGAGTATCCCAAATATCCAAATCGATCGATTTAGATGTTGAAGTTTTGCATTGAAGTAGACAGTTCATTGTAGTACGGACCTAGACTTACGACGTGATTCATTGTATTCGTTTAACATTTTTAATCTGATTTTTTATTTACCATCCGATTCAAAGGGCGATGCTGAGACTTATGTAATGAGTCTAGCAAGGACCATCAACAGCCTTTTTACTACCCTTGTGATAAGAATATTTACTAGGTGCATAATTTAGGACCTTTAGGTTCTTCTTTTGGTAATTCAGGGATTTACTGTAAGACTTGAAGGAACCATTGTCACCTAGGGTCCTTTGCAGGTACGCTGCAATACAAACTGTCTGATAATCAATTTTTAGCCCTCAGTAAGCAGAAAATTATTAGAATGTGTATGGAGTAGTACCTGTTGCTCAATGCCAGTCGCATGTCTAAGTAAGATTGGGCATGGGTACAGTAACTGGTCTCCTGCCTTCTCTCAACTCTCACTTATGGCTCCAAGTAGATAGTGGTACACGCTATCGGCCATATCCCGGCACCATGTCTCGACTGACATGCCAAACTAAGTGAGGGGCTAACCACTTTGTGGTGTAGTTAGGGGACGTCACCCCTTATAGTGTGTGAAGACTGGATCGGTGGAAGAGGCAGACGAACTCTATCAAAAGTCAATGGCTCTGAAGGCGTAGTCAGCAAAATGTGTGACTCATTAGGCACTCTGTGACGCTGAAGGAAAGCTTGGCCAGTCACCTTGGAAAGAATTGGGACTCTACCAAGTACAAGACCCATAGTTAGATAGATATCATAGGAATGACGAATAGTGGACACAGAGAAGCATGACGCAATGCGTGCGAGAAGCTAACAACAGAGAACAGTGGAGATATCTATCCGCAAATCTACCAGAGGTAGTCGCGACCAACAGGTAACAGGTAAGCAGAAAATATTGACCAACATTGCAGTACTTTAACTGATAGAAAAGTCTGACTTCAGTTTCGACTTGTCTGTTAGTTAAACTACTGCAGTGTCAATCTTTATTTTCCGCTTAGGCAAAATTTGATTTTCAGACAGCCGGAAATCGCAGCGTACCCGCAAAGGACCCTGGGTGACAATGGCTCTTTAAGATAGGAAGATAAAAGATTAAAGAAATGAAACCTCGATACTGGACATTTCTTCTAGAGTAAGTCCATTAACAGGAACTGTCAGCTTTCTCGTTCCACCTGAGAACTAATAAACAGCATAGGAATCAAATCTTTGAAAAACATTGCATGATTGGTTAATTTGGCTGTAAGTGTTCATTGGATATCTTTAATGTCTTGATCAGTTTCGGAATTACAGAGTCTTCTTTGTTTCAAACAGTTTTCCGGTTGTGACGTCATAAAATTACTAAATCATAAACCAAAAAGCTACAGATTTCTGCTTACCGCCATATTACAGACCTTAATAAATAAACTATGGTTTTCTTGATGATCATACCGTTTTATCCTCCATTACTTTAGGATTCACAACGATTTTCATTCATCAAAGCTTTTTATAAATTCTTTCAATGAAAAGTAAAATGTATTAATTCTGAAACTAATCCAGATATCATCAAAGATTGCCAATAGACCTTTTAGCTATTCTGAAAAGAATCATAATCGAACAACATTTCGTAGAATTTTCGAATGTGCACAATAGTGATAGAAGCTCGAACGCCACTCGATCGAATGTCGCGTATAAAAATGTATAAAAATAACGCTCGATCCAAGCTCTTTTGTAGAATAGCTAAAAGGTCTATTGCCCTAAAGATGGCGGCGAGGATTTTTTTACCAAGATGCATTGCGATTCTATAGGAATTCGATTAAAGAACTCAGCACATCTTGGTAAAAAATTCCTCACCGCCATCTTTAGCGCAATCGTCTAGACGTCTATTAACACTTCTAAAGAAGTATCTGAAGTTCCTTTCAAGTAATTAAATCAAACGAAAGATGTACCTGTTTAACCATGACAGCAGCATAAAAATCGTGAAATACAATCGGCACCAAATCTTTTGATAACTGAACATCAAGTTCAACATAATCTGCCCCCTGAAAAGCAAAGAGAACAATGAAATCATATAGAAGCTTTGGGGCAAAAGCTAAATTACCCCCCCCCCACCCCCTGTTAATGTTAATCGACGAAAGGAAATAGAAAAATTGTTTTGCAGCGAGCGTCTATACAGGGTGTCCCGAAAAGTACTCTTGTCACAGGTAGTAGGGACAATTGGTATAAAAGTGATAAGTTCCTCCCCGTTTGTTTTAGCGTTTGCCAAAGTTTGTCTGGATTAGGCCAACCACGATGTTTGTAATATAACCAGTCCCAGTCTCCAAGGAAATGTATTGAAAGGGAAGAAGAAGTCGAATCACACTTACTTTTTCAAACGCAGTTCGAAAAGAATGAATCGTATTTTCTATTGGATTTCCAGGCGACCTGAAATATGAGTTTTATGATTATAGCATGGAAAGAAATAAATAGGAATACCAGCCTGCATACAGACAATAGCAGTTGAAGGTTACGGTCTGTGTTGAGAAGCAGGAATACCACAAAAGCAATTGATAACAATTTTTAGGATCAAATATTGGTAAAAATATACCGGGAGAGTAAAACAAAAGTTAACACGTTTGGTGAGCTGTAGACTAAAAAGTATGTGGCCGATATTGAGAACTAAAAATGTTCATCTATCAATCAAAGGCTAGCTCAGATGTGAAAATGTTGTTTCGCAAAATAACTCATTATTTAGACCAAGAAATGAGGAAATTGCTGGCAAGGAGTTTGTGTGGGAACTACAATTTCACGTTCGATTCTGGTCCATGATTTACTTACAACTGAAATATAAATGCAATGCAGTTGTCTGTTTCAGAAATAACATTTAAAAGTAAATCTGTTCATTAATGCTAAGTTGGGCAACAAATGAGACACCTTGGTTTACCATGTGTGGATCCGCATCCTCTATGGCCCATTTCCAAAGAGCGTTTTCCTTTTTCTCCATCATTGTGCCAGAAAGGAATACCATCCTTGCCTCTTTCAAGCACCACACTCGTATTCAAGAGTTCTATTACCAGATAATCAACTGAAAAAGGAAAAGGACAACTTCTTGTGAAAATTCACATCATTAAAGGAAAAAACAAGACTGATTACATTGTTATCGCTATTGATAGACTGATAGATGCTAGTGCCATCATCCAATTCAACGAATGAAGCAGAAATTGGGATTGAAGTAGTTAGTCTAGGCAAAAACAAAGACCAGCAGTGTCCTACAATTTGTTCACCTTACTGTCTAATTTCCAATGATTATGCCCTTTTTTATGCATATTTAAGGGAAATAGACATATAGCTATATCTCGTAGCCGCTATAAATAGGCTAAAGAAACACCCATAAATTCATTGTTTCTTTAGCTGCACAATGAAACAGCAGGTGACAAAGTTCTCAAATACACTAGAATATTTTTGTAACTTCCCAGGACAGTGTTTGATCATAGTTTTAACTATTTCAAAGATCTTCTAAAAAACGCTTTTTCTATAACGGGTATCCTAAAAATGGTTCAGACGTTTGTTACCTACATCTAATAATTCCAACATCAGCATTGTCTTCCCTCCTTCTAACTGGGACTTGCATCTCTCCAGAATGCCCATTAAGCAGTGAGCAGGGCAGTGAAGAAATGCCAACATCTATGATTTCAAAATTGAGCACCTAAAACAGAAAACTACAGAATATCAGGTGAGTACAGTAGAAGGTCACCTCCATTTGAAAGGTCACTGCTCTCTGGATTGAGATGATGATATTGGCAAATATCTTTATTTAAGACATAAAACTTAATAATGGACACTTTGTTCTGAAAGTATTGGGATTTGCTCATAAAAGCCCTTTCAAGATATCTTCAAACGTGCCAAAAATCTCAAACAAACTTTCCCAATATTTCTGCCTTGCAGCAATGACTTTGACAAATTTTAACATGGGTGTTATCCTGTTGGGAGGATGAACTAACTTGGAATAATGGTGCCATGCTCCCAGGGATAAAAATTCCGTCCTCCAAAAGGGATAACAAAATGCTAAAAATGTAAAAGTCATGGATGCAAGGCAGAAAATCGCTGGGCACTGCTTCTGCTGGGCACTGCTTCTGCTGGGCACTGCTTCTGCTGGGCACTGCTTCTGCTGGGCACTGCTTTCTTTCAAAAATTATAATTGTTCTAGTTGTTGGAAACTAAATTGACTCCAGAGCTGTACCAGTGAACGAAATTTCAGAAAGTTTTAAACAGTGAAAATATATTTGTGACTCATCTCATACTCTAAGGCAATAAAATGTTTAGCCAAAACCTCTCCCCATCCCCACACACATGAGAATAGTATCCAGTAGCAGTTTAAATTTGAGAATTGCAAAGTACAACAACAATGAGCAGAAAATGAGAAGACATGTGTCCTTGGAATGATGAATTTAACCAACACTGATGAAAAAATGAACTCACAACATTGTTGATACTTGCTGCTTTGAAACAACATGAAATGAAATTCCCATTCTCATATTCAAATGCCTCATGATCATCTGCAATTTTCTGATATTGTCTCTCTGATAGAATCTGTTTAATTACCGGAATGATAAAGTTTTGTAAATGTCTTGTCTCGATAAAAATTTGCGCTATTGAAAATATAAATCATTTTGCTGGTCTGTTAGAGAATATCCAGTATTTCAAAGAACCATTTAAATGTGATTCAAAGATTATTCAGGCTTCAAGGCAATTAAAGTTTTAAAGAAATTCACACTACTTTTTAAACTATCAAAGAAAGGTATTTTGATATACAGTAGTATTGATCTTTTGTGAAAATTTGACAGTAAGGAGATTTTTTGGTCACCTCACCTAGTAGATGAAAACAATTTTAGAACATTCTCTTTGTAAAAAATGAAATTTTCACAAACTTTACAATCAGTTTGCATTGAGTATGTTCTATTGTTCTTTTGGAGCTTGCAAGTTTATTTGGAGTTTGCTCAAATAAACCCCTTACGTTTTCTACAAAGAGTCTAGGTTGAGAGTCTGGGTCCTTATACCTTCTATACGAAACGTTTGATTGAGTGCACCTTTGTGCACATTTGAAAATTCTATGAAATGTATCAAAAAATCGTTTGATTCAGATTCTTTGTAGAATAGCTAAAGGTCTATTTGCATGTTTACAGGAAGTTTCAAACAAAACTGTTGCAGACTGGTTTGGTGCAAAATTCAAACTCTTTACAAACAACAAACTCCTAAATCTGAAAAAGAGTCAAAACGAAGTCATAGCCAGCTATGTGCAAATTTGCTGCAAACATATTGCAAACTAAATGCAAACACAACTAATTGGTTCTAACAAAAGGAAGTTTAACATAAGGTTACCTTTATGTCTGACTGAATTATTTCATTCTTTATCTGGAAAAATCAAGATCAAATGGCAGACAAAAGGCATGAAAATATCATATTATGAAATTTAGCTGCAAGAAATTTTTCAAACATTTCAAATGAAGTAGATAATAATCTACGCAAAAAACTGCACACATGACAATATCTAGAGTGGTTTCGGGTATTATGGGACATCAGATTTTTTGGGACATTTCTCTGGAAATGAAGGTCAGGGGCCTGCGGATGAGAAAGAAGCTTGTCAATTTCACTTCATGCAAATCTTCATACAGTACCACTTGTGCCATATTTTGTTGATGTTAGGCTGGTGTAGCATTTTGTGTACTCTCTGTATCGCTGACAATGAAGGATATCAGACATGGTGATTTTTGGTAAGTCTTATTATTATTGATCCCAGGAAAGTTATTGTTGAATTCGATTTAATCAAATTCTAATAAACTGATTTTGTTTTATTTGCCAATTTTTATTTAGGCCAGTGCGGCAGTAGGAGCCGGGTAATGGCTTTTTCCCACCATAATACAATTCAAAGACAAATCCATATCAACAATGATGCCAAAATCTAATTTTCTCTTGGTTTGCAGTTAAATTCATTCCTACCTTGGATGTTGCTGTTATTTTAATCTTGAATTTGCCAGCATTTGAATTTGAAAATATTCGTAGAGGATGATGCAGTGCATCGTGAAAGTAGATTTGCAACTCAGATTCCCTCTCCATGTCCTCCATCTTGGAGGAACAACAACAACAAAACAAAGAGTAGACTTATTAAAAGGGAATCTTTTCTCGGACCCTGAGCTGACTTGGAGATGCTGTACTTGGATTGACAACAACAGCAACGAGTGTAACGTAGAGACTCATGTAATGAAATTAAACCTTAGAAATGTTTGAAACGAAGATGTGAAAATGAGGCTAATTAAACAGGACTGTATCACTAAGAAAAAAAGTTTTTCAATTTTCCCAAGAAAGACAAAAGTTCCACGAGTCAAAGTGCCTATTATAGAGAAGAATAAGGTTCGTTGACCAATTTAATGTTGTTATTTTCCAAGCAAATAATTAATCAAATCGACCATAATAATACCAGACAAGGAAATCGTTAAACAGTTCAAAATATGATATTGAATTGAGGATCACGACCCATCACGACGAGACGTCACCGTTTTTAGGCCGAAACAAAAGTTTTATGGGTTTTGTATTTTCAAATGTTGACCTTTTCAAATTTTGTATTTGCAGTGGACCTTTTCACCATCATACAGAAGAGTCTGGACTGAGGAATATTTGTATACAATTGCTGAAATCTGACAAATCTCACTCAAATCTCTGAATAATGTGCACAAATGGCGGTGATAGAACCTGTGATAGAGCCTCTAACACTGCTCACATAGAAATGTGTAACAATACAGATCACTTTTGCAGAAAGGTCTATTTTGCTTCTCAAGTTCAATGAAATGTATTAGATTATTTTAGTTGTGAATGGGTCTGTAATTTTTCAGGAGATAGATACCATATGGCTACAAAGGATCAGCACAAAACACCAGAAGCAAAAAAGAAGTTATGTCCAGCAGTTGCTATGGTTTGTACCACACGCTTACTGTCTTTATATCTGACACTAATCAAGCTAAAAGAGCAGCAGATTCGAAGGATTAGGATAGTAATTAAGGGAATTGATGTGGCGTAAAGAGGATTGAAATTGCTTGTTGAGTCCAGTCCTGAAGAATATTATGTTCCAAGTTTAAAAATGATCCGTTTTTCCAAAATCAACATCAGCTGAATTATACACACAAATATATTGAAATTGTGATACAATAATACATACCTTACAATCTCTTGTATTCTTGTGAAGGAATTTGCTAGAACTTGTGAGAAATATTTTTATTTCATAAGAATTGTTGTTAAAACATTTAGCAGGCTTCTTATACCTCTTGGTAAGAATTCTTCTTAGAATGTGAAGAATTCCTGAAAATTCTGAAGAACACTTATATAAGGTTAATATGCACAATGCATGTACAGTATTGTATTTTTATTCACCTTCTAAACATAGGTAAATAGAATTCTGTCTGCAGTTTTACCAATCTTTTTTCTTTTGATAACCCCTTTCCATCATCTGCTGAAATGAGCTGGTTCCTCTAGGTTTCAAGAATTTTAACATTCAGCAGCCCTAGAAACTCATTTGTTTGCAAGTATAAATTGTTTGTTATGGGGATCAATCAAAATAAGAGATTCTGTTTTTACAAGATCTAACCTTGTTGGGGCCATAAGCTGTTCTCGAATCTGGAAAACTTTTGGGGAAAGCTAGAATTGTATGTTAAGACTGGCAATATACCACTTAATGGATTTGGCAGTCTGTACTACCAATAGAAGATTTGCCCTTTTCAAAGACAGAAAAAGGATGAGAGACACCCCAAATTAAGATTGTTGGGAGATGGGAGCCTAAAATGGTTTGTAATGCTCATTGATGGCATGGATCATTGAAAACAAGAAACTTAATGTCGGTCTTACAAAGATCCCCGAGGAACGAAGCTTAACACACAGTCATAGATGTACTTTAATGCAAACCTGAAAGAGAATTGAAACAGGTGGGTTGTTGTCCTTTAAGTTAAAGTTACAAGAGAAGATTTGCTTTGGAAAAGGTGGAGTTAAAACTGTTAATATCATGCAGTGCATTACTCATGTTTAAAATATAAAGAGGCAAATGAAACAAAGAGAGCAACATGAATGCACACCCTTTCAAGAAGCATTTCTTCACAGCAAAATTGATTACAACCGATGCTTGTCTCATTTATCGTAGGATGCCCGAGAATAAACAAAGATCGAACAAGGTACCGAATATAAAGAAGAGATCATGGCTTTACGAGGCTACAAGAGAGGATCAATTGTTGCGAGAAATCTCCAGAAAGTAGTTGCAGTGGACACCATGTTGCTTAAAACTGATACATTTCATCTGAAAGCATTCTTAGAGGTATCATCCTATGATGTCAGCGTTATTTGTGTAAGCAAGGCAAGAATGCGTAATATAAACAAGATGACACGGAATGTGGACCGGGTCAGTGAAGTGCTTTCATTTCCCTATCATATTGATGCTATTGATGGAAAGCTGCCCAGTCCAAAAACACCATGTGACTTTAACCTTGGAGACATTTTCTTATGCCCTCCTCTGATCAATGAAAAGTGTCGCCTTCGAGGGATCACATTACATGCAAATCTAGTTCGTTACGTCGCTCATAGTTTATGTCATCTTGTAGGATATAATCATGACACAGACAGAAATTGGAAAACGATGTTCCGAAAGGAGAAGGAAATTCTGGATTTGTTTTCGTTCACTCGAGGAATTAAGATCAAGCCAGCATACGATATAAAACACCATATTCCACAGCTGGGAAGAATGTGGAAGGTCCCTAATTTCTAGCAAAAACATTTTGCTTTGGCTGCAACTGATGAAGTACGAAACATTGCTCTTTGTGATCCTCTGCATTGCATCAGCTGAAATGATTTAAACACCATGATCAGATTTAAACAGCGAGTTGAGTTTGGGTTTAGGCCCAGCAGCAAATGGATGGAGGTTGAGATTCTGCTGCCTAGAGATTAACTCAAGTTTCGATGATGCAGCAGTGTTCTGCAAATGGGGAGGTATCCGTGGATTATACGTGGATCATACAGAATATCTAACGCACTTTGCAACTCAAAGACGGGTGGTACACTGAAAGAATTATAAAGATGTGTGAAGATATTACAGATTCCCCAGGAAGATATAAAGAATCGTCGCTTCTTATCCCTTACGATGATCGGTGAACAATCACAGGGTTTTCACAGGAAGCCAAGTTCAAAATCAGTCGCTGAAATATTCTCCATATACAAAGCACATACAGAAAGTACATACGGTGATTTATCATTGATCAACGTTCTTGTGATTGTAGTGATCAAATGAAAGCGTATCAACGTTGAAACAATATTCAAATGCAAGCAAATCGACGTGGAAACTCGGTAGAAACTGGACGAAGAATTACAAATCATTCAAACGAATGTGTATTATGGAAGTTTATTAACAACTAAGAAAAGCATTGTTATAATAACTGGCTTAAAGTGTGTGGACGTTTCGTTTTAAATGAAATTATAGCTCTAATGTCTGACAGTGCACTCTTTGTAAACAACAATATTACTGGTCAATCTAAATTTCATATAACATTGATACATTGTCGATAAAAAAAATGTTCGAATATTTCAAAAAGTTGTTGTTGTTGTTGTGAATGTTGCATGGTGTTAAATATGAATAAAAGCAGAGCAATACACAGCGTGGGGGTAGCTAGGGCAGTTGTTCCCATGAGCACACGAGACCAGGGCCTGGGAGGCGGCAGCCCCCAGCGTAAAAAGCTTTACAAAAGTCAAAAATAATCCTTTTCGGGTAAAAGTCAGGCAAAAACAGTTTGTAAACGATCGAGCTTTTATAGGGCAGGCGGCCCCCAGATCTGATTTCCCGTATGTTCATGGTTGTTCCTCTGAAGTCATTAAGCAAATGTAGAAATCATAGTGCAGTTATGATCAATTTTGACGCCGTCTTCGCCCTCCCCCCTAAAAATTCAGCTGTGTACGGCCATGAATAAGTGCAAAATGTACGTACGTCAGTGTTTCCATGGTGCAGTGCTAGAATTTATGATCAAATCCATAGGTCTATGGCAGAGACGCACCTGATACTGTCTTCCGTTGCAATCAGTTCATGAGCGCCATTTCGAATCTCCCTCTTCATATGGATAGAACTGCTCATAATTCCCTATGGAGGCTTGCTTAGCATCAAGCACGCCATTTGGTTGTGCAGACATATATCGACCATGACATGATTTTAAGGCTATAGCATGATTCCGTGTGTAAATGGACCATGTTTCATTGGCACTTATCTTGCTACTTCCGATATTGACAGTGCCATCTGCTGGTGCACTGAGGTACCTTCCTGTCCATGCTTTGATGTTGAAGCTGCCCGTCCCTGCAGATAAAACAACGAACTTCTCCCATGGGCCTATGGATGCACGGTCGCCTTTGATTGTCTGGTTATCCGATTCAGCACAGAGCCACTTCTTGCGAGATGTCTTCAAAGCCAAACATCCAGCTCGATTGTACTCGGTGTCATCAACAAGAAAGTGGTCGATATCAGCAAGAGATTTCACTTTTTGCCATCCACCTGGTTAGAAATAAGCATGACTTCTTTTTATACCGGTTTACGGCGTTTGACCGTAAGAATAATGGTTTTACGGTTTCTTTCTCTCTTGCAGTGTGCAGATTTCCTCCCTAAATCTGACTCGAGAAGGTAAACTGTTACCAAATTCAAGCTACAGTTACGAACAAATATCCAGTTCGATATAATCAAGCACAGTCACAGTTTTTGGGGTCACAAAAATGATAAAGAGGCAGTCGTCTGCGACATTAGAAGTGAGGTTTTAAATGCAAAGCAAGGAAAAATGTCATCAACTTTTTAGCTGAAATATCTGGGCGCAGTTTCTTTTTTCTGAAATATTTTGGCGGTTTTACGGTGACACCCATCGTATGTTACTCATGGCTACACTCAATTTATAAGAACGTCGATATTGCCATAGATTTTCTGTGGATTTTAAATTCTGGCTTTAACTTAAGGTTTTTGGGGATTTTAGCCTAAACTATCTCTTTATTTCTGAACTTCCCAATTTCCTGTCAAATAACCGAATATTTACTGTGCAAAATTTGAATATGCAACATATAACTACTCACGTTTTGCTTATCAAGGAGTTTGAAGTTGTTGAGAATATTTAGAATTTTGAGAAAACGTATACTGTAAAATACCTGAGCCACTACTGCTACTTGAACTCGTCGATTTCGCAGCAGAAGAACCTAAAAGACAACATATGCATGAATAAATTGATGTATGACTGAATCCTGGTCTGGCTTTTGGAATGAAGTTCCATTTCGAAGTTTGCATTTGAAGCGTTTCCATTGCTGTCCACTGCCTAAGTAAGCTTATGCGTCACGAAACGCAAGTTTTATCTGGGTAGCGTCCACAAAAAACTCGACGCAAGCCGCGCAGGCTACATAAGATCTCACTCTCCTACATAGAGATTGTTTTCGCTATCAGGCTACGCCATTCCGTCGAACACACGTTCGTTGTCAGCTTGGTTCCCTCATGGATTGTAAAATACGATAGTCGATAGGCCATCTATATACCTACGAAATCGCACATGACTGCAGAATGCACCATGCAGAAGAAGCCTATTTTAGACCTCTTCCGTAGAGCCCAGGCCTCTTAGTCGAAAACGTCAATTGCAAATGGCAAGAAACCAGACTGGGTCATTGTAGAGTATGCGGAGGAGAGTGATGAAAACTGAACACGAAAAAGGCGCAGAAAACAACAAAACACAAAAAGTGAGATCAAAAGAATGTAAAGATGAAAAGTAAAATTCACTGTTACCTGAACTTGCACTGAATGTCTGGATCTCTTTCTTTAGACTTTCCATATTTTCATTGAACTTCGACATGTTGCTGAAATCAATATACAGTTGGCCAGCGGTTATAAGGCCCAATGCTCCTGTTGCATTGAATCCTTTCTCTAACTTAATGGGGATGATTTTCTTCTTGCTGACTTGCGCGTATTGAAACTCTTTATTGCAATTTTCAGATGTCTGATATTTTGACGTCATACAAACAATGATAATGGAAGCCCCCTCAACGCCCTCCGACATTTTCTCGTATATGTTTCCAGACATTTTGTCAATATCCATCCATACGTTCACTCCAGCGCGCTTCAAGGCATCACGTATTTGACGAACCTCGGTTTGGTAATCCCATTGGTAGGATAACATGATGTGACCATTTTGTGCCATGTTTCAAGCTGAAAGAATAAATACAGCCCATGCTATCATATACCGGGTGTCCAAAAATTATCAGACTTGGTTTGATGCAGCAATGTGAATTTAGCTTTAATCAAAAATGTCTAATCTCTTTCAAAATTTTCCTCGATTGTTAACTTGAACACAGATACATCGTTTGTTGGTATTGGTGCTTTGAGAGTAGAGATGTTAATCTCGAATGCTCAAAGCTGCATCCACCTCCAAACCAGAGCTTTGGCCTTTTTGCCCAAACAAATTCTTAAAGCACATCGATTAAATCAATGATAGCCTTGATAAAATTTGAACAATACCAGGTCATATTATATTCTGTTTGCCATTGGGCAGTTCCTTAATTTTTCTTTAATTTTGGTTTTTAATTTCGATGTGCTGCAAGCATCGGCGCAGGGGGAGATAAATTTGGGGGGGGGCTGCCCGATAAGGAATCCATTGTTTGAGAAAATTTTGCCCGCCTTGAGGCGGATTTCTGCCCGATTATGGCTGATTTTTGACATTTTTCTGACGTTGGGGGGGCCCCCAACCCCCTGTCTCCTACGCCTATGGCTGCAAGCATTGGCTTAGTCCAAAGGACAAAGCCCTCCTTTGGAGGTGGATGCAATTTTCAGCTTTCCAGCTAAATATTTCTACTCTCAAAGCACCAATATCAACAAACAAGGTATCTATGTTCAAGTTAACTAGAGAGGAACATTTGAGAGTCATTAGCCATTGATTAAAGCTAAATTCACATCGCTGGACCCAGCCAAATCTGTATACTTTTTCTGGGACACCCGGTATGCATCAACAACCTCGTCCCCAGGGCCTTTTATCATATGTTCCAATATGACAAAAGGCCCCGGGTACGAGGTTGATTCCTGAACAGTCAGTAAACAAACGCATTTTTTGCTGCAACTGCAATGCAAGTGCAGTTTAGTTTTTAGAAGTATTTCAACGTACGTATTCCGTAGTCTACAACTCAAATTTACTTAACTTTAATGAAACAACTTAGAAAGACTCAGAGTTTTTTTTATTATACACTAGCTATCTGGAAAGCTATTCATTCATTTCGAAATTAACTTTTCTTCCTTCCTGTTACCCGACTGTTGGTTAACCCTTGATTTTGAGTAATTTTTCATCGGGAAGAACCAGGTGGGCCTATTTAGGCCGAGCAACTCTAAATACGTTCAGGCAGCAAAATGTCTGAAATGTTCATCAAAAGATATCTGAAGCAAGTTTCATAAATCGAAAGCATTTACTGTTACCTCAAAGTATTCTCAGACTGGTAAGAGTGCTGTCTTTGTTTCTTGCGTGGATGGCAAAGCAATCTTGTTTGGTTACTTCCAAAACCTGCCTTTCTTGCAGGGAAACTTCGCTGAGGGGAAGCTCAACAGAAATTTTTGAAAACTGGTAATCTAAAACGACCCCCTTGGTGCTGATTTCTTTCGACAACAATACTATTCGAATTTATAAATGCAATGAATTGCTTACAATTCCCACAAAGCCATGCAAAGGCATCATTCATTCTGCAACGGTGGGATTCTTTATCATCCAAGAACAATCAATATTTGTTTTGATGCTTCAGTGTTTGTCTTGAAACCAATAGCAACGTTATTGGCACTCAACTCAGCTTCCCCCCGGCTTCCTAGAGTTGAGGCTGCACGCAGGCTACCGGCTTCGGGCCGTCTTCCAAGCTTGCCGGCAGACTGCTTTCTTTTCGAAGAGGTTCCTACTGGAGGAGAACCTCTATGAAAAGAAATCAGTGGAGTAGAGTCTGCATGCAGGCTGCAGCTTCCTTCGTTTTGATGAAACTTGGATGTTATTCATTGACTTCAATGTCGTTTTTGAGGGACACTTTGGATTTTACGGAGCATTGTCACAGGCGCTCCCTGATTGTCACACATGGTCCTTTGCGGCACGCTGCAAATTCAGTCTAGCTGAACATTCAATTTGGTCAAAGCAGAACATATGGCGGAGCCACGCTGCAGTACTTGAATGATACAAATGTCAACTAAAGTTATATCTAATAGTTATGTCAACTTTTCTACCAGCTCAACAACAGTAGTTTGGGTTCATATTTTCCGCTTTAGCCAAATTGGACTTGCAGGCAATCTGAAAATACACTGTGGCCGCAAAGGACCCTGGGTGACAATGGCTCTTTAAACAACTTGGAGACTACCCAAAATTAATTAACTCATACAAGTCAGCCCACCTGAAGAACCTCCATTAGAGAGAAATTTATTCGGATTTAGGAAAACTTTTGGTCCGCTATTCCGTCATTCCAACCGTCATTCCGGATCCGCCATTCCAACATTGAATGGCGGATCCAGGAAATGGCGGATCCAGGAACTGCCGTAAAGGGAACGGTAAGGCAGACTGAAGAGATAGACTTAGGGCAAGTCTCAGCCTTCTTCGAATAACTCTGCATGTTTGTATTGCAAAAGGACACCTCAACATTTCTATTGATTTATTTTGCAGTACGGATCGTGCAATGTCCGTGATTTGATGCCCGGGCAGACAAAGCTCTGGTGCACTTGTGGTCTCAGCAAAAAGCAGCCTTGGTGTGATGGTGAGTCTTTCCCTTTCTTCTAACTTTCCAAGCTCTCAGTTATAAAACTCGATAGTCCGAAAGGAATTAGATGAGATCTGTCAAAAGGACGGACCAAATAGATTCAAAAGTGCACATTATTGTACAGAGTACAGACAGACGTTTGAAAGTAGGGTAGAAAAATAAAAAAGAAAAGTCAAAGAGTGGTCTACGGCATGTATGATGTATCAGTGGAAGGATAAGAGTAAATTGTAAGCACAAATAAAGCTGGAAAATGATTCAATTTAGCTAGATTTTTGAAAGTCTTTGCTTCCCATGATTAAGGATTTTTGACGACTTGTTACGTTAGTTAGCAGTTTGCCTTTTCTACCTGCCTGCCACTAAACGTCTTCAAGAAGATATAACATTTCTGCTCGCATTTCTGCTTCTGTCGGACGGTTTTAAACTTTCAGGCAAAATCGAAGAAAAAGAAAAAGGGTATATTTTTGAAAATAGCAGACAAGCATGGTTAGACCTTTACCCCATGAGTTGATCCAGCAGGCAAAGACCGTAGTCGACTGTGATCATGTTTGCATTGCACTCATAAGCGTACAGGAAGAAAAAATCTAGGGAGGCTACCCAACATGAAGTCCATTGTTTGCCAACATTTTGCCCAACTGAGGAAGATTTCTCTCCGATTGTAGACTTGCTCCAAGTCTATTCAGTGGACCATCGGCAATAAAGAATATAATTTCTTCTGCGGGGGCGTAAGCTACTAAGGTGGCGCTGAGAAGGAGAAGCGAGAACGAAAACACTTCTCCTTCGCAGCGTCACCTTAGTAGCTTACGCCCCCGCAGAAGAAATTATATTCTTTTACTGTTGATGGTCCACTGAATAGACTTGGAGCAAGTCTTGCCCGATTGGGGCTGATTTTCGATAATTTTTCCAATGTTGGGCCCTGGGCCACACAGGGCATTTACACTGTTCCACAACAAAATAATTTTATAGATAGAAGGAACAGTAGTTTCGTCGATTACAGTAGGAGGAACAGTGTAAATGTGAGTCTGGTCCGGTACATTTTTGTTACAGATTCTAAGTTATACCGGTATATTGTAAACGACTTCTCGATATAAATTTACTGAAGCAATATTTCATTTCAAGGTTCTCACAAAGGCACTGGTTTTGAACCACTAAAATGGACAGTCCCCACAAAAGCGCAAACAACATATGAATTATGTGCATGTAAGCATACAGAATGTCCTCCATTGTGTGATGGTAGTCATACAAAAGTCCCTTTGGAAGTGAAAAAGAGGCAAAGAGAATGCAAAGATTCACATGAGCATTGTATGAAGATGTGTACTGGGTGTGGTTGGAGGCCAGATTGGTGAATAATGAATGGTGTTCACGCGTAACAACATATGTTCCAATCCAAATCTTTGAAAAGCTTGACATGAAATTCTATGACCTATTTCTTTAGTGAATGGCTTGAAAGAAACAAAGAAACTGTAGCTACTTTATCTATATTTGTACCGTTGGACTTTTCCATAGTTTTCAATATTTTCCGAATTAAAGTGTATTTCTTCTTTTTTAAGACCATCGTAATTTCTAAACTTTTTGACGAAACATGCAATGATTTTCAAGAAAACCAAGGTTTAACATGTCCACAAGAAGGTATCAAGCAAATGTCTGTCACTCTTCTGGTATACGATTTAGAAATATGAAATACGCTGTGGAATTTATACCCACCTTTGACATTGATTTCAAGATGTGGAACACGTTTCAGTTAAAAGAATCGTACGAAGTTAGCACCAAAGAAACAAAAATCCCCATGTCCAATTTATTTATACAGTGTCTTATTTGGTCTTATTTGGTCTTATTAATCAGTGACATGTCTGCTGTTGTTTTCTTCAAGAATTTAGCAATATTTTATTCACATAGCTATGATATTATATAAAAATTAATGTTAGTCTATGTACACAAATGTGGGAGGAGGAGTTAGCTCGATGAGCTAAGTTTATCAACCAGATAAAACGACTTCATCAGCCTGTTGCAGCATAACTCTGATTCTCACACTAAATTTATTTCAGCAGATAATCGCAATTCATTCAGATCAACCTAGTTTATAAGCAGATCAACCAGACTTTCTGCGGTAATCCAAGTTGATCAGAAAATTGTGATTCTCGCGTGAGCAAAGCACCCGAAGAAAGATGTATTATATCCGTTTACATGAATCAGATTAACAGAGGGTAAACAAACAAGTCCAACCTATTGCCAAAAACAAAATGATACCTGCTAGAAAACAAGATGATATTTGATATTCTATTCATTTGAGATGCGTGACAAGTAAACAAAAATCAACAATGGAGTACACAAGAAGATGCGCATATCAGCAGAAATTTGCGATATTTTGGCAAACAAACTGAAACTCAGAAACTCGAAAGAGCTGGAATCTTTGGATAGTTCTTTGTTTTGGTGGATATGATCATCTTAGTTAGTAACAAAGAAAGCACAGAAAACAACTGAATCTTGGATAAGATTTTGAGAGATATGAAGTGAATCTAAGACGAGTTTAATGCAAGAGACATGCAGCTAATAGAAGAAAACGGAAGCTCGAAACAGTTAGAATCTTTGGAGTAGTTCTTGTTTTGGTGGATATGATCATCTTAGTTAGCAACAAAGAGAGTACAGAAAACAACTGAATCTTAGACATGATTTTGAGAAATATGATGTGAATTTAAGACGAAATTTATGCAAGAGACATGCAGCAAATAGAAGAAAACAGAAGTTCGAGAAAGTAGCCAGAAATCTTTGGAATATTGGTTTGCTTTTGGTGGATGTGTGGATGTTAAATAATGAGAAAATAGGCGAAGGAAACTAGTGTATGTTAGATGAGACTTGAAATAGCCGTTGCTCTTGCAAGGAAGTGCGTTCTTTATTTTTAAAAAATCCCTCGAATTTGCTGCCGTTTCTTACAAAGAAAGATGCACCTAACGGAGAACGCGAAGACATTGTTATCAATGGGATGTTATATGGTGTTATGTCATGTTGCTGCAGCCTTGATCATGCAAATCGAATATTCAGGAGTGATGCAATCAAAAACATGTGGAGACTCAGAGTCACTTCGTACCATCGTTGTTACTCCCTACATTAAATCATTCATGGAAAAGAATTTATCGCTGAAGATAAATACCACAGATGTAAATCTTATGGTGAAAGGGTTGAATAAGTATCTTGAAAAGAAATGTGCCAAATATCATTGGAAAACAGAAATCAGTTGGGAGACCTACATGAGATGGCATTATTTCATAACAGTAACAGTTTCTACTGTTGGTAATCATTTATATTTTAATGAACTTTTTTTTAGCTAACATATCAGCACAGATCAAAAAAGTTAATTTTTCAAAATAAATCACATCTCATGTCGTCCTCAAATTTAAGAATGTTTCATCTCAGAATCTAGACTTATGACTTTTCGTCCCTTGTTTCCCTGCGTTTTCTGATTTGCTGATATCATTTGCTCAATAGGGACTCATACCATTACTCTTATAAAGTGGACCCCCTGTGTCAAAATGGCCTGAACTAGCGGGAGTTCTCGTACACTAAACAAATTCTGGTTTAAAGAGCATAAACATTGAAAACCAAACTCTTAGTACAGAGAATAATGTTTTCCTGACCTACTCATCGCAAAATACATACTTTACAAGCAGTAATCTTCCTCTGTAAAAACAAAATAGATCCATCGCAGCTACGAGAACTCTAGGCCGTATCAACCGTGGCCGTATTCGACTCATCATTTGACCAACTTTTAGCCAGGGCTGAAAGCGTTACAGTTCACCAGAAGAATCTGCAAAGTCTTATGATAGAAATTTATAAGACCATGAACCATCTTAATCCTTCATATATTTTGGAGTTCTTTGTTAAAAAGGATATACCTTACAATCTCCGCACCAAAGAGCTATGCAGGCTTCCATCAGCACAGTCACATCGATATGGACTAAATTCTCTTTCGTTTAGAGGTAGTCTCCTGTGGAACACTCTAGATGATGAACTAAAGAGAGCTGATACCTTGAGAAGTTTTAAAAGGGGGATCAAAGAATGGGATGGCAAAAGATGTAAATGTTTAATTTGTAAATAGTTGTGTTATATTGTAAATAGTTGATTTAAATTAGTTTTTAGTAACTATGTACATATCAACTTTAAATAATAATATGATGATGAACCGTTTTTTGTGTACAACAACAACATCTGTCTAAATAACGCCTCCTTATTGGTTGAAAACTAAATTCTAGCAATTTGATTGGTCAATACGGAACCACACCATATGGGCCTAAAGGGGCCCACTCTATAAGAGTAATGGTATGAGTCCCTATTACCAAGTGATATCAGCAAATCAAAGAACGCGGGGAAACAAGGACGAAAAGTCAATAAGTCTACTCAGAATCCTTCAGATTTGGCCTGTTTTAAAGGATCAAATCCTTGATCAAATTTGGCCTGTTTTAAAGGATCAACGCATTTACTCTTCGAAACAAGAATCTATGACAAAACCAGGGTGAAAAGGCTTTAGTTTGAAGCCATAACATCATCCAATTCAATGCGGAAAACTGAGACTCATCCTCATAAGTCAACATAAAGGAGTCAATATTGAAGATTTGAAGCTGTAGGTCGTTGTTCGAAGAGGCTTCTTACATGTTGGTTTTTACTCTATTTTTTCAAATTTCAGGTTATGGAGACGTGTACCCTGAAACAACAGGAGGACGGATCTTTGTGGTATTATTTGCACTACTGGGTATCCCTGTGTTCATGTATATGGTAGCATCCATTGGCAATATCTTCTGTGACAAATTTTTCAAGATAAGGAATTGGTTTCAAAGAAACCTGCTTAAAAGAGCTGAATTAACCTGCCCTGATGTTGTGTGTGTTGTGCAATGCATCATTGTGACATGTCTTTATGTTATCATTGGCGGAATTATTGCTGCTCATGTTCGAGGTGAGATATCTTTGCTGTTGAGTCCACTTTCTAACCCGGGGGGGGGGGGGGTACTTCACATATTTTGGGTGCGGGGACGTGCCATCGGGAAGGGTATCGATTTTCGCGATTTTGGTATAAGGAACGGTATCGATTTTCACGATTTTGGTATAAGGAACGGTATCGATTTTCACGATTTTGGTTAAAGTATAAGATCGGATATACATTTTCGGAAAATTGGTATAAGGTCGGGTGTACTTTTTCGGGAAATTGGTATAAAGTCGGGTATGCTTCTTCGGAAAATTGGTATAAGGAACGGGTATGTTTTTGAAGCTTCGATGGCACGTCCCCGACCAAAACCTGGTCAAGTAACCCCCCCGGGCTTTCTAAAAACCTCAAAACAGTAATATAAGAACCTAGTTGATTAAGAATTCTTCGTCCTTCGTGACACCGAAGTCGAATTTCACATTATGTGAAAGTCGTTTCTGGCCTACGCTCTCTTTGTTTTGTTTTTAAATTCGCGCACAAAGGATCATGGTCGACAATGGGTAATGGGTAATGGAAATTTGTCAGTTGTAAAAATGACACTTTCTTTTATTTTAAGGATTTAATTGAGGTTTCAAAACATCAATTTGTACGTACTTTGGTCCCTGTTATTCCTAATCATATGTATAAAAACATACTAAAATTTTGCGCAAATCCATGAGCGATAGGACACCAAGTGTGTGCCTCCTTAACGTTATTTTGGTAGCGAGCCACCTTAATCAATTGTTTTTAGTGTTTTTGCCTATTTTTACTTAGTAGTGAGCCACCTTATCGCGGTTTCGCCATTTTGAAATATTTGGCAGTGAGCCACCTTAAGTGCAGATCCAGTGCCTCCTTAACGTTATTTTGGTAGCGAAACACCTTAATCAATTGTTTTTAGTGTTTTTGCCTATTTTTACTTAGTAGTGAGCCACCTTATCGCGGTTTCGCCATTTTGAAATATTTGGCAGTGAGCCACCTTAAGTGCAGATCCACCTTTACGGTTAAGGTGGATCTGCACTTAAGGTGGCTCACTGCCAAATATTTCAAAATGGCGAAACCGCGATAAGGTGGCTCACTACTAAGTAAAAATAGGCAAAAACACTAAAAACAATTGATTAAGGTGGCTCGCTACCAAAATAACGTTAAGGAGGCACACACTTGGTGTCCTATCGCTCATGCAAATCTTATCATTTTTTCCTCTTGCCTTCATTTCTTTGCTGTTTTACGATCGATGTGGGCTGTTTCCAGGCCATATGTATAGCGTGCGTGCAGCCTCGCCGCTGAAGAGTTCTGCGGCTTCACGCAGGCCATAAGCATTCCTTTGATTTCCAGTCAGCGAAATTTTCCGAGCGGGCAGAATTTTACACAACAAAAGGGCACTCAAGCGTAACTTTCTTTTCATCTTCAGAGTGACATTTTCTCTCTTAAACAATAGAATTTCCGCCCGCTCGGAACCTTCCACTGACTGGAAAATAGCCTTTATAGCCTGGGAAATAGGCCGCCAAAAATGGACAAAAAATTGCTAGTATTATTTGGGACTTTAATTAAAGACATAATCATCAATCGTCAAAATTCGTCTGGCGTACGATTTATCGTCGCCTGTCAAAAGTGTATACTCTTGAGACACAGGACACACCCGGTGTTACAAAATACTAATGCATGTATTTCTTTTACAGGCTGGACAAAATTTGAAGGCATCTACTGGGCATTCATTACTTATTACACAATAGGATACGGTGATCTAACACCGGGCTTTAAAGATACAGGGGCATGGTATGGCGAAGTGTTAGCATGGGGTAACATTATTGGCTTGTCATTGGTCGCAATGACGTTTAATGTTGGCTTGAAAGTGTTTGAAAACAGAAAAAGCAAAACAAAAAGGAAGACTTGCAAAACATGTGAAATACAGCCTGAAATGAGCCAGACCAAGGGTGGGCATGTACTGTAATTTTTATGGTCCTATGTATGTCCACGAGAAAAAATTAATCTACCCATTTTCTGGAGAATTTTGTCATCTACTGTCCACCAAAGACTGGTTTCGGGGACAGACATTTGCAATGGAAACCTTTGCTAAATCTACATGTTTTCAGCTCTTTTAAAGTCTAAGTTTGTGTCAAACATCCATTTCTCCCACCATCTTGGTTCCACCTTTGTCTCTCCAAACACCTTTAATCTACCCAGTCTTAGCAAAACTGTTTCCGCCTGTGTCCAAACTATTCTAAAAATAAACCAGTTTCTTAACTATCTGCCTCAAATTGTCCTCAAGATACAAGATACAATCTGGACAAACCGCATAAGTGGTTCCACCTCTGTCGTCTTTCAGACATAAAAAACCGTATATCCACACTATTTCAAAATTTGACGTCTTTTTGTTTGGAAGTTGTCCAGAATTACTTGAGAAATAAACCGTTATTTTCAATGAAATGGCAGAGGATTGTCAGACAAGCTTTGTCTACCAAATTCACGAAAAAAGTCCGGATTCTGCGGACATAGCAATTCCGATGACAGCATTGTCTAGGTTCAGGCATTGAAATAAACCCACTTTTGGAGACATAGATCGCAAAATATAGATAGTCCATACTTGCAGTGTAAAATGAACTACTTTTAAAGACCTATAAAAAACCTGGTTTTGAGGACAAACATTGTCAAATTAAGAACAAAATAAACCGATTTTTGGGACATACATAGGACCATTATCTCCATACCTACATGCCCACCCTTGCCAGACGAAGAGCGAGACAAATCTGTAGAGTTGGAAACTTGAATCAACCTCAAATCAAGATCTCATGTTAAAAAGTCTCTGGTACCAAGGATCCTTCGCAGGCACGCCGAAATTTCTGATTGTCTGAAAATCAAATTTGGCCTAAGCGGAAACCATGCATCCATACCGCAGAAATTGAATTGATAGAAACGTTTTATACCGGGTGCGCCAGAATAAACTATGCACGTTTGTCAGGCCATAATAAATCGTACACTGGACCGATTTTGAAGATTTATGACTTAATCTTTAGCAGAGAGCCTGAATTAGATTCTAGGACTATTTGCAATTTTTTCCGTTCTCTATTTTTAGAGCTAGAAGCGAGTTTCTTAAAATGTTCGTTTTCGAAAACATCGAAAACGATGCAAAAACGTCGATCAAATTTGAAAAGATTCAACATGAATGAACAAAGAGCAAACGTTTCAGGGGGATTGGGGGGTTTGGTACGAACTCTCTTATAGCAGATTACAATTGGTTGATTTCTGAATCGCAAATCACCACGTACAAGTTCTCTCTTTGTCCATTCATGTCGATCATTCAGAAAACTTGATCGATGTTTTTCGATCGTTTTCAGTGTTTCCGAAAACTAAAATTTTAGGAAACTCGCTTCTAGCTCTAAAAATTGAAATGATAAAATTTGCAAAAAATCCCAGTATCTAATTCAGGCTTTCTGCTAACGATTAAGTCATAAATCATCAAAATCGATCGAGTGTACGATTTATTTTGGCCTGCCAAACATGCATAGTTTATTTTGGCGCACCCGGTATTAGTTGAACTGTTCTATCAATTCAACTGAACTGTGGATCTATGGTTTCTTTTGGCCTGAATTTGACATTCTGAAATTGTAGCGTGCTCGCAAAGGACCCTGGATAAAGGAAACGGATGGCAAGATGGCAGAAAAGAAACTAACATTCATTTCATGTAAAAGTAAGCTACCTCGTCACACCTAAATCATGATAATTCCCTGTAAACTTTTTAAGACATCTTTGATTTACATTAACACTAGACCCACTATTCACAAAGACATGCTGTGAATAATTTCATAAACACAAATAAAATCTGGTTACTAAGCATGTCAGTACAAGGTTAAGACCTCCAAGTCTCACCCTCTTATCCTCGAGACAAGGAAGGTGGGGGATCTTTTCTCCCCCTTCCTTTTCCCAAAGATCGGAGGATGAGATTTACAGCAACTCCAGTTAGAAACGCGTAAAGAGTAACGAGAGTACGCATTTTACATTTTTCATAAATGCTTAAACTTGTCATGTTAATCTGCTGATCTACTATATTATATATGTATGTTTCTATTCGTGAGCATTTTGCACCCCAAAAATAAACCCTCTCTCACTCTTTCTTTCTTTCTTTCTTCTTTCTTTCTTTCTTTCTCTCTTTCTTTCTCTGATCTACAGGATCTATAGAAGATCATAGAATAAACTGTATATTTACAAAACGACAGAGCACACTTCTTAAGTCTTAATCAAACGTCTATCGATACAATCAATGACGTCATACCTGTCTATCTTCTTCAAAGCACCTTTGAGTTGGCCAACAGTAACATCATTCCCAGCTATGACATCTAGCAAGTTTATAGTGGGATGTTCTGTGTCTGATATTTGTCGTAGGTCTGATTGGGTTGTTATGCCAAAAATTGCTGCGAGGTCTTTCCAGTTTGAAAGTTTTTTCAAGTAGACATCAAGACGGTTGCCTATTTCTTCGCGTAGATTGTAATCAAAACAATCAATGATCAGCTCATCTGAAAAAAAAACGAAAGAAAAATAATTGAGTACAACTATATTTGAAGAAACGGTGAAGGTGAAGGTGAAGTTGCGTTTTTCAGCGCCAAGCACTGGGATCGCAGAAATAGAGCAGACCTAATCGAATCCGCGACCCCTGTCATGACGCTCAAGTGATGGGGTCCTACGGGGTATCGAACCCACTCCGCCTGACTGTTCTGGCTGCAAAGTCAGAGGATTACACCACTGCGCCACAACACCTTCAAACTGCTTGCAAGAAACTCAATTCTCTGATCGCTAAGAAATTAAGAATCTCCAATAATGGGAAAAAATTAGTTAAATATATCTATTTTGGAAAAGGAAAGCCTCAGCATATGTTTACTTCATCACTTGCTTTCTGTGTCATATTACTTGGAAGATTGGAAAGGCATGAAAAAACTTTTTTTTGAAATTTTTGACCAGAGGACGGGAAGAAACATGAAGACACTCGTAAGAAACTAAACATGAAGAAACTAAGAGTACTCAAAAATCTGACAATTTTAAGAAAGTTTCAGTACAGGCTCAAATTCTTAGCCTCAAATGGTGAAACCTTACCATCGATAGATTTTTCGATAATTTCAGTTGGTTTGGGCGATATGCTTCCTTCATCCCAAGATACTGAAATATGGATAAAAATTATCAATTGAAAAGTATATTTTTTCGTTGCAAGCTTCATTGCTTTGAGTCGTTGCATAGGGTGGGGCGAACATATTACTGTCGGAGTTGACCGTGTTTGCAGAGGCTGTAAATATTTTCTTAAAAGCTCTTATAAAGATACAACTAATGCTGGCAATAATATTAGCCAGGAAATGCTGCATATTGGGTTTACTCTCAAAAATTAGTGTCCAATGTTTACGATTGTAGTCAATAGCAAGTTGTGCAGGCGATGGCTTCATGTAAGAATCCTCTAAATTCCCCTAAAGTCTAGCCTGCGTGCAGACTGTACTTTCCACTGCGAAGGAGAGCCAAGGCGGAGCTTGTAAAGATACTCATAGGTTCTCCTTCGCAGTAGAAAGTAAAGTCTGCACGCAGGCTACTGTACCTAAAGTCGTAAAACTCCAGAAATAATCATATTTGTTTGACAAATTGGTTGGTGCATTACCCACAAATTGAGTCAATTGGCTTCGGATATAATGCCCTTTTTGTTATGTAGCAGTAGTATGATTTTTCTATATCTCGCATGCGCTGATGTCTGTGGTAGCCGCAATGATATCATTCCGCAGCCACAATTACGTCTGCAAACTTACTGAGAGCCCAGAAACAAAACTTCACAAACAGACAGCCGGCCAGACAGACAAAGCTGAGGGATAACTTTTCAATGTTAGAAAACGTTTCTAACAACAGGTGAACAGTCATCAAAGGAAATTAAAACGTTAGAGTATGTGAGTAAGCTTACTGATTGAGCAGAAGATCAGATTTGATGACAATTATTTACCTTCTGATGTTCTTCGCTGTTGAACAGGTGAATGGTTAGGCATTTGTGATTCTGGAAAATAAATGATTCATTTTTATGCTGGCTGAATCATTGATTGATTGATTGATTGATTGATTGATTCATTAATTGTTTGATTGGTGGATTGCTCAAATGCTGAAAAGAATAATCTATCATTTATTTTCATTCATTCATTCAGACCAGAAAATTTAAGTCTCGAAACTTTTCTAAAGTCTTGTGAGATGTAATTTTGGGTAGGGGTCTGCCGCGAGCATCTTCAAAAGGGTACCGTTGGCTAGACTAATTTTTACAAAAGGGTACCGACCATTGTCTGCTATGGACTAATTTTTACCATTTCCTCGACCAATATTGTCAAATTTGTGCCAAATATGATGTCATGACCGTTCGCTAGACCAATATTGTCAAAAATGATACCCTTAGCTAGACCGTTGCTGGCCAAAATTGCAAAAAAGTATACCCTTGGCTAGACTAGAAGTCCGAAAAAGTATACCCTTGCTCGCGGCACATCCCCAGGTACCTTTACTATGGAAGAGCCCCCCCCCCCCGTGGTTACGTTTGGGAGGCTTTCTGAACATTCTGCTCCAAAAAGCAGACGGTTTGGCAGACTTCGGAGAGATCCTCCTTGTCATTGGCGAATTTTCATTTTGGTCATTGTGCATCATAAACCTGCTGGCTTAAAGATTTTTGTGTATGATTGGGAAATAGTCTTAAGTCTACTGTTTTCAGAATTTGGTAGGTTTTTAATTATCAACCAAATACACCCATACAGTTATTGTAACACGTTGCTTGATTCTAATAGCTTTCCACTTACCCGGAGGCCTGTATGTGCCAATTTTCGGAGAGATATACTGAATCTGTGAATGAAATCCAGTTAGAGCTTTTCTTTGTAAATCTGCTGAACCTAAAAGAAATCGCTAAATGACATCAACGGTGAAGCTCATAACAGGGATTTGGACAGGTTTTTTATGCTTTCACATCAATCAGTTGAACCAGTCTTTCTTCTGGAAAAGGTAGTTTCTGTACCAATAGTTTAGATTTCCAATACAGTAAAAACCCGCACATAAGAACCTAAGATTTTGAACTCAGCCTGTTTCGGTTCTTATGCAATGAGGCACATCCAGCAATCAGGGTGTGGGTTCTTAACACAGGGAAATATGCGAATCTAAACCTTAGCCAAATTTATTTACATTCTTGGCCCTATCTACTTCAACCCAAGCTTAGCCAGTTTACCTCTGCAGGCCCTGCCTATCACAGTTTTGTAAGTAATGTTTTGGCGTCCATGAAGGAGGTTGATTGGAAAAAAGTTGCATTTATTTCCCAATGAATGAATGAAACGCATTTTTAAGAACCTAGTTAAGATATCAGCCGGAAATGGGTACAGTGGCGAAGCTGGGCGAAAATGGTAGGTCATGCTCTGGGCGGAAGGCGAATAGAAGAAGCTCCTTGCGCCGGAGGCGGAAACGGCGCGGAAAGTATCTTGTGCCACGCCCATTTTTCTGCCTGGGAACGCCCATTGTTGTAAAAAGGCTTGAACAATGCCATTTCTGTAGAGATATAAAATACACCTATACATTCATGAAAAATTCTTATTTTCAAACACTTTAGGCCAAGAATTGTTCCCAAAATTTTCTTGTTTCAAATCAGGCATATCAGCAGTAAAACATTTGTTTATCACTAATGTGGCAGGCATGTTTTAGGGTTTCAGATGTCATACAATCATTTCTGTTGAGCAGTTGCCATTTTTTAATCCTCAATGAAAAGATCATTGACTGAAACTCAAGTCCCAGATCACAGGAATATCTTTTTAAGCAGAAGGGAGAAGGGAAGCAGAAAAAGCAAAGTTCTCTTGGAAAGCTCATTTGGTTAGTAACACATATGCTGATAATAACCTGGTGGGGGGTTATTCTTATATAAATAGGGTAAGGGTGCTCTGGCTGTGGTACAAAATATCAACCAAAAAAAATTTCTAGCATCAAAATGGACCCACAAGATAACTTTTCTTAGCCTACATAGCCAAAACTATTTATTCTTTGTCATCAACAATATATGGAAAATGCCCTGAACTGATAGATTTCATGTAATGTATATATTTAAATGTTCGCGTATTTTGATAATGCTGCTTGACTTTGATTTTGTTTGTAAATTCATTTTTATATTCTATTCAATTTTTCTCAGTTTGAGACCCAGAAAATAATCCAGAAGTTCAGGGAACTCATAGAAATTCTTGTACAAATGACAAACCCAAAAATATTATTTTTTTGTCAAAGTTTTAGACCCAAAGGGTAACCTGAGCACCCCCCCCCCCCCCCCCCCTTCCTAACCAAAGCAAAGTACCTTGGAGATAATAACAATGCAGAGAGAAAATTATCTTGCAAAAGTTCCTTTTGTCAGCAACAAATTATGATAATACTGCAAGAACAGGACAATTTTCTTCGAAGGTAAGTCTAAAATACTAGGCTTGTCTATGAATATGGCAAAGAAAACACTTGCGCATATTTTTTTATGAGAAACTAAGAATTTTGCTCGGTACTGAAAGTTTCTTAAAAATATCAGATTTTCAGTACTCAGAGTTTCTTATGAGTTTCTTACAGGTTCTATAACAATCTTCATGGTCACTGCCTATGCCCTTATGAACATTTCAAAACGATGTTTTTGTAAGCTTTCCAATGTCTAGACATTGCTCAAGTACTTTTCGAGTAATATGATACAGGAAACGAGTGAAAAAACTGTAAAATATGTTAGGCACATCCTTTATCAAAATAAATAGTTTCTTAATCATTTATTTTCACAGTACTGGAATTTCCCCCACAGCCTACCTTTCTACCTTCCTTCATTTACCACGAGACTTCTTGGAATATCTTGGGACACTGTCCTTCCTCTTCAGAACAAGCTTTGCTTTGCAGTTGGCGCTTAGTTATTGGCCTAGGCCTACAATCACATACCCTCCCTTTCTGGCTCTGCTAGCCTGAAGCTGCACAAAATTTTCTTGAGAACTAGGCTGCACAATGTCTCCCTCGATAAAGAAGGACTTCCAGTGAATCTTTGCATTCCACAATAATCAAAATTCAAATAATAATTCTCCAACTAGACGTGTATGTAGGGGCACTGGCACTTCATCTTGAACCGAGCCTAGGCCAGTCAATCTCACAAAACAAAGTTTATATCGTCATCATTTCCATTGTTTCAATGCGTATCCTGCTTTTGAACTTCCGCAGGACCTTATGTCGAAAACTGGCGCAATGGGCATGCGTTAGATCAGCTTCAGCCAATCAATTCATTGCTAGGTTTATGATTATAATGACCCATCTCCTGCGATTTCAGATCAGCAAGACATAACATAGGGAACCAGTACGGAAAACAGTGAAATTTGACCATAACTACACAGTGTAGCTACAACATTAGTATAGAAACCCTATGATAGGTCTGGCGCTCCGAATCGAGCACGAGTTAACACAGGGGACCAAGGTATTGACAGGTCAAGATACAAAGGGTAAATTTTGTTGTACTATGACATATGTTGTGATTTTAAAGAAAGTTTTTCAAAGAAATATTTTTTCTGGTGAAAAAATATTCATGATATCTCTGAAAATTGTTGGTCATGCTGAGCATGAGCAGCATGACCGCTAGATTCGCCACTGAAACAAGAGAGTGAAATAACTTTATCATTCATAATACATGGGTTAACCAAGGGCGCCTACCTTGTAGGAAGTGTGTTTATTCCAAGTACTGTAGAGTAATGGGTGTCCTGTGACCCAGTACAGAGAGTGTCCTAAAACCGTACCGTGACCCAGAAGTTCAGTCCTCTCAAGGTCAAGATGACGTATGAATAAGTTTGGTTTCAAATTCCATGAAACACGATATCAACTGTTATAATCTGGCTACAGGGAATCAGACAGCGTGATTTTTGATTGGTCAACTCTAACAGACGTTAGAATTTGAAAAACAAAGATTTGGGTTCAGAGACTGATTTCACTTCTTTGTAGGATCAGTACTTTCACACCTGCGCGATGATACTCTGTCCTCATCCACCTCTGTCGCCAGCTCGCCATTCTGTTCCGGATTTTGGTTACATGATAAATCAGGCGACCGACCAAAGAACAGGCCATTTAATGCTCCTCCACAAACGACCGTTGTGATGCATAAATTAACAGTTGAGGTTTTGTCTTTAAGATCTTTCAAATTCTCAGCGACATTTTCCGATCCTTCGGCAAATGACACGTGGCGTGGAACCAGTTCATCAAAGAATGTGTAGTTTGATCTGGAGCTAATTCCATTTGAAGTGCGATCTCGTGAAGCAGGAATCATGATTAAAGATTCGGAGCGCATTGGTTCAATAGATGGGATCCTGCCTTGCAAGAGTGTTCCGATACACTGGATAAGGCTTGCTCCTAAAGCTAGGCCAAATAGGAGATAATACGTTCCAACGTAATAAAGAGCCCTAACATAGGGACTTTTGGGTGCCTTACCACCAAACGGCACGTAGTCTCCTAAGCCAATTGTTGTGAAAGTTATATACCAGAAGTAGAAGCCCTCGTGAAACGTCCAACCTTCTGAACAAAGGCGAAAAGACGCAGATATGACGAGGAACGAAATTGCAAGTAGTGATAAAACAGCAATGGAGATTACTTTTACTGAGAAGTCATATGTTACAAATTTAGGCATGGTAATGTTGCGTTGTATCAATCTGTTTAGTGCAGAGTTGGACCGAGGACGACCAATATCATCGCTGTTGTTGTTGTTGTCACGATGTTGCTGTAAATATGCGATGCCCCTTTCAACGCTCGTTGCGACGAAATGAGTGATTTTGATACTCAGACATCGAATGACAAGAAGGGTCAAAGGGATCCCAATCAAGCTGTATATTATTGTGAAAGTTTGACCAGCAAAAGTACAAGGTGTTACATGTCCATAACCTGTAAAAAAGAGAAGAGATGAGTCGTAAAGAAGGCAATTTAGACCAAATTTACTCCGTACGGACGGTACAGTTCTACTACGAAGTTGTTCCGGTTGAAAGGCGTTTAGACTCCGTTTACACCAAGGTACAAGCCGGTACAACCAAAAACTATGCAGAATA
The DNA here is from genome assembly GCA_039566865.1 of Aurelia coerulea. Taxonomy (NCBI): domain Eukaryota; kingdom Metazoa; phylum Cnidaria; class Scyphozoa; order Semaeostomeae; family Ulmaridae; genus Aurelia; species Aurelia coerulea. Next base: position 22,400,800 of record CM076954.1, read on the forward strand.
AAATGGTTTTTGGCCATAGAACTATCATTTATATCGCAAAACGCTGCATGCTTGGTGTCATTTAAAACAGATTTGAGAGCGGAATTTGAATCTTTCAAGCATTATGAAATGTTGTTGACTTCAGGGGGGGGGGGGCATTCCTTGGGAAATATTTGAAGTTTTTGTTTATCTTTCTAGCAAAACTAAATTTGCATCCTATGAAACTATGATGCCTTCTGATCAGGAATCTGCAAGCAGAATACGGGAGCTGTCCTTCCCTATGAAACAATGAGCTCCAGAATATGAAAAAGGTATCGTGCCTCTTTCCGCTTACATTGAAACGTTTCAGTAGCCGGCCGGTACAAAACGAAATGATTCCGAAAATGGCAAGATTTGAAAACGGTATGAAACCCCTGTCGCTCCGGATTCAAAGAGTCCCTTTCTAAGACCAAAACGGCATTATTTAGATACCCGGGGGAGTACTTGATTTTCAATTGTACGATGCATCATATGAGAGTGTGTAATCCAAGAAAAAATCGATTCCTCCGGCTTTAGAATCTTTACCTCGAAATGATAGCCGGCTTTTGAAAAAATCGGCGAATCGTATACTCCAAACGTAAAAATTCGTCGAAAAACGATGAAATAACATTCATGACAGCCGGCTTTAGAAAAATTGCCTTCTTTTATACCCGGCATTTGGTGTGCCTGCAAAGGACTCTTGGAGACAATGACTCTTTGAAAGAAATTGCAAAAAAAATGAGATCATTCACTCCCGGGGGGGGGGGGGGGGGGGTACTTAGTATATTTATCCAACGGGGATGTGCCGTTTTTAAGGGTATCATTTTCCCCAATTTTTTCTAGCACAGGGTATCAAAATGAGGCAATTTTTCTAGAGCAGGTTGTCAAAACATGTCAAAGGGGAATATTCTGCTAGATCGGGTCGTTTTTCAGTCAATTTTCATGTTTTTGAGTATACTTTGGTGGGCACACCCCCGTACAAATTTAAGTCAAGTACCCCCCCCCCCGGGCATTCACTTACCAATAGTTGTCAGCAAAGATCCAACAAAGAAATATGATTCATAATAATCCCAACGGAACGGTTCTGGAACGCCATGATTTGCCTCCAATGCATGTTCAAAGGCTTTAAAAATGTCTTTCACTTCACCTTCAGTGGCATTGAAACGCTGGCAAATCTCTTTCTTCAAAATTGCCATTTCAGCACTTGGTGATGGCAACCTTTTCGCTTCTTCTGATTCCAAACACATGAAAACCAGGGCTCCTCCAAAAACGTAGATCGTGAAGAGAACAAGGTATTTCAAAAGGCGATATTTAATACCTCGTTTAATACGGTTCTCCATTCCAGTGTTTCTGAAAAGTAGTAACTAGACTACACTGTTGTTGGGGTTGAATATGAAATGAGAACGCAAGCTGCGCTGCATGCAATGTCTGTTCTCTCGTTTGCTTTTCAATCTATATCATTTCAGGTGGGGAATTATATTAAAATCCCATCAAAGTCCATTCATGGCCACTAATTGTAGTATTTTCAAGCTGAAAATTAAAGTGCTCTTTGGATGATTATCGGAATAATAGCAAAGTCTCATGATAATCAATACTTGACACCTCTTTTTGTCATTATCATGAATATTTTAAGAGGCTAAAGCTTCATCAGGGACTTCTCGCTCATTTGGGAGCAATAAAATACCCTCCCTTGGCACCATGTAACATAGAAGAAATCAACATAAGAAGCTCAATATAGTTTCTTCTATTATTTTTGCATTAAAGTCTGTCTCAAGTGAGATGTCCTGTGAGATTTGAGATAATGCAATTGTTATTCATGGAAATTGTTAGGTCATATCTATTTGGAACATGCTGATTCATCATATTTAATGCAAAATTTAGCGAAATTTAGTAATATAAAGTTTCATAATATAGAATTAAACCAAAAGCACCATCAATAAACAAAAGAAAATAAAATATATAAAAACATAAAACTGTTATTCCTCAAAACATTTCGATTAAAATCATCATCAGTTAATTAAAGGCACTGAGTCCGCATAAATAGCGCGTTGATGACCAATATCAACTTCTTTTCAACCATAAAACAAAGTTGTGATTTAATCGCTATTGAAATTAAACCAAAGAAATTCCCGAGGATAATACAAGGATTAAGAAGCCTTTAGCCTCCACTGCTAATGACTCTAGCCCTATTATGCGATAACAAAGGGCCATCAGCAGTTTGTCAGCTAAATTCAGGATAGCATTAACGCTCAGCTATTTATATGGACTCAATGCCTTTATTAATATTAATTAACATATAAAACTGGCATAAATTTTTGTAGAAACATGAAAACTTTCTTACTTTTGCTCAACTATGATTTCTGGGGTTGCAGTCTCATATTTTACCAGAAATTCAGGAAATGCTCATGATTGGGATTAACAACAATCATTGTATGTGAAAACACTTGTGGGAAACTTCGTCCATGGGACTGGGTCTCAAAATCCTGCCTATATTCTGGGAAAAGATCATAACAGAAATTCTTGCAGTGCGGACCCTGACCCAATAGTGAAGTACCCCCCCCCAGGAGAATAGCTAAAAGCAAAGGTCCATTACAGCAACAAAAGACAAAGAAAATTGCAAAATAGAAGCCTTACCAGCTAACTTGACTTGAAATTTCCTTGACATTGAATCAACAGTTTCAGGAGGACATCTTAAAGCTATATTCATGGCAAGTTTTGGGTACCAACTGGAAACCTGTGCATCTGTTATGTTATACCATACAGGGTGGAGAATTTGTTCTTCCATCAGTAGGACATCACAAAGATAATCCAAATCTTCTGTTGAAAAACCCATTTTGAAGAATTCTTTGCTGATGATCACTATTCCATATAATGCACCTGAAAAACCTGCAGAAAAAACATCAGATTTTGAATATCTATTACCAGCTATCATTCTACATTCTAGAAGATCTTCTTAAAATTCCAGATTAAAGAGAAAAATATGATCAATTGCTGTAACTATGCTGTGATTAAACTGATTAAAGCACTCCTAAAATTTTGATGGACAAAAATGCTTATAGCTTTTCTTTACTTCTATCTAGCTTTTGAAAGTAGTTATTGAAGGGAATAGACATAGCTATATCAACAAGCTGCTATAAATATGCTGAAGAAACGCCCACGAAGCCATCGTTTGCTTCACCACACAATGAAACGGCAAGCGTCAAAGTTGTTGAATACGATAGATCATATTTTTAACCTGGCCCGGGCCAGCTTTTAACTATGTCGATTCCCTTTAAGCTTCAAGGACACTAAGAAGCTTAGCCTGCGTGTAGACCCATTATCCAACTGGAGGAAGGGTCTAGGAGTTAATGAGCGAAAGCTTGCTACTGCAGTTCCAGATTTCTAGAACTTAATTTATGCAGCCTTTGTTGGGAAGGGTTTTATACATTATTTGAATAGAGGATTAACATAATTAATTGGGCAGTGGTAGCAAGCTTTATCTCTTTACTTCATAGACCCTTATTCTTTAGGATAATGGGTCTACTCGTAGGCTATGAGAAGCTGAGCTTCTCAAAGCAGTGTCCTGGTCCTCCCTCTCATCGTGCCCACAACTTGTGATTCCTTTAGCTTGGAATTACGAATTACGGAGAGATAGCAATGAACTAGTGTGTAGAGTATGGCACTTGCACACCAGGGATCTTCAATAATCTATACAAAATAGACAACAGAGAGCAAAAGAAATTTGGTTGTGCACACCGGATATCTGGTTGAAAAGTGTAATGCTCTGCAAACCAGAAAATGGAGAGTAGGGGACTTAACCATATTTAGATAGACTTGCAAAGCAGTAGTTTTAGTGAGTATACATTCATTTTTTTATAAGAAACTAAGGTCCGGGGCTGGTAGGCAGTTTCTTAAATTTTTGGGCCATTTTGCTACCAAAAGTTTCTTACGTGTTTCTTATATTAACGCTGGAAGTGTAGAGTTAACTTTGTTTTGTCTAAAGGGTTCCCAAGTTGCTTAGTAAGATCTCAAAGCTAGTAAATAACATAATTCGCACTCAAAATAATGTCCAAACAGTTGCTATAACTGTACAATGTCAAAACATGTGTGTGTGCTATAGGAAAATTAAAACTGTAAATTACAAAAGTTTCTTAGCTTTTTCAATTCAGCTAGGGTTGTTTCTTAGCTTTCGAAAAATTGAGCCTACCGTTTCTTATAAGCAGTTTCTTATAAAAAAAATGAGTGTAGTTGGCGACCAGCGTGCTTCGTGCACATACTCCCTAAGCAAAAGAGCATGCACACTAGGCAAACACGCTGGCAAGTGGAGGTCAGCCTTTGGACTGGTAGTAGGTCAGTGCTCTACCAGCACTGAGCCATGCCTTCGTACTTACTCTACTGTAACTATAATGTTTAACTAAAACTATTAGTAGTGTGTCCTTCTATAAATTTCCTTCTTAATACTTTAGACTATTTTTTCGTGATCTTTTATTTTTTGAGAGTAGTGTTTTAGGTATATTCTAATTCTCTAAAACAGGATCATCTCCACTCACTGTCCACAGGCTATTTATTATTATCTACCATTATTATTATTATCCCTGCATTTTTTGAAAATTTATAGATTAAAAAGAAGAAAAAAGTATGACTAACTGAAAAATTATACGGCTTTATCAACTTTACACGGTGGAGCTGTTTGAAACCAGATCTTAGTAGCGCAACTATTAGCGTCATAACATTTTAAAAGAGTCACCTGCTTTGATGGCAGTTTGCAGAGGTTGTTGGCCTAAAATGGGCCTAGGCAAGCATTCCCTGTAGTTAACTGACAAATTGATCTTTTCTAATCCCTTTGCAAGTGCTCGCACAAATGCAGCATCTTCTCTTGCAAATAAAACTGAAAGATCGTATTTCATTCTCCGCTTTCTTGGTCGTTCTTGCAAAGAGCTTTCTCCAAACTTCGCACTTTTCTCTACGCGACTTGGAACAGTGCGTTTGGCGCAAAATTTTCAAAGTTGTTGTTGTCACAGTTTCTAAGGAGATGAACATACACAAACATCAAGAAGGAGGCTCGAACAAAATGGAGGATAGGCTAGCATAGAAGTCGTGATTGAATGACATCACACACCCCCACAAATTTGTCCAATCACATCGCATAGAAACCACAATAAGCACAAATCTAGGCCTACTGGCTTCTGCGTTCTACTTTTCTTTGCAATGTCATTTCCTTCAGCGATGAGAGATCTTTATTTTCAAAATATTTTTTGGAAATTTGTTCCACAGTGCCTGGTGCTCCAAAATCTGCGATGACTTTCGAAATATTTCAGATCCAGAAAAAGATAGTTATCAAATAAAAAGTTTGAAAACAAATTTTCCCTACGGTAGAAAAAGTGTCGCAAACAGAGGAAAAGGGCAACGTTTTTGCACACTGTGACAAACAGAGCCCGAACTCTGAGATTACAAAGTCACTTCTTTTTTTGGTCACTTGAGGAATTCCAAATTTAGATAGATTTTTCAATGTTCAAGCATGCACATTTTCAGAAACTTTACACATGCATAGTTCTTTAAAAGCAGGTATGTACTCAAAGATATGTACTGGACGCAGAAAGAGTTTCGTTTTTGATTACAAAGTCCAACTTTGTAATCTAAGAAGGGGCTTCGATGTCAGGCTGTCAGGAAGAAAGAAAGAAAGTAAGTAACCCACTTCCGTCACGCTCTTTCATGTTAGACAGATTTGACACCATAAGATGGATCAAGGGCGGGCATGTCACACTGGAAAGGATGATCCTACCTTTGTCCGAAAACCGGTAGTTCATGAAAATGTTTTGCACCACCTTTGTCCCAAAAACTGGTCGTTATGATGGCAAATTTCCGTTGCTATTTTCTTTAATTTGAAGGAACATTTTTAACATAACTGACGATGTTTGTCCCCAAAACCGGTGTTTCGACCTATTACTGTTTTCCAAAGTAAGTAGTAATGATAGATATGAAAGTACAAGTGTCCCAAAACCGGTTGCCGGACAATGGTAGGACCGCTTCGGTGAAAAATTTGAAATTCTGGCCTTTTTCCGGACATTTGCCGGACAAAGGTAGAACCGCTTTGGTGAAAAATTGTAATTTCTGGTCTTTTTTCCATAAATTCGGTAGCCTGCGTGCAGACTCTACTGATTCCCTAAAGAAAAGTGAGCAGGCTATAAATTCGGCGGACAAAGGTAGAACCGCTAATGTGAAAAATTTGAAATACTAGTCTTTTCTGCCCAAATTTGGCGGACAAAGGGAGAACCAGCTTGCAGGTAAACTTCAGAATTTTGATTTGATAGGAGGTTGGGAAACTTGATTTTTGTGACAAAGTGGTAGAATAGGAAGAATGATATTCAAATTTCACCTTTGTCCCAAAAACTGGTTGTTTTGGGCACGAAAGTCGTACTATTTGATAAAAGCACCGGTTATTTTTTCTAATTCCTCTGGACAAACATGGGGTCAAATATTTTACAGTACTTGTCCGCCCCTGATGGATAAATTACCATGATGTTTACCCGGGCACAACAACAAATTTACCCAGAATTGGCACGTTCTTGACTTCATTAGCAGCGTAATTAAGTCAAAACAATCGTTTTCTAGAACGAACGAATCATTAGCCACTTATTGATAGTACTCATTATGCAAATAAGTCAACTTTAGAGGATGATGTAACCGGCGGCCTGTACAGAGGCTAGCATTCGCAGCATCACCGAAGGTAGAAGGATCCCCCTCCTACACAGCTACAGAAAGATGCAGAATCCCAGCAAACAATGGCGCCATTGACTGGGGGAAGGCACGAGATCACACTGAACCAAAATATCTTCATGCATATCATTCTGCACAGAGTTTATCTTCGTGACTGCTTGTCTCAAATTGGATCCCCGCGAATAGCAAACAATTGAAACGTTCTGCAGGGTTCTGCATAAGTAATTTTGCGTTATCGTAAATCTCACATGACATCTCATTTGTCACAGATGCACCAATAGATTCGTGCACGAACTAAGCAAACTAGGGGTAATGACTTTAGATTTTCGCGTATCATTCTCGTTTGACATAAGGACCAAAATATTGCCTTTGAGGCGATTCTTGTCCTTATACAAGGCGCTTGATTTTCCATTGAAGGCGACTTTAGCTTAGCAGCAACACTCATCTCTCTGACTGTAGCTAAAAACAGCATCTACGATCATTTGGGGTTATGAAGAAATCAATATTCAGATATTCTTATGCTTGTTTAGCTCAGACAGACTTTGTAATCATCCAAAAGGATCTTATGTTTGGATATGAAATGAATCATCTATCCAGTTTTTGCGATTCGTAACTTCAAGGAAAGAACCCAAGACGAGAAAAATGAATGGATTTTCAACCTGAAACTGTACTAAAGAAAAGACTTTTTAAAAACGCAAATTTACCAAATACAACATGAATTCTGAAAATTTGTCAACGTTCAACAAACTTTAAAGATTTCAATGCAACATTCTCTGACATCATACACAAGCAGCTTTCAAGCACGCAAGGCCTTCTGCGGAGGGGGGGGGGGGGGGGCTCGAAATGTTATTTAGAAACATACAGGATGAGCTGCCAAAGAGGTTTACAATCATATGAAATTTACTTCAACCACCAGTTGTGCACGCCGCTGTTGCACGGGAGGACAATAAAATTATCAGAAAAATACCCAAATTCAACTTGAAACCCGTTAGTCTCAGATTTTATTCTGAGAATTTTGATTGCTGCAGTACAAGTCCAACCAGATGTGGGCAACAATGAGCAAAAACTTGAAAAAAAACAGCGAAAATAAGGGCTAATAAGGATAAACCTCATTCGGAACAAACCATTTTGCATGCGAAGTATTAGTAATTTTGACCTACCACAAACCATGTACATAATCGTTAACTATGTCAAGTAGGAGCGCAGCTATTTGGGCAGGGGGAGGGGGGAGATGTCCCCACTTTTTGTCAGACATGTTTTGATGTCAGCTATGTAAAAGAAGATGCAGACAGAATGAAGCTTAGGGAGTAAAATGAGTAGGTTGCTGAGGTACTTGCGGTACTGTTTAAGGTCGAAACAATGAATTATGAACGATTAAAGCAAAATTCGTGGGGTATTCGAGGTAATTAGTGAGACAAGTTTGTTACGATAGTTATTCACAGGTTCATCTTACCCCAGGCTCAGTAACTTTAGCCTGCAGACCACAGGTTCATCTTACCCCAGGCTCAATAACTTTAGCCTGCAGACCACAGGTTCATCTTACCCCAGGCTCAGTAACTTTAGCCTGCAGACCACAGGTTCATCTTACCCCAGGCTCAGTAACTTTAGCCTGCAGACCACAGGTTCATCTTACCCCAGGCTCAGTAACTTTAGCCTGCAGACCACAGGTTCATCTTACCCCAGGCTCAGTAACTTTAGCCTGCAGACCACAGGTTCATCTTACCCCAGGCTCAGTAACTTTAGCCTGCAGACCACAGGTCCATTTTACCCCAGGCTCAGTAACTTTAGCCTGCAGACCACAGGTTCATCTTACCCCAGGCTCAGTAACTTTAGCCTGCAGACCACAGGTTCATCTTACCCCAGGCTCAGTAACTTTAGCCTGCAGACCACAGGTTCATCTTACCCCAGGCTCAGTAACTTTAGCCTGCAGACCACAGGTTCATCTTACCCCAGGCTCAGTAACTTTAGCCTGCAGACCACAGGTTCATCTTACCCCAGGCTCAGTAACTTTAGCCTGCAGACCACAGGTTCATCTTACCCCAGACTCAGTAACTTTAGCCTGCAGACCACAGGTTCATCTTACCCCAGGCTCAGTAACTTTAGCCTGCAGACCACAGGTCCATTTTACCCCAGGCTCAGTAACTTTAGCCTGCAGACCACAGGTTCATCTTACCCCAGGCTCAGTAACTTTAGCCTGCAGACCACAGGTTCATCTTACCCCAGGCTCAGTAACTTTAGCCTGCAGACCACAGGTTCATCTTACCCCAGGCTCAGTAACTTTAGCCTGCAGACCACAGGTTCATCTTACCCCAGGCTCAGTAACTTTAGCCTGCAGACCACAGGTTCATCTTACCCCAGGCTCAGTAACTTTAGCCTGCAGACCACAGGTTCATCTTACCCCAGGCTCAGTAACTTTAGCCTGCAGACCACAGGTTCATCTTACCCCAGGCTCAGTAACTTTAGCCTGCAGACCATATTCATTTCTGCATCAAGTACATCTGCCAAACAACAAAATCTCTCATTACAAAAATGATATATTTTCTTGAGAAACTAGATCATGTAAGATTAATTGGCCCATCAAATTCCAGCCTGCGTGTTGACTTTACTTTCCATTTCGAAGGAGAGCCAATGCAGATCTTGTCTCCACATTGAATCTTCTTCGCAGTGGAAAGTAAAGTCTGCATGTAAGCTGACCACATCCACTCGATCGGAAAAATAATTTACAGAATACTAAATCTAATAATATCAAATTATTTCAAAATTACATTTCTAGCACAGCTATTTCTAGTTCATTTCTTATTCAAACTTTGTGTTATCCCGTTTCGAGTTTCTTTTAACAATGCTGCGAAGGGGTCATTCGCATCTACAGCCTGAGTCGATACATTTGAATTACTCTGCCCTTTTGCTTTGAAGTCATCAAATGCATTCGAAGTCAAAGTTGGCTGGTTCTTGTGGGGTGTAGGCCGAGCAGAGTTTACTCTTGGTGGTAAAGTTCTAGCTGCAGAAATGTTCCTAGGGGGTACTGTTACAGGTGGGGCTCGTTTCAACGATCCAGCTGCGCTGCCTGGCTGAGGGGGGCGCGGTGGGGGCCTACGTTTCTTCTTTTCAATGTTCATTGCCTCTAATTCTGGTCGAAAAGGGTTCGTAGTTGTACTGATTGTCTCGGTCTTAGAGGTTTCAAATTGGGATGCTGCAGGTTTGACATCATGTGGGGCTGCAGATTTTGCAAATAACGATCGTGTTTCTGCAGACATTGAGCTCAACGTATCACTTAGCAACGATGAATTTGAATCTCCGTCTGAAACAAGAATCGACACTTGATTTCCTGCGGAAGGAATCGACGTTTCTGATCCAATAATTTGTTCAATTCCAACTTCTGTTTCATTCTTTCCCGGTGAAACCATTACATATTTCTCATCAGAATCTCTCCTGAAAATGTCCTCATAATGGATTTCAACCATAGGGCTTGGCATAGAGTCTTGTGGTACCCCAGACTCTCTGACACCTTTAGAAGCCATATCATCATCAAATGTAACCCAACTGCTGTTAGATGATCGGCTTAGTTCTAAAAGATTTGTGCTTTTGTGCTCCATTTTAACATCTTCATTATCGATAATGAAAAATTGTTCATCAATAAAGCTCGGGTTTTCTAGTGCTAATTGTTGCACCTCCTGCAAGAGAAATACGAAAGAATCTTTAGTTATTTTCATAATTTCTACATGGATCTATCATCTTTAAAACCTGACCTGACCTGACCTGACCTGACCTGACCTGACCTGACCTGACCTGACCTGACCTGACCTGACCTGACCTGCCCTGACCTGACCTGACCTAACCTAACCTTCCCTAATCATATAGCTTCTATCACTACCTGTGCACAGTGCACAGTCGAAGAATCGTCAAACTATTGATAAAGCGTATCAAAACATCGCTCGATTCAGACTTTTGTACCGGGTGTCTCAAAAAAAGTACTCCCGTTTGAAAAATCACCAAAATTTGAAGACACGGCCGATCTTCAATTGTCTTTGTTGTCAAGTAGATCAAAGACCAAATTATTTTCCAAGATGAAGCTGATCTTCTTATTGGTTTTAAAATTAGCAAATTATTTAGTTCTTTTCAGGGCTACCTGGTTTTGAATCAAACTGCAAAAAGCACTCATGATTGCCAGATCAATTTCTTTGGGCCTGTAAAGCATCTTGTTTGGTCATAAATAACACAAAGAAATGCGCACTATCACTGCAGACTTCAATGATGATAAAAAATCTGAACATTTTGACTCTCAGGCAAGATTGAGTATTCTGCTTAAAAACTATAGCTCAAAATAAGGTTTTTCAACGTGTAGTTTTCTACCTTGTTGCAACAACTGAAAAAGAAAATTTCATCAAAAGTTTGATAATCAATTTTAGGGGATGTTTTAAACAGGAGCACTTGGGTTTTGGGACACCCGGTAGAACAGCTGAAGATCTATTGAGATAATTTCAAAAATTCGCTGAAGCTATCTACTATCACCAAATAAAGGTCTGGTTCTTACCTCGTGTGTTGACTCCGAGGTGGTATCTTCAAGTGATATCATGTTCAGGTCGATTAAATCTGCAATGGCAGGGGCACTTTGAGAATCAGCACGGTCTAATCGTGTCTCATCATCTTCCGAAATAATGCTATCTCTGTCTTCAGCTTCAATGCAGTTTGCAGACGCTGATCTTTGCACTCCTAAATTATGATGTAGTCTCGATGATGTTGGAGGGGGTGTTCCAGGCTTTTTAATTTGTTTTGGTCCATGGTGCTAGAAACAAGATGGAAAAGTTCATGAAATCAATTGGATCCTGCAATAATGAGATTGAGAAATGTGAATGGAATCGACACGCAAATACAGTAAGAACCCGCAAAGTAGAAACCAATTTAGAAGAAACCTCAGGCTGATTTTTTTGAGAAATGGTGCCCTCATATAAGAAACTTCTCAGCCTGATTTAGGAAGGTTTCTTATAGGAGGATCCCAAATAAACTCATATCTAACAATCTTTGTTAAAATCAGGTGCCAAACATTTTTAAATACTTCATCGAAAGCATCTCAATCTACGTATATACATAGCATGTATGCTAAGGTTGAGTAAATTTCGAGCGAATGCTAGGTAACAAGAAAATACTGTTCAATAGTGTTTGCTCTGGGTTTTCTTTAAAGATTTAAGTTGAAACTTCTGAAGGTTTCTTAACCATGTGATAAGAAACCTTTCAGCCTGTTTCAAGATTAATGACCTTTTGATAGGAAACTAAACAGGCTGTTTTGAAAAAACTGGTTTCTATTTTGCGGGTTCTTACTGTAGATTTGTCTGGTCGGAGTCTGAGTCGTTTGTTTTTAAAAATCCACCCTGGACTTGCCCAAGTCTCATCTTCTTTCATCAGTCGATTGAGCCATAAATACCTTTCACCTTTCACCGTTTGCATTTTCATGGCTGTACGAAAGGGTATTTAAAAACCACCTCAAAATCTGTTCCAAAACTCAAGAGAAGCTCAATAAGAAAATAATTTTTGGTTCGGAAAAATTTTGAATGATAGAATGATACTTACAACTCGATGTGATGGAAGAGTGCTATACATAGAGTGTCGAAATGGTGATGGGGAAATACTTGTGCTTGCTAGTTGACTTGCTGGCATTGAACCAGCTCTCTTGACAGGGTTAGTTGGAACTGGGGCCAAATGATTGTGTCCATCCTGAGATAAAAGAAGACATATAAAAATGTAAGAAAAACTGCATGAAAATCTATGTGGTTGCTGTGGAGGAGGAGCAGCTTTAATTGCCGAGGTTTCATCCAGTCGCATGCGTCAGGCTTCAGCTTAGAGTGTGCAACCCTGTTTGAGTCAATCTGACAAGCGGTTCCTGATTTATGGTAGAGGAAAGGCAAAATAAATTGTTAATCAAAAACAGCACCTCTAGTGTTCTCCAGCAATTTCAAATGCTAGCGTCATAGTCAAATTTTCTCTACATTCTTGAAAGGTTGAATGATAATAATAAAAGGCATGTATATTGCGCCATTTATCCTCACGGCTCAAAGGCGCCCAAAGGGTTGACAGTGTTGTCTTACAGATAAACAACACTACAAACCCTTTTAAAATTCAGACGAAATATAAATGCAACGCTATAGCTCTTCCTTTAAAAATTGACTTAATTTTGACATTGCTGGATAACAACAGAAGTGCTGTTTTGAAGCAACCACTCATTTTGCCTAAAGTTCCTCTGCGATAAATCAGCAACCGCTGGTCAGATTGACTCAAATAAGGTCTCAAACTCCTAAGTGGAAGTCTAGCCTATGTAGCTGTGTAAAAACCTAGACAATTAAAGCAACACCTCCTCCACAGCAGCCATGTAAACGGGGTACAGTTGTTTGGAGACTCTTTACAAGGAAAAACATGATACATACTTTTGTCTTTAATTGATGCTTGATTTCCTTGAATTGATGTTTGGCGCCTTTATATCCTGTTTTCATTCCACTTTTTGCTCCTTTGTAGAATGCCTTCATTTTACTTTTGACCTCCATATCATTTGCTTTCCCTTTCAAAACTGCATACTGTACTCCAACACTTTTTTTCAAAGCACCTCCACCTTTCTGAAATATGTTCAAAAATGATTACTCAAGAAAATATATTATTTATCTCAAAATTTCAATTCAATCTCAACTAAATGAATATTCTCAGCTAAAATTTTAATGTTTACTAATTCAATAATGCTAAAAACAAAAACACAGATCTGAATAGGGGAAAACTTTGCAATAAAGTATTCAGACATGAATTTTATACATAAGATTCAAAACAATTAAAAAGGTCTGTCCAGCAAAACAAGGACGCTTTAATGCCTGCCCAGTAAAATAAAGGGGGATAAAATCATTTACAAGCATAGCACATGGCAGTCTTCAGCAAATAACAAAGGCTAGCGATTCCTTTAAAAATTTGCGAAACGAAGAAAAGTTAGGCTTCCAAAAAATTTAGATTGAGAACCGACCAGGATAGCAGGCTGTGAATCGGATCTTGTTAGATTGTGGTGTTCCTACCTTTTATTTAAGTTTGCTACGTTTGAAGGTTTGAATAAACTTCTGTCGGAGCATTCCTCTATAAAACAAAGCGCACAACTGACCATTGGACCATATGGTCTCTCGGAGAGTAAATTAGTTGATGAACAAAATGTTATGATACCTTCATTTTATTCATCCACTGCTGATGCTGGAATTTCCATTTTGATGTATCTATAGGAAAACAGGTAATAGTAAGCTTCTGCATTAATTGTTGCTCCTTGAAGTCAAAGTAAAAACGGAGAAATCTTTCCTCTACAAAATGAGAAAAAGGATTTTAAAAGACATGCCCACTACCAAGAAATTTCCATCAAAGAGTGAGCCTCCTTTTCCAACCTCCCCTCCCCACCTCCCCTCCCCTTTTCTCTATAGATGCCACCGTATCAAGGAAGTAAAAAAAAACAGCACGGTCTAATCGTGTCTCATCGTCTTCCGAAATAATGCTATCTCTGTCTTCAGAAATCAAAGAAAACTGTCAAAAGAGTCACAAGGTTGAAAGTCACTGAATCTAAAGGTTAAGAGTTTTTTAGAGAACAAATAATAGTGATTCAATAGATAAAACTATGAACATGAGTAAAACTTTAATAATTCTTACCTCCACTATCATTAAGTATCTCATGTTCGAAGACGTCTCCAACCTCGATACCAGCATTTAAAAGGTCTAATCTGCCAGCAATAAACTAGAAACAACAAGACAGAGCATATCGTATATGATAGATAATAAATACAACGCTAAATATTCTTATCTTACAGCTTTATTGATCTAGTCATTCGCTTTAATTTGCATAGAAATAGCCTAATTTCACAGAAAGATCAACATTGAATGCCTCATTAAAAGTCTCGTGAGCAAGAAATTCAGCCAATAGAATTTTCGGACATTTTTCAAGGTAATTTGGACAAAACGTTTTGAAAAAAAGTTTTGTCCGTAATTTTAACTATCTGAAACTTTATGATTTTTATGTAGCTTGTCATTACTCGATTACATCTTTGACCATTTTGACGGTCAAATTTGATTTAATCCTGGCCATATGTAATACATTTCAGATATGACTTACTTGCATGAACGACTGCAGATGAATAATTTGTTCCAAGAATGGCCGTATTGAGCTTGATCTCGAAGTCATGAGTCTGGAAAAAAGAATATTGGAATGAGTGAATGAAATATAGTTAATAGAAACAATTAATGGATAAATGGATGATTAAGTCAATCACCCAATCAATGGATTAATCGATCAATCAATTAATCAATCTGTCACTCAAATCAATAAATCGATCAAAATAGATTCACAGCTGACGAAAATACGTGATATCTTTAAAGGCAGAATGTATCCAAAATGCAATGACAGAAAAGCAATTCAAAATAACTTACGAGTCTTCGTCAAACACAATTTTTCCACCCTGAAATACAAACAAAGATTAGTGTGATGAATAACAAGTCGATTTTATGGAAAGGTGCCATGAATGTAAATTTTCATGGAACGATGAGAATTTCGAATTACGAGAAAATGCAATCAAAAATTATCACGAAATGGATAAAATTGATGGGATCGAGAAAATGTTATTACTGAAGGGTCACTTAAAAACTTTGCAGTGCTGAAGGTCAACCCATGGGTAGTTAGACACTGCTGGTGTGCTCCTACGGAGGAGCGCTAAGTAATATGTATCTGCGGAGGAAATTTTTTTATAGCACTGCAGAGGAGATATTGAAAGAACGCATATAAAAGATTTCCTCCGCAGATACATATTATCCAGCGCTCCTCCATAGAAGCACACCAGCAGTGTCTAACTACCCATGGTCAACCCTCAAATGAAATTGAAATGAAAATCTATGAAATCCATTTAACGAGAATGCAGGTTACAGCACTTACCTCATCACCGTCACTTTCTTTAAACCTCAACGCATCCCTGTATCCACCAATGACTTTCACAAGAGCTCGTAGAAATTGACTTGCTACATAGTCGTCAAGAGCTCTGTCTAACTTCTTTAATTTACTCGTTAGTTTGGAGCTCTGTAAAAACACAAGAAAAATTGAAAAAAACATTCTTTTGCCAGTCCTAAAACTTAATTTGACGGTTTAATCGTATAATTTCGCGGTCATTTTAAAAGGAATATCTTATGATAGTGTCAATGCGACCAGTTTTATATTTGTTGAGCAAGATGACAAATTGAAAAGACATGGGCAAATAGTAATTGATCGACGAATCCAAATTAATTATAGTGCCAGGTTCATGTTTTACAAATAATAAGTGATTCGGTATATCAAAGTGCTTAAAAATCTCTAATTACTCGCAAGATGAATGCTTCCAAGAAGAAACTTTATGAAAATAGAATGAATGCTCACCGAACTAAAATGTTCGCAGCATTGAAAACGAAAGATTACCCTAACTTTTTTCAATAAAAATGAAAATTAGCAGCATACCACTTCAGGAGGGAAAATATCCATGTCATCAAAGGGACTTGTTATTTCATTCTTGTCAGCATCCAAAATGACCACTTCATCCAAAGGCATTTGCCGAACAACCTATAGCCAAAATGAAAAATATTCAAAGCTAAAATTGCATCCGTGAAGGTGAAGTTGTGGTTTACACGTATTTTTCATAAGAAACTAAGAATTTGGGCCAGTACTGAAAGTTGCTTAAAATTATCAGATTTTGGGTACTCAGAGTTTCTTACGAGTTTCTTTGAGGCTCCATAACAGTCTTCATGTTCAATACCTGTACCCTCATGAACATTTCAAAACAAGGTTTTTAAGCCTTTCCAATGTTTATACATTACTTAAGTACCTTACGAGTAATATGATACAGGAAACAAGTGAAAGTAAAGTAAAATATTTCAAGGATTTCCTTTATCAAAATAAATAGTTTCTTAACTTATATTTTTCCAGTACTGGAGTATCTTAACTTTTTGGCGATCTGAGAGTTGAGTTTCTTATGGGTAGTTTCTTATAAAAAAATGCGTGTATAGCGTCAAGTGATAGGATTGCAGAGGTAGACGAGACCTAGACTGAGAACGTGATTTCTTCGTTCAACGTTTTTACTCTGATGTTTTTATACAGGTTCATACAAGTTCAGTTTGAAGCCATAAACATCATCAAATTCAGTGCGGGAAAATGGGATTCATGTAATCAATCTAGACAAGACCTAATCGAATCCACGACCTGTTGTCATGACGCTCTAGGTGGCAAGGCTTTACCTAGGATGGAATCCTGTCTGCCTGACTGTTATGGCTGCAAAGTCACAGGATTACACCACTGCACCACAACATCTAAAACCTGGCTTATGAATAGGCCTGTCAATAAAATTTGAATCAAATTTCACAACTCGCAATGACTAAACAAAAGAAAACGAACTTTACTCACGTCCATCATTGATGAATGAACACCCAAAAGGAAAGGCATTGGTGCGCTGAAAATATGAAGAGATACTTTCCATTTTACAATAACTCACAGGGGGGACTCTCTATTGGTAAAGATTTCAGAAAAGTCCAACAGTAGAATTATAGTGCAATAATTAAGGTTTCTTTAACCAATTAGTTCAAAGAAAAGGGTCATAGAGTTTCACACCAAACTATTCAAAGATTTGGAACATATGCTGCAGAATGTCATTGTACCATACGGTCTCTTTATAAACGTTGAGGTATTGAAATGAGAAGTTATCCCTTTCAAAATCGTTGTTATTTAGGAACTAAAAATCAAATCAAGAAACATTTGCTTCAGTAAACATAACCTTTTTATTGTAAATCAAAATTAAAACTTACCAGCAATAATCTAACAACTTTGGTGGCAAAACCGGAACGAATATATGTTGCCTATAACAGAGATTTTGAGAACCTGGTTGAGAATCTTGAAGACAGCTACAAGTGAAGTTTGGAACAGGACTGAAAACTTTCTTCACTTTCAAACTTCTATCTACAACAATAGCAATGTGTAGATTACAGGGTCACATGGGGGTAGCTGTAGAGTTGCCAAGGAGGCCTAAAAGGAATCAATAGAACTTTAAAATGCCTCCAATCCCTTCTCAAATTTACGAAAGGACAAATAGATTATGTTAAGTTGCATTGAATTTGAGTGTTCTTAATTCTAATTATAGCAGTTTTATGTTCATTTTCATTTGTAAACAACCTAACTTCTATAAACTCGGCTGTCCTGTAAAGTTTTATACTGATGAAGATTTTAAATCGAAACGTTTAGCGCAAAACAACAGTTTCATTTCCATAAGATAATATACAATAATATCAAGTGGAAAATAAAAAAAATAGGAACTTACCATTGCATTGGATAAAGTAGTGATACTGAACCATGAACAATTGCGGTAACCTGAAAAATCATAAAATTTGAAATCAGCATGGAAGGAACCTGCCTGCTTATGCTGTGTGCATTCACGTGCTAAAGTCCTGCTCAGAATTCATCTGGAGGCATAAACTCATCAATTTGCTTTCTTTAGTGAGGTCTCTTAAAAGCATTAACGCATCTGTAAGATTCCATTATTCCGTAACTCAGAAATCAAAGACAGTTTTCTACAGATAAGATTATTATCTCGTTTTTCTGTGAATGATTTTTGGAACCCATCAAAAACATATCGACGAATCGTTACCAAAAAATAAATTACTTCAGGCTCTGGAGGGAGACGAAATATGCCCGCAGATTGTTCTATACAAGGAGATTCTTCGTGCTTTGATGGAAGTACCTTTTATACCTTCAAGCTATGACAAAAGCGAAAAGAATAGGCTTAACCAAATGCAATTGTTGCAAGGAATTAGACATACCAAACTCAATTTCTTTGAAGTGACAAGTATTCTTCTTTCAAATAGCATACTGAAAGAAAAGAGCACACCCTACGAAATTACAGTTGCTTTATAAAAAGAAACTTTGCTGGACTATGTTGTTAGACTTACCCAAACTTTGAATTAATTCCAACTAATAAACAAAAGCTCATATTTCTACAAACCAATGAAAATCGTCACTTTTAGAGGCTTTAACAAGATATCTCAACACAACATACAAACAGAGATCCAAAAACGAAATCCAAAAACATTAAACTTGATTGATGATATATAACCTAGATTTTTTCATATAATCGCTGATATTTTGTTAGTAGCTTTAATTTGTAGTTCGTGGTTAGACCATGTATCTTAATGATATTGAGTCTAATATTCACGTGATTCCGACACAATTTAAATAAGGCAACAAATATGCAGTTTTTGTGTGAACAAAAGGCCTGTCCATCACATTCTTATGTTGTTTCCAAATTGTGCCCGTATTGTATGAACGTGTGCATTTCAAAGAAAAAAACAAGGTACACGTCCACAATTAGCCTTACCTATGTCAATCTATCACAGCTCGGACATGATTTTAACAAATTCAATCAATGTTGTTTTCAATATTTGTGTTATCGTGGCACGACAAGTGCACTGTCATCAGAAGTTTGAAAAAACAGCGAACTTGACAATTTACCTACCTGACAAATAATTGAACCATAATCTCAGGAGTGATAACTGCAAAATAATCTGTCAAGTTTCGCTGAAAAAATGAAAAAATTTCAGTCACAATCTTAATTTTGCAATTCTATGCCTTATATGAAGACGGATCACAAAATTTGGCTTCGAAAGCAATTGTTTATTTGAAGGAGGAAAAAATTTCTAAGACATATCTTGTTATTATTGTGCAGCATCACTCTTAATTTGCTGAGAGAGAAGCCACCCGTGCACAAATGGTGCAAAACAAATTTGAAAACAATTCATAAATATTGTCCTGAAATATCTTTATCATGGAACTAGCTCTTTCGTCGTATCCATATAAGTTAAAAAAGGACAGATTTTGCAATACAATAGCATGAGATCCTTTTGTTGACACCTGAATTCAAAGTGATTAGCGATCGCACACAAAGGAAATTCTCTCATCCAGAAATTCAAAACAAACAATGCCGCAAAAGTTTCTCTGAAACCCAAGTAGCCAGCGCGCTCGTTGTGCATTCCAGAAATTGTTTTTAAGAGCAAACATGAGCATAGATCGAAAGAAGAAGGATATATCTACACGTCTACCTCGGGCATTTAATTTGTTTTATTCAAAAGCTGATTGGAAGGCGATTCAATTCTCTTCTTTTTTTGGGTGTAATTAAAGCACTTGCTGCTCAGCGTCCGAGCTAAAGAAATAAAATGCCTGAGGTAGATATGTAGACATTTCCTCCTTCTTTCGATCTATGCTCACGTTTGCTCTTAAATACAATTTCTGGAATGCACAGGAAGCGAGCTAGCTACCTGGGTTTTCAGAGAAACTTTTGCTGCTTTTCTTGTTTTGAATTACTGGTTGAGAGATTTTCCTTTGTCTGCAATCGCTAATCGCTTTGAATTGCGATGCCAATCAAAACCAACTCGTGCTATTGATTACCAAATCTTTCCTTGTTTATAAGTTAAAAAGTTTCTAATCAGACTATGCTTTCCACCTTCCATCGGAGATTAATCAGACTCTGCTTTCCACCTAGAGATGCAATATCAACATTTTTAATTAAGTTGAAAAACTTACATTTTCAGGGATTGTCGGCAGCTTCGTAGTATCTGGAACATCATATTTGAAAACCTAAAGAAACGTAAAAAAAGTTAATTTAGTACGATGAACGTACTCTGGTGGTGTTGTGGCCAAGTGGTTAAGACACAGTGATTCGAACCTTGTGGGGTCTACCCGCGTGGACTCAAATCACGTCATTAGAATTACAAAGCAACGAGCCATGAGGCAAGTCAGCTGTCCATCCTTCGGACGTCGGCAAAGGAGTCTCAAGAGCTGAGGTGACTCAGAGGCCACAAGCCGCAGTGCCGCGGCCCCACATCAGCTACATAGCTGTCAGCCCTTGCATAGCTTGCTCGATTGATTGATTGATTGATTGATTGATTGCTTACACCAGTAAAAGTATTGACGAGTTAATCTACATATCTTCTATCACCATTTTTACTTTTTGATGCTCTTTAAATCTCTGAGGAAGAAAAATATACGTCTGAATTATGTACAGTATATACACAAATTTCAATATATATATACAGTATATACAGTATACAGTACAGTGTACAGTATATACACAAATTTCAAATTCAACTGCTGAAACAGCCAACTAAAAAACGCTCATGAAATTTGCTCTTGTTAGACACCCATAAAAGAACGACTTCTTCTTTTCCCCTTACCTTGCTATTATCATCACATTTGGCAGTAACAGTAAAAGATGAGCCAACATCAGGAATTGGACAATCTTGTAAAACATCCAGAAGCGATGTAACCATATTATGCTACAAGCAATGAACAAGAAACGTCAACACTTATGAAGATGTACCTGCTAAGGCCACGTTTCCAATATGTTTCCATTTAGAACGATCAAAAAAGGAGACACTTGAAAACGCTGTTCAAAGTGTGGTAATTCGAAAACAGAGACATTTGAAAATGCATCCTTTTCAATGTAAACAGCGGAAACGAAATCATTAAAAATCGCAATGACAATAGCAACCGACTTGGGGCCAAAACAAAGCAAACATTTAGTCCGAACATATGAAATGAAAACCAATGAAAACCGAGTAATAGAAACATTTCCGTCTTCGTTCCAGGCCCCTAAATGACGAAAACAGAGTGATTCGAGAATAGAGCCATTTGAAAACGGAGTAATGGAAACATAGGCCAAGAAGGGGCAAGGGCAAATTACTCCAGGATCTAAATTCAAAGGGACCCCGAAAAATTATGATAGATAGAAAGAGTGTAATGGGGGCGTTTCTCTTGTTGTGGAGAGTCTAGAGGGCTCATTCCGACAAAGGTACCTTTAAATTATCCCTTTGAGTCCCTGTAAGTAAGGGGGCTGCAGTTCGGTTATGTGTCCAAGGCCCCACTACGTTTTTCAGTAAGCCTGAATGGAAATAAATGTAGAAAGAGTCATTTCTTAACTATAAAGCTATCCCGGTTTACTTGATGCAGAAAAGGGAATGCTAAATTATTATCTGTGAGTCAGGTAAAGGTTGGGCCCGTGTGGTTAGGCATGTATGGGTACAGTTATATCTGGTCATAAAAGACCTTAAAAGATGCTATATCCCAAAAATGGACAAGTTTTTCTGGCAAGCAAGGTGGGCTCTCTGAAATTAATGTAGCAGTAGCTACAAAGTTTGATAAAATCTCTTTCAGTAATTGAGAAGAAAAGCTTATCCATATCTGCTCCAAAGCCACAAAAATCCAATCTCTTGTCAGTCAAGCTAGATTTCGTTAGACTTGGCTAGATTTTGCCAAGAAGCCACAATCCATTGTCCGTTTGGGGTTCTTTCTTAAATTCTTAAGAATCATTGAGAATTCTTTTCGTGTTAATGCATGCAAGGCCTGTACTGAACAGTACTGTTTATATTATTTACTGAAAAGATGACAGAATATAAAAATGGGATAGTACAGTTGACTAGAAAAATGATGAAGAGAAATCAGATGCAAATATAAAAAATCAATGCACCAACCTCTCCTTTTATATCAGCACCTGAGATATTGTTTAAAACTGCATAAAACATCTCAAACCACGGTGCATAGCTAATGAGAAAGTAGAAAATTGATAATGATAAAAAGATGTGTCTGAGGCTACATGAGGAAACCACTGAAACTTTTGACAACATATTTCAATCCAAAAAACGTTTGCTGATAGAATTACAGTACATCTGTTATGAATTGTAGTTTCTCTAAAAAAATTTGAATGAACCAATGACAATCAATTTTAGGATTCCAAGGTAATGATTGCAAAAGCAGTCTTTGTAAATAAGTGTTGCGCAGATCGTGAAAGGAGCAATTAAATTCCTTGCCACTACCTGCATCATTATAGTCTTGTGAAGATTCATGACAATGAAAGAAATCCATAAATCTTCCAAAAATGGTACAAGGTACTAGGTGTCCCAAAAAAGTACCCCTGTTTGAAAAATCACCCATTTTTTCTTCAGATTTTTTTGTCAAGTAGCCTCAAGGACCAAATCATTTTCCTAGACATAGTTGATCTTGTGATTGGTCTAAGAATTAGCAAATTTAGCTCTTTTTAGGGCTGCCGGGTTTTGAATCATACTTCACAAAAGCACTGTTGATTGCTTGATCAATTTCTTTGTGCATGTAAAGCTTTCAATTTGGTCATGAACAACAGAAAGAAATGCACACTATTATTGGAGACAACAAAGACAATAAAAAATCTAAATTTTTTTATTCATAGGCAAGATTGACTATTTTTCTTAAGAAGTATAGCTCAAACAAGGCTTTTCAACATTTTACCTTTTAGCATTAAAAACAAAGCTTTTATCATCTTTAAATATGTTTGGGTCATTGACAAAACAAGTCAGAAAGAAAATTTCATCAAAGATTTTATAATCAATTTTTGGTAATTTTTTAGACAGGGGTACTTTTTTGGGACACTTGACAGCTTGCATCAGATCAGCAGTGGCATAATAAAGAGACTTGGGATGCTTACCTGATAATACAGATGCATGATGGAGCATGTGCTGGATAACGGCAAAATCCAAATCTAAATTTTCCATCAATATCAGTCAGTACAAATGTGAAATACTGAACACCAGGACTGCAAAGTAAGAATGTGGAGATATACTGAGAATCAAAGATCTATCAAAAAATACCTGAAGATATAGAAGACAAAGTCTATCCCTCAGTAAAAAGCTCAATTTTTGCAAACTTTGCAATCAGTTTGCAATGCTTTGTTGTTCTTTGGAGTTTGCAAGTTTGTGTACAGTCTATGCATTTTTGCATATCCGCAAGAAGCTCTAAAAAACATTTTGCAAACTAGTTTGGTGCAAAGTAAAATTCTTTATAAACAATTTAGGAGCTCCTAAATCTGAGACATGTCCAAAAGAAACTTTGTGCAAACTCTGTGCAAATTTGCTGCAAACTATTTTAAAACTAAACTGCAAACCTTATTTTCTATTAAGGATAAACTAAACCGTATTTTTGTCATAGAAAGGGCAAACCTATTTAAGTGAAGCATGCACATCTGGAGGATACAGTGCAACAAAAATTAGTACCACATCATCTTTTACAAAAAGCAACAACCCAGACAGCTGTGAATTTAACATGAATTGGTTGATGTTGAATTGGTTAATATTATACCTGTCTGTCCTGCATGGAAAGCAAAATGTTGGAATCTGGGCGAGAAGCTCATCCTAAAAAAGACAATCTGCATAAACACAACTTGATGTAGAGAGGTTAAACGACAAAAATACTAAGATATATTTTAACACATTGAGGCCTTTCGGACTTGTGTCCTCATCAGAGTGTGATTTTGAATACATCTAAAGTATCAACAAGATGTATATCAAATCTCGTTGATACATAATCTAACAAACGCAGCATGTTTGCATTTTTGTATTATAAGCTTGTTTCAAGAGCAGTATGACATCAAATGTACACCTCTGGAAATTACTTCCTGGTAATTTTCTTTCAGAGTTTCACATTACATCAACCACAAGTAGTCTATCAATCTACAGTATACTATTATTGTACATTAACAAAATATATGGTTGTTACACGGAGTTTGTTAATGGTTAGCTACATAATGTTGATGCATGGCGGATATAAAGATGTTTAAGCCTGCACTATGTATGAATAATAATTGATTTAATTTTGATTGCAATGCTTGTATATCCATCATCCATCAAGTGTTAAGTAAGAAAATATCATATAAATTTCAAACAAAAAGATCTGTCAATAAATTAGAGTAATTTAGTCGTCCCAATGCTATTTGTGAAAGATGACAATGATTGCTGATTTCTGAAATCTAATGGAACAGTGTTTCATAATCTGCACTTGGAAAAAATGAGAGCTTATATATGTGTCAGTTCTACAATATGGCGTTAAAAGAGTTGCTTCACTTCTGATGTGCTTTATGGTTGTATGAATGAACTTTTCCTTTGCAATGTCCATATGGCTATTTAGAATCTTATAAGTCTATTCCAGGCTACTCAAAGGTTGATCCAATTTGTGTGGAAAAGTATTTGAAATAGGTGCCAACACCTAACAGCTCATTTTATCTTTATTTCACAACCCTAAAAATCACTGCATCTTTTATGTATTTCTGGTAACTCAAAATCACATGCATACTATGTGATGAAATCAACTCATGATGCACACTTTTCATACCTTTTCTTGGAAACCTTCTGGATGAAATCTTTTGATGGTTGGACCTGAAATATAAATTAGATTATAAAATTTGTTTCCTTACAATATGCTTGTCTAAACTGTGAATCATATACAATTATTAAAGCTGAGGAGGTACAGTATGAAAAAAGTAAAATATTTATTGAATTTCAAAATTGCTGAAAAAACGCGATTATTTCTCTTACCTGAATCAGTGTCACAATCAGGGGCAACAACTTCTACAAAGCATTCATAAAGCCTTGGTAGTGGTAACCTGAAAAATAGTTTCAAATGGTTAAGCCATTGCGTGCTGCAACTTGAAAATTGAGGATATGTTTAAATAATAGAATCTTTTGCTGAAAATGTTATCTGACACTGGTAAAGCAAATGTCCAGTCTGATCAGATCCAAAAAAATGAAAGTATATTCAGATCTTCTGTGAGTGTCTCTTCTTTCCATTCTCTTTCAATCTGATGATATTTGTTGAGTCAGATACAACTCTTTCAATTTCATTCAAAAATTGACAAAACGTTTTATACAAATAGCACCATACTGCATTATGCAGCATTGATACTATGTAAATTGCAAATTAGTTCGCCAAACAAAGCACAAACAAAAAGAGTAAACACCACATATACATTTTTTTGCAATGTTTAAAGTTTTCATGGGTTTGGAAGGGAAGCAGTCTTCCTCTATCCTTTACGGTGTCAATAAGTTTGTCTGCTATGTTGATAGCTCTTGACCATGAGATAAGAAGCTACAATTCACAAGAGAGATTGGTGTCTTTGTTTTGTGGTTTGCTCACAATAAGACAAGGAAGTAAGTGACCATTCTGTGGCTTAGGCCTTACCAGGATCATTTGCTTTCTTTTGTCATCCTATTGGATTGGATTATATGAGACAAAAACACTGCAGGTTGCTATCAACAACATTTTTTTCCGTTTCTGGTTTCCTTGCTTGAAAACTGAACGAAGCATACATATCAAAGCGAACCGAACGAGCCCTGCCTTACACTTGATTGATGATGATTTCTGGATGGATAGAAAATACCCCCTTCCCTTCCGGTTCCGCCTCCTCTCCCCAAAAGATTACTTACTTTGCAGAATTATATGCCAGGGTTTCCATTACAAAGTGCAATAAGCAAGGTCTGTAGTTGCGCATTTACGCTGTAAAATTACCGAAAAATTAGAAAACAGGCAACCAAAAGGAAAGGCATAGGTAGGTGGTTGTGTCTGGTGTCAAAATTTAGGCCCAATCGAATGTTGCAGCAAAGCTTCGGAAAACATTGAAAACTGGAGTGTTGACGCATAACTGATAAATGATATACCTCAGCCTTGAATCAACCATGTTTAAACTTTAATTCGCATATCTTTAAACCATTTCGTTAGCATCTATTCGTTGGCAAATGTTTCTTTTAGCTTCCACCCTCTCATGGCCAGCAGCGCGACGCCATTTTGTTTTGAGTTTGATTGTGTTTCCTTTTTAAAATGTCATCAGTGACTGTCTAATGCTTCGCAGAGGAACCCTCATCGTCCTGCGCAAGTCGAAATATAACCTTAAAAATTTAGTTTTATTTTCCAAAACTTTCATTTGCCTCATTTATAAACTTAATTTAATGAGACAGGTGGAAAATGATAAGCATCCTGCCATTTGAGAAGAAAATTAATGATGATCTTTTCAAAATCAAGGTTCATTTTATCCATGAATACTTCCATACGGTAAAATTCCAATGAGAAAATGCACAACAATGTCAAAAGTAACACGATAATTTGGCAAGGCAATTGCTAATAAATGAAAAACGTTGTTGATTTGATCTGCAAAGTTGCTTTCGTTTCTATATCTTTAGCCAAACCACTGAAAATTGTATACTGGACTTGTCAAAGTCGTGTAAGGAAGGAAGAGAAGTCGCCTTGTATTCTCTTCCTGCCTTCCTTGAAAGACCCCTACAAACTCAGTCGTGTCGTGGTTGCAATAAAATGTAACCAGCCAGCCCCTCATAGAAAAAACACCGTAATATAAAAAAACTTCCTATTTGCTTGGTTCTTTGGATATTTAAAAACTGTAGAGTGGCAAAAGCTGTCAGCATAAAACATGAAAAATTTATTTCCCCGACTTGTGATTCTAAAATATTTCCAGCTAAGCTTACTGAACTGATATGTAAATCAACATATACAAGAAAATATGTCAAGTAAACTTGACTTGATAATATCATTGATTGGCTATTTCATACTTTTTCAAATGTTGACGAGCTAAAAATGGCTTTCAATACAGTAAAAACCTGTATAATATAACTGAGACTGGGGATTCAGAACCTCTATGCTAATCTTTGGCCTACTACACATAGGAACCATTTTATAAATGTCTTAGAACCATTTCAACTTGTTACAGAAAATAGCAGTTCTTTAAAATGCACGGTTTTACTTGTAAGAAATATCGGGTGCGCCAAAAAGTTGAAACACTGAAGTATTTTTGTGACCAAAGAAGATATTGCTAAATTTGACATGGCGAAAATTCGTGCGTTGCGAAGTGGCGTAAAGAGTCCTCAAAAGGGCCAAAAACAGTTGATCTGGCATTTCATCTCTCTCAAGAGTTAGGAAACTAAATTCTAAAAAATACTGAAGATTTTGCATCCCATGGCAATAACTGTGCAGACGAAAACCGATCCCCTTGAAAAACTGTATGTTTGTATGGCTTATTGTGACAAATTTCTTTGCGATTCGATAAAGTGTGTCTTTGGCCCTTCTTCAGGCATTTGCAAGCAAGGGATTTTCGTAAAGTCGAAATTACCCATATTTTCAGTAGTCACAAAGACACAAGAAAAATCACAAAAATACTTCAATTTTTCTGCTATCAACCAAATCCGTCCAGTACAGTAGTCTAGGAGGTACCAGATAGCCTGCGTGAGCACGCAGTCTAGTACTAGACTCATTACAGTTAGCCTAGAGGTACTACGATCTTCCAAATGTCTGGGCAGGGTTGTTCAAACCACGATTAGCGCTAATCTTGGATTTAAAGCATAATTCTGTGGACATTTGCATAGTCCTAATCCAGTATTAGCCTACTACCAGTTTTGAACAACCGGGCCGAGTTCATTTGGCGCACCCGGTAGGATTGCAAATCTTGACGTCTAAGCCTGCATACGAAAAAAGAGAACGAGAACTTGAAGACAAAATAATTCCTCACAAAATGTGTGATCAATCATACAGTCAAATGATTAATTAAGTACAATGCATACGATTGCCCATCAAATTAAATGTTTTTGCTTTATCTTATTAACTACATGACAGGTACAGTTTTTCTAAGTTCTGTAAAAATTTAAGAAGCACGTACCTCAGAGTAGGGTACAAACTGGGAAGGAATAGTACACCCCAACAATTTCGGTTTGGAAAGGTCTCCTTCACGTGCAAAACTCATATCCTTGAATCCGCTAGGATAATGAGGTACTGTTCGTATCTTTTTGGAATGATTTCGTTTTTACAACTGATTCGAATCTTGGATTTTATTGGCGTCTGAACACATGATCGGTTGTTGTTGTAGATGTGAAATGCCAAAAGTTTCGATTAAATATCAAGAAAATTGGATCTGTGTCGCCGATAATTGGCTGTTCCTCACTGGACAGCTGAATTCGCTTGCTAGATAACTGATTTCCAAAATAACGATGACCAAATACTTACAACATTGCATATAAAAATGCACTGTTGATAGAAGTCAGCTGAAAGCGACTAATTGCAACTGAAAGCAACTAATTTTAACAGGGCCCTTGTTGATAACAGTACTTTCTAGTACTGATAAGGTACTTACCCTGCATAAATATGTGCATATTATCATTATTATAAATATAATTGGTTGATCTCCATTTTGAGTGCAATGTAAAGGAAGACAAAGGTTCAAGTACTATTCGCTTGTGATTAACTCAAGGAACTTTCAGTTAACCACAAAACCCGGGGGGGGGGGTAATTTAAGTTTCCATGATACGGGGTTGTGCCATTCAAAGCGTAAGACTATCACCCATAAATCCGGAAAAGTTTCTGAAAAGTATACCAATAAATCCGGAAAATCTCTCAAAAGTATGCCCATAAATCTGGAAAAGCAGGAAAAATTCCCCCATTAATGAAGTTTTACAAAAACTCATAACCATAAATCCGGAAAATATAAAATCGTTGAAAACAATAACCATAAATCGTGACTCTATCATAAAAAAGGTACCCTAAAAATGGCACAACCCCGTGTACCATGGAGAACTTAAGTTACCCCCAAGGCCACAAAATGATATAAATTCCTCCATCTGTGACAGAGCAGCAATATTTAGCAGTCAATAGACTCAATAGCCTGAACATCGGATAACATATTTTGAAGAAATACATGAGCAATATATCAGAAAGTCTACTCGCTTGCGACTACCAACAAGTTACCAAAACTAATGGAACAAAAAAACCTCTATATATAGTTTTATACAAGTTATAGCAAACGATTTTTGACTCGCAGAAATTCCTGCAGCGATGACACACATAGAATGACCCAGTATGTAGAGATCATTTATGTGGTGACTTGAACAACATTAATACGGGATATCACTGCCGGAAATGCTGTTAAAAGCAATGATTTTGAAGAGAAACGCCCTTCACGAGGAAGTAGCTGGCCCTTCGATGTAGGATCAAACACAGGTAGCTTCAAGGACAACCGTCCACTCCCCCTGATCTAATGATGCTATATCCAAAAGGTTCTAAACTACCTGCTGTATTTAGTTTGTACAAAAGTCTCCACTAATCTATTAGCATCTACCCTTGTCACAAATGTCATTTACTTATCCGTTCAAAGTCATCTAGGGTATTTATTTGCAAATGCAATTGAAAGCAATCATCATCGAAGAATTTAGGGCTGAATTCCAAAAATAAAAATAATAATTAACAGTTGCAATTATTGGTATTAGCGGGCTGTTCCTGTGGAAAAGTGTTAGCGCCACCTCTCCCTGCTGGTTTGTGTTGTACACCAGATTCGGCGGCATTCAGATCGAGGCTAAAATAAAAAGGTAGATGAAATCAATCAGGAGGATAAATCAATCACACAGTAAATCATTCATCAAGCTAATCAATCAATCAATTAATCAATCAGTCAAATAAATAAATCTATCTACAGGGCAAGGAGCTATCATTTCGGAAAGTACGCTCAAGCAGTCTATTCTGTTTCCGTTGTTGCAAACCTTACCAAAAAACAATGATGTAGTTTCTCACGAAATCAAGGGAAGCAAAAAATATTTCTTACGATAGTAACAATAAAAGAAGCCTCGCAGTTTCTCGGAAAAATGGCAGTTGGTCAAAACAATCAATAGACCCTCTAGCTATTCTAAAAAAGAGCCTGGATTGAGCGTTATTTTTATACAGTTTTATGGGTGAGGTTCGATCGAGCGGCGTTAGCGCTTCTATCACTATTGTGCACATTCGAGTATTCTATAAAATGTAGGAAAAATATCGTTCGATTCTGATTCTTTTCAGAATAGCTAAAAGGTCTATTGTGCGAACAAGTAAATATCGCTCGTGATCATATGTTACCTCAAAAAGTGATGCCAATAAAAATATAATGAAGCTTAGAATCAAACAAACCTTCCATCTTGTATGCTCTGGAATATCTTCTTTGCTGTTTCCAGAAATGCATCTTCGACATTTTCGCCACTGTTGAGTATTATGATTAGGACATTAAAATGAGTACGCGGAATTCAATACACGATTACGTCAAAGATGGCATGGATCTAAAATGCATTAAGTTCTGTATCGAATCGCTGCAAGATCGTCGAAGATTCCTAACTAAAAGCCACGCATCCTAGTAAATGTTTCTTGCCACCATCTTTAAAGGAAATCGACATAGCTATATCTCGTAGCCGCTATAAATAGGCTAAAGAAACCCCCACAAACCCAATGCTTCTTTACCTACACAATGAAACTGGATGCGTCAAAGTTGTCGAGTACAATAGGTTACATTTTTGACCTGGCCCAGGCCAGCTTTTAACACTGTCGATTCCCTTTAACGTCATGATAATATGTTTGCTAAGAAATGAATAGGTATGCATGTGACGAAGATATCAAAGAATAAATTACAACGTAAAAGGCGTTGCGTTGGAATATTTCGC
Source organism: Aurelia coerulea (assembly GCA_039566865.1). Lineage (NCBI taxonomy): Eukaryota > Metazoa > Cnidaria > Scyphozoa > Semaeostomeae > Ulmaridae > Aurelia > Aurelia coerulea. The sequence continues at coordinate 22,431,805 of CM076954.1, forward strand.
TAAACGCCCCAAAGATGTAATGGGATTCTAATAAATTTTTCCCAAAGTCATCCATCTTTGTGTTTTCTTCATAGATAGAGCTACGTTGGAGCACGAAGAGAAATTTTTAATCAGTAAACAACGGAAACATCAACAAACAGGTAGTTTAAAAAGTTCCACCATGCGATCATAATAATTTTCTGTGAGAGCCTCCAAGAAAAAACGAAAGATGTCCGAGAACACAAATCAATTACACGTACTTTTATCCAGTTAATATTCATTTTCGTGTAAAACACTTTAATTGCTGTTATTCGCGACCATATTCACGCGACATCTAATTTACGACAGACTATAGGCTGCATCCGGAAACATAGTAAACTGAGCATAGCTAGACTTACGTTTTTGCACTTGCTTCTAGAAACAGCAAACCTACGAGAAGTTACGAAAACAAAATAATGCATATCCACGTATAGTGACAAAAAAGTAAAGAAATACTAAGAGCACAAAAATAATTGATCAGTCGTCACAATATCTGCCTTTCTTCTTTACTGAAAATAAAACGTTTCTCTTAACAATGTTTTGATCTTTCAGTTTAGTTGTTGATATGATTTCTTGAAAGAAACTGTAGGTTTTATCATAATGTGAGTTGGTCTATTTTGAGAGACTCTGGCGATATGGTTTCACATCCTGGTGATCCATCAACCTAATAATGAAACATGTAATAAATGCGCCCTTTAAAAAGATATCTATTTTGCTTTCATACCATTTTCTTCTGCAAATTGTTTGGCTTCTTCGTAAGTGACATCTCGCTGTAATAAAAAAAATGTCATTAATTTCACTCATGGCTTTGTTCAGTTTTACTCTATATGATCTGCGCTTGCAACACTTTTCACTGTTACTTCTCTTCAAAAGATCTACAAGACTTGTTGCTCAGAATCCAGCTGCATCTCAAAAATGGAGTTCACTTAGACAAGAATCTAGATTGGACGAGCCATTTACAAAAATTGCTATCAAGTTGCTATGGAAAAATAGCCGTCTTAAGAAAACTGAAAAACTTTACAACATTAAGGCTTTGGAAACAGCTAATAGAGTCCCTTATATTTTCGAAAATAGACTTCAACGATTACGTTTATTCTCCAATAACCAATGTGCAACTAAACAGTCTACAACGTCTGCAAAAAGTAGCAGCAAGCTTCGTACTTGGTAGATAGTGTTCAAGAGATGATATTGTAAAACTGAACTGGCTACCAATTAAAGAAAGGAGAGAATTCAATTATCTGAAGCTAACACACAAAGCTATTCACACTGACAACTGGCCAGATATAAATAAACTGGAGATCAAAACAACGAGTAGAGCATTACGAAACAGTGATGAAATAAAACTTCAGACATCATTAATCAACGGAACTTTCCAAGATGAAGCAAGCAAATACTTTAATCAGCTTCCAACAGAAATAAGAAACGCTAAGAATCTTTCCGCATTCTGTTCAGCCTTGCGGAATCATTTATTTGCGAGGATCAATGAACAATGAAAAGACGCCATTAAGTAATTTTTATCAATCTTTTAACATTTTAATATTTTTAACCAATTTTCTTTCGCAATAACATGTGTAACACAATTTAGTTATTTTCGATTAAAAAAAAATTTTTTTTTTAAGAGATGAAGAGCCACAACTGTTGTGGATAAGCTCAATATTACCATGTATGTATGTATGTATATGTAAAATGGTCGATGGCATGTACAATCTGGTTGCTTGCATTAGCTATTTCTACGCAATTCAAATATTTCTACGGAATTCAAACACACAAATAGATCTTTGAAATCTTTAAAAAGGTGGTTGTAAAATTCTATGACATTTCTCTTTAAATTGAATGGCATGAGAAGAACTTATGGTACTTTGCTGTAAATCTGCCGTGGAAATTTTGATATCTTGATTTTTTCAAAACGGCAGCAATTTATTGTTTTTGAAAAACTCATGGAAAATTTTGAACAAATTAAGATTATCGTAAATCCTAAACCAACAGAGGAAACATGACATAACCTTCAAGAAAACCATACTTCATGAAGGTCTACAATATGGTGGCAAGCAGAAATCTACAGATTTTCTGGTTTATGATTTAGAAATTTGATGACATCATAGCCACAAATTTAATGAATGCGGCCATTTTGAAACTAATCAAGATATCAATAAATTTCCACCCACGGCAGATTTACAGCAAAAAGCCTAACTTCCTTCCAAGCTATTTAACTAAAAGAATCTTAAAAGGATTTTACACCAACCTTTTTAAAGAAATGGATCCTATTTTTTCTGAGAATCAACTGCAACTCAAGTCCTCAACTATCATGAAAAGCTATCCAATGTCAGAAAAATGTTTCTCTCTGTAATTGCTAATATATGGCTCAAAGTTTATTCTCTTGCAGTACGTTTTTCTAACATAGTCAAAAAGGATAATTTTGGCTTGCTGTGATATATCAAAGGCAATAAATATTCGAAGAACGAAATATAAAACATGCGGAGACAGAGCATTTCCAGTCGCTGCTGCTACATTATGGAATCGTCTACCTTATGACATTCGAAGCTCGCATAACATTGATATTTTCAAATCTAGATTAAAAACGTTCTTATTTTCTATTGCTTTTCACATGTAGATTTTTGTTTCTGGAACTTTTTTACTTGTAAATATGGACATTATTTCTTTAATTTAGGTCTTAGGTATTGTACAGCGCTAAAGAATATATATTTAATAGATTTTGGCACTATATAAAAATTATTATTATTATTATTATTATTATTATTATTAAAAAAGGCTAGATGGGAGGGTCGTGGGGTTGCCGGCTGGATCCCTTGGAGGTTTGGTCTGTGACTATTTTGATCCTCCAGGGTGAACATTTGCTAATGTGCTAACCATTTCATTTTCTTATTTATGCTACAAAAACAGTTTGGAACAAAACGTGATTTTCATTCTCACTTGGTTTTAATTTCGGGGGTAGTCATGTTTCCTGGGAATAGGGTTCTTTGTAGTAAAAATGTAATTTTACTTTATCTTTAGTTTTACCTTGCCTTGTTTATCACGTAGTATAAATTCTTGGTTGTCCTTTAGAAAGTAGTGCTGACGAAGATTTTTAATCGAAACGTTCAAGATTTTAACAGTTGTGTTTTTATTATTATTATTATTATTATTGCTGCTACGCAGTAGCAGCTTACTATATGGGATTCAATCGAGTTCGTTTGGTAGGGTGGATTATTTTCAATGGAAAGCCAAACAATAAGAACAACAACAACAACAACATAACTTATTACAGCGCTGTGAGAACGCCCACGACTTTGCTTTTGTGACTATGTTTTGGAGGAGGGAGAAGAATACGGGGATTTTCACGCATTTTGGTACGTATAACATCGTTTTTTACAGCCAATTTCATTTCAAATATGAAGGGATTTCTTTTTATCCTCTTTATTTTCTTGACCATGCACTGTTTTACAGCGGATAGATTTCAGGAAGATGTCAGCAATGAGGGCCTATCTAGGCCTACTATATACGTTGTTTACGCTTTCACTCATAAACAGCAGAAAGCATTGCTAGCCACAGGCAGGACCTGGATCAGCAGAATAACTTCTACAGCTTATCTGTTTCAAAGACGGGAACAAGACGATGGGAGCCTATCCCAAGGCAATGATTTCAGGGCCTAACTTGAGGTTATTCCTTTGACCTGCACAACAAAATATATGCTAGGTACCACCGGCGGCAGGGGATTGATGAGGGAGAGGGAGGGAGGAATGCTCAAAACTGACACCGGAGGTTTGCAACGAATTGCTGGGTTAGGCCAATGACATCTTATTAAGTGTTTCAAGTGTTAGTGCAATGCTGTTGTAATACTGTTTTGTACAGTGTTGATACTTGATACAGCAAATAAATGTTAAAAAAAAAATGATATTGATGGAAATACTCCGTGACACAATATGTCGTACAGAATTTACATTAAAGCCTTATTCACTGTTTGTTTTTGTTGCAGGACCAAAGAATTGCTAGCCTGCGTGCAGACTTGACTGCCTGTTCCAATTCCTGTAATGAATGCATTCTGATCTGATTTGCATTCATCCACACTGAAACACAGGATGGACCATAATTGAACAGTTGTCATTTTGCATTATGAACTCTTTCCACCAAGATTGTTTTCACTCATTCACTCATACAAAACCTGTTTTTCTACATTTTTGGAATTACACAATACACATTGAACAGTTTGTTGTGATGATGCAGCTGTTTCATTGTTGCTACTGATGCTTATCAATGCAGTTGGATGGAGCAAACAATGAACAATAATAAGTGAAAGCTAATTACAAAGAACTGATCAAAGCCATTGATGCAAATTATGACTGTTTGTGAACTAAAGTTCACAAGAACTTTTGGACTATGAACATTAACTACAGTACCTGTACCTGAAAAGTAAGATAGGAATAGCAGCATTTGATGAATAATATTTACTACTAGTTATTATTATAAAGGATGAGGCTTACCTGGGCATCAAGATCAGATTTATTTCCTATCATTATGATTACCTGAAAAATAACAAAAAATTACTGGAAGCTGAAATACGTCACAAGAAAAATGTTCTTTTCTTATTTTTCATTCAGTGGTGCTACCCAAGTAATATGTTGAATCTTAATCCTTGAAGCAAGCTGACAGAGACAAATAGCTAACTCAAGAGCTGCATACATGAAAGTCTGAATTTGTAAAATTGATGATTGATGATTTCACCATATGCATGATTACTGTTTAGCAAGAGCAACAATGGCGTGCATAAGCGTTTTATTTCTCCCATTTATATACAGCTCCACTTAGCTCCATTCATTCACTTTAAGGTGAGCAAACTATAGCTAGAGTTTGGCGTCTCAATCAACTGCTAATTCTGCAATAGGACCTTTTAACTTTCATATCAGCTTTGTGTCATTGCTTACTTTGCATTAAAGGCCCAACAGGTCTGCTTCATTAGGACAATTACCTGTACACTATACAAAACTTGAGAAAAAAATATCCCAAAGAAAAACTTCTATCTTGACAAAAAGGTCATACTTCAAGCAATGATTATCTATCATTTTCTCTGCATGATTCCAGAAGACATCTGAGTATGAAGCAACAATGGTCCTAAAGTTACGTGACCAGCTGTTGTCTTTTCAATCAACGATCAAGCATCAATTTAAGGTGTAACACTTACAGTATTTGGGTTAGTGAGATTCCTAGCATCAGTTAGCCAGCTACTGAGATGATTGTATGTACTTCTCCTACAATGCAAACACAATTTTGGTTTCAATCAGATATACGGCAAGACGTGGTGGATGCACATTTTTATATACAGTAACTTGTCTGGAAGAAACCAGTAGCAACACTTCTCCATTTTTCCCATCAACCTTTCAAGATAAAGAACAAGCTTGTGGGGCATGGGAGAACTGAGGAATGAATGTGGCAAAAAAAATCAGCCTTTGCTCTTGCTTGGAAAGGCTTTACTAAAACCAATGACTTGGTAACTTCTGTTTGCAACTAGCATCGTGGGGAGCATTTCAGATGTATACTGTAATATTGATTAAGTTTGAGCAGACTTCTCTTTCTAGCTATGCTGATATTGGCACTGAGGCCATCATAATATTCAGTTGGAGAATAGTTGCAACACTTATTAATCATTTAACTCTTGTGAATATTTATGCTGAAGAATGGCATACTATTTTGACCAAAGGAGTAAATAATTAAATCAGGCATTTCAAAAATATGAGCTCAAAAGCAAAACTGACAGACAAATCTATTGGTCAAACAAGAACTTAGATTGTTGTAAAGTCAATTACATTCTAGTACACTAAAATGAGAGAGTGATGACTAGGGCTTTGTATAGGAGACTACAGTAACTTCAGACTTTCAATCATAAAGAATAAACTGTTGAGTGTTGGGACAAAAAGCATTTTTGGAAATTCAACATTGCTTTTTAGTGCAGCTATTAACTTATTTTCTCTCATTTCCCGATTTCAGGTTAATTCATTGTTTCTCTTGCAGGATTCAACAGTTTTCTTCAAAGCTTAATTTGGTTGTTATTCTTTTACAGGAGTTAACAGTTTTCTATCCACAGATCACAGTGGATAATAATGTGTTTGTGGATTTATTATGATGACTTCGTTATATCTATGGCTATCTTCAAATGATAAACGATGAGCATGACACAATATCAAAATTAAAAGGTTGTTCTACCTTGTTATATCATAAACCATAAGTGCTCCTGCAGCCCCTCTGTAATAGCTTCTTGTAACTGCTCTAAAAATCAAAGTGATAACAAAATGAATATTTTAATTAACCTTGAGAGTTTTCATGGAAAGGAGATCATATCCTCAACATATAAGAGACAAAAGAACTTTGGCTTTTTATCATTTGAAGATATTCTAAAGTCAATGATGCTTGGGTTTAAATTCAATGATACATCATACTGTACAAAATATCAAAAATATGTCAAATATCATGAAATTCAAAGTCAGCAACAACGGATAATCTTTTTCGAAGCTTTCCAAATTTTAATTCAGGAGACTGTCTAAAATTTGTCCTTGTAAGAAAAGGCACAAAATGGCTGCAGGAAATTTTAGCATGGAAAGAGTGACACTCAGAACTATACCATCAATAAAAACTTGCACAGAAAATATCACATTTTTGTTTGCATGATTCTTATTGCTTTCATGTTTTCTTTTATGCTTAAAAATGTGCTTAAAAATGTGTGTAGAAAGACTACTGTCTGTTCTTGAATCTCTTTGTCATTTATTTAGATTGTTGTTACTATCTTGTTTACTTGTTTTATCCTCTCTTGAATGAATTCATGAAACTCCTTGTCTCTTCTTTTGCACTCCTTAGTTCTCTTTCCACTCCTTGTTCTCATCATTTTTTCAAATTTCCACTTGAAATTTTTTCATATTTCATTTTGAACTTTTTCAAATTTCCATTTTAAATTTTTTCACCTCATAGTCCTCGCCAATTGAAAAAGTTTTACTCAGGATTTTCCTGACTCAAGTGGAAGAAAATTTACCCACGGAACAACCAAAAACCAAAATTTGAAGTCTAACCTGAATCGTTCCTGTCCTGCAGTATCCCAGATTTGTAATTTGATTTTTTGTCCAGCAACTTCAACAATTCTAGTTCCAAACTCAACACCAATGGTATGTGGACAATCCGCCATGACTATGAAAATTGATTTTAAAAATTAGTTGCAGTGATAAATTTAACAAATGCAGAATAGAGTCCAAAACGGTGCACTATTCCATATGTATCAGCAGTGGTAGATGCTTCAGGCTGGCGTGAGCCAGGGTCAGCATCATACAGTATAAGAATTCTTGGGTCATATGCAGCTATCATTTTATTGCCCCAACCCCCCCCACCCCGGGATAGGCGGGGCTGATGCGGGGTCATTCACGGTTTGCTCTTGTGAAAGTGAGCGATGTCCCCGCCTACCGAGGCAACATTTTTATGCGAATGGGAGGCGATAGCTCGCGTTTGTCTCCGGTTAAAGCCCCGTCTTGTTATGCTCAAGTTTTTCAGGAGAAGCGAATGGCCCCGGCTGTCCCCGCTCCCCGGGGCAAAATTTTTCGGTGAACAGGAGGCGAATAGCCCCACATCGGCCCCGCCTATCCCGGGGTGGGGGGTCGGGGCAATAAAATGATAGCTGCAATATGAAAGACTTCTTGAAAGTTTTCTTGAAAAAGAATTCTTGAGAAACTGAAACATATTCTCACAGAATTCTTAGACAGGAAAACCATGTTTCTGTGCACAAGACCACAATGAAGATGCCCATCAATCCAAATGTCCTTATTCACCAGACATTTTCATGTGATATCTAATTTGAGATTGACTTAATTCTAAATTCATTTTCATATAATATGGAATATTTATATGTTTGAAGGCAGAAACATTGCAATACGACAAAAACAACAGCAAATGATTGATTTATTTAACACCAATATTTCGTCCTGCCATGCAGGACTTCTTCAGGGCTGTAATTTATATATTGCAAAAATAACAAGACAGCTCTGGCAACTTACATTTCTTTTCAGTGAACTGATGCAAGAGACATGACTTCCCAACCCCCATGTCACCTAAATGAGAAAATTAAAGATTGTAGACAGAATTTTATCATTAACTTAAGCAAATATTGCATGAAAAGAATTATCATTTTATGGGTGTATTTGATGATTGGTACCAATTCTGAAAACAGTAGACTTGCAAATTGTGTTTGATTTATTCAACAATTCTCAAAATGGTAGTTAGGTAGGTTCAGAAGCCAAAAAGAAGAAGGCTTGGCAGACTCTGGAGAGATTCTTGTTTTCAATCGCAAATGTCCATTTTCATCATGGAGAATTTGAAACCTACTGTTTTAAATATTTTTGGATTTGATTGGGAAATATATCTCCATCCCTGCAAAGTCTATTTTCAGAATTTTGTAGGTATGGCATTAACAATCAAATACATTCTAACAGACCTGGCCATAAGTTATTTTAGTGGCGCGCGGTAAATCACGCGCCTTGCTTATTGAGGCGCGTGATTCTGAGAAATAAACATATCGCTCTGTAAAGAGGGATTTTTGAGGTTGAGGACGAAGAAACGAGTTTTGAAGGTGTTGCAAAAAACAGCGGCATTGAAGTAACAAAATTGACATTGTGGTTTGAATGGTAACAGGAATAAAAAATCATGTTTTCCTCTGTGCTACGTTCTTTGTTAGACACTCGAATTTAGGCCGTTTGGTGATGAGTGCTTTTCAATCCAGTTACTCCATAGCGCTACCACAGTCCTGGAATAAGAGCAACAAAATACCTTCCATTCTTCCACATCAAATCATCTTCACATCGAACTTATGATCGAGCGCTGGAAAGCAAGTATCCAGTTCAGGACACATGTCCTCCAAACGCAGCTTTCGTGGTTTTATTTTTATTCTCGCTGTGTAAATTTGATCTTCCTGTTTGACCTTGCCCCAATCATGATATTGTGTCATTATCACATACCGGAAAAAGCAAGGATTGAGAGCAAGTATAATTGGCAGCACTTAAGGATTAAGTATTAATATCGTATTTCATTTAGATAACAAATTAATTTATTGATTTCCCTTTCACAAGAAGATGCCAGTTTCCAAGAATATCCGATACTCTTCCTTCAACGATAAAAGCCGAGGTGCGTGATTTTAAGACAAAGCCTTTTTTGGCGCGTGAAAGATCACGCCTCTCGAATGTTTGAGGTGCGTGACGAGGCGCGCGCGCGCGATCGCGCGCCTTAAACGGCCAGGTCTGTTCTAAGCAAAGAGAAACTATTTTTTCTAATGTGAAGAGATTTCAGGGAAAGCCCAGCCCACAACTTTTTGCCAGACACAAACAGTTTTCTTTTCACGCAACCAAAATCTGATATAACAGACAACTACACTAACAATGGTGCACAAACAACCCAAACCAGTGCTACCTTTAAGCAGCTGCTCCGGAATGGAGAATGGTATAATATCATTATCACTATTAAAGGAATTTTTCATCAGGATCCTTTGCGCTTGAAAGAATTTTGATTGATTTGATTGGTTGAGTTGCCTGAAACATCTTTAGCACAATCTTCCGTTGTGTATATATTTTGTCAAATATTCTTTGCACAACAGAAAGTGAGTGCACCAATATTTAAAACAAGCTGTTGAGTTTTAGGGATTTTACATAACAAATATAACTGATCTGATAACAAATTTGGCATTTTTCAGCCATTTTTTGGGGGTTATGAGCTGTCTGCTGGCCATACTTTGAGTTGTTGTGGCTAGTTCTGGATCATGTTGTTCATTGTAATAGCCAAGGTTTTTATCGCACTTTACTTTCTGTGTGCCTTTTAAGCATTTAAAGGGAATAGACATAGTTATAATATTGAGTGGTTGCTAATATATTTAAGCAAAGAAAACACCTATGCACCAGTCATTTCTCTAGCTACACAATGTAATGGAATGTGTCACAGCAATCAAGTATGGTATATTACTAACTTTGCCTGGGTAAGCTTTTGACTATGCAGATTCCCTTCAAAAATGTCTAAATCATGCAAAACTGGGTAGAATATCATACCAATAATAATATATTTGAAAATGTATGAATAATTGTATGGTCCTGCAGCCATGTTTGTTTAGGTTGTCTTCAGGAACCTGCATGAAGGAGAAAAGAATAAATGAAAAAGATTTGTTGCTGGGGAGAAACAGCTCGTTTACTAGCATTAACATGTTGGAAAACATGTACTATGTTAAACCAAATAGGTATGGTCTATAGCATAACATAAACCTTTGGTGCAGCAAAAAATGAACATTCCACCCTGGTTCCTATACTATGTACCGGGTGAGTCAAAAAAAAGTTTACCCGTTTGGCGGGCTGCGGAATAATATGTATGCGGCTGATATTCAAGACTGAAATGTTAATCTATTATGCAAAGACTAACTTAGATCAGAAAAGTTTGTTTGGTAAAATTACTCATCTCTAAGACCCAAAAATTAGAAAAATGTCTGTAAGGGGCATGAATGGGAACAAGAATTCCACGTTCCATTCTGGTCCATGATTTACTTGCCATTGGAATCGAAATCCTATTTCTGAAACTGACAATTGTAGTGAACTTAAATTTCCATGCCAAATAAATCATGGACCAGAATGGAACGTGGAATTCTCGATTCTCATACAAACCCCTTACAGGCACTTTTTAAATTTTTGGGTCTTGAAGATGAGTGATTTTACCAAAGAAAATTTTCGCATCTAAGTTGGCCTTTGACTGGTAGATTAACATTTCAGTTTTTAATATCGGCCACTTACTTTTTATTTCACAGCCCGCCAAACTGGTAAACTTTTTTTTGACTCACCCGGTATATCACAAGGAGGTACCCGTACCAAAATAGCTGGGGAGATAACTGGGAAAGCTGGGATTTCCTAGGATTTCCCCAGTTTCCCTAGCTTTTTCATCAAAACAAATTTCAAGCTAGGAATTTTGTTTCCTATCAAGCTGGATAAGCTGGGAATCAGTACCCAAAGAGCTAGGAAAGCTGGGAAATCAAAATGTTCCCAAAAATTCCATTATATTCCACTATTTCCCAGCTTTCCTAGGAATTTTGCTCTTTATCCCACCTTTTTTTATCCTAGGAATCCTAGGAAGCTAGGGAATTATTGCCCAGAAAATACCCAGAAAATCCTAGGAATTCCTAGGTATTTCCCAGTTTTTTTGGTATGGGTACCAGCCCTGGCTGGCTCTCTCCTTTTTCATAAATTTTTGAATAAAATTTTTGTCTTTATCACCAGACACCAGACCAGGTCTTACCTAAGTTTGCCTTTGCAACTATATCAGCTCCCCCCTTTTTTGAATTCCTAGGTACGTCACTGCTATATCAAGATGAACCACTCTCCTGTTTATCTGAAGTAAACATCTTTGATTTGGGTCCAAAAAGGGCAGGTCATTCTATTCACGACTCAAGTGGGGAGAACAACATATTCATTCAGTTAAAGTAGAGTCTTTCATAAGAACCAAAACCCTACTTGCAAACTGACTCGATACTCGCGTTGTTCCTGCTAGGATTAAATGGTCGTTATCCGCAGAATGTGTACGAGACGCAATGAGTGGAAGTGATAAAAAGGCGGGCCTGTTTAGGCCCTTGCCTGAACAAACGGAGGTCATCAATAAGATCCCAAGCAAGGAAGTGCAAAAACAGGGCAAAAATCAGCCGAATGGAGGTGTAATAGGAAACCTACTTTACGTACTTATCTCACAAGAAAATGAACAAAGATACAAGTGCAAATAACTGAAAAAATATTGCGGAAGAAATGAAAAATGGGTATGATTTTGGAATACCTTTTGTTGTGGTAATCTTCGATGGTTGGTTGATGGCCAGGCCCACAACTTGTAAGCAATAATATCGATGGTTGAATCGTGCTTTGACTACGAATACACCAGTTGAGATAACCATAAGATCTTGTTGATATAATATAAAGGGCTTGGAGGTGATAAATACAGGAGAAAGAAGCCTTCGAGTTATTTCAAATGAGATATTTGCAATGGCAGTATTTAGTTCTCTTCTCTCTCGTGATTCTTGAGGTGAAACGTCGATGACAAAATTGCATTCAAAATGGCATGGCTTAGTAGCTTCTTATATATAATGTCATACCTCAGTGGCATCTTTTCCTTTCTTGATTTACAAGGTATAAGGAACTCTTGTCGTTTTACGAAACCTCAATATTCCTACAACTGCTACAATCGAGAAGGACTACAAAACTTTTGAAAGCTTTTTCGACCATGAAGTCGTATCATAGAAAAAGTTTATTCTTATAATTATTATTCGACAGTAGATTTCAGCATTGTATGCTTTTTGAGTCAGAAAACCCTTTGGCACTTTCGCTGATTCATTACAATATTCCTGTAAGGCAAAAATGAGAAACTACCACGGCCTAAATTCACATTTCCCCTGCCCCTATCGACTTGCCCACCTGCCCTGCAGTAATGACAATTTAACATTACGCAAGCCATGACACCTATTCAGCCATTTGAGAGAATGATTCATGGAGGTCTGGGAATGAGCACTCTCTAAAAATCGGTTTGTCATTTTAGCGTTCTCTCAAATCACAACTCGACATTTTTTGAAGCATACTTTTTCACGACAGATACTGTATTGCATTTTCATTTGCAAAATTCCCAGAGAGAAGGCCTGATATTCAACGATAGCTCAAAGCTGAACTCACCTACCTCAACTAGACCAGGCTAGGAATGAGGTACGGGTCACTTCTAAGCGGAGAAATTTAGATGGGTATTTTGAGTTGAGATACCTATGACCCTAGGCATCTTGGAACGTGATGGTGATCAGCGATCTGTTGGGGTTTAGGGGGTTAAATCGGGGGTTAAAGTTTGACCACTCTGAGCAAGCACCTCTGCGGAGGAGAACCGAGGTTTTCCTTTTAAATGGCGCACGGGATGGCTTAGATCTGACCAAATTAAGCTAAAAACCACTATATAAAGAAGTTAGATGCTGAAGGATAATTTGTAGCTTCTTCAAACAATGGTCACGTGACATGAAATCACCCTTTTCCTTATATGGTAACTATCAATAAATGGCCAAAAATGTGTTACGAAAAGAGGAAAATTCGACTAGTGTCACTTTTATGTTTTACTTGGAAGTACTTGCACCATGGTAAACGTACCAAATACTACGTATTACATAACAATGTAAAGGAAAGTATCCCTGATAATCCGTGCCACTATTATCGCCATTTTCGCCGCAATCATCAAAGAAATCAAAGGAAATGTCATCTTCCACTCTACCAACAATTTTTCAATGCCTTCTTGGAATGCACTCTCACTCCATTTGATTTCAAATGTTGTCTCCTATCCATGCTGAGATATATATCGGGTACAGGGTACAATATAAACATTCTTTGGTCTGAGAGGTTCCTGATTCTCGCGATAACATTTGCACGTAAAGTGTGCAGTCGCAAAGATGATTGGTATGTAGGAGGCAACAATGTATCTACTACTTTGTTTTGAATGAGGTAATTTCTGTCGAAAAGCTTCTTACAAGCGATATTCACATTATTCTGACAACATATAAAATTTAAGCACATTTAGCAAGTTCTTAACGAGATGAGCCAAGGGCAGTAAAAATACAGATTTTGTTTACTTTTCAACAACCACTTTCCAACATGCTAAAGATGTAATCGTCGACTGTAAATGCTTGGGATCCAGGTAAACATTTATTTTGACACTCATGACTCAGGCATCGATATATCACTGGAGTTTGACTCCTTTTCTGTGGAATCCTATTCCAAAAGCCAAGTATACATTTGTCATTCTTTCAACTTTTGACAAAACTATCACCAAGATGTGTATATTAGCTGATTGTGACTTGATGGTTTCCTTTGGCTTCGTTTCCAAAGCATGGAGGCAATGCAAAAGTAAGTTTCAGCTTCTTCTTGGTTGGTAGTCAGCATTTTTGCATTCGTTTCATTCGACGACATTATTTTAGAGATATGGTTAGGAAAAAAAAGTTGTGCAACAAATGATATTGAGGGCTTTTTGACGATTTGTAGAGATCGTTTCGAAAATCAAATTGATCAGTCAACTCTTGTTTCTTTCATTTTTAAAAGACCTTTTTGATTTAGCTGGCTGACTAATTATCCTGCCAAAAAACCTTCTCTTACTTCTTTCATTTGATTTGACAGGGTGCTCTTGGCATGTGTCTGTGACTATATCTACACTTTCATATCTACTTGGTAAAGTTTTTAGAAACTTTCATGTTAGCAGGACTCCATCACATATTTACGGGCAATGATTACATCTCTTCCTTTTCTTCGAAATTGCAAATTAGCATATTGGAAAGGGGTTGTTAAGAACTAACATTTATCAGTACTTTTATTGCCTTTGGGTCATCTCGTTGCGTATCAAAGAAAGAGTAATAGAAGAATTGCTAAATTTGCTTATATTTTATATGGGTGTTGTTAGAATAATGTGAATATCGCTTGTAAGAAGCTTTTCGACAGAAATACTTCATTCAAAACAAAGTAGTCGACACATCATTGCTTCCTGCATACCAATGCATACATTACGTGCAAATTTTATCGCGAGAATCCTGGAACCTCTCGGCCCAAAGTATGCTGATATGCGATATATCTCAGCATGGATGGGAAAGAACATTTGAAATCAAGTGGACTGAGAGTGCATTCCAAGAAGGCGTTGAAGAATTTTTGGTAGAGTGGAAGATGACATTTCCTTTGAGGATTGCGACGAAAATGGCGATAATAATGACACGGATTATCAGGGATACTTTCCTTTACATTGTTATGTAATACGTAGTATTTGGTACGTTGACCATGGTGCAAGTACTTCCAAGTAAAACATAAAAGTGACACCAGTCGCATTTTTCTCTTTTCGTAACACATTTTGGGCCATTTATTGATAGTTACCATATAAGGAAAAGGGTGATCTCATGTCACGTGACCATTGTTTGAAGAAGCTACAAATTATCCTTCAGCATCTAACTTCTTTATATAATGGTTTTTAGTTTAATTTGGTCAGATCTAAGCCATCCCGTGCGCCATTTAAAAAGAAAATCTCGGTTCTACTCCGCAGAGGTGCTTGCTCAGAGTGGTCAAACTTTAACCCCCGATTTAACCCCCTAAACCCCAACAGATCGCTGATCACCATCACGTTCCAAGATGCCTAGGGTCATAGGTACCTCAAAATACCCATCTAAATTTCTCCGCTTAGAAGTGACCCGTACCTCATTCCTAGCCTGGTCTAAACCTGCCAATAAGTGAATGACGTTGACGTTTTTGAAATGTATGGTAACGGTAACGGAGTTCTGAAAGGTCCTCCCCGTAAAAAGCAGCATATGCTTTTTGGCAGTTTCGTCACCAGAATTTCGTGTAAGACATTTTCGGGACATATCAGTATATCAAATTCTAATTTTTGCTTACGAAGTACCGACTTCTTGTCGGGCTTTCACTGGACGCCCAAGTCGTCTTGTAAGGAAGTTGTAAGGAAGAAAGAGAGTCTCTTTCTCCCGGGGGGGTACTTAGTATATTTGTCCGACGGGGATGTGCCGTTTTTAAGGGTATCGTTTTCACCAATTTTTTCTAGCACAGGGTATCAAAATGAGGCAATTTTTCTAGAGCAGGTTGTCAAAACATGTCAAAGGGGAATATTCTGCTAGATCGGGTCATTTTTCGGTCAAATTTCATGTTTTTGAGTATACTTTTCACCATTTTTTTCTAGAACAGGTTATCATTTTGAGCGAAAAATTCTGGAGCAGGGTAAAAAAAATTTTTTTCGTGGGCACACCCCCGTACAAATTTAAGTCAAGTACCCCCCCCCGGGCTCTTTCTTCCTTACAACTTCCTTACAAGAACGACTTGGGCAAGTCAAGTCCAAACTTTCACAGACAAGCACTTCAAATCTTCCAATAGAGAAGAAGAAATTTCATGATAAAAACGACAACACTCTCAAGAAAAATGATTATCTGATTGAAAAGAGAGGCAAAGCATGCAAAATAAGATGATCAATTCAAATCTTCTGAATCAAATGTTACTAACTGAAACGACTCACAGCCTAATTCCTTGTATTAGTTCAATATTTTTAATCTGATCCTTTGATCTTCACATGAACAAGGGCTCACAACAAAACAGATTCTAAGTAAACACAGACTAAGATCCATAGCAATCATTAAATTAAATTCGGAAAACTGAGACTCATGTAATCAGTCTATTAAGTGAATATATCCCTTTTTCGATAAGACAGAAAGTTCCAGGCATTCCAAAATGTCCCACTTTTGATTCACCTCAATGGCGTGTCAATTTATTCGATATCTACTTCAGAAATACAGATTGTGAACAAGATACGTGAGCTTTGAAGATACCATCAAGATAAAATCTTCAAAAGCTTGCAGATACCTGCCAAATGCTAAAGTTTGCGTTAAAAGATCATAAAAGAAAAATCTCGAATTTTGCCCGTCATGATTGAAGTTAACGACATATCTCTGGATTTTAAAGTCCTCTTGCATAAGAGCACACAAATATTCAAAAAACTGAAACTCTAAAAAACCTTGACTTTAATTTGCAAAGCTTAGCATTTCGATCGGCTCTCTAGGTCTTCGGTTTTTTATCATTTCTCAATCATTTCTTAGCCAAAAGCATATAACAAAGTTTGGAAATCAAAAGTTTGTCTCAAATCAGATGCTACGTGAAAACGTCCGCGAATAAAACAAAATTCAAGAATATTGAATGAGCAATTCTGCATTATCGCAGATCTTAAAACACATCTAACATGAGGTCGACTTCGAGAAATGGAAGTATCAACCTTTCGTAGTTCTTCCAGTTTCACTTTTTCATGAGATTGATCAGAAATGGGGTCATTTCTTTGGGACACTTGATTCGGGACACGGTTATGATTTGTCACGTCAGACATTACCGGATGATAAACAGCTAAATTTCATCCAATGGCCTAACACGTAACTATTGAAGTAAATACACAAAATGAAGTCTATTACATCTCTTACTTAATGAAGTGAAATAGCTCGTGTACTGAAATCTTAAAGGGTTTACGCAACAATAAAATCTTGCATATGCAAAGAGGGAAACTGAAAAATTCTAAAAATATCCTATTCAGATCGCAATTCTGTGGTACTGCCAATTCGATGAAAGTTCGTCAAGCTCTGCAGCGTACAGTGTACAGCTTGATACAGATACCTAAATTGCAAGAGGTATCTTTACACATTACTCGACTATATGATATGTAACTAAAGGTACCTGGTGACCCAAAAAACTTCACGAGCTAGATCACCGATCGCTTCCAGAAAGCAAATTTTATGAATACAAAAAATGTAGCAGCATGTAGCTAAAAGGCTGTCCTATATTTTGAGAGGTTGCTTGATCAGTTGAAGCTATAACTACCCCTCAAAAAAACCAGTTTCGAAAGCATGGTAATTGATTAATTTCTCAGACTTTTCCCTTCTTTTCCAGTCCATATTTCAGAAGTTGTGAAAACTGCTGAATTCCAAATTTGCACGGGAGGAAGATACTTGAATAAGGAACAGAGATCAGTCATTTTGCAAACCCTAAATTTCCCCAGACGACTTCAAATCCATTTCTACGTTAAGTTTTCACAAAACGTTGTCTGTAAAAAGATGACGATCATTTCACTCTAAATGAGAAATGTAGAAAACGAAAATTTCTTTAAATCTGGTCTTTTGGATAGTAATCATTGCCCAAGGTGACCATGCTGCATCTCAACAGATAGTCAAGCTTTTCAACTAAACAGTAAAGCAAAATATTTGTCAATTGATATCGATTTCAGAGATTTATGATCTAGTAAGCTCGTTAAGTTTTTCTTGTCACCCGGTACAACGATCTATTTCAGGCTATGATTTCAGGCATACTTCTAGTTTCGCGTCAATAAGGTTTTTATACCTATGAAAATCGACCTTGGAAATCATTTCATCATTTATCGTTAAATATTTACAAAGTATTGCCAGATGTTTTACAATTCACGGTCTTTTCTCAATTTCACTATCTGGATCCGTTCAAACTGTACGATTCAAGAACTTTTTACAGCACAGTTTTCATTAATCAGGTATCACCCATTAACTTCGCAAACCAGCTGGTGCGAGCCTCAATTGAAAATCCTTCCCACCAAGTGACACGTGCTCTGAAGATCTCACAATCGACGAAGGAAGACTATTCTCAAAGCTGGATGACCTTGGACTAGCCCATGCCTTGAAGCTATCATTAGAACTTAATTCATTGAGTAAGCTTAATCTTGACACATCACTATTATGTTTCGATAAATTCTTCAGCGCCAATTCTTGTTGTGGCGTCAGCGGAATCTTTGTATCTGTCTTTTTATGCTTACCCTTTGCTCCCTTGTCTTTGGATCCAGCAGGACTAGATCCGGACGCTGTGGTGCTTATTTCAATAGGGACCGATCTTATGGAGGTGGTCTTGTTGCACAGAACGCAAGCCATATCGCTGCCAAACCCGATTGATCCTTCTAGACATTGTCTATGGTATGAGTGGCTGCAACGAAATACAACTATGTCACTGATACTATCAGGTGTAGTACGCATTCCAAACTTTTCATAACAAAGACCACATAATAATCCATCAGGTGCGAAACCTTTCGATAAAAACTGTTTTTGTTTGCAATATTGTTCATGTAAGTCTTTGCCAAGCAGTGATTTTGTCGTTTGCAACAACGTAAGCTCATAATTATAAGTATCTAACATTCCCAAGAGAAGTTCTTTGATTTCTCCAAACTTGCCTGAGCTATAAGCAGGGTCCTGCATGATTTTCTGTAAGACAGCAGGCAATGCAATATGTCCCATCATGCTACTTAGGACTTGCTTCGTCAACTCTTTAAATGCAATAAAATGGCTTGATGTTACATCTTTGGCTCTTCTTTGTGGCGCCATTATCGTTTCTAGCAGAGGAAACCAGAGCCCTTGTCTTTCTTCACTCTCTAACCTCGAAGAATTCCTCTGGCATAACTGAATGACAACATTCAACGCATTCTTGAGAGCTCTTCTCTTTTCTCTTCCTTCTTTGCTTGACAGGGGGTCATCATCCTCGGCAAATTCTTTGCAAAAATCAGAAACCTTGTCTTTGAGGT
Source organism: Aurelia coerulea (assembly GCA_039566865.1). Classification (NCBI taxonomy): domain Eukaryota; kingdom Metazoa; phylum Cnidaria; class Scyphozoa; order Semaeostomeae; family Ulmaridae; genus Aurelia; species Aurelia coerulea. The sequence continues at coordinate 22,450,933 of CM076954.1, forward strand.
TATCAAGAAGAAGCTTGAATGCTCCTTGGGCATCCCCCGTTTTCTCAAGCAGATACGCCGTTGCATCAATCACTTTCATCTTTCGAACAATTGCAAGTGTCTGCTCGAGACGATAGTTATCCGTTTCTCGTAGATGTGTGTAAACATTTTGAGGATCATATCGGCACATTAACTGAATAAACTGCTCGTGGGTGACTGGATCCGGTGTGAATAACTCTCCTCTAATTCTCCGTTTTCCTTTATCTCTGTTAGTGAAAACACCCTTGAGGAACTCATATTGAATCTCCGGCTCATATTCCAGCTTCCCAACAACAACAACTAAGGAATCAGGGAAATGGTTGATGATCAAGTCCGCCATTTTATGGTTGTCAATAGCAACAAGATCATTCATAGATACCAAGACTGCATCCTGCATTTCTCCCCTCTCTATATCAGTAAAGGAGTCCCCTGACATCAATTCGTCAACAAACGCAAAACTTTGATATCTTCGGGACGGATCTCTGATGTAACATGACAAGACTTTTGCATACTGGCGTTGCTTCTCATACAGGAGCTCACAGACGCGGTAAAACTTTGCAGATTCAGCCAAGGATATTATTCGTTGGTCATCAAATTGCCTCAGGCCTCCAGCTGATAGTAGCTCAAGCAATGCTTGCTGTCGTTCTTCATGACGGCTATCATCGTCAGGGTTGGACAAATATTCCAAAACTTGCTCAAAAAGAAGCTTGTTGACTTGAATGCTATTTTCATACTTTGCCATCTGTCTGGCGATGAACGTGAAGAGCCAACCAACTTGTGTCGGAGAGAATGATGAATCATTGACCATCAACTGAAGCAGAATATCAACAACCTTTTGACGCTTTGAGATCTGTCCCATCTCAGAATAATCTGTATCAAATTCTGCCTCTTCAAATGCGATAGACATGACATTTAGGAACTCACGTGTGTCGAACTCAAGAAGGATGTGCAGGTTTGGATAAAGTGGATCATCAGCCACTGAATCTTTATTTCTTTTCCTGACTATACACTCGTACATTTCAAGCTTGACTCGAGGGATCTTCTCATCTGCGATTAAACCTCTTGGGTATTGCTTTCCAGCCAAGCAGCAGCTGATGTAGACAAGAATCTTGTACCCCATGGCTGATTCCGATTGGCTTAATTCCCGTTTGCTTCTCAGCAGGCTCTTTAGAATACCAAGCATCTCGTCTAGAGGGGAGATATAATCATTCATCCCTTTGTTGTACACATAAATCGCAAGATCATAGAGCGCATGTGTCCAGCAGAGTTTTACCATGTGATGCAAATCAACAGCAGTGACATCAAGATGAACCAAACAAGCTTCAAGTTTGCGTAGTTGTCTTGTGTTTTCGAAATGCTCTACCAAATCTTGCATGACAACTGGAGTCAGAATTGAGATCTTGTCATCTAGGATGTACGGCTCCAGGCCTTCAAGAAAGACCCTCTTCGAAACAGCATCTTCTGAGAAACGATCGTATATCTCACCAAAGAGAAGCTGCACATTCTGAGTTGCTACGCAGTAATCAACACAAGTAGGGACCAAACTGTTGAAATACTCTGTGAGTAAGGCTTCATTGTGTGTCTTTGGACAATTGACAGTCAACGACACATCAACGTAGGATCGTAGTACTTCAGCAATCTCCTCTGCAATGTACATCCTCCGTTTACGTCGACTTCCAACCAAATTGACAACAGCTTTCGCTCGATCTTCATAAAATGACAAGGCCAACTGCAAGGCTTCTAGAAAGAGATTCTGCTTAACAAAATAATCGATTCTGTCTCTCCAGGATCTGATTGTCAAGCAATGAAGTGATTTTGTGCCAAGCAGCAGCAACTGGCCATTGAATACTTGGGCTGAATGATAACATGCATATTCACTGGCAGCATTTAACGCCTTGCTTACATTACCGCCTGTTGCTAAAGATTTGAAATAGCTACTTCCATAAACAAGCTGAACAATACCAAGATCCAAACATTCGAGCTCTTCCTTTGTTTTTACATCTATTGTTCTTATTCTTTCGAATGAATCTATTGTTACCATGATTTTTGGATTCATCCAATGCATAGAGACTAGGCTGTAATCGGTCTCAATGGTCTGAAATGGAACAAAGTTGAAATCTTCATCATACTTCCAAACCTGGTAGAAATGGATCAAACGATCTCTAGCAAATGCAAGCACGGGGCATAGATACTTTGCATTTTCGTCTTTCTGTATAACAGCAAATTGCCAGCCAAGTAATGGGAGAGTGTTTTTACCCCCGGGAAGTTTCTTGGTGAATATAGCTTTGGGAAATGGCTTGAGATTAGCAACAATGACTTTGGTTAAAGATGCCATGGCTAAGAGTGACGAATCATGCAACTGACTTTGCTTCATCCCGGCATGCAAATGTAATGGTGCCATCGTGCAAACTTCTCCTTTGCTGCCCGAGAAGAAACATGTGGACTCACAGCTCCTTGTTATCAATCTGCGAAAGCTCAAACTGTAAACAGAACCACTGCTATCATTACACATTGCAATGGTCGAATCATCAGTGAACTGCAAATGTAGAACTGCATAGTCTGGTGGATGAGCATCTGTAATAACACGTAAGCAATTACCATTACTCAAATCCCACATCGTTATCTGTCCTTTTGCATACCCACATAACAATCTGGAGCAATCTCTGTTTATTCCAAGGGCAGTCACGGCACCATAATTAGCACCATCTGTTGTGCTGCCAAGGATTAACTTCAATGCTTGATCACGAGGCTCAAATACTAAGACGAGGCCATGGGATGTTCCAACTGCTACCACTGTAGACACGGCCATAGATGTAGGCAATCCAGCATCTCGTCGTGCACAAGCATCTCCCATTTGCGCTGAGATTTTCTTGAGAATGACATGACGTAACACAGAACCATTTGCGTTGGGTCTATTACGCTTTTTGATCTCTGGAAGACCTGGCATGACCCCCGTGTGGGGAAAACCATTCTCATCAATAGCGAACGCATCAATGTCTGGTTCATTCAGAATGCTTTCAAGGGTTGGTAAATTATCTTCATTAAATTCTGGCAGGTCAAAATCGCTTACCTCTGAAGGGCCATCATATTTGAAGGAACTCTTCGCTCTCTTTGAAGTGTAGTCAACATCCAAGGAGTCCAATGAATCCAAGGACTTGGCTTTACCTGTTACAAAGATAGTTAGTTATTTTTCGGTTTTCCGTCGGTTAAATCGCAAATCTTCAAATCGGTGAGATGACCTTTCAAAAGTATCAATTGATCAAAAATGTGCACCTCGTGCATTTTCTCGCTTTCCTCATTATAATCTTTCGTATCATTGCACCTGATTTTGCAATAAAAGTTTTTCCGAATGTTACGTTTTTGCGGCTTTAAAGAGGTTAGAGGTATATGAAAATATATAGGCAAGCAAAATGAGCGATTGTTGAACAAGACCAACAAGAAACTTGGAGATGTCCGTCAAGCGAAATTGTGATTTATCACCCAATTTTGCAGGTCGACGTTTATCAGCATTTGCTCTAAAGAGCATAACAGTGCTTACATTAAAATCTGAATGTGTTCGGCGAAAAAAGTTTGAATAAAAAACTTTGGACAAAGTAGCTGCCATCATTTTTTGAAAAATAGGAAACTATTTCCTAATTTACAGCTCACTAATCAAATCTTTCACTTGAAATGACTAATACAGTATTCGCATAAAATTAACCTAATCATGACCAAAGATCAGCATTGAATGCTTCGAATCGAAAACATCATGCACAACAATCATAGCCAAACAAATTATGCATGCTTTTATAAGGCAATTTGGAAAACAGGCTTTCAACAAAACATTCTCCAAAACTATAACCATCCAAAAATTTTGATTTTATTTTAGTTATGAGACATCATAAGAAAAGATAACAGCAGCAGTTGATGTAGTATTGATAATGAGCATCACTTAATTCTCACTAAATAATATTGAATTGACAGTTCTTCTAGCTGATAAAGAATAAGATCAAATTCTATCACAACATGCCCCTGCAAATATGCGAGAAGACTTCAAGAAATGAAAACATCAATTCTCTATACTTTAATGCCAAAAGGGCATGCTTCTACTTCTTCTTCTACTAGAATAATTGACCACTTCTTAAAGAAGATTATATCAATGTAGAGAAAAAAAGAGACAATGAAGGAACAGGGAAACACATATTTAGGGCTCTTATATTTAAGGGTGTCATCAGTCCTAAAAAAGTAGGATGGACTTAGTAAGGAGTTATATACACCCTGAAATGAATATCCAGCCTTTTCTATACCATTTTTCATATGAATAAATACCACCCAGAAAAAACTTTGGTAGTCTACCCCTTGGTGACACCCTTACTTGCAGTCACATCTAAAGAATACAACATTAATACTTTAAGTCTTGTTCTAGACATTTTGTTGTTGTGCATGCAGAAATGTATTGGGACCAGACTTGACTGTTCTGAATGAGCGTTCTAACTGTAACTTGAATGGCTCAAGCAATTTTTAAAACAAAGAAAGAACTTTTTTATTAAGCTTTGCATCACCCTAGCATGGCAAATTTCCTCACCTTGAATTTAAAAGATTATGGGGAAATTTCAATTTCCACTTTCCGCACCGTGTTTTGTTTTGCAGTGTCCCCACATTAAGAAGCTCAATTCAATTCATTTATCTGACATTCCACAACACACAAATTGTTAAAAATAAGATCAAAAATTTTGTTGAGGAACCTCTTCCAGGAGGAGCTCTCTCATTAGGTTGACAAGGGCAGCCCCTAACCGAGGAGAGAATTATAAAGGTGGATGTTTGCATTGATTTTCTGTTATTTCTGTCATGCATGCCAAATTTGCATGGAAAAGTCTGGGCCTTTCCAGCCATACTTATCATGTTCTCCATTTGGAGGGGGGGGGGGTGATGCTTTCTCTTGAACAGTTAAATTACCAGCTTGCAAGGTTCCTATTAAGACATTCTCTATGGCCAATTTTCCTAGTTTTTGTGTGCTGCTATTATCATTTTCTGTTCAGCTATTTATTGTGTGTAATCTTCTGTAAGAATGATAATCAGTTGTTGTTGTTGTTCTTTTATAAACTTTCAAGTAAAAACAAAAGTGATTATATATTGAAATTTGTACTAGCTTCTGAAAATTGTTGCTAAATATTTTCCAATTTCATGGTTCTTTCATTGGGGCACTTTGCAAGAATTGGCGGTGGAAGCAGTAGAAAAAACAAGGGAGCAGCCCCAATCAGCATGGCCTAAATTTCCATTCTTCTGCTTTCTTTTCAAATCACCACACACAATAATAAAACAGCCTTCCCCAATTTATAGATTTATCTTAAGCGAAATTTTAGTGTTTCGACTATCTTAATGATGCCTCCTCACGTACCTGAAGCAGCCAAGATGCCAGCTAATGCTCTGTTACTTGGCTCGTCATTTTCATCTGCCTCTATACCGTCGGCCATTTTGACGTCGCTTGCACTTCCTCTTTGACATGCGCACTCATCTCCAGCTGCAGCTGTCCCCAGGGGTGCACTTGCAAACGAGGTTAGGCCTTGGGATCACATTTCTTGGAACAAGACACAGGAAGTGTATTCTGGTACAATTTCGCGATCTCTTGAGAATAATGCAAAGAAAGATTTTGGTTGCTTGATTGCAAAGGTTTGTTTAGGCCACTGGATGTTATAATAAATTACCCCAAACATATGATGTCAAGAATTAGTAGTTGAGCAGTCAGGGACTTTACCACTTCTTTACTGAAGAAATTCTTCTTTAAAATATTAGACATTTTTCTTGATTCTTTCAGTTTCGAATCGAATGTCAAAATGTTTTAATTGTTTCCAGGTTTGAAGATGCAGATCTTGAGACATATGAGAAAATTCTCGAATGCAAAAGGTACTGTTATTGAAAGAGTAAAATAGATTGCAAGTGTACGCTTGACACCTATTTTATGTCCATGTTGTTTCTTGTATCCTTTAATTTTTGCATTTGCCCCCAAACAACCTATTTTTGGATATAGATGCAAAATTTCAGAGCACATCCTCAAAGCATCTGCTATTGTTGGGAAAGTTTTGTGGGCACAAGCAAACAGCACAAAATGGAGAATCCTTTTTATTGATATATTTTCTGTTTTATCTGTAGCAAGGATATCAAAGAAAGAGTTGCGCATAATTCAAAATGAAAGATTAAAGAAAGCTTTGATCAGTGGACAAAGAATTGTTATTGATTTTGATCTGCCAGGCATAATGTCTAACAAGGTATTTGAATCAATCAATTTTGGAAGGATATCTTAAATGTTGAATCTCAGTTTTCTACTCTGAATTTGATGACACTTATGGCTTGAAACTGATGTTATGAGTGGAAGTATGTATAAGCTTCAGATTGAAAATGTTGAACAAAGACATGGAATCATGTTGTCAGTCTAAGGATATCTGCGCACATGCAGTTTTCTATTAAATGACTCTGATTTTTTTTAGTTTTTGCTGTTCCCTTACTTCTAAAGAGTTGACTGTTCATCTTTTCAAGCATGTATTTCTCATTCTTTCTCTTTTAGGATTGTCGATACCTGGCAAAACACACAAAACTTTTATATGATCTCAATGCAAGTTCAGAGAATCCTTTTTCAATAACTTTTGCAGGACTGAGAACGGATTCACAAATGTTTTCTACTTTTGAACATCTTCTCCCCAATTTTCATGAACTGGTGGTATGTATTGGCAATTGATCACTTGCATATTCTGCATATTTTCTATGAAGCTTCATTTTTGTTGTTGAAATTGATGGCAAGCCATTTCATAAATTTCAAAAGTAAATGAACCCCTTCTTTCATGTCTTCCTTTTTCTATTTCCTAAAGGTTGATAAAGTGGAAGAGCCTATATCACATATTTTCCAAAAAGACAAAACCATTTATCTAACACCAGATTCTACTGAACGTAAGTTTATCAGAAATTTTCTTCAATTTTTATTTTCTTGCCTTTTGCTTTGCTTTATACTGTAACAGGTGTTTTTGGATTGCGTTGTGAATAGATTCTTTGTTTCTTTTCAGCATTGGATGCTTTGGACGAACAGACTGTGTATGTCCTTGGAGGATTGTTAGATTATCAAGTTAAGAAAGTAAGAATCTTGACGAAATTGATGTTATCTAGCTATCATTGTGTAATTTTGATTCAATGTTAATTTCTTTCTTGACAACAATTTGTTCTCTAAACTGTTTATATTGGTTTGTTAGACAAATACAGTAAAAAGCTGCGTACAAAAACCCAATATTTTGCAAGTCAGCATGGGCTCTTAAACAACGAATACAATGAATTAGTTCTAAGTTCTTATTCACAGGTTTTTCCTGTATGATGAGTTCCGTATGCAGCAAGTCTGTATGAACTTAGCATGAACTTAGCAGAACATATTTATATTTTGAAGGTAATCCAAAAAAGTTACAAACCAAACCAAAAGTATTCCAGTGGTTTGTTTGACTATATTTGTTTCTCCTTGAGCTTGCAACATTATCTTAGTAAATGCATGTAACTTAATCAATGCTACAGTAGCAAGCTTTACATCAATGTAAACCCTTGTTCGTTAACCATCCATTTCAATCTGTTTCAGAACAAAACTTTGACAAAGGCAAACATATTGAACATAGAGACAAGACGATTGCCAATACCTGAATATATGGAACAGAAGGATGGAAGGAGATACAGTTATTCAAAAATTCTTACAATCAACCAAGGTGTGTGATCATTTTTAGATCTCAGATCACTGCGAAAAATTATGAAATTTCACTGCACAAAAGGTTGTATGTGTCTTTACTGGTTAAAACAGTGCTCAATGCCTGTTGAAATTTCACTATCGTTTTCTGCAGGAGATATTAGGCTGTTTTAGCAACAAGGCGCAGACGTCTTCACGTCTTCAAAGACAGGGACGCTCAGAGGTTTTTGGAGCATTACAATTTTCCAGCCTTTTTATCTCAAATAGCTGCTCATAAAGAGGAATACTCCTTGAAAATAGTTTATGTTCTTGTGTCTCCATTGGTTATGAATATGCTCACATAGATAGTTTTTACTTTCCATATCAACGTTCTATTTTGGTGGGTGGCCTTCAAAAGTACACTTTTCAGGTTGTCAATTTCATGACAGAGCTTACACAAAGCCCCAGGAGATTCACAAAAGTTTTGAAGTTGATTTCGCTTTGTAAATGAAATCCTTGAACAAAAGAATTCTGCTGGCATCTTATCGGCCACGTCTTCTTGCTAAAGTAGCCTATTGAGGAGAGGAGACGGACCGTTTGATTCCAAAAATCTCCAAGATGGACTTGGAAATGTCTGTAATCCACCATAACTATCGAAACACAACCCAGTTTAACATGTTTACTGAAAAAGTAATTTCCTGAGTTATCATTCGAGATTATTACTATATATAAACACTAAATATTTTCTCATTAGCGCTCGGTCAAACTATGGCGTTATACACCTGGAAACTGCTAAGAAAACGGTAAAAATTGACGGTTTCTGTCAGACTCATTTCAAAACAATTTTCAATGCTGTAAAACATGAGGAAATATCCTGTCAGAATTATTCGCTATATAAAAAGGTAGGTTGATATTTATCTGAAAACGTTTGAAAATAGATATTCTTTTGACAGTATTTGCCATCCTGTTAAAGTTCCAAGAAACGCAAGATTGGAGAGAAGCACTTCCGGTTGGTATTCCAGCTAGAAGAGGATATAAACTGCGAGGTGAGGAATCAAATGGTATTCTACGGAGCTAAATCTTTTTCAGCGGCAGTCGGAAGGCTGAAAACTGGTGTGTGCCAAGAACAGATTGGTACAAAACGGACAGAACCGATCAATACTCTGGTATTGGAAAGTGTTGCATTGCAAACTTGGCTGTATTGCTTGCGATTGAAACCTTGGAACTGGTTGTGTGCAATTGACATTTGCCGGAGAGTCGTATAATTTAACAGTTGGGTATGAGACAGACAAGCCAAGGACCTTTCAGACAGATAAGTTTATCATGTAAAATAATTTTACAAATACTGTGTGTTATCAGAAGATTTACGACGTGCATGCAGATATGAGCTACTCTTTCCTGCATAGCATGACTGAAACTGTGCGTATTAACGGAACAAATGACTGTACCAAACAATTTCTTTCTAAATCATGCTACAGTCCAAAAAGGCTGTAAAAAATAAAGATATGAGTTTTTCCTTTTGGCTATAGTAGCAATAGCCGTCTCTCTGCAGGATCAGGAATGAGTTGCTAGTCTTCGCCATTTCATGAACATAATCTGAAACACCTACGGTTTTCGTTATTTTTGCAAGTTTCTTCTCCTGTTACTGAATAACTTTGAGTGGCTATCATATCCCAATCTGACATCTTTGTCCAGTTGAGATGGGATGATAAAACAGCTCTACTTTGAGCTCGTTGCCTTATGACAAAAAAAGGCTTGCTTGTACTCCGCTCCCTTTACAAACTACAAAATGCAGTCCCCATGAATTCCTCGGCACCAAACAAATCAGCCCAGTTGGACTCTGGATTAGAGGTTCGTAGCAGAGCAGGTAAAATCATCTGCAAGGAGGGAGAGCGAGGGGGAATAAATGTCTTTTTCACTCCCTCAGCTTTTCCTGCCTGCTACTATGAACCACTGCCCAGGGTAATTCAATTCTTTTCTAATAAGAAAATTTGATTTATCCAGTGTGTGGCGTTGGAAAATACGAATTACTACATTTATGTTCTTTTAAATATCCTTCACCACTTTCTTCGTAGTCTGTCCTCGTCACTGAAACTTGACTTAAATCAGGTACTGTTTTCACCCATTCTCGAGCCCCATGCCATGCATCTAATTCTGCATCACCTATTTTGAAAAAAGAAATATATTTGTTGAAAAGTGAATGAACAGGGCTTCAGCAAACAAGTCCAGGAACAGAATAAACGCGAATGATTCCTGTTATTGCATGAGAAGCACCGTTTTTCCTGCACCTAAAAAAAGTTGGAAATTTTCTGTTATTGGCTACAACTCTTACTCACACAGTAACGGGAACGGTATATACTAGATGTGTATACATCGTTAGGGGGGGGGGGGCTCTCTCCTCGATTAGTTTACCTATTGAGAGAGTTCCTCCTTGAAGTAATTCCCTCCATACAATTTATTTTGTAGATCATAAATTGTATGTTGTGGAATTTAAAACATATGAAACTGAAAACTGTTACCGTTACTGTACGAGGAGCACATTTTCCACAGACCTCGCAGACTTGGAAATTTTCTTCCATTGGTTGAAGTCAGCTGAAGTTGTTACTCACTTTGTAATGGGAACGGTGTTTTCATCTGTAAGGGAACGACTTTATCATCTCAAAAAAATTTGAACCTTACCTGCGAGATAGATGTTGAATTTTGAATGAAAGGGCCTCATTGCTTGTAGCTCATTTTCGAGGCGTTGTTTAAAGCCAGGGAATTTCGTATTTCCGCCAGTTACGAATATGTTCTGTAAATCAGAAAATAGAAATGTTTAGCTAACAAACACTATTTTTGGCGTAAACTCTCTCTTTGTGCCATAAGATATAGCAAGATATAGCTGTTCTTCACCTTCAACAAATGACTGTGTCATGTTCATTTACCAGGCAAATCATAGGGAACCCAGGAATGATTAGCAAACTTTGAAATAAATTGTCTGTTTTTTCGCATTGTCTTCGCAGCTCTGGCGCTGTGAATCCTTCGCATGCACAAAGCGACAGGTTGCCCTGCTGGCTTTAGGAAAACTTTTGAGGCTTTGTTTGTTTTGAATAACTGGTTGAGAGAATTTTTTTTGCAATCGCTAATCGCTTCGAATTGCAGTGTAAATCAAAAGCAGCTGATGCTATTGTCTTACAAAATCTTGCATTGTTGATGATGGCAATTTAAATGAAAATGATAGCGAGGTTGCTTTGTATTTTAAGGAATTGTTTGCACCTACCTCAACCTCGTACCCAGTGACAATGAAGGTTTTCCGTAAACTTCAACGCCTTGAGGTCTAGCCTCCTATTGAAAACAACAGATACCCTTGGGAACGAGGTTGCACCTACCTGGACCAGCTTTTCTTGCATATCTTGCGAATATTTCGCCAAAACGAAATCCAAAGTTTCTGCTAGCCCTGCTTGTTCTAATCCAAGGATACAGGGTTGGTAAATTATCTCTGGAACTCTGTGAAGACAAAATTGTGTCCTAAATCAAGAAAAATGTTGTCCTCCATGTCAGATGGAGACCTGAAAACCTGAACGAAATTTAGGTAATTGATTTTGCTTTCAGGGAAACCTTTCCGTGCAAAGAAAAGATAGTACATTATTTTTCAAAGTCTCAAGCATCGACTGAACATCAAATTAGTAACATCAAAGACGGGATGATATTGGAGGTTTCAAAATCTCTTCCCTGTACCTGAATTTACCTAAATTTAACTTATGGACTTATCTGGAACCTGCAAAACGTAAAAGACAAATAATGATCCCTGCGAAGAAGGGAGAGGGGGAAAGCGGCTTCCTTTATTTCCCACTCAGGCATAATTTTTTTAGTTGGCAGTTCTTCAGGTATAAACGGGCATGGCTATGAAACAAGACAGATTTGCGCAGGTCAATGATATTTGAAAACGTAGAATTAAATATGATTAAATTGCATTGCTTCTTCACTGAAAATGAAGTGAAATGAAAACACCGTACAATATCTGCTGTCAAGACGTAACCAAGAGGCTCTGTCAAGTATGAGTTGTATTGAAGAAACAATTTAAAATGAGAGATTGTCCATCTCAGCCATGACAGTACAAGGAACCTATCTCAAATGGTATTCAAATTATCACACATTTTCCATTTGTCGAAAAATTACCAAAATTAGAGGTAACAAATACCTGATTCGTTCAACCTCTATCCGAAGTTGATAGTAAACAGATAAATCATGTATAGGTTCATCGGACGCCTTTTTCGACCTGAAAGGTAAAAAATAAATTTTTGAAAATTGTTTAGGTCGCCTCAGAGTGTCACCGTAGTCAAATCTAGCTATTTGTAGTCTGTTTCAAAGTTGATGTCATGTGAAAATGCCCGCAAATGACATAAGATATCACGAAAGCTTGATAAAAAAGACAATTTCTTGAAACTGTCATATGCTTCATTCTTTTCATAGTTTATCAAAAACAAGTTGCGTTGAAAAATCATGAAAAAATTGAAAGGAACCTATGGTACTTTGCTGTAAATCTGCAGTGGAAATTTTTTTATCTTGATTTCTTTTTAAATGGCGGCAACATTGTTGAAAAAATTCATGGAAAATTTTGAAATAATGTAAATAATCGTAAATCCTAAAACAAAAGGAGGAGAAATGATATAACTTTCAAGAAAACCATAGTTTATGAAGGTCTACAAAATGGTGGCAAGTAGAAATGTGTAGCTTTTCTGGTTTAGAATTTAGAAATTTGATGATGTCGTAGCCTCGAATTTAATAAATGCCACCATTTTGAAACTAATCAAGATATCAATAAATTTCCACGGCAGATTCACAGCAAAAACCCTAAGTTCCTTCCACGCCATTTAATTTAAAGAAAATTGTAATAGAGTTTTACACCGACCTTTTTCTCAATGTTCCATTGCAAAGAGCATTTATTAACGGTTAAATATGGATAAAGACTAGAACTTGTTTCACTTTGGAAGACAGGCCAGCATAGGAGTTAGCAGAACAGCAGAAAGAATGGTGGAAGAACAGCGACACCAACTGCTGCATAGGCACAGTGTTTTGAGCGGTGAGGACTCTGAAGGGGAAGCAGTAGTGGGGGCGGCAGTTGTTGTCGATGTATTCACCGCTCAAAATATTGAGCCTATGCTTTCAAATGGTCGGTCGTCTTGAAATTCATTACACATGGATTGAATTTATCGATCAAGAAATATTAAATCAAAATGGCGAGATACCTGTTAAATTCAAGATCATGTTGTGATAGTAACCCTTCAATTTCATCCAATCTTTCTTGCTCCTGCTCATATTCAGAGTCACTTCCCTCTTTACTCTAAAAAGCAGATACGATAATTTAGCAACATATATTAATATAAATCAAAATCAATCTAAAGATATTTGACACAACCGAGCAACTTGCGAGCTGCACTTGTTCGTCAAATCAAATTTTAAAGGGGCTCCGTCGCCAAACTGTAAACAAATCTGTAAACAACATCATTGCTGCAAGGTGGAAATATCAGGGAAATTCACTCGTGACTTTAGCATGTGTTTTAAGGTTTCTCGAAGGGACTTCCTCGAGAGAATCTCTTGTAAAATCTGAACAGAGTGAGCCATTTCAGCCAGCAAAATTCTGAAAATAATTGAACATGTTGGCTATTCAATCAGATATTGCAAAATATGTTGCTTGGATCTTTAGGGAGTATTAGCCTTTCAAGCGGTATGCGTTTTTTCTGACCCACCCAGTATCAAATGGTAGACCATATGACCCATTCAAAACTGGCAGATATTCCCAAATTTAAAGAAAGGAGCTGTTTCACGTAACTGTAAACTTTCCGCTCTTGAAACGATGATTTTGCAGTGTTTTGGTAGACCACATGACACAGATTTTCCACCATTTTTTCAAAATTTTTGAACATGAATTTTTGAATTGGAAACATCCAGATGTTGTAAGGTTACGCAGATATCGGTGGATTTCTAAAAGTAACTTCATTGTACATTCACTCCATCCATCAAAATATGTGGAGAAAACAATGGATGCCGCGGTAAAAATATGTCATGGATGGAAAAAATAGCGGACCACGGCACCAATGGTCCCAGAAATTTTCTCAGGTCTCCAGAAAGAATTAAAAGCGAGAAGAAGGGGGGATTGATGATTCAAATTTTGTGTGAAAATCTAAAATTTTCTCTTTGCATTTCAAACTAAGTCTTTAGAAACTTGGATTGATGTTTAGTCAATTTAGGCTGTTTCCGGTGTGACAAAAACATTGTTTATAACTCGATAAGAAGTAAGTCAAAATCAATAAAATTCGCTAAATAGCATTTTCGAATGAGATTGAGGATCACTGACCAATCTTCACAGTCTGCCCCACGTATTTCTTGCATGACTTTTCAAAGGTGGATTCTTGTTTTGAGCAAGTGGCTGTCACAGAAAGTTTTTCAACGACTTTTTGGTCCCAGAAATTAAAATATTTTTTCCACCCCTGAAATATAGGTTATGGGGATTACATGTATTTTTACGGTTACGTAACCCAGCCCCTTTGAAGAACCATCGTCACCCAGGGATTTTGCGGGCACGCTGAGCTTTCAGACTGTCTGAAAATCAAATTTGGCCTAAGCGGAAACCATGGAGTCATCCTGCAGAAGTTGAACAGAATACGTTTTACTTTAGTTGTACTGTTCTATCAATTCAACTGCTGCACTGTGGGTCCACGGTTTCCGCTAAGACTAAATCTGATTTTCAGACAATGATCTGAAATTGTAGCGTGCCTGCAAAGGACACTGGGTGATAATGCCTCTTTAATGATACGTACAATGTATTTATAAACTTCCCAATCTTCATCATTCATTCCAAATGTGTCTTCTGATTTTTGTCTTTTTGATGCTATTAACGAAAAAAAAAGATACATCAAATGCAAACATTTTGGTCGAATAAATTTAGGACAAAATAATTTTCAGGGATTTTTCACAGAATTTCCGACGTTTTCTTTTTATTTTGGAGGACTATGGAAAGCCATCAACTAACGGGTTTCTTTGCTTCTCTTATGATAAAACTGATATAATCTTTTACTGATTTCCCTCAATTCAATTTGTCGAATAGATCTTGTCACAAATTTTGAATCAACGCAACGATTTTGGTTATGGATGACGAGAATGATTTTCGAAGTGTATATTGTTGAAAAAATCATTGTGATGTTTCAGCCTGTTGCTCTCTAAACACATTCCTTTCCTTTGGAAACTGTTTCATGAGCAAGACATACAATTATAAACAGTAAAAATGCTTTCTTTTTGATATGCTTTACTGCAACACAATTCGGACATTGAGTATTTCAGACAACAAAAGAGTTCGGACATCTATACAGATACGGGGAATATTGGTACCAAAATGTTTTAAACCTTAAAGAATTTTAACAAAATTTCAGAATATTTGCTACCCACGGTTTGACACAAAGCATATAAACAAAAATAATGCCTTTCACTGCAAACATGAAATTAATTTCTAAAACCTCGAAACGATCTTTCCATTTCACAAGATATACTCACACTTGCCACCATCTGCTAACTTGGTAAGTATTCTCATCCTCTCCTTCGCAGCGTGACTCTTTCTGTTTGATAATTCTTGTTTCCTCTGTTCTCGAAGTTTTCTTTTCTCCAATATTTCCTAGGCAATTTCAATCAAAGTTATTGTAAGACAGGAATCCAATGTTTTCCCCGATTTTTGCTGGTGACCCATAGCCGGAAACCTCCAAAGCCTCAATTTCACGAACCAATCGGTCGGCGAATAAGCGAAGAAGACAAAAGAAACCCAAGAAGATTTTGCTAAATTTTACCTACCTTCATAAAACGCAACAAGGACAGAAGACTGCTTGAAACGTCCCGAATTTTTTCAAGAAATCTACTCTGCAGATGTAAGGGTATACCTGTTCAAATGCCGTCTTAAATATCTCACGGTTTCAAGGATTTATGGCGTCTCCAATATACAACAGACAAAATAAGCATGCAAATTGTTAAGTAAATAAATGGCAAATCTTTAGTAACTTCTGGTATTTAACATGGGTGGGGGGGGGGGGCATAATAGAGAGTGTTGCGTGTTTAAAATTTGGCTGAGGAGGGAGGGGCTATATAGAGAGGAGAACAGGGCATGAAAACCCACCCCACAGTGCGACCGGGCAGTCACAGGAAATTTTCCATTCATAATGAACTGCAGGAATTTTCCAGCATATATCCCATTTTCGTCTATCACTCTGTTATTCGTTAAAAAAGGAACAGCAACTTACAAAGTCAAAGAAATGTCACCTGACACCTGACAAAGACGATAAGGAGGCGTATATTATTCAAATTATGGGCAGGTTTTCAAGAAATTTCATTGTTTAAAATGATAGTTTCACAGTTCTAATTGCAATAAAACTTTGTGGAACATCCAGCTGCTCAGAGCATCTGTCAGGTGAAGAAGATTACTTCACAATCATTTTCAGAGATTATGGCGCAAAAGAAAGTCTAAATTTAGAAAATGCTGTTCCTTTGTACCTCATCTTTTTGTGATTCGAACTGTATTTGAATCAAAGTGATATTTCACAGCAAAGGAAGCTCTATCTTCCACGTCTATAGTATCTTACATAATTAGGGTTGGTTTCATAAGATTAAACTTTCGTAGCATAATTTCAAAGATACTCATACTGATACAAAGAGATATGCAACTATACAACAATTGCAAGATTAGCAAGTACTAGATTTCCTTCATGCTTCTCAGAAATCATAATTGCTTGTTTTATAAGATGCCCAGCTTTACCATTCCCAGCTTCATACAGTTTTTCTCTTGATGCCTGATGTGGATTTACATAAAACCAGTTTCATGTTATTGCATAGCTATCTCTGGACCCTAAGCTCTTTTTGCAAGCTGGACACTTGTCCATTCCTGCAGAAAACGTATGAAAGATTTTTTTCCGGTCGCAGGAAGCAAATTTTTTCATGACTTGGAGGAGGGAGGGGCTTATTAGAGAGGGGAGCATAATAGAGAGGGGGCTGAATAGAGCTTTTAAAACCATAATATGTAACACATACGATTCTTTCCCTTCGTAGATCTTCAACCATCCCTTCAATTTCTTCTTCAGTCATTCCTTCCGTTGGATTTCTTTCATCCTCTTTTGCTTTCTTTGCCACTACCTATCGACAAATAAATCAGAAATATATCTTTCGATTCGATATAAGCTCATGTCTGCTCTTGAAAAACATCTCTGGAATGCACAAGGAGCAAGCTTTGTTTTTGTTTATGACCTGACCAACCGGGCACAGAATTCCCTTTGTCTGCAATCGCTAATCGCTTTGTACTTGGGTGTCAATCAAAAGTAACAAATCCTGTCGTAACATTATCTGTCCTTGTTTACAGTAACAAACTGTAAAGGTGATATCTAACATTTAGGCTGCACATAACGGCTATAGAACTTTCTGCATATCAAATAAGAGAAAACAAACGAACCTGTCCATCTTCTGAGCCTTGATTCGTAATTTTCTCCTTTCTGGCATGTATTGTCGTTCGCAGTTCATTTACCTCCGCAAACAGGTTCTAAAAATGAAACACACCTTTTACAAAAGAATGATAGAATAGAGTCCAACAGTAGACAATGATTTAAAATCAACAGACGTGTCGATTTAGATTAGTTCACTGCGTACATTATTGTATATACTATGCTGGATTCATTCAAATTATCGATATAAAATAAAATGACAAACAAACAAAAATTCCAGCCTTAAAATTCAGTGTAAAGTGAATCATTCTATACCTATTGATCATGGGCTTTGTCGTCATAAATTCAAGCATTTACTACTTAAACTCTCCTGGTTTAAACTGCAAAATATACTTGCTTTTTGTCACTTAAATAAAAAACAACCCTACCAGATAACATAGCTATAACTATAGCAAGGCATCTTACCTCAGCTGATTCAAGCCCTGCGTCCTTTAACTGATCCTATGGCGAAAAGAACGATGTAGTCAGCAAAAAGTGACTGAAAAGGCACGAGATGAGTGCGTTGGATCAGTGGTGACATGAGGTAAACTGGTGACATGTGATAAATTCGAGTACCGTGGAAATGTTCAAGAGTTGTGGACTTTGCTACTGATGTGATAAGAGCACATAAATCAAGAAAAATACAGTAAGAACCCGCAAAATAGAAACCACTTCAGAAGAAACCTCAGACTGATTGTTTTTTAAAATGGTGCCCTCATATAAGAAACTTCTCAACCTGATTTAGGAAGGTTTCTCATAGGAGGATCACAAATAAATTCATATCTAATAATCTTTGTTAGAATCAGGTGCCAAACATTTTTAGAGACTTCATCAAAAGCATCTCAATCTACACTTGGCATGTAAGAAATTTCAAACGAGAATGCTAGGTAACAAGAAAATACTGTTCGATAGTGTTTGCTCTGGGTTTTCTTTAAAGATTTAAGCTGAAATAACTGAAGGTTTCTTAACCATGTGATAAGAAACTTTTCAGCCTGTTTCAATACTAATGACCTTTTAATAGGAAACTAGACAGGCTGTTTTGAAAAAACTGGTTTCATTTGCGGGTTCTTACTGTATACATGATATCACAAAAACGTAGCACAACAATAATTGACAAATTCAACAACAACGAGATCTAAGAGACTGACAATATTTTCTGGAGAATCTCGATAAAAGGTGGTTTGCGTTTTTTTGAGGGGACTCTACATGATATATTTTTGGCCTCACCGTTTGGCTGGAAAACCATTTTGCCAGATTTCTGCAGCCTTAGAACGAAGTGTCAATTGCGAAAGCAAAGAAACAGACCGACAAGCCTTGCAAATCATAGCTAATTTCACTTTGGAATCATCAGTAGAACGGATATTCAGTTTAATGATACAGTAAAACCCAAAATTGTCATTGAATTATGCACCTTGTGATTAAGGATCAGTTCTAATTTGATAAAAAACTTCATTCTTATTTCAAGGGTAACGAAAACGAATTTTGGATGGTCTTTGTGTACTCTCACATCATTCATTCATTCATTGTCAGTCATTCAGGCCACTGCAGGCCGACGACCTCCCCAATGTTTTCCAGCATACTCTGTTCCCTGTTCTTCTCATCCAATTGACCCCTGCTGTTTCTGTGATTTCATCTCTCCATCTCTTTTTTGGTCTTCCTCTGCTGCGCTTCCTTCCATACGGTGTCCATTCTGTGGATTTCTTTGCCCATCGGTTATCTGCCATCCTTCCTATGTGACCTGCCCATTCCCACTTCAGTGATTTCGCCTTGGCTATGATGTCTACTACTCTTGTCTGCTCCCGTACCCATTCGTTTAAGCATCAGCAGAAACTAAATATGAGCGTAATTCCGCCTGACCTTCACAAAAAGTAGGTTCTTATATGCGGGGATTTACTGTAGCTCATAGTGTCTTTGGAAAAATCCTATGAAAGAAATTTCGACTGGTAAATGTCTATAAATTGCAGTACTGCATAAACATACCTTGAAATATGAAGTGTTAATCTTCTCCAAAGGCACAATCTGAAGGAGCTTGTTTAGTCTTTCCTCATCTTGCACCAACTGAAAGAGACACAATTTCCCAATTTTATCGTAAATATCGCAGAATGTACCTAATAAAAACACTTTTATGACAAAACAACGTAAGTTTCAAAGCAAACATCAGTAAACGCATTTACAAGATTAAATTCGATTTCAATTCAAATTTATTCGTAAAATACAAGTTGCTCCATTGCAAAATAAATCTGTAGAATCACATTTGTACTCTACGTGACCAAAGAAAAGCATCGCTGGACAACCAAAGTAAAACTTAAAAATCCAAGCAACAGGTGTATTATGACAATGAGGCTTATTCAAATAAGTCTACTGTAAGACCAATAACAAAGTTGGTTGGCTCAATCGTGTCACACTTGACTACCGATCTGAGGGTTGGTGGTTCGAGTCCCCGTCCTGCCGAGCATGCTACGTAGAGCGAGGAGAGTTGCCAACTCTCTGTAATTCCAAGCTAACGGAACCATGAGGTGTGTTCACAATCACATCGAGTGGAAGGAGCATAGTAGGACGCTGCTTCGATAAGCTTAGCTTCTCAGCATCCTAAAACTACCTATGCTAGAGAGAAATATAGAAAAAAAGTCGGTTAGAATCATCAACAACAATAAAATTGAACAATCAAATGAAGTAAAAGGAAACCTTTTCTTCTCGTTTTCTAGCATTGAGTTCTTGCAACCTCCGTCCCTGCTTTATTCTCTTTTCTCGTTCTTTTTCAGGGTCTTTTGGGACAATAGGTTCTGGTTTAATGTATGGTAATTGAATAATACGAGTGTTTTCTTTGAAAAACTTTTCATTGCGCCATTTGGCCAATTCTTCATCGTAATGTGGTGCAATGTAAGTATACTTTCTGATCAGTTCCTACAAATGTGAATCAAAATAATTAGCAACATGCATCAGGTCAACATAGGCACCAAGATTTCATTGGTTGACAAAATTGGAAAATCTCCACGAATTGGGGCCAGCAACAGTGGTGGGAAAATATCTGCCTTCCTGCGAAGTAACTTCATTCAAACTAAAATTTCTTAAGATCTAAAAAATTCCAAAATCTTGCAAAATTTTTAAAAGCCTTATAAAATCTCAGAAAATCATAAAAATTGGTTGAAATCTTAAACAAAGAAACAAAATATTTTTCTTATATTCATTTAAAATGATACAATACATGTTACATCTACATCCTACTATACTTTCTAATTACTTTACAAACTGTACAACACTACAGGGACGGGACCACAAGGAGCAAAAGACAATGACTACCCCATGGCCATTAACATAAAGACATGCAAAATATTCCATATTCAAAAATAACAAAATGTTCTCAAAGGGAGATCTCAAAAACTCTCAAAATTATTTGAATATGAAAGAGACCAGACGTAGAAATCTCCTACGCTGTTTTTTGATTGATCGTCCCTCGAATTGCTGATAGCAGTTCTTTCTGAAAATCTTCGCCGCCGGTCAGTGAAAATAACGAACACCTGGTTTCACCCACATGTCTTTTAATAAATCGCCAAACTTTGCAAAGACTCGCGCGAAATTAACAGGCAAGGGTGATTTTGAGGGAGCTTTCTTACTTCCATTTACCAAATCATCCACTTGAGAAAGTTTTTCTTCGCTAACTTGACCTGGAAGGCAGTTCACTCTTTGTCGGGTTGAACAAGTGTCTGAGCTATGAAACTTAAATCCTCTTTGAAGAACTTCGATGAGGGGTCAACAGCCTCGATTTTGTTTGTTTTCAGTCTGAATATTTACCATCAATCAATTAGCTTATGCACTGTGTCACTAGCTTAAAGTTTTGATGTGTGTTTTGATTGAAGTGTGCACCAAAGCTTAGAAGGGTTATCAGTAAATAGATCAAAACATTTCTATGATCTAAAGTTAAGAGCATCAAATATGTTTAGCGCTTGCAACAAATTGTCTCACAGTTCTTGCAATCCTATTTTGAGAAATTTATTAGAAAATAAATTTAAAGTTAAGAGCATCAAGCTTTCAAAACTATTTCCGACAAATAATCATAGCATTTTCTTACTCTCAGAGTCTTTGGAACCTCTCTTCGTCCTTCATCCCATCCAATAAAATAGAAAACAATGGACACGTGCTGAAAACAATATCGATCACAGAGATTACATGTTTGTTTACGGTTAAGTGACCCAGTCCCTTTAAAGAACCACCGTCACCCAGGGTCCTTTGCAGGCACGCTGAAATGGCAAACTGTCTGAAAATCAAATTTAGTCTGAGCGGAAAGGAAACCGTGCGTCCACCCAAGGGCACCTACCTTGTAGGAAGTGTGTTTATTGCCAGCATTGTACCCATGACCCAGTACACAGAGTGACCCAGCACACAGAGTAATTGGTGTCCTGTGACCCATAGCACAGAGTAATTGGTGTCCTGTGACCCAATACACAAAGTAATTGGTGTCCTGTGAATCTGCTAGTGTTGATCAATCAAAAATCATGCTGTCTGGTTTCCTGTGGCCAACTCGTATAACAGTTGATCTCGTATTACATCAACACCGGAATTTGAAACCACAAAGTTATTCATACGTCATCTTGACCTTGAGAGGACTGAATCTGTGTTCTGGGTCACGGTACAGTACTGGGGATAAACACAGTTTCTACAAAGCAGGCGCCCTTGGTCCACACTGCAGTAGTTGAAATGATAGAAAAATTCTCCTTTAGTAACACTGTTCTGTCAGTTCAACCACTGCACTTTGATTTTTAGACAGTCTCAGAAATCGCAGCATTCCCGCAAAGGACCCTGGATGACAATATCTCTTTAAAGAGTTCATTCAGATTACCTGGGCTCGATTAGTACCAACTGCAAGTGCCAAACTTGGATGTTTTAACTGCAACAATTTCTGCATGAAAATATTTGCATTCATACCGCCAAGGTTTATTCTGATGAGAAAAACAGAAGAAATTAATAAACGATTACGATAAAGATGGCGGCGAGGAACTTTTTACCAAGATGCATTGCGTTCTAATAACGAATTCTTAACGATTCTACGGGGTGAGTCAATAAAAAGGTCCGAAGTTTGAAAAAATGCTGCTCCCTGACTATCAAAGCAATAAAATTGAAAACAGTCCTGTGTTATTCCCGATATGTCCAATTAGGTTCAATAATTCACCCGGCTTTAATCGGTCCTTCCTTCCCGTCGATATGGGAGCTTTTCTGCAGGAAGACCCTTTGGAAAACCTGCAAAAATGAATGGAAACGACGAGCAAAATTTCCCTTTGTTCTCCTTCCTAGCAATTATGACTTATATGCATTCATGTATCTTTCCTCTTGGGAGAATGGAATCCCCCTTAATACGTTATTCATACAAGGGGGAAAACTTTTTCAAAGCGTGCTCAAGTCATCGCTGTAAGGAAAACATATTAAGGAAACTTGCTCACGATTTTAGCACGTCTTTCAAGGTTTCTCGAAGGGATTTTTCTTTGTAAAATCTGAACAGAGTGACCGATTTCAGCCAAGAAAAATTCTAAAAATAATTGAACATGTTAGCTATTCAATGAAATATTTTTGACTCATCCGGTATGGGATTAGAATAAAGAACGTAATGCATCTTGGTAAGAAGTTCCTTACCGCCATCTTTTATTATACTTGATACAAACTAGGAAGGGTTCTGCGTAAAGGTGAAAAATATTTCAACTTGCACGGTATTGTTGAAAACGATCAAAATTGGAGCTTACATCTACTCTGAGAAGGACTTCAATACTATATTTTCTCTTATGGTATGCTTCCAAGCATACTCTTAGAATCACTATATTCATTTAGCTCCATGTAAGTCATCTTGCTTCGTATCTGTATATCGCATTTATTTCCTGTGTTTTAATTTTCTGTGATATTGTCTTCAGTTATTTGTTCGTGTAATTTGTCACAAATTGTATGTAGCGGAATTCAAAATATGAAACTGGACTGAAAACTGTCGTGGCTTCGAGCAAATCTGCTGGATCTAATTTTTCTCCACACGTGAAGATTACTGCATAAACTTCTATTTTGCATTTTCTTTCATCACAGAGACATGTAACTGTAGGTTCAAGTCTTGGAATCTCACATTTTTAAGCATTTTTGTGTCAGCGTCTAAACTCACAACTGGTAGAAATTCAGGATAGAAGCGACATTACGACGATGTAATAAGTATACTGTACCTCTTGCAATGCTGCACATCAATCTTATCATTACAAATAGGTATCACGTGACTAGCAGCATATCCCGATGAAACAATAATGGCATTTTTTGCATTCTTCATATTGTGCCGGAAACTAAATAGGCTGTCAACACCATACACGACTTGTGGAGTACGATAGCATTCGAAAAGCAGTTCTGACATCCCTGGTGAACGAAAATGATAATGATCAGTGTCGTTTAACTCATCGAAAAACGAAATGAAGTCAGTTTAGACCTTCTACCTAATCGACAAAGGAATCTAAATTGAACGACACCCTGATACGTTTTTTAGAATCTTCAAGCATGTACAACAGTTGACAGAAGCTCATTAGAACAGTGCGAAATTTATTGTATGACATGGCCAGTGGAGAAGAAAACTTCTTGCAAAAATCTGCTCGTCCCGTATGAAATTATTGCAAAAAAACCAACTGCCCCGTCACCCTTTCCTCAAAAGTGCATAAGCCCGGTATTCATTAGCAACAGATGTTGTATAGTACCACCGACAAATTAGCCAAAGACCGTAGCAAAATCAAGTCTTGTCCTTACGAGTCTTGGTCAACGAACAAATTGACTTTGAAGATGAAGAGATATGA
Source organism: Aurelia coerulea (assembly GCA_039566865.1). Taxonomy (NCBI): domain Eukaryota; kingdom Metazoa; phylum Cnidaria; class Scyphozoa; order Semaeostomeae; family Ulmaridae; genus Aurelia; species Aurelia coerulea. Next base: position 22,474,914 of record CM076954.1, read on the forward strand.
CTGATGAATCGTTCTTGCAAGTGCAATAACTGACAAAAGGACATTTTGCGTCATTTTCATACACATTCTTCCAAGCATTTCTCATCTTGCATGATCTAAAATTTTGTCCTCAAATGAACAATTTTATATTTCAAACTTAATCTTGAGCTTATGAAATGTTACTGCCCCGTTCATATTTGCTTTATAAAAAGCGTTGACCCTCTGTACAAGCTCAAAACAGTAGTTGCCCTGTCATGTTTTGTACCGGACCGGCCATGTTATAAAATAAACTCTGCATTGTCCCTTACGCCACTCAGTTGAACCTTTCATATCAAAATGTATAAAGATATCGATTGATCCAGACCTTTTTTAGAATAGCATTTGAACATTTCCAGTTTATGGATTATTTGATGGCTTTGAATAAATTGAGGTCAAGTTGACATCATAATCGAAATGGCAAAGAAACACTGTTTTTGACTTTTTATATATTTTTCTTATCATTGGATATATGGACATAAACTACAATTTGGGATAACTGATTTTGAATCTGCAAAAAAAGGCATGAAACCTTCGAGAGTGCAAATGTTTGATACAAGGAGCATTGCTGAGAAGCTGAGCTGCAAAAGACAATCGTAATTAGATTTAATTAATGCGTAATGGTGGAGTTAAGGCCACTTGAGTTGAGCAGGCAAGAATGAAGGAAAAGCCACATGATCAAGGTAACTGTGCCATACTTTATTTTTGAAATACAAAAATAGTGCATATGGTCTGTGGAAAATTATATAGAGATTCTGAAACTTAAGTTGAAGCCTCTGGGTTTAGAATCTTTAGAATCGGTTGGACCTTATTTCCAGTATGATTTCAAATGGGATACATTTTTGACTGACCTGGTAGTAAGGTAAACTAAACTGAATTGAGCATAGCAAGATATGAAATACAAAAAGTGTATAACAGCATACTACCTTGTCTGAATGGGTTAGGATTGGAAAGAGCCTCTGTCAGCACAATTGGATGGTCAACACAACCTTCAGTATTAATGCCAAGATGTGAAAAAGTGTAGTCAAATATTTGCTCCTGCAGAAGATAAATCAATTACACATGCCATCCAAAAACCAGGTGTTAACACATTGGGATTATCAAAATGTGATATACAAACAGTCAGCTGACAGATTATTCTTTTGCAGCCTATAAACTGACAAAGAAAAATTATTCCCTTGAAATCTGGCATCAAATTCAGTGAAGACAATTATTCAGAAAAAGTTCAAAGGTTGATTCAGGTTCTCAGTTATTTCCAAGCTTTTGAATTTTTTTTGCCAAATCGCTCATAATTTTGGAAAGAAAGGTGCGGATTAGATTTGATTAAGCCTTTAAGAAACATTATTTGAAGATCTAGTAGGTTATTCAATGGGACATACCAGTTTAAGTAAGTGAATGACTACAAACATGCAGTATATCTATCAAAATTGCAAATTTTATTTAGAAGGCACTGTGACAGATACCTGTGCTTCAAAGTGAGTGACAACATCTCTGTCAAACTGTGTCTTCAAATTCCATTTCATACTTTCCAAATTTGCTATATCATTCCCAATTAAGGATCCATTGAAATCACCATCCTGCAAAGAGAAAGTTCCTTAGGAAACATTCCATTTCATCAATAATTGTCATCAAGGACTATCATTAAAGAGAGCTTATATCAAGTATACATTGGATTGGTTCAATGCAGAAAGGTCAGAACTATGGGGTAGGAAGGCGTTCCAAGCGCATATCTTTAGTTCATCAATTGACTGCTGGGCTTGAGAAAGCATCTCAAGCTTGGGGCATGAAACTTTCTTCATTAAGCTAATAAAAAAGGCACTTCTTTGTTTCATTGCAAAATTTTGGGCAGCCATGCCCCCTGGTTACTAAATCTATGATTGACTGCAGATTTCGCTAATTTTGTGAAAGTCGAAATTCTAAACTTTATTCTAAACTAAACTTTGATACACCCCCATGAAAATTAGTTGAATGTTGTTGTGCAAAAAAGATTTTATATCTCCATAGCATTCACCTTCTTCACTCTTGATCTTGCAATAAGGTTTCTGAATATCAATCTAGGTTTTTCATCACATGCCCATCCAGCTTTACAAGTGAAGCTCCCTGAAAAATTGATAGCAATTAATCAAGTAATTAGGGTACTTGGCTTTAATTCAACAAACTGCCAACCCAAAAACAACAGTGTATGCATAGACTTGAATCTCAACAATTCTCAGAAGTAAAAAAGACTACTGGAAATGGTTGTCTAATTTTTTCAAATATAAATACCTTTCATCTTACTAGACAGTAATACAATAAAAAAAAATCTCGGCTGAAGAAAATCAAAAGATGTATAATACTGTTTTACCATTATCAATTACCAATGGTACCCTCTGGCTGAAGATTTCATTTGAGTAGCTCCAAATTGGATCAGTAACTAATTCCTTATCTTCAAATGTAAACATTATTGTGGTCTTTATATTTCATTCACCTATGGAGGCAAAATACTGGGTGAGTGAAAAAAATTTAAAATTTGGACAGATGAGGAATGGACTGTACATGGCTGATATTCAAAACTAAATTATCAATTTATAAGTTGGACTAACTTAAATGTAAAAATTATAGAAATTACAGTAGAAAACACTGGTTAAGGGATTTATGTGGGAATGACGACTCCATGTTTAATTCTGGTCCATAATTTAATGGTCATTAACATCCAAATTCTATTTAAGAAACATACAATTGTGTCAAATTTAACTCTCATGGCAAGTAAACCATGGACCAGAATGAAACATGGAATTTTCGTCCCATTTAAGCCCCTTACCAGCATTTTCCTTATTTTGGGGTCTGAATGATGAGTGATTCTACCAGGGGCGGATCCAGCCTATGTATGTATGTATGTATCATTTGCCACAATTACAAGTATTTACAAGTTATATAATATAAAAATAGATACAATATAATATATAATGTTAAAAACGTAAAGGAAAAACACCCCTAATTACAGTGGCAGGGATAGCATTAAAAGGTCAAGATGACCTTAATTCCATAATGGTCCCCTTAGAGGTGAAAGCCTCAAGTTGAATGGGGGGCAACTTGCAAAGAGGGTGCCAAATACATAATAGAAAGTGAGCATACCGTAGGCGCGCAAAAACCTTTTTAACGCTTCTTAAGGAAAATTCTTTGATTTTTTATTTACTACTAAATAACGCCTTGATTTATGAGTTTCCCCCATATTTAAATCGAAACAGTTAAAGCATTGTGCGTTAGAGTCAGGATGAGGGGCCCTTTTCTCGCCAAAAGAGGGGTGCCAGTTGAGTTTTTATCGTGAAGGGGGGAATTGCCCCCACTTGCCCCCCTAAAAATCCACCACTGGATTTTACCAAACATAATTTTCATATCTAAAGTTAGCATTTGGCTGATGTAATAGATCAATAAATTTCAGTTTTGAATATTGGTCGCATAAAAAAGCTTCGCAATGGCCAGGCCAGGCCAGGCCAAGTAAGTGGGATCACATTACAAACAAGAAATCTCGGACCAAAAAAGCAATTCATCTTATCTTCAGATCAGTCAAAGTACAGCTGAAAATTGGATTTAAATTCCTTTCGAAAGAAAAAGGTCCTGTTCATGAAGAATAAATAATGTCAATGAAAAAAGTGGAGGCTAGCCTCTAAAGTCAACTCACACGTGTATTGTTATGTATATTATCAAAACTACGGGCACGTTTTGTTGCTCAACTCAATGAATGTTGATAATGTAATGAGATCAAACAACTGCAAAATGAAAAATCAAGAAATCATTGATGCAAAGTTCATCCACAGTGCAAATTGTTGAAGTCTTCAGCATTTGATTCTTGTTTCACTCCAACAGTCCTTCTTGTCATCATTGCGCGGCGCCATTTTTCTTTGATTTGTTCTAGCATATTAAATCAACCTCCTTTGTAAACGAATAATCAACAAACTGGAACGAAAGAGAGGCTAATTATGCATGGCTGCTCAAATAATAAATTTCTTGAAAGAGACAGGTGCTGATCAAAGGTTTTCGATTGTCTTGTTGTTTTATTGTGTGATAATCTTTGGATAAAAGAACATCCGGTGCCACGAAATCATTGCAAACAGTTAGAAATACATGTTTACATTATTCGTGAATGAGTGGGGAGCAAGAAGAACTGTTTAGATTGTAAATAATCAGATTCATCGATGTTGCTACAGTGCTCTGGCTTGGCCTACGTTTGAAAAACATTACACGTAACAAGATTACTACACACAATAGGCCCAGGCCTATATTAGTGTTGAACGTAATCGTCGGCCTAAATGCAATTACGATGGATTTATAAGATATCGAACGAAAGACAACGGAAGAAAATATTCAGAAAAGGATCCTAAACAGCCAAACTTTTGCTTCTTTTTTGATTCAAAAGAGAAAAAAAGAGATTTTGTTATTTGACTATTATTTGAGAAATGGCTGAACAACAATCACCAGAGAAAAAAGATGTGCCCAGAGGATTCAGGATAGCAATCCGAGTTTGGGGAACAATTTCTGCTCTTTGTAAGTGTTGCTCTGATGCCTTGTGTGTGGTAAGGGAAGACATCTAATAGTATGAATACACTGTTTAGATCAATAATCTTGTGATCAGAAAGTTTCAAAAAAATGATTACATTACATCATTCCCAGCAGCAGTTTTCAGCTAGAACATTATGTGCTGTGTTGTGCATAGTCAAAGCCTGGGAGATGATTTCTATTGTTTGCATAATCTGTGCATCACTACACAAATTAATACATTTTCCAAACTGGTGGCATATTGTATTTTATTAATTTGAATTTAATTACCTGGAGGGATATTTTGGCTCTGCAAGAATTTGCAGAGCAAATTCTCTGCAATAAAGAATTTGTTCTGCAAGACTTTTATTAATAGAAGATAAATCATTTTATATTCTTCTGTATGGCTGATATTCTTGGTTTGAAAAATAAATATTGACAAAAGCACTTATTTAAAAACTGCATTTCTTTGTTGTGCACATGGAATTTATTTTCGGACTAAACAATAGATACATAAACAAAACACCTATTATGATTGGAACAATAGAAGATATGTCCATATCCATATTGTGTTTATTTGCTGAGCGGAGAACGTTGTAATGTGCATTGATGTCCAGTCCATTGATATCCATACCTTTGCATACATTTGCATACATTTGCATACATTTGCATGGCAAGAATTCTCAAGAATCCTTCATATTCTGATAAGTATTCTTGAGTTGTATCAAAAACTAACGGAAATTTTTAGACAAGAATACTTAAGAAATTAGAAATATTCTCAAGAATTCCTCAGAATTCTTATTCTTAGGCATGGAAACCTAATTCAAGTGTGCAAGGCCTCTACTGTACATTATCTTTTAGAATGCACCATACTTACAAAAAAATTTCTTATCTTCTTTTTGCAACAGCATGATTCAGTTATTCTTCACTTTACAGGTATTGGAATCACTGGTATTTTTGTCATGATAACTCTATCAACAACTTGTCTGGTCACTGGAATATTTCAGCTGTAAGAATTTGTTGTTGTAGTTTTATGTGGAAAATTCCAGAACTATGTAGTCTTCACTGTCTGTTGGTGAAGTGCCACAGCCAAAAACAACAGTAGAACATTTTCATGAAATCCAAAAAGAGTTCTTGATTTCTTCAAATGATTCATATAAAATGTTCAAAATAATTTCAAAAAGTAATTTGTGTTGTACAAGAATTCATGAAAATTGAGAATTCTTAACAGCAAGGAATTTTTAACATAAACCTCAAGGGTTTCTATCATGATGGTATATACAACAACTTTAACAATTTGTAAGAATTCTTACAAATGTAAGAGAATTTTAACACTACCTTGGAATTTTTATACACATTCTTGGGAATTGTTACAAATTCTGAGGAATAAGTTAAAATTTTGAAATTCCTGTGTCACAAATGTTTTGCCTAATATGCCCTAAGATTTGTGAAAATTTATGAGAAACGCTCAAATTCTTATTTACAGTAAAAATGTTCTTAAAATCTATCATGCATCTCTAAAATTCTTGTCAGAAATTTGAAGAACTCTTGAACATTCTTGAGGCATACAGTATTTCCTTAAAATTTGTGTGATGTTGATTTACACACAAGTGCTGTACAGAGACTTCTTTGAATGGGCAGATTGTTATTGAATGATACAAGCCATTCACAAGGAAAATTCAATAATATTCTATGGTCTTGTTCACTGATGTGGATTCCGTTCCTATTTTAGTGCTGTTGCACTGATTATTCTGCCACTGGAAGCTCCAATTCTTTGTGCAAATTTTCCTACATTGGTCAAAGCTAGTGATTGGGTTGAGACTCATCTCAGGTTTTGGATGAGGGCAGCTTTATACTTAGGGTAAGTACTCCTTTCAGCACATGCATTTAACATTTGTTCTGATTAATATTTGGACTTCTTTTATTATTGAAAATACTGTACTATACAATGGCCTTGCACACATTAAAATGGTTTTTCCTGCCTTAGAATTGTTATTGCAAAAAATTTACAGTCTTTCATACTATTTTACAGGACCCTTAGTGATAGCAGTAAGACAATTACTGACAAGGCTATCCTGTATAAATATGGTATATTATTATTATTATTATCATCATTATACTGTATGGCTGAAGAATTCTTACCATAATGTGAAGAATTCTTGTCATTTTAATGTGTACAAGGCCTGTACAGAATATGTTCCTTTACAAGGTACTTCTCATAGAGCATTCTAGTTTAGACGAAGATTATGATATCAGTTGTTTCAAGCAAAAAATAGAAAGACTCAAGTGTGATTAAGTTGTCAATAAGCAATTAATGAATATTTCCTTCAAAACATATTCAATAGACCTTTTTGCAAAATTACCTCCCTCGTTAATGTTGAAATACAGTCTTGCCTTCATATAATGTAGAGCTAAATCCCAGAAGTGTCCATTGTCATTAGCGATGCATAGAGTGGTTTTGTGTATGGATATTTGCATTCAAATACTGTAGACATGATGTAAGTTCCTGGCTATGCTAGGATTTGCAGCCCTTGCCTCAAGCTGAAAATACTGTAGTTTTCTAGGATTTGCAGCCCTTGCCTCAAGCTGAAAATACTGTAATTTTCAAAGAGGGCTACCATATCATAATTGATCAATTAGTATCTTTGTAAGACTATTATATGTTTGAATTTTTTTAAATGTTAATGTTCTAATTGTTTTCCTTCTTTTAAAATCATTGTTTTATTTCCAACCAGTTTTGCTTTGCCACCATTCTTCCTTTGCCCTGAGATGTCAACATTTGTTGGAAGTGTTACCGTCTTGATGACAGCAGCTTTGTATGGAGTGGTAGCAATTGGAAAAAAGTAGGTTTATCATTCTTTTATCTTTTTACTTCATTAATCGTGCAATCCTACATATGGGTTGAAGCATTATGATACCCAGTTAAGCGATGGAATAGCATTTTGTTCAATTAATTATCCAGCAATTATTTTAAAAATCACATGAAAATGAAATTGAACATTTTGTTAAGATTAAATATGGCATCGCAAAAAGTTTTGTCATTTTTAGAGATTTGCTAGAATTATTTTACTGTTGCTTTAGATTATCTTTAAACATTTCATTTTGTTGTTTAACCGCAGAAGCCCCATCTGTCTGCGAAGACTGCTTTCAAAGGGGGGGGGCTGTGCTGGCTGTGCCAAAAGACCGCCAGGTAAAGACCTAATTTACAAATCTAGTTATCTGATTAAGCTAACAATAACTATAAATCAAATGTCCATCACATATTAAAGTGAAATTAAACCGAAAGAAATAAGTTAAATCAACCCTCTTTAACTGCCCATTACCCTCTTACTTGACTCCATAGCTCAGGTCCACAGCACAAAATGAAATACATTTCTGCCCATTTGACGTTTTGAAAAGAGGAACACAAAAGTCAGTCAGAAATGAGATCTCAAAGTTGTATGATTGAAAAGGAAATTCATAGCAAATTCGCACGGGAAACAAGGAACATTTTGATGCTGAATTTCGGAAACAAAGGCAGCATTGAGTTGCATCACCGTCCTGTCTGCTTAAGGTCCCTAAGCTCAAAACTAATTACATTTTCCTAGGGGCGGTGACAAACCAGGATCGAAAGAAGATGAACAAGAAATGAGAATGTCATTGATGAAAAATGGAGAAGCAACTGAAGAAACCACTGGACTGTGACTTGCAAAATATATTTGGTTTTGAAGCAAAGGAAGACAAGATTGAAGGTATTGTGTCCATTCAGGAATAAAACGAAATAAATTGGGGAATAAACTATCAGTTATTATTTATGTATACATAGGCAGTTTTTAATTTGTCTTTAACGAATGGTGCCAATAGATAGATTAATTTTGGACGAAGGGTAATCGCCTTGTTTCAATAAAGCGAAATTGTGGACTGCAATCCGAGGAAGTTTTAGGATTAATATTGACTTGTTCCAAGTCTAACTTCCAATGAGAGAGCGTCAGGCAAGGATGAAGACTAGATATGCTGCCTTTTGACTTCTCGTTTTCGTGTATTTTTGACAAGAAACGAAGAACTTTCGCCTGTTAGAAAGTCTCTTAACATTATCAGATATTATGAGTACTCACAGTTTCTTACGAGTCTCTTAAAGGTTCCATTAACAATCTTCGTGTTCACTACCTGTTCCCTCGTGAACATTTCAAAACAAAAGGTCTTTTCAAGTCTTTCTACTTGTACCAAATAAAGGATCAATATGAAAACTGAGCCAACGATCAGGAAAGTTATTTAAATAACACAAACACTGAGCAAAGAAATGGAAGAAACAAAACGAAGTATACCAAGGGAATAAGCACAAAAATGATTAATTGAGTAGAAAAGGAAAGGAACGTTTTTAAATCGTATTTGAACTAAGGAAAATTGAAAAACTGCGAAGCTAAGGAGACTAAGATTCCGTTCCTTTAAATAAATATGACTCTGTCAGCTTCATTTCATCATACTGTAGTGGTAATCAAATTAAACCTCGTTCAGGTAGGCTCTGCATTTTAAAGCAACGTTTTTTCGCTGTTTGTCATCTAAAACGGAATACGAGACATAGATTTTACAAAGATTATGTTTTCATTTTGGACTCACTGGCTGTGCAAACCCAAAGCCACGAAATTCTCCAAGTCGTCATTTTTCTCATTTTCTGCCAAAAGCAAAACAATGATATCGTTATTTGGCGATTTCCAGCGATTCCTTTGCAATCAAAGTAAAAAACCACGCTGCGAAAAACTGATGGCTGCATGAATAATGTGAAAACTCTGTTTTTTGTCTCAATATGCGAAATCTTCTTGTGTATGTTTTGATTATTCGCACCCACGACAAGTTTCAATCCAATTTTGTCTAATGTGCAAAACGAGACATTTGCTAGGTGCATGCGCAAGGTAGCACCTGTTGGCAAATCAGCAAATTTTCATTTCCGTAAAAGCTCCATTGACGTCCAGGGGGTTTATTTGATTTTAGAGACTCTAAAGGGGGCTTAAAAGAGAGGGGGCATATTAGAGAGCGGGCTTCATCACAAAATGAAACGACAAGGATATAATTGATGGATTTTTGTTCTTTACCTAATATTTTGCGGGATCAGCATACAATTTTACGAGTCGAATACACATATTCGTTCCAAATGGTTTGCGGGACAGAATTTGAAAATCATAATAAACCCACAATGCATCATTATACAATGTAATCCGTGGAAAGAAAACTGTTAACTCTTGTGAAAGAATAACAGCCAAATTTACCTGTAACTAGGGAGAAAATGGTAAATCATGCAAGAGAAACAACGAATTAATCTGAATACGAAAATAGAATTAAAATCAAGCTGCAGTATTTATGATTCTGTTCAAAATAGAAATAATTAATAAAGTAAATTAAAATTAGTAGAGTTCCTACTAATCTTAACGAATTCTTAATCTGTTCTCGTGTTTTTTCGTTGAACTCATAAATACACAGCATTCACTTTTGAATTCTTACATAATGTGAATTATATAGATTTTCAGTTTTCTGTATTCACTTTTAGCCTTTCTGTGATCTTACTTTAAAAACCAAGTTTCTGGCATTAAACACCTCCTTTAAGGGGGTCCTCTCCTCGATTATAAGCTGATTTTGAAGAAAATTTGAAAAAAATTATTTGCACTGAAAAACCTCCTAAATTTATCGAAGAAATCATATCTGATGTTGGTTTTCATGTAATAGTTACCCCTTCCTTGAAAATTGCGAGTTTGTACCACCTGGTAGGTGAATCATTTCAGTTTTTCATGAATTCCATCAGAAAAAATTTTCCAAAATATGTTTAGCCTGAATTGCTCTCAGGGACGCCACCACCCGAATGCTATACGTCATTCGAAAGCTCAATCCCTGCTCAGTTTCATTGTCCTGATCGTTTTTGCTCACGACATCCCTGAAGCTCAGAAATTCCGATTGTTTGACGTCAGTAGAACAATCAGTTTCGAGTTGCCATGGCTCCAAGGCTTGTTTTCTTCAATTTGATTGGCTGATGACGCTTTCAGAGGTCAGCTGATCACACAACATGGTGGTTTGGCTTGCTGTGAATACAATTTTAGGCCTTCCATCATCGTGTGATAACTTCGCGTTTTTACGTTGTTTCTCTGCTTTAGTATCGCCGTCTTTTCTCAAAATTCAACAGTTATGGGAAGGACAAAATATCGAACAAGGAAGGCCTTTATTGGTCGGCGAAAGAAAGCTAGTATGAAGAGAGTCAGAAAGGAAATATTTGGGGAAGAAACCAGACAAGTCGGTGATGGTGAAATGGAAGGAAGACATCCTCATGTTGGTGATCAGGTTGAAGTTGTTCACGAGGATTTGATCGAGGAGTTGATATCAACAAGTGCCAGAAAGATAGGATACTTTCAGAAAGAGTCAGCAGAAGACAATCAAGAAAATGAAGAGGATTGCTACGCAATCGTTCAAGCATCGATGCTGAACAAACTGTTGAGCAACCTACTCTGCCCAACCTGTAAAAATCCATTTGTCATTTTCCGTTTTGATGATGAGAGAAGTGGATTTGCTGTGAAAGGCTCGATCCATTGCAGACATTGCGAGACAACTAAAAGAGAGTACCTGTGTCAAAGGATTGGAAAATCCAAATCAGTGACAGAAGGCTTTGATATCAATGCTCGAGCAGTTCTTGCATTTAGAGGCATTGGCTGTGGGCTTTCAGCAATCAGACAGTGGTGTGGAATAATGAACATGCCATACACCATAAGCCAGAACATGTTCACCAAGAACCAACAGAAGGTGCAAGAAGCAAGCAAAGCTACTTTCAAAGAAATGTCAGAGCAAAGCCGAAAAGCAATCACAGAAGCATACTCTGATTTAGGTATTGATGCAGATGATAGGGGCATTCTTGACATTGGTGTTTCGTTTGATGGATCTTGGCAGAAAAGGGGCCACACCTCTCACAATGGCATGGCCTCAGTAATTGATTTAATGACTGGACTGTCTATTGATTTTGAGGTCCTGTCAAATTACTGCAACAAATGTAAAATTGCAGAAGATACAGCTGTTGATCTAGAATGGAAAGCTCAACATTCTCTTGTCTGTCAGAAGAATTTTTCTGGATCTTCTAATGCAATGGAAGTGGAATGTGCCAAAAGGTTATGGGGTAGATCTGAAGAATTGCACAAGCTCAGATACACCACAATTTTGTGTGATGGAGACAGCAAGGCATGTGATGCTATTAATTCAATGAAAGTGTATGGAGAGAATATCACCATTGAAAAGGAAGATTGTGTCAACCATGTATCAAAGAGGATGGGAACAGCATTGCGAAAAGTTGCAGACACAATGAAAGCTCAGGATCAGTCAATCACAGGAAAAGGAAAATTGACAAAAGTAAAGATGACCAAGATCCAAAATTATTATGGACGTGCCATAAAAGATCATTCATCTGATGTTGACTTGCTGCAGAAGAGAATCATGAGCATTTTGCTGCATATGTCATCAACAGACAAAACTCCAAAACACACCCACTGTCCAGATGGAGCATCCTCATGGTGTTTTTGGCAAAGGGCTTTGGCAAAATCTGAGACACCTGGGTCACACAAGGAACATGAAACCCTACCTCCTGAAGTAGGGCAGAAACTTGTGCCAATTTTTCGTCGTCTGTCGGAAAAAGATCTTCTGAAAAGATGTGCAAGAAACAAAACGCAAAACCCCAATGAATCATTTCATCAATTAATTTGGAAGATCTGCCCAAAAGCTACTTACGTTGGCCGAACAACCATTGAGACTGCAGTGGCTCTAGCAGCATGTCAGTTTTCAATGGGGGCAACATTTAATGTGGTACTTTGTAGAATGCTCAGATTGGAGCCAGGGAAACATTTAGAAACATCCTCTGAGCAAAGAAACAAGAACAGAATTAAGAAAGCTGAAAAAGCAGCAAGTAAAGAAGCAAAAACTAGACGAAAGGCTCTCAAATACAAAACAATCGCAAAAGAACATGAAGCAAAAAATGCGGAAGGGCCAACATATTCTGCTGGAGACTTTAATCATTGAAATTTTAGTGACTTTGAGCTCTACCACATTTATTTTTAATCAAATTGAGTCAAAATAATCATGTTATGTGAAAACCTTGAAGAATCTAGGCACAAGAGTCAACTTTGAATGTCCTAGCAAAAGTGAAAATTTTCTGAAACTTCAAAACCGTTTTCTGAAAAACAGGTTTTTACCAACTTGGACGCACTTTGTTTTTGCATTATTTTTACAACTTTCAAGTAAATTGGCAATGCTATACATCTTTGGAATCCTGAATGCATGGAGAATGCACCAACAGCCTTCATTTTTTGATATCATACACATAGAAACTGCCATAGGTATCTAAACATGCTTGGAGGATAAAATCTGAAATCCAACATTTTCAACAAACTGTGATAAAAATTGAAACAAAATGTATAGAGAAAAAATAAGGTCATCAGTACATTCTCCTGACACTCTGGAGTGGTTAGATACCAAACAAGATAACTTTGAATCAGATTTCATGAAAATATCCTTCCAGCAAGCAACACTGGCATAATTCATTGTTTCATTGTTACCATGGAAACCAATTAAGATAATCAAATTTTAAGACCAGATTTGAAATCAGCATAATGAGTTGTACCATAATGCTCATTCTCAGGTTTAAGCTACTTGCAATAAAAAAAGTACATCACCGAGGAGAGGACCCCCTTAAAGAAGTGTATAGTCGATCGCAGAACCCCAGGATGATCCAATGAATGATTGACGAATTCCTTTAAAACTTTGTTCGTTTGACTAATTTTTGCTTTTCCAAATGTTTGCATTTAATCTTTAGGGCTTGATAAGTCGTTCAGCTGCGAAATTGTCTTAATCGCTTGAAATCGTCACAGCAAATAGGGGCCTACACGCCTACACGAAGAAAGCTGGGTTTTCAACCACATGGTGATCGGCTTCGAGGTCATTCGATGGATAATGTTCAACACAAATCATTAGAGTTTGCCAAAGTCTTATCGTTGGTGGACTTTTGAATTTTCTCTCCTGCAAAAGATAAGATGTACCAGCTCAATGCGAATAAGGTGACAATGTAGGCCAACGTTTGACTGATTATGACAGTATAGTTATCGCTATTGATAGATCTCCCGGACGCTCATCTTCCTAGTTTAAAGGGAATAGACATAGCTATATCGACAAGCTGCTATAATTAGGCTGAAGAAACGCCCACAAACCCATTGTTTCCTTCGCCACACGATGAAACGGCAGGGGTCTAAGTTGTTGAATACAATAGATTATATTTTTAACTTGGCCCGGGCCAGCTTTTAACTATGTCGATTCCCTTTAAGGTGACCTGAAGCGAATTTTTTTATTCATGCAAATGAACAGCACTGTCAAATTATAAGAAATCCTGTTTAAATTTCTTTGATATCTCATTTCGTTTTCGAGTTATCCACTGATTTTATGTTTCAGCTGATGCCGTCATTTTGTTTGCAAATGACTAGGATAACATATGGAAATATAGCTGTATCTGATCTTTGAAAGTTTACAGTTGTAGGAAACATTTCAGCAGAGCCAAATAGATTCATTAATATGATGTTTAGAAAAGCATGTTAATTGTGCAAAGTTTTTTAATTAGATTTCTCTTTGGAAACATGGTCAACCTTGTACACTTTCTTTACTTTTTGCAAACAAAATGACGTCATCAGCCAATGGTACAAAACAGTGGATAACTCGAAAATGAGACAAAGTATCAACAAATCTTAAACGGCATTTTTTATCATTCAACTGAGCTATTAATTTGCATTAATACAAATTTTCGCTTCATTAACTGATGAGTGGCTCAATCGCTAAGGTAGTAGCAGCGATACACTAGGACGAAACTTTTAAGTCCAGGCATGGGCAATAATGCACCGTTGGTGTGGCCTATATTATGATGAAAATTGTATTTTTATTCACTGTGTTGTTTCTCTTCCACGGGATTGCGAGGAAAGCTTCATAATGTTGCTATTCCTTCGCTCTTCTCTCGTCACAGCAAGGAATTGAATACTGCCATTATTCAAATACAGTTGAATCCGTTGGAGCCCCTATGCTGCGATATGTCTTATTTCAAACTTCCCTTCGAAAAAGGGAAGTTTGACATGAGACGTATCGCTGCGTAGGAGCTCCAACCGTTTCAACAGTATTTGAATAATGGCAGCATTCGATTCCTTGCTGTGACGAGAGAAGAGCGAAGGAATAGCAACATTATCAAGCTTTACTCGCAATCCCGTGGAAGAGAAACAACACAGTGAGTAGAAATACAAGTTTGATCATAATATAGGCCACATCAACGGTGCATTATTGCCCATGGTCCAGGCAAATACCCCAATGCCTATATTTAATGACTGCTCCTCAAATGTTTTGGACACAACGTTTCGGCCAATTTTGAAAAGAAAAGTTCTCATAGGCAAATCTTTATAATTTTGAGGAACATTTTGTCATGTTGCTTTATTTTTTCAAGAGATTTGGCCCTAACCTAAATCCTAAACATTTTAGCCTCGCTCTGCCGCATGATAAAAAACTCTATATCGCGTCTTGCTTACTGAGACGAAACGTTATCAACAAAAAGGTTCTATCTATGCTTACGACGTGATTCATTGTATTCGTTCAACGTTTTTAATCTGACTTTTATTTTCTCTCCTATATATCAGTATGAGCGATAACCATCCAATTCAATGAGCGATGCTGAGACTTATGTAATGAGTTTAGGTTCTATCAGCATTTAGCTCGAAAACCAAGCTGCCTTTTGAGATATTGCGTGGTCAATACAAAGCATGCGAAAATACCCGGTAGTAACTGAGTACTACATTTGGTTTCATTGCACAAATTATTGCTTCACAATGAATTTCTTTTGCGTTCATTTGATTGTGCGTATCGGTGTCGTCCGCCACAATATCAAATATTATGCGGACCATGCAGTAAGTCTAGTTTGCCATCATTCTTTTATGGTAAGTTCGAGAAGCTAGTTGTCTAGTTTAGAGCCTTGTTTTCATCTGAAATCGACCATGGACACAATGCGAAATACAGCCAGGAAAGATAAACTGCCAAATTGGTTCCTAATACTTTGTTCACTACCTCCCTTTGTTTTGCATTTGAAGTTTGGGGTAAGCCATTTGGGAAATTTCCCATGTGCCCCCATCAGCCATGCTTGAGCAATTGAATTATTCACATCAAGTCAATTACGTTAAGGTCTGAATTTATGGCCTAGCAATAATGAATCTAAGTTTGGGACTGAGTTCCCAGCATAAATGAAATTAAAAGCTGAGCATGAAGAGAACACATCGACCGAAACTCACCTTATTCATTTTACTTGAGAATTTCCACAGACGCACAATCAAGGATTTTTTTTAACGCAATCCATTATTAATACAAGACAAACTACCGCACATTGTCGAAGCACATCCAAAATCAAAACTCTCCTTCTTTATCGGACTAGCGTTCCTTGTCCGCACGCTATACAACTGTTAAAAGATCCTTGAGCTGCCATATTCTTACTGAGCACAGACGTCATAAGCGGCTTTTGAGTCCCATTCTGCCATATTTTGTCGATCAACAACAGAACATGCGGCGGTTTGCTTGGGGCAACTCTTATGAACAAAAATTTAATCTTTGATTTGACCCAAAGTTCAAGAACAAAGAATATAGACCCGTTTACACTTTTTTTTTAATTTTAAATCTAAAAAATTTTACAAAGACGAATTACCTACGACACTACTTACAAAACACTTTACTACACTACAAAGACGATACCCCTAGGAGCAAAGTATCATGACTACGCCGTGGCCAATATCAATATCGATACCCCTAGGAGCAAAATATCATGACTACGCCGGGGCCAATATCAATATCGATACGCCTAGGAGCAAAATATCATGACTACTACCGTTTACACTGTACTGCTAGCTACAACTTTGGATTCGTAACAGAATTGTAATGCATCAACCTCCCGTTTACACTGTTCCTCCAGATCTGCAATACTTTTGCCCTTCTATGCATAGAATAATGTTGTTCTGGAGCGGTGTAAACCCACTTGAACCGTAACAACTTGATCAAAAGTGTGCCAGTACAGTGTTAACATGGTCTAAGAACCGTTGAACAATGCCTGCCAAATGTCCTTGGACGACTCTTACGCAATTTCTTGATAATCTGTATTTCTATCCAAAGCGATGAAATACCCTCTCTTCCCAAAACAATGTTAATTTGTCCCAGCACTCCATCAGAGTGTGCAAAACAAGGCACAAATAGCTTAGGTGCTCCATTCTACGACTTGTTTAGACTGATTACACGTTCGTAGTTATCGCTATTTATAGACTGATTGCCACTGGAAGCATAGTGCCGTCATCCAATTCAATGAACGAAGCGGAAATTGGAACTGAAGTAGTTAGTCTAAGACTTGTTAGCAGTTTGTATTGTTGCTGCAGCAGTTTTGTTCCTCTTTGTGCTCTTGTGTCCGTATGGGTTGTTGTTGATGTTTGCAGGACACAGGGACACGGGAGGAACAAAACTGGCAAAGGAACAATAACTACCACAAGGGGTCCAGGAGTGTCAGTAAAGACTGTAGTTTTGGTTTCTTTTGTTCCCTGTGATCAGGTTTATGAAAACAACAGCTGTGTAATTTGATACAGATTACATCATCGTTGCGGTCGGCCTGCTATTGTTACAGTAGAAAAACCTTTTGTTACGTGAAAACTGTTATCTTATTGGCTGTGATTTGAATTCGCGGTTTTTTCAAATCCTGCATATTGTAACGGTAAGAAAAGGAAAAGAAAACGAGACTGTACTTAAGTACTATATTCTAATGTAACAATAACAGGCTGACCGCAACGATGATGTAATCTGTATCAAATGACACAGCTGTTGTTTTCATAATTCGGATCACAGGGAACCAAAGAAACCAAAACTATGGTCTTTACTGAAACTCCTGGACCCCCTGTGATAAAACTTATGTTTGCTATAACGCTTTAGAACAAAGAACATAATCTTCAAAACAGGGTGTGATATGTTGGTGATCGTTGAGCCCAAACACAGGGCAGATGATGTCACAATAGTATCCTCTACTTTTGATTGACACCCAAGTGCAACGTGCTTAACGATTGTAGACAGACAAAGAGCAAGCCACAAAAGTTGCCCTGAAACCCAGGTAGCTAGCTCTCTCCTTGTGCATTCCAGAAATGGTTTTTGAGAGCAAACATGAGCATGTATCGCAAGAAGGATGTATCTAAACATCTGCCTTTGGCATTTTATTTGCTTTCTCTAACAAGTTTACGTTTAAGGTGGGTGTGCACTTAAATACTGAAAACTCTTTGATTCACGGACCAGCGATAAGGTGGCTAACAACGAAGTATGGATAAGTTCCAAACACAAAAAGCAATAGGTTAAGGTGGCTCGTTACTGATAAAAATTTCCTACTGATACACATTTGGTCATGGTGTCCTATCGCTCATTCACAGACAAGGTTTACTGAGACACAGGCGCGTACAGTCGAGTTTGGCCTGATCCCTGATCTCATTTCACTCCCGCGAACAGCTGTCAGCCATAGAGGTCTGGGAACTTGGCAGTCTTCAGCTGTGCGCAAAAACAATGGAAGGATATGTGGGAATTAAGTTAACATTTTCATCTTGAATATATTTGAGGCAACTCAAAGCAGCTCAGATGGAAACTGTTCAACGAAGCGATCACGAGTGGACACGGTTTTTACATCCATGCAAAACAGAGGAATTCAATCATTCTAATGGTACGTATAATCAAATACAGTACACCTATTTTATAAAACATTGCTAAACATTAATGAAACAAATACACTCAGTTTTCTATGAGAAACAAAGGTCCGGGGCTGGTAGGTAGTTTCTTGAATTTAATTTCACGCCACCTTTCTACTAAAAATTTCTTACGCTTACACGTAAGAAATTTTTGGTAGAAAAGGGGCATAAAATTTAAAACACTACCTACCAGTCCCGAGACTTTAGTTTCTTATGGAAAAATGAGAGTAGTTGTTTCATTGATTTCATTGATTTTTCGTAGCACTGTTGTTTCTTATTAGTACCTCAAGTGTAGAGTTAATTTGTTTTTTATAAGGGCTCCTACATTACTTAGTAAGATCTCAAAACAACTAATAACATAATTCGCACTCAAAATAATGTAAAAACTGTTCTTAGTACTGTGCACTGTCAACACATCTTTGAGTGACCTGGGAAAATTAAGCTGCAGATTACAAAAGTTTCTTAGATTTTTTAATCCAAGTAGGGAACTCAGTTCAGTTCATTTTCATTTTAAAAATCCATCTAATACATTTTATAACTCTACATACCTACCTAATTAACAAAGATGAATTTAAAATAAAATACAACATATAACATTGAAGTAAACACAGGATTGTACATAAGGCTAAATGTAAACAGACTAAACAGGTAAGTATGAAGAGCCATAATGAGATTAGGGGAATTTCTTAAAGGAGGGGCTCCCTCAATAGGCAAGCTAATCGAGGAGGGTACACCCCCAATCTAAAAAGAAAATTGACTTTTTTAGATGTTATTTGAAACTGGTGCAGAAAGACACATATAATAAAGTGTGAATTGTAATTGTGGCACAATAAGTAGATCTTTACCTTGGTTTTCAATGAAGCTTTAGAGTGAGAGTTTCTTAATTCAACAGGGATTTCATTCCAAAGCTTAGCTCCTTTATATCGAATGGAGTTGAGCCCATATTGAAGGGTGTTCTTTAGTGCAAGAAACTAGTTTCTTAACTTTTGACAAATTGAACCTACCGTTCTTATAAGCTGTAGAGCTTAGGTAACTGTGCATGGATATTTTGCGCTGAATGGATGCCTGTAACAAAGCATGGTAAATTAAAATTAAAGTCTACTTATCATAATCTAACTGCCATAATATAATGAGAATAAAAAGAGGTCAAAGGTATATTTTTGGAGATCAGAACTCTGAAATTTGTCGTGAACATCTCCCGTAATATATCTCGTGCAGAGATGGCAGGCAGGGCCGTAGGAAGCATCGTCAGCTTGGGGGGTATAACACTTCAAGGGCACTTCTTCACTAATTTACAGAGGCACTTCCTTAAAAACGAATGGGAAAATTTTCCATTATAATTGCAAAATCTTGGGAGCATGTGCCCCCTGTGCCACCCCCGGTTCCCAAGTCTCTGATAGCAGGATTAGTAAGCGCAGAGACTGGCAAAGACATAAGAAGGTGAAGGTGAAGTTGCGGTTTTTAGCGCCAAGCGCTGAGATCGCAGAAGTAGAATGGGCCTAATGGAGTCCGCGACCCCTTTTCATGACGCTCAAATGGTGGGGCTCTACCTGGGATCGAACCCTGTCCGCCTGACAGTTCTGGCTGCAATGTCAGAGGCCAGGTCAGAGGATTACACCACTGCGGCACGACACCTTCTTCGCACTACACGCTACAACAACAACACAAGAAGTTGTTCTTAGTTTGGAGGGGCACGGCTCTTGGAGGGGGGTACTTTTTTGAACTGGAAGGATACTTCTTAACCATAAAAAAACGAGAAAGGGCGAAGTTTACGATAGATTAGGGCACTTTCGAAAAACATATGGGGAAGGAACACTGTCAAAGCTCGTGGGTTAAAAATTTAGATCCCACAAGGTGTTGTATTATTAAAATGTACCAAGGTCGCAGTAATGGGTCGGAATGCTTTGTGATCTGTTACGAGACAGAAAATGCACAGCAGTGACGTAAGTATCGAGCAAAATATATGAACACGTAGCTTAGTTGCCGCAGCATAAGCACATACAGTTACGGGTCGTGGGTTAAATCCTGTAGGTTTATGAATTATTCAAAGGTACATGAGTCGTAGTTAATTGTTCGGGCTGCCTTGTGATCTGCAAGGTAGGCGCCAAATAGCCTCACTGCAGAAAGACCCTCAACTTACGTTCATCTCATTTTTTGAATTGATGTTGTTGTTACCGCCTCAGTACTTCCAGCGGTATACCGGGTGCGACATAATAAACTTTGCAGCTCTGGCAGGCCACGATAAATCGTACACTGGACCGATTCTGAAGATTTACAAACTAATCTTTAGTAGAAAGCCTGAATTGGATTCTAGGTCTTTTTTGCAACTTTTTTTGTTTTCAGTTTTTAGAGCCAGAAGCGAGCTTCTTAAAAGTTTCGTTTTCGAAAACATTGAAAACGATCAAAAAACGTTGATCAAATTTCTGAAGACTCGACATGAATGGACGTGATACAAGTTCTCGTTTGGTCTGCGAATCAGGCAAACAGTGACAGGGGTTATGGATCTTTGATAGCTAGTCGTCAAGTAGTCTCTTCTAGCGATATGAAACAGAAACACGTAGAGGAAGCTGATGGTGTGAGCTTCCTTTCAGTGGCGTCGCCACGGGGTGGACTCGTGTGGACATGTTACCCCAACTTTCCCAGAGCTCGATTTTCTAATTTCTTGAAACCCGTTAAAAACACTTTGCGGGGGGGGGGGAGCGGTAGATTTTTATTGACTTGGAACTTTTATGATAACTGGTTTTCCTCTTGAAGTCTGAATTTCGTTGTTGAACAATTTCGAGAAAAGTCTTAAATTTCAATTTCAAATCATATCTTTCCCTTCCTGGTAAATTGATATATCATGTACTTTTCTGTTTTCGTTGTGCAAAAATGCCCTCTGTTACGAAAGTGCTGCTTGCGATGATTGCTTTTCCAAAAATATTGAAATAGATCATAATAATAAAAAGGGCGTCTCCCACGTTTTACGAGAGTCTGAAGGGCGTGGTCAGGACCATTGCCGCCGGAAAATGGAAACCATTTCTCCCGGTACCGCCGGCAGCCGCAACAATGATCATTTAAAATTTTCTCGATCTTTACGGCATCGTACCGGTAATGGTTGCGGCACTAGATTCATACGTTTAGTTGCAGATCAGAACCAGACAATCATCTACCGACTTGAGAGGATTGTTAGTTCCGACAAGGGGATTTGAACCCAAATAGGTAGATCCCGCTGTGAATTTTCTGTGAAATCTTTCCTAAAGAGCATTTTTAAGTACTGGACTGTTTTTCTGGCCATCTTACGGGCTATCAAAAGCGCCGAGAGAGGGAGCAGGGGGTAGACCGCACGAAACCCGACTCAACGGAATCTTTAATGATCTTAGATGAGAGTGTGGTTTCTACCTTTCAGGTTTTTGTTACCAAAAACGTAAGTTAAAGATTGTGTAATGAGCTAGAAACAAGATTAACATCATAAATATATGGGTAATCAAGACGCACGGTAAAAAGTGTGTGATCAAGGGCATATGTTGGGGATTTTTGTCATTATCCGTCTGCTTTCAACCAATCAATACTCGAGAAAAACCTCTTACCGAAACATCTGTTTTTATCCATTATCAGCTTAAGGTTGATTGTACGATTAACGTATTTGGCTACTAACGTCTTCGGTCTGATCAACTTAACCCTTTAATGGGCAGGGTTGCCATATGGCAGCTAAATACTCCGGTGCTCCTCAGCTCCATTGGTCCGGATTTTATCCTATGCATTGATGATATTATGACACAGGAGCCGTTATGACATTGGAATGCGGTAGCTGTTTCATGTTGAAAAGCAGTTCAAAGAAAATGTTGAACAGTGGAATGAGAGGAATTTCGATTACTGAAATGGTCCTCTTGGTAATAATTGGGGTAATCCCCATTGAATGTTGTAAACATGGCTGTTAGGTTTATTCACAAGATGAAGGGTGCCCTCTGCTGTGACGCAAATCAGACTTTGTGTATGGAAAGGCCCAGGCAACAGAATTTGTTTTGAATATTTAGTTGCCATATGGCAACTACAGTATGCCCATTCAGGGTTAGACTTTTGGAAATCAATAGGAAGTTTGAATTGAAAAAATATTAAGGAGGACACTGATGAAAAATAAACATGTTGATTTTTTGTTGAAAATGAGTCATTTGATTAACAAATAGATGAAAAAATGCATTGAATAATTTTTTTGACAATTTTTTCAATAAGGGAACCATAAAGGGTTAAGTGACCAAGCTGTGTATATGGACAATCCGAAGATAAAAATTTAGGCCAAGAGTCCACTAATCAACATAAAGGCTTAGAGCCCACTAATCAACATACATTCAATCCTTTTGTAGGCTTTAAAGCATTCTTTATATCAATTCAATTCAATTCACGTGCCCCAGTGCCCCCCAGTTCCTACGTCACTGTCTGCAAAGGAATTGTGTTTTATTGCAAATCTCAGGTGACATCTAATTTGAGATGTTCTTTAATCCACAAGGACATAACATAATTGAATAGCCTCATTTGAGAAGTATTTGCCTCACAATCGTGGCATTCCGTTTATCCCCAAGATTCCTGTGAATTCATTCTACAGGAGTACAGGCATGAGATGTTTGCAGTCATTTATATTTGTTTTATTTAATTACATGAAAACCCCTTTGTTCCGTTCTTGTCAATAATTTGCTCAATTGGACAAAAATTGCTCATTTTGCCCAGAAATCAAAGGTTTCCAATGCAGAAAGCTAGATACAGCTGACAAACTTTACACAGTCAAAACCAAAACGGACACGGAAGCGCGGCGAAGTCGCAGCAATTAGTCTTGGTCTATGTATATCGGGTGAGTCAAAAGAAAGTTAAAACGTCTGCGTTCACGGCGGGACCAATCAGATCGCTACTTTCTTAATATGGTCAACCCACGTGCCTATTCTTGGCGTTTGATTGGCTGATAAGTTCACATTTCGACTTTTCGAAGAGAAGCGACGTTCGTCCTTTCTTTCGATGATCGAAGGATGGAGAAAGTTTGATTTTTCTCCAGATTTCTCGAAGGATTTTAAACTGTGTTTTGAATCTGTTTGGTTGTGAGTCCTTGTATGAGTGAAAATGTAAACATCAGATTGAAAACGTTGAACGAATACAAGGAATCACGTCGTCAGTTTAAAGGCGCTTTCCTCAGTTCAAATAAATGAATAACCAAGAGCGTGTTTTTTGTCAATCTATTTAAAGCCTATTCCACTTATTCCCGTCGATTGCTTGAACAACAGTTACAAATCCAAACCATTTTAACGATTTTCTTACTTCCAAAACAGTCAGAAAATGGTCAAGCTTGCATATATACATGTAAATCAAACTCCTGCACTTCCTGAATAGGTACCTCGCCTGTTTTTGAAGATCAGCGCTATTGAGTTCAGGAAAACTAATAAATTATTAAGACCACGGAACGTTTGATAAAATCATAGCGGTAAAAGTTAGAATGAAGCTTACGAAATGCCCGTTTTTAGTTATCAGTAATGCATCATTTGTTGCAATATTCATTACTTTTGGATTTTTTGGCATAAAATTTACACTTCCGGAATCAAAAATTTCTCTATAAATTGGTTGAGAATTGTGTGAGTTGATAACAATTGGCATAGAGAGAGGTTATGTTTGCTGGCAGATGACAACTATCATCAACTAAAAATAAAAGGTGGGAAGATTTAAAAATATATTTGTTAGCTTGTCTTTGTTACATCGCCATTTATTGTATCCTGAACCAAATAGTATTTACTCGAATAAGAATACAAGAACACTTTGTTCAGCGCAATCTCAAAGCATAGCAATCAAGTTACTTCATCATTTCCGTAATGAATCAATAATGTATATCTCCTTAGGGGGTTTACATGTGTCATACATTGGGACTGACTCCATCCTGATTTTGATAATTCATGACACCATTACAGTTTCATATGTTCAACAATCATAAAAGTACTGGATTCAAATTGCTCTATTTATCAGTTGAGAGTTGTGCGAGTTAATAATAAATGGTATTGAGAGAGGAGGCAGTGTATATAGGCAGAGAACAAGTATCATCAACAAGAAGTAAAAGGTGGGAATATCTCCGCAAAATATACTTATTAGTTTGTATTTGCTACGTTCGTAATTACACTTACTATCTGAATTCATATTTCTCTATTTGTTGGTGAGCCAAGGTTTAGTAGAGGATTTACAAGCAAAGGAAGATCTGAATTTGTTGCAAAATTGTCCTTTGAATAAGATATTTGCCTGACAACCTCCATTTGATCTATGATTAGGTAGTTTTGGTAGTTCCCCGGTATGGTAGCTTTTACGTGGCACAAATAAAGTTCAAGTAGCCTAGGCTCCTTATCTTTAGATCGGCGTAAAGAGGTGATGTAAAATCCTGTTACCTGTTACATATAGTTGTTGGACTTCTCAAAATTTTTGAATGTTCTTTGACATTACAGCGTATTTCATCTTTCAACTCATTTGAGGATGTGACGTCATCAAATTTCTTGACCGTAAACCAGAAGAGTGAAAGACTTTTGTTTGATATAACTTTTGCTATGGTGCTCAACTTTGGAATGCATTACCCTTGGAACTCCGAAATGCTCCATCAAAAATATCATTCAAAACAAAACTGAAAGTGGAAAGTAAAGTCTGCACGCAGGCTACCAGTGAATCTAAGCTGTTTTAATACTGTCACGATTTCTATCAATCTATATGAAAATGAAATGCACAATTATTTAGATTCATTCGAATTCACTTGATACTATCTTAGGATAGGGGGGGGGGGGCTCTCTCCTCGATTAGTTTACCCATTGAGAGCGCTCCTCCTTCAAGTAATTCCCTGCATACAATTTATTTAGCTCCTCTTTGTAATTGTATATTGCATTAATTTTCCGTATCATTGTATCAATTTTCTGTAATATTATCTTTTATCTTTGTAGTTTAGTTATTGTTTGTTTAGTTAGGACTATAAATTGCATGTAGTGGAATTTGAATTATATGAAAGTGGAACTGAAACTGATATTATTCTGCAGACATCCATAAACTATGGCATTCTTGAAAACTCATGTTTCGTCATACATTTAGAACTTACGGTGGTTTTAAGTTTCTTTCAAACTATAGATATTGAAGATTTCAGAAAATCACAACGATAGAGTTATAGTGAAATACAAATAGCTAAAGTTTATTTGAAGTCATTCAGTTCAAAGAAATAGATCATACCCCCGAGATCATAGAATATTTATGTTACTCCACATGGTATAGGAAAGACACCTGGAATATTTGAGAGCTGCAATCTTTGACTTGAAATGTTTCAGTTTTTCCGACTTGCAAAAAGCAAAAATTTGACTGCATGTGTCGAGCCAAAAATGGCCCACCCCTAGTAAGAGAATTTAATAATTTATTTCTTATTCATCATGCCCAACGGGCTCTTATATTCCAGATCGGCTTTTCTCACTGAGATTCGTTGATTGCTTGACTGTCATGTGGACAATAGGAACGGTTTCTCATCGGTGATAAACTTTCTGAAAATGAGACGGATGTCGTTGCTAATTTATAAGCAGCAAGAGCATCGGACCAACGCATTGTGTTCTTGTGAGCAAAAATAGCGACGTATGAACCGATGGTAACTGGAGGCAAGTGCCCCCAAAGATTTTGCAGTTGTAACGAAAAGTGTCTTTTTGTTTCAGGAAGTCCCTCTTTAGTTTAATGCCAAAGTGCCCTTGAAGTGTCGTGCCCGCAAGTTTAAAGAGAATCAACGGAGATAAAAGCCCCGCGCGGAAGGAGTCTGGGTATTCTATTATTAGCCTATTGTATTTGATGATTTCGAGACGACCATGGATATTGTTTAGCAAGAGGAACAATAACATGCGTAGGAGTTTTCAATGGCCTATTTATAGATGACCTCCTCTTAGCTCCGTTCATTCACTTTAAGATTGCTCCTACTACGGCCCTGAGCAAAATCAAATATTGCAATACACGCATTTTTTATAATTTTGCATGCAAGTATGTTTAAAATGCAACTTTGTTTGGAACCTAAAGACTGTTCTTACATGACAGAATAACACAACAATGAAAACAGCTTGGAGTACCGGGTGAGTCAATAAAAACAACCTCCGTTTTTTAAGGCCACTGCAAACAAGGACAGATAATGATACAATAGAACTCGCTACTTTTCATTGACACCTAGATACAAAGCAATTTGTGATTGCAGACAAAGGGAATTCCATGGACAGATAATGATACAATAGAACTCGCTACTTTTTATTGACACCTAGATACAAAGCAATTTGTGATTGCAGACAAAGGGAATTCCATGATCGGTTGGCCAGACATAAAGAAAAACAAAGCAAGCCGCAAAAATTGCCCTGAAACCCGGGTCGCTAGCTCGGTCGTTGTGCATTTCAGAAATAATTTTAAAGAGCAAATATTAGCACATCTCGAAAGAAGAAGGATATATCTAAACTTCTGCCTCGGGCATTTTCTTTTTTCGTACAGAAGCTGAGCAGGAAGTGTTTTGATTACACCTAAAAAGTACGAGAATTGAATCCCCTCCCAATTGGCTTCTGCACAAAATAGATAAAATGCCCGAGGCAGAAGTTTAGATATATCCTTCTTCTTTCGATGTGTGCTAATATTTGCTCTTGAAAACCATTTCTGAAATGCACAACGAGTGCGCTAGCGACCCGAGTTTCAGGGCAATTTTTGCCGCTTGCTATGTTTTTGTTTATGTCTTGACCACCCGAGCATGGAATTCCCTTTTTCTGCAATAACAAAAATTGCTTTGTATCTACAATCCTTGCCAAAACTCTTGAAAAAAATCACATATTTTTGCTCAGCTCTCCCCCCCTCCCCCTTACAATGTTGGTTCCTTGCGTGATTACGCATTTCTCACAGGCACAACAACGCAGCCAAAGCGATTTTCGTGATATCTGGTGATCAGTGCTTCGGACCAACATTGTTCAGGGGGGGCAGGGGGGCGGGGGAAAAGAGTAGCGTGAAGTTTCCTGCACTGTATTTTGGATGCTTGGTCGGAGAAGAAAAGAGAGAAATGAAATTTTTTTCAAGTTGTTTTCAAGGATTGTAGGTGTCAATGAAAAGTAGCGAGTTCTATTGTAACATTATCTGTCCATGGAATTCCCTTTGTCTGCAATCACAAATTGCTTTGTATCTAGGTGTCAATGAAAAGTAGCGAGTTATATTGTAACATTATCTGTCCCTGTTGGCCACTGCTCCCTGGATATCAAGGCAATGATATTAGGCATTTCTGTGAGGCAGGAATATTAAGAAAATTTGGTCGTGATTTTGGGCCTGTTTCGAAGGCTTCTTGAAGGGAAGGTTTCCTGAGGAAACCCCGCATAAGTTCAAAATGGATCGGCCGATTTCAGTCAAGTAAATTCTAAAGTGGATTTGAAAACAAGGACAGATTTTGTAAGACAATAGATCACTTGCTTTTGATTGACACCTTAATTCAAAGCGATTAGCGATCACAGACAAAGGAAATTCCCTCAACCAGTAATTCAGAATAAACAAAGCCGCAAAAGTTTCTCTGAAACCCAGGTAGCTTGCTCGCTCGTTGTGCATTCCATTCAAGAGCAAATATGAGCATATATCGAAAGAAGAAGGATCTATGTACACATCGACCCTGGGCATTTAATTTGTTTGCTTCAAAAGTCGATTGGGAGGCGATTCAATTCTCTTATTTTTTGGGTGTAATAAAAACACTTACTGCTCAGCTTCTGGACCAAATAGATAAATTTCCCGAGGTAGATGTGTTGACATATCCTTCTTCTTTCGATATATGCTCATGTTTGCTCTTAAAAACAATTTCTGAAATGCACATCGAGCGCGCTAGCTACCTGGGTTTCAGAGAAAAATTTGCTGCTTTGTTTGTTTTGAATTACTGGTTGAGGGAATTTCCTTTGTCTGCGGATCGCTTTGACTTCAGGTGTCAACAAAAGCAACTCATGCTATTGTCTTACAAAATCTGTCCTTGTTTGGATTTGAAAACATGTCCACCAGTAATTGATATACTTGCCGATGTCATCGTTTTGATATCCAGGGAGCAGTGGCCTTTCAAACGGGAATTGTTTTTATTGACTTACCTGATACATCGATACACTACTGCTTGTTTGATGTAGTAGTAGTTTATGGGGTTCAGCTGTACTAAAGTTGTGTGAGAGTTGTCCAGCTATGTACTAAACTTATGCGAGAGTTGTTCTAAACACGAGAACAACAATCCAACTGGTTGTTTTTTAGTCAGTTATCTTGTTTACTTCATACACATCCATCCTTAGCTCCCTATAAAACCTGCGAGTTATCTTCGCTCTGAAAAACAACCAGAATTAAGCAAGATAGGGCAAGTACGATCTTTCTAATTCTCAATTTATCGTCGCTCTATTGTAGGCTTACTGAGGAACAAATATCAATGATCAGAGATTAAGGGAAGAAAGATTTGATCTGGACGGATATCACATTTTTCTTACTCCATTAGCTTCTCGCAGTTGATTTGGGAATACTACTAGATTCGGATCAAGTTGGAGATAACGCTTTCTCTGAAGTGTCTGCACCGAAATAAATCAATGGATTATCGGGAAAATAAAACACAAGACAGCGAGGGGTTTCAATCTTAATCGTGAGGTCTATAGGTAAGCGACTTTGGACTACTTTTGAAGAGAAACAAAAGTTGAACACGAAGGAGAGCAGCAAAGAGGGAGAACCTTTGATTAGTTTTGAAGAAGACCAAACGATTAAAACGAAGAAGGGAAGAAGAGACGGACAACCATGTCATCTAGCAAAATAGGCTAGGATCTATTTCTATTTCTTTCGCTGACAAGGAGTTGATGTAAGTGCGAAACTTTCTCGTCTGACAAATTGTGCCGATTTTCGTTTACGTATAAACAAATACATATCGATTTCTTTCTCAAGAAGCGTATTTGTTGATTGCCGAACACTTAACCAAGCGTATCTACAAGAAACTTACGATGACGGGTCCAAATGAATCATTATCGACAAAGCGGCGCAAGTCTTCTCTCGGATGCATTTGGAAATACCACGAACAATTCCTCGTTCATGTTATTTGCCCTGATAACTCTACCTTGACATTAATACACAACACGAAAGAATCGTTCAGCAGTGTTTTAACTAACGCGTGTGCACGCTTGGGGATTGCAGAGATTGAATTATTTGGGCTGGCTTTTCATAAACACAATGAGTACCAATTCGTGCCTGAAAGTAAGTGCATCAATACCTTATTTCCCAAATGGGCCGTCGTCACAGGGGAGAGTCTTACAGGCACCGATAGATGCAATGCCGTTGCTGATACATTGATAAAGACTTGCAAGATATATTTGCGAGTGAAGCATGTCGTTACGTCATTGAATGTCTTGCATCCAAACACGGTGCGTTACTTATGTGAGCAGCTTCGATGGGACTTGATAAAATTTCATAATTTACTGGCTCTTCAAGGGTATGAAGATGAATACATCAAGCTTGCTTTTTACGGCATGTTAATGGCACCTTGTGATTCATCATTGACTGAATCGAAATCGGTGTTATCGCATTATTTACCGCAGAGTGTTATTACTACGCATTCAGTTGACGAAATTGCATCTCGATTGGTCAGTCATTCAATGTTGCTTCCTGAGATGTCATCATTAGAGGCACAACATTGCTTCATCAAGCTTGCTTTAAAAATGCCGGCCGTCGGTACTCATATGTTCCATGCGGATATTTTTGAAAATAAAAAAGTGTTGTGCAACTGTTGGATAAGTGTTGGCCAGAATAGCACGCGCATCTTCGCTGATAATAACGGAAAATGGGAGCAATATGTGAAATGGGACACACAAGAAATCGATGAGATTTCTTTCAGCAAAACAACAGCTACAATACTTGGCTATGATTGTGAGAAGTTTGACACTGCACTTCAGTTTTCTGATGCGAATAGAGCCCAGAGATTCGCAAAATTTTGCAAGGAAATTCAGAGATTTGATGAAGCAAGTTATGTAGAGTCGATTTTTATAGCAGAAAATCGCAAAAGTAACAACAGTAGCAAGGGAAGCAGTACAGGAAGCAGCCCTGTTTTTTCGGGAACAATAAACAGAAAATTGTCATGGTCAGACCAGAAGTCTTCTCGTTTGAATATTCCTCAGCGACGCACCAGTGAACATTTGTGTGGCATACGAAAATCAAGTTATCGATTGCAATCACGACAATATGATATCAATCTGGAAGAGCATAATGTGAATGTATTTTAATGACAGACGACGACGTTTCTTTTTGGTCAGGACACCTGGGGTGAAAGGTGCCCGAAATTGGGGACGTGTGTGTGCGAGGGTGCAAATGAAATATTGCCCCAAAAGATGGGATGGGTCATAGCAGAGACTGCAATCAAAACTGGACATTATTGCAAAGCAACCATACCCTCATTCCGTAAACTGGAACTTCAAACAAAACAAAACTGCCCAGATTTGACAACCCGTGCTCAATTTTAGGCACATCCAACCCCAGGCCTGGAGATACTAACGCTTCCACGAAATCATTGAATTGGGAGAAATACGTTTAATTACTGAGAGCCGAGAAACTTCATGAATGAATAGACAGGGTTTCCCAAAAAAGGGGTGCATTTGTCTGGCTACTGCAGAGAAACTGTACGCTCTATTGTTCCGTTATTGACAGTGTTCTAAATCTTTGGTTTCCAAAATTTTAGGACAAATTTCTGATGTAATAAATATTCTCAGAATAGCAGGTTTTATATTGTAACATTTAGAATAGAAGAAACTTTGACTTGAGGCCTATCCAAAATATGCCAAGCAAACCTCATCGATGGTGAAATTCACTTTTTGACCACATGCACAACACAGGATCAATTGAGAGCCCAGAGAGCCCATCAATTTATGGCTGCCGACTTCAAGCTCTGTCCAAGACCCGTATGTATACACAGTTTTCAAAGATTATGAGTAGCGAGAATCAGTTATCAGATGCCGTGCTGAATTTATCAGTGATACTATCGACTGCCATCATCCCTCGGTACGGCTTTTTTCATGTTATCTTCAGCATATTTTACTAAATTACAGTTTACTTTCACTGTAGTTCTATTGTAGTTCTTTTTCTTTGCAGTTCTATTGTATCAGTATATAATAGTAATGGGTGAATTGGAAAATGTATACACTGTTTGAACAATCGTACATCAACAATTGTAAAATCTATTTGAACAATTACAACTCCATTGGCTGGCTCAGGGTTCGACTGAATTTCCAGAAATTATCCATAATTTACAATTATTTGCAATGCTCAATCTTACTCTCAAATTGGGATGTACAATGCCGATTGGGAGCCGATTCAATTTTTATTATTTTTTGGGTGTAATTGAAACATTTACTGCTCAGCTTCTGAACCAGATAAATAAAATACCCGAGGTAGATGTGTAGATATATCCTTCTTCCTTCGATATATGCTCATGTTTGCTCTTAAAAACAATGTCTGGAATGCACAACGAGCGCGCTAGCTACTATGGTTTCAGAGAAACTTTTGCGTCTTTGTTTGTTTTGAATTATTGGTGGGGGGAATTTCCTTTGTTCGCAATAGCTTATTGCTTTGAATTCAGGTGTCAACAAAAGCAACTCATGCTATTGTCTTACAAAATCTGCCCTTGTTCTTTTCATGTGCAATTATTCAAACAGTTCATATATTTTCTGACCCACCTGGTATGATTTGATACAGTTAACACAACCTGTAGTAGTTAGTCTAGTGTAGCCTGTGTTCCAGACCACTTGGAAAGGAAAGTGGTCTGTGTAACCAAGCACTAATCCGTGTTCAGACGATGAATTGAATTGCGAAATAATGAAGGGCATTCTTTCACGGATCTGATTGGCTGCAATGAAATCAGCGATCAACACAACGGATGTCTTTGTGAACATGTGTGTTTGAAACAAACCAGGGCTGATTGTTATCACTTTGCACGGGCGTAAAAACTCAGTAGGATTAGCAGGCATTAAAATCTCCTATTCTTTCATGGTAAAAAGTCAATAGGATTAGCAGACATTGAAATTTTCTATTCTTTGTATTGTAATGTGAGTTCTTCACATGAGACAGGCTTTTCCTTTTGATAACAAAACAAATAGTGATTATGCGAATTATTAGTTGCATACATTAATTTTTCTTCAGATTCCGAAGAAAATTTGTGAACACGGATTAGTGCTTGGTTACACAGACCACTTTCCTTCTCAAGTGGTCTGGAACACAGGCTAGTCTAGTGCTTTTGAGTGATAATGACGATGACGATGTTCTGGTAGCAACTATAGCATAGAAATAGATGACTGACATGAAAGTATGAAATAAATGCACGAATCTCTTGTCTTCCTTGATGTTTCTGTTTATATGATTTATTGATTCCATAAGCAATAATGCGCCGTTGATGTGGCATCTATTATGATCAAAACTGTACTAAATGTGTTGTTTCTCTTCCACGGGATTGCGAGAAAAGCTTGGTAATGTTGCTTTCCCTTCGTTCTTCTTGTGAAAACAAGCATTGAATGCCGGCATTTACAGTATTCAAATATCAAACTGTTTCGTGCCTGTGCTCCTACGCAGTGATACGTCTCACTTTAAAATTCCAGTCAAAGCTAAATCGGTATAAAAATCGAGAAGCTTGACTGAATTTCATTTTTGGAGGATTCGGGATCTGAATGAAAATTCATTGCAAATGGTAAATACAATGCCACCAACAGACCTGAAGAAATTGAATCCAATTTCATGGACGTTCTTAGCTCTAACAACATGATAAAGACACACTGATATGTAGGATGCTAAGAACTCTGGTAGAGCTTTCTAGCCAAGTGCCCTCAGTTAATTATATGGTTCATTGAACAAGATTATGTCAGTCAAATGAAACGAAACTGTGTCTATAAAGTCTTTGGAATATTCCAAATTTTTTAATTGTGAAACAATTGAAAATTCTTGCATAAATTAAGGAGGACGCACCCATAATTTAAGAAATCTAGAAAATTACTTGACAGATAATACCTCCACCAAAATCTTTATAACTTGGCATGCATCTTGATACACCTAAACTATATCCTCTAAACTAGGATCGTTGGCATACATCAAATCCTTTCAGAAAAATAGTCAAAACAGTTCAAAACACTTAATCTTCCTTGTGGCATGATATTTTTAAATTTGCATAATTCTAATTATAGCAATGCAAAACTAAGAATCCCAGTTTAGAGGAAGTAGCAATGCCTGCTGTACAGAACACGCAAATAGTCAGAAACTACTTTTTCTGGCGACAAGTAACAATGCAATTGGATGTCACGTGAGGATTGCTTGCGATAACGCAAAATCACTCATGCAAAACCGGGGGAGGGGGTCATTTGACCAGCATGCATTGTGTTCTATAATTGAATCAACAGTGATTCGATAGAAATTAGATCATCAAACGCAATGCAGCTTGGTCAAATGCCCGGGGACGCCATCTTTTCCGTACCTTTCTGTTGGGTCTAGAAATTGTTCTAGTAGCTACAGTTAGGCTTACTAGGCTTGCCGGTCAGCGCCTGCGGCGCCGACCTGGCCCGCCGTCGTACCGAGTGATTGCTTGGGAAAGAATTTGTTGCTTCTTGACGTTGTTTTCTGTTATCACTTGTACTCCAAGATGTCTGCCCACACACATCGTGGTATCCCTCCACTCTCATCCGGGTGCCTCCCCACTGTACTGAATATCCCCCACCGTACTGACAATGCCTCCCCACACACATCATGGTATGCCCCCACTGTACTGAACATCCCCTACTGTACTCAAGGTATGCCCCCACTGTACTCAGGTGCCTCCCCACTGTACTGAACACCCCCCACTGTATTGCACACCCCCCACTGTACTGCACACACGTTCCGTGTGGTGATTCTATTCTACATTCTACAAAGCTGCTGTTCATAGTTGCGCAAGGGAGCATTTCACAGCATGAGTGTTTACCCCCAGGGCCATTGAGAGAGAGGCCGGGCACCACGCCCTTTTATCCTTGGGGTACGCCCCCCTATGCACTGGTAAGACACTGCTTTTAGATTTTTTTTAGAATCTCAGTGGGCCTGCAGGCCTGAAAACGTTCCTGAAAAGAAAACTACAACAAAGAAAAATACATACCTTATTTCTTGCTGGCCCACAGAGGCCCCGGGCCCCCAGGCAACTACCCTGGCTACCCCCTCTCTGTTCTGAATATCCCCCTACTATACTGATGATGCCTCACCACACACATCATGGTATCCTCCCCCCCCACTGTACTCCAGATGCCTCCCACTGTACTGAACACCCCCGTCCCCCACTGCACTCAAGGTATCCCCCACTGAGCTCCAGATGCCTCCCCACTATACTGAATTTGCCCCACTGTACTCAAACATACCTCCCCACTGTACTGAACATCCCCAACTGTACTGCACACTCCCGGTGGGTGCAATTCAACAGTAAAAGGTACATCACGCTCGTCCATACCATTCCATAGGATACCCTTTTCTCTGACATTCTAGTTGATGAAAAAACCCCTTATCATGGAAAATTTTGAAGGTAACCCCCCTTTAAAGGAGTATCACTGAGCCCTAAAGAAATCTGTACAGTACAAACACTGTTTCTAAGAGAAAGGTTTGGGATTTTGGCACTTTATTACGATTCACTTATACTGATATCTCTTCTCTTTGTTGGAAAACAGTAGAATTCCATAAAACTTGGGGTATGACACTTGGGCCAGGTGAATTTTGACTTTTATTTTAGGGCCCCGAGTCCACCAGCCAGCATTTCACTGTTTTTGGGTTGGAATATTTTCTGAAGAAAAATACCCCGTTTTTCCTAAGATTCTACAAAAGACTTTCATAAAAAGGAATATAGCTCTATAAATTCTCAATTTACTCTGTATGTTACGATTATTGTGGTAGATTTTTCCCGATTTATGGGGTCATATTTTAAAATTTTGCCCTGGCTACGGGTCCTAACTCTGAATTCTCAAAGACACATATATACCATATAGGAGTCACCCCCTCGCCCCCCGCTTTCTATTAGCCCTCTCATCCCAAACAGAGGCTCTGAAATCACTTTCTGATTGTTCTTTCCAGCAATTGTTCTGGTTTGAAAAGTATTGACGTCAGATATGTGTCTTGAATGGAAGGGCAATCAGCGGTGTTGCCTTGACAATGAAGAAAGTGAGAATAGAATTGTAATGTAATGTTTAATGTACTGTTGTTCAATTTCAATGACCTCTGACAACAGAATAGCTTGTAAACATTAGGACTCTCAATTCAGATTACTCATCATGTTCAGCCGAGGATAGTTCGGAAGAGTGATTACACCCCTCAACTCGTTTCACGTTTTTAATCAGGCAAAGGGCGACGTGCAAATCGCTGGTTTCTTTGTAAAACTGCCTTGTAAAATAGCAGATATTATCTAAGTCCCAGTCATTGCTCATAAAAGCATAAAAAGACGGCAGGTAAAAATGAAACTTACGGAGACTTCTAAAATAAGACTGCAGGAGCAGGAAATCACAAGAGTCGACAGGAGTCTGAAAAACTCCCACGCAGCTAAACTTTATTTCGATTTGGCCCAAGACTTGGCCCCTGTCTTCTTTGAAGGATTTTGTTCAGCTTCAATTTCTGCACATGTGGTTTCTGTCAAAAACAAAATGCACGCATTCGTTGCCGATCCCTTACTTCCAGTTATCGTCCAATATTTCAACCATTTTACTCTTCCTTCCCTCTTCTCATTTCATGAAGGCCTATTCTTTAATAAGAGCATAAGAGACTTAGCCAATCTAGGTTTAGTGGCCATTTGCTGCCAAAAGCTGGTCGAGAGTATCGTAAATGTTAATCCTCTCAAGGAAAAATTCAAGTACTATTTTAATCTAAAAACTATCAACAGTCTGAAAGCAATTTTCCATGCTGCACAACAATGTCAAAACCTTTTTGCGAGACAACTCAGATGGTAGTTGAAAGCATAAAAGGGGATGTTTCTCCCGAGAGAAGGGGGAGTCCCCGAGAAAGGGCTAAAAAGGCATCGAAAAATTAGAAAATGTTGCAATTGTGGCACTCTGGAGCGCCAATCCCTCTCCCAATAACTCACATTTTGAGGTAGAAACTCCTTAAATATAGCAAGGCTGTCAAAAGACAACATTTAGCAAATAAACTGGGGGAAATGGCCTTTGAAGGGTAGGAAATGTGCAATTTCCACTCGACCCCCCTCCAGCACCTAGAAAATCCCCGGACCTGAATCCCTCTCCAAATGGGTCCCAATGCATATCGAGCGAATAGAGATTCCATTGGGATTTTTAAAAAATCAGAAAACCCCTCAATGGGGTTTTGAAGGGCACCCATTTTTTGACGTCATGAGCAGGGCGAGAACAATCGAATGACAAAAGACCTCGAGCTCAACACAAAGGGGAACAAAGGGCTTGGCAAGCCGAAAGTGGGGTGAGGAATTTGGCGAATAACCCCTCGACCAGAGTCTTGACTGGAAAAGGAGGACGTTTTGAGGAGGAACGGAATGTTGGGCGACGTTTTCACGTGCGGTTTGACTTCGCCCATGCTGCGGTTCTGCCAATCGAACTGTCTAGACAATGAGAACGTTCGCGAGAGGGACAAAGGGAATGACGCCACATCCGACTGCAACGAATATGTATATAGACTAGGCTTGCCGCTCGTCGCCTGCGGCGCCGAGCTGGCCCGCCGTCGTACCGAGTGATAGCTCGGGAAAGAATGCGTTGCCTATTGGCGTTATTTTCTCTTTATCAATTTCTGTGACCAAAGTTTCAAAGGAGTAAAACTTAGACGAATGTAATCAGTCTAGGCAAATGTAGCCCTCATAATAGAATGACGTTATTACTTTAATGTTATAATTACCAAGATAATAGCCCATAGAAATGTAATAGTCGGTGTCAGTAAAGGCAGTTTGAGCTGGCATACTGGAAGAACCGGACCCTATGATCCGAGGACCCCTATGACCCCTAGGACCTTCAAGTACTGAATTTTGAAAGGACCCTGAACATAGAGGGGCTGTCCCCTCTGCATAAAGCCTACATGCTTACAATGCTAATCAGGATGCTGTATGCTAATCAGGCTACTTCTGCTATAATTGTTCAAATTTGGCCCCAATACCGTTGATTGCTGCCTGGGGGTTAATACCGTTCAAGCAGGGGCGGATCTAGACACTGGCATTGTTCTTCTGTAAGCATGGAAACTTACTGCTGATTGTGTAACTCTCATCTTAACCATAATAGTGACTATGCCTTCACTTAGCTGAATGAAAGAATCCGCTAAATCATTTACATCTTCATCCATCGTAACATTCAGAGAAAGTCCCTGCCCTACCCTTGTTTGTTTTGTTAGTGCATCCTCCATACAAATTTAAACTGGGGTGGAACCAAAAAATGCTCAAAAGTTGAAAAACACACAATAGAAGTTCATGGAAATTTAAAACAAAGAGCAATAATATTAATGCATCGTAAATAATATTTGTATTCTTCAGTATGAGCACTGATAAAGGGTGGAAATGCTTCCATTTCTGGGGGATCAAACACCCCTTGTCGACTATTTAAAGAATGAAATGCATTTGTTATTTGTACTGATGCTATGTCTGTTCAATGGTATTCACCCCCCCCCCTCCAGGCTGCAATAAACAGTATTGGCACTCGTAGTCGTCAGGTGCCTTCTGCTTTGAGCAGGTTGGCTGTCACGGATGCCCAGTGTTCTCTCTATGCTGTGCCTTTCTTGTGGCTTCGGCATAGTTCATTTGTGTCCATTCCTTGATGTTATCAAACCACGTTGATCTTGGCCTGCCTCTTCCTCTTTTCCCGTTGAACTTTCCTTCAAGGAGAAGCCTTTGAAGCCCGTCTCCTCCTATCAGGTGCCCAAAATAAGCACATTTTCTCTGCTTTATTGTTCGGCGATCTTTTCGATCTCAGCGATCTTTTCGTATTCGTCTTTTGTAATACATATTCATTTCTTCTGTGTTCTGTATATGATATTTTCAGAATTCTCCTGTATATCCACATTTCAAAGGCTTCAATCTTTCCAATCATTGCTCTTGTTATGGTCCATGTTTCTGCACTATACAGTAAAGTTGACCAGATATAACATTTAACCAGCCGCTTCTTTGTTTAGACCTTTATTCTTCTTGGTGTTAAAATCTTTGACATGTTATGAAATGCACTTCTAGCTATTTCTATCCTTCTTTTGATTTCAGTTTCATTCTTGCCATCTTCCGTCACCATATGTCCTAAATAGACCATATTAGCCATTTGTTTGATTTATGCCCGGGGGGGGGGGGGTACATAACATATTTAGGGTACGGGTATGTGCCGCCCATATGGGTGGGTTTTTGGGCCCAAAATTCTCTAAACAAGGGTGCTTTTTCGGCAGATTTTCCATAAACATGGGTGTAGTTTCTCTGAAATTCGCAAAAAATGATTAAAATTGGCAGTTTTTTGCCAAAATTAATCATAAAAGTGGGTATCAAAAGCAAGTTTCGGTAATTAGAAGAGGGTAGCTTTCTGAAAACCGGGCGGCAGACCCCCGTCCATCCTCAAGTCATGTACCCCCCCCCCCCCCCGGGGATTTGTGCTCCCTCCAGAGTGATGTTAGCTCTTGGTACCGGACTTACTTTACTCACGACCATTGATTTTGTTTTCCAACGTTCATTTCCATCCCATATGGCTTTCCTTTTTCATTTACTGCATTTATCAATTCCTGTAGATCTGCGGCAGATTCAGCTATTAGAGCTGTATCATCTGCGTATCTTAAATTGTTGATGTTTACGCCGCCTACAACAACTCCTTTCATATCTTCCACTTCTCTAAATATCTTCTCAGTATATAAATTGAAAAGGCTTGGTGATAATATGCAGCCCTGCCGTACTCCTTTCTTTATTTTGAATTCTGGTGTAACTCCATTCTCTGTGCCTACTACTACTTACTACTGCTGTCTGTCTGTATTGGCACTAAATTTGAAAAATTATAGTAGAAGTAACCTGAAACCTGATTAGCATTTAGCATCCTCGTTATCAGATAGCCTTTATGCAGAGGGGATGACCCCTCTATGTTAAGGGTCCTTTCAAAACTCACTACTTCCTAGGGTCCTAGGGGTCATAGGGGTCTCAAGGTCATAAGGTCTGGTTTTTCCAATATGCTGTCTGAGCAGAGAAAACCGTAATGG
This sequence comes from Aurelia coerulea, assembly GCA_039566865.1. Lineage (NCBI taxonomy): Eukaryota > Metazoa > Cnidaria > Scyphozoa > Semaeostomeae > Ulmaridae > Aurelia > Aurelia coerulea. Next base: position 22,514,378 of record CM076954.1, read on the forward strand.
CGGAAGTATCAAATTATCTTTGTGTATGAGCATTTTGTTATCATATGAATTGTTATGATTTCGAAGGGAATTCCAACGATACCAACATGTAAATGCCCAGTAGAAGCGATTTGGCTAATGTTTTCGAACTGAAATTTCAGAAGCTTGTAGAGGAATGATACAGCTAAAGATTTTGTTTTTATCTACTGATTTTAAGCAAATTTAAACTGTTAAAAACGCAGAATGTAAACAGTTATGAGCACAGTTTCATTCGTTGAAGAACTTGACCAGCGTGCACGATTTCGTCTAGTTTCTCAAAAAATTCGCGAAAAGGAATTCTGTTTTCACATGCCTGTAGGTTAATCATCTATCTAGAATAATGTTCTCTTATCTAAAACGATAAATGTTCATGAACTCAAAAAAACCGAGTTCTCAGCAGAAGCATCACTGGTAAAAGCCGTTTGCGGACGATGGGGTTTCCACAGGGTGAGAGATCTTATAGATTCTGTCCACAGGGTTTTGTCTGAAAATCCCCAAATCAGACTTATTCCGTTCCTGGCGGCCCAGCCTGGCGTTTTTTGGCGAAAAGAAGGCGATTCGTGGAACTTACATATTTTTGCATTCTGGGTATCATCGCCAACAGAAATAGAAAATAATGAAAAGAAAAAATCATTGTACCCATGGTGCAGGAGGGAGAAATTTTTCAAGAACTAGCTTGTCTTGTCTGAAAGTGGTGCTTTTTGCTAGCAGTTGTCGAAATGCTACCCTGCGTACCAGAGCCTCGACGGAATTCGAAAGGACAATTAAAATGGGGAATAATGTTGTGTTCTTTTCACTATTTCTGTGTTGGCTCTGGTACGCAGGACAAAATATTGAAGTGTAGAATTTAATTTCATGCATGAATTTAGCACAGCCTACTTTAAAGTAGTTTACAAGTGTTCCAACGCACTTTCAAATATAAAACAACTGACGTTGCTACGTGTTCTGCAGGTGTTTGAGGTTACTTGAATGATCTGCGGGTATTATTAGTAAGCCGCGCGAATAACGCGGATTATGTAAATGAGTTGTTGTTGTGGCGATGTATTTTGCGAAATCTTGAATGGATGTGGATGTCGAATGCTTCTCTTGCTTGTATTCATGAAAGAAATTCTGATTTGATTTTAATCAACTACCACAGCCTAAAATGAGAGAATTTAAACCACTTTTGGGCTTAGATGATTTAAGTAAACACTCAAGACTTCTTTTAAATATTAGAGTGTCTGATACACAAGGAAGAGAGAAGTGCATATCGGCTTGCCAAGCGGATACAGTGAAATCGATCAAGGAAAAGGCCCTCGACGAAAAGCAAGCGAAGGAGCAAAGCAACTATAAAGTTGTCCTCAGCAGGACGAAGAAAGCTTTAGAAGATGTGAAGACACTTGAACAAGAAGGTGTAGAAGATAATGGTATGATATTTTGTGGGTTTAGGGTTGTCGAAGTGAGAGGGGATGCAACAGAGTCAAAGTTGTGAGGAAGTTTTTCAGGCCCCGCAATTTGGAAATCACAAATGGTTGTCCATTACTGTAAACAAAACAGACTCCAGAAGAGCCATGCTTACACCACTTTGTTTCAAGCAAAGTTTGTAGGATGTAAAGATTATAGTAAACATACAAAAGTGAAATTTTATAACGAGAATAGACAAAAGAATAAATAGGGCCAATAATTTTTGGGACAAAAAATTTGAGACAAATTTGGACAACCCGTACAGAAAATGCTGGGGAAATCCTGGGAATTTTCTGGGCCGATTCCGAGGTTTCCCAGGAAAAACTGGAGCTGGGGAAATAAGTAAAATTCCCCGCAAAGCTTGGCCAAGACTGTAGCTAAAAATGCGTTGAGAATTTCGTGGAAAACCCTGGTTCAGATGGGATCCCAGAAATCAAAAGAATCCCGGGAAAAACTGGAGCTGGGGAAATGAGTAAAATTCCCGGGAAAGCTTGGTCCAAATTGATGCTTAAATTCGTTGAGAATACCCAGGGAAATCCCGGGTAAGCTGGGAAAGCAGGAATCGCAGAGACCCAAGGAATTCCCACGGAAAGCTTGGCCAAAGAAGGAAACTTCCCGGGAAAGCTGGGGAAGTTTGGTATCATCGCTGATCTGAAAACCACCCTCGACAATTTCTCAACTCGAAATCATTATTAGTAATGATGCTTGAAATATTGCTGAAAGTATCAAACTCATGGTCAGAAATAATGAGCAAGTTTGCAAGGCGACCAGTCCATCGAAATGAGACAAATATCTTGAGAACCTCGTGATTATATTCATTCATCAATGACTAAATACATATTCTTTCAACATGTCAACATATGCACTTTAAAACACAAAACGTTGAATGGTTAAATGTTTTAGCATTGCTTGTCCATCGTCTATTTTCTCCTCTTTCCGTGAAGGCACAACGTCTTTTTGCTCTTTCACCAATGTTGCTGTTACAACTCCTGAAACATAAAGGTTTCGAATCAGCGAACCGCAGCTTCGTTTCCCACATCTCAGAAAGCAGGTTCGCAGTGTTCGCAGTGTTTGCACGAATGGGTAGTCTACGTTTTTATTCTGCAAGAATTGCTGAGAGTATCCGAAGAACAGATATAAATATTGTCAATTGCCTTCCTTGTTGCCGTCGAAATTTACGTTGCTAAGCTTGGTTATCGAAGAAACTTTGTGTTGGAAATGTGTCAGGGAAACATTCAAAGAAAGTGTCTTGTCTTTTCACCTCAATTCTTGATTTTTTTTATGCTTGCAAAGAAAGGTCCTACACAATCCAAGAAGAAGCTTGTGCTCAATATTAAAGATTTAAGGAAACATATACCTTGTTTGTCCAATCAATTTGTGGTGTGCCGGTGTTCTTGACCTTGACATTTCCAGTTCTGTCTTTGTGCAAGTCTGGAGCTCATCAGAAAAGCTTGCCTTGTTGGTGTTTGTTGAAGAAAAAGAACTCAAAAACGTTCTCCTCAGATCGCAGCAGAGCAGGGCATCACAATTTGAGATTGAAACTTCTACTTTCTAAAAGCGGTAAACTGAAATAGATAATAGAAAGGGCAAAGAAACGCCAGCGCACCCAAAGTATTTTTATAATGCAGGATTATATTTTTAACTTGGCCCAGGCCCAGTTTACAGAGTGTGGCAAGTGCTTGCACAAATTTTTTTGCAAAGATTTTATATGCACGCTGATACTAAACGAGATCTTTTGTTAACTGCTTTGAAAACAAGAGAATCAAAGACCTTGCACCTGAACATGCCAATGCTTTGTTGGTCTGCATGCGTGAGATCTCATAGAGAAGTGCCATACTCTGCAGATTGGGCCTATGCCAGCTCTAAACAATGTTCATCTTTTGAGTTGCAAGCCTAAACAATGCACTCAATTGAAGATAAAACTTAATCAAAGCTTGATGCTTACAGCTAGAATATACGTAAAGGTGGAATTGTGGTTTTTAGCGCTATGCACACTGGAATGGCAGAATAGGACTTAATCAAGTCCATAAGCCCTTGTAATGACGCTCAATTACTGAGCCCCACCTGGAATCAAACCCCGTCCGCCTGACTGTTCTGGCTGCAAAGTCAGAGGATTACACACTACTGCACCACAACACCTAGAAATAACGGGTTCTTTTTTTGGAGAAGAAAGGGTCTATTGTTCTGTGACTCTGATAAAATTTTTTTAAAGTCTGCTTGGAGCTCAAATCTTTCAGTCTCTGTCACATGCTACAATGTGCATCCACCTCCCTTTTCTTGGATTATTCATTCTTGATTAAAGACCAGAAAAAGTCAGGTATACCTGTTAGCAACAATTTCTATCCTGTGTCCATTTCCACCCCACTTTTTCAGGGCTGGCACCACCCTGTCCATGCAAAATTAAAAATTGTACATGTTTCTATATCATTTAGTTGGGCTACCCCACACATGTGAGCAAGCCATCAACAACATGTGAATATCACTTTCATTTTTCATTGTCTTAGATGAATTGGTCATATGGAGGAAGAGGAGAGACATTCCAGTTGTTGCCTTAGCCAAGAAGGTATACTATCATTTTACAGTGTTTATGTTTATGGATCTGAATATGTTTGTGGAATTGTCAAGATTTTGAGATAAGAAAACAAGTCACTTAAAACAAGAAAGAGCCTCTGTTTTGCTACAAAATCACACATAACTACAAACCATTGCAAAACAAGGACTCATGCGCAAACTACTCAAAATTACAACAGCTGATTTTTGTGCCCAAGAAAAAGTGGTGCTAAAGCGCTATAATAACACAAATCAAAAACTTCTCCCACCTTTGAGTTGATTGTGGCACAAACAGTAGGGTCTACTGAGGTAAAATTGGGGTAAGTTTGAGGAAAAATGCGAAGGGCAAAAATGTGCTGGTAAATTTTGCTAAAATCTTTGTTCACAGCACAGTTTGTCTTCTAGCTACAACTGCTCAAACTACTCTCATTAACATAGCGAATGTTGATTTAACGATCTAGTGTTTTCCAGCAATTAACAGCCAATTTACCCTTAGCCAACCCCATTTTACCGTTACATACTGAAGTGTGTTCTGCTGGAGAGCGAAAGGTCTTTGAAATCCTGCCTGAGAATCCTTGTTGTTATAGATTTTTACAGCCTTTTCATAGAATTCATATTAGGATGTCAAGAATTCTTGCAATGCTAACATTCTACTGTATTCTATAAACACAATTTGTAGGCAGCTGCATGCAAGTCTGTTGACTGGCAATCAATCAAAATGAACACAGAGCAACTGGATGAAGAGCATGGGCAATCAGCAACTCAGTCTACTGGCATGCCTGTCTTATTTGATGTAAGTTACAATTAAATGCAGTGGGTGTCACATTCTTTATATTAGTTATATATCTATTGCTTCATCCTTGAGTCAGATTCTCTCTTTAATTCTCTCTTTGCTACATCACTGAGCCAATTAATTTGGGAAGTTTCTGTTGACATCTGGCTCTATTTGACATTGCTACAGTAGCTCTAAGCCAGGGAGTTTGCAAGCTAAAAGTGAAGAAATGTTAAAAAAACTGAAGTTAAAGTGAATGAACGGAGATACATAAGTGGATGTAATCTATAGATACAGTAGGACAAAGGAAATGCTTCACACTATTGTTCTTCTAGCTAAGCAATATCCATGCACTTTTTAAAATCATCAAATACAAAACACGTGATAATTTTGGACTTGGATTTGCAGCTCTGGAGTTAGCTATTTATCTCTGTCAACCAACTTAATTCATGTATTTGAAAGATATTTTCATCTTTAGCAAGTCCATTGGTTAGATTTGTTGTGCATTCTGTTAAAAACTTGCAATATGTATTGGTATTACTAATTACAGTACATACAAGATACTATACCATACCCTACTACGAGGAAAAATACTACAAAGAGCGAAATACTATGTCTACCTATGACAATTGCATAAAACAACAAAATCACGTAAAGCTACAGTATACACGTACTGTACAGTTACTACTAGAAAGAAAAAACAAAACTTACCAAAAGAGACATGATGGTTGTGTGGCTTAGAACTGAGTTAAAGATTTTCTTATCAAACTTAGCCAGTTTTATGGATAAAACGCAGATGAAACACGAGACACTTTCTTGACACCTGGCTCTATTTGTCATCAGCTAAGACTACCAACCTCAGTACCGACCATGCATATTTACATCATTCTTGGTTTTCATTTGACATCATATTGCATCCCTAATTATTTCTTTTGATATTGATAGTTATTTTTTGTGTTGTTTCTTTACAGTTTATAGGAGAGTTGAAAAGGATATTGACATCATTAGTAGAAGTTGCAAGTTTACTTCAAGCGGTCAACTCAGAAGATAAAGATGACAGTGATATGGACACTGATGGTATGTTGGCTTAAATTTAAGATTCTTGAGTCATATCCTTATCTGCAACTGTCTCTTATTTATAAGATCTCTATTTACTGCTCAATCAGGTCTGAACAGATTGAAAATAGGAAAGGAACCCATGATCTTATCTTCATTACAAGGGGGCTCTTGAAAAATACTGATGGAATATAGACTTTGTGCACATTAGCATGGTTTTCTACCTAAAAAGTCTTGCTTAGCAAAATATTCCAGTCTTTCGTATGGCTCAAGAATTCTGATCTTAATGTAAAGAATTCTTACTGTACTTTTGCCACGATGTATGATTCATAATTGATTTTTACTTCATTTTGCAGAACCAGAGATTGAGGTTGAACAGGTAAATCCTTCACCATATGATCATCTGTTTTGGTTGCATTGTACAAAATATTTTACAATTTTGCTAAAATCGGCTTGAAAATTATTTCAGTACATTATGACAGATCCCAATATGGCTCCTTGCTGAAACCATGCACACAATTTTATAATGGCATCTAACAGTATGAACTCTGAGCTATTCTTGAAAGAACAAAGTAAGAGGGTACTTCACATGTCACAAGCTTGAATTTGCAAAATCCTGCACAGAACAGAATACCGCTCTGAAAATCAGTAGGTCATGAACCACTTCAGCAAGAAAACATGTAGACTGCTTTTGAAAATTAACAATATTCAGAGATGTATAGCTTCCTTCAAATCTTGCTTAATGTTGCCGTTGTCAGCATGTATTACAATAATGTTATGATTTATCAACCACCTAATTGTTAAAAAAAGGAGGTCAAGGGATCCATGTTGGACTGGCTTCCAGTCAGCCGTTTTCTCAAGCAAGCTCAGTTCTGCTCAGCGACCAGGCTTTTCGTTTATTTGTTCCTTTCACTGGTAATTTTTCTTTTGAGTTTAATTCCTTAGTTAAAAAGTGGGTTGTTTCAAATATGTTTACTAATTTCCAGAAACCTGGCTTATCTTTGAGAGCTCAAAAATGAAATAAGCATTAAGAACTACGGAAATTTGTTGTTTATTATTTATTCTCTTCATCTTTGCAGTTTGCATTGAAACAGCTCACAGATATGGGATTTCCAGAAAATAGAGCAAAAAAGGCTTTGATTATCAATAGGTATGATTAGATTTTTTTTTTGAATTGCTAACATTTGAATTGATTGGTTTGGGATTGGCTCGTTAGCTACTTGCCTGGTTGGTGCAAAATTTGTTCACCTACTAAACCTTTGTTTGACAGAACACAATGTAGTTATTGTGGGAGTTGGCAAACAATGGAGATATAATTCAGGCCTTACTGTAGGTACATTAAAGCTAGCATTCTGCTGTGAAATTGGTAGAAAATTCTCAAGAATTCTTCTTCAAAAATCTTGTAGTTTTTCGTCCCTGAAGGATATGTACTGGAAGTGGAGTGGGCTTTTAAAAACCATTGTCACCTAGGGTGCATGCAAGCATGCTACAGTTTCAAACTGTCCGAAAATCAAAGTTTGCCTGGACAGTAACAATAGATCCACAGTGCAGGAGATGAAATAATAGCACAGTTCAACAGCTCTTCTATCAGTCTGGATCCATGGTTTCTGCTTTGGCTAAAGTAGATTTTCAGATTGCAGCATGCTCGTAAAGGACCATGGGTGATGATGGCTCTGTAAATAGGCTGAAGAAGGATGCACACATTCTTGTTATTTCTTTATTTAAACGCAGGAAAGCACTGTATTCTTTATTTCAATAATAAAAAAAAGTAGATGGCTTGAACCACTGGTATGGTTTTCTATGTACCTTTAAACATTTACGATACATGCTACGGATTACTCTACCTACAAACTACTTAACAATACTACAAGAACTATACCACGAGGAGCAAAATGGGCTATGACTTCTTTACATAAATGCTACACACAATTTGAAAAATAAAAAACAAAAATGATAAATACTTTACTGGAGAATGTCTAACATTTAGGGCTGTAATTCCTCAAAAACAAATGTCGCAAGAAAAACTCTTTTGGGTGTGTGACTTTCTTTGAGAAACACTGGTCTGGTATGACATGTAACTTAAGATTGATCTATCTTTATTGATAGGATGTCGCGAGTTCAAGCCATGGATTGGCTTCTTCAACATGACTCAGATGCAGATATTGATCAACCTCTAACACAAGAAGAAATGTTATCATATCTGCCAGAGAGACGAAAACTCTTGCCGAGAAAAGCGGGAACGAGAGAATTCACACCAAATTCGAGAGTAAGTGAGCTTAAACGATGAAATTTTAGCATGATCTCATAGATAGTATTTTATCTAGAGTTAGAAATTTTCGAATTTCTTGCTACCCACTTAATTCGATATTCATTCTTTTTTTGATTCAAATTTATGAATATGCTCTAGGAAATATCAGGAATGTAACATCATACATTAAAAAGCTGTATATTGGAAGTTTCCTATTTTATATATGGTGTGTTTTAAGGAGCAGAAAGGTGCTATTAGTTCCGATGCTTTATTCAACTGCTTAGTTTTTTATTTGTAGCCAAAAGTAGACTAAGATCCATTCATCTGAGATTTCATTAATGAAGGGTTGATTTAAGCCCTTTTATTTCAATAACACCCTCGAGTCTGTAAAAGAAATTTATTAAAATGAAGAACACAGTTTGGATCACATTCCAGGAAACATAATTTCATGTTTCAAATTTAAGGAGGCCCCAAATTAATAAACGGTGGTTTCGCAAACTTACTGTTCCAGTGGCTAAATTTTGCATGTCCTTAATATCTGAAGCAATCTATTTTTCCGTTGTTGGTTGTTTTGCCAATGTTTTATTTCGCCTTTAGAGCAGTCATCAAAAATAAGATATTGTTGTATGATGGAATTTTTGCATTTTTAGGCTGTCCGTAATCTTCTTGATATGGGTTTTGAAGAAAAAGATATTATACAAGCATTAAAAACGACAGGAAATCACCAAGAAGCAGCGGTAAGAATTTTAATAAACTGAGTATAATGCGAAGATAACCTTCTAGATAGCTAGAATACTACTTTAAAGGTTTCAAGCTTTTTCGCAGTTTTAAGGCAAATCGGCGAACGTTTATTCTCCCGACAGACCTAAGTTTACAATCATCAAAAGACCTAAAATCCTCAAAGACCTAAAATTTGCAAATATCGCAGACAGGCATCAGATTTACAATCTTTTACATATTTTTCAGTGGTATTTTCGTAGTGCAAGTAGTATTAGTAGGCTTTTTCCAGATGTGCCATGGAGATTATTAAAGGGTCTGTTTCATCCAGCATGCCTTGCACGTGCAGTTTCTTGGTTGGCCTTTGTTGTCGCCATTTCATGGCCCTTTAAAATGGCGACAGCAAAGGAAAACCATGAGATGGCACGTGCAAGGCATGCTCGATGGAACAGACCCTTTAAAAGCCTTCTTGGAGGGCGGCGATTATTAAAATGTGTATACTCATTAGAGAGATTACGGTAAACCAACGATATGATTTATCTTCTTACATAATCAATTTCCTTCGTGTCTTCATACATAATCACTTTCCCTCTTGTTTTGTTCAAAGCCAAGTTCGCTCGAGAGTAGCAAATCGCTAAACCGATTTAATCCAGTAAATTTCATCTGACCTGAACACATGATAAATTGATGAACTGAAATGAAGCCATTAGAAATATCTGTTTTGTAAATATATGCTGTAAGAACCAGCAAAGAGCATTTTCTAATCCCACTATTTCTCCTTTTGTCTGCGTTGTTTTGAGACAAGGGATTTTAGCATAAGTCTTGACTCTCACACATTCTAATTCCACCAAAACATGATTCGTGTGGCAAAAGGATTAACTTGCTGAGGAAGAACAGAAAATATTGTATCAATAGTTACGGCTGCAAAATTCTTTTTGGAACAAAGTAAAGTCTGTGCTAAAACTAAGCACCTCCACAAATTGATTGGAAGAAAACGTGCTCTGAAAACTTAGTTTATTGAATTAAAGTGGCCTAAGCAGAATGGAGAATAAAGAAAGGGGAGATTAGAGCGGGAGGCTTATTTGAAATTTTGGTTTTGCTAAGGCAGCAGGGGCCGCTTCCTTCAATGTGCAATTTTTCTAAGAACGATAGAACTTCTTTACATGGAATAGCATGCCAGGTCGACAAACATGAGGCAAAAAATGCCTCTCTTCTACAGGGTATAGAAAAAGAGACTACCGGTCGATTTCTCTGGAACGAGAGGTCTGGTGTGAATCTGGAAGCTCGACTCATATGCTTTCATTTGATGTTTAGGTTTGCGAAAGAGGCTTCCAGGGAATACATAAACAAACTATCGTAAATAAACAAAGTCCTTCTTTTTTAGTTGGAGTGGCTCCTTGGCGACAGAGAACAAGCATCGAATAGAACAGAACCTGGTTTAGATCCTTCAAGGTATCTGATTTTAATGTTTTTCGTTTTCTGCTGATGCTAAAATGTTTTGTTTTCCTGGCTACAAATATTAAATGCAATCTCTAAATGATTAGAAATATGATGTAGAGAGGCTGGACGACAAAAAATACTATAAGCTATGTTTTAACACACTGAGGCCTTTCGGACTTGTGTCCTCATCAGAGTATGATTTCGAATGACATTCGAAATCATACTCTGATGAGGACACAAGTCCGAAAGGCCTCAGTGTGTTAAAACATAGCTTATAGTATTTTTTGTCGTCCAACCTCTCTACATCAAGTTTCTAGTTATATATTTTACCAAGTGATTAGAAATAGATGGAGACTGATTGCTGCCTTCACATCTGTCCAAGGGCTGTATCAAATATGCAGATTAGGCCAATGTTAGACTCGTACTTGCCCTTGTATGGAAAATCAGTCATATTGTACTTTCTCTGCTCTTCTGTTTTCCCTAACTTTCTAATCTTCTCGACTAGTATGAAGAAATCTTCACTTCATTCACATCACAATTTTTGCTATTTTTTTAGCCTATTGTTCAGCCTCTGCAAACTTTCTCCCACATCTTTATATTGCCTGCAGCCGCTGAAAGATCTCTGTTATTCTTTTGCTTGCTTTCCTCTGCCTCCTCCGCACCAGTTTTGCTGTCTTCTCCTGAGGTTGAGGGGATTTGGAAGAATGGATAATATCCAATTTATGCAAAAATATGATTAGCTGTTTTAACCATTTTATTGAAATATTCAGGCAAATAAGGTAAACAATGCAGCCTGTATATATTCTCAGGCAAATAAGGCAGCATTCAGGCGAATACTCTTCACTTTTTTTTCAATTTTTGTAGTCCAATGTATGCGTCAATTATGGAACACCCTGTTGTACAGTTGGGAATGACCAACCCAAGGATATTACACGGTAAGTAACTCTTTAGTTACTTTTTGCATCTTCATTTTACGAATGTAAAAACTTGGTACTGTAGTATATACTAAATAAAAGGTACTTGGAGAAAAATGGACGCAAAAAACAGACAGATTTTTCAGCACACTGAGGCCTTTCAAACTTACGTTATCATCAGAGTGTGGCTAACTGTAGAGCTAGAGCGTTTTTGCGATTTATAAACTAAATAGAGGATTACAGTTAGTCACACTCTGATGATAACGTAAGTTTGAAAGGCCTCAGCGTGCTGAAAAATTTGTCTGTTTTTTGCGTCCGTTTTTCTCCAAGTACCTTTTGTCAATGGAAAGTAGCCAGAATTACTTCTCCAATTTTCAAAGATGGAGATAAGACGGAAAAGTCATTGATTGCTTTTTTCGTTTTTGCGGGATGATGGGTATCGTTTTCCTCCGTAAAAAAATTGATCCTTCTTTTGCAAATTTCGATAAAGTTTTCGTTTTTCGTATTTTGCAGCTTTCGAAGACATGTTAGAGAACCCGAACGCAAGTGCTCAGTACATTAATGATCCTGAAATAGGCCCAGTGTTATTGCAAATCTCACGAATCGTACAATCATTTTCTAGATAACGAATGGTTTGTTAGGTGCACCTACTTTTCAATTTGTATAGTCATTTCAAGCATTGAACTGAACCAAACTTGTGTAATATGGAATTATTTGCTTGGAAAGATCAGGCATACTTGAAGCGTGTTCTTGATGTTGTCCAGATAAGCATATACGCGTGAAGTCTTTAAAAGTATTTATGTAAATAGAAAGAATGATTTGAAGGGGCCATTTTGCTGTAATTCTGCTGAGGCAATTCCTGACGTCTGATTATTGTCTAACTAAGAGCTTTTTCTATAGTTTACCCAAGGGCCCTAGGATGACATTAAAAGATCTTACCTATCCAAGTTGATTATTCTCTTGGTTTTACTTTTCAAACGACATAAATCCCTTGTTTTTGTCAAGTTGAAATGAGCTGTCTGCATCGTTTCACTTTCATTTCTTGGCGGCCATTTGCAATTTACATAAACGAAAGTTAGGTTGAGTTCATATCAACTTGAGAAAACATGGGATATATGTCGTTTGAAAGCGAAACCAAGAGAAGAATCAACAAAAGAAACAACTAAGGACAACGTTGGATAGGTAAGATCTTTTAATGCCATCCTAGGGCCCTTGGTTCTGACCTTATCAAATTGGCAAATCGTAATCCAGAATAGAGCTAAATTTGTGTTTACTACAATTTGATAGACCTTCATAAACTATGGATTTTTTGCAGATTCTATCATGTTTCCTCCATTAATTTAGAAGTTACAATATTTCAATATTTTTGAAAAACTTTGCGTGAATTCATTTCATTAAGCAACTACAATGTGATTTTAAAATAGTCAAGATGCCAAAAATCATGAAAGCAAAATTACAGTAAAATACCCAAGGTTCCGTTCGAGCCATTCATGAAGATATAATCGCTAATTGGACGATCTTTTGGGAGATTTGATACCTATGTTGCTCAGAATTAGGTGTGCTTTTCTCGGTGCAATATACTTGCTAAGGCAAACGGGAATCTTCTTTGGGGAGTTATGATTACGAAGCGTCAGGAGTGAATTTAGCAGATTTTGCAGTTTTTCAGATGAGGAGTACCATGTTTACTCATCTCGCGCAGCTGGGCTGCAAGAAACATTGGAGATTGCAAAAGAAAGGAGTTAACTTATGGTGCTACTGATACACTTTCTTTAGATAAGATAAATTACTCAATCAGGTTTCAATTCTGAGTGCAGTTTAGTACAACTGTATCTGACTGTAAAATTTCTTAGCAATTCTCAAGCATAATTTTTGCTCATTTTGCAGGAGTTTTTGCTCATTTGAAAGCAAGTAGCAAATAGCCTACAAAAAATTTTCTTGTGTGCGTGTGGCACAATATTTAATCAAAACAAATGATAAAGTGTTAACTACTTGTACTACGAAGAGAGTTTTGTTTCGTACAAATAGACCACTCAACTTATTTTTGAAGATTTTGTTGTTGTTGTTGAGTCACAGGCATATATATCCGAATCAGTCTTTTGAAAATGAGAAAATTTGTTGCGTAGTTAATTTCAGTGTGCTGTCAAATGAGCACTGAACTTTTGGCACGAGTCCTACAAGAGTAACCATGCATTCAGAAGCACCATAGCAGTGTATGTCGTAGTTTAGTGAAGGGAAATTGTCGCTCGTCAAAATGAATGAATCTGTGGTTTAATCTGATGAGAGTTGGATGTAGAGAGTTGTTTTTAAAGATCTTCATGCACGCTACGCTAAATATGAATTAGTTTAATGTTGGGCTATCTATATTTAATCAGGGCTCTTGGTAAGTGCATGAGCGATAGGACACCAAGTGTGTCAGTGTGAAATTTTATCAGTTTACCTTAACCTATTGTTTTGTGTGTTTTGAACTTATTTTCATATGGTAATGAGCCACCTTAATGAAACAGCGATGAGATGGATCACTACCAAGTGAAAATAACTTCAAAACACACACAAACAATAGATGAAGGTGGCTCGCTACTGATAAACATTTCATGCTGATACACACTTAGTGTACTATCGCTCACGGTAAGTCGGGCTTGGGGTGCTACTTTGTCCATTGTGGAATATTATTGGCTTGGGAAAATGGCTGATTTGTTCTGGAACCATTCAAGATTACTTCAGAATTTGTTTGTATAAAAATGATAAGTCCATTCGTGTACTCTTGTTGAAAAAGTCTTTCTTTTCGAAAATCAAGTTCACATCATGGTGAAACCTGTTCACAGATTTACGGTAGGAATTCAGCAGTAGAACGCAATAATCACTGATAAAAACTTACCTTTACAAGTGAGACAAGTGAATTGGATTGACGATGTGATATCCTGTTTTACAAGTGCCACTTGCCATTAAGATTTCACTTTTTAAAGAGAATGATCTGATGGTTCTTTTTGATTGATTGATTGATTGATTGATTGATTGATTGATTGATTGATTATGATGCTTCGAAAAGAAAGACTTTCTGTATCGGTGAATCATATATACTGATGTGTTTAGACAGGATTCTAATATAGTGATTGATGTCTTATGAAAGTGCTGTAATTGTGTTTTAATGAAGGATCAGAACAATTTGGTGTTTGAGACGCTAGTGTATTTCAATAGATTCTGAATTCCAGTAGAATTTGTCAAAGTTTCGGAAATTGCTGTGGATTGTGTTGGCATCTTGCATTACAAGGACAGATTTTGTGATTGAAACCGCGATTCAAAGCGATTAGCGACTGCAGACAAAGGAAAGTTTTTCAAGAAGGATAAATCCAATGATTTGCCTCGCAGATTTCGTTTATTTGATTCAGGAGCCGAGCAGAAGGCATTGCAATGGTCGCATATTTTGGGCTCAAATGAAACAATTACTACTCAGCTCCTGAATCAAGTTAAAGAATCTGCCGGGCAGATCTTTCGATTTATCTTTCGTTCGTTTGTTATAGACTCATGACCTTGCCCATGCACAAGGCGACAGTTTGCCAGCATAGGTTCCAAATCTTTAACTCAGCGTAAAAAGGTGGGTGCAAAATTCAGAGACCTATTTCTTCTGATTGAATGACTTGAAAGAAACTTTAGGTACTTGTTTATAATTCTACCGTTGGCCCTTACAGAAATTTTGAATATTTTTCAAAATTGCAGCGTATTTTAAATTTCAGCTCATTTGAGGATGTGACGTCATCAAATTTCTAAATCATAAACCAGATGAGTGACAGTCTTTTGCTTGATACCATATTGTAGGCATTCATAAACTATGGTATTCTTCGAAATTACTTCATGTTGTGTCAAACGGTTTAGAAATTACGATGGTTTTAACTTTTTTTGAAATTTTTTGTTGAATTCTTGACAAAGAGGAAAAACATTCTGGCTCTGAAAATATTGAAGATTTCAGAAAAGTCCAACGGTAGAATTATAGAGAAATAGCTAAAGTTTCTTTGAAGTCGTTCAATTCAAAGAAATAGGTCACTCAATTTTACACCAGCCTTTTTGAAGATTTGGAACCTATGCTCAGTTTGCCTTAATGGTTTTAAAGCAACTTTTGCGGCTGTGTTTTTGAACTCCTGGTTGAGAGAATTTCCTTGGCCTGCAGTACAGTCGCTTTGAATTGTGGTATAAAAAAAGCAGCTGATGCTGCCGTGTTACGAAATCTGTCCTTTTTATCTCACTCATGCATGTTGAGACAAATTTATCAAAATGTTACGAAAATTGATAGCAATTTGCTCTGAAGTTTAATTTTGCTGGAAATGATAAATCAATTATGTTTTGATGAGCGAAGATAGTTTGTAAAACAAAAGTATTGGTTTCTGAAAAGATAAAGTGATTTGCCTTGCAGAAGAATAGACTTCACACCTCTGGGTTCACTATAATATCTTCTCACCTCTGGGTTCAAAATAAGCAGGGAAAGCAAAACATTATGGACAGCTGCATAGAAGGTGTGAAACCCATTCTTGAGGCTGTCGGGTCGCTATGGTCGAAAGTCAAAATGGACGCCAGGTTTCGCGCCAAAAATGCCCATTTTGATTGCGAGGCCACTATTCGTGTTGCTGTTGTTGTTGATTGTTATCTGTTTGGAAATGGCATGGCCTAAAGTCAAGGTGACCACAAAGACTGTTTCACAAGGAATCACAAAGACTGTTTCTCTGGCATACTTACAAGTAAGAAGACGACAAAAAAAACTATTCTGATGAAGATGGGAAGACGCTTCGTTTTTCTGTTGGTAGCCATTTTCGTCGCTGCGTGCAGAAGTGAAGATAAAAGAGAAGATGATGATGGGCCTAAGTCTGCTGACAAGGTAAAAAAAACAGCATCTCTTCTATGCTTATGCTTAAAATTGGCAAAACTTCTACCCTACCCTACTGAGATACAAAGATCTTGGCTAGTTTGCACTTTAGCGGACACACTTTTAACATTTTCCTGTGTGAGAATCTTGTACCGATTTTGGATGGAAAATGCATCAGTACTAAGATTAAAATGTACCTATTGAACCAGTGGGGGCTTGGGGACGGCAGCCCCCAAAAAATCTTAACGAAACAAATTCATTGATTGCCGGTTCCTGCTGCAGTTTTAGGCCATATTTAAGTCATGATTACGTTCCGGACTGCAGAGTACGGCAGTTTCCAACGAGATCTCGGGTGTGCAAGAGCAAAATATCGAGTGTGCAAGTGTGCACTTTTATTCAAGTGTGCACTTCAAGTGTGCATACAAATATATCAGAAATTTCTGTGTCGTAGTTTTCATCTGAAGCCCTTCAGTCGTCAGTGTGGCACAATAAAACCCCAATAAAAGCATAAAACAATAGAACCACACCCAAATCACAGTGTGCCACACCCTTTCTAAGGTGTGCAGTGAGATTTCAGGAAAAAAATCTCGGGTGTGCCAGTGGCGGCTGGCAGCGGTACTAGTGGTACTAGTCTAGTACCACTTTATTTTGAAAGCTTGAAATATATTTTAATGGTCTTATTTTCTAATATTTCAAAAATAAAACAAATTGAATTGACCAAGAAAACAAAAAGAAGGAAGAGCGGTAGAGCACACTAAAGCCAATATCTCAACATCTGACCTCCTTCGTTTTAATCCTTGTTGAATGAGCAGTATTGAATGAGGCCTTTATGTACTCCACGGTACCAGACATCGTTCATCCAGTACTGCAGAAAGTAATCCTATTGTGGTTTGTGACTTGTTATGACGTAAAACTCTTTGTGTATCCACAAGTCCAACAATAGTAAATTCGTTCGCAGTACTAGATTCCTCTTTCTGGTAATGCTGAATGGCCGCCAAAATAACACATCCAAACAAGATTACGAAATCGACCCCGCAGTCTTTTCAGCAGTATCAAATCACAATGGTCAAACTTTGCTGGTTTATTGAATGATACTGAGGTATTCAAAAGTACGTTAAAAAGCTTTTGGGCCTGTTTTCTATTTAGCTGTCTAGGATTCTGCAGAAAATGAATCGTGTCGCAGGAGTTGGCTACCATTTTTCCTGGATGCGTGGCCAAGATGTAGATTCTTCTTTTAAACTTTATTAACTGAAGGGAACAGCAACAATTGGCAGCTGTTTTCCTGCTCCCATACATTTCTGGTGCAAATGGAACCATTCAAATTGTCCTATAAGTAGAAATGCGATTTTGTGCACACCACAAATTGAACGAGAAACCTCCGAGAAACCCACGTTACTAGAATTTCATTTCTGGTACTTCCATCAACTGCGGCTAGCAAGTGGTGGACTGGGTGCCGCAAGTGATTAACTTATCAAATGTATTGCTCACGTGCCTCTTAAGTGGCCGCAGCCAATAATCGACATGACTCACTGCATTTCGGTGCAGCGGTCATAGCCTAGCAATGCAGCCAGCATCGTTTGAAAAGATTTTCAAAAAATGAATTCATTAGAAGTAAGTAGCTTGGTTTGCAAAAAGATGTATACTATAATGTACAGATAAATAGCGTTTTGCAGTTTCATCAATAAATTTTATGCTTTCCCTGCTACGTTTTACTTAAAAATCCCCCTACACAACTTTCTCAAAAATCTATTGGGGAAATCATTTAGCTTGCAATTTAGAGACAATCCATGACGATATTTGCTTTAAAATGCAAAGCTTCCCAGGGGCTTCGCCCCTGGACCCCAATGGGGGGCTTACAGCGCCCCCCATCCCCCCAGCTGGTCATGAGACAAAAATTTGTTCGCTTCGCTCACAAATTTTTGTTTTTCTAGTACCATCTCATTTTTCGTGCCAGCCGCCACTGGGGTGTGCACTTGCCGTACTCTGCAGTCTGGATTACGTTCTGCAGTAAGTGTGAATTAGTGGAATTGCTGATGAACCTTGCATTATCCAATCAGATGATAGGATTTATATCACTATTGTTTAGAAAGCCATTAAGCAGTTATTTATAACAATTCAATTCAACCTCTGTTTTTCTTGGAAACTGTGTCCGCCAAAGTGCATTTGTCCCAAGATCTTTCGCAAAGAATTGCTATTAGGGCAGAAAGTCATGTTTATATATCAATCAATAATTACACTGCAGCAATAACTGTGCTGCCAGGCCAGACTGATAAGTTTGCAAAGTGCGCACGGAAGATGCGCGCCTGGCCATTGTTTTAAGAAGAATGGTTCTATTGTTGTTCCTTTGTCATACGTGAAATTGCGCGCGGAAGATCTTCCGCGCGCACGACATAAATAGCAGTCTGGCTGCCAGGTTGGAAAACTTGCATTCACTCGCAACTATGAAACTGTGTCAAACTCGCTACTCGCAGCTATAATAATAGGTTTTTTGCATGCAAGAACAAAAGATCTATTGTTAATTCTGCATCTCTCGCACCTTTTTAAAGTCTACTCGCAGCTCGCACCTTCAAATTTGTTTCAATCGCTAATACGCGTAGGCCAAATCACGCATGTTTTCCAACCCGGCTGTGCTGCAGTACAGAAACCATATCTTGCTTGGTGGAATGAGCATAGGAATCATTCGTCGTACATAGCGGATTGCTCGTGGCCCATGGTCGAAACCGCCAAAGCCTCATTTTCACGGACCAATCAGACGGCTAAAAAGCGAGGGAGACAAAAGAAACCCATGAAGATTTTCCTAAATTTTACCTACCTTCATAAAACGCAACCAGGACAAAAAACTGCTTGAGATTTCCCGAATTTTTTTAAAGCAATCTACTCTCCAGATGTTTGGGAGTAAAAGTTTGGATGCCGGTTAAAATATCTCCAGGATTGGTGGAGTTGTTGTAAGAACGACCCAAAAAACGCCACTATCTGTGTTTTCAATTGTTCTTGCTATTGTCTTTCGCTAAATTTTCTTTTATTGAAGATTCAATGCCCCTACGGTTTCTATGTGAATTGAAAAAGTCTACAAAGGCTTGTTCGCGCATTTCAAGTCATGTGGCAATACTCTAGGGAAGTTTCTGTATTGTACTACTTTTTACATTCATGGCAAAAGTTTGCTCGTTGCGAAATAACTTATAAAATTCAAAAGAGGTTTTATTAAGGGGCTTTATCACCTGATTTGAAGTGGCGTAAACAGGTCTCGACAAGCCTTCGCCGATTTTGTCTATTGGAGAGGCAATAACTCAGGCAATACTGAAGATATTTTAACCGGCATCCAAACTTTTATCCCCAAACATCTGGAAAGTAGATTGCTTTAAAAAAATTCGGGAAATCTCAAGCAGTTTTTTGTCCTGGTTGTGTTTTATGAAGGTAGGTAAAATTTAGGGAAACTTCACGGGTTTCTTTTGTCTCCTTCGCTTTTTAGCCGTCTGATTGGTCTGTGAAAATGAGACTTTGGCGGTTTCGACCATGGGCCACGAGCAATCGGCTATGTACGACGAATGATTCCTATGCTGGTGGAATGGAAATCTTGAAAGTTGTCAAAGCCAAAAAAAGGTGAAAATTTTGGTATGATTTTAGTATTGATTTCTTCCCATTTTTATAGGAAAACTGCATTTGGGGATATGAAGATGCCTGCAAAGGAAAAGAAATAAAATATGTTTCGCCAGTTTGTACTGATGAACGAGGATGGAGATATTTTTCAAGGTATGATCTTCAGCATTCAGGGACGAGAGTTTTACTCAATCAAGCTTTCT
Source organism: Aurelia coerulea (assembly GCA_039566865.1). Classification (NCBI taxonomy): domain Eukaryota; kingdom Metazoa; phylum Cnidaria; class Scyphozoa; order Semaeostomeae; family Ulmaridae; genus Aurelia; species Aurelia coerulea. The sequence goes on from CM076954.1 coordinate 22,534,188, forward strand.
TTACGAGGAGAAGGGGCAAATCCAACCTAAAGTTGAAGGGCTGGGGCATCCGAACAGGGAGGGTACCAATGGAAAGCATGCTGAATGTGTGCAAAAAATGTTGGACCTCTTGTTAGGAAAATCTGCTTGCTTTTCCTCTAATAAATGATGCCTTAAGTTGTATGTACTTTTGCCAAGAAGTTTGATAGAAACAATTAAAAAAGATTTGCTACTACAAACTGTTAGTGTCACAATGAGGGGTGCACTCTTTGCCAAAAGGCAACTGAGATTTCATCCTGAAGGGATCTTGGAGGATTCTAAAGGCATCTGGAAGACCTTTCATTTTTCATTTTTTTTTTCATTTCTTTTTCATTTTCAATCATTAGGATCAACCTTTTTTATTTTCTCTGAAGGTTGATCCTAATTAGACAATGCTTAAGACACTCTTTTGAATCCAACTGATTGGTTCACTTATTCACCTTTTAATTGTCATCATAGTGTTGAAGAGAAACTGCATACATTCTGGGAAGAGAATGATTTTGGATATGTCAATAGAGTCAAAAAGTTGAATTATGTTTGTGAACCACAGAAGCAAGTTAGTAAGATTTGGCATTAATATTCTTTGTCGCACAAAGAACTGTACCAGTTTTCATGCCGCATCTATTTCAAGTATATGATCTTCTTGATATTGAAAGGTCATTAAAGTATGTGTCACAAGCATCAACAAGTTGCAAGTTCAAATTTGGACCATTTTCAAACTGAGACATCATGCTGTAGCTAGCTTGGCTTATCAGGTCACTTGTCAAAGAAAGACTTCAAAAAGTCCTTTAAGCTCTCATACAAACACCCTGTCTTGCTAGTTGCTAGTTGTCGAAACAATTAAACATATTTTGGCACGCACAGTATATACAGTATTACCCTGCCACTAAGAAACTCATTTTGTAAAACCAGGCTGCTTGGTTTCTTATAAATACTAATATAAATGTTATATCAAACCAAATGTTGGACAATGACTATGGTGCGATCTGGCAGGCTGCAATTTCTTGTAAGTCAGTTTCTTAGTGGTGGGGTAATACTGTACCACAAATGTACCTATCCCGTTGACACACCTCTCACATTCAGGAAACCCAGGAGAGATTACCTTAACTCTTTTTCATAATTATCATTTTTTGTTGGCCAAGATTAGCCTTTACCTAAACTGCAGTTTTATGTTAAAACTCTTCCATGTTTTTCCCAGGGATTATTTTACTTTTACATGACACAAAAGCAAATGATGTATCATCTTTATGACAGTGATCTTTTCTTATCTTTTATCAGGGTGATTCTTCATTTATGTGCAATGATGATTTGACTTTCTGTAGAGGGAAAGATATTGTCATGGATTTTACCTGGAGAGGTAGATCTGTTCATGAAAGGTGATTATTTTTGTCTTTTAAAGGACATTATGACACCATTAAACCTACGCTCCTGGTGTGTTGGATGTAAATGCAGAGGCAGGTACATCATTCTTTAAGTGGTACTGTATGTATGTATGTTAAAATTTGCAACAAAAAAGTAAAATTTACAAAGTTTAAAATATGATAAAATGCAATATAAGTTAAACTCACCCCTAATTATAGTGGCAGGGCTAGCATTAAAAGGTCCAGTTGACCTTAATTCCATAATGGTTCCCTTAGAGGTGGTTGCAAACAAATAATAACCAATAGATATTAGTGTGGTTTTGGATAAAGCATAATTTAGTAAGGCCGAAATGGTGGCTACGAATGTTGGAGGCAGGGCATTATACAGTACTTTGGAGGTGGGGCATCATGTTTTGGAGGGGGACATTATGATTTAAGTGCTGGCTATCAACATGTACTGTAAGTGTGTGAAGTGTGTCCACCATTTACAGTGCAATACCACACCTCTAAAGAATAATACCACATCTCCAATGCTCATATTCAACCACATTATTAGGTGCATAGGTTTGCTGGTGTGATTATATAGCATATCATCAAGATGTCAGAATATTTGATGGTAAAATAATCACTGTCCATAGTACAGCTGTGCCTTGGCAGAAAAGTACTTGTGCAATCTATCCCAGCTCCTTGTCTGTCTTGTCTGTATTTATTATCATTCTAGGGTAATATCTAAGCCATTTGAAGACGACCAATTTGGAGGCTTTTGCAAGCTGCATCCAGAACGATTCAAGCATCCAAATATTTTCCGTGGCAAGCTCCGTTCTTGGTGAGTAGTGGTTCGTTGCACATATTTATTCTCTTAGAAATTTGTCAAATTTATCTGATGTTTTTGATAATATACATCTACAGTTATACTACCTTAGCTGCAATTTCTTAGTCTTCAAACGATTTGTTACTTTTCATCGATGGATAGATGCATGAAAATATTTCAGTTGATTTGTACAGTAATTTCTCTTTTCATATTTTGGTATGCATAACCCAGATACAGTATGGGTTTTGTGCACATTAACATTACAAGAATCTCAAGACTTCTTAAGAATTAGCAACCTACCTGTGATTGCCTCCAAACATAGATATTGCCATCACAGAGGCAAGCTGAAGTGTTTCCGGAACTGCTTGGTTAACTTTTCCCGTCATTCTCTAAGCCTGAACAATAGATAATCTGAGGATTCGTGTCTTCTACTTAGAATGTTGTAGTACCTGGATTTGTTTAGCATGGAATGTCAATGAAATTAATAAATACAAAATCTTTGTCATTGCTTGCCTTATCCTTTGATTCCTTGTCAAACTGTGCTTTCCATCCGAATGATCTTAGCAAATCAGCAATCTTGATCAATCTTGGTCATGATGGTAATCTGTTCTTTCCAGTTTTGCAAATAGTAACATTTTGACAAGAATTCTTGAGCCAAATGAAAGGCTGTGAATTTTCTTACGCAAGAATTCTTAGGAAATTTGGATATTCTCAAAGAATTATCAGGTGGGAAAAGCATGTTAAGGTGCACAAGGCGTGTACACTACATAATCATACTGAACATTTTTCTCGTTTTGTTTTTGGGCTTCTTGGAAAGAGCTTTTGGAGCTTTCTTTCCTCCCTATCATTTATAGAATAGACAGTTCTTTCAGTAACTTCCTGTTTTCCTTGTCATGTCTAGTCCTTCAAGGGGAATGGTGAGAATTAGACTGATTTTGTCGTTTGATGAATAAATATGTAAGAAGAGCCACTGAAAATCTTCTTTATAATTCATTTCTCTTTTCCTTACAAAGGGCAGCCAATGATATTGATCATTTTAAAGCTCTTCCATTCAAGCCAAGTGAATCAAAGAATTGTGACATTGCCATTGACACTCCTACGATTATCATGGATCTTGACTTTAGTAAGTACTGTATGTGCCTTTATCAGAAGTATCAGCCATTTTTTTTTTATTTGATGGCTGCTGTTTTGCTCAAAGCAAGGATTTCTATGGGGTGCAAGGATTCCATAAGAACAAATCAACTCCCAGAATGAAATTTTTCTTTCGAAAGCATTCTTTGTCGTAACTTTCATATGTTTCCACCATCCAAGTTCTTCAAAATACATTACACCCACCCAAGGCTTAGTCTCGATCTCAATTTGATAAATTAAAGGAAAAGATGCTTAAAGCCTCTTTCCAATTCATCTTTTGATTTCCTAAGGTTGTTGTCTAGACTCATCACAGTTATAGTTTCTGTTCTTGCTTGAACTGATATACTGCTACAGCTACGACTTATTTCCAACCTGTACGAAAATACAAGGCCATGTAATAGCCATGTACAAGCCTTGTAGTTATGGCCTTGTAACCTTGTTATAGCCTGGAATAGCCTCGCTGTAACCTTGTAAATGGCTTGAAAAATGCTAATTAGCCTTGTAGAAGCATTGTGGAAACCTTGTGTTAGACTGGTTGCAGCTTGGAATCTTACTGATAGCCTTGTAAAATTCTTCCAAGGTTAGTAGAAGGTCATAACAAGGTCATACCTGTACGAAAATCCCCTGGAATAGCCTCGCTGTAACCTTGTAAATGGCTTGAAAAATGCTATGTTTATTAGCCTTGTCTGAAGATCCTGTCGAAATATATCTTGTGTTAGACTGTTTTTGCTTGCAGCTTGGAATCTTACTGATAGCCTTGTAAAGTTCCTTCCTCTATTTGTCAATTCTTCCAAGGTTAGTAGGCTCTTTTACTAAAGGTCCATAACAAGGTTAAAACTTGGCCTGTACAAGGCCAAGTTTAGCCTTGTATTTTTGTACAGGAAGCACTTCCCAAAGCAGATCTGCCTCCCTGGTCTGATTTTTCCATCATGCAAACGAAACTCTTCTTTACTCAGAGCCACTCCTTTTGCCAATTGTCAGCGCACATTTTCGACTCAGCCATTACGTCATATTATAATACCAAAGCAACAGCTCTTCTCCCTTTCGGTGTGTGTTTGTTTTTTATTATTTTGTTTTGATAGCTTGTTAAAGTCGAATTGTAAGTGCCAGCCAACATAAGGCTCAAATCTTTAAAAGGTCAGTGTAAAATTCTATCACAGTTTTCTTTGAATTAAATGGCTTGGAAGGAACTGAGGGGTTTTTACTGTAAATCTGCCATGGAAATTTATTGATATCTTTATTAGTTTCAAAATGGTGGCATTTATTAGATTTGAGACTATGGCCTCATCAAATTTCTAAATCCTAAATCAGAAAAGCTATAGATTTCTGCTTGTCACCATATTGTAGACCTTCATAAACTACGGTTTTCTTGAAAGTTATATAATTTTCCTCTATTGGTTTAGGATTTACGATGATTTAAATTTTGATAAATTTTCCATGAATTTTTCAAAAATAACTAAATTGCCATCATTTTGAAACAAATCAAGATGTCAACAACTTCCCATCGCACATTTACAGCAAAATACGACAAGCTCCTTTGAAGTCATCCAATTCAAAGAAAAATGTCATAGAATTTTACACCTACCTATTTAAAGATCTGAGCCCTATGCTGTGCCATCTACAGGTGAAGATGAAGGTGAAGTTGCGTTTTTCAGCCCTAAGCGCTGGGATCGCAGAAATAGAGCAGGCCTAATCGAGTCCGCGACCCCTTGTCATGACGCTCAAGTGATGGTGTCCTTTTGTTGAGCTACATTCGACCAGATGACCAAATGTCCCGACACGTCGTAATGCAAATGTTTTGCAGGTATTTTGATTTTCAGATTAAATTAAAACTCTTCGTTTCCCATAGCTGGCAACATGTACCATCATTTCTGCGATTTCTTTAATCTCTACGTCACATTACATGCCAATAGCAGCCTGCATGGCAACCGTCAGATCTTATACTGGTCTGTAAGTGTTCATTTTTCATTTTATGATATTCATGCTCGCTAAAAACTTTTCAGTATACAATATTGTTTTCAAACGGACGCTTTGAGAACTGAATTAATAGAATAAGTAAGAATGTAACGAACATTACGTTTTAGGACAAATCCAGCAGACCTTGAAGAAGAAAAGCAACTCAGTTCCAGTTTCACTGAGATTTATTCCAGTTGATAAATAATTGATGATTCCAAATAATTTTAAGAAATTCAGTTGACTAGAACACATTGTTATTATACCTATGATATTTTTAGACGAGCTTATCTCATCCTCAGCTGAGAAACTGAAACACGTGTGACAATCAATAGTATATCGAATAACAAAATAAAGCTGATAAAAATTGTAGTCCACCCTCTATTCATGCACCTAGAACTGGTCAATAGACCTTTCAGCTTTTCTGAAAAGAATCAGAATCGAACGATATTTTGCTACATTCTGTAGAATTTTCGAATGTGCACAATAGTGATAGAAGCTCTAACGCCACTCAATCGAACCTCGCGTATAAATATGTAAAAAATAACGCTCGACCCAGGCTCTTTTGTAGAGTAGCTAAAATGTCTATTTAATTTTATTTCTGATGAATCAACTGTAATGGTAATAATCTTTCATAACTATACAGGTTAATTTGTTCAGTAATTAGTAAGTAAAATTTTTTTATCAATCAAAGACCTGTATTGTTTATTTCAGACTCTGCCATTCGACAGAATTGGTCCCTTTAAGGACACATGGAAAGCATTCTCTACCAGCGAAGTAGATTCTCTTTGGTTGAAATACAGAGATCAAAAGGTAATAAATTTAGTTTCCTGGTAAACTCAACATTGTCTAAGCTGAAAAGGTGGGGGTTGGTGGGGGTTGAAAGGTGTGGGTTGCTAAGATTTTTCATTTCATTTATCAGTTTTTGTAGGTTTATTAATAGCAGGAGATCGGCCATCACTGAATTCCCAACAGTCGTCAATTCCGAGGGGCTATCATTCCATAATAGTCTCGTACACCTTTGATAAACTCCTTTTGTTTTCAAGAAAAATCCGTAGGAATTCCTTAAAGATCATATTGTTTTAAATATCTAGTACCCCCTTTCGGAAGAGTGATACACCCCTCGGTCAATTCCACGCACTCTGTCTTTTTTAGTGTCCCCCAGATACTTTGTACTGAGTGTTGTCTCCTTTGACGATTAATTTACATAATTGATAAGTATTTTGCATCTGCCATGCTAACACCACGTTGATTATAAATGGCTTGTTTACTCCAAGTTGCATGAGTTGATAAAGAATCATGGTTGATTGGAAACGTTTCGGCAGTCTTTTGACATGGTTTGAGTCTGATAATTTGTGGCCTTAAAGGTCCTCACTGATTATGTCGAAATAGAATAAATAGAAAGCAGCATGATTGTGGTCTTGATTGATTGATTGATTGATTGATTGATTGATTGATTGATTGATTGATTGATTGATTGATTGATTGATGTCTTCCTTCTCATTCTCCGATTTCGTTATTGACTCGATAATGAAATTAAGCCCCAAAATAAATCCCCGTTGAAAATACAATTTACTATTGGGTATTGGTTTGTTTTTGATTATCTATTGTGCAACACATTTACAAGGAGATCTTTTTTGCTTAGGCAAGGTATGCTTTGATGTGTGTTTTTTTCATTTTAACTTAATCATAAATGATAGTGAAACGTTGCTGGGAAAATCAAAATATTTCGGTATTTAGCATGCACCAATAATATAATTATTTCTTTGAGTCAATAATCAAGCAATTTTAATGATATTTATCATCCCAGTATTACTGAGATGCAGAACCAAATTTTGATAATGAGTGGCAAAAGTAAGTTTTGCTGTCTTTTAATAGCCGAAACAGTATGTACACCCCTCTTGAAGATGAAACCTTGACAGAGATCATGTATTTCATTAACGTGGATTTTTCGTTGTTAGACCATCTTGCTCATACGCAATGCGTTGCGTCACCTGGAATTTTATACCGCTACTTCTTTGCGTTTTACTTGCAGGAGCTTACCAACATCAAGCTTGAGTTTTGCATTTTTTGCCCCTATGAAACAAAATCATTGATGGAGCTGTCATAAAATCTAGAACAGAGGGAGCTGGAAGGGATTTCAAATTTCGCCCTAAAATCATATAGCCCAAAGCAAGAAACAAAAGCTATTTACATAGTCCCTTAATATCTGCAAGAAAAATTATTTGGTGACCCAAGGGCTTCTGAATGAACTGTGTGGTTCAGAAACTTATTCAAGAAAAGCTTTCTTCACTGCACAGTTCAATATCTTCCCGAGCATCATGTTCTCTTTATCAAAAAATATGTGGCATAACGTTTTACGAAGACACAGAGAAGAACTCGTAGATACCTCTGTATTAGAACTTGATATGAAGAACTATATGCATGATTGAGAGAGCAGAAAAAATGAAGTTGAAAGTGTTTGAAACAACTGTAAAATACCGTAAACAAATAGCTTCATGGCCCATGTTTATTATATCTACCCACTAGTCTTGGTGACCCTATTAATTTCCTTCCGCCCTCCTCTGTTCCATACTTTATGACAGCTCCCTAAGAAAAACAAAATCTGTGATCTTCATTTCTTTTAAGGTCTGCTTCAAAGATGTTGTATTTGCATTATTACCCAGGATGGCAAAGGGGATGTATTACAGCACACCAGTAGTAAGACCCGTTGGAATTACCTATTCAAAGTGTATCTCAAATCAAATCTCACGTGAAAATGTTCGCGAATTCAAAACATTGAAGTGTTTTGAATGATTAATTCTGTGTTATCGCAAATTTACACTGGGTATCAGACTCTCTAAAATAAGTTGCAATTCTTTTATGGATAGTCTGGTACCCAGGTTATGGCAAATTTCACGTGGCATCTAATTTAAGACACACTTAAATTCTTTTATGGACTTTATATACCGAACATAAATTCTCAGTTAGGCTCAATAGAGGTTGTTAGATAAACGGTGCAGAAGAAAGTGCGATATTTTTAGAGCAACATAATTCCGCTGAAAGCTCGTAGCGTTTCTTTAGAGCTCCCTTCTTTTTTAAAATGAATGTTTATTGACCAACTGGAAAAATTACGGGGTCGTACTTTACTTCCCAAAACTTCGATTTCGTTATTTATGTCCGAAATATTTTGTATTCATTTTCATTTCATTTCATTTCATTTTTATTTATTTAGGCACGGTAGCCCCGTCAATTCATATGAACTGCTTTTCAGGGGACCGTGGCAAAACATTTACTAATTCAAAAGATCACTATATAATAGTTAACAAAAAATAAAAGAATTCTCGTTGAGGCTAGTTTTTGATTCTTCTCTTAAAAGTGGCAAGGGAGGGTGCCTGTTTAGCATCAGGTTCAAGTTGATTCCAAAGCTTAGGTCCACGAAAAGATATAGCCCTCTGCCCATTGTTAGTTTTTCGTAATGATAACGAGAGATCAGTATCGGTGTTTCTCAGTTTTTTGACATTTCGAGTAGAATTTTTTTCGAACAAATCTGAAAGGTACTCCGGGACCAGACCATTTAGCGATTTGTACATTGTGGTAGCTGTTTCGCTTCTAATAATGTCATTTACAGTAGGCCAATTTAAACTGCGAATTAATGCCATAGCAGGCGTATCAAATCGACTTTTAGTTACAATCCTAGCTGCTCGATTTTGCAACTTCTGCAGGGTTTGCAGTTTAGTCACCCCACAGCACCCCCACACCGAACAACAGAACCGAAAATGGGGCTCGACGATACCCCTATACATTGCACTCAACGTGTTTTGAGGTAAAAATTTCCTGGAATATTTCAAAAATCCAATTGTGCGAGAAACCTTAGTACGGAGATTGTAAATGTGTTCTTCCCAATCCAAATTTCTATCGATTATCATACCCAGATACTTTGTTCGGTCTAAATTTTCAACCTGAGAGTCACCAATAAAAAATAGTGGATGATCAACAGCCTTATCGGTAATTTTCTTAATTTTGGGCTGGGAACCTACAATCAAAGCTTGAGTTTTTAAAACATTCAAAGAAAATTTATTACCCTGCAACCATCGCTTAAAATCATTCAGTTCACTATTCAGAGTTTGGTTTATATCTACTAAGCTCGAAGAAGAGTAAGAAATACTGGTATCGTCAGCGTACATGGTCACTTTACCTTTCTTCAGAGAAAACGGGAGATCATTGATATAAATCAGAAACAAAAGAGGGCCAAGACAAGAACCCTGCGGCACACCACAGCGAATATCTTCTGTTTTGGAACCTACCCCATTTACTTTGCAGAATTGCTTTCTATTGGTTAGATAGGACGTAAACCAAGTAAGTTCAAGATTATCAATACCATACTTCCTCAATTTAGCAAGTAAAATGTCATGATCTACGGTGTCAAATGCTTTTAGGAATTAAGTTGAAACATCAGTCTTGGCCAAGACATTGTGAAAAAGACTGTGAAGACGTCTTTAAGCTTTTTTTTCCGGAATCTTTTCAATGCTTATTTTTAATTAAACAGATCCCTGGTTGCTCGAAAAGTGGATTGTTCAAAGCTTTTTCAGAACATGTGCGGAGACATCTAGGAATAAAGCAAAGCAAGAAAAAGAAGGTAACGACAAGAATTTATTTTCCATTTATCTTTCCAAGGATAAGACGAAAATTGTTTATAATTGACTTACGGACCCAGTGCTTGCTTATCGTCGTCATCTCATAAAACAAGCCATAAATATCTCTTGTCATGATTTTTCGGAAAGTACAGGGTAGCCCCCAAAACGTTGCTCCCCATTTGTGTGGCTGCTGGGGGAGGTGCACATTCTATTGTCCCATTCTTTATACAGTTGCGTAGAAAAGGCTTCAACGTCGAGTTTGAGACTCTGTTTTAGTCAATCGGACAAGTGATTGCTGATTTGTGGCACACCAAAGTCAAAAAATTAATTGCATATTAAACAGCACTTTGTTTGGTATCCAAAATGCCAAAATCAAGTAAATACCACAAGAAAGGGTTCTATTGCCACTTAGGAATATTTTCTATTGTATTGTTTACTGATAACACTATGGCATTGAGCCAGATGAGCCCAAATGAGAAGAAATGCGAATACCACGCTAGAACCCTTCTTTTCAGAATTTACGTGATTTTTAAAGCTGTTTTTAAAAGTTCTTTTTTTTTACTCTTGAGGGATAACTAAGAATTTAGAGAGACTTGAGGATACAATTAAAATGATTCAGTTTTTCATCCTAATATGCTGGCAATTAAATTTCTTGATGAACAAATTCGGCAGTAGGACTGTCTCCACAATTTTCCTTCTTTTTGAATATATATTTTTTTATTCTGTCCTTTGTGTTATACTATCACCTCTCAATCAATCTAGGCAGAGCCTTTGAGGATAACATTATTATACAGAAGTACACAATATCGAAGGATTGTCAATACAGACGAAGTAAGTGTTATTATTATTATGATTACCTGTTATTCAACAATCCCTTGCAACACTTTTGAAGCAGGATAAATTATCAAAAATGTTTATTGATAACATCCAGACAAATCCATATTTCAACTGACTTTCTTTGCTCCCAAAGTTACTTCAAGTGTTAGGAACGATCCCTGATGTCAAAATCACTGCAGTTGACTTCAATTGGTAAGTGGCGTTGCTGTTGCTAACAGTCTTTTATTAAATTCTTCCCTTTCATAAACCATACACTTTCAAGATTTGAAACATTGTAAATCCATAAGACCATGTGAAAGGTGATGGCCTCTAATTTTGAAAATGATTGATAAAGTATACCGAAAATTGCGACACTACGATGCCAACAATTGTCAGAATGTGCTTGAAGCAAAACAGCTCTTAAAAAATGATTACAGGAAAGTTCTTTTCAAGCCGTTTAATCCAAGAAAGATACGACAACCATTTTCATAATCTTTTATGGAGATGTAAAGCAGGGCAGGGAACAGTTTAATGATGAATGGAAAGTCAAAAATAGGTTCATCGATATTATTTCGATTACTTGGATAATTTTTTTTACATGTTCAGGTGATTATGCCCAGAATGATGAAAAAACTTTTCTTACATAATAACTTTAATTTGTCATCTTAAAGATTTTAAAGAGAACTTATTATTTCTTAGCCAATTGATCCTTACTATTTTGAGGTTAGACAATTTGATGTGCTCTTTTAGGCTACTGTTGATCTATCTCACACATTCTTCTGTTCTTCGTTTAGGGAAATGCCATTTTTGAAGCAGTTACAGGTAATTTTTATCAAGATTGAGGTACTATACCTTGAATTACTTCAATTGTTCTTGAAATGAATTTTCTTCTGAGGAAACGGTCTTTACATTGCATTCGATCCCAAGTGTTTTGTATTAAAGAAGAGGAAAAGAAGCACGTGCACGCTTATTTTGGAGATGTGGCACGACTTTATCACTCTTACCACATTTTGACTATATTCATTTAATCAGGGCCATGTCTATGCATCTTTTATTCTTTTCAAAAGCAAAACACCGAAACTTAAAGTCTACAGGTACTTTGGAAAGTGTCCACGATACAAATCATGACTAGGCCCTTTTTCAAAACCTCTGGTTTTGGGTGCACTGTAAATTTTGACTTTGCGAACCTGTATCTCCGGTGTTTGGTGGACGATTTCTAAATGCAAGGTACGTGAATCTAAGTTGAACATTGATGAATTTAGCTGTGAAGTCGAAGAGCAATGATATCTTATTGCTTGGTTCCTATTTCCAGTCAAAAGGGGGTACTTTTTTCTGAGACACCCGGTAGATCATTTGAAAGTAGAATTTTGAGGAATCGTTTGTGTCGTACTGAAGACTTGCATCGATTTCATACTTATGAAATGAACAAAATCGGCGAAGGTTTATTTCACCAATTTTAAATCATGTGACAATACTCTTGGGAAGTTTCTGTATTATACTACTGTTTGCTTTCATGGCGAAAGTTTTCATGGCGAAAAATATGTTAAAGAATTCAAAAGACGTTTTATCAAGAGATTGATCACCTGACTCGAAATGGATTTAAACAAACCTTTGCAGATTTTATCTATTGCGCGATGCTATTTAAGGTAGCCAAACCCTTTCCTTGGGAACTTCTTTTTGTTTGATTGAACTAAGGGTTAAGGTATAGCGCAATTACCTGTCGAGATTTTTCGAAAGTTTGCAACTCCTCATTGTCTAACATGTATATTTGGTAACTTTTAATTTTTGAAAAATGTACTGACAATTGTTCCGCATTAAAGCTATGTAGTCAGTGCAGTTTGCAAATCATCCCCCCCCCCCACCCCTCCACTTCTTTTCAAAATCCTCTCTTGCAAGAGAAGACCCGTCTTCTTCCTTTCGTTGTATGCAACGGTTCTTTGGTATTATTAAGTCAGCCGTCGCCCTCAGCCCTCAGCCCTCAGCCGTAACTTTTGCTGTTATTATTATTATTATTGATAAATTTCGATTCTTACTTTTCCTTTCGTCTTTTTGTAGATCAGCCATAATTCAGATATATTTATTGGCATTCATGGAGCTGGATTAGCACACACTCTGTTTCTTCCTGATTGGGCTGCTCTTTTTGAATTGTAAGTTTTATTTTCTTTTATTTCAACTAAAAAATAATTCTATTTGGAACAGCTTATAGGTGGAATATATTTGCAAAACTTTGATAAAATTATTTGTTATTGCCTTTTCTTTCAAACGAACAGACCTATTAGCTATTCTACAAAAGAATCTGAATCGAACGATATTTAGATACATTTTGTAGAATTATCGAATGTGCACAATGGTGATAGAAGCCTTGACGCCACTCACAATCAAACCTTTCATGTTACAATATTAAACATTTTGCTCAAGCCAGGCTTTTTTGTAGAATAGCTATAAGGTCTATTGCTCGAAAGAAATTTTGCATGATTTGCGGTAATCCCAGATAGATCTTTTCTGATACTATCTTGAGATAGGCCTACTGCGCAGAAAAAATAAGCATGCCAAGTGAATGAAAAATGACCGGGTGAGCCAGAAAAAAGTTCCCACTTTCGAAAATTGATAGCACCACAAGTACTTCTTGGATTTGAATGAATCAAATTCTAGTTAAAGGCGAAGAGATCGAAGTATTTTTGTGATTTTTCTTGTCTTCTTGTGAGCACTGCAAATGTAGGTAAATTCAACTTTACAAAAATTTCATAGTTGCAAAATGACTGAAAAATGGCCTAAAACACTTTATCAAATCGTTAGGACTCTCCTGACACAGAACAATACGCACAGGCGTTTCACCTTTCTCAAGAGTTATAAGACATAGATTCTCAAACAGATACTAAAGATTTTCAATCACATGGCAATAAATATGCAGACGATATCTCTCACCCATGAGAAATTGCATTTTCTCTGTTTTTTTGAGTGAGGAGTCCTTCATGATTTGATAAAGGATTTTAGGCCTTTTTCAGTCATTTTGTAACCACAAAGTTTTTGAAAGCTTGAATCAAACAATTTTTCTAATGCTCATAGGAAGGCGAGAAAAATCACAAAAATACTTCGATCTTTTGGCTGTCAAGCAAATATTGATTCATTCCAATCCATCAAGTACTCTTGATGCTGTGAATTTTCAAAAGTGGGAACTTTTTTCTGGTTCACCCGGTGCATGAAACTGTTGTTTTCAAATTTTCCAACGTGGATTAAAGCCCACAAATCAATTGCATGACATGTTGTTTTTGTTGCTTAAGTAATTGATGATATGAAACTAGTCTAGTCTTCGAAAGATGATATTCACTAAGGATTTATGTCACAAAATGCAGTTGAGTTAAAACTTTTGATTATGACTAACAGTGTATTAACGATCATTTTCAGGCGTGGTCACAAAACGACCAAAGTTTCGATGACAGTTTCAAAATACAATCCTACAGTGTGATGACATTTCCAATATTCCATGTGAGGTCAACGTAATTGTATTCTCTTTGGGAACTTCAGAGAGAATATAATTGCTTTTGTTGCATCTTAACTCGTTGAAATTTGCTCGTAGGTACAATACCGAAGATCAAAATTGTTATAAAGATTTAGCAAGGTTAAGGTAACTAGAATTTCCACTTCTAGCCATTAATGCGTCTAACTAAATAAGAATGCCATGGTTAAATCTAGCGTCCTTTATTTATGGAAATTTCAGCATCAAGGGTTGCTCGGATTGTTTTACAACAAGACTGAAAACACAACAAGACTGAAAACAACGAGCAGTTTTAAAACAGAAATAAGCTTGGAACACTTTTGTTTTTCTTGATTCCATCAAGAGGAATATGAACTAGAGGACTGGAAAGTCTTAAATATAAACCCCTGGATATAAACTCTTAAATAGAACTGAATTTAACTTTTGGGCTCCTGTCCATTTTAACAAAATCTACCGGGTGAGTCAATTAAAACAATCCCTGTTTGAAAGGTCACTGCTTCCTGAATATCAAAGCAATAATAATCAAAATGGTCTTGTTTTAATTGCCAATATGTTCAATTAGGTTCAGTAATTTACCCGGCTTTAATCGGTCATTCCTTCCCGTGGATATGGGAGATTTTCTGTGGAAACTTCCTTCCAAAAACCTGCAAAAACGAGGAGCAAAATTTTCTTAGTTATTTTGTCCTCTTGGGAGGATGGAATCCCCCTGAATAGGTTATTCATAACCGGGGAAGACTTGTTCATCCTCCGAACTGGATAGCACGTGCTAAAGCATGCAGAAGGCATTGCTATGAGGCCCATGTAAGGCAGAAACGTTAGAAAATTTGGTCATAATTTTGGGCACGATTTGAAGGTTGCTTGAAGAGGCTTGCTTGAGAAAATCCTTTATGATTTCAGAACGGAGCGGCCGATTTCAGTCAGGTAAATTGTGAAGTAGATTTGAACTTTTTTAGCATTGAATTATTCATTTGCCGATATCATCATTATGATGTCCAGGGAGCCGTGGCCTGCAAGGAATCGCTTTTTTGGATTGTTATTTTTTATTTCCTCACCTGGCCGGTATCTTATGTGATTGGGGAGAATTAAAAAAATATAGCAGACGTTTTCATCTGAGATCTTTATCAATAAACTATCAATAAACGTAAGAGTATACTGATAAAGATCGTAGACCGAAACGTCTGAAAACGTTTCCTACCGGGTGCGCCAAAATAAACTATGCACGTTTGGCAGGCCACAATAAATCGTACACTGGGCCGATTTTAAAGATTTATGACTTAATCGTTAACAGAAAGCCTGAATTAGATACTTGGAGTTTTGAAAAAAATTTTTCATTTTCAGTTTTTAGAGCTAGAAGCAAGTTTCCAAAAATGTTAGTTTTCGAAAACACTGAAAACGATCATAAATCATCGATCAAGTTTTCTAAAGAATCGACATCAATGGACAAAGAGAGAACTTGTTCGTGGTAATTTGCGATTTAGAAATCGATTAGTTGTAATCTGCTGTACGAGAGTTCGTACTAAACCCCTAAATCACCCTGAAAACATTTTCTCTATATTGATTCATGTTGAATCTTTTAAAATTTGATCGACGTTTTTTGATCGTTTTCAATGTTCTCGAAAACGAACATTTTAAGAAACTCGCTTCTAGCTCTTAAAACTGAAAACAGAAAGATTAGCAAAAAGCCTTAGAATCTAATTCAGGCTTTCTGCTAAAGATTAAGTCATAAATCTTCAAAATCGGTCCAGTGTATGATTTATTGTGGCCTGCCAAACGTGCATAGTTTATTTTGGCGCACCCGGTATATCTTTGTAAGTTTTTGCAAAATCTTATATAGTTTATTGAAGGACCTTATGATTATCATATTTTAGGGGAGTTACATATGTGACGTGGCAAAATAAGGACAAGCTGAAAGATGAAACTAAAGTAAGCTTTCAATGTATTCAAATGTTTTCATTTAATTAATCTCAAAATTCTGGAAACTTTGAACTTACTCAATCAAATTACCTAGAGCTATGCAGACGGCCAAAGATTTTCAACACTAAGCTTCCAGCCAGCATGACTACAGGTCAGCCAGCATGACTTTAGCTCATGGCAAGAGTACACACTTTGGGATCCACCGCTTGGTGCCCACTGAAATTGCCAAGGTTTTCCGGAGTACGTAAACAAGGACAGTTCTCTCAATCAGTAATTCAAAACAAGCAAAGCGGCAAAAGTTTGCTCACTCGTTGTGCATTCCAGCAATTATTTCTAAGAACAAACATGAGCATATATCGAAAGAAGAAGGATATATCTACACATCTGCCTCGGGCATTTAATTTGTTTCGTTCATAAACCGATTGGGAATTGGATGTGATTCAATTCTCTTATTTTTTGGGTGTGCTTAAAATATTTACTGCTCAGCTTCTGGACCAAAGGAATAAAATACCCGAGGTAGATGTGTAGATATATCCTTCTTCTTTCGATATGTGCTCATGTTTGCTCTCAAAAACAATTTCTGGAATGCACAACGAGCGCGCTAGCTACCTGGGTTTGAGAAAATTTTGCGGCTTTGTTTGTTTTGAATTACTGCTCGAGGGAATTTCCTTTGTCGGCAATCGCTAGTCGCTTTGAATTCAGGTGTCAACAAAAACATCTCGTGCTATTGTGTTACAAAATCTGTCCTTGTGGAGTACCTACCCATTTTCTGGTGATTGTAGCTGAAAATTTTTGAAAATGCAACAAGGCTAGGAGAAGCTCCAGAAAGTATGTTATCTAAATTTGTAAAAATATGCTTTCATAGCGGATTGAAATAATGGAATGTTTCTTTTTTCGTAGGACCCACATCCAGAATACACATTCGAAAAATTCAGGAACTATAGATTCGACCCAGAAGAGTTTCGTAGATTGGTTAATATAGCAATTAAAAGTGTACGGGAAAACCTTGAAGCTACGAATTGGAGTTAGGGTAAGAACTTTTTGCAATTTTCTAGTTAAGTGCATTTCTCTTTGAATTTCCTGCAAAACCTAGTAAAAACAGCGGCCAAAAGTTTGTCGGTTTCCTTCCTAAAAACGATGACATTTACAAATATGTTATCCTCCGTTCGTTAGTCTCCTGGGAGAATGGAATCCTCTTAACTACAAAAAGCTATGCATACAAATTAAGTACTGATAAATACTGAGAACTATTTCACATTTGATGTGCAGCATAGGCGCACGATGCCGAACAATAGGAACCCCGGACGAGAGAACAACAACGACAGCAATTGCTACCACGACTACTGGTCCCCCTCCTGAGTCCCAACCGACCAACACACCACGCAGATGCTGTCTTTAATTTCTTTCCAACACAACGCAGGCCTTAGTACCGTTCTATTTTTTATCTAAATATGGTGAATTGGAATTTTTATTCGTTTATTTAATATGAGATATGTGATATGTATTGAGTATTATATTAGTTTTCTCTGATATGGACAATAACATTTGGGAATACCTCATATCAGTTTAGATTAGAAGTGTAATTTTCATTAAATATTTATGACAAGTTTACCATTTTATTTGTAAACATTTCTATAGAATTAATATTCACCAGTTTTGTATTGAATGTCTTTCTTGATAGATATTAGGTTATCCAGTTTCAAATATGAAATAAAAGTTTGTATATGTTTCAGAGGGGATTTCTCTACTGCTTATAAGACTCAGCTCTCAGGTACTGCTTGTAAGAAACTCAATTCTTAAACGGCTAAAATATCAGGAACGCCAGTTCTGGCAAGAAAATTCGTTAAGAAACTATTTATTTTGGTAAAGGTAATCCTTAGCATACTTTTAGTTTATTTTCACTTGTTTCCTGTATCATCTTACTCGGAGCGTACTTGAGTAATACTGCAAAGAATTTTAGGTCATTTCACAGATTTAGCTATTTGTTGGAATTGTTCGTAGAAGTTTTGTCCATTTTAGGCTTTTCTGCAAATATAGGCCGTAGGTTTTTGTTTGGTATTTGAACATAGGCATCATATAGAAGAAAAAACTTATGAAAATATTCAACTCTAAGGTACAGGAGATAGTCGAAAATCATTAATCAAGAAATTGTCCTAAAGAGAGCCTAAAGAACAACAAATATAAATTTTACTGTTGAATTTATGAGCTACTTTGGCATAGTTTCCATTGCATTATTTTGCGTTGTCTTGAAATGTACTCGTTTGGGCTTCTGTTGATTCTTTCTCTCTTTATTCCCTGTGGTTGTTGACATAATTTTGTATCGTCTTGGCTTCTTCACTGGTACTTCTAAAATAGAAAATGTTGTATTTTGAAGAGAAAGAAATAGCAAAGAACACCATAACTATAAAATCTTGCGGGTACTTCGTCACACTTTTGTGTTTCCGCCATTTAGTCTCGGTCCCTGGGTAGAATGACAACATTTGTCTCAGTTTTCTGCATTGAATTGAATGATGGGTTTGGCTTCAAATTTGAAGCCAACTGACAGTTTAAAAAACTTGTTTAAAAGGATGGAACCAAGACAGGGAATCACGTGGTCAGTCTATCCCTTGCGTACAATTTCATTGCTGAAGTTTTCATCAAAATTCCTTGAAAAACAGTTCACAATCTGAAAATAATGGTAATTAGAAAACACGGTACATGATAAAATTGCTTTCAGCATCCCTGAATGTGAAAATAGCCTTAAATAACGGACTCATCGTACTAAACCCATAAACGCAACAAAACACCGTAATCTGAAGAAAGAAGACAGTTGACTCTTCTTTCTACAGATGACCGTATTTTTTGTTGCGTTTATGGGTTTGGTACGATGAGTCCGTTATTTAAGGCTATTTTCATATTTGTACCGCAAATCATTTGTATCCCTGAATGTCTTTCACTACAAAGAAACACGATGAAATCGAATTAAAGGCAGTCTGCCCCTTTCATGATTAGTTAATTGAACAATAGTTTCTGATCAATAACAATACCGTATTTCTGCCGTCATCTTTCTGGATATTTCCTCAGGGTGAACATTGATTGCAATCATATTCCAGTAGATGTTTGTGCCAAAGATGTTTGTGCTAAAGATGTTGGACAGGAATTTTTCCACGATGCGTTGTGTTGCTTTGAATTTTGATTGATATGATTAGTTGATTTCTTCAATACTGCAATGGATCTTGGTAAAAAATTTCTCGATACCATCCGTAGTGCAATCGTTTATTCTTTTTGGTAATCTTGTCATACAAATTTTTAATTTACAATTTACAACCAATGATGAAGGGGACAGACTGCCATTTAACTTAAGAACATAGAAATGGTCAAGACATTTTAGAAGGAAATTTTTCATAATTTCTCCCGCTTTCACACTTTAAACCGTCGCAATAATACTTTTCCTACCTCCTTCTGGTCTGATTCTGTTCGTTGATTCGCCACATCCACACATTTTCTTCAGAACAATTTTATAAGCACTTCTATATTGTTTCAACATACCACCATAAACAAAGAAATTGAGCATTGATGAGACTAGGGTCATTCTTGCGGCTGTGAAATGCAAAGTTTGACTGTTCTTTTGCGATGCTAAACTCAATGATATTGCAATCTGAAAATGAACGGAAAATGATAGAAAAATTTAACAAATGAGAAAAGTTGTACAACGGACTTTCTTTTACAATAAACAGTAGCTTTATTCTAATGGCTATGGCTACATATCTTATTCATAAATATGAGCTATTTCTTGAGCATTATCTAGACGTGAAGAACAATGAAGGCTGAGGATTGGCGTGTTAGTTTGAGACCATTATATTTCCAAGGATGTACCATTTTTTGTACTAGTTACGTAAGAGTTCAGATTTGCAGTAAATCGTTTTTGGTGTCAAGTTTGTTAATGACTTTGAATATCGGAGAAAGTCTCATTCTCTTTGAGAGAGTCTGGTACCCAGGGTTTTTTCAGAGCAATAACTAGTTTGATGTCTTGAGTACAGGATTTGCGTTATCAATCAATCAATCAATCAATCAATCAATCAATCAATCAATCAATCAATCAATCAGACAATCAGACAATCAGACAATCAGACAATCAATTAATTATGAGTCGGGAAATAAGTTGATCAGTGATCAACCAAATCGATCTTTCAATCAGACAAAAGGTTGAATCAATGAACCCATCTATGGGTCTATCAATCATACAATCGGTTGTACTCTAATCAACCACGTCGATCTATCGATTAATCGATCTATCGATCAATAAAACCAATCAATCAATCAGTCAAACAAATCGCTATATCAGCTTACCACAATGGGCATCCAACTGATGTAGAATAACAATACAACAATTCCCATGACAATAGCCAGTCTTCTACTATGTTTCCAAGTTGTACTATTTCTTTTAAAATCTTTTAATGTTGATTGTACTTTCGCTTCATCCTCACTTTCAAGTCCAGATTCTTGTATTACCTCAAAATCCGAGCCTCGTTTTGCATTCGGTTCAGAATAAATATAGCAAATATCTGTGTTTAGTTTGATTTGGGGGCGAGGAGAGAAACTCTTGCTCCGCTGGAGCGTTGTTGACATGACGACACGAGAGAGTGAGCCCCTGTGGCAAGCTAACGGGGTAAGGCTGTAACTTCTCCTACTCTGAGCTGATGATCTGTCCTCTGAAATGACGACAGGCAGTGGGCCAAGGGATCTGCTTCTTCCACGCCGGAGTGGATCTGTGTGATCAACTGACAACAAACGCATACTACTTGTCCTTGCAGAAGCCAGTGGACTGGATTTATGATTAGTTGCTTGTTGCGATGAATCTGCCAATGTGTTATCACGATGTTTCGACTTTGAAGCGGCTATCGATGCGCGTAATTGTGTTGCTTTGATTAATGTTTGTCTTGACAGGAACGCATTTACGCCAAGTATCAACGAAACATAACATAATATCACGATTAATAGCTGCAAGTAGCCTAATACGACAACAAATACTGCGAATGGACTCGTGAAGTCGAAAGAACAAAGCGGCGTGTAAGTTCGAATGCTTACGACACCAATTAACGGCAACGACGCGATAATTACGCTCACAATGAGAAGTACGGTAAGAGTTATCATTGCTGATTTTGGCGTAACTTGTGTTCTGTAGTAAAGTGGTATTACGATAGCTGCAAAACGATCTAACGACATTAACGTAGCAACGAAACATGCCATCAGCCTCAAGCATATGCTAGTCCATGCATAAAATAAACAGAGCCAGTTAATACTGTTTGTGCCTTGAAAGCCTCCTGAGCCTGCGTAGTACATGGATATACTAATATTCACGGGTCCGAGGCCGTTGATTAGGTCAATCAATGCGAGGCAACCAATAAGAACATCTGAAACAGTTTTCTTGCCGAACGTGCAAATGGCGCAGAGTATGAGTGCGTTTCCTGGTATAATGAGGCATTGCATGAGAATTAATGTCGCTGCGCGAACAGCTACATCATCAACGGGCGTTGGACTTAAAGCGCCAGTATCATTAAAGGTGCTACTGTTATTGGCAACCATCGTGAGTGAGATTCCGATCGGCGAATCCTACTTCTATTTTTCTTTTAACAGATAGTCATCACAGTGGATTGACAAATCTAAATATGATATTCTCAGTAGCGTGTTTACTTTATCCTCAATAGTTTCTCTTGCATTCTTTCTTCAATTCTACAAAGGAAAAGACAGATTAAAAAACAGAACCAGGAGTAGAACAAGTAGAACCTGTTTGTTTAAAACCAGGAAGATCAAGGCGCTAAACTTGTTGAAACCATTTCTTTGCAAAGAATGAACAGAGGTGAAACATTGACCAATGGATGAAAGCTTAAACTTGACAAGGACAGAACGAGAAGACTTTTCTAGCTTGAAAACTTGAGAATCGAATTTTATGATTAGCTAGATTAGCTTCAGGTTTTAGCCTTTTAACAATAGCTTTCCAAATCATTTTCAATACTGCTAAGTGCTAAGACATGTCATGTCATTCCCATTCTCTTTTTACCATTCCTGAAGGAGTCAAAAAGCTTTCAATCTTCATTGTCAGTCGGTACAACACATAAAGCTGCCCTTGGCCTAATACGACAAAGATGAAATCCTGCAAAATGAATCATGTAAATAAGATATGATTCAATACTGTTTGAAGGATGAATGTGTGTGGTTACTGACAACGCTCCTTGAGGAACAGCAAACAAAAGTATCAAATTTGATACAAATATTGGTTCTCAATTGAGTAATGTTATTAACTGTTTTCATGGATAAACTTTAAAAACAAATAAATCAGGGACAAGTTTGAACATGAATTTCAGACAGCTACGAGGTTCTGATAAAGGGAGGGGCAGTTGTTGCTCACTTTCTCCCCCTTACAACGCAGCTTGCTCCGTTCAAAATTGGACTAGATTTCCTAAATTTTTCATCTTTCCCCAAAGATTTATAGGCTCCCTGCTCATAACTCTTTTTAAGGTCGTTCCCCCTTGTTCCAAAAACCCGCAAAACAATTTAGTTTATTTTTCCTTGTAGAAAATTAATGTATTCGACAATCGTTGAATGTTCCCACTTGCCACATGCGGTTCCCCTGATTGGTCTGCTTTGACCTCCATAGGTTCCCTGCGGGCTCCCTGCTAACCTTAATTTCATTTGACTTTGATTGGCTTTCAGTGGGCTGAATATGGCTCTATCTTGTTACGTACTCTTTATGGATTAGTGAAACAACAAAGTTGTCCTCTGTTCTATTATTCATTTCTTATACTGTTACAGTCTAACCCCTATCAAAGAATTATCATTACCAGGTCGGTATCCTTTTAAAGTTTACAACAATCTCATAAGATACATTCCAGATTAGAGTTATGATGGAAAAATAGCAGGGACTTTGTTATTCTTCGCTCTTTTAAAAACATGAAACCTGCTGATGTGAGTTTTAGCAAGGAAAAGACGAAAAAAACAGTAAAATTAGTTAGTTGATAGTTCCATTCTTGGTCTTTTATGACTGTCACAAACTTGTAGATTCTATGCAAGATAATGATGGATGTTTTAGAGGGCCCTCATGAAAAGCACTCTCGAGTGACTGAGGCATTCCTCTGGAAAAAATATCTATATTATGGATGTCATTTAATACAAACAAAAATCGAAAGGATTCTCAACTGACTTAACGTTTAGCTCGCAATAGCGCCAGCTGATGGTAGATTTGAAGGTGTTTTTTGTTACTGCCAAAAAATCGTGAGCTTAAATACTAGAGAAAGAAAATAATTTGGAAATCAGAAATCATTACACGTATCCCTTTCATAAAAAACCGCTTATAAGAAAATCAATTCTAAGATCTCCAAAGAATTAAGAAACTCCAGCACTGGGAAAAAATAACTAAAGAAATTATTCGTTTGATTCGTTTCCATTTTGAGGATTCCTTTTGAATCCTAACCATATTTTACGTTATTTTCACTTGTTTCTGTATCATATCACTCGGAAGGTACTTGAGTAATGTCTAAACATGGGAAAGGAGCAAATAAATTTTGTTCTGAAATGTTCACAAGGGCACATGTAGTAAACATGAAGATTGATTTGGTACTCGTAAGAAACTCTTAAGAAAGTCTGAGTACTCGAAATCTGATAGTTTTAGGAAACTTTCAGTACTGGCTCGAATTTTTAGTATCCAATGAAAACATACTTGTAGTTGATTGTTGTTGGTATGTTCTTACAAGCATTTTAAATTTTCCATTTCTCGTCGCTGCACTTACTATCAATATGGACAGAATACAGATTTCTTGCATTAAGAACAGCTCGTCTGAATGATAAAATAAACAAGCAAATGGAGGATGAATAAATGAATAAATAAATAAATGAAAACAAGCTGCAACTTACATTTATGGAGCTGATGCTGCTCATAATTTGTGTTTGAATGTTGATACGAAAACCAATGTTGATTTTACATGATATGTATTATCTTATCAACTGGTACCTCAAGGACCATCTATTCCATGCAAATTTTCTTGTGTTTACTTTGCTTGTTCAGCCGGAAGGTCCCTCGAAGTATCAGACAAACCGACCTGCTATCATATCTTCCTTCTTCCCTGGTCTCAAATTATTTTGAATTCTTAATCAGCCTGATGATTCCTCTCCTCTGATTCGAACGAATGAAGACAGAATAAACCTTCTGTATATCGTCTCTCTTCCCTCTAACCTCTTGTTTGTTATCAACGTCTCTCTTCTCTGTGGACTGAAGTATTTGTGTCCTGACAAGTTAACCCTCTTTTAAATACTCCTTTTCCTCTGTTATGAAGTTGAGCAGAAGTACATGATAACTCTCTTATTCAGCATGAAGTTTCGTTTCCTCTCGTCATGAAGTATTTGTATCCAGACGAACTTGAATCTCTTTTATATCTGCCAGGAAACAAATCGTATTAATTCAACGCGCAAACTAAGACCACTTTTAACAGCTATAATATGTTACAAAATATGACCTTCGATCTTTGAGGCTTCCTCTGGTCAACTTAGATCAAGCTGTTTAATTAAATCGCTAAAATCCTAGCTCTCATCCACATACCTTAATCAACTGTCAGACAAAGTAGAGGGTATGAATAATGAATTTGCCTGAAGAAGAATCATTGTCTTATTGATGAGCTTCTTGGTTGGAGTGAGGATGATAACTTGATTACGTAAGCAATGAATGATTTTACGAAGAGTTTTTGTTGCCAAGTACACTTTTACATTATTCTAGTATTCTGTGTCCTAGCAATATCAAAGAGAGAGAACTATAGTCTCTACTCGACAAAAAACTTATTCCTGGCACTGGCAGTATGACACTATCAATTTACAACACTCAGGAAACTTTTTGAATGACAAGTATAGATTGCAGCTATATATGAAAATATTGATTTGAAAATAGTACCATGTAAAACTGTCTGCTTGAATTAAATAAAGCATGAAGAAATTTCTCTTAATCTAAAGGCTCTCTTTATCACACTCGCTTCACATCCTTTCTTGTTCGTGCTATTTTCAAGACAGCCTTCCCTCGGGTGACATCTACAGTTAGTGTTGCAATGCTAGGCTCTATTACTTTTCAGACGTGAATCTGGCATCTAGGGAATGCTGCATCTAACTACATACAAGATAAAACCCTTGAATACACTTTCTGATTGAGCAAAGATGCCGCTATGATGAGGCTTGCCAAAGACATCCGTCTTACAAGTATGTCTCAAAGTAAAATGAACGAATTCATGGTCTAATAAAGATTTAATCGAAATTTAATAAGGCACGCAAGAACATAATCTGACATCTTAAAATCATCGTTATTTCGGTAATAGTTATAATATTTTGGTTATTGCTAAGCAACAACGCCGGCTACCATTTTGAAATATGATTGATCAATCAATTGAAATGAAAATCTACTAAAAGTTAATGACTGAATACTGAGTGAAATGCTTGCTAGATTGAAAATTGCCTTGGGTACAAGTTGGACAAATAAGGGAATAAGTGTGCCTTCTAAATTTGGTCTCGATGAAATCAGAATCATTGCAACGGGAAAAATTATTATATATCTTAACAAGTTTACTTCTAACTCTGAACAGACCCCAACCCCTACCCTCAGTTTACTTCTATCAACAAAATTTGAAAGAATAATGAAGCATAATGTAAAAAGGCCCGACAAGACTTACTCATAACACTCTTTCTTGGGTCCACTTGAAGAAGTGACTTGCGTAGGCCAACAATGACTTAGTTAGGCCTTGGCACAAGATGAAACAACTTTCAAAAAGGAAATGACCCGGCGGTTTTGATAGTTCAAGCATTGGCCTACCGTGTCATACATTATTTGTAAACCGGTATAGCTTTCTTTTTCTTAACGATCAGCTGGGTATTTTCTTACAACGAAATATTTCATCCTCGTTATTTAAGCCCTATAACGGACAATTGTTCCTTGTTTGAAAATAGGTACATGGAACGTTTACTCCTAAGCTTTTCTACTGTACGTTGCAGGGGTTTGAAACTGCGGTGCTTTCTGTGGTAAGCTGATGGTTATAGTTTGCTGCATGCGCACTTGCTAAAAGTGAACGAGCGATTTTATTGACAGACACATTGCTCAAAAAATCAAAGTCATCATTTTCATGAACTTTTCTTTTTATAAGTCTGAAGTGTTGATTATCAGTCAGTTTATTATTCCGGGTTTTTGATACACACTTCTTGTCTAACCAGGATGAAATCTCTCATTAAAAATGTCACGTGGGGATGTCCCGCCTAGCTCGGATTAAACTGACGTCATTGTGCATGCAATGACTCTCAATGAAACACAAAAAGTTTGGCTAATTTTAGTTCTTTTCCGGCTGGGCTAATGTAAATGCATTTTCTATTTGAAACAAATCAGGGCGCTTTTATCTAACAAGGTTTCATCAAAACCAGCCTTTTGGTTAGATCTTTCTTGAATATATTCATGATCAGTGACCGCCGATAAATTTCTCTATTTCTAAAAGTAAACCAGTTCTCTGCAAAACGATTACAGGATATATAATCCCCTGATAAGTTGACAAAATGTGAAGAAATAATCAGGCTGATTGTGAAAACCGTGGTTTCTTACGTTTGGGTTCAAAATATCCTGGCAAACAGTGCTAAAGTTCAGTAAAACCATCGTGAAAAACTCTACCATGCCATCTTCTCACGCAAGAGTAAACAACCTTAAAGTTAAAATGATCTAAAATCCAAGCAATCTCTTTCTTGATTAACACAAGTTGTGAAAAGTAAACATATATAAGATCTAATTCATTCCATGAACATCAACTTGGTTGCTCAACATGGCTAAATATACTTTTCTCATTATAACCCTGGGAACATAACATCTTTAGTCAATAGGTTCGTAACATTGATTAATTTTTAACGGAATCTAGCAACTTGCTCGATGGATCTTGAATAGATTGAATGTCGGCCTTCAAGCAACAAAATTGCAATTCTTAAAATCAGAATTGCAATTTTGTGGCAAAAAGGCTAAGTGTTCTTTTCTGATGATAAATATGGGAGTAGAGAAATTTTAGTCAAAATTACGGTGGGCTAAATTATTTTTAACAAAGTTTGGCAGCTACCATCCCAGCCAAAACTCTTGAGAGATTTTACTTTTTGAGGGAATTTTCAAGTTAAGACGCCGCTTCACAGCCCATTACAATGTTGAAGCTGATGGAATTGTCACAGATGACTTCGCAACTATGTGGTTTTCAATCAAACCAGCATTGACATAGGCGTAGGAGACAGGGGGCTGGGGGGCTGCAGCCCCCCCCCAACGTCGAAAAATTTGCAAAAATCAGCCATAATCGGGCAGAAATCCTCGTTAAGTCGGGCAAAAGTTTCTCAAACAATGGATTTCTTATCGGGTAGCTCCCCCCCCAAATTTTATCTCCCCCTACGCCGATGAGCATTGAAATGGAAGGGAGGGGTTTAGCAGTGGAAAGGAATACTTTACATACAGGGAAGGCATCTTTGAACACAAAAAGCAATTGTCCCAATGAGGTTTGGCGAGGATTGAAGCTCAAGAGATCGCAAATGGGTGAATATGATCCCTAACTGGTTCTATGAAGAGCAATTTGGTTTCTCAGCAAAGTTAAATGTTATTTTCTTCTTTCAGATGTACGGACAGAATATTTGTAGTCAGCAGACTAAATTGATTTTTAATAGATCCTGGAAAAAGAGACAGACCTTAAATGGATCAATATATTAGGGAAATGATTTCTACGAACATCGATTTAGAAGCTAAAAGGAAATTAAGTGATCCTAAATCTATTGGAACAGAATATCCATATTCACAATTTTATTAGGTTTCATTGTTTATTTAACAGTTGCTTAGTTAAAGTTATAGATCATAAAGTGGCGAAGTATTTCAGATAAACGATTCTACGAGTTTCAATCTGGTTACTAAGATAACGCTAAAAGATCTCCTGAGCTAGGCTAAACGGACTTTTCTCTTTCTAAATTATTGAAACAGAAAAATCTACATTCACAATTTTCGTAGGCTCCATTGATTAGTTAATGGTTTCTTGGTTAAATTTATTGATCTGATTGCAGATAAAGTATAAATCTATAAGATTTTCAATGTAGTTGCTAAGATAACGACAAATGATCCACAATTCAAGGCTAAACGGACTTTTCTCTTTCGAAATCTACTGGAACAGAAAAGAACGATTGTGCCAGGCTAAAGTGATCTTTTGACGGTTTCTTGGTTAAATTTATTGATCTGATTGCAGATAAAGTATAAATCTATAAATTTTTCAATGTAGTTGCTAAGATAACGACAAATGATCCACAAAGCAAGGCTAAACGGACTTTTCTCTTTCGAAATCTACTGGAACAAAACAGAACGATTGTGCCAGGCTAAATTGATCTTTTGACGGGTTCTTCAGTTAAAATTATGGATGTGATTGAAGTTAAATGGTGAGCATGCTACTTGGATGACTCTATGAGCTTAACTTGGTTGCTGAGATGGATGAGGAGGAATAATGTGGTCTGGATGGGTTAACTTAATTTTAGATTTGATTAGGTTTGATTTTATGGAAAGGAAATGGTCAGATATCTTGAGTGTTATTATTTCATTGGATGTCAGAATTTCTACAACATTTTACATTGATGAAGACCCTAATCTATAGAATCTTCTACAGAATCTGCAACTCGTCAATTTGCTAGTATTCTAGAAAGGCATATCACATATTCTTATGGTTGATGTAAAGGAACCTATAATGATGAACAAGGACAGATAATGTTACAATAGAACTCGCTACTTTTCATTGACACCTAGATACAAAGCAATTTGTGATTGCAGACAAAGGGAATTCCATGCTCGGTTGGTCAAAACATAAACAAAAACAAAGCAAGCCGCAAAAATTGCCCTAAAAGTTGGGTCGCTAGCGCGCTCGTTGTGCATTCCAAAAATGGTTTTTAAGAGCAAATATTAGCACATATCGAAAGAAGAAGGATATATCTATACTTCTGCCTCGGGCATTTTATTTTTTTCGTATAGAAGTTGAGCAGTAAGTGTTTTAATTACACCTAAAAAGTAAGAGAATTTGAATCCCCTTCCAATTGGCTTCTGCACAAAACAGATAAAATGCCCGAGGCAGAAGTTTAGATATATCCTTCTTCTTTCGATATGGGCTAATATTTGCTTTCAAAAACCATTTTTGGAATGCACAACGAGCGCGCTGGCGACCCGAGTTTCAGGCCAATTTTTGCGGCTTGCTTTATTTTTGTTTATGTCTTAACCAACCGAGCATGGAATTCCCTTTGTCTGCAATCACAAATTGCTTTGTATCTAGGTGTCAATGAAAAGTAGCGAGCTCTATTGTAACATTATCTGTCCTTGTTATAATGATGAACTTGCTCATGCAAGCAACAACGATGAATTGGTACAAAGCGATTTGACAGCCTCAAGAATAGATTTCACACCTTCAATGCAGCCGACCCTAATGTTTTGCTTTCTCTGTTTATTTTGATTTGATCAAGGGCACTCAGAGGTGTGAACACTATTCTTCAGAAAAAAAAATCGCATTGTCTTCTCGCAAAACTGAATCTTTTGTTCTGCGAAAGTTTGCTCGTGCTGCTTATGCACACTCCTTAGTAGCTGGGCAAATGTGAATCGTCAATGGTCATAACTTTTATTTTCGTTAATATGCTAGGATCTATCTCTGTCCAGCTCTGTTTTAGAGTCACTTCATATTTACGACAAAGGGCTTAAAATGGCGAACGCTTTACCTCCTCTACTCAATTTGCCCTCTTTACTCCTTAATGTTTTATATAATTGTTTGTTTCTGTGATGCATGGAAAATGCGCGTCAATGGCAATTGCAGGTTGAGCACTACTCTCTCAAACACTAAGCTTCGCATTAAAAATACAACGAACAACTTGCTTCCTGAACTGTAAGATTTTCCCATGAAAGTTTAATTTAAGTCCAACGTCAACGAAAAGAACTTCCATTAACCTTCCTGGCAGTTGATAAAAGAAATTGACTTCACAGGAATATCGTATGACAAACTTCGGCAAGATCAAACAATCTGACATACGACAGAAATGATTCATGAAAACTCTATACGAGCCACAAAATCAAATATATATCCAAGAATAAACATGCGACATTCGTTATTGGATGTGGCACCATTTCAATGGAAACCAACGGAATAATTAGTAAAAGAAACGCAAATTTAAAGGAAACGGCAATCATTCAGAATTGACGAAACGTTTGGAGACTAGACGTGGTAATTCTGAATCATTACATAGAAATCTCTTGAGTCCATCTAACTGGTCTTCGAGTTCCATTATTTCCTCAGTTCCAAAGTGAGATATGTCTTTAAGTTCTACTCTTAGATGGATGGCGGTGGTGGTTAAATATACCAAAACAGTAACTTCTGAACACAAAACAAAAATATATATTCAGATCACGCACAAAAAACGGAAAACTACCAACAAATAATGAAATAACCTATAAATGCCTGGGTATGACGTTATGTGGTTTAGAGGCTGTATAGCTCTGAAAGAGGTGTTTTGTAATTTTCGAGGTAGAAATCAATAGATATTCAGGAGTTCTTACCTCTTGAAGTCTCCCAAAAATATGTTGAATAAATGGAGCTCTAACTGGAATGAACTTTATGAGCCATACAATCACTTCAATGCAGTCTTCAGTCTTTATTCACCTTTGAAAATAAAGACGTTTCCATTATCAACTACCACTTCATGCCAATCACGATTACAAGTTTAATACAACTTCAAAGAACTGAGAAAGGTCACAAAAACACTGTTAATTCCAACCTCTCTGCATGATATTTCTCTTCTAATTTCATTATTTTGACTTTGTTTTGACATTTTTTATTACTTTGCCTTCACATTCCCTTGAAATTGTCATATGACATTCTTTAAGCAATAACTTCTGCATGACAGCGAATTTGTTATCAAATAAAAAATGGACAAAATCAGGCCTGAAATTATTATAAAAGTAAAACAAAGATTTACTTTGAATTGAGCGGTACTTTAAAGTGGACAAATATTAGGATATCATTCTTAAAACCACCTGTTTTAGAAGAAATGAATTCTTCTCTCCTTTTAACTTTTCGTTCATTGTTCCATAAGCATCAAAAGACATCATCAAGGAGTGACCGACGAAAATACGGACCATGAAAAATTCGTAGCTTAAAAGTCTACCATAGGAAAACTGGGCAATCCAATATTGGGCACAATCAAATTTAAAGACCCATTGCTAACCACAATCCTTTGCGTGATGAATGAAAAGAACAAAGCAGAACGTACAGTAGGCCAGAAACCACTTTCATATCATATGAAGTCGACTTTGGGGTCACAAAGGATCATGGTTAATGATGGGTCTTTAAAGGTAATTTTCAGTTCTTAGCAACCTGTCCAGAAGGGACTTGGTCGCATACTGTGCGAGTCAAGCCTTCCCATTTTGACGGCTATTTCGTAGGCATTTCACTAACGACGCTGAAGGCCTAAGCAAAACACAAATTTTAGTAGAACATAAAATGCTGAATGAAGAAGATAATATTTGATGTTGTGATGTTTTAAGTTACGAATTTAAAGACTTTTTGATATTCGAGAATGATCTATCTTTCACCAAAGCTGACTTGATCTAAGCCAAGATCAAGGCTGAATATATTACTTAAGCCCTGCTGCCTAAAAAATGCTTGAAAACCCTTTTCACTTTTATTGCATGATTTTGGAAAGGCAAATGCATATAGCAAGAGAAATGCACAAGACTTCGATAAACTTAGTTTATCGCCGATAAACCCATTTTCTCGATCGAAAAACCAGGTCTTTCATTGATAGAGTAGGTTTTTCAATCGATAAAATGGGTTTGTCGCTTAAAAAGTGGGTTCTTCGTTTGAAAAAGCAGGTTCTCAAGCCATAAAGTAGGTTTCTCGAACGAAAAATGGTTTTTTCACCTTGAAAAGTGGGTTTTCCACCGATAACTGAGGTTTATTGAATCCTTGTGCATTTCGCTTGCCATAAATGCAATAGGTAGCATTGTGGAAAATTGTTTTGAAATGAAATGGGATATTCAAATTCAGTTTTTCAAGATCATATTTTGCTGTGAAAAACTGCTGTTGACAAAGGCAATATCAGCAATTTACGCACATGTATACCATCCCAATCCATTAGCTTTCCAGTAGGTTTTTAGTTTAGTTTTCGCCTTTGAAATAAAAACAAAACACTGATGAAATATTAACACGTTCTTGGACAAGATTTTGATCAAACTATGGTAACACTTTATTAAAAATTAGAGATCGAAGATTTATTGTAGGCAGGCAGAATCACTGCGCACACCCTCGAAAATAAACTTTATTGTTTGTTTGAAAAACCAATAACAAAAACCATCCAGAGTTTTGAAATAAACAATCAAAAGGCTAGCATCACACGAGGAAAGGGTCAGCATTGTTAATTTGTTATCCAAATATTGAAAATTTGTAAATGAAAATTTATGGGTTAGTTAATAAAACATCGGAGGTAGGAGGCCAAAATAATAATTTTGAATTATAGAATTTGCTCCTGCACATAGTATAACGAGATGTTTCAAAGAACTAAGAATTAACTTTAAACTTTATTTTAGCTTACTAAAAATATTTATAATGCTGGAAACTGGTGGGGGATGAAGGACTTCATTTAAACCCCGTTTACACGTGCCGGACAAAATTTTGTCCGCTTTGCCCTCCCGTGTACAATGTGCTAGCCTGCGTGCAGACTCAACTATCCTGTGCCGGATAACTGCAGTCTCCTTCACCAAAATCATGTGCAGAACAACATAAATTCGCACGTACGATCAAACGTACCTCTTGACAAGACACGGGATCGGCGCCACTTTCATGACTCATGAGTTTGAATACCCCATATTGAACAAGCCTCTTTGTAAATCAAAATTAACTTCGTAGTGGATGTGGATAAAATTCATCTGCATAAAACCGTTTACACTGTAGACGCCTATCTGAACGAATTTTGATGCGGACAAAATTTATTCGGAACAGTGTACATCTACATGGTTAAATCAGCAATCTCAATGCTGAGGGTTCCGCTCATGAAATATGATTGGTCTCTGCTTGTATAGCTATTTGAAATTAAATAATTGTACCTTGAACAGAGATGATAACACACGACGTTTCGAGCTTAGCTCGTTATCAAGAGAGTTTTGACTTTATAACGGGCTAAGCTCGAAACATCGTGTTTTATCATCTCTGTTCAAGGTACAATTATTTTATTTTAAATAGTTATATTACAATAGCAATATTGTACGACACGCATACAAAAAGATTGTTTCTGCATGTACAGCTGTTTGATAAAAATTGGTTGAATTGAAATACAAGGAAGAAAGTAACGGGGCCTTAACCATGTTCTAAGATTAGTACCGGGTGTCACATCACAAAAATTTTATGGTGATTTGTTATTAAGTCTTTGAATATCAACGGAATTTGCAGATTAAGTAATAAACACCGTTTGGATCTTTATTTTGCTAATTTGCCCACTATTTTCTTGTTGGAGTTTTCAGTTTTTTGGCAAGCAACCAAAGGCGCCTACCTTGTAGGAACTGTGTTTATTCCCAGTACTATTTTCGTGACATAGTACACAGAATAATTGATGTCCTCTTAATCCGTGTATAACATGAGAAAAAGAGTTTCTTTAGTTACGGTGATGTACAAATTCTAACGTCTGTTAGTGTTGATGTTGACCAATCAAAAATCACGCTGTCTGGTTCCCTGTCGTCATTTCGTATAACATTTTATATCGTTTACATCAACACCGGAATTTGAAGCCACAAAATTATTCTTACGTCATCTTGACAGGACAGCAATTACTCTGTGTACTATGTCACAAAAACAGTACTGGGAATAAACACAGTTCCTACAAGCATGTTATCTTGCTACAAGGTAGGCGCTCTTGAAGCAACCAGGTTTCTGTAAAAGTTTCTTGTCTCTTTGTTGTTGTTGTTGTTGTTGTTGTTTTGTTTAGTGTTTATAACTTGTTTTTCTCACTTACTAAGTATAGAACATGTTGAATAAAATCATCCTCATAGTTTCTTGAAATTTTACGTAAAGATGATGGAGATTTCAGTTTTTAGTAAGTAACGAGCATCTGTAGAAGTTAGGCATACGAGTTTCTTGCCCCTTTGTTGCTGTGGTTGTTTGATTTATTGTTTATAACTTTGTTTTTCTCATTTACTGAGTATAGAGCTCGTTGAATAAAATCATCCTCATAGTTTCTTGAAATGTTACGTAAAAATGATGGAGATTTCAGTTAAGTTAGGCATACGAGTTTCTTGTCCCTTTGTTGCTGTGGTTGTTTGATTTAGTGTTTATAACTTGTTTTTCTCACTTACTAAGTATAGAACATGTTGAATAAAATCATCCTCATAGTTTCTTGAAATGTTACGTAAAAATGATGGAGATTTCAGTTAAGTTAGGCATAAAAGTTTCTCGTCTCTTTGTTGCTGTGGTTGTTTGATTTAGTGTTAACTTGTTTTTCTCACTTACTGAGTATAGAGCTCGTTGAATAAAATCATCCTCATAGTTTCTTGAAATGTTACGTAAAAATGATGGAGATTTCAGTTAAGTTAGTCATAAAAGTTTCTCGTCTCTTTGTTGCTGTGGTTGTTTGATTTAGTGTTTATAACTTGTTTTTCTCACTTACTAAGTATAGAGCTCGTTGAATAAAATCATCCTCATAGTTTCTTGAAATTTTACGTAAAAATGATGGAGATTTCAGTTAAGTTAGGCATAAAAGTTTCTCGTCTCTTTGTTGCTGTGGTTGTTTGATTTAGTGTTAACTTGTTTTTCTCACTTACTGAGTATAGAGCTCGTTGAATAAAATCATCCTCATAGTTTCTTGAAATGTTACGTAAAAATGATGGAGATTTCAGTTAAGTTAGGCATAAAAGTTTCTCGTCTCTTCGTTCCTGTGGTTGTTTGATTTAGTGTTTATAACTTGTTTTTCTCACTTACTAAGTATAGAGCTCGTTGAATAAAATCATCCTCATAGCTTCTTGAAATGTTACGTAAAAATGATGGAGATTTCAGTTAAGTTAGTCATAAAAGTTTCTCGTCTCTTTGTTGCTGTGGTTGTTTGATTTAGTGTTTATAACTTGTTTTTCTCACTTACTGAGTATAGAGCTCGTTGAATAAAATCATCCTTATAGTTTCTTGAAATGTTACGTAAAAATGATGGAGATTTCAGTTAAGTTAGTCATAAAAGTTTCTCGTCTCTTTGTTGCTGTGGTTGTTTGATTTAGTGTTTATAACTTGTTTTTCTCACTTACTAAGTATAGAACATGTTGAATAAAATCATCCTCATAGTTTCTTGAAATGTTACGTAAAAATGATGGAGATTTCAGTTAAGTTAGGCATAAAAGTTTCTCGTCTCTTTGTTGCTGTGGTTGTTTGATTTAGTGTTAACTTGTTTTTCTCACTTACTGAGTATAGAGCTCGTTGAATAAAATCATCCTCATAGCTTCTTGAAATGTTACGTAAAAATGATGGAGATTTCAGTTAAGTTAGGCATAAAAGTTTCTCGTCTCTTTGTTGCTGTGGTTGTTTGATCTAGTGTTAACTTGTTTTTCTCACTTACTGAGTATAGAGCTCGTTGAATAAAATCATCCTCATAGCTTCTTGAAATGTTACGTAAAAATGATGGAGATTTCAGTTA
The DNA here is from genome assembly GCA_039566865.1 of Aurelia coerulea. Classification (NCBI taxonomy): domain Eukaryota; kingdom Metazoa; phylum Cnidaria; class Scyphozoa; order Semaeostomeae; family Ulmaridae; genus Aurelia; species Aurelia coerulea. The sequence continues at coordinate 22,569,993 of CM076954.1, forward strand.
AGTTAGGCATAAAAGTTTCTCGTCTCTTTGTTGCTGTGGTTGTTTGATTTAGTGTTAACTTGTTTTTCTCACTTACTAAGTATAGAACATGTTGAATAAAATCATCCTCATAGTTTCTTGAAATGTTACGTAAAAATGATGGAGATTTCAGTTAAGTTAGGCATAAAAGTTTCTCGTCTCTTTGTTGCTGTGGTTGTTTGATTTAGTGTTTATAACTTGTTTTTCTCACTTACTAAGTATAGACCTTGTTAGACTTACTCCAAATCTCGTTCATTATCTTATTCCTGCTTATTCCTAACGAACGAGACTTGCAGCAAGTCTAAGACCATGTTGAATCAAATCATTCTCGTAGCTTCTTGAAATTGATGACCAAACAAATTTCACAATGCCAAAAATTAAGTGATGCCAAAAAGCAACGCGATCGTAATTTTCTGATTTGATTATCTCACAAACAAATAAGCATCTTAATTGAATTGAGTTGACAAAATATTTAGTTAATAATTCATGTTTTTTATTTGATTAATTGTTTAGCATTATGGATCTTTGCTTGTATTTACAATAAATCTATAGCTTTAGACCTTCACCCTTTCTATCAAAACGTCACTTTGCTAATTGCCTTGCTTACTTCAAAATAAAAACTTTTCGAGTTTGTTGTACGATCCTGCAGAGCGCTGACTGTCTGTCGAGACAATTTTATCTTCATTTGTATGTGCTAGACCGACCTAATTTTACGACTTTCGAATATAAATATGTTTTTGATGCTTCATGTCAAGCTTGCCTCTTCAAAACTTTCACCTCAAAACAGCTGGCAATTTTTGAAGGATCGATAGAACTGGAAAATGTTGAAATAGGCCTATTTTGGCGGGAAACTTCACAGCGGGGACCACCAGAGACCAGCCTTAGTATCAATATGTTTGTTCTTTATTCTATTGTTTGGGCTGCATAATTTGGTAGATAGCCAAATTTAGGCCACTTTTATAACTCCAAGCTTGTGATATATATTCAAGTGTATATATTCAAGTGTATATCCGCAGCTTCTACGTAAGTTTCATTGCAATGTTTTCTTGTCCATGTCTATGAAATGTGCTGGAAATACTGATATCCATCAAAACTTTCAAATATTCAGCGTTAGAAAAATAGAACAAATCCTCTATCAAAGCTTCAATCACCAAGATTGTCGCAGATACTTTGGATACTATTCTCTGTGCAAAATCACTATTAGCTATGTTGTGTTTAGCCTGAACCCTTTCGATGATTTGACACGCAGAGCCACGCAGAGAGGACGTGTTGTACAGCCTCTTTAAACCCCATTTACACTGTACCGGTATAACTTTGGATCCGTAACAAATATGAGACGAATCAACGTCCCGTTTACACTGTTTCTGCTAATCCATAACAATTCACTCCTTCTATCTATAGAATTATTTTGTTCTGGAGCAATGTAAATGCTTTTGAACCGAAACAACTTTGTAGCGGATCAAAACTGTTTGTTATAGTGTAAATGTGATCTTAAGCTCTTCTCTGTGATTCCACCGCATATGTTCTTGATATCTTAAACATTTTCCAAACCACCGAACTTTTTATATTTCAGCTGGTTTTAAAATCTTGGCACACTTTCTATCATATGTGTCATCTGCCTGGGGTATGCTTAATTCCATTCTATCTTCAATTCCGGTCTATTGTTCCGTATTCGGGTCTGTAACGTGCATTATTACCTGACTGACGTTTCAAAAACGAGGCAATACAAGAATCCCGCCAATCCCATTGGTCAATCGCACATTTTCCGTGGTTTTCCCGCAGCCTCGTATAATACGATACAAGGACGCAATTTTTGTTGCCACAGCAACTGATTTAGGCCTGTTGTGAGATCTGCAAAAAACTCAAGCGACATAACAGTTAGACTTGCTCCAAGTCTGTTTTGTCAACTGTAATAAGTCTACCGGAAAGTTCCCTTCAATTTTCTTTGACGAAATTTTTTTTGACGAAATAGACTTGGGGCAAGTCTACATAACAGTAACAAAATGCGTTTGACTAAATGATGTAAGTCAAAATTAGAAGCTATTGGGAAGAACTCATACAACCGGTTTTGTAGTTGCACAGGAAAATATAAAGCCCTCGGTCTTATTGCACCATTGCACAAACCGCAAGCTCGTTCTGTACTTTTAAGACCTCAGGCTTTATATTTTCCTGTAAAACACAAAATCGGTTAGTATGCGCATAGTATTCCGATACAAAATTCAGGAATCTTCGCGAGTTTAGACAACGGAACCTCCTTGACTCATCATTCAGTTTTTATTCTAAATGAATTATCCATTAGCGTATCTGTAACAGAACTTTAATTCAAGTTGAAATGCTTTAAAATCTATTTTATGTTACTTTGTTAAACGTTTCGCCAATAAAATTGCAAGAAATGTTGTTAGTGAGTAGGAAAGATAATGTTATTTAAATTTTAAAGAGATTACTAACGAAGAAATTTGCAAATTATGGGTTGAAATGGGATTACACTCCTGACGTGTAATTTAGTTTAAGTTCGATTTAGTTAAGAATATTAGATGTTGGTATCCGTGACAGGCTGCTCGTCAGTTGCAAGCAACAGTGTTTTGTCTCTGCTTTGTCAAATCATCGACTGTGTTTAGGCTAAACACAACAAAGTTGATGGCGATTTTGCACAGAGAGTAGTAATCCAAAGTATCTGCGACAATCTTGGTGATCGAAGCTTTGGTGGAGGATTTGGTTTATTTTTCTAACGCCGAATATTTCAAAGTTTTGATGGATATCAAAGGTTCTATCACGTTTCATAGACAAAGACAAGAAAACACTGCAATGAAATTTACGTAGAAGCTGCGATGAGACTGGCTGCCATTAAAACCCTGAGGCCTTGGTCACTTGCGCGGGTTGTCTCGCACTTCCGATTGTTTACAAAAATCTTGTACAGTCCCTTTACGGAGTGAGTGAAGGACAGCATAGGTTCCCAATCTCTAACAAGGTTGTTGTAAAATCATATGAGCCACTTCTTTAAGCTGAATAAATAGCTTCAAAGAAACTTTAGCTATTTCGCCATAATTCTACCGTTGGACTTTTTTTCTTTTTATTTTCAAGAATTCAAGAAAAATTTCAAAAAAACTTAAAAGCATCGTACTTTCTAAACTTTTTCATGAAAATTAAAATAATTTTCAAGAAAGCCATAGTTTATGAATGTCTACATGATATCAAGCAAAGTCTGTCCTGCTGGTTATCCTCTGCTGAAGAAGACAGAAGGTTTGGCAGGCTTCGGAAAGATGTTCGTTTTCATTCAAAATTTCCTTTTTCACCGCTGTTTTAAAGATTTTGCGCTTGATTGGGAAATATGTTTCCGTCTCTGCGAAGTCTACTGTTTAAGAATTGTTACATTTTGGTTACCAATCAAAAACACCTTAAGTACTAAACTTGTAAAACACATTCATACCAAGATAGATCCTTCAGATCCACAAATCTGTTGTCAAAATCAGCGATTGTGTTGCCAGTAACCAAGTTTGCCAGAAACCACGTCTGACGGTCTTGACGTAATGCCAGTCTTGATGTAACTGTGAACTTCAATACAAATCTTTATATCGAACAGATGTCGTCCCGTCCGTTTAGGCGTACATCAATGTCATTTCACCATGGTTTCACATTGCAGGTGACTTTACACCAGAATTCAATTTGCCTGCAAATAGACGTTTGCAAATGTAATCCCTTCATATGAAGTACACAAATGAAGTTTCACCTTGCAGGAGACTTCATCATGGTTGAATGAAATCTCCCTGAACACATCTCAAATAAGAAATGATAGAATAAGATCTGTTAAATTATTCATGAAATCCAATGTGGATACATTCAATACTAGTAATTTTTCCTTTTAAATTTTTACGTCAGTATATGGCGTTTCCCTTTTCGATATCCTGTTACTAATATGTGGCTAGCCGTGAACATTATTCTTGCTGCCTGGGTGTGAAAACTTTGGAATAAACAATAGATTCCTAAATTGAATGAACAATAGATTCTTTTGTTCCCCCTGACAAGTGCAAGTACAGTACCTCAGCAACGCCCAGAATTTTCGTTCATGTACTGGTCAAAATTTAATTGTTAATCATGATCCTTTGTGGCGCCAGAGTCGAATTTCGAATACTTGCTATTCTCTTTGGCATGTTTTTGATTACGCCCACAAAGGATGATGGTTGACACACAGGCATAGTAACCGTCACCCATCATGTGGTCTGTCGTGTATACCACAAGCTATGCACTGAACCGCAACCTCGATTCCAGGGCTATCATTGTCTTCAGCCTCTCTTCTTCAGCAAAACTGGCCGCCCATTGTTACCCTGGGTTCGAGGTTGACTGAACCGGGCATTATTGCCTTCCCGGCTGGTAAAGCTTTGATTTACCTTGTGCGGAAACTTGACTTGTAAATGAACGAAGATACAGCATATCGGCCAGGTATGAAAATAGAGCAGAAGGAAGCCACGTGACATTTACTGTGCTATTGTTTGATCATTTACCGGGTGAGTACAAAAAAATTAACGCGTTTGGCAGGCTGTGGAATAAAACGCATGTGGCCGATATTCAAAACTGAGATGTTAATCCATCAGACAATGGTGAACCTGGATGAGAAAATTTTGTTTGGTAAAATCACTCATCTTTAAGACACAAACATTAGAAAAATGCCTATAAGGGGTTTGTATGGGAATGCTTTGGCGCCTTTAGTAGCGTTAGTTGCCTAACTGGCCTCAGTTGGTTTAGTGGCCTTACATACGTTAGTTGTCTCCTTGTTTCAGTTGTTGAGTAGATTTAGCTGCGTTTCTTGGCTTAGTGGACTTAGTTGCATTAGGACCTTTAGTGCCCTTGGTTGCCTTATTGGCCTTGGTTGCTTTAGTAGGCTTTCTTACGTTAGTTGCCGTCTTGTTTTAGTTGCTAAGTAGATGTAGTTGCGTTTCTTGCCTTAGTTGCGTTGGTTACATTAGCTTGATTTGATAAGATTTTAAATTTTTTACCCATTCGTACGCCTGGCTATTAATTATCCCTTCATCAAAATGAGCATAAGGTTACAAAATCAGTTTTTAAGGATTACCGAACGAGATTATTTCCTCATATCACAGCTCAATTGTGGATAAAAGACAAACTTGAAACATAAGAAACATGAGTTAGTTTGATAAAAGAGCTAATATTTAATGAACATCAGCCAAACCACGAGTCGATTTGGCTCATCTCATTTAAGTCAAAATCAAAAATTTGCGGAGAACCTTTTGAGAGGTGTGAAGAGTCCGTACAAACTGTGAATTTCATTAGAAAATAAATTGTCTGAAACAGGGGCACCGGACGGGGGCACCTTTTTAGGGGGAGTGCAAAATGAAGCGCAAAACCGAGCAGAACCGAGCGCGAAACCAAGCGCAAAACAATAGGAGAGTGGTCTGAGCCGGGTCGTATTACATTTGTACACATGTTCACATGATGTGAAAAAGGCACTCTGATCGTCAAAATGTCCATAAAACTCTATTGTTCGCAAAATCTGTAAAGACTGTAAAGGCCGATCTCCACTAGACGATTGTCTGAACAATCATCATCATCATCAAAATGAAACATGCGCAGTAGAATATTTCTGATGGAGGCGAAATCGCTGGACGAATGAAAAACTAGAAATGGTTTGGACTATTCGTCTGACGATTTCGTTCGCTGAGTTTTTTGGCAAATGCCAGTCTCTTTCAAATTTTTGAAATTCTGGAAAAGCGTATTCCTGAGGAAAGCAACACAAGTGGAAATCAAAACAGCGTTTTCGCTAAGAATATTTAGCTTATTAGGACGATCGTTGAAAAGATCGTCTGGTGGAGATATGCCTTGAAACAGTCTTTACCAGCCCAAGAAACATGTGTACCATGATTCTATGGAAGGATGAATAACATCGAAGGCTAGGCTACTGACTCTGTTTGTTATTGTTCTTGCCAAGAATTGAGGTAACTGTCTATGGGCCCTGCTTCACCATGGTTTAACAATGAAGATGTAGATGTGTACATTTTAAACTTGAACCAAAGGAAAGAACAAAAGCCTGAAAATTAGACTTACCAACTCAAGAGTCTGAAGATATTCATTACTTCTTGAAAACATGTTGAAAATGTTCACTTGAGTGTTTGGTTTGTTCAACACCACTTCTCCTTTAACCATCAGCATGACTTGACAAGCTGCCTGTATAAGATAATTTTATCTAAACATTAATCTCCAGACTTTCAATAAAGCGATTGGTCATTAAACCTCTTTACGACGTAAGAGAACAACAGAAGATTGCAATTCATTATAAGCTAACACAACATCAAAACAATGCCGTGTTTACGCTAAACAAAGATATGTCGAAAATATTCATATCCTCATATCATATGAAGAATTTAATTTGTTGTTTCTCAAATAGTAAAACAACAAACTTGCAATGACAAACCAAACATCAAAAGCATAACACGAGCTACAGCTCTGGTCTTCATTGAAATGCGTGTATTTGTTTTTCAGAGATTATGAACTGACCAAACAGAAATAAATAATTAATTTCGTGGATCTAATTTAAATTGGTATTTCATTTGAAACGATCACATCTAAAATTGCCTATATCAATGATTTTAATGAAGAACTGCCAACGCAAGTTAAGAAATTGTGTACCATACCACGCATATAAGCAAATGACAAACAAAGAATGTTGATGTTTACTGTTGTGCAATCGAGCACGAATCTATGACATATCACAAGAAAAACATTTTGAAGGCAACAACAAATACGACTTATCTTCATTCTTCAAACAGTGGCAAGTGTGCTTTCTTTACAAAATCCCTTTCTAGGATGACTGATTCACGGAATTAGTTCACAGAGACACCAGCAAATTTTCTGTGGTCGTGTCATGTTCTAGCCTGCGTGCAGACTCTGTCAGAAAAAATGAAACGAGGGAAAAACGTTTCTCTCTCGTTCCTGCCCTGTCCTGTCCAAGAGTCTGCACGCCAGGCTAGTCATGTCCTTGTGGGAACAAATTTGGGATTGCGTTAAAGGCAGTCTGTCACGCATCTGATTGGGTGATAAGGACAATACAAAGAATAGGAGAATTGAATGGCTACTGATCCTAATGACTTTCTACGACCGTAGAAAGTGATAACGATCAGCCTTCCTTTATTCCAAATGCACAGATTCACAAAGGCATCCGTTGGGTTGAGCTCTGACTTTGCTGTGGCCAATCAGATACGTGACAGACTGACAGACTGCCTTTAAGACCAATGAAGATTGTTTCCTCCATACACCATTGAAAGATTTAACAATAATGCACTTCATGACAGTGATAATATTGCAATATAGTATCTAAACACAGTGATAACGTCATCGTTTTAAGTGAATATCAACACTATCTAAAGCATCAACTGCCCATTTAGGATAGTCGCCATTCGGATATAAGTCATCAAAGAATTTTTCAACGAAGTCTGGGAAATTGTCTCTTTTGATACTCTCTCTGATTGATTTCATCAAATTCATCTGAAAACGAAATGAAGTAAGCCCTTTAGTCCGACGGAATTTCAGAATTCATTTTTCAGAGAACATAAAGTTTTACAAAAACTTCTTCGTAAAAGCTCGCAAATGCATATAATTCAACACAATTATCTACCAGCCAAATAAAATATATTTTCAAAGCGAAATAAAAAGTACCCAAGAAAGCAACTTTTAACAACTATCACAAATAAGAAGAGCCCCCAAACGTGGCATATGAATTTGCGTAATATAAACCTGTACTGAAAATTTGAAATTATAAAATATTAATGGCTGAAACATACAGTTAAGCCCGAAATTATTCATACCTATGCCAAATTCTAAGTATTTTGCAGCGTTCTATTTTTGAGGACGAATTTTACTGTGGATGAAGTTTCGTAAAAATGTGATAAAAGGCTGAAACAAGTGCTACAAGAGACATTTCAAGGAATGAAATATCTTGTGAATTGGTTAGCAAATATAACGATTGAAAATACTACAAATTTGGCATAGGTATGAATAATTTCGGGCTTAACTGCACATCTTTTCATGAATAATGCGTTCATAAGAAGCAACAGCAGCTCTATGTTTGTGCATGCGATGGGCGGTAGCAACGGTTCCAGCTTCTTCAAGCTCTGTATTGGCTTAAAATATAAGTAACTCGAATGCTTGATTTGTGAAGCACTAGAAAGCGTGTCAAGGTTACTTTCGTTACGATAACAGATGCAATAGACCTTTTAGCTATTCTGGAAAAGAATCAGAATCGAACAATGTTTTGCTACATTTTGTAGAATTTTCGAATGTGCACAATAGTGATAGAAGCTCTAACGCCACTCGATCGAACCTCGCGTATAAAAATGTATAAAGATAGCGCTCGATCCAGGCTCTTTTATAGAATAGCTAAAAGGTCTATTGCTCTCTAGTTGCCTGTCAAGTCTCTGTTTTGAGTGTTAAACTCGCAGCAAGGCATGTGTATTTATCGTAAAGATTAAATCATAGTTCTTCATCCAAAAATAAAGAAACAATGAAGAAAATGTTACCATTGAAGCAGAAAAATCTTCAAATAAAAAGGTTCTTATCAAAAATAAATCTAGATATGGAGATGAAACTATACCTGGTATGCAATATTGTGAATTGTAACGAGATGACACCCAACTGTCTCCTTCGCAGCAACCAATGCATGTATATATGCTCTTGTATAGTTTTTACAGGTGGAACATAAACAGTCTTTATCTATTGGTTGAAAATCATTCGAATATTGACCAGTTTTTAGTTGAATCTGTCCCCATGGTACCAATGCTGTTCCAAATCTCTACAAAAGGCAATTAATTAATTCCGCGTGTGTGCTAGATGTCACCACCAAAGAGAATTGTGTATATAAAGAGTATTATTATTTACTCAAAGTGCTGGACATTCGTCGTCATTGTACCGTTCAGTTGCGATTTGATTGTGCAAACTGATGAAAATAAATGATTTAGAAGGGTTAGACCCACTGCATGGTTGGGCATAGAATTGCCAGTACCCTTCTTTCTTTTGACCGTTGGTGTTTTGTCTTTTTGTTTCCTTTTCTTGTCTTGAAGCTGGATTTATAAAATTTTAAAAACCGTTCTTGGTGCAAGCCAAATTACCTTGTGTCTTCCTACTCCAAGAATGGTACAGTGTTTAGCTGAAATTTATTGCAAATAGAAAAACAGTCTTGTAATCTTGTGGGCTGTGGCAAAGGCTCGGCAAAGCTGCCGCAATGAGTCGTAAGTCTACAAATCTCATAAGCAAGTTATTGCTTTCTACCAATTGAGCAAGCCAATCGTAATGTTAATCGTGCAAGAGAGAGAATGCATTATATATTTTTTCATAAATGGTACTTACCGCTGTCCGAGTAGGGAACACACAATCAAACATATCTGCACCAAGAGCACTGCTGACAACTAAATCAATGGCATACCTGTGAAAACGAATAACAGTGATCTGATGCGATGGTCAAATGGTATAAATAAAAACATCAGTGATGTCTATTTTGCAATTAACCATTGCTGCTCATTATCATCAATCCCCACTGATTTTACATCAATCAAATTGGGATTCAAAACACAACACTGACCTTTCTTAGGATGTTTCCGATTGGCTTATGAAAAAAATTAGGACAAAAAGCAGTCAATCGAAGTATCATCAAATTTTGCACCACCAAAAGACCCTTTGTAAAAAATAATCAAACTAATGTGTTAAGGCTAGCAAATATCATACAACCATGCTGTCTTTTCCCAATATATACTGCCTCTGTGCCAAACAATCTTGTTCGCGATGTGGACTGGACCAGTTTAAGCTTGATTGACCCCCTACGCACATTCTTTGAAGTTAAACTTGGTACTGTACTTACCCAACGCCCATGACATATCTTGGTTTGCACTCTGGTAAATGACTTGTACAGAAACTAACAACTTCACAAAACTGATCTTTTTCTTCTCCGCCACTGAGTCCACCAATTGCATACCCAGGGGTGTTTCGCATCACCATCCCTGAAAGTCGTAAATACTGATATGCAAGAGGAGATAATATTAGACCAATAATACTTATATCTCTGCTAAGAAAAATCTTAGCCATTATTATGTTGAACAGAACAAGTCATAAAATCGAAAAACATATCCCTCGTTCTCAAGCAGCATACCAAAAAAATAGGTCAAGCACAGAACATGTATGCACTTACAAAATACTAGCTGAGAAAGCAATATCATCCAATGATTATGATCTCCACATCCTACTAATGGACCTATCAAAAGCCTTTGATACAATTCACAGAAAAACTTTAATAGAAGACTTGAAGCACATTGTTGATAGTGATGAATTGCATATTATAAAAGTAATGCTTGAAGGAATAGAATACACAGTAAAATGTGGAAACAGTTTTAGTCAACCTTTCACAACAAACACCGGATCGCCACAAGGAGACTGTCTTAGTGCAATATTTTTCATCCTTTACCTTGCAAAAACACTTGAGTACAACATCCATTTAAATGATCATAGCTACGCACTACCAGCACATCTAAGAGAATCACCCCATCAAGCATCAAAAGATCATGATTATTGCCTCTCTCCCATGCAAAGCCACAAATAATGCAAGAAGCCTTAAAAATAGACACACAATATGCTGATGATTGCGGAAGCGCTATAGTAACGAAAGATAAAAGAGCAGTTGAATACATAAAATCAACAATACCAGGAAGATTAAGAAGTAGAAACCTTTTATGCAATGAAGACAAAACTGAACAACATATCGTAAATCGTGACAATCGATATGGCACATGGACCAAGTGTAAATATTTAGGGTCAAAGCTAGATACTGGAGAAGATAGGAAACACCGTACCATGCTAGCCACAAATGCCATGAACAACCTGACAGAAATATGGACAAGCAATATAAACATAGAGAAAAAGATGGAAATTTTCAATGCATTCATAAGGAGTGTCTATATGTACAACACATGCCTATGGACAGTTACCAATAAAACTAGAAACAAAATTGATGCAACCCAAAGAAAATTACTAAGAAAAGCACTCAACATAAAATGGCCAACAAAGATATCAAACGAAAATTTAATGAAGTTGACAAAACAAGAATTATGGTCAAAAATAATACAAAAACAGCGAATTAGGTGGTTTGGACATGCACTACGCCTCCCTGAAAATACACCATGCAAGCAAGCAATAAACGAATTCAAACGAGCAGTAACAAGAACAAAAGGCCATCCCATCACAACATGGTACAGTCAAGTTTTAAGGGAACTCAAAGATAAAAACGTTGAGATAAACAACCTCGAAGAAATCGCAAGTGACAGAAGAAAATGGAGAGAAATTGTAACAACATTTAACTAACTGTAATGTAGTGATACGTAAAACAGGTAGAAAAAGAGGAGATACATAGTTGTTGTGTTGTTTATCTCGTTGTGATGTACAAACAAGTAAGGTTTTACAGCTAAACAGTCATCATCATCATTTGCCTTCTATTATTTTTAGAAAATAGGCTAAACAATAACAATAGCTAAAATTACAGCTAATTAAGGCCTACAACAATGTTGAAAGCAAGAATAAATAAAGAACTTTCTGTTTACTTATGATCTATTTTTCATCATTCTTATTTGTTGTTTGCTTCGGCTTTACAATTCCTCCCAATCGTGTTACCACCATATTCCTTTGTATACTATCTCAATCTTTTGAATCTACTCGTCCTTTCAATCTTGTTCTACTTACCTTACTTCACTTGATAACATTAAGCTGAAAACGTCATTAAAATATCATACTATGTTCTTATTCTATTCAAAGTGCAATTTATATTACTTTTAAGTATTTATTTAGAAAAACAAGGTGGATTTGATACAAATCACAAAAATGAAAAATCTACGATGATATTTAGAAAACGCTTACGAGAGAGAAAGGAGAAATGCTTCATGTGGAATAATTTACTAGAAAAGAGTCCAGAAAAGAGTGCAGGTTTGCAATGTATGCAGGATTGCAATGTATTTTCGTGCTCCTTGCGCTATCGTCTCGTAATGTTAATGTTTGTTAAGTAGATTGTAAATTTTAGGAGAATTCATATAAAAAATTAAAAAAATACAAAGTCCAGAAGATGTAGAAGATAACACGCAGTAAGACCCATGAGTTGCATTAGATTTTTACACACTCAAGCATTCAAGCTTGAAGGTGGTTGGAATGTGCTTATGAAATTTAAAAAAACTGAGAAGCATGCTGTACAGTCTCAGTAATTAAAACAAATTATTTGGGCTGTTTTGGTTGAATGTTGTTTCTAGAAACATGAGATCAGATGGTAGTTGGTACAGTCACATTGTTTGTCAAATGGGGAATCATAAAAAATTGAGGTAGACATTGTTTTTCACTCCTAATGGTATTGTTTTAGTAGTAAAGTATAGTATTTTTTAAGTAGTGTAATTAGCAATTCGTTTTGTAAGTTTTTAATGGAATGCAAAAAAATAAATAAAAAAATGAAAGATGAACAATTTACCTTCCATGCATTTTTTCCTCAGCTCAAGATCAAGTCCACCTTGAATGACAGGGAATATATTTTGTTTTTTAATATTCTTATTAGCTTGAAGACATCTATCAAGCCATCTGATGGAACGATACATTGCTTCTTCTACCCTTGGTCCAGTGGTTGAAACATGGACGACATCATCCAATTGCATCATGATATCAGCACCAATGGCATTTTGAATTTCAATTGATTTCTCAGGTGTTAGCAAAATTTCTTCATCATCATATGGGGATCTGAATTTCACACCTTCCTTACTTGGAGGAAATGCAATAAATTTATATCCTATAGAATTGGTTGGAAAAGTTCCTGAAGAAGATTCTAATGAAACGTCTGGCATGTTTTCTCTTTCCTTGTGAAGTTACAATACTGTTGACATAAGGAAATTACTGTAGGTATCACTAAACAAATGCATGTATGAATGTATGTAATATTTTGCCATCAAACTAAAATATATCTAATCATAAACTGCTATCCTATCATACTGAGTATGCAAAAAAGTATCAATTTCAACTGGCCCCAAAAATTGTACACCTAGGCCTGATTTAGAAGACTGATGAGTTAACCTTTTAATTGCAGGTGCAGGAATTACATACATCTATTTCGCTCATGCTTGGCCTTCTATTGATTTTTGCAGAATTTTTCCTTACCCCAAGTTATGAATAATTTCTTGAAAATTTGCTCAAAAATTTGATTGAAAATATTACTGAGATACAAAAAATCTGATACAAACAAAAGATGAGATTTTTACCTCCGTTATTTCTGATAATTTTACTAATGATACCATTTGAAAACCACCACTGTCCTATAGAAAGGAAAGAAAAGACAGTATCAAAACTGATCAGGCAGACAAATTCATTGTGAAAATACAACAACTAAATATGTTAGTTATTGTACAACCTTTTACCACTTAAACACAAAAAATACACAGTATACCATAGCTATGCTTACGGTAAGGAGAGCCCTTTGCCAATTCATGAATTTATGAAGGCCACCAGCTTGTGCCATGGTCTCTGGTCCCTAAAAATAAATTAGAAGTTCTGTGAATGAACCAGATAGTGTACCTACATTTTTTAACTTTGATACATTATTGTTCTTAAAAAAAATGTACATTGGAAAAATCAAGGGAGTAGGGATTTTATACTTTTGTTTTGTCAGGGTGTGGTGTGCTTCTACTAAGTAATTGATGACCATTTTCTCAATAACTTTTTTTGATATTTTGTTCCCAATAAAGATAACTCTGTGATTTTTCTTGCTTTCTATGGTGGGCAACATCCAGTCTGCAGAGTATGGCACTTTTCGATGAGATCTCCAGTGTGCAACAAGAAATTTCTTTTGTTCTCTATTGTCTAATTTAAATAGCCTATTGAAAATCTCAGGTGTGCAAGTGCCATACTCTGCACACCTGGGCAACATCAGGTCACCATATGTTTTCTCCCATTTAGCGAGGGAACAAACACATAAGGGAAGAAACTTAGCAAGCAAGCAAGGGAAGAAACTTAGGAAGAAATTATTTCTGTCTGTTTACACATACTTTTTGCATACCTTGAGTTGAAATCACTGGTGCACTGTGGTGTGCAAATTTAAAAAAATTGGGGCTAGTTTGCACTTTAGCGGACACACTTTTAACATTTCTCCGTGTGTGAATTTTGTACCGATTTTGGATGGAAAATGTATCAGTACTAAGACTAAAGTATACCTATTGAACCAGCGGGGGCTTGGGGGCGGCAGCCCCCAAAAATTTGCAGCGAAACAAATTCATTGATTGCCGGTTCCTGCTGCAGTTTTAGGCCATATTTAAGTCATGTTGACGTTCTCCAGTAATTGCGAATTAGTCGAATTACGATCGAATCTTGCATTATCCAATCAGATGATAGGATTTACATCACTATTGTTTAGAAAGCCAATCAGCAGTTAGTTCTAACAATACAATTCAATTCAACCTCTGTTTTCCTTGGAAATTGTGTCCGCCAAAGTGCATTTGTCCCAAAATTGGTGCACTAAACAATGTGCAAGATCGATGCGAACTGCACGTTTGTCAATCTCTTTTCTTCTCTTTTTTATAATACCATTTGAAAGGCATTTTTTATTTCATATTCATATTATTATTATTTTACGCAGTGGCAGTGCACATTTTTTATATCACAACACAACAGAAAACACTTTTTTTACTGATTTTTGAGAAAAGGATGGCCTTTAAAATGATACCGGTCTCATTCCCAAGTGGTACGTGTTTCCTAGAATAATCTGGCAGTTTAATTCTTCCAGTTGTTTCGTTGTTAGACCTTTCATTGTCCCTTGAGTTCCGACTGGCATAAAAATCGGCGTCTCCACTTCGAAATGTGGGAGCTTTAAAATTGATGTTCTTGCTTTCGATCTTGAACATTTGGCAATGATATTGAAAGACAAAGGCCATTGCATATTTGGATCTCCTTTATAATCAAATCCATCTTTATTTATTGGAAAAATTTCCTCTTCTGTTTTTTCTTCAGTCATCTTTTTGCACAATCTAATGAATGGAATCAATAATGGCGGTCATCGTGACATGGTAGTACTATTTGATTTGCCTCGTTTCAGGTATTCAAAGAGAGGCTGATCAAATAGGCCAGACTTTTGACAACAGATTTCTTTTGCAAATTGGTGATGGTGCTGAACGGCGGGAAAAGTGAATGCATAGCCCTTTGAAAGGTAAATATGTAATGTTGAAAGATATCTCCAAAATATCCAATAAATGAAATAAATATACTTTCCTGCTTAAAAATATAAGTTAGGGGTTCAAGTTATTCATCCTACATATTACATACATACATACATCATTTATTTTATAAAGCAGGTTGAAAAATGGCAGCCTCGGGATGGCTGATGTGGACCTGCAAATTAAAGTTGATAAATGAAAGGAAAACTTAAAAAATTTTAAATTACAAGTTCTAACATTAATAATATATAAAATCTTCACATCTGTTTCTCACACAAACTGTCCCTTTAGAAAAGTTTAGCATTCTCAGTTTGTCTCTATCTTCTTTTAGTTTTGTCCTAAAGATCTGTTTACTATTCGCTTCTTTAATATTGCTCGATATTTCATTCCAAATAAGGATTCCCCTGTAGTTAAAAGTGTATCTTTGAAATTCAGAGTTCAGTCTTGTTACTTCTAATTTTCCTTCTCTTCTATTCGATTTTCTGAAAACGCTTCCCAAGCTGTGTTCATATTCCTCCTCCAATATCTTATACATTTCAATTGCTACTTTTCTCTTGTATATGTGAATAATGGGGTCCCAGCCTACTTGATCAAGAACTCTGTTACTCTCAATTGTCCTTGGTATGTTCTTTATTAATCTTGTCGCCCTTACATGTTGTTTTTCAATTTTTTCAAATTTATTTTGTGTGCATGTACCCCATACAAGCATTCCATATGTTACTTTTGGGATCACCGTTTTGTAATAGATTTCTTCAAGTGTTTTGGCGGGTAAGAAACTGGCCTTTCTTAACATGGCTATCATTCCTGAGTACTTTTTATAAACCTTGTCAATGTGTGAATTCCAATCCAATTTATTGTCTATATATACCCCTAGAACCTTGGATACTTCTTTATATTCCACCATCCTTTTTCCTATTTTAACTGGTGCGAGAGGGCCAGTAAACCGCTTTCTTTTCATGATCATTGCTTCTGTTTTGTCTACATTTACTGTCATCTTGTTTGTGACACACCAGTTATTTATTTCTTTTGCTAAATCATTCAGCTTACAAACACATTCATCTACACTTTTCCCATTTACGAAAGCTGTTACATCATCTGCATATAAATGTATTTCCCCTGTTGATGTTATATCAGGCAAGTCATTCATATACACTGAAAAAAGTCTTGGTCCTAACAGTGACCCTTGAGGCACTCCATAGGCAACTGTTTTCAACTCAGACTTTACCCCATTTAGCTCTACGTATTGTTGTCTGTTTTCTAAGTAGCTCTCAATCATCTGATATAATTCCTCCAACGATTGGAGTCCAATCGTCATGAAATGTGGGAGAGCATACAATAGCTAATTTAGCTAAGCTAAACTCTTGTATACAAGAGCTAAAAATAATAGCGAACTTTTGCTGGAAACCCTCCTTAGACAGTTGAGAGGGTACTAGGGGACCAGGGTGCATTCCATGTGAAACCTTTGAATGGCCTACGTAGTGAGAAAGTTAGCTGAGAACTTCGCTAGACTGTCTCCCTACTAATAAGAAGTCCTGATTTCAGTAGGGGGTTTTTCACTATTTTGTTGAACTCTTGTATACAAGAGTCAAACTTAGCTAAATTGGCCAACGAGATTCCTCCGATGAAATGTCATGAAACGTCATGTTGGCAAGATCAGTCAGTGTAGCCCATGGCCTTGGTATGCACAATTCCACTTGCACACACATATTCAAAGTAACATAGCAGCTCAGATGGGATTTTTTCAAAAGTGCCAACTTTTTCCAGCCAGTATCAGATTTTAGTCAACAAATTCACAAAAAATTCTGAATTCTTTTTTATCAAGATTTCTTCCTCTTAACAGCTGTCGCAAGAGGATCCCTTGCAAATGTGAACTATGACAGAAAAATCCTCAGGAAAACTTGCAGAGTTTGACACAAGAAATCTTGTTTGTATCGAGTACCCAGGATACATCAAGAATGTTGATCAAATGCTGAAGACAATTGGCGGGGAAGAGAATCTGTCAAAGACATATTTCAACAGCAAGAGAAGAATTGAACTTCATTTTAGACCAGATGACCCTTATTGTCATAGCGTTTGTGGAGATTTGCATGATGCAAGGGCACTTTTAGTTAAAGTCAAAAGGAGGAGAAAGAAAAGACAACCTGGAGATAAAACTGATCACGAATGGAGCTATGAACAAAGAGTCTGTGGTATCGTTCATAAGGCATATAGGTGCTTATTAAGTTTTTCAATTTTGTATAGAATACTATAGGCTTGCTGAGTTCAACATAATTATCATATGGCTTTTTTATAACTGCAAAGAGTTTAGGCAAAATGGAAAAATCTAATAGTTGAAACTTGATTCACAATACACGTTTTTTTATAAGAAACTTGGATCAGCACTTAGTACTAAAAGTTTCTTAATTTCGCATGAAAATTTTGATGTTTTAGTAGTAAAAGTTTCTTAATTAGTTTCTTATTTTTTTTGGCCTAAAATTGCGGTATTGTTTGAAGTTGAGCCTTCTTTTCGAGAAAGGGCTTCCATTTTGCATTGACATTGTCATCAAGAAGAAGCCATGCACATCAAGGCAAAAATTTACCAATTTTGCAGTTAAAAGTCAAGAAAAGACGAATGTACCTTTGTTAGAGAGACAATAGAATAAGAGAGACGTACAGAAATAAAGTTTTAGAGTTTCTTAACTGTTCTTGAGCATAGTACAAGTATTTCTTAAATTTTTAGTCATCGTAGTACTAGTTTCTTATAAACCAGTTTCTTATAAAAAAACGTGTATCTCTTTTTTTCTAAGAACGAGCAAATCTGGTTGAATAGAAAACTATGACATATTTCATCAGTAAATTATGTTTGTGAGATTAGTCTCAACAATTTTTAGCTTTGCAGCATAGCTGTTATCTAATGGAGAGGCTTGTATCCCAGTCAAGAAGAAAAGCCGTTGAAAGGAAAAATGTAGAATATGGTTTCAAAAATTTTCGACTACATTTGTACTTTATAAAAAAAAACTTGATACTAAATTTGGTTACTAAAAATTATATACTATGGAGGACGCGGACGCAAAGAAACAGACAAATTTTGGCACACTGAGGCCTTTCGAACCTACGTTCTCATCAGAGTGTACTTTATATAGTGTTATCAAGATGGAGCTTATGGTTCATTATCATTTTAGAAGATCCCCAATTGGCTCAAAACAGCCATGAGCAATCTTTTTCATTTCTTTGTAAAAAAAAAGTCGCAACATGAAAGCATGATATGATATTTTCACCTTTATTACATCTTTGATTGGATCCAGCAAGGAAATACTTTACCAGCTAAATTTGGGTGCTAGAAAGAGCAGAAGGCATTGCCTCAATAATGGTATTTTACAAAAGCTTTTGTCCTGTCAACTATTGTCCCTGATTTACTGTAGATTTTAAGATGCTTCTTTTAGAGTTACACTTCTTTTATAGTATTAAAAATGTATTTCATTCTTCCAAGGTTTCAGTCATTAATGGATTTCCAATATCTAGCACCAAAACCATTACATGATACCTTTAAAAGTGTGCTGACAAGTAGTTTTTTGGATGAGAAACAACCATTGCATGTTAGCCCAGCAATCTTTGCAAGAATTGATGTTCCTGGAAATTATAATTATCAGCCAGACATAGTAAGCAGATTGGGAACAAAGGGAAATCCTGTTCATAAAAAGCAACCAACAGATGATGATGACTTTGTCAGTGCGTAAGTACATGAAAATAAAGAAAACTAATGAATGAATGAATGACTGTACAAAATGAATAAATATTAGAATACACTTCAACCAACAGGAAAGTGGCATGAAAAACTTGGCAGACATCAGATTTTGTTTCCATTGAGATGAAGGTACATCTAAGTTGATATTAGGAAATGAAATCTCATAAAAAGAACATATTAATTTTCGTTTTCTCTCAAAAATTTCTTTTATACTGCTGGAAAATATTTTTTGCAGTTCATGCATTTTAGGCAAATACAAAAACTTTAACAGCAAATTAAGGAGACCAAAAAATTCAACAGAATTAAATTTTGGAAAAGGAGCCAAGAAATTATTCGTTTCTATAGTGCTATCTTCTTGGTTTAGTGAGATCTTGAAAAACACCAGTGTCAAATTAATCCAAATTAATACAGAGAGTTTATCATACAATCTTCAGTCACAATCCTCAACTATACTTCGCACATTTTGTACTTGATATATTGCCTGGTGAGATATAAGTCATTTCTTGAAAATTATTGTTTTAGAAGCTGCCTTTTAAATCTCTCGATAAAAATGCTCGAAATCAAAAGAAGTCAACAACGTATGATATAATTTGGAATTTTTACAATAAGATTGAGACCACGTTTACACTGAGCCGGCACAACTTTTGATCGGAAACAGAATTGAAACGAATCAGCCTCCCGTTTACACTGTTCTTGCTTATCCATATCATGAATTACTGTTCTCACTGTTCTTGTTTCCTCTATCCAAGGGCGCCTACCTTGTAGGAAGTGTGTTTATTCCCGGTACTGTACGCTTAGTAATTGGTGTTCTATGACCTGGTCCTCTTACTGTTAATCTATTTAATCATGAGAACAAGTTTTTCTAGTTACAGGGGTTTTCAAATTCTAACGTCTGTTTGTGTTGACCAATCAAAAATCACGCTGTCTGATTCCCTGTCGCCAGATCGTATAACAGTTGATCTCATGTTACATAAACAAGCATAAACACCGGAATTTGAAACCACAAAGTTATTCATACGTCAGCTTGACCTTGAGAAGACTGACTCTGTGTACTGCTGGGCCACGGTACGGTTCTAGGACACTCTCTGTACTGGGTCACAGGACACCAATTACTCTACAGTACTGGGAATTAACACTCTTCCTACAAGGTAGGCGCCCTTGCTCTATCTACAGAATAATTTTGTTCTGGAGCAGTATAATCGTAGCCTGTGTTCCCGACCATTTGAGAAGGAAAGTGGTCTGTGTAACGGAGCACTAATCCGTGTTCAGAAATTTTCTTCGGAATCTGAAGAAAAATTAATATATGCAACTAATAATTCGCATAATCACTATTTGTTTTGTTATCAGAAGGAAAAGCCTGTCTCATGTGAAGAACGCGCATTAAAATACGAAGAGTAGGAAATTTCAATGTCTGCTAATCATGTTGACTTTTTACGATGAAAGAATAGGAGAGTTGAATGCCTGCTAATCCTACTGAGTTTTTACGCCTTTCAAATACAAATATTCACAAAGACATCCGTTGTGTTGATCACTGACTTCATTGCAGCCAATCAGATCCGTGAAAGAATGCCCTTAATTATTTCGCAATTCAATTCATTGTCTGAACACGGATTAGTGCTCCGTTACACAGACTACTTTCCTTCTCAAGTGGTCTGGAAAACAGGCTATAAAATCGCTCTTGAACCATACTGTCAAATTTCCAATATCAGCCTTATGTACGATGTGACCGGTCAAAAGTGGATACTTTTCTCGAATAAACCATTATTAAGAATTTTTGTTGTGAATTATTTCTGAGCTTTCCTTCATTCTTTCAGTGAATCTGCTCCACGAATACGAAAAAGACGTCCTGGTGAAGCAGTGGCAGCCATTTATTCGTCAGATGGAGTCCCCAAGGAACCATTAGCAAAAAATAAGGCTGGGGTAGAAGAGCTGATGAGGAGATTTGCGTGGGTTGAGAAAGCTGTTGAGCATTTGAGGCTGATATTCGAAGAACGACCTATATGGACTCGAGGTGCTGTTGTTTACCATATAAGGACCATACCGGAAGTGAATAAAGAAAGAATAAAACAGTTATTGCCGTATGTCGCATACTATTGGATGAATGGTCCTTGGAGAACTTTATGGACTAAGTTTGGATATGATCCGCGAAAAGATCCTGAAGCAAAGATGTATGTTTATTTCTTTCTGTGTCATGTTCTGATTGTCATCTTAAACTGATGATCTCTTTCAAATGATAGCATAATTTTTCTAATTGGAGACCAATAACATTTGTTTCCACTTTTAAGATTCATAAGATGAGAACCCTTGGGCAGATCCCTTCGCAATAGAAGATTTTCTTTTCTGGGAAATTAAGTTAAATCCTGTTCCTTTCCTCTCGGAGGTTACCAAACGAATGCTTCAAAAGGAGTGAAGAAAAGTTATTTCATCGAACCGTCGACTAGTGTTTTGAAGTAAAAAAAACCCCTGAAACCATACGCCCTGTGGCAAATCATATGCTCTTTGGAGAAGAGATTTATCCTTTATATTTGCAATTCCTTGATTTATCTTTATTTTGGTCTTTCTTGGGCTCTTTCGCCCTTTCTTGCGTCCTCTTCTTAGCCGCTATCTTTTCTATCATTTATTACCTTTAGTCCTAGGATCTACTGTCCTCAGTTTTCTTTTCATTTCTTCCCTTCTTAAACCAATTTCCTTGACTAATGACTTTTCATCTTTACAGATATCAGTTGGTTGATTTTCGAGTGAGGTACAGGAGAGATGGAAGTAGAGATCCAATTGCACCTTTGAGAACTACAGAACTCAGAACTCTACCCGTTCAACAACATCGACATAAAGTAAGTATTTCATTTCATTTTGTCATTTTCAATCATTTAGGGAGGATCACCCTTCAGCAACCTCTGGTTATCAAAGGGCCCTCCATTTACAAATACATTAATACAAAAATAAATGCTTAAATCGACTTAAATATCAATCGCATCTCAGATCAATAGTATCTTAGATTGGTAACCGATTTTAGATAAATGGAACAATCATATTTTGCTGCAAAACATTTTTCAAATTTGCGTCAGGATCAAATGATTTCTATTTATCATGTTGCAGAATGATAATTTCTGTAAAATGTTCGTATTTCATGTCATTCTTGATATTACATTTAGCTTTTATGTTTTTCCTCTATTTCTTGCTTTTTCGTAAATTCGTGAGACAAAATCATTTCAAGGGACAGTCCAAAGAATCTTCAAAGATCCTACAAAATCTTGAAAAGTTTTACAAGTTCTAAAAATCATAGATTAAAAATCTTTGGAAGCCTCAGGAAAGTCTTAGAAGTCTTTGAAAAATCTGATATTTCTAAAATCCCAAAAGCACTCACAATATTTTTGGAGTGATACTTGTAATAATATTTGTTATTTTGTAGAGATCTGCCGTGGTAAATGTGGATCGTAGCGTTGAACCAGAAATAGAAGAATCAGGGTCCGTGTCAGATGAATCCAAATTGCCACCAGAAGAACTGCCGTATACATTCCATGCAGACAAATTACCTCATGCAAGACAAATTATGTATCAAATATGTGATCTTTGCGATGATGACATCAAAGCCATTGCTTCTGCTAGTGATAATATGGTATGTCTTCAGTTACAATTCCAAGCTTGTTATCTTCAAAATACATTTCTCGTATGAATTACTGATTTACTAATTATGAATTACTAATGAAAACGGAATTTGGACGAAAAGGACTTTATTTCTTGGCTGCAAAAGAATTCAACGACTTGCCTCTACAGGCAAGGAAGATCGAATCTCGACTTCTTTTTAGACAGTTTTTAGATAGCCATTTTAATAATATTAATTCTGTAAGTATCTAAGGCTCACTTGTATTTTGATTTTAATTTTGTAAGTTTTAAAAGGACATTTTTCCTTTAACTATTAAGCTAGCAGGACCCTAATGATAACAATATTGTAAATATTGATAGGTTATCCTGTTGAAATATTCGTAAATTATTATTATTTTTATCCATTATTATTATTTTGACCAATAACAGTGTGTTTTTATATATTATTATTATTATTATTATGAATCAAGTAATGAATTAATATGATGTTTTCATGGTTCGCACTTGTGCAAAGGATCATGGGGGCACATTGTCTTAATCATACTTCAAGCATTTTTAAAGCCTAGATAAGCCTCTTGTTTCTGCATCTGTTTCTGCATTTCTAACACAACAGAAAATTTAGTCTTTTCCAACAAAGTGTAACATTTAAATCTACAATTTTTGACGAAATTAACCTCGGAGAAGTCAAATGGACCATACGTAGGGTAGCCCAAAGGAAGGTGACACCTTTGCTACAATATTACTCTGAGCATTTTTTATCAGCGGCTATTGAGTACAACATTCTAGTAAAGTATTAACTCTCCGAATATTTCTATGACAGGAAAAAACATGTCAAGAAAAAAGTGGCTGGTTTAAGCCCGAAGTTGTTTCCAAAATCAGAGACTGCATTTCAAAGAAAGTTGATATAAGGGCTGCAAAAGAGTTGCAAGAAATCGAGAAAAAGAAACAACAAAATAAAGGAGCTCAAGATCAGACAACGGAACCTGAAAACGAAATTGCCGAAGGATTTTCTGAAGATGACTACAGTGAACAAGACGAGGCTGATGAAAATGAGGCAGATATATAATGGTAGATGAACTAACAGGTAATATTTCTGATTTATCACGAAGCTCGTTTCTTGAACAGATTCCTCCGAAAATTTGCCCCTTGGTCTGAGTAGGTTTAGTGAAGAGTGATAGTGCAAAAGACTGCTCAGGCCTCTCGAAACTTATACCGTCCGAAACTTTTGGATTGTGATGTACTGCATTTCATATAAGACTGAATCGGACTCAAGGACACATGTTTGGGGCATATGGTCTATTCGGCATTAAATAAAACACCAAACTGAGATTGATACTTCAAACGCGATTAGATTACTACGATCCCTCCTAGCAATCGCATGCCATTCCAAGTAAGATAGTCTAGACACAGGCAAAAATTAAGAAGAAAAAGCATATTGTCATTTTCATAGTATTTATGGCTGCTTTAATATAAAAAAGTTTATCAATCTTTATCATAAAGACTTTATGTGTGCTATGCTAAGTTGAACTTTATAAAGTGTGTAACACATAGTATCTGTCAGCTATACATACCTCTTAAAATAACGAAAATCTTAGAATAAAATTTTACAATAACGAAATATATTAAAGATCCACTGGACTTTTCACGAGTTAAAGGCAAATTAAGCCTACTGAGCATAGGTTCCAAATCTTTAAAAAGACTGGTGTAAAATGCAGTGACCTATTTCTTTGAACTGAATGACTTCAAAGAAACTTAAGCTCTTTCTCTATAATTCTACCGTTGGACTTTTCTGAAATCTTTGATATTTTCAGAATTAGAGTGTTTTCAAGAACTCAAGAAAAATTTTCAAAAAAACTTAAAACCATCGTAATTTCTAAATTGTTTGAAGCAACATGAAATAATTTCGAAGAAATTCATAGTTTATGGATGTCTACAATATGGTATCAAGCAAAAGTCTGTCACTTTTCTGGTTTATGATTTAGAAATTTGATGACGTCACACCCTCAAATGAGCTTAAAATGTAAGATATGCCAAAATCTTGAAAAATATTCAAAACTTTTGAAAAGTCCAACGGTAGAATTAAAGATAAGTGACTAAAGTTTGTTTCAAGCCACTTAGTCCGAAGAAATAGATCACAGAATTTTACACCCACCTTTTTACGCCGAGTTAAAGATTTGGAAGCTATGCTAGCCTACTGTTAAGCTGCTTTGTTTCTACTAGGTACAGGTTGACTTCAGACTGCTTGCTAATGAAACTTCCGAAATATTTATGAGACCAGCCTGTCAATAGTGATAACTACGACTATGTAATCAGTCTAGATGAGTAGACGGAAGAAGTATAAACTGGTTGACTTATAACATCAGGCGAACACCGCAGCTTGATAAAGAATCTCAACTAAATTTTTCTTTTCATGGTCCTTCTCTGAGATTTAGTTGAATTATGATCGAGCTATCTTATACTGTACATGCAAAAATCTAGTTTAAATAAGAATGCTTCTACTTGCCAAAAACTGTATAAATGGCCTCTTTCAGACTCCCTGAAAATTGCAATGTCTTTCCTTCCAATTTCAATCCAATTTTTAGAAATTTCAGAACAATTTTATTCCAAAATTTTCTCCTAAATATTCTCAAAAGTAGTGATTCTTACATGCAGGTTTTTGGTGTATGCTTGCATTGGTAAAATTTAGTTAGCTCCAAATGCCATTTTGCCAACTTTTAACTTATTCAGATCAAAATAATTGGATTCAATGCATCTTGTTTTGGGAAAGACTGTTTGCAATCATATAACTTCGCTTCGGTGTTCGAACAATGAATTATTTTCCTTAATTCAAAGTATTAGGCCTGATAAAGAGATCCTCCTTATACAACACGACAGCCATCATATTTTGATGTGTTCTTGTCCAATCTTTTGAATGACAGATCGTCCAGTTTTCACAAAGTTTCGTAAAATCAACAAATAAAGTTAAGAAAGAACAGTTTGAGTGGCTTAACTTGGATCTCTGTAAACTTTGCATGCCGATCCATAAGGCCTATTTTGCAATAAACTTTCGATACATAAAAACTTTCATACAAAAGTTACTTGTTTATACATTTTGTCTTTACCATTGGGAGTTGAAATAGTTCTTTTCCTTCTCTCTTTATATTTCTCTTCTTCTTTTTCACTTTCTGTTTTCGTTTGTTCATTTCCATTTTCATCGTTCTTTTTTTTAAGTGCTCCTTTCCTAATTGCTCCCTTTTTAATTGCTTCATTATATGCTTGTGCAATCTCAGTCTCTTGTGTCGCTACGGTGGCGCTGTTTGCAACTATATCAACAAAATGTTGCGATATTTTCTTGTCGTCCACATTCGTAGCCTTCATTTCTTCGTGACTTCTACAGCATAAATAGGCCACGAATATCATCATTACTATCACACATGATATTGGTAACGTTATCATTATGATTAATTTCGTTGACTTGTCTTCTGCAACAGTCTTTACCTCCGCTGAAACAAAAATTCAAAATGCTTGATTTCATTTCATTCTTTTGTCATGTCACTTGGTACACCTGCTGAATTTCGCTGTCAATATGATCGTAGATATTTCTCGTGGCAAGTAATTTGAGGCAGACTACAGTATTTTTTAGCTCCATGTCTAAATGGTCTCGGGGTAGTCACAGCCTTTTTCTCCTCGGGGTACTGTTCCAGTAGTATTATATAGTAATTTGTAGGTGGTGTAAGTAATGGATAAATTCTTACTAGGTGGTGTAAGCTTGTAGGTGGTGTAAGTAATTTTTTATTGGATATAGAAAAACAATTTTTGCTGATCAGTAGATTTTGATTCCTTGGTGCCATGATTTGAAAAATTATTGCGATTGACGTGTAACTCACACTTAAATTATAAGCCTTCAAATGGTTGCCTGACATCCAATGTGAAACTGACTCCAGTGTTTATTAGTAGAGATTGTTTGCGAGTAATTATAGTAGTAAATGTATTTATGGTATATAGGTTTAATTTAGTTGCTCATCTTTATGTCAAAGCCATGGGCTAGTCATGGTATTTTGCTCCCCATGGTATCTCTTCCTGGTAGTGTAGTAAAGTAGTTCGTAAGTGTTGTTATAAGTAATCCCGTTTTTGTAAATTCTTATACTGAATATAAAAAAAAAGAAAAATTTAAAAAATCCTCTCAACCAATCGATTAGTTTCTCTTATAAATCAAGCTTATAGCTTGGTCACCAACGTCATAGAAACCCAAACCGAGACCCAAACTATCATCATGGCAGACTTGAAGGATTATGAAAAATATCAAAATAGTGGCTTAATCAAGATTTGCGACGTTGCTTGAAGAGCATAGCTCAGAATACTGTTTTTAACCTGTCATTTTATCTCCTTTAAGCAATAAAAACAGACATTTGATTATCTTGAAATATATTTGGATAATTGAACAAAATACCGGGTGTCCCAAAAAAATGTATACAGATTTGTTTGACTCCAGCGATGTAAATTTAGCTTCAATCAATGGTTAATCATTCTCAAATTGTTCCTCGATAGTTAACTTGAACATAGATACCTCGTTTGTTGGTATTGGTGCTTTGAGAGCAGAGATATCAATCTTGAAAGCTCAACTTTGCGTCCACTTGCAAACCAGAGCTTTGGCCTTTTGGCCTAAGCAAATTCTTGAGGCACATCGAAATTTTGAACTGAAATTAATGAAAATTAAGAAACTTCCCAATGGGTGACTGGTGGGTGACTCCTGGAAAACATGATAACACAAGATCTAATATTGTTCAAATTTTATCAAGACTATCGTTGATTTATGCACTGTGCCTTAAGAAATTGTTTAGGCCAAAAGGCTGAAGCTCTGGTTTGCAAGACGAGGCAAAATTGAGCTTTCAAGCTTAACATGTCTGCTCTCAAAGTACCAATACCAACAAACGAGGTATCTATGTTCAAGTTAACTATCGAGGAGCATTTTCAGAGTGATTAGCCATTGATTAAAGCTAAATTCACAGCGCTAGAGTCAACCAAATCCGTATACATTTTTTTGGGACACCCGGTAGACAAAAAAACACTTTATGATAAAAATTCGACAATCGAGTTTTGGTCATTTTGAAATTTGAGTACTTTTTTGGTCACCCGCTACTACTCAACCTCAAAATGACGATAGCTTACCTCGTTCACAAACAAACTGCTGCTTACTATAACAAAATGTGTTACTCCATCTTCCCCCTGGGATCATTTCCGCACATAATCCTTCAGTTGATGGTCTCCCAAAAGCCCAATTTGTAAAAGTCAATGTTGTCTTTTTATCAACCCATTCGTAATTTTTAGAATTGGCGTTAGATGATAAGCCAATCCATGCTTCTTTGTATCTCGTTTTCGTTCGAACGAGCTCTTCAATAAGCGAATTTTCATTTTGGTCTCCGATCAAAGCGAGAGTTCCTCCATTATCTTGGCATATGGTATTTGCAACTTTGAAATATTCGAATGTATTATAAACCCTGTAACAATGTTCTTTGTAAAGTGTCCAATTTTTATCTTTGCAATATCCTGTGTAAAGAAAAGCAAATATTATCAGTGGGAACATAATATATTCAGAAGCATAAAACGGACTTGTTGAGAAAAAAGGCGCCACCATGGAGCTCAGACCTCAGAAAACTAGAGATTCTTTCTCAAAATGATGCTTCCTCTAATCCTGCTGACTGTGCAATGCAATCCCCATTAAAACGACCCCCAAGGAATACCTGGTGCACCAAAAAACAGTTCAGATATGTAAAAAATCGTGGTACCTAGGGTACTGGATGGACTTGGATGAATCAAAATTAACACAAACACCGGAGTTTCAGTTACGAAATCGAATCTCCAGTTCACCCATTCTTGTGAAAAGACCTGATTGCCCAAAGTTAGCTCGACATACAAAGTGAAACGAACCTTAGTATTTATCAGTAGAAAATGTTCATGTGTATTTTTTGTAGCTTTACATTTAATTTTAGTTTAGTTACACGTTCTCTATGTTAATGACTGCGGAGTTGTCATGGTATCCTGCACTCCGTGGTATCGCCCTTGTAGTGTAGTAAAGTAGCTCGTACGTACTGTGTTAAGTAGTTTGTTTGTAAAAAATTTTATATTGAATATAAAAAAAAGAAAAAAATGGTTTCAACGCTACGGGGGAAAATGACAAAACTCCCACGGTCGATTGTGGAATGTTTTTACGCCTTTTAGACGTCATGTCTCTACGTGAAATGACGTGACAGATGAATAATATTTTGAAAGTTTATTCCGCAAACAAATAAGATCATATCTACAATAAACAAATAAGCAACGCAGTCAATTAGGTGTTCAGTTATCTAATTCTACGCCTTAAGGTGTTTCCGAATTTTTATACAAGCAAAAACACACCACATTGAATTAATATTTCATCCTTAGATTAATTGTTTATTTAAATCAACTAAATTATACAGGCTTCTCCATTGACCATTCCCACTAAAATTCAAAGATTCGGACCATGAACGTTTGACTGTGGCCTAACGACATCCTTCTGTCCAAATAAAGTTCGTGCGCCACGAAGAGCGGTAATAACAACAACCACAACAACAACAACAACAACAACGACAATGACAACAATTACAACGATAACAACAACGCTTTGAACGTGAGTTCAGCTCATCAGAACCACAACAGAATAATAAAGTGTTATGCTAGCTGAGATATCTGAAGAACTACTGCCACTTCGCAATAAATGTTTCCTAGGAAACACATGATAGGAGGAAACATTTCTTTAATTTTCCTGCTATCACTTTCTGATTGTCTATTATCAGCATGAATGCTATTTTGTTGCCATCTCTTATTATAACGAGCACCTGGTTAACGATATTTCGATTAGATATCATACATTTATTTATCATCTTTACATTTTCATTTAGCAGATTATCCTATTTGTTTATTTGATAGAACCTTGTCGTGTGCAAAGCCATTATTTGATGTTCGCCGGATACACGTATCTTTTTATAAGAAACAGCTTACGAGAAACAGTAAGCTCAATTTTTCGAAAGTTAAGAAACAACCCTAACTGAATTTAAAAAGCTAAGAAACTTTTGTAATTTGCAGTTTTAATTTTCCCAGTGCACTCAAGAATTTTTTGACACTGTACAGTTATATAGCAACTGTTTGGACATTATTTTGAGTACGAATTATGTTATTTACTTGTTTGAGATCTTACTAAGTAAGTAATTTGGGAGCCCTCATAACAAAGCTAAATTAACTCTACACTTCCGGCATTAAAAATATAAGAAACACATAAGAAACTTTTGGTAGCAAAATGTCCCAAAAAATTTAAGAAACGGCCTTAGTTTCTTATAAAAAAATACGTGTATGACTGATTTTGTGATATGACAACAATAAGCTTAATTCACACTCAAGGCGTTCCTCTTGGCGCATTCCAGATGAAAGATAAGGCTCATGTTTCTCGACGCATTAGGCAGCCATGCTAACCATGATCCTTTGCGGCCTCAAATTCGACTGTTGTATCATATGATGAAAGTCATTTCAGGCCTAGGTTCTATCAGCTCAGTGGCGGATTTAGGGGGCAAGTGGGGGCAATTGCCCCCCTTCACGATGAAAACTCAGCGTGGCACCCCTTTTTGGCGAGAAAAGCGCCCCTCATCCTGACTCTAACGCATAATTTTTTAACTGTTTCGATTTAAATATGGAGGAAACACATAAATCAAAGCGTTTTTCAGTAGTAAATCACAGAAGTTTTTTCTTTAAGAAGTGTCAAACAAAATTTCGCACGCCTTCGGCGCGCTCACTTGCCGTTATATCTTTGGCGCCCTCTTTGCAAGCTGCCCCTCCCCTTCGACTTCGGGCTCAGCCCCAAGCAAATAACACTCATTTATGTGTAGCTCCTTGTGGTTGTACTTTTGCAGTATATTTTGTTTACCATTGTAAGGTATCGTCCATCGTCCTTGTAGTGTCATAAAAAGGTTGATGCGTAACGTAATTGTCATTGTGAAATTTGTACTTGAATAGAAAAAAATAAGACCAGGGTCTACAGGGATGAAATGGGTATGCTTGAAGTGCAATTGGTACGGCATGACATGTGAATGAATTTCGTAAAAATCTTGGTTCACAAGTGTTCTCTTGCTACTACTGTTGGAACTACTCTGTCAAGCTCTTGTCGATATTGTGATTCACAGTGATTCACAACCATTTTAATCCCCCCCCTACCCACTTTACGCTTGCATACCCCTATTTTCTACGTGCACGAGGCTCATGCATTATAAAGCGATAATTTTTGGCCTGATCTGCCCACAGACTTTGGCCAACAGCTGTCGCTTTCGCTGTAATATCACATTCTCCATGAACAATCCACCTACAAAGTTTGAAGTTAATGTAACATCGGTGTAACATATATGATAGCACTTACCTTTGTCTAAAACCGGTGTCTTCGTTATTGCATTTGATGGTGTTAACAAAACTTCTCTTCGTGATATTTTCCTTCCATGGACTTCTAAAGCCAGAGGATTTGCAAACGCAAAACACAAGTCTGGCAGGCAACCACAACGAAATAACATTGAGAATAATGAAAGAATTGATTTCAAACCAATTTGCATTTCAGCCTCTCGATCTTTCTTCGACTTTCTTCGACTTTCTTGTGTCCTTTTTTGCAAAATTTCACGTTTCTTCTTCCAAAGAACGATTAAAGCACTGGAGACTGCATTTTAAGTTTCCGAAACACCTTGCTTCCTCAGCGTTCCTTGGCAACACTTTTTGAAAACTTGTCAATTCAAAGTTCTTGTCTACGTTCGGCTGCACGTTATGTTTACTATTGATTCAGAAGTATCGGTCCTTCTTCAATAAAGGTCGCTGATTCTCTTTCAGATATCTGAAAATTCTGATTTCCCAATCTTGTTATTCCTCCAAGCTCAGCAGTGTTGATAGTCCCGTTGAAGTGCTTTTCCGAGATTCTTCTCATCTACACATTCGACTCGCAAAATAATTTACTAAGTAGCTCTCAGGCAATCTTGAACGTCTTTTCCAGTCTTTTCTTACAGCAATACCCCGTCAATATCGCAATTTCTTATAGCTCCATCCTTGAAAATTTATATTCAATCCTCCATACAATTGTTGCAGGTTTTTGCTGTCTTATCACCGCTTGCAATCAGGATGAATAAATGTTTATGTAGCCAGCAACCATCGTTTACCGGACAATTATTCTCGTCAATCAAGCAACAAGTCACTGCTTCCCCTGAAAGATGGATAACTGGTGTGAGAGAAGGCTCCCTTGACAACTAGAATTAAACCTGAGGTGTTCACCTGTTATTGTTTCAAAACAACTGCATATGTTTCTTCCTGCCGAATTCCTTTTCAAAAGGAGATAATCATCTCGTTCTTTGTTTAAAGAACTAAAGTTGTTTTCTTTCGTAATATTATCAATCCCTTGGTTCAAGTTATCGTTTTAATTTGCATCGCATTGCCTTGCCGTCATTTATTTAATAAATTATTGACGGCGATGTCCTGACTGGAGGATAAATAGTTAATTAAGTTGCGTTGCTCGGAAAGAAGTTGTTTTGCTTTTAAGAGAAGTTTGAAGACGAATATAATACTATATGAATTTAAGATCAGTCGAATTCGATCATTGGGTGTGTTCATAGTCTTATGACCCTTATGACTATCGTGCGTTTGATAGGAAATTCTGAACCTACAAAATTCTAAAAACAGGAGACCTTCTTTATTTCTACCTGGCATCCGAAGGCGTTTGAGGATGCGGAGAAGCTAAGTTTATCGAAGCAGCATCCTGGTCCTTCCTCCTGATGTGACCACACCTCATGATTCATTTAGCCTGGAATTACAGAGAGTTGACAACTCTCCTCACACTCAGGCTCGGCAGGGTGAGGACTCGTACTACCAACCTTCCGATTGGCAGTTAATGCTTGCTACCACTGCCATCCCCACGGTAGACTTCACAGAGATGGAAGGAAATCCCAAGGAAATATACTTCCAAATCAAACACACACTCTTTCAAGGGCTTATGCAAGGTCTAAAAATATCCCATTTCAAATTGAAGTTGCTCACATGCCGTGAACAATGGAACAATAATGCTGTGTCTGATTATTTGCTTTGTTGTATTCATAGAGAAGCTTTTGTACCATTGCAAACTCCCTTTCAAACAGCAGGCTTTGGATTGACCATGGCGAAAACGAGAATGTCACCAATGAAAACGACAATCTCTCTAAAGTCTGCGAGTCTGCTAGAACTTCTGCTGCGTACCAAACCCGACCAAATCTACAGAAATCTACCGTTTTGAGAATTTCGGGGATTTCGGAGTCAATCACATACGAGTTCCCGAGTCTACCATGGCCATTAAGTCTACCGTCTTCAGCAACCCCTCAGCAACTCTTGAATTTGTATTATACACTGATAAAGTTGTAAAGAATGTAATTTTCTCCAAATCAACGTAAAAAATTTTGATATCACAACCTTTTATTTATCAGAACGAATTAAAACTTACCCAAAAAAACCTGCCAGCAAACCTTGTTATCCAAAATTACCCGAAATTTGAAGCGGCATGAACGAACAGACTGCAGGAACAGACTGGCCCTTGAAAAACTACATGCTGCATCTCAATTCTATTGTCAAAATAAAGCAAACAGTTTTTTGAATGGAATGAATTTGATGAAATTAAGAATTCAGCTTGCAATGAATAGCTCTGCAGTTGATGTCAATGCATGAGGTCAACATCATTGGTCGATGTTTTCACCAGCGAAATTAATCGAAACTCGTTGATTGCTTTTTCTGCTGTTGTACGTCCTAGTGGTTTTGTCTGAATGGAGCCACTGAGTTTTGGGTTGGGGACAATCGTTCGGATCTAGAGAAGAAATCTTTCTGAAACCGCAGATTGAAATCGATAAAATTTATTCAGATTTAACCGTAATTAGGCGTGTGAAAAACCTCAACGTTACGAGGTCACATCTATCAAGTCGTGTCAAGGCGTGTTAAGGCTAACCATCACAGCATAGGCTCCATTTGAAAAAGGCTGGTGACAACACGGACATATGGCCTATATCATGGTCAAAATTGTATTCTTACTTAAGTGACAGACTTGTGCTTACCTCAAAATTACAGACCTTCGTAAACCATGGTTTTCATGAAGATTTTTAATTTTGATTTCCAAAAGTTTCTTCAAGAACTCTCAGTAATCAATATCATTTTCTAAGAATCTCTCAGTACTGGGTCAAACGTTTTAGAAGCAGAAATACTTTTGTGTGACAGCCCCATCTAACTGTTGTGGTGACTTATGAGGGCGACCGAACAATCGTATCCGTTTTGGCGGGAAATTTGAATTTCAGATAGATATCTTTGAAGTATTGAAAATGATTGACTGAAGTTTTATTGATGATGCGTTCAGTTTTCTCGGTTGAGAAAAGTTTAAGCCACCACCTTGTTCAGTCATTTTGCAATTTCCATGATTTTTTAATGCATCCTAATCTGTTTATGTTAATTTTGAAAAGCACTGTCAAATGAAAACCAAACAAGACAAGAGTATTGGGAATATTTCCAGATGGCTAAGTGGGGAGAAAATGACATCTAGAAACACTACGTGAACATCTGCAAACAGGACAATACATACAAAATATGCCCACTCAAATCTCTACGGGGCTCCATTGACGA
Organism: Aurelia coerulea; assembly: GCA_039566865.1. Classification (NCBI taxonomy): domain Eukaryota; kingdom Metazoa; phylum Cnidaria; class Scyphozoa; order Semaeostomeae; family Ulmaridae; genus Aurelia; species Aurelia coerulea. Next base: position 22,604,202 of record CM076954.1, read on the forward strand.
AAGTGAGAAAACTCTCAGAGGTGATTTGCATATCTAGATTGACATATGCAAAATGTATCTACACGAGAAATGAAATGTTTTGTTCTACTTAGGCCAATGTATCTTTGTCTGGGAGTTAGCAAATATACTTTATCCCAACATTGATTAAAGGGGACCAACTTGAAATCTGAATCGGTGTGTGAAATTTGTCAAGTACAGATGTTATTTGGTAGATTGTAACTTGCAGTCTTCAGATTTGAAATCATGATGGAATGGGCTGTCAGATGATGCAAGATTGGTGTTGATACGATCTGAAAAAAATGGCTGCTACAATTCCCAAGAGACTAAACCAGACAAATTCCACTCTTTGAGATATTTAGATTGATGTCTGTTTGACCATGGTTTGACCGCGTGTTTGACAATATTCTGATGAGAGATGCAACTTACAGCCAAAAACATTTTTTGCATCTAGTTTTCGGGAGTACCTTAGTTCTATTTTCCATCGTTTTTATAAGCTTGGTTAAAGTTTTACTTTGAAAATTGCAGATTGGTATGAATGAGGGATGAACAATAATTCAGCTCCTTGCTACGCTGACACTAGTATAATAGGCTCACCGGTTTATTTGTATCAGAGTATCAAATGGTTGAATTTATGAACTGTAAATTTATCTCCATCTCCATATAGCCTTAAAACAGGAGAGCAGTTTTCAAGAACGCTCGTTCGTGAGTTCAACACATGTAAAAAGGTCAAAAAGGTATCATCAGGGTCAAACGTCAGATCAATTTGGGTGATTCTAAATAGGGAATAACAAGAAGATATATTGTGCTCCACTCCTTCAAGTTTTCAGCGGATTTGTCCTTTAACTCTTACCTTTTTTGTATTCACAACTGCAACATAAGACGCAGTAATAACTGCTCATCAAATGATCATCCAAGTGGCGCAAGACTTTATCGTGAATGATTGAAAGTTTCTAGCTTTACATCGACTTTCATGAACTTCGATCCCACTTCGAGTAAACGTCAAGAAACAGGAAGTGTATTTTACCTGCCCTCCTCCTCGGTGCATCATAATACAATCTTGAAGGCCTGTTGAAATCTTTTGTTTCTCTTTTGAATCGAAACTAAACAATTTAAATTCCACAATAAACCTAATACAACAACAAGATAGCACAAACAAAACACCACAACAACAATGGGATATCATAACAAAAGAGATTCATAAAACAGCCATAGAAACTCTAGGAGAAAAGAAAAAGAAACTTTTTAGCACAAATCCAGAGATTGTCAAACTATCTAAAGAACAAAGGCAATTACAAACAGAAATGAATAATAGCAACAGTATTAAGTGTATAGAGTTAAGAAAGCAAAGAAATAATAAGCTGAAAGAAATACATCAATTACTAGAACAAGAAAAACACAACAAAATCATAGAAGAAGCTGAAAACATAAACAGGTCTGGCAATGACTCTGCAAAAATGTACAAAGCAGTAAAAATCCTACAACGTAAAACGCCAAAAGCACCATTAATCATTGACACAGGATCTGGAATAACAACAAATGAACAAACACAATCAGAAATTCTAGCAAACTTTTTCAAAAATTTCTTCAATAAACCAACAGGTGAAACAACCCTTGACGTAAAACCATGCAAAATGAAAATACCTTTTACATCAGAGGAAGTTAAAGAAGCAATATCAAAACTGAAACCAAACAAAAGTGCTGGCATTGATAACATAAGAGCTGAACACTTGCACTCAGCACCACCTCAGATACACAACAGAATAGCTAAAATACTAAATGAGATAGCAGAAACAGGACAAACTCCAACTGAAATCAAAAGAGGAATCCTAGTACCACTGCAGAAACCTGGGAAAAAAGCAGGACCATGCACTAATATTAGACCAATAATACTTTTATCTCTGCTAAGAAAAATCTTAGCCATTATTATGTTGAACAGAACAAGTCATAAAATCGAAAAACATATCCCTCGTTCTCAAGCAGCATATCAAAAAAATAGGTCAAGCACAGAACATGTATGCACTTACAAAATACTAGCTGAGAAAGCAATATCATCCAATGATTATGATCTCCACATCCTACTAATGGACCTATCAAAAGCCTTTGATACAATTCACAGAAAAACTTTAATAGAAGACTTGAAGCACATTGTTGATAGTGATGAATTGCATATTATAAAAGTAATGCTTGAAGGAATAGAATACACAGTAAAATGTGGAAACAGTTTTAGTCAACCTTTCACAACAAACACCGGATCGCCACAAGGAGACTGTCTTAGTGCAATATTTTTCATCCTTTACCTTGCAAAAACACTTGAGTACAACATCCATTTAAATGATCATAGCTACGCACTACCAGCACATCTAAGAGAATCACCCCATCAAGCATCAAAAGATCATGATTATTGCCTCTCTCCCATGCAAAGCCACAAAATAATGCAAGAAGCCTTAAAAATAGACACACAATATGCTGATGACTGCGGAAGCGCTATAGTAACGAAAGATAAAAGAGCAGTTGAATACATAAAATCAACAATACCAGGAAGATTAAGAAGTAGAAACCTTTTATGCAATGAAGACAAAACTGAACAACATATCGTAAATCGTGACAATCGATATGGCACATGGACCAAGTGTAAATATTTAGGGTCAAAGCTAGATACTGAAGAAGATAGGAAACACCGTACCATGCTAGCCACAAATGCCATGAACAACCTGACAGAAATATGGACAAGCAATATAAACATAGAGAAAAAGATGGAAATTTTCAATGCATTCATAAGGAGTGTCTATATGTACAACACATGCCTATGGACAGTTACCAATAAAACTAGAAACAAAATTGATGCAACCCAAAGAAAATTACTAAGAAAAGCACTCAACATAAAATGGCCAACAAAGATGTCAAACGAAAATTTAATGAAGTTGACAAAACAAGAATTATGGTCAAAAATCATACAAAAACAGCGAATTAGGTGGTTTGGACATGCACTACGCCTCCCTGAAAATACACCATGCAAGCAAGCAATAAACGAATTCAAACGAGCAGTAACAAGACCAAAAGGCCATCCCATCACAACATGGTACAGTCAAGTTTTAAGGGAACTCAAAGATAAAAACGTTGAGATAAACAACCTCGAAGAAATCGCAAGTGACAGAAGAAAATGGAGAGAAATTGTAACAAAATTTAACTAACTGTAATGTAGTGATACGTAAAACAGGTAGAAAAAAAAAAAAAAAAAAAAAAAAAAAAAAAAAAATAAACCTATTCTATTCCTAGATGTACTTGTGTATTGACAACTATTTGATTGGATTATCTGAAAGATTATCGTTTGTTTTTCGAAACAATAATTGTTTTCTTACGTAAGCAATATTTTTTTGCGAGCATATGGACAAAAGTATTTTGACGTGTTATTGCGTGGTAACTATGTAACTGTTGGATGGTTCCGGGAATAGACTTGCTCCAAGTCTCGTTCGTTATCGTATTCGGGCCCACTCGGCTGGTCAGCAAGTGAGCGGCGAAAGTGGAGCGAGCTGCCAACCGAGTAGGCCCAAATACGATACGATAACGAACGACACTTGGAGCAAGTCTATTCCGGGAAAGAATCGTCTATTTCAGATCATGTGTTGTTGCGGTTGTTGCATGATGAGATTTCAAAGTTGTCAAGGTAGAGCCAAGACTTCATAGTCTCACTGCAGCACTAAAATGCCATGGGAAGAATCAGTTAGCTACAGTTTTACCACAAAATATGGGATTGTTTATTTTACAAAGAGAAGATTTTCATTTTGGGACAAATCACGTCTAAAATTTTGTTCACTTTCGTCGAAATCCTGAAGCATTTTGGAGAATCCCAAAAATCTCGAAAAACATTGGAAATTTAAAAATATCTTCGAATATCGCGATATCTTTTACCCTGGGTACCAGACTTTCCGACAGAACTTGAGTCTCAGTCTTTTAGAGAGTCTGGTACCCTGGGTAGAAATCTTTGACAATGTCGAAAAATCTTGAAAATCCAAAAAGTAGAAATCTCAACGACTAGAAAGCTCTATTTTCATGATATAGATTGTTTCTTCTTTGGGCAATCTGCACGTCCTCTTCAAGGGATGAAATTAATGGTTATGGGGAATCAAGAAAGAGGCTGACCCATTTACCTTCCTATTTTAGTCCAAAAAGCAAAATTTCTTTCTTTGTGAAAAAGATTTCTTGCTTCCAGTTACTCATCTTAGTGTAGAGAACTTTTTTACTTTCAAGTCGAAATTTGCTTCAGGCCATAGAGTATAATTAATTTCACGAGATATAGGTCACTGGTCACAAAAATAGATCGTTATGGTCGCCAATTCACATGAGACCGAGGAGCCCTTGATATTTCAACGGCTATGAAAAATGAAGACTAGCCATTTGACGTCTGACGACTGTCTGTTTTCGAGCAATGGAGTCTTCAGCATACATATTCTCCTCGGAAACTTTTCTTAGCACACTGAGGCCTTTCAGTCTTATGTTATCATCAATGTGACTCTCCTAATAGGAACGTTACTGATACCCTGGGTAGCATAGTAAGGATAGGTACGTTGGGTTCGTTACTGATAACTTCACGTACAGTTTACCTTTCTCTAAAGATGACATCTGCGGCACGACCTGAATCTGTCCCCTACAAGGAAATGTTTTTATTTCAATCAGTCCAGCAGGAAGAAAAAGTAGTGTCCGCTTTAGATAGGTGTCCGGTTTACAGAAATATCCACTTAGAGAGACTTGACTGATAAGTCCCGCATCGAGTTGACTAAAACGAAAGTCTAGCAAAGGGGTCACATGGCATTGAAGGATGGCCAAGCAATAGAGTCATCCATGTACACATGCTATAGATAAGAGCGTGGATAAAGATTTCCCACATTTCAAGTACTTATGTTTGTTAATGATTTTACAAAGCAATCTCGTAAGAATGTGACTATTTGTGAAATTCTAACAAGAAAGCACAGAAGACTGATAGCTGGCCTAACAATGTTGTCATCGACGTATATGTTCATTTGACATAAAGCTGAAGGTGAAGTTGCGACTTTTAGCGCTGGGGATGGCAGAAGTATAGAAGACCTAAGCGAGTCTGCGAACCCTTGTCGTGACTCTCAAGTGGTGGAGATCGAACCCTGTCCGCCTGACTGTTCTGGCTGCAAAGTCAGAGGATTACACCATTGCGCCACAACACCTTCTATGAGCGGCTGCGCTATAGACTTCGCATAATATATGTATCTTGATCAATTTGATATGGCATATCTCCCCGAACGAGGTTGTTTATCAACGAGAATGTAGCAAGGGGGTGAAAAGATATCAATCAAAGGCCAAGCAATAGAATCATCCATGTATGTGTTTTAATGACAGAACTGTTACTTGCAACTTAATCGCAACATCATGCGTCACGGACTCTTCTGTCTTGATCATTTTGAAAATATATATCCGAAATCAATAATTCTAATCTTCCCAAAGTATCAAGGTGGCGACAGGATATACTGACAGGTAGCCAAGTGAAAAGATAGTAATAGTAATAACGTGTTATTGGGGTCATAACTAGCGATTCATCCGTTCAGATATTTAGCTATTATTTTTAGTCTCAAATAAGCAAATACACGTGTTTTGGTTAAAAATTCGAGTTTCTCCTTGCTTGATTGATTATTAAACTAAACATTGATAAACAAGACAAGATTTTAGCATAAATCCTAATGAACGGCAGCTGTATGGAGGCAGGAAATTCACACTGTTGATCTGGCATGATGTTTGTTAATAATGCATAGTGTGCCACGAATGATGCCATAGGGTGTGCTTAGCACGTAGCTTTTTCTTTTTCAATTGTTATTTTTGTTGGCATTATTCAATGATGTTGTTAACAACAGCTGCTTTCTTGCAGCACCTTCTGAATCCATTTACATCATAGCACACTGCCAATCTTCCAGACATCCTTCTGCTTAGTTTTAAAAATAGCGACAACCAAGGCCAACCAAGAGACGGCACGTGCAAGGCATGCTGGATGAAACAGACCCTTCAAGTGAGATCTTGTAGTTAAAGATGAAAAGGAAACACTACAAATCTTGTAGGTTCCCCGGGGGGGGGGGGTACTTAGTATATTTGTCCGACGGGGATGTGCCGTTTTTAAGGGTATCGTTTTCACCATTTTTTCTAGCACAGGGTATCAAAATAAGGCAATTTTTCTAGAGCAGGTTGTCAAAACATGTCAAAGGGGACTATTTTGCTAGATCGGGTCGTTTTTCGGTCAAATTTCATGTTTTTGAGTATACTTTTCACCAATTTTTTCTAGCACAGGTTATCATTTTGAGCGAAAAATTCTGGAGCAGGGTAAAAAAAATTTTTTCGTGGGCACACACCCGTACAAATTTAAGTCAAGTACCCCCCCCCCCGGGGGGTAGGTTCTAGACATTCTCAGGCGTAGTTTTAGGTGGAAAAAATGTTGGATTTCAGATGAGGGAACATTGTGACCTTGGTTGTGAGTGAGCTAGATGGCGTCCGTCCATGAATAGAACAAAGAAAAACTTAATTAAGTTGAGAGTTAATTAAGTTAAACTTAGTTAAGAACACACCATTGTTTTCTTTGACCTTACTTTCTTTCGCCACACGTTGGATTGTCAAACAAAGTCTATTTTGAAGGAAGTTCTATTTTGGAGGCGTCATTTCGTTGCACAAAGTACAAAGGCTGATTGCAAGTTCGTAGTTATTGCTGTTGATAGGTTGATGGACGCTATAACTACGACTCATGGACTTTCGCATTGAAAAATGGGACAAGATTGTTTCCGATATGGAAACCATATCAGCATTGTACGAAAAATTGAGTGCTTCAGGCAATGGCGGATGGGCCTAACTTGTCGGCTCCATCTTCAGATAATAAAACGCCTCAAAATTCAAGTTTTGAGTGACGTTAGCAATGAATAAAAGCCACAAATATGCAGATGAATGTTTCCTCAATCCAAGAATCAACAAACCTTTCAGTTTCAATCAGAATTTCCTCATTTTGAAGTCCACTTAGCTTCTTTCAGCTAACAATAGTACGCGCCACAGCTCCTGAAATTTTCCAACTACCTCGTTTCAACGTGAATAGAAAAATCGGTGCCCCCATTGTTTATTTTCGTCCTACTTTTTGATGTGAAAGTCCATAAGTCCCAGTTTGAGCAAAAAATATGTTGTTGTTGTTGTTGTTGTCATTGCTGTTGTTGTTGCGATAACTGGGACTTTTTCGTGAGTCTACAAAGTACATGCCAAATAAACGTGAATTTTTTTGCAAAAATTGTTTCCTCGTTTGGCTGGAACCTCAGATGAAAATTTCATAGCTTCATGAAGTTCCTTGTAGGAGAATTCCTGGTCAGGAAAGGAACCAACATTATATGTTTAAGAAAAATAAACAAACTCGGTTTAATGCGAAATTTCTTTTATCACTGAAAACCGACAAGTTAATTTCGTTAAATATCATTCAACTGTTTGCCAATTATTGAAAGAAATACAGAGATTGGCATAATAACATTAAGATTGTCAACCACCTGTGTAATTCGTGCTTAACTTCGCACCAGCATGGAGAATATGTTTCAGAGCTAACTTTATAAAAATAATGGTCGTGAGACCTATAAAGCCCTATTACGTTCTTTCATGTGGCTAAATCTAAGTGGACGAGAATCTATCTACGTATTTTAGTCAGTTGATGCCTTCGGGTGATAAATTGTTCCAGTTATTAATGACTCATTGTGTGAAAATTTTTTTACGAACGTTAAAGTTGCATCTTTTCTTGAATAGCTTTAGTTTGTGTCCCAGGGATGGCGCCAGGGGAGGGCCAAAGGGACTACAGCCCCCTATCGGAAGCATCTAGCCCCCCTACAGAGGAAATTCTGGGTTATTATCGTAGGGAATTTGGCAAAATGACGTACGAAAACTGCATTTTTAGCCATCTTAGCCCCCCTGTCGGAAGTTCCAGCCCCTCTGTCGGAAGATTTCTTGCGCCACCCCTATTGTGTTCTCTTGTATATTTGTTGCTTCATTTCGAAGAGCAAGGTCCATAAAGCCAGTTAAATGGTTTAAATGTCAAAATCCTGTCTCCGCGTTACTTGATCAATCATTACTTTAGCACAGATGTAAGACAACAACAAATAAGAAATAACATTAACAGACAAGACTAAAGACACATTTGCTCTTATTGAATTTGTTGTAACATGTGGCGGTACTTTGTTGTCCGAGATCGAGAATAATAACAAGCCAAGCTTTATACACTTGATAGATTTTACTGATTTTCGTAGATGATTGTCAATAGCTAGACTCAATACAACGTCCCAGTTACAGCAACAACAACATTTTTATAATTGAATTGAATTTTTATTGCTCTAACTGTTTGAACGAACCGACATTTTATACTCCTGCGTAATAACGTATTTCCGCGGCAGTGATCGTACTTTAAAAATGGAATGGAGTGAAAACATTGGGACGAGTGGGTTGAGTCTAGTCAATAGCTATGTAGCCATACAGATCTTCCAGAGAAAGACGTAAGACGTACGTTGTTTTCAAATAGCTCCTTCCAATTTTTCTTTCCAGGTATCTGTGTTGTATTGAAACGTGTGGTTGCACTAATGCACGCTATTGCAGGTGATATGACATGCTGCACAAGTGTCACATTTAGCACGCGCTGTAGGAAGCGCAGTAGTTGGTGTGTTAATTGATAATGATATTCAAAAGCTACTTGGTCTTCATTCTTCTCGCCTTTTGGTCGTTATTTTGTTTGAAATATAGTCCTATCGCGCTTGCTACATCCGCCATTTTGATTTTTTGAACAGGGAGGCTTCCTCCTACACAGAATAATGTAAGGCCAATTGTGCAGCCAGAACTAACGCAACTCTTCCTTTCTTTCTCTTGAGCATGCATCGGCTGCGAAATTGGCCTCGCATTACCGTGCGCGGGAGGAAGCCTCCCTTTTCACAAAATCAAAATAGCGGATGCTGAAAGCCTGATAGGACCATTTCAAACAAAACAACAAGCACAGGGCGAGAGGAATGAAGACCAACGTAACTTTTGGATATCATTATCAATTAACACACCAACTACCGCGTTTCCTACAGCGCGTGCATTTAGTAAACCATACAGGGAGGGGTGCAATTATCTTGTTTTTCTGTGACGCTATATAGCTTTTTGTTGCTTTGATAGACATCAATTCAATACTTATAATCCAAGCAAGAATCTAAATCAACTTTTTCATGATACGAACTAATCATATTGTAACTTCGCCACAATCTTGAATCATGTAATTATAAGTTTATCGCGGTATTACAGTCATGGCTTAATTTCTTCGATGGCACATTGTGCAAGCAACCTAATAGTTTTGAATTCAATTGACGAAATTAGGAACATCAAAAAGAAACGCCCTGACAGAAAAACCATCGTCAAGTTTGCTGGCAAAGAATATGGCCTAAGTGCAGAGGACACACAAAATTCTCTTCAATCGCTTCTTCAATCTAAATCAGTTTATGTGAAAGCCAAACGAGGTAAAGAATCTTTCTTTGTCGATATGCTTCAAGATGAACCTGGATTATCCTCGGAAAATAAAGAAACTAACACAGGCAAGGAATTGAATCTTCATGAAAAGTCCTCAAACTCGTGTGTAGTTAGGCCCTCTGAGTGCAGTCACGAGCAACAAGATGAGGCGCGAAATGGTAAAATTAGAAAGATATCCAGTGATGAAGAGAGAGTGTTGGAATTGAGAACAGAATTAACTGACAAGGCCGCGAGACAAGAAGAGTACACAGAAATCTCAGGAGAAGAAGGAGATAGTGATGAAATAGAAAGTTTATCGAGTGACAGCGAAAGTGCTCACAGCCATGAACCTGAACCTGAGATCAAATTTGGGCCACCTAGCATGAATCAAGGTATAGCGTCAGATAGCACTGATCATCGTTTAACAGAAATTGAAAAAAAGCTTAAAAAGATAGAGGCTAGACTTGATAAAAAAGAAAATAACCAAAATGGTGATGATATGGAGAGACATATGCTTTACGAGGATCTTGTGGCCAGGGAAATTAAACTCAAAAAAGAAAATCAAAGTTTGAAAGATGAAAATTATTGTTTGAAGCTCAAGTTAGTGGAACTAAATAAAATCATTGAAAATAACCAAAAAAAGCAAAGTTTTGATGTTCCCGCTTCACAGGCTCAAATTTTGAATCCCCAACGCGCACCAGAGAGTACACTACATCGCAATACCGCAAGGGAATCAGATGGTTGGAAAGTTCAAAGGTCGGGTGCTAGACCTAGACAACAACCCACATCAACATCCTTTGTTACACAGAATCGTTTTAATGTGTTGGCAACTGAGGTGGAAAATGTGATCCCTACTGATTCCTTTGGAAGAAATTTCAACATGTCTCAACCTTTTGCAGACACTGAATCTTTTACTAAATCTAAAAATTTTGAAAATAAAAAATCAACAAAATATCAAAAAAATTTGGTCCCGGGAGAGCGCACTTATGCTCAAGTGAGCCAGAGAGAGGTGCAGCATGCCGAGGGATCAGGTGCAAGCAAGGCCCCATTGCAACAACGGGATGGCAGGTTGCGAGACAACCAAATAAATCGACCAGACAATCAAACAAATCGGAAACCAACTGTATCTATCGTTGGCGACTCAATGTTACGCAGACTACGCAAGCAAGACATAAACAGAGAAGCTTCCCACATCAGAACATTCATTAAAACATTTCCTGGAGCCACAATCGATCATATGCATTCGTACCTTGAACCAACAATCAGTATGAGCCCGGATGGTGTGATAATTCTATGTGGAACAAATAATTTAAAGAGGGAAGCTCCTGATGTAACTGCGAACAAGTTGATCGACCTCGCGGTATCTACGAAGCGAAGGGTTAGACAGGTGGCTGTCTCAAGTATTTTACACAGGGGAGACTCAGAAGAACTGGAAATGAAAAGACGTCAAGTCAATCGACTAGTAGAAATTGGGCTAAGTGGCACTGGAATTGAATTCATCACGCACGATAATATTGACGAAACACATTTAGATGACTGGGGACTGCACTTGAACTTTCGTGGAGGTAACGTTTTAGCTAATAACTTGATTAATTTTTTAAATGAAATTTGACTAGGGCTAGGGGATTCAGATATTCTTACCGCCAATGTACTACCTGCTCAAAATCTTTCACTTAAATGCAATAAGACTCCCAAAGAAATTCCGGTTGGTTTCAAAGAAAACTGTGGCAAGGGGCGGGCCTCTCCCCCACTGCAGGGTACTTCCTCTACAGCTCCCCACATTGAGCCAGCTATTAAAAGGGTGACTAAACTTGGGCATAGGAAGGGTATGACGATTGCATCTCTAAATGTGAATAGCCTACTCCTACATATCGATGAAATACGAATGCTTGTAAACGAATTGGGGATTCACGTTCTTGCAATAAATGAGACCAAGCTTGATGATACTATCGATGATAGCTTAGTCAATATCGATGGGTATACTATCAAAAGGTGTGATCGTGACCGTAATGGGGGTGGTGTTGCAGTTTATCTTAAAGATACTTTGTTAGACAAATCTAAAGTGCGGGAAGACGTTCCCAAATCTTTTCTTGAGCTCTTATGCGTTGAGATTAAACCTGCTCGTGCTGCTCCTTTCTTCGTTGTGGCTTGGTACAGGCCTCCTAACGTAAGTGTTGATACCTTTGATCAGTTAGAAGAATGTCTGAAATTTCTTGATAGGGAAGACAAGGAAACTATTATTCTAGGCGATACAAACTGTGATTTTCTGCCTAAATATTCGAAAGCCGGGATTTCAAATGACCTTCCAGCTCATTCCCTACGTCTGCTAGAAATATATAATCTATTTGGATTTCATCAATTAATTGAAAACCCTTCTCGTGAGACACTGACCACTACTACTCTAATAGATCATATAGCTACGACAAACAAGAGTAATATAGTAACCTCGGGAATACATAAATCTTGCCTCAGTGATCATTATTTGGTCTTTTGTGTCAGGAAATTTCGTGGTGCTTGCAAAAAACAACACAAAAATATTTCTACAAGGCAAATGAAGAACTTTGATCAAGCCGAGTTTGTCAAAGATCTTGTAGGGGTAGACTGGAGAGGCATCGTGTGGAATACAGACGATGTGAATGTTGTAGTTAACAAATGGACAAACATTTTCTCGCTTATTCTTGAAAAACATGCCCCAACCCGTAACAGGCGTGTTTCTGACAAATTCTGTCCTTGGTTGACCAATGATTTCAAACTTATGTGCAAGGCAAGAGATAAGTTAAAAAAACAAGCTATTCGCTCAAAATCCGAACTATTGATGCAGTCCTATAGACATGCACGTAATCAAGTAAATAAATTAAATAGAGAACTAAAGCGCGAGTATTTCACTCACAAGATTGCTTCCTGCGAAGGAGACCTCAAGAACACATGGAAGACTATCAATAATGTCTTAAATAAGAAATCTAAAACCACCAATATTTCATCATTAAGCATCGATGGGAAACATATCTCTACGAGTGCCGGCATTGCAGAATCGATGAATAACTTCTTCTGTACCATCGGAGAGACACTTAGTGACAAAATTCCCGAAGCAAAAAACCCTCTCCTTGAGAATGATTACGAGGTCAATCCACAAAAAACTAAGTTTAATTTTCATGTTATTGATATTCTCCAGTTACGTAAAGTTTTTGGCAAATTCAAAACCTCAAAGGGATGTGGTACTGATGGCATTGCTAGTTGTTTTCTAAAAATTGCACTTCCAGTTATTTCAGAATCTCTTTGTGATATTTTCAATCTTTCAATTGCTACTGGTTGTTTTCCAGATAGCTGGAAAATAGCCAGAGTAGCCCCAATTTTCAAAAGTGGTCAACCTGATGACCGATCTAACTACCGACCTATATCAGTCTTGCCTGTTTTAGCCAGGGTCTTTGAAAAGCTTATTTATAACCAACTGTACGATTATTTGAACAAAAACAAACATCTATTTTCTAACCAATCTGGCTTCAGAGCTTTACACTCTGTTGTCACTTGCCTTCTTAACAACACAGATGACTGGTATGTGAACATGGACAATGGCAGATACACTGCAAATATTTTCATTGATCTCAAAAAAGCATTTGACACCGTAGATCATGACATTTTACTTGCTAAATTGAGGAAGTATGGTATTGATAATCTTGAACTTACTTGGTTTACGTCTTATCTAACCAATAGAAAGCAATTCTGCAAAGTAAATGGGGTAGGTTCCAAAACAGAAGATATTCGCTGTGGTGTGCCGCAGGGTTCTTGTCTTGGCCCTCTTTTGTTTCTGATTTATATCAATGATCTTCCGTTTTCTCTGAAGAAAGGTAAAGTGACCATGTACGCTGACGATACCAGTATTTCTTACTCTTCTTCGAGCTTAGTAGATATAAACCAAACTCTGAATAGTGAACTGAATGATTTGAAGCGATGGTTGCAGGGTAATAAACTTTCTTTGAATGTTTTAAAAACTCAAGCTTTGATTGTAGGTTCTCAGCCCAAAATTAAGAAAATTACCGACAAGGCTGTTGATCATCCACTATTTTTTATTGGTGACTCTCAGGTTGAAAATGTAGACCGAACAACGTATCTGGGTGTGATAATCGATAGAAATTTGGATTGGGAAGAACACGTTTACAATCTCCGTACTAAGGTTTCTCGTGCAATTGGATTTTTGAAATATTCCAGGAAATTTTTACCTCAAAACACGTTGAGTGCAATGTATAGGGGTATCGTCGAGCCTCATTTTCGGTTCTGTTGTTCGGTGTGGGGGTGCTGTGGGGTGACTAAACTGCAAACCCTGCAGAAGCTGCAAAATCGAGCAGCTAGGATTGTAACTAAAAGTCGATTTGATACGCCTGCTATGGCATTAATTCGCAGTTTAAATTGGCCTACTGTAAATGACATTATCAGAAGCGAAACAGCTACCACAATGTACAAATCGCTAAATGGTCTGGTCCCGGAGTACCTTTCAGACTTGTTCGAAAAAAATTCTACTCGAAATGTCAGAAAACTGAGAAACACCGATACTGATCTCTCGTTACCATTACGAAAAACTAACAATGGGCAGAGGGCTATATCTTTTCGTGGACCTAAGCTTTGGAATCAACTTGAACCTGATGCTAAACAGGCACCCTCCCTTGCCACTTTTAAGAGAAGAATCAAAAGCTTGCCTTAACGAGAATTCTTTTATTTTTTTTTTTTGTTAACTATTATATAGTGATCTTTTGAATTAGTAAATGTTTTGCCACGGCCCCCTGAAAAGCAGTTCATATGGATTGACGGGGCTACCGTGCCTAAATAAATAAAAATGAATGAATGAATGAATACAAGAAAACTTTTAGAGGAAACCCCAATATATCTTCTTTTCACGTTTCTATCACCTTTTCTTTGTTGTTTATCATTTAGTTTATGATTTTCGTCGTTTTTTGATAAATTCATCTGTTTTTATTCATTTCATTTCATTTTACATCCTTTACACACGATAGCCCCATCTGGCCCCATCAGGCAAGAATGAGTGCTTTTCAGGGGGCCATGGAAAATACCTAATTACAATGATATGATTAGGATGGAGAAGGAATATTTACAATATTAGATTGGGATAACATGATAAATTGAAAGCTGTTGAATGAAAAATGAAAAGCTATTTAAGAGTCTTTTTGAACTCCAAGTGAGCATCTGAAATTTGCTTTGGTAATATCAAAAAATGGCGCAGCCCTAAATTAAAGAATTATTTTCCATTACTTGAATGTTGTAGTCAATCATATCACACCATGGCTCCACAGCGGACTATGACGCCTGCTCTTATTGATAATGCATCCAAATTATCTAAATGAACTAATGGATGATTCATGGTGTGATATGATTGACTACAACATTCATGTAATGGAAATTCTTTGATTTAGGGCTTCGCCATTTTTTGATATTACCAAAGCAAATTTCAGATGCTTACTTGAAGTTCAAAAAGACTCTTAAATAGCTTTTCATTTTTCATTTAACAGCTTTCAATTTATCATGTTATCCCAATTTAATATTGTAAATATTCCTTCTCCATCCTAATCATATCATATTTTCCATGGCCCCCTGAAAAGCACTCATTCTTGGCTGATGGGGCCAGATGGGGCTATCGTTTGTAAAGGATGTAAAATGAAATGAAATGAATAAAGACAGACGAATTTATCAAAAAACGACGAAAATACTATGTTCAAAACTAAAATGAAATGTCTTGTAGAATTAGCATAAAGCCGCAGTTAGGTTGTGAAGACTTGATAAATTTTTACGTGTAAAGAATCGATTAATTGACAACGCTGAAATATCATGGAATTCGAAACCAAACATAAACCCCGGCGTCCTCTTAAAGTTTGATGAGGTCTTTGTTCAGAAATAAGTTTACTTCAAACAAGTGTACAAACATATGTTACATCATGCTATCTGGGACTTTTGTTTAGACAGCTTTGAAACTGCTCAAACTTCGTAACGATACGATCACTTAAAATATTTTTGAGAAGAATTGAGATATATAATTCCTTGTAAGGTTTGCTGTCACACTCTTGAGAGGATTTTCCCAGTTTGATATGGAAATGAAGAATTATTCTATAACTCATTGCTCCTCGTTCGTTTTATGTTGGATTTGGATAACTAAACTATCTTTCTGACAGCCAAGTGAAATCACTTATTTTATCTTGGTGAAATTAACGGCAGCTTTGTGTTTTGTATGCTTTCTTTCATAGAATTATGGCTTACCCAAACCTAGGCAATTTTGCTTGCGAGCTTTTCATTTATGTCCAAGGCATGATCATCTAAATTGTTAAAATTTCCTACACATCATGCTCTATTGCAATGTCCTAGCTTGATGAAATCGTCAACATATAGAGCAACCAGTCCTGAAGGAAGGGATTGCTACACTTCATCTGTTAAGCTACTAATTAAGTTGGCTTCCTAATAGATCTATTCATTTCACTATTCATTTGCAAGGGATGTTGATTTAACTCAATAAAGATTTCCCATAATTCATGACAAATTGCAATGTCCTGGCTTGATGAAATCGTCAACATATAGAGCAATCAGTCCTGAAGGAAGGGATTGCAACATTTCATCTGTTTAGCAACTAATTAAGTTGGCTTCCTAACAGATCTACTCATTTCACTATTCATTTACAAGGGATGTTGATTTAAATCAATAAAGATTTCCCATACTTCGTGACAAATTGCAATGCCCTGGCTTGATGAAATCGTCAACATATAGAGCAATCAGTACTGAAGGAAGGGATTGCAACATTCATCTGTTTAGCAACTAATTAAGTTGGCTTCCTAACAGATCTATTCATTTCACTATTCATTTGCAAGGGATGTTGATTTAACTCAATAAAGATTTCCCATACTTCGTGACAAATTGCAATGTCCTGGCTTGATGAGATCGTCAACATATAGAGTAATCAGTCCTGAAGGAAGGGATTGCAACATTTCATCTGTTTAGCAACTAATTAAGTTGGCTTCTTAACTGATCTATTCATTTCACTATTCATTTACAAGGGATGTTGATTTAAATCAATAAAGTTTTCACATACTTCGTGACAAATTGCAATGCCCTGGCTTGATGAAATCGTCAACATATAGAGCAATCAGTACTGAAGGAAGGGATTGCAACATTCATCTGTTTAGCAACTAATTAACCCTTTCGTAGTCATAGGGAAAATGAGGCAAAAAACCGGTATTGTTTAATTTATTCAGATTTGTTTCATGTACACCCCATACAGTTAAATTTGGTGTGAAATGAAAGCTTATGAATTTCTGAATCAGAAAGGCTAAACAGATCATTCACATGTGCCTTCAATTTTTTCCTGTGTATTTTTATAAAAGAAAAACAATAAATATTTTTTGAAATTTTCATTTTCCTGCTCAAAAGAGAGCCTGAAGATCAAAGGGGGGTGTGGAGCAAATAGCCTCATTTTGAAGCTACATCATCTGGAGACTCGCTGGGATAATTAGTTTTCAAAATGGCGTCTGATAGCAAGAAGGAAGCGATCAACTTTGTGATTAACCAAGATGACGATTTATCCGAAAATGACATGGATTATGATAAGATGATGAATTTTGAGTTGAAAGAGCTGTGTAGGCAATGTGGACTTGCAAATTCAGGTAGAAAACAAGACTTGATTGATTGTTTAGAGGACTATACGATATAAATGGGCCTATCTATGCTATGGTGGGATGAAATTGAGAGACAGATACACATTCAAACCTTCAGGTACAGATACACAGCCTAATGCAACACATAGGTCAAATAGATTTGATGGAATAGAACATTATATTATCAAATCAGAGCAGAGAGGGTACTGCAAACATTAATGTGGAAGCAAAGTTGGATACAAGTGCTGCAAATGCGAAATTTTTCTGTGCGTTGACTGTTTTCAACCATACCACACAACAAAATAATAAAAACAAGCACATCTGAATATTGATTAAAACTTTTAACTTGGTTTTTAAATGTAGTCTACTTCTTGTAGAACATGTTTCTTGGAAGAGTTTAGATATATTTCTTATATTACCTTTGTTTTTTATCTTGCATTGTAAAAATGGACATATATGTCCTTGTGACGACGAAAGGGTTAAGTTGGCTTCCTAACAGATCTATTCATTTCTCTATTCATTTACAAGGGATGTTGATTTAACTCAATAAAGATTTCCCATAATTCATGACAAATTGCAATGTCCTGGCTTGATGAAATCGTCAACATATAGAGTAATCAGTCCTGAAGGAAGGGATTGCAACATTTCATCTGTTTAGCAACTAATTAAGTTGGCTTCCTAACAGATCTATTCATTTCACTTTTCATTTGCAAGGGATGTTGATTTAAATCAATAAAGATTTCCCATAATTCGTGACAAATTTCAGTGTCCTGGCTTGATGAAATCGTCAACATATAGAGCAATCAGTCCTGAAGGAAGGGATTGCAACATTTCATCTGTTTAGCAACTAATTAAGTTGGCTTCCTAACAGATCTATTCATTTCACTTTTCATTTGCAAGGGATGTTGATTTAACTCAATAAAGATTTCCCATAATTCATGACAAATTGCAATGTCCTGGCTTGATGAGATCGTCAACATATAGAGCAATCAGTCCTAAAGGAAGGGATTGCATCATTTCATCTGTTTAGCAACTAATTAAGTTGGCTTCTTAACAGATCTATTCATTTCACTTTTCATTTGCAAGGGATGTTGATTTAAATCAATAATAATTTCCCATAATTCATGACAAATTGCAATGTCCTGGCTTGATGAAATCGTCAACATATAGAGTAATCAGTCCTAAAGGAAGGGATTGCATCATTTCATCTGTTTAGCAACTAATTAAGTTGGCTTCCTAACAGATCTATTCATTTCACTTTTCATTTGCAAGGGATGTTGATTTAACTCAATAAAGATTTCCCATAATTCATGACAAATTGCAATGTCCTGGCTTGATGAGATCGTCAACATATAGAGCAATCAGTCCTAAAGGAAGGGATTGCATCATTTCATCTGTTTAGCAACTAATTAAGTTGGCTTCTTAACAGATCTATTCATTTCACTTTTCATTTGCAAGGGATGTTGATTTAAATCAATAATAATTTCCCATAATTCATGACAAATTGCAATGTCCTGGCTTGATGAAATCGTCAACATATAGAGCAATCAGTCCTAAAGGAAGGGATTGCATCATTTCATCTGTTTAGCAATTAATTAAGTTGGCTTCCTAACAGATCTATTCATTTCACTTTTCATTTGCAAGGGATGTTGATTTAAATCAATAATAATTTCCCATAATTCATGACAAATTGCAATGTCCTGGCTTGATGAAATCGTCAACATATAGAGTAATCAGTCCTAAAGGAAGGGATTGCATCATTTCATCTGTTTAGCAACTAATTAAGTTGGCTTCCTAACAGATCTATTCATTTCACTTTTCATTTGCAAGGGATGTTGATTTAAATCAATAAAGATTTCCCATAATTCATGACAAATTGCAATGTCCTGGCTTGATGAAATCGTCAACATATAGAGCAATCAGTCCTGAAGGAAGGGATTGCAACATTTCATCTGTTTAGCAACTAATTAAGTTGGCTTCCTAACTGATCTATTCATTTCACTTTTCATTTGCAAGGGATGTTGATTTAAATCAATAAAGATTTCCCATAATTCATGACAAATTGCAATGTCCTGGCTTGATGAAATCGTCAACATATAGAGCAATCAGTCCTGAAGGAAGGGATTGCAACATTTCATCTGTTTAGCAACTAATTAAGTTGGCTTCCTAACAGATCTATTCATTTCACTTTTCATTTGCAAGGGATGTTGATTTAACTCAATAAAGATTTCCCATAATTCATGACAAATTGCAATGTCCTGGCTTGATGAGATCGTCAACATATAGAGCAATCAGTCCTAAAGGAAGGGATTGCATCATTTCATCTGTTTAGCAACTAATTAAGTTGGCTTCTTAACAGATCTATTCATTTCACTATTCATTTGCAAGGGATGTTGATTTAAATCAATAATAATTTCCCATAATTCATGACAAATTGCAATGTCCTGGCTTGATGAAATCGTCAACATATAGAGTAATCAGTCCTGAAGGAAGGGATTGCAACATTTTATCTGTTTAGCAACTAATTAAGTTGGCTTCCTAACAGATCTATTCATTTCACTTTTCATTTGCAAGGGATGTTGATTTAACTCAATAAAGATTTCCCATAATTCATGACAAATTGCAATGTCCTGGCTTGATGAGATCGTCAACATATAGAGCAATCAGTCCTAAAGGAAGGGATTGCATCATTTCATCTGTTTAACAACTAATTAGGTTGGCTTCCTAACAGATCTATTCATTTCACTATTCATTTACAAGGGATGTTGATTTAAATCAATAAAGATTTCCCATAATTCATGACAAATTGCAATGTCCTGGCTTGATGAAATCGTCAACATATAGAGCAATCAGTCCTAAAGGAAGGGATTGCAACATTTCATCTGTTTAGCAATTAATTAAGTTGGCTTCCTAACAGATCTATTCATTTCACTATTCATTTGCAAGGGATGTTGATTTAACTCAATAAAGATTTCCCATACTTCGTGACAAATTGCAATGTCCTGGCTTGATGAGATCGTCAACATATAGAGCAATCAGTCCTGAAGGAAGGGATTGCAACATTCATCTGTTTAGCAATTAATTAAGTTGGCTTCCTAACAGATCTATTCATTTCACTATTCATTTACAAGGGATGTTGATTTAACTCAATAAAGATTTCCCATACTTCATGACAAATTGCAATGTCCTGGCTTGATGAGATCGTCAACATATAGAGTAATCAGTCCTGAAGGAAGGGATTGCAACATTTCATCTGTTTAGCAACTAATTAAGTTGGCTTCCTAACTGATCTATTCATTTCACTTTTCATTTGCAAGGGACGTTGATTTAAATCAATAAAGATTTCCCATACTTCGTGACAAATTGAAATGCCCTGGCTTGATGAAATCGTCAACATATAGAGCAATCAGTCCTGAAGGAAGGGATTGCAACATTCATCTGTTTAGCAATTAATTAAGTTGGCTTCCTAACAGATCTATTCATTTCACTTTTCATTTGCAAGGGACGTTGATTTAAATCAATAAAGATTTCCCATACTTCGTGACAAATTGAAATGCCCTGGCTTGATGAAATCGTCAACATATAGAGCAATCAGTCCTGAAGGAAGGGATTGCAACATTCATCTGTTTAGCAATTAATTAAGTTGGCTTCCTAACAGATCTATTCATTTCACTTTTCATTTGCAAGGGATGTTGATTTAAATCAATAATAATTTCCCATAATTCATGACAAATTGCAATGTCCTGGCTTGATGAGATCGTCAACATATAGAGCAATCAGTCCTAAAGGAAGGGATTGCATCATTTCATCTGTTTAGCAATTAATTAAGTTGGCTTCCTAACTGATCTATTCATTTCACTTTTCATTTGCAAGGGATGTTGATTTAAATCAATAAAGATTTCCCATAATTCATGACAAATTGCAATGTCCTGGCTTGATGAGATCGTCAACATATAGAGCAATCAGTCCTAAAGGAAGGGATTGCATCATTTCATCTGTTTAGCAACTAATTAAGTTGGCTTCCTAACTGATCTATTCATTTCACTATTCATTTACAAGGGATGTTGATTTAAATCAATAAAGATTTCCCATACTTTGTGACAAATTTCAGTGTCCTGGCTTGATGAAATCGTCAACATATAGAGCAATCAGTCCTGAAGGAAGGGATTGCAACATTTCATCTGTTTAGCAATTAATTAAGTTGGCTTCCTAACAGATCTATTCATTTCACTTTTCATTTGCAAGGGACGTTGATTTAAATCAATAAAGATTTCCCATAATTCATGACAAATTGCAATGTCCTGGCTTGATGAAATCGTCAACATATAGAGCAATCAGTCCTGAAGGAAGGGATTGCATCATTTCATCTGTTTAGCAATTAATTAAGTTGGCTTCCTAACAGATCTATTCATTTCACTTTTCATTTGCAAGGGACGTTGATTTAAATCAATAAAGATTTCCCATAATTCATGACAAATTGAAATGTCATGGCTTGATGAAATCGTCAACATATAGAGCAATCAGTCCTGAAGGAAGGGATTGCAACATTTCATCTGTTTAGCAACTAATTAAGTTGGCTTCGTAACTGATCTATTCATTTCACTTTTCATTTGCAAGGGATGTTGATTTAAATCAATAAAGATTTCCCATAATTCATGACAAATTGCAATGTCCTGGCTTGATGAAATCGTCAACATATAGAGCAATCAGTCCTGAAGGAAGGGATTGCAACATTCATCTGTTTAGCAATTAATTAAGTTGGCTTCCTAACAGATCTATTCATTTCACTTTTCATTTGCAAGGGATGTTGATTTAAATCAATAAAGATTTCCCATAATTCATGACAAATTGCAATGTCCTGGCTTGATGAGATCGTCAACATATAGAGCAATCAGTCCTAAAGGAAGGGATTGCATCATTTCATCTGTTTAGCAATTAATTAAGTTGGCTTCCTAACTGATCTATTCATTTCACTTTTCATTTGCAAGGGATGTTGATTTAAATCAATAAAGATTTCCCATAATTCATGACAAATTGCAATGTCCTGGCTTGATGAGATCGTCAACATATAGAGCAATCAGTCCTAAAGGAAGGGATTGCAACATTTCATCTGTTTAGCAATTAATTAAGTTGGCTTCCTAACTGATCTATTCATTTCACTTTTCATTTGCAAGGGACGTTGATTTAAATCAATAAAGATTTCCCATAATTCATGACAAATTGCAATGTCCTGGCTTGATGAAATCGTCAACATATAGAGCAATCAGTCCTGAAGGAAGGGATTGCATCATTTCATCTGTTTAGCAATTAATTAAGTTGGCTTCCTAACAGATCTATTCATTTCACTTTTCATTTGCAAGGGACGTTGATTTAAATCAATAAAGATTTCCCATACTTCATGACAAATTGCAATGTCCTGGCTTGATGAAATCGTCAACATATAGAGTAATCAGTCCTGAAGGAAGGGATTGCAACATTTCATCTGTTTAGCAACTAATTAAGTTGGCTTCCTAACTGATCTATTCATTTCACTTTTCATTTGCAAGGGACGTTGATTTAAATCAATAAAGATTTCCCATAATTCATGACAAATTGAAATGTCATGGCTTGATGAAATCGTCAACATATAGAGCAATCAGTCCTAAAGGAAGGGATTGCATCATTTCATCTGTTTAGCAACTAATTAAGTTGGCTTCCTAACAGATCTATTCATTTCACTTTTCATTTGCAAGGGATGTTGATTTAAATCAATAAAGATTTCCCATAATTCATGACAAATTGCAATGTCCTGGCTTGATGAGATCGTCAACATATAGAGCAATCAGTCCTGAAGGAAGGGATTGCAACATTTCATCTGTTTAGCAACTAATTAAGTTGGCTTCCTAACAGATCTATTCATTTCACTTTTCATTTGCAAGGGACGTTGATTTAAATCAATAAAGATTTCCCATAATTCATGACAAATTGCAATGTCCTGGCTTGATGAGATCGTCAACATATAGAGCAATCAGTCCTAAAGGAAGGGATTGCAACATTTCATCTGTTTAGCAATTAATTAAGTTGGCTTCCTAACAGATCTATTCATTTCACTATTCATTTACAAGGGATGTTGATTTAACTCAATAAAGATTTCCCATAATTCATGACAAATTGCAATGTCCTGGCTTGATGAGATCGTCAACATATAGAGCAATCAGTCCTAAAGGAAGGGATTGCATCATTTCATCTGTTTAGCAATTAATTAAGTTGGCTTCCTAACAGATCTATTCATTTCACTATTCATTTACAAGGGATGTTGATTTAACTCAATAAAGATTTCCCATACTTCATGACAAATTGCAATGTCCTGGCTTGATGAGATCGTCAACATATAGAGTAATCAGTCCTGAAGGAAGGGATTGCAACATTTCATCTGTTTAGCAACTAATTAAGTTGGCTTCCTAACAGATCTACTCATTTCACTATTCATTTACAAGGGATGTTGATTTAAATCAATAAAGATTTCCCATACTTCGTGACAAATTGCAATGTCCTGGCTTGATGAAATCGTCAACATATAGAGCAATCAGTCCTGAAGGAAGGGATTGCAACATTTCATCTGTTTAGCAAGTAATTAAGTTGGCTTCCTAACAGATCTATTCATTTCACTATTCATTTGCAAGGGATGTTGATTTAAATCAATAAAGATTTCCCATAATTCATGACAAATTGAAATGTCATGGCTTGATGAAATCGTCAACATATAGAGCAATCAGTCCTGAAGGAAGGGATTGCAACATTTCATCTGTTTAGCAACTAATTAAGTTGGCTTCCTAACTGATCTATTCATTTCACTATTCATTTGCAAGGGATGTTGATTTAAATCAATAAAGATTTCCCATAATTCATGACAAATTGAAATGTCATGGCTTGATGAAATCGTCAACATATAGAGTAATCAGTCCTGAAGGAAGGGATTGCAACATTTCATCTGTTTAGCAACTAATTAAGTTGGCTTCCTAACTGATCTATTCATTTCACTATTCATTTGCAAGGGATGTTGATTTAAATCAATAAAGATTTCCCATAATTCATGACAAATTGAAATGTCATGGCTTGATGAAATCGTCAACATATAGAGCAATCAGTCCTGAAGGAAGGGATTGCAACATTTCATCTGTTTAGCAATTAATTAAGTTGGCTTCCTAACAGATCTATTCATTTCACTATTCATTTACAAGGGATGTTGATTTAACTCAATAAAGATTTCCCATACTTCATGACAAATTGCAATGTCCTGGCTTGATGAAATCGTCAACATATAGAGTAATCAGTCCTGAAGGAAGGGATTGCAACATTTCATCTGTTTAGCAACTAATTAAGTTGGCTTCCTAACAGATCTATTCATTTCACTTTTCATTTGCAAGGGATGTTGATTTAAATCAATAAAGATTTCCCATAATTCATGACAAATTGCAATGTCCTGGCTTGATGAGATCGTCAACATATAGAGCAATCAGTCCTAAAGGAAGGGATTGCATCATTTCATCTGTTTAGCAATTAATTAAGTTGGCTTCCTAACAGATCTATTCATTTCACTATTCATTTACAAGGGATGTTGATTTAACTCAATAAAGATTTCCCATACTTCATGACAAATTGCAATGTCCTGGCTTGATGAGATCGTCAACATATAGAGTAATCAGTCCTGAAGGAAGGGATTGCAACATTTCATCTGTTTAGCAACTAATTAAGTTGGCTTCCTAACTGATCTATTCATTTCACTATTCATTTACAAGGGATGTTGATTTAAATCAATAAAGATTTCCCATACTTCATGACAAATTGCAATGTCCTGGCTTGATGAAATCGTCAACATATAGAGCAATCAGTCCTGAAGGAAGGGATTGCAACATTTCATCTGTTTAGCAATTAATTAAGTTGGCTTCTCAACAGATCTATTCATTTCACTATTCATTTGCAAGGGATGTTGATTTAAATCAATAAAGATTTCCCATAATTCATGACAAATTGAAATGTCATGGCTTGATGAAATCGTCAACATATAGAGCAATCAGTCCTGAAGGAAGGGATTGCAACATTTCATCTGTTTAGCAACTAATTAAGTTGGCTTCCTAACTGATCTATTCATTTCACTATTCATTTGCAAGGGATGTTGATTTAAATCAATAAAGATTTCCCATAATTCATGACAAATTGAAATGTCATGGCTTGATGAAATCGTCAACATATAGAGTAATCAGTCCTGAAGGAAGGGATTGCAACATTTCATCTGTTTAGCAACTAATTAAGTTGGCTTCCTAACTGATCTATTCATTTCACTATTCATTTGCAAGGGATGTTGATTTAAATCAATAAAGATTTCCCATAATTCATGACAAATTGAAATGTCATGGCTTGATGAAATCGTCAACATATAGAGCAATCAGTCCTGAAGGAAGGGATTGCAACATTTCATCTGTTTAGCAATTAATTAAGTTGGCTTCCTAACAGATCTATTCATTTCACTATTCATTTACAAGGGATGTTGATTTAACTCAATAAAGATTTCCCATACTTCATGACAAATTGCAATGTCCTGGCTTGATGAAATCGTCAACATATAGAGTAATCAGTCCTGAAGGAAGGGATTGCAACATTTCATCTGTTTAGCAACTAATTAAGTTGGCTTCCTAACAGATCTATTCATTTCACTTTTCATTTGCAAGGGATGTTGATTTAAATCAATAAAGATTTCCCATAATTCATGACAAATTGCAATGTCCTGGCTTGATGAGATCGTCAACATATAGAGCAATCAGTCCTAAAGGAAGGGATTGCATCATTTCATCTGTTTAGCAATTAATTAAGTTGGCTTCCTAACAGATCTATTCATTTCACTATTCATTTACAAGGGATGTTGATTTAACTCAATAAAGATTTCCCATACTTCATGACAAATTGCAATGTCCTGGCTTGATGAGATCGTCAACATATAGAGTAATCAGTCCTGAAGGAAGGGATTGCAACATTTCATCTGTTTAGCAACTAATTAAGTTGGCTTCCTAACTGATCTATTCATTTCACTATTCATTTACAAGGGATGTTGATTTAAATCAATAAAGATTTCCCATACTTCATGACAAATTGCAATGTCCTGGCTTGATGAAATCGTCAACATATAGAGCAATCAGTCCTAAAGGAAGGGATTGCAACATTTCATCTGTTTAGCAATTAATTAAGTTGGCTTCCTAACAGATCTATTCATTTCACTTTTCATTTGCAAGGGACGTTGATTTAAATCAATAAAGATTTCCCATAATTCATGACAAATTGCAATGTCCTGGCTTGATGAAATCGTCAACATATAGAGCAATCAGTCCTAAAGGAAGGGATTGCAACATTTCATCTGTTTAGCAATTAATTAAGTTGGCTTCCTAACAGATCTATTCATTTCACTTTTCATTTGCAAGGGACGTTGATTTAAATCAATAAAGATTTCCCATAATTCATGACAAATTGCAATGTCCTGGCTTGATGAGATCGTCAACATATAGAGCAATCAGTCCTGAAGGAAGGGATTGCAACATTTCATCTGTTTAGCAACTAATTAAGTTGGCTTCCTAACAGATCTATTCATTTCACTATTCATTTGCAAGGGATGTTGATTTAACTCAATAAAGATTTCCCATAATTCATGACAAATTGCAATGTCCTGGCTTGATGAAATCGTCAACATATAGAGTAATCAGTCCTGAAGGAAGGGATTGCAACATTTCATCTGTTTAGCAACTAATTAAGTTGGCTTCCTAACAGATCTATTCATTTCACTATTCATTTACAAGGGATGTTGATTTAAATCAATAAAGATTTCCCATACTTCGTGACAAATTGCAGTGTCCTGGCTTGATGAAATCGTCAACATATAGAGCAATCAGTCCTAAAGGAAGGGATTGCAACATTTCATCTGTTTAGCAATTAATTAAGTTGGCTTCCTAACAGATCTATTCATTTCACTATTCATTTACAAGGGATGTTGATTTAAATCAATAAAGATTTCCCATACTTCATGACAAATTGAAATGTCCTGGCTTGATGAAATCGTCAACATATAGAGCAATCAGTCCTGAAGGAAGGGATTGCAACATTTCATCTGTTTAGCAACTAATTAAGTTGGCTTCCTAACTGATCTATTCATTTCACTATTCATTTACAAGGGATGTTGATTTAAATCAATAAAGATTTCCCATAATTCATGACAAATTGCAATGTCATGGCTTGATGAAATCGTCAACATATAGAGCAATCAGTCCTGAAGGAAGGGATTGCAACATTTCATCTGTTTAGCAATTAATTAAGTTGGCTTCCTAACAGATCTATTCATTTCACTTTTCATTTGCAAGGGACGTTGATTTAAATCAATAAAGATTTCCCATACTTCATGACAAATTGCAATGTCCTGGCTTGATGAAATCGTCAACATATAGAGCAATCAGTCCTGAAGGAAGGGATTGCAACATTTCATCTGTTTAGCAACTAATTAAGTTGGCTTCCTAACTGATCTATTCATTTCACTATTCATTTACAAGGGATGTTGATTTAAATCAATAAAGATTTCCCATAATTCATGACAAATTGCAATGTCATGGCTTGATGAAATCGTCAACATATAGAGCAATCAGTCCTGAAGGAAGGGATTGCAACATTTCATCTGTTTAGCAACTAATTAAGTTGGCTTCCTAACTGATCTATTCATTTCACTATTCATTTGCAAGGGATGTTGATTTAAATCAATAAAGATTTCCCATAATTCATGACAAATTGAAATGTCATGGCTTGATGAAATCGTCAACATATAGAGTAATCAGTCCTGAAGGAAGGGATTGCAACATTTCATCTGTTTAGCAACTAATTAAGTTGGCTTCCTAACTGATCTATTCATTTCACTATTCATTTGCAAGGGATGTTGATTTAAATCAATAAAGATTTCCCATAATTCATGACAAATTGAAATGTCATGGCTTGATGAAATCGTCAACATATAGAGCAATCAGTCCTGAAGGAAGGGATTGCAACATTTCATCTGTTTAGCAATTAATTAAGTTGGCTTCCTAACAGATCTATTCATTTCACTATTCATTTACAAGGGATGTTGATTTAACTCAATAAAGATTTCCCATACTTCATGACAAATTGCAATGTCCTGGCTTGATGAAATCGTCAACATATAGAGTAATCAGTCCTGAAGGAAGGGATTGCAACATTTCATCTGTTTAGCAACTAATTAAGTTGGCTTCCTAACAGATCTATTCATTTCACTTTTCATTTGCAAGGGATGTTGATTTAAATCAATAAAGATTTCCCATAATTCATGACAAATTGCAATGTCCTGGCTTGATGAAATCGTCAACATATAGAGCAATCAGTCCTGAAGGAAGGGATTGCAACATTTCATCTGTTTAGCAATTAATTAAGTTGGCTTCCTAACAGATCTATTCATTTCACTTTTCATTTGCAAGGGACGTTGATTTAAATCAATAAAGATTTCCCATAATTCATGACAAATTGCAATGTCCTGGCTTGATGAAATCGTCAACATATAGAGCAATCAGTCCTAAAGGAAGGGATTGCAACATTTCATCTGTTTAGCAATTAATTAAGTTGGCTTCCTAACAGATCTATTCATTTCACTTTTCATTTGCAAGGGACGTTGATTTAAATCAATAAAGATTTCCCATAATTCATGACAAATTGCAATGTCCTGGCTTGATGAGATCGTCAAAATATAGAGCAATCAGTCCTAAAGGAAGGGATTGCAACATTTCATCTGTTTAGCAATTAATTAAGTTGGCTTCCTAACAGATCTATTCATTTCACTTTTCATTTGCAAGGGACGTTGATTTAAATCAATAAAGATTTCCCATAATTCATGACAAATTGCAATGTCCTGGCTTGATGAAATCGTCAACATATAGAGCAATCAGTCCTAAAGGAAGGGATTGCAACATTTCATCTGTTTAGCAAGTAATTAAGTTGGCTTCCTAACAGATCTATTCATTTCACTTTTCATTTGCAAGGGACGTTGATTTAAATCAATAAAGATTTCCCATAATTCATGACAAATTGCAATGTCCTGGCTTGATGAGATCGTCAACATATAGAGCAATCAGTCCTGAAGGAAGGGATTGCAACATTTCATCTGTTTAGCAACTAATTAAGTTGGCTTCCTAACAGATCTATTCATTTCACTATTCATTTGCAAGGGATGTTGATTTAACTCAATAAAGATTTCCCATAATTCATGACAAATTGCAATGTCCTGGCTTGATGAAATCGTCAACATATAGAGTAATCAGTCCTGAAGGAAGGGATTGCAACATTTCATCTGTTTAGCAACTAATTAAGTTGGCTTCCTAACAGATCTACTCATTTCACTATTCATTTACAAGGGATGTTGATTTAAATCAATAAAGATTTCCCATACTTTGTGACAAATTTCAGTGTCCTGGCTTGATGAAATCGTCAACATATAGAGCAATCAGTCCTAAAGGAAGGGATTGCAACATTTCATCTGTTTAGCAATTAATTAAGTTGGCTTCCTAACAGATCTATTCATTTCACTATTCATTTACAAGGGATGTTGATTTAAATCAATAAAGATTTCCCATACTTCATGACAAATTGAAATGTCCTGGCTTGATGAAATCGTCAACATATAGAGCAATCAGTCCTGAAGGAAGGGATTGCAACATTTCATCTGTTTAGCAACTAATTAAGTTGGCTTCCTAACTGATCTATTCATTTCACTATTCATTTACAAGGGATGTTGATTTAAATCAATAAAGATTTCCCATAATTCATGACAAATTGCAATGTCATGGCTTGATGAAATCGTCAACATATAGAGCAATCAGTCCTGAAGGAAGGGATTGCAACATTTCATCTGTTTAGCAATTAATTAAGTTGGCTTCCTAACAGATCTATTCATTTCACTTTTCATTTGCAAGGGACGTTGATTTAAATCAATAAAGATTTCCCATACTTCATGACAAATTGCAATGTCCTGGCTTGATGAAATCGTCAACATATAGAGCAATCAGTCCTGAAGGAAGGGATTGCAACATTTCATCTGTTTAGCAACTAATTAAGTTGGCTTCCTAACTGATCTATTCATTTCACTATTCATTTACAAGGGATGTTGATTTAAATCAATAAAGATTTCCCATAATTCATGACAAATTGCAATGTCATGGCTTGATGAAATCGTCAACATATAGAGCAATCAGTCCTGAAGGAAGGGATTGCAACATTTCATCTGTTTAGCAATTAATTAAGTTGGCTTCCTAACAGATCTATTCATTTCACTTTTCATTTGCAAGGGACGTTGATTTAAATCAATAAAGATTTCCCATACTTCATGACAAATTGCAATGTCCTGGCTTGATGAAATCGTCAACATATAGAGCAATCAGTCCTGAAGGAAGGGATTGCTACACTTCATCTGTTAAGCTACTAATTAAGTTGGCTTCTTAACTGATCTATTCATTTCACTTTTCATTTGCAAGGGATGTTGATTTAAATCAATAAAGATTTCCCATAATTCATGACAAATTGAAATGTCATGGCTTGATGAAATCGTCAACATATAGAGCAATCAGTCCTAAAGGAAGGGATTGCATCATTTCATCTGTTTAGCAACTAATTAAGTTGGCTTCCTAACAGATCTATTCATTTCACTATTCATTTACAAGGGATGTTGATTTAAATCAATAAAGATTTCCCATAATTCATGACAAATTGAAATGTCATGGCTTGATGAAATCGTCAACATATAGAGCAATCAGTCCTAAAGGAAGGGATTGCATCATTTCATCTGTTTAGCAACTAATTAAGTTGGCTTCCTAACTGATCTATTCATTTCACTATTCATTTACAAGGGATGTTGATTTAAATCAATAAAGATTTCCCATAATTCATGACAAATTGAAATGTCATGGCTTGATGAAATCGTCAACATATAGAGCAATCAGTCCTAAAGGAAGGGATTGCATCATTTCATCTGTTTAGCAACTAATTAAGTTGGCTTCCTAACAGATCTATTCATTTCACTTTTCATTTGCAAGGGATGTTGATTTAAATCAATAAAGATTTCCCATAATTCATGACAAATTGCAATGTCCTGGCTTGATGAGATCGTCAACATATAGAGCAATCAGTCCTGAAGGAAGGGATTGCAACATTTCATCTGTTTAGCAACTAATTAAGTTGGCTTCCTAACAGATCTATTCATTTCACTTTTCATTTACAGGGGATGTTGATTTAAATCAATAAAGATTTCCCATAATTCATGACAAATTGCAATGTCCTGGCTTGATGAGATCGTCAACATATAGAGCAATCAGTCCTGACGGAAGGGATTGCAACATTTCGTCTATCTATTCAGTTGTTTAACAACTAGTTTAGTTGGCTTCCTAACAGATCTATTCATTTCCCTAGTCATATAAAAGGGATGGTGATTTAAATCAATAATGAATCCGATGCATCATTTGGTTGCTTAACACCTATAACGTGGCTTTCTAACAGAGATATTTA
Source organism: Aurelia coerulea (assembly GCA_039566865.1). Classification (NCBI taxonomy): domain Eukaryota; kingdom Metazoa; phylum Cnidaria; class Scyphozoa; order Semaeostomeae; family Ulmaridae; genus Aurelia; species Aurelia coerulea. The sequence goes on from CM076954.1 coordinate 22,635,920, forward strand.
AATCAATAAAGATTTCCCATACTTCATGGTAAATTGCAATGTTTAGGCTGGATGAAATCATCAATATAAAGCAACTGGACATTAAAGACAAATGACGGAGATAAAAGGCGATTTAAGTTAGGGGCCTGGGCAATCTAAATATAGCCCTTTGTATTCCATTGTATTTGCTGATCTCGAGAAATCAACAAATCAATTGGACAAATGAAAGCGCTCAGCCATCTTTTGTTCTATTTTTAAACGAGACGCCATGTATCCGTCATTTGTCTTCAAGTCAGGGATTGCAGCGTTTCGTCTACCGGGTGAGTCAAGAAAACAATCTCCGTTTGGACGGCCACTGCTCCTCGAATATCAAAGCAATAACATTGAAAACTATCTTGTTTTATCGCCAATATGTTCAATTAGGTTCAGTAATTTACCTGACTTTAATCGGCCATTCCTTCCCGTGGATATGGGAGATTTTCTGCGGAAAGCCCCGCCCAAAAACGAGTGAAAAATGATGAGCAAAATGTCCTTAGTTCTCCTTCCTAAAATGATGACACTCACATGCATGTATTTTGCCCTTGTGGGAGAATAGAATTCCCCCGAATAGGTTATTTATACCAGGAGGAAGACTTATTCATCCTCCCAAGAGGATAGCGCGGCTAAAGTGTGCCGAACTCATTGCTGTATGACCCGTGTAAGGCAGAAATGTTAGCAAAATTTGGTCATGATTTTGGGCACGTTTGGAAGGTTTCTCGAAGAGGCTTTCTCGGGAAAATCCTTTATGATTTCAGAACGGAGCGGCCGATTTCAGCCAGGTAAATTTTAAAGCAGATTTGAACATGTCTACCTTTAAACCATATATTTGCCGATATCATCTTCGTGATATCCAGGGAGCTGTGGCTTTTCAAACGGGGATTCTTTTTATTGACTCACCCGGTAATTTTTCAGTTTTGCTCATCGAAGCTTTTGATCATTGTGCATCTCCCCGTGCACTTTTCATACGAAAGCATTTTTTTGTTTGGATAGCAGTCTTCGTGCAAATAAACTTATCTTTATGCAGATATGGTCTAGACTAAGTACATTCTGTCGATACTCATGACCCAGCCTAGAGTTTAGAAAGTCTTTGAAGCAGTTGCAAAATTATTTCAGGCCTTGTTCCAGTGTTGGAGGTCAGCTCAGCTTTTAATGTACATGTCTGATGCCTTGTTTGAGTTTCTGAAGCGAGCTAGCAACAATCGAAGACATAATCGAGAGCCTTCAATTTTCCACATCAATTCTCATTCTTATTATGATAACTCAATTTTGTTAATTTCTTCCTTCCTGTTATTTGATATAGAAGTATATTTGCAGCCATACCTTGTATCAGGAAAAGCGTCTGTTGCGTAAAAACTAACTTTGCAGACTGCTATTTTGAACAAGAATTTTTTTTATACCTTTAAAAATTTACAACACATGCAACGGATTAGAACAAGAATTGCTTTCGATGCTGACAAATGACAAATTATATCGGCTATAATCCTAATGATACTCACTGAGATTGATATTTTGAATTGTTATCAAAGTTAAAAACCTTCGATGAACTTGAAGAATCATATGAAGATACTCAAATATTGCAGTTCAAAAACATTGAATTTTTCAAGAAAATATTCACGAGGAAGTTTACATGGTAGGCTTCAGAACATTGAAATCCAAATATTTGTCCGCATTTCTCGCTATCAAACACTGTGATTTAAAGAACTGATACAAAAGCAGTTAACGTTGATTTTGTTAACTCGGTTGTTAATATGAAGAAGTTGAACAACTGATGTTCTATTATTCTAAAATTGATGCTTTGCAAATTGAACCATAGATCTGTAAACAACACTTTCGTTGATAAATCTAGAAAGCAATTTCGTTAAACTACATGAATTCTCAATTTAAAATCATGCACTCACCTCAAAATTATCAATGATATTTCGCGTTGAAAGCACTAATGTAAAATTTTCCTCAGAATCACCGTCGTTTGGTCTGGTTTGCAGGAAACTGTATATGGATTAGTTGTACCTGTTGGCGCGAGTAGGCTTTGTTGATTTGTTCTTCTTAATTTAGCAGCTCAATGTGTTATTTCATGCATATGAATAAGATCGGAGACCCTCTACGCAACCTGTCGTTCTAGCATAAGGACTGCTGATAACATAAGAACAAAGACATCTTTGGGCGATCAACTAACTCTCAATGCGAATTCTCCATACCACGCAACGTATCTTTGTTCACGTAGACTCTCAGATCGCTAAAGAATTCGTCGTTGTATTTGTATTGAAGGTGCACTTCTCTTGTTCTATGGAGAACATAATAGCTTCGGTTCTTAAAGGTGCTCTATCTCCAAATTTCGGTCGAAACGTTGATTTTGCAGTTTTTTGAAAGGCAATATCACACAGGATTTTCATCTGTTTTTCAAAATAAAAGAGTTATTTTGAAGAACAATCCTTGTACTTCACAGAGGAACAAACCAAATATTCATATCTCTTACGATTGCTGCGATTTCAGTGGATTTTTGACGGTTACTTTTTTGGTGGCTTGGTTTAAGTCACCAAACAAACTGCAGAAAACAATGGACACGTGCCTGAAACAATGGTGTTTACAGATTCGCGTACAGTTTGGCGACGGAGCCCCTTTAAGCTGACGTCACACTTGAAGTGTCGTTCTTGACACATCCCGGATAACAATGTAGCGCGGCGACGCGTTGCAAATCCGACCAAGTTGAAGCGCATCGGGCCGCATCGCATCACAAAATCACTGGAACTGTGAAATCAGTTTCAGGGTGATCAGTTTCGGACGACACAACACTATTGTTTAACTAATTGTCGGTTATATTCGGAATCATTGAGAATAGGTCATTGTTTAAGTCTATGTGTCAGTTTCTTTGTTTGGGAAATGCATTGGGTGAATACATGACAAAACAATTTTTTATATTAAGGCAATCAATCCTCGCCACAACACAACATTATTTTTAACAAATGAATGCTCTTCTGCAGAATCATACAACAGAAAAGGTTCTTGTTTTTATGTCTGTGAGTCTGTGAGGCATTTTGTTTTTGTTGGAATTGTATTGCCTCGATAATTTGGTGTCAATAAATGTACACAATTATACTGTATAAACTGTCTTTCTAATTTGTGAAATTTTGTGAAATTTTGAATACTTCCCTTCATTGTGGCTTTGAATTTAATTTTTGGATTTTTTTTTACTTATTTCTGAATGCATAAATTTGCCCTCGTGTCGGTTTTCGCACTACATTAGTAGCTTGATTCAAATTATGGGGAGTACAATTCACTTTTAGGTATTTAGTTCATTGATTTTCAAGGAAAAAGTCAACATCATAATTTGTCTGCGTATGTTACCGCGTGATGCCCAAAATTGATAATGCGATAAATTTTGGGAGGTTTCGTTGACGATTCCACTAACTGATATCTATTTCTTTCTTTTCGTTAAATTGTATTTGATTTCTTTCAAAGCAGGAAGGTTACCGTCCGTCCTAAAGTTACTGCAATATTGTACCGGGTGTCCCAAAAAAGTGCTCCTGTTTAAAAGATCACCAACAATTGATCATCAAACCTTTCATAAAACTTTCTTTTTGAATTGCTTTTTCAAAGACCCAAAAATATTCACAGATGATAAAATGTCTGCTTTTGGTGTAGCAAGGTAGATAAATTACACGTTGAAAAACCTTATTTTGAGCTATAGTTTTTATGCAAAATACTCAATTTTGCCTAAGAGTCACATTTTTCAGATTTTTTATCATCATTAAGTCTCCAATGATAGTGTGCATTTATTTCTGTCATTTATGACTAAACTAAAAGTTTTACATGCACAAAGAAATTGATCTGGCAATCATGATTCAAAACCAGGTAGCCCTAAATAGAGCTAAATTTGCTATTTTTTAACTAATTACCAGATCAGGTATGTCTGAGAAAACAATTTGGTCCTTGATCTACTTGACAAAATGGGAAAATTGAAGATCGGCCATGTAATCAAATTTTGGTGAATTTTGAAACGGGAGTACTTTTTTTTGGGACACCCGGTATGAAGAATCGAGTTTTCGTTTACCAAGCAATGCTCCTACGTTCTTTTGTTTAGTTTCTGTTACCTGTTCAACCGTCAGGTCACATCTGAGTTTTTTAATTCAGCCCTAAGCTGTGGTTGAATTTATTTGGAATTACCTGGAACGTGATTTGATTCTGTTAGAGCCTTATGCGGCATGGCATAACTAACAATTGTTTATCTTTTCTAATATCACGAGGCTGGATTACCAGCCAATTTGATCAAGACTTTAAAGGCCGTTTTGAAGGATTTTGAGATGAAACATTTTTTATAAAATCGCTTTTAATTAGAGTACGATAAAACCGATTTCCACAAGATTAATTTTTATCGAATTTGATACGTTACCTACACAAGTATTACAAGTTTACAGGAATCTTAACAATGATTTGAGAGCTACGAGCTTGCAAACCGTTATACAGGGCCGTAGGAAGAAGCTTCGGATTGGGGGGGGGCAATTGTTCTTAAAACAATAGAGAACAATACATCTTATTAATTCGTGTGACGTAGCACCATTGTTTTCAGAATTATTGGGGAAGCTTGAGCCCCCCCTGCCCCCCCCCCCCCCCCCCGCTTCACTAACAGAGCAAAGTGGAGGCCAATGGAGGTATCTATAAATAGGACAAGAAAACGTATTGTTCCTCTAGAAATCCTCGCAGATGTCGAAACCATCAAATTCTAACGATAGGCTAATTTTAGACCTGCACATGCAGCCCTTGAGTTGACTATTTATCTCCGTTGATTCTCTTTACAAGTGGATGACCTGAGTGAAAAGATGGGATCTCATAGATTTGAAAATATCAAAGAACCCAAAGAAAACAAAGCCAGAAAATATAATGGCGTGTGTGCGTTTTCCTTTCTCCTATTTATATGTTATGTCATATGGCTCAGGTCATATAGGTCATTCACTAAATAAAGACGTCGGCAAACTTACACGCTTTGTGGCAAAATCTTGCTTGTTTTATTGCGAACTTTCAAAATAGGTTTTGAGGATCTAGGATATAAAGGTGAATTTGTATTCATAATTATGGGCTTAAGAAGAGCTTTGTGTAATCAAAACTGATCAAGGATTGTTTAATATTTGAATTGAATTTTTAGGAAGATTGGAATGATTAGTTAATTTTCAATTCTTGATGTAGAAACCAGCTATCATTAGTCAGAAGCATAGCCCATTTAAATGGTAGCATTTCATAATACGTAATGTAAATGATCAAAGTTCTGATATTTAAAATGCTCAGTTCCCTTATCTACAAAATAGATATGAATAAATAGCGAAACTTTAATAAACGTCCCCTTAAACGTTCGCTTGTAACTTCCTTGATGCCACTGACAATTATTGACGAATATTTGTCCTGGAGTATTCTTATGTGTTTATTGCTGTTTATTGCTGCAAAGCTGCGTAATATTGTTGGTTGATAGCTTCGAATTGGATCCTGTCTGTCTGTTTGTTTGTTCGTCTGCCTTCAAGAATTTTTGACCGACCTAATTTTGGCTGTCAACTGACATCACTATCACTGTGTAGTTACTACTTTACTAATGTTATTGCTAGTTCAAATTTGTTTCAGCATTTTCTTCATTTTGCATAGTCTCTCTTGATTACTGATAAGCTGCCCAACATACTGATAAAATGAAATTTGAGAAATTTGCATTCTCTTTCAGGCCAACAGTCGCAGCATAGAACAGAGCTGAACGAAACTTCATGCCAAATCAAATCACAGCGATTAGTCGTGGTGTCTTCCAACTTATGTATGTGAGGAAAAGATCGACAAAATCTGGCAGAATTGAAGGTATCGTGCTAACTCGATCTTGAAAACAACTGTCAGGTCTCCAAAATACCGCCAGATTCCGCCAAAAGACATAACGTTAAAAGCACACACTCGTTAGGTATCTCGTTAAAGTAAATAAACGGAAATATAGCAACCAAGTCTAAGAAGAGAATAAAAGAAGGCCATGTGTCTTTTATGCTCCTCTGTTTTATCTATCAAGAACATCGAATACGATAAATCATGGAGCATTGCGGACACCTTTATTTTGAACGAAATGTTTACTCGATACTACCACCTTCATTTTATTCTTGGCTACCACGTTAACTGTGAACTCAGACCGTATTCACGCTGACACAGTTAAAGTGGCTTGATCGTAATCATGTTAAATTTCAACCAATCAAGTGTATTTGATTTGCTGGATTGACCAATTAGAGGAAGGCCCCATTCGATAACTGGTTTGTTTAAGGTGGTGTAACTCAACCTCGTACCCAGTGACAATGAAGGTTTTCCGTATTCCGTACACTTCAACGCCTACACGCCTACATTGACCCTGGAGCCTGTTAGGCTATTCTGCTATTTGATTGGCTCTTTTCGAAACAAAAGAAGTTTCTCCGCTCTGAAGCCCTGGCGTTCAGTCGAAATAAAGAATATTCGAATGGCTTTGGATACAATGAGTGGTGTTCGAACCATGGAATATGCATTTCGAAATTGTCGAATATGGGATTCGAAAGGACCTGCTGTCTGCCAAATTATGCTAATTATTCCGATACAAAATTGACAAAATTTGTAAACCGGTCCCAAGGGTAGCCTCACTACATAAGGACCCTCAACTTACGCTCATCTAATTGAAGTGATACCCTTGGGAATGTTGTTGGGTGTAACTTACTAATAGACCTTTTAGCTATTCTACAAAAGAGCCTGGATCGAGCGTTATTTTTATACGCAAGGCTCGATAGAGTGGTGTTAAGAGCTTCTATCAATATTGTGCAAATTCGAAAATTCTACAAAGTGCACTTTGTAGAATTTTCGAATATGCACAGTATTGATAGAAGCTCTAACGCCACTCTATCGAACCTCGTGTATAAAAATAACGCTCGATCCAGGCTCTTTTGTAGAATAGCTAAAAGGTCTATTACTAATAAGTAATAAGTGAATAGGGTATTAGCTAGCTGCGCTTGTTTGTTCCGTCGGAGACGTAGTTCGCTATGCTCGCAGTTGAAGTAGTAGCCTCGAATAAACCTTGAAGTGGTATATTTTTATAGACCATATTTTATTTCCCCCAACTCCCCGAGCTCGGCTGCTTTTTCCTCCGTTGATTTTCTTCGAAGCATGAACATTTTATTTAGCACCTCGGCTAGAAGCAAGTGTCATGACCTCCCTTATCTTTGTATGTCTTTATTACACATCAGGTGCCAAAGAATATACGAATTAGCTTACTCCATTTTGTTTATATTTCATTGTAAATATTTCTTTGCATTTCAGACTTCTGATAAACTTAACTCATAGCAACCTGAACCGTTGAAAGTGTACCAAGAACACGCCTTTGCAGGTAGTTTATTTCTGAATTTGAGTCATGAAATTGTAGTGTTTGAATTGAAAAACTGGAATGAATTATTTAGGAAGTTTTTTATCAGTGTAGGAAATTTAAAGCTTAATTTCCTAATTTCTTATACGGTGTGGTCCTTTTTTTTTAAATATTTAGGCACGAAGTCCTATCAGCCAATTACAGAGAATTTAAAAAGGAAAAACTACTTAATAAAATAGATGTTTGAAAACCTAATGGGCTGCTCTTCCTAGGGGTCGTGCTTTAATTGCCATTGAGGTAGATGAATACGGCAAGTCCCCCACAGCCCCGCAACACCCCCGAAAGACGGTACCTTACAGGCCCACTCCGGTCCAAAACGGACCTGAGTAAGACCCATAAAGCACCGTCCCCGAAACATCGCGAGGCCAGGGAGACCAAAACGCACTCACCTACCTCAGCTTCTAAGGAGTTGTTTTACTTCCTTTTTGAAGCCGTTTAAAGAGGGTAAGTCTCTATACTTTTGTGGGATCTCGTTCCATGCTGTAGCTCCCGTAAATTGGAAACTCTTTTTGGTAAATTCCAATCGAGGTTTAGGCAGATGCAGATTTTGGCTGTTCCTCGTTGAATAGCTTGAAATCTTTGACCTCCGAGTAAACTTATTTTGCAAATTGTCTGGACAGTTTCCATGAAGGATCTTATGTGTCGTAACTAACCTGTCGAATATGATCAATTCTTTGACAGGCAACCAGTCACAGATCCATCCATCCTTGAACTTTGCCTTTATTGCTAGGAAGTCAAGAGATCAATCCCTTGATAAACACGTCTTTTGATTGAGATATATAATGTTCCCTGAAAATTGTGCCTTGGATAGTAATAGTGAATTGTGTACAGCAAGGAATACAATTTTACATATTCAAGACAAAGCGATTTGACAGCCTCAGGGTTAGATTTCTTCACACCTTCAATGCAGTCGACCATAATGCTTTGCTTTCTCTGTTTACTTTAATTTCATTGAGTGCACCCAGAGGTGTGAAATCTAATCTTAAAAAGGCTAGACTTATGACGATGAGTCTCTTGTTTCCCTGTGCTCTTTGACTTCTTGATGGCGCTTCAGTCAACAGAGACTCCAATCTCGTCCCCAGAGTGAGTTCGTTGCTCTACCTCTACTCTGGGATACAAGAGGCCGTTCGGCAATTTGATTGGCTATTCGGAAACAATAGCAAAATCAGATGATAACTGGCTCCGATTCAAAAATGGCCTTTATTGAATCGGTAATTTCACAAAATCAATGGGGTGTATGGGGCAAGTGAGGAGTTTGAGGGGGGTAATGGACCACGGCGCATCCGAATTTCGGAGTTTCAGGAAATTTTGGGGTCATTATGACGTCATAACAGGGGGTTGAAAAATAAATGTTGCGATTTTCCGACCCGAGGTTACGTTTGGAGTCGATGCTCCATGGTTACAAGCCCGATTTCAAAACGGAAAAAAGTTTTCAAGAGACCATTCGTCTGCAAGTCTAGTAACGCAATTTGGGGTTCAATATTGGCCCCAGAAGCAGAGCGCGCGCCCCCCAAAAATGGGGAATAATTTCGGCCTACCCCGCTTTACGCCGTAACTCCGTTTTGCGAGGAGCAAACGGCCGCGGCATGTCAAAAATCGACGGAAAACTGTATTTTTTCACTAAAACACTATTAATCTCCAGTTTATCTCCAAAATTCGCCGAATAACGAGCCATTCTATTTTCAAAGCTGTGGGGGAAATTCTCGAAAATTTCAACTTAGGCCCTTTTTCCACCCAAATGGATTGTGCTCGTTTTACTACTAAATGCACTTGCTAACCCCTGATTAATGATTAAATACCTTAAAAAGGGCTAGAATAGAGTCCTCAAAGTGTTTGTTTTGATTTCTCAATTTATATACTTCAGAATTAGCGCTAGAGCAACGACCATTTTTCGTCGATTATCGTTGCCTAGCAAACTGCAAATCCATAATGGGGCGCATCTTGCCATATATTGGCAAGATTGATGCCAAGTGTACCAGGGTGTTCATTCGGCTTCGTGACCAGCGTATGACGTCAGAACACCCTGGGAACGAGGTTGCAGAGACTCATAATATTACTCTGAAAAAGTTGACCCTATTAGGCCTAATATGCTGGGATTCCTAGCATACCAATCAGATTGCGAGATTTGGCAAAGAACAATAAGTTTCGAACCTTCAATTCGATTGACGCAGCTTACTAAATTTGAAGGAAGTTGCTGCAGCAGGTACTTGAAGATTTCTCTGTTATGTTTTGGTCTTAAAAACGTGGACATTGCAGCATTAAAAGACTTATTTTGCACTCACCAGGTAAAGTGAACTTTCTCCTAGAGACGTAGGAACCAGGGGGGCACTGGGGGCACGTGCCCCCCCCCAAGATTTTGCAATGAACAAAGAAGTGCCCTTTTTATTTTCAGGAAATGCCCCTTTAGCTTAATGAAAAAGTGCCCTTGAAGTGTCGTGCCCTCCCAAGTTTGAGATGCTTCCTACGTCCCTGCTTTCTCCTTCAGATGAATACCAAGTTTTGTTGATTAAATGTCTTCTTACCGTGGTTTCTATCGCATTTCCTTTCTGAGGAGTGACTGTTGAACAGAGCCGAAGCAGACGTTCGATCCAGATTCGATCAATCGAATGCAGAAGTTAGGGTCAGGTTTTTAACTGTTTCATTATGAGTCCCTGTGAGCAAGGTACCGCAGGGATACAAGGGACTCATCGTCATAAGTCTATAAAAAGGCAAGTCGTTTTGTCTTTTGTGAACCTGAATCTTTTATTTTACAAAATTTATCCTTGCTGCCATCAGAGCTGCCATGAATGCAAAAAGTAGCATAATATTAAACTTCCCAAGAATATGGTCACATGATTTGAAATAGGTAAAGTAAATCTTAGCCGATTAGTTCTGCGCTTAGTTTCTTGTAAAAGGCTTTATTTTTAGGCGAATTTCAATTATTTATTTATTTATTTATTTATTTCACATGTTTAAGGAGGGTAGCCCTTCAGCAATGCTGATTTTCAAGGGGCCCTCCACGATAAAAACTTACAATAATTAAACTATTACTAAAAACTAAATTAACCTAATTACAATTCAATATATTACAAATGCTATTAAAACCCAATTAAAATCTAAAATAAAATATCTAAAATAAAAGAAAGTCCAAATGGCAAACCCCTATTTACACCTAAACTAGCTGTTAACGCAGTTAAGTAAGTGCTGCTCGTAGCATTATTGATAATAACATTCCACAGATTGTCAAAAGAATAAATGTCAGAGTGGATATTTTGGAGCATGTGGTTGAAACCAAGTTAAATTTAAGCTTTTTAAGGTAAAACAATTAAAAAAAACCATGAGAACTGTTTGTAACTGTCAAGACTGCATCAAACGACTATAATAATCATTAAAACTCAATGCGATATTAATCTCACTTCAAGTCTTCAATTGCAATTTCAAGACTCAGTTAATCAATGTCAGTTCATTTTGTACTTTCTTGGACTGCAAGGTTTTCTTTCTCCTAGGTGGTACCTCAAATAGTGTATGGTCTTCTTTCTCATTTGGCCATAGATCAACACTGCTATTTCAACACACAAAGTGTTCCCCTTTTCAATTCTGTGTCAAATAACAGGCTTTGTACTTTGCCTCAAATGAAAGCAAGTCTTGAGGGTATATGATGTACAACAGTTGACCACAACAATTCTTCAAAAGTTCATCTGGTGACAGTTTGTATCAAAGTTAAAAGGTCACAAGGTGTGAAGAATGGTCACAGAAGCAATGCTGATCCAATGCTTTTTGGTTTTTGTAAGAATGTGCATCCAGAAACTAATTTGTAAGATAACTTTCTTATGCTGCGTTGGTCTTTGAATGTCAATGGTTAAAGAAGCAAATACTGATCCAATGCTGTGCAAACTGTTACAGGAATATGAACAGCTAATATGCAGAATGTGATCCAATGCTGTGTTAATCTTTACATGGGCTGTCACAAATTAATAACGTTATCTTTCACTTCTGCAACAAAATACATGAGATATTAAGCTTTTGTTTATGAGATGTATATGTGCACGGTCATATGGCAACATTAAAGGGGCCTTTGCAAGGAGCATGGTTTGTGAACACACCATTGTGTGGTCTTTTCGTTCTTGCCATTTTTACAGTCCACGAAAATGACCACCAATAAAAAGATGGCACATGCAAGGTATGGTGGCTGGAAAGGCCGATTTAAGTACATATATTCCAACTGAGTAGATAACAGAAATATACTGACAAGAAAAATCTGTGCTAAAGGAGGGGAAAAATTAATCAAGAAGCCAATCAAAATTCTTTCAGGTGCAAAGAATCATGGTTGAAAGATCCTTTCAATTATCTTTCTTTTGCAATCCTCTCTTGTGATTTTCTATGCAATGGGAAATTATCTCTTCTGTTCTAAAAAAATTCATGGAACATTTATGCACTAGATGTTTGCAGTTTTAAGCAAAAAGAAAACTACAAAGTGCAACAATACTCTACTAAAAGATTACATAAAACCCTGAGTTTGTATTGTGAAAAGTAGATACCATGTACCCATCTAATATGAAAATTGCATGGTTGTTATTTGTGAAAATCTTTAAGTGCTGTATGCAAGGGAATGAATGGTGAATCATTACAATAATGGGCAATTCACTGTTTATAAAACCACAAATGGGTGATTCACTTTTTCTTTCCACAATGGGAAGTCACTGTTGTCAGGTGCCTCAGTGGGAATTTCTGATATATTGGCTTTTATTGCTACAAGTGGCAATACCACAATGGGTTTATACGTTTAATGTGTTGCCACAAAGGGCAGGTCATTGCTGTTTATTTGTGAACGTGTAAGAAATGCTTAGGTAGGCCTAGTCTAGGCCTTCGTTGATGACATCTTCCTGGAACCTGTCCGCTGCAGAAGAGCAAATTTTCAACACAACAGAGTGCATAAAGAGAAATCCTCTCTTATTCACTGTGAAATGAGATGTAAAAAATGATTTGATACGTACTAGAGTCCGTGAAAATTCCCTTCTTCTTCTCGCAATGAACGTGAGTCAACTCCTTGCATCCAAAATCAAAGCGGTGGGTGGGAAGCATTTCAGTCGGCGAGCACGATGCTTGTTTGGTTGCGTGGGCAGCATTTCAGTCGGCGAGCACGATGCTTGTTTGGTTTTTGCATCCATACAAACATACAACACACTCATCGACACAGGAATTCCAATCAACCCGTCTAAATTCTGCTACGCGCATGCGCTAAGCAGCAACAAGACATTGTTTAAAGCTGTTCAGGGAGGATGCCAGCTTACACTCAGCCGAGAGGCCATTCCAAGACCTAGCACCTCTAAAAGAGAAACATTTCTGTCCAATATTGGAGTTTTTCTTTGGTAACCTTAGGTCAGTTGCTGTATTCCTAAGATTCCTGGAGGTCAGCTGGGATGTCCTTGTGAAAAGATTACACATGTATTGTGGAGCCAACTCGTGAAGAGATTTGAAGACCATGGTATTAGACTCACTAGTAATTAGCTCGTCTATGGTCTTCCAGCCAAGTTTCCTTATGAGTGGCATGCCCGGCGCATCAAAACTGCTGCCAGTTACAATACGGGCAGCACGGTTTTGTAATTTTTGCAACTGATTAATCTCAGTCACACCACAGCAGCCCCATACAGAACAACAATAGCGAAAGTGTGGCTCCACAATACCTGTGTACATAGTCCTCAGAGTTTCTTCTGGCAGAAAGGATTTTGCATGCTTCAAAAAGCCAATTCCTCTGGAGACCTTGGAAGAAACTGTCTTAATGTGTTCCTTCCAATCCAAGGTGTTGTCGATCTGCACACCAAGATATTTAGTTTTTTGCACTACTTCCAGCTCAATGTCCCGAATTTTTAGCTTCAAAGATTCACTTTGATTTTTTAGAATTTTATGCTTCGGTTTTGTGGAAATGAGCATGGAATGTGTTTTCATTACATTAAGTGAGAGTTTGTTCCCTTAAAGCCATTTTTCAACTTGTGCAAGGTCACTGTTGATGGCCTCATTCAGCTGAGCTATATCATATGATTGATGGCAAAGGCTTGTGTCGTCAGCATACATGGACACACTTGATTTCCGGACAGCTTGTGGTAGGTCGTTAATAAAAATGAGGAATAGAAGGGGTCCAAGACATGAGCCTTGCGGTACTCCAACATTTATTTCCTCAATTGATGACTGAACACCATTGACCCTGCAAAATTGTTTCCGGTTTGAAAGGTAGGATTTGAACCATACTAACTGCTGCTGCTGAATACCATAATACTCAAGCTTTTTGCATAGTATGTCATGGTCAACAGTGTCAAATGCCTTTTTCAGGTCAATGAATACCAGTCCCACTAACTTCCCAAGATCCAACCCATTGTACCAGTCATCAGTGTTTTTAAGCAGACATGTCACTGTAGAATGAAGGCGTAAAAAGCCAGACTGTTCTATGGAGAAGTACCCATTATCATTCATGTGTTGGTACAATTGGTTGGCCACAAGTCTTTCAAAGAGCCTTGAGATGACAGGTAAAACAGAAATAGGGCGATAATTTGACTTTTCAGTTTTGTCTCCCTCCTTGAAAATTTCAATTATCGAAGCATATTTCGAGCCTTGTGAATCTAATTAAGCGTCCCCATCAGTTATTGTTTCGTTTTGCAAGATGATTCTCAGTACTGTGCTAGGCCTGGTAAATCAACTCTTTTGTTAGCTGTGAATATTTTCTTCCTTAACTTACAACCGGTTTCTTTGTTGATGAACAACAGCGTAATTTTTTTAATTATTACCAAATCGAGTTTTTTTCAAAAATTTGAAAAAATCAAAACTTTCTGCGAAAAGAAACAGGACAAACAGGCCATGAATGTGTTCCTTGCCCAAAAAATGCATTTCAACTTCAATGAGATACAATTTATAGAACTTTTGTCTCTACTTCCTAGTACGAAAATACTGACAATTGTTCAAACTGAGAGAACCTCGGAAATCCTCTGCCATTAGATTGATCTTTATGCATGAAAGAAACATTCTAAATGCATTTTAGTGTGGAAACTTTGCTGATTAAGGAACACCCTGGAGCGTATCTCCAAGTCATTCAGCTTCGAACCCCTGTACTGTCAATGAATCGCCAGAAAATAGTTTAAGTTTGTCAAACCTAATTAGAAAGGAAGAAATTATCTTTAGGTAATGAGGTTCTATTTTCTCTCTTCTCGCCAAAGTTATGATTTTTGCCAGCACTGAGTTGTTTCAATCAGAATGAATAAAATAGTTTAAGTTTGTCAAACCTAATTAGAAAGGAAGAATTATATTTAGGTAATAAAGTTCTATTTTCTCTCTTCTCGCCAAAGTCATGATTTTTGCCAGCACTGAGTTGTTTCAATCAGAATGAATAAAATAGTTTAAGTTTGTCAAATCTAATTAGAAAGGAAGAAATTATCCTTAGGTACTGAGGTTCTATTTTTTCTTTTCTCTCCAAAGTTATGATTCGTTCGCACTCACTACGGAGAAGAATGGGAGAGTAAGGACACCCAGTGATGTCACTCAACAGCTTTAGGTTCATAATTTATGCATAACTAAACACTGAAAAACAATTCGAATAATTTGTTGTAGGGATAAACGGTAGCGCAATGAAATTAGCTATGTTTAATAAGAAAGTAGAAATATGGCTTACGCAGTGCAAAGGAAAAATATGCCGATGTATGAGCGTGGGCGTTTAAAGTCATACCGATTTTCATTGCAGCTGCAGACTTTACATATTGGATCAAACTTTGTTATGCATTGTAGGTGGTCACACCGATAACATTGCATCCTTTCAAAGAAGATTTTCTTTATTTTCTTTTTTGCTGCTTTTATACAAGAGATTAGATTATGTATGGCCTTCTAATAGAATTCATAGATTCATGACGCTTCAAACTAGAAGTAGATTTCTTACTTCTTTCTAAAGATTTATCTGCGGAACTTTTGTGTTGTTCTGAATTTTAGGGATGTTTAGTACTGCAAACGGATACACGCATCTTGTCATTCCTTCGCAGTACCGAACAACCTCAAAGTACTGAACATCGTCTGCAGTACTGTATTTCTCACGGGTGAGCTTCTTCTTATAACAATACAAAGGAAGGGCAGCGCATAAGAGAGCATATGGACTATACATTCTTGTAACATAAAGATTTTGCGATGACTGTACGAATCGGGGGGTGAAATTCTGACAAAATCAATGTTGTACACTCATTTCTTTTTATAAGAAACTAAGGTCCGGGGCTGGTAGGCAGTTTCTTAAATTTTTGGGCCATTTTGCTACCACAAGTTTC
Source organism: Aurelia coerulea (assembly GCA_039566865.1). Classification (NCBI taxonomy): domain Eukaryota; kingdom Metazoa; phylum Cnidaria; class Scyphozoa; order Semaeostomeae; family Ulmaridae; genus Aurelia; species Aurelia coerulea. The sequence goes on from CM076954.1 coordinate 22,651,601, forward strand.
TTACGTGTTTCTTATATGATTATTGTTTGAAGTTTAGAGTTGATTTTGTCTTGTCTAAAGGGCTCCCAAATTACTCAGTAAGATATCAAAACGAGTAAATAACATGATTCGCACTCAAAATAATGTCCAAACAGTTGCTTTAACTGCACAATGTCAAAATATTTTTGAGTGTGATAGGAAAATTAAAACTGAAAATTGCAGAAGTTTCTTAGCTTTTTTCAATTCAGGTAGGGTTGTTTCTTAGCTTTCGAAAAATTGAGCCTACCGTTTCTTATAAGCGGTTTCTTATAAAAAAATGAGTGTATTCCTGATAAAGAAAAGTCACTGATTAGTGAATAACATGAGCTAGATGGGGCAGTTACCAGTCTGGCGGTAGGTTTAGCAATCTGTATGAAACAAAGACATCAGTTTCTCTAAGAAGATAATCATCGCTATAGATTTAACTTACCTGAAAGTGAGCTGCAGTTAGCTTGTCTTCAAACTTCTTGCCATTTCATTTCTCGCTTTGCTCTGTTTTACTTTCAAGTTTCTTCGGAGTTCATTTGAATAACAGAATTGACCGTACTTTGACTTTACTAACGTTGAAATCAAATATTTAAAACCGATTCTATCGAAAGGTCAACAAATTATGTCTGAGAAAATGAAGGAATTGTTAGACTGCAAACAAATGAATGAGAACTGATATTTTTCACGAGTTCTGCTTGCAAAAAAGCAGTCTTAACTCATCCTCTCCTTTTGATATAAGTTGTGTTATATTTCGTTCAAATAGATTTATGCAAATTCTCTCACAAATGATATTTATCAAACGACAGAGACTGAACTTTTGTTTGATGTTTGATGAAGTCTTTCGGTGTTTTAATTTTGTCATTGACCTGCTCACACACAAGTACATATTTGCATTCTTTTGAAATAGCCTCTTTGTCAGACCAAAACAATTCATATACATCATATACACATGATCTCTTTGTTGTTTCTATGACAACAGCAGATACAATCGGCTTCTACTCTTGACCTTGGAATAAAGAAAATCTCCTTTTGTTACTGGAGTTTGAACAGAATCACCAAAAGATTCTAAAATGTAATTTGATGAGTGGAGGAAATTCTGCTTGCAGAAATAAAACATAGATACATGCTTGATACATGTTACATTCCTATGTCGAGAAAGTGTCTGTTGCTGCAATTATTTTCAGGACCAGCTAGAAGAGGCTGACATAAAGTCCTTGCTAAAAATCAAGTAATTTTTCAAAGAAAGGGTTCTGGCTTCATATTCATATTTTCTCCCCATCTTGAAAATGATCGAGAGTATTGATTTTGTAACAACACTACATATATTTTTTGTAAGAATTTAGGCCAGTACTGAAAGTTTCTTAACATGATTAGATTTTGAGTACTCAGAGTTCATTACGAGTTTCTCAAAGGCTCCCTAATAATCTTCATGTTTACTACTTTGCCCTCGTGAACGGTTGGAAACAAGGTCTTTTGAAGCCTTTCCAATGTTTAGACTTTACTCAAGTACCTTTCAAGTAATGTGATACAGAAAACCAGTGAAAATATAGTAAAAATATGGTAAGGATATCTTCTATCAAAATGAATAGTTTGTTAAGTTATATTTTCCCAGTACCGGAGTTTCTTAGTTTTTGGTGATCTGAGAGTTGAGTTTCTTATTGGCAGTTTCTTATAAAAATACGTGTATTAGCCCTTGTAAAATTGTAGACAAAATTGAAATACGACGCTAGAAAGCCCTTTCTTTGGAGATTTACTTCATTTTGACATTGCTGGAGAACAACAGAAGTGCTGTTTTGAAGCAATCACTGATTTTGTCTTCCTCTGCCCTGCCATGAATCAGCAACCATTTGTCAGGTTGACTCAAACAAGGTCTCAAACTCTTCATTGAAGCCTGACCTATGCAACTGTATAAAACAAAGACGATTAAAGCTACAAACCTTTCACAGCAGCAACACTAACGGTGCACAATCTTTTGGGATACCCTGTGCATTGGCTATTTCACCAACAATTGATATCTGAAGGTGAAGTTGCGTTTTTCAGCGCCAAGCGCTGGGATCGCAGAAATAGAGCAGACCTAATCGAGTCCGCGATCCCTTTTTAATGACGGATGATTATTCGATTATACCAGATTATACTGAATTCATATCGCAATATATTTACTACTGATATACATTTTGGATACAATGGTAATCTATATCCGAAGTTTGAAATATGCACAATATTCTACAGAGAGTTATGCGTCATACTCCAAAAAATATTCGTTCCTTTATGATCATCCACTTTGAAAATAGTATATATTGCATCATGTCTGAATATCATCACAATTCATTTGCAGTGATATGTTAAATTCCCTGGTATGATTGCAGAATGCTCGACTGCATGTTCATACAGTTAAGCTCAACATTATTCACATCCATGCCAAATTGTGAGTATTTTGAATTGTTTTATTTGCAGACCAATTGCCTAAAATATTGTTTTCCATGAAATATCATTTGTTTCAACCTTTTGTAACATTCTCAAGTAGTATCTGCCACAGTAAAATCAGTCCCAAATAAACAATTCAAATATTCCGAATTTGGCATTGGTCTGAATATTTTCTTGTATGGATAGCTTACAGTGATTACGATGAGTCCCAGTAATCGCTATTCAAAACGAGACTACTACACCAAACCGAGACTGAGGAGCGTCCGGCAGCCTTTCAATAGCGATAACTACGTCCATATAATCAGTCTATAGATAACTCAATAAAAAGAAAATCTGTGAACGTTATTGTTGTTCTTTCAAACTATGCTATTTCAAACAAGCACAAAACAAAGACTGATTGTGTGGCTGTTTGGCAAATCTCTAGCCAGGTTCTCATTTGCTCATATTGCAATGGATTTGAAATTCATCAAAATACGAAAATCGTTTACTGATTCGCAGTTTTCTATTTGCTCGTTCTTTCAATCTTGCACAAAAGGAGGAATGCATGCCGGCTAAACAAAGATGAATTATTCTTAGGATTATTAATTATCTTCCTGGCTTCCCGGTACCAGTTTTAACTCACAAACATATCTCTTGTAAAGGATAACATTCATGTCTCTTTACCGCTGTGCTACATACACGAAGAAAATTTCAATGCAGAACGTTTATGAAACTTTATAGCCCGTTTTAATTTAATGGCGCGAGGAAGAGCTGATATCACTATTCTGCACAAAGATTCTTGAAAATGTGTCAAAATATCGTTCAATTCAGATTCTTAAGGTACAGCTAAAATGTCTTTCTTTTCTGCTTAAACCAAATTTGATTTTCAGACAGTCTGAAATTGCAGTGTGCCCGCAAAGGACCCTGGGTGACAATGGATCTTTAACTTATGCATCAATTTTTCTGACAGTCTGCTCAGATTCACAGACATGAGTTCATTCTGTTTATTTTGATGAAAGCTTTTCACTGTCTTTGTGTCTGGTAAGCCCTCCGCATGTGCTAGTATCTTGAAGTGGGGAGCGAAGCGAGTGTTTTACCTCACAATAATACATACCATACTCTCAAGCATTGAATAAACGGAGGTTGGTGAGAATACTCAGGGGGATTGAAAATGGTTCGATATTATAATACGCGGGGGCTGGAACAATTGGGGGGGGGGTTGGAAAATTGAAAATAGTCATTTTCTTAGTTAAACGCGTATCTTGTTTGTATTTATTCAAAAATTATGTTCACTATCATCTCAATTTTTCAAGATTAATAAAAGGGGGGTTGGAATAAGAGTTGGGGTTGGAAAATTTTTCAAAAATTAACGAGTGGAGGGGTACGGCACTCGAGAGTACAGCCATTACTTGCTTTCAGTTTCCTCTTTTCCAGAGCCTCCTTTGATGTTAATATTTACAGTGAATGAAGTCTCGCATTGAGTACTGCATTGATTTGGCACATCACGTGACTCAGCTTGACGCAGCATTGTTTGATCGTTATCAGAGTAACAACAACATTTCAATTTCATTTGACAACGTATGGCATGGAGGTATCTATTGATTTCTCGATGCATTTTAGCATACACCAATGGATTGACGCAGCTGTTCATTGCACTGATACATGGCAGCAGGAGATACGGTATTAAGAATTCTTTACGTTTCACTTTTGTGGTATCATAATGCCAGAAGACACTGAAAACCACTTGGTAAACAGCAAACGGTAATGTAAACAGGAAATACAGGGCTACGATGATGATAAACATTCTCACAACTCTTTTATTTTCATTTCGTATTTGTCTCTGCATCACTTGAGTATCAGAATGGTATGCCTCACTATGCCTTAACTGTCTTGCAATTTGGTAGTATGTTCCTGACATTATTGTTGCAGGGATAACCCAACCAACTAACGTGTAGAATCCGAAATATGCAAGATGGAGTTCTGGAGATAAGAGCTTCTTTGTGTAGCAAGTATTTTCTTTGTGCCTCAATGCCGTGAGCACGGGTGTGTTGATGAAGATACCAAATAGCCAGACTGATGTAATGAGCATTCCTTTTGCTTTGATTGTCAGTTGAGAACTGAATGGTCGTGAGATGATTCTAAAATAGAAATTAATCAATACCCTCGTTACCAGATTCTCTATCATGTTAGAGAGTCTGGTACGTAACCAGGGAAATGGCCACGTTGGTAAATATACTTGTTGCTCCCCGTGGTATTGTCTTATTAGTAGTAGAGTAGAGTAACAAGGACAGATTTGGTAAGACAATAGCACGAGTTGGTTTTGATTGACAACGCAATTCAAAGCGATTAGCGACTGCAGACAAAGGAAATTCTCCCAACCATAAATTCAAAACAAGCAAAGCCGCAAAAGTTTTTCTGAAACCCAAGTAGCTAGCGCGCTCATTGTGCACTTCACAAATTGTTTTTAAGTGCAAACATGAGCATATATCGAAAGGAGAAGGATATATATACACATCTATCGCGGGCATTTTATTTCTTTGGTTCAGAAGCTGAGCAGCAAGTGATTTAATTACACCCAAAACGATAAGAGATTTGAATCGCTTCCCAATCGGCTTTTGAACCAAATAAATCAAATGCCCGTGGCAGATGTGTGGATATATCCTTCTTCTTTCGATCTATACTCATGTTTGTTCTTAGAAACAATTTCTGGAATGTACAACGAGCGAGCTAGCTACCTGGGTTTCAGAGAATCTTTTTCGTCTTTGCTTGTTTTGAATTTCTGGTTGAGAGAATTTCCTTTGTCTGCGATCGATAATTGCTTTAAATTGAGGTGTCAATCAAAGCCAACTCGTGCTATTGTCTTACCAAATCTGTCCTTGTTGAGTAGAGTACCTTCTAAGTAAAGTAATTCAATAAATATGTAACGTAAATTTGTAGCAGAATGTATACAAAAAAATCGAAGTCTGTCTCAAATTATATCGCATTCACATTGACACAGTCAAACCAGTCTTATCAAAATTGGTTTAAATTTCAACCAATCAAATGCACTGGATTTGTTGGATTGACCAATTAGGAGGCCCCATTCCATAAACTGGTTCAATTTAAGCTGGTTTGACTTATAAATGTGAATGGGGTATTAGAAGCCACGTAAAAGTTCCGGTGAACATAAAACATTGAAGAGTTTTGCATTAGCGATTTTGCGTTATCGCAATTTTCCAATAACATCTAATTTGATGCAGCCTTTGGTTGAAATCATTTTCACAGGGAAACCAGGAAATAGGTGTTGCGAAAAGTAAAAATTATCTTTCTCTGTCCCCAGTGCGCTTGATCATTTTTGTGCCTTGGTCCTCTGTGTTCTAGTTGCTTGCGCGGTACAGGGGACAGTAACTGTTGTAAAGGGGTAAAGGAGCCTGTTCAAAGAATCATTCATAATTTCGAAACAAGACTTCCTACCTAAATCTTGGAATGTATCTGAAAAGCTTGGCTAATTAACGAGGCCCATACCAAGTAAGTTCGCCAAGACAACGGAGTAAACAGCCTGTAAAAAGACTTTATCTTAACTTATAAGATGACGAAACGAATCATTTTGCGTCTGTATGTACCTGTAACGTTCAACGGAGATCAGTACTAACGTCCATGATGACGCAATTAGATTGATTGGATTGAGTGCTGGTAACAAATGACACATCACTGGTCCTAAGTACCACTTTCTTTGTGACAAGAAATCATATGCGATGACAAATGGGACAAAACATGATGCAAGCAAATCTGCAACTGCAAGACTGACAATGAATGCACTGCCGTCATTGTTTCGATTTGCTTTGTTCTTCATTCCAATGATGTATATCACCATGGCATTACCAGGGACACCGATCATGAATACAATAGAGCAGCAAAGCAGGGCGGGAAACAAAATAGTGAGGTCATAGTTTGTGATTGTATTTGAAACGCTTGTTTTTGGAATCGTTGTCATGTTGAAACTTTGTGTTAAGTTAATGGTTGCCGATAAAGAGCTGGAGGCAGTTGATTTGAAGATGGAAGCCATTTTCAAGATTTCTCTTATTTTCTTTATTTTCTGATTGTTTAGTTCTAAGTTCAAGTTATTTCGTGTTGTCTCTTGTCTTCTTTGTAATAATTTCTCCAGCTTGATAAACAAAATTACTGCTAAAAAAGATTCCTTTACACTTGCACAACTTTAATTGTAACTCCCGATCAAAGATTTGTACTAAAGACAACGGCTTGTTTTGTCGGTGCTTTGTTTACTGTTATTTTCAGTTGCTGAATTTCATACCATAGATTAAGTTCTTGATAAATATTTACTTTGCTCGTGAGTTTGACGGACAGCGATGTTGAAAAGTTGATGCAACTTTCTCAAAAAAGCATGTCTTTAAGATATGCTGTTGTTATTTTCTCTAAATGGAGCTTTTGTTGCCTTGAATGAATAAACAATCAGAACTTTCCTCTGCAATTGAAAGTAATGAGAATCGTTAGCAATAAAGATACTGAGTTAGTTACTCTTTTAAACAGTTGATCTATCAGATTGTTGCTCAAGTCTTTTCTGACGTACTCAGCTGCATAAAACCTCCATTTTGCACTTTTGTAGTGGCAAAAATACTCTTCCTTACACATATGCAAAGTTCTGACAGAAATACGATTGTGCCCCTCTCTCCGCCAGCTATTCTTGTAAGTCAACGTTTGTAATTGTACTAAACAATTCACTTGCTTCTAGATTGTTCCCAATTGTTCAAAATGATCAACAAAAATTTGTGTGGCACCTCTTGTTCTGGAAGAATCTCAAACTCAATCCATAAGATGTAAATGCTGCAGAATACAATTACCATTCATAAACGTTGCCTGGCTCCTAAATTTCTTTACATACAAATCTCGAAGCTACCAAATCTGTTTTATCATGTGAGGAAACTTTCTTCGGATATCCTTTGCATTTGCTGCCAAAAGTGTTTGCATCAAAGCACTAACTTCTCATGGCCGACCTTCTTCTCAAATGATAAGCGATAGATTGTATGTGCCACGTTTTATGAACTAAAGTAAATTGCCATTAGGCCTATTTACAATCAATCAAAATGGGAATAATGAAGCACCTTCATTTCTTTGGTGTGAACATTCTATATTTGCTGGCAACAGCAAACAGAAGAAGGCTCTTTTGACATAGAAATAAAACATCTTGTAGAGTTTTCATGTCAATAAGCCCACAGGAGAATGGTCAGCAATTTATTTCAGGGATTTTTTTCTCCGTGCTAATTGTCCAATGCTGTCGCTGCAAATTATGGAGGTGTTAATAGTTTATCAGGCACGCCCAATGTATGCATTTCTCTAAAATTTAGAATAGTTTTTCTCCGAGTGGTTTGCACACATCTTTCCAACGGAAATGTTCATTTTGCAACCAATTTCGGCTATTGATTTATCAAAGCTGCATCCAAGAGCACATTTTCTTTGAATTTAGAATAGATGCTTTCAAGAAGTTGACACACATTTCCCACACAGAATTCAACTTGTATAGCAACTTTGTTTTCTTTATACCAAATGTAGCGTGTATCTGAAGTTAACCATTTCCTTATCACAGTTTTTCTGCCGATTGTTGTCAGGTCACACGTTAACACTTTTTGTAACAAACCAAAGCAAAAGAAACTACTGTCTGGGTGTCCCGAAAAAAGTACTCCCGTTTAGAAAATCACCAATATTTGATTACAACACCATCACAAAATTCTTTGTTTGATCTTTTTTGTCAATGATCCAAATATACTGGAGAAAACTTTGGTATAAACTTAAAGATGATAAAATGTTTGTTACATTACCTCGAGTTGGAAACCTTACTCTTAGTCATATATATTGGCCAACAGCCATGATATAGAGAGTTTCCGTTTTCCTTCAATTCTGCAACGATAGTTAATGTGTCTTTCTAACATCTATTATCAAACTATTAGAAGCAAAATATACAAAAAAAAATTAATCTGGTGACCAGCAGTGTCTTTTTGCAGTATGCTGCAAAACCAGGCAGCCCTAAAAAGAAAGAGCTATCGTGAGATCAGCTATATTTTGGAAAATAATTTTGTTTTTGATCTACAAATTTGAAGATCGGTCATGTAATCAAATTTTCATGATCTTTCAAACAGTCAAAAGCCGTAATTTTAACCTTTATTTTCTCGAAGAGCTTAAAGACGGAAATAAAACCCTACGGTAGAAATTTAGATTAATGTCCTTAGTGTCCGAAATGTTCATGCAAAGAATACCCTTGTTCACAAATTTCACTACATATCAACAGGCAACTTTCAACGAATTTTTGAAATTTTGACACAGTTTTCATAAGTTTTGTTCTGGAGTTTTGTTTTGACTCAATGTGCTAATCATGCTTCACTATTCAAATGGCAAAACCAAATTTCTTTTAAGGGTTTCATATCACAATTTTTGTTATTCGTGACTTTTTCGAGAAATGTTACAAGGTTCTTACTGGTCATCATGTGTAGTTCCCGTGATCTGTAAACTGTGCCCTTTCGCCACTCTTGAAATTTCTAATTAAATGTCATGCTCTATCATGATGTTGTTGTTGCTAATGTCTTATTGTAAGATTTTGCTTGTTTTTGCTCTTACAATATGACATTTGGTCCAAAGTGGACAGTGGCTCCAAAGTGCCAAGCTACAGTATTTTCAAAAACATTTTTGGCAAAACCGTTGCACAAGAGCAGTTTAAAGTCTGCAGAGCCTTCAGACAAATGAATCGATATCAAGTGGAGATACTTTTGTGAGAAAAAACTACAAATTCCTTAGCTACGATGTCTGGTCCAGGATATTCCGCAGGTGAACAATTGCCAAGCAGATTTAGGCCCAACAACAACAGTGGCAATGGCATTGATGAAAAAGAGTCTTATTTCAAAACTGATGATACTGATAACGAATATGACGCTTCAGAAACAACACCAATGATTAATACAGCCTTCAAAGATGTACCAGAGAAAAACTCTCAAATGTTCTTGTATCTTCTGACATTTTTCTCAGCTCTTGGAGGACTCTTATTTGGATATGATACAGGAGTGATATCAGGGGCTATGCTACCACTAGAAAGACTGTTTAATCTTGATGATATTTGGCGTGAACTCATCGTCAGTATTACTGTAGGTACTGCCATAATTGGAGCTGTAACTGGTGGGTGGTTCAATGATAAATTTGGCAGAAGATTGGTGCTCATAATGGCTTCATTGGTGTTCACGGTTGGAGCTGTTGTTATGGCTTGTGCAAAGAATAAAGAGACATTGCTTGTTGGAAGGGCTATTGTTGGTGTTGCAATAGGTAACAAGGGGGCAAATTTACCACAATATCCTCAGGGAGTGCCCTTGAACAACAGGGCCAGACTTAAAAGCTTTCCTTGCACAGGGAACCCTGCACATTCTTCATGAAAACAATAGAATCTGCAGAAGTTCCCAACGCAGAAATAAAACTTTACCCCAGCTTGGGCCCTGGAGTGAGTCATAGGATTGGGCCATAAGGGGGTTTGGGGGCAAAACCCCCATGAAAATTTGACCAAAAAAGAAAATAGACCAAGTCCTTCAGACTCTCGGAGAATGAGGGAAACGCATGGTCACAAAACTTTTAAGCAGCAATAATCAATTTTCGTGGAACGATGTTTTTACAGGGCCCGGGCTCTGTACCTTTTAATGCCCCCCTTTGAATGCCCTGGTTGTGGCACTGTCATGATGCAATCCACTGAATTTGTATTAGGCGGAACAGGCATGTGGATGAGGTTTGAACCCCACCAGCACTCTTGAGCGTCCTGGCCAATAGATGCATACAGTTAAAGCTCTAAGTCCCATGTGGGACTTATTTAAAGGGGCTCAGTTATCAAACAGTAAAAAACCCGTAAACTCGCACGTGTCGGGGATTATCCATTGTTCATCGATTGTTCTCTGCAGTGTGTTTGGTGGCTTCACCCAAGCCACCAAAAAGTGACCGTTACAAATCCACTTATATCCGAGCAATCGTAGAAGAAATAAATGTTTGGTTTGTTCCTTAGTGAAGTACAAGGATTAATGTCCAAACAGCAACTTTCATTTTGAAAAAAATATGAAAATCCTGTGTGATATCACCTTTCAAAAAACTGCAAAAAATCATCGTTTTGTTTACATTTTGACAACGGAGCCCCTTTAATTTTTGACACTCCATCCAAATGCAGGGGCAGTGGTGTAGAGCTGGGGGGGCTCAAGGGGACTCAGCCCCCCTCTAGTTATTTTTTCCGTAATTTTGGGGGGGCTTTAGCCCCCCCTAGTTATTCTGAAGAAATTTTGATTTTCTTAATTAGTTTCTTATGAGCAAAATGACAGAATAAGGTAAATGTTACAGTATATTGTTTTAAAGAAGAGATCCTGGTTTCTGGTTTGCACCAAGATGAGATCTTCAATGATTGTCAAGCTCTTATCTTCCTTGATGTTTATAAGCATAAATGGGTCTCTTGTACATCTATGGGGTGCCGTGCCACTAATATTACATCAAAATGGCCTCAGAAACACAAAATTGCAAAATGACAATAGAACAAGGAAGTGCAAACAGACATCATAAGTGGCAAGACGATGGGGGCATGGGGTGCCCCCCACTTGTTTCGAAAAATGGTCCTCGATATTCCTTTAACACGGAAGAGAAATGGCTGGGTATACGTTCGGTTAGAATTTTTCTGTAAAATGCCAAATGCTATAAGGATATTACATAATTGAACTGTGTTGTCAAAGCTTCGGCAACGCTTCGGCAATAGCACTGGTAAATATGGAGTCAGAGGATGCCTTCTGAGCCAAAGAAAAGGATGTTTGTTCAAAAATTTTCTTCATGCTCTGATTTGTAGGATAAATGTCAGTTGTCACAAAACTATCAAGGTTTTCTTGTTGCTAATGGCAAGGATGATATTGGGAGATGCATTCTAAGCCAAAGTAAAGGATGTTTCTTCTGAAATTTTCTTTGTGCTCTGATTTGTAGGATAACTGTCAGTTGTCACATAACTATCAAGCTTTTCTTGTTGCTAATGGCAAGCACGATATTGGGAGATGCATTCTAAGCCAAAGTAAAAGATGTTTCTTCTAAAATTGTCTTCGTGCTCCGATTTATAGGATAACTGTCACAAAACCATCAAGGTTTCCTCGCTGCTAATTGCAAGCATGATATTGGGAGATGCATTCTACGCCAAAGTAAAAGGCGTGGCCCCAACAAATTTCCTGGTACCACCTCTCTTTCTGTACCTGAGCCCCCCTAGTTATTAATCTAGAGGAGCATCGCCCTAAATGGTCAGCTAACGTTTTTCATCATATCTGACCGCGCTTCAAAAACTTCGTTTCAAAAGGAGTTTGGGCCTGGATTTTGCAGGAGAGCGCGTTAAAATTATTCACTGATGCCATTTCTGAGATTCTGTCGTGTTGTTTTCGTTTTTTACCGCCTATCCTTGTCCTGGAGGATGTTTCTAAAACACTTACCTGAAGTGGATAAAGGTGAGAGTATTTTATGTCCTTGTTGTTTTCCAAGCCCAATATTTGTTTTCTTCGCGTTGCCTCAGGATCTCGTATAAAGTACAACTAAAGTTTGTTTTCAGGCAACTCCAACCCTCCAAAGGTCATTTTTGAAGAAAAATCTCAGAAATTTGAATTGAATGTAAAAGCCGGGGGCTTTATTTCGGTTGTGGTCAGACTGGCCTACCTGCGCCCCTATTGGTCAGCCTGTTGATTCTGACTCCCCTTACTGCCCCCTTGTCAACCACACTGTTAGAAGTCATAAGGTTAAAGTCATAATCCTCAAGATAATGGTAAAATTGTAAATCTTGATTTTTTGTCAATTTCTGCCTTGTTAATTTCATTTGTGTAAAGTTTCATTCACGAACTAACTTTCCCTGTAGTCAATTTCATCATTTTATCTATCAATATTTTGAAATGTAACCATATCAATTCATTCTTCTTGCAAACCCCTCCTCCCTTTGCTTCATTTTCAAAAATATCCCGTAGACCTCCTTATTCCTTCCCCCGGCACTCACAGTTTAATAATCCTGCTTCGGTTTGCTGCGTCGAGATAAGTTCAACCAGGTAACTGCGAAGGCGTCGTTATGCATTTAGGGTACGTCCAAATTAGACGCCATGCCCAAAATTAGGCCGTTCAGACCGGCTTGCGTTTGAACTGAAAATTTACCAAGACAAACAAGAAACTAGTCGTTACATTTAAGTTTAGCTTTCAGAAAGAGTTAATGAACATTTTCATCGTGATTTGCCCAGTCCTAGAGCGTTTCCTTATTTTTAAATCAATTTTGTTGCGAAACCTGACCATTTAGGGCGAAGCATCTCTAGCTCTACACCACTGTGCGGAGGGGGCTTAAAAGGGAGAGGGTTTATTAAAGAGGAGGGCTTATTCATAAAATCAAATGATGAGGATATATTTGATGATAGCTTTTGAGCTCTTTTACCCCATAATTTGAGGATTCAACATAAACTTTTACGAGTCAAATACATAAATTTGACACAGTCTTGTCCCAAACCTGTCAAAATTTGTATGCAAAGTTGTTTAGCTCACTAAATGTAAAATCTTTGGCAACCTCTGGAATTTGATATAAGTGGAGGAAAACGGCGTATATGTGTTCTACTAAAACCACGTCCTCTCACACATTCAGGATTCGGCCTTTATTGAAAAGCACATATTCTATATATACTTTTTTTTTCTTGTTGTCAGGATATAAGCTTATTTAAAATATTGGCTCAGAGGGGAGGGGCTATAAGAGCGAGGGGGGCTTAATAGAGAGAGGGGCTTAATAGAGAGAGGGGCTAAATAGAGCTTTTACAGTACTTGATTAGTGCTTAGCTACTTTGCAATCCCAGTGCTGAAAACTGAAATTTCACCTTCAATTGTCCATTACATTTACCAAGCTTGATTATTTGTGAGCCAGCACTTAAATTAGAAGACCATGAGATATAGACAAGAGTTGGGCGAAAGTTGTAGTATTAATTGCTAAAGACAACTTACAGAATACTCCCATAAGACTAATACTACTACTAACAATACAAATACAACAATTACGAACAATTACTCTAAAACAACATTAAGGCAATTTGCCTCAATGTACACACAAAAATGTGAAGATGGAAGTTCCCCAATAATAGATTGTATAATAGCTACCCAAAAAATGAGTTGATAAAGCTAAAAACTATAAAGATTGCCAGCTTTGGTCCCAAAAAAGTGGAGCCTTCCTGTCAATACACCATTTTAGAAAATATCATCTGTTGCTTTTGATTGACATGCTTGTAGTTTAAAAGTAGTTCATAATTTATTTTAGGCTATGCATCAACAACAGTACCAATGTACATAGCGGAAGCTGCCCCTGCTGCCATACGAGGGAAATTGATAACAATGTACCAAATGTCAATCACTTTTGGTCAATTTTTTGCATCAGTTATGGATGGATTCTTTAGTCATGATAAAGAAAATGGATGGAGGTATTCCATAGTTTTTCTTTCATAGTCCCAATTGGGAATTTTTTTTGCCATATTAGGGACCCATATGCCAACCTTTCATTGCTGAATCCAAATATTAATCATAAACTTTTGGAGCCCCCTAATAGTTTATTTATGATTGTAGGGGGTACCCTTCCTTTATTGATTGCTAATTGATGAGATAGCCTCTTTTTTATAAATGCACCTTGTTTGTAATTTTATTTACAAACTCCAAATATTGATTTGACTGGGAACAAGCTCTACACACCTAGGTGTTTCTTTTTTTTTGCAATTTAGATTAACCAGAAAATGTTCCTGTCACTTGGCAGGATTTTTCATAATATCGCTGTATAGCCTCTTGACATGGACTTAGTACGCTTTATGTACATTTCATCAAAGCATCTTCAGATCAGATGAACATTGTTGTTATAATCGCATTGTTTTCCTTTATTATTTTCCTTTATTATTTTCCTAACATTTGCTGTGTCCAAAAACAAACTTGCACTTGGCGCTAAAACATAACTCCAGGCCTCAGTATGTTCTTGAGTTATTCACAGAATTTGTTTTTGTCCAAATCTGTCTTTAATGAATTTCTGGTCAAATATTTTACCTGGTCAAATTTTATCTGTGTACATTGATGCATTTTGCCTTAATGTAAGTAAATCAGGGAGCTAGGAGTTAAGTTGCATTTTGCTGAACATTGCTAAATGTCTCATTGCCTAGTCATACTTTGCATGGCAGTCACAAGGTACATCCCCCGCACGTGTGCGTCATAATTGCATCATGTGTCTCACCTGACATCCTAGTTCCGGGTTCACATGTCGCAATCACTTATACGTAAGCAGCTTTCAGCCAATCAATTGATAGGACGTAATACCTCATTCATATTTGGCTTGCCTTGCTGGCAGTATTTAAGTCTGTCCTTGTGCTCCTAAAATTAGTTCAGAAAATATTTGGCAGCAGTGCAGACTTCAATTTCCCCACCCACCGTTCCCTCTTTAGCCTATTTCAACATTTGACTACAAGAAGGGGCAGGGAATATTTCATATTCATTCAATATTTCATGTTTAAAAAGGGGAATATTTCATATTCATTCAAATTCAACATACAGTATTTAGGTATCTTAATTAGTGTTATTAGTGTAATTGTTCGTAATTGTTGTATTGGTATTGTTAATTGTATTGGGAGTAATTCTGTAGTTGTCTTTTGTAATGAATGACAACTTTGGCCCAACACTGTCTCTTTCTCATGGTCCTCTGATTTAATGGTCAAATATATTCTGTACACTGTATTATTTTTGTTGTTTTCTCATTTTCTCCTTGAAGATATCCTGAAATTCTGAATTTTTCTTTATCCCTAGGTATATGCTGGGTATAGGAGGTGTCCCTGCTGTTATAATGTTGGTTGGAATGATATTCATGCCAGAAAGTCCCAGATATCTTGTCAACAAAGGTACTATCAATAGTCTTGATTTCTATGGGTTTGTAACCCTAGTTGCACTGGAGAACATATAGTTAAAGGGAGTAAGACCAGCAGCCTTTGCCATCATTTTTGTCTTTGTTTCTGTGAATTTTGTACAGTCAGTTATTCTAGAAGCTGTGCAGAGCAAGTCGATGACTTCGCGAAAAGCATGCTGGTCTTTGTACTCCCTTTAAGCCCGAAATTATTAATACCTATGCCAAATTCTGAGTATTTTGCATCATTCTATTTTATTACCAACTTTTCTGTGGCTGAAGTTTCGTAAGAATGTGATAAAAGGCTGAAACAAGTGCTACAAGAGACATTTCAAGGAATGAAATATCTTTGTGAATTGGTTAGCAAATATAACGATTGAAAGTACTCCCAATTTGGCATAGGTATGAATAATTTCTGGCTTAACTGTATGTGAAGTCACAGAGGAATCTCACTGTCACTTGAATGTTTTGATTTTGGAAAGAATTAAAAATGCAGTATTACCAGGAAAGTTAGACATAGAGCATGGCTGCATTTGTGGAACATTTTTATTGCAAAAGAGGAGTTTCCTAAGCAAATAGCATATGTTTATTTTTGATCATCATAAAATGAAGTCACAACTGTTTGTTGGTTTCTCTTTCAGGAAAAGTTCTGCAAGCAGAATTGGTCCTCAAGAAAGTACGTGGAGGTGCAGATGTGAAAAAAGAGCTGGCTGGTTTCATTAATTCCTGCCAAAAAGATTCTGAAACCGGTAAAGATTCTTGTAACTAATAAGTAATACTTTCTTGTTACTAATACATACTTTTTTAGCTGTCAATTAGGTAATGCAAAACCAATTTTATACCGCTCAGCTTGTATTGCTATATATAAGAATGTCACTTATACCAGGTGAATCAGTAAAAATTGGAGGTGTTTGATAGGCCATATTTTAGTGAAACACAACTCATACCATGTTTGTCGTGCAGTGGTGTAATCCTCCGAGTTTGCAGCCAGAGCATTTGAGCAGCTGAGTTTGGGCAGATCGTTCGATCCCAGGTAAACCCCTTCACTTAAGCGTTATGACAAGGGGTCACAGACTTGAGTCTTCTCTACTCCTGCAATCCCAGTGCTTGGTCCTAAAAACTGCGACTTCACCCTCACCTTCACTGGGTTGAAATTTGGCAAGACAGTCATTTCTTTCCATATTCATTTGTGATTTTTGTTTTGTTTCATTCTTAATTAAAATTTGTATAGATATCGTAGATTTTTAGTGTGCTCTCTCCTTGTCATGATTTAAAAAAAGTTGAAATCAAAGGGAATAGACATAGCTATGTCAAGTGACTGTTATAAAAAGGCTAAAGAAAACGCCTACACACCCATTGCTTCTTTAGCTACATAACAGAATGGCATGTGCCAAAACAAAGTTATCAAAACAAAGTTATCAAATAAAATAGGGTATATTTTTAACTTGGCCCGGGCAGCTTTTAACCATGTCAATTCCCTTTAATATATTTGTCTCAAATCATTTTTTAACCAAGGCCAAAAGACCAATACAAATCCCAATTTGGATGGTGAATAAATCCTACTTACTTATTTTGTGATACAGCTAATGTAGGTGAGAAAGTATAATTTTTATAAGAACGTTCTGCTTCGAAGCAATGACAATCAGTTTGTAAATTTAAAAAGATTCCATTTTTTAATCTTGTGGGACTATGTATGTATGTATGTATGTTTAAATTCATCACAAAATTAAAATATTCACAATTTAAAAATAATACAGAGTAATTAAGACACACAATTTACACAGCAATACATTTAATATAAATTAAGAAACACCCCTAATCATGGTGGCAGGGATAGCAATAAAAGATCGAGTTGATCTCATTTCCATAATGGTCCCCTTAGAGATGGTTGCAAAAAAAAAGGAAAAAAAAAGTATATGTAGAATATGTGCTTTTCAATAAAGGCCGAATCCTGAATGTGTGAGAGAACGTGGTTTTAGTAGAACACATATACGTCGTTTTCCTCTCTCTGTGTATTTTGGAAAAAGTTTTCTTTGATTTTGTGCTTAAACGAGTTGATATTAGTTATGGACTTTAAATCAGAGGATAGGCTATTCCATATTTTTGGCCCCAAGTACAACAAGCATTTTTGGCCAGTGTTGCTTTTGTGAAAAGGAAGGTTCAATTTAAACTTGGACCTTCGTGTCACTCGACTCAGAAGTCGCGTCGGTAAACAAATGTTTAATGAAGATGATACACACTTGTTCTTATAGTGTTATCATCACACTGTGTATCCAGTATCCACCAAATCCCATACTTTCCAACCTCACGTGTATCCAGTCTATCCAGTATCCACTGTATCCACTTGTGAACAAGACGGAGCTGCACTCACTTAACTAAATTAACGGCTAGTTCACTCACCTGATACAATGTTTTGCTTTTTTTACTTGATCAGAAACTACAAACGCATTTGCCACTCTCAAAAGAGTATTGAAAACATCATATACAAGAAGAGCTCTTGTCGTTGGTTGTGGATTGCAGGCGATTCAACAACTTTGTGGTATCAATACTGTCATGTGAGTATTCAGCGCCCATTCAGCGATATCTTATTTCTTTCCTTGTCCTCACTAGCTGTCTTCTTCTTTCCTAGTTCTCACTAGCTGTCTTCTTTCTTCCCTAGTTCTCATTATCTGTCTTCTTCCTTTCCTAGTTCTCATTAGCTGTCTTCTTCCTTTCCTAGTTCTCATTAGCTGTCTTCTTTCTTCCCTAGTTCTCACTAGCTGTCTTCTTCCTTTCCTAGTTCTCATTAGCTGTCTTCTTTCTTCCCTAGTTCTCACTAGCTGTCTTCTCCCTTTCCTAGTTCTCATTAGCTATCTTTTTTCTTCCCTAGTTCTCACTAGCTGTCTTCTTCCTTTCCTAGTTCTCACTAGCTGTCTTCTTCCTTTCCTTGTTCTCATTAGCTATCTTCTTTCTTCCCTAGTTCTCACTAGCTGTCTTCTTCCTTTCCTAGTTCTCATTAGCTATCTTCTTTCTTCCCTAGTTCTCACTAGCTGTCTTCTTCCTTTCCTTGTTCTCATTAGCTATCTTCTTTCTTCCCTAGTTCTCACTAGCTGTCTTCTTCCTTTCCTAGTTCTCACTAGCTGTCTTCTTCCTTTCCTAGTTCTCATTAGCTGTCTTCTTTCTTTCCTAGTTCTCACTAGCTGTCTTCTTCCTTTCCTAGTTCTCACTAGCTGTCTTCTTTCTTTCCTAGTTCTCATTAGCTATCTTCTTTCTTCCCTAGTTCTCACTAGCTGTCTTCTTCCTTTCCTAGTTCTCATTAGCTATCTTCTTTCTTCCCTAGTTCTCACTAGCTGTCTTCTTCCTTTCCTAGTTCTCACTAGCTGTCTTCTTCCTTTCCTAGTTCTCATTAGCTATCTTCTTTCTTCCCTAGTTCTCACTAGCTGTCTTCTTCCTTTCCTAGTTCTCACTAGCTGTCTTCTTCCTTTCCTTGTTCTCATTAGCTATCTTCTTTCTTCCCTAGTTCTCACTAGCTGTCTTCTTCCTTTCCTAGTTCTCACTAGCTTTTTGCATTTGTACTTTCATATCAGCCTTTGCACGCACTCTTTGCAAGACCAAATGAACAACATTCTTTTTCTGACAAAAATAGAGGACACATGCAGAGTATGCAGGTTGCAAAGGCCCTTTTGAAAACTGGAGAAAGGGAAATATTGAATTTCTAATTTCGGACTCTATGGCTTAGCAAGAAACTTGATGTAGTGATTTGTTTTGTTATCAGAAAGAAAAGCCTTTTCTCGTGCATATAGCTGTCAGCTAACTCGGCATTGAAAATAGAATAATTCAATGTGTCGCATTGGCATTCTAAAAAGGAGCTCACAATGTGAAAACGTGCTACCAGGTGTCCTAACAAGTATGGGACAGATTTGGTTTGATGCAGCGATGAGAATTTTGCTTTAATCAACGGCTAATTTCTTTCAAAATGTTCCTCGATAGTTAACTTGAACGTAGACACCTCATTTTGGTGCTGGTATCTGTATTGGTGATTTGAGAGAAGAAGTTTTAAAGGCAGTGTGTAATGGTAAATAGGTTTCTCTATAAATACCGGGTGAGTCAGAAAAAAGAATTCCCGTTGGAAAGGTCACGGCTCCCTTGATATCAAGACAATGATATCGGCAAATATAAAGTTTAATAGTAGAAATTTTCAAATCTACTATAAAATTTACCTGACTGAAATCGGCCACTCCATTCTGAAATTAAGAGGGATTTTCTCCAAAAAGCCTCTTCAAAAAACCTTCAAAACGTGCCCAAAATCATGAACAGATTTCCCTAACATTTCTGCCTTACAATGGCCTTACAGCAATGACTTATGAACGCTTTAGCACGTGCTATCCTCTTGGGAGGATGGACAAGTCCTCTCCCCTGGTATCGATGATCTATTTAGGGGGATTCCTTTCTCCCAAGAGGACAAAATGCATGAATTTATGTGAGTGTCATCAATTTTAGGAAGGAAAATGTGCTCATTGTTTTCATTCGTTTTTGCAGGTTTTTGGAAGGGGCTTTCTGCACAAAATCACCCATATCGACGGGAAGGAATGGCCTATTAAGGCCGGGTAAATTACTGAACCTAATTGAACATATTAGCAATAAAACAAGACAGTTTTCAATGTTATTGCTTTGATATTCATGGAGCAGTGGCCTTCCAAGCGGGGATACTTTTTTCTGACTCACCCGGTAGAACAAAGAAACACTCAGACACAGCTTTGTTTCTTTGGCTACCAATCGTTGACAGCACGTGGGACATCGATTTGTATGGGATATTTTTGATATTTTTCTGCTCTTTTCAAATGGCCTAAGCAAATTCTTGAGGTACAGCTTCATTGCTTAGAAGCTGCTGGTAAGCGCAGTCTTTAAAAACAAGCATCAAGTGACTCTCGTCCCATCTTTTCAATCATCTGCTAATCTGAGTTGCTCTCAGAAAAATCCACATGATTTGTTACATCATAGGCCTAATCAAACGCATTTTGGTACTAATAGCCTAAGAGCCTTGGAGTCTCAGATAAAACAATGGGACGGAGTGGTATGCAACTACAATACATGTCAATTTGAAACACACAACATCGATCAAAATCAATACAATAAGAAAATCCATGAATTAGTATTATCAAAATAATGTGGCATTTGATTATTACTAAATTAGTTATATTTTCTATTGTAAATATTTTCGAAATTGACTAGCTTCTCTTATTCTATATATTTAGAAGCTATTTATTGTATTAAAATTTTCGAAATAAAATATCATGACACACCACACACATACACACTCACACACACATACACACACACAATTAAACGATCATAATTCGTCCATTTCTTCGAGCACTTCTTTATCCCCAAAAGTAGTATTCAAGAACTTTGCATTGTTTTATCATGCTCAGTCTTGAAAATTTGATCGACGTTTTTCACTCAAATTGATGTAGGCTGTTTTCAGGTCCTATAATTTTCAGAAAAATCGTTTGCAACGCGAGAGGAAAGAGGCCGAAAAATCGAAAATAATCGATGAGTATCATTTGGGAATTTGGCTATACATGACGTCATCAATCTTTGAAATCGGTCTTGTGTACGATTTATCTTGATTTGTCAAAAGTGGGACTTTTTTATGGCGCTCCCGGTTGCTCAACGCAATTTAGAATTAAAAAATGCGCCCCTGGCAGCATCTGAATATCCCTTACCAAAGAGATTTATTTCATAAGTAAGCACTAAGGGTTCGAATTGGAATAGAAACGGCTTCTGTGTTGTGTTAGATTGTCGGTGTTTGTTTGTTCATCGTTGCTTGTTGGCTGCAGGAGAGATGTGCTTGATCACACCTCTTGTGGTATAGTTGTGTAAATCGTCTTGTGAATCGTCTCGTATTCTGTTGTAATCGTTTTCGTATTTCGTATTATGTTGTAGTCGTATTGTTAATTCAATTTGTGCTGTATCTATTAGAAGTTTCTTTTGAATTATGAAAAAATTGTATTAGCTTTACTTAGTTGTTGTTAGATTATCTGTAGTTTTGTAAATTGTTCACTGATATAAAAACAAAATCTCTTTGCAGGTACTACAGTGCAACGATCTTGAAATTAGCTGGGGTACAAGACGAAGGGACAGCAATATGGCTGGCAGCAGTTGTCGCAGGTAGTAACTTCTTGTTTACTTTCATAGCTTTGTTTCTTGTTGAACGCATTGGCAGACTCAAAATAACATTATCAAGTTTATTCGGTGTTACAGTTGCGCTTTGCCTGCTTTCTGCAACATTCTTCATATTAAAATCAGAATCACCAAAGACCATGGTCAAATATAATGCAGATAAATGCAGCAATTACTCCACGTGCTACACATGTTTAAAAGATGACAGTTGTGGATTTTGCTACACAAGCCCAAAGCCAAATCATTTTACAAATGGAGCGTGTTTACAATTTCAATCAAAAGACGTGAGACCTCAGTTCTGTAATGCGACGAATTCTCAGTGGACTTATGATCATGATGCGTGTCCTACATCCTATGCTTGGCTGGCAGTTCTTTCCATGATATTATACCTGGCAGCATTTGGACAAGGTATGGGCCCAATGCCATGGACAATTAATGCTGAAATATACCCATTATGGGCAAGGGGAACTGGTACCGCTTGTTCTACTGCGACCAACTGGTTTTTCAATTTGCTCATTTCTATGACATTTTTGAGTTTGATTAAATTAGTGTCTAGAGCTGGTGCCTTTTTGGTTTACGCATCCTTTGCTGCTATTGGGTGGATATTTTTGTTCCTGTTGTTACCAGAGACGAAAGGGAAAACGTTGGAGGATATCGAAGATTTATTTAAAGGGAATGTTATCGTACGTTGTCGTAAAAAGTAGTAACTTTCAATATGTAGTACAGTAAACACCTGCGTATGAGAACCTGAAAGTTTGGAAGTCAGCCTGGGTTCTTGTACAATGAGTTGTTAGGTAGATATGTTCTTTAATTATTTGACTACCGGACTGGTCAAGATGCATGTTTCATTCCTTTTCATATGTGTAGCTACACAACAAATTTTAGAGTGCACTTATCAAATCATAAATGACAATTAGACTGATTACAATGAGTCCCAGTAATCGCTATTAAAAGCGAGACTACTACACCAAACCGAGACCCCTTTCAATAGCGGTAACTACGGCCATATAATCAGTCTAAATGACAATACCGGAAGCCTCAAAAGATGTAGACACGTCAGAATATTCATCAAAATTCGATTCAAATATTGATCTCTTTACGATAAAAGATTAAAGGCAAAATTGTGTTTTGCATTTAGATTATGTCCTTGATAGTTTTGAATATGTCAATTTTTCAAATTGTTTTTCAAGTTCACACAGTTTTTACCGCTCCTAATTGCAATTCAATCATAAGAAACTTCGGCTGAAGCAAAATTTTAGCGATAGGTTTTTAGAAATCCGGTTATAGTCAATCTTTATTTTTATATCCATTTCAATTCTCTAATATTCTTAACAACTTCTTCTGTAAGTTCTTACAACTTAGAATGGTATTTCTTAAATTTATAAATCATTAAAGCAATAGATTTATACTCTTATTGATAGACAGTGCAAATTTGTATTAAGAGTTTAGTCAAACACTATTTGCGAATTTCTAAATCAACATTTATATTGTATTGTAATTTTGAAACGAAAGAAAAGATGTTTTGACATTCTGGTGGCTAGAATTTACGAGAAAATAAAGAAATCTTTCTTTCTTTCTATTGTGTAATTTCATCATAGCTGTTATTGATGCTTGAAACTTGTCACTTGCTAGCTTCGTGTTCTTTCCTACAGTTGGTCCAAGAGTGCCAAAGCTAAAGCTACCAAAAACTACCTTACCGTCATCAAGCCTTCATGAATACAGATTTTTAATTCTTGAAGCAACTTGATGCGATTTTGATATTTCGCTAGTGAAGACACTGATTGAGAACATAGGGCTTTAATCTTTAAAAGAGTAGGGGTAAAATTCTATTCCAGTTTTCTTTGAATCAAATGGCTTGGAAGGAACTTACGGTTTTTAGCTGTAAATCTGCCGTGGAAATTTATTGATATCTTGATTAGTTTCAAAATGGCGGCATTTATTGAATTTGTGGCTATGACGTCATCCAATTTCTAAATCCTAAACCAGAAAAGCTACAGATTTCTGCTTGCCACCATATTGTGGACCTTCATAAACTATGGTTTTCTTTAAGGCTATATAATTTTTCCTCCATTGGTTTAGGATTTACGATGATTTGAATTTCTTCAAATTTCTCTGATTGAGAAGGGGGAGTAGAGATATAGACGATGATGGCTCAAAGTTTGCAGGTAGAATGACCTCTGCGTAGAAGCCAATAAAAGCAGGAGACGGATTACTCAGTAGCCTTAAATAAACCAGCCTGATCTGAAATGAATTGTTCAGTTATCAGATGTAATTTTAGATGTGGTTATTCCTGAATTTAATTTTGTTTTAATGTTTGATCAACAGTTTCATTTCGTGTTGCTTTTCATAAAAGGAGGAGCTTCGAACAGAAGCTACCCAAATTAGAAATCTGGTTGTAAGATGTAATTTAAATGTGGTCATTCACCAATTTCGATTTTCATTTCTAAAAATCTTATCTGCTCTGTAATATTATAAACTGTAAAATATTTCGAAAAGGGGGAGTTAGAACTAATTACGTATTCATTTAGACAGTGAGTTAAGGGACATGTGGAATGAGCGTTGAAAGATGGTTTTAAGGTAGTTTTAAGTTTGTCAAACCTAATTAGAAAGGAAGAAATTATCTTTACGTAATGAGGTTCTATTTTCTCTCTTCTCGCCAAAGTCATGATTTTTGCCAGCACTGAGTTGTTTCAATCAGAATGAATAAAATAGTTTAAGTTTGTCAAACCTTATTAGAAAGGAAGAAATTATCTTTACGTAATGAGGTTCTATTTTCTCTCTTCTCGCCAAAGTCATGATTTTTGCCAGCACTGAGTTGTTTCAATCAGAATGAATAAAATAGTTTAAGTTTGTCAAACCTAATTAGAAAGGAAGAAATTATCTTTACGTAATGAGGTTCTATTTTCTCTCTTCTCGCCAAAGTCATGATTTTTGCCAGCACTGAGTTGTTTCAATCAGAATGAATAAAATAGTTTAAGTTTGTCAAACCTAATTAGAAAGGAAGAAATTATCTTTACGTAATGAGGTTCTATTTTCTCTCTTCTCGCCAAAGTCATGATTTTTGCCAGCACTGAGTTGTTTCAATCAGAATGAATAAAATAGTTTAAGTTTTTCAAACCTATTTAGAAAGGAAGAAATATCTTTAGGTAATGAGGTTCTATTTTCTCTCTTCTCGCCAAAGTTATGATTCGTTCGCAATCACTACAGAGAAGAATGGGAGAGTAGGGACACCCAATGATATCATTCAACAGCTTTAGGTTCATAATTTATGCATAACTAAACACTGAAAAAAACAATTCGAATAATTTGTTGTAGGGATAAACGGTAGCGCAATAAAATTAGCTATGTTTAATAAGAAAGTAGAAATATGGCTTACGCAGTGCAAAGGAAAAATATGCCGATGTATGAGCGTGGGCGTTTAAAGTCATACCGATTTTCATTGCAGCTGCAGACTTTACATATTGGATCAAACTTTGTTATGCATTGTAGGTGGTCACACCGATAACATTGCATCCTTTCAAAGAAGATTTTCTTTATTTTCTTTTTTGCTGCTTTCATGCAAGAGATTAGAGTATGTATGGCCTTCTAATAGAATTCATAGATTCATGACGCTTCAAACTAGAACTAGATTTCTTACTTATTTTTGAAGATTTATCTGTGTCCCATGATATCAAATCATGTCTTGCCCCTTTTTCGAAACCTCTGGTTTCAGGTTCACTCAAAACTTGACTTTTATTAAAGGGAGTCAAACGGATACACGCATCTTGTCATTCCTTCGCAGTACCGAACAACCTCAAAGTACTGAACATCGTGTGCAGTACTGTATTTCTCACGGGTGAGCTTCTTCTAATTACAATACAAAGGAAGGGCAGCGCATAAGAGAGCCTATGGACTATACAGTCTTGTCACATAAAGATTTTGCGATGAAGTAGGAATCGGGGGATGAAATTCTGACTAAATCAATGTTGTATTCCTGATAAAGAAAAGTGACTGATTATTGAATAACATGAGCTAGATGGGGCAGTTACCAGTCTGGCGGTAGGTTTAGCAATCTGTATGAAACAAAATCATCAGTTTCTCTAAGAAGATAATCATCGCTATAGATTTAACTTACCTGAAAGTGAGCTGCAGTTAGCTTGTCTTCAAACTTCTTGCCATTTCATTTCTCGCTTTGCTCTGTTTTACTTTCAATTTTCTTGGGAGTTCAGTTGAATAGCAGGATTGACCGTACTTTGACTTTACTAACGTTGAAATCAAATATTTAAAACCGATTCTATCGAAAGGTCAACAAATTATGTCTGAGAAAATAAAGGAATTGTTAGACTGCAAACAAATGAGTGAAAACTGATATTTTTCACGAGTTCTGCTTGCAAAAAAGCAGTCTTAACTCATCCTCTTCTTTTGATATAAGTTTTGTTATATTTCGTTCAAATAGATTTATGCAAATTCTCTCACAAATGATATTTATCAAACGACAGAGACTGAACTTTGTTTGATGTTTGATTAAGTCTTTCGGTGTTTTAATTTTGTCATTGACCTGCTCACACACAAGTACATATTTGCATTCTTTTGAAATAGCCTCTTTGTCAGACCAAAACAATTCATATACATCATATACACATGATCTCTTTGTTGTTTCTATGACAACAGCAGATACAATCGGCTTCTACTCTTGACCTTGGAATAAAGAAAATCTCCTTTTGTTACTGGAGTTTGAACAGAATCACCAAAAGATTCTAAAATGTATTTTGATGAGTGGAGGAAATTCTGCTTGCAGGAATAAAACATAGATGTATGCTTGATACATGTTACATTCCTATGTTGAGAAAGTGTCTGTTGCTGCAAGCGGGGCTGCAAGAAATTTCAGGACCAGCCAGAAGAGGCTGATATGAAGTCCTTGCTAAAAATCAAATAATTTTTCAAAGAAAGGGTTCTGGCGTCATGTTCATATTTTCTTCCCATGTTGAAAAGGGTTGAAAGTGTTGATTTTGTAACAACACTACATGTATTTTTTATAAGAAACTAAGAATTTAGGCCAGTACTGAAAGTTTCTTAAAAATTTGGCATTGGTATAAATTATTCCTTGTGTGGATAACTTAAACTGATTACGATGAACCCCAGTAATCGCTATTCAAAACGAGACTACTACACCAATCTGAGACTGAGGAGCGTCCGGCAGCCTTTCAATTGCGGTAACGGCCATATAATCAGTCTATAGATAACTCAATAAAAAGAAAAACTGTGAACGTTTTCTGTTCTTTCAAACTATGCTATTTCAAACAAGCACAAAACAAAGACTGATTGTGTAGCTGTTTGGCAAATCTCTAGCCAGGTTCTCATTTGCTCATATTGCAATGGATTTGAAATTCATCAAAATACGAAAATCGTTTACTGATTCGCAGTTTTCTATTTGCTCGTTCTTTCAATTTTGCATAGAAGGAGGACTGCATGCCGGCTAAACACAGATGAATTATTCTTAGGATTATTAATTATCTTCCTGGCTTCCCGGTACCAGTTTTAACTCACAAACATATCTCTTGTAAAGGATAAGATTCATGTCTCTATACCGCTGTGCTACATACACGAAGAAAATTT
Source organism: Aurelia coerulea (assembly GCA_039566865.1). Classification (NCBI taxonomy): domain Eukaryota; kingdom Metazoa; phylum Cnidaria; class Scyphozoa; order Semaeostomeae; family Ulmaridae; genus Aurelia; species Aurelia coerulea. The sequence goes on from CM076954.1 coordinate 22,678,680, forward strand.
CAATGCAGAACGTTTATGAAACTTTATAGCCCGTTTTAATTTAATGGCGCGAGGAAGAGCTGATATCACTATTCTGCACAAAGATTCTTGAAAATGTGTCAAAATATCGTTCAATTCAGATTCTTTCTCAAGGGTACAGCTAAAATGTCTTTCTTTTCTGCTTAAACCAAATTTGATTTTCAGACAGTCTGAAATTGCAGTGTGCCCGCAAAGGACCCTGGGTGACAATGGATCTTTAACTTATGCATCAATTTTTCTGACAGTCTGCTCAGATTCACAGACATGAGTTCATTCTGTTTATTTTGATGAAAGCTGTTCACTGTCTTTGTGTCTGGTAAGCCCTCCGCATGTGCTAGTATCTTGAAGTGGGGAGCGAAGCGAGTGCTTTACCTCACAATAATACATACCATACTCTCAAGCATTGAATAAACGGAGGTTGGTGAGAATACTCAGGGGGATTGAAAATGGTTCGATATTATAATACGCGGGGGCTGGAACAATTGGGGGGAGGGAGTTGTAAAATTGAAAATAGTCGTTTTCTTAGTTAAACGCGTATCTTGTTTATATTTATTCAAAAATTATGTTCACTATCATCTCAATTTTTGAAGATTAATAAAAGGGGGGGTGGGAATAAGAGTTGGGGTTGGAAAATTTTTCAAAAATTAACGAGTGGAGGGGTACGATTATTCGGCACTCGAGAGTACAGCCATTACTTGCTTTCAGTTTCATCTTTTCCAGAGCCTCCTTTGATGTTAATATTAACAGTGAATGAAGTCTCGCATTGAGTACTGCATTGATTTGGCACATCACGTGACTCAGCTTGACGCAGCATTGTTTGATCGTTATCAGAGCAACAACAACATTTCAATTTCATTTGACAACGTATGGCATGAAGGTATCTATTGATTTCTCGATGCATTTTAGCATACACCAATGGATTGACGCAGCTGTTCATTGCACTGATACATGGCAGCAGGAGATACGGTATTAAGAATTCTTTACGTTTCACTTTTGTGGTATCATAATGCCAGAAGACACTGAAAACCACTTGGTAAACAGCAAACGGTAATGTAAACAGGAAATACAGGGCTACGATGATGATAAACATTCTCACAACTCTTTTATTTTCATTTCGTATTTGTCTCTGCATCACTTGAGTATCAGAATGGTATGCCTCACTATGCCTTAACTGTCTTGCAATTTGGTAGTATGTTCCTATCATTATTGTTGCAGGGATAACCCAACCAACTAACGTGTAGAATCCGAAATATGCAAGATGGAGTTCTGGAGATAAGAGCTTCTTTGTGTAGCAAGTATTTTCTTTGTGCCTCAATGCCGTGAGCACGGGTGTGTTGATGAAGATGCCAAATAGCCAGACTGACGTAATGAGCATTCCTTTTGCTTTGATTGTCAGTTGAGAACTGAATGGTCGTGAGATGATTCTAAAATAGAAATTAATCAAAATCTTTATGGCCACGTACCCTGGGTTCCAGACTCTCTATCATGTTAGAGAGTCTGGTACCCAGGGCCTGGTTGTTCAAAACTGGTATTATGCTAATACCGGATTAGGACTATGCAAATGACTACAGAATCATGCCTTTAATCCAAGATTAGCGCTAATCGTGGTTTGAACAACTCGGCCCAGGGTAATGGCCACGTTGGTAGACATACTTGTTGCTCCCCGTGGTATTGTCTTAGTAGTAGAGTAGAGTAGCTTCTAAGTAGAGTAATTCAATAAATATGTAACGTAAATTTGTAGCAGAATGTATACAAAAAAATCGAAGTCTGTCTCAACTTATACCGCATTCACATTGACACAGTCAAACCGGTCTTATCAAAATTAGTTTAAATTCAACCAATCAAATGCACTGGATTTGTTGGATTGACCAATTAGGAAGCCCCATTCCATAATCTGGTTCAGTTTAAGCTGGTTTGACTTATAAATGTGAATGGGGTATTAGAAGCCACGTAAAAGTTCCGGTGAACATAAAACATTGAAGAGTTTTGCATTAGCGATTTTGCGTTATCGCAAATTTCCAATAACATCTAATTTGATGCAGCCTTTGGTTGAAATCATTTTCACAGGGAAACCGGGAAATAGGTGTTGCGAAAAGTAAAAATTATCTTTCTCTGTCCCCAGTCCGCTTGATCATTTTTGTACCTTGGTCCTCTGTGTTCTAGTTGCTTGCGCGGTACAGGGGACAGTAACTGTTGTAAAGGGGTAAAGGAGCCTGTTCAAAGAATCATTCATAATTTCGAAACAAGACTTCCTACCTAAATCTTGGAATGTATCTGAAAAGCTTGGCTAATTAACGAGGCCCATACCAAGTAAGTTCGCCAAGACAACGGAGTAAACAGCCTGTAAAAAGACTTTATCTTAACTTATAAGATGACGAAACGAATCATTTTGCGTCTGTATGTACCTGTAACGCTCAACGGAGATCAGCACTAATGTCCATGATGATGCAATTAGATTGATTGGATTGAGTGCTGGTAACAAATGACACATCACTGGTCCTAAGTACCACTTTCTTTGTGACAAGAAATCATATGCTATGACAAATGGGACAAAACATGATGCAAGCAAATCTGCAACTGCAAGACTGACAATGAATGCACTGCCGTCATTGTTTCGATTTGCTTTGCTCTTCATTCCAATGATTCAACTAATCTTCCCACCTTTCAAATAAATGACGAAAAGATTGAATCCACGGGAAAAATTAAATATCTTGGGGTACAAATTGATCCATTACTAAATTGGAAAGAGCAAATCAACGTTGCTATCGGTAAGATTTCACGAGGGATAGGAATGCTGAAGTATTCCAAGAAATATCTCTCGTTGGAAACCATCCAAAGGATGTATTTTAGCATAGTAGACTCGCATTTTAGATATTGTTGCTCTGTTTGGGGATGTGCAGGTGATACCACACTAAGAAAATTGCAAATGCTGCAAAATCGAGCAGCGCGTGTCGTTATATATAAAGCCTTGAATGGGCTTGCACCCCCTTACATGCAGTCAATGTTTCACAAATTGTCCGATTCTTGCAATCGGACCTTACGTAATACCAGTACTGACCTCAGGATTCCACTCTGTAAGACCTCAAATGGGCAGCGGAGCTTTTCGTATCGAGGAGTTACTGTTTGGAACCAGCTGAGCAATGAAATAAAAACTGCTCCTTCGCTAGCCACTTTCAAAACGAGGCTAAAAGCATTTTTGAAAGATCAAAGAGGCTGATAATCTAATTCAACATTCAGCACATACGTTTGACTTCCGAGTCCCTTTATTTTTACATATATTTCTTTCTTTTATGTAGGATCTTCAAGTTTATTTGTAATAAATATAAATTGTTTGTTTGCACGTGCGGCTACAATAATCGATAAATACACCAAATATTTTAAAATGAATAAATAGCCTAGAGCTTAGAAGACTAAACGTTTCGGGCTTAACCCTTCATCAGTAGTAACGAGAAAAGGGTACGGTAGAGCGTAAGAAGCAGAAAAAGAACGATTGATAGAATAGTGTATTAATAGAATGAAGAAAGAATGCGGCGCAAGAATGCGACGTAAAAGAAAGAGCGTACGATTCGAAAAGGAAAACCTGATAGAAGATGATGGGTGAAGAAACTACGATATGAATGAGAAGCGTTTATTAAGTCCATTCGGTATTAAAGTTCCCAATTTGAAAATTAACCTCTTTTCCAAAGTCTTTCGTTTTCTATTGTCTTGGTCCGCGAATAAAAGTCCTAGAATGACCATATCCCCTGTCGAATGTCCCTCCGAATTAAAGTGTCTTGAAACATTTGTATCGGCATGCTCAATCTTTTGTTCTTTCTCGTGGGTTTTATTCTCTACGTTCCGCAAATGTTCACCAAAACGATTGTTAAGCTGACGACATGTTTCTCCAATATATAAAACTTGACATCTAGTGCATCGTATGCAATAAATAAGGCATGACGAGGAGCAGGTGAAAGATTGGCGAACCGAAAATTTTCCTGATGTTGTAGAAATCTTGGTATCACCACTAACATGATCGCAAGTTCTGCAGTTAGAGCGGCCACAGGCGGTTGTGCCAGGGCGTTCATTGTCGTCGTGCAGTTTTGATCTGACAAGGGTATCTCTCAGATTGGAATCACGTCTGTAAGCCATAAGTGGTGGGGCTGAGAAGATGTCACGTGTTTTTGCGTTGGAAGAGAGGATACCATAGTTCTTGTAGATGATGTTCTTGATAGGGATTGCCAGAGGGTGGTATGTAAGTGTGAAGGGGATTCTCTCTGAGGCTTGGTTGTTCCTGCGATTTTTCATAGCTTCTTGTCTGGGGATGTTGAGGACTTTTTGTAAAGCGTCATTGATCACCTTTGAGGGATAACCATTGTTCACGAAAAATGAACTCATTTCTTTTGCCTTCTCTTTGAAATCAGGATCTTTAGAGCAGAGCTTTCGAAGACGGAGAAATTGAGAGAAAGGGATAGAGTTTTTGGTTTTGATGGGATGTGATGACGAGTAGTTAAGAAAACTGTGAGCGTCCGTGTCCTTATAATAGATGGATGTAGAGATGGTATCATCAGATATGGACAGCAAAATGTCGAGGAATGGTAGCTGTGTCTCTGTGATTTCAAATGTGAATTTGAGGGACGGATGAAAATTGCAAACAAAGTCAATGAAATCTTATTTTATTTGAGATTTTATATGAGATTTTATTTGTAATATCATGTATTTAGGTTAGTTATGTTTTTAAGCAGGGCACATTGTAAATCAGTTAATTTATATTTACTGAATGTATTTAACCCTGTTAAAATAAATCAAAATGAAATGAAATGAAATATCACCATGGCATTACCAGGGACACCGATCATGAATACAATAGAGCAGCAAAGCAGGGCGGGAAACAAAATAGCGAGGTCATAGTTTGTGATTGTATTTGAAGAGTTTGTTTCTGGAATCGTTGTCATGTTGAAACTTTGTGTTAAGTTAAGGGTTGCCGATAAAGAGCTGGAGGCAGTTGATTTGAAGATGGAAGCCATTTTAAAGATTTCTCTTATTTTCTTGAAGATTCCTTCCCAGTTTATGGATGTTGCTGTTGGACTTTCGTCTCAACTGTTTACGTTCCTGATTGTTTAGATCTTAGTTCAAGTTATTTCGTGTTGTCTCTTGTCTTCTTTGTAATAATTTCTCCAGCTTGATAAACAAAAGTACTGCTTAAAAAGATTCCTTTACACTTGCACAACTTTAATTGTAACTCCCGATCAAAGATTTGTACTAAAGACAACGGCTTGTTTTGTCGGTGCTTTGTTTACTGTGATATACAGTTGCTGAATTTCATGCCATAGATTAAGTGCTAGATAAATATTTACTTTGATCGTGAGTTTGACAGACAGCGATGTTGAAAAGTTGATGCAATTTTCTCAAAGAAGCATGCCTTTAAGATATGCTGCCAAACAAAACAATTTTAAAATTTGTGTTATTGTTTTTTTCTCTAAATGGAGCTTTTGCTGCCTTGAATGAATAAACAATCAAAACTTTCCTCTGCAATTGAAAGTAATGAGAATCGTTAGCAATAAAGATACTGAGTTACTCTTTTAAACAGTTGATCTATCAGATTGTTGCTTAAGTCTTTTCTGACGTACTCAGCTGCATAAAACCTCCATTTTGCACTTTTGTAGTGGCAAAAAATACTCTTCCTTACACATATGCAAAGTTCTGACAGAAATACGATTGTGTCCCTCTCTCCGCCAGCTATTCTTGTAAGTCAACGTTTGTAATTGTACTAAACAATTCACTTGCTTCTAGATTGTTCCCAATTGTTCAAAATGATCAACAAAAATTTGTGTGGCACCTCTTGTTCTGGAAGAATCTCAAATTCAATCCATAAGATGTAAATGCTGAAGAATACAATTACCATTCATAAACATTGCCTGGCTTCTAAATTTCTTTATATACAAATCTCGAAGCTACCAAATCTGTTTTATCATGTGAGGAAACTTTCTTCGGATATCCTTTGCATTTGCTTCCGAAAGTGTTTGCATCAAAGCACTAACTTCTCATGGCTGACCTTCTTCCCAAATGATAAGCGATAGATTGTATGTGCCACGTTTTATGAACTAAAGTAAATTGCCATTAGGCCTATTTACAATCAATCAAAACGTGAATAATGGAGCACCTTCATTTCTTTGGTGTGAACATTCTATATTTGCTGGCAACAGCAAACAGAAGAAGGCTCTTTTGACATAGAAATAAAACATCTTGTAGAGTTTTTATGTCAATAAGCCCACAGGAGAATGGTCAGCAATTTATTTCAGGAAATTTTTTTCTCCGTGCTAATTGTCCAATTTTGTCGCTGCAAATTATGGAGGTGTTAATAGTTTATCAGGCACGCCCAATGTATGCATTTCTCTAAAATTTAGAATAGTTTTTCTCCGAGTGGTTTGCACACATCTTTCCAACGGAAATGTTCATTTTGCAACCAATTTCGGCTATTGATTTATCAAAGCTGCGTCCCGGAGCACATTTTCTTTGAATTTAGAATAGATGCTTTCAAGAAGTTGACACACATTTCGCACACAGAATTCAACTTGTATAGCAACTTTGTTTTCTTTATACCAAATGTAGCGCGTATCTGAAGTTAACCATTTCCTTATCACAGTTTTTCTGCCGATTGTTGTCAGGTCACCCGTTAACATTATTTTTGTAACAAACCAAAGCAAAAGAAACTACTGTCTGGGTGTCCCGAAAAAAGTACTCCCGTTTAGAAAATCACCAATATTTGATTACAACACCATCACAAAATTCTTTGTTTGATCTTTTTTGTCAATGATCCAAATATACTGGAGAAAACTTTGGTATAAACTTAAAGATGATAAAATGTTTGTTACATTACCTCGAGTTGGAAACCTTACTCTGAGTCAAATATTGGCCAACAGCCATGATATAGAGAGTTTCCGTTTTCCTTCAATTCTGCAACGACAGTTAATGTGTCTTTCTAACATCTATTATCAAACTATTAGAAGCAAAATATACAAAAAAAAATTAATCTGGTGACCAGCAGTGTCTTTTTGCAGTATGCTGCAAAACCAGGCAGCCCTAAAAAGAAAGAGCTATCGTGAGATCAGCTATATTTTGGAAAATAATTTTGTTTTTGATCTACAAATTTGAAGATCGGTCATGTAATCAAATTTTCATGATCTTTCAAACAGTCAAAAGCCGTAATTTTAACCTTTATTTTCTCGAAGAGCTTAAAGACGGAAATAAAACCCTACGGTAGAAATTTAGATTAATGTCCTTAGTGTCCGAAATGTTCATGCAAAGAATACCCTTGTTCACAAATTTCACTACGTATCAACAGGCAACTTTCAACGAATTTTTGAAATTTTGACACAGTTTTCATAAGTTTTGTTCTGGAGTTTCGTTTTGACTCAATGTGCTAATCATGCTTCACTATTCAAATGGCAAAACCAAATTTCTTTTAAGGGTTTCATATCACAATTTTTGTTATTCGTGACTTTTTCGAGAAATGTTACAAGGTTCTTACTGGTCATCATGTGCAGTCCCCGTGATCTGTAAATTGTGCCCTTTCGCCACTTAGACTGATTATATGTTCGTAGGTTATAGCTATTGATAGACTGATGGACGCTATAACTTTTCCACAACTGGAGCGACAACAACAACATTAATTCACTTCAATTAGATGAGCGTAAGTTGAGGGTCCTTATGTAGTGAGTAGACTGATTACGATGAGTCCCAGTAATCACTATCCAAAACGAGACTATTACGCCAGACCGAGACCGCTCTTACTGGGACTCATAATATTACGGCAATATTTTTGGACTGACTTTTTTCACTTTTGAACGCCCTTGGGAACGAGGCTGCTATCAAAGTATACAACCAAATACAACGCCATTAGAATCTCTGCAAATTCGATTGATTGATGTTGACCAACGGAAACTCGAAGCTCAAAGCAGAGTTTCAAGGAGCTTGGCCGGACAGAACAAAGTCTTATGAACAAGAATACCATGAAAACAGTTGGCGACAATATCAAATTTTGTACGTAGGTACTATTTTGCTGCTTTCGCTAAGCATTAACTGCTCTATTGTGAAGTTTTCAAATCAATGTGTTTCATTTGAAAACTACACATGTTTTGTGCTCTTCTGCCTAGGCCCTTATCGAAACGAGGCAGTCATAGTCATTTCAAAATAATGGTGTTTGATTATGAGTCGTAGTTAGGAGCGTCCGGCAGTATTTCAATAGCGATAACTACGACCATATCATCAGTCAATGTAGTGAGGCTATTCTCCACTCTTGAAATTGTAGTATTATGATGATTATTAAATAGCCTCTTTATGATGAGCTGCCTCGCTTGGCAGACGGTTGATTAAAAAGTCTTCCTGTTTACGTTCAGGTTGTTGGATTAACTTTATACGCCCTACGGCGTGACTTTACTCTTCGTTGTTTCTTCTTGAGTTCATTCTGTGTTTGACGCCACAAATACAACATGGTGACAGGAGTAAAAGGAATTAGAGTGAATCAAATAGTTTAGACTTGATTTAGCTGGCTAGGCAGCAGTTAGGCCTATCGAAGGATGGCTTCTATGATACAGCCTCCGCCCTCGTTGAATTTACAACATGGAAACATTTCGGAAAATTTTCGGAGATGGGAGCAGCAAGTTAAGCTGTATATCAAATCGATAGGTTATGGAAAAAAACCAAAGGATGAACAGGCAGCGCTGATTCTTCATTGTGCAGGAGAAGATGCTATAGAAGTTTACAACACATTTTGAGTGGCCAGAAGTCGAAGCTTCAGGATCTTCGGGATCGTCGTCATCATCAACTGCGGTTCAACCAAAGGATGACCCTGATGAAATTCTTAAGAAATTTCATGATTATTGTAACCCTCGTAAGAACGTTGTTTATGAAAGATTTAAATTTTGGACAACAAAGATGTCTGACTCATTTGACAATTTCATAACAGAGCTTCGTACTAAAGCAAAAGCATGTGATTTTACAGCATCTGATGAAATGATACGAGATAAAATTGTTTTCAGCATAAACGATATGCGTGTTCAAGAACGTCTGTTAAGGGAGCCAGAACTTTCCCTTGTCAAGGCAGTTAATATATGCAAAACAGCACAAGTATATCAAGAACAATTGAAAGTCATGCAACCTGGTACCCAGGCTGTAAATGCAATTTCACGAAAGAGCGGAAATTATCAGAGAAAACCAGAAAAACAACAACACGTAAATGCACGATGCAAATATTGTACAGGGAGTCACCAAAAGGGGAAATGTCCAGCCTATGGTAAGAAATGCAGATCATGTGGTAAATTGAATCATTTTTCAAAAGCATGTATGAGCACTAAGAAAGTACATCAGTTGGAAGTAAGTGACGATGATATCAAGGAGCAGAATTATGACAGTTTCTTTATTGGTATGCTAGATGATGATACAAATGGAAATAATGATAAATGGGAAGTTGATCTTATTGTAGAGAAAAGGAAAGTAAGATGCAAATTGGATACAGGAGCAGAAGCCAATGTGATTTCTTCAAAAACACTTGATGCACTGAAGGTACCAACTATGAAAATTGCACCAACTATCACAAAGTTAAGAGCATTTGGAGGTAAAATGATTACACCAGTTGGTAAAGTGACTCTGGAAGTAGGCAAAGAAAAACATAAGTTGACATTCCATGTGATACCCTCAGATGATTGCACAATATTAGGAAAGAATGCAAGTGAAGCCCTTGTATATGTTAAACGTGTTTATGTCATGATAAATAAAAGCAGTAAGGAGCAAGTTTTGGAAACATACAAAGATGTATTTGAAGGACTTGGCACCTTTTCAACGCCTTATGAGATACAGTTAAAGGCAGATGCAAAGGCTAAGTTGAAAGAGCTGTTGGACAAAATGACAACACAAGGGATCATTGCAGATGTTGATCAACCAACAGATTGGGTCAACAATTTAGTTATCACAGAGAAACCTGATGGATCAATGAGAATATGTTTGGATCCTAAACCACTGAATGAGGCAATAAGGAGAGAACATCACAGATTACCTACAGCTGATGATGTCCATTCAAAGTTAGCAAACAAGCAGATTTTCACTGTAATAGATGAGAGACATGCCTTTTGGCAAGTTCCACTTACAGAAGATTCATCATATTTGTGCACATTCCACACCCCCTGGGGTAGAAAGCGCTTTTTAAGAATGCCTTTTGGCAAGTTCCACTTACAGAAGATTCATCATATTTGTGCACATTCCACACCCCCTGGGGTAGAAAGCGCTTTTTAAGAATGCCTTTTGGCATTTGCAGTGCAAGTGAAGTCATGCAAAAGAGAAATGAATCACTTTTTGGTGATATACAAGATGTCCATGTCATAGCAGATGATATGATCATAGCAGCAAAGAATGAGGAGGAACACGATAAGACATTTGTAAAAGTCTTAGAGAGAGGTAGAAGTCAAGGGATCAAATTCAAGAAAGAGAAAATTCAGTACAAAGTCAAAGAAGTAAAATATATGGGAAACATAATCAGTGCAGAAGGAATCAAACCAGACCCAGCAAAGGTTCATGCTATAGTCAATATGCAAAGACCTGACAGTCAAGAATCACTGAGGAGATTGCTAGGATTAGTCAAGTATCTTTCACAGTACATTCCTGGAGAAAGTGATATTACAGCTCCATTAACCCTATTTTAACCGGGCAAAAAAAAAGTGATTTTCTACCGGGGGGGGGCGTTTTTCGCCCCCCCTGTTTTTCTCCGAAAGTATAACAGTTATGACAATGAAACTTGCACTGTGTCATAATTGAACAAAGGAGAATCTAAAAATAGCATCAATCAATCAATAGTCACGTGACTGGTTGCTAGGCAACCAAAAACAAAGCAAATTTTGAGAAAATCGAGCTATTCGCAGAAAAGGGCCTATTACTAGCAAATAGCTAGATAAAATTGGCAAAAAACCATCCAAATTCCTGCTGGACACCATTACTTTGTAGTTTTATATGGTTTCCTACGGATATTTGTGGTTTCTAATAAATTAACTAATTAAATAATGAAAATTTGATTCAATGCGAAATTGTTAGCTCAATAATTATGATTTAAAACCATTAATTTCGCATATTATTGGTGAAATCAAGTACCTTCATCGATATTTGAAGTTATTCCATCAGTTTTACATGAAAAAATTACTCATTTATTAGGAATATGACGTCATAAAGAATGATGACGTCATAGAAATAATAAACTGCTGATGTCAGCAAATATGAATAAATTATATATCAAATGAAAGTACTCATCGAGACAAATCGAATGGTATATATATTGTTGACATTTAGTTACAAAGGAAGAAATTAGAGCCGTTTTAAAGAATTTCTTTGTGACCACTCTCCAAATATGGGCATGTGCTGGTCACGTGGTCAAACAATAGGTATTGAAATTTCTATTCTCCGATTGCCAACTAAATTTTAGGAAAAGTCAAGGAGTTTCAGCACTGTAGGTAGCATCGTTTGGGAGCTATCAAACAAATTCCGATAGGGGGGGCGAAAAACGCCCCCCCCCCCCGGTTAAAATAGGGTTAAGAGATTTATTGAAAAAGCAAACATGGAAATGGTTAGAGAAGCATGAAAATGCCTGGAATGCGGTTAAGGCTGCACTTATACAGCAACCAGTTTTGCAATTTTATGATGTCAGCAAGGACATTGTTATTCAAGCAGATAGTTCAAGTACAGGTTTAGGGGCAGTACTGATTCAAGAAGGAAAGCCAATCGCTTATGCTTCAAGAGCCCTCACAAAAACAGAACGTAACTACGCACAGATAGAGAAAGAACTTTTAAGTATTGTTTATGCAATGAGAAAGTTCGAGAAGTACATACTTGGAAAGAGAGTTGATATTCAGAATCATCATAAGCCATTAGAAACAATCCTAAGGAAGCCTTTACTCAAAGCTAGTCCACGTCTTCAAAGGATGATGTTACAATTGCAGAAGTATGATTACAAGTTAGAGTATGTACCAGGAAAGTTGATGTATATACCAGATACCCTCAGCAGAGCCTACCAGACAGTTTCAGATGACACTGACTTAGAGCCTCAAGAAGAAACAGAGGTCATGGTACATTCACTGGTTGAAAGTTTGCCAGTGAGTTCAACAAAAATGGATCAATTCAAAAGAGAAAATAAAAGTGATCCAGAGATGCAAGCAATACATACTCAAGTTCAGAAGGGGTGGCCTTTGCATAAAGCAGAAGTACCTGATCTTGCAAAGCCATTTTACAATCTCAAAGATGAAATACATATTGCTGATGGGATAGCATGTATAGGACAAAGATTAATAGTTCCAAAGAATTTGAGAAAAGGAGATGCTAGAGAGAATACATGAATCTCATCTAGGAGAAGAGAAATGTAAATCTAGAGCTAGATGTACACTTTACTGGCCAAGAATGAATATAGAGATCTCCCAGATGATATCAAGATGTTCCATATGCTTAGAATTCAGACAGGGGAACAGAAAAGAGCCAATCATTGCTCATGAAGTAAAAGCACAACCTTTTGCAAAGGTTGGAGCAGATTTATTTCAATTTGGAGGGAAAGATTATTTGATAGTAGTAGATTACTATTCAAAGTACCCAGAGATAGCACTACCAGAGAATAAGTCTGCACCGTGTGTTAGTCTCCACCTAAAGTCCATTTTTGCACGACATGGAATTCCAGAGGAACTTGTCGCAGATAACAATCCATTCAACAGCAAAGATTTTGAGAGTTTTGCAAAAGAATATGGTTTTAAATTCACACCATGTTCTCCACATTACCACCAGAGCAACGGCTTAGCAGAAAGATCCGTAAGGACAGTGAAATCAATGCTAAAGAAGGCCAACAAAGAAAAGAAAGATCCGTATATTGCCTTGATGGAATATAGAAACACACCAGTACTAGGGCAATATTCTCCCAATGAGCTTCTAATGAGCAGACTTACAAGAACTAAAATACCAGTAAGTCCAGATGTGTTAAAGCCCGAAGTTGTTTTAAATACAGAGACATTGCTCAAAAAGAGAGAGAAAGATCAAGAGAGATATTACAACAAAGGATCTAGGACACTTCCAGAATTGAAAGAAGGTCAGAAAGTTCGAATCAGAACAGATCCAAAATTGCCATGCAGGCGCGGATCTAGACCGGGTTGAACGGTTTGCACAAACCGGTCAGATTTTCAGAGTAATGAATATTTTCATTTTGTCTCTAAACTTTTATCATCTGCGTGAAATTAGCCTGACTAGCAGACGAAACGAGAATACGAGTTCCTCCTTTGGTCTGAGTCAGGCTGCGTGAAATGGGCATTATGCGAAGGCGCAATATTGAATGTCAGTAGTACCCACTTATCGATGATCAATGCAAGTTATCTTTTCAATGCAACGTAATCCTCGCTAATTGAGTGAGGAAAGCAGTCAGCAAGCCGGCGTTTGTTATTTCAATACGAATATTGTCTTACTCATAAAGGAATTTAGTGTTGCGCAAGGGAAGGAAATTCTGACCCGGTCACCCATTCATTTCGAGCTTCTGACCCGGTCAGAACTCGGTCAAACCCGCTCAAAGTTGCGCAAGGCAGCTCCATAGGTTTTACAGTACTTGTAGTCAAACACGGTACAATATGCTTCAGTATTGTCAGTCAATAGACGTTCGAAGTTTGTCATTTGCGATCACCAGATGGCTTCAAATCTGGAAATCTCGAGAAATTCGCGCTGTTTTTCGTGATAATGCTGTAGAAAGATTTACTATGATATATTCATGGATACAAAATTACAGTGCACTTATTGAAGGTAGTTTCAGGCATAAAAAATAAGAAACCTACGTTGTTGCATGGCCGTAGAATTGCATTGCTACAGGATTTATTGAAAGTAGGCGTTTCATTTTCAAAAGGGCGTTGCCTAAGAAGAAAGGGCGTTCCCAAGAAGCAAAAGGGCGTGGCTCAAAAATTTTTCGCCTTCGGCGCAATAAACCGGTCACCGAAATCGCTGGATCCGCGCCTGTTAAATAATGCCTCAAATTAGAAACAATGTTGTACTTTATTTATTTAGAAGAAGAGGGATGTAGTATTATGATGATTATTAAATAGCCTCTTTATGATGAGCTGCCTCGCTTGGCAGACGGTTGCTTAAAAAGTCTTCCTGTTTACTAGCCTCACTACATAGGGACCCTCAACTTACGCTCATCTAATTGAAGTGAATTAATGTTGTTGTTGTCGCTCCAGTCAAGGGCCTTATGGACTAACTCTTCTCAAAACGGCAAAAAAATTCTCGCCAGGAACAAATTTGTTCCTGGACCAATCAGGATGCAAGACTTGAAATAACTTGATGGGATTGGCCAGGAACGCCGGAGAGGGGGGGCGCGGGGGGGCAAGCGCCCCTCCTGCCCTTTCCTAACGGGGGCAAGGGGGGCAAAAGTGCCCTTTCAATGAAAAACAATAATTTACTTTGAAACTTGATAGAAAAGCCGCCATAGCTTCATTCCCTTATCAGAAACACACCAGTAACGAAAAATGACTGGCAATTGCAACTTCAAAATAAGCAATATGCGATTTTATGCGATTCGAAATGAGGACATGTGGAGAAATAGCCGAAAAATTTTGTGAAAGAACATTATTGTTCGTTAAAACGTTTTTGATAGCATTTTAAGCCAATCTAAAGGGCGTGGTCACAAAAATTTTCCCGGGGGAGTACCCCCGGACCCCCTAATTTTTAGGCTCGCTTCGCTCGCCTTCGGTCTCGATTGCCCTTACGTTCCTAGTCGCCCCCCTTGCCCTACCATCGCTCCGGCGTCCCTGGGATTGGCTGATTCTTCTTCAATTTAAACTTCCCGCCAAAGGCAAACAAACGAATTCGAACAACGCGTTCGACTGAACTGCGCCAACGATCAAAATCTCAAAGTAGCGAACGAATTTACGAGATCTTTTGCGTCCCCAAACAACCAAAATATCACTTATGGGTAGGATTTTTTTGCTTTAATAGCTTGAAGAAACATTCATCTAAGTACTGATAGCTTGTTTTGCAGTGTAGCACTTCAGGAAAACCACTTTTTGCGGCGATTTAGGGTCGATGGTTTTGAGAAAAAATAGCAGGTGATTTAGGCCATGTCCGTTTCTGGAAGCGTAAGTCCATGAGTCGTAGTTATAGTAGCCTGCGCGCGTGCAGACTCTACTGATTTCTTTTCAGAGAGGTTTCCCCTCCAGTAGAGTCTGCGCATCAGCGACCACATCCTTGTTCTAGGTCACGTGCGGTTCGCAGGATTGAGGAACTAACTCATTGAATTAGATTCAATAGAGCCGCCTGTAAATAGGATAAACAAAGCACCCATACACAAAAGGTTTTCTTTGGCTTTTATTTGGCTAGCTTTGTTCATGCATATACCAATCCAATATCAGAAGACTCCAACAAAGACCAGACGCTACTCAAAGAAAAGGGAAGGCTTCAACCAATCAGGAAAGGTTTAGCGTTTCTCATAAACTGAGAACAAGGATTTGGTCGCTGTACGGTGGCCCACAACTGTCACGCACATTTAAAGATGTACTTGCACTATTAAAGAACAAGCTGCACAAATAAAGAAGAAAACGTACGATTAAAGAAACAAACGAACACTTAAAGAAGAGAAAACTCATAATTAAAGAGAAACTCACAATTCAAAAACCCCACGGCAATTAAGAAAAGGCCACGGCAATTAAGAAAAGGCCACGGCAATTAAGAAAAGGCCACGGCAATTAAGAAAAGGCCACGGCAAACAAGAAAAGGCCACGGCGATTAAGAAAAGGCCACGGCAATTAAGAAAAGGCCACGGCAATTAAGAAAAGGCCACGGCAATTAAGAAAAGGCCACGGCAAATAAGAAAAGGCCACAGCAATTAAGAAAAGGCCACGGCAAATAAGAAAAGGTCACGGCAAATAAGAAAAGGTCACGGCAAATAGGAAAAGGTCACGGCAAATATGAAAAGGTCACGGCAAATAGGAAGCCAAGTGCTGAGACAACGTGGTAGTAGTGAAGAGGAAGACAATGTGGTCCTAGTAATGTTTTGTGTAAAATGTGGTAGAGGCCTACATGCAGCAGGCCTCTTTTGCCAACACTGTGGAAATGGTAAGTGAGTTTGGTTTTCTTATCTTACTAACTTTTCTTTCCTTTAACTTTGCTTAATTCACTTAAATTTTGACTTGCTAGACTTATTTGCTGCCATGATGCTTAGGCCCAATTCTTTGGAGGCCCATGTAAAGGCCTTACCTGCACGCCGTAGGCCTTAACCAACCACACATTTGATTGGGTCTACACTCTACATTACCATGAACATATGTTTAGGGCAGGGCACTTAGCTTTTTAGGTCTTGCCTAACTATTTGCATCTCCAGTGGGATGGGATGGGGGACTCGCAAGCAAGCAAAGCAAGGGAGGAACTTGAGGAACTCCCTGGATTCAAGACTTGTATGTCTGCAGAATCAGATCGTGAAATCAGATTCGAAAAACAGTTCTTACCCTCAAAGAACCCATCGACTCAGAAAATGATTCTTGTTACAAGTATCTACAATATCCAAGTAATCAAATGCAAGAAATTTCAGCAAAATATCTTTTGTGGTTTTTCTGGAGAAACGGGGTTTATGAGTGTTGACATAAACAATACGGCAATGGCCTAAATTGATCTTGGCTAGCCCCCGTCCAAAGAACAAAAACAATTCAAAAACAATTCTTATTACAAGTATCTGCAATATCCAAGTAGTCAATTGCGACAAGTTCCAACAAAATATATTTTGTGGTTTTTCTGGAAAAATGGGGTTTATGAGTGTTGACCTACACAATACAGCAACGGCCTAAATTGATCTGGGGGTATCTCCCAAAGCTAGGGTTTATTAGAGTTCCTACAGTAAATCTAGTCATATCTACTTTTCTCTATAACTTGACAAGCCAAACTAAAATTTTTAGCTCAAAAACCTAAAATAAATGAACGCAAAGTAATCTCAACAAAGCAAAGTTCTTGAAATGCAAAGTTTTTGTTTTTGAATTCTTTTTGTTCTTTCGACGGGGGCTAGCAAAGATCAATTTAGGCCATTGGCAATGGCATTGCCGTATTGTGCAGGTCAGCACTCATAAACCCTGTTTTTTCCAGAAAAACCACATTGCATTTGATTACTTGGATATTGTAGATACTTGTAATAAGAATTGTTTTTGAGTGTAGGCCCAATCAAATGTGTGGTTGGTTAAGGCCTACGGCGTGCAGGTAAGGCCTTTACATGGGCCTCCAAAGAATTGGGCCTAAGCATCATGGCAGCAAATAAGTCTAGCAAGTCAAAATTTAAGTGAATTAAGCAAAGTTAAAGGAAAGAAAAGTTAGTAAGATAAGAAAACCAAACTCACTTACCATTTCCACAGTGTTGGCAAAAGAGGCCTGCTGCATGTAGGCCTCTACCACATTTTACACAAAACATTACTAGGACCACATTGTCTTCCTCTTCACTACTACCACGTTGTCTCAGCACTTGGCTTCCTATTTGCCGTGACCTTTTCATATTTGCCGTGACCTTTTCCTATTTGCCGTGACCTTTTCTTATTTGCCGTGACCTTTTCTTATTTGCCGTGGCCTTTTCTTAATTGCTGTGGCCTTTTCTTATTTGCCGTGGCCTTTTCTTAATTGCCGTGGCCTTTTCTTAATTGCCGTGGCCTTTTCTTAATTGCCGTGGCCTTTTCTTAATCGCCGTGGCCTTTTCTTAATTGCCGTGGCCTTTTCTTAATTGCCGTGGCCTTTTCTTAATTGCCGTGGCCTTTTCTTAATTGCCGTGGCCTTTTCTTAATTGCCGTGGGGTTTTTGAATTGTGAGTTTCTCTTTAATTATGAGTTTTCTCTTCTTTAAGTGTTCGTTTGTTTCTTTAATCGTACGTTTTCTTCTTTATTTGTGCAGCTTGTTCTTTAATAGTGCAAGTACATCTTTAAATGTGCGTGACAGTTGTGGGCCACCGTATGTACCAGAGAAAAACTCTCAAATGTTCTTGTATCTTCTGACATTTTTCTCATCTCTTGGAGGACTCTTATTTGGGTATGATACAGGAGTGATATCAGGGGCCATGCTACCACTACAAAGACTGTTTAATCTTGATGATATTTGGAGCGAACTCATCGTCAGTATTACTGTAGGTACTGCCATAACTGGAGCTGTAACTGGTGGCTGGTTCAATGATAAATTTGGCAGAAAATTGGTGCTCATAATGGCTTCATTGGTGTTCACGGTTGGACCTGTTGTTATGGCTTGTGCAAAGAATAAAGAGACATTGCTTGTTGGAAGGGCTATTGTTGGTATTGCAATAGGTAACAAGGGGGCAAATTTACCACAATATCCTCAGGGAGTGCCCTTGAACAACAGGGCCAGACTTAAAAGCTTTCCTTGCACAGGGAACCCTGCACATTCTTCATGAAAACAATAGCCTCTTGTCTCAAAACAAAAGAATCTGCAGAAGTTCCCAACGCAGAAATAAAACTTTACCCCAGCTTGGGCCCTGGAGTGACTCATAGGATTGGGCCACAAGGGGGTTTGGGGGCAAAACCCATCAAAAAAATTTTCTGGGACCAAGTCCTTCTCAGACCCTGCACATTCTTCATGAAAACAATAGCCTCTTGTCTCAAAACAAAAGAATCTGCAGAAGTTCCCAACGCAGAAATAAAAACTTTACCCCAGCTTGGGCCCTGGAGTGACTCATAGGATTGGGCCACAAGGGGGTTTGGGGGCAAACCCCCCAAAAAATTTTCTGGGACCAAGTCCTTCTCAGACTCTCGGAGAATGAGGGACATGCACGGTCACAACATTTTTAAGCAGCAATAATCAATTTTTGTGGAACGATGTTTTTACAGGGTCCGGGCCCCAGACCTTCTAATGCCCCCCCCCTTCAACTGTCCTGGTTGTGGCACTGTGCCATGTTGCAATCCACTGAATTTGTATTAGGCGGAACAGTCATGTGGATGGGGTTTGAACCCCCACCAGCACTCTTGAGTATCATGGCCAATAGATGCATACCGTAAAAGCTCTAAGCCCCCTGTGGGACTTATTTAATTTCTGACACTCCATCCAAATGCCAGGGGGGGGGAGCTTAAAAGAGAGAGGGTTTATTAGAGAGGAGGGCTTATTCATAAAATCAAATGACGAGGATATATTTGATATATATTTATTACCCCATAATATTTTATTACCCCATAATATTTTATTACCCCATAATTTGCGGATTCAACACTCACTTTTACGAGTCAAAGACATAAATTTGACACAGTCTTGTCCCAAACCTGTCAAAATTTGTATGCAAAGTTGTTTAGCTCACCAAATGTAAAATATTTGGCAACCTCTGGAATTTGATATAAGGGAAGGAATTAATAGAGAGGGAGGAGCGCTTATTTAAAATGTTGGCTCAGAGGGGAGGGGCTATAAGAGAGAGGGAGGCTTAATAGAGAGAGAGGGGGGCTAAACAGAGATTTTACAGTACTTTATCAGTGCTTAGCTACTTTTGCAATCCCAGTGCTGAAAACTGAAATTTCACCTTCACTTGTCCATTACATTTACCAAGCTTGATTATTTGTGAGCCAGCACCAAAAATGTGAAGATGAAAGTTCCCCAATAATAGATTGTATAGATTGCTACCCAAAAAATGAAAAGCCAAAACTATAAAGATTGCCAGCTTTGGTCCCAAAGAAGTGGAGCCTTCCTGTCAATACACCATTTTAGACAGTATCATCTGTTGCTTTTGATTGGCATGCTTGTAGTTTAAAAGTAGTTCATAATTTATTTTAGGCTATGCATCAACAACAGTACCAATGTA
The DNA here is from genome assembly GCA_039566865.1 of Aurelia coerulea. NCBI lineage: Eukaryota > Metazoa > Cnidaria > Scyphozoa > Semaeostomeae > Ulmaridae > Aurelia > Aurelia coerulea. Next base: position 22,698,490 of record CM076954.1, read on the forward strand.
CATAGCGGAAGCTGCCCCTGCTGCCATACGAGGGAAATTGATAACAATGTACCAACTGTCTATCACTTTTGGTCAATTTTTTGCATTAGTTATGGATGGATTCTTTAGTCATGATAAAGAACGTGGATGGAGGTATTCTATACTTTTTCTTTCATAGTCCCAGTTGGGAATTTTTTTTGCCATATTAGGGACCCATATGCCAACCTTTTATTGCTGAATCCAAATATTAATCATAAACTTTTTGAGGCCCCTAATATTTTATATATGATTGTAGGGGGTACCCTTCCTTTATTGATTGCTAATTGATGAGATAGCCTCTTTTTTTATAAACGCACCTTGTTTGTAATTTTATTTACAAACTCCAAATATTGATTTGCCTGGGAACAAGCTCTACACACCTTGGTGTTTCTTTTTTTTTGTAATTTAGATTGACTAGAAAATGTTCCTGTCACTTGGCAGGATTTTTCATAATACCGCTGTAGAAGCCTCTTGACATGGACTTAGTACGCTTTATGTACATTTCATCCAAGCATCTTCAGATCAGATGAACATTGTTGTTATAATCGCATTTTTTTCCTTTATTATTTTCCTACATTTGCTGTGTCCAAAATCAAACTTGCACTCGGAAGTAAAACATGACTCCAGGCCTCAGTATGTTCTTAAATTTTTCACATAATTTGTTGTTGTCCAAATCTGTCTTTAATGAATTTCTGGTCAAATATTTTACCATGCTTCTGTACACTGTGTTATTCTCATTGTTTTCTCATTTTCTCCTTGAAGATATCCTGAAATTCTGAAATTTTCTTTATCCCTAGGTATATGCTGGGTATAGGAGGTGTCCCTGCTGTTATAATGTTGGTTGGAATGATATTCATGCCAGAAAGTCCCAGATATCTTGTCAACAAAGGTACTATCAATAGTCCTGATTTCTGGGTTCGTAGGCCTAGCTGCACTGGAGAACATATGTGAAGTCACTGAGGAATTTCACTGTCACTTGAATGTTTTGATTTTGGAAAGAATTAAGAATGCAGTATTACCAGGAATGTTAGACATAGCGCATGGCTGCATTTGTGGAACATTTTTACTGCAATAGAGGAATTTCCTAAACAAATAGCATATGTTTATTTTTGATCATCATAAAATGAAGTCACAACTGTTTGTTGGTTTCTCTTTCAGGAAAAGTTCTACAAGCAGAATTGGTCCTCAAGAAAGTACGTGGAGGTGCAGATGTGAAAAAAGAGCTGGCTGGTTTCATTAAAGCCTGCCAAAAAGATTCTGAAACCGGTAAAGATTCTTGTAACTAATAACTAATACTTTCTTGTTACTAATACATACTTTTTTGGCTGTCAATTAGGTAATGCAAAACCAATTTTATACCGCTCAGCTTGTATTGCTATATATAAGAATGTCACTTATACCAGGTGAATCAGTAAAAATTGGAGGTGTTTGATAGGCCATTTTAGTGAAACGCAACTCAGACCATGTTTGTCGTGCAGTGGTGTAATCCTCCGAGTTTGCAGCCAGAGCATTTGAGCAGCTGAGTTTGGGCAGATGGTTCGATCCCACATAAACCCCTTCACTTAAGCGTCATGACAAGGGGTCACAGACTTGAGTCTTCTCTACTCCTGCAATCCCAGTGCTTGGTCCTAAAAACTGCGACTTCACCCTCTTCTTCATTGGGTTGAAATTTGGCAAGACAGTCATTTCTTTCCATATTCATTTGTGATTTTTTTTTTGTTTTGTTTCATTCTTAATTAAAATTTGTATAGATATCGTAGATTTTTAGTGTGCTCTCTCCTTGTCATGATTTAAAAAATTTGAAATCAAAGGGAATAGACATACTGTAGCTATATTGAGTGACTGCTGTAAAAAGGCTAAAGAAAACGCCTACACACCCATAGCTTCTTTAGCTACATAACAGAATGGCTTGTGCCAAAACAAAGTTATCAAATAGGGTATATTTTTAACTTGGCCCGGGCCAGCTTTTAACCATTTCAATTCCCTTTAATATATTTGTCTCAAATCATTTTTTAACCAAGGCCAAAAGACCAATACAAATTCCAATTTGGATGGTGAATAAATCCTACTTACTTATTTTGTGATACAGCAAATTTAGGTGAGAGAAGGTATAATTTTTATGAGAACGTTCTGCTTCCAAGCAATGACAATCAGTTTGTAAATTTAAAAAGATTACATTTCTTAATCTTGGTGGGACTCAGAAGTCGCGTCGGTAAACAAAGGGGGAGATGATACACACTTGTTCTTATCGTCTTATCATCTCACTGTGTATCCAGTATCCACCAAATCCCATACTTTCCAACGTCACGTGTATCCAGTGCATCCAGTATCCACTGTATCCACTTGTGAACAAGACGGAGCTGCACTCACTTAACTAAATTAACGGCTAGTTCACTCACCTGATACAATGTTTTGATTTGCTTTATTTGATCAGAAACTACAAATGCATTTGCCACTCTCAAAAGAGCATTGAAAACATCATATACAAGAAGAGCTCTTGTCGTTGGTTGTGGATTGCAGGCGATTCAGCAACTTTGTGGTATCAATACTGTCATGTGAGTATTCAGCGCCCATTCAGCGATATCTTCTTGTTTTCCTAGTTCTCACTAGCTGTCTTCTTTCTTCCCTAGTTCTCACTAGCTGTCTTCTTCCTTTCCTAGTTCTCATTAGCTATCTTCTTTCTTCCCTAGTTCTCACTAGCTGTCTTCTTCCTTTCCTAGTTCTCACTAGCTGTCTTCTTCCTTTCCTTGTTCTCATTAGCTATCTTCTTTCTTCCCTAGTTCTCACTAGCTGTCTTCTTCCTTTCCTAGTTCTCACTAGCTTTTTGTATTTGTACTCTCATTATCAGCCTTTGCACGCACTCTTTGCAAGACAAAATGAACAACATTCTTTTTCTGACAAAAATAGAGGACACATGCAGGGTATGCAGGTTGCAAAGGCCCTTTTGAAAACTGGAGAAAGGGAAATATTGAATTTCTAATTTCGGACTCTATGGCTTAGTTAGAAACTTGATGTAGTGATTTGTTTTGTTATCAGAAAGAAAAGCCTTTTCTCGTGCATATAGCTGTCAGCTAACTCGGCATTGAAACTAAAATAATTCAATGTGTCGCATTGGCATTCTAAAAAGAAGCTCACAATGTGAAAACGTGCTACCACGTGTCCCAACAAGTATGGGACATATTTGGTTTGATGCAGCGATGAGAATTTTGCTTTCTTTCAAAATGTTCCTCGATAGTTAACTTGAACGTAGATACCTCATTCAGAGTTGCAAAAAGTCTTTGACCTTCCTCCAAACCTGGATTTTAACGTTCAACCTTCCTCATTTCAAAGTTTTGCGAAGAAAGGGAAAAGAGCCTTTATACATCAAGAAAGGTATTGATTGATCTTTCTATGATATACCAGGACCGTTGCGTGTCTTATAAACTTTTGCCTGCAGTCTAGAAAGAACTTTAAAGGGTGGTTCGCACACCCAGTTAAAGCTTTAACCAAAATGATTTTTGATGGGTTTTTGATGATTTTTACAAGAATGTCAGAATTTTGTGAAAATCTTTATTCTTTATCCTCTTTATTCCTGTGAAAATTTTTGAGCATACATCTTTTACTTTGGCTTAGAACAGCTCTCCTGATCTCATGTGTGCCAGGGCCAATAAATATGGCAACTTTGAAAAATTTGTAATAATTTTTTATTGACCATCGTCATCTTCAGAAAAATTTGGAGTAAACACTCCTTAGGTTGACACAGAATGCCCCTCTCGATCGAAAATGGAAAATATTACAATTTTGTGACTCTTCTGTAAATTAACGCTATAGTAAGAACATTTTCATAAAATCAACCTTTACATTGGCTTAGAACGACTCTCCCAGCCTTGCACATTCAATGTCCCAATATTCTTATCTTTTCAAATAACCTTCCTCAATTTTTGCTCAAAACTTCCTCCAAACCTGGTGTGTGGGTGTGTAGTGTTTTTGCATTTCTGACCTCGTTTTGGTGCTGGTATCGGTATTGGTGCTTTGAGAGAAGAAATTTTAAAGGCAGTGTGTAATGGTAAATAGGTTTCTCTATAAATAGAACAAAGAAACACTCAGACACAGCTTTGTTTCTTTGGCTACCAATCGTTGACAGCACGTGGGACATCGATTTGAATGGGATATTTTTGATATTTTTCTGCTCTTTTCAAATGGCCTAAGCAAATTCTTGAGGTACAGCTTCATTGCTTAGAAGCTGCTGGTAAGCGCGGAGTCTTTAAAACAAGCATCAAATGACTCTCTTCCCATCTTTTCAATCATCTGCTAATCTGAATCGCTCTCAGAGAAATCCACATGATTTGTTACATCATAGACCTAATCAAACGCATTTTGGTACTAATAGCCTAAGAGCCTTGGAGTCTCAGATAAAACAATGGGACGGAGTGGTATGCAACTACAATACATGTCAATTTGAAACACACAACATCGATCAAAATCAATACAATAAGAAAATCCATGAATTAGTATTATCAAAATAATGTGGCATTTGATTATTACTAAATTAGTTATATTTTCTATTGTAAATATTTTCGAAATTGACTAGCTTCTCTTATTCTATATATTTAGAAGCTATTTGTATTAAAATTTTCGAAATGAAATATGATGACACACCACACACATACACACTCACACACACATACACACACACACAATTAAATGATCATAATTCGTCCATTTCTTCGAGCACTTCTTTATCCCCAAAAGAAGTATTCAAGAACTTCGCATTGTTTTATCATGCCCAGTCTTGAAAATTTGATCGATGTCTTTCACTCAAATTGATGTAGGCTGTTTTCAGGTCCAACAATTTTCAGAAAAATCGTTTGCAGCGCTAGAAGAAAGTGGCCGAAAAATCTAAAAATAATCGATGTGTATCATTTGGGAATTTGACTATAGATGACGTCATCAATCTTTGAAATCGGTCTTCTGTACGATTTATCGTGACTTGTCAAAAGTGGGACTTTATTTTGGCGCTCCCGGTTGCTCAACGCAATTTAAATATCTTTTCAGGTACTACAGTGCAACGATCTTGAAATTAGCTGGGGTACAAGACGAACAGACAGCAATATGGCTGGCAGCAGTTGTCGCAGGTAGTAACTTCTTGTTTACTTTCATAGCTTTGTTTCTTGTTGAACGCATTGGCAGACTCAAAATAACATTATCAAGTTTATTCGGTGTTACAGTTGCGCTTTGCCTGCTTTCTGCAACATTCTTCATATTAAAATCAGAATCACCAAAGACCATGGTCAAATATAATGCAGATAAATGCAGCAATTACTCCACGTGCTACACATGTTTAAAAGATGACAGTTGTGGATTTTGCTACACAAGCCCAAAGTCAAATCATTTTACAAATGGAGCGTGTTTACAATTTCAATCAAAAGACGTGAGACCTCAGTTCTGTAATGCGACGAATTCTCAGTGGACTTATGATCATGATGCGTGTCCTACATCCTATGCTTGGCTGGCAGTTCTTTCCATGATATTATACCTGGCAGCATTTGGACAAGGTATGGGCCCAATGCCATGGACAATTAATGCTGAAATATACCCATTGTGGGCAAGGGGAACTGGTACTGCTTGTTCTACTGCGACCAACTGGTTTTTCAATTTGATCATTTCTATCACATTTTTGAATTTGATTAAATTGGTGTCTAGAGCTGGTGCCTTTTTGGTTTACGCATCCTTTGCTGCTATTGGGTGGATATTTTTGTTCCTGTTGTTACCAGAGACGAAAGGGAAAACGTTGGAGGATATCGAAGATTTATTTAAAGGGAATGTTATCGTACGTTGTCGTAAAAAGTAGTAACTTTCAATATGTAGTACAGTAAACACCCGCGTATGAGAACCTGAAAGTTTGGAAGTCAGCCTGGGTTCTTGTACAATGAGTTGTTAGGTAGATATGTTCTTTAATTATTTGACTACCGGACTGGTCAAGATGCATGTTTCATTCCTTTTCATATGTGTAGCTACACAACAAATTTTAGAGTGCACTTATCAAATCATAAATGACCATTAGACTGATTACAATGAGTCCCAGTAATCGCTATTCAAAACGAGACTACTACACCAAACCGAGACCCCTTTCAATAGCGATAACTACGGCCATATAATCAGTCTAAATGACAATACCGGAAGCCTCAAAAGATGTAGACACGTCAGAATAATCATCAAAATTCGATTCAAATATTGATCTCTTTACGATAAAAGATTAAAGGCAAAATTGTGTTTTGCATTTAGATTATGTCCTTGATAGTTTTGAATAAGTCAATTTTTCAAATTGTTTTTCAAGTTCACACACCGCTCTTAATTGCAATTCAATCGTAAGAAACTTCGGCTGAAGCAAAATTTTAGCGATAGGTTTTTAGAAATCCGGTTATAGTCAATCTTTATTTTTATATCCATTTCAATTCTCTAATATTCTTAACAACTTCTTATGTAAGTTCTTACAACTTAGAATGGTATTTCTTAAATTTATAAATCATTAACAGTGCAAATTTGTATTAGGAGTTTAGTCAAGCACTATTTGCGAATTTCTAAATCAACATTTATATTGTATTGTAATTTTGAAACGAAAGAAAAGATGTTTTGACATTCTGGTGGCTAGAATTTACGAGAAAATAAAGAAATCTTTCTTTCTTTCTATTGTGTAATTTCATCATAGCTGTTATTGATGCTTGAAACTTGTCACATGCTAGCTTCGTGTTGTTTCCTACAGTTGGTCCAAGAGTGCCAAGCTAAAGCTACCAAAAACTACCTTACCTTCATCAAGCCTTCATGAATACAGATTTTTAATTTTTGAAGCAACTTGATGCGATTTTGATATTTCGCTAGTGAAGACACTGATTGAAAACATAGGGCTTTAATCTTTAAAAAGGTAGGGGTAAAATTCTATTACAGTTTTCTTTGAATTAAATGGCTTGGAAGGGACTTACGGTTTTTAGCTGTAAATCTGCCGTGGAAATTTATTGATATCTTGATTAGTTTCAAAATGGCGGCATTTATTGAATTTGTGGCTATGACGTCATCAAATCTCTAAATCCTAAACCAGAAAAGCTACAGATTTCTGCTTGCCACCATATTGTGGACCTTCATAAACTATAGTTTTATTTAAGGCTATATAATTTTTCCTCCATTGGTTTAGGATTTACGATGATTTGAATTTCTTCAAATTTCTCTGATTGAGAAGGGGGAGTAGAGATATAGATGATGGCTCAAAGCTTGCAGGTAGAATGACCTCTGCGTAGAAGCCAATAAAAGCAGGGGACGGGTTACTCAGTAGCCTGAATTAAACCAGCCTGATCTGAAGCGATTTGTTCAGTTATCAGATGTAATTTTAGATGTGGTTATTCCTGAATTTAATTTTGTTTTAATGTTTGATCAACTGTTTCATTTCGTGTTGCTTTTTATAAAAGGAGGAGCTTCGAACAGAAGCTACTCAAATTGGAAATCTGATAAATTGATTGTAAGATGTAATTTAAATGTGGTCATTCACCAATTTCGATTTTCATTTCTAAAAATCTTATCTGCTCTGTAATATCATAAACTGTAAAATATTTCGAAAAGGAGGAGTTAGAACTAATTACGTATTCATTTAGACAGTGAGATAAGGGACATGTGGAATGAGCGTTGAAAGATGGTTTTAAGGTAGTGACATAATTAGGTAGTGACATAATTTATGTCATTATTGAAAGAATTGGGTGGGAATAATTAAATGTCAATTTAGATCGTTCGATATGAGAATTTAAAATGTACGTTAAATGATGGTTTATAGATGATTGAAGATCATTCAGTGATACAGAGGACATTTTTATTTGAAATTTCATCATATCTGATGTATGAATTTCCTCAATCTTTGGAAGTAGGAGGGGCTTTTAATAAAAACAATTGAAATAAGAAAAAATCTGGATGACAAACCAGCTGCAATTGGAGATTAGAGTCACCACGTGATTCCTTGCATTCGTTGAATGTTTTTAATCTAATGTTTTTCTCACATACAACCACTCATAACCAAACAGATTCTAAACGCGGACCGAGCATAGTTAGACATTGCAGTTATTTGCTTTTGCGGAGGAAAAGGTTATATCGTTTTGCGGAGGAGCCTTCGAAATTCTTTGTAGCAGTATAGAAATTTTTCCTCCGCAAAAACATAAAGCTAGCATAGGTTCCAAATCTTTATCTCGGCGTAAAAAGGCGGGTGTAAAATTCAATGACCTATTTCCGCTTTCCTACCTTTCTGTATCAAAAGCAAACATTTTATCATCTGTGAATATTGTTGGGTCTTTGATAAAGCAATTCAAAAAGAAAATTTCATCAAAGGTTTGATAATCAATTTTTGGTGGTTTTTTAAACAGGAGTACTTGGGTTTTGGGACACCCGGTGTATTTAGATGTTATTCCTTGGCTTTTGGGTCTTATAATGGGTGGGTAGATGCCACAGTTATGCTTCATTGCCGTACCTTTAGTTTTTGCTTCTACGGAGGATACATTTATACACTGCTACGGAGGACTTTAAAACCCCTTCCGCAGATCGAGAGGAATATTCCTCCACAGAAGCATAGAGGCTGAAGCATAACTGTGGTATTTAACTACCCATGGTTTCATGAGCGAAAAATACTTGAATGGTGGAATCACAGAGGAACCTTAGAGTAAATTCATGGAATTAAGCTCGCAGAGACTATTCTCTCAGAGATTTTGGCTGTCGAGAGTGACTGGTAGTTGAGAGGTACAGACACAAGCGGAATATTTAGACATAATATTCTTATGTTACTGAAATATTGAATTTGATAGTTAAGTTAAACCATTTAAAATCATTATATCATGCACTATGCTACATTCTTTTGTTTGCAAGTGAAATGAAATTACTACAACTGATTTTATTTTTATGACTAATTTATACAACCAAGAATTTAGCCTTCAAATTGGATGAAATACTACCAGAAGTCTATACCAATTTAGATATGTGCATGTCACACAGAAGTTCTTCATAAAACAACATATTTCTTTCAATCTTAATTGATGGATGAAGCTTTCACCACTCTTCTTCTTCAAACGTGTTTCGCTTTACTTCCACATCGCTTCGATTGCATTGATTAATACAGTTACGCCGAGCCCTGATGCAAACTATATGTGCTGCAGTATTAACAATATCAGGGTGAGTTTCACACTGATGAAATTGGCCCCAACAACCATTTCGACATACTCCTCGTTTGATGAACGAGCGAAGGTCGCCAGATTTCCCTTCTACCTCTTGATTTGAGAACATTCCGATCAGAAGGATACTGAAAATTATGACCAGAGATGCTGTCGATGCCATTTTCAATCTAGGGATAAAGATAAAGTAAACCTATCAGTCAAATATTTTGATTAACAGGGTTTCCCAAAAATTTGTGTCCCATTTGTGTGGCTGCTGTGGATGAAATTTACTTTCTGTTGTTCCGAGCATGATAGGCTTCAAATCTTAAACTCGACGTAAAAAGGCGGGTGTAAAATTCTATGACCTATTTCTTCTGATGAAATGGCTTTAAAGAAACTTTAGACACTTATCTGTAATTCTACCATTGGACTTTTCAGAAGTTTTGAATATTTTTCGAAATTACAGCGTATCTTACATTTCAATTCACTGAGGAACAAACCAAACATTCATATCTAGGATTGCTCGGATATAAGTTGATTTTTAGCGGTCATTTCGTAGACCTTCATAAATTATGCTTTTCTTGGAGGTTAGCTATACCGTTTTCCCTCTGTTGGCTTAGGATTTACGATGATGAAATTTTTCAAAATTTTCCATGAATTTTTCAAAAATACTTAAATTGCTGCCATTTTGAAAAAAATCAACGTTTCAAACAATTTTCACGGCAGATTTACAGCAAAGTACCATAAGTTCCTTTTTAAGCCATTCATTTAAAATAAGAATGTCATCGAATTTTACACCAACCTTTTCAAAGATTTGAAACATTTGAGCCCTATATCCAAACGGGGCACAATTTTTTGGGACACTCTGTATAAGTATCATATTGTAAATTTTGTCACAAACATATGAATTCATAAGAGTTCCACGCTTCTCTGATTCAACCGGTCCTGAGGGGGGAGGGGGGTATACGACTTGGTTAGGTGTCGGTGATTGCCACCCATATGGATGGTTTTTTTGGGCCAAAATTCTCCAATCAAGGACGATTGTTGTACAGATTTTCTTTAGATATCGGTTAGTTTCGCTCAAATCTGCAAAAATCCTTAAAATCTGCAGTTTGCCGCCAAAAGTTATCACAAAATGATTATGAGGGCAAATTTTGGAAATTAGAAATGGGTAACTTTTTGAAAACTAGGCGACAAACCCATGTCCGACCACGAAAGAAACCTCGCGGCACCTAGTACATCCGTCCATGGATTATGATCTGTCAGAAAATTTCTCAGAAAACGTGAGGCAATAAACATGTTTTTGGACTTTGAGAAAATATTGAAATTCTCCCACGAACTTAATTTGGTTAACTGTTTTGCGCACTTTCAGCTAGCGTTTAAAACCTTCTTGACGTCGAATCGAAGCCTCAGAATAAACTTACATGAAGTTTTCGATGTTAGTCAACTTCAAAAGCTTTTACTTTTCTCACTCAGTCAGCTGGATGAAAGACAATTTCGTTTTAAAGATTGATGGAATAATGGGAGTGACCAATGGGAGACTGCTAAAAAATGTCAGAAAATTCAGCTGATGGGAAAAAAGCAGAAAGCAAATGGGAAAATTGGTGCACATGATAACAATCATTAAATAATCTGTTAATCACAATTCGCATTTTATTCCGTCGTACATAGACAGAGAATACGTCAATGGTTTAAAATCTCGCTTCAAACACGTCAATTGCTTGAAAACTCACTTCATTCCCAGAAGTATGAACGTAGATCTCGTATATATTTCATATTTAATTCCGTTTATGGAGGGTTCCCCATCAACATAAGCTGGTTTTAAAGGGGCACTCAGATAAAAAAATATTAATTGAAATCTGGCCAACAGGCAACAAATTCTTTCCAAAACAATTACTCAGTATGACCCTAATATGTGTGGTTGTCTTGAAGCAAGAAACTTTGTGATAATGTTTGATGTTTTAGTTTGATTTGAAAAGATGTTATCAAAATGAGCATCAGAGAACCACAGGGTGTGGCAAAAAACTCATCTCTTCCCTCTTTTTTGCGTACTTTTATTTCAGATATTCTAATTATAACACAGCGTAAAAAGTGATATGAAAATATTTGAAGATAACAGCCTTCAAACTTGTATTCTTTCCCCACTCTTTCTAGCTGACGGATTAGTCATGTTATGCCTGGAAAAGATACTGAGATAGGGTATCTGATCCAAGACGCCATTGTTGAATTGAATTGTTTGTTTATTCATGTTTTTATCGTTGTTTTTCAGACATTGTAAAATAATTTCAGAAGGGATTTCAGAATCCTTTCAAGTTTTCTTCTCAAAACTCAAAGGATTTTTTTTTCAGTAATTTATTTTGAGTGGGCAGGAAGCATTTCTAGCTATCTAAAGCTAATTTAAGCCCACTGTGCATGCCGCATCCAGGCACGGGACCCCTAGTTTAACATCCCTTCTGAAGGACGGCGAGGTGAGTTGCGAGGTCAGGCCTCAGAGGTCACCCATCCGGAGTTGACCTCACTCGACCAAGCTTAACTTCAGTAACCTGACAGAAACTGTATAAGCCGCTCGACCACTCATCCCACAAGGGATGGGAAGGGATAGGGAATAGAATATACTGAGCCAATTGTAAAAAGACAATGTATGGTCGTAAGTAGAAGTGATAGCTCAAAGTGTGAATTAGAAATTGGCAGTAAAAATTCAGCTATTTGGGCAGCATGTATGCCAAAGACGGAAAGTTGGAAGAATTTCCTTCTTATGACCCAAGCTAAACGCTCTAGTGGAGTGAAGAAATATTTCAGGAATTTGAAGACACTGACGCTCATATTTTTGGCTAAATTAATTCCACCAGTGTTAGTTAAGGCAAGGTTAAAGGGAATGTAAGCACATAAAAGTGGCTCAAGCCACTTGCAATCAAATTCTAGCCTATCAGATATCAGTATGTCCTGTTGCCGTAGATCAGTTACCCAAATATGGTGCGGCACGTGTCATTCCCTATTGTCTTCTCGTGGCTATTTTCATCGAGGGCTTGTATATGCTTAGATTTCCTTTAAGATCACGAACATACCGGGTGAGTCAAAAAAAGTTTACCAGTTTAGCGGACTGTGAAATAAAAAGTATGTGACCGATATTCAAAGCTAAGATGTTTATCTATCAGTCAAAGGTCAACTTAGATGAGGAAATTGTGTTTGGTAAAATCACTCATTTTCAAGACCCAAAAATTGGGAAAATGCCTGGAGAATTCCACGTTCCATTCTCGTCCATGATTTATTTGGCATGGAAATTTAAGATCACTACAATGGTCAGTTTCAGAAATAGAATTTTGATTTCAATAGCAAGTAAATTGGCAGCCCATTCATTTGCTCATTGAAACAACAGAAATACTTGCTGCGCAATTTAATTTCAAAGTTATTCTCGTCAATTCTCATTTAACCACTTTCAAATTTATTGTTAATTTCTAAGCCTCCTTCAGAACTTATTTTCAAAAGAGGAAGGTTAAAGCCACCTTGTCAGCTTTTTCAAAGCTATTTATAATTATGCTGAATTCCTGGTGAGAATTCGCTTGAATTAGCATTCAAAGTTGTGAAAATTTAATCAAAGTTTTGAATTGATCTCAGTTGACTCATATCTGATGTGACGTACCAATTTTTCTACTAAGCGAAAATTGACAACTTATTTCTTCACAATACAAGACGATCTTCTTCGAAGTTTTCATTGATTTGACAACGATAAGTTCCAAGATTTTGTTGTTGTTTGTCCTCTTGATGAATGAAAATAAAATTGATAATAAAGAGATATTTGAAAAGAATAGGAAATGAATAGCTATGGAAACGTTTAACAAAGTCATGGTGTATTTCTCAATTATTCTCTTTCATCAGATTTAGTTAGGAGAGTTGATTTGATAGAAAGACGAAATGTTTCATCTATCATCATCTTCAACTATTTCCAGTGGCGTCGTGGCCGGGGGGGCCAGGGGGGGCCATGGCCCCCCCTGTGAAAATGTTGTCGGAAAATTCGTCAGTTTTCCATTCTTGTCGGAAAAATCGAAAAAAATTGAATCCATCTATTTTCCTTACATAGCTACTTTATGGCAATCGAAATGTGTACATGAAATATCACTCTTTCGATCGCAAAAACATAGTTTTTGATGAAAAGTAGGTTTTTCGGCAAGAAACTAGGTCCTTCGTTCGTTTTCTGCAAAAAATCCCTTTTTCAATCGAACGAAAAGTATGTTTTCTATTGGAAAAATAGACACATTAGGCGCAAAAAGTTTCGGACGAATAAATTTCAGACAAATGCTTTCGACCATAACATTCTTGGACTTTTCTCCGAAAATTTGGTCGTTTTACCAACATTTTAGTGACTAAAAACGATAAATTTACAATTTATTTTGCACGTTTTATACTTAAAAAATGTCATGCATTTATGGTTTGTGCATTAAGCTTTCAATGAGTTGCTCGCCAGAATTTGCACAAGTGAATATTGTTGAGGAAGATGGAAATGATTAAGATGGGATTACTTTCAGTTTCTGTAAACGGATGCTTATAGAAATGAAGATTTATATCAAGCTATCATGTTGTTATCTAAAATTTGAAAACGATCTATTTTTCAGTGCTTTTGAGGTCTATTTTTCGTAATTTCCCATGAAAAACAAATAGTAGATTCTTCAAAATAGGGGCGTTTTGCAACGATCTAAAGGGCGTGGTCACAGAAAATTTTCCCGGGGGCAAGCCCCCGGACCCCCAGTTTTCCTCCCTCCTTGTGCATCTAGCTTCAGCCTCGCCTCCAACACCAATCACGTCTCGACAACAGCCTCACCTCCAACAAGAATCGCCTCTTAAGGACTCTGTGTCCCTTTAAAAAATTCTTCGCTATTATGGAACTTTTTATATGACAAAAGTTCTGAGACATTTTGCCACTTTTTATACGTTATATTCCTGCTTAATTTTTGTCGAAAAATGTCTCTTTGTCGGAAAATTCCGACCCTTGGCCCCCCTAAAATCATGCTCCCACGACGCCACTGACTATTTCAGAATTTTTAGCAGTTGGAACTATCTTCTGTGAATTAGATCGGAATTTCCTTCATAGACTTACTTGAAAATGACTTAGACAATTGCTCTGAGTAGAAGTATTTTTGTGTGTAGCAATTTGATGCCGTTTGGCGCAGGTATTAGACATTTTTTACATGGAATAGATGGAATCCAACTTCCTGCGATGGAAAATTGACATTTCAAGACGCTTGACACAAACGTTTATCACTTGATTTGAAGTCAAGAACGCAACTTGCGACAGATGTCCCACCGACAGATGCCCCACTGTCAATTCAATTCAATCCAAATAGATAAATGATTTGAAAATGTTGTAACAAGTTTTTTGAAAATTTGGTAGCTTCTTGCATGAATTTATCACTGGCTTTAGTCACTGTGTCAAAGAGAATGGAATTGAATTTGTGGTCGTGTTCGAATTTGTAATCACAGACACTTCGATATACATCATTTTTATTTGTAGAATTGCAAACACGATGAATTATTTAAAACGTTTGCTGCAGCAGGCAAGTTAAATGGTTTTTGTATTTGAAAACTTCGCGTTGAAAGTGCAAAGAAGTGTGAAGACTGATTGGCTGATTATTTAAAAACTAGGTACAGCAGGCAAGCTAAATGACTTTTTATCTGAAAGTGAAAACATCGCACCTTAAAAGTGCAAATAAGCAAATGGAGTGTAAAAGTTAATCAAATGCCCATCAAATGTTTCTCTTGTCTTTATTCAAAGATAACACCAAGTCAGATTAATTTATAGATGGTGTCATCTAATTTTTGCTGTTCGAAGTTGGCTAAGGAGACATGAATCCGAGATATACCAGGTGTGTCGAGTATGGACTTATTATTCTAGGCCAATCGTCTCTTTGCGAGAGAGAGAGAGAGCAGTCTTTCATAAGTATTTCATGTTTTGACTATTTCGTAAATATTAGTGACATTACAGAAAGACCAATCCGATTTAATAAGTTATTCAAAGACATGGCCTTGGTTGATTATTTTTGACGTTTCGAAGCAAAACTGTGGTTCGTCTTCAGAACACACATTTTGGTAATTACGAGGCTATTTCCATAAATAAACGAAGACAAACGATATACACGAATAAAAATGAAAACAATTCGTGATTACAGTTCCTGCGTCAAAAATAGATAAAGGTGCAAATCCGCAGGAGATAATACCTCAAAGCATCAATTCCGCTTCCTATTTGCAAGATATGAAATATGGAACGAAAGACGAGATCAAAATTGACCGAGATTTCACCGAGATTCTTTTTTGTCGTGAAGGTTGCAAACGCTCAAGAGCTATGAACGTTGTGAACGTATCAAGAGCTATGAAGGTTGCAAACGCTCAAGAGCTATGGAGGTTGCAAACGCTCAAGAGCTATGGAGGTTGTAAACATATCAAGAGATATGGAGGTTGTGAACGCTCAAGAGCTATGAAGGTTGTAAACGTATCAAGAGCTATGGAGGTTGTAAACGTATCAAGAGATATGGAGGTTGTGAACGCTCAAGAGCTATGAAGGTTGTAAACGTATCAAGAGCTATGGAGGTTGTGAACGGAGCTATGGAGGTTGTGAACTTATCAAGAGCTATGGAGGTTGTGAACTTATCAAGAGCTATGGAGGTTGTGAACTTATCAAGAGCTATGAAGGTTGTGAACTTATCAAGAGCTATGAAGGTTGTGAACTTATCAAGAGCTATGGAGGTTGTGAACTTATCAAGAGCTATGGAGGTTGTGAACTTATCAAGAGCTATGGAGGTTGTGAACTTATCAAGAGCTATGAAGGTTGTGAACTTATCAAGAGCTATGGAGGTTGTGAACTTATCAAGAGCTATGGTGGTTGTGAACTTATCAAGAGCTATGGAGGTTGTGAACTTATCAAGAGCTATGGAGGTTGTGAACTTATCAAGAGCTATGAAGGTTGTGAACTTATCAAGAGCTATGAAGGTTGTGAACTTATCAAGAGCTATGGAGGTTGTGAACTTATCAAGAGCTATGAAGGTTGTGAACTTATCAAGAGCTATGGAGGTTGTGAACTTATCAAGAGCTATGAAGGTTGTGAACTTATCAAGAGCTATGAAGGTTGTGAACTTATCAAGAGCTATGAAGGTTGTGAACTTATCAAGAGCTATGGAGGTTGTGAACTTATCAAGAGCTATGGAGGTTGTGAACTTATCAAGAGCTATGGAGGTTGTGAACTTATCAAGAGCTATGAAGGTTGTGAACTTATCAAGAGCTATGAAGGTTGTGAACTTATCAAGAGCTATGAAGGTTGTGAACTTATCAAGAGCTATGGAGGTTGTAAACTTATCAAGAGCTATGGAGGTTGTGAACTTATCAAGAGCTATGGAGGTTGTGAACATATCAAGAGCTATGGAGGTTGTGAACTTATCAAGAGCTATGAAGGTTGTGAACTTATCAAGAGCTATGAAGGTTGTGAACTTATCAAGAGCTATGAAGGTTGTGAACTTATCAAGAGCTATGGAGGTTGTGAACTTATCAAGAGCTATGAAGGTTGTGAACTTATCAAGAGCTATGGAGGTTGTGAACTTATCAAGAGCTATGGAGGTTGTGAACTTATCAAGAGCTATGAAGGTTGTGAACTTATCAAGAGCTATGGAGGTTGTGAACTTATCAAGAGCTATGGAGGTTGTGAACGCTCAAGAGCTATGAAGGTTGTGAACTTATCAAGAGCTATGGAGGTTGTGAACTTATCAAGAGCTATGAAGGTTGTGAACTTATCAAGAGCTATGGAGGTTGTGAACTTATCAAGAGCTATGGAGGTTGTGAACTTATCAAGAGCTATGAAGGTTGTGAACTTATCAAGAGCTATGGAGGTTGTGAACTTATCAAGAGCTATGGAGGTTGTGAACTTATCAAGAGCTATGGAGGTTGTGAACTTATCAAGAGCTATGAAGGTTGTGAACTTATCAAGAGCTATGAAGGTTGTGAACTTATCAAGAGCTATGAAGGTTGTGAACTTATCAAGAGCTATGGAGGTTGTGAACTTATCAAGAGCTATGAAGGTTGTGAACTTATCAAGAGCTATGGAGGTTGTGAACTTATCAAGAGCTATGGAGGTTGTGAACTTATCAAGAGCTATGAAGGTTGTGAACTTATCAAGAGCTATGGAGGTTGTGAACTTATCAAGAGCTATGGAGGTTGTGAACGCTCAAGAGCTATGAAGGTTGTGAACTTATCAAGAGCTATGGAGGTTGTGAACTTATCAAGAGCTATGAAGGTTGTGAACTTATCAAGAGCTATGAAGGTTGTGAACTTATCAAGAGCTATGAAGGTTGTGAACTTATCAAGAGCTATGGAGGTTGTGAACTTATCAAGAGCTATGAAGGTTGTGAACTTATCAAGAGCTATGGAGGTTGTGAACTTATCAAGAGCTATGGAGGTTGTGAACTTATCAAGAGCTATGAAGGTTGTGAACTTATCAAGAGCTATGGAGGTTGTGAACTTATCAAGAGCTATGGAGGTTGTGAACGCTCAAGAGCTATGAAGGTTGTGAACTTATCAAGAGCTATGGAGGTTGTGAACTTATCAAGAGCTAAGAGCTATGGAGGTTGTAAACATATCAAGAGATATGGAGGTTGTGAACGCTCAAGAGCTATGAAGGTTGTAAACGTATCAAGAGCTATGGAGGTTGTAAACATATCAAGAGATATGGAGGTTGTGAACGCTCAAGAGCTATGAAGGTTGTAAACGTATCAAGAGCTATGGAGGTTGTGAACGTATCAAGAGCTATGAAGGTTGCAAACGCTCAAGAGCTATGAAGGTTGCAAACGCTCAAGAGCTATGGAGGTTGTAAACGTATCAAGAGCTATGAAGGTTGTGAACGTATCAAGAGCTATGGAGGTTGTGAACGTATCAAGAGCTATGAAGGTTGCAAACGCTCAAGAGCTATGAAGGTTGTGAACGTATCAAGAGCTATGAAGGTTGTGAACGTATCAAGAGCTATGGAGGTTGTGAACGTATCAAGAGCTATGAAGGTTGTGAACGTATCAAGAGGAGGTTGTGAACGTATCAAGAGCTATGAAGGTTGTGAACGTATCAAGAGCTATGAAGGTTGTGAACGTATCAAGAGCTATGAAGGTTGTGAACGTATCAAGAGCTATGAAGGTTGTGAACGTATCAAGAGCTATGGAGGTTGCAAACGCTCAAGAGCTATGAAGGTTGCAAACGTATCAAGAGCTATGGAGGTTGTGAACGTATCAAGAGGAGGTTGTGAACGTATCAAGAGCTATGAAGGTTGTGAACGTATCAAGAGCTATGAAGGTTGTGAACGTATCAAGAGCTATGAAGGTTGTGAACGTATCAAGAGCTATGAAGGTTGTGAACGTATCAAGACCTATGGAGGTTGCAAACGCTCAAGAGCTATGGAGGTTGTGAACGTATCAAGAGCTATGAAGGTTGTGAACGTATCAAGAGCTATGGAGGTTGCAAACGCTCAAGAGCTATGAAGGTTGTAAACGTATCAAGAGCTATGAAGGTTGTGAACGTATCAAGAGCTATTAAGGTTGCAAACGCTCAAGAGCTATGAAGGTTGCAAACGCTCAAGAGATATGAAGGTTGCAAACGCTCAAGAGCTATGAAGGTTATGAACGTATCAATAATTATAATGCGCCGCGCCGTGCTTTCAGATTCTTGCTGTAACAATGACAAAATTGATGGGTCCTAGAATAGTAACATTGCTATCTTTCAACATGACAATTCTTTATATATTTTCTGGAAATGTTCTTCCAATGTTGTTTATACTTTCTTGAGAATTCTCCAGGTATTTGCAGAAAGTTTTTCCTTGCTAAACTTCACAAATCAACCAATGATTTCAACTTACCTATAATGCTTAACTTTAACAATATATATATACATAAATCCTTCCATTTTGTGTACTTTTAACAGTTAGCTTGATTGGCATGTAATGCAAATAGGGAGTTAGCAAGTTACATGGCAAAAGAACATCCGCATAAGGAAATTAATTAGCAGTACTGGACAGGTTTGCAGGAATTTCAGCGCAGATAACACCCAGACAAAATATTTCTAAATGATACAAAGTAGCAGAAATAGTTTCAATTTGAATTACAGATGAATAGAAATGCCGGCTAATTCTTAAACATTGCTGATATTCATTGCATATACAATTAATACGAAGCTCACTTTTTAAGTATATATCCTGATAAATTCTTTTGCAGTTATTTAGTGTATGTTTGAAAATCACACGAAGTAGCAGAAATAGTTTCAGTTTGAGTTACAGATGAATAGAAATGCCGGTTAATTCTTAAAAATTGCTAGTGTATATTGCAGAAATGATAAAGACAGCTCACCTTCTATGCTGACAAATTCTTTTGCAGTTATTTAGTGTATGTTTGAAAATCACACGAAGTAGCAGAAATAGTTTCAATTTGAGTTACAAATGAATAAAAATGCCGGTTAATTCTTAAAAATTGCTAGTGTATATTGCAGAAATGATAAAGACAGCTCACCTTCTATGCTGACAAATTCTTTTGCAGTTATTTAGTGTATGTTTGAAAATCACACGAAGTAGCAGAAATAGTTTCAGTTTGAGTTACAGATGAATAGAAATGCCGGGTAGTTCTTAAAAATTGCTAGTGTTAATTGCAGAAATGATAAAGACAGCTCACCTTCTATGCTGACAAATTCTTTTGCAGTTATTTTATTGTGTGTTTGAAAATCACACGAAGTAGCAGAAATAGTTTCAATTTGAGTTACAAATGAATAAAAATGCCGGTTAATTCTTAAAAATTGCTAGTGTTAATTGCAGAAATGATAAAGACAGCTCACCTTCTATGCTGACAAATTATTTTGCAGTTATTTTATTGTGTGTTTGAAAATCACACGAAGAAGCAGAAATAGTTTCAATTTGAGTTACAGATGAATAGAAATGCCGGCTAATTCTTAAAAATTGCTAGTGTATATTGCAGAAATGATAAAGACAGCTCACCTTCTATGCTGACAAATTCTTTTGCAGTTATTTAGTGTATGTTTGAAAATCACACGAAGTAGCAGAAATAGTTTCAATTTGAATTACAGATGAATAGAAATGCCGGTTAATTCTTAAAAATTGCTAGTGTGTATTGCAGGAATGATAAAGACAACTCACCTTCTATGCTGACAAATTCTTTTGCAGTTATTTAGTGTATGTTTGAAAATCACACGAAGTAGCAGAAATAGTTTCAATTTGAGTTACAGATGAATAGAAATGCCGGTTAATTCTTAAAAATTGCTAGTGTATATTGCAGAAATGATAAAGACAGCTCACCTTCTATGCTGACAAATTCTTTTGCAGTTATGTAGTGTATCGTTTGCTCTCAAGTGAGGACCTTTCACTGGATGTCTTCTCTGTGAATGAGGAAGAAAACGGATGCACACACCTTTTAAGCATTCCACAATGCTAATGCGAGCAGACGCTTGAAAGAAATTTTCAATTCACAGCACACATCCGATCTGTTACCATGTGGGCGGTGAACTTCAAAGCATATGCGTTGGGTTCGCTTCCTATAAGGGCATTGGTTAACAAATACTACGTAAGGTATTGCACGTGTGATTATCAAATCGTCCCTTGTTAAATATTAAATATGCTCAAAGCAGATGTTTAATAGAGGTGGAAGGAAACCATTCTAATGCGCAATCAGGAATTCGATTCTTTTGCATCTAATAGACACTTTTACCAGCGACAACAACACCTTGGCTGTTAGTTTTATTTCTAATTAATCATTCAAATAAATGCTTGTCCGCAGGTACGAAACTTATGAATGGAAATGAATGATCCTGAATTGACCTGTCTGATCAGTTTCCACAATTTTCCTGCCTCATGTCAAGAATTTTTTTGTGTCCATAAAGAAGAAGGATTATGCCATGGAGACACAGTTGTATCCTACGTACTCGATATGAAATCTCACTATATCAAATGGATAATAATAGAAATAGGGGTTCCACAGGGCTCGGTTCTGTGTCCATTGATGTTTCTCGTGTAGTTTGATGTAGGTCTATTAATTTCCAATGTCCAGATTTAGGCCAACCTTTAACTCAATAATAGAATTTTTTGGCTGACATGTTGGATCGTTTGATCATCCCTGCTAAATAATGGAACAATATTGCTTTTGAGAAAAACCGTAAGCGCTCTTGGTGAAGTTGCCGTTTTCAGTCAGCGCCATGGGTTGGGATCACAGAATTAGTGAAGACCTAATCGAATCTGCAACCCCTTGTCATAGCGTTCAAGTGGTGGGGCTCTACCTGGGATTGAACCCTTCTGACTGTTCTGGTTGCAAAGTCAGAGGATTACAGCACTGCGCCACAAAATCTTGAAGCAACTTTATAGCTGATCAATCCCAGATTAAATCTGCACCGCTGACTAGGCCCTCGATTCGCCGAAGTTGGTGCCAGCAAGGCTTCGTAACACAGCGACGGCATTGTGCCAATCTTCTTTTCAAAGGAAAGGTGCGCAATTGTTTCATGTCCAGAATCGCTCAACTGAGCAAAAAATTATGCGGCTTTGCAGAAATAGGCTTTCGGTTTAAAGAATTATTCATATAAACGCAGGATATGGGAAGTTGAGGTTGAAGAAAAGCGAACATTTGATATGATTCAATTTGAAAAGTACTGTTTGATTTAAAAAGGCATGTTTTGACTGCAAACATTGCGTTGAAAATAAAGAAAAGTTTATTTAGAAATGGTGCTGAGTTAGCTTTGTAGTAGAATCGGTAAATGATAGGAAGTAAACGAGAAAACGACGTAATAAAACACCGCTATCATTAAAATTAAAATGATTTGTGAAACATTGTTTGCCAAATATTTGAAACTTTGAAATTGAAACACATTGCCTAAAGCTAAATTCACAGCTGTTGAGGTGTTGCTCTTGACGCAGTCCAAATAACCATGTGGGCCAGATGATCTTGTGTCTTCTTACACCAAGAGCGGTACAGTTGTAATACCGGGTGTCCCATAAGGAAGTACTCTTGTTTGAAAAATCACAAAAATTGATAATCAAACCTTTGATAAAACATTTTTTTTAGTTGCTTTGTCAAAGGCTACAAAAATATTCATAGATGATATAATGTTTGCTTTTGATACAGCAAGGTAGAGAACTTATACGTTGAAAACCTTATTTTAAGCTACAGTTTTTGAGCAAAATACTCAATCTTGCGTAAGAGTCAAAAGTTTCAGATTTTTTATCATCATTGAAGTCTCCAATGATAGTGCTCATTTCTTTCTGTAATTTATGACCAAACTAGAAGCTTTGCATGCACAAAGAAATTTTTCTAGCAATCATCTATGCTTTTTTGCAATATGATCCAAAACCAGGTAGCCCTAGAAAGAGCTAAATTCACTATTATTGAAACCAATAACAAGAATAACTATACATTGGATAATAATTTGGTCCTTGATCTACTTGACAAAAAAAGAAAATCGAAGATCGGCTATGCAATCAAATTTTGGTTATTTTTCAAATGGGAGTACTTTTTTGGGACACTCGGTGTATTTAGGTTAATCAGTTTTAATTCATTATAAATACCAGGTGTCTCAGAAAAAAGTACCCCCTTTTGACTGAAAATGGGAACAAAACGATTTTATATCGTTACTCTCCGAGTTCGATAGCTAAATTCATCAATCTTCAACTTAGATGCACATACTTCGCATTTAAAAATCGTACAACAAACACCGGAGATAAAGCTTTTCAAAGTCAAAATTTACAATGCACCCAAAACCAGAGGTTTTGAAAAAGGGCCTAGCCATGATTTTTGTCATAAACAGTTTCCAAAGCACCTGTAAACTTTTATTTTCAGTTTTTTGCTTTTGAAAAGAAAAAAAGACACACGTGCATGACCCTGATAAGAAAGATAACAAAAATGTGGTAAAAATGATAAAGTCGTGCCACATCTCCAAAATAAGCGTGCATGTGCTTCTTTTCCTTGTCTTTGATACAAAACACATGGGATGGAATGCAGTGCAAGGAATGATTCCGCAAAAAAAGTCATTTCAAGAGCAATTGAAACAATCCAAGGTATAACTCCTTTCAAAAGTAAAGACTAAAGTTTAAAGTTTAAAATTATTTTGCAAAATGTCTATGTGATGTCAAATCATGGCTAGGCCCTTTCTCAAAACCTCTGGTTTCAGGTGTACTCCAAATTATGACCTTATAAACTCATATCTCCGGTGTTTCGTAGACGATTTCAAAATGCAAGGTAAAAGATCGACAAATGTAGTTATGAACTCAGTAAATCCCGAATTTATTACGTTTTGTTCCCTTGTTCAGTCAAAGGGGGTACTTTTTTTGAGACACCCGGTAGAAGGGAAAAAAGTAACAATGAAGTGTGGCAGCACGACAAAATAGGATTGATTCAGTTTTGCCGTACGCGCCGCATCGCATCACAAATGGTCTCAGGTGTGAATTCAACTTGTCAAACTTATTTGCTTGTAATGAGAAACATTTTTTGACTTATAGGAACACTTTGCTCAACAAATTCTTTATGATTCTAAAGTATCAAGCATTGTTTAGGACATGGCAGATTGATTGGTCGATTTGTTTGATTTCATCCAATTAACCTGCATCCATCACTTTTTGGAAGAAATTTAGAAAATAATTTGTTCTATAATCAATTTTTCTGAAAACTTGTTTGGCCAATGGAGGGCCGTCCAAATCAGTTTAAAATACTTCCTTGATATTTGGCCGATTCAAAATGCATTAATTCCTTCAGAGACGGATCTTTAATTTCCTAGATAGATTTGATTTTATAGATGGATTTTGCGATCTTAATTCTGCAAAAAGCGATAATCTAATTATCCTATACCTATCAAATTTCAGAAGAAACTTAAATTAGAATTATCTCTTTATAATTCAATTTTAATATTTGGATGAAATCTGCAATATGATTCTGAAGTTGCGCAGGTTTTGATTCTTGTTGAGAGTTTTAGACTTACAGAATCAAATAATCCGAGAATAAATAGGCATTACTTAAGCAAAACAATCACTTCCATTAATTATGCAATTACTTAACGTGTGCTGGTGTTGATATCAATTAAGCAAACATTAAGCAAACAAAGCATGGTGAAATAGATAAATAAATAAATAAATAAATGAATAAACGATATCATTAATAATTCCTTTAAAGAGTTTTAGATTTGAAGAAGTTTAATTCCTTTCTTTGCTCGCGACAAAACCAATAATTTTCCTATTTCTTTACAAATATTTGCAATAAGAATGATGCAAGGATTCTAAATCCTAACAACCCAACGTTACAACGAATTAGAGAAGCTAATTCATTGTTTTTGATGATATAACAGGTAACGGGGAAAAATTAGTATAAAAGTAACAGGTACCTCTCTTTTTACTTTAGTGTTTGCCAAATTTGTCTAGATTTTAACCGAAGCTGTTTGTATCACAAACATTGTCGTGGTTGGCTTAACCTAATCTAGATTGACAAATTTGGCAAACGCTAATGTAAAAAGATAGATAATTGTTACTTTTATGCGAATTCTCCCCCGTTACCTGTGATGATACTAACGAACGCATACGCAGTTTGAAATTAGAGACTATAGATTGTCATCTCAACGTCTGTTTCATTGTTTTGCAAAATCTGAAGCTAACGCTATGATAATAGTAATAATGGCCAAGTCTCCATTTCGGAGCTGTTACCCGCAATTGAATTTGAATAACACCAGCTAGCAGGGGGCTAGCATCAGCAGGGGGCTAGCATCAGCAGGGATATTGCAGGAACTCGTGAAAATGCCTGCTGGTGCTAGTTAATGCCTTGACGTTGTTTTTCAACAAGCAATTTTTACTGATTCTAGATTAGCTTGAAAAACATTTTCATTCCCACAAGTGTTCAATATATTCGTCCTGGGTTCCCCTGCAAAGAGTATTTATAAATTTTCCCTTATAATTGGCTTTCGATTCAACCATTTTTAGCTTAACTTTAAGTAGCAGGGTCCTTCTTTACATTTGATATATTTTTTCATTCAAAATTTTTGTTTGCACTATTACTCAGCCCTCCGCAGCGGCTACGGATATCAAGTGTGAGCAAAGCGAGCGCTCTTTCTTGCTAGTCGCAGTGTTTCGGCTTGAATGTTGTAGAAATGCTGTACATTCGGAACAACTTACTAAAACATTTTATTAAGTCAGGGACATTGAACTTTCGAGTTTCGTATTTTTAGTGGCATTGGGCCGTTAAGGGGGAGGTTCTCTGGATTAGGTCGTTAGGATAGACAAACGACAACATTTACATCCATTTTTCATCAAGAGTCTGCAACAGCATTGAACTTAGATTGGCCTTGGAGTAGGTTGCCCTAAAAAGCTTTGAAAAAGTAGGCTATTTGTAGTCGCGCATTTCAATCACAGTTTTAGCGGAATGCCATTAGAGGGGACGTGGGGGGGGCTCGAACTTAACGGCCCAATGTGTTTAGAAATACGAATGTTGAAGGCGCCTTACTAAGCCACTTGTGATTCTACAAGATGATATTTGTGAGTGCTCGCTTGAAAACGTTGGACTCTAGATGGAATCAAAATGTATGGAATCCATGCACTGGCATCTTTGAACCTTTCTCCTTCTTGTGTGAAAATCATGTTTGCGCCAAATATACTTGAACTATTTTTAGTTTATTTTTACGCAAATCTCTCTCACTCGAAATCCAGAATAATCACGCTATGAGAATGAACAATTTAGAAATAATGTTGTTTCGTCAAACCATCGGTCAAACCCAATTTGATTGATCATCACGCGACCTGAAACGAAGCGATCATTGTTTAGCGTTGAAATGAAATTTTCCCACAAGCTAGAATGCACGAATTTATGATGAAATTTTCCCACAAGCTACAATGCATGAATTTATGATTATGTTCCTTGTGTTGCTGTCTTGAGGATCCTCTGCTTAGCACGAGGCCCTGGGCGTAGTTGCTGTCCCATAATGCACTGCAAAATGATTTTCAGATTGTCAGCAAGCTAGGCCAGTGTTTTTCATAGATCGTTTCTTCCTTAACGAGTGAAATGTCAAGTTACAATTGATAGAGAAGAAAATGGATCAAACAGGATGCCCAGAGGAAAGAAGAGTGGTAAAACAATGAAACAATGGAGCGCTAGTTAGCAGAATATTCTATAGTGAAACTGACATAGCCAACTTCAAACAGTAGCAGAAATTTCTGGGGAAGTAGGAATCAAATGCCTATTATTGAGGAACTAGGGAAAACTTCAAGATTTCTTTTTAGGGAACATTCGAGAAACATTGTGGGGAAAAAGGGAGATTTTTTAACCTTTTTGGGGAACTTGGGAACATGAACCTCCTGGGGACATCAGAGGTCTATTGTTCGTGTTCTTCTTCGAGCCCGATAGGAAAAGAATCAAAATTTACAACCGCCATTGCTCAGCTTGTGTTCGCGTTGTTTTTCTCATGCGCGGCGCTCGCAAAGACCATAGGTTAGCAGAGGGTCTCGAAACCTCATTTGCAATACATTAACTTGTGATTGCATGTGGCAATTTGAAAATAGGCGAGTTTGTGAATGAGCGCATTGGTAATCGATTCTCGAATTGATTGAACCCTTGAATAGAAAACGTTTGCATAAATCCCTTGATTATGCAAACATCGTGACTAAAAATTCGACTTTTGAACATGATGACCAACGTTTCTAATCAAGAAACATCTATGCCTAATGATTTAATCTGTAACATCACGACCAAACTCCGTGCTACTTGATTTCGAATGTTAACCGATTTTTGATTATGAATTCAGCTGGGAAGTGGCGTCAGATATGATTCACGAACAACGCTACTCGGAAATTTTGAAGTTAAGAAATTCCGAAACTGATCTGCTCGGTTTGCAAATGAAAACGAGGAATAGCAAAAAGGTATTTCGTTCTGTGGATCAACGGGATTGAATGAGTTGGAACTACAAGCCTTAAAGCGTTCAAAATAGCGAAATATATACCGGGTGCGCCAAAATAAGCTATGCACGTTTGACAGGCCACAATAAATGGTACACTGGACCGATTTTGAAGATTTATGACTTAATCTTTAGCAAAAAGCCTGAATTAGATTCTAGGATTCTTTGCAAAATTTTCTGTTTTCAGTTTTCAGAGCTAAACGCGAGTTTCTTAAAATTTTCATTCTCGAAAACACTGCAAACGATCAAAAGACGTCGATCAAATTTTATAAAGAATCAACATGAATCGTGGTGATTCGGGATCTAGAAATCGATTAATTTGTCGATACAATTAATCGATACAATTAATCTATTTCTAAATCCCAAATCACCACGAAAAATTGTTCTCTTTGTCAATTCATGTCGATTCTTTAGAAAATTTGATCGATGCTTTTTGATCGTTTTCTGTGTTTTCGGGAAAGTACATTCTAAGAAACTCGCATCTAGCTCTAAAAACGGAAAACAGAAAAATTTGCAAAAAATCCAAGGATCTAATTCAGGCTTTTTGCTAAAGATTAAATCATGAATCATCAAAATCGGTCCAGCGTACAATTTATTGTGGCCTGCTAAACGTGATTGGTTTATTCTGGCGCACCTGGTATACCTCAAATCAGAATTATCATTTTATGAACAATTGATCTTTCATCAATATACATCTATTGTGACAATGCTGTAATTTTCGATATTTACTCATACAGTATTTTTCTTTTCTTCTTTGCATTTTAATTTAACTAGATAAGCTATGCTTTACTTTGGTCGAGTTTAACAAGATAAGCTATGCTTTACTTTGGTCGTATAGGATACAGATCTTTTTATATATACTTGTAATAGCATTTATTGATAGCTACTATTTAAAACTATCCTTCTTGTATGCGCATACTGTATACTGTTATTTGTTTCCATTTCCAACTACAGGGGGTCCCAAAAAATTGTGCCCCGTTTGCCTGAAGATTGCGACAAAACAGCAAAAGATTCTCGCCAAGGTTTTTTATGATGTTGCTCTTCAGATGTTCAAATAAAGTTTGCTGCCATCCCCTTAAAAGTCCACTGAAGAATGATGGAGCTATGACCTTCAGAAGACAAAATTTGTCTGATGACTGAAACCAGCGGTCGGCCATTTTGTCTTACTATTCTGCAGTGATAAATAGCTTTATGTGAGGTAAGATATAGTTTTTATGAGGTAAGAAATAGTTGAAGACTCTCTGATGATTATAAGAATTTCACGAGAGCTATGATATTGGAGGCTGCTGTTTCATTTCATCCATGAAGCTATCTATGGCTGCAAAATAGTAAGACGAAATGACCCATCGCTGGTTTCAGTCATCAGGCAAATTTGGTCTCCTGAAGGTCATAGCTTCATCATTTTTCAACGGATTTTTACGGGGATGGTAGCAAACTTCAATTGAATATCTGAAGAGCAACATCATGCAAAATTTTGGCGAGAATCTTTTGCTGTTTTATTGCTATCTTCAGGCAAACGGGGCACAATTTTTGGGACACCCTGTATTTCTGATTTATCGTTCTTTGACAAATTTTAAATTGAAAATTGTAAAGCAGCCTCCCTTCATTGACTACCGTGGTAAGGAAAAGAGTTTAAGATGAATGGATTTAAAATGAGTACATAACCTGAGTTAAAATATGTGATCCCATGGGTTTTGAAAAAGCCTATTGCATTTGAAGATCGTTGAAAGCCCAAGCAAAGCCAAAGTAAACAACAGCGTGTGCTGGTTTTTCTTTGTCCTATTTATAAAACCGCACCATATAGCCCAGGTCATTCACTTGAAATGAATGGAACTAATGGGCAACGTCACTTCGATCACATGGTTCGATTGAATGTGTGTAAATGAAGCATATGGCTCAAATCTTTCGAATCTTTGCAAAGGTGGGTGTAAAATTGTATCGCATTTTTCTTTTATTTGAATGGCTTGAAAGGAACTTGTGGCTCTTTCCTCTAAATCTGCCGTGGAAATTTTTTGATATCTTGATTTCTTTCAAAACTGCGGCAATTTAACTATTTTTGAAAAAAATCATGGACAATTTTCAAAACATTTAAATCATCATAAATCCTAAACCAATGGAGGGAAAATGGTAGAACCTTCAAGAAAAGCATAGTTTATGAAGGTGTACAATATGGTGGCAAGCAGAAATCTGTAGCCTTTCTGGTCTAGGATTTAGAAATTTGAAGACGTCATAGCCTCAAATTTAATAAATGCTGCCATTTTGAAATTAATAAAGATATCAATAAATTTCCACGGCAGATTTACAGGGAAAAACCGTAAATTCCTCCTAAGCTATTTCTGTCAAAGAAAACTGTAATACAATTTGACACAGACCTTTTTAAAGATTTGAGCCCTATGTCTGTAAATGAAGGGAATTTTCTTTCAATCAACGACACTACCAGAGGTACATGGTCTCTACAAAAATACTGAAATCTATGACAATGAACCAAAAATTTACAAACATTAGTTATAACCAAGTGACAATAACGCGAAAAGTAGAAGGAACAAAAACACATTTTTTAATGAACAAGACTTGAGGCGAATGGAAAGAGAGATTAAACCTCCGTTAGCTAGTATTTCTATTCATATCGATCTTTATTTTATGGCGAGTCAAGCCAGAAGGTTTATTGATGGACTAAACTTTACCTAAATTGGGCATTCATTATTAGCTCGTTGCTATAAACTTCTTTAATCTAATCCTGAAATAAAATATTAAGTCTGCCTTAGCTTTCTTCTACCCGTCGTTTTATTTCTAAGTAACAACAGCTGACAATATGGATTGAATTCTTGAATTTTTATGCCGAAATATCGTGCCAGATGTTGAACAAGTCAGATGATTTTATTAATGGAGTTATTGACAAAAACTTTTGCCATGTTGTTGTCTGTTAGTAAACTTACCAGAGGTGTCTTGAGTTATACACTCTTTCTTTTTATAAGAATAGTCTAAATTTTGTCCAGCCTCGATACTCTTAAGAAATTCTCGTTTTGAGCCTGACGATATTCTTAAAAAGTATTCTTATTTTTGTTCAAACCTGATATAGTTTCAGTATATTCTCTGTTTTGAACATCGCAAAACAGGCAACTGCTGAAAAATGAGACACAAATATGCGAGCTGAGTCTGAGCAATATTCTTAAAAATTGGATGATTCTGAGCCTGATTATCCTTATAAACATTATTCTTATAAAAAAGAGTGCAGGGACCCTGAGTGGGGAGCAATGACGTGGACGGTTGCTGTCGTTGTTGTTCTCCAATGTATCGGTGTTTGCAAATCGTACAGTCATGAATTATGCACCGATTTCAACAAATTACTTCCATTTTGAAGCAAAATCATTGTGTAACATTCACCCATTTTTTTATAAGAAATTAAGGTCCGGGGCTGGTGGGTAATTTCTTAAATTTTTTATGTGCGTTTTGCTACCAAAAGTTTCTTATGTGCTTCTTATGATCTTTTAAAGGTCTTCCAAGGTGCCTAGCTAATGGCTAGATTTTATAGCAAATATTAATAGAATTCACACTCAGAGATAAACCTAATTTGAGCGTTATCATTATCAAAATCCAGTAATGATTCTACCTTCTGAAATTAAAGTCAAAATAAATTGTTTAATTGAAACTTTGTGTGCAATGCACTGGAAATCGATGCAATCTGCATATCAAGTGTAGTAGAGCCAGCGGCAGAACACTGTGAAACTTTTGTGTGACTGGGGAAGTGAGAACGGCAAATTACAAACGTTTCTTGAATTTTTTGCTTTAGGTAGGGTAGTTTATTAAATTTTAAGAAATTGAGCCTACAGTACAGTTCCTTGTGAGCTGTTTCTTATTAAAAGAAATTAGTGTATAACACAATTTGTAATTGTTTAACTTTAAAAGTTCAACAAATAGATTTGATAGACTGTTTTCTTGGCTGGTTGAATGGAGTTTCGACAACGCCTTGAGGTTTAGTCACCAATATAGAAAATGCTATTTAACTTGAAATGTGAAACATTTATCATATTTATAAACAACGTCTAGATTTAAGAAATGAAAACTGTTTCAATAACATCAAATGATAGTACTTATTAGGGCCTGTTTGTATGAGACGGGCTGGCCCGCTAGCGAGCTGGCTCGCCTCCAAGCCAGCTCAGTTTTACATGAGACATTCGATAGTGAGCCAGCCCCGAGCCAGCCCGGCCCTTGGGTGCCACGTGCCGTCCTTCTTTTGTGTAAATTTGAAAGAATGCGGAAATAATTTCCTGTTTGTCCAATCTGCTGTGTTATGCGCGTGCGTTATAGGCGGGCTAGCCCGTTTCTTCCGTTTATATGAGAAAAGTCAGCCCGTTTGAGGCGGGATCCCGGCACTCGATAACCGGGATCTCGGCAAGGCGGGCCAGCCCGGCATACATATAAACGCAAACTACTGTTTACAAAGCTGTGACCAGGTAAGTAGGATCTCACCTGAAGGCGAGCTAGCTCGCTAACGGGCCAGCCCGCCTCATATAAACAGGCCCTTAGGCTTTGCAGTTCTAATCAAATTTCTTCAGATATCTTAGATATATATTTTTGAGTTCACAAAAAGTTATATGTGTCTTTACTGGTTAAAACAATGCTCAATGCACAAAAATTGAGTAGAGTTTTCAGTTGTCTGATGATCGCTGTATCGCGTGAAACTGAGTAACAACAAAGAATGTAATCTTTCTTATTGTCTCAATCCTGTTATATTTCTGAGTTCATGTAATTATTGCTTACTTTGTTTCATTTACAAAAGAAGAGTTATATTTACTCGATCAACTGTAAGGTTTATATGCACCAAGACTGGAAGTTCTCGTAATTTCTCAAAGGTTCACTTCTGTGGCATTTCACATCGCCTTATGTATGTATGTATGTAAAATTTTGCCATATAAAGTAAAAATTAAAAATGTAATAAAGGAAAGAAAGGCTATTTACATGTATAAAATGGTAATAAAAACTAAAGATCTAGTATAAAAATACCCCTAGTTTAAAATGGCAGGGATAGCATTAAAAGGTCAGTGCAACCTTGTTTCCATAATGGTCCCTCCAAGGGACCTTTGTTTATCTGAGAGATGGTCACAGAACAATATTCTGTTTATGTAAAACCAAACAGTCTCTAAAGTTTCAGAACCTCAAAGCTAGCAACAGTAGCAAGCAATTTTGTAAAATAAAGGCCCCGGGGGAGGTACTCATATATTTTTCCGTACGGGGACGTGCCGCTGAACAGGGTATCATTTTCAGGATTCCTACTCCCGGACAGGGTATCACTTTCGTACGGTCGGGTCCATGACAGGGTCCATATTTTCTATAATTGACTACGTAACCTCGTTGTAAGCCAATTGCACTCCGCAAGTATGATGTAAATCGTTTGGATGGCAACATTTCCGTTTTTCTGTACCGGGTGCGCCAAAATAAACTATGCACGTTTGGCAGGCCACAATAAATCGTATACTGAACCGATTTTGAAGATTTATGACTTAATTGCTAGCAGAAAGCCTGAATTAGATTCTAGTACTTTTTGAAAATTTTTCCGTTATCAGTTTTAGGGCCAGAAGTGAGTTTCTTAAAATGTTCGTTTTCGAAAACATTGAAAACGATCAAAAAACGTCGATCAAATTTTGAACGATTCAACATGAATGAACAAAGAGAGAACGTTTTCAGGGGGGTTTGGGGGTTTAATACGAATTCTCGTACAGCCGATTACAATTGGTCAATTTTTAAATCCCAAATCACCACGAACAAGTTCTCTCTTTGCCCATTCATGTCGATTCTTTGGAAAACTTGATCGATGTTTTTTTATCATTTTCAGTCTTTTTCGAAAACTGATATTTTAGAAAACTCGCTTCTAGCTCTAAAAACTGAAAATAAAAAGATTTGCAAAAATCCCAGTATCTGGTAGATTTCTTTCAAATTTCCATGGCAGCCTACAATTTTGCATGAAGAAACTCAAGAACAGGGCATCGTTTTAAACATTTTCCTCCGGGACAGGGTATCATTTTGTAGAATTTTACTCCTGGACAGGGTGCCTTTTCAGATTTTCCAGCGGCACCTCCCCGTATTTTCGTAAACCAAGTACCTCCCCCGGGAATAAAGGACACAGTTCTGTTTAAGATAACGCGATTTTGGCAGCCTTAAGATTAGCTTTCGCACCTTCAACGCAGCTGACCATAATCTTTAGCTTTCTCTGTTGATTTGATTGAGTGCACTTAGAGGTGTGAAAACTAATCTCCAGAAAGGCAGATCTTTTCGGACACCTGAATGTTTTGTTCAACAATAAAAAATTTCTCCTCACTAGCTCAGCAGCTGTGTAGCGCAAATGCATTTTGCTTCAATTGATTAGTCAGTCAGTCAATCTGCGAGGTGCCAAAAACAATGCAGATGGCAACCTCATCCCCAGTCCCTTTTGTCTTATTGGGATGGAAATGACAAAAGGCCCTGCGGACGAGGTTGTGCAGATGGTATTGCAGATCCATTCTTCTCTGCAGATGTTAGCATAGGAATCAAATCAGATGCTGGCATAGGAATCAAAACATTGCATGCCTCTTGCGTTTGCTTTAATGACCCAAAAAGAACTTCAGGCATTATTTTTAGAATTACAGCTTCTTCTTCGTTTCAAACAGTTTTCCGGTTGTGACGTCATCAAATTGATTAATCGTAAACCACGAAAGCTACAGATTTCTGCCTACCACCATATTATAGACCTTCGTGAACTATGGTTTTCTTAAAGATTGCACCGTTTTTCCTCCATTTGTAGTATTCACAACGACTTCAGATTTATTTAAAGCTTTCGTGAATTCTTTTCTTTCAATAAAAAGAAAAATGCAATAATTTTGAAAAGAATCAACGTTCTTTAATTCCATATCAAAGAATTGACCTTATTTATCTTGATCATGTATCATTTTACTTAGCCGTACGTATATAAAGGTTTGCATTGGTTTAGTTAGTCACACTCTGATGATAACATAAGTTTGAAAGGCCTCAGTGTGCCAATTATTTAGACTCGTTTCGTTCGTTGCATCTGCCATTTTAATACCATATTTTGTCGTACCACCTTTATACCAAATATATATATAATCAAAACAAAGATGCATCAACCAATTGCAATGCTCTTAGATATTTGATTCCTATGCTGCACTGCAGATGCTCTGGTTTGGGGCGGAGGAGAGTGCCTCTGTGGAGGAGAATGATGCAAAGGAAGTGCAATGTGTTTATTGTAAATGAAATCGAGGAAAAGGAATTAAAATGCAGGAAATGAGAGAAAATGAAAGAGTCGAAATGATCGGTTGACGTTGGCCAGTGATGAAATCATCTACATACATAAAAGCAGTCAATTAATCTTTAGAGAGAGTTTATTTACTTCTTCATCATCTTGCAAAAATTCTACTCACTGTCGTCTTTACTCAACGTTACAGGAAACAGATTCCATCAAATTCGATTCTCTTATACTGCTAACTTGATAAACATTATTTTATTTCATTGATGTGCGAGGAAGCCGAATTTCCGTGAACATCATTCCATGAAGTCAGATGGTTAAGGCAGAAGTTCAAATTTAAGATTTCACGCATGCAGGTGTTAATTCCTGTAAATAATATCGTTAGAAATGCCTTCTTCAAATGAAGTTGTATCCTGTCTATATCTGAATTAGCAAACGAATCTTCAAATTTGATGGCGTGCTCCTAATTTTTGGTGTAAACATTTGAATAAGAGTTGTACAGCTGTAAATAAACAGATGAATAGTAGATAACATGTGCTTCATACTCCAGAAAAAGAATCCCATTCCTTTTCATTTTCAGAGCCTCGAAAATCGGGAGGATTCGATTCAAGATCTTTAATTTTCAACATTCCATAAGGTAACATTTCCCTGATATTTGCCAAACTTGAATACTCCAAATATCATAACTTGTTCATGTAGAAGACAAGGTTAGATTTTGCCAGTTCGTTTGTTTCTACTAAGA
The DNA here is from genome assembly GCA_039566865.1 of Aurelia coerulea. Lineage (NCBI taxonomy): Eukaryota > Metazoa > Cnidaria > Scyphozoa > Semaeostomeae > Ulmaridae > Aurelia > Aurelia coerulea. The sequence goes on from CM076954.1 coordinate 22,733,573, forward strand.
ATTCGAAGGTAATTTCTGCAACACTAAAGAGCTAGGTTTATTAAAGCAGTATCCTGACCCTTCCTTTCGAAATGACCACACCTCATGACTCTTCATAACCTGAACCTGAAATGAGATGAAAGAGAGAGTAGCGGCTCTTCTTACTCTAGGATGCAAGTTTGCCATGGCGAGGATTGAAATACCAACCTTCAGCTTGCTAAGCAAGCACTCTACCATTGAGCCATCCATGCACCAAGCATCGCATGTGTTGTTATGAATTCGCAAATGTAAATAAACAATGCCCAAGAAACACGATAGACTGACGACGTGATTCCGTGTATTCGTTCAATGTGCTTAATTTGATTTCTTTATGTTCTCTAATACAAGTTTCTCTCAGTTTAAAGCCATTACCATCATTCAATTCAATGCAGAAAGCTGAGACTCGTGTAGTCAGTCTAAGAAAGATGATAACCTGAAACAAATGTAGCTAACTCACTCATAATGCATGCAAAATATGGGGCTTTTAATTGAAGACAGGAACGAAGGAATGAGTTATTAGTTGAAGGAACACACCTCTCGGAAACACTTTTGGAATTGGAGGGGCACAAAAAGGCTGGGATTTGGACACTTTGAGGTTGAACCAGGGCATTTTCGAAAACTTGAAAAAGCAGGGTGTTCTTGGCCCTAACCCTGGCTTTTACATCGCTGAGAGAAGGCATGCGTTTATGTCGAAGTCAGTCAGTAGCATTAGGTGTTTGAATTACACACAGAAACATTGCCTTGCACACTGAAATCATACGCGTGTGATCAGCTGTTGAATAAGATATTTCGTTTCTTTGTTAAAACCTTAAAATTAAGCATAGTTGGGGGCGGTTAAGAGATGTATTCGAACTCAGCTTACATTTTGAGAGAAAATTATTCGTTGTGTCCTAAAAGATATATTAAATAAAGCTAATAAAAGCTCTCTTCGACCAAATATCGAATTATGTTTTTGATACTCTTTAAGAAGTAAGGATTCTGAGGATCTGCTCAACCTGGCGAATAAAATTTAGTTAATCCGCTAGATTTGGCTCCCACGTCATATTTGGTCAATCAAATTAAAATATCATGCTGTTTTAATCTCCGGATGACCTGGAAGAAATGTATCCACTATTAGAAAATTTTTACAGAAAATGCGATGCAACCAATTTGTGAATTTTTTATAACAGTTAAAACTAAAAACAACAACAAATCACAATATTCTGTGCTGCTCGTAGCAGAAATAGACGGGCATGACGCCATCTGGTTCCGACTATCAATGCCATTCAACAATTTCTTGTAGCAACTGTCTAAAGATTCTCTGTACTATGGCACACTCCGATTGCGATTTATTCATGCAGCCAAGAAGCCACATCCCCGATCTCCAAGAAAAGAGAATTTGGAACAAAAGTGAATTCAATTGCTCTCAGTTTCTATAACTAGTCCTGATCCTAGCGCAAAGCGAGTCTCGGTTTACTAGATCTAAGAACTATGCTTTATAAACTCGGTCAAAATAATATTCACATCGAATAACATAATATCAAAACATTCTGACCAAGAAACAGTCAATAACCTAGTGCTTTTTGCCTGAATTTGAGCGCTAAAATTACATATGGAGAAATCAGAAGTCAAATTTACAATATTCTTACTAAGAGAATTTACCAAAGAGAACCGGTCAAACATTTGCTTTTAAAATAACTTATAGGCTACATTGTTATCAACCTCGATTTTAGGTTTATAGAGCACGACTAAAATTGCTGGATTTTTGTTGATCATGTTTTTCTCTTGCTTCAGCGCTTGTTTAGATGCAAAATCCAAACTAAATCCACCATTGCAGATTCGAATAAAATTGAAAAGGGTTACAACATCTAGAAAGAAAAATGTGTAGCGAGAACAAGATTTATAAATAATCACAACTTCCATAACAGATAAATCTAGAACGACACTACATTGAGTGTTTAGTAGCAGGTGTAGTGTGAATGTGGGTGGAGTGCTGGCTGACACGTTACGCCTTCAGAGTGAAAAATTTTTTAACTTGAGCGTATATCGGTTGCTATTGCGTAACATCTTCAATTTAACAAACGGTACTTTCTTGTATGAATATTTGAACCGTTTGCGTCAAAAAAGAACTTCTCGATTCCGAAAACCAATTGCAAAGTTTTAATTCTTTGCGTTTCGAAACTTTTCAAAGACGTACACTGGTAATAGACCTTTTAAGACCTGTAAGATATTCTACAGAAGAGTCTGGATCGAGCGATATTTTTATACATTTTGATACGAAGTTTTCGATTGGATGGCGTTAGAGATTCTATCACTATTGTAAACATTCGAAAATTCTTCAAAACGTATCAAAATATCGTTTTATCCACATAGCTAAAAGAATAGCTAAAAGGTCTATTACAGATTTTGAAATTGGAGATAAAATTCATTTTCGGTAGAATTCGGTCAAAAACAATCAATCAATCAATTCGAACGATCCCTTATCTACACTATGAAAGTGCTACTCAAATTTTAAACAAAAGCGCTAGTTGTTATTCAGTCAAGATTCCATGTCAATTTATAGACCCCATTGACACTGTAACAACTTTCGATCCGTGACAAAAATGTATTGGATCATCCTCCCATTTACACCCCTTCCAATCCGTAACACGTTTGCTACTTACATCAATAGAAAATTTCGTTCTGGAGCAATTTAAACGCTCTTGAACCGTAAAAACTTTCTTGCGGGACAAGACTGTACCGGTACGGCTTAAACGTAGTCAGTCACCTGCAAATGCCCGCGAATAACAAACGATAGAGGTGTTTTGCAAAGGAACTTTGCGTTATCGCAAATCTCAGCTGACATTTAATCTGAGACGGATGTTAGATACCTAACTTTATTATTAATCGGCTGCAAAGACAACAGGAACTCTGTCTATAATAGATAAAATCGACTAAGGTTTGTTATGCCCCATTCAAGCCACGTGATCAGTCTCTTCTTAAAACATCTTTTTGATTTCTGTAACATATTTCGCACCATGCAAACTTATGCAAAGAGTAATATACTACTGAAACTTCCAAAGATTGTGGTCACATGACTTGAAATGGGTAAAACAAAGCTTGGCTGATTTTGCCTACAGTCGGTGAATGCTGAAAACGAGCTGCAAAAATGTGAAATTTTGTTATAAAGCAATAAAATTACAGCCTAAGTATACGCTAGAAAGTAACCTATTAACAGGATTTTATCCAACGCTAAATATCGTGTTATGCACTTATAAATGGGCAGTTTATCAAAAACTACTTCCTTTAACTAGGAATATATACTAATAAGTAATACATAGATTCTAACGCCCTAATTTATTCCAGTGTGCCGAATATCGCTGGAAAGAAATGGCGTAACGACAGAATGGGAAGTGAGCCATTAAGCATTTACAACTTCTGGGAAGCGTTCATCAAAGTTAACCACTGAATGGAAGGAAGATTTGCTTTTGAAACAAAAGTGGTGATCAATTAATCAAATCTTTGGAAATCCTTCGAATCTTTGGAAAAACTTGGAAGAATCCTAGGGATCTTCGCAAAATTGTGTGGGATTCCGGGAATCTTGGAATCTCGTACGCTATTTTGAAGAGTGATTTGCACCTCGACCTGCAAATGTCCGCGAATAACAACCATATAGAAGTGCTTTGCAAAGAAATTTCGTGTTATCGCAAATCTCAGGTAACATCTAATTTGAAGATTCAACATTTTTAGGTCTGACATATTTCTCTTTCGAGAAGAAAAATTTTTCGATCGTTTACTATCAAAACGAGTGTCCAGAATTTTAGATCCAACAGACCTCCCTAAGGATCAGATCTCTACCTAAAAAGCTCGTACATCCTCAGCGAAAAACAGTTTTAACCGAAAAATCCCGAAAGGGCCTTTTGTTCTCCAAAATCACTTAATTCCATCTTGCTTCGTGAAGAGAGGCCAAAACAGGCTTGCGAAATGAGTAATTGAGCTTGTACTCTGTTAGTGAACTACGTTACATATACTGCTGTAACCACTAAGCTTGGTTGACAACTGAGTAAATACGAGTTAGAATTGGGATAATTCATTTTCTAAACTCGTTTCAAACTCATGACAAAACTTTTTCAAGAACGCATTTTTAGCTAAACTCATCTTAAACGCATTAGAGTTATCGCTTCCAAATGGAATAAGAAATTTCTGATTCTATCCAAATGTGAGCCTAGGTTCTATATCTTTAGAAAGGTTGGTGTAAAATTCTATGACCGAGTTCTTTGAACTGAATGGGTTGAAAGAAACTTAAGCTACCTTGCTAAAATTGATACTACATCGTAGAAATCCATAAACTATGATTTTCTTAAAAATTATTCCATATTTCCATCAACGTTCAGGATGACAATGAACTCTTCTCGTTAAAAGAAAATGAAAATACTGTACTTCTGAAAACATTGAAGATTTCTGAAAAATTTAAAGGTAGAGTTATAGCCAAGTAGCTAAAGTTTATTTCAAGCCATTCAATTCAAAGGAATTGGTCATAAAATTTTACTCCAACCTTTTTAAAGATTTGGAACCAATGCTCTAAATGCATTAAAACATGTTCCAAGGAGTTGAAAAAATCTCAAATTGACGCAAGAATAATTTTGAAGCTTTTATCAGTTGTTTTCTTGTGCAGCTCCAAGGCATTTTTACTCTAGCGTCAACAACGTCTGGGACAGTAGCTTTATCAAAATAAGATTGCATTAGCAGAACCAGAAGTGGTTTCAGTGAATAAATTTCCATCACCTTTATAAGTTGAATCATTGTCTATTTGCATCTCCCCCTCTTCCTTTGCATTTCCCCCCTCTTTGTTGTCTCTGTCTTTCGTCACTATTTTCTTTCGTTCTCTTTCTAAAGTGCCAGCAAGGTTTCCATAACTGTTTGGCATATATGATCCTAAATCACTGGAAGATTCATTAACCAGCATCTCCTCCACATTTGCAACAACCTCAGCCTCTGTTTGCGTATGAGACTCATCGAACATCTCCATGGCAGCAATCTCAGAGGGGTACACATGAACCTGTAGGGTTTCATCTGTGCTGAAGGACACCTTGCCACTTTTCTGCAAAGAAATAGTCAACATCTCTTCAATACAATGCTAGTTAATATCTATAAAATTAAGAGGTATACAGTAGGCTATGAGTTGAGTCCTTGCTAGCTTCTTAAGAACTCTAACAAAAATAGCAAGGAGATTGAAGCAATTTACACCCGATAACAGAAGAATTTCTTCAAAATTTCTGCTGCACAGCAATCGATTCTTTCAAACTTCATTCTTCCAGTAAACAGTACAGGCCTTGTGCAGAATTCTTCACATTTTGATAAGAGCTCTTGAGCCATATGAAGACAGTCAGTCTTTTTAAACAAGAAAATTAAGAAGTTCAAAATATTCTCAAAGAATTCTTAGACAGGCAACTATTTGATGTGCAAAAGGCCTGTACTGTATAGATTCTTTTTGCTAGGAGAATTCTAAAGAGACAATCAAGCATTCTTGCATGGCTCTCAAGAACTTTTATCATTGCGTAACCTGGAAATTAAACATAACCTCAAACAGAATTTCTCACTAAAAACCAATGAAAATAAGTAGACATTGCAAAAAGGACTGGCACACAAAGATGCTTTCTGTTGTTTGGTTTTATTTAATTGACTTTTGTTTTGTCAGTTTTATATATCATTTCATAGATTGGAATGATACAGCGTATACCTATAAAATGTTCACAAAATATGTAAATTACCTTTTCTTTCTTCTTTCCCTTTGGACTTAGAGATGATTTGAGTCCTGTTACTGGATGTTCAAAGAAAACTTTTGGCGCAACAAGTGCCCTTCTATCAGCATCATATTTTCCAGGTTTCTTCTTTGGTGTAATAACGATTTTGCTTCCACTTTTATTGGTCTGTTTATTCTCTCTCTTTAGACTTGATGGCAGAACTATTCCATTTGTTGAAGGCAATGATGGTTCATCTAAATTTGTAACTGGAATATTTTGTTCACTTTCTTTTGGCAAAAGTGTTAAATCGTCAATGTTTGTGACTGGAATGACAGACTTTGATTTGGCCATTTCTTTGACTGGGATGTTATTTTCTGCAGTTACATGACCTCCATTATGAACAACACTTTTGACTGAATTCCCATTATCTCTCTTCTCTTTGGCTTCTCCATGTAAGAACTCATTGTCCTTAGCTTGCTTCTCTTCTGACACATGTTTCTTTTTGACAAGATTTGATCCATTTTGCAATTCTTGTTGTGTTGATTTTGATTCAATATCCCCTACATTTTCATCTCCTTCCTTCTTGAAATTTGAAATCTTCTTTTGCCTTGACTTCAATTGCTTCTCTCTTTGCTCTCCTGTCTGAATAACCAATTTGTTTATTTTCTTTTCATAAGTTTTCAAAGCAGTAAAAACAATACTTTTATCAATAGTTGAGTTGTCTGATTTCTCTTCATCTTGATTCTTTTCATAATCTTCCTTTTCTTTGAGTAATACAGCTTCTTTGTGAGCATTTTCTTGGTTTGCTTCTTCCTTACTAACTGGCTCACTTTGAAAAATATCAAGCAACATTTTATGGCTGTTGCCAGATGTACTATTATTGTTACTACTATCACTTATGCTTCCTAGTTTTGTGCCATGATTGTTCAATTCTTCCTTCATTGTTAAATTGCTGGAAGGTAAGTCAGTTTTAATATCTGCTATGTTCCGACTCTCATTCGTAACAAAACTAATTTCATAATTTTCCTCCTCAAAACCATTTTGCTTTGTTACAAATGGAACAACAGTGGCTGGATTCTCTTTGAGTGATTCTTCATGTTTGTTTCTTGATTTCTCACTTTCTGGTAAATTTTTCTTTATGGTAACATTTTCAGCACTTTTAGGAATTACAGCAATCTTTTTTATTCCCTGCAATGAATCATTCTTAACCTTGGAAATTTTATTATCTTCTGTGCCAGGTTCACATTTCTTTATCCTTTGTGAATCTGTGACCTGCCCCCTCTTATGTTTATCAACATTTTCAAATGACTTCATCCTTTCAAAAATGGAAAGCAAAACTGGAGTACTCCCCGAATCTTTATTTTCACTTTCAGAGCATATTTTGTCGTCATTTATATTTTGTTTTTGTGCCACATCAAATTGATTTTCCTTGCGCTGATCATTTGCTTTTGATTTTTCATCAAACTTATTTTCAACCATCTCTTTCTTTGTGTCATCATCAATTTTTTCAACCAGTCTGTTTTCTTTGACTTCACAGTCCTTCTGAATATTATTATCATTTTGTTTTTGATGCGGCTCGTTGTCAGTCACCTTTTCTTTTTCAACAATCAAATCATTAGCAGCATTTATGAATCTTTTCCATGGAACTTTTGCATGTGGTGAAATATATGCTTTTGGTTTAGGTTTTGATGTGTTGCTATTTTCTAAAATGTGTTTATAATCACTTTCCATTTCCTGGGTCATAGCTGGCATTGACTTTGGGCGTGGTCTTCTGGAATTTTCTCTTAGCTTTACAATTTCCACTTTGTTGTTTATAGTGGAAGGGCTTGATGCAATTAATTCATCTTTTGATGGTTTCTGCAATGATGGTGAAACTTGTTTAGCAGCAGGTGGATCAATCTTTATCAAATTAGATTCGTGAAAACTACCAGGTCTTATTTTTATTTCATTATTCTTTCCAACATGTCTCAATTTCACACCCCATGCATTAAATACTGCCTTTTCTTCTTCTGGTGTAATCAACCCAATATCATTTCCATCCAATATGTTTTCATTCTTTACTAAATCCTGAACATCATGTGATACAATACTATCCCCAAAATCATTCTCAGCATTTTCAGATTCTATTTTCTTTGGCTTGACTTCTTCTTCAAAAACATTCTCTTTTGATCTTGCTCTGCCTCTTGGGGAGGTCACTTCGAGGTCTAAATGGTCGATCGAAGCCCTCCTGATCCATTTCTGCCTAACACTACGGGGAATAATGTGTTCATAAATTACACTATCATTGTCTAATGAGATGTTTTTGATAGCGGAAGCCATAACGTTTTTATTTCTCCTTGATTTCAGCAAATGGCCTAAAGAAGATTGTGAATGCCCTTCTTTGATTTCGAGCCGCCCCAGCTGCTGTTCTGTAGGAAGTTTTAGGCCCAACGCCAACCAGTCTTGTTAAAATTGCAAATTGTTGAGGAAGTCTTCATAATTCAACTTCTTCCAAAGGAGATAAACAAAGATAGACGTTGAAGGAATTTTATGTAAACAAAACTTTCAATTTCAGTCAGCAATGACGTACTTCTATTCCTCCGATTCCGCACATCACATCAGGTAGGCCATTTCCGTATATTGATGCCCCAGCAACAGACAGCTTTACAACCATATTAAATGTCTAATCACCTTCAAGAGTTGATACAGTTATATTCTAATCACACTAAGAATGCTAATACTGCTTGTTTATTTGGCTTTATTCCTCGTAATTCAGAAATAACCGCAACATAATGAAGAGTTAATCAAATTGAAACGATCGGTCGCAGCGATGGAACGCCAGCCGCCATTATGCCAAACATAAATATTTTACAATGCTACACAACACAATTGATCACAGGGAGCAAAGGAGAGATAGACAACAAAAAGATAACGAGATTACGCTTCAGTAGTCTCAGGGGGTTGCTGTGAATAGTATATTGTTGTGGTTTTTATTTTGCATTTTTAGCAATGAGTCAGTATCAACAATTTATCAAAATTCAATAAACCAAATGATGTTTTGTTCATTTAATTTCAGAGAGAAGAGTTTTCCTCTATTCATTTTTGCACAATCTTTTATTGCTGGTGCAAAATAAGCAATTTGTGACTTGATTTTAATGTACTTTTGGTTAAGATTGAAGCATGTATTACGTCATAGCATATTTTGCGTTCATATTTTGCTTCATTGCATTGGTTGAAAATTCGCGGGGAGAGCTATTTGAAAACCTTTGCTGAAAGATCATGACATCGGAGTTTAAGAATTATCATAAATTGAGTGCTAAAATTTTCTTATGACTTTCTTGAAGGTTGAAGTTTAGTTTATCATCAAAAGATTTATCAAAAATTCAAGTTTATATTATATACCTTTATTTTGTATTGATTGAAACAGTATTTTGTATTGTAGATAGTTGGTATTTATTAGTCTTGTTTAAAACTATTGCTTACACCAACCGTAAATAAATGAATAATAATTATTTTTATTATCTATCTACGAAGAGACAGAACGACAAAGAAATTGGTGACCTTCAGGAAACTATTATCTGTTGTCCAGTACCCCCTGGCATACCGCATTACTCCTCCGCAATAATAAAGCCTTTTGGCGCGAAACTGAAACGAGGCAAAATATAAAGCGTTTTTATTTTCGGTTTGTTGGCCTAAGTGATCCAGTGATCCAGCAGTGATCCAGTGATGAAGAAATAAAGATGGATCTGTGTGAACACAAGTTCGGTGTTCGTTATGGTTAGTGCGATTATGTTATGTTCAGATTATGCTCAAATTAAATTTCACTCATGATCACCCTCCACTCCATCATACAATCCAAGAAGAAATACCATACCAATAATTGAACTGCAAGGATATAAAAGACACACTTGGCATACCCAAGTAGTGCCCAGTCTGCAGAGTGTCGTGGCACTTTTTTAATTAGACTGTGGTGGCACTTTTTAAATTAGCACCCGAGCGAGGGGAGAACAATTTTATTAGGTCTAGCTATTCGATTCAAAATTAACAAAAAGAAACAAAGGAAGGTTGGCTCTGCTCTGTACACCTGAAGTGAAGGTAAAGTTATCGCAGAAGCAGAGAAGACCTAATAATTGAGTCTGCGATCCCTTGTCATGATGCTCAACAAGTGGTAAGGCTCTAGGCCTACCTGGTATCTGACTCTTTCTGGCTGCAAAAACAGAAAGATTGAAACACCTGAAATCTCATTGAAAACTGCCATTCTCTGTGCTGTAAGTGAAAAAAAAACGAGAAGAGTGCAAATTGTACGGAGATGGGATAGGATAAAGAATAGTAAAGAGAACAGTTTATTATTACCTTAGTGGGGCCCCGTGGTCAAACAGTAAACAAATCCGTAAACTCGCACGTGTCGCCAATTATCCATTGTTCATCCATTGTTCTCTGCAGTTTGAAGCCACAAAAAAGTGACCGTTAAAAATCCACTTATATCCAAGCAATCATAGAAGATTTGAATGTTTGGTTTGTTCCTCAGTAAAGTACAATGATTAATGCCCAAATAGCAACTTTCATTTTGAAAAAAATACGAAAATCCTGTGTGATATCACCTTTCAAAAAACTGCAAAAATCATCATTTTGTTTACATTTTGACGACGGAGCCCCTTTAAAGGCACCACTAACATAACTAATGCTCCTTTTTTATATCAAATAAAACACAGGAACATGCAAAAACACAACTACTATGCCACTCATTGCAGAAAAGGGCACATAGTCAGCGAGTTCCGACAATGAGTGACACTTAAAATCAACTAAGACATTAAACATAAAGAAAAATTTCAGTTGAAAAAAACGTAAAACTAAAACCTGATTTCTGAGCAGAACTGAGGTTGTTTGATAACACAGCTGATCGGAAGCCGGTCGACATGGATCCCTTGAAGTTTTGAAAAAGAAATTGGTCCTATATATTTCTACAGTATAATGCTGCTTTCTCCTCTGATACAGATCTGGCATTCAAAACTAAATTGCTAAATCAGTATTGCCCGCAGTTTTGGCAAGAGTTTCCAGTCTGGGTAAGTTTTTAATTTAATTTTGTACTATCTGAATTTTCTTGCAAACTCTTAGTGCAACGAGGTACCACAAGTTTCGTTAATTGTCAGTTGTCATCAGGAATGATTTCAGGCTGCTTTCAGGCTCTGAATTATGTGACAAACAACAAACAAACAAACAAAAGATGTGACAAAGAATTATGTGACAAACAATTAAAGAGCAAGAACACAGGTACTGTACTGTATATTGAGTGACTGCTATGAAAAGGCTATAGAAAATGCCAACAAACCCATTTTTTCCTTTAAGCTACATAATGAAATGGCAAATGCCAAAGTTATTGAATACAATATTACAATACAGTATTAATACTGTATGGTATATTTTAACTTGGCCCAGACAAGCTTTTACCAATGTCAATTCCCTTCAATCCATTGAGCCAACACAAGATCCTCCAGCCACATTAGAAAAGTATTTCAGAAAATGTTTATAAATTCTAATCAATACCAGTTGCTTAAAAATTGATATCTGATTAATTGCCTTTTCTTCATTGAATATTTGTTTGACTGTATGCAAAAATTATCTTTTCAGGACCAATCATCAGTATGGACACTCAGCCAAAGGATTCTTACATTGTTTAAATCATTTCATGACAATGTTATGCAACATTCATCTGGAAGTATCATTGGAAGGTAAAATGATAACTGGCTTTTCTTCTGAATTTTTTGCTCTCATATTTATGGTAGTCTGGATAAAATTGTATTTAAAAATGAGTTTTCTGGTTTTTTAGAAGTTGCTTCAGGTACTCTAATAATGTAATTTTTGTAACTTTTTGAGTTGTGTAATTTTTCTCCTGGATCATTATTGGTCCACGTTTATTTTGCAGAGATCTGATTGGTGTTTAAAGCACAATGCTGCCAATCTAATTTAAGGCATTTGTGAGTTACTTATTTTAGCACACTTCTGAGTTAAAAACAAACTGTTGTACTTAATAGACAATTTGGCTAAAGATGGCAGGAGGAATTTTTACCAAGATGCATTACGTTCTAAGTAACGATTCTATAGGAATTTGATTAAAGAACGCAATGCATCTTGGTAAAAAGTTCCTTGCTGCCATCTTGAGTGCAATCGTCTATTGATTATCTTCTTGAAAATTCATTGAGAGGCATATACTGTAATGCGATACAGTAAGTAAAAATCATATCCTATTTTGCAGCCAAGAATTGAGTCTGGCAAGAGCAGCTCTGCTTTTAGATGAAACAAAATCTTCAAAGGAACTCATGGTGAAATATTTCACTTTGGCATTCAAATGCTACAATTCTGTTATGGAGAAAGATGATAAAGGTACAGTTCAAGCACTTTTAGGAATCATAACAGTCTTTTCATTTCCTGTGATAAATTATTATTAAATTTGGACAATCATCTTTTGTGCTAGTTTCATCTTTATTTCTTTATCTTTAATCTTAATCTTTATCTTACCTTTCATCAATATCTGCGACCTGCTCCCTTCTATGTTTATAAACATTTTCAAGTAATTTCATGATTTGAAATGATGAGAAATATTACGCCAGGCGCTGATTCTGTTTCCAAAAGTTTACCACAAGATTTGTACATTATACACTTACTTAGAGCACAGGCCTTGCACATTATTTTCCTGACAAAGAATTCTTGTTTTGAAAGATTAATAGTCTTTGATGTAGCTCAAGAACTCTTATCACAATGAAAGCCTTTTAATTTTTAGATGCACGAGGCCTGTACTGTATAGAGAACCTTGTGTTCCTTTGACTGATGTCAGAAAACCTGCTCCCTTCTATGTTTATAAACATTTTCAAGTAATTTCATGATTTGAAATGATGAGAAATATTACGCCAGGCGCTGATTCTGTTTCCAAAAGTTTACCACAAGATTTGTACATTATACACTTACTTAGAGCACAGGCCTTGTACATTATTTTCCTGACAAAGAATTCTTGTTTTGAAAGATTAATAGTCTTTGATGTAGCTCAAGAACTCTTATCACAATGAAAGCCTTTTAATTTTTAGATGCACGAGGCCTGTACTGTATAGAGAACCTTGTGTTCCTTTGACTGATGTCAGAAAAATCGTTTTCTTTGTTGTGTCTTTGGATTCTATTAACCCTTTCGATTTTTGCCTGCACTGAACATCAGAAGAGGTTTTAAGTGTCAAAGAGTTTTTGATTACTGTATATGCCTTGCTGAAAAATATCTGTCTATTTCCAGACGCAGAAAATGAACACAAAGAAAAATCTGATACATGCAACCGTTGTTTACAAGTTGCAGAAAAATGTTGCTGTCAGGAAATATTATCGCATTTCAAAGAACTGAATAATCGTTTGAGGGATCTTGGCCTTCTGGAATACATTGCAAGCCCATCATTGTCTGCTGTTGTTTATGACCAGGTCAGTGCTACTTTTGAACACCCTTTTTCATCATTTCTTCATGCCTGCAATTTATTTGTACATTCTTTCATTCTCTGCTTTTAGTGCAAATGAGATTGAAAATTAAGCAAAGTCAACAGTGCAGGTCTTGTGTCAAAGAATTCTTTACATTATGATAAGAAGTCTTGAGCCATATTAAAGGCTGTAAATTTTGCCAAACAAGAATTCTTGGATAGGAAAACCATGTGAATAAGTGCAAGGCCTGTACTGGACAATGATACCTTTTCATGGCCAAAACAGTTATGATGTCACTGTCCGTGTTGGCATAGTTTTTCTACAAATGATGAACATAGCATACAACATATGATGTGATGTTATGTATAGATTTGATGAAATTGACCAGAGTTCTCATTTTCTGTTGAAATTCAAGTTATTAACTGTTCATTTTATATCACACAGATGAAGGAGTACTTGGAGACTCTATGCAAAGATGAGTTTTCAAAACATTATTTAGATGATGCAACAAATTGGATTGAAAGAAAAATTCTTGGATGGTTGAGACTGATAATTGGTGAAGAATCTGGTAAAAATACTATTTGGTATCTGATAAATGAGTTGCTTTTTCTTTATCAACATGATTCTCCTTTATTCACCATTTACTTTGCTTACAATGAACTCTTCGATGAGCCGAGAATTTTTTGCAAAATTGTTTTGATGAAAGCTTGATTTTTAGAAGACAAGGTAACTGCTATTACAAGAAGATTTAGTACCTCCAGAAATGGCAATGTATATGTGTATTTCAACATAGCTGAGTATATCTGGTTCTTTTTCATAGAATTTCAAGTGCATGGTGATAATAGTGATATGACAGTTGACTCTTGGAGACCAAAGCTTGAATACTTTTTGTCCAAAGTTTATGCGGAGCTGAGGTATTTCTTCTGCAAAATTCATCTGGCAAACAAGGATTAATTTTGCAAAACAAAGGCTTCAGCTGCACATCATCACAAGCAAATCTGCTGTTCTGAAGAACAGATTTTACGCCTTCAGTGAAGTCAATGGTATTGTTTAGCCCCCTCTGTTGATTTGATTTGATTGAGTACTTTCAGAAATGTGAAATCTCTTCTGCAGAATCGCAAATCATTTGACGATGATGGACAGCTGAATATTTTGTTCTACCACATTTGCTCTTGCGATACTACCAGTCCTTTGCTTTTCTGTCAAAGTCCAAAAAAATAATTTGATGTTGTATAAAACACCTTTTAAATTCTTCTTTAGTGCTTATGAATGAAGATACTAAGGAGGGAATGTTGGGTGCTCTGTTGGTCATAAATCTTGGCAGAAGCTTTCTGTTATTTGGGATTATTACTGCACACTGAATTTGTGATCTCTTGTTTTAAGATTCAGTAAGATGCAACTCATTAGCATGAAGTTAAGATTTAGCAGCTTTCCTTCCTTTATCTTTTTGCTTTTTGATGCATCTTAATTGATTGTACAATAGTGTTTAACTGACGAAACATTGTGGAAGAATTAGGCTTGGGATTATGTTTTATTACGTTTCTTAACAATTGAAAATGTACTTATATTCAAGGATCTCACAGCTGTTTGAGATCATAGTGGAATTTCCTGAATCACTTCCAGCTATTGAAGATTTGAGGGTGAGTTCCTTTTGGCATCTAACCATGATTTATTGGGGTCCAGTTTTGAGTACCCTCCTTTCTTGTTTCAAATGCTTGAAAAGATAAAGGAATTGGCTTTAAAATGGCACAAACTTTACCAAGTGGAGCCTTCAGTATTGAGGTCCCCGACCACGAATATAGATAGATCTTTACATACCATTTTTGTTTCAACGAACACATCAACTTATTTTGCAGAGACAGAATGCTGACTCAGGACAGGATTTTCTGCTAACTTGAGGACAATGGATATCATTGGAAAAGTACACACTCTGAAAAAATGACAAATAACCATTTCATATTTGAATTTATTGCAAAGATGATTAGTTAAGTATTCTGTTTAATTTCTGTAGGAATGCTTAGAGAAGACAGAAACTCGAGGCTTGTTGACAAATTCTTTGAAGGAAGCGTAAGTTTATTTTCTTTTCGTAGCAATATTATATTTGTAGATGTATGCTAGTTTTACATTGCAGGACCTTTTTGCTGTACTCTTGACACAAACATATGGAAAAAGTTCTATGAGTTTTTACTACGTACAGTACATCAACACAGAACCATGTATGCTTTGAAAGTCTTTATGGCAAAATATCTTTGTTCACAAAAACACGATAACATCGCCATTCTATATCTATTTCAGACAAGTTTGTTTTAATCAATAAAATATATGATGAGCTTTCTTATGCACTGTACAGTACAGTAAATGCCTGTGTATAAGAACCTACGATTTTGCACGTCAGCCTGGGTTCTTGTGCAAAAGTATAATGGATTGGTTCTTAAAAAATGGTAGCCTAATTTAACTATTTCAGGCTCTTGTTTCTTAATCCACTAGGTTAATCCACATGGGTGTTTACTGTAGTTGCTGATTAAATTTCAATCTTACATTATTGAGACTATGGTCCACGAAGTTGTCTGTTCTTCACCCATAGCCTTCCCTTTTTTAGTTTCACCAACAGACTTCTGCAACCAGCCGTTAACACTGCCGATATTTTAACCCAATACATTTCTACAATACGCACCTTGCGAGCACTTGATCCCAGCGGAGTTATTTTGGAAAATGTTTGCCAGCCTCTTAGAGAGTATCTCAGGTAAGGAGCCTGTTTAAGTTTGTTTTCTGGAGCGTAATATATGAAAGTCCTTAGCCATTATTTACTTTCCTAAGCAGTCCGTCGGTAGCAGCTTGATCGGATGGCATAGTTTTTAGTTTTCATACCGCAACCCTCCATCTGTTTAATGTATAATAGTTGGTGCTGGGCGTTAAAAAAATATTTCTTCCTGCGACCGAAGAAAGATCTTGCATACATTTCCTGCAGGAACAGACAAGTATCCAGGTTGCAAAAAGAGTTTAGGATCCCGAGATAGCTATACAATAATATTTAACTGGTTTTGTGTAAATGGTCATCAGGTATCAAGAAAACAAATTGTGTGAAATTGAGAATGATAAAGCTGGGCACCGTATACAACAAACCATTATGATTTCAGAGAAGAATTAAGGAAATCTAGTACTTGCTAAACTTGCAATTATTGTATACTTGCATATCACTTTGTATCAGTATGAGTATTAGTGAAATTATGCTTGAATCTGTGAAAGTTTATTCTTATGAGACCAACCCTAATTTATGTGAGATACGATAGACGTGGAAGATGAGAGCTCCCTTTGCTGTGAAATATCAATTTGATTCAAATGCAGTTCGAATCACAAAAAGATGAGGTACAAAAGAACAGCATTTTCTAAATTTAGACTCTCTTTTGCGCCATAATCTCTGAAAATGATTGTGAAGTAGTTTTCTTCGCCTATCACAGATGCTCTGAGCAGCTGGACGTTCCACAAAGTTTTATTGCAGTTAGAACTGTGAAACTATCATTTTAAGCAATGAGATTTCGTAGGAACCTGCCCATAATTTGGCTAATATACGCCTCCTTATCTGGTACATTGGTTGCAGATTGTACCAGAGCTGCGATCTATGTCTGGTGACTTTTCTTTGATTTTTTTTTTCAAAATAAATTACAGAGTGATACATGAGGAAGGGATATGTGCTGGAATATTTTCTGCAGCTCATTATGAATTAAAAATTTCCTGTGACCGCCTGGTCGCATGGTCGGGTAGGTTTTCATACCCTGGCTGTGGGGTAGCTTGCAACCAAGAAAGTAACTTTTGAAAACCAAATATTTGGGTTCATTAATTTGCAATTATTTGGTTGCAAGCTACTTTAACCTCGTATGAGTCCCATTTGAGCAGGGTTTACCGCAGGGATACAAGGGATTCATCGTAATCAGTCTCGTTTTCTCCTTTAGAACAAGAGATGACACCATCAAATGTATAATTATGAGTCTTACTGACCAAGAAAGTGGAACAGACTTGGCAGAGGTAATGGCTTTTAAACTCTGGTCAAAATCTTACATTGTGACTATCCATCAGTCGTATATATTAGCAATTTCTTTGTTAGCTTAAAGGATCTACTCTCCTTTCGTCCTCATTGGTAATGGTACAAGCTGTTCAATAGATAGCGCTTTAACGAAGCAGAACTCCACATTTTTGAGTAAATTTTAAATTAGAATTAATAAACATTGTTATTTGATTGTTGACAGAATAGTTGAACCGTTAGTCTTTGTTCTTCTCGTGCAAATATTGATCAGATTAATATTTACCACTTCCAAATTTAATTCGCATCTTGTTAACAGTCTCAAACTCTACCACATTAAATTTTTGGACTGGATGAACCGAAATCAAGTATGAATTTGATGGCAGAGATATTAACTCAAGCCTCTATCAGAATAAAACAGAAAAAACAATAAAAAAAACAACTGTTTTAATGCTAACATTTCGATATAAAATTGTCGTTGGTCCGGTCCATCTGACGAAGATTTGATTATAGACCTTCATCCATTTATTAAACTTGTCACTGCAAAATTCCTTCAGATGGCAAATTTTTGGTTGATTATTTCGTTCATTTCTTTGTTCGAAAGGAGTTGATTGCGAGTGAACCAATTCCAATTGATGTTGTGGAAAATGTTGACTCAGATTCAGACGGAGAAGAATGGATGCCAGAACCTGTTGACGCTAATATCGGTAAGCTAATGATATAACTTATTTACGTTTCTACTTTGAAAATTATTTGGTGCGTCAATCTACCGGGTGTCCAAAAAATGAGACTTTTTGAAAAACCATTAAAATTCTATAATAACACTTATCTTGAAAATGTCTTTTTGTACATTTTTGTCAAGGATCAAATTGATCTTAGATACATAGCAAAGTCTGGAAATTGCTTCGAATGTATGGGAACTTAAGCTGTTAGAAGGCACCTGGTTTTAAAGCATACTCCGAAATCACAAGAAATTATTGTGGAATTTAACTTTTATTCCCCAATGCTACTTACGTTAGTTGCCTATATCCATCCAAACCCCCCACTGTAATAAGTCTAGCTCTTATGTCATGTACGACTCGAAACTTCGTATGCAATCGCAACAAGTAGCTTTTTGGTACATAGGGCTCAAATCCTTAAAAAGTTCGTTGTAAAATTCTGTTGCAGTTTTTCATTGAAATAAATGGCTCGGAAGGAACTTTGGGCTTTTTGCTGTAAATCTGCCGTGGCAATTTGTTGACATCTTGATTAATTTCAATATGGCGACATTTATCAAATATGAGGCTATGACGTCATCAAATTTCTAAATCCTAAACTGGAAGAGCTACAAATTTCTGCTTGCCACCATATTGTAGACCTTCATAAACTATGGTTTCCTTGAAGGTTATATCATTTTTCCTCTATTGGTTTAGGATTTACGATGATTTACATTTTTTCAAAATTTTCCATGAATTTTTTCAAAAATATTTAAATT
This sequence comes from Aurelia coerulea, assembly GCA_039566865.1. Taxonomy (NCBI): domain Eukaryota; kingdom Metazoa; phylum Cnidaria; class Scyphozoa; order Semaeostomeae; family Ulmaridae; genus Aurelia; species Aurelia coerulea. The sequence goes on from CM076954.1 coordinate 22,752,213, forward strand.
GCTGCCATTTTGAAAAAAATCCAGATACCAAAAAAATTCCACGGCAGATTTACAGCAAAGTACCATAAGTTCCTTTCAAGTCATTAAATTCAAAGAAAAATGTCGGAATTTTAAAGATTTGAAAGATTTAAGCCCTATGTTTGTTTTTCATGCTTTTATTTCGTCATCTCTCTCCCAATAGAATAATATTACGACCATTCATTAGATTTATTTCGTCCTTGATTTTTGTTATTATCAATTTATTTAAAGTAGGCCTACAAATATTATACATATATAATAACTATAACTAAGAGCTAATTCAAGCCCTCTATACACTCAAATACACGATGGAAAATTGTCGAGGTTGGTAACATTATTACGTTCTGATGATTTAAAAAAAGCTTCACTTTTTATTATGCTATCCGGGGTGATTATTGAACTTTGATTGTTGTAGTAAAATAGAAAACATTGCTTTCCTTTTCAGATTTATCTTCAAGGAGCCAAAGAACTTCAGATATTATCAACATTCTAGTCAACATTTACGGCAGCAAAGATTTATTCGTCTCTGAATACAGAACACTCTTAGCAGACAGAATCCTATCAAATTATTCATACGATGTTTCACATGAGCGCAGATATCTTGAATTACTCAAACGACGTTTTGGTGAATCTCATCTTCATTTTTGTGATATTATGTTGAAAGATGTTCAAGATTCTCAAAGAATGAATCGTCATATTAAAGATCAGTTGACAAAGAAACAAGTGATGGATAAATCGATTGATCTTGATGCGTTTATTCTCTCTGGTGTTTATTGGCCAGCTTTTAAAGATGACAAAGTCAAGGCACCAGAGGCAATCGAAAGGTATGTTTTGAGACGTTATGAGACATTTGAGTGTTCATTGTTACTGAATTGCAATTTGGATAAATTTTTGAGAAAATGATTTGATTTCCACATGACGTACTGCTTCGATTATATCAGCGCCTAACGCATTGGCGAATTTTTTGCTCCCGGGCTGTCCCTCTCTTACGACTGTCATTGGATTAGTTTAAATTTAATTGTAATTGCCATACATAGTGGTAACTCGCTGTCGCTGACAAAAAGTCCTTTCCCACAATGCATGGCTAGTAGTTTATTAGCCTTGTTGTTGTAAATAGTTTATTCTTTGTAATGAATAGAGAGAAAAAAGAAGAGGTTCCTTTTCGAGCAGAAGCCTTTCTGAAAAGAAACCAGTCGAATCTGCTCGCAGGCTACTTCGATCAGCGCCAAGGGTCACTTTGTCTCATCTGCAGTGGAAGCCAGGTGACTGCGTGGCCAGTCCTGCTGTGGATGGGACCAGTAGTGTATTGTGTATTAATTTAGGTTTTACTTGATATCGACGAGGGTCACTTAATTTCAATTAACTGTGCACATAGAGGGAGCTAATAATCTATGTATCAATGACAACTCAGCCTCCTTCTCCAATTGAATATTCCTTATTAATATTCCAACGTGCTAACGCTTCAGGTCCTGGTCGATTGCACATTCTTTTTCATATATCTTTCTTTTATTTGGAAAATTTATTTGATTGTGTTTTTTAATGATTTTATTTCCCCTGATCATCGATGATCATGATCAGCAATGTCTTTAATAGCAATTATTTGATGTTCCCGTTCACCACTGATGGCATTTACTTGGTTAATGGGGCGTTTCGTTACCCATATTGTCTGGTTGCTCAAGAAAGAACTTTCGTCGTTGTTGTTGTCATCTTATTTTGATTCAATCATTAAATCTAGCGATGAAAAAATATGCTAACAATGAAAAAATGAAAAGTATGTTTATTTTACTTCACACTGTTTATTGGACTTGATTTTTATCCATTTTTTATCCATTTTTATTTTAGCATTATGGAAAGCTACACAAAAGAATTTGAAACTCTAAAAGGTATGCGATCATTGGAATGGATGAGGCATCTTGGAGAAGTTGAGCTTGATATTGAACTAGAAGATGGAATGAAATCATTTACTGTCAATCCTGGACAAGCTATGATTATCATGATGTTTCAAGAGAAAGGTAACGTATCCGTTATATTTCATTTGTTTCTCATGAAACTACAGTACAGTTTCACCCTTCAGAAACAATTTTACAAAAACCACAGACCCTGATTTTGTGCTAGAAAAATAGGAGAACGATAGTTCAGTAAGAGAGAACAATAGGCTCATGTCAAAAAGTGGAATTCTTAAAGGTGGAACTTTATCTATTTTGTCGAAATTACTTTGAGAAATATCACAAGAGTTACGAAGGACTTTGAATTTTAGGAATCTGACTTAATATTCATTCAGATTGCATGAGATGAGCATCAAATAAATTGTTATCCCGGACTACTATTTTATTGGTTGGTTTGACTTTGATATCATATAAATATTTGATTTTGTAGGACTCAAACCTTTTCACATGGAGTTGCATTAATTTAGTTTTTTGGTTAGCAATAGGATGTTTTGTAAAATTCTGTTGTGAAAACTATTGGTTTTCATCCATTATTTCGAAAATGATGCTCTTTCTCATGACGATGAAATAGCAACGATCTCGGAAAATCTTTTGGCCCTTGACATTTTTTTTTATTCATATTAAAATCTTACAATAAACCTTACATTCTACTATACTTTCCTAATTACTATACAACACTACGGGGACGATACCTTGGGGAGCGAAAGACAATGACTACCCCACGGCCAATATGAAAAGACACGCAACGTTAACCTAAATACAACTACACTACGAACGATTTAAAAACTAATGGATACTATACTAGATTCTGTCCCACATTATATGTCAGGTCAGGGTTACGATCAATGCGAGCGCAACTCATTCTAGTTATTTAAAGTCATTCAAATGCCTGTCATCTGATGTGAAACAGAATTTACAAAGAAAAAGAAACATTTACGTTAATGGACTTGGTGGCTGCTTTGTGCATAACTGAAGTTTGAAAGATCTTAGTCATATATCTTAGATCTTAGATCTTAGCCCTTGACATAATCACACACAGAATAAATGTGAAACTTTGTAGCTTTTTGATACTTGTGGTTATTTTGAAACATTTCAACGTTTTAATGAAATTTTACCCATCAATTTAAATTCACAGTAGGCAAGGTAAAAACATATTTAAAATTACATTTAAGTTAGGCCTACTGCTACATTATTTAGATCTATGAAACTGAGTGATCATTAACTGTTCTGTCTTTTTGCATCATTTCAGATTCATGGACAATTTCTGAGCTGTGCAGTGAACTCAAAATCAGTACTAATGCAGTAAGAAGTAGGCTGTCATATTGGATTGGCCTTGGTGTTATTTTAGAGAAAGCATCAGATGTTTTTCAAGCTGCAAAGTCATATCAATCTGTCGTTAAAGGTAAGAAGAGACTGGTTATCTTATGCTTTTTGACTTAATGATATCAATTAGTTCGACAGATGTAAGGTTTACCTGTTGAGCAAAGTTTTACCACAAGGATTTGGGTAATCAGTCGTGGTAAGAACAACTTAACCTGCATACTCTCGTCAGTTCACTTGCAAAACTGCTCGTAAAAATTTACAAAACGTTCCACCTCTTAAATCCATCAGACCTAGAGAATTTCCAAATAAAAACCGTAACTATGAACTTACACAAGTAAATTTTCTATGAACATCCTCAGAGGTCTCACACGATGAAATATGGGATAAACTCACTCAGATTTAGGGGAGTTATGCTGTGGAATACCCTAACGATGGTGTAGAGAATATAGAGTACTTTGCAGCTTGCAAACAGGAAATTCAAACTTGGGATGGAACCAGTTGCCTTTGTACAATTTGTAAATAAACACTAAATCCCTTTAATTGTAAATTAACATGTTTTACTTCAGGTTTATTACAGATAAAATAGTTTAAAAAAGGAAAGGCCACGATACCAGCATCGATCGTTGGATCCGAAGATGCTTGCGGTGACGAATGAATTAATAAATCTGAAGGCAGAAACACCGCAATACGACAAAAAACAACTGCAAATGAGTGAATTTATTCTATACCAATATTTCCGTCCTGCCATGTAGGACTTCTTCAGGGCTGTTATGTGACAGTTATAATCAGAATATTACAGATAGTTGGTGTAATTAGCTTTTTCTTTTAAAAACTATGTAAGTACCAACTTTAGATAGATATATGAATAAATGAATGAATGCATAAATAAATATATAGATGAATAGATTAGTGGATGAATGAATGATAGCTCAACATACCGGGTGCGCCAAAATGTTCTGACTTTAACAGGCCATGACAAATCATACACAAGGCCGATTTCAAAGATTGATCACGTAATGTTTGGTCAGCAATTTTTTCTCAGATTTTCGGTTACTCACTTCTCCCGCTACAAGCGATTTCTTGAAAATTCCTAGTCTCGAATTCGCTCAAGAATTTAATCTCAGTTTGTGGCCAATTTATTTATGTGTTTTTTTATTTCAAGATTTATTGTAGCGTAAAAATAGGCAAATATAGCTTAGGGCTCAAATCTTTCAAATCTTTAAAAAGGAGGGTGTAAAATTGTGACATTTTTCTTTGAATTGAACGGCTTGAAAGGAACTTATGGCACTTTGCTGTAAATCTGTCGTGGAAATTGTTCGATATCTTGATTTTTTACAAAATGGCGGCAATTTAATTATTTTTGAAAAAATTCATGGAAAAATTTGAAAAAATTTAAATCGTCACAAATCCTAAACCAATTGAGAAGAAATTATATAACCTTCAAGAATACCATAGTTTATGAAGGTCTACAATATGGCGGAAAGCAGAAATCTGTAGCTTTTATGGTTTAGGATTTAGAAATTTGATGACATCATCGATGACGACATCATTTGATGATATCAATAAATTTCCTCGACAGGTTTACCCAAAAACAACCCAAAGTTCCTTCAAAGCCTTTTATTTCAAAGAAAACTGTGCTAGAATTTTATACCGACCTTTTTAAAGATTTGAGGCCTATGTTAGCAAACATTCCTTCAGCTCACTTATTATAAGTTTGAAACAGGATTATTGAGCAGTTTCAAATTTTAATGGGCTATTTTGGATATGACAAGAATAAAGAGACTTCGATGAGATTGTCCATTTATCGAAGGTATTAACTTAAGTATTTTTATAGGAACAGGATTTTCTCGATGCCGTATCTGACAGAATATTTTCATATCGGTTATTTTTCAGCGCAATAACGCGAATTTAGGACTGAAAACTTTGCATTTTGAAGTAACCAACTGTCTCTGCGCCCACACTAAGCTTTGAAATCGCCAGGCCAAGTAGACTTTTGCTGAGAAAGATCACTTATCATAACTTGCCAGTTATAAAGTCAAGCTGGTCGTTTTTATTTTCTAAAATAATCCGTAATCCCTATGTTTATCTTTAGGTTTTGGCAAAAATGAATGAACTTACACTGTGTGAGGTTTTTAAGTGCTTCTTGCTGCGAACCAATCTAAATGGTGTTTTAGATCTAATAACGATCTATTTTTTGTTTTTTTTATTTGCTTGTTGAAAAAACACCATTGCATATATATTTAGTCCCTGAATTCATTTCCATGAGCCTTTTTCATGCCTCTGACTGGTATTTTCGATACAGGACCAATAAATGGTAGGTTTTTCTGATTAGCTCATCTCAAGAATACCACTGCATACAGATTTGCTGATATATTTATTTTCTTTAATTGACGTTTATGAATGAATAAATCTTTAGCGTTTGATCCTTTTTAATAGCTCGTGCTGCTGTAGGTAAACGCCTTTTTTATGGCTTTAGGTAGGTAGGTAGGTAGGTATCATATTTAACGTGGCTAGCCTGCGAAAGTCTGAGAGAGAGACTTATTTCCAGCAGGGGCCACGGATGTTTTACCATCAACCCGCCGCAGCTACCAGATTTCCCTCACATGGCTCTGGTCGACCCGGGCTAGAGTTACGGACAGCGACCAAACTGTCCAGCGCGGGATTCGAACCTCGGCCGTTCTGACCTTTGGTTTACGAGTCAGTCGCCTTAACCACTCGGCCACACGCTTTGACTGGTGTTCGAAATGTAGCAAAGAAGGAGTTTAGGTTTCATCTGATTCGTTTGTTTTCAAAACCCTTTTTGGCGCAAAGAAGCCTGTACAGATCCTGTAGAGTTTTTAGGAGCTCTCTTGGTTTTCTGGTATTCGCTCGATTGAATGATCCAGGTCGCTTATCATATGGATGATTTCTTGGGGACTACTTAGCACTTATAAGCTCCAAAAGTCATGCAAATATTATAAAATCCTTGCTTGTGTGTTGTCGAAAGGTGTGCAAGGTGTTGCTTGCTCCAGGGCTAGTCATTGAATGAATGGACGGCGAATGAAGTAAATCAACTTCTTTTCCACTGCAAAATTCATAGGGGCTCCCAGGGCATGAAAAAAATGTTCTTCCTGCGACCGAAATAAATCTTGCATACATTTCCTGCAGGAACAGACAAGTGTACATCATGCAAAAAGAGCTTAGGACCCAGAGATAGCTATGCAATAACATGTAACTGGTTATATGTAAATGCACATCAGGCATCAAGAAAATAAACTGTATGAAGTTGGGAATGATAAAGCTGGGCACCTTGTTAACAAACCTTTATGATTTCTGAGAAGCATGAAGGAAATCTATTACTTGCTAATCTTTCAATTGTTGCATACTTGCATATCACTTTGTATCAGTATGAGTACCGTAAAAGCTCTATTAAGCCCCCGGTGGCCTTATTTAATTTTGGACACTTTTAGTCCTTTTTGCACCACATTTTCGGTTTAAACATACAATTTTACGAGTTAAATACATGAATTCGACAAAGTTTTATCTCAAAACGCATCAAGATTAACATGCAACCTTATTTAGCTCAATGGATGGAGAATCTTTGGTAACCTCTGGAATTTGATGTAAGTGGGGGGGGGGGCTTAATAGAGAGGGGGCCTTAGAGCTTTTACGGTATCTGTGAATTATGCTTGAAAATGTGAAAGTTTAATCTTACAAGACCACACCTAATTTATGTAAGATACGATAAAGGTGAAAGAAAGAGCTTTCTTTGCTGTGAAATATCAATTTGATTCAAATGCAGTTCGAATCACAAAAAGATGAGGTACAAAAGAACAGCATTTTCTAAATTTAGACTCTCTTTTGCGCCATAATCTCTGAAAATGATTGTGAAGTAGTCTTCTTCGCCTATCACAGATGCTCTGAGCAGCTGGACGTTCCACAAAGTTTTATTGCAGTTAGAACTGTGAAACTATCATTTTAAGCAATGAGATTTCGTAGGAACCTGCCCATAATTTGACTAATATACGCCTCCTTATGTGAGATACGATAGACCTGGAAGAAAGGGCTTCCTTTTCCGTGAAATATCAATTTGATTCAAATGCAGTTCGAATCACAAAAAGATGAGGTACAAAAGAACAGCATTTTCTAAATTTAGACTCTCTTTTGCGCCATAATTTCTGAAAATGACTGTGAAGTAGTCTTCTTCGCCTATCACAGATGCTCTGAGCAGCTGGACGTTCCACAAAGTTTTATTGCAGTTAGAACTGTGAAACTATCATTTTAAACACTGAAATTTCGTAGGAACCTGCCCATAATTTGAATAATATACGCCTCCTTATCTGGTACACTGATTGCAAATTGTACCAGAGATACTATTCATGTCAGGTGACCTTTCTTTGACTTTGTAAGTTGCTTTTTTAATATGAGTAACAGAGTGATTCATGAAAAAGGATATATGTTGGAGAATCTCACCGCCCGTTCGCATGGTCGGGTGGGTTTTCATGCCCTGGTGGCTCCATCGCCAAACTGTAAGCAAATTTGTTAGCACCATTGTTTTAGGGCACGTGTCCATTGTTCTCTGCAGTTTGTTTAGTGGTTTCACCCAAGCCATCAAAAAGTGACCGCCTGAAATCCACTCATATCCAAAAAATCGTAAAAGATAGGAATGTTTGGTTTGTTCCTCTGTGAAATACAAAGATCTATTTTCAAAATGACGCTTTCGTTTTTGAAGAAAAGGAAAAGTCTGTGTGACATTGCCTATCAAAGAATTGCAAAATCATCGTTTTGACCGAAATTTGGAGACGGAGCCCCTTCAAGTTAGTCTGCAAAACTAAAACATTGACTTCATTTATTTCACAGAAACATCGTTTTACGAAGATGATGAATCTGTAACTGCTACTGCGCAGAGCCAAAGAGAAGGTGAATTGCAGGTAACTGAATATATCTAATTATCAAATTATTGATTTGTGCGCTGCGAAGCAGCAATGCAAATGTTAAAATGTCCTAGCTCAACCCGATCTCACCAAAGTACGTTTTCGGCGTCATAAGTTTTTGACCAATGAGAGTGGCTTATTTCTCTGAAAACAATAGAGTCACGACACTTCAAGGGCACTTTTTCGTTAAAGGCACACTGTCCCCTCGATAATTTGCTTCATCCAAAGAAAGCCAGCCATAATTTATGGCCATAAAAATTACACATGATTGATCCTGCCTTCGTTGAATAAAGGAAATTAGCGTAAATTTATGGAATATTCAATAGACATCTTTATTGATTTCTTTCATTCATCAAGGGGATAGATTGCATTTAAGCTAAAGGGCACTTCCTGAAATCAAAAGGGCACTTTTTCGGTCCAATTGCAAATCCTTGGGGGAGGCACATGCCTTCAGGGGGAGGCACGTGCCTGAAGCCTAATCCTTTATCAATTCATTAGATATTAGCATTTGATTTAACGTTGTTTCATGCAATTTATTCTCTACAATTTTTTGGTTGTATGTGGTAAAGATATCAGCAAAATATTGGAAATTAACCATTAGAGAGATTTTTTATTTTCTGAAATGGTTGCAAGCTCAAATTATCGCATTTTTGATCATGTTTATTCTGTTAAAACATTTATTTATTTATTCATTAAATTATTTATTTGGTATGCAATTTTTTTCGTAGGTATATTGGTCATATGTGGTAGGAATGCTAACAAACATTGGAAGCTTACCATTAGACAGAATTCATTCCATGTTGAAAATGTTTGCAATCCATGGACCTGGTGGTGCACAGTGTACTCTCGAAGACGTGAAACAGTTCTTAGACAAGAAAGTTAAAGCAGGTGAACTTCACTTTGCTTCCGGCTGTTATAAGCTGATAAAAAGTTGAAGGTGGGTGTGTATATTTTTTATGTAATGAAACAGAAAAGAAAACTTTGTGTACGTTTTTGTTCCAAGACTGAAACATATCCTGCTCATCCTTGATTTATGGTTCAATTTCCCTTCAGTTTTGTTGAGGATGATTGGATTATCTTTCAAAACATCCCACATTCATCATTCGTAACGATAAAAAAGTGTGGTAAATTGTATAACTTTGAATTTGATGTAGAGAGATTTGGACGACAAAATACTAGAATAAATTTGAGTGCAAAGAGACCTTTCGGACTTGTGTCCTCATGTGATTCCGTTTCAATAAAGCGACCAGAGTGTGCATCGTTATCATACTTTGATGATGACACAACTCACAAGTCCTAAAAGCCTCAGTATGTTCAAATTGATCCTGTATTTTTTGTCGTCCAAAGCTCTATGTAACATCAAAGATAGACACCAAAACGTATCGTCCATGTGAAAAACTTGAAACATATGTTCATAAAGAGCTCACGATTACTAGACCTCATTTCTAGACATGTTAAAGATACCAAGGACTGCCCCTTTCGTGTCAGTCTTTCGCTGTGCTGGTGAAGTTCAAAGCAAATCTATTGCCAGGAAATCTATTGCGGGTTTTTCCGTGAAGGAAGAACGGTCGTTGCAATCCCTTGCCAATGGAACAGCCAATTAAATATTCTGTTTCACCGCCCATATTTTTATCAGGCATCTTGCAAAACGGCTTGCTGATTGATAAAATGCCCACATGCATCAGCTGTTCTTCAACTTATGATGCGATCATAACTTCATAACCAAATACATGGCTTTGCAAATTACCAAAAACAATTTCCAATTAATTATGTCGCAGATTGACATGACTTACTGACATGATTTAATTGCCAATAAACAGGTAGCCGTACAGAACTAAGGATATATTCATGAATCAAAGCAAGTGCTTATTTTTGCGCCTTATCTTGACACCCCGCAATCCATGTAGACAGCCTAAGATATTTCAAATTTAAAGCACTACTTCAAATAAAGCGATTTTGAGGGTTTGTGCAAGGTTAATAACTTCCAATTGCAAAGAGCAAAAAATATATGAATCTTCCATTTTGATCAAAATTCCACACACGCCGTAAACGGTGCGTAAACAATGCACAGCAAAAGAAACAATGCTCTGTGTGTCCGCCTTTTGTTTGTTCGGAACTTTGGAAATTATCTAATCACCTGATTGGTTGATTTAGCTAAACTGTTTCAAGATGCTCTAGATGCTCAAATCTATTTTTAGCGAGATTTAGAGATCAAACCTGATTAGCACGAAATATCCAAAATATTGTCATTTCCTCGTCGTTTATGACGATGTTTCATGATCTTTGTTGCGATACGAGCATTTAGATAAAGGATACGTGATTCTTTGGGAGTTTGCTTCACAAAGTGAGTATTTTCCTGAGGCGAAAGAGCTTTAATTAGTGATATGCCATGCCCTTGACGTTATTGATAAAGGATACGAGATTCTATGGGAGTTTGCTTCACAAAGTGAGTATTTTCGTAAGGCGTAAGAGCTTTAATTAGTGATATGCCATGCCCTTGACGTTATTGATAAAGGATACGAGATTCTTTGAGAGTTTGCTTCAAAAGTGAGCATTTTCCTGAGGCGAAAGAGCTTTAATTAGTGATATGCCATGCCCTTGACGTTATTGATAAAGGATACGAGATTCTTTGGGAGTTTGCTTCACAAAGTGAGTATTTTCCTGAGGCGAAAGAGCTTTAATTAGTGATATGCCATGCCCTTGACGTTATTGATAAAGGATACGTGATTCTTTGGGAGTTTGCTTCACAAAGTGAGTATTTTCCTGAGACGAAAGAGCTTTAACTAGGGATATGCCATGCGTTTGACTTTATTGTAAGCCATTCGAATTTTGTGGTTGCTCTTCGGGCGGCAGTCCTGTGCAAATTTCATCCAGGGCAGCATGACACAGATCTGAGCTGCAACGGTACTCGCGTGCGAAGGAAGAGTGATGAATAGGCAATGTCCTTAGCGAGATTCACACTGTTAGAATGAGCGAAAGATGCTTTATTTATTGCCGTTTACTCTTACCTTGAGGAAGATTAAGATAATTGTTTCACGATGCTCAAGAGTCAACATGAATAATTGAACGGGTATGTACGGGTGATGTCTAAATCATGATGAATAGTCTAAATGGAGAGCAGTTCTTTTAATATGCATAAAGCTATCGCAATACAGTCGGACGTCCAACCAATGTAACTAGCGACAACGCATTCATCAAGCAGGTTGCAATCCTGCTTATGTTTCTCTTTACACACATTGTTATTGCCACAGTGCGTTAAAGGAGAGCTATGTTGTCATGAACCAACAGTCTTTAACTGGGTGTACTACTTGCCTCAGTTTTTGACAGTGTTTTGCTTCCTGGCTGAAAGCACCATGTATCATGATCGAGTGTCATGTCTCAAGAAGTATTCAAAGTTCGTATGTGTGTCGAAATGCAGCTGTTAGGAGACACTTTGCTCTGACGTTTTTGCCTCAGTTCTAACTGTCTTTACAGTCCTTAGACCACTTGCCTCAGTTTCGTTTCCTGATTGAAAGCACCATGTATCTTGATGAATTGTATCGAGCGTTATGTATAGAGGAATTTTTGAAAGTTCATGAGAATGTTGAAATACAGCTGTTAGAAGACACGTTGCTCTGACGTTTTTGCCTCGGTTCTAACTGCCTTTAAAGTCCTTAGACCACTTGCCTCAGTTTTGTTTCCTGATTGAAAGCACCATGTATCTTGATGAATTGCATTGAATGTCCTGTTTGGAGAAATGTTCCAAGTTCGTCAGAATATCCAAACACAGCTGTCAGTAGACAATTTGCTCTGATGTTTTTCATTCATTGATTTTTCTCAAGAATTCGTTGCAGCTCAGTAATTAAAAAGCCATAAACAACAGCGAGGGAATTGGTCAGTTTACTAGCCAGATGTAAAGTATGGATATTGCAATGGATGTGGAAGAATCGTATGGCAAAGGGAGTCATGTCAACACAATCAGGTAACGAAAAAGTCCTTTATTCTCTCTTTCCTATTTCTTCACGTTGCTTGTTTGTAATTGAAGATTTTACTGAAGGACCCCAAGACAAATGACGGATATAGGGTGTCCAGTTTGAAAACGGAACAAAGATGGCTGAATGCCTGCATTTGTCCAATTCATTTCATAATCTCTCGAGATCATCACATCAAGTACAATGGAATACAATAGACTATATTTAGATTGCTCATGCCCTTCATTTAAGTTGCCTTATATCTCCGTCATTTGTCTTTAAAAACAACTTTTGCTGAAGGGGAACCCGTCATTTGTCGTTATATCTCCGTCATTTGTCTTTAAAAACAACTTTTGCTGAAGGGGAACCCGTCATTTGTCGTTATATCTCCGTCATTTGTCTTTAAAAACAACTTTTGCTGAAGAGGAACCCGTCATTTGTCGTTATATCTCCGTCATTTGTCTTTAAAAACAACTTTTGCTGAAGGGGGACCCGTCATTTGTCGTTATATCTCCGTCATTTGTCTTTAAAAACAACTTTTGCTGAAGGGGAACCCGTCATTTGTCGTTATATCTCCGTCATTTGTCTTTAAAAACAACTTTTGGTGAAGGGGAACCCGTCATTTGTCGTTATATCTCCGTCATTTGTCTTTAAAAACAACTTTTGGTGAAGGGGAACCCGTCATTTGTCGTTATATCTCCGTCATTTGTCTTTAAAAACAACTTTTGCTGAAGGGGAACCCGTCATTTGTCGTTATATCTCCGTCATTTGTCTTTAAAAACAACTTTTGCTGAAGGGGAACCCGTCATTTGTCGTTATATCTCCGTCATTTGTCTTTAAAAACAACTTTTGCTGAAGGGGAACCCATCATTTGTCGTTATATCTCCGTCATTTGTCTTTAAAAACAACTTTTGCTGAAGGGGAACCCGTCATTTGTCGTTATATCTCCGTCATTTGTCTTTAAAAACAACTTTTGGTGAAGGGGAACCCGTCATTTGTCGTTATATCTCCGTCATTTGTCTTTAAAAACAACTTTTGCTGAAGGGGAACCCGTCATTTGTCGTTATATCTCCGTCATTTGTCTTTAAAAACAACTTTTGCTGAAGGGGAACCCGTCATTTGTCGTTATATCTCCGTCATTTGTCTTTAAAAACAACTTTTGCTGAAGGGGAACCCGTCATTTGTCGTTATATCTCCGTCATTTGTCTTTAAAAACAACTTTTGGTGAAGGGGAACCCGTCATTTGTCGTTATATCTCCGTCATTTGTCTTTAAAAACAACTTTTGCTGAAGGGGAACCCGTCATTTGTCGTTATTTCTCCGTCATTTGTCTTTAAAAACAACTTTTGCTGAAGGGGAACCCATCATTTGTCGTTATATCTCCGTCATTTGTCTTTAAAAACAACTTTTGCTGAAGGGGAACCCGTCATTTGTCGTTATATCTCCGTCATTTGTCTTTAATAACAACTTTTGCTGAAGGGGAACCCGTCATTTGTCGTTATATCTCCGTCATTTGTCTTTAATAACAACTTTTGCTGAAGGGGAACCCGTCATTTGTCGTTATATCTCCGTCATTTGTCTTTAAAAACAACTTTTGCTGAAGGGGAACCCGTCATTTGTCGTTATATCTCCGTCATTTGTCTTTAAAAACAACTTTTGCTGAAGGGGAACCCGTTATTTGTCGTTATATCTCCGTCATTTGTCTTTAAAAACAACTTTTGCTGAAGGGGAACCCGTCATTTGTCGTTATATCTCCGTCATTTGTCTTTAAAAACAACTTTTGGTGAAGGGGAACCCGTCATTTGTCGTTATATCTCCGTCATTTGTCTTTAAAACAACTTTTGCTGAAGGGGAACCCGTCATTTGTCGTTATATCTCCGTCATTTGTCTTTAAAAACAACTTTTGGTGAAGGGGAACCCGTCATTTGTCGTTATATCTCCGTCATTTGTCTTTAAAAACAACTTTTGCTGAAGGGGAACCCGTCATTTGTCGTTATATCTCCGTCATTTGTCTTTAAAAACAACTTTTGCTGAAGGGGAACCCGTCATTTGTCGTTATATCTCCGTCATTTGTCTTTAAAAACAACTTTTGCTGAAGGGGAACCCGTCATTTGTCGTTATATCTCCGTCATTTGTCTTTAATAACAACTTTTGCTGAAGGGGAACCCGTCATTTGTCGTTATATCTCCGTCATTTGTCTTTAATAACAACTTTTCCTGAAGGGGAACCCGTCATTTGTCGTTATATCTCCGTCATTTGTCTTTAAAAACAACTTTTGCTGAAGGGGAACCCGTCATTTGTCGTTATATCTCCGTCATTTGTCTTTAAAAACAACTTTTGCTGAAGGGGAACCCGTCATTTGTCGTTATATCTCCGTCATTTGTCTTTAAAAACAACTTTTGCTGAAGGGGAACCCGTTATTTGTCGTTATATCTCCGTCATTTGTCTTTAAAAACAACTTTTGCTGAAGGGGAACCCGTCATTTGTCGTTATATCTCCGTCATTTGTCTTTAAAAACAACTTTTGGTGAAGGGGAACCCGTCATTTGTCGTTATATCTCCGTCATTTGTCTTTAAAACAACTTTTGCTGAAGGGGAACCCGTCATTTGTCGTTATATCTCCGTCATTTGTCTTTAAAAACAACTTTTGGTGAAGGGGAACCCGTCATTTGTCGTTATATCTCCGTCATTTGTCTTTAAAAACAACTTTTGCTGAAGGGGAACCCGTCATTTGTCGTTATATCTCCGTCATTTGTCTTTAAAAACAACTTTTGCTGAAGGGGAACCCGTCATTTGTCGTTATATCTCCGTCATTTGTCTTTAAAAACAACTTTTGCTGAAGGGGAACCCGTCATTTGTCGTTATATCTCCGTCATTTGTCTTTAAAAACAACTTTTGGTGAAGGGGAACCCGTCATTTGTCGTTATATCTCCGTCATTTGTCTTTAAAAACAACTTTTGCTGAAGGGGAACCCGTCATTTGTCGTTATATCTCCGTCATTTGTCTTTAAAAACAACTTTTGCTGAAGGGGAACCCGTCATTTGTCGTTATATCTCCGTCATTTGTCTTTAAAAACAACTTTTGCTGAAGGGGAACCCATCATTTGTCGTTATATCTCCGTCATTTGTCTTTAAAAACAACTTTTGCTGAAGGGGAACCCATCATTTGTCGTTATATCTCCGTCATTTGTCTTTAAAAACAACTTTTGGTGAAGGGGAACCCGTCATTTGTCGTTATATCTCCGTCATTTGTCTTTAAAAACAACTTTTGGTGAAGGGGAACCCGTCATTTGTCGTTATATCTCCGTCATTTGTCTTTAAAAACAACTTTTGCTGAAGGGGAACCCGTCATTTGTCGTTATATCTCCGTCATTTGTCTTTAAAAACAACTTTTGCTGAAGGGGAACCCGTCATTTGTCGTTATATCTCCGTCATTTGTCTTTAAAAACAACTTTTGGTGAAGGGGAACCCGTCATTTGTCGTTATATCTCCGTCATTTGTCTTTAAAAACAACTTTTGGTGAAGGGGAACTCGTCATTTGTCGTTATATCTCCGTCATTTGTCTTTAAAAACAACTTTTGCTGAAGGGGAAACGGGGGGGAACCCTCCTTAAAGTAAACGAACGAAGATATGTAGCGGGTGTCTCAAAAAAA
The DNA here is from genome assembly GCA_039566865.1 of Aurelia coerulea. Taxonomy (NCBI): domain Eukaryota; kingdom Metazoa; phylum Cnidaria; class Scyphozoa; order Semaeostomeae; family Ulmaridae; genus Aurelia; species Aurelia coerulea. The sequence goes on from CM076954.1 coordinate 22,768,013, forward strand.
GTACCCCCCTTTTGACTGGAAATAGGAACAAAACAATAAGATATCATTACTCCCCGAGTTCACAGCTAGATTTATCAATCTTCAACTTAGATGCACATACCTGTCATTTAGAAATCGTCCACCACAAACCGGAGATACAAGTTGGCAAAGTCAAAATTTACAGTGCACCCAAAACCAGAGGTTTTGAAAAAGGGCCTAGCCATGATTTGTATCATGGAGATTTTCCAAAGCACATGTAATCTTTAATTTTCTATTTTTTATTTTTGAAAAGAACAAAAGACGCATGGACATGACCTTGATTAAATGAATATAATAAAAATATGGTAAAAATGATAAAGTCGTGCCACATCTCCAAAATAAGCGTGCATGTGCTCGTTTTCCTCTTCTTTAACACTTGGGATGGAATGCAATGCAAGGACCGATTCCTCAAAAGAAAAGTCACTTCAAGAACAATTGAAGCAATTCAAGGTATGAATCTTTTCAAAAGTAAAAACTAAAGGTCAAAGTTGAAAATTCTTTTGCAAAATGCCTGTGTGGTGTCAAATCATGGCTAGGCCATTTCTCAAAGGTGCACTCCTAATTTTGACCTTGTGAACTCATATCTCCGGTGTTTGGTGGTCGATTTCAAAATGCAAGGTATATGCATTTAAGTTGAAGATCAACAAATGTAGCTATGAATTTAAAAAGTCCCGACATTTTATCGTTTTGTTCCCTTGTTGAGTCAAAAGGGGGTACTTTTTTGTGACACCCGGTAGTCTAAACATGGCCCAAAAGAATGACACGCGCCACGCATGTTCACATTGTTTTTATCGATCGAGAACATCAAATACAAAAATTTATATTTAGTTTGACCCAGTCCCCCGAGCAAATCTGCTTTTAACTCCGTAGGGAATCTAAGCAAGCATATGTAAGAACAAATGGCCGACCGCTGGTTTCAGTGATCGGGCAAATTTGGTCTCCTGAAGGTCATAGCTACATCATTTTTTCAGCGGATTTTCATGGGGATGGTAGAAAACTTTAATTGAACATCTGAAGTGCACCATCATGCAAAAGTTTGGCGAGAATCTTTTGGCGTTTTGTCGCAATCTTCAGACAAACGGGGCAGGGCACAATTTTTTTGGGACACCCTGTATACTCTTTATTCGCTCGTACGTCTTCAAAATAGTCTAATGTTAATAGTCTAACATCGATTTTCTGTTTTCTGTTGAAAGTGTACTAGGCTAGCATAAATTCTTCTAAAGAAAGTAGAATAGCATTATCATAAGGCAGAAGCCTGATCTCCTTTCGTGGAGGAGGTTCCGTTTTGTTGTAATAATTAATTGATAAAAATCCAATAAGAAAATTCAACATGAATCCTTTTCTACCAATCAATCATTTGCATGCAAAGTCACTGTTTTCAAAACACATCCCACTGCCTATTTAATTTCTTTATTTCTTATCTTCATATTTCAAAGATGTTGCTTTGCTCAACACTTAATATACCAAAACAATTTCTCTGGAGGTTGGCTGATGTTCTGACATCTTTCCATCTATCTGGAAACTTTAGAAACAATCTAGAAAGATAAGACTAACCAATTACAGTTTGTGATAACAACTGAAATTTTCATAGAGAAAATGTTCTTCGGGTTTCAAAGAAATTTCAATGAGATTGAGTTTAGGATCCAGCCAAAATAATACACTCGTAGGAGGCGTTCGAATCCTGTTTAAGATTTTGAAAAATCGATAATCCAATTTCGCTTTCTGATTCATCTGGGAATTTTTGTAAACATTGATTTCTAAATAAAACGTATTTCGGCATATTTCGAGCATCGCACATCTCGTGTTTTGTTTATTGATGAGTGTTTGTTTACATATTCCACCTGCAATATTGCTTACCGCCTATAAATACACAAGAGATAAAGCAAAACGATATACTTTGCAGCTACTCTACAAAAGAGTCTGGATCGAGCAATATTTTCTATACGAAAAGCTCGAATAAGTGGTTTCCCCGGGTAGGGGGGGGGGGCGTCATAATTTCTATCACTGTTGTGCACATTCGAAAATTCTACAAAGTGGATAAAAATATTGGATTCAGATTTCTTCCTCATAATGGCTGAAAATCATTGCCCGCTAAAAGAGCATTCTCCTATCCCCGGGGGATTTTGTCATGCCAGTACATAGTGCAAAGGGCCCTGGAGACGAGTTTCGATAAATGCGGACGCGTTCACTTCTAAGCTGAGTAGGTTTTTGATAAACTTGCTAAATTGTTGTTTATATTCAGCATAACAAAACCTTTCACTTTATTGAATCATTTAAATAACAGAACATGTAGTTTATGAGGATTGACTGTGTGTTATGCATTATATTCATCCATATTTACACCGTTCTTACGGGTACGCATTTGACATGAACAATCGGACATCATAGCGTTGTTAAATGAAAATAAAAACGAGGTTTATTCGCTGAGATTGCAGAGTAGCAGAGAATGTTCTTTCATTACGTTCGTCATAGTATCGTGCTTCTACATGTTATGTCATTGCATACATGGATGATATACTGTTCTTAGTACGTAAACGGAGGGAAGAAATGATTTGTAATTACATTAATCTGATTGAACGTAAATTAAAAACATTGATAACATCAAAGAACGTAAGGAAGCAGTGTCATCGCATTTCCTTGCTTGCTAACACCTTTGATTACCCCCTGTAATAGAAGACAGGTCTTCCTTTAGGTCAGTTTCTCGCTTCCTCGTTGTCTCGTTCATTTTAAAGCAGGTAGTATGCTAATGCGGGATCTAATTCATATTTTGTGATATGCGAAGTCAGCTGCGGTGGATCAACGCTATTTCGAGTGATTTAGAGAAAGCAAAGACCAATTTGGGAAAAAGCAAGCAATTAGTTCATGAATAAGAATAACATGACTTGGGCGAATTATTTGCAGCGACGTAATTTGCTAATATGGATACTGAAAATGTTGCGAGTGAAGTAGAACAAATAAAAACTTTGGAACGGCAAGAAAGGTGAATTTAAATTCATGTGATTTGGTTGTGTTTATAAATATTCACAGTGTCGATTGTTTTAGAAGTTTTTATCTGCTTCGTATATATGACATATTTTGCTTAATACCCTGCAGGCAAAGACTGCGCAATGTATATCAGATTGTCATGCATCAATAGAAGCTGTAGTGTTGTCTTGACCATTTGTTAGACTGTAGAACATTGGGCCCTTATTGGGCTAGCCCTCGATGTATCACAAAATGAAACTTTGCATCATGAAAAGAAATAGCTCATAGCTTACAGGTTCCCTTAATCATTGATATGCTTGTTGGAAACTTCCTCATATCTTGTCTTCTGTTTTAGTCTCAAACAAAACATTTGCTCATGCATTTGAAGCTGTGTTGCATCTTGTATCAGTAGGCCCTTTTGCTGCGCAGCATCTTCATGTTCTTGCTTAATCGAGAGCGTTTAAGGCGATTCTGTTACTTTTGTTTTGGAAAGAACTTAGTAACAATGCCTTCAAAAACAAATAGAACGTTCTCGCTTTTTGTATTTGGCTGTGTTGAAAAATTTGGATGACTCTTTGATGAAGTTTTTCTTGTTTACTGGTTTTTGAATTGATGCAGGCAAGTTGTCTTCATTGCTTGTTTTGAAGAATAATCGACTAAGGTGAATTCCGAAAAGTTTTTGTTTAGCAAAGCACAGCATAGCCTTGATTCTACATGCAGGTTTCTTGGTATGTCCATGCAGACCCTCTCAAATTGTGATGGCTTTTATTAAAGGGTTTTGCCTGTCTCTCTCTCTCACTACGCATTCGGCTTGCAACTGTATCATTGTTCACCTTGCGCGATACTACAAGTCAAATTAGTCAAGTTTTTCCATCCATTACGATCGTTTGCGTAATTTCTCAGCATGTTAAGGTCTTCTCTTGTTTTAAACTGTTTTATTTGCAATTGTTGATGGTATTTTGCTGCTTCTGCGATGTCGTTGTCAAGCAATACAGGCAAGGTTATTCTTTTTCTTCCACGGAGTTTCTTTGCTTTAGGTGGGCATTCAAAGTAGTAATTCATTGATTGTTGACATGGTGTGTTCATTGGTAATCGTAATATATGACCGAATGTTCTCCATCTTGCTTCCTTCATTTCAGCACTCAGTGGTTTTTCTTTGCTCTTTTTGTATAGTTGTTTGTTGTGTATTCTCTTATCATTCCATACTTCACGAAGTTGTTTTCGGTGGATACAGTCCAGTTCTTTACTTTCATTTTTTGTGAGTGCAAGTGTTCCAAAATTGTATGTTAACACTGGTTTTACGATTGATTTGTAAATCTTTAGTTTCGTTTGAATATTGACTTTCTTATTCATCCATAATTTCTTTGCCGATGCTTGGGCTATGATTGAGAGTTGCTTCCTTCTTTTCATATCTTGGTAGTCACCAAGCAAACTTCCTAGCTCTTTTGTCCATCTCCATTTTTCAGCTTTACCTTGTTCTCTTTTGATAATGGTTTCTTCTGTTTT